>OX387384.1:35940390-38632890 GCA_947563715.1 Lycia hirtaria | reverse complement strand
TGCTCTAATGCCGTATTCCGGCCCTGCCTTCGCCAGCGTCGTATCACCTCAGGAGGAGCGAACTCACCCCTGGACCGTGCATCTGACTGCTGGCGGTAGATGCTGGCAAGCATCCTCGCATCCACGTCCCACGGTGGGGTACCGGCCAGGACACACGCCGCCTCACAGGACACAGTGCGATATGCCCTAATCACCCTGAGTGCCATAGCTCTCTGCGGTCTCCGCAATTGAGCTAGATTACGGGCACTCAGAGCGTCCGCCCAAATAGGGGCACCATAGAGCGCCATCGATCGCACTACACCCGTGTATAGGCGGCGACAGGTCACATTCGGCCCTCCCACGTTCGGAAGCAAGCTCCCCAACGCGGATGCTGCTCTGGTGAGCCGAGGAGCTAGTCGTCTGAAGTGCTCCTCGAAGTTCCATCTGCTGTCGAGGACGAGTCCAAGGTACTTCATCGTCGACTCGACAGCGATGCGAGCACCTCCGACAACAATCTCGGCTCCAGCTGGTGGCGCGTTCCGAGGACCGTGAAAGCACAGTGCCTCGGACTTGTTAAGGGCCACCGTAAGCCCCAGACGCCTGATGCGGCTCACCACGTGAGCCGTGCCAGCAGTGGCGAGGATCGACGCCTCTCGGAAGGACCTTCCGCGTGCTGTCACTAATGTGTCATCCGCATAACACACTAGATTGACCCCCTGCAGATTGCTACCACGAAGCACCCAGTCGTACCCGATGTTCCACAGGTCCGGTCCTAGAACCGAGCCCTGTGGAACACCGCACGACATTTCCCATTGGCCCAATCCCTCCCTCGACGGATAGATGATGAATCTATACCGGAGGTAATCCTCGAGGGGTCGGCGAAGGGAACGGGGTACTCGGTGGTAGCGCAGTGCCTCCTTAATGCAGTCCCAGGGGAGGGTGTTAAAGGCGTTGGCGATATCTAACGATACCGCCACGACCACCTCCCCCCGGGACACGGCCTCGTCCGCTAGGGCCCTCACTCTCGATATGGCATCGATAGTGGACCTGCCCCTGCGGAAGCCGTATTGACTCTCCGCTAAATCGGGCCCCACCCGCTCGAGGTGTCGTCTGAGGCGCGCAGCGAGCACACGCTCAAAGAGCTTGCACGCCTCATCCAGCAGCACGATCGGGCGGTATGCCCCCGGCGAGTCAGCAGGTCTGCCCTCCTTGCGCAGGAGGACCAGTTTCCCAGTCTTCCACTGGCTCGGAAGGCGTCCCTGCTTGAGGCACTCCGTCAGGAGGTCTCGGAATCGGGGCTCAAGGGCCTCCAACGCCAGCACCCAAGCGCGGCCGGGAATCCCGTCCGGCCCAGGCGCCGTGTTTTTGGCCTTGAGTCGTTGGACTGCTGCAGCCAGCTCTCCCTCCGATACCGTCTGCACGTCTTCCTCCTCGTCACTCGAATCGCGATCCGTCGGTGAGGCCATGACGGGGACGAAATGGTCACCAACGCGCGGAAACAGTGTCTCCACCACGCTGGACAAGAATTCCGGCTGCATGGTCTGCGTCAGAGGTGGCGCCCATGCACGGATCTTGTTTCGGACCATTTTGTATGGCCTCCCCCAGGGATCACGATTGAGATCGTCGAGCATGCTCTCTCGAGCCTGGTCCTTCGCCTTGGAGATCTCCGTTCGTAACGCGACGACCGCCTGTCTATACGCAGCGTATAGGTCGGCCTCCAGGTCTGGATCCCACCGCCGCCTCCGGCGGTGTCTGGTGTACCGACGCCTGGCGGCCACACACTCCTCGCGGAGGTGAGCCAGCTCGGCCGTCCACCAATAGACACTCCGCCGCGGCGGTAGGGATCTCACCCTCGGCATCGCAGCGTCACAGACAGCGGTCATGGCCCTACGAAACCACTCCGCTTCTGAGTCAACATCGACGTCTCCTTCCGGTTTGGGCAACCACGCTTGGACAATCGCGGCTTCCCTCAAAAGTTGAGAGTCTAGCCTGCTGAGAGCCCAGCGTGGTGCTTCGTCTGCTGGGGAGCGGCTTAGACCGCTCGGGGCGCCTAGAGGAGAGAGAACGAACCGGATATACCGATGATCCGATAAGGTCTCTACCCCCTCCAGGACTTCCCAGTCTTCGACACGGCGCGCCAGAGCGGGGCTGGCGAACGAGAGGTCCACAATGGAGCCCCCTTGCTGGCGTACGCACGTGTGTACCGCTCCTCTGTTTAGCAGTGTCAGTCCAAGGGCTGACGCCCACTCCTCCAGCGGCTCGCCCCGTGCATTGGCAACAGGCGACCCCCACATGGCCGATTTGGCATTGAAATCACCAGCGACCAGGATTTGGTGAGGGTGACATTGCCGCACCAGCGAGCTCAGCTCGGAGAGCCATGCCTCGAAGTCTGCAAGGTCTCTGTTGGGGGAGAAGTAAGTGCCTATATAGGCGACACCCCCCGCCACAACAGCGACACAACCGCGACCTCTCAGCACTCTCTCTATGGGTGGGAATCCAGACGCCGTTTGAGTGACGATGACGACAGTGCCGTCATTGTCACCCGTCCAGTTGTCCCGGTTCGGGATGAGATATGGCTCCGCCACAATAGCCACCGGTATCAACCACTCCGCTATGCTCTGGACCAATAGGTCTTGAGCTCTGGCGGAGTGGTTCAAATTGGCTTGGAGTATGGTGTGGGCCATAATTAGGCCTCCATAACCTCCCTCTCATCCCGAACCGGGAGCGACGGCTGCAGCTGGGACTTGGCCACGGCTGCACCTCTACGTCCTTTCCTTTTCGGTGGCAAGGCACACGGGTCCTTGCTTCCGAGTCTATGCTCAGACGGCTTGCCTATAGCTGCACATACTGAGCAGCTTGGCTTGCCGGAGCATTCCCGGGCTTTATGGCCGATCTGACCGCAACGGTAGCACAGACTGCTACGGTCGGCGTCCGCCTTGCACTGTTCCCGGACGTGCCCCACCTCGAGGCATCGGAAACAGCGCATCGGTCGCTGCTCAAGAAGCTTGACCTGGGCGGACACCCAGCCAATCAGTAGGCGACTGTCGCCAGTCACCTTTTTCGCCGCGGCTACCGGGCAGCGCACAAATGTTGTGCCAGTGCCGGTGATGACGCTGCGGCGAATTTCGCCCGTCCTCACGTCCTGGATGCTGCAGCCTCCTAATTTGGCTACAGCCTCTGCGACCTCCTCCTTAGACACAGAGTCGTCGAGGCCACTAATGCGCAGGTCTGCACATTTTTGTGGCCTCTGGACTCTGATGTCCTCAGGCTTAAATAAAGCCTTGATCCTTGCAGCAAGGAGATCCGCCTTCTCCCCGCTGGTGCCTCCCGGAATTTCCAGCATGCGGCCACCAGTGGCAGCCGCGCGGAAATTCAGGGAAGGGATCCCTAACTCCTGGAGGCTAATCCTCTTCCTAGCCTCTGCCAAGGCCTTCTCATACGTAACCCCCCTCTCCCCGGCCCCGGGCTGCACCGTGATGACCACAGCCGATGAGCGGGGGAGACGGAGCTTAGGCTTAGAGGCCTTGGCACGCTGGGACCTGGCCGCAGATTGAGGCTGCTGCTGCTGGGGCGCAGCGGATGCAGCCTTCTTACCTCTCCTCCTCCGTTTCTTTGTCACCTCCACCCAAGTTTCCTTGGGCTTTGGCGACAAATCTGGCTTCTTCGCGAGAGTAGCCGAGCCTTGGCTACTCCCTGAAGCAGCCTTAGTCTTCTTCCCCTGCCCCTTCCCCTTAGAGGAAGAGGCAGAGGGAGCAGACCCAGACGTTGCCTGTTCGGGCGGCTTAGTCGCCGGGACAGGCAACGTCGCCTTGCGTCCGACAACCGCGGAATAGGTCGGTGCTGCTGCCCCTCTACGGTCAGCAGCGAGCGGGGGACGAATACGCTCTTCGGGCAAGAGGCGTTTCTCAATCGCCGCGAAGCGCGCATTCATCATGCCGCCTATTTGTCGAAGAAGGGCCTGTTCCAATTGCCCTTGATCGAACGCTGCTGTGTTCAGCCCATCACCGTGCGCGTTCGAGGCTCGGGGTGCAGGAGCATCCCGAGCCTGGAACAGCGCAGATCGGAGCTCCGCAAGTTGCTTGCGGAGGTCCGCCACCTCTGCTTGAAGGCGTGCATTTGCCGCCTGCAGCATCCGCGTTTCCTCGGAGGAGGACCGTCCATTCATAGCTTCAACCACCTCTTGGATGGTGGTTGCAGCATCCTTCAGGGCCTTTTTATAAGTACCCTTAAGGTTGCTCGACTTCGTGGCCACAGTGGTAATTGTGGCCACGCAGTCAAGCGCCTTCTTATTGAGACTCATAGAGAGTTCCTCACTCGCATCAGAGGACTCGGAGAGTCGACTCATCTGCGTCGTCCTTGCCGGTCGGAGCTTCTGGGCAACCTGAGCAACCTCTCGCTCAGCCCTGAGCTCCATCTCAGCCCGTTCCGCTGCCACGAGGGCAGCTTTGGCCTGAGCTAGGCCGACATATTCACCCGTTGTGGGTGGTCGGCCTCGTCCTCGGCGTGGCTCAACAACCACTTTCGTGGCCGGAGCCTCGCCCTCACTCCCTGAGCTATGCAGCTCACCTCTCTCCTTGCGCACTCTCGTGCGCTTCCGTGATTTCTCTGAGGTCAGAGAACTCACCGTCATCACACTCGTCCTTGAGGAGTCAGACTCCTCATCCGCGCTCATAAAGCGCTCTCCTCCTTCTACGTCAGGTTTGGGTTTATAAATTTTATCATCCATACATGTTCCCACGAGTATGGGGGAAGTAACACGTCAACTCGAGCAGAGCCCCCTATGCCCGAGCAAGCCTAGCGTAACCCGCCTGGAAGGTCGGCCGGTATTCCGGCGGGGAGCGCACTAACGACCGAGCGTCGCAGGATGAACAGCAGCGCACTAGACCCAATAGGATCTGCACGGTGGTGTTCCCCCTACAACGCCGTAACCCTTGGCCATTCATCCCCTCGCGGTGCGTCGCCACTTGGGATTGGGGTAATTTTTTAGAGAGGTTGTCTTCCTCGCAGCCCGGGCGGTTAAGCCAAGGCCCTCGGTCCGGATGCCATACGCTACGAGACGTGACCGCAGCGGCAGAGCCAGATTACGAGAGGCGCTTAACGCCCGGCAGCAGGGTAAGTGCACACCGGGCACGCCATAGCTCGTCCCACGAGCTTTGTGCAATAGCACACCTACCACGTAGCTGTAAAGGAGCTACCACCACTCCGTAGCTTGTAAAGAGCTACAATCGTACGTGTTTCGCACTCGTCAGGCCGCGTCGGTCCCGCGTCTGCTGTGCCCCCTAAGGGACAAGCAGAGAGGGCCCCCGACGCGGCCGTACAAGCTGAAACTCCTCGGCTATCTGCCGTTCCACCATAAGGCCCTCGTCGCTTGATCCACACAAAAGGCGTGTAGATCACGCAAGGAAGACCCACCACGCAGTTTTGCGCTCGTCCAACCACGTCGGTCCCACGTCCGCCGTGCCCCCTAAGGGACAAGCGGAAAGGGCCCCCGAAACGGCTGTACGAGGCAAAAACTCCTCGGCCACCTGCCGAGCCACCACTAGGCTCTCGTCGCGCAGTCCACCAGAAAGGGTATGTGGAAAGCGCAAGGAGACGCCCACCAATCAGTTTCGCGCTCATCCGGCCACGCCGGCCCCACATCCACCGTGCCCCCTAAGGGACAAGCGGAAAGGGCCGCCGACGCAGCCGGGCAAGCCGAAACTCCTCGGACACCTGCCGAGCCATCACCAGGCCCTCGTCGCGCAGTCCACACAAAAGGCGTGTGAAACGCGCAAGGAAGGCCCACCACACCGTTTCGCGCCCATCCGGCCACGCCGGCCCCACATCCACCGTGCCCCCTAAGGGACAAGCGGAAAGGGCCGCCGACGCGGCCGGGCAAGCCGAAACTCCTCGGCCACCTGCCGAGCCACCACGAGGCCCTCATCACTCGATCCACACACAAGGTGCGTAGACCGCGTAAGGAGGGCCCGCCAAGCAGTACAGGCCCGCCCGGCGGCGACAGTCCCACGTCCGCTGTGCCCCCTAGGGGACAAGCGGCAAGGGCCCCTGTCGCGGCCACACTAGCCAGAACTGCTCAGCCCACCACCACGCCCTCGTCACGCGATCCACACACAAAGTATGTAGATCGCGCAAGGAGGGCCCGCCTAACAGTTTAGGCTCGCCCGGCGGCGACGGTCCCACGTCCGCTGTGCCCCCTAGGGGACAAGCGGCAAGGGCCCCCGTCGCGGCCACACGAGCCAGAACTGCTCGGCCCACCACCACGCCCTCGTCACGCGATCCACACACAAGGTATGTAGATCGCGCAAGGAGGGCCCGCCTAACAGTTTAGGCCCGCCCGGCGGCGACGGTCCCACGTCCGCTGTGCCCCCTAGGGGACAAGCGGCAAGGGCCCCCGTCGTGGCCACACGAGCCAGAACTGCTTGGCCCACCACCAGACCTTCCTCGCGCGATCCGCACAAAGTGCGTAGATAGCGCGAAGAAGGCCCACATACGGACTCTCAGCGAGCGACTTACACGAATAGCGTATAAATCGCTCGAAGAGAGTCCCCCCCTCAACTGGACCTTCAACTCGTGATTCACACTGACGTGCGAATCACTCGAAGAAGGTCCCCCTCCCCGTCGGTCTTTTGCCACTGCTAACAAGATCCCCCCAAAAGGAGAGAAGTTATTAGCAGTGTTACCAGGGTGCACCAGCCCAACGACTACTCTTTCCCCCCAAAAGGAGGAGAATAGTAGTAGTCAGGCAAACGTGGAGGCGACCGACCCTAAAGCACCCCAACCTAACCTAACCTAACCTAACCTAACCTAACCTAACCTAACCTAACTTAACCTAACCTAACCTAACCTAACCTAACCTAACCTAACCTTTTTTTTTTTTTTTTTTTTTTTTTTTTTTTTTTTTTTTTTTTTAACGTGAGGAAATGCATTTACGCATACACCGCCGCCCGGGGGGGAGCGGCGGGTTATGTCGGGCTCGACACCAGAGTGGTGCCCCTACCGACTAAAACCTCACGGTGTTCCACCTTGGCGCCTAAAATGTTACGGCCACGGGTGCGCTTTCGCAGGCTTCCGCAGCCCCAACAGCACTGGTCCTCTCGGACCCATCCATGGGAGCTTTGCTCCTCCACCAATGGACGATGTGCCGGAACACGGGGCACATCGTGCATTCTCGGGGAACTCTCTAGTCGGGCGGCAGGTTCCCCCGAACCCACCGCCCAGAGTTCCCAGTTAGGGCGGCATCAGTCTGGCGTGTGCCAGTCTGCGGCGTCCTGTTCTTCGATGGCGGATAGAATGACTTGCAGCGTCATCTTCTCTCATCCGCTCGGCCTCCTCTTTGATTTGCATCACTTTCTCCGCGAAGGAGAGTACTGCTTCCCATGATTGCTCGCTGTCAACCATCGATGCAACGACGGTTGGCAGCGAGAAATCACGCCCGACAACAGCCGAGAGTTCCATTCGCTGCTCAGCCCATGCTGGGCATTCGGCGAATGTGTGGTCTGCTGTGTCTTCCGCATTCCCACAATGGTGGCAGATGGTAGATGGTTCCCTCTGCGCCACATTACAGAGGTACCGCCCGAAACAGCCGTGATTAGTCAACAGCTGTGTCAAGCGGTACGTCAGCACTCCATATTTTCTGCCTAGCCATTGGTCCAGGACAGGCAGAATAGCTGCAATCGTCCTGTGACCAGCACTAGGATGCTCCAGTCGTTGTTTCCACATCAGGGATAGTTGCCGTCGAGAAGTTTGCCTCAGCCGCCTGATCTCTTCCGGGGCTGGTTGCAATCCTCGGCTGCGCGCTTCCGCAAGGGTGCGGTACACAGCCGCCAACATTCTTGCATCTAGATCCCAGGGCGGGGTTCCGGCAAGTGCACACGACGCCTCGAAAGACACCGTGCGATATCCTCTGATTGCCCTGAGAGCCATAAATCTCTGCGGCCTTCGCAAGAGTGCTACGTTATGGCTACTCAGGGCATCCGCCCAGATGGGTGCACCATAAAGCGCCATTGAGCGCAAGATGCCGGCGTACAGGCGTCGGCATGAAACTCCCGGTCCTCCAACGTTCGGCAACAGAGCTCCCAGAGCCGATGCCGCTTTGGTCAGTCTAGGTGCCAGTTGTCGGAAGTGCTCCTTGAAGCTCCATCGGCTGTCGAGGACAATTCCTAAATACTTCATCGTCGACTCGACTCCGATAGAAACACCTCCGACAACGATCTCCGCACCAGCAGGTGGTCCTGCGCGTGGCCCGTGGAAGCACAAGGCTTCAGATTTTTCTAGGGCTACTTTCAAGCCAAGTCGTCTAATGCGGTCGACGACATGGGCTACTCCTGCCGTGGCCAAAATAGCTGCTTCTCTATAGTTGCGTCCTCGAGCTGTAACCAGGGTATCGTCGGCATAACATGTCGTCTTGACACCCGGCAAATTAGCTCCCCGCAAAACCCAATCATAACCGACGTTCCACAGGAAGGGCCCACCAACTGAGCCCTGTGGAACGCCGCAAGTCATCCGCCAGTCTCTCCAGCCGTCCCTATTCAGATATTTAATATATCTCTGAGAGAGATAGCTCTCACACATATCCTGCAGGTGGGAAGGTACCTGGTGGTACCGCAACGCCTCTTTTATGCAGCTCCAAGGGAGGGTGTTGAAGGCGTTGGAGATATCTAACGATACCGCCACGACGACCTCTCCCTTGGAGACGGCCTCCTCAGCAAGGGCCCTCACACTCGATATAGCATCGAGTGTGGACCTGCCCCTGCGAAAGCCGTATTGACAATCAGCCAAATTCGGTCCAATCCTTTCCAAGTGTCTTGTTAGACGAGCAACCAGGATACGCTCAAAGAGCTTACCGGCTTCGTCCAACAAGACAATCGGTCTATACGCAGACGGTAAGTCTGCTGGCTTCCCATCTTTTCGAAGCAGGACCAATTTACCAGTCTTCCAACAACGCGGAAATTGGCCCCGTTTGATACATTCCGACAGAAATTCGCGGAACCGAGGCTCAAGAGCTTCTAACGCCAGCACCCAGGCGCGACCGGGGATCCCGTCCGGGCCCGGGGCTTTGTTTTTAGCCTTGAGCCTCATTACCGCTGCCGCCAATTCTCCTTCAGACACTGCTAGCACCTCATCTGCTTGAGCGCCGCTGTTCTGTCCAGACAAAGCCATTACTGGAGGCACGTGTTCGTCGATATGCGGGAACAGTGACGCCACCACATTCTCCACGAATCCAGGATCCATGGACTGCGTGAGCGGTGGTGCCCACGCGCGCAGCTTGTTTCTGGCTGCCTTGTAAGGTCTCCCCCAAGGGTCTCGATCTAGGGCTTCTAACATCTCAGACCGAGCTTGGTCTTTCGCCCGTGCTATCTCCCTCTGAAGGGTGGTTTTTGCGAGGCGATAATCCGCATAGAGTGCCGTTTCCCGGTCTTCGTCTCGCTGCCGCCGCCTGCGTTGCCTAGTGTAGCGCCGCCTGGTCGCCACACACTCCTCTCGGAGGGTAGCGAGCTCGGTTGACCACCAATAAACGTTCCGGCGTTGCGGCAGCGATTTCACTCTAGGCATAGACGCGTCACATACACGAGTCATCGCCTCGCGAAACCACTCCGCTTCTGCGTCGACATCGACATCTCCTTCAGGTTTAGGCAACCACGCTTGGACTATCGCGGCTTCCCTCAATAGTTGAGAGTCTAGCCTCTTGAGAGCCCAGCGTGGAGCTTCATCTGCTGGGGAGCGGCTTAGACCGCTCGGGGCGCCTAGAGGAGAGAGAACGAACCGGATATACCGGTGATCCGATAAGGTCTCTACCCCCTCCAGGACTTCCCAGTCTTCGACACGGCGTGCCAGAGCGGGGCTGGCGAACGCGAGGTCCACAATGGAGCCCCCTTGCTGGCGTATGCACGTGTGTGCCGCTCCCCTGTTGAGTAGTGTCAATCCAAGGGCTGACGCCCACTCCTCCAGCGGCTCGCCTCGTGCGTTAGCAATAGACGACCCCCACATGGCCGATTTGGCATTAAAGTCACCAGCGACCAGGATCTGGTGGGGGTGACATTGCCGCACCATCGAGCTCAGCTCAGAGAGCCATGCCTCGAAGTCTGCGAGGCTTCTGTTGGGGGAAAAGTAAGTACCTATATAGGCGACACCCTCCGCCACAACAGCCACGCAACCCCGACCTCTCAGCACTCTCCCTATGGGTGGGAAACCAGCCGCCGTTTGAGTGACAATGACGACCGTGCCGTCATTGTCACCTATCCAATTGTCCCGGGTCGGGATGAAATATGGCTCCGCCACAATAGCCACCGATGTCAACCACTCCGCCATGCTCTGGACCAAGAGGTCTTGAGCTCTAGCGGAGTGGTTCAAATTGGCTTGGAGTATGGTGTAGGCCATTATTAGGCTTCCATAACTTCCTGCTCATCCCGAACCGGGAGCGACGGTTGCAGCTGGGACTTGGCCACGGCTGCATCTCTTCGTCCTTTCCGTTTTGGAGGCAAGGCACACGGGTCCTTGCTCCCCATTCTATGCTCCGCTGTCTTGCCTGCTGCAGCACAGACGCTGCAGTTTGGCTTATTGGAGCAGTCTCTAGCCTTATGGCCCAATTGGCCACACCGATAACACTGGCAGCTACGGTCAGTGTCCGCCTTACACTGTTCCCGGACGTGCCCCACCTCGAGGCACCGGAAACAGCGCAACGGGCGCTGGTCCAGCAGCTTAACCTGGGCGGACACCCATCCAATCAGTAGGCGACCGCCGGTCACCTTTTTCGCCGCAGCTACCGGGCAGCGCACAAATGTTGTGCCAGTGCCGGTGATGTCGCTGCGGCGGATTTCACCCGTCCTTACATCCTGTATATTGCAGCCTCCCATTTTGGCTACAGCATCAGCAACCTCCTCCTTTGACACAGAGTCGTCGAGGCCACTAATGCGCAGGTCTGCGCATTTTTGTGGCCTGTGGACCCTGATGTCTTCAGGCTTGAATAAGGCCTGAATTTTTGCGGCAAGGAGATCCGCCTTCTCCCCGCTGGTGCCTCCCGGTACCTCCAACATGCGGCCACCTGTGGCAGCCGCACGGAAATGTAGGGAAGAGATCCCTAGTTCCTGGAGGCTAATCCTCTTCTTAGCCTCTGTCAAGGCCTTCTCGTACGTAACCCCCCTCTCCCCGGCCCCGGGCTGCACTGTGATGACCACAGCCGATGAGCGGGGGAGACGGAGCTTAGGCTTCGAAACCTTGGCACGCTTGGACTTGGCCGTACCTTGAGGCTGCTGTTGCTGAGGCGGAGCAGGAGCTGCCTTCTTACGACCTCTCTTCTTTTTCACCACCTCTACCCAAGATTCCTTGGGTTTAGGTGCTGCGCCAGACCTTATCGTTTGGGAAGCCGGACCTTGGCTACTCTCTACTACAGTTTTGGTCCTCTTCCCTCGCCCCTTCCCCTTAGAAGAAGAAGCAGAAGGAGTAGGACCAGATGTACCTGGCGTCGTAGTGACTGGCCCAGGTGCGTTCACTGGAACTACCGGCGCTGAATTGCTGCGATCGGCAGCCAGCGGGGGACGCAACCGTTCCGCAGGCAAGAGACGCTTCTCGATTGCCTCGAAGCGGGCGTTCATCATCCCGCCTATTTCCCTCACTAAATTCTGGTGAAATTGCCCTTGATCCAGGGAACCACCATTCGAGTTTGAGGCTTGGGGTGCAGAGACACCCTTCGCCTGGAACATTTCATTACGGAGCTCCGTAAGTTGTTTACGGAGGTCCTCCACCTCTGATTGAAGGCGAGCGTTAGCTGCCTGTAAAATCCTTGTCTCCTCTGATGAGGAGCGCGAGTTGAGCACGTCAACTACCTCGCGGATAGTGACCGCCGCGTCCTTCAAGGCTTTCTTGTATGTGCCCTTCAGGTTTGAGGATTTTACGGCCACAGTAGTAATTGCGGCTACGCATTCCTGAACCTGTTTATTCAGGTCCCATGATACCGTCTCGTCCCTATCGTCTCTGTCCGTAGAGCACTCAGATAGCCGACTGATTGTCGGTCTTATGGAACGGAGCGTCCTTGCCGCTTCCGCTACCTCTTTCTCCGCCTCGAGCTCCATATGCTCACGTTCCGCCTTCAAATATTCTGCTCGAGCTTTGGCGAGGCCGACATAATCGCCCGTAGTGGGCGGACGACCTCTGCCTCTGCGAGCAGGGCCAATTTTGTGAGCTGGGCCGTCTGATTCACCTTCAGACTCCGAGCCACCACGTTTCCTCCGTTGTTTAGGAATAGTCCTAGAGAGTCTGTCTGGAGACTCAATCGCCGATCTCATACTGGATGCGGAATCAGATTCCACATCCCTCTCCCTCCTAACGTCGTCTTTGGTTTGGGTTTTAATGTTTTTATCCATAGCTGATCCCACGAGAATGGGGGAAATAAACCGTCGACCCGGGCATCGCCCCCTGTACCCGGGCAAGCCTATCGTAACCCGCACAGAAGGTCGGCCGGTATTCCGGCGGGGTCCGCACTAACGACCAATCTACCCCTTGGCCATGCATCCCCTCACGGTGCGTCGCCGCTTGGGATTGGGGGTGATTTTTTATAGAGGTTGTCTTCCTCGCGGCCCAGGCAGTTAAGCCAAGGCCCTCGGTCCAGATGCACTATTGCCACGAGACGTGACCGCGGCGGCAGAGCTGGGTTACGATTTGTGGCGCTTAGCGCCCGGCAGCAGGGTTAGTACATACCGGGCACGCCGTTGCTCGTCTCACGAGCAATGCGCAAAAACGCTTCCACCACGTAGCTGTAAAGAGGCTACCACCATCCCGTAGCTGTAAAGCCACATCCATCCGCGCCACCTGCGCTAGCAACCTTGGTTGCTCCACCTTTGTGACTTCTCCACTCGATCTACACGAATAGCGTGTAGATCGCGCAGAGAAGTCACCACCACACCCGTTTCGCACTCGTCAAGCCGCGTCAGTCCCACATCCGCTATGCCCCCTAAGGGACACGCAGAAAGGGCCCCCGACGCGGCCGTACGAGCCGGAACTCATCGGCCACGTGCCGATCCACCACTAGACCTTCCTCACGCGATCGACACAAAAAGTGCGTAGATAGCGCGAAGAAGGCCCACATACGGACTCTCAGCGCGCAATTTACACGAATAGCGTATAAATCGCACGAAGAGAGTCCCCCCTCAACTGGACCTTCAACTTGCGATTCACACTGACGTGCGAATCACTCGAAGAAGGTCCCCCTCCCCGTCGGTCTTTTGCCACTGCTAACAAGATCCCCCCAAAAGGAGAGAGGTTATTAGCAGTGTTACCAGGGTGCACCAGCCCAACGACTACTCTTCTCCCCCAAAAGGAGGAGAATAGTAGTAGTCAGGCAAACGTGGAGGCGACCGACCCTAAAGCACCCCAACCTAACCTAACCTAACCTAACCTAACCTTTTTTTTTTTTTTTTTTTTTTTTTTTACGTGAGGAAATGCATTTACGCATACACCGCCGCCCGGGGGGGAGCGGCGGGTTATGTCGGGCTCGACACCAGAGTGGTGCCCCTACCGACTAAAACCTCACGGTGTTCCACCTGCACTGACCATACGGACCGGGTAGAGGGTTCGCTCTCGCACGCATCTCGACCCGGTCGGTGCAGTATCCTCCCTGGAGGATTCGCCTCATGAGGGCCTACGCCCCCCTCCTGCCTCTTCGGCGATGCACTGGAACACACAGCGCATCACCGACTCTTTGGGACCTATGTAACGGGAGTACCGGACACCCCCGCATCCGACACTCCAGGTCCACCAAGCGGAGACGGAGAGCGAGCCCGGATGGCTCGCCCCCGTGTCCGCGCTCTCCTACGCGGGTGTGCAAGGGGATCTCGTTCCCTTTCCCGCTCTTCGATCTCCCTCTTCGAAACTACCGTTTCGCAGAAGGAGACCATTGCGTCCCATGACCTCTCATCATTGACCATCTTAGGAATTACGGTCGACAAGGAGAGGTCCTCCCCCACTACTGCGACTAACGATCGTCGCGGTTCTACCTCAGCTGGACACGACTCTAATACGTGCCGCGCAGTGTCCTCAGCACAGCCGCATTGATGGCATATCGGTGTCTCCTCCCTTCCGGCTACGTGACACAGGTATCTCCCGAAACATCCATGTCCCGTGAGTACCTGCGTCAGCCGGAAGGTTAGTGTACCATGTCCTCGCTGGACCCATTCAGTAAGAACGGGTTGTATCGCCTCAATGAACCTTTGAGCGCCTGTTCCTCTCTGAACAGGGCCCTCGAGAAGTCTCTGACTCCATGTATGCAGGGCCCTGTTCTTAGCGTCTTGACGCCACCGCACCACCTCTTGGGGCGCCGGACGCATATCAGACTCTCTGGCACGTGCCCTGCGCCAGAATACCGTGGACAGGACCTCAGCCTCCAAGTCCCATGGCGGAGATCCTGCCAGTACACATGCGACTTCATGGGAGAGTGTGCGGTAGGCTCTGCACACTCTCACAGCCATGGTGCGCTGAGCTCGACGCAGCAGCGCAATATCTCTGCGATCAAGCGATCCTGCCCATATTGGGGCTCCATACAGGGCCATGGAGCGCACTACCCCCATATAGAGGCGGCGGCACGCTCCATTCCCTCCTCCTATATTTGGGAGTAACCGGCTCAGCGCTGCAGCAGTGCCTGTCAGTTTCGGCGTTAGCTGCTTTAAATGCGCGCCAAATCTCCATCTGCTGTCGAGTACGACACCGAGATATTTCAGTGTCGACCCGACAGCAATGGAGGTCCCTCCAACCACTATATTGGATCCTGTAGGCGGCGCCCCTCTGGGGCCATGAAAACATATGGCCTCAGATTTGTGGAGCGCCACCTCCAAACCCAATCGCCTGATTCTGGCGACCACGGCCGCCACTCCTGCCGTTGCTAACAGCGCCGCCTCCCTGTATGTCTTTCCCCTGGCGGTAACCAACGTGTCGTCAGCGAAGCAAATGACACTGACGCCACGAAGGTTAGCGCCACGGAGGACCCAGTCATATCCAATGTTCCACAGGGGTGGCCCTAAAGCAGACCCCTGTGGAACACCGCGTGACATGGCGCTCTCATCCTGTCCTTCCTTAGTAGGGAATGCTACTACTCTTTCTGATAGGTACCCCTGACCTATCATGCACCGGAGATATTGGGGAAACCGGTGGTATTCCAATCCTCCTCTAATTGTGCTCCAGGGTAGGGTGTTAAATGCATTCGCTATGTCTAGCGACACTGCAACCATAACCCCACCGCTGGAGCACGCCTCGTCAGACAGGTTCCGGAGATGGTTAATCGCGTCTATTGTAGAGCGACATCTCCGGAACCCGTACTGATTGTTGGACAGGTCCGGGCCAACTGTCTCGAGGTGGTTGACGATGCGGGCAGCCACGATCCGCTCCAGTAGCTTACCCGCCTCGTCAAGCAATACTATTGGACGATAACCAGACGGTTCATCCACTGGTCTGCCTTCCTTGCGAAGAAGGACGAGCCTCCCTCTCTTCCATCGCCTGGGAAATCTCCCCTCTCGCATACAGCGACTGAGGAGATCTCTCAGGCGAGGTCCCAGCGCATCTTGAGCGAGGGCCCACGCACGGCCGGGTATGCCGTCAGGCCCCGGAGCCGTGTTCTTGGCCCTCATTCTTAAGACCGCCGCCCCCAATTCTCCTTCCGAGACTTCCGGTGGAGGCTCGTCATCCTCCGCGGCTTCTCCCGCCCGTGTCACTGCCATCGTAGGAGGGCTGAATTCAGTCCCTGGCTCACCAGGGAACAAGCCCTCAACCACGCGCCGAAGTGTTGGTGGTTCCAGCAAGCTTGTGACAGGGGGTGCCCATGGGCGCAGCTTGCGCCTTGCTAGGAGGTACGGTCGACCCCACGGGTCTTCCTCTAGGGAATCCAAGAGTTCCTTCCAGGAATTGGTCTTGGATTCTCGAATCGCGTTGCGAAGAGCTTTTAGAGCCTCTTTGTAAGAGGCATAAAGGGCATCCAGCTCTTCCGGTTCTTGATGCCTCCTTCTGCGGCAGCGCTGATAGCGGCGACGCATCACAACACTTTGGCGTCGGAGTTCCGCGATCTCCTCCGACCACCAATACACCTGTCGTTTGGGTGGCAGGCTTTTCGCACGCGGCATTGCGGCGTCACACACGCGCGACATCGCTTCGCACAACTCGTCAGCCTCGACGTCGAGATCTATGGGATCCGAGGGCGTGGCATTCCATGCCTGAACTATTGCTGCCTCTTGCAGTAGTTCACGGTCCAGACGCTTGAGAACCCACCGCGGACCGAGTGCTGGGGGAACTCCAGCACGGTGTTCGACTGAGGATGAGGAGACGCTAAACTGAATGTAGCGGTGATCAGATAACGTCTCCTCATCCACCAACACCCCCCAGTTGTGAACACGTCGTGCTACTTCAGGGGAGGAAAAGGTCACATCGACCACTGATCCACCTGCCCGACGCACACACGTTTGCTCACTTCCGGTGTTGAGCACGCATAGGCCTACTTCTGCGAGCCACTCCTCGACTACTTTTCCCCGCGCATCTGTCGTCGGAGACCCCCACGCCATAGATTTGGCGTTGAGGTCTCCAAGAACAATAACAGGGTTCGGACGAATCTGCCCCAACAGGGTCCCCATCTCGACGAGGAAAGCCTCGAACTCGACGAGGGCCCTATTGGGGGAGAAGTACATACCCACAACAGAAATCTGGCCGACCCGGGCCGCCACGAATCCCCTACCTCTCGTAGTTGCACTGAGGGTGGGGGAAGGAACTGGAGACTGCGTGGTGATTGCCACCAGACCATCTAAGTCGCCAGCCCAGTCAGCCCTATTAGGGACCGTGTATGGCTCCGCAACCACCGCCACATGGACTGCCCTCTCCGCCATGCACTGTAGGAGGAGATCCTGTGCACCGGCGGAGTGGTTCGCGTTGGTTTGGAGGAAAACTAGCGCCATACTAGTTTTCCTCCATTACCTCCACTTGCTCTCTCACAGAGCTAGCCGGCTGCGACTTGGACTTAGTCGCAGCGGGCTTCTTCCTCCCTCTTGTTTTCGACGGGGGCTTGGCACAGGCCTTGCCCCCGGAGAGGTGTTCCGCTGGTTTTCCCGCGTGCTCGCATATGCTGCAATGCGGGGCGGCAGAACAATCACTGGCCTTATGGCCATTCTTACCGCAGCGATGGCATTCATCGCTGCGGTCCACTTCCGACTTGCACTGGGCCCTAACGTGTCCCAGTGCAAGGCACCTGTAGCATCGGCGAGGTCTCGGGTCTAACAGTCGGACTTGCGCTGCGACCCACCCCACTAACAGACGCCCACCACTCGCCACAATCTTCTTTGCGGCGGCTACTGGGCACTGCACGAAGGCAATGCCCATTCCCGCTGGGCCCGGTTTGATGTCGCCCGTCTTGACGATAAGCGCATCACACCCCCCAGCTTTAGCAATGGCCTGCTTCAATTCGTTGGTCGTGACAGTGTCGTCCAATCCACTCACACGCAAGTCTGCGGTGGTGGTTGGTCTAGACACTTTCACTTCGTCTGTGTTTTTGAAGACTTCTCTCAGTTTACTAGCTAGAGAGTCCGCCTTTTCGTCCTTTTCGGCTCCGGGGATCTCAAGAACTCTCGCCCCGGTGGCCGCAGCCCTCATCTTCATAGGCGGCATCCCCAGAGCCGCTAGATCAATACGGCTTTTAGCCGTTTCTAATACCTTGGCATATGTTATGCCCTTTGCAGCTGCTTCAGATCCCAGCGTTATAACCACAGCCGCGGTGCGTGGCTTGTGAAGTTTGGCAGCCTTTGCCTTTGCAGGTGGTGCGGTGGTTTTCTGAGCCTTGGGACGTGTAGGAGCTGCTGATCTTGTCCTCTCAGATCTCATTCCATTTTTACGAGAACCACGCCTTGCGACTGTGGTCCATGACTGTGGCTGTGGTGCTGCAGACATTGCACTCGTCGTTGGCATGGGTTCCGGTTCCGCCGTCTTTGTAGGTGTAGGGGTTGCCTTCCCCTTCTTATTTTTTCGTCTTGCTCTCTTTGATTTGCCCTCAGCAGGAACCTGCGTGTGGGCCGGAAGAGAAGCAGAGACTTCCATTTCTGATGTGGCTGCCCCATCATCCACCACTTCTGTGGTATTTTGCCTCCTGTCAGCTGCCAGAGATGGCCTAATGCGCTTCTCAGGCAGAAGCCTGTCGTCCAGTCCTTCAAATCGAGCGTTGATCATGGTGCCCACCTGCACCATGACCATTCGCATCATCTCCTCAAACGGAGGAGCTGAGGGTGACGCTGTGGATGAGGGCGGTTGTTGCACACGAGCAGCTCGCAACTCCTCCATCTCACGGCGGATTTCCTTCAGCTCCTCCGTTAGTTTCCGATTAGCATCCACTAGGAGGGCTACTTCCTCTGGCATAGAGCGTTCCTTCATTACCTTGAAGGAATCCCTCATTACGTACGCGGCATTTTTAAGTGCCGCGACGTAGGTACCTTTGAGGTTCTTGGACCTCGTTGCTACTTTCATTATGGTGTCGAGTGAGTCGGACACCATCCTTTCTATTTCAGCCGCATTGCTGTTCCCTGAATCCTCTTTGTCCTGTGAGCTTTTTCCGAGAATCGCACGCGATCGCTCCGACTTTTGACGCTGTTCATCAGCTAGCTGTCTCTCGGCCTCGAGTTCAAGCTCCCTCTGTTTTGCTCTGATGAGCTCTTGTTTGGCCTTTAATAGGCCAACGTACTGACCAGTAGTGGGTGGACGCCCTCTGGTCCTTCTGATAGGCACCGAGACCTTCTTGGCCGGTGCGTCATAATCTCCACCTGAAGCCTTTTTGTTGTCACTGGCTTCCTCCTCGCGCGATATACTGCGCTTTCTTGTTGATTTGTTTGATGACTGTGAGGTCACAGTCACCATACTCACAACCGAAGAATCTGAGTCTTCGTCCGGGCTATAAAATAGCCGATCGCCTTCTCCAACATCGTTTTTGTTTTTAAGTTTTGAACATTCCATATTTGTTCCCACGAGTATGGGGGAAATAAAAAGTCGACCCGGGCATAGCCCCCTGTACCCGGGCAAGCCTAACGTAACCCGCACAGAAGGTCGGCCGGTATTCCGGCGGGGTCCGCACTAACGACCAATCTACCCCTTGGCCATGCATCCCCTCACGGTGCGTCGCCGCTTGGGATTGGGGGTGATTTTTTATAGAGGTTGTCTTCCTCGCGGCCCAGGCAATTAAGCCAAGGCCCTCGGTCCAGATGCACTTTGCCACGAGACGTGATCCGCAGCGGCAGAGCTGGATTACGATTTGTGGCGCTTAACGCCCGGCGTCAGGGTAAGTGAACACCGGGCACGCCGTTGCTCATTGAATGAGCTTCGCTCTTCCGAGCGCCTCCACAATTGCAGCCCTAGCTGCTCCATCTTTGTGACTTCTCCGCTCGATCTAGACGAATAGCGTATAGATCGCGCAGAGAAGTCACCACCACACCCGTTTCGCACTCGTCAAGCCGCGTCAGTCCCACATCCGCAATGTCCCCTAAGGGAACACGCAGAAAGGGCCCCCGACGCGGCCGTACGAGCCGAAACTCATCGGCCACCTGCCGATCCACCACTAGACCTTCCTCGCGCGATCGACACAAAAAGTGCGTAGATAGCGCGAAGAAGGCCCACATACGGACTCTCAGCGCGCAATTTACACGAATAACGTTTAAATCGCACGAAGAGAGTCCCCCCCTCAACTGGACCTTCAACTCGCGATTCACACTGACGTGCGAATCACTCGAAGAAGGTCCCCCTCCCCGTCGGTCTTTTGCCACTGCTAACAAGATCCCCCCAAAAGGAGAGAAGTTATTAAGAGTGTTACCAGGGTGCACCAGCCCAACGACTACTCTTCCCCCCCAAAAGGAGGAGAATAGTAGTAGTCAGGCAAACGTGGAGGCGACCGACCCTAAAGCACCCCAACCTAACCTAACCTTTTTTTTTTTTTTTTTTTTTTTTTAACGTGAGGAAATGCATTTACGCATACCCATCCACTCCGGGGGGGGAGCGGCGGATTATGTCGGGCTCGACACCAGAGTGGTGCCCCTACCGACTAAAACCTCACGGTGTTCCACCTTAGCGCTTACGGCCAGACTGTGGGCACTCTCCCAGACTCTTCCACCGTCTGGCCACGCTTGGTCCCTAGGACCCCTGCACGGGGAGCTTCGGCTCCACCCGGCTGATGACGATGTACCGGAACACTCGGGCACATCGTCCATCCTCGGGGAACTCTCTAGTCGGACGGCAGACTCCCCCGAATCTACCGCCCAGAGTTCCCAAATTACGGAGGCAACCGGCGCCCGTGCACCAGTCGCCTGCGTCTAATACGCTGGCGGCGCATTGATTGTGCCGGTTCGTACTCGTTCGGCCGCGTCGGTCCCGCGTCTACTGTGCCCCCTAAGGGACAAGCAGATTGGGCCCCCGACGCGGCCGCGCGAGTCGAGCCACCACCAGGCCTTCGTCGCGCGGTCCACACACAAAGTGCGTAGATCGCGCAAGGAAAGGTCCTCCATACAGTTTCACGCTCGTCCGGCCGCGCCGGTCCCACGTCCGCTGTGCCCCCTAAGGGACAAGCGGAAAGGGCCCCCGACGCGGCCGCACAAGCCGAAACTTCTCGGCCACCTGCCGAGCCACCACCAGGCCTTCGTCGCGCGGTCCACACACAAAGTGCGTAGACCGCGCAAGGAAGGCCCACCAGGAATGGTTTCACGCTCGCACGGCCGCGTCAGTCCCACGTCCGCTGTGCCCCCTAAGGGACAAGCAGATAGGGCCCCCGACGCGGCCGCACGAGCCGAAACCAACGCCCGAAGTTCCCAAGTTACGGAGGCAAGCGGCGCTCGTGCGCCAGTCGCCTCCGTCCAACGCGCTTGCGGCGCATCGGTTGGGACGACGGGTCGTCCTCCCGCGTGCGCTCCGCCAGCTCCTTCTGGGCCATGACTTCCTCCGTGAAGTCTCGCACAGCCTCCCAGGATGTCTCGCTTCCTGCCATTGCAGAAGTAATGGCCGGTAGCGAGAGATCCGTTCCGACCACCGCGACAAGTCGCGCCCTCTGTGCGGCCCATTCTGGACACGCCTCAAGCGTGTGCTGCGCCGTATCCTCTGAGCAGCCACACTGGTGGCAGACTGGGGTGGGCTCTCTTCCGGCTATCCTGAACAGGTAATCGCCAAAACAGCCGTGACCTGTCAGGATCTGAGTGAGCCTGAAAGAGAACGCCCCGTGCTCTCTCGCAACCCAATCCCTAAGGATGGGTCGGAGAGCCGCCACCGTTCGGAGACCCGCAGTTGGCTCCTCCAACCTGCGCTCCCACTGCTCTAATGCCGTATTCCGGCCCTGCCTTCGCCAGCGTCGTATCACCTCAGGGGGAGCGAACTCACCCCTGGACCGTGCATCTGACTGCTGGCGGTAGATGCTGGCAAGCATCTTCGCATCCACGTCCCACGGTGGGGTACCGGCCAGGACACACGCCGCCTCACAGGACACAGTGCGATATGCCCTAATCACCCTGAGTGCCATAGCTCTCTGCGGTCTCCGCAATTGAGCTAGATTACGGGCACTCAGAGCGTCCGCCCAAATAGGGGCACCATAGAGCGCCATCGATCGCACTACACCCGTGTATAGGCGGCGACAGGTCACATTCGGCCCTCCCACGTTCGGAAGCAAGCTCCCCAACGCGGATGCTGCTCTGGTGAGCCGAGGAGCTAGTCGTCTGAAGTGCTCCTCGAAGTTCCATCTGCTGTCGAGGACGAGTCCAAGGTACTTCATCGTCGACTCGACAGCGATGCGAGCACCTCCGACAACAATCTCGGCTCCGGCTGGTGGCGCGTTCCGAGGACCGTGAAAGCACAGTGCCTCGGACTTGTTAAGGGCCACCGTAAGCCCCAGACGCCTGATGCGGCTCACCACGTGAGCCGTGCCAGCAGTGGCGAGGATCGACGCCTCTCGGAAGGACCTCCCGCGTGCTGTCACTAATGTGTCATCCGCATAACACACTAGACTGACCCCCTGCAGATTGCTACCACGAAGCACCCAGTCGTACCCGATGTTCCACAGATCCGGTCCTAGAACCGAGCCCTGTGGAACACCGCACGACATTTCCCATTGGCCCAATCCCTCCCTCGACGGATAGATAATAAATCTATACCGGAGGTAATCCTCCAGGGGTTGGCGAAGGGAACGGGGTACTCGGTGGTAGCGCAGTGCCTCCTTAATGCAGTCCCAGGGGAGGGTGTTAAAAGCGTTGGCGATATCTAAAGATACCGCCACGACCACCTCCCCCCGGGACACGGCTTCGTCCGCTAGAGCCCTCACTCTCGATATGGCATCGATAGTGGACCTGCCCCTGCGGAAGCCGTATTGACTCTCCGCTAAATCGGGCCCCACCCGCTCGAGGTGTCGTCTGAGGCGCGCAGCGAGCACACGCTCAAAGAGCTTGCACGCCTCATCCAGCAGCACGATCGGGCGGTATGCCCCCGGCGAGTCAGCAGGTCTGCCCTCCTTGCGCAGGAGGACCAGTTTCCCAGTCTTCCATTGGCTCGGAAGGCGTCCCTGCTTGAGGCACTCCGTCAGGAGGTCTCGGAATCGGGGCTCAAGGGCCTCCAACGCCAGCACCCAAGCGCAACCTAACCTAACCTTTTTTTTTTTTTTTTTTTTTTTTTTTTTTTTTTTTTTTTTTTTTTTTTTTTTTTTTTTAACGTGAGGAAATGCATTTACGCATACCCATCCACTCCGGGGGGGAGCGGCGGATTATGTCGGACTCGACACCAGAGTGGTGCCCCTACCGACTAAAACCTCACGGTGTTCCACCTTTAGCGCTTATGGCCAGACTGTGGGCACTCTCCCAGACTCTTCCACCGTCTGGCCACGCTCGGTCCCTAGGACCCCTGCACGGGGAGCTTCAGCTCCACCCGCCTGATGACGATGTACCGGAACACTCGGGCACATCGTCCATCCTCGGGGAACTCTCTAGTCGGACGGCAGACTCCCCCGAATCTACCGCCCAGAGTTCCCAAATTACGGAGGCAACCGGCGCCCGTGCACCAGTCGCCTGCGTCTAGTGCGCTGGCGGCGCATTGAGTGTGCCGGCTCGTACTCGCTCGGCCGCGCCGGTCCCGCGTCTACTGTGCCCCCTAAGGGACAAGCAGATCGGGCCCCCGACGCGGCCGCGCGAGTCGAGCCACCACCAGGCCTTCGTCGCGCGGTCCACACACAAAGTGCGTAGATCGCGCAAGGAAAGGTCCTCCAAACAGTTTCACGCTCGCCCGGCCGCGTCGGTCCCGCGTCCGCTGTGCCCCCTAAGGGACAAGCGGAAAGGGCCCCCGACGCGGCCGCACAAGCTGAAACTTCTCGGCCACCTGCCGAGCCACCACCAGGCCTTCGTCGCGCGGTCCACACACAAAGTGCGTAGACCGCGCAAGGAAGGCCCACCAGGAATGGTTTCACGCTCGCACGGCCGCGTCAGTCCCACGTCCGCTGTGCCCCCTAAGGGACAAGCAGATAGGGCCCCCGACGCGGCCGCACGAGCCGAAACCACCGCCCGAAGTTCCCAAGTTACGGAGGCAAGCGGCGCTCGTGCGCCAGTCGCCTCCGTCCAACGCGCTTGCGGCGCATCGGTTGGGACGACGGGTCGTCCTCCCGCGTGCGCTCCGCCAGCTCCTTCTGGGCCATGACTTCCTCCGTGAAGTCTCGCACAGCCTCCCAGGATGTCTCGCTTCCTGCCATTGCAGAAGTAATGGCCGGCAGCGAGAGATCCGTTCCGACCACCGCGACAAGTCGCGCCCTCTGTGCGGCCCATTCTGGACACGCCTCAAGCGTGTGCTGCGCCGTATCCTCTGAGCAGCCACAATGGTGGCAGACTGGGGTGGGCTCTCTTCCGGCTATCCTGAACAGGTAATCGCCAAAACAGCCGTGACCTGTCAGGATCTGAGTGAGCCTGAAAGAGAGCGCCCCGTGCTCTCTCGCAACCCAATCCCTAAGGATGGGTCGGAGAGCCGCCACCGTTCGGAGACCCGCAGTTGGCTCCTCCAACCTGCGCTCCCACTGCTCTAATGCCGTATTCCGGCCCTGCCTTCGCCAGCGTCGTATCACCTCAGGGGGAGCGAACTCACCCCTGGACCGTGCATCTGACTGCTGGCGGTAGATGCTGGCAAGCATCCTCGCATCCACGTCCCACGGTGGGGTACCGGCCAGGACACACGCCGCCTCACAGGACACAGTGCGATATGCCCTAATCACCCTGAGTGCCATAGCTCTCTGCGGTCTCCGCAATTGAGCTAGATTACGGGCACTCAGAGCGTCCGCCCAAATAGGGGCACCATAGAGCGCCATCGATCGCACTACACCCGTGTATAGGCGGCGACAGGTCACATTCGGCCCTCCCACGTTCGGAAGCAAGCTCCCCAACGCGGATGCTGCTCTGGTGAGCCGAGGAGCTAGTCGTCTGAAGTGCTCCTCGAAGTTCCATCTGCTGTCGAGGACGAGTCCAAGGTACTTCATCGTCGACTCGACAGCGATGCGAGCACCTCCGACAACAATCTCGGCTCCGGCTGGTGGCGCGTTCCGAGGACCGTGAAAGCACAGTGCCTCGGACTTGTTAAGGGCCACCGTAAGCCCCAGACGCCTGATGCGGCTCACCACGTGAGCCGTGCCAGCAGTGGCGAGGATCGACGCCTCTCGGAAGGACCTCCCGCGTGCTGTCACTAATGTGTCATCCGCATAACACACTAGACTGACCCCCTGCAGATTGCTACCACGAAGCACCCAGTCGTACCCGATGTTCCACAGATCCGGTCCTAGAACCGAGCCCTGTGGAACACCGCACGACATTTCCCATTGGCCCAATCCCTCCCTCGACGGATAGATAATGAATCTATACCGGAGGTAATCCTCCAGGGGTTGGCGAAGGGAACGGGGTACTCGGTGGTAGCGCAGTGCCTCCTTAATGCAGTCCCAGGGGAGGGTGTTAAAGGCGTTGGCGATATCTAACGATACCGCCACGACCACCTCCCCCCGGGACACGGCTTCGTCCGCTAGGGCCCTCACTCTCGATATGGCATCGATAGTGGACCTGCCCCTGCGGAAGCCGTATTGACTCTCCGCTAAATCGGGCCCCACCCGCTCGAGGTGTCGTCTGAGGCGCGCAGCGAGCACACGCTCAAAGAGCTTGCACGCCTCATCCAGCAGCACGATCGGGCGGTATGCCCCCGGCGAGTCAGCAGGTCTGCCCTCCTTGCGCAGGAGGACCAGTTTCCCAGTCTTCCATTGGCTCGGAAGGCGTCCCTGCTTGAGGCACTCCGTCAGGAGGTCTCGGAATCGGGGCTCAAGGGCCTCCAACGCCAGCACCCAAGCGCGGCCGGGAATCCCGTCCGGCCCAGGCGCCGTGTTTTTGGCCTTGAGTCGTTGGACTGCTGCAGCCAGCTCTCCCTCCGATACCGTCTGCACGTCTTCCTCCTCGTCACTCGAATCGCGATCTGTCGGTGAGGCCATGACGGGGACGAAATGGTCACCAACGCGCGGAAACAGTGTCTCCACCACGCTGGACAAGAATTCCGGCTGCATGGTCTGCGTCAGAGGTGGCGCCCATGCACGGATCCTGTTTCGGACCATTTTGTATGGCCTCCCCCAGGGATCACGATTGAGATCGTCGAGCATGCTCTCTCGAGCCTGGTCCTTCGCCTTGGAGATCTCCGTTCGTAACGCGACGACCGCCTGTCTATACGCAGCGTATAGGTCGGCCTCCAGGTCTGGATCCCACCGCCGCCTCCGGCGGTGTCTGGTGTACCGACGCCTGGCGGCCACACACTCCTCGCGGAGGTGAGCCAGCTCGGCCGTCCACCAATAGACACTCCGCCGCGGCGGTAGGGATCTCACCCTCGGCATCGCAGCGTCACAGACAGCGGTCATGGCCCTACGAAACCACTCCGCTTCTGAGTCCACATCGACGTCTCCTTCCGGTTTGGGCAACCACGCTTGGACAATCGCGGCTTCCCTCAAAAGTTGAGAGTCTAGCCTGTTGAGAGCCCAGCGTGGTGCTTCATCTGCTGGGGAGCGGCTTAGACCGCTCGGGGCGCCTAGAGGAGAGAGAACGAACCGGATATACCGATGATCCGATAAGGTCTCTACCCCCTCCAGGACTTCCCAGTCTTCGACACGGCGCGCCAGAGCGGGGCTGGCGAACGAGAGGTCCACAATGGAGCCCCCTTGCTGGCGTACGCACGTGTGTACCGCTCCTCTATTTAGCAGTGTCAGTCCAAGGGCTGACGCCCACTCCTCCAGCGGCTCGCCCCGTGCATTGGCAACAGGCGACCCCCACATGGCCGATTTGGCATTGAAATCACCAGCGACCAGGATTTGGTGAGGGTGACATTGCCGCACCAGCGAGCTCAGCTCGGAGAGCCATGCCTCGAAGTCTGCAAGGTCTCTGTTGGGGGAGAAGTAAGTGCCTATATAGGCGACACCCCCCGCCACAACAGCGACACAACCGCGACCTCTCAGCACTCTCTCTATGGGTGGGAATCCAGACGCCGTTTGAGTGACGATGACGACAGTGCCGTCATTGTCACCCGTCCAGTTGTCCCGGTTCGGGATGAGATATGGCTCCGCCACAATAGCCACCGGTATCAACCACTCCGCCATGCTCTGGACCAATAGGTCTTGAGCTCTGGCGGAGTGGTTCAAATTGGCTTGGAGTATGGTGTGGGCCATAATTAGGCCTCCATAACCTCCCTCTCATCCCGAACCGGGAGCGACGGCTGCAGCTGGGACTTGGCCACGGCTGCACCTCTACGTCCTTTCCGTTTCGGTGGCAAGGCACACGGGTCCTTGCTTCCGAGTCTATGCTCAGACGGCTTGCCTATAGCTGCACATACTGAGCAGCTTGGCTTGCCGGAGCATTCCCGGGCTTTATGGCCGATCTGACCGCAACGGTAGCACAGACTGCTACGGTCGGCGTCCGCCTTGCACTGTCCCCGGACGTGCCCCACCTCGAGGAACCTAACCTAACCTAACCTAACCTAACCTTTTTTTTTTTTTTTTTTTTTTTTTTTTTTTTTTACGTGAGGAAATGCTTTTACGCATACACCGCCGCCCGGGGGGGAGCAGCGGGTTATGTCGGGCTCGACACCAGAGTGGTGCCCCTACCGACTAAAACCTCACGGTGTTCCACCTGCACTGACCATACGGACCGGGTCGAGGGTTCGCTCTCGCACGCATCTCGACCCAGTCGGTGCAGCATCCTCCCTGGAGGAACCGCCTCGGGAGGGCCTAAGCCCCCCTCCTGCGACTTCGGCGATGCACTGGAACACACAGCGCATCACCGACTCTTTCGGACCTATGTAACGGGAGTACCGGACACCCCCGCATCCGACACTCCTGGCCCGCCAAGCGAAGACGGAGAGCGAGCCCGTGTGGCTCGCCCCCGTATCCGCGCTCTTCGTCGTGGATGAGCAAGAGGATCCTTCTCCCTCTCTCGCTCCTCCTCCTCTCTTCTCGACACAACGATCTCACAAAATGACACCATTGCGTTCCATGACGCCTCGTTATCGACCATTTTGGCTATGATGGTCGGTAACGAGAGGTCTTCTCCCACTACTTCTACCAAAGCCTGTCGGTGATCTGCTTCGGCTGTACACGCTTCTAAGACGTGCTGTGCAGTTTCTTCCACACAACCACATCTATGACACTCCGGTGTCTCCTCCCTTCCGGCTACTTGACACAGGTATCTCCCGAAACAGCCATGTCCCGTGAGAACCTGTGTCAACCGGAAGGTAAGGGATCCATGGTCGCGTTTGACCCATTCAATGAATATGGGTCGTATGGCTTCCAATAGCCGTTGGGCACCTCTTCCTCTATGCGTGGCTTCTTCCAGAAGCCTCTGCCTCCAACGTCCCAGAGCTTCTTCCCTGGCATTCTGGCGCCATCGCACGACTTCTTGCGGCGCGGGCCGAAGATCTTCCGCTCTTGCCTGTTTCCTACGCCAGAAGACCGAGGATAGAACATCGGCCTCTAGGTCCCACGGCAGAGACCCGGCGAGAACACATGCCACTTCGTGGGAAATCGTGCGATATCCCCTGCATACTCTTGCAGCCATTATTCTTTGCGCTCGACGCAATAGAGCGCTCTCCTTATGGTCAAGAGACCCTGCCCAGATTGGGGCACCGTATAAAGCCATAGAGCGAACTACCGCCATGTAAAGGTGGCGGCAGCTCGCATTCCCTCCGCCTATGTTAGGCAGAAGGCGGCTCAAAGCTGCAGCTGTACCTGTCAGCTTAGGTGTTAAGTGCATCAAGTGCGCACCAAATCTCCATCTACTGTCGAGCATGACACCGAGGTATTTCAGCGTCGACCCGACAGCAATGGAGATTCCCCCCACAACAATATTTGAACCTGCATGTGGCGCCCGCCGAGGACCATGAAAGCATATGGCCTCGGATTTGTGGAGCGCCACCTCCAGGCCCAACCGCCTAATCCTTGCTACAACAGCCGCGACTCCCGCTGTTGCAAGGACTTTTGCTTCGCGGAAATCTCTTCCTCGGGCGGTAACCATCGTGTCGTCAGCAAAACAAATAACACTGACGCCACGAAGGTTAGCGCCACGTAGGACCCAGTCATAACCAATGTTCCACAGGGGTGGCCCTAGAGCAGACCCCTGTGGAACACCGCGATCCATGGGACTTCGTTCCTCTCCCTCTTTCGTTGCGAATACCACTTCCCTCTCTGACAAATAGCCCTGTCCGACAAGGCACTGGAGGTGCCACGGAAACTGGTGGTACCTCAGTCCCTCTCTAATCGTGCTCCAGGGTAGAGTGTTGAAAGCGTTGGCTACGTCAAGCGACACAGCCACCAACACTCCACCACTGGAGCACGCCTCATCAGACAGATTCCGTAGGTGATCTATGGCGTCGATCGTTGATCGACACCTCCTGAATCCGTATTGATTGTCAGATAGGTTTGGTCCGACTGCCTCCAAATGCTTTTCGATTCGGGCTGCGACAATGCGCTCTAGCAATTTGCCCGCTTCGTCAAGCAGGACTATAGGTCGATACCCAGAGGGTTCGTCCACTGGCCGCCCGTCTTTCCTGAGGAGAACGAGTCTCCCCCTCTTCCATCGCCTGGGGAATCTTCCCTCTCGCATGCAGCGAGTGAGGAGACTCCTCAGGCGGGGTCCTAGCTCATTCTGAGCGAGGGCCCACGCACGGCCGGGTATGCCGTCAGGCCCCGGTGCCGTGTTCTTGGCCCTCATTCTCAGGACTGCCGCACCCAGCTCACCCTCTGACACTTCAGGGGGCTCCTCGCTCTCCTCAGCTGTATCTGGTCGCCGTGTCGCCACCATAGTGGGAGGGATAAATTCGGTCCCTGGATCTCCAGGGAACAATCCCTCGACCACTCGCCGTAGCGACGGTGGTTCCAGAGTGCTGGTGACAGGGGGCGCCCATGGGCGAAGCTTTCGCCTCGCCAGTAGGTAGGGGCGTCCCCACAGATCTCGCTCCAGAGTCTCCAGCAACTCCTTCCATGCATTGGCTTTGGCCTCCTTGATGGCGACACGGAGAGCTTTCGAAGCTTCCCTGTACGCAGCATATAAGGCGTCGAGTTCAATTTGCTCATGCTGCCTTCTCCTGCGGTGTCGTTGGTATCGGCGACGTCTTACGACGCACTGGCGGCGAAGCTCCGCTATCTCTTCTGACCACCAGTAGATCTGACGCTTGGGTGACAAGACCTTTGCACGGGGCATGGCGGCGTCGCAAACACGCGCCATCGCCATGCACAGATCGTCAGCTTCTGAATCCAGGTCCACTGGTTCTAGAGAGGGGGCATTCCACGCCTGGACTATAGCCGCCTCTTGCAGCAGATCTAAGTCCAGGCGCTTCAGAGCCCATCGTGGGCCATTTACTGGCATTGTCCGTCCTCGAGTTTCCGCTGAGGACGAGGAGACGCTGAACTGAATATAACGATGGTCAGATAGCGTCTCCTCGTCCAAAAGCACCTTCCAATCGCTTACACGACGTGCGACTTCTGGGGTGGCAAGGGTCACATCGACCACGGAGCCACCCCCGCGTCGCACACACGTATACTCCCGTCCTTGGTTGAGGACACATAGTCCCGTTTCTGCCAGCCACTCCTCGACGGCTCTCCCTCGCGCATCTGTTGTCGAGGATCCCCATGCCATAGACTTGGCATTGAGATCCCCGAGAACGATGACAGGATTTGGGCGACTTTGCCCCAATAGGGTCCCCACCTCTAAGAGAAAATCCTCAAATTCAGCGAGGACCCTATTGGGGGAGAAGTACACCCCCACAACCACTATCTTGCCAACTCGAGCCGCAACGAATCCCCCCCCTCTCCTTACTCCGTCCAGAGTGGGGGAAGGCGCCGGGGATTGAGTTGTAATTGCCACTAGGCCGTCAAGGTCACCTACCCAGTCGGATCTGTCCGGGATGGCATATGGCTCCGCAATCACAGCCACCTGAATAGATCTCTCCGCCAGGCACTGCAGGAGAAGGTCCTGAGCGCCTGCGGAGTGATTGACATTAGTTTGAAGGAAATTGTACGCCATGTCAATCCTCTTCCATTTCTACCTCGTGCTCTATCCCAGAGCTAGCCTGCTGTGACTTAGCCTTAGACACGGCAGACTTCTTCTTTCCTCTCTTCTTCGACGGGGGCTTGGCGCATGCCTTGCCCCCGGGAGAGTGTTCTGCCGATTTTCCTGCATCTGCACAAATGTTGCAATGCGGCGTGGCGGAGCAGTCGATGGCCTTGTGGCCCTTTTGACCGCAGCGGTAGCACTCATCGCTGCGGTCTACCTCCGACTTGCACTGGGCCCTTACATGACCCAGTTCAAGACATTTAAAGCAGCGGCGTGGTCTGGCATCTAAAAGCCGGACCTGAGCCGCCACCCATCCTACTAATAGTCTACCGCCAGTTATGATCTTTTTTGCTGCCGTCACTGGACACTTCACAAAGGCAGTGCCCATACCGGCAGGACCCTTCCTGATCTCACTTACTTTAATAGCAAGTGCTTCGCAGTCACCAGTTTTAGCGATAGCCTGCGTTAGCTCATTGATAGTCACTGAGTCATCTAGGCCACCCACTCGCATATCTGCGGTAGTGTTAGGCCTAGATACTTTGACGTCCTCAGAGCCGCTGAATACTTCCTTCAGCTTTTCAGCCAGGGAGTCCGCCTTTTCATTTTTCTCCACCCCAGAGATCTCGAGAATTCGAGCCCCTGTGGCAGCGGCCCTCATTTTTAGAGGCGGCATACCAAGAGCCACAAGGTCTATGCGGTTCTTGGCCTCCTTTAGAATCTTAGCATAAGTAATGCCCTTCTCCGCCGCCTCCGGCCGCAGCGTAATTACCACAGCTGCAGTACGGGGGGGGTGAAGCTTGGCAGCTTTCGCCTTTGAGGTTTTTGGAGCTGGTTTTTTGGTTTGGGATCGCCCAGGAGCGGACGATCTGGCCCTCTCAGCGCCGTCTGACTTGGCTTTCCTACGTGAGCCACGCCTTGCAACCGTGGTCCACAACTCTGTTGGTGTAGCCGTTGGAACAGTCACAGGTGCAGGCTTCAAAATCGTAGTTTCAGCCGGAACGGAAGAATTTTTCCCCCGCTTCTTCTTTCTCTTATTCTTTGTTTCTCCTTTAGTGTTGCCATCTGTCCCAGATTTCTGAGAGTGCGTATTCTGACAGTCGATGTCCATCGTCAGTGTTGAGGTACTGTCGGTGACGAGTGTCTCTGCATTCTGTCGTCTCTTATCAGCCGCAAGAGGGGGCCTTAAGCGTTCCTCTGGCGGTAATCTTTCCGCCAAGCTTTCAATGCGAGAGTTTACCATGGTTCCGACTTGAACCATGACCGTTCGCATAATTTCGTCGAGTGTCGGTGTTGTTGTGGACGACGCACTTGGGGGCACTCTAAATTGAGCAGCCCTCATTTCCTCCATTTCCCGGCGGATTTCTTTAAGCTCCTCCGTAAGACGTCTGTTGGCTTCTATTAAAAGGGTGACCTCTTCTGATGCCGTACGGTCACGCAGAACCTTGAACGAATCCTGCATGACACGTGCAGCATCCTTCAGGGCCGCCACGTACGTGCCTTTCAAGTTTTTGGACCTCGTGGCCACCTTCATGATGGTGTCCAAAGAGTCCGTCACTAACCTGTCTATTTTGGCTGCGTCGCTGGCCTGTCCTATCTGTAGGTCTTGCGATTCTTTCGTAAAGAAGACGCGCGACCTTTCCTTCTTTTCAAGTTGCTCTTCAGCCATTTGTCGTTCGGCTTCAAGCTGCAACTCACTCTCTTTTGCTCGGTTGAGCATCTCCTTGGCTTTGGCCAAGCCGACATATTGGCCCGTTGTGGGCGGCCGGCCTCTGCCTCGTTGCGGCTTAGGGGTGACTTTGACTGCTGGAGCATCCAACTCAGAGTCGGGACTCAACTCGCTGTCTTCGTCGCCTTCCTTTGCTCGCACTCTGCTTCGCTTCCGCGATGCCGTCGACGCCATCGACTTTACCGAGGACTGTGATGTCACAGTCTCCAGACTTACTATAGAGGAGTCTGAATCCTCATTCGCACTCAAGAAGCCTCGAGCCTCTTCCTCATCTTTTGTTTTTGTTTTATTTTTAAATCTTGTATCCATATTTGGTCCCACGATTATGGGGGATATAAGTGGTCGACCCGGGCATCGCCCCCTGTACCCGGGCAAGCCTAAAGTAACCCGCACAGAAGGTCGGCCGGTATTCCGGCGGGGTCCGCACTAACGACCAATCTACCCCTTGGCCATGCATCCCCTCACGGTGCGTCGCCGCTTGGGATTGGGGGTGATTTTTTATAGAGGTTGTCTTCCTCGTGACCCAGGCGGTTAAGCCAAGGCCCTCGGCCCAGATGCACTATTGCCACGAGACGTGACCGCGGCGGCAGAGCTGGGTTACGATTTGTGGCGCTTAACGCCCGGCAGCAGGGTTAGTACATACCGGGCACGCCAATGCTCGTCTCACGAGCAAAGCGCAAAAGCGCTTCCACCACGTAGCTGTAAAGAGGCTACCACCATCCCGTGGCTACAAAGCCACCTCTACCGCGCCACCTGCGCCAGCAGCCCTAGCTGCTCCTCCTCCGTGACTCCTCCACTCGATCTAGACGAATAGCGTGTAGATCGCGCAGAGAAGTCACCACCTCCCGTTTCGCGCTCGTCAAGCCATGTCGGTCCCGCGTCTGCTGTGCCCTCTGCTAATCAGAGGGACACGCAGAGAGGGCCTCCGACACGGCCGTACGAGCCGAAACTCATCGGCCACCTGCCGATCCACCACCAGACCTTCCTCGCGCGATCCACACAAAAAGTGCGTAGATAGCGCGAAGAAGGCCCGCATACGGACTCTCAGCGTGCGACTTACACGAATAGCGTATAAATCGCACGAAGAGAGTCCCCCCCTCAACTGGACCTTCAACTCGCGATTCACACTGACGTGCGAATCACTCGAAGAAGGTCCCCCCCCCGTCGGTCTTTTGCCACTGCTAACAAGATCCCCCCAAAAGGAGAGAAGTTATTAGCAGTGTTACCAGGGTGCACCAGCCCAACGACTACTCTTCCCCCCCAAAAGGAGGAGAGTAGTAGTAGTCAGGCAAACGTGGAGGCGACCGACCCTAAAGCACCCCAACCTAACCTTTTTTTTTTTTTTTTTTTTTTTTTTTTTTTAACGTGAGGAAATGCATTTACGCATACACCGCCGCCCGGGGGGGAGCAGCGGGTTATGTCGGGCTCGACACCAGAGTGGTGCCCCTACCGACTAAAACCTCACGGTGTTCCACCTTAGCGCTTACGGCCAGACTGTGGGCACTCTCCCAGACTCTTCCACCGTCTGGCCACGCTTGGTCCCTAGGACCCCTGCACGGGGAGCTTCTGCTCCACCCGCCTGATGACGATGTACCGGAACACTCGGGCACATCGTCCATCCTCGGGGAACTCTCTAGTCGGACGGCAGACTCCCCCGAATCTACCGCCCAGAGTTCCCAAATTACGGAGGCAACCGGCGCCCGTGCACCAGTTGCCTGCGTCTAGTACGCTGGCGGCGCATTGATTGTGCCGGCTCGTGCTCGCTCGGCCGCGCCGGTCCCGCGTCTACTGTGCCCCCTAAGGGACAAGCAGATCGGGCCCCCGACGCGGCCGCGCGAGTCAAGCCACCACCAGGCCTTCGTCGCGCGGTCCACACACAAAGTGCGTAGATCGCGCAAGGAAAGGTCCTCCAAACAGTTTCGCGCTCGCCCGGCCGCGTCGGTCCCACGTCCGCTGTGCCCCCTAAGGGACAAGCGGAAAGGGCCCCCGACGCGGCCGCACAAGCCGAAACTTCTCGGCCACCTGCCGAGCCACCACCAGGCCTTCGTCGCGCGGTCCACACACAAAGTGCGTAGATCGCGCAAGGAAGGCCCACCAGGAATGGTTTCACGCTCGCACGGCCGCGTCAGTCCCACGTCCGCTGTGCCCCCTAAGGGACAAGCAGATAGGGCCCCCGACGCGGCCGCACGAGCCGAAACCACCGCCCGAAGTTCCCAAGTTACGGAGGCAAGCGGCGCTCGTGCGCCAGTCGCCTCCGTCCAACGCGCTTGCGGCGCATCGGTTGGGACGACGGGTCGTCCTCCCGCGTGCGCTCCGCCAGCTCCTTCTGGGCCATGACTTCCTCTGTGAAGTCTCGCACAGCCTCCCAGGATGTCTCGCTTCCTGCCATTGCAGAAGTAATGGCCGGTAGCGAGAGATCCGTTCCGACCACCGCGACAAGTCGCGCCCTCTGTGCGGCCCATTCTGGACACGCCTCAAGCGTGTGCTGCGCCGTATCCTCTGAGCAGCCACACTGATGGCAGACTGGGGTGGGCTCTCTTCCGGCTATCCTGAACAGGTAATCGCCAAAACAGCCGTGACCTGTCAGGATCTGAGTGAGCCTGAAAGAGAGCGCCCCGTGCTCTCTCGCAACCCAATCCCTAAGGATGGGTCGGAGAGCCGCCACCGTTCGGAGACCCGCAGTTGGCTCCTCCAACCTGCGCTCCCACTGCTCTAATGCCGTATTCCGGCCCTGCCTTCGCCAGCGTCGTATCACCTCAGGAGGAGCGAACTCACCCCTGGACCGTGCATCTGACTGCTGGCGGTAGATGCTGGCAAGCATCCTCGCATCCACGTCCCACGGTGGGGTACCGGCCAGGACACACGCCGCCTCACAGGACACAGTGCGATATGCCCTAATCACCCTGAGTGCCATAGCTCTCTGCGGTCTCCGCAATTGAGCTAGATTACGGGCACTCAGAGCGTCCGCCCAAATAGGGGCACCATAGAGCGCCATCGATCGCACTACACCCGTGTATAGGCGGCGACAGGTCACATTCGGCCCTCCCACGTTCGGAAGCAAGCTCCCCAACGCGGATGCTGCTCTGGTGAGCCGAGGAGCTAGTCGTCTGAAGTGCTCCTCGAAGTTCCATCTGCTGTCGAGGACGAGTCCAAGGTACTTCATCGTCGACTCGACAGCGATGCGAGCACCTCCGACAACAATCTCGGCTCCAGCTGGTGGCGCGTTCCGAGGACCGTGAAAGCACAGTGCCTCGGACTTGTTAAGGGCCACCGTAAGCCCCAGACGCCTGATGCGGCTCACCACGTGAGCCGTGCCAGCAGTGGCGAGGATCGACGCCTCTCGGAAGGACCTTCCGCGTGCTGTCACTAATGTGTCATCCGCATAACACACTAGATTGACCCCCTGCAGATTGCTACCACGAAGCACCCAGTCGTACCCGATGTTCCACAGGTCCGGTCCTAGAACCGAGCCCTGTGGAACACCGCACGACATTTCCCATTGGCCCAATCCCTCCCTCGACGGATAGATGATGAATCTATACCGGAGGTAATCCTCGAGGGGTCGGCGAAGGGAACGGGGTACTCGGTGGTAGCGCAGTGCCTCCTTAATGCAGTCCCAGGGGAGGGTGTTAAAGGCGTTGGCGATATCTAACGATACCGCCACGACCACCTCCCCCCGGGACACGGCCTCGTCCGCTAGGGCCCTCACTCTCGATATGGCATCGATAGTGGACCTGCCCCTGCGGAAGCCGTATTGACTCTCCGCTAAATCGGGCCCCACCCGCTCGAGGTGTCGTCTGAGGCGCGCAGCGAGCACACGCTCAAAGAGCTTGCACGCCTCATCCAGCAGCACGATCGGGCGGTATGCCCCCGGCGAGTCAGCAGGTCTGCCCTCCTTGCGCAGGAGGACCAGTTTCCCAGTCTTCCACTGGCTCGGAAGGCGTCCCTGCTTGAGGCACTCCGTCAGGAGGTCTCGGAATCGGGGCTCAAGGGCCTCCAACGCCAGCACCCAAGCGCGGCCGGGAATCCCGTCCGGCCCAGGCGCCGTGTTTTTGGCCTTGAGTCGTTGGACTGCTGCAGCCAGCTCTCCCTCCGATACCGTCTGCACGTCTTCCTCCTCGTCACTCGAATCGCGATCCGTCGGTGAGGCCATGACGGGGACGAAATGGTCACCAACGCGCGGAAACAGTGTCTCCACCACGCTGGACAAGAATTCCGGCTGCATGGTCTGCGTCAGAGGTGGCGCCCATGCACGGATCTTGTTTCGGACCATTTTGTATGGCCTCCCCCAGGGATCACGATTGAGATCGTCGAGCATGCTCTCTCGAGCCTGGTCCTTCGCCTTGGAGATCTCCGTTCGTAACGCGACGACCGCCTGTCTATACGCAGCGTATAGGTCGGCCTCCAGGTCTGGATCCCACCGCCGCCTCCGGCGGTGTCTGGTGTACCGACGCCTGGCGGCCACACACTCCTCGCGGAGGTGAGCCAGCTCGGCCGTCCACCAATAGACACTCCGCCGCGGCGGTAGGGATCTCACCCTCGGCATCGCAGCGTCACAGACAGCGGTCATGGCCCTACGAAACCACTCCGCTTCTGAGTCAACATCGACGTCTCCTTCCGGTTTGGGCAACCACGCTTGGACAATCGCGGCTTCCCTCAAAAGTTGAGAGTCTAGCCTGCTGAGAGCCCAGCGTGGTGCTTCGTCTGCTGGGGAGCGGCTTAGACCGCTCGGGGCGCCTAGAGGAGAGAGAACGAACCGGATATACCGATGATCCGATAAGGTCTCTACCCCCTCCAGGACTTCCCAGTCTTCGACACGGCGCGCCAGAGCGGGGCTGGCGAACGAGAGGTCCACAATGGAGCCCCCTTGCTGGCGTACGCACGTGTGTACCGCTCCTCTGTTTAGCAGTGTCAGTCCAAGGGCTGACGCCCACTCCTCCAGCGGCTCGCCCCGTGCATTGGCAACAGGCGACCCCCACATGGCCGATTTGGCATTGAAATCACCAGCGACCAGGATTTGGTGAGGGTGACATTGCCGCACCAGCGAGCTCAGCTCGGAGAGCCATGCCTCGAAGTCTGCAAGGTCTCTGTTGGGGGAGAAGTAAGTGCCTATATAGGCGACACCCCCCGCCACAACAGCGACACAACCGCGACCTCTCAGCACTCTCTCTATGGGTGGGAATCCAGACGCCGTTTGAGTGACGATGACGACAGTGCCGTCATTGTCACCCGTCCAGTTGTCCCGGTTCGGGATGAGATATGGCTCCGCCACAATAGCCACCGGTATCAACCACTCCGCTATGCTCTGGACCAATAGGTCTTGAGCTCTGGCGGAGTGGTTCAAATTGGCTTGGAGTATGGTGTGGGCCATAATTAGGCCTCCATAACCTCCCTCTCATCCCGAACCGGGAGCGACGGCTGCAGCTGGGACTTGGCCACGGCTGCACCTCTACGTCCTTTCCTTTTCGGTGGCAAGGCACACGGGTCCTTGCTTCCGAGTCTATGCTCAGACGGCTTGCCTATAGCTGCACATACTGAGCAGCTTGGCTTGCCGGAGCATTCCCGGGCTTTATGGCCGATCTGACCGCAACGGTAGCACAGACTGCTACGGTCGGCGTCCGCCTTGCACTGTTCCCGGACGTGCCCCACCTCGAGGCATCGGAAACAGCGCATCGGTCGCTGCTCAAGAAGCTTGACCTGGGCGGACACCCAGCCAATCAGTAGGCGACTGTCGCCAGTCACCTTTTTCGCCGCGGCTACCGGGCAGCGCACAAATGTTGTGCCAGTGCCGGTGATGACGCTGCGGCGAATTTCGCCCGTCCTCACGTCCTGGATGCTGCAGCCTCCTAATTTGGCTACAGCCTCTGCGACCTCCTCCTTAGACACAGAGTCGTCGAGGCCACTAATGCGCAGGTCTGCACATTTTTGTGGCCTCTGGACTCTGATGTCCTCAGGCTTAAATAAAGCCTTGATCCTTGCAGCAAGGAGATCCGCCTTCTCCCCGCTGGTGCCTCCCGGAATTTCCAGCATGCGGCCACCAGTGGCAGCCGCGCGGAAATTCAGGGAAGGGATCCCTAACTCCTGGAGGCTAATCCTCTTCCTAGCCTCTGCCAAGGCCTTCTCATACGTAACCCCCCTCTCCCCGGCCCCGGGCTGCACCGTGATGACCACAGCCGATGAGCGGGGGAGACGGAGCTTAGGCTTAGAGGCCTTGGCACGCTGGGACCTGGCCGCAGATTGAGGCTGCTGCTGCTGGGGCGCAGCGGATGCAGCCTTCTTACCTCTCCTCCTCCGTTTCTTTGTCACCTCCACCCAAGTTTCCTTGGGCTTTGGCGACAAATCTGGCTTCTTCGCGAGAGTAGCCGAGCCTTGGCTACTCCCTGAAGCAGCCTTAGTCTTCTTCCCCTGCCCCTTCCCCTTAGAGGAAGAGGCAGAGGGAGCAGACCCAGACGTTGCCTGTTCGGGCGGCTTAGTCGCCGGGACAGGCAACGTCGCCTTGCGTCCGACAACCGCGGAATAGGTCGGTGCTGCTGCCCCTCTACGGTCAGCAGCGAGCGGGGGACGAATACGCTCTTCGGGCAAGAGGCGTTTCTCAATCGCCGCGAAGCGCGCATTCATCATGCCGCCTATTTGTCGAAGAAGGGCCTGTTCCAATTGCCCTTGATCGAACGCTGCTGTGTTCAGCCCATCACCGTGCGCGTTCGAGGCTCGGGGTGCAGGAGCATCCCGAGCCTGGAACAGCGCAGATCGGAGCTCCGCAAGTTGCTTGCGGAGGTCCGCCACCTCTGCTTGAAGGCGTGCATTTGCCGCCTGCAGCATCCGCGTTTCCTCGGAGGAGGACCGTCCATTCATAGCTTCAACCACCTCTTGGATGGTGGTTGCAGCATCCTTCAGGGCCTTTTTATAAGTACCCTTAAGGTTGCTCGACTTCGTGGCCACAGTGGTAATTGTGGCCACGCAGTCAAGCGCCTTCTTATTGAGACTCATAGAGAGTTCCTCACTCGCATCAGAGGACTCGGAGAGTCGACTCATCTGCGTCGTCCTTGCCGGTCGGAGCTTCTGGGCAACCTGAGCAACCTCTCGCTCAGCCCTGAGCTCCATCTCAGCCCGTTCCGCTGCCACGAGGGCAGCTTTGGCCTGAGCTAGGCCGACATATTCACCCGTTGTGGGTGGTCGGCCTCGTCCTCGGCGTGGCTCAACAACCACTTTCGTGGCCGGAGCCTCGCCCTCACTCCCTGAGCTATGCAGCTCACCTCTCTCCTTGCGCACTCTCGTGCGCTTCCGTGATTTCTCTGAGGTCAGAGAACTCACCGTCATCACACTCGTCCTTGAGGAGTCAGACTCCTCATCCGCGCTCATAAAGCGCTCTCCTCCTTCTACGTCAGGTTTGGGTTTATAAATTTTATCATCCATACATGTTCCCACGAGTATGGGGGAAGTAACACGTCAACTCGAGCAGAGCCCCCTATGCCCGAGCAAGCCTAGCGTAACCCGCCTGGAAGGTCGGCCGGTATTCCGGCGGGGAGCGCACTAACGACCGAGCGTCGCAGGATGAACAGCAGCGCACTAGACCCAATAGGATCTGCACGGTGGTGTTCCCCCTACAACGCCGTAACCCTTGGCCATTCATCCCCTCGCGGTGCGTCGCCACTTGGGATTGGGGTAATTTTTTAGAGAGGTTGTCTTCCTCGCAGCCCGGGCGGTTAAGCCAAGGCCCTCGGTCCGGATGCCATACGCTACGAGACGTGACCGCAGCGGCAGAGCCAGATTACGAGAGGCGCTTAACGCCCGGCAGCAGGGTAAGTGCACACCGGGCACGCCATAGCTCGTCCCACGAGCTTTGTGCAATAGCACACCTACCACGTAGCTGTAAAGGAGCTACCACCACTCCGTAGCTTGTAAAGAGCTACAATCGTACGTGTTTCGCACTCGTCAGGCCGCGTCGGTCCCGCGTCTGCTGTGCCCCCTAAGGGACAAGCAGAGAGGGCCCCCGACGCGGCCGTACAAGCTGAAACTCCTCGGCTATCTGCCGTTCCACCATAAGGCCCTCGTCGCTTGATCCACACAAAAGGCGTGTAGATCACGCAAGGAAGACCCACCACGCAGTTTTGCGCTCGTCCAACCACGTCGGTCCCACGTCCGCCGTGCCCCCTAAGGGACAAGCGGAAAGGGCCCCCGAAACGGCTGTACGAGGCAAAAACTCCTCGGCCACCTGCCGAGCCACCACTAGGCTCTCGTCGCGCAGTCCACCAGAAAGGGTATGTGGAAAGCGCAAGGAGACGCCCACCAATCAGTTTCGCGCTCATCCGGCCACGCCGGCCCCACATCCACCGTGCCCCCTAAGGGACAAGCGGAAAGGGCCGCCGACGCAGCCGGGCAAGCCGAAACTCCTCGGACACCTGCCGAGCCATCACCAGGCCCTCGTCGCGCAGTCCACACAAAAGGCGTGTGAAACGCGCAAGGAAGGCCCACCACACCGTTTCGCGCCCATCCGGCCACGCCGGCCCCACATCCACCGTGCCCCCTAAGGGACAAGCGGAAAGGGCCGCCGACGCGGCCGGGCAAGCCGAAACTCCTCGGCCACCTGCCGAGCCACCACGAGGCCCTCATCACTCGATCCACACACAAGGTGCGTAGACCGCGTAAGGAGGGCCCGCCAAGCAGTACAGGCCCGCCCGGCGGCGACAGTCCCACGTCCGCTGTGCCCCCTAGGGGACAAGCGGCAAGGGCCCCTGTCGCGGCCACACTAGCCAGAACTGCTCAGCCCACCACCACGCCCTCGTCACGCGATCCACACACAAAGTATGTAGATCGCGCAAGGAGGGCCCGCCTAACAGTTTAGGCTCGCCCGGCGGCGACGGTCCCACGTCCGCTGTGCCCCCTAGGGGACAAGCGGCAAGGGCCCCCGTCGCGGCCACACGAGCCAGAACTGCTCGGCCCACCACCACGCCCTCGTCACGCGATCCACACACAAGGTATGTAGATCGCGCAAGGAGGGCCCGCCTAACAGTTTAGGCCCGCCCGGCGGCGACGGTCCCACGTCCGCTGTGCCCCCTAGGGGACAAGCGGCAAGGGCCCCCGTCGTGGCCACACGAGCCAGAACTGCTTGGCCCACCACCAGACCTTCCTCGCGCGATCCGCACAAAGTGCGTAGATAGCGCGAAGAAGGCCCACATACGGACTCTCAGCGAGCGACTTACACGAATAGCGTATAAATCGCTCGAAGAGAGTCCCCCCCTCAACTGGACCTTCAACTCGTGATTCACACTGACGTGCGAATCACTCGAAGAAGGTCCCCCTCCCCGTCGGTCTTTTGCCACTGCTAACAAGATCCCCCCAAAAGGAGAGAAGTTATTAGCAGTGTTACCAGGGTGCACCAGCCCAACGACTACTCTTTCCCCCCAAAAGGAGGAGAATAGTAGTAGTCAGGCAAACGTGGAGGCGACCGACCCTAAAGCACCCCACCCCAACCTTTTTTTTTTTTTTTTTTTTTTACGTGGAGAAATGCCTTCGCATACCGCACTGCCACGGGGAGACAGTGCGGTTATGTGGGACTTGAACCCACTAAAACTCCACGGTGTCCCTCCTTAGCCGCGCTCAGGGCGGGTCATGGGTACCGTTTCCGATTCATCCACGACCCGCCGCGGCCGTCCGTTTCCGGACCCTCCTCGGGGGGTAACGGGTGTTAACACCCCCCCCATGTCGCGACGCGTCATGACACAGAGACGCGTCGCGATCTCCTCCTCTGGGACCACATCGGAAGGGGCGCAAGACGACCCCGTGTCTTACGCCCGTGGTCCCTGCGGTGGGTCAGATGTTTGGCCCCACCGCCTACCAAAACGGTCGCAGAGGATAGGGTGAGCACCGCACCTTATCAGTGACACACCTCTTCCCCTGCGACCCCACCGCGTCCGCCATCTAACGGTGGCGGCCCCGTCGGAGTCGTGGAGGATAGGGAAAGCACCGCACCTTATCAGTGACGATCCTCTTCCGCCACGACTCCTCACCTTCAGCCGCGATGTGCGCCCATACGACATCGCGGCCCGCCTCAGTTGCAGTGTCGCCCATACAACACCGCAACCTACTGTGGCCGCTTCCCGATGGGTCCAGGGGGGGAACCCAGGAAGCAGCCCCCCCACGATGGCCACTTCCCGTTGGGCTTTGGAGGCGGAAAGCCCGGGAAGCGGCCCCCCCTCGTCGGTCGTTTAGCCGCTGCTGCCAGCTCAGCGAGCGTTGCCCGGGGTGCACCACTAGGAGGCGACCGACACCACACCCCACCCCACCCCAACCTAACCTAACCTAACCTAACCTAACCTAACCTAACCTAACCTAACCTAACCTAACCTAACCTAACCTAACCTTTTTTTTTTTTTTTTTTTTTTTTTTTTTTTTTTTTTTTTTTTTTTTTTTTTTACGTGAGGAAATGCATTTACGCATACACCGCCGCCCGGGGGGGGGAGCAGCGGGTTATGTCGGGCTCGACACCAGAGTGGTGCCACTACCGACTAAAACCTCACGGTGTTCCTCCTGTGCGCCTTAGCATCGGAGCTACGGGAACTCTTCCGAACTCACCGCAGCTTCGACAGCGCTGGTCCAGCGACCTCATTCTCAGGGAGCTTCTACTCCATCCGCCTGATGACGATGTGCTGGAACACTGCAGCACATCGTCCATCCTCGGGGAACTCTCTAGTCGGACGGCAGGCTCCCCCGAACCTACCGCCCAGAGTTCCCAACTACGGAGGCAACCGGCGCTCGTGCGCCAGTCGCCTGCGTCCAATTCTCCTTCTACGCATGGGATGACTTGATTCGTCATTCTCTCGCATGCGTTCTGCCATCTCTTTGCGCTCCATCACTTCTTCACAGAAGTCGCGCACTGCATCCCAAGCCGATTCGCTGCCGGTCATGGCTGAAGCAATGGCCGGCAGCGAAAGATCGGCTCCCACTTTAGCGACCAATCGGGTCCGCTGACTCTCCCATTCAGGGCATATCTCGAGTGTGTGTTGCGCCGTGTCTTCGGCGCCGCCGCACTCGTGACACATCGGGGTTGGTTCTCTCCCGGCAATCCTGTGCAGGTATTCGCCAAAGCAGCCATGACCTGACAGGATTTGGACTAGCCTAAAGGAGAGAACCCCATGCTCCCGCTCAATCCATTCCTTCAGAATAGGAAGGAATGCCTCCACAGTTCGGATGCCAGCCGTAGGCTCCTCCAATCTTTGTTGCCATTTGTGCATGGCTGTTTGTCGCTCCAGATTCCGCCAACGTCGGATCACCTCAGGGGGGACCTAACCTTTTTTTTTTTTTTTTTTTTTTTTTTTTAACGTGAGGAAATGCATTTACGCATACCCATCCACTCCGGGGGGGGAGCGGCGGATTATGTCGGGCTCGACACCAGAGTGGTGCCCCTACCGACTAAAACCTCACGGTGTTCCACCTTAGCGCTTACGGCCAGACTGTGGGCACTCTCCCAGACTCTTCCACCGTCTGGCCACGCTTGGTCCCTAGGACCCCTGCACGGGGAGCTTCAGCTCCACCCGGCTGATGACGATGTACCGGAACACTCGGGCACATCGTCCATCCTCGGGGAACTCTCTAGTCGGACGGCAGACTCCCCCGAATCTACCGCCCAGAGTTCCCAAATTACGGAGGCAACCGGCGCCTGTGCACCAGTCGCCTGCGTCTAATACGCTGGCGGCGCATTGATTGTGCCGGTTCGTACTCGTTCGGCCGCGTCGGTCCCGCGTCTACTGTGCCCCCTAAGGGACAAGCAGATTGGGCCCCCGACGCGGCCGTACGAGTCGAGCCACCACCAGGCCTTCGTCGCGCGGTCCACACACAAAGTGCGTAGATCGCGCAAGGAAAGGTCCTCCATACAGTTTCACGCTCGTCCGGCCGCGCCGGTCCCACGTCCGCTGTGCCCCCTAAGGGACAAGCGGAAGGGGCCCCCGACGCGGCCGCACAAGCCGAAACTTCTCGGCCACCTGCCGAGCCACCACCAGGCCTTCGTCGCGCGGTCCACACACAAAGTGCGTAGACCGCGCAAGGAAGGCCCACCAGGAATGGTTTCACGCTCGCACGGCCGCGTCAGTCCCACGTCCGCTGTGCCCCCTAAGGGACAAGCAGATAGGGCCCCCGACGCGGCCGCACGAGCCGAAACCAACGCCCGAAGTTCCCAAGTTACGGAGGCAAGCGGCGCTCGTGCGCCAGTCGCCTCCGTCCAACGCGCTTGCGGCGCATCGGTTGGGACGACGGGTCGTCCTCCCGCGTGCGCTCCGCCAGCTCCTTCTGGGCCATGACTTCCTCCGTGAAGTCTCGCACAGCCTCCCAGGATGTCTCGCTTCCTGCCATTGCAGAGGTAATGGCCGGTAGCGAGAGATCCGTTCCGACCACCGCGACAAGTCGCGCCCTCTGTGCGGCCCATTCTGGACACGCCTCAAGCGTGTGCTGCGCCGTATCCTCTGAGCAGCCACACTGGTGGCAGACTGGGGTGGGCTCTCTTCCGGCTATCCTGAACAGGTAATCGCCAAAACAGCCGTGACCTGTCAGGATCTGAGTGAGCCTGAAAGAGAGCGCCCCGTGCTCTCTCGCAACCCAATCCCTAAGGATGGGTCGGAGAGCCGCCACCGTTCGGAGACCCGCAGTTGGCTCCTCCAACCTGCGCTCCCACTGCTCTAATGCCGTATTCCGGCCCTGCCTTCGCCAGCGTCGTATCACCTCAGGGGGAGCGAACTCACCCCTGGACCGTGCATCTGACTGCTGGCGGTAGATGCTGGCAAGCATCCTCGCATCCACGTCCCACGGTGGGGTACCGGCCAGGACACACGCCGCCTCACAGGACACAGTGCGATATGCCCTAATCACCCTGAGTGCCATAGCTCTCTGCGGTCTCCGCAATTGAGCTAGATTACGGGCACTCAGAGCGTCCGCCCAAATAGGGGCACCATAGAGCGCCATCGATCGCACTACACCCGTGTATAGGCGGCGACAGGTCACATTCGGCCCTCCCACGTTCGGAAGCAAGCTCCCCATCGCGGATGCTGCTCTGGTGAGCCGAGGAGCTAGTCGTCTGAAGTGCTCCTCGAAGTTCCATCTGCTGTCGAGGACGAGTCCAAGGTACTTCATCGTCGACTCGACAGCGATGCGAGCACCTCCGACAACAATCTCGGCTCCGGCTGGTGGCGCGTTCCGAGGACCGTGAAAGCACAGTGCCTCGGACTTGTTAAGGGCCACCGTAAGCCCCAGACGCCTGATGCGGCTCACCACGTGAGCCGTGCCAGCAGTGGCGAGGATCGACGCCTCTCGGAAGGACCTCCCGCGTGCTGTCACTAATGTGTCATCCGCATAACACACTAGACTGACCCCCTGCAGATTGCTACCACGAAGCACCCAGTCGTACCCGATGTTCCACAGATCCGGTCCTAGAACCGAGCCCTGTGGAACACCGCACGACATTTCCCATTGGCCCAATCCCTCCCTCGACGGATAGATAATGAATCTATACCGGAGGTAATCCTCCAGGGGTTGGCGAAGGGAACGGGGTACTCGGTGGTAGCGCAGTGCCTCCTTAATGCAGTCCCAGGGGAGGGTGTTAAAGGCGTTGGCGATATCTAAAGATACCGCCACGACCACCTCCCCCCGGGACACGGCTTCGTCCGCTAGGGCCCTCACTCTCGATATGGCATCGATAGTGGACCTGCCCCTGCGGAAGCCGTATTGACTCTCCGCTAAATCGGGCCCCACCCGCTCGAGGTGTCGTCTGAGGCGCGCAGCGAGCACACGCTCAAAGAGCTTGCACGCCTCATCCAGCAGCACGATCGGGCGGTATGCCCCCGGCGAGTCAGCAGGTCTGCCCTCCTTGCGCAGGAGGACCAGTTTCCCAGTCTTCCATTGGCTCGGAAGGCGTCCCTGCTTGAGGCACTCCGTCAGGAGGTCTCGGAATCGGGGCTCAAGGGCCTCCAACGCCAGCACCCAAGCGCGGCCGGGAATCCCGTCCGGCCCAGGCGCCGTGTTTTTGGCCTTGAGTCGTTGGACTGCTGCAGCCAGCTCTCCCTCCGATACCGTCTGCACGTCTTCCTCCTCGTCACTCGAATCGCGATCTGTCGGTGAGGCCATGACGGGGACGAAATGGTCACCAACGCGCGGAAACAGTGTCTCCACCACGCTGGACAAGAATTCCGGCTGCATGGTCTGCGTCAGAGGTGGCGCCCATGCACGGATCCTGTTTCGGACCATTTTGTATGGCCTCCCCCAGGGATCACGATTGAGATCGTCGAGCATGCTCTCTCGAGCCTGGTCCTTCGCCTTGGAGATCTCCGTTCGTAACGCGACGACCGCCTGTCTATACGCAGCGTATAGGTCGGCCTCCAGGTCTGGATCCCACCGCCGCCTCCGGCGGTGTCTGGTGTACCGACGCCTGGCGGCCACACACTCCTCGCGGAGGTGAGCCAGCTCGGCCGTCCACCAGTAGACACTCCGCCGCGGCGGTAGGGATCTCACCCTCGGCATCGCAGCGTCACAGACAGCGGTCATGGCCCTACGAAACCACTCCGCTTCTGAGTCAACATCGACGTCTCCTTCCGGTTTGGGCAACCACGCTTGGACAATCGCGGCTTCCCTCAAAAGTTGAGAGTCTAGCCTGTTGAGAGCCCAGCGTGGTGCTTCAACTGCTGGGGAGCGGCTTAGACCGCTCGGGGCGCCTAGAGGAGAGAGAACGAACCGGATATACCGATGATCCGATAAGGTCTCTACCCCCTCCAGGACTTCCCAGTCTTCGACACGGCGCGCCAGAGCGGGGCTGGCGAACGAGAGGTCCACAATGGAGCCCCCTTGCTGGCGTACGCACGTGTGTACCGCTCCTCTATTTAGCAGTGTCAGTCCAAGGGCTGACGCCCACTCCTCCAGCGGCTCGCCCCGTGCATTGGCAACAAGCGACCCCCACATGGCCGATTTGGCATTGAAATCACCAGCGACCAGGATTTGGTGAGGGTGACATTGCCGCACCAGCGAGCTCAGCTCGGAGAGCCATGCCTCGAAGTCTGCAAGGTCTCTGTTGGGGGAGAAGTAAGTGCCTATATAGGCGACACCCCCCGCCACAACAGCGACACAACCGCGACCTCTCAGCACTCTCTCTATGGGTGGGAATCCAGACGCCGTTTGAGTGACGATGACGACAGTGCCGTCATTGTCACCCGTCCAGTTGTCCCGGTTCGGGATGAGATATGGCTCCGCCACAATAGCCACCGGTATCAACCACTCCGCCATGCTCTGGACCAATAGGTCTTGAGCTCTGGCGGAGTGGTTCAAATTGGCTTGGAGTATGGTGTGGGCCATAATTAGGCCTCCATAACCTCCCTCTCATCCCGAACCGGGAGCGACGGCTGCAGCTGGGACTTGGCCACGGCTGCACCTCTACGTCCTTTCCGTTTCGGTGGCAAGGCACACGGGTCCTTGCTTCCGAGTCTATGCTCAGACGGCTTGCCTATAGCTGCACATACTGAGCAGCTTGGCTTGCCGGAGCATTCCCGGGCTTTATGGCCGATCTGACCGCAACGGTAGCACAGACTGCTACGGTCGGCGTCCGCCTTGCACTGTCCCCGGACGTGCCCCACCTCGAGGCATCGGAAACAGCGCATCGGTCGCTGCTCAAGAAGCTTGACCTGGGCGGACACCCAGCCAATCAGTAGGCGACTGTTTCCAGTCACCTTTTTCGCCGCGGCTACCGGGCAGCGCACAAATGTTGTGCCAGTGCCGGTGATGTCGCTGCGGCGAATTTCACCCGTCCTCACGTCCTGGATGCTGCAGCCTCCTAGTTTGGCTACAGCCTCTGCGACCTCCTCCTTGGACACAGAGTCGTCGAGGCCACTAATGCGCAGGTCTGCACATTTTTGTGGCCTGTGGACTCTGATGTCCTCAGGCTTAAATAAAGCCTGGATCTTTCCAGCGAGGAGATCCGCCTTCTCCCCGCTGGTGCCTCCCGGGATTTCCAGCATGCGGCCACCTGTGGCAGCCGCGCGGAAATTTAGGGATGGGATCCCTAACTCCTGGAGGCTAATCCTCTTCCTAGCCTCTGCCAAGGCCTTCTCGTACGTAACCCCCCTCTCCCCGGCCCCGGGCTGCACTGTGATGACCACAGCCGATGAGCGGGGGAGACGGAGCTTAGGCTTCGAGGCCTTGGCACGCTGGGACCTGGCCGCAGATTGAGGCTGCTGCTGCTGGGATGCAGCGGATGCAGCCTTCTTTCCTCTCTTCCTCCGTTTCTTTGTCACCTCCACCCAAGTTTCCTTGGGCTTTGGCGACAAATCTGGCTTTCTCGCGAGAGAAGCCGAGCCTTGGCTACTCTCCGGAGCAGCCTTAGTCTTCTTCCCCTGCCCCTTCCCCTTAGAAGAAGAGGCAGAGGGAGCAGAACCAGACGTTGCCTGTTCGGGCGGCTTAGTCGCCGGGACAGGCAACGTCGCCTTGCGGCTGACAGCCGCGGAATACGTCGGCGCTGCTGCTTTGCGAGCAGCAGCGAGCGGGGGACGAATTCGCTCTTCGGGCAAGAGGCGTTTCTCGATTCCCTCGAAGCGCGCATTCATCATCCCTCCCAACTGCCGGAGCAAGGACTGCTCCAGCTGTCCATAATCCGATGGTGCAGGTTGTGTCCCACCCCCGTGTAAAGGGCGGGGGACTGGGGCACTCTGTGCACCGAGCAATGCATTGCGGAGCTCAGAGATTTCTCTCCGGAGATCCGCCACCTCAGACTGCAGGCGCGCGTTAGACGCCTGTAGTATTTTTGTCTCCTCCGATGAAGATCGTGAGTTTAAAACTCCAACGACCTCTTTAATTGTAGTTGCCGCGTCCTTAAGGGCCTTTTTAAAAGTGCCCTTTAAATTACTGGACTTAGTAGCCACAGTATTTATAGTCGCGACACACTCCAGTGCCTTCTTGTTAAGGTCCGAGGAAAGTTCCTCGCCATCCATATCCGATGATTCAGAGAGACGACTTGGTTGAGTCGATCTCTCCGGTCGAATCCTTTGAGCTAGCTGAGCTACCTCCTGCTCAGCCCTAAGCTCCATCTCCTGTCTCTCAGCTGCCAATAGAGCAGCTTTGGCTTGGGCAAGGCCAACGTACTCACCCGTTGTGGGTGGTCGGCCTCGTCCTCGCCGTGGCTCAACAACCACTTTCGTGGCCGGAGCCTCGCCCTCACTTCCTGAGCTATGCCGCTCACCTTTCTCCTTTCGCACTCTCGTGCGCTTCCGTGATTTCTCTGAGGCCAGAGAACTCACCGTCATCACACTGGTCCTAGAGCTGTCAGACTCCTCGTCTGCGCTCATGAAGACCTCTCCTCCTCGATCAGGTTTGGGTTTTGGTTTTGAGTTAACATCCATACTTGTTCCCACGAGTACGGGGGAAGTAACACGTCGACTCGAGCAGAGCCCCCTATGCCCGAGCAAGCCTAGCGTAACCCGCCTGGAAGGTCGGCCGGTATTCCGGCGGGGAGCGCACTAACGACCGAGCGTCGCAGGATGAACAGCAGCGCACTAGACCCAATAGGATCTGCACGGTGGTGTTCCCCCTACAACGCCGTAACCCTTGGCCATTCATCCCCTCGCGGTGCGTCGCCACTTGGGATTGGGGTAATTTTTTAGAGAGGTTGTCTTCCTCGCAGCCCGGGCGGTTAAGCCAAGGCCCTCGGTCCGGATGCCATACGCTACGAGACGTGACCGCAGCGGCAGAGCCAGATTACGAGAGGCGCTTAACGCCCGGCAGCAGGGTAAGTGCACACCGGGCACGCCATAGCTCGTCCCACGAGCTTTGTGCAATAGCACACCTACCACGTAGCTGTAAAGGAGCTACCACCACTCCGTAGCTTGTAAAGAGCTACAATCGTACGTGTTTCGCACTCGTCAGGCCGCGTCGGTCCCGCGTCTGCTGTGCCCCCTAAGGGACAAGCAGAGAGGGCCCCCGACGCGGCCGTACAAGCCGAAACTCCTCGGCTATCTGCCGTTCCACCATAAGGCCCTCGTCGCTTGATCCACACAAAAGGCGTGTAGATCACGCAAGGAAGACCCACCACGCAGTTTTGCGCTCATCCAACCACGTCGGTCCCACGTCCGCCGTGCCCCCTAAGGGACAAGCGGAAAGGGCCCCCGAAACGGCTGTACGAGGCAAAAACTCCTCGGCCACCTGCCGAGCCACCACTAGGCTCTCGTCGCGCAGTCCACCAGAAAGGGTATGTGGAAAGCGCAAGGAGACGCCCACCAATCAGTTTCGCGCTCATCCGGCCACGCCGGCCCCACATCCACCGTGCCCCCTAAGGGACAAGCGGAAAGGGCCGCCGACGCGGCCGGGCAAGCCGAAACTCCTCGGCCACCTGCCGAGCCATCACCAGGCCCTCGTCGCGCAGTCCACACAAAAGGCGTGTGAAACGCGCAAGGAAGGCCCACCACACCGTTTCGCGCCCATCCGGCCACGCCGGCCCCACATCCACCGTGCCCCCTAAGGGACAAGCGGAAAGGGCCGCCGACGCGGCCGGGCAAGCCGAAACTCCTCGGCCACCTGCCGAGCCATCACCAGGCCCTCGTCGCGCAGTCCACACAAAAGGCGTGTGAAACGCGCAAGGAAGGCCCACCACACCGTTTCGCGCCCATCCGGCCACGCCGGCCCCACATCCACCGTGCCCCCTAAGGGACAAGCGGAAAGGGCCGCCGACGCGGCCGGGCAAGCCGAAACTCCTCGGCCACCTGCCGAGCCACCACGAGGCCCTCATCACTCGATCCACACACAAGGTGCGTAGACCGCGTAAGGAGGGCCCGCCAAGCAGTACAGGCCCGCCCGGCGGCGACAGTCCCACGTCCGCTGTGCCCCCTAGGGGACAAGCGGCAAGGGCCCCTGTCGCGGCCACACTAGCCAGAACTGCTCAGCCCACCACCACGCCCTCGTCACGCGATCCACACACAAAGTATGTAGATCGCGCAAGGAGGGCCCGCCTAACAGTTTAGGCTCGCCCGGCGGCGACGGTCCCGCGTCCGCTGTGCCCCCTAGGGGACAAGCGGCAAGGGCCCCCGTCGCGGCCACACGAGCCAGAACTGCTCGGCCCACCACCACGCCCTCGTCACGCGATCCACACACAAGGTATGTAGATCGCGCAAGGAGGGCCCGCCTAACAGTTTAGGCTCGCCCGGCGGCGACGGTCCCACGTCCGCTGTGCCCCCTAGGGGACAAGCGGCAAGGGCCCCCGTCGTGGCCACACGAGCCAGAACTGCTTGGCCCACCACCAGACCTTCCTCGCGCGATCCGCACAAAGTGCGTAGATAGCGCGAAGAAGGCCCACATACGGACTCTCAGCGAGCGACTTACACGAATAGCGTATAAATCGCTCGAAGAGAGTCCCCCCCTCAACTGGACCTTCAACTCGTGATTCACACTGACGTGCGAATCACTCGAAGAAGGTCCCCCTCCCCGTCGGTCTTTTGCCACTGCTAACAAGATCCCCCCAAAAGGAGAGAAGTTATTAGCAGTGTTACCAGGGTGCACCAGCCCAACGACTACTCTTTCCCCCCAAAAGGAGGAGAATAGTAGTAGTCAGGCAAACGTGGAGGCGACCGACCCTAAAGCACCCCTGGGGGGACCTAACCTAACCTTTTTTTTTTTTTTTTTTTTTTTACGTGAGGAAATGCATTTACGCATACACCGCCGCCCGGGGGGGAGCAGCGGGTTATGTCGGGCTCGACACCAGAGTGATGCCCCTACCGACTAAAACCTCACGGTGTTCCACCTGCACTGACCATACGGACCGGGTCGAGGGTTCGCTCTCGCACGCATCTCGACCCGGTCGGTGCAGTATCCTCCCTGGAGGATTCGCCTCATGAGGGCCTACGCCCCCCTCCTGCCTCTTCAGCGATGCACTGGAACACACAGCGCATCACTTACTACTCGTGGTGACCTATGATGTATTGGGAGTGCTAGACGCCCCCGCATCCAACACTCCAGGTCTACCAAGCGGAGACGGTGAGCGAGCCCGTATGGCTCGCCGCCGTGTCCGCGCTCTTCGTCGTGGATGAGCAAGAGGATCCCTCTCTCTTTCTCGCTCCTCCTCCTCTCTTCTCGATACAATAGTTTCAGCAAATGAAACCATTGCATCCCAGGACCTCTCATCCTCGACCATCTTGGATAAGACAGTCGATAAGGAGAGGTCCGTTCCCACTACAGCAGTCAGTGTTTCTCGTGCTTCTTCCTCGGCCGGGCATGCCTCTAGGGCATGTTGTGCTGTGTCTTCAGCGTTGCCACAGCGGTGGCATTCCGAAGTCTCCTCCCTTCCGGCTACTCGACACAGGTACCTCCCGAAACATCCATGTCCCGTGAGGACCTGCGTCAGCCGGAAGGTTAGTGCTCCGTGTTTACGCTCTAGCCACTGTGCGAGTATGGGCTGAATTGCCTCTATGAGTCGCTGTGCTCCTGTACCCCTTTGTGATGGCACTTGGTGTAGCCTCCACCTCCACGACTCTATAGCCGTGTTTCTGGCTTCTTGTCGCCACCGAACTACTTCCTGAGGCGCGGGACGGAGATCTCGTTGTCTCGCGCGTGTTCTCTGCCAGTAAACTGTGGAGAGAACTTCTGCTTCCATGTCCCAGGGTAGGGAGCCGGCGAGCACGCAAGTAACCTCATGCGAGAGTGTACGGTATCCTCTGCACGCTCTTGAGGCCATCGTGCGCTGGGCTCGGCGCAGTAAGGCAGTCTCCGTGCGATCAAGGGACCCTGCCCATATCGGGGCACCGTATAGGGCCATAGAGCGCACCACCCCCATATAGAGGCGGCGGCAACTCCCGTTCCCCCCACCAATGTTTGGCAGAAGGCGGCCCAGTGCAGCTGCTGTTCCTGTCAATTTTGGGGTCAACTTCTTTAAGTGGACTCCAAATCTCCACCTGCTGTCGAGGACGACACCGAGATATTTCAGTGTCGTCCCGACAGCAATAGTGGTTCCTCCGACTACGATATTGGAGCCTGCAGGTGGCGCCCGCCGAGGGCCATGAAAACAAATGGCCTCTGATTTATGGAGCGCCACCTCCAGGCCCAACTGCCTAATCCTGGCAACTACTGCTGCCGCCCCGGCTGTCGCCAGTATCGCCGCATCTCTATATGTATTTCCCCTGGCGGTAACCAACGTGTCGTCAGCGAAGCAGATAACGCTGACGCCACGAAGGTTAGCACCACGGAGAACCCAATCAAAACCAATGTTCCACAGGGGTGGCCCTAGGGCAGACCCCTGTGGAACACCGCGATCCATGGGACTTTGTTCCTCCCCCTCTTTGGTTGGAAATGCTACTTCCCGGTCCGACAAATAACCCTGTCCAACGAGACACTGGAAATATCCCGGGAAACCGTGATACCTCAGCCCCTCTCTAATTGTGCTCCAAGGCAGAGTATTGAAAGCATTCGCTATGTCAAGCGACACAGCCACCAACACTCCACCGCTGGAGCACGCCTCATCGGACAGTTTCCGGAGATGGTCAATGGCGTCGATCGTTGATCGACACCTCCGGAATCCATACTGATTGTCGGATAGATCTGGCCCGACAGTCCCCAGATGCCTTTCAATTCGGGCTGCGACAATACGCTCAAGCAGTTTTCCCGCTTCATCGAGCAGGACAATGGGTCGATACCCAGAAGACTCGTCCACTGGCCGCCCATCTTTCCTGAGGAGAACGAGTCTTCCCCTCTTCCATCGCCTGGGGAATCTACCCTCTCGCATGCAGCGAGTGAGGAGATTCCTCAGGCGAGGTCCTAACGCATCCTGAGCGAGAGCCCACGCACGGCCGGGTATGCCGTCAGGCCCCGGAGCCGTGTTCTTGGCCCTCATTCTCAGGACTGCCGCACCCAGCTCACCCTCTGACACTTCAGGGGGCTCCTCGTTCTCCTCAGCTGTATCTGGTCGCCGTGTCGCCGCCATAGTGGGAGGGACAAATTCGGTCCCTGGATCTCTAGGGAACAATCCCTCAACCACACGCCGTATCGTCGTCGGTTCCATGGTGCTGGTAACAGGAGGCGTCCATGGGCGAAGCTTTCGCCTAGCCAATAAGTAAGGACGTCCCCATGGGTCCCTCTCAAGAGCTTCCAGAAGCTCTTTCCAAGAATTACTCTTCGCCTCCCGAATAGCTATACGAAGAGCTTTCGACGCTTCTCTATACGCAGTATAGAGAGCGTTTAATACGAAAGGTTCTTGGTTTCTTCTCCTCCGGTGACGCTGGTAGCGACGACGCCTTGTCACACACTCGCGACGGAGATTAGCAATCTCCTCCGACCACCAGTAGACCTGGCGTTTGGGCGGAAGGCTTCTCGCACGGGGCATGGCAGCATCGCAAACACGCGCCATTGCCTTGCACAGCTCATCCGCTTCTTCGTCCAAATCTACTGGCTCTGAGGGGGAAGTATTCCATGCTTGAACGATGGCCGCTTCTTGCAAGAGATCCACGTCCAAGCGCTTCAGGACCCACCGTGGACCCGATATAGATGGCACACACTCGCGATTTCCCGCGGAAGAGGAGGAGACTCTGAACCAGATATAGCGATGATCGGATAGAGTCTCCTCCTCCGTCAGCACCTCCCAATCGCGAACCCAGCGAGCAACTTCGGGGGTGGCTAATGTAATATCAACCACCGACCCGCCTGTTTGCCGGACACAGGTATGTTCAGTCCCCTGATTCATGACGCATAATCCAGTCGTTGCCAACCACTCGTCAACTGCCCTTCCTCGTGCGTCCGTCATCGGAGACCCCCACGCCGTAGATTTGGCGTTGAGGTCTCCAAGGACAATAACCGGACTTGGACGACTCTGCCCCAACAGGGTCCCCACCTCTGTGAGGAAAGCCTCAAACTCAGCGAGGACCCTATTGGGGGAGAAATACACTCCCACAACTATCGTCCGACCAACCCGTGCTGCCACAAATCCCCTTCCTCTCGTAACTACGCTGAGGGCAGGCGATGAAACTGGTGACTGCGTGGTTATGGCCACCAGGCCATCCAAATCTCCAACCCAATCGGACCTGCTCGGCACCACATATGGCTCCGCGACCACCGCTACCTGAATTGACCTCTCCGCCATGCACTGCAGGAGGAGATCCTGTGCGCCGGCGGAGTGGTTCACGTTGGCTTGGAGAAAAACTAACGCCATACTAGTTTTCCTCCATAACCTCCTCTTGCTCCCTAGTAGAGCTGGCCGGCTGTGACTTAGACTTAGTCACAGCGGGCTTCTTCTTCCCTCTTGATTTCGACAGGGGCTTGGCACATGCCTTGCCCCCGGAGAGGTGCCCCGATGGTTTCCCTGCATCTGCACACAAGTTGCAGTGAGGGTCCGCAGAGCATTCGTTGGCCTTATGGTCCTTTTTACCGCAGCGATGGCATTCATCGCTGCGGTCCACCTCAGACTTGCACTGGGCCCTTACATGCCCCGGTGCAAGACACCTATAGCAACGACGCGGCCTGACGTCTAGAAGTCGGACCTGCGCCGCCACCCATCCTACCAAAAGTCGTCCGCTGCTTGCTATCTTCTTAGCAGCTGCCACAGGGCACCGCACAAAAGATATGCCCATGCCCGCTGGTCCCTTTTTAATCTCGCCAACTTTTATGGCGAGAGCATCACACTCTCCAGCTTTAGCGATGGCTACCGTCAACTCATTGGTGGTTATCGAGTCATCCAGACCGCTCACAAACAGATCTGCCGTAGTTGTTGGCCTAGAGACTTTAACCTCCTCCGAGTTTTTGAAGACCTCCCTTAGCTTTGAAGCCAGGGAGTCTGCCTTCTCATCTCTTCCTTCACCAGGGACCTCAAGTATCCGTGCTCCAGTTGCTGCAGCCCTCATTTTCAGCGGCGGCATTCCCAAAGCCGCCAGGTCAATTTGATTTTTGGCCGTTGTTAACACGTTGGCATAGGTAATACCTTTTTGAGCTGCCTCCGGTCCCAATGTAATGACCACGGCTGCAGTGCGAGGCGGATGGAGTTTCGCGGCCTTCGCTTTCGTGGTTGGTGGGGTTCGCTTCTGAGCATTCGACCGCTCGGGAGCTAACGATCTGGTCCTATTGGACTCCGTTGTTCTCGCGTTCCTTCGAGAACCCTTTCTTACCACTGTAGTCCACTGCTGCTCTTGAGCGGGAGCTGGTGGTACAGTGGTTGGCGCCCCTGTTAAAGCCAGAGGGGTTTTGCTCTTCTTTTTCTTCTTTCTCCCTGTGAGGGAGCCTCCTCTTGCGGACTCTGGTCCGCGAGCTAAAGGAGGGTTCTCAACTTCCATCGTTATTGAGGTGGACGGATCATTTACGGCCAATACCGCCTCCTGCCTTCGTTTGTTGTCAGCCGCTAACGGCGGCCTCAGACGTGTCTCCGGAAGCAATCGTTGGACCTAACCTAACCTAACCTAACCTAACCTAACCTAACCTAACCTAACCTAACCTAACCTAACCTAACCTAACCTAACCTTTTTTTTTTTTTTTTTTTTTTTTTTTTTTTTACGTGAGGAAATGCATTTACGCATACACCGCCGCCCGGGGGGGAGCAGCGGGTTATGTCGGGCTCGACACCAGAGTGGTGCCCCTACCGACTAAAACCTCACGGTGTTCCACCTTAGCGCTTACGGCCAGACTGTGGGCACTCTCCCAGACTCTTCCACCGTCTGGCCACGCTTGGTCCCTAGGACCCCTGCACGGGGAGCTTCAGCTCCACCCGCCTGATGACGATGTACCGGAACACTCGGGCACATCGTCCATCCTCGGGGAACTCTCTAGTCGGACGGCAGACTCCCCCGAATCTACCGCCCAGAGTTCCCAAATTACGGAGGCAACCGGCGCCCGTGCACCAGTCGCCTGCGTCTAATACGCTGGCGGCGCATTGATTGTGCCGGTTCGTACTCGTTCAGCCGCGTCGGTCCCGCGTCTACTGTGCCCCCTAAGGGACAAGCAGATCGGGCCCCCGACGCGGCCGCGCGAGTCGAGCCACCACCAGGCCTTCGTCGCGCGGGCCACACACAAAGTGCGTAGATCGCGCAAGGAAAGGTCCTCCAAACAGTTTCACGCTCGTCCGGCCGCGCCGGTCCCACGTCCGCTATGCCCCCTAAGGGGCAAGCGGAAAGGGCCCCCGACGCGGCCGCACAAGCCGAAACTTCTCGGCCACCTGCCGAGCCACCACCAGGCCTTCGTCGCGCGGTCCACACACAAAGTGCGTAGACCGCGCAAGGAAGGCCCACCAGGAATGGTTTCACGCTCGCACGGCCGCGTCAGTCCCACGTCCGCTGTGCCCCCTAAGGGACAAGCAGATAGGGCCCCCGACGCGGCCGCACGAGCTGAAACCACCGAACCTAACCTAACCTAACCTAACCTAACCTAACCTAACCTAACCTAACCTAACCTAACCTAACCTAACCTAACCTAACCTAACCTAACCTAACCTAACCTAACCTAACCTAACCCAGTAGCAACTCGAATCTTGCCGGAACAACAGCTTTCCGCACGTGCTCCACCTTCAAAAATTCAGAAAAGTGGTTTTTTGTGCACCTACATTAAAGAGAAAAGTGTCCTTCGACGCGGAATCACGTGATCTTCGTGAATCCGAAAAGTGCATTTCTTATCTGTGAAGTGTCGAAGTAGAAAAGCGGAAAAACCTCAATTGAGGTTATGTGAAAAAGTGAAAATCGTGAATTACGGCGATTTGAGTGCTACAGCCAAAAAATTTTTTCTGCCTCCCGTTGTGGACGCAGGAGCCCCACTTTCCCCAATTATCACTGGATTTTTCCGGTGAAAAGCCAAGGAGTTATAAGCGGAAAAACAAGTTCCACGTGGCCACGAGGTCCCAGAAGGAGGTCAGCTAGGACCACCAAACTCACCAGCCTTGTGGAGCAAGACGTCCGAAGACTCCTGGAACAAACAGAAAAATTTTTAGCTAAGTACTTTTTGATATAAAAAATTCTAAACTTTGAAAGTTTGACTTGCTATAACTCGAGAACTTTAGGTAAGACACTAACTTTTTCAATTGCTATTAGTTGCGCGCTAACTAGTTCTCTAGAAATTTATCTTTTTCAAAATTTTACTGTACCTGGTTCTCGAGTTATAATTAAAATTGTGTAAAATTGTGTTTTTTATTTTTAATTCTGTGGCTTTTTAAAATTTTTAAAATTTCTGTATATGTGCATGTAGACCTTTAATTTAGACAAATTATAAATATTTTTTCAAAATTTTTGAGTGAACGGTTCCGAAGTTATTGATTTTACAACGAATTTTAGCTATAAATAGAAAAATAATAGACTTAAAAATAATTTGAATATACCAGTGCCCCCAAAGTGCCATTTGGGCACCCGGAGACCGAAGTCTGGGGTTCTAAACCCCTCTGGGGAAGAAGTAGCGCGAAATCTGACCCCTAACGGCCATTTTGTTTTTCGCGTGAAAAACTTTGACTTAGGATATCTTCGGAACCAAGTAACTTAGAGAGACCGGATTTGTTTGGGGAGTGATAGGGACCCTTAGAGACTAGATTAAAATTGGTTTTTGTCATTTTGGACGACTCAAAAATTTTTCTGCTGAAACCCACACCTACCCCTAGCTTAAGTCGAGCTAAGTGCCCCGGTCGAAGTCCGGCGCTCCTACGACCCCTAGAACCAAAGATATAGGCGATAACGCGAAGACTTTGACATTAGTGACGTCACTTTTCAAAACTTCAGCAAGCCATATCTTCGGAACTGGGGGTGCTGGGAGATCGGGATTTCGACAGAGGGGTCCTATAGACTTCCCTCTTCAAGGGAAAATTAAAATTTTGGGAATCGGAGCCGAAAAATTTTTGGGTCGAGATAGTGATATCACGGGACAGCTGAGGTCACGCCGGGTCAAAGGATCCGAACGCCACTGCTCTGCGACTACTGGGACCGGAGATATACTCGATCAAAAACAGGTTTTGACAGTTCGGTCGCCATTTTGAAAAGTTTTGATCGAGTATAACTCGCGAACCGAGCGTCGTACGAGGTCCGCGTTTGGACTCGAGACCTCGGCGGGGCCTTGCCTACCCTACCAGACCAAAAAATTTGACATCGGAGACAACAAAAAATTTAAGTGTGGAAACGAAAAAACCGAATAGGGGAGGTCGCGCCGAGTCTGGAAACCCCAAATATCGGTACTCTACGATCGCTGCGGCCCGAGATATACTCGATTGAAGGTCGACTTTGACAGTTCGACCGCCATTTTGGAAAAACTTCAATCGAGGATATCTCGGGAACCGAGAGGCGTACGAGGCCCGGGTTTGGAGTGGGGATCTCGGCGGGAGCTCGACTATTCGAGCAGGTATTAAAAAATTTTTCTTTGTCTAAAAAATTTTTTGGAAAAATTTTTTCTTTTGAAAAAATTTTTTATATGTTTTAATACTGATAAGTGTAAATTTATGTTAATTATAAGAAAGTAGTGACCTTAAAGCGGGTTCCACCCGTAATTTTGACCTTACTTATAGTCCAAAATTATTGGACACTGTTGTATTTGACACCTGGTTGTGTCGTGTACACTGTGGATTTTGCCAGGATTTAAAAAATTTGGGTAGAGCAAGAGACAAACGGCTTTATACGCGTCAATAATATTGACTCTACGCAAAAATTTTAGTACATAGGAACTACAAATATACATACGGACATTGACATACAACATAATTTACACTATTATTTACATTATTTACATATACAATTAATGCAATATTGACTCTACATAATTTATATTTTATACAACTTTTACAAATTTACAATTTTAAACCTAATTACCTGTTATTAGCGAGCAGACTTAATACTAGAACCTACAATGTTCCTCCGCACACCCGTTGTAGAAAGGAGAGAGGATCCAAACTTGACCAGGACCCTGCCTAAGTCTCCAGCTCGTGAAGTAAGGCCCCCAACCGATAACGTAAGACGTAGTATCGATCTCTTTGAAACGGTAACGGGCAACAACCACCGACTAAGTAGGACTCCTCCTCTGGAGATAGAACCTAAAGTGTCGGAGACTAACAATGAAGGCAAAGTAGCAGGTTCAAATTCGGACACGACGGAACTCTCGGAGACGCAAAAAAGTAGGAGGCTCTCTCCAAAAGTACGGGAGGCTGAGTTGTGCCTCGAGAGGGGTCTAAAGAACTTGGAACTGTCACGGAATTTAAAGACCGAAATTAAGACTGAAGTTACAGAGGCCCTCGAGAGACTCTTCCAGCTGGTAAAGGAACAAGACATAATATGTAAGCAAAATTTACGAGCGCGAACTGCGCCGAAACGCCAGAGGGCTAGTAGTTCTGACACGAGCACTCCGCTAAGTACCGCCTTTGACCTGGACAAGAAGTCCAGAAAAGAAACTGACCTGGAGGAGCTAATTGGGAGACACGCGGAACTTATCCGCGAGAGTAATGAGAAAATGGAGGAGTTAAAAAACTCCCTGGACAAGAAAACCTATGCCAATGTTGTGGCAACAATCCCAACCCCCCAAAAGCGACTCCCGGAAAAAACAGCACTCCACTCCGTAGTGGTCACAGCAAAGGACGAAGCAAAAACAGGTGACGAAGTCCTTAACTGCATCAGAGGAGTGATGGACGCGAAGGAGGGAGGTATTAGTGTAGAACGTGTAAGAAAAGCGAAGGACAGAAAGGTCATAATAGGCTGTAGAACAGAGGAGGACCGAAGGAAAGTAAAAGATAGATTAAGTAGGGCATCGGAGCTGAATGTAGAGGAAGTAAAAAATAAGGATCCTCTACTCGTATTGAAAGGAGTCTTGCAGGTCAACAGTGATGAGGATATCCTCAGGGCTCTGAAAAACCAGAACAAGAGTGTTTTTCAAGATATGGAAACTGCAGAGCTGAGAATGGAAGTTGCTTTTAGGCGACGGAACCGGAACCCGCATACATGCCATGTCGTGTTGAGAGTGTCAGCCAAAGTGTGGCAGAGGATGATCGCGGCCGAGGCGGTGCACGTGGACCTTCAACGGGTAAGGGTCGAAGACCAGTCCCCGTTAGTCCAGTGCTCTACCTGCCTCGGCTACGGACACGGAAAGCGCTTCTGCACCACACAAACGGAGAAGTGTAGTCACTGCGGCGGACCACACATGAAAGCGCAGTGCGCTGACTGGCTCGCGGGAACACCTCCGGCATGCTGCAACTGTGTCCATGCGAAGCTCACCAGCACAGAACACAATGCGTTCAGCCCCGTATGCCCTATTAGGAAAAGATGGGACGCATTAGCAAGGACGGCAATAGCGTATTGCTAAGGTGGTACCGGGCACATATACGGCATCCTGTGGCAGTGGCCCATACCTAGTAGCACAGGCAAATCTTCAGCGGTCAGATCAAGCAACAACTGAACTAATACTTGAGGCACAGAATAAAAAGGTAGCTTTTGCACTGCTGCAGGAACCATACGTCGGGGGCAGGGGTAGAATGGGGAGCTATGGGGGGGCCAGGATTTTCCAGAACACGCATCAGGGAAGTGGTAGTATCAAGGCTGCAATCGTGGTCTTTGACAAGGACCTTGATGTTGTTCAACTTCCTGATCTGACCACCAACAACTTCATCGTGGTCAAAATTAAGACAAGTGTCTGGGAAATCGTGGTGGTCTCATTCTACTTTGAGCCTAGACCGACTGATATTGAGCCCTACCTGCAACACCTGGCAAACATTGGACGACGCTTTGACCGGCGAGTCATTATAGCTGGAGATGCAAACTCCAAAAACCCTTGGTGGGGTAGCCCGACGCTGGATAGTAGAGGAGAAGAGCTCGCAGGACTACTAGAAGACCTTGACATGCAGGTGCTCAACGAGGGCTCCACGCCAACATTCGACACAATCAGAGGGGAGACACGCTATACCAGCTTTATAGATGTCACCGCATGCACGCTGGATTTGCTGAATCTCATTGAGAACTGGACTGTTGATGAGGAAACTACGACATCGGACCACAACACGATTCTATTCCAAATTAAACTAACAAAAGCAAAAGGTACAGACGTCTTAAGAACTACAAGAATTTATAACAGTAAAAAAGCAAACTGGGGTCAATTTCATGAGAAAATGACCCAGTTGCTAAGCGAAAATAACTTTGAAATTAGTAGTCTAAATCAAATTAACAGCAAGATCGGTTTAGAACAAAAAATTGAGGAATATATAAAGATAGTAAAAACATCATCTGACCTTAGTATACCCAAATTAAAATCAAAATCAACAGTAAAAATATCGTGGTGGTCCGATGAACTCACTGAATTAAAAAAGCAGGTTATGAGGAGGAAGCGAAGAATCCAGTGTGCAGCACCCATTCGACGAGCGGGAGTCATCGAGGAGTACCTGCGGATCAAGGCTCAATACAAGGACGCGATTAAGAAAGCCCAGACTACCAGCTGGAAGGAGTTTTGCGAAAAACAGGACAGGGAAACAGTGTGGGAAGGAATCTATCGTGTGCTAAGCAGGACATGTAAGAGACAGGAGGACCTCCCCCTAACAAATTGCGGCAATATATTAGGACCAAGAGAATCGGCTAAACTTCTTGCCGAAACCTTTTACCCGGAGGACAAACGATCAGAAGACAATGAAGAACACGCTAGAGCAAGGTTACTCGCCGACCATGTGAATGAGCAGAGTCATCATGTCAATGATGACCCTCCATTTACCTCTGCAGAGCTCATAAACGCAGTAAATGGCTTCAATCCTAAAAAGGCTCCCGGTGCCGATGGTATAACAGCAGACATCTGCAAACGTGCCATCGTTCAATTCCCCAACATCTTCCTCTCACTGGCAAATAAATGCTTAGAATTGGGCCATTTTCCAGCTCCCTGGAAAGAGGCTATCGTTGTGATCCTAAGAAAGCCCGCCAGGGAAAACTATGCGGAACCCAAATCGTATAGGCCCATAGGCCTATTGCCAGTGATGGGGAAGGTATTGGAGAAAATGCTGGTGAACAGAATAAAATGGCATATCCTTCCCAATATGAGTCCGCAGCAGTATGGGTTTGTGCCGCAAAAGAGCACCGAAGACTCCCTCTATGATCTAGTCCAACGAATTAACTTGAAACTAAGCCAGAAGAGACTTATTACGCTAGTATCATTAGACATAGAGGGAGCCTTCGATAGTGCTTGGTGGCCGGCCATCAGACTGCGGCTCGCTGAAGAGAAATGTCCATTGAATGTCCGACGGGTAATGGACAGTTACCTCGAAGGCCGGAAAGTGAGACTCAGATATGCGGGCGAGGAGGTTGAGAGGAGCACCACCAAGGGATGTGTCCAGGGATCCATTGGTGGACCCATCCTTTGGAATCTCCTCCTCGACCCCTTACTGAGGGAGCTACACAGGCGCGGGGTATATTGTCACGCATTCGCCGACGATGTCGTCCTCCTCTTTGATGGCGAAACAGGCTCCGAAGTGCAAAGGGAAGCTAACGAGGTTCTTGCCTATGTGTGGCAGTGGGGCGTCAGGAACAAACTGAGATTTGCTCCCCGTAAAACCAACGCCATGGTTATAACGAAAAAGCTGAAATACGACGCCCCACGGCTACAAATGGGTGGAACTCAAATACCACTCGTTAAAGAAGTCAAGGTACTGGGGCTCTGGATAGACGATAAGCTAACATTTAATACCCACGTGGCATATCTCTGCACAAAAGTAGTAAATGTCTACAAACAGCTATCCAGAGCCGCCAGAGCAAGCTGGGGTCTCCACCCGGAAATTATTAGGATAATTTACATCGCGGTAGTAGAGCCCATTATATGCTATGCAGCCAGTGCATGGGCACCAGCCACCAAAAAATGGTGTGTGCAGAAGAGGTTGAATGCGGTCCAGAGAGGGTTCGCCCAAAAACTTTGTAGAGCGCATAGAACTGTCTCGTTGAACGCGGCCTTGGTGCTGGCCGGGATTCTTCCCCTCGACATTAGAATACGCGAAGCCGCGACTCTATATGAGGCAAAGAGGGGGGTACCCCGGCTAGCACTAGCGGACATCGAGATAGAACGAAAGACCGCCTTCAAGGACACACCACACCCATCGAAGAATATTGACTGCCAATTCATTTGCCTGAGCGATGCAGAGCAGTTGAACCGCAACAATGGCCACATAGTTGCAATTTACACGGACGGTAGTAAGATCGACGGAAAAGTCGGAGCGGCATTGTCTCTATGGAGCAATGCCGCTGAGACTAAATACCGGAAACTCAAGCTGCCGTCCTACTGCTCTGTATACCAGGCCGAATTATTAGCAATTTCGGTCGCGATGGACGAGATAATTGGAGGCAAGCAAGACAGCTATGGAATCTACAGTGATTCAAGATCAGCACTGCAAACAGTTGCAAACGTCTGCTCTCTCCATCCCCTCGCAGTCGAAACGCGTCGGAAACTTGACAAAGCCAGAGAACAAAACAAGACTGTAGGTCTCTACTGGATCAAGGCACACGCTGGACTGGAGGGTAATGAGAGAGCAGACGAGTTGGCCAAACAAGCTGCATTATGCTCCAAAACAAGGCCTGCATACGATAAATGCCCGGTTTCATTCGTCAAGCGACAAATCCGTATGGAAGCGCTTGACGAATGGAACCGGAGATACAAAGATGGTCAAACCGGGTCTACTACCAAAATGTTCTTGCCCGATGCCATAGGAGCCTACAAAACTGTTAGAATTTTAAAACCGCAAAGCACACTTACACAGATCCTGACGGGGCACGGTGGGTTCTCCCAATACTTGCACAGGTTCAAGTTAAGGGATAACCCATCGTGCACCTGTGACCCGGATAAACATGAAACCCCCATACATATCCTGACGGAATGCCCAGTGTACATGACAGAAAGATATAACATAGAGTGTATAACAGGACTTGTATTAAACCAGGAAAATTTATGTGTATTAACAAGAGATAAAGATTTAAGAGATAAATTTGTGGAATATGCTGTAGAAATTTGTACAAAAGTAATTAATAGAAATAAGTAGCTTGTAAGTTAACTGAGCAACATATTCTTTAATATGTAACCTCTAGTGACATTATCATTGTATCAAATATTATTAGCATATAAGAAAACAGATATACTTAAGTAAGAGAATGTAAATAAATATAAAACCTGTGTATTAATAAATAAAGAAATACCTTCCTTAGTCACCTAGAAAAGAACGATTAAATATAATGAAAGATGAAAGAATAAAAGAAAGAACATAGTATGAAGAAAGAAAGTGAGATGAACGATAGTGATGAAAAAGGACTCTGACCAGACATGAGTTGGAGGAACGACAGTAGGCTAGCTCGCGGGCCGGGCCTATGCGCCCGGACAGGAAAAAAAAAAAAAAAAAAAAAAAAAAACCTAACCTAACCTAACCTAACCTAACCTAACCTAACCTAACCTAACCTAACCTAACCTAACCTAACCTAACCTAACCTAACCTAACCTAACCTAACCTAACCTAACCTAACCTAACCTAACCTAACCTAACCTAACCTAACCTAACCTAACCTAACCTAACCTAAAACAGGACCCTTAAACTCTAAGGGGAATATAGGTGGAGGAGGACGGCAAAAAAAAAAAAAAAAAAAAAACCTAACCTAACCTAACCTAACCTAACCTAACCTAACCTAACCTAACCTAACCTAACCTAACCTAACCTAACCTAACCTAACCTTTTTTTTTTTTTTTTTTTTTTTTTTTTTGACCCAGAGGAAATCCTTTATGGATACACACGACGCCCCGGGGGAGGCGCGTGGTTATGTGGGAGTCCCGCCCAGGCAGATTGCCCGGTATACCGGGTTACCCACTAAAACCTCTGGGGTGTTCCTTCCTGGCGCTATGTGCCGAGCCTATGGGAGCACTGTTCGCACTCACTCCACGGACCCGGCGCGCTCTGGTCCCCTGGGACCCTTCCCTAGTAGGGGTGGAGGTCTGGAGATCTCCACCCCTCTTCCTTGAGTGGCGCGCGGAAACACCGCGCGCGCCACCTCTGGGGCTACGCTCGTCAGGTGACGGACCCCCCCGGGTCCGTCCCCCAAGGCCCCTTCTATGGCGGTCGGAGGAGGGCGTGGAAGATCCTCCTCCGACGCCCAGGACGACGGCGGCGCATCGGTAGGTCCGTGAGGGCCTCCCGCTCGCGCTCAGCTGTCTCCTTCCGGAGCATTACTTGCTCACAGAAGGAGACCGCCGCCTCCCACGATCTCTCACTTCCGACCATTGAACGAATCAATGCCGGCAGAGAGAGATCGTTCCCTACAACTGCGACGAGGTCACGACGCTCGCTGGCGAATGCCGGGCATTCTTCCAGCGTATGCTGCGCCGTGTCCTCACCGCAGCTGCAATGGTGGCACGCGGTCGTCGGTTCCCTTCCAGCTATATTGCACAGATACTTCCCAAAGCATCCATGCCCGGAAAGCACCTGCACCAGCCGGAAGGTAATCGACCCGCGCACCCTGTCCAGCCAGTCCTCTAGGACAGGCCGGACAGCCTCGACGGTCCAGCTCCCGGCCCTGGGATGGGCCAGTCGCTCCTTCCACTCCCTCACCATCGACCGTCGAGCGTGGAACTTCCACACTTCGACCTCCCTCGGTGCCGGACTCTGTCCGGTGCGGCGGAGTTCAGCGCGCCATGCGTACATGTTCGCACGAACATCCGCCTCCAAGTCCCAGGGAGGTGACCCGGCCAATAGACAAGCCGCCTCGCCAGAGATAGTGCGATACCCGCGTATCACCCCGGTGGCCATCGCCCTCTGCGGCTGCCTGAGGAGGGCAGCGTTCCGACCATCCAGGGCGTCCGCCCATACCGGCGCTCCGTAGAGCGCCATAGACCGCACTACCCCGAGGTACAAGCGTCGGCTGCTTGTCTTCGGGCCCCCGAGATTCGGCAGCAGGCGCTTAAAAGCACCCGCCGCGCTGATCAATCGGGGGACCTGCCGCGCGAAGTGTTCGCGGAAGTTCCACCTTCCATCGAGATGCAGTCCAAGATATTTCATCGAGGACTGCACCGCGATGGGCGTCCCGCGGATAGAGATGATGGCACCCCTTGGAGGCGCTCGTCGGGGGCCATGGAAAACCAAGGCCTCCGACTTGTTGAGCGCCACCCGGAGTCCCAACCTCTCTATCCTTCCCACCACCTGCTCCACCGTCGCTGTGGCAAGACGGGCAGCGTCTTCGTAGGTCTCGCCCCGGGCGAGCACAAGCGTGTCGTCTGCATAGCAGACCACGCTGGCGCCCGGATTGAGAGCTCCTCTCAGCACCCAGTCGTAACCGAAGTCCCACAGGATTGGCCCTAAAGCCGAACCCTGCGGTACTCCGCACGACATCTCCCTCCGCAGCTGTCGACCCTCCCTCCCCGTGTACGAGACGAATCTCCCGGAGAGGTAGGCGACGGCAACAATCCGGATGAGGTGAGGTGGCACTTCATGGGACTTCAGTGCCTCCTCGATACAGGCCCATGGCAGCGTGTTGAAGGCGTTTGCGATGTCGAGAGACACCGCCACCATCACGCCACCCTGGGCCACCGCCTCGTCCGATAGGGCCTTCACACGTTTGACTGCGTCAATCGTGGAACGGCCCGCCCGGAAACCGAATTGTTGGTCCGACAGGTTCGGACCGACCTCATTGAGATGCCGGACAAGGCGACCGGCTATTACGCGCTCGAATAGCTTATCAGCCTCGTCCAGCAGCACAATGGGGCGGTACGCAGAGGGAGAATCTGCTGGGCGCCCGTCCTTCCTCAACAGGACCAATCTGCCCGTCTTCCACAGCCTTGGGAACCGACCCCTCTCCAGACAGGCATCCAACAGCCTACGGAATCGGTCCCCAAGCACCTCCAGAGCCACGACCCATGCCCGTCCAGGGATACCATCCGGCCCGGGGGCTTTGTTCTTGGATTTGAGCCTAAGAACAGCCGCCCGGAGCTCTCCCTCGGAAACGGGGGGAACCTAACCTAACCTAACCTAACCTAACCTAACCTAACCTAACCTAACCTAACCTAACCTAACCTAACCTAACCTAACCTAACCTAACCTAACCTAACCTAACCTAACCAGTTCCGAGTCAACACTCGACCGATCAACACTGTTTCCACGCTGCTCCGCAGTAAAAAATTCAAAAAAGTGGGTTAAAGTGATCCGATCTTTACGGAAAAAGTGTCGTTCAGTGCGTTAAGTGGTGCCCTAAGTGATATCGATCAGTGCAAACCTAAATATCATAGTGCCGAAGTAGGAGACACAGATAACCGTTTTTAAGGTTATCTTAACCACAAGTTCAAATCTTTGAACTGAAACGCTGCAGTAACGAGATCTTTGACCCCCAATTTTTAAATTGCGAGTGGATGCGGAACTTGGAGCCCTACATTCCAGATATTTTTCCGGAATTTTTCCAGGAAGCTTTCCGGGAAAAAACTTAAGAAAAACAAAAACCACGTGGCCACGAGGTCCAAGAAGGAGACGTCTCAGGACCACCATCTTTGGCAGCCACGCGGAAGACATCAGGAGAACACCTACGAAACCTTTTTTTGGATTTTTAAGATAAGTAGTTTTTAATTAAAAAATTGTTAAACATTGAAATTTTGACCCTTAATATCTTGGAAACTTCAGTCAGAACCCCAAATTTTTATAGTGCTATCTGTTGCGCGCTTAATTCTTCTCTTCAAAACTTTTTCCAAAAAATTTTTATCGGTTCTGGTTTCCAAAATATTTTTAAATTTATGTAAATTTGTGTTTTAAATTTGTAACTTCTTTGTTTTTTCAAAAAAATTAAATTTTTATATAGAGGATCGTAGACTGCGTCTTCCTGTTAATTATAAGATTTTTTCCAAAATTTTTGAGTGTATGGTTCTGGAGATACAAAATTTCAAACGATTTATTGCTATAATTCCAAAAGTAATAATAATAAAATTATTTTGACTATACCATAGCCCCTATAGTACCTCTCGGACACCCTTTAACCCAAATTTCAGGTTTCTAAACCATTAGGGAGCAAAGTAGCGCGAATTTCGGCCTTGGTCAGCCATTTTGTTTTGGAAGTGCAAAAGTTTGAACACTGATATCTCCGGAACCAATTAACATATTAAGACCGGATTTTCTTGTTTAGTGCTAGGTAATCTCAGACAGTGGATTAAAATTGGGTTTGAGCGTTTTGGACGCTTAAAAAATTTTTCGCCTAAAACCCCTACAGACATCTAGGTAGGGTTGAGCTGAGTGTTCCTGTCGAAGTCCGGCGCTCCTACGACCCCTGGAACCCGAGATATTAGCGAGAACGCGAAAATTTTGACAGTTGTGACGTCACGACACAACTTTTTGGACAGTCATATCTCGGGAACCGTGGGAGCTGGGAGATCGGGAATTTGACAGGAGGGCTCAACGGGAGGTCCTTTACAGGATTTTATCACTTTCCCGAAAATCGGAGCCGAAAAATTTTTGGGCCGAAAAAAGTAGATCACGGTGTAGAGGGGGTCGCGCTGAGTCAGGGCAGTCCAAGCGCCACCGCTCTGCGACCATTGGAAGCCGAGATATATTCGGTCGAAAGTCGAGTTTGACAGCTACGCCGCCATTTTGAAAATTTTCGACCGAGTATAGCTCGAGAACCGGAAGTCGTACGAGGTCCGCGTTTGGACTCGGGGGCTCAGTGGGACCTGGGCTACACAACGAGACCTAAAAATCGTAAATTGGAGCCATCGAAATTTCTTGCTCAAAAAACATTGTTATCGAGTAGAGGAGGTTGCGCCGAGCTAGAAAGCCCAAGCGCCACCGCTCTGCGACCAATAGTGACTGAGATAGACTCGATCGAAAACGGACTTTGACAGTTCGCCGCCATTTTGGAAAATTTTCGATCGAGGATATCTCGAGAACCGGAGGTCGTACGAGACTGGCGTTTGGACTGGGGACCTCGGCGGGACCTAAACTACACGACTAAACCTAAAAATTTTGAAAATTTTTTTTTTTTTTTTTTTTTTTTTTTTTTTTTTTTTTTTTTTTTTTTTTTACAAAATTTTTCATAAAATTTTTATCAATAAAATTTTTGTAGGATAAAAATTGACCCATAAATTGTGACAACATATAAACGTATCTCTATATATAGAGAAAAATCAATCCAACTCTCTAAAAAGTTTTTGTGTGACATTTGTCTATTGACTTGCCAGACATACATTTTAAAATAGATACTATTTATATTAATAAAGACGCCATTTACACACTAAATAAATAAAAATTTGACTATATTTACAACGTTGACGACATACCGATGTCCCTATACAGGACACCCGCGAAAACTGAAATAGACATGGACTCAAGTCCAGAGACACAAGCGGCAGGATCCGCTCAAGGAAGTGATGAAAGTCCTCCTGCAACTCGATCAGATGTAGTAGAAGATTCTACTAGCTCTCCAGAAGCAGGATTGACAAAGGGACAAAAGAGGATAAAGGAGGCAAAGGAGTTAGTGGCTAACGCAAAGATGTACCTGTCTTACAGCGGAAACATTAGACGAGACGTAAAAGCGACGGTAACCGATGCTCTGGATCAGCTGCTCATTCTGGTAACAGAGGGAGCGGCACCAGAGCACGGCGCCTATCCTAAGCAAACGCTGAAAAAGGGTAGAGCATTGGATACCCAAAGAGTGCACCCAAGCGATAGTCAACAGATAGAGAGACTCCTAGAAGAACAAACGGAGCAGATAAAGAACACAAATGAAGAAGTGAAGAAACTAAGGGAAGAAATTGCTAGTCAAAGAGACGAAGAAGATAAGCAACTAAATATAAGATACAGAAGAAGATTATTAGAAGAAGTACTCACTAATCAAGACATAGTGAAAAGTACAGAAAGCGCAATCAAGGAACTAAGAATTCGGAAAGAACAGAAGTCCTACGCAAAGGCCGCCGCAGCAGCGGCAGTGCCAGAAGCAAAAAACAGCATAGAACCGCCAGGACACACAACATACCACTCAGTAGTAGTGACCTCGACCGACGACCTGGAAACAGGAGACGCAATATTAAATAGGATCCGGGAGGTACTTAATGCGAAGGAAGAGGGAACACAAGTGGACCGAATTCGCAAAGCGAAAAATAGGAAAGTTATCCTCAGTTGCAGGACCGAAGAAGGAAGGGATCTAATTAGGGAAAAATTGAAAGAGTCCAAACAATTTATAGTCGACTACGCCATAAACAGAGACCCCTTAGTTGTTCTAAAAGACGTCCTGCAACATCACACGGACGAGGAAATTGTAGAGGCGCTTAAGAGACAAAACAAACAATTGTTTATAGGAATGGACCCTGAGGAAGACAGGATGATGGTCGCATACAGGAAGCGGGCCAGAAATCCGCATACTTGTAGCGTTGTGGTTAGGGTCTCGCCGTGGATATGGCAAAGCTTTACCCGGGCCGGGGCAGTGCATCTAGATCTGCAGCGGGTGCGGGTGGCAGATCAGTCGCCACTAGTGCAATGCTCGCTCTGCCTCGGCTACGGGCATGGCAGAAGGCTCTGCAAAGAAAAGGAAACGATGTGCAGTCACTGTGCGGGACCACACCTGAAAAGTGAATGCGCGGACTGGCTTGCGGGAGAACCGCCGACATGCTGTAACTGCCAGAAGGCAAAGCAAAGTAAAACGGACCATAGTGCCTTTGCAGAAGAATGCCCAGTAAGACGCAGATGGGATGGTTTAGCGCGTGCTTCGGTAGCCTACTGCTAAAGTGGTATCGGGCACCCTCCAGCAGGAAACAAAAAGGGAAAATATAAATCTGGAAAAAATTAAAATTTGTAGTAAATTAGTAAAAAGCAACAAACACAAGTTTTTAGACTATTCGAAATGTATGATTGGCAAATTAATAATAAAACACAGATAAATAACTAATGATTGACGATATATTGAAATATGTCCCCCAACCATTGTAACAAAATATGCAACAATAATTAGAAGTTAGCAAGAATAGAATAAAAGCATATAATAATATAGATAGATAATAAGAAATAGATAAATAATTAAATTGTTGAAGTATATTATATAGTATATACCTCCCAACAATTGCAATTGTATAAGTAAGTAAAAAATAATTAACGATGTAAAACCAAATGCAAATAATACTAAGTAAGTTGAAATACCAACCCTCTGGAAGTCGAATCTCGGCAGCCGGTGGAAATACTTCCTTTGACTGCCGAGACTTGATGCCCCCCTTCCCACCTTTTTATCTTGTCGCTGGGGGCTCGGACCCGGGATCCGGTCACCAGCCCCAGGCTGCTGGTATCGGCCCTGGAGTCTGAGTCCCCAGCGCGAATACCAGGTCGAAGTAGACAACATAAGCAATGTAACCAAAATAGTTATAAGATATTTCGTACACCGCTGTGTAAGATGGAAATAGTTAAGATCTAAAAAATTTAAGATATGCAAATAACATATAGTGTAAAATGAACATAGCATGGTACGTAAATAAACTCTGCAAACCGACAAGAAAAATTACGATATTTTATACAATACTGGAAATGAAACAGCAATTAGTAGAAAAGTCAGACAATATAGTAAATAAAACAAAAGGATATTCTCAGTATTGTATATAAATAGGCCATGCAACCCATAATAATAAGTACTTTAAATTAAGAAAATTATATCCTTGGATATCGGAAATAAAACGGTTCCAAAACTTTATCTAAATAAAGGCGATATGGTAGGAAGTAAGAATAACAAATAAGACAGTGTAAACAAGATAAGAAATGTACTCTAGAAGATAAGAACTAGCAATTATATAAGAGAACCCTAGTTTTAAAATAAGTAACTATAACATTTAAGGATATTTTGTATAATACTACTAAAATAAAAGTGGTAAAAAATTAAAAATGAACACACAACAGTAAAAACTTTAAGAACTGTAAAGTAAAATACATAAATATGCCCAGCTCTATACAAATGTAAGCGAGTCCCGGGAACTAGATCTCTGGTCACCGGAACTCAATCAACACAGAAAATAGTAAATTTAATGAGCAAACAACAAGGCAGAATAAATAAAGATATATATATGAAAATGTAATAAATAAATTGTATTCAAAATTAACTAAATAAATTTAAAACGGTAAATAAAGAACCTAGCTCCCTCTTATCCTTGACCTTTGTTAGGAATATTAGCTCGCGGGCCGGGTCTATGCACCCGGACGGTAGGAAAAAAAAAAAAAAAAAAAAAAAAAAAAAAAAAAAAAAAAAAAAAAAAAAAAAAAAAAAAAAAAAAAACCTAACCTAACCAGTAGCGACTCGAATCTCGTCGGATAAGCAGCAAAATCCACGCGCTCCCTACTAAAAAATTCGAAAATAATAGTTTTTGTGCTTCGATTTACTTGAGCAAAGTGTCCAATTGTGCGGAATTACGTAATCTTCGTGATAACGTATTGTGGAATCCCAATTTGGAAAGTGTCGAAGTAGGAGAGTGGAAAAACCCGATTTGAGGTTATTTGTGGTGAAGTGAAAAAGTTATAAATTGAAACGCTGACGAATCTAGAGCTACAACCCCAAAATTTTATTCTGCCTCTCGGAGGGCAGGCAGGAGCCCTACATTCCCCAACTACCGCCGGATTTTTCCGGTGAAAACTCACGGAGTTATTACCGGAAAAACAAAAACCACGTGGCAACGTGGTCCAAGAAGGAGACCAGCCAGGACTACCAACTCTTGCTGCCGGGTAGAGGACATTGCGAGAACACCAACGAGACCTTCAGAAGATTTTTCTGATAAGTAGTTTTTATTATAAAAATTGTTGAATATTGAAACTTTGACTCTTAATAACTTAGAAACTTTAGGCAGCACCCCTATTTTTTCTCTTGCCCCTTGTTGCGCGCTAAATTCGTCTATTCAAAACTGTTTTTTCCAAAATTTTACCAGTCCGGGTTTCTAAGTTATTAATAAATTTATGAAAATTTGACTTTTAAATTTATAAAATTTTTGTGTGCGTAAAATTTTAAATTTTTATTATATAGGATTGTAGGTTGTGTGTTCTTGGTAATTGTAAGATTTTTTCCGGAAATTTTGGGTGCATGGTTCTGGAGTTATAGATTTTTGAATGATTTTTGGCTATATATACGAAATTAATAATAATAAAAATATTTTGAGTGTACCATAGCCCCTAGAGTGCCATTTGGGCACCCCCCAATCAAAATTTTGGGTTCCTAACACATTGGGGAAAGAAGTAGCGCGAATTTTGGCACTGGGCAGCCATTTTGTTTTGCAAGTGCAAAACTTTGCACCAGTATATCTCCGGAACCAGACATCGTAGAGGCTCCGGATTTTCTTAGGAAGGGTTAAGGGTTCCTAGAGAACAGATCTTGATAGGTTACGTGCGTTTTGGACGCCTAAAAATTTTTTCGGCTTAAACCCCTATAGGCAGCTAGCTAAAGTCGAGCTTAGCATCCCTGTCGAAGTCCGGCTCTCCTGCGACCCCTAGAACCCGAGATATCCGCGATAACGCGAAGCTTTTGACAGATGTGACGTCACGTCACAAAATTTCGACAAGTCATATCTCGGGAACCGTGGGGGCTGGGAGGCTGGGGATTTGACAGTAGGACTTGGCGGGTAGTCCTTTACAGGAATCTGCCAAAATTTTGAGGATCGGAGCCGAAAAATTTTTGGGCGAATTAAACGCGCTTACCGGGTAGAGAAGGTCACACTTAGTCAGGTTAGTCCAAACGCCACCGCTCTGCGATCAGTGGGTCCCGAGTTATACTCGATCGAAAGTCGAGTTTGACAGCTCCGCCGCCATTTTGAAAATTTTCGATCGAGTATAGCTCGGGAACGGGGGGTCGTACGAGGTCCGCGTTTGGACTGGTGACTTCGGCGGGACCTTGGCTACGAGATAGGACCCGAAAATTGTATTTTGGAGTCCACAAAATTTTTTGTAAAAATAACGCCAGCATCGCGTGGGGGGGGTTACGCCGGGCTAGTAGGACCAAACGTCGTCGCTCTACGACCAATAGAACCGGAGATATTCACGATTGAAAATTGATTTTGACAGTTCCGCCGCCATTTTGAAAATTTTCAATCGAGGATATCTCGGGAACCGAAGGTCGTACAGAGTCCGCGTTTGGACTGAGGACCTCGGCGGGGCCTCGACTACGGGATAGGCTAAAAATTCAAAAATTTTAAATTTAAATTTAAAATTTGACAAAAAGTTTTTGAAGTTTGATTTGTTTAGAATAAATTGACTGGATTGATTTGACTCCTAAATAACTAAACGGTGCTCTATATAGAGCTAGAGTATATCAGTAAACAATACGTGTTTAATCTATATTTTAAAACTTCAACGACGCCATTTACACGTCGTAGATTACAAAAGACATATATAAAATTTTTTTATATACAATTTTACTTTATTTACATATATAAATCAGACGTACTACCATGTCCATACACAGGACACCCGATAAAACTAACATGGACGTAAGCAAAAGGACTGGATCAGAAGGATCCATTGAAGGGAACGAACAAGATACCGCGGGACGGAATCAAAATAGGGTCGCACGCAGGAACAAAGAAGCAAAAGATATTGTGGCTAACGCTAAATTGTTCCTGTCGTACAGCGGCAATCTCAGAAGAGATGTAAAGCAAACGGTAACCGAGGCTCTGGATGAACTTCTTTTAATGGTGTTAGAGGGGACTGTAGTCGAAGGAAACGAGCAGTTTGGACAAACCCCAGTATCGGGGAACAAAACAGACACTCAAACAGAATATAAATTTGACACAAAGAAGTTAGAAGAGATACTCGAACGTCAAGCCAGCCAGTTACAGACTAACAACGACGAAATAACGAAATTGCGAAAAGCTTTCGAAAATCAAATAAAAACGGCAAAGGCTGACGAAGAGGCGGAAAACAACACCGAGCAAATCTTGGAAGAGGTAGCCCAAATACGACAAATTGTAGAAATCACCGGACAGGAAGTAACAGCTCTCCAGAACCAGGTCGAAAACAAAACCTACGCAAATATAGCCGCAACAACAAATAGTAAAAAACCACCAGAACACATCTCGTACCATTCTCTGGCGGTGACTTCCAAGAGTGGCACGGACACCGGTGACCAAATCTTGGAAGAAATCCGGAAGGAAGTTAACGCCACAGAGAAGGGTATACAGGTGGATAGAATAAGAAAGGCAAAAAACCGAAAGGTAATTGTAAGTTGCAGGACAGAGGAAGGTAGAGATAGGGTTCTGGAGAAGCTGGAAAGATCGGAAAAATTGGACGTAGAAGAAATCTACAATAAGCACCCTCTAGTTATACTCAAGGATGTAATAGGGGACATCCTACTTCGCAATACGTACCAAGACATTGAGGACGCACTAAGAAGGCAAAATAAGCAATTATTCCAAGGCCTGGAAAGCGGCGACATATCAGTAGAGGTACTTTACACCAAAAAGGCCAGAAATCCGCACACACGCAGCGTAGTGGCGAGAGTCTCGCCAAAAGTTTGGCAACGCTTGGTCCAAGCCGGGGCAGTACATTTAGATCTACAGCGAGTACGGGTGGCAGACCAATCTCCACTCGTACAGTGCTCGCTCTGCCTCGGCTATGGGCACAGCAAACGCTTTTGCAAAGAGACGCAAGAAAGATGCAGCCACTGCGCGGGACTGCATTTGAAAAGCGAGTGTGCGGACTTCATGGCGGAAACGCCGCCCACATGTACAAACTGCCTACGTACAAAACAAGAAAAGGCGGAACATAATGCTTTTGCCGAAGAGTGCCCGGTGAGAAGGAAGTGGGATGTTCTCGCCAGGGCCTCGGTTGCCTATTGCTAAAGTGGTCCCGGCAGCCCCCCAGTACGAAATCAAAAACACTTTGAACACCGTAGCCTGTGCAAATGAGATAAACGAGAGCATTCCCAAAGCAAGCTTTGTCTTTAAAATTACACAGCCAAACTACATATTTCTGACGAATTCTAAAATTAACATAGAACGCAAAAATAAAACAAGAAATAAAGTAAATCAATGTATAGTTGATGATATAATGAACAATATATCTCCCAACCATAGCACACAAAGAACAGTAATAAATAACAAAAGCAAAGAAATCAACAGAAATAAAGTAAAAGTGTCTAGAACAGTAAAAATCTAACTGTAACTACGTATAAATAGCACATAAATGGCAACAAATAAGCTAATAATTATTGTTGGAGTATATTTTAATGATATACTTAGCAACAATTGTAAACAAAACATAAAGCAAATAATCAAAAATGTATATTAAACACGTAAGATCAAGACAGTCAAAAATTTTAAAGATAGCAATATGTGATACAAATTGTTGGAACACTAAAAATAAAAATTTAGGAAACAAGAAGACAAAAATAGCAGTTCTTATATAAATACATATAGAAATATATTATAAGAATAGTAATAATGTAATACATAAATAGAATAGGAAAAATGTAAGTTAGCGATATATTAACAATTAAAAATTAAGAAATTTATGTATAAAATAAAAATTATAGGAAATAAGAAGACATAATAGCAGTTCTTATATAAGTACACATAGAAATATATTATAAGAATAGTAATAATGTAATAAATAAATAGAATAGGAAAAATGTAAGTAGCCATATATGAACAATAAAAAATTAAGAAACTTATGTATAAATAAAACGTAATATGTAAAGATTAATAAAGAATAAAAATAAGCAAACAAACTGTAATCTAAACAAATAGAAGTATTGGCAGTACACATATAAAATACAAAAATGTATACGAGTCTCAACGGTCAGAGAATCACAACTTTGAACGTTTAAGCTCGGTCCAGATATTGGAAATAAGATCTAATATACCAGAACATAGAAACGAATGTAAAATAAATAAAACAATAAACAGCACGAAACAGATAAGATGTATAATAGTATATAAGTAGAGAGAAAGGAAAGGAAGTATAAGCTAAGATTAAGAATATAAGAATAAAAAGTAAAAATTTTAAGTAAATAAATAAACTAAACAAATAGACAATAGGAAATAAAGAACCCTAGAAAGCCATATCCTTGACCACCATGTTAGGAATATTAGCTCGCGGGCCGGGCCTATGCGCCCGGACAGGTAGGGAAAAAAAAAAAAAAAAAAAAAAAAAAAAAAAAAAAAAAAAAACCTAACCTAACCTAACCTAACCTAACCTAACCTAACCTAACCTAACCTAACCTAACCTAACCTTTTTTTTTTTTTTTTTTTTTACGTGAGGAAATGCATTTACGCATACACCGCCGCCCGGGGGGGAGCAGCGGGTTATGTCGGGCTCGACACCAGAGTGGTGCCCCTACCGACTAAAACCTCACGGTGTTCAACCTTGGCGCCTTAACATCGGAGCCGCGGGAACTCTTCCGAACTCTCCGCAGCTTCGATAGCGCTGGTCCATCGACCTCCTCTCGTAGAGCTTCCGCTCTCATCCGCCTGATGACGATGTACCGGAACACTCGGGCACATCGTCCATCCTCGGGGAACTCTCTAGCCGGACGGCAGGCTCCCCCGAACCTACCGCCCAGAGTTCCCGGTCTATGGAGGCAATTGGCGCACATGCGCCAACCGCCTGCGACCAATCCTTTTACGGCGCATGGGCTGAGACGAAGGGTCGTCTTCCCTCATGCGCTCTGACATCTCTTTTTGGGACATCACGTCCTCCGCGAAATCCCGTATCGCATCCCAAGACGTCTCACTGCCGGTCATAGCAGCAGCTATGGCCGGCAGAGATAGGTCTGCTCCTACAACTGCAACCAAACGAGAACGCTGGTTGTGCCATTCTGGACACACTTCAATTGTGTGTTGCGCCGTGTCTTCACTGCAACCGCACTGATGGCAGACTGCCGTGGGTTCTCTCCCGGCAACTCTGTGCAGGTACTCGCCAAAGCAGCCATGTCCTGACAGAGTTTGAACGAGCCTGAAGGAGAGAACCCCGTGCTCTCTCTCTATCCACTCTTTTAGTATCGGCCGAAAAGCCTCCACTACGCGCAGACCTGCAGTTGGAGTTTGCAGTCTGCTGTCCCATCTTTGTATGGCTGTTTGCCGTCCGTCTCGCCGCCAACGTCGGATCACCTCAGGGGGAGGAAACTCACCCCTGGATCGTGCATGCGACTGTTGGCGGTAAATCTCAGCCAACATTTCAGCGTCCAGGTCCCAAGGTGTTGTTGCGGCCAGGACGCACGCCGCCTCATAGGACACTGTACGGTAAGCCCTGATTGCTCTGAGTGCCATAAACCGCTGCGGTCTCCGCAGCAGTTTGATGTTATGGGCACTCAGAGTATCTGCCCATATAGGGGCCCCGTAGAGTGCCATCGATCTTAATACGCCTGTGTAGAGGCGACGGCATTTGATGTTAGGCCCTCCCATGTTCGGTAATAGACTTCCGAGAGCTGATGCCGATTTGATGAGACGAGGAGCCAGTTGCTGGAAGTGTTCCCTGAAGTTCCATCGGCTGTCGAGGACCAATCCTAGGTACTTCATGGTCGACCCGACAGCGATGGAAACACCCCCAACAACTAACTCGGCTCCAACTGGTGGTGCATTCCGAGGCCCATGAAAACATAGGGCCTCGGACTTGTTCAAGGCCACCTTGAGTCCCAGTCTTCGTATTCTGTCAACTATATGCGCCGTGCCTGCAGTGGCCAGAATTGCCGCCTCTCTGTACGTCCTGCCGCGTGCTGTCACCAGAGTGTCATCGGCATAACACACCACTTCGACTCCTGGCAGATTGGTACCCCGGAGCACCCAGTCATATCCGACGTTCCACAGGTCCGGTCCTAAGACCGACCCCTGTGGAACGCCGCAAGACATCTCCCACTGGCCAGACCCGTCCTTCGTAGGATAGATTATAAACCTATCCTTGAGGTAGTCCTCGAGGATCTGGCGCTGGGTATGGGGCACTCCGTGATACCCCAATCCTTCCTTAATGCAGTTCCAGGGGAGGGTGTTAAAGGCGTTGGCGATATCAAGAGATATCGCCAAGACAACCTCCCCCCTGGAGACTGCTGTTTCCGCAAGGGCCCTCACTCTCGAAATGGCATCGATAGTGGACCTGCCCCTGCGGAAACCGTACTGACGGTCTGACAAATCTGGTCCAATCCTCTGTAGATGTCTGTTGAGACGTGCAGCAACCACTCGTTCTAGTAGCTTACACGCCTCATCTAATAGTACTATGGGGCGGTAGCCCCCCGGCGAATCAGCAGGTCTGCCTGCTTTACGTATGAGAACCAGCTTGCCAGTTTTCCATCGTTTGGGAAAGCGGCCCTGCTTGAAACACTCGGTGAGTAATTCCCTGAATCGAGGCTCAAGGGCCTCCAACGCTAACACCCAAGCCCGGCCGGGGATTCCGTCCGGGCCAGGTGCAGTGTTCTTGGCTTTGAGCCTCAAAATTGCTGCAGCGAGTTCTCCTTCAGACACTGGCTGGGTATCCTCATCTTCCTCCTCACTCCCGACGTGAGGTGTGTGTGTGACCATAGCCGGTGGTACGTGTTCTCCAACCCGCGGGAACAGAGTAGTTACTACGCTGCTCAAAAGATCTCGTGGCATGGTCCGTGTAAATGGCGGAGCCCAAGCACGTATCTTATTCCTCACCATTTTATAAGGTCTGCCCCATGGATCATTATTTAAATCCTGGAGCATGGTATCTCGAGCGGTGTCCTTTGCTCGTGCAATCTCCTTTTGCAAGGATTTGACCAATACTCTGTACGCGGCGTATAATTCGGCCTCTCGATCCGGGTCCGCCCGCCGCCTCCTCCGTTGTCTGGTGTATTGACGCCTGGCAGCCACACACTCCTCGCGGAGGTGGGCCAGCTCAGACGTCCACCAATATACACTACGTCGCGTTGGCAAGTGCCTGACTCGGGGCATTGCCGCGTCGCAGATTTCGGTCAACGCCTTGCGAAACCATTCCGCTTCTGCTTCTACGTCTAATAGACCCTCGGGTTTTGGAGTCCAGGACTTTACAATAGCCGCTTCAAGAAGGAGCTCCTTATCGAGTTTCTTCAATGCCCAACGCGGCGATTCCTCCGGAGGGGAGCGGCTTGTGCCGCTCGGGACTCCTAGGGGAGAGAGAGTGTACCGGATATACCGGTGATCGGACAACGTCTCCTCTCCCTCTAGTACTTCCCAGCACTCGACACTGCGCGCGAGAGCAGGACTAGCGAACGTGATGTCAACTATAGACCCCCCTTGCTGTCGCACGCAAGTGTATGCCGCACCCTGGTTTAACAGCATTAATCCTAATGCCGTTGCCCACTCCTCTACTAATCCCCCTCTCTCATTAGCAACAAGTGACCCCCACATGGTCGATTTCGCGTTAAAGTCGCCAGCGACCAGAACTTGGTGGGGGTAACATTGTTGCACGAGATTCTCTAGCTCAGAGAGCCAGACCTCGAACTCTGATATGGGTCTGTTGGGGGAGAAGTAGACGCCAATAAAGGCAGTCCCACCGGCTAACACCGCTACACAGCCACGACCCCTTGACACTTTTTCCACGTGCGGAAATCCACACGCAGCTTGCGTGACAATAACCACTGTCCCATCATTGTCTCCAAACCAATTGTCCCGAGATGGGACTAGGTATGGTTCCGCCACAATGGCCACTGATACTGACCATTCCGCCATGCTCTGGACCAAAAGGTCCTGAGCCCTGGCGGAATGATTGATATTAGCTTGTAAAACGTTAGTGGCCATTATTGTGTTTCCATTTCAGCCTCCTCGCCCCGTGTTGATGGGTTAGAAGGTTGCAGCTGGGACTTGGCCACAGCTGCACCTCTTCTTCCGTTCCTTTTAGGGGGCAAAGCGCAAGCTTTGCTCCACATTCGATGCCCAGATGGCTTCTTTGTAGCTGCACAAAGGGTGCAGTGCGGCTCGCCCGTGCAGTCCCGTGCTTTGTGGTCTGGCTGGCCACAACGGTAACATAGAGCACTGCGGTCAGTATCGGCCTTGCATTGCTCCCGGACATGTCCCACTTCGAGACATCGGAAACAGCGCATCGGCCTTGGGGACAGCAGCTTAATTTGTGCTGAGATCCATCCGATGAGTACACGTCCAGCATTTGTGACTTTTTTCGCTGCGGTGACAGGGCAGCGAACAATCGTTGTTCCAATTCCAGCATTGTTGCGTCGAATTTCACTGGCCTTGACCTGCGCTAATTGGCATTCGCCAATTCTAGCAATGGCAGCTTCGACCTCTTCCTTTTTTACTGAGTCATCCAGCCCGCCGATGCGCAAATCAGCACATTTCACCGGCCTGGAGACTCGTATATCCTCAAGTTTGAAGATTCCCTCTAACTTGGCAGCGAGAGCATCTGCTTTGTCACCACTAGCACCTCCCGGTATTTCCAATACTCGGCCACCAGTGGCTGCCATACGGAATTGAAGACCGGTGATGCCGATCTCGGCAAGATTAATCTTCTTCCTCGCATCTGCCAAGGCCTCCGCGTATGTCAGACCTCTCTCCGCGGCCGCGGGCTGTATTGTAAGGATAACAGCTGCAGAGCGGGGAGCGGTGAGTTTAGGCTTAGGCATCTGTTTGGCACGTGGCGTGCCTGATTGCAGCTGTCGTTGCTGCGATGTAGAGCCTTTCTTTTTATTCCTTCCTTTCCTGACCACTTTCACCCAGGTATCTGTGGCCTGGGTTTGTGGTTGTTGTTCCTCACCAGCCTTTGTTTGTGAAGTAGAGGCAAGATCAGCAGATGTTGGTGCTTTGGTCTTTTTGCCAATACCTTTACCCTTCACTGTTGTAGCACTGGTAATGGGCTGTGCTACATTCACTGCTGCTACAGCTGCAGCAGCATTCTTCCGGTCTGCCGCGAGTGGAGGTCGAAGTCGTTTCTCCGGTAGGAGACGATCTTCGAGAGCCTCCAGCCGCGCATTTACTAGGCCCCCTACTTGACGAATCAGGGACTGTTCCAAGTCATGTAGAGCTCTCGCCTCGAGCGGCTGGCTCTTATCAGGCAGGGCTTGCTCAGGATGAGCGGGAACCGAGGTTCGCACCTGCATAACTTCCTTTCGCAGTTCTTCAATTTCCTTGCGTAGGCAAGAAACCTCCGCCTGCAGGCGCGAGTTGGTATCCTGCAGCATTTGGGTTTCTTCACTGGAGGACCTGTTGTGAAGGTTCTCCACCACCATCTTTATCGTGGATGCCGCATCCTTCAGGGCACGCACATAACCGCCTTTTAAGTTTTTTGACTTCGTAGCTACGGTGTTGATTATAGTTACGCAGTCCATTGCCTTTTTATTTAAATTAAAGGCAAGCTCCTCTCCTTGTTCTGATGACTCAGATAATCTAATAGGCTGTGTTAGCCTCTCTGGACGAAGCTGTTGGGCTAATTGAGCGACCTCTTGCTCGGCCCGGAGCTCCATCTCATCTCTTTCAGCGGCAACTGGAGCCGCTTTGGCCTTTGCATAACCGATGTATTCGCCAGTAGTTGGCGGTCGGCCACGACCTCTTCTTGGTTCCACAGCAACTTCTTTTGGAGCCGGAGCGTCAGATTCGCTACCAGAGCTCACTTTGCTACGTTCTTCAACCTTGCCAACCTTTTGATGCCTGCCTCGTTTACGAGACAGCTCCGAAGACTGTGATCCGACAGTCTGCAGACTCGTCATTGAGGAGTCCGACGCCTCCTCTACGCTCACGTAGAGCCTATCTCCCTCATCGTCAGTAGAGTTTTTTGTTTTGTGTTTAATTTTAGGTCTCATATCTGTTCCCACGAGAATGGGGGAAATAAACCGTCGACCCGGGCATCGCCCCCTGTACCCGGGCAAGCCTACAGTAACCCGCACAGAAGGTCGGCCGGTATTCCGGCGGGGTCCGCACTAACGACCAATCTACCCCTTGGCCATGCATCCCCTCACGGTGCGTCGCCGCTTGGGATTGGGGGTGATTTTTTTATAGAGGTTGTCTTCCTCGCGGCCCAGGCAATTAAGCCAAGGCCCTCGGTCCAGATGCACTATTGCCACGAGACGTGACCGCGGCGGCAGAGCTGGGTTACGATTTGTGGCGCTTAGCACCCGGCAGCAGGGTTAGTACATACCGGGCACGCCGTTGCTCGTCTCACGAGCAATGCGCAAAAGCGCTTCCACCACGTAGCTGTAAAGAGGCTACCATCATCCCGTAGCTGTAAAGCTACATCCGTCCGCGCCACCTGCGCTAGCAACCTTGGTTGCTCCACCTTTGTGACTTCTCCACTCGATCTAGACGAATAGCGTGTAGATCGCGCAGAGAAGTCACCACCACACCCGTTTCGCACTCGTCAAGCCGCGTCAGTCCCACATCCGCTATGCCCCCTAAGGGACACGCAGAAAGGGCCCCCGACGCGGCCGTACGAGCCGGAACTCATCGGCCACCAGCCGATCCACCACTAGACCTTCCTCACGCGATCGACACAAAAAGTGCGTAGATAGCGCGAAGAAGGCCCACATACGGACTCTCAGCGCGCAATTTACACGAATAGCGTATAAATCGCACGAAGAGAGTCCCCCCCTCGACTGGACCTTCAACTTGCGATTCACACTGACGTGCGAATCACTCGAAGAAGGTCCCCCTCCCCGTCGGTCTTTTGCCACTGCTAACAAGATCCCCCCAAAAGGAGAGAAGTTATTAGCAGTGTTACCAGGGTGCACCAGCCCAACGACAACTCTTCCCCCCCAAAAGGAGGAGAATAGTAGTAGTCAGGCAAACGTGGAGGCGACCGACCCTAAAGCACCCCAACCTTTTTTTTTTTTTTTTTTTTTTTTTTTTTTTTTTTTTTTTTTTTTTTTTACGTGGGGAAATGCATTTACGCATACACCGCCGCCCGGGGGAGAGCAGCGGGTTATGTCGGGCTCGACACCAGAGTGGTGCCACTACCGACTAAAACCCCACGGTGTTCCACCTGCACACAACATAAGGACCGGATCGAGGGTTCGCTCTCGCACGCATCTCAACCCGGTCGTGCAGCATCCTCCCTGGAGGATTCGCCAGATTTAGAAGGGCCACAGCCCTCCTTCTGCGACTTCGGCGATGCGCTGGAACACTCAGCGCATCACCGACTCATGGGGACCTATGTATCGGGAGTGCCAGACGCCCCCGCATCCAACACTCCAGGTCCACCGAGCGGAGACGGTGAGCGAGCCCGGATGGCTCGCCCCCGTGTCCGCGCTCTCCTGCGCGGGTGGGCGAGAGGATCTCTCTCCCTCTCCCGCTCTTCGGTCTCCCTTCTCGAAACTACTGCTTCGCAGAAGGAGACCATCGCGTCCCATGACCTCTCATCATCAACCATCTTTGACAAAATGGCCGACAAGGAGAGGTCCGCTCCTAAAACTGCAACTAACGGTTGCCGCATGTCCACCTCTGCCAAACATACCTCTAGCACGTGCTGCGCAGTGTCTTCTGCGCAGCCGCACCTGTGGCATTTCGGAGTCTCCTCCCTTCCGGCTACGTGACACAGGTATCTCCCGAAACATCCGTGTCCCGTGAGAACCTGCGTCAGCCGGAAGGTGAGAGAGCCGTGTCTTCGATTGACCCATTCAGAGAGTATGGGCCGTACTGCCTCAAGGAGTCGTTGGGCTCCGGACCCCCTCTGAACGGGTCCATCCAGAATCCTCTCTTTCCATTTATCCAGGGCTTGATCCCTGGCGTTACACCGCCAGCGCACCACTTCCTGTGGTGCAGGATATTCACCTTGCTCCCTTGCGTGGGATCTGCGCCAGAAGACAGAGGATAGAACCTCTGCCTCTAGGTCCCACGGGAGGGAGCCAGCCAGGACGCAGGCCACCTCGTGCGATATCGTCCGATAGGCCCTGCAGGCTCTTGCAGCCAATATCCGCTGAGCTCTTCGCAGCAAAGCACCTTCCCCAGGGTCCAGAGACCCGGCCCAAATTGGAGCGCCATACAGGGCCATGGAGCGTACCACCCCCATGTACAGGCGGCGGCAGCTCACATTCCCACCACCTATGTTAGGTAGAAGGCGGCTTAGGGCTCCGGCAGCTCCCATTAATTTGGGAGTAAGACTCTTTAAATGAGTCCCAAATCTCCACCTGCTGTCGAGCACGACACCGAGATACTTCAGTGTCGAGCCGACAGCAATGGAGGTCCCTCCAACTACAATGTTTGAGCCTGCGGGTGGCGCCCGCCGAGGACCATGAAAGCAGATGGCCTCGGATTTATGGAGCGCCACCTCCAGGCCCAATTGTCGAATCCTGGCAACTACTGCCGCAACTCCGGCCGTTGCTAATATCGCAGCCTCTCTGTATGTCCTCCCTTTGGCGGTAACCAACGTGTCGTCAGCAAAACAAATAACACTGACGCCACGAAGGTTAGCGCCACGGAGGACCCAATCATAACCGATATTCCACAGGGGTGGCCCTAGGGCAGACCCCTGTGGAACACCGCGCGACATGGAGCTGCTCTCTTCTCCTTCCTTGGTAGGGAAGGCTATCTGTCTGTCCGATAGATATCCCTGTCCAACAAGGCACTGGATATAGCACGGAAACCGGTGGTATCTCAGTCCTTGTCTTATTGTGCTCCAGGGCAGAGTGTTGAATGCGTTGGCAATGTCTAAAGACACTGCCACCAACACCCCGCCACTGGTACAAGCCTCCTCGGACAGGTTCCGGAGATGGTTAATCGCGTCAATTGTTGAGCGACATCTCCGGAACCCGTACTGGCTATTGGAGAGATCCGGGCCCACTGTTTCAAGGTGGTTGACGATACGGGCAGCCACAATCCGCTCCAGTAGTTTACCCGCCTCGTCAAGCAACACAATAGGACGATATCCTGACGGTTCATCCGCTGGCCGTCCATCCTTCCGTAGAAGCACGAGCCTCCCCCTCTTCCATCGTCTGGGGAATCTCCCCTCCCGCATGCAGCGAGTGAGGAGATCCCTCATGCGAGGTCCTAATGCGTCCTGAGCGAGGGCCCACGCACGGCCGGGTATGCCGTCAGGCCCCGGCGCCGTGTTTTTGGCCCTCATCCTCAGGACAGCTGCTCCTAGCTCTCCTTCCGAGACTTCAGGAGGTTGCTCGTGCTCCTCCTCAGCCTCTTCTCTCCCTATGGCCATAGTGGGAGGGACAAAGTCGGTACCCGGATCGCCGGGGAACAGACCATCCACCACTCTTCGGAGCGTTGTTGTTGGCAACATGCTAGTTACAGGGGGCGCCCATGGCCGAAGCTTTCGCCTCGCCATCAAATAGGGGCGCCCCCACGGATCTTGGTCCAGTGTATCTAGCAGCTCTCCCCACGCTTTTGCCTTAGCCTCCTTAATGGCTACACGCAGAGCCTTGGACGCCTCTCTATAGGCGGCATAGAGGATGTCCAATTCGGCTGATTCCTGCTGTCTCCTTCTATGGTATCGCTGGTAGCGGCGACGCCTCGCTACACAGCGACGTCGGAGCTCGGCGATCTCTTCCGACCACCAGTAGACCTGGCGTTTGGGCGGTAGTCTTCTTGCGCGTGGCATGGCAGCATCGCATACTCGTGCCATCGCCTTGCATAACTCATCCGCTTCCTCATCCAAATCTACTGGTGTAGAGGAAGGAGCGTTCCACGCCTGAACGATGGCCGCTTCTTGAAGCAGTTCCATGTCCAGGCGTTTCAGAACCCATCTTGGACCGGTGACAGGCGGAATTCTTTCACCGTTTCCTATTAACGACGAGGAGACACTGAACTTAATGTACCGATGATCAGACAGTGTCTCCTCGTCTGTCAGTACAGTCCAGTCGTTAATACGGCGTGCTACATCAGGCGTGGCAAAGGTGACGTCGATCACCGATCCGCCGTCTCTCCGCACACAAGTGTTAGCCCGCCCTTCGTTGACGATGCATAGTCCCGACTCGGCGAGCCACTCCTCTACAACCCTTCCCCGCGCATCAGTCGTCGAAGACCCCCACACCGCAGACTTTGCGTTGAGGTCCCCGAGGACGACGACTGGGTTTGGGCGATTCTGCCCCAATAGGGTCCCCAGTTCTATGAGAAAGGCCTCAAATTCGACGAGGGCCCTATTGGGGGAGAAATAAACTCCCACAACAAAGATCTCGCCAAGTCGTGCTCCAACATATCCCCTTCCTCTTACCACTCCGTTAAGAGTAGGAGAGGGTATGGGGGATTGAGTAGTGATTGCCACCACTCCTGTAAGGTCGCCAATCCAGTCTGGTCTAGACGGGATCACATACGGTTCGGCTACCGCGGTCACATGAATCAATCGCTCCGCCATGCACTGAAGGAGAAGGTCCTGCGCGCCAGCGGAGTGATTGATATTGGCTTGGAGGAAAGTCAGTGCCATACTAACTTTCCTCCATTTCCTCCTCTCGTTCCAGTTCGGAATTAGTCGGTTGCGTCTTAGTTATATTTTTGGACGCAGTGGACTTCTTCTTTCCTCCTGTTCTAGACGGGGGCTTGGCACAAGCCTTGCCCCCGCAGAGGTGCCCGGCCGGTTTTCCAACATCTGCGCAGAGATTGCAGTGTGGAGCGGCTGTGCAACTTTTGGCCGTATGACCTTTTTGACCGCAGCGATAACATTCATCGCTGCGGTCTACTTCTGACTTACACTGGATCTTGACGTGACCCATTGCCAAGCATCTGTAGCAGCGACGCGGTCTGGCTTCCAATAGCTTGACCTGCGCCGCCACCCATCCTACCAACAGGCGGCCACCACCAGAAATTTTCTTGGCTGCTGTTACTGGGCACTTTACGATGGTTGAGCCCATGCCCCCTCTTCCTGTTTTAATCTCGCCTACCTTGATGGCAAGCGGATCACATCCTCCAGCTCTAGCGAGGATTTCCGTAAGCTCGGAGGATTTAACCGAGTCATCCAGTCCACTTACTTGCAAGTCTGCAGTAGTGACCGGTCTTGACACCTGGATATCCTCCGAGCCTTTGAAAATCTCGTTTAGTTTCTTGGCCAACGAGTCCGCCTTCTCCTCTTTCTCCAAGCCAGGGATTTCGAGGATCCGTGCCCCAGTAGCCGCAGCTCTCATCTTTAGGGGCGGCATTCCAAGAGCACTCAGATCAATTTTGCTCTTAGCTTCCGTTAGTACGCTTGCGTACGTCATTCCCTTCTCCGCAGCTTCCGGTCGCAAGGTTATGACGACTGCAGCAGTTCGAGGAGGACGGGGTTTAGTCACCTTCTTCTTTTGCGGTGCTACCTTTTGGGGTTGCAGGCGCTCAGGGGCAGATGATCTGGATCGATTCGGTCCGGTCCCCTTACCTCTCTTCCGAGTTCTTCGTCCCACCACAGTAGTCCAAGCCTGCGATGTTGCAGGTGTCGTACCACTCGTAGGCGCAGAATTCAGTTCCGCAGGATTAGTAGTAGCGGGAGTTGTTCCCACTTTCTTCTTCTTTTTTGGTTTCTTCTTCTTCTCCACCCTTCCCGTACCAGTACCTAGTACCTGGGAGCAGGCAGGAAGAGACTCGGAAAAATCCATAGCTGACGAAGACGCTTCCTCAGTAGTCAGTGCCACGTCAGTTCTCCTCTTGTCCGCTGCCAGAGGCGGCCTAAGGCGCTTCTCTGGTAGAAGTCTTCCTTCGAGCCCCTCAAAACGAGCGTTGATCATGGTGCCTACTTGCACCATGACCGTCCGCATCATCTCGTCTAAGGGGGGTGTATCTGTCGTATTTGAAGGTGGCTTAAATTGAGCTGCCCGCATCTCTTGCATCTCACGTCGGAGCTCTTTAAGCTCTTCCGTGAGCCTTCTGTTCGCTTCCATCAGAAGAGTCACTTCTTCTGATGTTGTGCGTTCCTTCATTACGTTGAAGGTGTCCTGCATTACGCGTGCAGCATCCTTCAAGGCTGCAACATACGTTCCCTTCAGATTTTTTGACTTGGTGGCAACTGTCATAATAGTTTCCAGCGAGTCAGTTACCACCTTTTCCATTTTGGCTGCATCGCAACCGTTTCCTACTCCCTGAATAAGAGATCCCTGCTTGAGAAATGATCGTGACCTCTCTTTCTTGAGTTTCAGGTCTTCAGCGAGTTGTTTTTCCGCCTCAAGCTGAAGTTCCATTTCCTTGGCTCGGTTGAGCTCTGCTTTGGCTTTTGCCAAACCAACATATTGGCCGGTTGTAGGCGGTCTGCCTCGGCCCCTACTCTTGTTTTGTCTGGCTTTTGTAGCCGGTGAATCCGATTCGCTGCCGGAATTATCTTCCTGTGTCAGGTCATCCTTTTTTCCCGACCTACCACGCTTGCGTGATTGTTGTGACGACTGTGATGTTAAAGTCACTTCACTCGCCATTGAGGAGTCGGACTCCTCACTCATGCTCAAAAAGAGCTGTTTTTCTCCTTCTTCATCTATATGTGTTTGTTTGTTTTTATTTTTACTCATATTTAGTCCCACGAGAATGGGGGAAGTATTCAGTCGACCCGGGCATGGCCCCCTGTACCCGGGCAAGCCTAACGTAACCCGCACAGAAGGTCGGCCGGTATTCCGGCGGGGTCCGCACTAACGACCAATCTACCCCTTGGCCATGCATCCCCTCACGGTGCGTCGCCGCTTGGGATTGGGGGTGATTTTTTATAGAGGTTGTCTTCCTCGCGGCCCAGGCAATTAAGCCAAGGCCCTCGGTCCAGATGCACTTTGCCACGAGACGTGATCCGCAGCGGCAGAGCTGGATTACGATTTGTGGCGCTTAACGCCCGGCATCAGGGTAAGTGAATACCGGGCACGCCGTTGCTCGACACTCGAGCTATGCGCAATAGCGCAGCCACCATGTAGCTGTAGAAAGGCTACCATCACCACGTAGCTGTAAAGCTACTTCCATTCATTCGCGCCACCAGCGCTAGCAACCCTAGTTGCCTATCACCTCTGTGACTTCTCCGCTCGATCTAGACGAATAGCGTTTAGATCGCTCAGAGAAGTCACCACCACTTCCGTTTCGCGCTCGTCAAGCCGCGTCAGTCCCACATCCGCTATGCCCCCTAAGGGACACGCAGAAAGGGCCCCCGACGCGGCCGTACGAGCCGAAACTCATCGGCCAACTGCCGATCCACCACTAGACCTTCCTCGCGCGATCGACACAAAGAGTGCGTAGATAGCGCGAAGAAGGCCTACATACGGACTCTCAACGCGCGATTTACACGAAAAGCGTATAAATCACACGAAGAGAGTCCCCCCCTCAACTGGACCTTCAACTCGCGATTCACACTGACGTGCGAATCACTCGAAGAAGGTCCCCCTCCCCGTCGGTCTTTTGCCACTGCTAACAAGATCCCCCCAAAAGGAGAGAAGTTATTAGCAGTGTTACCAGGGTGCACCAGCCCAACGACTACTCTTCCCCCCCAAAAGGAGGAGAATAGTAGTAGTCAGGCAAACGTGGAGGCGACCGACCCTAAAGCACCCCAACCTTTTTTTTTTTTTTTTTTTTTTTTTTTTTTTTTAACGTGAGGAAATGCATTTACGCATACACCGCCGCCCGGGGGGAGCAGCGGGTTATGTCGGGCTCGACACCAGAGTGGTGCCCCTACCGACTAAAACCTCACGGTGTTCCAACTTGGCGCCTTAACATCGGAGCTACGGGAACTCTTCCGAACTCGCCGCAGCTTCGACAGCGCTGGTCCATCGACCTCTTCTCGTGGAGCTTTCGCTCTCATCCGCCTGATGACGATGTACCGGAACACTCGGGCACATCGTCCATCCTCGGGGAACTCTCTCGTCGGACGGCAGGCTCCCCCGAACCTACCGTCCAGAATTCCCAGTCTATGGAGGCAGTCGGCGCGCATGCGCCAACCGCCTGCGACCAATCCTTTTGCGGCGCATAGGCTGTGACGAAGGGTCATCTTCCCTCATGCGCTCTAACGCCTCTTTTTGGGACATCACGTCTTCAGCGAAATCCCGGATCGCGTTCCAAGACGTCTCGCTGCCGGTCATAGCAGCGGCTATGGCCGGCAGGGAAAGGTCTGCTCCTATCACTGCAACCAGACGAGAGCGCTGGTTGTTCCATTCTGGACACACTTCAATTGTGTGTTGCGCCGTATCTTCCATGCTGCCACACTGATGGCAGACAGCCGTGGGTTCTCTCCCGGCTACTCTGTGCAGGTACTCGCTAAAGCAGCCATGGCCTGACAGAGTTTGAACCAGCCTGAAGGAGAGAACCCCATGCTCTCTTTCTATCCATTCCCTTAGAATCGGCCGGAAGGCCTCCACTACGCGCAGACCTGCGGATGGAGTGTGCAGTCTGCTGTCCCATCTTTGTATGGCTGTTTGCCGTCCGTCTCGCCGCCAACGTCGGATCACCTCAGGGGGAGGAAACTCACCCCTGGATCGTGCATGCGACTGTTGGCGGTAGATCTCTGCCATCATTTCAGCGTCCAGGTCCCAGGGTGTTGATGCGGCTAGGACGCATGCCGCCTCATAGGACACTGTACGGTAAGCCCTGATTGCTCTGAGTGCCATAAACCGCTGCGGTCTCCGCAGTAGTTTGATGTTATGGGCACTCAGAGCATCTGCCCATATAGGGGCCCCGTAGAGTGCCATTGATCTAATAACGCCTGTGTAGAGGCGTCGGCAGGTGATGTTAGGCCCTCCCATGTTCGGTAGTAGACTTCCGAGAGCTGATGCCGATTTGATGAGCCGAGGAGCCAGTTGCTGGAAGTGTTCCCTGAAGTTCCACCGGCTGTCGAGGACCAATCCTAGGTACTTCATGGTCGACCCGACAGCGATGGAAACACCCCCGACAACCAACTCGGCTCCGACTGGTGGAGCATTCCGAGGCCCATGAAAACATAGGGCCTCGGACTTGTTCAAGGCCACCTTGAGTCCCAGTCTTCGTATCCTGTCAACTATTTGCGCCGTGCCTGCAGTGGCCAGAATTGCCGCCTCTCTGTACGTCCGGCCGCGTGCTGTCACCAGGGTGTCGTCGGCGTAACACACCACTTCGACGCCTGGCAGATTACTGCCCCGGAGCACCCAGTCATATCCGACGTTCCACAGGTCCGGTCCTAGGACCGACCCCTGTGGAACGCCGCAAGACATCTCCCACTGGCCAGATCCATCCCTCGTGGGAAAGATTATAAACCTATCCTTGAGGTAGTCTTCGAGGATCTGGCGCTGGGTATGGGGTACTCCGTGGTACCTCAGCCCTTCCTTAATGCAGTTCCAGGGGAGGGTGTTAAAGGCGTTGGCGATATCAAGCGATATCGCCAAGACGACCTCCCCCCTGGAGACTGCTGTTTCCGCAAGGGCCCTCACTCTCGATATAGCGTCGATAGTGGACCTGCCCCTGCGGAAACCGTATTGGCGGTCTGATAAGTTGGGACCGACCCGCTGTAAGTGCCTGTTCAGACGAGCTGCAATTACGCGTTCCAGAAGTTTGGACGCCTCGTCTAATAAGACAATCGGGCGGTAGCCGCTCGGTGACTCCGCAGGTCTTCCTGTTTTACGAAGAAGAACCAGCTTCCCAGTTTTCCATCGTTCGGGAAAACGACCCTGCCTGAAACACTCACTAAGCATTTCCCTGAAGCGAGGCTCAAGGGCCTCCAACGCTAGCACCCAGGCTCGGCCGGGAATTCCGTCCGGACCAGGTGCGGTATTTTTGGCCTTGAGCCTCAATATAGCTGTCGCGAGTTCTCCTTCAGAAACTGGATGGAATTCTTCCGTTTCGTCACTTTCAGTGTGATCTGTGCGGGAGGCCGTAGCCGGTGGAGCGTGTTCTCCAACCCGCGGGAACAAAGTAGTAACTACACTGCTAAGAAGATCTTGTGGCATGGTCCGTGTAAATGGCGGAGCCCAGCCACGTATCTTGTTTCTTACCATCTTATATGGTCTTCCCCAAGGATCGCGGTTTAGATCCTGGAGCATATCCTCTCGGGCAGTATCTTTTGCTCGAGCTATCTCTTTTTGCAAGGATTTGACCAATTCCCTGTACGCGGCGTATAATTCGGCCTCTCGGTCCGAGTCTCGCCGTCGTCTTCTTCGGTGTCTGGTGTATTGACGCCTGGCAGCCACACACTCCTCGCGGAGGTGAGCCAGCTCAGGCGTCCACCAGTACACGCTCCGCTTTGACGGCAGATACCTCACTCGGGGCATTGCCGCGTCGCAGATTTCGGTCAAAGCCTTGCAAAACCATTCTGCTTCTTCTTCTACGTTTAACGGACCCTCGGGCTTCGGAGTCCAGGACTTCACGATAGCTGCTTCAAGAAGGAGCTCCTTATCCAATTTTTTCAACGCCCAACGCGGTGCTTCCTCTGGTGGAGGGCGGCCAGTGCTGTTCGGGACTCCTAGGGGAGAGAGAGTGTACCGGATGTACCGGTGATCGGACAACGTCTCTACTCCCTCTAGTACTTCCCAGCACTCGACACTGCGCGCGAGAGCAGGACTAGCAAACGTGATGTCTACTATCGACCCCCCTTGCTGTCGCACGCAAGTGTATGCCGCACCCCGGTTTAGCAGCATTAGACCTAAGGCCGTTGCCCACTCTTCGACTAGACCCCCTCTTTCGTTTGCAACAAGCGACCCCCACATGGCCGATTTAGCATTAAAATCGCCAGCGACCAGAACTTGGTGGGGGTAACATTGTTGCACTAGATCTTCCAGCTCTGAGAGCCAGACCTCAAATTCTGAAAGGGGTCTGTTGGGCGAGAAGTAGACTCCAATGTAGGCAGTACCTCCTGCCAACACCGCCACACAGCCTCGACCCCTTCTCACGTTTTCCACAAGCGGAAAGCCACATGCAGCTTGGGTGACAATAGCCACTGTCCCATCATTATCTCCAAACCAATTGTCCCTAGTTGGGACTCGGTATGGTTCAGCCACTATAGCCACAGGTATTGACCATTCCGCCATGCTCTGGATCAAGAGATCCTGAGCCCTGGCGGAATGATTGATATTAGTTTGTAGTATTTTAGTGGCCATTATTGTGTCTCTGTTTCTGCCTCCTCACCCCGTACTAATGGGTTTGAAGGTTGCAGCTGGGACTTGGTCACAGCTGTACCCCTTCTTCCTCTCCTTTTAGGGGGCAAGGCGCAAGCCCCGCCTCCCATGCGATGTCCAGGTGGCTTATTTGCAGCTGCACAGAGTGTGCAGTGCGGCTCGCCCGTGCAGTCCCGTGCTTTGTGGTCTGGTTGGCCACAGCGGTAACATAGATCGCTGCGGTCAGTAACGGCCTTGCACTGCTCCCGTACATGTCCCACTTCGAGACATCGGAAACAGCGCATCGGTCTTGGGGACAACAGCTTAACTTGTGCCGAGATCCATCCGATGAGAACACGTCCAGCATTCGTGACTTTTTTCGCTGCGGTGACAGGGCAGCGAACAATCGTTGTTCCCATACCAGCGTTGTTGCATCGAATTTCGCTGGCCTTGACCTGCGCTAATTGGCATTCGCCAATTCTGGCAATGGCAGCTTCGACCTCTTCCTTTTTTACTGAGTCATCCAGGCCGCCGATGCGCAAATCGGCACATTTCACCGGCCTGGAGACTCGTATATCTTCGGGCTTGAAGATTCCCTCTAACTTGGCGGCGAGGGCGTCTGCTTTATCGCCACTTGCACCTCCCGCTATTTCCAATACTCGGCCACCAGTTGCCGCCCTGCGAAATTGAAGACCGGTGATACCGATCTGGGCAAGATCGATCTTCTTCCTTGCGTTTGCCAGGGCCTCCGCGTATGTCACACCTCTCTCCGCGGCCGCAGGATGTATCGTAAGGATAACAGCTGCAGAGCGGGGAGCGGTGAGCCTAGGCTTAGGCGTCTGTTTGGCACTCGGCGTGCCTGATTGCAGGTGTTTTTGCTTCGATGCAGAGCCTTTCTTTTTCCTCCGTCCTTTCCTGACCACTTTCACCCAGGTATCTTTGACCTGGGTTTGTGGTGGTTGTACCTCATCATCGTTTGTTTGTGAGGTAGAGGCAAGACCAGCAGATGTTGGTGCTTTGGTCTTTTTGCCTACTCCTTTTCCCCTTGCTGTCGCGGTAGCACTGGAAGAAGCCTGTGCCACGTTTACTGCTACAACAGCTGCTGCAGCGCTATTGCTGTCTATCCCAAGTGGAGGTCGAAGTCGCTTCTCCGGAAGGAGGCGATCTTCAAGTGCCTCCAGCCGTGCATTTATTAGGCCCCCGACTTGCCGAATCAATGACTGTTCCAGGTCACATAGAGTTCTTGCCTCGAGCGGCTGACTCTTATCAGTCAGAACTTGCTCAGAATGAGCGGGAACCGAAGTTCGTACCTGCGTCACTTCCTTTCTCAATTCTTCGATTTCCTTGCGTAGGCAAGAAACTTCACCCTGCAGACGTGTATTGGATGCCTGCAGCATTCTTGTTTCGTCCGAAGAGGAGCGTGTGTTGAGAATCTCAACAACCTCCTTAATAGTTGCCGCCGCGTCTTTAAGGGCTTTTTTGAAGGTGCCCTTTAAGTTGTTGGATTTTAGAGCCACAGTGTTAATGGTGGCTACACATTCCAAAGCCTTCTTGTTTAATTCCGAGGCCAATTCCTCGCCTCCGTCTGATGATTCCGAGAGACGACTTAATTGAGTCAGTCTCTCCGGCCGGATCCTCTGGGCTACTTGAGCTACTTCCCGCTCAGCCCTGAGTTCCATTTCCTGTCTTTCTGCTTCTACAAGAGCAGCTTTAGCTTTGGCGAGACCGACGTATTCACCCGTTGTGGGTGGTCGGCCTCGGCCTCTGCGTGGCTCTACAGCCTTAGTGGCTGGAGCGTCCCTCTCGTTCTCTGAGCTTTGCTCATAAACGTCTTCTCTCCGTACTCTAGTACGTGTTCGGGGTTTGTCTGATGACACAGAATTAACCGTCATCGAACTCTCTGTCGAGGAGTCTGAGTCCTCATCAACGCTCAAATAGCGTTCTCCATCTTCGTCAACTTTGGGTTTGGGTTTGGTTTTAAATTTTGAATCCATATTTGATCCCACGAGAATGGGGGAATTATACTGTCAACCCGGGCATAGCCCCCTGTACCCGGGCAAGCCTAGCGTGACCCGTCAAAGGTGTCGACTGGTGCCCCGACGGGGAGCGCACTAACGACCTGGCGTAATAGGGGTGACAGCAGCGCGCAAGAGAAGAAGAAGAAAATAAAGAGAAGAAAGAAGATAAGAGGAAGAAGAACAGAAAAGAAGAAAAAAGAAGAAGAGTGCGCGGTGTTGTCCCCCCTACGACGCCGTAACCCCTGGCCATTCATCCCCTCGCGGTGCGTCGCCGCTTGAGATTGGGGGTAATTTTTTATAGAGGTTGTCTTCCTCACGGCCCGGGCGGTTAAGCCAAGGCCCTCGGCCCAGATGCACTATTGCCACGAGACGTGACCGCGGCGGCAGAGCTGGGTTACGATTTGTGGCGCTTAACGCCCGGCATCAGGGTAAGTGAATACCGGGCACGCCGTTGCTCGTCCCACGAGCAAATGCGCGTAAGCGCTTCCACCACGTAGCTGTAAAGGGGCTACCACCATCCTGTAGCTGTAAAGCTACCAACAAACCGCACCGTCTGCGCTGGCAACCTGGTTGCCTACCACTTTTGTGACTTCTCCGCTCGATCTAGACGAATAGCGTGTAGATCGCGCAGAGAAGTCACCACCACTCTCGTTTCGCACTCGTCAAGTCGCGTCAGTCCCACATCCGCTATGCCCCCTAAGGGACACGCAGAAAGGGCCCCCGACGCGGCCGTACGAGCCGAAACTCATCGGCCACCTGCCGATCCACCACTAGACCTTCCTCGCGCGATCGACACAAAAAGTGCGTAGATAGCGCGAAGAAGGCCCATATACGGACTCTCAACGCGCGATTTACACGAAAAGCGCATAAATCACACGAAGAGAGTCCCCCCCCTCAACTGGACCTTCAACTCGCGATTCACACTGACGTGCGAATCACTCGAAGAAGGTCCCCCTCCCCGTCGGTCTTTTGCCACTGCTAACAAGATCCCCCCAAAAGGAGAGAAGTTATTAGCAGTGTTACCAGGGTGCACCAGCCCAACGACTACTCTTCCCCCCCAAAAGGAGGAGAATAGTAGTAGTCAGGCAAACGTGGAGGCGACCGACCCTAAAGCACCCCAAAGCACCCCAACCTAACCTAACCTAACCTAACCTAACCTAACCTAACCTAACCTAACCTAACCTAACCTAACCTTTTTTTTTTTTTTTTTTTTTTTTTTTTTTTTTTTTTTTTTGACCCAGGGGAAACCCTTTATGGGTACCACTGCGCCTCGGGGGAGGCCGCGTGGTTATGTGGGAGTCCCGCCCAGGCATACTGCCTGGTATACCGGGTTACCCACTAAAACCCCTGGGGTGTTTCGTCCGCGCGCCTATGTGCCGGGCCTATGGGTGCACTCTTCGTACTCATCCACGGGCCCGGCGGCGCCTGTCCTTTCGGACCCACCTCTGGCGGGTGCTCAACACCCGCCGTCCTTGAGAGGCGCGCGGAAACACCGCGCGCGCCATCTCTGGGCTTATCAGCTGGGCGACGAACTCCCCCGAGTCCATCACCCAAAGCCCCGGCCCCCCTCTGTGAACCCACCTCTTTCCGTTTACAGAAGGGGACCACCACCACTTGCGTACCCTCGACTCAGTGTCTGTGGTTGCTCAGACACTGAAGTCGAGGGGTCGCCTCCTACTTCAGCGATCTCGCGAATCCGAGCGTTATCGGGGGGGATTAACGCTGGAATCGGGAGATCACTCTCCAACACCACTCATCCCTACTCGTCGATGAAGGGTCGGGCCGGGCAAATGATCCCGACCCCTCATCAACCCATCCTCCATCTCGCTCACCCGAGGGGAGCTACACCTCCTTCGATGCGAGCACCCGACTCGGTGTGTGTACCTCACACACACCGAGCCAGGTGATCGCACCCCACCACAACCGGTTCAGGTCGATGAAGGGCCGGGCAAGCAGTGCCCGGCCTCCCATCAAGCCAACCCCGAAAAGGTCTCCCGAGCCCAAGTGAACGAGCTCGAGAGACCATCCTCCGCTACTCGTCGATGAAGGGTCGGGTAGGACAACCCGGCCCCCCATCAACCCATCCTCCAGCTACCGCGATCTCCCACATTTGAGCTTCCACAACCCAAATGGAGAGATCGCCTCCCTATCCCTGACCAACGGGTGCCAAGGGGCAAAGACACCAGCCAGTCCGCCTCCTCCCTCTGGGCTCGGCCGCATGAGCGCGCCTCCAGACACGCACGCAGCGGCCCTAGCCCACACCACGCCCCCTCCTCGTCGATGAAGGGTCGGGTAAATAGTACCCGACACTTCATCAACCCGTCCTCCATCTCGCTCACCCGAAGGGAGCTCCACCTCCTTCGATGCGAGCACCCGACTCAGTGGCTCGTTATTAGACACTGAGCCAGGTGATCGCATCCCACCATATCCGGTTCAGGTCGATGAGGGGTCGAGCAAACAGTGCCCGGCCCCCCATCAAGCCAACCCAAAACGGTCTCTCAAGCTCAGGTGCTTTCAGGGTGCGAAGGAACACCGAGCTCAAGAGACCACCCTCCACTACTCGTCGATGAAGGGTCAGGCGAACCCGACCCCTCATCAACCCATCCTACCTCCGGCGATCTCTGCCCCACCATCCGACCAACGGGTGCCAGGGGGCTAAGACACCCGCCAGCCCTTCCGTCCTCCTTCTGGCCTCAGCCGCACCGCAACCTCCTGCGTAGCCGGCCCCGGCCCACCACCCCCTCCTTCGCTCATCCACTGTGCCCTCTGCTAATCAGAGGGACACGCGGAGAGCCCTCCCGTTCGGGCAATCGCTTGCCCGAACCCGCTCACCCGAAGGGAGCTCCATCCCAGGCTTCTACGTGCACTCCCCAAGGAGCGCGTTCAAGGAAAGCGCACGTAGAAGCCCCTCCCACGTCAGGTTTTTCGCGGTCAGACAACAAGATCCCACCGAGGGAAGTTGTCTGACCCCCAGGGTGCACCACGAGGAGGTAACCTGACCACGCACCCCAACCTAACCTAACCTAACCTAACCTAACCTAACCTAACCTAACCTAACCTAAGCTTGCTAGAGTCAGCCTTGGACCACCGAAGCGAACGCACGCGTCGAGCGCTCCAAGACTACTTACCGCGACCTCCGCAACCTTCGCGACCTGCGCCACCGCAACTCGCGCCACCGCGACCTCTGCCACCTGCGCCTCCGCAACTGGCGCCACCGCGACCTCCGCGACCTGCGCCTTCGCAGCCGGCGCTGCCGTGGCTCGCGCCTCCGTGGCTTGCGAGACCGCAACACGCGTGACCGCGACCCGCGCCACCGCAACCGCGACCTACCGCCGCGACGGTCGACGGACGACTGCGAGGCGCTGCCGCAACACGTGCCACCGCGACCGCAACCTGCGCAACCGCAACCTGCGCAACCGCAACCTGCACAGCCTGCGCCACCGCGATCTGCGGCACCGCAGTCGCAACCCGCGCCACCGGAACCGCGCGACCGAAGGAGGACTGCGGACGACTTCGTTTGAAGTAGCCACCGGTGCGACCGGACACGCCGTGACCCGAGCAACCGCGACCCTGCAACGGTGCAACACGCACAACCGGACAGCGTGACCGAGGGCGGCCCCAGTAGCCGTACACGCCTGACGCAACCGGACACGACGTGGCCGGAGCAACCTGCGCAACCTGCGCGGCGCGACTGTGCGGCCGCAACCTGCGCCACCGAAACCGTGACCTGCGGTTTCTGAAGACTGTGGGGATCTCACGCCACCGCCACCTGAGCTGTCGCAACACGCGCCACCACAGCCGCGATCAGCGCCACCGAAACCGCGTGACCAAATCCCTGCCGCAGCAACCGACGGAGGATTGCGGGGGATCCCACGCCACGCACCGCCACCTGAGCTGCCGCAACACGCGCCACCACGGCCGCGATCAGCGCCACCAAAACCGCGTGACCGAATCCCTGCAGCGGCAACCAACGGAGGACAGCGAGGATCCCACGCCTTGACAGCCATCTGCGCTGCCGCAACACGTGCAACCGCAACACCTGCAACCGTGACTCACGCCACCGCGACCGCGACCTGCGCCACCGCAACAGCTGCTCTGGCTGCTGTTGCGCAACCGCAACGCAACCATCTGCGACGAGGTGAGCCGAGTTGGCGTCGGCAACGGTCTACCGGAGGCGTCACCATCACCGGGACTGCTGCCCTACGACCGGAACACGGCAAGTGCTCCTAGGAACTTAACCAACTATAGGATTTAAGTACCACTTAGTAACTATTGTTTTCTGTATTATCAAAACCTATACTTTGATGTAACTTCATTGCTTCGTCTTATCATTAGGTGTGGAACCTAGCAAGAGTTGAGTCTGCCCTGGGCGGTACTAGTGGGGAGTGTAACAGTTGCTTACCGACCTATGCCATAGTGTTTCGCGGTAGGGTTGGGGGCTGCTGTACAGGTTGCGCCTGCGGTGCCCGGTTGCGGTGCAGCGAGGGAAACTGGCCGGCTGGATCCGCTTGATGTAATTCTTGTTTTGTGTGTCAAACTCTTTATGAATAATCTTATTGCATATTCAACCTACTAATAAATTTAACCTATTATTGTGCATTACTGTGTCTTACTTATCTTAATAGCGTATGATAGCGCTGAACAGCGTGTAGAGCCGCCAGTAAGCGCGTCAAAATTTTATCAAAACTACTGTGGGGGAGGCTGTTGTAGCTCTGGTCAATCATTGGCTACAACGATCTAGGTTGCGCCAGGTTGCGATCGGGTAATCTTTTTCGCTTTGCAACGGTACTTGCGGTGCCGCCGGTTGCGGTGCCACCGGTTGTGGTTGCGCCGGTTGCGTCACCGATTGCTACTAACTAGGCATTTCGGAGTTGCTGCTGAGGTTGGAGACGCGGCCCTTGGAAGAGAAGAAGTAGACTGGGCCTGAGGATACGTTCCGACAATTAAGATGTCCACCAAATCTACGGGTACAAGGGCGGACCGGAAGGAGAATGCGGACCGGAAGCCACGCTCCGAGGCGGGGGGACGCAGGCAAGTGGTGGCAAGAGGGGGATCGGCGACGTCAGCGGCCTCCGCCCTTAGGCTGAGTGCTGAAACGGCAGGAGCTAGTGTGACCAGCCTCCACAGAGCGGAGCCAGTGCAGTGTCTGGTCACACCTGCGGAATCGGCGCTCGACATCGAGATGGACAAAGGCATGGAGCTCGCTGAATCAAAAGCGGGAAGCCCTGCTTCTGGCAGCAGGCCTGTTATAATAGAAATGGCATCTGACTGCTCGGACGTGGAACTTCCAACGTCCGGCACTGGAATTGTAACAGGATTCTCGGCTAGGGGCCATTTGTCGTCACAGGCTAAGGATGCGCTCAACACTATGGAGCAGAGACAGAGGACCGCAAGAAGCACAAGGTCCGAGCCCCTGATTAAGAAAGCCCTGACCCAGAGCACGGCTGCAGCCGCAGCCTCTGAATTGCAACCGGGTGCACGGCTGGAAGTTGTCTTGCGATCACCCGTGGGCTCGATTGCCAGCGTCACTGACGACGAAGATTGGTCGGACTTGGAGGGCGTGGCGAGTGGTCGTACGAGCATTCTCCCCTCCTCAAAGACCGGACCAACGTTGACGATGGAGCATGCTGGCAGGCGGGCCAACCAACTCCTGCAGACGGGAAAGGAAGCTCTGGAGGCAGCAGGGAATATGAAAAGGGAGTGTAGAGTGGCTGCAGCTGACTCACTCCAACAGCTATATGAGATGGTCTTGGCGATATCGGACTCCCGATCTAGGCATAAAGTCAATCTAGAACAAGAGATGAAGCGGTCGGCGAGGGAGGTCGTAAGAATTGAAAGACAACATAACAAACAAATTGCTGATATACAGAAGAACCACTCAATGAGAATAAAGGAAATAATGGAAAGGCAGGAGGCGACCCACAAAGTGTCGGAATCAGTCCTGGGCTGGCTAAACTTTGAACTCAGCGACCCCTTGAAAACAATAGGGGAGATTCATAATCAGCTCAAAAATATCGAAGGACAGCTCAGTGAAGCAAGTAGTACTCACCCGACTGACTCTGGCGAAATGTTAACTAAGGAGTATAAGGAAATTTCTGAGAAACTTGGCTTCCTCAGAGGAGACGTCCATGAAGTCCAATCTTCCATACGCGCAGTACATAGACAGATACAAGAGACACCATTGCCGTTGGCAACCGCAACCGCGGCCGCGGCCGCAACCTCTGGGGTTGCGGTTGCGGAGGAGGCCGCAAGCGGACGAGTCGAGGCGGGCATATCAAAGGTATTGGAGGAAATTAAGGACTTGAAAGAGGACGTCAAAAATAGTAGGGAAAGCATGGATGTGGAGTCACCAGCGGAAGCTATACGTGTAGAACTCACGCCCATAAAAAGCCAATTAAAGGAAATACAGCAATCCATAAGGGAGATGAGAGAGGCGAGAGAAGCGGACCTAGCGACCATACTAATGAGCGGGCAGGCAGGAGGAGGAGGAGTAGGCACGGAAATTGCCTTTACGGAAATTTCAGGCAAACTTGAAACGCTGGAAAACGCACTCCGAGATGGAACCCTGGTAGCTTCACCCGCCACTGGAGAAGATCAGGATGCTCGAAACCAGCGGAAAATGCCCCCTACAACGTACAGAGAAGCACTCCTACGGCCGCGATACCCGATAGTTGTTGAGTCGGTTAATCCACTGCACTCCAGCCAGGACGTGGCAGGAAACCTAAGAAAGGGCGTTGACGTCATAAGATTGGGAATAGCAGTAAGCGGAGTTAAGAATATAAAAAACCAAAAGATAGTAGTTAACTGCGAGTCTGAAAACGATCGCATCCGCCTCAAGGATGCAATTATATCCTCTGACCAAAAACTAACAGTGTCTCAGCCAAGAACGCGGAAACCTATGATTAAACTCATAGGGGTGGCAAATGATCTGAGCGATGCTGAGATTGAATCAGCGATAACAAAGCAGAACGCCAAGCTTGTATCAGAATTAAGCGAGGGTGACACTAAGGTCAAAGTTTTGAGAAGGATAAAAAACCAGAGCAATGCGCGAACAAGAATTATAATGGAAGTAACACCTGCATTATGGAACAGGCTTCGAGAACAGGAGGTCAGGGTGGGATACCAGATAGTTCGAGCAATGGATCATTCCCCGATTACGCAATGTTACCACTGTCTGGGCTTCGGACATATAGCACGCGAGTGCAGGAGCGAAGCACATTGCGGATACTGCTCAGGAAAACACGAGACGCGAGAATGCGGAAGCCGAGACGGACCGCCTAATTGCATCAATTGCATGCAAATAAAAGGCGGGGCAAATAATTCGCATCCGGCGTATAGCGAGGTGTGTCCTGAATGGAAAAAATGGGACAGGATATCAAGAATGGCAATAAATTACTGTTGTTAATTAGAAAAGGGCACTACAAATAAAAACACAGGCAGACTAAATCACGCGACGAGAGTTTGCCCCTCGTCCAACCAACATAAAATAGCAAAAATAAAGTTCGCTCAGGCGAACCTTGGAAGAGGTTTTTCTGCCACAAAAGAATGTATTCATGCTGCTTTGGTTAGTGGAGTGTCTATTTTGATGTTGCAAGAGCCGTATGTAGGATCGAAAGCGCACCTCTCTGGGGGTGGATTAATCATACAGAAAAAAACCACCGACAGAAATAAACCGGTTAGAGCGGCAATTGTCATCATGGATAAAGAAATAATTCCAATTATAAATACAGACCTCATAACAGAGACAGTGGTGGGAATCATAATAAAAACTGAAGATAACAGTAAACTGGGTATAATAAATGCATACCTTGATGCGACAATGCCCCTTTCAGACGACCTTGAAAGGATACAAGCAGTTATGGAAACAATAGGGACAGACAGAGTGATCTTGGGGGGAGATTTGAATGCACATAGCCTCTGGTGGGGTAGCGCAAAAGAGGATAAAAGGGGACGGGAGTTCATGAGACTTGCATCACAAATGGGGCTACATGTCCTTAATCACGGTACAACACCAACTTTCAGCGTATATAGGCAGGGGAGAATGTGCACTAGCATAGTTGATGTCACTCTCTGCACCGAAAATTTAATAAATAAAATAAAAAACTGGAAAGTTGATACTCACGCTGTAGCCCTCTCGGACCACAGACAAATAGTATTCGAGTTGGAAACAAATGGGAGACCGACGACAGTATATAAAGGAACGCGCAAGTATAACACGAAAGGGGCGGATTGGACGAGTTTCAGGGAAAACTTTATTAGCAGCATAGCAATTTACTCCCTAGATGTGAAAAGGGTAAATGAAGCAGAAACTCCAGATGAATTGGAAAAAATCGTGGTGGACTACACTATGGCGGTGGAGGAAACATGTAAAAAAACATTGCCAAAAATCTCCACACGCAGGAATCAGAAGGGAGCTAGATGGTGGAATGAGACCTTACAGGAAAAGAAAAGAGAAGTAAACCGTCACCGGAAAAAGATCCAACAATCAAAAAACCCTAACAGAAGACCTCATTTAATACAAGAGTATATAAGCCAAAAAGAAGAGTATCGGGCGCTGATAGAAAAAACAATTAACGAAAGCTGGAAAACATTTTGCACTCTTGAAGAAAGAGAGACGGTTTGGCAGAGGTCCTACCGAGTTCTCAAGATATGTGACGATCATAAAGAGGACCAATTGCTAAGACCTACACCTACATCAAGAATGCTGGACACGGAAAGGTCGGCGGAATTGCTTGCCGAAACATTCTTCCCACTAGATAGCGAAAATACCGACAACCTTGAACAGAATAATATTAGGAGATGTTCAGAAAAAATTAGTGATAGTATAAAAAACGACTCCAACTACCCAAATGAGTATATTCATTTTACAACAGACGAAATCGAGGCGGTATATAAGAAAATGAATCCGAAAAAGTCACCAGGAGACGATGGTTTTTCGTCGGATATATGTATGCAAACATATAAAGCCAGCTCGGAAGTGCAACGAGGGATTTTTGACAAGTGCCTTCAAATTGGGTATTTCCCAAAGGTCTGGAAGAGGGCGCGGATTAAGGTTATCCCAAAACCAGGAAAGGATGACTATACGCTGCCCAAGTCATACAGACCTATAGGTCTCCTCCCAGTCTATGGCAAGGTGCTAGAGAAACTGTTAATGACAAGAGTGGGATGGGAACTGGGTGTTGCGGGGAAACTCAATGGTCGCCAGTATGGCTTTGTACCACAAAGGAGTACGGAGGACGCGCTCTATGACGCCCTACAAATAATTAAAAATGGTATAAAAGAGAAGAAACTGGTGGCAGTGGTTTCATTGGACATAGAAGGCGCGTTTGACAACTGTTGGTGGCCAGCCGTGAAAACAGAATTGTTTAAAAAGAAAGTAAATGGGAAGGAGCTACAACTCATCTTTAGTTATTTACAGGACAGAGAAATCACACTAAAATACCTTGAGGAAACAGTAAAAAGGCCCACGAACAAAGGATGCGTACAGGGGTCAATCGGGGGCCCTCTTATATGGAACGTACAACTTGACCCGCTCCTAAACGATGCGGAGCGACTCGAAGCGCACATTCAGGCATTTGCTGATGACATACTGGTCGTGGCCTCGGGAGGGACCAAAGAGGAATTGGAAACGAAAATAAATGGAGCACTAAAGGTGGTAGCTGAATGGGGCATTAATCAGAAAATGCGATTTGCAGCCCATAAAACCCAAGCTATGATCATTACAAAAAGACTGAAATATGAAATGCCGGTTTTGAAGCTATCGGGTGAGGTACTCGGGTATACTGACTCCATTAAATATCTGGGGGTATTAATAGATAAAAGGCTAACGTTTGGTCCCCATATCGAAGGTGTCACGCGCAAAGCGCTAAACATCTATAAAATGCTATCACGGGCGGTTAAGACCGAATGGGGACTAAACCCGGAAATTACAAGGCTGCTTTACCTGGCAGCGGTCGAGCCTGTCATTCTGTATGCGTCTAGCGCTTGGAAAGACGCATGCGGCAAAAAGAGCATTCAAATGAAGTTAAACAGGATAACAAGGCAGTTTGCCATAAAAATAAGTAGGGCACATCGGACCACTTCCTTGATGGCGAGCGCACTTCTAGCTAGGATATTCCCACTGGATCTGAGAGTTGTAGAAAACGCGGGCTTATACGAGATTAAAAGAGGGAAGCCTCTCGCGGAACTGCCTGGTCGCAGGATGGAAGAGAGGGTTCACCCCTACCAGTCTGGACACCCGGCAAGAAGGTTGCGCCTAAAATACAGATCTATCACTACCCAACAAGAGTCAGACGACGTAATTGGTTTAAAGATCTATACTGATGGTAGTAAGATAGAAGGGAAAGTGGGCGCAGCGATGTCTTGCTGGGATGAAGGTAGGGAGTGTAGTACTGCGAAGATGCCTCTGGCCAGTTACTGTAGCGTATATCAGGCGGAACTGGTGGCTATCAGCAGGGCAGTTAGATATCTTATCCATAGAAAGCAGGGGGCAATTATTAGCGATTCAATGTCAGCTCTAGAAGCGTTATGCGACCAAAGCACGGAAAACCCAATAGCAGCAGACATCCGGAGTGTAATACAAGACAATGCTATAGATGTGGATCTATACTGGATAAAAGCACACGCAGGCATAACTGGAAATGAAAGAGCTGATGAGCTAGCTAAGGAAGCGGCTCTTAAATCTAAGACAGCTCCAGCTTATGACGCGTTTCCACTCTCATACGCGAGGCGAATTATGCGAAATAAAACAAAAAACGTATGGAAAGAAAGATATGTGGCAAGCCCCTCGGCAACAACAACGAAATTATTTTTTCCAGACCCAATAACCGCGTATGGAATATTAAGTAAGTTAGAGGTGGAAAAAGTCCGAACACAGCTCCTTACGGGGCATTGCGGGATTAACCAATATCTGCATAGATTTAAACTCAAAGACAACCCGTCCTGCACTTGCAATGACAATTCTCCGGAAACAATCTTGCATATACTGACTGAGTGCCCAAAATATGGGCTGAGGAGAATGGAGTTCGAGTGGAGGACGGGCAAGTCAATGACTAGTATAATGTTACAGGACATTGTTTCGGATAAAAAAAGCCGTAATGCGTTCTTTGAATTTGGAGAAACGATATTAACGATCGCGGCAAGGGCGAACGGAGCTCGGCTATGAAACAGAAATCACCTAGCAGTATTGAAAACAACCGCAGATGAGACACAAAATAGTGGCGCAACCGGTGTGGCGGTTTTAAATAGTGGCGTAAATTGTGTTACCGGAAGCCGCATCTCGCATCTCGGTGGCGCAACCGGAAGCTGAGCAACCGGTGGCGCAACCGGAAGGGTTGAAAAGGCGGTGGCACAGCAACGGAAACTATGTTTTTATCCAAAGATTTATGCAGGGCAGACTCAACTCTAAAGTAGGATTAGTAGATAAGTAGTAAATAAGTAGTTTTATAAGTTAGCAAATAGAAAAGTTTGTTATATATATGGGACAAAAGAGGGAAAGTGCAGGGAAACTTGATAGCAAATGAACGCCAGCAGATGGGTGGCGCAACCGGAAGCTGAGCAACCGGTGGCGCTGCAGTCGGATAAGCTAAGGTGCACTTAAATGTTTTATGCAAGGCATGCAACACTATGTAACGTGTATTTAAGTTTGCTTAGCAGGAAAATGTGATTTGGTTAAGAAACTGTGTTACCGGAAGCAGCTTCACCGGTTGCGGCGATGCCGAGGACGACGTGGCTGGCGGCGTTGCAACCGGTGGCGGTGTAACCGATGTATAAACGTGTTTCAGGAAGGCGCAACCGGGCGCAACTGACCTACTGAGGTTACCATAGGCCTAGCTAAACATAAGAATTTTGGTGTGGCAATGACTGCGACGCTGCTGGAAGCAATTGCCTGATATTATTAACTTGATATTTATTAACTTTATAGCAAATGAACGCCAGCAGATGGGTGGCGCAACCGGAAGCTTAGCAACCGGTGGCGCCGCAGTCAGATAAGCTAAGATGTACTTAAATGTTTTATGCAAGGCATGCAACACTATGTAACGTGTATCTAAGCTTGCTTAGCAGGAAAGTGTAAAGTGGTTAGTAAACTGTGTTACCGGAAGCAGCCTCACCGGTTGCGGCGCTGCCGTGGACTACGTCGCTGGCGGTGTGGCAACCGGTGGCGGTGTAACCGATGGATAGAATAAAGAAAAACTAACCTAAATAGCTGACCTACTTAGGTCACCATAGGCATAGCTAAACATAAGAATTTTGGTATGGCAATGACTGCGACGCTGCTGGAAGGAATTGCTTGATATTATTAACTGGATACTTATTAACTTGATGGTAAATGAACGCCAGCAGATGGGTGGCGCAACCGGAAGCAGAGCAACCGGTGGCGCCGCAGTCAGATAAGCTAAGGTGTACTTAAATGTTTAATGCAAGGCATGCAACACTATGTAACGTGTATTTAATTTCGCTAAGCAGGAAAATGTAATGTGGTCAGTAAACTGTGTTACCGGAAGCAGCTTCACCGGTTGCGGCGCTGCCGTGGACTACGTCGCTGATGGTGTGGCAACCGGTGGCGGTGTAACCGATGAATAGAATAACGAAAAGCTAACCAAAATAGCTAAAATCAATATTAAAAGTAGTTTAGTGATTAAGTAGCCTTAGAAGTTAATAAATAGATAGGTTTGCAATATATATATGACAAACTCAGTAAACTTAGGCGCCGTGTCCGGTGCGACCTGCGCTACCGCAGCATGCGCAACCGCAACACGCGCAACCGGACACGCCGTGACCGGCGCAACCTGCGCCTCCGCAAAGTGCGCAACCGCAACATGCGCAACCGCAACATGCGCAACCGCAACATGCGCAACCGGACGCGCGTGTTGCGGTGGCGCGGGTTGCGCTGGTCATGGGACACGCCGTGACCGGCGCAGCCTGCACCATCGCCACAACTAGGTAATAAGTAGAGTCTAGCTGTAACATTGTAAATAGAAATAATAATAATATCTTTAATCATAAGTTAGTGAATAAGTAGATCATATATATTAAAAAAAAAAAAAAAAAAAAAAAAAAAAAAAAAAAAAAAAAAAAAAAAAAGAGGGATTAAACTTAACAGAAACAACACAAATGATAATAAAGCCTTGTATTATTCTACAACAAGGAACTTTAAAAAAAAAAAAAAAAAAAAAAAAAAAAAACCTAAGCTTGCTTGCTTGCTTGCTTGCTTGCTTGCTTGCTTGCTTGCTTGCTTGCTTGCTTGCTTGCTTGCTTGCTTGCTTGCTTGCTTGCTTGCTTGCTTGCTTGCTTGCTTGCTTGCTTGCTTGCTTGCTTGCTTGCTTGCTTGCTTGCTTGCTTGCTTGCTTGCTTGCTTGCTTGCTTGCTTGCTTGCTTGCTTGCTTGCTTGCTTGCTTGCTTGCTTGCTTGCTTGCTTGCTTGCTTGCTTGCTTGCTTGCTTGCTTGCTTGCTTGCTTGCTTGCTTGCTTGCTTGCTTGCTTGCTTGCTTGCTTGCTTGCTTGCTTGCTTGCTTGCTTGCTTGCTTGCTTGCTTGCTTGCTTGCTTGCTTGCTTGCTTGCTTGCTTGCTTGCTTGCTTGCTTGCTTGCTTGCTTGCTTGCTCGCTCGCTCGCTCGCTCGCTCGCTTTCTTGCTTGCTTGCTTGCTTGCTTGCTTGCTTGCTTGCTTGCTTGCTTGCTTGCTTGCTTGCTTGCTTGCTTGCTTGCTTGCTTGCTTGCTTGCTTGCTTGCTTGCTTGCTTGCTTGCTTGCTTGCTTGCTTGCTTGCTTGCTTGCTTGCTTGCTTGCTTGCTTGCTTGCTTGCTTGCTTGCTTGCTTGCTTGCTTGCTTGCTTGCTTGCTTGCTTGCTTGCTTGCTTGCTTGCTTGCTTGCTTGCTTGCTTGCTTGCTTGCTTGCTTGCTTGCTTGCTTAGTAGCTTCTTGGCAACTAGTTTATTATCATCTGTTATAACATCTTGGCCTGCCAATCAACGGACTCCATTTAAAATTTTCCGGCTATACTATTCTGCATCGAAAAAAAAAAAAAAAAAAAAAGGTGGCTTTATAGTATTATTTTTTTTGAATGGTATACTTCCGAAGTGATCCCGTAGAAATGTTATCAAATTCGCTTCAGTATTTTGGTTTCATCAGCATCATTCATTTCATGTCATCCAAGTAATAAACTATTGCGTATTTTGAAGTTTTTTTTTTTTTTTTTGTTTTTTAAAGAATTACTTATTGAAAAGGCCTTCCTATATTCCACTTTACTCTATATTTACCTAAATAACTACCTATCAATCGGCTCAAGCCATAATTTTGCGGGTTTAACCGATGAAAACTCGCATGAACCGCAAAGTTAACTTAGTAATCCTATATAAATGTATGAAATTACAAAGTTACCTATGCAGTTAACATATCTCGAGAATGGGACTGAAATTGTTATATGTCTTAATTTTTCCTTACTTTGTAGGCTAAACACTAATTGTGTTCAAAGTTTGAAGCTTGTATGTCTGCTAGAAGTACCTTAGAATTTTGATGATCGGTGAGTGAGTAGATGAGTCAGTGACAAAATCAAGGAAATTTAACTTGAAATAATTCTTAAACTACAGGTTCAAATTGAATGAAATTTGGAAACGTACTTAGTACTATTATACTCTCTTTGTCTGTGAAATTTCAGGCTTCTAGCTTTATCCACAACAAAGTTACAGGGGGGTCAAAAGTGCTCTGAATGGCTTCGAGAAAAGGATGGTACGGCGTGGCCTTGCCACTCGACTTGGCGGGGCCACTGCCGTGCCCCCAGATACTATAAAGCTACCTTTTTTTTCGATGCAGTAAGGATAGCCGGAAAATTTTAAATGGAGTCAGTTGATTGGCGAGCCAAGATGTTATAACAGATGATAATAAACTAGTTGCCAAGAAGCTACTTAGTCTCGAGCATCGACGTAAAGGATCCATTTCGTCAAGTGTGCGCAAGAGCAGCACAACCTTATTCCGCCCATAAAAAAACGTACAGTCAAAGACGATATCTCTTAAAGTATACTTATATTATGCCCCCAGACCTATAGTATACTTATATCTGTGCTTTTATAAAAGTCGGTGCAGCGTGTCGCTTATCAAAGGCCAGCTTTTGTCATTGACAAACTCGCCCGTCATCAAAATTATATGGCACTCTCTTCAAATTCACATATTTAAACAAAATTAGTGTTTAGCCTGTAAAGTAAGAAAAACTAAAACAACGTAATTTGAAACTGAGCGTGTGTCATTCCAAATACATACAGTCTAAGTGACATTCAATAGCTTAGCTAATTAAAACGTACGATTAACAGGCGAGTTGACGGTCAAGCCAGGTCTATTACCAAATAAAAAAAAAAAACAGTCATTATATTTTCTAGATACACAAACTACTTAAATATCTTTGTAATCCTATATAGACACATATTTTATGGTTAGATGCACTCGTGCTCCACCTTTAGCCACACCAATATTTACCATCAGGCGATTTGGTAGTCAAATGTAGATCTATCTCGAATAAGCACAGTCAGTTACAGACAATGACTCTTAAAGTATACTTATACCTATAGTATACTTATACATGTACCTATGTATAAGTTGGTGCAGCGTGTCCAGTATCGGAGGTAAGCTTTTGTCACTAACAAACCCACCCTTTATCAAAATTCTAAGTTACCTTTTTCAAATTCACATGTTTAAGTTTGAAACATAATTAGTGATCAGCCTATAGAGTAAGAAAAACTAAAACATACTGAGATAGATACACATTACATAGCTACTCTTGCAGTTTATACATTTTCCCATCAGTTACGCTACCTACAATTATGTAAATAGGTAAGTAAATAGTTCATATGTGAAAGATATGATAGTACCTGCATCAAAATCTCTGCAAAAAGTCCACAGAGATAGGGAGTGGGCTTTGAAAAACTCCGTAGCTGACGCACAAAATAATATTATACGTGAAAAGAAATAATCAGCCAAGTGCGAGTCGGACTCACGCACGAAGGGTTCCGTACTATCATCTATAATACTACAAAGTTTAGTTCTGTTTATAAAATAACGAGAAATCAACGAAATTCCAAGTAGTAAATTGCAAACTTATAGGTAGGTTTTCGATACACATCCGGGCAGCATGACGACGCTCGCGCGAATACGCGCGGCTATGGCTCGCTCCGTGATGTTACCTCCCCCGCTACCCGCGCGGCCGTTGCTTAGCAACCGCCTCGCGCTACCACCACACCGCGGCGCGACGCTCGCACCGCGTTTAGATGCACGGATTATTTTCATTTTGTGAGTTTTCATGTATTAGATTAGGTATTTATTTTTATAGTTAATATATTTCTAAATATTTACTTACAAATATTCAAGTTTCTACCTGTTAATTAAGATCGAGTAAAAATTGCTTAAAAAGTTCTGTGAAAATTTGAAGCGTCTACCTGTTACCGTTTTTAATATTGAGCAAAAAAATACGAAAAAAACACGTTTATTGTATGTACCCTTTAATATTTTTTTTTTAATTTTTAGTATTTGTTGTTATAGCGGCAACGGAAATACATAATTTGTGAAAATTTCAGCTTTCTAGCTATCACGGTTTATGAGATACAGCCTGGAGACAGACAGACAGACAGACAGACAGACAGACAGACAGTGAAGTCTTAGTAATAGGGTCCCGTTTTTACCCTTTGGGTACGGAACCCTAAAAAGACCAACAAAAAGAAATGAGATCCCATCAAAAACATAACATGTACAAAAGGCCAAGTCTCGCTACGCAGCTCTCCTACTACAAAAAGTTGTGAGATCTAATGTAAAACCAAGTCAATTAATAATTTTAGTACTATCTATGAGAGTATTTATCCAACTATTTTGTAAGAAATTGTGATTTAATTAGTTAACTAACAACTTTTGTAGTAACCGTAACGATATTAAACATCTTTATTTCTTTAATAATTAAAATGACTTGGCCATCGCACGACAACACAATCACATAAACATTGATCTGTTGTTTGAAATAGTCCTAATTTTAAATAGGATTTGCGAGCCTAATTTATGCATATAATATTAGGTAGATTTTGTTGTATGTAGATTATATAATCATGTGCGATTGCCAAGTCATTCTAAAAGTAAAGTAAGTAAGTAGTAAGTATTGTAAAGTTTCCCGAGAATGATAGATATTCAAAAACATAACTATAAATTAAGAAACAATGACAGACTAGCCCTGCTAAGAGTAAGGCTTCGCAAAGTAGAAAAGGAAGGAGTGCATAACAAACTGGTTATGCATAATAAGTTGCCTGTTGCTTTAAGAAAGTTACCATTACTAGCTTTTAAAAGAAAAATGAAACTGTTTTTCGTCCAAAATGTTTTCTATAAGCTTAATGATTTATGGAAACGAAGTTAAGCGAAAATTTGTTTTCACATGAAAGTGCATAATGATGCTATGTAAATATATATCTTAAATTAAATTATTTTTTACATATTAACCTAAATGAAATGACACATATTTATACTCAATTGATGACATTAATTTATAATTTTAATAATTGTTTTATGATCATTTCAAATAGCTGTGGAATTCGCTGCATATACCTATATTTTAATTTTATATTTTATATTTTAATTTTAATAATGTACTCTGACTTACCTAGTATAACAAATCTCTGTTATGAGGTAAATAAAGTATCTAATCTAATCGTCACTGCTTGTTTTCGCTTTACGCAATTTCATCAAGTGTGGCAGTCCAACAATTGAATCGGTCAAGTTCTAAGACACCCAAATCTAAATTTCCAGGGTCCACTTACGTGACAGCCCTACCTTCTTATTATAATCTGGACTCAGAGAATAATTCTACGATCGCCGACGTCAGCCACTTCCATGACGAAGCGAAATCGGGGTTAGCCGTGGCTAACCGGAATTCGTCAAAGCCGTGACGAAGTGGATATTGCTATATGCTAGAACTTCGAGTACGCCGCCCTGAGGATCACGGACTGCCACCTGCTGCTTCGCGAATTCAAGGCCAGTGTGTCATCACGGTCGTCTAACGCATTTCGGTTCACATTTAGTGAACCCTTGATCCCTTTCTTAATTTGAACTTCATTAGCCTCCTTCTTACTACAAACTTATCTTACCTACCTTATTCTATATAGTACCTTTTATTATATTCACTTCTACATTAAATTTGTTAACTTCTTAACTGTCTTTCACTTACCCGCCTACTGCATAGAAAAAAATATACTCTGCCTCACAGAATTCGCCCTATTACAAGACCCAGAAGGATAATCTCCAATAATCTCCATACAAAACGCCTTATAAATTCGGGTCAATTTTATTTTTGCCATTTGACACTTAATTTTTTAATAAATTTATTTTAACCGTAGATACACGTCCATTTGCCAAATTTATCTACAAAGTTGCCTTTGAAAAGGATATCTCCCGATTTGATCGGGTAATCATGATTAAAGTCAGAATGGTCCATGGGAGATTGATACAATCATATAACTGAAATAATAGTAACTGAAGTCTGTTGTTTCAGTTTTATAAACTATAAAATTATTTTATTTGTTAGTTTGTCCGAAATTTTGGTACTAACGTGAAAATTTTGTCGGTTACACGTTTATCACGGTCAAAATATCACATATAAAATAACAGCTACTGTTAGTACATTGTAATAGTGTCCTTATGACTCTGAAAGAAAATCTGAAATAAAAAATGAAATCAGTAATTCAAATAATTTTATATGTAAGGGTGCCGCGTGCGAGCGAAACAGGCAGCGGCACCACTTTCATCACTTTATAAAAGAATCTAATGTATTTTTATTTGTAAATAAAAAATACAGTTCATGATGATAGTATTTATTAAATAAGTTTATATATGCAATTTACAAATCGTGACGTCATATAACTGATGTCACAACGACTTTGAGTTGCACGATCTGTTGAGAAGACTAGACTAGATTAGAGTCAAAGTAAGTTCATATTTTTAAGTATAAAAATGCATACCTGAACCTGTTATGCGACATTTTTTCTCCCTGCTTTTCTCTCGACGATAAGAACCACACAAGGACACCATTTTGTTTTTCACTTCCTTGACAGGCATATTAATTTGAGCAGATATTTGCCGCCAACTGTCTTCCCGCTGATTTTTGTTTAAATATTTTGGATCTTTAGGGTCCCAAAGCGCATTGTATATGCTGTACAGTTGTATTAAGCGAATGGACTCCTCCTGACTGCTCATGATATCAAAATTACAGAAGACAAACACGGCAAGAGACAAAACTTGAAGTAGCTTCGCGCGCGAGCCAAAACATAACCGTCCCCACCTAACGCACAGCGCTCACTGAGGCACCTTTGAGCGCGTCAAGTTTACCGACAACATATGGCTCGGGGCCATAGAGGAATATTATATCCCACCAAAAACATTTCATGTAAAATTGGTTGCCATGTGTCGCATTGTCATGCCACTTTCACTGACAAAAAGATATCAGATGAGATCTGACTGAATCTGAAGAGCCAAGCCGCTAACTCTATAAAATCTAAGGCTACAATACTTATCTCTGTAAACCTTCAATCTTGGTAAAAAAGCATGGCTTGGCCGTTTTCCGACGGTCAGTTACAAACATATGTCGCATAACATGTCGTACATGGACAAGGAAGAAAAAGAAACTAAAAGTTCTGCTCTTGAATGTTGTATAATCGGAATAGTAATGTAATAGTTCCATGAAAGTGAAACGACCAAGCCATGCTTTTTGACCAAGATTTAAGGTTTACAGAGATAAGTATTGTAGCCTTAGATTTTATAGAGTTAGCGGCTTGGCTCTTCAGATTCAGTCAGATCTCATCTGATATCTTTTTGTCAGTGAAAGTGGCATGACAATGCGACACATGGCAACCAATTTTACATGAAATGTTTTTGGTGGGATTTAATTTCTTTTTGTAAGAGACCCTGTAATTTCTGCAACGTTTTGTTTTAACGGAATGTATTTCCCTATGCATCTGTTATCATTTCTTTAGCAGTACACTCTCTCTCATAGCCTGTTTTTCTTGTTGACTTATTACTTAAAATAGATGATAGCTGCTGTAACCTTCAATTCTGATGTGGTGCCATACTATAGCGCGTGAATAAGAGTCGGTTTCCAGATACACTCTTCAGCACAAGTATAAAGTTGCAAATCGTCCCAATATTCTACAACATAACGAACAATAGCACACCTTAACTTGCAACGCCACATCAAATACGGTCTTATATAGATTGAGTAAATGTCAATGAATCGAAAAGGCATGAACCATTTCCAGGCATACTATGAACTGTAGAGACGATAGGGCCCTAGCCCTTCTCCCAAAGAAATTGTTTCGTTACTCATATTGTTCGTCTTATTTCCTTTTTATAGGGATACGTCCACTAAACCGACTTTAGATTTATTCTTGTATCCAGACTATTATTCAATAACTTAAATTCTTAACCTATAACCTAATACCCCTTCTCTAACAAGATCGGTCCCGAATCCAAGCTTCTAAATAAGCTCTCGGTTGAAAGTATTATAATTTTCTGTGTAAATAAGTCCCTAAGCCTAAGTAAGTACTACCTAAAACAAACCGAGTCATCAATTAAAGTCGAATAATGTATATATATATATATATAACATACAAACCTATAACCTAATGTATATATATATAATACAAACCCATATTTACTAAACAAACATGAAACAACGAACGAAAACGATACTATTTATCCTTATACCAAATAAACCGTTATCATAAACGAGAACCAAATCAGAACGAACGAATACACAACACAGACCAACCATCAATACGGAATACCTAGGTGCCTCAGCGTGTCGACTTCCAAAATTGATTTGCGACAGAGCGCGAGAAATGATACCGTGTGCTAACTTGAGGCGCACGCCATCTAGTATCGCCTTTAGAAACTAATTAGATAAACGATCCTCACTGAGTGGTAAAATTGTCGTATTTTAGATGTGAATCATATCTAAAGTACAAAATCTAAATAAATGAAACTTTGTATGTTTTATAAATGTACTGTCTACTTTTTATCCTGAAAATTTGGGCTCTCTAGTATTATCCATATAGAAGTTATGTTGTGTTACAGAAATATAGACACACACACAAGTTCACACTTTAAAAGGGTTGGAGGGTGAAAAATACAAATATGGTAATTTTTCTGTTGTTTATGTACCAATCGTAGTTTGCATACCAAATTTCAGCTTTCTGAAACTTCAGGAAGTACCCTATCTTTTTGATTACACTCAGGGGGTGTGCTCCCACAAATAAAGGGTTGGAGGGTGAAAAGTAATAATATCTTAATTTTTTCGTGGTTCGTATGTAAATATTAGCTTACACACCAAATTTCAGCTTTCTAAGACTTCAGGAAGTACCTTATATTAATTATTGATGAGAATAACGTAATAGCCCCCAAATAAGGGTAGAGGGTGAAAAATACAAATATCATAATTTTTCTGTTGTTTATGTACCAATCGTAGTTTGCATACCAAATTTCAGCTTTCTACTACTTCAGGAAGTACCCTGGAATATTGATGACGAGAACGGGATAACCCCAAATAACCCCAAATAGGGGTTGGAGGGTGAAAGTTACAAATATCTTAATTTTTCTGTTGTTTGTGTGCAAATTGTAGCCTACATACCAAATTTCAGCTTTCTAAGACTTCAGCAAGTACTTTATCTTTTTTATGATCATCAATTAATTTGTGCCAAATCGGCGTATTTTAGGTATTAATAAAATCGAAAGTATAAAAGCTAGATACATGAAACTTTTAACATTTTATTAGACCGTGGACCACACTTGATCCTGAAAATTTGAACCCTCTAGTGTTATCGAGGCCGAAGCTATGAGGGTCTAAAAATCCGACGAATGTGTTCGAGAAAAGATAGTCCCGGCCGTACCCGCTGGCTCACATGGCGGGTGCACGGCCGTGCCCCCAGATACAGGAACTCGGGGCCGAGCCGTGCTCGGTCGAGCCAACGCGCACCCGAGGCAGGCCGAGGCACGTCCACACCAGCCGAGGCATTTGGCTCGCGAGGCTGCCGCGCGAGCCTGTGCGCTAGGTGGGTACGCGGCTATTGAGACTGGAAAGACTATATTTTAATGCTACAGTGAAACATACGTGTGTGTGTGTGTGTGTGTGCGTGATAAATGTGTACATAATGTAGGTTAAGATCACGAAGGTTCGACAGTAAGGTAAACATATATTACGTTTTTTTTGTTTGAGTGCAACGGTCCACGCCCGGCTATTTCATTCGGAACTTCATTTTTGAAAATAGGATAAAACAGCAAATGTTTATTTTATTATAGCAGAGTTCCTACATTGTAGTTAACATAGCACTATTTTTTGTCCTCCGTATTCATTAACACATTACTGCCTCTCGAAAAGTGGATTTATCACATAACTTAGATAAGTATGTCAATGATTAATTCGTAGCACCAATAATGGACCAAATTAATTTGATTAAATTCTACTGAATAAAGCACCCCTCGGTTTCACCCACAGTGATGATATTATTATATGGCCAAGTGCGTATCTTGCCACGCGCAAAGTAGGGTTCGGTAGTTGCACATCATAATTTGAGTGAATTTATAACAGGTTCTTTAATTTGATATTATGAACATACGAGTTAGCATAATGTTAGTTTAAATTAAATTTGCACAAAATGTTCATATAGGTATTAATTCTCTAAGTAAATTATTTAAGCAAAAGCTGGAGGACGAATTCTATCAAATTATACCAACTTACCATGTAAACTAGGCCCACAAGAACATATAAGGAATTTTAATTTGAAAAAAAATAATCTCAACACTTTATTCTACAACTTTTTCAGTGTGATTATTAATATGTATGTTCATGCCACATTACGACATTCAAGTAGTAATAGTTTATGAGCAAAGCCGCGGACAGACAGACAGACGGACTGTCATGGCGAAACTATAGGGTTCCTTGTATACTACGGAACCCTAATAACGATGATGATAATAATGAATAATTTATTTTTTATTTGTTTAGCAATAGCGCTCACCTCTCCTCCCGTGTGCTCTACTAGGACATGCCTGGCAGCTAGCCGTGAGAGTGCGCTGTAGACGGACGCAGCGCGCTCACCTCTCCTCCCGTGTGCTCTACTAGGACATGCCTGGCAGCTAGCCGTGAGAGTGCGCTGTAGACGGACGCAGCGCGCTCACCTTTCATCCCGTGTGATCGTAAACAGTGGGTACCTAACTGTATCCTATATCCGTATCCAGGTTGTCAGATATGTATCTCTGATAGTATCGCGTCCGATGTGCGCCTACATATAACAATATTTATCATATTTAACCATTATTGACTGGCCTGCCTGGGTTAGTTGGTAGTATGTCTGCTTGCTGAGCTGTAGGTCGTGGGTTCGATCCCCACCCAGGACAAACATTTGTGTGATGAGCATGGATGTTTGTTCTGTTAGATACAAACCTTATTATATGTATGTACATTCGATAAGTTTAAAATAAGAACAAGTTATGAAAGATGTCGATTCTGTTGTAGTAAAAATTACGAATTATATTTTCACTCTCAATCTCTGCTATGTTTAATTTGTATAAGTAAATATACTATAATATGTTCTGTGTCTGGGTGTTTCTATGTATCATCATATGTATATATTTACAGAAAAAAGTATATATGTATTCTATCCTTTCATTTCATTGATAATGAATATGAAAGGCAATTTACGAGTACCTATGCGCCTAAAACGTAAACTCATGGACATGTGCATTCTCCCCATCCTCACATATGGCACTCAAACTTGGTCTTTGACAATGGAACAAAGGTCCACTCTCGCGGTTTGCCAACGAGTGATGGAGCGCAGTATTCTGGGCGTGAAGCTACAAGATCGCATCAGAAACACAATACTGCGCTCCAAAACTCAGATTATTGATGTCACTCATAAAGCTGCTATGTTAAAGTGGGAATGGGCTGGACACGTCTGCCGGATGCCAGAAGATCTATGGACAAAATCCACCACTAACTGGGTCCCAACAGGTAAACGGCCGCTTGGTCGGCCGTTTACCTGTTGGGACAAGATTGGCGCTCAATAACAGCCAATAGACAATTTTGGAAGGAGGGTAGAGAGGCCTTTGCTCAACAATGGGACAGGCTGATATAATAATAATATAATAATGTATTCTATCAGCCATCTAGTTCCATAGTACAAGCTTTGCTTAGTTTGGGCTGTGTGAAATGTCCACAAATATTTTTATTTATTTATTTCATAGCACAAACAACAGAAAGTAACAATATTTTGGTTAATACATGAGAGTACATTGGTGTCGTTCTAGGCTACTTTCCAAAAATATATGTGCCTAATATGATTAGAACATAAAATGGTTAGAGCAAAAATCGCAAGAGGCAAAAGAATAACAATTTTAACAATTTACAAAGCAGGCTATAGTATATATAAATATGATGCGCAATATGTATTAATATCTTATCTTAAAATTTAAACAAAATTTCCTTTAATTGCTTTTGAAATATGTACAACTTCGAATTAAAAATATCAATATCAATGTCTCTGTTATATGCTAAATACATAAGCTTATTGAACTGGCGACTCATGTTTCCTATAGGATTATAATAAGATATATTGTTATTGCAAACTTGAATATAAAATAATTTATGACTAAGTTTGTGAGATTTGAATCTGGTATTAAAATTTAAGAGATCTATAGAAGAGGAGGAGAGTCAATGTAAGAATGGATTATTTTGTAGAGTAGTATGGATTCTATATATTTTCGACGCACTTCAAGTGAGATCATTTCAAAATGTTTCAGTCTCTCAGGATAAGATGAAAGTTTACGACTCATACCATTTCTATAACTCAGAATTTTAAGAAACCGCTTTTGAATTTTTTCAATTCGATTCATGTGGATTTTGTAGAAAGGTGACCAAATCACTGAGTTGTATTCAAGTACACTACGAATGAGAGTGTAATATAAATAGATGAGACTTTTAGGTTTACGACATGCAACACAAATAAGATAAATCTAACGACACCTCGTACATCAAACAGGTAATATAGAAACAGGTTCTATATTTACATCTCACAACTTAAATCGGTTCTTATCCACCGTTTAATATATATTAACCACATACGCACCCTTATATATATGTACCTACAATGTCTGTAGCTCCTACACACATACACTAACTCGCGGCCGCGGCGGCTGCAGGTTTCCCCGGAGACGGAGCCTGGCTCGCTGCAGATCCTTTCGGACCGGAAACATGATCGTCCGGTTTATTTTCACTTTTCCCCTTGCCTTTCTCATGTTTGCCTTTAGGGGTAGGCATCCACTTGATGGAGACCCTGAAGGTCAACTTCTCGTCCATGATGAAGTGCGAGAGGTAGTCCAAGGGAAGCACCGCGCATATCCCCAGGCGGAACACTTCGTCCGCTTGGATGGCGTCGTTGAAGCAGTGCTCCGAGAAGGTGGCCCTCCGGCGGGAGTCCCTGTTGCTGGTCACCACCACTTCGTAGATGTACTGCTTGGCGATACTCTTGCAGCCGATGTACTGGACGGTCCAGTACGCCTTCTTCTGGACGGTGTCCACTTTCAAGCTGATGATGAAGAGCATCTTGCCCTGGGACACGAGGAACAAGTGTCGCTCGTCCTTGTCCGCAGCGATGTCGACCACGATGTCGCAGTCGAAGGAAGCTCTGCAGCACTCGACGTGCCGCTCTGCGCAGTGGGACATTATGTCGTTCAGTTTGCCTGCAACGGGAACAGCTACGTGAATGTTTTAGCTACTTATCACAAATATTTTGCGTCTAGTTGGGTTGCAGCACTTCATTTGTACATGTTTCGGAGATTACAGCACCTAAACTTGAGCTACATGCTTTTTCCTTGAATAAATTTTGTATAAATTGTATTTAAAAATGTGTTAAGATAACATATACAAATGTAATACTTAAAAGACTAGCATACTCGCCGCGACTTCGTACGCGGCGCAGTAACATCTCTCGCGGCTATTGTAATATTATATAACACCTCAATAAAAGTAATTTTAAAAAAAACCGGACAAGTGCGAGATATACATCGTAAAAAACCTGTTTTAGCTTATGCTAGTAAAGCTCTTTCATATGATAGCCCACATGATACGGTTAATTCACTTTAAAATTTGGACCTTCATTCCTTGCATAAAGACACTATTTTTTGTTGATTAAATTAAAAATGACCAGTTTTCGGATTTTTTCCTATATGTGTACTCTAACACAACACACTTCTTGCCAAATTTCATTGTTCTAGGTCAACGGGAAGTACCCTGTAGTAGCGGTCATATTTCATTGCACACCGCTACGTAGGTATATGAGATCGCGAGCGCTGAGACGGCTGTTGGGACGCGGAGCGACGCGGCGACGTGCGCCTGCGCGGAGCATTCATCGGGGACTGGCCGCTAGTGCTGGGCGTTTTTTCCTATAACGGTTTTAAAAACTAGTTACTCTACGAAAAACGAACAAACGCTTATGCCGATATGACACAACCAGTTACAAAAAAAACGAACGAACGAACTCGCGTCGCGCGACTGCTGAGTGCAGCAGAAATAACGAAACGAGAAAAACGAAAACGTATCCACTTTATGAGCCATAATGTTCTATCTCTATTGCATAAGGTCTATTTTTGATTGAATAGTAAACTCGTTTTTTGTAACTACATTTTGGCCCAAGTTAGAAAGTTCTCTATCTCAACTCAATAAAGTCTATTATTGATTGAAATTAGAAACCAGTTATTTTCTAACCACATAATGATACAAGGCAAAATATTCTTTAACATAACAACTTAAAGACTAATATTGTCTGAAATAAGAAAAAAAAACGTTTTATTTACAACCGTTTGGCCGTTTTGTGTTACCGTTTCAAGCAATCAAGAAACGCTTTTTAGGAAAATCCGTTTCGTTTCACGTAAAACTAAAAAATTGCAAGTGATATAGAAACAACGAAACGTACCGATTTCATGATCGAATAATATAATAGTGCTATTTCTATTGAATACGGTCTACTTTTGATTGAATAGTAATCCAGCTATTTGGTACTAGACAATGGCCTGTTTTTGGCGGGAACGTCTTAGTAACGTGTTGTTGCTATGTTTTATTTTCCTAAACTTGTGTTATTTTGAACATTAATGCTATAAAAATGGTGGTGTTTTATTCATTAAGTGTTCGATAAAGTGCGTGTGTGTGGGCAAGTGAAATAAAGCAGTAAAACATGTGATTTTACGTTGTCTGCAAAACTCCATAGAAGCTTCTAGTAAAGTCGCCACCACTTTACTGAAGCAGGACTCGACTTATAAATTGACTGTATACGTGACTTAGATTGTGACTAGAACATTTACAACTTGTTTTATTCAAGAAACAAAAAATCCTAATACTTGACACTGGAAAATGCTTTAATGCGGGTCCAATACAAAAAAAAGAAGAAGGATGATCATACTTCTTCTTTTTTTTGTATTGGACCCGCATTAAAGCATTTGCCAGTGTCAAGTATTAGGATTCTAGGTTTAATAATTAGACTAACAATTATTGGTAAAATGTGCAAGCATGATGCCAACATCAAGCAAAAAAGTCTAATTGTCAACTCATCGCGTCATACGGCTGATTGTCTAGAGTTTTTTTTCGATGTTGGCATCATGCTTCCACATTTGCCATTTGTTGAGTTTATACGTGTCTAGAGTTTAATTATATACGTTTTGTAATATTTAAAAAAAAAAACGTTTTTTTACAACCGTTTCTAAAAACGCTTTTTTCTATAAAAAAAACGTTTCGTTTCGTTTTTCGTAAAACTCTAAACGACCCAGCTCTACTGGCCGCGGCGGCCGCTCCTTTTCTTTATAGAATAGAATATATTTATTGATAGATGGAATTACAACCTTAGTTAACCTTACTATGATTAAATAGTAAGTGTTGAGCATCACATCTATCTCGTCAATCGAATTAGTTTAAAATACAATTATACAGAATTAAATAATTAGAAATATAAATTTTAGCTGTAAAGGGGCTATAAAAATGTGACATAATGTGTTATATATATATATATTATTTAGTAGGCTCAAGATGGCTAATCTCGAAAGTCATTCTCGAAATACCTACTCTTTGAAAGTGTATATATGGTTCTGTCTAACAATAGCACTTTAACAGTATTGGAAAACTGTGTTTCATCACTTAAAGACTTTATAAATTCAGGTAGTTTATTGAATAAAGTTTGGCCCATAATCATCTTACGTGCGAGACAAAGAGGCGAGACATGTTGTCTCGCTCACACACTCCATTTCCAAAATTATACTGTACCTCTATAAGGACTTATATTTTGTTTAAGTTATAATTTATTTTGAAAACATGACATTGAATCGGACTGAGTTTTCAATTGATCTTCCCATCTTCCTGGACATCAGCGACCCCCACAACCCCATAGGTTTTGATTCCCTTGTGAGTGTCAAAATGTGCCTTTTTTACGATATATTCGGCTGTAACTTTATTTACGAAAACTTAGAAACTATTTTTCTTTCTGCAGCGAGATACTATGGATCTGCGTATATGGTTTTAATTTCAACTCGTAAAGATCTTGACACCCGACGGACGGACAGACGGACAACAAAGTGATCCTAAAAGGGTTCCGTTTTTTCCTATTGAGGTACGGAACCCTAGTAATTAAACCGACTTCAAACTGAAAAGAGGGAAATAACACGAAGAAAATAAAAAATAGTTAGTTTACGTACCTACTTAGGTAGACGCCTATTAATGATATTCTTCGTGTTATTTCTCTCTATCCAGTTTGAAGTCGGTTTAATTTTTTTTAAATTGCTTTTATTAATTTTAAAATATTAGCGTTTCAACGACGCTATAAAAACTACTGGGCGTATTTGAGCGCAATTCGGTAGGTTTACTATGTGAAAGGATCTGGCATACTTTATAACGCAAAAATTTGGCGTTACAATAGTAGTGAAATTTTGTGAATACAATTTTTAGTTTCAAACAAAATGGGTAAATACTATTAATAAAACTGGCCAAGTGCGAGTCGGACTCGCCCATGAAGGGTTCCGTGTCATTATCTATAAAAACAGCAAAAAAATCATGTCTCGCGCGCCGTTGAAACTTCGAATATTATAGTTTTTGTAATATACATATATAGGTATGTATATCGGGTAGGTGTGGGCCTTACCTCGCCAGAAGCACTTCCCGAACACAACTCCGAGAGGACACTCCATGTCTCGATAGATGCACTCCTTAAGGTGGGTCGCTACCACCGCGCCGTGCATCGAGTACCAGCAGCCCAGCGACTTGTTCGGGCACTCCACTTTCACCTGGAGAATAATACCTCGCATCACTCCTTAGAATAATACCTCTCACCACTCCTTAGAATAATACCTCTCACCACTCCTTAGAATAATACCTCGCATCACTCCTTAGAATAATACCTCACACCACTCCTTAGAATAATACCTCGCACCACTCCTTAGAATAATACCTCGCACCACTCCTTAGAATAATACCTCGCACCACACTCCTTAGAATAATACCTCGCACCACTCGTTAGAATAATACCTCGCACCACTCCTTAGAATAATACCTCGCACCACTCCTTAGAATAATACCTCGCACCACTCCTTAGAATAATACCTCGCACCACTCCTTAGAATAATTCCTCGCATCACTCCTTAGAATAATACCTCGCATCACCCCTTAGAATAATACCTCGCACCACTTCTTTGAATAATACCTCGCCCGCTCCTTATTATAATACCTCGCACCACTCCTTAGAATAATACCTCGCATCACCTCGTAGTATTCCTGCGAGTGGAACAAAGCAGGCGGTAGGTTACCTTGTTCAGGATTCTCTCCAGTTGCCAGTTCCGCACGTGCGTCATGGCGCGCCGGCAGATGGGGCAGACCGGCGGCACCAGGGACTTGGTGCAGCCGCTGCAGAGGCTGTGCCCCGACTGGCACTGGAAGATGGGCGCCGTCATCGTCTCCATACACACCGGACATTCCGGTAACTCTATGGTGGCCCCGACAACGGGCGCTCTGTGCAGATAATAACGTATTTATAACATCGACATGGTTTGCCGTTCCTGTCTTATAATATAAACGACAATGGCGACTGGCGACCAATAACAACTCGCCGTTTAGACAATAAAAACTTGGTTGATCACTAGTCCATGTTTGTCAAAAACTTGAAACCCAAGCTATAAATACATATATACCTACTAGAAGAAAACCTTTCTGCTGAAACTCGATAACAATAACGAGAAATCAACGAAATTCCAAGTAGTAAATTGCAAACTTATAGGTAGGTTTTCGATACACATCCGGGCAGCATAACAACGCTCGCGCGAATATCACGGTCAATTAATAATTTTAGTACTATCTATGAGAGTATTTATCAACTATTTTGTAAGAAATTGTGATTTAATTAGTTAACTAACAACTTTTGTAGTAACCGTAACGATATTAAACATCTTTATTTCTTTAATAATTAAAATGACTTGGCCATCGCACGACAACACAATCACATAAACATTGATCTGTTGTTTGAAATAGTCCTAATTTTAAATAAGATTTGCGAGCCTAATTTATGCATATAATATTAGGTAGATTTTGTTGTATGTAGATTATATAATCATGTGCGATTGCCAAGTCATTCTAATTATTAAAGAAATAAAGATGTTTAATATCGTTACGGTTACTACAAAAGTTGTTAGTTAACTAATTAAATCACAATTTCTTACAAAATAGTTGGATAAATACTCTCATAGATAGTACTAAAATTATTAATTGACTTGGTTTTACATTAGATCTCACAACATTTTGTAGTAGGAGAGCAGCGTAGCGAGACTTGGCCTTTTGTACATGTTATGTTTTTGATGGGATCTCATTTCTTTTTGTTGGTCTTTTTTCTTTTCACGTATAATATTATTTAGTGCGTCAGCTACGGAGTTTTTCAAAGCCCACTCCCTGTCTCTGTGGACTTTTTGCAGAGGTTTTGATGTAGGTACTATAATATCTTGCACATATGAACTATTTAAAAACTATTGTCATTGGGAGCTCTCGTATGATATCAAAAATTGATTGGTCTCATCTACCACAGGTAATTTTTGACGGGGTCGTTATCCCTATTAGTGACTCAGTAAATAATCTTGGTATAACCATAGACAAACAGTTTTCCTGGGGTCCTCAAGTAGCAGAAGTCAGGCGTAAAATCTTTGGTTCTGCAGCTTCGCTTAGAAGACTTCAAAACTTTCTTCCAATTACTACTAAAACTGCGCTTGTAAAATCTCTCCTTTTCCCTATATTGGATTATGCAGACGCTTGCTATCTGGACTTAACCGAAGAGCAGCTGGACAAACTTGAGCGTTTACAAAACTTTTTCATTCGGTTCATATTTGGTTTACGCAAGTATGACCATATTTCTGAATTTCGCCAAAAGCTGAAATGGTTACCTATCCGCCTTCGCCGTAATTCTCATTTTCTCTCCTTCCTATACAAGATCCTGTTTAATCCTGCCACCCCAGTATACTTGAAGGAACGATTTGAGTTCATCCAAGGCCACTCCAGTTCCTTGCGTTCATCCCGCGCCCTTAAGCTCACTCTCCATACCTCATCCCATTCCAACCTCTCTTACAACAAATCCTTCACTGTTCAAGCTGTTCTACTGTGGAACGCTTTGCCGGTTACGATTCGGCAGGCTAAATCGCTTGATATATTCAAGAATTTAGTATATAATCATTATCTATCTGTATGTTGATTGGTATAGTTATATATTTATGTATATTGTTTATATTGATATGTATTTAGGTATGTTTAGTATATATATATATATTATTGTATTTAAGTATTGTATTAGTTTGTAAATTTTTGCTTATTTAGGTATATGTAACATAAGTATATACACCACCGTCCTTATTATATTACTGTTAGTTTCTGTCCATCCAAAGGTTGCCTGGAAGAAATCGCTTAAGGCGATAAGGCCGCCCCTTGTACTACTGCTAATTACATTATTGTTTATTTTTAAGTTTATTTATAAGGTGTAGATACAATAAAGCAATATATTATTATTATTATTATTATTACTTACCTATTTACATAATTGTAGGTAGCGTAAGTGATGGGAAAATGTATAAACTGCAAGAGTAACTATGTAATGTGTATCTATCTCAGTATGAAATTACAGTATGTTTTAGTTTTTCTTACTCTATAGGTTGATCACTAATTGTGTTTCAAACTTAAACATGTGAATTTGAAAAAGGTAACTTAGAATTTTGATAAAGGGTGGGTTTGTTAGTGACAAAAGCTTACCTCCGATACTGGACACGCTGCACCAACTTATACATAGGTACATGTATAAGTATACTATAGGTATAAGTATACTTTAAGAGACATCGTCTTTGACTGTACGTTTTTATGGGCGGAATAAGGTCGTGCTGCTCTTGCGCACACTTGACGAAATGGATCCTTTACGTCGATGCTCGAGACTAAGTAGCTTCTTGGCAACTAGTTTATTATCATCTGTTATAACATCTTGGCTTGCCAATCAACGGACTCCATTTAAAATTTTCCGGCTATACTTGTCTGCATCGAAAAAAAAGGTGGCTTTATAGTATTATTATTTTTTAAGGGTATACTTCCCAAGTGATCCCGTAGAAATGTTATCAAATTCGCTTCAGTATTTTGTTTTCATCAGCATCATTCATTTCATGTCATCCAAGTAATAAACGATTGCGTATTTTGAAGTTTTTTTTTTGTTTTTTAAAGAATTACTTATTGAAAAGGCCTTCCTATATTCCACTTTACTCTATATTTACCTAAATAACTACCTATCAATCGGCTCAAGCCATAATTTTGCGGGTTTAACCGATGAAAACTCGCATGAACCGCAAAGTTAACTTAGTAATCCTATATAAATGTATGAAATTACAAAGTTACCTATGCAGTTAACATATCTCGAGAATGGGACTGAAATTGTTATATGTCTTAATTTTTCCTTACTTTGTAGGCTAAACACTAATTGTGTTCAAAGTTTGAAGCTTGTATGTCTGCTAGAAGTACCTTAGAATTTTGATGATCGGTGAGTGAGTAGATGAGTCAGTGACAAAATCAAGGAAATTTAACTTGAAATAATTCTTAAACTACAGGTTCAAATTGAATGAAATTTGGAAACGTACTTAGTACTATTATACTCTCTTTGTCTGTGAAATTTCAGGCTTCTAGCTTTATCCACAACAAAGTTACAGGGGGGTCAAAAGTGCTCTGAATGGCTTCGAGAAAAGGATGGTACGGCGTGGCCTTGCCGCTCAACTTGGCGGGGCCACTGCCGTGCCCCCAGATAATAATGACTTTACGTACGAGTACGTAAAAAAGTAGCAACTGTGAATCACCTCTTTTGATGGAGGTATAGTTTTCGACCAATTCAGAACCCGAATAATTGTGAATAGAGGTAGAGTGGTAGGTACGAGTATAACTTGCAAGAAAGTATCTACCTACTTACTTTTTATTCGAGCCTGCTTTAGCCATCTTGAAGTGATGCACAACCGACTCGCCACTGAAACAATAAATATATATATCTTTCTACTATGTCATAGTAATGATAATTAACGGACTTACAACGGACGGACGTAAAACAAAATATCCGACTGCAGACAAGCGATTTTTGTAGTCTAACTTACGATTTCGTTACCTACGCTTGATACGTTCTTAGGGTTTCGTAGTAACTACGAGAAACCCTTACAATGTTTGTACACAGTAATTTTACTCACAGACTATCATTTTACATTAACGAAATTTGGTATGTAGATGTGTTCTGTAAACCGCTACAAAATGCCGTAGTCAAATTATATATTTATAGTTTAAAAACTGAAGCAACCGACTTCTCATGGATGCCATTGTCAGAACTGGTCGAAATTGAAATGGGACTACACGGGAAGCACCAGCTTTCAAATAAAAAAGAATCATCAAAATCGGTTCACCCAGTTGAAAGTTATAAGGTAACAAACATAAAAAAAAAAAGAATACAGTTGAATTAAGAACCTCCTCCTTTTATGACGTCTGTTGAAAACAAAAATAAGGGTGGCATTCCATACATATAATATAAGTATAATGAAGGGATATTTTATTTTATACCACACCATAGTGTGAGGTATCGTTGAATAGGTCTTTTATAATTATAGTTTAAAAAACCGGACAAGTGCGAGTCAGAATCGCCCACCGAGGGTTCCGTACAAACTAGTAGATAAAAGGGGGAAATCATATATATTTTTTTTATATTTTCCTTCATAAACCGAAATATATACATCGTAAAAATATTTAAAAACCTGTTTTAACTTATGCTAATGAAGCTCGTTCATATGATAATGATACGGTTAATTCACTTTAAAATTTGGACCCTCATTCCTTGCATAAAGACACTATTTTTTGTGATTAAATTATAAATGTCCAGTTTTCGGATTTTTTCCTATATATGTACTCTAACACAATGCTTCATATTTTTCATAGTTCTAGGTCAACGGGAAGTACCACATAGGTTTTGATTCCCTTGTGCGTTTTTTACGACATATTTGGCTGTAACTTTTTTTTTACGAAAACTGAGAAATTCGATTTTTCTTTCTGCAGCAAGTGACTATAGGTCTGCGTATATGGTTTTAATTTCAACACGATACCTTCACGTGTTCCCGAAATAAAGGTCTTGACAAGAGATTGCAAACCGGGCCCGGCCATTCTTACCGGGCCCGGTTACCGAACCCGGCAAAGGCGTCGCCAGCCCATGGCCCAGGGGGGCCCGGGGGCAAGTTAATATTATGGAGGATGAGAAAAATAAGAATTGTAGGTACAGGTACAATTGCACGGCCTTAGAACTTTGGTTGCTTTGCAGTTGGCTACATTTTTAAATCACTAGGGGGGGGGGGGGGGCAGCTACCCCCCTTGCCCCCCCTTGGGGACGCCCTTGGGCGTTATTTTAGTTAGTTAGTTACCTACGTTAGTTATCTACGTTTGGCTTCACTCGCGATTTCTTAATTTTTATGGCCGATTTCTTGAGGGACCGGTGTCAATATGTGAGGCATGGTACATATGTACCTCAACCATATTGCACTAGTTCTGGTGTAAGCCAGGGTTCTGTCACTGGTCCGTTACTCTTTCAAATGATGGTTCACGACCTACCTAATGTACTATCTACCGCCAAATGTCTTTTGTATGCGGATGACCTTAAACTATTTTTTGAAATTAAATCTTCTAGTGACTGCCTGAAATTGCAGGATGATATCAATCAAATTTACGAATGGAGCGTGAGAAATAAAATGACATTTAATATAAGTAAATGTAACGTCATGACCTTTGATCGTAAAAGAAATCCAATACAGTTTGATTATCATTTAAACAACGTACCTATAAATAGGGTTAACTGTATCAAAGATTTGGGGGTAAATTTTGATCGCAGTCTAACTTTTCATGATCATATATCAGAACTCGCAAAAGAGTCTTACCGGCGCCTTGGCTTCGTCCTACGGAATGCTAAAGACTTCAAAAATCCTGAAGTAATTAAAACATTATATAACTCCTTAGTTAGAAGCAAACTTGAATCGAGTGCTTGTGTCTGGAACCCCTATCATGTCACCTACGCGCGAATGCTTGAAAAAGTCCAAAAGGCCTTTTTAAGGTCACTGTATAAGAAAATTTATGGTTACTATCCGTTTCTGTATCCAACTAAATTCCTGCTCGGTCAGCTTGGTTACAACTCTTTGGAAGTTAGAAGGATGTTAGACCAGCTAACTATCTGCTGTAAGGCGCTTAGGGGGTCCGTCGATTCTATACGTCTGCACGACTTGCTATGCGTACTGTTCGTACCGGACGAGCCCGGGGTTCCAGCAAACAGACGTGGTCGCCCGCATGACCTGTTCCACGTAGATCGCGGTCGCACAGTAGCACGTTCTATGTCGCCCCTGAATCGTGCCCGTCGCCACTTAAACGCACTCCTTGCTGCCAACCCTGATTGTGACATCTTTTGTGATAACTGGAAGACAATTTTAAGTACCTCCTTGACTTATTGTGAAAATCAATTGGATCAATGGGACAGGTGTAAAAAGCCTGATGATTCATTGGACTTTGACGATAACCTTTGAGTTTATTGACTTGGTACTCTGAGTACTTACCCGAACGGTATATTTTACTTTGTATGACATAATTATTTTTTTGTAATGACATGCTAGGCGTATTGCCCATTTGACATTTTTGTATTGACATTTTAAATGATATTGTATTTATATAATGAATATTTTGTAATCCTCACACATTTGTTTAAGACATTGTTTAAGAATAATTTTTGAATATTGTGAGATAATTGTAATTGGTCTTTTTCCGTTTTTATCTCAATAAACGAATTTATCATTTATCATTTATCATTGGGACCCGGTAGGTATGAAAACCGCGGCGTGTTTAAGAAAAATATAATATTTTAATAAGAGTTTGTTTTGTTTATACCAAATATTACCAAAGCTACCAAATCTATCTAATCTAAGTTGTTATGACAAGTTTAGCGCTTTAAGCTTTATTAGTTTCATATTCTAATACTATGTTTCAAATGGACAATATAACGAGTAAAGAGAAAGACCTGCTTGCTTAAACTTATAAAAAAAATGGTTGTCTGTAAAGTCGGTTTACGGACGATAGTTTAACGTGACAACGTCATAACAAAACATTGATGAAATGATGATGATGTAACAGGGCAAGGAGTGAAGGAGTCATACTTTTTCGTGCGAGCAGCCGGCTTTCATCGATTTATTAGACGTTGTCAAATCAAAAAATAATTGGTTGTCTGTAAAGTTGGTTTACGGACGATAGTTTAACGTGACAACGTCATAACAAAACATTCTATGTATCATATGTATATATTTACAAAAAAAAAAGTATATATGTATTTTATCAGCCATCTAGTTCCATAGTACAAGCTTTGCTTAGTTTGGGCTAGATGGTGTTGTGTGAAATGTCCACAAATATTTATTTATTTATTATTACTTATTATTGATGAAATGCAAACGTTACAATGAGCGTTACGGGACAATGAGTCATCCTTTTTCGTGCATGTAGCTGACGTTCATCGATTTATTAGACGTTGTCACGTCAAAAATGTATAATTAGTATGTACTAATACTAATGTTACTATTCCGTCCATAAGTAAAAGTAATCAATTCTGTATTAAATCAGAGATTTTGAGACTTTGAGTGAGACTGATTACTGTGATTATTATTGATTTGCTAGTTTTAAATAAATATTAACTCGTAACCTTGAATCATTGTCCTACTTTAGCGAATTCATCGCTAATACTTTAACGGTTTCATCGCTAACACATCAACCCGGCCGGGTTGAAAACATACCGGTTGCAATCTCTAGTCTTGAGACCCGGACGGACGGACAGACAGACAGACAGACGGACAACAAAGTGATCCTATAAGGGCTCCATTATTTTCTTTTGAGGTACGGAACCCTAAAAACTGAAGCAACCGACTTCTCATGGATGCCATTGTCATAACTGGACCAAATTGGACCACACGGGAAGCACCAGCCTTCAAATAAAAAAAGAATCACCAAAATCGGTTCACCCAGTCGAAAGTTCTTCGTAGGTTCGATCCCCACCCAGGGCAAACATTTGTGTGGTAAGCATGGATGCAAGGCATGGATGCTTGTTCTGTGTTTGGCTGTTTCTATATTTATTTACAAAAATCAAGTAAGCATAAGTATAATAAGTATTATATCAACCTAGTCTATGTTTAGGGAAGTTTACTATGTTACTGTCATAATTGACAGTGACAACTAGATATAGTTTCCCGGCAATTTTGGATGTTGGGTTAACGTTTAATCAAGATGGCGATCGCTATGTAATAAAACATGATTATTAAAAGTTGATTAAAGATTGACGAGTATTATTAAAACAAACATGATGTCAGGTGTGGACTCCCCGCCGCTGCGTGGTATGCGGTTTGAGGGAAACTTGGCGGCCAATTTTAAAGAATTCCGCCAACGTTTAGACATCTACTTATCGGCTACCGGCCTTGATGAGGCGAAAGACAAAAGAAAAATCAGCATATTGCTTAATTACATTGGAGATCAAGGCATTCAAATCTACAATACGTTCAATTGTAAAGGTAACGAAAGTTTGGAGCAGGTGCTAACACTCTTTGAAAAGTACTTCTCGCCTAAAAAGAACCTAACCATTTTACGAAATGAGTTCTTTTGCATAACTCAGAACAATAGCACACTCGAAGACTATTTTCAGAGAGTAATAAACCTTGGAAACTCTTGCGAGTTTGGCGAGCTAAGAGAAAGTTTAACAGTATCGAAAATAATAGCGGGACTGGACAGCAAGTACAACCCACAAAAATCAAGACTAATGACAGAAGATGACGGTAAACTCACACTACAACACACCATGCAACATTTGTTGGCCGCTGAAGCTTCAAGCAGATACCTAGAAAATCAAAATCCCATACAAAATCCTAAGGAAGAAGTGTTGCTTGTTAACAAGAAAGGAAAAGACAAATTACTAAAAAAATGCTATAACTGTGGCACATCCCATCAGCTAAATCAATGTCCAGCATTTGGAAAGATTTGTTATAGCTGTAATAAGCGTAATCATTTCGCAAATGTATGCAGAAACAATAAAAACTTCAAAAAACAGGTGAACTTAGCCAGTGAATTGAAGGATACAGAAGATGTAGAGGAAGAAGATTTCTTTATTGGACATGTAGGCGAAGTAGGTAATGAGATTATTCAGGAATTTACTGTTAAAGACAAGAAATTACAAATAAAAATGGATACTGGTGCTGCTTGCAATGTGATTGGAAGTGAGGTATGTAAGCAACTTTGTTTAAAAAGTTCAGACATTCTGCCATGTGATAAAAGAATAATACAGCTGGATGGAAAAAGTGTCCCAGTTAGAGGTACTTGCTGGCTAGACATTATACACCCAAACAAAAGAAAATATAGAGTTAAATTTATTGTGATACATGGAAATGTTCCTACTCTTCTTGGATGTCGAACCTGTTTAACTTATAATTTTGTTTCAGTAAATTCAAAGCTAGTAAATGTACACAATGTTAGATATGAAAATAGTAATATTGCTGCTTTAATAAAAGTTTTAAAAACGAATTACAGTGAGCTGTTCGACGGTGGTCTTGGTTGCATTCCTGGGCAAGTACACATACAGCTGAGCCATGACGCAGTTCCCACCATACAAGCCTCAAGGCGTGTTCCATTTTCACTACTGCCTGAAATGCATTTAGAACTTCAAAGAATGGAAAGATTGGGTGTAATTGAAAAGGTAACCAAACCTACCAAATGGGTAAATAATTTAGTTTCTGTTCGGAAACCAAATGGAAAGTTAAGAATGTGCCTAGATCCTAGAGCTTTAAATAAATACATTGTGTTGCCTAAATATCAGTTACCAACGTTGGATGAAATTAAAAGTAAGATGCAAGATGCTAAATTTTTTGCACTATTAGACGCTTCTAATGGGTTCTGGATGCTGAATTTGGATAATGAGAGTTCGGACTTATGCACATTCATTACTCCATTTGGAAGATATCGATACAAAAGATTACCTTTTGGTATAAGTTCTGCTCCTGAAGAATTCAGCCGGATTATTAATCAAATGTTTGAGAATATTGATGGAGTTATACCATACATTGATGACTTGTGTGTTTATGCTCAGTCAATAGAGGAATTAAATAATAGAATCAAACAAGTTATGGATATTGCAATGAAAAATGGTATAAAGTTTAATGAATCTAAGTGTAAATTTTTTGAAACTGAACTTTTATTTCTGGGGCATAAATTCACAGAAAAAGGTGTATATCCAGACCCCAGCAAGGTACAGGCAGTAATGAACATGGAAAACCCTAAAAATAAAAAGGATTTAGAACGATTTCTTGGTATGTGTAATTATCTGTCACGGTTCATTCCAAATTATTCAAAAATTACTGAGCCCTTACGTATATTACTGAAAAAAGATGCTGAATTTACCTGGGATTGTAATCAGGACACATCTGTGGAAATACTGAAAAAGGCATTGTGCAGCAGTCCATGCTTAGCTTATTTTAACACTAACCAAGACATTATATTATCAGTTGATAGCTCTTCAACAGCAATGGGGGCTGTAATTATACAGGATGGTAAACCAATTGCTTATGGCTCTCGGTCCCTTACTTCCACTGAACAAAATTACTGTCAATTAGAAAAAGAAATGTTAGCAATTGTATTTGGCTGTTATAAAATGCACCAGTACACATATGGCCGCAAGGTACATGTAGAGACAGATCATAAACCATTGGAAACTTTGTTTAAAAAACCTTTGTACAAAGTGCCAGCAAGGTTACAAAGAATGATGTTAGCTGTACAAGGTTACAATTTAGAAGTCAAATATAAACCGGGTCGCTTACTTTTCATTGCTGACACTTTGTCCAGGAGTTGTACAGACAAAATAGAAACTAGAATAAAGCAACTTCACAAAAATATTATTTGCCATGTAAAATTACAAAGAGATTGTTTGCCTGTATCTAAACTTCAACTTAAGAAAATACAAACTGCAACGGAATCAGACCATGTACTTAAAAATGTTATATTTTACATTAAAAATGGCTGGCCAAAAAGTATCACTGACCTAGATCAAAAGTTACAAAACTATTGGACATTTAAAGACGAGTTGTGTGTGTTAGATGGCATAGTACTGAAAAGCAACCTAATTTTAATACCAGAATCAATGAAACTTGAAATATTAAGAATTATTCATCAAGGACATGCAGGTATAAGTACTTGCAAAATAAGAGCTAGGTCATGTGTTTTCTGGCCAGACCTAAATAGAGATCTTGAGGTATTTGTGAAACAGTGCAAGGTTTGTGCCAAGTTTGATTCAAATTTACAGAGAGAACCATTATTAAATCATGATATAGAAAAAATTCCATGGCACAAGGTTGGTATTGATATATGCACTCAAGATAACAAAGATTTTCTTATATTAATGGACTATTACTCAAAATATATTGAGGTATGTAAATTAGATAACTTGTCAAGTGATTGTGTAATATCTAAATGTAAATCAGTGTTTGCAAGGCATGGCATACCAGTGACTGTAATTTCTGATGGGGGCCCACAATTTACTTCAGAAAAATTTAATGTTTTTGTGTCCGAATATAAGTTTGAACATATTAGATCAAGCCCGAGGTATCCACAATCAAATGGGCAAAGTGAGAGTGGTGTAAAAATATTTAAAAATATTTTCAAAAAATGTAAAGAGGATGGTTCAGACTTGTACTTAGGGTTGTTAAATTATAGAAATACACCAAAACCATACATGCCATCTCCAGCACAGTTATTGTTTTCAAGAACTTTAAATTCCCTGCTGCCTATTCAAAAAAAAACCTTGAAACCAAAAATGTTTCAGTATGATCAGCATTATTATAATCACTTAAAATCTGTTAAAAAAAGTTATGACAGGAGATCAAGGCTTCTTCCAGATTTAGAGGTTGGGCAGCAGATTTATTTCAAAAAATCTCTTGACGCTAATTGGACTAAAGGGAAGATTATACAAATATGTAAAGAACCTCGTTCTTATATAGTGGGGGATGAGAAAGGGAATAAATATAGGCGTAACAGAAAATTTATTAAACGGAATAGTGCTTGTAATTCAAATACACGTAATAGTAAAACAACTTGTAGCTCAAATGATGTTGTACAAGATATGTCTAGTAGAAGTAATATGCTAACACCCCATGTTGAATATGAGGTGATTCCAAACGAAAATACTAATGATAATAATATAGATAATGACACTCTTGCGTCACAATATGAAGATAATTCACAGTCTAGTGCTAGCCCTCAACAGGAGAAAGATGCTGAGAGAGTCATTGTCTTTCCAAGTGATTCCATTCAAAATGAAACTGTTACTGTAACACGCAGTGGACGTCGCATTGTAAAACCTAGGAAATTTAATGATTATATTGATAGTTCAGATTGTATTTAGTGCCTTTTGGATTGTTTAAAAACTAGTAAAAGAAGGGGGATGTTTAGGGAAGTTTACTATGTTACTGTCATAATTGACAGTGACAACTAGATATAGTTTCCCGGCAATTTTGGATGTTGGGTTAACGTTTAATCAAGATGGCGATCGCTATGTAATAAAACATGATTATTAAAAGTTGATTAAAGATTGACGAGTATTATTAAAACAAACAGTCTCTAAAGTGCAAGTTTTGGTTAGTTTGGGCTAGATGGTGTTGTGTGAAATGTCCACTAATATTTATCTATTATTTATTTATTTTATTTAATAAATGTAGTTCTTAGTTTACTATATTTTTCACAGTAGGAGTACTAAGTACCTATAAGTCCTACGACGATATATTGATAGAAAAACGAACGAGACAGAAGCAGAAAATATTTTTGGTATTTCTTAAAATTCTTAATTTATAATAGGTACTCACATAATGAAGTAGTGAAACTATAGGTGGGTATGCGCCCCGCTGCCGCCGCTGTCAATGTATTTCCTTTGCTTTTAATTTTTTGAAGTCCGAACAAGTGTGTGTTTATTTTTATCAGTAACAAACAGTAGTTTCCTTTGTCAAAGACGACTCTTGGTTGACTAAAAACAAAACAATCGTGTTGTGTTTTGTTTGAAGCTAATATAAGTAATGCTATCTGGGTATTCCCAGTAATTTACTAAACGGTGTTGCCATATCAGTTTAACCGCGCCTCTATAAATTTTTTTTATAAGTAAACCACAGACAGACCAGCTATTTCCTGAATCGCTAATTCCGCAAACCGTGTGAAATCCTTCGAGATCTCTCTCCATATCGAAGATCGCATCGAATCGAATGTAATCTGAATAAGGGTGCTGCACCCTTATTCAGCAGCCTTATTCAGATTATATTCGATTCGATGCGATCTTCGATATGGAGAGAGATCTCGAAGGATTTCATTCGGTTTGCGGAATTAGCGATTCAGCACCCTTATTCAGATTACATTCGATTCGATGCGATCTTCGATATGGAGAGAGATCTCGAAGGATTTCACACGGTTTGCGGAATTAGCGATTCAGTACCCTTATTCTAGTTCTAATCGGTTGTCGATTTGTCAATTTTGTCGGTAATGAGCCGGCTACCGAATAAAGCTCCATTCGACTCCAATGGGTATTCACGAATTCGAATTTATGCCCGTCGGTCCCATTTTTAGTATAGAAATCTCGAGAAACCAAAGACAATCACCACTCATCCTCAACTGGATCCGCCGGGATTCGGGTAGTCCGATTCACAAACTCGAATCCGAAGGAGTTTGACATATAAATTCGATGGCTAATTCGATATCGCTCCCGACAGGTTTATCCTGTCGGGAGTGATATCGAATACATTTTACTAATACATTTTAATAATATAAGAGCACTTTTTTGATATTTTCAATTACCATTTTCCATAATTTGACATAATATATTCACCTAATAGTCAAATGTACCGATTTTACGGGTTTTAAAATTCCCCTTATTATGATTTCCAAAGTTTCAAAATGTAATATTTTATAGTTGGAGAGCTTTGTCAGATTACACGCATGGCGCTCTAAATATATTAAATATTTTATACTTGTTACCAATAAATGGCAAATACATTGAATGCACGAGTACAGAGAGAAAATAGAAGAACTTTGAAATCACACACACACATGCACACACACAACCAACAAGGTATTTTCGAAGCATGCTTCACTTATTGAAGCTACAAATTTACTAAAGAATTATATGCCATAATTAATATGATGGATCAAGTTATATGTATATTATGCAATAAATTACATATTTTGTCAGTCGCTGGTCATAATTAAGCATTTTTTTACTTCTATCACGAATCACCTATCTAAAAACATGAAACTGACTCTGAAAACTAGCTTGTCTATGTTATCCTATCGGTCACACGAGGTCATTACCGATTTGGTACCGACTGGTGCCATTCGAATTTGTGAATAGGGTTATCGAAGGTTATCCATTCGATTCGGTAGGTTTTTCGCGGGAACTTAATTAAAAATGTCACAGTTTTCTTTTATTATTATAAACTTGTGTTATTTCACATAAAGATTTTGTAAAGATGATGTTTTTTTAATCTATTAGTGTTCGTTTACGCGCACGAGTTTGAAATGAGAGTGATGAAACATACTTCTTCACGTTGTAACTTACAAAGTCCTTAACAGCTCCTAGTAAAGTAACCAAGTCATGACATGAACTTGATTCACTATCAACCGAGTATCTCGTCATAATCTAAGCCAAGTAACTTGAGATTGTGACTAAAACTTATATTATTTGTATTTTTCATGAAACTTTTAACATATTATTTTGGCAAATGAGCCAATCGTGGCCAATAAAAGAATAAAAATCTAGACGGCTGCAACTGTCAAATTTATAAACTTTTTTTAGTGACTTGATACCGCTAAGGATTTCGATTCACTATTTAAAAAATCGATTAAAGTTCGATTCTTTTGCGTTTAAAAATTTTAATTTTCAAATAAAAGTAAGAAAATCGTATTTTTTTACAGTTTAAATCAGGGATCAGTCAATAATGCGAGCTATTAAAGAAAGTCTATTATATTTTGCTGGGGTTTATTTATATGATATTGATCCACTATTAAATATTTGCACTTGAGAAATGATCGAATGTAATGGAAATTGTAATTAATTTCTAAGGCCTTATTTACCTACATTCTTGCAAATAAATTTCATTTCATAAGTAAATTCAAACCAAAATTTATTCATTTGTTTGCTAAATGAGCAACGTAAAGACAAACATGAACCACACACTTCTCTCCCACGCTCCTCTCTCTGTATGGTAGTTGTTTTAAACAAGCACTAAAGTGACGTAATGTTACACAATTCGAATAATATAACTTAGTATTTGCTAGGATGATGTACGATAATTAATATAATTTGGATTACAATGAACGTCCACCGGAAAAAGGAATACGGGAGTCAGTGTAGGTCGAAAGCGAGAAGGAGGAATGACACTGGATGCTCTCCTAGTAACAACAAATAAAAATATATTCAACTTTTTACAAACTATCACAGCTATCACAGAACATCAAATTTCTTTATCTATGGAGTCGATAGATCGGTTTAGAATTTGTAATATTGCCAACAAAAAACATACATATTATGAACCTCATTCTTTTTGAAATCGGTTAGAAATATAAATGTGTGCTACTTCAGCCCCAGCAAAATATAATGGACTTTCTTTACTAGCTCGCATTATTGACTGATCCCTATTTGAACTGTAAAAAAATACGATTTTCTTACTTTTATTTGAAAATGAAAATTTTGAAACACAAAAAAATCGAACTTTAATCGATTTTTTTAAACAGTTAATCGAAATCTTTAGCGGTATCAAGTCACTAAAAAAAGTTTGAAAATTTAACAGTAGCAGCCGTCAATTTTTTTTTTCTTTTATTGGCCACGATTGGCTCATTTGCCAAAATAACATGTTAAAAGTTTCATGCAAAATACAAATAATATAAGTTTTAGTCACAATCTCAAGTTACTTGGTAAGCCAAGTAACTTGAATCTAAGGATTATAACGAGATACTCGGTTGATAGTGAATCAAGTTCATGTCATGACTCGGTTATTTTACTAGGAGCTGTTAAGGAATTTGTAAGTTAAAACGTGAAGAAGTAAATTCAAAATTCAAAAATTCAAAATTCTTTATTTTTGCTTGTTAATGTGTATACATCATAAGGTCTTACAGCTAAGTTTGTCCATTCATTAACGACCATAACGGTCATGCAAAATTAATAATTTAAGTTCGTCAAATAATTATAATAATGAATTGAGTATTTTAAATGTCAAAAGCAATTGTTTATAAAGATACAATAATAAATTAAGTCCATTAAAATAAAATAAATACATTTAATCATTTACAAGCCCTTTCGTAAGCATGTAAGCGACATGCCATTTTATTTAAAAAATCATCAACTTCGTAAAAGCACTCCTTCACCAACCACTTTTTCAACTGTGAACAAAAACGACTGTAAGGAAGTTCCATCAGTTCTTCAGGAAGGGAATTAAAAATCAAAGCAGCCATGTGAATGCAGTTTTTCCTAAACAGCTCGAGTCGAGGCTGTGGTAGTTTGAGACGAACTCGAGGGGCGGACCGTTTATTAACATTGTCATACAGTTCAAATAATGTTGGATTATTCATTACAAATTTTGCCATTTCAAAAATATATAAACAGGGAACTGTTAATAAGTTATTAGATTTAAAGACTGGCTTGCATGAGTCATCCCACTTCAAGCCATACATTGCGCGAACACATTTTTTTTGCCCAATAAATACTTTCTTGACGTCACAAGAGTTGCCCCATATAATGATACCGTAACGCAGAATAGAACAAACATAGGAATGATAAACTGTCAGAACAGTTTAATGGATGTACATTGTCTCAACTTCTTTAAGGCAAAAACGAAGCTGTTTATTCGACTTCGTAGTAAATGAACGTGCTCTTTCCAAGTTAATTGTGCGTCGATAGTGATTCCTAGAAATTTTGTGCTATTGACCTGTTCAATTGAGTCATTACCATGAGTAATTTTCAAAGGGGGTAATTTCTTTTGACGGGTTTTGAATTGAATTAATTTCGTTTTAGACATATTTATTTTTAAATTATTTGAATTAAGCCATTTTAAAATATCATCTAAGCAATTATTAACATCATTTTCATAATTACCAGCATTCTGACGTTTTACAACTATGGTTGTATCATCTGCAAATAATATGCTGCTATGTTTAATAGACGCAGGCAAGTCATTCACGTAATAAAGAAAATACACTGGGCCGAGTATACTGCCTTGAGGAACGCCGCCATGATTTAATTTACGCTCAGAATCGTATTCTTGCAAACGGTTAGTGCATTCGTCCAGTTTTGTGATACGTGTTATTTGCTGTCTATTTTGCAAGTATGACCTAGTCCAATCTTCTGCAATTCCTCTGATGCCACACGAGTTCATTTTACTCAGAAGAATATTGTGATCGACAAAATCAAATGCTTTCTATAGATCCAGGAATAAGCCACAAGAGGGTATACTTTGTTTGCTGTTGAGACCGCTTAAAATTAAATCAACTAGGTGATAAGTTGCTAACGTGGTAGATTTCTTTTTCCTGAATCCAAATTGCTCTTTAGCCATTATATCGAATTTATCTTGGAAAGATATCAGCCTTTTGTAAAAAACTTTCTCGAAAATTTTTGATATTACCGGAACCAAAGCAATTGGTCGGTAGTTGTCTTTATCTAATTTAGAGCCTTTTTTATATAAAGGCTTAATAACAGAAATTTTTAGCCTGTCAGGAAAACAGCCCTGCTCTAATGATAAATTTACTACATGAGCCAGAGGTTCAGCAATATGTTGACATACTAATTTTAGGAGGCTAGTTGAGATTTTGTCGTATCCCGTTGAATTTGTGTTTCTCAAGGACATTATAGTTTTATAAATCTCATCTGGAGTAGTAGAATCCAAGTACATACTATTACAATTTACGTTAATTTACGTCAGTATGTTTCATCACTCTCATTTCAAACTCGTGCGCGTAAACGAACACTAATAGATTAAAAAAACATCATCTTTACAAAATCTTTATGTGAAATAACACAAGTTTAGAATAATAAAAGAAAACTGTGACATTTTTTAATTAAGTTCTCGCGAAAAACCTACCGAATCGAATGGACAACCTTCGATAACCCTATTCACAAATTCGAATGGCACCAGTCGGTACCAAATCGGTAATGACCTCGTGTTACCGATAGGATAACATAGACAAGCTAGTTTTCAGAGTCAGTTTCATGTTTTTAGATAGGTGATTCGTGATAGAAGTAAAAAAATGCTTAATTATGACCAGCGACTGACAAAATATGTAATTTATTGCATAATATACATATAACTTGATCCATCATATTAATTATGGCATATAATTCTTTGGTAAATTTGTAGCTTCAATAAGTGAAGCATGCTTCGAAAATATCTTGTTGGTTGTGTGTGTGTGATTTCAAAGTTCTTCTATTTTCTCCCTGGACTCGTGCATTTAATGTATTTGCCATTTATTAGTAACAAGTATAAAATATTTAATATATTTAGAGCGCCATGCGTGTAATCTGACTAAGCTCTCCAACTATAAAATATTACATTTTGAAACTTTGGAAATCATAATTAGGGGAATTTTAAAACCCGTAAAATCGGTACATTTGACTATTAGGTGAATATATTATGTCAAATTATGGAAAATGGTAATTGAAAATATCAAAAAAGTGCTCTTATATTATTAAAATGTATTAGTAAAATGTATTCGATATCACTCCCGACAGGATAAACCTGTCGGGAGCGATATCGAATTAGCCATCGAATTTATATGTCAAACTCCTTCGGATTCGAGTTTGTGAATCGGTCTACCCGAATCCCGGCGGATCCAGTTGAGGATGAGTGGAGATTGTCTTTGGTTTCTCGAGATTTCTATACTAAAAATGGGACCGACGGGCATAAATTCGAATTCGTGAATACCCATTGGAGTCGAATGGAGCTTTATTCGGTAGCCGGCTCATTACCGACAAAATTGACAAACCGACAACCGATTAGAACTAGAATAAGGGTACTGGTTTCTCGAATATCGAATAATTTTGACATTTCCATTCCATAAGGTATCAGCTGATCATCCCAAACGGTTCCATTGATTGAAAGCGGCATGTGACATGTCGATTATCAATCGATTAATCGGAAATTGTTTTTTTGACTTGGAAAAACCGATTTTTAGATTTATCTCATGCTGCATATAATTTTCGTGAAAGTGTAATTTTCGTCACGTTATTGTATTTTTACTACTGTAGTACCTACTTTTAAAACAGCAGAGTTATTCATGTTTGATGTAATTTACATAATATATAGTATACCTACTATTATCAATTCTAATTTAATATTATTTATGTAATTTTGATCCACTATTAAATATTTGCACTTGAGAAATGATCGAAAGTAATGGAAAATTGTAATTAATTTCTAAGGCCTTATTTACCTACATTCTTGCAAATAAATTTCATTTCATAAGTAAATTCAAACCAAAATTTATTCATTTGTTTGCTAAATGAGCAACGTAAAGACAAAAATGAAACCACACACTTCTCTCCAACGCTCCTCTCTCTGTATGGTAGTTGTTTTAAACAAGCACTAAAGTGACGTAATGTTACACAATTCGAATAATATAACTTAGTATTTGCTAGGATGATGTACGATAATTAATATGATTTGGATTACAATGAACGTCCACCGGAAAAAGGAATACGGGAGTCAGTGTAGGTCGAAAGCGAGAAGGAGGAATGACACCGGATGCTCCTCTAGTAACAACAAATAAAAATATATTCAATTTTTTACAAACTATCACAGCTATCACAGAACATCAAATTCCTTTATCTATGGAGTCGATAGGTCGGTTTAGAATTTATAATATTGCCAACAAAAAAACATACAGTTGAATTAAGAACCTCATTCTTTTTGAAATCGGTTAGAAATATAAATGTGTGCTACTTCAACCCCAGCAAAATATACTAACTTTCTTACTGACTTTCTTTAATAGCTCGCATTATTGACTGATCCCTGATTTGAACTGTAAAAAAATACGATTTTCTTACTTTTATTTGAAAATGAAAATTTTTAAACGCAAAAGAATCGAACTTTAATCGATTTTTTTAAATAGTGAATCAAAATCCTTAGCGGTATCAAGTCACTAAAAAAAATTTATAAATTTGACAGTTGCAGCCGTCTAGATTTTTTTTTCTTTTATTGGCCACGATTGGCACATTTGCCAAAATAATATGTTAAAATTTCATGAAAAATACAAATAATATAAGTTTTAGTCACAATCTCAAGTTAATTGGCTTAGATTATGACGAGATACTCGGTTGATAGTGAAACAAGTTCATGTCATGACTTGGTTATTTTACTAGGAGCTGTTAAGGAGTTTGTAAGTTACAACGTGAAGAAGTATGTTTCATCACTCTCATTTCAAACTCGTGTGCGTAAACGAACACTAATTGATTTAAAAAACATCATCTTTACAAAATCTTTATTTGAAATAACACAAGTTTAGAATAATAAAAGAAAACTGTGACATTTTTTAATTAAGTTCCCGCGAAAAATTGCCTTGAATTTGAGCCTGTACCGAATCCCGTAAAATCGGTACATTTGACTATTAGGTGAATATATTATGTCAAATTATGGAAAATGGTAATTGAAAATATCAAAAAGTGATCTTATTTTATTAAAATGTATTAGTAAAATGTATTCGATATCACTCCCGACAGGTTTATCCTGTCGGGAGCGATATCGAATTAGCCATCGAATTTATATGTCAAACTCCTTCGGATTCGAGTTTGTGACCGATGTCTACCCGAATCCCGGCGGATCCAGTTGAGGATGAGTGGAGATTGTCTTTGGTTTCTCGAGATTTCTATACTAAAAATGGGACCGACGGGCATACATTCGAATTCGTGAATACCCATTGGAGTCGAATGGAGCTTTATTCGATAGCCGGCTCATTACCGACAAAATTGACAAACCGACAAAATTGACAAACCGACAACCGATTAGAACTAGAATAAGGGTGCAGGTTTATTATAAAAGAACTAAAAAAAAAGTATTTAAGTAAGACGTAATAACCGCGGCTCTACACTTGTGCCGTGAATTCACGGCGTGAATTTATCAAATTAATATCGATCGATTACGATATATTTCAGTCATCCATCATCTGGGGGCGAGGCCGTGCCCCCGCCATGTGAGCGAGCGGGTACGTACGGCCGGGACTATCTTTACACGAAGAGATTCGTCGGACTCGAAGCGATTTTTCGAATTTTTAGACCGTCATAGCTTCGGCCCCGATAACACTAGACAGTTCAAATTTTCAGGTTTAAGTGTGGTCAGTAGACTGATACAATATAAAAAAAAGTATGTATCTAGCTTTTATAGTTTCTATTTTATTGATACCTTAAATACGCCGATTTGCCGTTGATTAACCAAAAAAATACGTGACTTGCTGAAGACCAAGAAAGCTGAAATTTGGTATGTAGGCTAACATTTTCACACAAATAATGCTAAAGCTAAAACATTTGTAACTTTCACCCTCCAACCCCTATTTGAGGGTTATCCCGTTATTTTCATCAATAATATATCAATAATTTATAGTACTTCCTGAAGTCTTAGAAAGCTGAAATTTGGTGTGTAAGCTAATATTTACACATGAATAACGAAGAAATTAAAACATTTTTACTTTTCACCCTCCAACCCCTATTTGTCGGTACACCCTCTGAGTGTAAACAAAAAGATAGGGCACTTCCTGAAGTCTCAGAAAGCTGAAATTTGGTATGCAAACTACAATTGGTACACAAACAACAGAAAAATTAAGATATTTGTAACTTTCACCCTCTAACCCCTATTTGAGGGCTATCCCGTTATTTTCATCAATAATATATCAATAATTTATAGTACTTCCTGAAGTCTTAGAAAGCTGAAATTTGGTGTGTAAGCTAATATTTACACATGAATAACGAAGAAATTAAAACATTTTTACTTTTCACCCTCCAACCCCTATTTGTCGGTACACCCTCTGCGTGTAAACAAAAAGATAGGGCACTTCCTAAAGTCTCAGAAAGCTAAAATTTGGTATGCAAACTACAATTGGTACATAAACAACAGAAAAATTAAGATATTTGTAACTGTCACCCTCCAACCCTTTTAAAGGGAGAATTTGACTATATTTTTTTAACATAACATAACTTCGTTATGGATAATTCTAGAGAGTCCAAATTTTCAGGATAAAAATTACTTAGTCCATGTATAAAATATACAAAGTTTCATTTATGTAGCTTTTATACTATAGATTTAATTCACATGTAAAATACGTCAACTTTTGGCTTTCACCACTAATGATAGTTAGTTTCTAACGGCGACGCTAGATGGCGTGTGCGATCGACTTTAGCACACGCTATTGTTTTGCGCGCTTTGCTTATACATACATCTTTTTACTTATGGATGGATAGTGCGTTTTCGTTCGTTTTATGTTTAGTAAATATGGGTTTGTATTATACATATTCAACTTTCGTTGAAAATTTGGTTTGTTTTAGGTAGTACTTAGGGACTTATTTACACAGAAAAATATAATACTCTCAACCGAGAGCTTATTTAGAAGCTTGGATTCGGGACGGGTATCTTGTTAGAGAAGGGGTACTAATTAGGTTAAGAATTTAAGTTATTGAATAATAGTCCGGATACAAGAATAATCTAAAGTTGGTTTAAAGCACGTATTCCTATAAAAAGGAAATAAGACAAACAATATGAGTAACGAAATAATTTCTTTGGGAGACGGGTTAGGACGCTATCGTACAGTTCATAGTATGTCTGGAAATGGTTCATGTCTTTTCCATTCATTGAATCAATCTATAGAAGACCGTATTTGGTGTGGCGTTGCAAATTAAGGTGTGCTATTGTTTATTATGTTGTATAATATTGGGACGAACTGCAACTTTATACTTGTGCTGAAGACTGAGAAGTGTTTCTGGATACCGAATCTTATTCACGCGCTATAGTATGGCGCCTTAACAGAATTGAAGGTTACAGCAACTACGAGTATCACCTATTTTAAGTAATAAACCAACAAGAAAAGAGGCTTGGACAGAGAGTGTGCTGCAAAAAATAATAACAGATGCACAGAAAAATACATTCCGTTAAAATAAAACGTTACAGAAATTGCAGGGTCTCTTACAAAAATAAATAAAATCCCACCAAAAACATTTCATGTAAAATTGGTTGCCATGTCTCGCATTGTCATGCCACTTTCACTGACAAAAAGAAATCAGATGAGGTCTGACTGAATTTGAAAAGCCAAGCTGCTAACTCTACAAAGTCTAACGCTACAATACTTATCTCTGTAAGCCTTAAATCTTGGTCAAAAAGCATGGCTTGGTCGTTTCATGGAACTATTACATTATTATTACAATTATACATCATTCAAGAGCAGAGATTTTAGTTTGTCTTTCTTTTTCTTCCTTAGAAGTCCATGTACGACATGTTATGCGACATATGTTTGTAACTGACAGCCGGAAAACGACCAAGCCATGCTTTTTGACCAAGATTTAAGGCTTACAGAGATAAGTATTGTAGCGTTAGACTTTGTAGAGTTAGCAGCTTGGCTTTTCAAATTCAGTCAGCCCCCGTATTCTGAACCCATTCGGTTTCGGAATCGATTCGATTTGTATATCTCCGTCTCTGTCATTCTCTATGGAAATGACAGAGACAGAGATGGGACGGAGATGGACGGAGTGGGTTCAGAATACGGGGGCAGATCTCATCTGCCCCCGTATTCTAAACCCATTCGGTTTCGGAATCGATTCGATTTGTATATCTCCGTCTCTGTCATTTCCATAGAGAATGACAGAGACGGAGATATACAAATCGAATCGATTCCGAAACCGAATGGGTTCTGCCCCCGTATTCTAAACCCATTCGGTTTCGGAATCGATTCGATTTGTATATCTCCGTCTCTGTCATTCTCTATGGAAATGACAGAGACGCAGATATACAAATCGAATCGATTCCGATACCGAATGGGTTCCGCCCCCGTATTCTAAACCCATTCGGTTTCGGAATCGATTCGATTTGTATATCTCCGTCTCTGTCATTCTCTATGGAAATGACAGAGACGCAGATATACAAATCGAATCGATTCCGAAACCGAATCAGAATACGGGGGCAGAATACGGGGGTTGATTTCTTTTTGTCAGTGAAAGTGGCATGACAATGCGAGACATGGCAACCAATTTTACATGAAATGTTTTTGGTGGGATTTCCTTTTTCTCCAACGCTTTCGAACGATTTTCTTTTTTGTAGGTGTAAATAGTTATATGTTGCCACATCAAACAAAGTTAACGCAGCAGCAGTTTCGACGTCTGTTTCACGGCAGATTTCACGGCAGTTCACGGCACAAATGAGTAACCTCCGTGAATGTGCAGGGTGCGCCTCTGCCGCGAATTCGCGCCGTGAATTCACGGCACAAGTGTAGAGCCGCAGTTACAACTATTGTTTATATTTGTCATGAAACAAGCAAAGGAAACAAGCTTTTTCTTGAGTGAGTCAAAATGGACAAAAACTTCGAACTGCCAGAAGAAATAACTCCCTACAACACCTTGAATGATAAACCAGAGGTTCTCTTTAACTTCATAGATAAATTTGTAAAACTACAACTGGTCAAAAACGTGTGTTACAGTGGATTTGTCCATTCTATTGATCCCGTTTCACACAGGTAAGTGGTTATGGTTAAAAGTTCAAAATAAGACAGCTGGTGTCTATAGAGCTGTCTGCTTTGTTGTGATCGCTGTGAACCTTCCCCCTCGTTTACTGTACTCAACCTTGCGGCCAACCACCTCAAACCTACAAATCTCTTATTATCTGTACTATTGAGTATTCTGCGCTATTACTAACGTTTTTCAATGATAACCTAGTCTTTATTGAAAAACCTACAGCGTGTAGTAAAATAAAATATTGGCGATAATTTTTCATCACAGCAATATCTAGCTCCAAAATAAGCAAAGCTTGACTCTAATTTAAAAAATTTAAAAACTTTAGAAACAACATCTTATTAAGGAAACATTTCATCAAGATTGAATCATTCAAATACTCACCTCATGTTGATAAAAAGAGAATAAAGAATTATTCAATGTGGTCATGTTATACCATTTGCTATTTGGGATTCTCCTATACGTTTCTCAGGTCATTCATCAGAACCCCATCATTGTATGTACCTGATGAGAATCGATTAATATAACTAAAGTAAGGAACTCCACATTGGCACTTGACACAACTTTCTGGTCCATCCAAACCAACCAACTGTATCACTGTAATTATAAAGCATTCTCATCAAAACACTTACATACACCAAATCTGTGTGATTGAACATGTAGAAGTTGTGCTAATATCCCAAAAATTTGATGTCTCTCATCTGCCTACCGCCCATACAAACACCACTTGATTAAGCAAAAGCTCTATATAGGTGTCAAATAGGTGGCCGTATATTGTTTCAGTATCATATTGTCGGTGCCCACGGATGGCACATTTCAAACCACACTGTTCCCGGGCTACTCCATCACCGATATCATAGAAGTTAATCCCGAGGCTGACATCGAACCGCCTCCCCGAAAAAAGGCCAGCGAGGACATCCCCCTCGAGGAAATCATAAATAAAAAGAAGAGAGTCATAGGCTGGTTGCAACAGAACCTGCTGCCAGTCACCGAGGTGGGAAATAATATTGTTATAGGAAGTGCCTCAATATTACCTCCATACACGGACACTGACATCTGTACCGACAACCCAGTTGTGAACTTACAGCTGAAAAACATAATAACAAGCATGCCGGAGGACTTTGAATACAAGTGAGTGAAAGGAATGGGTTACATGTGAGCTTGAATGTAATCTCCTCATATAATGAAGGAATAAAACATTTTTTATCTGATCTCTTGATTATATCAAATTCAAATTTCAAACAAATTTCAAATATCCTCTATCCTGTTGTTATTTTTGAATACTTAGCATGTTGAAGGCCTCAACCACAGAGGTGCCATGAATGCATCATCCTGTTACTCTGTGCCCTATATGCATAATTATAAAGTCACTAAAACCACTAATTATGGTTTAAAAATAACTCTTTTAAATGATTCATGTCTTTATAATTCCTCTAATTATAATAAAATAACTTTGGATTACCTTGGGTACCAATCCAATTCAATTGGATTTTTAAATCAGAGTATTTGAATATTTTATTATTAATATGACATTGTGCATTAAGATTTATTTAAAAAATCCTTCACTTTGTTCAAACAAAAGTAAAAAAAAAAAAAGTAATCGGCCAAGTGCGAGTCGGACTCGCGCACGAAGGGTTCCGTACTATCATCTATAATACTACAAAGTTTAGTTCTGTTTATAAAATAACGAGAAATCAACGAAATTCCAAGTAGTAAATTGCAAACTTATAGGTAGGTTTTCGATACACATCCGGGCAGCATGACGACGCTCGCGCGAATACGCGCGGCTATGGCTCGCTCCGTGATGTTACCTCCCCCGCTACCCGCGCGGCCGTTGCTTAGCAACCGCCTCGCGCTCGCGCCACCACCACACCGCGGCGCGGCGCTCGCACCGCGTTTAGATGTACGGATTATTTTCATTTTGTGAGTTTTTATGTATTAGATTAGGTATTTATTTTTATAGTTAATATATTTCTAAATATTTACTTACAAATATTCAAGTTTCTACCTGTTAATTAAGATCGAGTAAAAATTGCTTAAAAATTACGTTTGTTGTATGGGAGCCCCCCTTTAATATTTACTTTATTGTTATTTAATTATTTATTTTGAAAGGTAATATACAAGTAAATATTCTGTGAAAATTTGAAGCGTCTACCTGTTACCGTTTTTAATATTGAGCAAAAAAATACGAAAAAAACACGTTTATTGTATGGGGACCCCCTTAATATTTTTTTATTTTTATTTTTTGTATTTGTTGTTATAGCTGCAACGGAAATACATTATTTGTGAAAATTTCAGCTTTCTAGCTATCACGGTTTATGAGATACAGCCTGGAGACAGACAGACAGACAGCGAAATCTTAGTAATAGGGTCCCGTTTTTACCCTTTGGGTACGGAACCCTAAAAACAGATTTCTATCCCTAAATATTATCTTATTTTGATGATTATTTGTGATCATATAGTACACATAGAGGAAAAAATCCGAAAACTATACATTTTTAATTTAATCATAAATAAACCGGACAAGTGCGAGTCAGTCTCGCCCACCGAGGGTTCCGTACACACTAGTAGACAAAAGAGAAAAAATCATATATTTTTTATATTTTCCTTCATAAACCGAAAAATATACATCGTAAAAATATTTAAAAACCTGTTTTAGCTTATGCTACTGAAGCTCTTTCATATGATACCCCACATGATATGCTTAATTCACTTTAAAATTTGTACCTTCATTCCTTGCATAAAGACACTATTTTTTTGTGATTAAATTAAAAATGTCCAGTTATCGATTTTTTTCCTATAATATGTGTACTCTAACACAATGCTTTTTGCCAAATTTAATTGTTCTAGGTCAACGGGAAGTACCCCATAGGTTTTGATTCCCTTGTGAGTGTCGAAATATGCGTTTTTTACTATATATTCGGCTGTAACTTTTTTTACGAAAACTTAGAAACTTTATTTTTCTTTCTACAGCAAGATACTATGGATCTGCGTATATGGTTTTAATTTCAACTCGATACCTTCACGCGGTCCCGAGATAAAGATCTTGACACCCGACGGACGGACAGGCAGACAGACGGACAACAAAGTGATCCTATAAGGGTTCCGTTTTTTCCTATTGAGGTACGGAACCCTAAAAATGGGGTCTTTATGCAAGGAAGGAGGGTCCAAATTGTAAAGTGCTTTAACCGTATCATGTGGGGTATCATACGAAAGAGCTTCATTAGCACAAGCTAAAACAGGTTTTTAAATATTTTTACAATGTATATTTTTCGGTTTATAAAGGAAAATATAAAAAAATATATAATTTTCCCTTTTTATCTACTAGTTTGTACGGAACCCTTGGTAGGTAAGTCTAACTCGCACTTGTCCGTTTTTTTTTTAATTTAGATAAAGAGTCCTCACAGGTAACAAAGATCATAAGAGACAAACTTGAACAAGTATAAGACTGTTTGTGAACTTTCAATAAATAAAATAAAAAAGGTATTAATAAAAAACAAATACCCGAGTGCAGAAAAGTAGTTTTGGCAATGATGTATTTATGACAGATAAAATCTCATTGGTTTTTGGAGTGACGTAAGTTATGATTTTGTTACGCTGTTGAGTTGGCGTTTTTAGGGTTCGGTACCTCAAAAGAAAAAAACAGAACCCTTATAGGATCACTTTGTTGTCCGTCTGTCTGTCCGTCTGTCCTTCTGTCCGGGTGTCAAGACCTTTATCTCAGGAACGCGTGAAGGTATCGAGTTGAAATTAAAACCATATACGTAGATCCATAGTATCTTGCTGCAGAGAGAAAAATCAAACTTCTGAGTTTTCATAAAAAAAAGTTACAGCCGAATAAGTCGAAAAAAACGCACATTTCGACACTCACAAGGGAATCAAGACCTATGGGGTACTTCCCGTTGACCTAGAACTATGAAATTTGGCAAGAAGCATTGTGTTATAGTACACATATAGGAAAAAATCCGAAAACTGGACATTTTTAATTTAATCACAAAAAATTGGATCATTAAGCAAGGAAAGAGGGTCCAAATTTGAAAGTACTTTAACCGTATCATGTGGGTGGGGTATCATATGAAAGATATTAATTACCACAAGCTAAAACAGGGTTTTAAATATTTTTACGATGTATATTTTTCGATTAATGAAGGAAAATATAAAAAATATATAATTTCCCCCTTTTATCTACTAGTTTGTACGGAACCCTCGGTGGGCGAGTCTGGCTCGCCTTGTCCGATTTTTTTTTGTAGGAATGTATGCGTAAAATCGCTGTAAAAGATTATAGCTGCGCGCGCATTCTTAAGAATAAGTCTAGTTAAATAATTTGTTTATTACGAAGAATTTCGTTGGAGGTTAAGAAAAAACGCATTTTTATGTTTATATGAGAGATGTATCATGATTATTACAAACATTATAGCCTAAGACACTCAGGGAGTGAAGACGAACCTAACGATACCTTGCACATCAAAATCGGTCAAGCCGTTTAGGCTGTAGGCGCTTATACACATATATATATATATTTAGTCATGTTGTGCCGGCCAGGCGCACAAATGTCAGAGGGATAGCACTATGCTCGTCTTGTATATAATAATAAAATAAAAAATAAAAACGCCTTTTATTTCTTGCAAAATACACAAAATTATCAAGTATTTTATAAGGTGTTATTGTTAAATAAATATAATATGTAATATGTGTTGTGATATAATATAATATATATATTATAGTATTTTATTTTCCATACATTTGAATTTTATTTGCTTAGTCTGCAAGAACCCCTGTATGGGTAAAGGCCTCCTCCAAATATGTCCATGTTTCTCTATCTTGTGCTATTTTTATCCACTGAGAACCCGCTGTTCTCTTGATTTCATCTTCCCAGCGTGTTAATGCCCTTCCTCGGCTGCGTTTGCCTGGTGGTCCGTTCCACCTCGTCGTAGTGATGATCCATCTCTGATCTGTGAGTCTTGCTACGTGACCTGCCCACTTCCATTTTAGTTTTTGGGCATAGTTTAGAGCATTGGTTGCTTTCGTTATTTTTCTTATTTTAGTGTGTCGTATTTTATCCAATTTCTTTATGTTTAGCATGCTACGTTCTATTCCTCTTTGGCATATACTGATTTTATTTTTTGCTCTGGCAGTAAATTTCCACGTCTGGCAGCCATATGTTAAACACGGTAGGAGATTTGTGTTCATAACTTTTGTTTTAATATACATTGGCATTTTGCTTTTAAATATTTCCTTTAGACTCCAGTATTTATTCCATGTACATTGTATTCTTCTTTCGATTTCGGATTCGTTACTATTTTTATCAAAACTGATCCTTTTTCCCAAATATATGTATTCTTCTGTATATTCTAGTGGTTTGTTGTTAATTATTATTGGTCTTTTATTGGAGTTTGTCATTGCCATAGTCTTGGCGAGGTTCATTTCCAAGCCCACGTCAGCACTTAAGATTGTAATGATTCGATCATATATTGCAGTTCAGAGCTTGTCTCTGCAAACAAAATCAGATCATCTGCGAATCGCAGGTGACTTAGATATCTTACAATCTCAATACTTACGTCTTGTATATATTACAATTAAATAATTATTATATTTGAACTATTAATGCAAATGTCATACAAGTCAAAAATAAAAATATGAATTAAAATAGTCACAATATAAATGTCATAGTGAAATAATACAATATCGATGTCAAAGTCAAAAATAAGAAAATAACTAATTCAAAAATGTCCATATTTAAAATTTATCATTCAAAAAACATACATTTTGTAATAGCATTTCTGCACCAGCAATGCCTTTAATTTATTATTAAATAAATGAGTATTATGGTCTCTAATTGACTTTGGTACCTTATTATATATTATAGACCCATGCACACAATACTGTTTTGCATCAAGGTTGTTTTCCCTTTATGAACGCGTCGTTTATCTTGATCGCGTCGATTTCTTATTGCAGTATCAGATAAAGTGGGAAATCGTTCTCGGTTTGTTTTTACAAATAATGAGGTCTCTAAGATGTACAGACACGGAAGTGTAAGAATTTTGTATTTGGAAAAATATGGTTTACAACTCTCTTTTTTTTTATTTAAACATAGCCCGAATACAGCGTTTCTGTCGTATAAAGAGAATCGTTTTGTTTGTTGAATTGCCCCAAAAGATTATACCATATCTTAGGATCGATTCAACTAGACTATAATAAGAAGTAAGTAAAGAGTCAATATTTAAACTACGCGCTAGCTTCCCGAGAGCATAAGCTTGGCTGCTTACTTTTTTGAGAGATTCTCAATTTGCGGTTTCCAATTCAGTTTCTTGTCTATATTTAGACCGAGAAATCTTGCGTTTTCTACTAAATTTATTGCTTTATTGTCTTATGATATATTAATATTAAATTTGTTTGGTTCTCTTTGACTAAAATGCATGATGTTCGTTTTATTTATATTTATTTTTAAATTATGGGGTTTCTCAGAATGTTTTTCGTTTTTGAATTGACTAATACGCGCCAACCACAGGTAGCAGGGGGAGGGGAGAGGTCTCAAACGCTTGACCGGTTTGTTAAGTTTAGTAGCCATGAATCGTTTCACGGGACCGCAGCGCGCGTTTTGCGTACGAGTATTTTATAAAAATAACCATTCCTACACTATTGTTCGTCGTCTCTATAAGACACATTTTAATTTAACAAGCTCAAAACATGTGCCAAGTGCCAATTTAATTAAGCATTGGGTGGGCAAGTTTGAAGAGACTGGGAATACAATGCCGGACAAATCGTCCGAGCGCAAAAGGACATCAAGAATGAGCATGAACGTCGACCGCGTATGCCAGTCTGTTATGGATGACCCACGACAGTCGTTGTGATTGCGCGCAGCTGTGTAGGAATCGTTATTTTTATAAAATGCTCGTACGCAAAACGCGCGCTGCGGTCCAGTGAAACGATTCATGGCTACTAAACTTAACATGCCGGTCAAGCGTTCGAGACCTCTCCCCTCCCCCTGCTACCTGTGGTTGGCGCATATTGGTCAATTCAAAAACGAAAAACATTCTGAGACACCCTTTATTATTGTCAAGCCATGATATAACTGATGTCAAAGAATTATTAATGTCATTTTCATGTGTGTCAGGAGTCTTACATGCTATTACAATAGTACTGTCATCGGCAAACATTGTTATAGGTTGGGATGTAGCTTTAGGCAGATCATTAATATACACTATGAATGAAAGCGGTCCTAAGACGCTTCCCTGTGGTACTCCGCATGCCACTTTCCTTTCACCAGATCTATATCTCTTCAGTTTTTGTTTCAAGGTTTACCCGGCTAATTTCTGTAATCTGTACTCTATCAGCAAGATATGATTTCATAAAATTTGAAATATTTGAGAATTTGAAATAGTATTAGACGTTCCTTGCAGTGCCCAGAGTAGAATAGAGACCGTCACATTGTTTTCTCTTTCACTCCCTAGAGAAATAGCATAATGTGATTATAGCAACCATGAAAGAGAAAGATTATGCATTTTTTGTCTTTGTCTATGTAGCGGGTTAAAAATTGTTTGGTCCTGATACGACTACCTACTATGCGATGGGTTAGGAGCACAAATTTGTCAGTTTGCGAGTTTATAATCTCAAATAACTATAAAAAAACTGGACAAGTCAGACTCGCCCACCGAGGGTTCCGTACAAACTAAATAAAAAGGGGAAATCATTTTTTTTTATATTTTCCTTCATAAACCGAAAAATATACATCGTAAAAATATTTAACACATTCCTTGCTCACCACTCGGATCCGAGTGGGGCGGGGCTATAGTAACAGCGCCTCCCACTCGGATCCGAGCGAGCGTCCCGTTCATTTTGTAGTAGCCAGTAAACCACCGGCGTTTGAGGCAGGTCAACGTTGCTTTGCGCGGCCACTCTGTACTTAATCAAAATTCGCCTAAAAAGTTTTGGTTCCCAGCTGAAATGAAGGGTCTGCAGGGGGCGAAGAATGTGTTAAAAGCCTGTTTTAGCTTATGCTAATGAGGCTCTTTCATATGTTACCCCACATGATACGGTTCATCATCATCATCTCAGCCATAAGAAGTCCACTGTTGGACATAGGCCTCCCCCATGGATTTCCAAAAAGACCGATTGGAAGCGGCTTGCATCCAGCGTCTTCCCGCCACTTGTATGAGGTCATCTGTCCATCTCGTGGCTGGTCTTCCTACGTTACGCTTGCCGGTACGTGGTCTACACTCGAGAACCTTTCGGCCCCATCGGCCATCAGTTCTACGTGCTATGTGCCCTGCCCACTGCCACTTCAACTTGCTAATCCGCTGTGCTATATCGGTGACTTTTGTACGTCTACGTATCTCTTCATTTCTGAATGATAAGTGATCTCGTAGAGACTCCGAGCATAGCCCTCTCCATAGCTCGTTGCGTGACCTTGAGCTTTCTTATAAGGCCCATAGTTAGGGATCACGTTTCAGTGCCGTATGTCATCACTGGTAACACACACTGGTTGTAAACTTTCGACTTGAAGGACTGGGGAATATTGGACGAGAAGACGCTTTTAAGTTTCCCGAACGCTGCCCAGCCGAGTTGGATACGACGATTGACCTCCCTCGTAAAGTTGGACCTGCCTAATCGGACCGTCTGTCCTAGGTAGATGTATTCGTCAACAACTTCAAGAGTGAAGTTCCCTACAGATATTGGGGTGGGCACTACATGGGCGTTCGACATAGCCTTCGTTTTGTCCATGTTCATTTTGAGGCCCACCCGTTGGGAAACTCTATTGAGGTCTTCGAGCATCGTACTGAGCTCTTCCATCGACTTTGCCATGACTACTATATCGTCGGCAAACCGAAGGTGAGTGATGTACTCGCCGTTAATATTAATGCCGAGCCCTTTCCATTCCAGAAGCTTATAGGCATCTTCCAAACCGGCGGTAAACAGTTTCGGAGAGACAACGTCTCTGCCTCACGCCTCTTTTCAATGAAATTGCCTCTGAGTTCTGGTCTTGTACACGGGCTGACATGGTGGCGTTGTTGTACAAACACTTCAGCACTTCGACATACCGATAGTCAATACGGCATCGTTGGAGAGCCTCAAGCACCGCCCAGGTCTCGATCGAATCAAAGGCTTTCTCATAGTCCACAAACGCTAAGTAAAGGGGCAAGTTATACTCTTCGGTCTTCTGTATCACTTGCCGCAGCGTATGGATGTGGTCTATGGTACTATAGCCTTTTCGGAAACCGGCTTGTTCGGGAGGCTGGAAGTCATCAAACCTGCGTTCAAGACGATTCGTGATGACCCTTGAAAACAGCTTAGAGACATGGCTAAGAAGCGAGATGGGTCTAATGGTTATTCAGCAAAGTGTTGTCTCCTTTTTTGAAGAACAGCGCCACCACGATTCTGTTCCATGCTTCTGGCGTGATACATGATACGGTTAATTCCCTAAAAAGGACTAAATTAATGAAACTTAACTTCTGTAGTATAGAAAACGGTGTGGTTAGTTGTAAAATGGTGAATTGTGTTGTTTTAGGCTGTAAAAATAGAAGTGCTAGAGGTTTAAATAATGTTAGTTTTCACAGGTGAGTTTTTAATATTTTTTATGTGCATGCATGGGCGTATATAAGGGGGGGGGGGTCCAGGGGGTCCGGACCCCCCCCCCCCCTTATATACGCCAATGAATGCGCATATTTTGTAATCTTTTACAGTGATTTTACGCATTTTTATTCTTACAAAACATACTTACATACATACTTAACTTGTTTCTTCGAAGCAAATTAAGTATGTTTTTGAAGCATTAATATGCTTCAAAAATTTTCGCGCTCGCTTCGCTTTTTCAATTCAATTCAATTCATTTATTTCGGGCCTTGGGTATACATAATATACGCTTGGCGACGTCATTTACATCATAAATCATAATCACAATAATATCATAATAAAAATTAAACATACTGATTTTATATAAAAACAAAAATTGTTTGCAGCTGTAAGAAGGCATTGTCAGTCAAAAGCAGCTGTAAAGGGGCTTTGTCATAGATAGCTAGCTAATTGTAATAATACAGTCAGTAATATTCAATCAATAAAAATACAGCATGTATTTAGTAATATCATATTAATTTGTTATTGTATTGCAGATTTTGATGCCACTTTTTTCCAATGGGTTTTGTCTTTAATGAACAAATCTATAGAATAGTATGCATTATTCATTAAATATTTTTTAATGACAGTTTTGAATTTATTTTCCTTGAGACCCAAAAACTGTTCTGGAATAATATTGTAAAAACGTACACTGTTTATCAGGAATGATTTATTTGTTTTTTGTAGCCTATGTCTAGGATGAACAATTCTATGCTTGTAGTGTGATGTTTCAGGTTTTTTATCAAAGCTATAAAGATTTTTTCTAGCATACATAATGCACTCATAGATGTAATGATGATGAATATGATGATGCGCTCGCGCATGGCCACATTTTAAAGATATGAAATGACTGAATAAACTCGTAAAAAAACGTCCTTCGTAAAACCTAGGCTCACTAACACGATCAATGAATCACTTCAAAGATTTCATTTTAAAATTTACACAAAAAAAATTTCGCGGTCGCTTCGCTCGCACATTATTACTATTTTACCATAGAAGTACTGTGGGCTCACTAATACGAGAAATAAATCATGTTACTATAAAAACACTACAACAATTTTCGCACTCGCTTCGCTCGCGCTTACTTATTACCTATGATTTGTTTACTTGAGTCATGCAAATGTTGAGCGCTCGTTAAAACTAAATAAAACGGGTGAAATCATATCTACTATAATATGAATTAATAATGTTCCGACGTTACTTATACACTTTATTTACAGTTATACGTTTGTCCGTAGCTTAATTTTCGAGTATTTTAATGTTTTTAAACTAAGATTGACATTTAGAAACCAGTACTCGTCTGCGTATAGACTGCGCAAATCAAGAGGCAAATAGTAGTAAATTTTTGTACCCGTGGACCCCCCCCATGAGAAAGTTATAGCTACGCCCATGTGTGCATGTGTTCGTCTCGTGTCATCGCAAATATAATTAAAGGTTAATTGATGAAGGGACAATTATTAGAATACAAACTATTTATCCAAATCCGTTCAAAACGCTGAAATAAACAAAAATATAGAAAGATCATACGAGGTTATGTATTCGTAAGTTGGCATGACAGTGTTGCCAAATTAAGATAACACTTTTTCTTAGCTAGTAAAGGCGTAGAGAGAGACGCAATGGAGAACTCACATTTCTTTTTCTTTCATTCCTCAGCGTAACTGCGTCATGTGATCGCAGCAAGTGTGAAAAAGAAAAACGTACGCATTTTTTTTCTTTAGGCTCTTAAAATAAAATTGGGCATTTTTAACCTCCGATCCAAAAAGAGGGGTTTTATAAGTTTGATTAGTGTATCTTTGTATCTACCTGTGGCATAATAGCTCTCAACGGATAAACCGATTTTGATGTAATTTTTTTTATTAGAAATAGGATGTTGTCGAGAATGTTTTAAGTACGTTTTATCAAAATCAGTTCAGCCATTTTGTAGGGGGTTTTGAGTTTCTAAATTTATAAACCGCTTCTTAGAATACACCTATTGAATTATTAATACTAGTATTATGCTTATTGTTGTTACGTTTATTGGTTTACATGCACATATACGAGTAGGCCGTCTGGTTGCGCCAGTCACTGCCAGTGGGTTGTGTACATGGGTTGGCGGGTTTGGTGTGTATTGCGCTGTACAGTTAACTTGCCTACATAACTGAATATGCTATGCTACTAACCGGTGATAAGTTTGAGAATTTGTGTATTTCAGTGTTTATACTATATGGGTATTCTAACTCCATTCGGTAGCAGTTCCTTTCGAAATGTATCTCCATCTTGGTAATTCTGTATGAAAATTACTTAGATGAAGATATGCTTTCTATCTTTACGTTTCGGTTAGAGATAGAAAGTAACCCAATAAGGTTTTTTTAATCTTTCTTCTTACTTCAAGATTATATTTTTTTAAAGGTCTTATTCCGAATGCGACTTGCGACAGGTCGAATAGCACTAATGGTACAGTTTGCTTTAATAAATGGTGGTGAGCTTGAGCATAATATGCATGCTTTAATAAATATATTATTGTGTATAACGGTATAGTTTAACTGTACATACTACTGACTGGTTGTGGGGTTCAAAATCATTATGAATATTTAAAGGTAATTAAATACGCTATTTACTGTCAAATAAGTTGTTTTAATTTATTTTAAAATAATCAGGCTTCTGATTTATAATTTTAATTAAGAGCATAGTTGTCGCGCACGGCTATCTTCAGTAGTTTATTACGAATTTTTTTATACAACGAAAAAAAAAGGGTTCATTTTTTGTAAAGTATTAAAAAAATGTAGAAAACAGTTTTCTGTTACTTGTTTCTCTATAGTTGTAAACCATTAAATAATACAACCATAATGACTAGCCTTTACAATTTTTCATTCTGGCTTTTAACTACTAGTATAAAAGCGAAAGTAACTCTGTCTGTCGTCTGGCACTCTGTCAGTTTGTTACCTTTTCACGGTTAAACAGCTGAACTAATCGTTACGAAGTTTAGAATAAAGATTCTGGACCTAGGTACATAGGAGCGAATGGTAATATACTGGAGGCGGGACGGCACAAAACTTCTATGGGACTTCTATGGGAATGTTATACAATGGTATCAATATCGCAATCTCTTGCCTGGTTACAAGGTTCCCCTGTCTAGGTCCATGTTGCAGCGCAGGCGCACGACACGGAATATACAGCAGTGACGGGCAGTATCGGTCGATGACGTCACACATCGTCCGATGTACGCACGCCGCTCACGCGTGCTGCCCTTCCCCCCCCTCTCGTTCAACTTTCCTTACGCACTATCTACTTCCAAAAAGCAGGTTCTCGAATTCTATTATAATTGTGTGAATAATGGCATCGACATAGGTAATTATGTAATGTAGTACTAATTGCATCAACCGCATGATGATGAACAGCGGTGACGATGATAATGATGAAATGTAGCTCGTCTCCTTCTCCAGTACCTACTGTCTGTGCACAAGCAAACAAACAAAAGGTACGCACAGCGCGGCACCGTAGCTGCCAGCCAGCCTAGTGAGCCTAGATACAGCCAATCTACAATCTAGCGCCAGCAAGCGATACAGTCGTCAACCTCGTGTGATTCTCGCCGTGGCCGGCACTCGAGGGCACTCGGCACTCGGCAGTGTGCGACTGCGCTCGCTCGCCTCAGTCGCGGAACTTGCGGAGCAGAAGTGACTCAGTGCGGCCGCCTGTGCGTCGTCTGCGTGATAGACTCTCACCGGCGGCGGCGGCGGCACCGCGGCACACGGCGGCACACGGCGGAACTCCAGATAACGCTATCATTAAATTGCCCAATAAACTATCACCCGTTGAACAGTCAGAGTGGCGATGGCGGAGGGCGCGAACAGAAGGGTGCAGTATTTGGCGGGAATATGCGGTGAGTATTGCTTGTTTATTTACATACTCATCGAGTCATGGATGTAATACAACAAATAGTCGTCGGTCGTACGTTCTACATAGTAGAGAGACAAAGGATTATAACCGGTGCATAGTTCCGCAGCTCTAAATAGAGTGCGGGTCGGCTTTGATCATACCTACATTCTGTTAAGATATCTCTCGCATATCACAACATTTTTAAACATAAAATTAATGAGTACTCTTAGGGATATTACAAAAGTGAGAAATGAATTTGTTTATTTTGATAGAAGTATTAAAAAAATCTTTCTTTGATATTTTTAAAATTGGCTGACAATTAAGAAAATAATTATATGTTTTTACCCGACTGCGAAAGAAGGAGGGTTATGTTTTTCGAGTTTATGTATGTATGTGGGTTCAGATTCAGATTCAGATATATTTATTGATAGCTAATACATACAGACATGCTAGGTGATAGTGCATTATATAGAATTATCAGCTTACCCTCATCGGGCATTCAATATTGTCAGAAATTTATAACATGCTTGATTAATATGATTTAATATTCATAAACGATTTCCAAACTGTAGTAATGTCCTATATAATTATGTCAATAAATTTTTAATTTATCTAGATGTCAATATTAATAATAATTTAAATTTAATGTCAGATGAATAGAATTAGATAATGTTAATTTAATGTAGAAAATACTTTGCAATCAATTAGTCAAAAAATTATGAACACTAGTCAACTCTGAAATCGTCTATTTAACAAGGTAGTACCAGTCATACTTCTGTTTAAAAATTCTTTTAAGTCATAGAACACATTATTAAATAACCATCGTTTCAGCTTAGTCTTAAATTGATTGTTATTGGAAATGTCAGTGATATCTTTTGGCAATCTATTATATATATTGATAGCACTAATAAATGTACTTTTTTCATATATTACACTTTTTGAACATGGCTTATAAAGATAATCATTGCCTCTCATAGCACTGTTTCTCAATCGACAATCAGATCTACTTTTGAATAAATTTTTGTTATATCTTACAAATAAAGAAATTTCAAGTATATATATACCGGTAAGAGTTAAAAATTGTTTTGCTCTGAATAGTTCCCTTAACGTTTCATCACTGTTTTTGCTGTAAATTATCCGTAAACATCGCTTTTGCAGCAGGGTATGTATGTATAACTGTATGTTTCTATATGATCGCATAAAGCCTAAAGGGCTTGACCGATTTTGATGTGATAGGTGTCGTTAGATTCGTTTTCACTTGCTGAGTGTCATAGGCTATATTTTTTTGTAATAAAAATCATACATCTCTCACAAATATAAAAAACGCGTGTTTTTTGTAACTTCCAACGAACTTTTTCGTTAATAAACAAGTGATTTTACTAGATTTTTTTCTAAAGAATGCGCAATAATCTTTTACAGCGATTGTACGCATACTTTCTCACAAAAAAGTACACTCAACAGCGTATTAAGCGTAAAGAAATCGTAAGATAGGCTGCAAAAATCTCTTTTCTGCAGTCGGGTATTTTGTTTTTCTTTTAACATTGATACTTGTTTCACTACTTCATCACAATTCACTCCATTGTTTGAAATGTCCACATATATTTATTTATTATTATTAAAAAAAAGTGTAAGTGATATCTGAATAAAACAATTTTTTAAAACATTTTTTCTATCTAAATAAACAATATTATTTGTAACTTTTCTAATATCCCTACACATTGATTTTATGTTTAATAGAAATGTTGTGATGCGCGAGAGAGATAGCTGCGCACGTTGATATAATACATGTTATAACCGACTTCAAATTATGAGGAAGTACAATTCGGAGCGTATGTTTTTTTCATTTTTAGGGTTGCGTACCTCAAAAGAAAAAAACTGAACTCTTATAGAATCACTTAGTTGTCCGTTTGTCCATCTGTCCGTCTGTCAAGAATGTATATCTCGGGAATGCGTGAAGGTATCGAGTTGTAATTAAAACCATATAGGTACGCAGATAGTCTCTTCCTGCAGAAAGAAATCAAACTTCTCAGTTTTCATAAAAAAAGTTACAGCCGAATATGTCGCAAAAAATGCAAACAACATTCGCAAGGGAATCAAAACCTATGAGGTAAGTAGTAAGTACTTCCCGTTGACAGATAACTGTGAAATTTCGTAACAAGCATTGTTATACATATAGTACACATAAAGGCAAAAATCCTAAAACTGGTCATTTTTAATTTAATCACAAAAAAATAGGGTGGATCTACTTACTATATGCAAGGAAAAAGGGTCCAAATTTTAAAGTGCTTTAACCATATCATGTGGCGTATCATATGAAAGAGCTTCACTAGCACAAGGCGGCACAAGCTGTTACAGGTTTATAAATGTTTTTACGATGTATGATTTCGGTTTATGAAGGAAAATTTAAAAAAGATTTAATTTTCTCCTTTTATGTACTAGTTTGTACGGGACCCTCGGTGGGTGAGTCTGACTCGCACTTGTCCGGTTTTAATAAAGTAGTATTTATATCATATGTATTTGGCTATGTTTGTGGGTGCGCCCGCGCCGCGCCGCAGCTGACTTGTGCGCGTTGTCCGTTGCAGCGTCGGTGGCGTTCATGTTCACGGGCGCCACGCTGGCGTGGTCCTCGCCCGCGATACCCAAGCTCAAGAGCGGCGAGGCTGGACTCAACATCACCGATGTAATTATACTCTACCTACTTTACACTATGTACATCGTGGCTTCGTTCTGAAGCTTCCGTACTCCGTACTAACTTATACGAGATGCTCTTATTATGTCGCCATGTCCTTTTGTAACAATAATTTTACTCGGAGACTATCAGTCCTAAATAAATAACATTTGGATTGTAGATGTGTTCCATAAAACGCTATGAGAAATATAATCCGCCAGAGGTCGCCGCCGCCGCCGCCTCAAAATTTCTTAGGTATACTTACATTACTTTAAGGACTTAGTTATTAAAGTTAAGTAAATAAAAAAGTTTTATTATTTTATGCTTTTCAGTTTTTTCGGAAGTATTTTTTTTTTGTAAAAAGTTTTTATATTTTATATTTTTTGGTAGCTTTTGTCTACTAATTACTACATGCTTAATTTTTGATTACTTTTAAAATAGCTACTTACCTTATAATACACAACTCGGCATTAAAATCTGCGAGTGGACAATAAATAACCCCTATTTTCCCACCCTTAGGGTAGGATTTTTTTCCAAATTTGAATGGAACCAACTTCGGTATATACCCTCTCCAATAAAAAAATAATTATCAAAATCGGACTACTCTGTAAAAAGTTATGCGTGGTCATACATAAATATATATACTCATACTATATATATATATATATATTCGCGTCGATTTGAGAACCTCCTCCGTTTTTTCGTTGGTTAATAAATATGGAAATAAAACACTAAGTCATTTATGTGTATTTCTTTGAGCTAGAGTTTCCTCCCGAATCACCTGCCAGGTTTTCTTTCATCATATAATTATTTATAAAACCTACCATAGCAACCGCAACCTTGTCGGGTCCCTTCCGTGTATTTACCATAGCAATCGCAACCGGTGCCTTGTCGGGTCCCTTCTGTGTATTTACCATAGCAACCGCAACCGGTGCCTTGTCGGGTCCCTTCCGTGTATTTACCATAGCAACCGCAACCGGTGCCTTGTCGGGTTACTTCCGTGTATTTTCCATTAAACATAACATCATATTAAGTACGATGGAAGGAAACCTGCCAGATGAACCAGAACAAAACTCGAGCTCGAAGAATTAGTAACCTGATAGAGGCAGGTCATTTACCTTTTTGCAAAGTAGTCTAAACAAACAATATTCACCACTCCAAGTAGTTTTCTTTTAGATTACAATCAATTAGCTACGGAACCCTAGAACCTAGAACTAGGTAGGAATATGCTATTCTATCAAATATTATCAAAATCGACCGACAACTATACCTTCGTAGCAAGCGTTGTCTCCTCTTTTAGAGGAATATCCACATAATCAAAAATACCCGCCGACAAAACAATTCTATGGAATTGTAGTAATTGTAGAAAGTTTCGTTATGATCGGTTGATAAATGCGAGCTGTACGGGAGCTGGTTCCAGGCGCAGACGTCGTGGGCGGTCTCCCTGCACGGGCTCGGCGCGCTGGCGGGCTGCGCCGCGGGACAGGTGCTCATCGAGCGCGCCGGCTGCAAGCGGACCATGTTCGGCTCGGCCGTGCCTGCGCTGCTCGGCGCGGTAGGTACGTCCCGTGCGTCGGCGCGCATAATGTCTACGCATGTCGCACGCTTCTACGAAATACTTTCAATCAAATAAAATCTTTAGTATTAAAGATTTTTTGTACCGAATAGGTAGTAATCGGCTTTAAGACATGCGCCTAGTTCCCATTATGTTAGTAATCGATTGAAGTACTAAGTGTTGTTTCGCACGAGCGAGTATTATTGCTCGGTTGCATACTAAATTAAATACTTAATCCGAGCTGATGTGAAACTGTAAACTTGTAAAGGCTACCGAAGCCTCGAGTAAGTAGAAATGTCTATGTAAATGTACAAGTATAGAACTAACAACAGCATTCATTAGCATGTGATTTGTGTTCCGTGTTCCATACGCGCAGAGTCTGATCATGGTCAGCCGGTCGGCCGAGGTGATGTACCTGGCGCGCACGCTGATGGGGCTCGCCACGGGGATCATAGCCGTCGTGAGTATCTGCCTCTCTCATTACCGGCTTCAGAAAGGAGGTTAACGATTCGGTTGTATTTATTTTTTACTGTAGTGTATAAGAAGAAGGGTTATGTTTTTTGAATGTATGTATGTGGGTATGTATGTATGTTTCTTTATGACAGCCTACAGCTTGACCGATTTTGATGTGCGAGGTATCGTTGGATTCATATGGATTCGTCACTTCCAGAGTGTCATATATAGAGTATTTTTTGTTGTAATAATAATAATACATCTCTCGCCAAAATAAAAAAATCGTTTTTCGTAACCTCCAAGCCCTCCAAAACACAGTTTTGTAATTTCAATTTAAAATTCATTTATTTCGAGTTGTACTCATAGAAATTACATACTAATAATAATAACACATAATATAATAATAATACTTAAATAAGGTGATAATAATAGAGTAAAATGTCAGTGAAAGTCATAAAATTAAAATTATAGAGCAATTAAAACATTATACAATAATTATAAAATAATAATAAATATATATATTTATTTCTATAAATGACCTAAATAACTAAAGATATTATTATAAATAAAAAACATATCATAGATAAAAAACAGAACTCAGATTAAATAATTAATTAGTTATTAATAAATATATTCATTATTAATTAATTAATCATTTTATTTGTAATTTTGTGTGTAATGAATAATGTGTAATAAACAAGTGAATTTAACTAGACATATTCTAAATAATGCGCATTTATAACCTTTTCAGCGATTTTACGCATGCTTTCTCACAAAAAAACGTACACTCAACTTAATACCGTATCAAGCGTAACGTAATCTTAATTTAGACTGCAAAAGTGCAAAACCTGCTTTCTGCAGTCGGGTATTTTGTTTTTCTTTTAATATAGATAGGTACTTACATGTTTATTTTTCATCCAAATCGGTTCTGTGATTTGGTTTTTAAAACATAATTCCATTCCACACTATGTACCTATGTATTCGTAGTTGAACATGATTATTGGACGTAGTGAGTGAGTGAGTGACGTAGGCGTCACGTGACACGAGCGACGTGTAGAGTATAGTGCGCGCAGGTGACCATGATCTACGTGACCGAGATAGCGGACGCCGCGAGCCGCGGCGCGCTCGGCATGTGCGTGCAGGTGATGAACAACGTGGGCAGCCTGGCCGTGTACAGCGTGGGCCCGTACGTCTCCTACGCCGCGCTCAACGGGCTCGTGCTCTCCATCCCGCTTGCGTACGTGCTGCTCTGTCTCTGGATCCCGGAGTCGCCCTACTACCTGCTCAAGGAGGGCCGGCTGGACGCGGCCAGGAGGGAGTTCGCCGCCTTGAGAGGGATCACAGATGAAAAAGTAAGTTTTTATGTTACGATCGTTTTCATTCGGGTATAGGCGCGATGCGTCACGTTCTCGAGTCGTCACTCGTGTTCGGGTATAGGCGCGATGCGTCACGTTCTCGAATCGTCACTCGTGTTCGGGTATAGGCGCGATGCGTCACGTTCTCGAATCGTCACTCGTGTTCGGGTATAGGCGCGATGCGTCACGTTCTCGAATCGTCACTCGTGTTCGGGTATAGGCGCGATGCGTCACGTTCTCGAATCGTCACTCGTGTTCGGGTATAGGCGCGATGCGTCACGTTCTCGAATCGTCACTCGTGTTCGGGTATAGGCGCGATGCGTCACGTTCTCGAGTCGTCACTCGTGTTCGGGTATAGGCGCGATGCGTCACGTTCTCGAATCGTCACTCGTGTTCGGGTATAGGCGCGATGCGTCACGTTCTCGAATCGTCACTCGTGTTCGGGTATAGGCGCGATGCGTCACGTTCTCGAATCGTCACTCGTGTTCGGGTATAGGCGCGATGCGTCACGTTCTCGAATCGTCACTCGTGTTCGGGTATAGGCGCGATGCGTCACGTTCTCGAATCGTCACTCGTGTTCGGGTATAGGCGCGATGCGTCACGTTCTCGAATCGTCACTCGTGTTCGGGTATAGGCGCGATGCGTCACGTTCTCGAATCGTCACTCGTGTTCGGGTATAGGCGCGATGCGTCACGTTCTCGAATCGTCACTCGTGTTCGGGTATAGGCGCGATGCGTCACGTTCTCGAATCGTCACTCGTGTTCGGGTATAGGCGCGATGCGTCACGTTCTCGAATCGTCACTCGTGTTCGGGTATAGGCGCGATGCGTCACGTTCTCGAATCGTCACTCGTGTTCGGGTATAGGCGCGATGCGTCACGTTCTCGAATCGTCACTCGTGTTCGGGTATAGGCGCGATGCGTCACGTTCTCGAATCGTCACTCGTGTTCGGGTATAGGCGCGATGCGTCACGTTCTCGAATCGTCACTCGTGTTCGGGTATAGGCGCGATGCGTCACGTTCTCGAATCGTCACTCGTGTTCGGGTATAGGCGCAATGCGTCACGTTCTCGAATCGTCACTCGTGTTCGGGTATAGGCGCAATGCGTCACGTTCTCGAATCGTCACTCGTGTTCGGGTATAGGCGCGATGCGTCACGTTCTCGAATCGTCACTCGTGTTCGGGTATAGGCGCAATGCGTCACGTTCTCGAATCGTCACTCGTGTTCGGGTATAGGCGCGATGCGTCACGTTCTCGAATCGTCACTCGTGTTCGGGTATAGGCGCAATGCGTCACGTTCTCGAATCGTCACTCGTGTTCGGGTATAGGCGCGATGCGTCACGTTCTCGAATCGTCACTCGTGTTCGGGTATAGGCGCGATGCGTCACGTTTTCGAATCGTCACTCGTGTTCGGGTATAGGCGCGGTGCGTCACGTTCTCGAATCGTCACTCGTGTTCGAACGGTCGCTTCCTCAGCTCAAAGCGTCGAATACTATGTTCTGCGAGCGGTGCGTCCGCCTGCCGACTGCTCTGTGAGGGTACTGAACTTCAGCCCTGATGAGGTGTTACATATAGTAACCAAACGTATACCGGCGAAGACCTCAAAAGATGTGTATGGGCTTTCTATGAAATTAATAAGAACGGCAATAAGGTCACTAGCCCACATATTAGCAGAATGCTTCAATAGTTGTATAGGGGAGGGAACGTACGCTACATCCATGAAAATAAGTAAGGTTTCACCTCTTTATAAGGGAAAAGGAAAAAAGGACAATATCGATTGTTATTTTTTCTTATATGTGTACTATAATATAACACAATGCTTCACACACACTTAACACACATTAACACAATGTGACGTATTTCAAATATGTCGCTTTGAGAATATGACAGCCTAAGAAAGTGACCATTTGAGAACGAATGACGACTTGATAATGTGACATATTTCGCCTAAACATAGTAACTCTGTTCTCATAACTATTCCTGATCATCAGAATCGCTACAGCCGGTGTACCCGACTTCACTTGTGATAGGTACTACTGGTACCTACTGGTTGGTATGAATGTCTCTATCGTCGGGCACGTCGCGCGTCGTCGCTCCCTAACAGATGCTGCAAACAGATATACATTATTTACTTTAACAATGAAATAATCTTGTAGCGAAATATTTACTTACCTATCGACGACTCGCGAGATTCTTGCTAGATTAATAAATCGGGAGTCAAGGGACGCGAGCTAATTGTACGGTCGTATATTTCAAAATAGGTAGCATGAGTAGGTACTATAGAGTATAAAGCATCGGAAGCAAGGAAATTCCCTGTTCTTAGGGATAATTCCCTTCTTTTGTCTCTTTGCGAAGGGAATGATCGTAGAGACGGCGGCGGCGCGCAGTCAGTAGCACTGGCGAGCGAGGTAGAATGATCGTAGAGACGGCGGCGGCGCGCAGTCAGTAGCACTGGCGAGCGAGGTAGAATGATCGTAGAGACGGCGGCGGCGCGCAGTCAGTAGCACTGGCGAGCGAGGTAGAATGATCGTAGAGACGGCGGCGGCGCGCAGTCAGTAGCACTGGCGAGCGAGGTAGAATGATCGTAGAGACGGCGGCGGCGCGCAGTCAGTAGCACTGGCGAGCGAGGTAGAATGATCGTAGAGACGGCGGCGGCGCGCAGTCAGTAGCACTGGCGAGCGAGGTAGAATTTATTTACTTAAGTATTCGTTCCGTTATTGAAAGCAGCTCAGATAACGTCTCGAATGGTTCGGATTTCAGTGTTTGGACGAGGCGATGTCAGCCATGCGAGCCCACGTGCGGGAGAGCATGGAGAACAAGGCGACGGTCTCCGAACTGCTCACTAACAAGAGATACAGGAAGGCCATATACATTGTGATAGGTACGTACAGACGTACGACGCATGCGTCCCGCAGCTCCCGCCCGGGACACCAGTACCACCATACCGCCATACTATTCGCCACCGAGTCACGGCTAGAACGTTACTTTGTCTACGGATACTGATTACTGTCCCCGCAACATGGAGCCAACGGACGAGCGGATCGGGTCGTATGATATTACAATGCTTCTTTTCATTGTTCTAGGTCAACGGGAAGTACCCCATAGGTTTTGATTTCCTTGTGAGTGTCGATATGTGCGTTTTTACCCGACTGCGAAAGAAGCAGGGTTATGTTTTTACCCGACTGCGATAGAAGGAGGGTTATGTTTTTCGAGCGTATGTATGTATATTTCTTTGGCACGCCCTAGAGCCTAAACGGCTTGACCGATTTTGATGTGAGTGGTGTCAATAGATTCGTCTTAGTCGTGAGAGTGACACTGGGTAAATCAAAATAAAAAAAAAAGCAAAATTAAGGATTTTTGGCGGCAAAAAGTAATCTCAAAAAAAAAATGTTTTCAAAATACATCGAGTGTGGTATCAAAATAAATAATTTTTAACGATGATTACGAATATATATATAACTAATATGTTTTATTGGAGTTTGGAATAGGAAATGCTTATAAATCACATCACACTTCACAATTAATAATATAAATGCGAAGTTTGTGTTAGTTTGTTACTTCTTCACGGTAAAAAGGCTTGATGGGTTTGGCTGAAATTTGGCACACAGGTAGGTTATAACCTGGATTTACACATAAGATACTTTTTATCCCGGTATGCCCGCGGGAACGGGTAGAACAGGATTAAACCTATTTCATACCTCAAAAAAATCACCGGCAACTGTTCCAGGGAGAAGGGAGGGGAGGGGTTGGAGGGGGGGGGGGGGGGAGATGAGGGAGAGAGGGAGGGGGGAAAGCCAAGTCCTGTCAGTGAAGATGAGTAACATAATTATAACATATCACAGAGACAGAGATGTATGTTTGCATGTATGTATGTTTCTATATTACAGCCTACAGCCTAAACGGCGAGTCCGATTTTGAAGTGCGAGGTCTCAATAGAATCGTCTTCATTTCCAGAGTGTCATAGGCTATAATATTTTGTAATAATAAGACATCTCTTGCAAATATAAAAAATGCGTTTTTTTTGTAACCTTCAACGAACTATTTCGTAACAAACAAGTGACTTTACTATACGTATTCTAAAGAATGCGCATTTATAATATTTTACAGTGGTTTACGCATACTTTCACACAAAAAACGTACACTCAACAGCGTATCAAGTGTAACGAAATCGTAAGTTAGACTGCAAAAACTGCTTTTCTGCAGTCGAGTATTTTGTTTTTCTTTTAATAAACATATTTGTTTACGATATATTCGGCTGTAACTTTTTTTTACGAAAACTTAGAAACTTTATTTTTCTTTCTGCAACAAGATACTATGGATCCGCGTATATGGTTTTAATTTCAACTCGATCCCTTCACGCGTTCCCGAGATAAAGGTCTTGACACCCGACGGACGGACAGACGGACAACAAAGTGATCCTACAAGGGTTCCGTTTTTTCCTATTGAGGTACGGAACTCTAAAAAAATACTCAAAACCAGTCTTGACGTTTAGCTAACAGAAAGTAAATATACATAGCATTAGGTACGCCTAGGTAGCATAGGTAAACATTACCTTCCTTTTGGGCATTCGGGTTTTTAAGTGTTTAAACAGACTATCAATTTAATAGAAGCATAGAAGGTTGTCGGTAATGCATCTAGACACGTTGCCGAGACGCCGTCTGTATCATCGCTGTTTGTTTAGCAGGTGTCCTTACTCTGTTTCTGTTGTTTACAAAATGATAATTGCGTTTTGTAATTACACATCACGGAGTTATCGTACATAATGTTCACCCAAACAAGACATCACGATTACATTACAATTATACAATTATCAAGTTTCGAAAACAAATTAACGAATCGTTAATTTTTACAATTGTACAACAATCACCTACGATGAACCGATGGTGGCGCAGTTGCATGCAGTAGGTTTGGTACATAGTTCGCGGGCGGACTGCAAGTTGCGGGTAGCTGTGAAGCTGCACGTCTAGAACAATCTTCCTATTTTGGTTTTTAGTAACATCTCGATAAAAGCCGGCAGGTATCGGTACGTATGTACTGTACCTACTGTGATTCAGAGCGCGTGAACAAACAGTGTTGTCGTTACTAACCTATAGTCACGATATTTTTAATCAATTTTATCAGATTATCAATTTGATATGTACTCGTATGCAAGGCCGTAGGCAGGCCCGAATTATCCCGGCCATTATCAAAAATCCTTCCGCCAGCGCACCCGTCCCCGTCCTTCCCCCTATGAAAGCTAACAAAAAAAGAGGTTATCAATTCGACCCGTATGTATGTAATAATGTCCTGTTCTTGCATGGTTGCCTGGAAGAGATCGCTCTAAGCTATAAGGCCGCCAGTTAAAAACCTTAGCCTTAAGTATTTAATGTTATCTGTCTGTAAAAAAATTATCATGTGGTTTTTAATAAAGTGTTATCTATTGTCAGAACTGCACAGTTTTTTGTATATGTTAGTCTATACCAGCTTCTAAAAATGTGTGCCAAATTTCATAAGTGTATGTTTGTTTAATTGTCCAAGTATTACGCAGAAACTAGAAGTTATATTGCAAAAAATATTATTTTATTAAATAAAGTATCTCCCAACTTAGATATCAATGTAAGTTTTATCAAAATCGGTTTAGTAGTTTTTTATTTTTAAAATATGAATGTTTCAACCTCTGACATACGGCTTTACCGAAAAACGTTACTTAACTTTAAGCAATGCTTAACATATTTTCTCAACTTCTCGCTTACACGTAATGACTCTTTCGGAAAGAAGACAGAGAATTAATGACGACGGTTAAAGTTAAGTAACGTTTTTCGGTAAGGCCCATAGGTATCAACGACGCTATTCAAACTACTGAGCCGATTTGAACCAAATTTGGTAGGTTTATGACTCATACTATGTAAAAGGCATACTTTATAATGCAAAAATTAGGCGTTATAATAGTAGTGAAGTGTGTTTGAAAATTACAGGAACTTACCCAGTGAAGTTTTCTGAATACAATTTTTAGTTTCAAGCAAAACGAGTAGGTAAATAGGTACCATTAAAATGACTAAATAAAAGTAATTAAAAAAAAATACTGACTTCAAAACAATCTAATTAAATGAAAAGGGAGAAATAACATGAAAAAACCGGACAAGTGCGAGTCAGACTCGCCCACCGAGGGTTCCGTACAAACTAGTAGATAAAAGGGGGACATCGTATTTTTTTCATATTTTCCTTCTTATACCGAAAAATATACAACGAAAAAATATTTAAAAACCTGTTTTAACTTATGCTAATAAAGCTCTTTCATATGATAACCCACATGATACGGTTAAAGAACTTTAAAATTTGGACCCTCATTCCTTGCGTAGACACAATTTTTTGTGATTAAATTAAAAATGTCTAGTTTTCGGATTTTTTCCTATATGTGTACTCTAACACAATGCTTCTTGCCAAATTTCATAGTTCTAGGTCAACGGGAAGTACCCCATAGGTTTTGATTCCCTTGTTAGTGTCGAAATGTGCATTTTTACGACATATTCAGCTGTAACTTTATTTTATGAAAACTGTTTTTTTTTATGCAGCAAGATACTATGAATTTGCGTATATGGTTTTAATTTCAACGCGATACCTTCATGCGTTCCCGAGATAAAGGTCTTGACACCCGGACAGACGGACAACAAAGTGATCCTATAAGGGTTCCGTTTTTTCCTATTGAGGTACGGAACCCTAAAAAAATAATATTGGGCGCATTTTTTGAGGTCGGTGTCTGTATAGGACTTAATTGGTGATACTTTAGGGCCTGACACCGACGACCTCAAATATAGTTTTTTGTACGTACCTAAGTACTTAGACGCCCAGTTTTGATTTTTTTCGTATTATTTCTCCCTTTTCAGTTAATTAGATTGTTTTGAATTCGGTTTAATTTATTTAAAATTACTTTTATTATCCCAAAAATTATATTTAATTATATGTGTTTGAACGAATTTACCCAGTGAAGTTAGGTAAATCAATTTTTTTGGTTCAATAAAAACTAGTTATTACCAATAAATATAATTTAAAAAAACCGACTACAAAATTATTCAATGAAATGAAAAGAGAGAAATAATAGCTGTTACATAATACCAAAAAAATAAATCAAAACTGGGCGTCTACCTCAGTAGGTCCGTTCCCCAACAATATTTTTGAGGTCGGTGCCTGTCTAAGTTGGACCTGGCACGAACCTGGGCGTGTACTCAAGTCTGTACGTACACAACACAGACTTATTTGAGTACTCGCCCAGTTTTGATAATTTTTCGGTATTGTAACAGCTGTTGTTATTTCTCATTGACTGAAAGTCCATTGAATAGTTATGAAGTCGACCTATTTTTTTTAAATTACTTTGATTACTACTACTCTCAATAGTTGCTAACCGACATCGACTCGAAGGGGATCATTATCTCAACCGACATCGACTCGAAGGGGATCATTATCTCAACCGACATCGACTCGAAGGGGATCATTATCTCAACCGACATCGACTCGAAGGGGATCATTATCTCAACCGACATCGACTCGAAAGGGATCATTATCTCAACCGACATCGACTCGAAGGGGATCATTATCTCAACCGACATCGACTCAAAGGGGATCATTATCTCAACCGACATCGACTCGAAGGGGATCATTATCTCAACCGACATCGACTCGAAGGGGATCATTATCTCAACCGACATCGACTCGAAGGGGATCATTATCTCAACTGACATCGCCTCGAAGGGGATCATTATCTCAACCGACATCGACTCGAAGGGGATCGTTATCTCAACCGACATCGACTCGAAGGGATCATTATCTCAACCGACATCGACTCGAAGGGGATCATTATCTCAACCAACATCGACTCGAAGGGGATAATTATCTCAACCGACATCGACTCGAAGGGGATCATTATCTCAACCGACATCGACTCGAAGGGGATCATTATCTCATCGGAATCGTTTTTAAGTATAATTCAGCGACACATACTTAATTTTTTAACAAATCATTTGAGATTTTAATGTTTATTTTTTACTGCAAAAAAAGCAATGTAGAGTGGTCTCTAATAGTGTTAGTTTGTTGCGTATATTAGTATGATGAGTAGAGTTATTGTCTCCCGGGCGAGTACAGAGGCACGCGTGTGTTGTACCGCAGGTCTGAAGCTGGTGCAGTATATGACGGGCATCCTGGTGATCCAGTCGTACCTGCAGGAGATCTTCATGCAGGGCGGCTCTTCCTCTGCCCCCCTCGCCTCCATCCTCTACGGAGTCGTGCAACTCCTCGCCGGTCAGTAGTCTACACTACACTACACCGCACTACATTATACTACTAGAGTCGTGCAGCTCCTCGCCGTTCAGTAGTCTACACTACACTACACCGCACTACATTATACTACTAGAGTCGTGCAGCTCCTCGCCGGTCAGTAGTCTACAATACACTACACCGCACTGCATTATGCTACTAGAGTCGTGCAGCTCCTCGCCGGTCATTAGTCTACACTACACTACACCGCACTACATTATACTACTAGAGTCGTGCAGCTCCTCGCCGGTCAGTAGTCTACAATACACTACACCGCACTGCATTATACTACTAGAGTCGTGCAGCTCCTCGCCGGTCAGTAGTCTACACTACACTACACTACACCGCACTACATTATACTACTAGAGTCGTGCAGCTCCTCGCCGGTCAGTAGTCTACAATACACTACACCGCACTGCATTATACTACTAGAGTCGTGCAGCTCCTCGCCGGTCAGTAGTCTACACTACACTGCACTACATTATACTACTAGAGTCGTGCAGCTCCTCGCCGTTCAGTAGTCTACACTACACTACACCGCACTACATTATACTACTAGAGTCGTGCAGCTCCTCGCCGGTCAGTAGTCTACACTACACTACACTACACTGCACTACATTATACTACTAGAGTCGTGCAGCTCCTCGCCGTTCAGTAGTCTACACTACACTACACCGCACTACATTATACTACTAGAGTCGTGCAGCTCCTCGCCGGTCAGTAGTCTACACTACACTACACCGCACTACATTATACTACTAGAGTCGTGCAGCTCCTCGCCGGTCAGTAGTCTACACTACACTACACTACACCGCACTACATTATACTACTAGAGTCGTGCAGCTCCTCGCCGGTCAGTAGTCTACAATACACTACACCGCACTGCATTATACTACTAGAGTCGTGCAGCTCCTCGCCGGTCAGTAGTCTACACTACACTACACTACACCGCACTACATTATACTACTAGAGTCGTGCAGCTCCTCGCCGGTCAGTAGTCTACAATACACTACACCGCACTGCATTATACTACTAGAGTCGTGCAGCTCCTCGCCGGTCAGTAGTCTACACTACACTACACTACACCGCACTACATTATACTACTAGTCGTGCAGCTCCTCGCCGGTCAGTAGTCTACACTACACTACACTACACCGCACTACATTATACTACTAGAGTCGTGCAGCTCCTCGCCGGTCAGTAGTCTACACTACACTACACCGCACTACATTATACTACTAGAGTCGTGCAGCTCCTCGCCGGTCAGTAGTCTACACTACACTACACCGCACTACATTATACTACTAGAGTCGTGCAGCTCCTCGCCGGTCAGTAGTCTACACTACACTACACCGCACTACATTATACTACTAGTGTCGTGCAGCTCCTCGCCGGTCAGTAGTCTACTCTACACTACACCGCACTGCATTATACTACTAGTGTCGTGCAGCTCCTCGCCGGTCAGTAGTCTACACTACACTACACCGCACTACATTATACTACTAGTGTCGTGCAGCTCCTCGCCGGTCAGTAGTCTACTCTACACTACACCGCACTACATTATACTACTAGAGTCGTGCAGCTCCTCGCCGGTCAGTAGTCTACACTACACTACCGGCCGCGCCCCGCGGTCAGCTAAGTCCGTCTTCACGGTCTCATTTATATTTGCATCTAATTTCACAACAATCGGTTCAGCCATTTAATCATGAAATGCTTACAAATAAGGGATCCGTTACTTTCAAATATTTTGTAATAATTTGTTAATTCTGTCCAGTTCGAAAGTAACATATAATTATGTGAGTGAAGTGCCGTGTCCGTGAGCGCGCGACGTGTGTGTTGGATGTGAGCGGAGCTCGAGCGCTGCAGCGCGTGCGCGCGTCACTCTAAATAGGTACACACACACAGTCATGTAGGCGGGCCGGGGCGGCGCGGCGTGTCGCGGTGCGCTGACGCACCCCAGCTTGAGATATTGTTAGACCGATAGTTTAGATAACTATTGTTGAGAGATTGTTAGACCGATACTTTAGATAACTATTGTTGAGATATTGTTAGACCGATAGTTTAGATAACTATTGTTGAGAGATTGTTAGACCGATAGTTTAGATAACTATTGTTGAGATATTGTTAGACCGATAGTTTAGATAACTATTGTTGAGAGATTGTTAGACCGATAGTTTAGATAACTATTGTTGAGATATTGTTAGACCGAAAGTTTAGATAACTATTGTTGAGAGATTGTTAGACCGATAAATTTAGATAACTATTGTTGAGAGATTGTTAGACCGATAGTTTAGATAACTATTGTTGAGAGATTGTTAGACCGATAGTTTAGATAACTATTGTTGAGATATTGTTAGACCGATAGTTTAGATAACTATTGTTGAGATATTGTTAGACCGAAAGTTTAGATAACTATTGTTGAGAGATTGTTAGACCGATAAATTTAGATAACTATTGTTGAGAGATTGTTAGACCGATAGTTTAGATAACTATTGTTGAGATATTGTTAGACCGATAGTTTAGATAACTATTGTTGAGATATTGTTAGACCGATAGTTTAGATAACTATTGTTGAGATATTGTTAGACCGATAGTTTAGATAACTATTGTTGAGATATTGTTAGACCGATAGTTTAGATAACTATTGTTGAGAGATTGTTAGACCGATACTTTAGATAACTATTGTTGAGATATTGTTAGACCGATAGTTTAGATAACTATTGTTGAGAGATTGTTAGACCGATAGTTTAGATAACTATTGTTGAGATATTGTTAGACCGATAGTTTAGATAACTATTGTTGAGATATTGTTAGACCGATAGTTTAGATAACTATTGTTGAGATATTGTTAGACCGATAGTTTAGATAACTATTGTTGAGAGATTGTTAGACCGATACTTTAGATAACTATTGTTGAGATATTGTTAGACCGATAGTTTAGATAACTATTGTTGAGAGATTGTTAGACCGATACTTTAGATAACTATTGTTGAGATATTGTTAGACCGATAGTTTAGATAACTATTGTTGAGAGATTGTTAGACCGATAGTTTAGATAACTATTGTTGAGAGATTGTTAGACCGATAGTTTAGATAACTATTGTTGAGATATTGTTAGACCGATAGTTTAGACAACTATTGTTGAGATATTGTTAGACCGATAGTTTAGATAACTATTGTTGAGAGATTGTTAGACCGATAGTTTATTCTATCTGTACTTAAATTAATCTACGAGCTCGAAGCGTGAACCCGAAGTCTATGAAGTTCAAACTTTAAATAAAATAAAAAAAAAGATAAATGAAATTTGGTATTAACAGGCATTAAAATTTGGTATTGTATGAAAACAGAAAAAAGTATATTAGAAAACAGATACAAAAATGTATAGCATTAAATACAAGCAAACAAGAATAGATACTTTAAAATAGTATACATAATAAATCAATAAACGATATAGAAATTATAGTACGCTATATAATACATTATAGTTCAATCCTTGAATGATTACTGAGGTACTCTTAGCTCGCGGGCCGGGCCTACGCGCCGGACAGGAGAAAAGAAACCCTAAATTCTTGCCAATTGTGAGATTTATATCCTCAGTACACCGTGGTCCGTACCGACCGTAACCTCCCGAATAGCTTCCTGGTCTACTTCCCCGCAGGCGTGTGCGCGACGTTCCTGACGCGCGCGGTGTCGCGGCGCGCGCTGCTGCTGGCGTCGTGCGCAGGCGCCGCGTTCTGCATGGCGGCGCTGGGCGCGTGCTTCTACCTGCGGGCCGGCGCCGCCGGGTGGTGGGGAGCCGCCGCCGTGCTCGGTTTCTGCGCCTGGTACGCGCAGGGGCTGGCCACGCTGCCCTACGTGCTGCAGACGGAGCTATTCCCCGTGAACGTGAAGGGCGCCGCCTCCAGCCTCGCCACGATGCTGGCGTGCGTCCTCAGCTTCCTGGTGGTGAAGTGTTACCAGAGCGCGCACGAGCTGCTCGGACAGCACGTGGTGTTCTGGGGGTTCGCGGCCACGGGGGCGGTGGGGCTCGTCTTCATCTACTGCTGCGTGCCGGAGACCAGAGGCAAGACGCTCGAGCAGGTGCTGGACGACATGCGCCGCCCCGGGGAGCGCGAGGCGCCGCGCCCCGGGGAGCGCGACGCGCTGACACCCGGGGACGTGCCGCGCTCCGCTCACAGGGTAGATGTCCTGCGCCACGCGACCGTACGCGACGTACAAGCTAACTCTCATCATAATAATGCCTAATGAATATAGAAACATGAATCAGATGAGTAACTGATGTATCTTTACATTGTTACAACACGCAGAGCAGCGAGCTTTAGTAACATATTGTAATGTAATGTCTTGGGTATATAAACGAATTGTAAGTATTCATATATGAACTATATATATATATATATTTAAATTTGATAAAATTTTAAAATTGTCCTGATATACAAGCTGAGGCTGACTGAACACTAGCAATATTCAAGGACATGTTAATTAGTGCTCATATAAAACGTAGGGTAACGTAGGTAACCTATAAAGAAATAAAACCGAAGCAAATTCTAAAAAAACCGGACAAGTGCGAGTCAGACTCGCCCACCAGGAACTCTTGTACAAACTAGTAGATAAAAGGGAAAATCATATATTATTTTATTTTTTCCTTCATCAACCGAAAACTATACATCGTAAAAATATTTAAAACCCTGTTTTAGCTTATGCTACTGAAGCTCTTTCATATATACCCCACGCTTATTTCACTTTAAAATTTGGACCTTCATTCATTGCATAGTGTCTTTAACACTATGTTTTTGTGATTAAATTAAAAATGTCCAGTTTTCGGTTTTTTTCCTATATTTGTACTCTAACACAATGCTTCTTGCCAAATTTCATTGTTCTAGGTCAACGGAAAGTACCCCATAGGTTTTGATTCCTGTGTGAGTGACGAAATGTGCGTTTTTTCCGATGTATTTGGCTGCAACTTTATTTTTCTTTCTGCAGTAAGATACTAAGCATCTACGTATATGGTTTTAATGTCAACTCGATACCTTCACGCGTTCCCGACATAAAAATCTTGACACCCGACGGACAACAAAGTGATCCTGTATGGGTTCCGTTTTTTCCTATTGAGGTACGGAGCCCTAAAAAACGAAAGAATCCTTGGTTAAAGTATTTAAGTTCACAATATTTCGGTGTAGTTCTATGCGCCATGTTCCCCGATGAGCGATTAGATTGTTGATATCCCGTTAATAATGATTAATAACACGTAAATATATACTCCTCGTAATTTATCTAATTTTATAGTATTTTTAAATATATTTTTTTCTAAAAATATAAAATAATTAAAATATCAATTAGTTCGTGCACGCGCGCGTGTGTAATGTCGTCGTGTGTGCAATGTGCAACTTCTTACACAGGTTTATTTATAGGATGAGGATTTTGAGGGCTGTGACGTACACGTATAAGTTTTATTGTATTTATTTAGATAAGGAAATACCGATTTATATTCCTAGAATAAAATATAAATAAATAAATATAATCACAGACTTGTATTAAACAAGGATACACTGAACTAAACAACCTCCGAATCATAATTTTCAGGCCGAAGACACAACTTTTCCCCTTTGGCAAGTTATATCTCGCACACATCGCAGAGAAAAAAAAAATATATATGGAACCTTAGTCTAATTTTAAAAGACCTATTCAACAATGCCCCACACGATGGGGAGGTGTTGAAACAAATCTTTATATGGAGTGCCACCCTTATTTATAATTTGACTATTAGTCAATGTGGCAAAGACCGTCCACGGGTAAAGTCCGTCTTCCTGGAGGTAGTTCTATTTCTGAACAAATACGCTACATCAAGATGCAGTCGATGAAACAGTATTATATTTTAGTTCAAACTAAGACAGAGATGGCGCTATATGAGAAGGTAACGCAAGAAACTGATCTTAAATTTTAGCTGTGTTTTATAGTAGCATGGAGCGTGCGTAGGCGCGTGCTGATATTCAATGCAATGTACATAAGTTTAAAATAAATGAAATGCGCGCTTTATCTGATAGCGGAATGTATTAAATGATGTTAATGTTAGTACTGCAAATACGATAAACGATATAATCGATGTTATCGTTGTTGTGCTCAACTCGAGTGTTCCGCCTTCGAACGTCGAAGTAAAACCACACCCGTGTCTGACTATAAACTGTATTGTAAATGTCGAACAAACGTATGAAATACATAGAGGAGTCCGGGGAGCGAGTGTTTCATTGGATGGTCCCCGAGCCGGCAGGCGGCAGGCGACGGGCTACAGTGGTCCTTGTGCCGAGGCCGCAGGGTCTATATCCGCTTGTTGTTGCTGTAGGAGTAGAGCGGCGCGAAGGGCGTGTCCGCGGGCTCGTCGCCGCTCTCCTCGCCCTCGTCCGACTCGAACGTGTTGTCGGGGATGTCGTACAGACGGATCAGCGGCTTGTTCGGGTCCTTCATCATCAGGTACTTGCCTGCAACGAACACACACACACGTACATACACGACATCAGGTACTTGTACACGTCACACCATTCACGAAGAAACGTTTATACATTTAGTAAAAGAACTGCAGGTAGATCCCACACAGTGATAAGGGCCTATGTATTAATAGAGCTCTCGTTTCGCTTATGCGCTAATAAATTTCCTGAATATACTTGCAAATCTGTACGTGAGGAATATCAACAACTACACTACAAAATATGTTCCACAAAAATTTCATTCAAAAAATTTGTAGCCTTAAAATGTGTGAACGCGTGGGAGACGGCGACTCTATCCGCGGGGTGCGGGGCGCGGGGGTACGCACCGTCCTTCTGCTTCATGCAGATGTCGATGATGCAGCGCAGGATGCCCCAGGCGTTGTCCATGGAGAGGTTGATCTGCGCCGCGAACTCGTGCGGCTTGAACTGCTGCGTGCCGAGGATCACGTGACGCGAGTTGTCTCGCACCTGCGCGCGCGACACGTAACCGAACTTGATCTGGTCGGAGCCCGCGAGCAGCGCCTGCGCACATACACACACGATTCCTGAACTGTACTGTACTGCGCGTAAGTGTCATGCACCTGCGCGGGCGACACGTACATTCATATTTTAAATTTTTGCTTCTTAATGTAACACACATAAGGTTTCACAACTAAGTTATGTCCAATCATTAATTACCATAATCGTCATATAAAATTAATAATTTACATATTTTTTATTTTATTTACATAAACATTACATATTAATGTAAATTATTAATTTTATAATTGATTATAATAAATTATAACAATGAATAGTTAAGTCAAAAAAATGAAAAATCTTAAATGTAACGAATTAAATTGTTGAAACAGTAAAATTTACCTTAAGATTGTAAATGTCAATAATGTTATAACAATATTTCTATATATATGATAATATATATTCAGTTTATTGAAATAAGAATAAAATACAATTTATTAACCTACTTCAAAAAAGAGGGTTATCAGTTCGACCTGTGTGTATGCAAAATTGTCAGAACTACATAGTTTTTGTATATGTTAGTATATACCAGCTTCTAAACATGTGTGCCAAATTTTATAAGTGTATGTATGTTTGTCCACGTATTACGCATCGCCGCCGCAACGGCGGCCTTATTGCTATTAGCTATAAAGCCGCCTTTTATTTTGTACCTTTCTAACGCCTTATTATGTAACTAATGTTATTTTTATTATGGTGCCAATAAAGTGTTTTTGTATTGTACGCAGAAACTAGAAGTCGTATTGCAACAAATCTTTTTTTATTAAATAAGGTATCTCGCCACTTAGGTTTCAATGTAAGTTTTATCGAAATCGTAGTTTATTAGTAGTTATCAAGATATGGCCTTTTTGACCAGACTACGGCACAGCAAAATGGAGAGTTATGTTTTTGACCGGTATGTGGGTATAATTATATGTTCATCTGTTCCTCCTAACTTCTAAACTACTTATCATCATTTGACAAATGAGGAGTCATTAGAAGCGTCTAGCTCTAGGTTGTCCGCTGGTTATAGATTATGTGACGTCACATTCAATTGAATATGGCGCCCTACATGAAGTACACCTTACCAATACCTGTCGTGGCCCGAAATCAAGAACAAAACAATGTTCCGCCCCACCGCGTCATGTTATGGTTCTCGTGTCATTGAGCAGGGAAAATAAATTTTGCATTAATAATTTCTAAATTAAATTTTTTATGTATGAAAATTAACTTGACTCAAATTGAATTTTTTTCGAATATTTGTGATGTTGTTTTCTAGTTTTACAAACGACGTTTTTTTTTAAATTAGTTCATTCGGTTATTTTATATCTTCAAAAATGTGGGTATGCGCGAGCGAGATGGACGATGGTCGGACTGCGGATTCTTAATATTTAGGTGTTCAAAGACTGCAACCTTGCAGTACTGGAACTCGATCTGGTGTACCTATACTGCGTGTAGGAGTGCCGGCGAGTCACTCTCGGTCCGGTGTGTGTAGTGTAGTGTAGCGAGTACCTGCACGGTCCACTTGGCCAGCTTGCAGGAGTTGTTCCTGAGCTCGTTGGCCAGCACGGCTCCGCGCTGCGTGTCCAGCTTCTGTCGCCACTCGACACCGTTAGCGACCTTCGAGTCCCACTCGTTAAGAGCCTTGATGGAGAGGAACTGCGTCTCCCCCTGCGGCCCCTGCATCACGGCGTCGTGCTCGCAGCGCGCCACCACGACCTGCGGCGAGTGAGTGAGTGAGTGAACGAGTGTGTCACACCGTGTGCGGCGTCCTACGCGCTCGCTGCGCACTCACCACGCCGTTGTTGAGGTTCCACTTGCGGTAGCGGTAGCCGACAGACGCGACCTCGCCCTCCTCCTCCGAGACGAAGGGGTTCGGCTCCGGGAACTTGTACTTGGGCTCGCCGGCGCCGCTCTTCAGCACCTGCGACACGAGACACCACCTCGCTGTACACTCCTCTCTACTGCCTCTCTACCTCTACCACTTACATGCAACCCAAGTAGCACAAGGAACTTGTTTAATGATTGGCTTACAACATTTTATTTAATGCTAAATTGGGCCCAAATTATACAGCTATAAGTTCACATCGCTTAATAATGGCACTACAAAAGCATTATTACGGCTCTTTAAGGATTAACAAGCATTATTAAAGCTGATATAAAGTGTTTTTAAAAGAGTCAGTATTAGACATTACAATGCTATAATATATGTTCACACATGTCATTCAAACAACCTAAATAATAGTTGCATTTATTTTCATGAAAAGCATTATTAGAGCCAATTAACGGTTGTATAGGTAGTCACGAATAGTAGGCAGCATTTTAATATAAACCTACTCATTTAAAAACTCGTGTTTACATACATAAACTACGTAGATATTAAGAGCGATTGAATTTTAGCAACACTTTGTTACGAAATGATAAATATTTATGCAGACTTTCATATACATTATATTTATTTTTGTAAATGAGTGTATTCCTATATCTAGCTCCAAATACTACTGCGAATTTAATTTTACTGTTAATATGTAGGTAGGTCTTATTGAAAATGTTCACGCGCTACTAAATTAAACAGGTTTTACAATAAAATGTTAATAATATTTTTTTTTTATATAAAAGGTTAATTTCATATTTCTCTTAAAAGAGACAATTTGTTGTTGTAAATACATTTTCATTGTTTTTTAGGTGTTGAACTGTGCAAAAAAATTATTATGGATCTGTAGTTATCGAAGATATGGTAAAATAAAAAATATTTTGTTGGTTGTAAAATGCATCAAACATGGTGTCATTCTATAACAGCTTGGTAAACAATGTAAAATCCTCACTAATGTTGTTAGCTTTATAAATATACATAAGATAAACAGTTGTTATGCTAATGGCCAGTGAAGCGAACTATTAATAGTGTACTTGACCGTTTATAGAGCTGTCGGCTGGACACTAGCACTCAATTGACCCTTTGTAATGCAGCATTACAATGGTAAATATGTACGTGTGTAATCCCTTAAGCATTAGGATCAAGGCCGTAGGCAGAGAGGGGGGGGGGGGGGGGGGGTTGGGGTCCTCCCACTCCCCCGAAATATCCCGGCCATTATCAAAAATCCTTCCGCCCGCGCACCCAACCTATGAGAGCTAAGACCCCCCCCCCCCCCCCCGAAATGAATTCCTGGCTACGGCCTTGATTAGGATAACTCAAGTTCATCATACTAGCCAGCTGTCGGCTGGACACTAGCACTCAGTTGACCCTGTGTAATGCAGCATTACAATGGTAAATATGTACGTGTGTAACCAGCCTTAAGCATTACAATAACTCAAGTTCATCACTAGCCAGCTGTCGGCTGGACACTAGCACTCAGTTGACCCTGTGTAATGCAGCATTAAACTAAGGCATCAAAAACTAATGGCTGTATATTGGTGTTATAGTGAAGTACACTGCAAATATAGGCTTTACAATAGCATGTTGTTATAGCCATATCCAACCCTTGTACAGCGATAGGTTTTTAAACGGTTTGAAATGCTAATACGCAGCTTTAAGAGGTGAAGTGAACACCTCTTGGAGCCTACAAAACCCTTCAGCTATAGAAAAATTCACGACTGTGTTTTTATAGTGCTTCTTGTGCTACTTGGGAAGTTATTTTAAACAATTAAACCGACTTCAAAACAATGTAATTAACTGAAGAAATAACACGAAAAATTCAATCGAAACTGGGCGTCTATCTAAGTAGGTATGTACACAAAATATTTTTTGAGGTCGGTGTCTGTATATGTCTTAGTGGTAGTTTAGGGCCTGACACCGACCTCCGTACCTACTTAGTTAGTGGTAGTTTAGGGCCCGACACCGACCTCCGTACCTACTTAGTTAGTGGTAGTTTAGGGCCCGACACCGACCTCCGTACCTACTTAGTTAGTGGTAGTTTAGGGCCTGACACCGACCTCCGTACCTACTTAGTTAGTGGTAGTTTAGGGCCTGACACCGACCTCCGTACCTACTTAGTTAGTGGTAGTTTAGGGCCTGACACCGACCTCCGTACCTACTTAGTTAGTGGTAGTTTAGGGCCTGACACCGACCTCCGTACCTACTTAGTTAGTGGTAGTTTAGGGCCCGACACCGACCTCCGTACCTACTTAGTTAGTGGTAGTTTAGGGCCCGACACCGACCTCCGTACCTACTTAGTTAGTGGTAGTTTAGGGCCTGACACCGACCTCCGTACCTACTTAGTTAGTGGTAGTTTAGGGCCTGACACCGACCTCCGTACCTACTTAGTTAGTGGTAGTTTAGGGCCTGACACCGACCTCCGTACCTACTTAGTTAGTGGTAGTTTAGGGCCTGACACCGACCTCCGTACCTACTTAGTTAGTGGTAGTTTAGGGCCTGACACCGACCTCCGTACCTACTTAGTTAGTGGTAGTTTAGGGCCTGACACCGACCTCCGTACCTACTTAGTTAGTGGTAGTTTAGGGCCTGACACCGACCTCCGTACCTACTTAGTTAGTGGTAGTTTAGGGCCTGACACCGACCTCCGTACCTACTTAGTTAGTGGTAGTTTAGGGCCTGACACCGACCTCCGTACCTACTTAGTTAGTGGTAGTTTAGGGCCTGACACCGACCTCCGTACCTACTTAGTTAGTGGTAGTTTAGGGCCCGACACCGACCTCCGTACCTACTTAGGTAGACGCACTGTTTCGATTTAATTTTTTGTGTTATTTCTCCCTTTTCAGTTAATTACATTGTTTTGAAGTCTGTTTAATTTTCATTAAACGACTTTATTTATTCATTTTTAGAGTTTCGTACCTCAATAGGAAAAAACGGAACCCTTATAGGATCACTTTGTTGTCCGTCTGTCTGTCCGTCTGTCCGGGTGTCAAGACCTGCTACAGATCTTGCTGCAGAAAGAAAAATAAAATTTCTCAGTTTTCGTAAAAAAAAGTTACAGCCGAATATGTCGTAAAAATCGCACATTTCGACACTCACAGAGGAATCAAAACCTATGGGGTACTTCCCGTTGACCTAGAACTCTGAAATTTGGCAAGAAGCATTGTGTTAGAGTACACATATAGGAAAAAAATCCGAAAACTGGTCATTTTTAATTTACTCACAAAAAAATAGTGTCTCTATGCAAGGAATGAGGGCCCACATTTTAAAGTGAATTAACCGTATCATGTGGGGTATCATATGAAAGAGCCTCATTAGCATAAGCTAAAACAGGTTTTTAACACATTCTTCGCCCCCTGCAGACCCTTCACTTCAGCTGGGAACCAAAACTTTTTAGGCGAATTTTGATTAAGTACAGAGTGGCCGCGCAAAGCAACGTTGACTGCCTCAAACGCCGGCGGTTTACTGACTACTACAAAATGAACGGGATGCTTGCTCGGATCCGAGTGGGAGGCGCCGCTACTATAGCCTCGCTCCACTCGGATCCGAGTGGTGAGCAAGGAATGTGTCAACTTCATTGGTTACCCAATGAAGTTCGTTTAATTTTCAATTGAATTGTAGGTCGCGGGTGTACACTCGCCTACTGGCTGAAGTTGTGGTTGATGAAGGTCGCCTCGAGCGCGAGGTTGCAGGGAGGGAGGGAGGGACACGCGGGTGTACACTCGCCTGCTGGCTGAAGTTGTGGTTAATGAAGGTCGCCTCGAGCGCGAGGTTGCAGGGAGGGAGGGAGGGACACGCGGGTGTACACTCGCCTGCTGGCTGAAGTTGTGGTTGATGAAGGTCGCCTCGAGCGCGAGGTTGCAGGGAGGGAGGGAGGGACACGCGGGTGTACACTCGCCTGCTGGCTGAAGTTGTGGTTGATGAAGGTCGCCTCGAGCGCGAAGTTGCAGGAAGGGAGGGAGGGACACGCGGGTGTATACTCGCCTGCTGGCTGAAGTTGTGGTTGATGAAGGTCGCCTCGAGCGCGAGGTTGCGCGGCGAGTTGATGGAGTTCCCGTCGTCGGCGGGGGGCTCCACTGACGTCTCGTTCACGGTGAGCAGGTCGAACTCGGTGTTGTCGCGCTTATCCAGGAACAGCTTCTCGCCTGCGTACACATATCGTCACAATTACATCACTAATATGATCCTGATGCCAGTACTAAATGTCATTAATAATTCTGATGAGGATTGTAAATATGATCAAGAACCCTGGTAATAGTAGTACATGTTCGTTCCCGACCTATTTTCTCGATGACGATGTCCCAGGAGTAGTTGGAGCGCGTGCAGCACATGATGGTGGCGAGGATCGCGTCCGTCGCGTACACGGTGCCGGTGCTCTTGCTCAGCCGCCGGATCACCGGGTCGTCGGTCGTCGTCACCTGAACGCATACACATACACATTACATTACACGACAGACACCAGTTATGATTCCCCATTAAAATATTGTTTCAAAGTCAACATTATGAATGAAAAGGTTGCCTGGAAGAAATCGCTCAAGTCGATAAGGTCGCCCTTTGTACTACTGTTTAATTATTGTTTATTTTTAAGTTTCTTTATATGGTGTAGATACAATAAAGCAATATATTATTATCATTATTAATGAGTAAGGGAAACTTATTCATGTTACCAAAAATATAGCTATAGAATGATAACTAGGGATGCTAGAACATTACATTTGTCAGACCTGCATCAGTTGGTCAACTGAACCGACATTATTTATCATAGAAACACACTTCTATGATAAATAATGTCGGTTCAGTTGACCAACTGATGCACTGTGAAAGTGAAATCTGTTTTAAGCTTTATCTGGAGTCTTTCTGAACAGACTCACTTGTATATTATATTGTTTTTTTTCCTTTTCTTCGCCGTACATTGTGTACTGGTAGGCAAAGATCATTTGACCATACAGCCTCGTCTGATTTAATTTCATCTCAATTCTCAGTAAAGCGATGGCGACTTTACTTGAGGCTTCAATGGAGTTTTGCCGACAACGTAAAATGACACGTTTCACTGCTTTATTTCATTTCCCCAGACTCACGCACTTGATCGAACACTTAATGAACAAAACACCACCATTTTTATCGCATTAGTATTCAAATGAACACAAGTTGATATTAGAGTATTCGTTAGTAGTATAGATAGATAGAAGTGAGTGGAGTGAGTATGGTACGGTGGAGGCGGAGTGCAGACGCGGCAGGGCGCCGGCGCGCTCACCGTGTGGAAGATGCGGTCGATGCGCTGCAGCGGCTTCTCGTGCTTCACGTTGACGCGGTCGTACGCCTTGTCGTAGTACTCCAGCGTGCCGCTGCACACGATGTCCTCGCCTGCAACGCGACACCCCCGACACTTACTTCAACGACCTCACTCACAGATAATGCTCTCTAGTCTATGAATCTAAACATGCTAGGGGTATCTACTATCTACAAATTCATGGACAGTTCAAAAATTACATCCGACGGGACTCGAACCCGCACTATCCCGATCTGTACTCGGAACCTTTACCATTTTGACCACTGAGATGTCACATGTTGTGATGGCCGAAAGTTTCGAACGATCTTTTTACCCGACTGCGTAAGAAGGAGGGTTATATTTTTCGAGTGTATGTATATACTTAGTCTGGCCATAAATACTGTTACAGTTAAAAATAAGAAAGATATTATATTTGAATTTGGAATCTGTCATTTTTATACGATTATTCATTGGGTTTTCTAATTTTGGCGCCAATACATTGTACAATATTTTGCGATATTAAAATGGAGTGGGGTGATAAAGAAAACCGAATCGCTGTGATTGCATTACACAAAGTTGGTATGGAGCCAAATGCAATTTTTAAAACTCTCCATACGCTTGATATTAGTCAAATGTTTGTGTACCGGGCTATTAATAGGTACAATGAGACCTCCTCTGTTTGTGACAGAAAAAGATCTGGCCATCCACGTAGTGTTCGTACGAAAAAGGTGGTCAAAGCAGTAAGGGAAAGAATTCGAAGAAATCCTGTCCGAAAGCAAAAGATTTTATCTCGGGAGATGAAGATAGCACCCAGAACCATGTCGCGTATTTTAAAAGATGACTTAGGACTTGCAGCCTATAAGAGACGCACTGGTAATTTTTTAACTGATAATTTAAAAAAGAATAGGGTGGTAAAATCGAAACAACTACTGAAGCGGTACGCAAAGGGAGGTCACAGAAAAATTTTGTTTACGGATGAGAAAATCTTTACAATTGAGCAACATTTTAACAAACAAAATGACCGTATTTATGCTCAAAGCTCTAAGGAAGCTTCCCAATTAGTCGACAGAGTGCAACGTGGGCATTATCCGACTTCAGTGATGGTTTGGTGGGGTGTTAGCTATGAAGGAGTGACTGAGCCATATTTTTGTGAAAAAGGTATCAAAACATCGGCACAAGTGTATCAAAATACCATTCTTGAGAAGGTAGTTAAGCCCCTTAACAACACTATGTTCAATAACCAAGTATGGTCCTTCCAACAAGACTCGGCGCCAGGTCATAAAGCTCGGTCCACGCAGTCTTGGTTGGAAGTGAAAGTTTCGGACTTCATCAGAGCTGAAGACTGGCCGTCGTCTAGTCCTGATCTTAATCCGCTGGATTATGATTTATTGTCAGTTTTAGAGAGTATGGCTTGCTCTAAACGCCATGATAATTTGGAGTCCCTAAATCTATCCATACGATTGGCAGTGAATTTTCCCATGGAAAGAGTGCGTGCTTCTATTGATAACTGGCCTCAACGTTTAAAGGACTGTATTGCAGCCAATGGAGACCACTTCGAATAAGCTTTTATATTTTAAATTGTTTTATATTTATGTATTAAACTAACACACTGTAAAAGTAATAAATATTATTTGCAAAAAAAATTTTTTTTTTTCTTCGTGACAATATTTATGGCAAGACTAGGTATGTGGATATGTATGTTTCTATATGACAGCCTAAACGGCTTGATCGATTTTGATGTGTTTGGTGTCATTAGATTCGTCCTCACAAGTGATTTTACTAGAATTATTCTAAACAATGCGAATTTATAATCTTTTACGTGCGGTTTTATGCATACTTTCTCACAAAAACGTACACTCAACAGCGTATCAAGCGTAACGAAATCGTAAGTTAGACTGCAAAAACAGCTTTTCTGCAGTTGGGTATTTTGTTTATCTTTTATAATACATAGTTGTTTGCATAAACCTATCGAGCGTCGGTGGCGGCACTTGTAACGCACGCTTCAAGCAAGCATTGTCGGTGGCGGCACTTGTTACGCACGCTTCAAGCAAGCATTGTCGGTGGCGGCACTTGTAACGCACGCTTCAAGCAAGCATTGTCGGTGGCGGCACTTGTAACGCACGCTTCAAGCAAGCATTGTCGGTGGCGGCACTTGTAACGCACGCTTCAAGCAAGCATTGTCGGTGGCGGCACTTATAACGCACGCTTCAAGCAAGCATTGTCGGTGGCGGCACTTGTAACGCACGCTTCAAGCAAGCATTGTCGGTGGCGGCACTTATAACGCACGCTTCAAGCAAGCATTGTCGGTGGCGTCACCGATGCTACAGGCTCCCAGTCCCAGTCCCAGTCCAGTCAGTACAGATCGGAATAATACGGCGTCAACGGCTCCCGTCGCATGCGTGTCATTTTAGAACTTTATATAAATTTGTAGGTATTTCAGTATGTAAAACACTCATAAGAATCGAACATGCTAGAGGTACTTGAAATAAATAATTACATGTAATATAAAAAAATCCCATCGATCGAGTGCGTAATGCGTAATTTGCGCAGAGAAGGATGTGTATAAGATAGGTAGGAGAGGAAGGGTGTACCTTCCTTGATGCCGGGCAGCGAGAGCTTGGCGAGGCGCGGGAAGTCCATGTCCTCGATGGTGAGCCAGGCGGGGCGCACGGTGACGGACGCGTCGCGGATCTTCATGGGCGCGCCGCGCTGGCCCCAGCGCTTGCCCAGCTTGCGGTCGCGCTGTTGCTGCACAGTAACGAGGTCACGTGAAATTACGGTATCCCACTCTGGAGACGTCTCATTTATATTCCCCAGCTCCTGAGTACAAATCTTAGGAATTTTCCAAGTTTTGCACATGTTGCTAGACTTCAAACGTGGTTATATCTGTTTTTAACCGACTTCAAAAAAGGAGGTTATAAATTCAACCTGTATGTATGTAATATTGTCAGAAGCACAGTTTTTGTATATGTTAGTCTTTTAATAGGAACTAGAATGGCAACGGACGAGAGCTGTGATTTACGAAATCATAAGCTCTAGTTTGTCCACCATTGTTGTTTGTGTCATTAGAGCTGACTAGGAAAACAGAAGGAAGCTTATTACAAATTAGGGTCTTTCTAACAGTATTGAGGAAAACATTTTTTGGCAAACCTCAGCAATTGAAAGATAAGTTAATATTTGTTAAAATAATTAGTTCAATTGTAACTCGAGCGACACCAAGTCGAGTACGTGACGTATTCTAAAGGAGCGTGCGTGGCGTTAGAGGTATGTACCGTGTTCAATACCTTGTTGAGGGTAGTCATCCCGCCAGGGGTGCGCGCGCCGCGCTGTCCGCGCCCACGCTGCCCGCGCGCGCGCCCGCGCTGGTACGGCGGCTTCTGGACGCGCGTCGTGTCCACCAGGTGGAACGTGCTCTCGTCCTCGTCGTGGAAGTATGCGTACGACGAGCCCGCGCCGAACTGAGATGCATACTTGTCTGTTGCACACAATATAGTTACGATATTGCAAGGTTTCATCTACAATACATTCATATAATCACGCCTCTTTCCTTTATGGGGTAGGCAGAGCAAAAACACTATGAGTCCGTTTTAGTGTTTCAATGAGAAATGGGTGGTAATGTGCCGTCTTTTTGCTAGTCCTATATTGGAATGGGGAAAGGTAGGGTGAAATAGGGTCATGAACAGACGCCAAAATGACTCTTATATTTTTTTACGTAAGATAGATCCCATCGAAAACAATATGTACAAAAAGCCAAGTCTCGCAACGCAGCTCTTCTACCACAAAAAGTTGCGAGATCTAATATAAAACCAAGTCAGTTAATTAATTTAGAACTATCAATGGAAGCATTGATAGTTCTAAACTGTTTACCGCCGGTTTGGAAGATGCCTATAAGCTTCTGGAATGGAAAGGGCTCGGCATTAATATTAACGGCGAGTACGTCACTCACCTTCGGTTTGCCGACGATACAGTAGTCATGGCAAAGTCGATGGAAGAGCTCAGTACGATGCTCGAAGACCTCAATAGAGTTTCCCAACGGGTGGGCCTCAAAATGAACATGGACAAAACGAAGGTTATGTCGAACGCCCATGTAGTGCCCACCCCAATATCTGTGGGGAACTTCACTCTTGAAGTTGTTGACGAATACGTCTACCTAGGACAGACGGTCCGATTAGGCAGGTCCAACTTTACGAGGGAGGTTAATCGTCGTATCCAACTCAGCTGGGCAGCGTTCGGGAAACTTAAAAGCGTCTTCTCGTCCAATATTCCCCAGTCCCTCAAGTCGAAAGTTTACAACCAGTGTGTGTTACCAGTGATGACATACGGCACTGAAACGTGGTCCCTAACTATGGGCCTTATAAGGAAGCTCAAGGTCACGCAACGAGCTATGGAGAGGGCTATGCTCGGAGTCTCTCTACGAGATCGAATCAGAAATGAAGAGATACGTAGACGTACAAAAGTCACCGATATAGCACAGCGGATTAGCAAGTTGAAGTGGCAGTGGGCAGGGCACATAGCACGTAGAACTGATGGCCGATGGGGCCGAAAGGTTCTCGAGTGGAGACCACGTACCGGCAAGCGCAGCGTAGGAAGACCAGCCACGAGATGGACAGACGACCTCATACAAGTGGCGGGAAGACGCTGGATGCAAGCCGCTTCCAATCGGTCTTTTTGGAAATCCATGGGGGAGGCCTATGTCCAACAGTGGACTTCTTATGGCTGAGATGATGATGATGATGAATGGAAGCATTTATACAATTATTTTGTAAGAAATTGTGACCTAATTTATTAACTAACAACTTTTGTAGTAACCATATCGCTATTAGACATTTCTATTTCTTTAAAAATTAAAATAACTTGGGCATCGCACAACAACACAATCACATAAGCATTGATCTGCCCTGCTAGCATGGAAGGTAAATAAAACATTTTTGACCATGTTGTTATGTCAGATGTCAATGTCGGTACATACTTTATTTTCTCTGAATGGTGGATAAAACGGGGGAAAGACTATTTGTCCATGTTCCACCATGCTAGCAGGGCTGTTGTTTGAAATAGTCCTAATTATACATAGGACTTGGGACCCATATTTATGCATATAATATTAGGTAGATTTTGTAGTATATAGATTCTATAACCTTGTGCGAATGCCAAGTCATTCTAATTATCAAAGAAATAAAGATGTCTATTATCGATATGGTTACTAGGTCCTACATAGGTTTGCTACAATGAAGTATACTTGGAGGCGATTCTCCTGAGGTATCTAGATATGAGTCCTCTGCAAATAGACCTGTGAATTGATCGTTTTTCTACTGCGGTGTGAGCTAGAGATCTGTCCGGTTTCAACAGTGGAGAGAGAGATGATCGACAGAAGTTAGATTCTATAGACTACACCAGGGACCATATAGCTTTGCTACCCATTGGGTAAAAAAGCTAATTTAGCCCCAATCCGGTTTATATGCTCAAATCAAGCTCTGCATATTGCTTTTCAACTTTTCTTCTGTTTCTGCTTTTCTGAATATAGACAGATTTGATATTTGAGATACTTTACAGTGGTGGACAAGACTAAGTTGCTTCTTAGCATCCTATCTTTTAGTAGGGTGAGAGATAAAAAATAATAATCTAACAGTGATTAAACCAAATATTTGTCAAGTTGTAGGAGAGACTACAAGTACAAGACTGATATACATGCTGACATACATATAAAACAAATCTCAGTCAAATCTTTGTAAAAATTAAGATCATTTGGAACATTGAAGGTACTAAAACACTTTACTGTTGTTGTTGTTGTTGTTTTTATATTAACTAATATATGTATATTTTTTCCTGACTGCGTGAAGAGAGATGGTTATGTTTTTCAAGCATGTATATATATAATGATCACCTACAGCCTAAATGGCTTGACCAATTTTGATTTGCGAGGTGTTTGAATCTTTACAGTGATTTTACACATACTTTCTAATAAAAAATGTACACTCAACGGCATATCAAGCATATTGAAATCATAAGTTAGACTGCAAAAACTGCTTTTCTGCAATCAGGTATTTTCTTTTCCTTTTAATAGAGATACTCGTAATAGTGCTATTTAATATTATTAATAAATTAATGTTTCTACATTATTAAATTATATCAATCATGTTTTAATTATAACTATCAACAACATACATTGATGATAGTCGATGGATTACATATTCATAAAGATGAACAAATGTTACCAAAAGGCAGTATTCTGTAAATGGTTCTTTTGGTATTGGTGTAAAAATAAATCAAAACTAATGAACAGTGCATAATTTGAGTTTCATGATACCTAGTACTACTACAACGCTGCTTACTGTGTAATTGGGCTGACATTAATATGCAACTACTCATCCAGCATGTACTACTTTTTTAAATGTTTATCACAATCAATTGTTATAAATTACACTAAAAAACTACATATACTAGGGTATGTATTATTAAATATAATATTTGTTGTGAGCAAACGTTAAAATGCTTTTAGCAAGAAAGCAGCCAGGAATCCAGTGAAAGGTCGATGGATTTAGGAGCTAGCATAACCTCAAACAACATACATCTATTCAACACACAAGTAATGCTACTAGGTACAACGAAAAGTGTACTTACTTTGATACTTTTTGTCCTGTACCATTGTCCAGTCACTAATTTTACCTAAGCGGTCTCCTTTGCTGAAGGGTTGGTAAGGCATGTCTCGAAATTGTTCCGGCATTTCGCAAGGTCCCCATCCTGTAGGGTTATCTTGAATTATGGGCGCTATGAACTTGATCGGCTCTTCAGCCGGTAATACATGTTCTGACATTGCAAACTCCGTGTTTAATTAGTGGTTTTCTTGTAAATAATACATGAATGCCACGACACTTTGAAATCTTAAATTGACAAGAGAATACCATAAGCATTTTTTTTTTTTTTGGTTAATTTTTCCCTTTCGGGAAAGGCAAAGGGTGTCAAGCCTGTAGGGCGTAAACCCCTACACCACGCTGTATTACCTACTACAACATAACATGTATATAATACGGCCCATGACAGCGCACGGACAGTCGTCCGCCAGCGCTCTATTAAAGAGCACATCATTTAATTGGAGTTTCATTTATACTACGCGCAACCCAAGTGGTACCCTCTGATAGTACATCCCAACCAATATACCACAGTGGTGACCCATCGACGTTAACTCGCATAGTAACATCAGCATAGTGAAACATCATGTCCACATCAAGCACCAACACCGCAGAGGACCAATACAAACTGCTCATGGGAGCAGCTGCAGCAGGCGCGACAGGGTCGTCGCCGCTGCAGACCACATCCAACTACACCACAACGGAGCCGGCAGCAAGCGCTGTCACCATTCAGACGCGCATCTCCGACTTCTGGACGACTCAACCCCGCTTATGGTTTCACCAGTTCGAGGCCATCATCACACCACAAAAGGCTGGAGACTTATGTAAGTACCAATTAGTTATAGCTAAGCTAGGGCGAGACGAATTAAGCCAAGTTAGCGATATTCTCGAGAACCCACCCGACACTAACAAATACGATGCCATAAAAACACGGCTGATCAGCGCATATGAAGAGTCGGAGACCACTCAACTTCAAAAATTACTAACCGAGATCGAGCTTGGTGACCAGAAACCATCGCAGCTATTACGAAAAATGAAAGAGCTAGGTAGGAACAAGATACCAGAAGATACAATCAAGCTACTGTGGCTGAAGCGACTACCCAGTACAGTGAGAGCAGTCATAGCCGCATGCAACAACGTAGAGCTCAACGACGTGGCACAAATTGCAGACAAAATAATAGAAACAGCAAGACCAACAGCCGAGGTGCTCCATATAAGCCAATCTTCTACGAGTCCATCTACGAGTCTTAACATGAACCAGCAGTTAGCAGCTATCTCGCAAGAGATAGCTGCCATGAACAAGCGTTTTGAACCGCTCCTGTCCAGGAGGGAGCAACAAGGCCAGACAAGACACAGGCAACGCTCACAGTCCAGGTCGAGGGCCAACCAAGATAAGTTCAGAGCGCAGAAGGCACGACCCGGCGACAACGGCTTCAAGTGCTTCTACCACTACATATTCGGAGACTCAGCAAAAAAATGCGGTGACAACCAATGTTCAAAGAGGTCGGGAAACTAGAATCGGCATCAGCGGTGGCGAGCGTTGGTACCGACACGACTTCATATCGCCTGTGTGTCACCGACAGGTCAACCGGAACGCGTTTCCTCATCGACACTGGTGCAGATGTTTCCGTATTAGCATGCAAAAAACAAAACATGCAACCAGCTGACTATACACTTTATGCGGCAAACGGCACCCCCATCAAAACCTTCGGTGAGAAAACAATCACACTAGACCTAGGTCTCAGACGCCCACTGCGCTGGACCTTCATCTTGGCGGACGTGCAACGATCAATAATCGGAGCCGACTTCCTGGCCAAAAATCAATTAATGGTTGATTTACACGGTCGCAAGTTGGTAGACGACATCACAAAAATCGCCAAGAAAACTCAACTATCAAACGACGCTAATTACACTATTAGAGCAATTAACGCAACGGATCCGTATCATCAAATATTAGCGAAATATCCGGACTTAACAAAGCCGGAGTCATTCAAAGAGACACCTAAACACAATATTGTACACTACATCTGTACGCGTGGACCACCTGTATACGAGAAACCACGCCCACTCAACCCACAGAAGTACAAAGCGGCCAAACAAGAGTTCGAGCGGATGATGGAGCTTGGCATCTGCAGACCTTCATCTAGCCCTTGGGCCAACCCACTTCACGTAGTAAAGAAAAAAAACGGGGAGCTGCGACCATGCGGCGATTACAGGCGATTAAATGCGATAACGGAGCCTGATCGCTATCCCATCCCTAGGCTTTTAGACTTTACATATATTCTAAAAGGCAAGACCATACTATCAAAAATTGACATCCGACGCGCTTACCATCACATTTCTATCGCGCCAGAAGATGTTCCCAAGACTGCAATCGTCACACCATTCGGAAGTTTCGAATTTCTGAAACTAAACTTTGGCATGAAGAACGCTGCCCAAAGTTTTCAACGATTTATCAACGAAATCCTGAGAAACACGGAAAATACATACACATATCTTGACGACATTTTAATTTCATCAGAAAATCAAACACGACATCTACAAGATCTTGAAGAAGTCTTCAAACGACTCAATCAATACGGCGTAACTATAAACACGAGTAAATGCGAGTTCGGCAAGCAGGAGCTAAAATTTCTCGGTTACCATGTAACGTGCGATGGTATTAGGCCGGACAAAGATAAGGTCAAGGCCATCACAGACTACAGCAAGCCCGAGACCATAGAAGAGCTTCGTCGCTTTCTCGGATTATGCAACTTTTATAGATCCAGTATGCCAAAAGCTGCAGAAACACAATCCATTTTGGATAAATACCTACACAACTCAAAAAGAAAAGATAAAACCAAAATCAATTGGACGGACGAAGCCATGGACGCATTCAACAAATGTAAACAAATGATAAGCGACGCCACTATGCTCGCTCACCCGGAACCGTCCGCAAAATTAATATTATTAACTGACGCGTCAAACACCTATATTGGAGGTGCCTTAAATCAATTAGTGGATAAACAATTGCAACCGCTAGTTTTCTACTCTAAGAAATTAACCAGTGCTCAAACCAAATATAGTACATACGACAGAGAGTTGCTTGCAATCTACATGTCCATTAAGCATTTTCGGTATTTGATAGAGAACCGAGACCTAACAGTACTTACAGATCATAAACCATTAACTTACGCACTGTCAAAAAAGGAATCTAAGTCAGACACACCAAGACGTCTACGACAACTAGACTTCATCGCTCAATTCTGCAACAAGATAGAATACATAGAAGGCGAGTTAAACAGCGCTGCAGACTTTTTATCCAGAATTGAGGAAATTCAACTACCACATACCTTCGACTATGAGCAACTCTACAAAAGCCAAGTCGAAGATACTGAGGTGAATAATTTAAAACAAAATCCCAACTTGCAATTCAAATCATTAAAATTGCCTTGCTCGGAACGCGATCTTATCTTTGAGACATCAACAAATAAAGCTCGGTTGTACCTACCGGCCCAGTTCCGAAAACATGCTATAGCAAGTACACACACACTCAGTCATCCCGGCGTAACCGCAACCCGACGCCTTATCACTGATAGGTACTTCTGGCCAAGTATGAAAGGCGACGTCACGCATTACGTCAGAAGCTGCATACCTTGTCAAAAAGCGAAAATTCAAAGACACACCATTACGCCATTGGGAGAATTCGAAAAGTCGAACCGATTCGACCATGCTCATATTGACATTATCGGACCACTTCCTCCTTCCGAAGAGTTTACCTACTGCATTACCATCATAGACCGTGTTACCAAGTGGATAGAGGTCATACCTACAAAAGATATCACAGCTGAGACGGTAACGAACAAATTCATCGAATATTGGATATCAAGATATGGCTGCCCAGTCAGACTTACGACCGACCAAGGTCGTCAATTTGAATCACAACTTTTCACGCAAATTACAAAGAAGCTCGGTATCGAAAAAAATCGAACAACAGCCTATAATCCAAAAGCAAACGGACAGATCGAACGCGTACATCGCACATTAAAAGCGGCAATCATGGCGCGCTGCAAAGATAGTAGTCAATGGGCAAGGGAACTACCACTGATCCTTTTAGGATTAAGATCCGCCGTGAAAAAGGACATTGGTTACAGCCCAGCTCAGATGACGTTCGGAAAACCTATTCGACTCCCAGGAGATTTTTTTGTTCCGACGCAAAACAACGTAAATGACACAGAATATACCTGCAAGTTAATAGACACGCTGACATCACTTCAACCGACATCGAGAATCCAAAACAACCACCGGAAAGTCTTCATACACAAGGACCTCCAAGAAGCGGAATTCGTGTTCGTGAGACAGGACGCACGCAAGTCTCTCACACCACCCTACACGGGCCCCTTCCAGGTAATTGAAAGACATCCAAAACATTACAACATCCGTATGGGTTCTCGGGATAGCGTTATCTCGCTTGATAGGCTCAAACCTGCTTATGTTATAGCTAACGGTACCGACTCATCTAACACCGGAATCAGCGACCCAGTCAAACATAAACAATCACAAGCAGACGGCCATTCGCAGAAGGGAACACCTATTGTAACCCGATCCGGTCGCACAGTCAGGAAGACAGTCCGCTTCGACGCGTGACTCATCGGATAAATTACAAGTTCACATCACATTCAGCGGCAGACTACGCACTCAACAACACGCGACAACATCACAAAGGAGAGAATCTTATCACTCCACAGCCAGCATCTTCACCCACTATCCACACTAAATCAATATGGGTCAGCCCCCCTCCAAGACGACCATCGTGGCGCAGAAAGCGGCAGGCGCGGCGCCCCAGGCGACACACGTCGAAGACAACACTGCCGACACCCACAGAATGTCGCTGGCCGCCATCGCGATCGTCAGCGCTGCAGTCGCCGCGGGCATCCTGTACGTTGCATGGAGGTGCTGCAAGAGGCGGATCAAGGCGGCGGTGGACAGTCGCGTAGAGCAGAGCATCACGCGGCGGGTGACGGCGCACCAGAGCGCGCCTCCCCCAGCAAAAAGCGGCGCTAACCCGTTCATCGTGTGAAAAGTGAAAGTGTTAGTGCGAAACAAACAAAAACATTGTGTGTGAAACCGCGACACATATAAGTATGTAACTAGTAGGATAGGTTTAGTAAAAAGACATTCTTAGTGCATAGCATTTATATTTTCTTAATTTCTAATTAATTAATTTTTTCTTTTAATTTTGTTTTACATTCCTTTACTTTTCTTTACATATTTTTTTAAGGGGGATGTAGATGTAGGGCGTAAACCCCTACACCACGCTGTATTACCTACTACAACATAACATGTATATAATACGGCCCATGACAGCGCACGGACAGTCGTCCGCCAGCGCTCTATTAAAGAGCACATCATTTAATTGGAGTTTCATTTATACTACGCGCAACCCAAGTGGTACCCTCTGATAGTACATCCCAACCAATATACCACAAGCCCATACAGCCAAAATACCATAAGCATTTTTTCTTTTTTATTAATTTTTCCTATCGGTACGGGCAAAGGGTGTCAAGCCCATACAGCCAGAATACCATAAGCAATCATGTAAATATAGACCAAAGAGAATATATAGACTTTTGAAATTATTAAAAAACACAAAAATTTATCTCCATAAACCGAGAATGAATAGACAGAGGAACCTTGTAATCGGGCAAGAGATAGCGATATTAATACCATTGTTTATCATTCCCATAGAAGTCGGGGAAAATAGGTAAGGAGTTGGAAGTGTGTTTCATTACATAAAATAACTTTAAGATATTTTATTGATGTTATTATATTAATTTTTTTCATAAATACAATGCTTACACTTGTAGTTTGAATTTGTAAGCGACAATACATATCAACTATGAGTACACGACGTATGACTGACAATGATTAAGTCATGCAGTATCTATGTTACAAAATTAAATTATCCGACTGCGCATCTGAGGTTAAAATGTTGCATACCAAGCTGGAAAATTATAAACATCTGGACATGAAGGAAGCACCCTCTGTTTTATGTACACAAATATCGAATGAGGATTTTCTATCGCATTCACATTCAATAATGGTTCAAGACCCTAAGCCAGTTGTAGCTCAAACGTCGACTTCACTAATAACACCGCAAGCTCAGATAACGCTGGAACCATACGCGTTTTCTGTACCAGACAACTTGCAGCAGCCAGTTTCAAATCAACTACTCTTGGCCTCACCAACCTTAAGTGTCTTTAAGGATAAGTCCCAGGAGAGCAAATTACACTCGTCATGCCCCGTGCGTGGCACAGGTGGACGTAAGTCAGCACATGGAAATACTTCTAGCATTCAGATCCCAAATCAGGCTGAAATATCATTGGAACCCAAAAATGCGCACGCTGCTGATAACATCGATACAAGGAAGTGGACCAAAGTAACAACAAAAAAGAATCACCATCGCCATCAGCAAGAATCGCGCTATGGTACCGCTGGTACCGCTGATGCCTCTATTACGACTCTAAGAGCTGTTGAAGCGACAAAACATATACATTTATGGAATATGGAGTCAGGATCTGAAGAGGTACTGGAATATCTCCGAATTCTGTGTCCCTCTGGCGCTTGTACAGTGGATGAGCTTATGCCGAAAGGAAACTACAAGTCTTTCAAGTTAGGAATTCCTGCAGCGTACTACGATAAGTGTTTATCTGCTAACGTCTGGCCTATAAATGCCAGAATAAAGGCTTGGGTCAACCTGCGGTCTACAAAAAGACAGGAATATTTCCGGAGTTCTATTGGAGAGACAACGTCAAGTTCTCCGCCGTATCATAACTCGCAAAATACACCTACTAAAAGTGGTCGATCTCTAAAACAACAGCCCTTTCGTGGACAGAAACCACGACAAGCTGAATCAAGCAATCAACCCACCGCCCCATAGAAAGGAAACGCTACATAAAAAAACTTCATGTTTGAATGTTTTCTACCAAAATGTACGTGGATTGAAAACTAAGCTGAAGCAGTGGAGAAACAGCCTTGTCTCCTCAGAACACAACCTGGTGGCGATAACAGAAAGTTTTCTTGATGCGACTGTGGAGGACTCAGAACTTATAATCGAAGACTGGAGCATACTTCGCCGAGACAGGAAAACTCCATGTGGTGGTGTATTACTGGCAGCACGTGCACCGATTGTGCTTCGGCGCCTAACCTCGCTTGAAACCGATAGTGGAGAAGATATGTGGGCGAATTTTGTATATCAGGGCCGGAAATTTTTTGTTTGTGTCATTTATATTCCTCCTCGGGCCACAGAGAGTGACTACATGCGTTGGTTTACTAAAGTGGAAAGTTTTATTAATGACCTTAAGGGCACTATTATTATCCTTGGGGATCTCAATCTAAACAGTGCGCCTGGATATGTTTGTGATTATTACTGTTATTTTAAGTCGTTCTGTAATTTGACTGAGAGGAATGATGTACTGAATATGTATGAAGGAATACTAGATGTAGTCTTGGTTCAGGAAAAGGACAGCGTGCAGGAGGTCCGTGTTGAGGCAGTCGAGGGTTTCGTTAATCCAGACTTGTATCACCCTCCCCTTGACATTGCAATATTTAATAATTTATTACGCTACACGGATCGTGTAGAGCCTAGCAATATTAATTCCAGTAGGGATTGGAACTTTAATAAGTGTGACTATAACCGTTTGTTTGATCTTCTTTCTGTAACTTCTTGGAACGATGTGATACAGCTGAACGACGTGCAATTATGCACCGAAAAATTTTATGACATTATTTATAATATATTTGATAGATGCGTTCCTAGAAAGGACCGAAAGAATTCATTTTGTAGGCGATATCCAGTGTGGTTTACTTACGACATAATCTGTGATACCAAACGTAAGTTGAAATTACATCACCAGTGGAGACATAGTGGGTCTTCAAAAAGCTACAAAGCCTTCTGTGATCTTAGATCGTCATTAAAAGCCCGTATATCGTCCGCCCACGACGCCTATTTAAAAAATATCGAGGATAATCTATTTTGTAACCCTCGAGGGTTCTGGCAGCATATTTCGAGGCTGCGCTCCAAAGGAGGTTTTGAACCTTCCGTTACATATGAGGGAGAATCTTTCAGTGGGACTGAAGCTTCGGAGGCGTTTGCTAGATTCTTTGCTAGTGTGTTCTTGCATGATGTCCCACTACTCGATGCGGAACGCGTGAACCGATTAGATCAAGCTCATAACAGTAACTACGTTAATATACCTCAATTAACACCAGATGTGGTGGCATCGGGTATCAAGTTCCTCAAGCCCAATAGCTCTATAGGACCGGATTGCGTGCCTCCTTGGTTCTTAAAACACGGCTTAAAACATTTCGTTCAGCCACTTTGTCACATATTTAACTTGGCTCTGGCATCAGGTACCTATCCTAAGCAGTGGAAACTGTCTAGAGTGACACCCATTCCCAAAAACTCTAACAAATCTTCCGTAGAAGAGTATAGGCCCATCGCTATCTTGTCCTCGCCAGCCAAAGTGTTCGAGCGAATTATTCACCAAGAGGTATATAGACAAGTAGAACCAATGTTATGCAATGAACAACATGGCTTCAGAAGAAAAAGGTCAGTAGACACAAATTTGTTGGATGCTGTCGATTTTATTTCGGCTAGCTTGGATCGGGGCAGCCAGGTAGATATTATTTATTTCGACTTTCGTAAGGCGTTCGATCGAGTAAATAATGATCAGCTCCTCGAGAAATTAAATGGTCTAGGTTTTGCCCCGGGTTTGCTTAAATTTACCGCGGATCTGCTAAGAGATCGACAGCAATTCGTCAGGTTGGGCACCTATGACTCACAATGCTACCACACACGGTCCGGTGTAAGTCAGGGATCTATTTTTGGCCCTCTTCTTTTTATACTTATGATTAACGATCTCCCTTCCGTAGTTAACCATTGTAAGTGCTTACTCTACGCAGACGACCTGAAGCTAATAATGGAAATTAATTCTGAACAAGACTGCCTGCGGCTTCAACATGACATAAACGCTATTCACAAATGGAGTCTGGTGAATAAAATGGAATTTAATCAGTCCAAATGTAGTGTCATGACATTTACCCGTAAAAGACAGCCAATTGATTTTCACTATATGTTAGACTCTCATGAGATTTCTAGATGTAGCTCTGTGAAGGACCTCGGTGTTACTTTCGATAAAAAATTAACATTTAATGATCACATAGCAAATTTAGCCAAAGAATCTTATAAAAGATTGGGATTTGTTATTAGAAATTCCAAGGATTTCAAAGAAACTTATGTTATAAAACTAATCTTTGAAACCCTAGTCCGCAGCAAACTTGAAGCCAGCTCATGCGTTTGGAATCCACATGAAAGTGCCTACATTCTTATCCTCGAAAAGGTTCAAAAGGCCTTCCTTCGCTTTTTATATAAGCGTTTGTATGGGTACTATCCCTATTTGTACCCAACCAGTTTTTTACTCGGTTCCCTGGGTTACAACTCCTTGGAAGTGCGGCGGGACAGCAACCAAATGATTGTTATGTGTAAGATTGTTCGTGGAAACGTCGACGCACCGAACTTATTGAATGAGTTGATGCGACTGATTGTTCCGGAAGCTGGCAGGTGTCCCCGTCGCAAGACTCATCGACTCTTCGCGGTTCCACCTTGTCGAACCATTGCACGTGCCGCGTCACCAATTCCACACGTTCTCATTGCGCTCAACCGGCTCCTGACCATGACACCTGATTGTGATCTGTTTGCGGATGAATGGAAGGGTATTTTGTCTGAGTGTTTGAGGTACTGCGAGAGGAAGGTGTGCAAGGTGAATGATGCTATCCAAAATGAAATTGACTTCCTGATTTAATTCTATTCTATGATTGACTTATTTTATCTATTGACATTGTTATTGATTAATTTGATTGATTTGTTAACTTAGCTAATGTAATTGGCGCTTTTGCCGTTTTAGTTAATGTAATATATAATAAATAAATAAATAAAAAATGACGTGATGGAACTTGGCACATCGCTTTTTATGCCGTCCCGCCTCCAGTATATTACCATTCGCTCCTATGTACCTAGGTCCAGAATCTTTATTCTAAGCTTCTTTAGAATTAAATACGTTATTTACTGTCAAATAAGTTGTTTTAATATATTTTAAAATAATCAGGCTTCTGATTTCTAATTTTAATTAAGAACATAGTTGTCGCGCACGGCAATATTCAGTAGTTTATTACGTTTTTTTTTTATACAACGAAAAAAAATGATCATTTTTAGTAAAGTATTAAAAAATGTAGAAAACAGTTTTCTGTTACTTGTTTCTCTATAGTTGTAAACAATTAAATAATATAACCATAATGAGTAGCCTTTAAAATTTTTCATTCTGCCTGTTAATTATTTTTTTTTACTACTATAATAAAAGCGAAAGTAACTCTGTCTGTCGTCTAGCACTCTGTCAGTTTGTTACCTTTTCACGGTTAAACAGCTGAACTAATCGTTACGAAGTTTAGAATAAAGATTCTTTGGGACCTAGGTACATAGAAGCGAATGGTAATATACTGGAGATGGGATGGCATAAAAAGCGACGTGTCAAATTCTATTACGTCATACGTCGTGTACATGTACTCATAGTTGCTATGTATTGTCGCTTTCAAATTCAAAATACAAGTGTAAGCATGTATTTATGAACATTTTAAATATAATAACATCAATAAAATATCTTAGTTATTTTATGTATGAAACACACTTCCAGCTCCCTACCTATTTGTCCTGACTTCTATGGAAATGTTATAATATAGTATCAATATCGCTATCTCTTAGCCGGTTACTTGGTTTTCCCGTCTATTCATTCTAGTTCTATGTCAGCCGGTAACGCCGGTGTGTGTTATGTTCAGCCAATTTGGCCAATTTCTAAAGAAAAAATGAACACAACAAAACACTAAAACAAGATGGCTGCAATGCTTTAATTTTTTTCTTCTGCAGTGAGCGGTCAGCTCCCGTATTCTTGCCCCCGTATTCTGAACCCATTCGGTTTCGGAAACGATTCGATTTGTATATCTCCGTCTCTGTCATTTCCATAGAGAATGACAGAGACGGAGATATACAAATCGAATCGATTCCGAAACCGAATGGGTTCAGCACCCTTATTCTAGTTCTAATCGGTTGTCAGTTTGTCGATTTTGTCGGTAATGAGCCAGCTACCGAATAAAGCTCCATTCGACTCCAATGGGTATTCACGAATTCGAGTTTATGTCCGTCGGTCCCATTTTTATAAATATATATATAGTATAGAATTCACACATATATATATTATATATTATAGTATAGAAATCACACAAACTCGAATCCGAAGGAGTTTGATATACAAATTCGATATCGCTCCCGACAGGTTTATCCTGTCGGGCGTGATATCGAATACATTTTACTAATACATTTTGATAATTTATAAGCACTTTTTTGATATTTTCAATTACCATTTTCCATAATTTGACGTAATATATTCACCTAATAGTCAAATGTACCGATTTTACGGGTTTTAAAATTCACTTAATTATGATTTCCAAAGTTTCAAAATGTATTTTTTTTATAGTTGGATAGCTTAGTCAGATTACACGCATGGCGCTCTGAATATATTAAATATTTTATACTTGTTACTAATAAATGGCAAATACATTAAATGCGCGAGTACAGGGAGAAAATAGAAGAACTTTGAAATCACACAACAACCAAAGAGAATATAAAGTACATAGGAGGCGGCAGAGGTTTTTGGCGGGAACGTCTTAGTAACGTGTTGTTGCTTTGTTTTATTTTTCTAAACTTGTGTTATTTTGAACATTAATGCTATAAAAATAGTGGTGTTTTATTCATTAAGTGTTCGATCAAGTGCGTGAGTGTGGACAAGTGAAATAAAGCAGTGAAACGTGTGATTTTACGTTGTCGGCAAAAGTCCATAGAAGCTTCTAGTAAACTCGCCATCACTTTACTGAGGCAAGACTTAAATTTGAAAATGACTGTTTACGTGACTTAGACTGTGACTAGAACACTATATAACTTGTATTATTCAAGAAACTTGAAAATATTTCAATACTTGACACTGGCAAATCGCTAATCGCGGGGTCCAATACAAAAAAGAAGAAGAAGGAGGCGGCACTTCCGTGTAAAAAAAATGTATAAAAATAATAGCTATGCCGAAATTCTTAATTCAATTCATTGTCAATTTGATTGATTTTAATTTCGCGCTACGGGCAGGCTAATGGAGTTTGGCCATATTGCCTTTGTCAAGAATAACTTAATCATACCTTAGGAAAGTGGCAAGTGGTGATGAGTTTACCCGACAATTTTATGGAGGTTTGTGGGACGGATAAAAAATATTATACACTTTACCATTTTATTTAACTTTCCAATATTCCTATACGGAAATAAAACATACAAATATTTTAGGAAAAAGTATTAAAAGGAATTATTCTATTAATTATGTTAAATTGTTATGACTTTTCACTTGACTCAAAAAAAGAGGACATTCACAGCTTCTACTTTTTACATACTTATAAGCTTTTTAATATCAATCCAAAGATTTAAGATGTTATTTTTGATTATCAGACAAAAAATTCTAAATTCACTCGGTGAACAAAGTTATATATTGTTTTGGCTTTATTTTTGTAACATCTTAATTTTTCCGTATTATTCATACGATAAGCAGGGGAACTCCCAAACCTAAAACCGTTTCCGCGTTGATGCGTTCCGTTATACGAAGAAATTATTATTTGTCGATACTTACGATATCAGCCGTATACTTTCATACAAATGTTATACGGCTTTGGGATGGCTGTCGTATGCCGTATTTTATTACGGCAATAGCCGTATCAGGAACATCATTGGTGCGCAGGCACCGCCTTATATAGTCTGCGCCGGCATGTACTTGTCAGTCTCACAACATTATGATTGTTTGAATTACTGTTAAATTAATGTTTATATGTTTTTCGGAATAAGTGACAATTATTATTAAAAATTAATATAGGAACGTCAAAAGATTTACGTTTTGTCACTTTGATCCTTCCGTCTGTTGTTGGAAGAATGGACTTTATAGACAGAAGCCACAAAAGATTAAAACAATGTTGAAGTCTGAGTAAATGTCAATTTCGGACTAAAAAAACTAAAATTAACAATTTTCTATGGAGTTGCGCCGGGCTGGCGGAAACAAAACAATGTGATGTGATATTTACGGAATTACGGATTCCACATCTTGTAATCGGGTAAAATTCGTAAGTTGCAAGCATATTTTTTGACAGTGGTTCATAGAGTTCATAATATAGCAGTGGTCCTATGTAATATGGCGAATTCTGTGATATCAGTGATAATCAGTGGTTGTAATTTTATTTTAGTTATTTGTGTTGGTTTGGTGTAAAAATAGGAATCGTTTTTATCGTTTACCAATGATGTCGAATGTCGATTACCTACATACCTTGGTCACAGGTCGAACTTAAAGTCAACAAAGATTGGTTTTGCGAATTTGTTATATTTTTATTAGTTTTGTGTACTGTCAGCGTGGGTAACTTTACACACACACTTTTTCATATTTATGACGATATCAGAGTATTAATGTACGAGTCCAATAGTATTTTACTTATTTAAGCGTGTTCTTTCCTGGTCAATTTTAAAGTAAAGAAGTAACAAATCCGATAGTATAGAAAATATTTAAGAAAATCGCGTTTAAATGGCTTGTCAAAGTTAAACGCGAATGTGGGTAAAATTGACTCCCGTTCATTTCGATAGCGGAAAATCTTCATAAACGGTGATTTACGTAATTTAGGATGGATTTAGTTTACTTTTTTATGTAAAAAACATAGATCAATCAAATTAAATCAATTTGTCATATTCAATCATGTTCATTTTCATGGGAAATGCCATTTAAAAACTTTGAGCTACAAGCGAGCGGAAAAAATAAAATAGTTTAATTGCATATTTTTTTTACTAATGAAATAATTTCTTAAAAATCAAATAAAGCCAAAAAATTCTACAATCATTTGAGTAATCATTTGAGTGTTGAATAAAGTCATTATCAAATATAAGTTCTATGATGAATAGTGAGTAATATCAAATTTTAAAAAGATTCACCCCATTCCATGAACTGCATAACTATTGTTTTCTTTATATTTCTTGAGTTCTCTTTTGTTTGGTTTTTAGAAGACCAGTTTTCGGGTATATACTAAAAAAAAACAATTTAAAAAAACCGGTCAAGTGCATTTCTGGCCATGCGCCATGTAGGGTTTCGTAGATCCATTTTACAATTTATGTCTATGTCAATATTATGCGAACTTAAAATAGGGTTGTTTGATACTAAGAAAATTGTAGTTATGCTAAGTTGATCGACTATTACTCGTTAACTTGTAAAACTTACTTACTTGTGACATTGTTCCTTACAATTTCGTTAGGGAAATTAATTGCTGGATTTTTTCAGCATACCTATTCGACAAGAACTTTTTAGCTGGTAGAGCCGAGAGACACTTGACTTGACCCTAACAAAAAATATTTATCATTTTAAAGCCTAATATTTTGCAAAAGAAACGAAGCAAAATATAGAATGCTAAATTGAATAATATATTTTTGAATTACCTATCCAATTACAGCCAACCAAGGGGTATACGAGAAAAAATTATCCCTACTTTACGTGTAGAGGAATTATAAGAGTACCTCTCTCGTATAATTACTCTATTCCCATTGAAAGTGTTTTCAAGATATATTTTAATTACGCCGATAAAGTAGTAAAATTTATTTTAGCACTTTATAACGAAGCCCTAGAAATGTAGAAAGTGCTAAAGTGAATCAATGTCAGCGCAGTTGGTTGTGCATTCAACTTTTATTTTGGGAAGCACCTTTTAATAAAGAAACTGCGAGCTAATCTTCCGTGTACCGAAAATAGCATTAGGAAACTGAATTATGCTGTTTGAGTATTGTACGTTTTTTGTGAGAAAGTATGCGTACAATCGCTGTAAAAGATTATTGCGCATTCTTTAGAAAAAAAACCTAGTAAAATCACTTGTTTATTACACGCGTACAAAAAACACGCGTTTTTTTATATTTGTGAGAGATGTATGATTTTTATTACAAAAAATATTTCCTATGACACTCAGCAAGTGAAAACGAATCTAACGACACCTCTCACACCAAAATCGGTCAAGCCCTTTAGGCTTTAGGCGATCATATAGAAACATACAGATATACATATATACCCACATACATACATACACTCGAAACACCCCCCCCCCTCTACCTCCCCCTCCCTTCTCCCCTCTCTTTACCTTAAAACACAATTATAATGGTACAGTTGTCGGTGATATTTTTACCCGTTCCCGCGGGAATCCCGGGATAAAAAGTATCTTATGTGTTAATCCAGATTATAAACTACGCGTATGCCAAATTTCAGCCAATCCCGTCAAGCCGTTTTACCGTGAAGAAGTAACAAACTAACACAAACTTCGCATTTATATTTTATAAGTGTGAAGTGATTTATTAGGATTTCCTATTCCAAACTCCAATAAAACATATAAGTTATATATATATTCGTAATCACTGTTAAAAATTCTTTATTTTGATACCACACTCAATGTATTTTGATAACATTTTTTTTTTAGATTACTTTTTGCCGCCAAAAATCCTTAATTTTGTTTAATTTTAATTTTGAGGGATCCAGTTTCACTCTCACGACTAAGACGAATCCATTGACACCACTCACATAAAAATACGACAAGCCGTTTAGGCTCTAGGGCGTGCCAAAGAAATATACATACATACATACAAACACTCGAAAAACATAACCCTCCTTCTTTCGCAGTCGGGTAATTAACATTTATAATGTTTGGCGACTACAACTCACGCATTCATCAATCAATTTAATTACTCATCTTTTGATAAAAAAATCAAGAATCTTTAAACCAGGCTATGTCCAAAGTCTAACGCAAAGTCAAAGTTACACACATTGACAGTAGTACAAAGTTTTTTTATTCTATTTTTTTTCTTCTATGATGCTACGTTTACACGCTTGCCGAAGCTTGGCAAGCGCCCACAAGCTCCAAGCCTCTACAAACGCTTGGACGCCATTCACACGCTTGCGAGTGCGTCAGTTATGTTCCGAACAGGCAAGCATGGCAGACGTGGATGTTGAGTTATGTCGGCTACACAGATTAGTAAGAGAACGTTACGCGTTGTTGGTTATTGCGTTCGGCTTGACATATTTTAACCCCCGACGCAAAAAGGGGTGTTATAAATGTGACTGCTATGTGTGTCTGTCTGTGGCATCATAGATCCTAAACAGCTTTAATTTAAACGGATGAACCGATTTGGATGCGGTTTCTTTATTTGAAATAGTGTTTTACGAGTGTTTGTAGGCATGTTTCATCAAAATCGGTTCAGCCGTTTTTTTTTGTAAGGGGTTTCTGAGTTTTCTAAACTTATACTAGTAATTCAAAATATAGCATAATAAAACAAAGGAAGCGAAAAGTTCAGCAGAAAAAGTTATGAAGTTAAAAACTGTTTTTTTAATGTGTGACTGATATGAGACCAAGCGTCTGCTACTTTCTTTTTATCTTTGTGGTTTTCGTCTCGGATTCCATATGCACGATTCACTTTGATGGATATGCCTCGAAAAAGGCATTAGTTTCATCGTATCACTGTCGCTGTCGACATCCATTCGGCACGAAATCGCGCGAAACACTAAGCACGCGCCAACGTGTAAACGAGTCGCAAACGCTTGCCACAAACTCCCTTTGATCTGTGTTCAAAAACCGACACAAGCCCGGATCGGCGACAAGCTCACGCAAGCCACGCCAAGCCAAGCCAAACACCCCCGTTTACACGCTTGTGTTTGTGGTGGCTTGCCGCGGCTTGGCAAGCGTGTAAACGTAGCATTAGCCTCTTGACACAACTCGCATAAGCAATATTCTTCTTTACTCATCCAAACCTTTTTCGTGTAGATGGTTCTAAAAATTCGAAACACTGCCAAGAGAAAGTAAATTGTACATTTTTATTTACATTTTACGTAAATATACAAAATATCTAAGTTATTTTAATATAATATTTAGTGTTTCTTTTAGCTAAGATAGCAACCTCCTTGAATCGAACTATTTTTCTTCATTTTGCGAAGGTATTGTACAAAGATTGGAAATATTTTTTATTGAAAATGTAGAGCTCCGTTGTGTTCGAATTTTGAAATTACTTTCCACCCTAGGGAGAAAAATGAACTTTTCCACGCCAATGGAAACGTAACTAGGAGCTAGTAAGATGAAATAGTTATTTGTTATGCAAGGCTGCAAAGTTGGTTTTTGGGGCGAGTACTTGTATTGAAACCTGAGCAAGCGAAGGATTCTAGGAAGGATTCTGAGCGTAGCGAGGGTTTCAAAAGTACCAGATGCAAAATAACTTTGCTGTCGAGTGAAACACAAAATTTTTCACCTCACTACAGCGAGGAAAACGCTAGTCCAGTGCTGCCACTTGTGGCTGGTCAGTGCGATTATTCAAAGAAATGAGGTTGGCGCACTGACATGAAATAAGTATTTAATGCATTTTCAGTGGACTTGCGGTATAGAAAATTATGGAATAGAAAGGTTCGAATTTTATAAACTCTTTCCACGCTAGCGGACAAAATGCACTTTTCCACTCAGATTTCTAATGACAAACAGAATCTTTCCGAGCTTGTGAGGTGAAAATATAATTTCATTACATATGTGAAACATGGACTGGCTGAACAGCCTTCGAGAACCAAACACAACATGCATATAAAGACACAGAACAAGTTATTACTTTCAGGTAATTTAAGATACAATAATTGCAAGTACTGGTTTCATTCATTCCAAATATATATTCATGAGGATATTTTTTATTTAGTTGACCGATGTATTGAAAATATGAAGCTCTTGACAAAAGTGGTTATACGGGTAATACGTGCTAACTGCTACATGAACGGTTGATCCGTGAATGCTGAGCAGTTTGTTCGACAAGTAGGTACAATGAACTACTTCATTTGTTGATGTGGGGCAAAACACCCGTACCGAACTGTAAAGTTCTTTCTAAGTTGTTTCTTTAAAATCGGTTCAGCCGTTTTATTTGTCGAAGGTTTTCTAGATTTCTGAACCTATACTTGTATACACATTTGTTCCCTACCGGAACCTCAGAGTCAGACACATATATGTATAGTGTATAAAACTGAAACAGCTGGATTCAAAATACACAATTTCGTTTACTTTGTTGACATATTTTCCAGTTCTTTTGTTTTATAAACCAAAATACTGGACCGATTTTAATACAATTTATATGGGAGCACCTTGAAATATGAGCTACCAAATAAAACGACAATCATCACAATCAATTGATAAAATTGGCGATGTAATCGCGTAACAAACATACCAAAAAATACAGTCGAATTGAGAACTTCCTCCTTTTTGAAGTCAGTTAAAAAGAAAGCAGATATTCGTTATTGTGTGAGGTGTCGACCCGATCCGCTCTACTATTTATTCGAATGAGCATTCTTGTGACTAACCCTTGGAAAATCACTTCAAAAGGAGGTCTTCAAACTTCAAAGTCTGGAGCATCGTCGATTCGTCGCAAAGTAGCTAGTTTGTCGGTTTTTTATTGTATACATTTCAGTGAGTGTGCGTCTGCTTTGTATGATCTCATTCCCCCATGCCCATTTTTCTACCGTACTGCAAGAAGCACGAAAAAGCGACATCGTTATCTATATGGTTGATATTCCGAAAACACGTACGAAACGCCAAAACTGTGGAACGCGCTTCCTGAATGGGTCTTTCCGATTGGATGTAATCTAGGTGTCTTCAAATCGCGAGTGAATAGGTTTCTTCTAGGCAAGCGCGCTCCATCGTATACCTATAGACCGTAACTGTCGCTTAACACCAGGTGAGTTGACGGTCAAGCGCAAGCCTATTTTCGAATAAAAAAAAAGTTATGAAAAAGTGTTTTTTACGAGAATTATACTAGTGTAGTAATAAATATTAGATAAGCTGATATCGTGCTCATTAATTTGTAGGTAAGTCACCCAAATGATAATAAATGAGGGGCTGTACCGCAAGCGTTCGACCACTCTTATTTCAATACTACTTTGACTTTGATCACCGACGACGACGGACGAGAAGGGCCTTCCCTTTATTATTGTTAGGGGAATTTGTACGCCTTTTTAGAACGAAACATTGTTAGAAATTCCAACAGCGGCGCGGCGCTGGACTCTGGAGACTTGCGAGCTCCAGGCGAGCGGCGAGCGACGTGTCGACTGCCGCCACTGCGCCTGCGGAGGGAAATTCAACTGTCGAATAAAGTTGAAGAAGGACGAGAAAATGGAGGAAGGAAGTCGGAAGATTCAGTATTTAGCGACATTTTATCGTAAGTAATTTGAATATTTTCTTAGTTTTGTCGCTTCAAATTGTAATGTTTTAATGTTGGCGAGATTAAGCGTGCAGCTATCTCTCTCGCGCACTATTAAAATCACCGAGTGGGAATATTAAAAAAGTGAAACAGAATTGTTTACTTAGATAGGAGAAATATTTAAAATAATGATTTTTCCGATAGCTTTTAATTTGCCTGAGGAGTTCCAAAATATATATTTTTTAACTAAATAAATTAATAAATATTTGTGGACATTTCACACAACGCTATCTAGTCCAAACTAAGCAAAGCTTGTACTATGGGACTAGATGGCTGATAGAATACATATATACTTTTTTTGTTGTAAATATACATATGATACATATAAACACCCAGACACAGAACAAACATCCATGCTCATCACACAAATGTTTGCCCTGGGTGGGGATCGAACCCACGACCTTCCAGTTCAGCAGGTAGACGCAAACACACTACCAACTGAGCCACAAGGCCAGTCAACTACTTCGTCGCCAATGATATCTGAATTTTTTTAACCGACTTTAAACAAAGGAGGTTATCAATTCGACTTGTATATGTACGTATGTAATATTGTCAGAAACATCTGTGCCAAATTCCATAAGGGAATGTATGTTTGGATACTTGTATTTTTTTATTTATTTCATGTTATTTCTCCCTTTTCAGTTAATTCGATTGTATTGAAGTCGGTTATTTTTTTTTAAATTACTTTTGAGTGGTATCTTTTATTTACCTCTGAAAATTATATATGTGTAATATATTATTATTTAATAAAATTTTTATTATTTTTTATTTAAATAAAATTAAACGAAAATAACCTAAACAACTTTTTTTTTTTAATATTTTCCTATCTATATAAACAATTCTGTCTCTCACTTTATCATATAAGTCAAGTTGAAATTTTTTATTGTTTTTTTGGAAATCAGTATATAAAAAGTTCGTATGCGCGAGTGCGTCAGAACAGAACAATGTTCTCTCTCTGGTCCGTGACGCGTGGCGGCCCTCAGTGTCGACAGCGCCTGTATGTGTGTGTGTGTGTGTGTGCGCAGTGTCGCTGGCGTTCCTGTCGCTGGGCGCGCTGTCTGCGTGGCCCACGCCCGTCATACACAAGTTCGGCCTCTACCAGACAAACGTCAAGATAACACCGGTGAGTAGCGCTCACATTACACGTGCTGCCGGCTGCCCGAGACACCACCCACCGGGCCACCGCACGCTCACTCATCTTCGTTTGGGATTCAAACTTGTGCTCTTCTTCGATACACAAGTCGAACACAACTGACTGAGCTGTAATACGGAGTATGCATACATTATATAAATCGAATAGGACATTATTTTAGTAATAATGTGAGAGAGATATGTCGAATAGGACATTATTTTAGTAATAATGTGAGAGAGATATGTTGAATAGGATTTTTTTCCATAAACCCGTTTGCAGTTTGTTGTCCTTCCTTACTGATAAAATATGGAGTACACGATCAATATTGGGTCCTTTATTTCCCGATATCCGATGAATTAGACTTTGTTTTATAGACGTGCATGCTGCTGCGTCGGCGCTCGCTGTAGCGCAAGCCTATTGTCCGCGCGTGACATACTGGTCGTTGTAGTGTAGAGCAGCTAGTTAAGTGTAATGCGTGTTGTGTCGGCGGCAGGCCGGCATATCGTGGATGGTGGCCATGATCCCGGTCGGGTTCATGGCGGGCAGCTTCGTGTCTCGCTTCACCGCGGACAGGATGGGGCGGCGCGCCACCGTGCTGGCCAGCGCGCCGTTGCAAGCACTCGGATCGGTAACTATTCTGACCTTCACTTTTAAACCAGCGATATACCTACTCGTACTACGTCCGTAGGCATGGGAGCGCACTACTCGTGAGTGAGCGAGAGGATGGCTACGTCACGATGTGATGATGCCATTTCATTTATTTCGGGACCCTTTTTAGGGTTTCGTAGTAAACAACGCACCATGTCCGTTCGTCTGTATGTATGATACGTTCGTGAAATATTACAGTTTAAAGTGATCATTTTTATTAGAGTCAAGTGTCCCCCTCCCCTCTACCGGCTAAACGGTTGCCTTTAGAGTTATAAAAAAAACCGGACAAGTGCGAGTCAGACTCGCCCACCGAGGGTTCAGTACAAACTAGAAGATAAAAGGGGGAAATCATGTTATTTTTTTTATATTTTTCCATCTTATACCAAAAGTATACATCGTAAAAATATTTAAAAACCTGTTTTAACTTATACTAATTAAGCTCTTTCATATGATACCCCACATGATACGGTTAAAGAACTTTAAAATTTGGACCCTCATTTCTTGCGTAAAGACACTATATTTTTTGTGATTAAATTAAAAATGTCCAGTTTTCGGTTTTTTTTTATATGTGTACTATAACACAATATTTTTACCCAAATTTCATAGTTCTAGGTCAGCGGAAAGTACCCCATAGGTTTTGATTCCCCTGTGAGTGTCGAAATGTGCATTTTTTACGACATATTCGGCTGTAACTTTTTTTTTATGAAAACTGAGCTATTTGAATTTTTTTCCTGCAGCAAGATACTATGGATTTGCGTATATGGTTTTAATTTCAACTCGATACCTTCACGCGTTCCCGAGATAAAGGTCTTGACACCAGACGGACGGACAGACGGACAGACAGACAGACGGACAACAAAGTGATCCTATAAGGGTTCCTTTTTTCCTATTGAGGTACGGAACCCTAAAAAATTTGATATTAGCACATAATTATGATGAAATTGAAAGGAAAACTATCACGGCTAAGTAGGCTTTATTAGGTACGAGTTATAGCCAACTAGCTGCGGCCCGCGGTCTCTAATGCCTATAGCCTATGCCCTTCTCCAGCTTCTAAAGAATTTCTGAGACAAATTTCATAACGATTGGTTCAGCCGTTTAGTCGTGAAAAGGTAACAAACAGACAAAGAGACAGATGACAGACAGAGTTACTTTCGCTTTTATAATATAAATCAGGATCAACTCGTAAAATTAACTTGGAGCGGAAAATTTTGTACAAATTTCATTTAAACAGCAAAATCAATCAATATGTTTATAGTATCAAACTAGTATCTCTACTCTTATGTGTGCACATAGAGAAATGTAACTATGGAACCTTGCGCGTGTTCCGACATGAACTTGGCCAATTATTACGTATAGTGCACATAATTCGCTGTATCTTTATTATTATTCATCCGATTTTATTTTTTTACAAAAATGGTTTGATTAAACCTGCATACTATTTGAAATAAATGTGCGGGAACGAATCTCTTAATCGAGTTCGTAAGTTGACGTATAGTTCGGATTCGTACGGAGTGTGCTGTGTGGCGAGGCGCTTCCCCGCGCCCCGCGCCCCGCGCCCCGTCGCCTCCGGTACAAGCTCGCTATTATGAATCCATACAATACACCGATACTTGTATCAATGAGAAGCACTTACTGCTTATTGGCCGGGTTAAACGTTTGGAAATGCTTTTTAATATTCCTCTTACAAATAGGCATTGAACAGTTTTTTAAATTTTTAACCCGCGACCCAAAAAGAGGAGTGTTATAAGTTTGCCGTGTGTATCTGTATATCTGTTTGTGGCATCGTCGTAGCTCTCAAATTGATGACCGATTCTGATCTAGTTTTTTTTAAGAGGATTTCATTGAGAGTGTTCTTAGCTATGTTTTTATCAAAATCGGTGCAGCTGTGTTTTTTTTGTCATGGGTTTTAGAGTTTTAAATAACATACACTGGTCTTTAATAAGTTATGTACCACTACAAACGCCTTGAACCTGTCAGATGTAGCGTCAGTTGTAGTTAGAACTATGTGTGAGCGAGCGAGACGGGTGCGGGTGAGGCGAGGGCGGACGGTGCGCTGTACTGGTGTCCTGCTCACAGGTGTAGTTAGAGTGGGTGCGAGCGAGACGGGTGCGGGTGAGGCGAGGGCGGACGGTGCGCTGTACTGGTGTCCTGCTTCCAGGTGATCGCGGTGTGTGCAGTGGAGGGATGGGTGCTAGGTATCGGCGTCTTCCTCTGGAACTGCAGCTCGGGCATGCTCTGCACGGTGAGTAAGCGAGCGCGCCGCTCGACGCTCGCGGGCTACCTGCCACCTACCTGCCACGACTTTATAGGCGAACAGAACGACACTATCACACTTTTAGAAATTTCTTTTTGAACTGAAACTTCTTTAGCGGCGTTGTGCATTTTTGGGATGGGTAAAAAATGTTAAACTTGCGTCAGATCGTCCGATCGCAAGACGGACAGTCAGAAACCTATTCTAACGTTATGCATTTAAAGTTCATTATTGTATGTAAATGTACAAGTGTCAGATCGTCAGATTTTAATACGGACAGTCAGAAACCTATTCTAACGTTCTGCATTTAAAGTTCATTATTGTATGTACAAGTTTGTCCAATAAAGTTAGTTCCAGACCAACGTACTAGATCGCGCTGTATAGTCTTAAAACACGCTAACGCTTCGCGTATAGCGATGAGTAGGGGTTGTTTGTAAAACACGATATCTTTGGTCAAATCCTTCAAGAGTCAGTCTTTTTGCTATTGTTGAAGAGAAGCTGAGAAGAGCGCTGCTGTTGCCTATGAATGGCGTCATAGGGTTCAACACTGTTCCTTTGGAGCGGGGATCGCGACCCAAGTAGCACAAGGAAGTTGTATAATGGTTGGTTTACAGCATTTATGTAGCGCTTAAGCTGTTTAAGTTAGATGTATAATAGCATTATAAGCGCTTGCCGTGCTGCTATAATGCTAAATTGGGCCTAAATTATACAGCTATAAGGTCACATCGCTTATTAATGGCTATACAAAAGCATTAAAGCGGATCTTTAAGGATTAACAAGCATTATTAGAGCTGATATATATAGTTTTTAAAAAGGGTCACACTGTAGACCTTACAATGCTATATACACATGGCATTAAAACAATCTAATAGTAGCATTTGTTTTCACGAAAGCATTATTAGGGCCAATTAACGGTTTTATAAGTAGTCACGAGGTAGAATGTCAATATAAACCTACTAATTTAAAAAAAACTCTTGTTCACATACATGCACTACGTAGATATTAGACCGTTTTAATATAGTAAGTTTAATTCCCATTGAATTTTAGCAACACATACTGTTACGAAATGATAAATATTTATGCGGACACCGCACTCCCTATTTCAACACAATATTATGGGTAAAGTTATTTTATTCCTATATCTAGCCCGAAAAACAACTGCGAATTTAATTTTACTGTTAATATGTAGGTAGGTCTTATTGAAAATTTTCACGCGCTACTAAATTAAGCAGGTTTTATAATAAAATATTTATAAAAATACAATTCAAAATAAGAGCTTAATATCATATTTCTGTTAAAACAGACAATTTGGTGTTTTAAATGTATTGTTATTGTTTTCTAGGTGTTGCACCATGCAAAATTTGATTATATATCTGTAATTATCGTAGATATAGTCTAATAAAAAATATTTTGTTGGTTATAAAATGTATCAAAAATGGTCGTCGTTCTAAAATAGTTTAGTGAACAATGTAACATCCTCACTAATGCTGTTAGCTGTATAAATATACATAAGGTGAACAGTTGTAATGCTAATGGCCAGTGAATCGCACTATTGTAGTGTACTTGACTCATTATAGAGCTGTCGGCTGGAAACTAGCACTCAGTTGACCCTTTGTAAAGCAGCATTACAATAGTAAATATGTATGTGTGTAACCAGCCTTAGGCATTAGAATAACTCAAGTTCATTTTACTAGCCAGCTGTCGGCTGCACACTAACCCTCGGTTGACCCTATATAGAGCTTCTAAAGAGCCCAGAATTCTGGGAAACCAATTAAAAATATCTGTAGTGGGTTCTAGTTGTATAACAGCATTTCAATAAACCTTTTCCATAGTAAGCATTACAATGGTAAATATGTGTGTGTATAACCAGCCTTAGGCATTAGTGCTACTCAAGTTCATCTTAATAGCCAGCTCTCGGTTGAAAACTAGCCTCGGTTGACCTTTAATAAAGCTGTCGGCTGGACAATTACCCTCAGTTGACCCTTTATAGAGCGGTCGGCTGGACACTAGCACTCCGTAAACCCTTTGTAATGCAGCATTACAATGGTAAATATGTATGAGTGCAACCAACCTTACGCATTAGAATAACTCAAGTTCATCTTTATAGCCAGCTGTCGGCTGGAGACTAGCCCTTGGTTGGCCCTTTATAGAGCTATCAGCTGGACTCTAGCACTCAGTTGATCCTTTGTAATGCAGCATTAAACGGTAAAAATGTATATTCTTAAACATCTCTAGGCATTTCGGTGATATTTACTCGTACATACAGAGCTCTGTAGGTATCTATCTACCTAGGTACCGGTCGATTCACTGCCACTCCACTAGCAACATTGTGCTTCACATTTGCAGTTTTACATGACCGCAACCAAGGAAATATCATATTTAATTATTATCACAAAGTTGTTAGTTTAGGTTAGGAGGAGTAAATCTTCTGCGCGAGCGTATATATTGAGCTCTCCGTGATTCAGAGATACGGAGCTGAATACTTCCAACAGTATAACTGTTCGATATATTAGTTCTCCATCTATTCAGGTGAACTATATAAACGTTGTCAGCTGGTTGAGTCACCATGTCTCTACATCCTACTCACTCACTCACTCACGGAGAAGTGACCGCTGCGGGAAATTAACTTTTTGTCTTTCTATGAATGATGCGATCAGCTGGCGACGCCGCGGCCGCGGTTCGTATCCAAGGGCGTCGCCAAGGGGGGGCAGAGGGGGCAGCTGCCACCCTACAGATTTAAAAAATGTAGGCAACTGCAAAGCAACCAAAGTCCTAAGGCCGTGCAATTGTACCTCTACCTATACAATTCATATTTTTCTCATCCTCCATAATATTATCTTGCCCCCCCCCCCTGGGCCATGGGCTGGCGACGCCCTTGTTCGTATCGTCCGCCCCTAATTAAAGAGACGTGATCGGAACCAGCGGTGACTGCGGTGTGTCGCAGGTGGTGGGTATCTACATCGCGGAGACAGCTGCGCCGGAGTTGCGCGCGACGCTGTCCCAGTACACGCGGGTCGCGTTCAGCGTCGGCAGCCTGGCCGTGCTGGCGGGCGGGCCCTGGCTCTCGTACGAGGAGCTCAACTACGCGCTCCTGCCGCTGCCCTTCGTGTACGGCGCCGCCTGCTGCACCATCCCCGAGACCCCCTACTTCCTGCTCAAGGAGGGGAGGTCGGAGCGGGCGCGCCGGGAGCTCGCCAGGCTGCGCGGCTACCGGGATCAGAAGGTGACTCGTCGCAACTGCACAGTGCGCTTGTCCGCATCTCTTGTGGATCAAATCCGTCCGGAGTTTCGGCTTCTATCGGCTTCTATCGAGTACACTGACCACTGTACAGACAGACAAACATTTTGAAAATAGCTGTTTTAGCTTCTGTGTTCATAGTATTGGGTCTCACTCATTCAACATTTTCCTACATTATTTAATGTAAGTATAAGTAATTACTTTTACAGTTTTTGATTCGTTACCGTGATATTATTAGTGATTAAACGAACTTACCTTGTACGTGATGTTCAATCACAATTGCACGAAGAGCATCGTTTGAAGGTATTTTATAATGAACACTTGTAGCTTCACGCACCAGCTCGCTATTTCATACTGTATTTGAGAGACTATATGAATCAAAATAAAAAACAAGAGTCCTGCCACTTCTTCCCATCTCTACCTGCTACGATCATTTAGTTTGGAGATGCTGAGCTGTAGAGTGGATATTTTCACGACTAGGGTTCAACTAGGTCTACCAGTTGGGTGGGAGGGTTCCTAATACCTTGAAACGATGCTCTTCGTGCAATTGTGATTGAACATCACGTACAAGGTGAGTTCGTCTAATCACTAATTGCACGAAGAGCATCGCTTGAAGGTATTTTATTATGAACACTTGTAGATGTTGAGATTATACTAATTTAGTCGTGAAATATCCGTAATTTGGTATAATTTCTGAAAGAAATCAATCAAATCAAAGAAGAATTTCTGCGTACTTAAATAATTATTTGTTTCCGTGTAATTTACACGTTTTTATTAGATGAAAGAAATGTACACTAAGGTTTTCCTTAGAAGTTGGAAGAAAATTAGACTTACCACAGTAGTAAGTAAATGTATTCTAAACAAAATATCATTCCAAACATCTTAAATAAGAGTATAATGATCTAATTCTGGCGAATTCAGAATCATTAGCGATATCGGAGGAAGTGAGTGTATAGTAGTGTATTATGTATAGTGTTTTGCAAAATCCCTTTTGAGTTTGTGTCCATCCTGCAATACGTTTTTACGTATTAGATCAAGATTTACGCCTTATATAATTATGAGCTTTAGCCGTAGAGGCATGTCTAGTACTATTTATGTGAACTAAATATTATGTTATCGATGCCGCTGCTCGTCAGTACACTTTTCACCCACCTGCTCAAGGCTTGTGATGTTACAGCACGGTGAAGCTTAGAAAGGAAATAAGGATTTAATATCCTGACAAATGTGTTTATGTATATAAGTAGTTATGCAGTTAGCGGGGCATATTTCTGGCCTCAGAATACAGAAAAATACAGAAGGCGCGTCCAGCTGCAGTTACAAAATCCGCGCTGTGTCCGAAAACAAAAGAATCGTCCCGCACCCTTCTCACCTCTCACCCGCATAATGTTGCTAGTGTAGACATTATTTACCCGTTGTTGTGGTAAATCGCGGAGATAAAAATATATTAAAATAAAATGCTTACTTTTTTAAACGGATATCATTATTTTTTATAACTGTTCTCTTGACGTACTATTCGGATTAATTGATGCACAAGCAAAAAAGTATAATATTCTAAGCTAGCGTAATAAGATACAAATACAAAATAATTTATTTGACAAGAATATTAGTTCGCACATAATAAATATAAACCCATTGGTTCCGAACTAGTATATTACACTGAATCAATAGCCTCTTCTTTGTGGTGCACAGTATATATCAAATTTGAGTTTTATATCAAGCAAATTACGCTTCGTTTTGACGGTTTCCACAACTCTTCTAACCGCAATTTCGTATTACTTCTGTCCACTCTGTTTTTCTTTTTTCATCAGCAGGGAACCTAAAATTTTAAATGTTAGGCATTATTTAAACCTATCACAGCTAAGTAGGCTTTATATGTTAACGTTTATAGACCACCTCAAAAAAAATACTGAGGCAAAATTTCGCACTAAATCCATTTAAATCTCAAAATCAACCAATATGTTCACAATATCAAACAAGTAGTTCTATTCTAACTCCATATAGGCAACTACGGAACCCTACCCTGCACGTGACTCGGCATGCACTTGGCCAATTAATTTTTAATCGGGTAATAAATATATTTAAATACCTACTCATATAATTTACAAACTAATAAAATCGGTAGCAAGTAAAAGTAAGGAGAATTAAAACGTTGATATTGGCAACACCAACAAAATGGACGATTCTTTCTCTACGATAATCAAAGACAGAACAATTTATTAAATAAATACGTAAGATAATGTTGATTGTGCTACTTACACGTGAAATGTTATCCCATCGTGTTTTTTTTTCACCCCAGCAGCATTTTTACACGTAGGAACGACACATGACGGCATATTTGAATGAAATTTAACATCAACAAAGATTGCCACTCGTTACGACGTCCATAGAGCAACTGATCGCGCGCGCTTCAAACTACTCTATAAAAGAGTAGTTTTTGTCGCTTCGGTTCTAAGCATGTTCACGGTTTCTGTATTTTTCTATATTCTAAGTTTCTGGCTTCCCATAATAATAAGGTAGGAGCATCAGCTGTACTGTAATGTTGTGCATGTCCATGCGCGTTGCTTTCATTGTGACCAACTTTGTGTTCTATGAGCAGTTATAAAAGAAGGTTATTTTTATGAGCAACTTTGTGTTCTATGAGCAATTATAAAAGAAGGTTATTTTAGTGAGCAACTTTGTGTTCTATGAGCAGTTATAAAAGAAGGTTATTTTTATTTATTTTTGTTTTCCTAATTTTAGATCTTCACTGGGATATCAGTAACTTTATGGTTCAAAACTTGGTTAGTATTCCAGATTTGATTGTATTTTGGTAGCATTGGACGCAATCGAGATGCTTCTCAAATAAATCTGGTGATATGGTCGCTATTTAGCAGTTTATGACCGGATAATAAAGATAACACAGAACGGGAGCTATTCAGAGTGCCATATTTGCCACATGTCATGCGTGGCAAAATTTAGAATATCGTTCGCTGAAGCGCTGTAAGCGTCTATCGAATTTTTATTGCTATAAGCAAGCCATTTTTATTTTTTTACCGTGTTATCTAAAAGTGATGCTAGAATTATGGGAATGGATGTTGCTGGTATTCCGCTTCGGAATAATGACTCCCGGATAGCATCTCGGCAACCAGTGTAATAAATAACGGTGTACGGCTCGGTCGTACGATTGAGAGAGCCACTGAGGTACAACAACAATACTGGTTGCACCATCATTTATAAATTTATTAATGTTTTTAATATGATTAATATTAGCGTAAGCCCGTGGAAGAAAAACTATTTGAAAGTATATGCTTCAATAGCAAATGCTTCTGGGGTTCGCTGCCTTTCTTACATTTATAATTTGTTGCACAAAAAAGATCTTTAAGGGAGATCCCAAAAATATTTATTATTTTTTGAATGGCAGACTATGAAATTTCCCATTAAATATCTGGGAGTGGTTTCCTTGATTCGGCATCTGCGATGGTATTATCTAAAGACCAAATATAATTTGCGTAAAATACTGTTTTACGCATTTCAAATCATTGCCATAATCTCTGGCGTTGCTTATTAAATGAGGAAATTGTACATCGTCCATTCTATTGATATATGATTTTGCAGTTGTGTTAACAATTCGCAAAAAATTTGACAATTATAGCAGTTCTTTGCAAAAAAAACTTTTAGGCATAGAAAAGTTGCCAGTAATTCTAAGTAATTAATGTGCTGGGAACGTTTGATTTTCGTAAGAGCACCCCTAGTACACCACACACAGTACCGTCACAGCCGGAGGCCGCCCCCTAGCCCCCCTTAGTTAAGACGTCGGTTAAAAAAAAAACTTGGGAATATTCGTCATTCTTGTTTTGCTGACTGAGCTTTCTGTATTATTTAACCACTACTCAAAAGTGAGATAAAGTTTGGGGTAATGTCAAAAATTTCTCATAATTTTTGTCGTGTTTCAGGTTTAAAAATACCCTTCAAACTCTTTTGTGTAAAGCCAACTGTAGTTTACGGCTTGGCATGCAGACGTAAGCAGACCCAAAAATCTGACAGACAAACTATTTTTTTATTTTACAACTGCTGAAACGTCGGCTTCTGATTATTTTCTTCTCACTTATTTCCTTCTCACTTTTATGGTAATTCAAATTCATGTAAGTCGATAATGTTACGTAAAAATTTGCAGAGTTTTGAGGAATTTTAGTGAACTTTTTTCTAAGTTGATTACAAGCCCAAAATCATTCTAATAACTTACATGTCGTCATATTATAAAAACATTAAGTCTTCTAAGTAGATTGTAAATAAATGTCTCATGTACCTATCTTAGTAGCTTTGCTACGTATTTCATAATTTTTGAGAAAATGTATGGCGCAGTATTTAACCAAATGGTAAAATAATAGTAATTCGTAATAAGTTACCATTATTATTTTTTATTGAATCAGGCGTTACTTTGAGTAACGCAAGTTTCGAAGTAGGCAAGAGTATCAGCTTGAAGACCTCGAAGCGGAAACACACTAGATATAAGTTACATTTAAGTTTTGTACCATTTTTTTTGTGTGCACATATAACGATTGTTAGTTATGAGTTTTATGGCAGTTTTTTTTTAAATTTTGGTTTATCTCTTTTAAAAATACTTGAGATGTAAATTGACCATCATAATTATGGTTCACATAAAATAATTCATTATTTATGGATTTTTCAAAAGCCTTTTGTTCTGTGAGTGAATAGCTATGTAGGTTATAGATACAATTGTTTGTACGACTGGATCAAAATTTTATTTCATAACATGAAATCCATGATATGGTAACCTGATTGTTAGTAATCACAGATATAAAAAAGACTAAGCCTGCTAGAAGGCTAATGCCTTGTCTAGCTTTGGTGGCGCATGCCGCTGACGCGACGACGGCTTGTAAGCGCTGAGTTGCGTCGATTTTGTTGTCGTCGGTCTCGGCCCTCGGGGTCTGAGCTGGCGGCAGCAGCGGTCGCGTGTTCCATGTCGCCCCCGTTGTAGCCGGCTTGCGGCCCCAGGAGCAGCGGTTAGGTAGTTAAAAGGCCTTTTTATGTTTGTTTGTATCGTAGGATCTCTGATGTCTGCAGCAGATTTGCTAATATTTTTTGCCGGCTTTAGAGTTTCCGATAAATTAGACCCAAAGAGCGTTTCATCAATCAACTCAAATTTATTTTTTGTTACCGTGGAAAGAATAAGCATTCTTTGTAGAAACGAATGTTGAATGACGGTGAGTGAACGGACCCAGTTTAAAAGCTTCGAGAGCTCTTTGTTCTTATCACCTTATGTGAGGACCGTTGTTTTTTGTCGCACTGAGCGACGATAGGACACATGACGTCATTTTTTGTTTGTTTTCAATCACCCTATCCCGTTCGGCTTGTGTTTCAAACAATGAGGCCCGAATTTCTGGGTTTAAATATGGAGCTTATATTAACTGGTACGTAACTATAAGCTTACAGTTAACTGGAACTATGGAACTATGAACGGGATATTTTTCTTTTATTTCTTTTGGGGTTTCCTTAGAAAGACAGGATGTCATAATATGTCCGAGTTTGATCGTCAGATCTTTTTAATATGGGTTCCATACTCATTAGTTTGAGTTGGACTTTGACCCAAGATATTTATTATATCCGGGTTTAACTCTAATATAATAAATTATATATTTGAAATATATTCCCGTACAAATAACTTATCGTAAATTGATAAAGTTATTTAGTATTATTGTTCTTGTTCTTGTTCTTGTTCTTGTTATTTAGTAGTATTATTTTGACTGGCCTTGTGGCTCAGTTGGTAGTGTGTTTACGTCTACCTGCTGAACTGAAAGGTCGTGGGTTCAATCCCCACCCAGGGCAAAACATTTGTGTGATGAGCATGGATGTTTGTTCTGTGTCTGGGTGTTTCTATGTATCATATGTATATATTTACAAAACAAAGTATATATGTATTCTATCAGCCATCTAGTTCCATAGTACAAGCGTTGCTTAGTTTGGGCTAGATGGTGTTGTGTGAAATGTCCACAAATATTTATTATTTATTTATTATTGTTCAAGTGATATTGAATATAATTTGTATTGTGTTTATAAAATAAATAAAGATATTACTTGATCTGGAGATTTTGTCGAGCCGGAAGCGATAACGGCGGTGTCGAGGTTATGTTCAACAGTAAGTACTGCTGACGGTTTACCTTCTGCAGCGTAAACCTGTGACCAGATTAGTGTCTTTCGGCTCTAGAGTGTAGAGCGGCTGGGCAGAGGGCAAGGCACTGTCATGGCCATCGCCGGGCTCGTCAGGAGACGAGGTATGTCAGCTGTAGGTGGATGCATATCGGTGCTCTGCTTAATATACAATTCACAGATTGTGAAACATCATTCCACCTGGAGCACTCCGGAGAGTACATATAGATCTCTTCGTGACCTTCTTTGGTAACTGAGACTGACTTTTTCTCTATAAGCAAAATATATATTATGCTTTAAGATCGATACATAGCTGTGGATATACCCTGGTAGTATACCCGATTAGCATGTATTTGATTTGGAGTTGGGAAGCCCTATGCGGACAGCCCGGTTTCCAAGGTTTAGGAGTTGGAAAGCCCCGTATGGACAGTCCGGTTTCCAAGATTTAGGAGTTGGGAGGCCCCATATGGACAACCCGGTTTCCTTAAAATTTATGAGAGAAACAGTCTCAGATCAACTATTCGACACCTTGATTTTTATCAGGAATGACTTATCTGGTGGCTGCCTGTCGCTTCCCGGTGATGATGATGATGTTGGTTTACGACATTTTCGTCGAGCACGATTTATTTTTCTTTAATACACGTAATCACAATCACTGTGTCTCTCACTGTCCCTTTGGGGCACGTCTAATGATTTATTTCACTATATTTAACTATTGAAATTAAAACTGTAATTATTAAATATTGAATAAGGAACAGTCAACTGAAACAGCGAAGCACTGCACCACTGCACTGTGAGTGGTCGTAGCAGCCAGGTATGGGAAGAAGTGGCAGGACTCTTGTTTTTTATTTTGATTCATATAGTCTCTCAAATACCTATACAGTATGAAATAGCGAGCTGGTGCGTGAAACTACAAGTGTTCATAATAAAATACCTTCAAACGATGCTTAAGTGCAATAATAATTATATATAAGTTATATACAGGTAAAGTAGACTAACAGACTGCATCCGACTCTCACTTGGAAGGTTTTATTTTGGGTTCCGTAGTCAACACGTACTTCGCCGTTTATTTATTTTCCAAGCACACTGAGTACAAAAAAGTTATCACTCAACACAAACACTTATCTTTAAATAAAAACTACGGGTCACTCACGTCTGTTTTGAGCCGAAATATCCGACTATAGTTTCAACCGCATTCGGCGGTCTTTTTCAAAGGAGCAGCACACACGTCACTCTCGGTCGGTGACGCGCCTTGCACACCAACTACAAAACTATAGTCGGATATTTCAGCTCAAAACAGACGTGAGTGACCCGTAGTTTTTATTTAAAAATGTGTGAAAATCACGTTAATTTCCATAGTAAAACAAACACTTATCTTCGAGTGGGATTGTACAAACGGAACACGGAGAGAAAAATGCAACCATTTTTTTATGATTCGGTTTTGGATTTCGATTCGTTGTATTATAATTCCCACTTTGTTTATGAGTATAAAAAAAAAACTAAATGATTACTTATCTAACGGGCGGAAATGACAGACAGTCAGACAGACAGTGTTATCAATAGGTAATAATAAATATTAATACAAAATGATGCTGATAATATAAACAAACGCGATGCATTATAAGGCTACAACAAAGTCAAGCAAACGTTAAATGGCGCATTGTGTCCTTCTGAGAACTTCGTGTAACAACAACATTACAGCAGGAGATGAGGCCGCGAGGGGGTGCGAGGGGGGCGAGGGATACCGGAGCGCTCCCTCCCTCCCTACCGTACACACCCACGTCATACTAATAATCCTACCTACACTACATAGTCTGTAGCCGCTCCCGTCATCAGCGTGAGAGCTGAGCCCTACCCCGCTACCGGCCGACACACAAGTTTTTAACAGACTTACAAAAAAGAGGAGGTTCACAATGCGACTGTATGTTTTTTGTTTTTTAGGGTTCCGCACCTCAAAAGGATAAAACGGAACCCTTATAGGATCACTTTGTTTTCCGTCTATCCGTCTCTTTGTCTGTCCGTCCGTCCGTCTGTCAAGACCTGTATCTCGGGAACGCGTGAAGGTATCGTGTTGAAATTAAAACCTTATACGAAGATCCAATGTAGTCTCTTGCTGCAGAAAGAAAAAACAAATTTCTCAGTTTTCGTAAAAAAAATTACATCTGACTGTGTCTGACTATTGGGGAGAAGGGATGTGCATGAGTTATATGGTAACTGAATTTCAGGATAAGCTCGAAAAAAAATGTACTTCAATATTAAATTCCCCAACTATTTATCATACCCACTAGTTCGTACGGAACCCTCGTTTTTTATTTTTTTGTAAGTTCAGCGACGACTTTGCCAATTATGAATTTATTTTGACGAGTTTTTTGGTAGGTAAAATTTTCAGAGGTGGTCCCAGTAAATTTTCTCAAAATCGGTTCAGTACTTTGGTTTTGCATAATAAAACAACTGGAAAAATATGTCAACCAAGTAATCGAATTATATATTTTAAAGACGGTTTTTCCAGTTTTCTTAAACTATAATTATTAACTTTATGTAATATCTATAACATACAAACAAAACATATAAACATATCATTTTAATTTTAATCATAGGAATTAAGATTAATTAAGTAATATCGTGAGATTATCTATTCGCACACCTCCCCCCCACACACACACACACACAGAGAGAGAGAGAGAGAGAACTTACACGACGTCAGTTGAGCCAACACATTGATGGTGGTGACATGACATCATATGTAAAGTAGAATGTTTCCATCGAGGATAATGTTATTGTTGTGTATGTTCGGCACACAGCACACAACACACGACATCACTTACAGATTATATCATTAGAATACGTTATTGTTATGTATATTCTATTATGAATAATACAGTATTACATTTTTAGGCTTCCGTACTATGGGTGCGGGAGCCTATTCGTTAGGCTACGGTGTCTGTCTGTCTGTCCTACACTTAAACGATCGCATCGTTTCAACGCTAATATCGAAGGATAATAAAACAAAGATAGCTGTTTTGTGCTAATTCTTATATACAATTCTCAAAGATAGCTGTTTTGTGCTAATACTTATATACAATTCTCAAAGATAGCTGTTTTGTGCTAATACTTATATACAATTCTCAAAGATAGCTGTTTTGTGCTAATACTCATATACAATTCTCAAAGATAGCTGTTTTGTGCTAATACTTATACACAATTCTCAAAGATAGCTGTTTTGTGCTAATACTTATATACAATTCTCAAAGATAGCTGTTTTGTGCTAATACTTATATACAATTCTCAAAGATAGCTGTTTTGTGCTAATACTCATATACAATTCTCAAAGATAGCTGTTTTGTGCTAATACTTATATACAATTCTCAAAGATAGCTGTTTTGTGCTAATACTTATATACAATTCTCAAAATTGGCAAGATCGTAGGGTTTACTTTGTGTACATCTATGGATACTAAAAACTGGTCAAGAGCGAGACAATCTTGTGTAAATAATTTTTGAAATAAATTAAATTATAAAAAAATATAACATATATTAATACAATGCAGTCGAGTTACATTTTTTTATAATTTAATTTATTTTACTCTTTTTAGTCATTCACTTGGATAATTAAAAAAACCCTGGTGGCGGGCAGCGCGCGTCAGCGTGCGGCGTATGACAACTTTACAGCGTTATAGTTAGTTATGTCTTTCAAAATTAAAAACTATACGAGAAACCTAATAATCATTTAAAATCCCTATTCAACGATTCCTTCCTCGATACAGTACACAATTATTTTTTCCTTTTATATGGCGTCTCATTGTCGCCATATTGACATTTTTACTGTCGTGTCTAGTGACATTCGGATAGTTCAGACAAATAAATTGACGTAAAAATCATCAAAATCGGTCCACGCGTGTGGCCTCTACAGTGCCACAAAGGAACACAGATACATAGACTGATAAACATATGACACTCGTTTGCGGCGCCAGTTCGGGTAAGGAAGATTATCAAATAAAACCTTTTTATTTCGTACAATAATTTTTAAATAATTTAACTAATCAAATTCCAAATATTTTTGGGAAATGTAACTGTGCTATCTTATCTATTTATTACATCATACAGAAGCCAAACCCGTAATCTTTTAATGTGTTGTGTCTTCACGGTGCACTCGATAGACGCCGAAATGTATGGACGGATTTGGACAACATTTGACCGGTTCATTACTATGTAAAACAATATGGCATAAAAATGGGGCAAAAGTAAAAAAACTAATTCATCACCACCATCTCAGCTACAAGAAGTCACTGCTGGACATAGGGCTCCCTCATGGATTCCGTACCTGATGGACATAGGCCTCTCTAATAGTTTGCCTGTATCCAGCGTCTTCCAGCCACTTGTGTGAGGTCTTCTGTCCACCTTGAAATAAAAATAAAATAATAAGTGAAGTTTATTTGAAAAGGAAAGTAAATAAGCGAGTCTATAATGTTATATATATTGTGTGTCGTGTCAGCGCGTGGAGCAGGAGGCCGACGCGCTGGAGAAGCAGGTGAGCCGGGAGATGAGCCGCGCGAGCTCCGCGCGCGAGCTGCTCGCCGCCACGCGGTACCGGCGCGCGCTGCTCGTCTCAGCAGGTACGTCCTACGCACGTACACGGACTCGCACTCGCACCACACATACGTACACAAAACACGCCCCCACTTTTATATTATACTAGCTGAGTCCCGCGGGGTGTCACGAAAAACGGTGATGATGATAAAATATAGTCTATACCTTGCTCCCGTTCAGCTCCAGTCCCGATCCCACCTCGCTTCTACTCCACTCCCATCCTGAACTAACTCCGCTCCTACCTCACATTATCCCACGTCCAACTTGCTCCCGTCGCACTCCCGTTTTGTTGTCATCCGCTCCCACTCCAGTCCTATCATATCTCACTTCTGTCTTATTTCCGCTTCGCTCCTACTCTACTACTTCAGTGTTACTTCGTTCTGGCACTCATAACGTTTACAGTTACACTTAGTTTCTCTCCCACTCCAACTTCGCTCCCACTACACTTTCATCTCGCTCCCAACCAACTCCCATTCCGTTTCGACCTCTCCCATACCACTGACATCCCGCACCCACCTAGATCTTTTGCCATACTCCCATCTCACTTCGTTCCATTCTCGCTCCACACTCATTCTGCTACTACATCGCATTTTATCCCATTCCTACCCCATACCTGCCGAACTTCTATTTGCATTTACTCACTCCCCTCCCTTCCAACCCTACATTCACTACATTTTTGCTTTACATGTGCCCTATTCCTTATTTACCTTTCTCTCGTCGCACTCCTGTTTCGCTCCCAACCCAAATCCCATTCATCTCTGGATACTTTCTCACCTCACTCCCATTCTACTACCGTCTCGCACTGACACGGTTCAAATCTTGCTCCTGTTTCACTCCTACCTCGTTCCCGTCGCACTCTCATCTCGCTCCCACCCGACTTTCGTTCCGCTCCTGTTTCATTCGCGCCTTGTCCTCACCTCGATCCCCCGCGGCATTTTCTTTCCCCTACCTACTTCCAGCCTTACTTCCATTTTATTCACGTCCAGAACTTATTCCACCCATTCCGCTCCCAGGTCGCACCTGTTCCTTTCCCACCTATGATCACTTGCCGCACATCAATTTTGTTCACAACTCGTTCTCGTTCCGTCTCACTCCCTCACGCTGGGATTCGAACTCTATTACCGCCCCGGTCTGACCTCCCTCCAGTCAGTCCCGCTTCTATCCTGCTCAAGCTAGGATTTCAAGAAATGGCAAATCAAGCGAAAGTCTATTAATGAAAAAAAAATATCACATAGTAATCTCTACCCCCTTTTTTAGGGTTCCATACCCAAAGGGTAAAACGGGACCCTATTACTAAGACTGTATCTCATGAACCGTGATAGTTCGACAGTTAAAATGATTTTACAGATGATATATTTCTGTTGCCGCTATAACAACAAATACTAAAAATCAGAATAAAATAAATATTTAAGAGGGGTCCCATACAACAAACGTGATTTTTTTGCTCGTTTTCGCTCGATATTGATAACGGCAACAGGTAGACGCTTGAAATATTCACAGAATATTGAGTTATATTATTCACTTTAAAAATAAGTAATTAAAATAAAATAAAACAAATATTTAACTTCCATACAACACATATTTTTTGCCCTTTTTATAGATATTGGTATGGAACCATTCGTGCGTGAGTCCGACTCGCAATTGGCCGGGTTTGATCTCTTTAATCCATTCCCTGTCGCAAAATATTATAAGAGTCTTCGTTCATATTTATTTGTTCGCGTAAATATTAAATTTCACCACCCTAACAAAAAAAAAAACCTGATACTTACATCGGAAATTTGAACCACCTTTACAATTCCTTAATTCATCTCGTTCATTGAAAAATTCTATGAAACTTCCTTAAAGTTTCATACAATTTTTCATCCCACCTTTGACTACCTTAATTCATCACTAAAATATAATAGCATTATTCATTTATATCTATTAGGTAACCCAAATACCAAATGTCATGCCCCTAAAATCAAAACCCAGGAACTTTCATACATTTGTTTACCCCCCCCCATTTCTACCCCTTGATTCAAACTTTTCGCAAAATCCGTTCTTAGTTGACCTCTTTACTTCTTAAGGAACATACATGCCAAACAGAGAAGAAAAAGAGGAGTCTTTTGTGTCGGGGGTTCAAGGAAATCAAATAATGTGATTGTTGTTGTGGTTGCAGGTTTAAAGTTCTCGCAGATAATGTCAGGCGGCGCGGCCATCAAGCAGTACCTGGGCGGCATCATGACGGAGGGTGGGCTCACGGAGGAGCAGGCGCGGCTCGGCTTCCTCGCCTTCGGAGTGATCACCACGCTCGCAGGTCAGTACCCACTACCCGCGGTCACTTCCCCGACTTCGGAGTGATCACCACGCTCGCCGGTCAGTACCCACTACCCGCGGTCACATCCCCGCCTTCGGAGTGATCACCACGCTCGCCGGTCAGTACCCACTACCCGCGGTCACATCCCCGCCTTCGGAGTGATCACCACGCTCGCCGGTCAGTACCCACTACCCGCTCACTGTCTACATCCACAGGTGTCCGTGGACGATACTCCACAAGTAAAGCTTCAGCTGTGGAAACAGAATACTATTTATAATTTAGGTTTCCAAATATACAAATATAAATCAAACGATACCTCAAACATCAATATCAGTCGAGTGATTAAGACTACAGGCAGTTAATGTAAATCCATTTAATATTATAAATGGAAAGTAATTCGTTCGTCTAACATTCAGTTCGTATGTAACCGATCGACGATCAACCTGCTGAACTGATCGTTATGAAATTTGGTACAGAGATACGTTCGACCATCATCAGCAACCGTTATAGTTTCTTCCGTTAAAGTGCTTTCGAACAGTCTTTTTTACCTAAACCGATCGAGCGTCGGTGGCGCCACCCGTAACACACTGGGGTGGGCCGTAACACACGCTCGATCGAGCATCGGTGGCGCTACCCGTAACACACTGGGGTGGGCCGTAACACACGCTGGATCGAGCGTCGGTGGCGCCACCCGCAACACGCTGGGGTGGGCCGTAACACACGCTCGATCGAACGTCGGTGGGGCCACCCGTAACACACTGGGGTGGGCCGTAACACACGCTCGATCGAACGTCGGTAGCGCCACCCGTAACACACTGGGGTGGGCCGTAACACACGCTCGATCGAACGTCGGTAGCGCCACCCGTAACACACTGGGGTGGGCCGTAACACACGCTCGATCGGTTTAAGTAACAAAAAGGCCAAATGGTCTTTTGCGTTCTTGGCCATTTGCGTTGATCCCAACGGGATAATGCGGTTTCGAGTCCCGTCGGTGTGTGTAATTTTTGAACTGTTTATAAATGAGTATAAACAAAATGAAACCGTACGTGTAGTATAGTAGAGTGCATGTTCGCTTGCAGCATTGTTGGGTTCGTGCGTGCTGGAGCGCGTGGGGCGGCGGCCGCTGCTCGTCGGCACGTTCCTGGGCGCGGGGCTGGCGCTGGTCGCAGGGGGAGCGCTGCTGCGCGCGGGGGGCACGCACCCGTCTGCCCCGGGCAAGTACGTCCCGGTGGCGGCCGTCATCCTCTCCAGCGTCCTCTCCACGGTGGGGTACGTGCCCCTCTCCGCGCTTATCCCGGCCGAGTTGTTCCCTCTCAACGTGAAGGCGGTGGCCCTCACCTCGCTCAACATCCTGGGCGGCGCGCTCGGCTTCCTCTCCGCGAAGAGTTACCACCACGTGAAGGAGCTGGTCGCGCTCGACGCGGTCTTCTGGGTGTACGGGGGGGTAGCAGTCTTCGGCGCGCTCTTCTCTCACTTCCTCGTACCGGAAACGAGGGGGAAGACCCTGGAGGAGATTCAGAAGGAGTTGCAGGGGGACGCCTACTGCGACCCGGGGGAGGCCCCGGATGAGATCGTCCTGAACGGTGCGACCGAGAACGGCGTGGGAGGGAAGAAGGAGGGAGGCGCCGGGGAACCGGAAACTGAAAAAGTAGAGTCGGACCGACTGACGAGAGAGCAGCCCTGACTGTGGCTCGTGATCATGTGTGCAGAGACGTTGTATGGCACGAGCGCTGCAGGCACGCGGTGCACGCGGTGCACGCGGCACACGCGGTGCACGCGCCCGCTCCGACCTCGGAGCTCGACTGATCAATATCGTTTGTTAACTTCATATTAGTAATATACTAGCTAAAGTCCGTTCCGTTTATTCCCAGTAGTACGGTTGCCAGTCCGGTTGACCGTACTACTGAGACTTTACAAGTCTCAGTAGTACGGTTATTAGCGCTTCGCCGGCCGCTGCCGCGGCACGCTCGCTACGCTCGCTCGGCTCGCGCGATGTGTTTTTAATGTTCTAACATAACCTAACCTACTTTTTGGGCCACTATATTATTTAGTAGGTTAGGTTATGTTAGAACATTAAAAACACATCGCGCGAGCCGAGCGAGCGTAGCGAGTGTGCCGCGGCAGCGGCCGGCGAAGCGCTAAATAATATGTTTAATGGAAATATGTTCTTTACGATAAATTTTTGTTGTTGGTAGTTAAACTGTTAATAACCGTACTACTGAGACTTGTAAAGTCTCAGTAGTACGGTCAGCCGCCATTAACCGTACTACTGGGAATTAAAAGTCTCAGTAGTACGGTCAACCGGACTGGCAACCGTACTACTGGGAATAAACGGGACTGTCAGCCTGCATTCACGTCGTCTAATTACGTTTTTGTTTAGTTCGCCTCCTCTCGGCCCAGTGCTCCATCACTACCGCGTTCCGTCTTTAATGGCCCAAAACTTCCTTCTAAACAACATACTCGTATACCAAACTAAAACGATCGATATCGAATAATGTAACCCGTTCTGGCTCCACACGGTTCTAAATTATCATAATAGTGCGTTCCAGCTTTAGTAAAACGTTGTAATTTGATTCGAATGAAAAAAATATTTGAATTACGGTAAAAATATGATTGTTTATCTGTAATTATTTGGTAATTATTCAATTTGAGAAGTTTCTTAAAGCTCTAAAACTAGTCATGTTGTTAAATATACGCAAAGCGTTTTAATTATTGCCTACTTACATAATGAGGTTCATGCATTTATAAAATATGCAGATTACCTAATTCTACAGCAAAGTAATTGATAATCCAATAATTTCTATGGGAAAAATATTAAAATTGGATGGAATTGGTGATCTAGCAATTTTTTGTGCACTACATGCAAAAACGATCGCGAAAGAGGTGGAAAGAGACGATATATTTTAGAAAATTGTAAATTTGTTAAGAAATATCCACAACTGTTTAAAAAAGTAGCTGACAACAGATGCTACTCAGTCAGGCCAAACTATAAACATAATTTGATTGTACCATCATCAAAACTAGCATTGCACAGCTCCGGGCCACACTTATCTACCATAAAAATCTTTAATAATCTCCCATTAAACTTAAAGGAAATAGAAAACTATAGCGCATTTACAAAAACTTTAAAAGAAATATTGCTATCAAAAGCTTATTATAATTTAAATGAATACTTACAGGATAAAACATTTACTATTGATTAAATCTGCCAGCGCTTCATATTGTCCCAAAACTATTGTTTGCATTGTTGACATTATTGATTACTGAATATAGAATTATAGATTAGATTAATTATTGTTTAGATTAGACAGAAAATATGGAATAAATCTGCCCGCTCTAACAAAATTGCAACACCCTACTAGGGTCATTATGTAATTACCAAACAGTTAAAACAACATCTTAACATAATTATGTACATAATGTGGCAATAAAGATTTGATTGATTGATTGATTGAATTCTACCATCGTGACGTAATCACGATGTAGACATCCTCTCACTCCCTCTCGTGTACATCCGTGCGCACACACTCATCCCTACTTACGTAGTGTGTGTGTGTGTGTGTGTGTTATCACGCTCCGACGTCATCGCGCAAATTAAACAAAAATAAAACTTCAGTAACTTCGTGATGTTCATCCAAAAGAATAAAATAGTTTGTCTTATTTAAATAATAATAATTAACTTTAGCGTGCATGCATGAGCATTTGTGTCTCAAACATAATATCATTAGTTATGTCCGGCGGACGGCGGACGGTAGACGGTAGACGGTAGACGGTAGACGGTAGACGGTGGACGGTGGACGGCGGACGGTGCTCCTGACGCTGGGATTAGTTACGTATTTTTGTATAGCTACTTTGTTAGTTTCGGAGGCTCTCAGTACATAGTACGTACCTAACTAAACATTAGTGTGTAGGTATTCATGTTAATACCGTGTTCTTGTTGCTCGATCGTTATATGTTGCATTCCGATCGTGTCGAACGTTTCTACTGATACTCATATGTGCTGCGATACTCATATGTACTGCGATACTCATATGTGCTGCGATACTCATATGTACTGCGATACTCATATGTTTCAAACGAATTATGATAAAAGTTCGTTAATAGTAAATGAAGCGTATTGATCGATCGTTTAAAACTGTTGAAATATTTTTAGAAATATCATAATTAGTGTATTTGTTTATTACAATCAAACACTAATATGTGTTTGATTGTAAGATCGCGAGGACGGGCGCCGGGCGGTTGTCAACGTCCCGGAGCGCTCGTGCGGCCGGGAGGAGCCGCGGCCGCGCGCGCGGGCTGCGTGCGAGCTGCGGTTACTTTACTAGTAGACTCATACGATATGTCGGTGCTATTTAATACTACACTCGGTCACAAGATAGATTTCTCCCGTTGCTACCGGGATGTTGACGACCTCCATGAACCCACACCTGACTACTCCTTTATACTGTTTATTAAATATTACATTTTCTGAGTAGTTTCTCGAGCAGTTATCGATATTTAACTATTTACAGTTTTTGGTCGACTCGGGGCCGTAGTCCGTACGCAAGCGTTCAACCAGACTTATTTATTTCAATATTACTTTGACTTTTATCTCGTTCTTTCTACAGTTGTGAGAGCGAGACAAAGGACAAAGTAATATTGAAATAAGATTACTTTTAGTATCGTGGTAACCCCCCTCCCCCCCGATTTTTTTGTACTTATCCAAAAATAAACGGAGGCTCAAACCGTAGAGTTAGCTTTATAAAATAAGTAGTGTATGACGTCACAGCTCCTGACTGTGCTGTCATTAGTTGATTAGTGAAATGGTGTACCGTGGTGTATGTTGGGGAGCCCCGACACACACGAGGTGTCCACGGTGACCACGGTGCAAGGCAAGCATCATCGTGTAATGATCGAATTATGAAAACGTACAATAACTGTGATTGATAACATGCACATAGTTAATCAGGTGCGAGTTGTTACCAGTTTAATATGTAATACATAGTATGTGCGTAGTGCAGAGCTCGTGTCGCGTCGAGTGTCTGTCCTCCGCCTCCGCTCCGGGTGCAAGAGGTCCGCTGCTCCACGGAGTCCACTGGCGGTTGTCCGCGACGAACCTCTTGGGGGATTAGCGCGCTAACGCACGCACGCACGCACGCACGCACGCACGCGTGTCTCCGTCGCATGTGAGCTCGTGTCCGGAGCAGAGCCGGTCTCGCGCGCGCCTTAACGACACTTATTTTCCTTTTTTTTTGAGAGCAAGCCAAATATTTTGCCATGTAATGTAGCTGTTTACCACCTACGGTTATGATGTCGCTGTTATATAAGTAGGTAATATTTTTAAAAGTTTTTACTAAAATACAATAAAGTATCTAAATAGCTATAAGAAGTGATCTACTGCACGACAAAAGGTAGCGGTGAAGTAGCCTGTTGCTTTTATATGTTATTATAATATAGATAAAATAAAAATAAATAAATATAACCTGGCTAGCGATACGGTGACATGCATATAAACACCTAACACAATATTTGCTTAGCTTTCATGAAAATATATTGCTAGAAATAGCCAGAACGCGGAGTAGACCGTTTTACTTGTTAAATGTTAAGCTTTAAATAGCGTTTATATTTTTGTAACTTTCTAATATAAAAATAAAATATATTTTTTCTTACTTATTATTGTTTCATATTTATATCCTATTTAAAGTTTCATAGTGAACAATTAACGCTTAACTAGGAGACTTATTAATAGAAACCTGTATTTGTCATAAAATAGGTACATATTAATTGGACCGATAGTGTTAAAAACTTAGTTACCTACTTACACAGTTAGAATCAGAATCAGGGGTCCGGTTCGTTCGGTTAGTACTTGATGTCATATTGCCATATTTTCACATCGTCTGAAACTCTTAACGCCTTACTCCCAAAATGCCTGAAATCTGTAACGACTCGTTTTACTAATGACTGAATCGCAAAATACCTTTGGCGTTTCATACAGTCGATCGAAAGTTAAAGAATAGTTCTGGGACATGTCCTTCATTGAATCTGCTCTGAGAAAATAACGACAGGAAGATCAAATCATCGAGTTAATTATAAGGAAACAAATTACCCTCGTAATACTAGATGAGTTTGAGAAAAAAATAAGAGATCGGGCGAGGCCGCGGGGCGCAGCTAGTACCTATGTCATAACCAGATATAAGTGGAACACGCCGAACATGAGTTCGTTTTTAACACCTAACGTCACAATCTTTTGATTTTTCTCAATTATCGCGTTGAACATTATTTCGCACTTGTTAGTGAGCGCTCCCGCGGCCGCGGCCCGGCTGCGTTATTACAAAGCCTATACTGTTTGAGTCACGAGCCAGACTCGATTTTGTTTATGCATATTACTCGACAATACCTAATCTATCTCAGTAAAAAAATTGACTCAAATGGATGAGCTTTTTGCTTTAATATTTTCAAAGTAAATGCACGGACAAAACCTAGTACATTAGAGGTATGCAAGAAAAAATATTTTAGTTTTATTATTATTTGTACTCGCAACAAATGTGTTGTTCATAAATTAAGATTTTAGCAGTAAAAAAAATCTGTAAATAATTTAGTGGCCAAAAAAGTAGGTTACGTTATGTTAGAACATTAAAAACATCGTGCGAGCCGAGCGAGCGTAGCGAGCGTGCCGCGGCAGCGGCTGGCGAAGCGCTAAATAATATGTTTTTGTACTTAACCTCAAAAACGATTTGAAAAAATGGTGATAAAAATAACAAATTCATTAATTTATTTCTCAGAAAAAAATTGAAGTGTTTTTCACTTTCCCTTGGGTTTTCGCACCCCCCTTTGGGGGGGGGGGGGGGGGGGGGGAGTAATATCGGAGGATTTGTAAATACCGGTATCAAATTGAATAGCGTTTGTTGCTGAAATGTTACATTGAATTTATCTTACAAAGTCTATGCGATTTCGGTCAATTTCTGTACTAGAATAGATTAGGGTTTTGTAAAGTTTTTGTCAAACAAAAGCTCATCTATTAGAGTCTGACTTTTGACTCAAATAGTATAGGCTTCGTAAATACGCGGCCCGGCTGAGGTCGGACAGCGGACTGTTGGCGGCACATCGCTAATATATTGGGAAAATAATTCAAAATCGCAAATATATTTCCGAATTTTCCGATCAGTTAGTCGATCTTTTTTTTGAGTATAACATACTTAATTAACATAGCAGGGTGTTTTCCGTTATTTTGAACGTGATTTAGTGAAAATGGAGGAAGTTAGTGAGAGTAGGAAAATGCAGTATTTTGCAACAGTAGCAGGTCAGTATTGTATTGCCATATTTAGCAAACTTTTTACGGGGGTATATGATAACAAATTGTTGTAAAAACGGAAATATAAACTAAGTATATATTTTCATACATAGAAATGTTCGTTTTTATAGTGGACTGAGTGAGCTAAGCGAACAAAGGTCTACATAGACTGACAAAACTTTCTTCTGTCCAGATGTTTGCGTACAGGCCGTATTTTTAAGCGAATGCACTATTACCTACATGTGTGCCAAATAAGTGTATGTTTGTCCACGTATTACGTAGAACTCTTTTTTTTTTTTTTTTTTTTTTTTATTCTGTTTTATTACGGAGTTTTGTCGATATTCGACTATGCCACTCCTATTAATCCTAATTACAAATATAAACCTTATCTTTAAGTAACACTATATTATTATAAATCCAAATCTACCCACTTGTTCCCCCGAAGATGAACAAGTAAATTCGAATTAGACTTTTGGCTTTCTCCGAAAATGGTGATGCCAACAGACTATTACAAGTCCCCACATTGCTATCATTTGTTTTAAGTAAACTCCGGCGTATCGCTTCGTTCCGGATACATTCCATTAGAACATGTTGAACATCTTCGACTACATCACACTCTATACAATTAGTTATCTATCATGCCTATCATGTTCTTAAAAGAGTTCGACGGAATATGTCCGGAACGAAGTCTCATCAGTACCACAATATGTTTCCTGCTCATCTTGATCTCATCAAACCATGGATATCGAGGAGGCTCGCTCTGGATGGTTTTGTACCAGATGCCGCTACACAGTGACCGCTCATTAAAGTATTCATGCCATTGAATCCTACATTGTTCTTTTACTTCACTGAGCATTTCACTGTACAAAGGCAAATGGTGACTAATAATCCCATCAGTTAGCACTTGTTTTGCTGCTCGGTCCGCTTCCTCGTTACCCATGATGCCGATGTGAGATGGTATCCACTGCATTATAACTGTTTTTCTTAGCTCATTGAGTTTATAAATTGCCTCGAACCTTCGAGGTTAACCCAGCCAGGTGGAACAACGCACTTTTTGAGTCTGATAGTATGATAAATAGGCTACTATCGATTGAAAACACATAGGACAGTGCCTCATATATTGCAATGAGTTCACTGTGCATGATTGAAATGTTGGACTCTATTTTAAACTTTGCATGTATGCCTGCTTGAGGATCAAAGAAGGCTGCGCCAGAACTGTTTCCTTCCTTGGATCCATCGGTGTACAATTTATAGTGTGTAACATAGTTGTTCTGTACATATTCATTACAAATAGATTGTAGTTCCAGCGCACTAATACATCTTTTAGCAGAGTTAAGCCCGTCTATGTTCACTTTAATTATTTTCGACAGATTATATCGGCTAATTCAGGTGTCCAATGAGTGAATTTCTAATTTATTGGACGACTGAATAGGATGATTTTTAAGTAATCTGTCTTCTTTCTAGACCAGTAATGGGCATGGCTTAAACTATCAAGTTGTTCCACAATATCTATGCTCAGATCTCCTGCAATAGATTTAGACTTTAACCAAAATTTGCCACCTAAATACGTCCTTCGGATGTGTAAAGGTTGCAGACACAGTTCACTCTCCATGACATGGATTGGAGTAGTTTTAATGAAACCTCCTATAATTCTCATGGCTTGGTTTTGGACTCTGTCAATTTTGTTTAGGTGACATTTGGCACTAGTGTCGTAAAGAAAACTGCAATAATCCAGCCTACTGCGAATTATTGCTATGTATAATTGCCTAAGATGTCTAGGATATACGCCCCATTTCGCCCCAGCTAATACTTTGAATAAATTTAAGAGTTTAAGGGTTTTATTACGAGTTTCCTCAATATGTGTACCCCATCTTAGACCCGTATCTAACCACATACCTAAATATTTCACCGAATATACTTCTTCTATACTCTCTTCATTTATCTTTATTCTTATACTGTGCCTTGATTTACCCCTCCTAAACAAGCATACCTTAGTTTTATTCTGAGAGATACTGAGACCTATTTCTTCTATTAAATTGCATAGTATATTTAGAGCATTTTGAATACGGACAGTAGCTACGTCAATATTTTTGTTAGTGCAATACAGTACGAAATCATCTGCATATTGGGAAATGAATACTTGATCGATGCTATGACAAGTTTTGGCTGTCACGACGTTGAATAAAATTGGAGAAAATGGATCTCCCTGAGCAATGCCAGTACTTGTAGTTCTGCTCAAAGTTTCGTCATCACTTATCCTTATCGATAAGACCCGTTCATGGAGAAAATGCCATAGATATTCACATAAAACAAATCCTACACCGAAGTTGTCCAATGTTTTCAACAGACAAGTCAGATTAACGTTATTATAAGCATTTTCTATATCTATGAAGCAACCTACCGTTGGGTCACCGTCTGTAAGGCCAATTTACATACGCGTAACTAATCTAGCTAAGTTATCGAGACATGATCGAGATCTTCTAAAACCTATGGTCTCCTTTGAAAAACAGTCGTTTTTCTCCAGGAACCAGTCTAGTCTTCGTGTAAGTATCGTGTGTAAAATTTTGCATGGGCACGATAACAAAGCAATCGGCCTCACAGCTGGCGTCACCTGATTCTGGCTTCCCATCTTCGGTATAGGAACTATATTTATTTGCTTCCATTGTTTTGGAACAAACGCAGAGCATAAAAATCTGTTGTATAATGATGACGTAGAACTCTTATTTCAATATTTTTTATTGAATAAAGTATCTCCCAACTTAATAACAATATAAGTTTTATCTAAATCGGTGTAGTAGTTTTCAAGACATGAACTTTTACAGACTGCGTAAGAAGGAGGGTTAAGTTTTTCGAGTGTATGTATGTTTCTATATGACCTCAAACTGCTTAAAGTACCTACAGCATTTCCGATTTTGATGTGCGAGGTATCAGATTTGTCTTCACGTGTCATATACTATATTTTTTAAAATAATAATATTAAGATTCTCACAAATATAAAAAACAAGCGCGAGTCAGACTCGCCCACGAAGAGTTCCGTACAAAATAGTAGATAAAAAGGGAAAATCTTTTTTTTTTTATATTTTCCTTCATGAACCGAAAAATATACATCGTAAAAATATTTAAAAACTTGTTTTAGCTTATGCTAATGAAGCTCTTTCATGTGATACCCCACATGATACGGTTAAAGCACTTGAAAATTTGGACCCTCATTCCTTGCATAAATACACAATTTTTTGTGATCAAATAAAAAATGATCAGTTTTCGGATTTATTCCTATAGGTGTCATCGTCATCATCATCTCAGCCATAAGAAGTCCACTGCTGGACATAGGCCTCCCCCATGGATTTCCAAAAAGACCGATTAGAAGCGGCTTGCATCCAGCGTCTTCCCGCCACTTGTATGAGGTTATCTGTCCATCTCGTGGCTAGTCTTCCTACGCTGCGCTTGCCGGTACGTGGTCTCCACTCGAAAACCTTTCGACCTCATCGGCCATCAGTTCTACGTGCTATGTGCCCTGCCCACTGCCGCTTCAACTTGCTAATCCGCTGTGCTATACCGGTGACTCCTGTACGTCTACGTATCTCTTCATTTCTGATTCGAGTTCGTAGAGAGACTCCGAGCATAGCCCTGTCCATAGCTCGTTGTGCGACTTTGAGCTTTCTTATAAGGCCCATAGTTAGGGACCACGTTTTAGTGCCGTATGTCATCACTGGTAACACACAATTGGACGAGAAGACGCTTTTAAGTTTCCCGAACGCTGCCCAGCCGAGTTGGATACGACGATTGACCTCTCTCGCAAAGTTGGACCTGCCTAATCGGACCGTTTGTCCTAGGTAGACGTATTCGTCAACAACTTCAAGAGTGGAGTTCCCCACTGATATTGGGGTGGGCACTACATGGGCGTTCGATGTCTTTAGGTGTACTATAACACAATGCTTCTTGCCAAATTTTATAGTTCTAGGTCAACGGGAAGTACCCCATAGGTTTTCATTCCCTTGTGAGTGTCGAAATATGCGTTTTTTACGACATATTCGGCTGTAACTTTTTTTACAAAAACTCGGATTTGATTTTTCTTTCTGCAGCAAGAGACTGCGTATATGGTTTTAATTTCAACACGATACCATCACGCGTTTCCGAGATACAGTTCTTGACACCCGGACGGACGGATAGACGGACAACAAAGTGATCCTATAAGGGTTCCGTTTTTTCCTTTTGAGGTACGGAACCCTAAAAATAGCTTTATCGTATCATAGGTATAGCTGTTTCGTAATAAATAAGTGATTTAAAAAAAAACGCGCACTGAACGTTTCTGGTCTGTTTGGACCGAATCAGCGTACCAAGCGTAACAAAAGAAATTTTTTGAAAAACTGAAAAATTACTTCAAACAATATCAATGTTAAAAGAAAAACAAAATACCCGACTGCAGAAAAGAGGTTTTTGCAGCCTAACTTACGATTTCTTTACGCTTAATACGCTGATGAGTTTACGTTTTTTGTGAGAAAGTACAATCGCTGTAAAAGATTATTGCGCATTCTTTAGAAAAAATCTAGTAAACTCACTTGTTTATTACGAAAAAGTTCGTTGGAAGTTACAAAAACACGCGTTTTTTTATATTTGTGTGAGATGTATGATTTTTACTACAAAAAAATATAGCCTTTGACACTCCGCAAGTGAAAATGAATCTAACGACACCTCTCACATCAAAATCGGTCAATCCCTTTAGACTTTAGGCGATCATATAGAAACATACAGATATACATACATACCCACATACACTCGAAACCCCTCCCCCTCCCTTCTCTCCTCTCCTTACCTTAAAACACAATTCTAATGGAACAGGTGTCGGTGATTTTTTTGAGGTAGGAAATTTTACCCGTGCCCGCCCGGAATCCTGGGATAAAAAGTATCTCATGTGTTAATCCATGATTCAATTCCATGATCCATGATTATAAACTACCTTTGTGCCAAATTTCAGCCAAACCCGTCAAGCCGTTTTACCGTGAAGAAGTAACAAACTAACACAAACTTCGTATTTATATTTTATGTGTGATGTGATTTATTAGCGTTTCCTGTTCCAAACTGCAATAAAACATATAAGTTATATATAAATTCGTAATCACTGTAAAAAAATCTTTATTTTGATACCACACTAGATGTATTTTGAAAACTTTGTTTTTGAGCTTTCTTTTTGCCGCCAAAACTCCTTATTTTTTTTTTATTTTTTTTAATTTTGGTGTACCCAGTGTCACTCTCACGACGAGACGAATCTATTGACACCACTCACATCAAAATCGGTCAAGCCGTTTAGGCTCTAAGGCGTGCCAAAGAAATATACATACATACATACATACGCTCGAAAAACATAACCCTCCTTCTTTCGCAGTCGGATAAATACGCAATACGTTTACTTGGACGACATATATTTTCCAGTTAATTCGTTATAAAAATCTAAATACTGAACTGATTTTGATAAAATTTCTATGAGACCACCTGGGAAGTATATCCTTTCAAATCAAATCAATCATTTTCAAAGTAAAATTTTTCAAGTCTGTCCAGCTGTCTTCGAATAATCGGGGAACATACATTATGCCGGAGGCTGGAGGGTTGGTGGTAATGAGACACAGCATGTCTCATTGCTGAACGTCTTCTCGTATTATCACTCGATACTCGGGATCACTAATTTGCCAAAGCCCCGAAACCCGATCACTGCAGTCACTGACGTTGGGCGAAACCCTCGAAGGTTGCTAACGCGGGGTCACCAATGTGCCGGAACCCCATTGATTGGTATTGATGCACTCGGGGTCACCAATATGCCGGGACCCCATTGGCCCGTTAAGATGCACGCGGGGTCACCAATATGTCGGGTCCCCAAAGTTTGGTGCTGTGATGAACGCGGGATCACGTCGGGGTCACCAATATGCCGGAGGCTGGAGGGTTGGTGGTAATGAGACACATGCTGGTATCGGTCTAATTTATTGCAACAAATAACTAAGCTTATATACTAAGTAGTACGTGCTAGAGGCCTCCTATCTATATCAGTCATACTCTTATTATCTATGTTAACGTATCCTAAAGATGACTTATCATTCTACATATAATCACGCATCACGAACACTAAACTATGTGGCTATATACATAAAATATTCCAACCGATTGAAAACTCCTCCTTTTTGGAAGTCGGTTAAATAACGAATAAAGATTTTTGATTAAGCGGATACCCTCTGAACCAATATCGCCTAAAAATACGTCAGAAATGAGACGGTGTGCGAAGGTCTTGCCTCTACCAAGGCCCAAATTTGCCGAGAGGTACCTTACAGTACAGTGAGTGTGTCTGCGTCGGTGAATGTGTGGTGTCCTTGCAGTGTCGCTAGCGGCGATGACGAGCGGCGTCTGCATCTACTGGAGCACGCCCATGCTGCCCAAGTTCCACGACAACCAGACCGGCATACACGTGACTGAAGTGAGTCCCTCCTCCTCACCTCACTCCTCACTGCCTGCTCTACTCACCATCTCGCGCTGTTCCGCGTTATGCGACCGAAAGATTTTGCGTTCAGACCAATTAATGTCTGTCTGTGAACCTGCAACTAGTTGAACCTAGTCACTACTACTAGGGTCGTTTATCATTTCACCGCACCGGCTGGATCGACCCATGGTGTTTATGAATGTATGCATGTTTGTTTCTCTATAGCGCTCGCGTTTAACGTGTAGGCCTATTTTGATGATATCACATAACATAATGTATTTTTCTTAATACAAATATTTGTTGAATAGGTCGATTTCACCTGCAGTAATAAGCGATCTAAGAGAACATATTTCCACGTCTACTATAACCTGGTGAATCTGTAACCCGTCCAACCTGTAACCTGGTGTACCTACCTGTAACCTCGTAAATCTGTAACGTGGTTGCCTGTGCAGAGGGAGGTGTCGTGGATGGCTGCGATGTCGTCTCCGGGCGTGATGGTGGGCAGCTTGGCGTCCAGCTTCCTCGCAGACAGGTTCGGCAGGAAGCCGACCCTGATGGCCAGCGCGCTGCCCATCTCTCTCGGCACGGTAACACTCGCTATCTTTACTTCCTATTACCAAACTTGTTCTTTTCTTTCTTTTCAACAGATTTAAAAAAATGAAGAGGTTCTCAAATCGGTTTCATTTTTTACTAACTCTAACTCTTAATCGCATGAAATAGGTCGTTTCAGTAATTATGCTCATTTCCAAGTTAAGTACCTACTTGAACTCTATCGCTGGCCAACGGTCTCTTCTGTTTTTGCTTCAAACGTAAAGTAATGAAGTAATGAAAATAATTATTACTCTTACTCTGAAAGTAGGTCTGAAGTTTCCTGAGGAGCGGGTTGAAAGTAATACTTTTCAGCCCTAGGGAGAATCACTTTCAACTGCCAGCTGTCAAATAAAAATAAATAAAATCGGCCAAGTGCGAGTCGGACTCGCGCACGAAGGGTTCCGTACTATCATCTATAATACTACAAAGTTTAGTTCTGTTTATAAAATAACGAGAAATCAACGAAATTCCAAGTAGTAAATTGCAAACTTATAGGTAGGTTTTCGATACACATCCGGGCAGCATAACGACGCTCGCGCGAATACGCGCAGCTATGGCTCGCTCCGTGATGTTACCTCCCCCGCTACCCGCGCGGCCGTTGCTTAGCAACCGCCTCGCGCTCACGCCACCACCACACCGCGGCGCGGCGCTCGCACCGCGTTTAGATGCACGGATTATTTTCATTTTGTGAGTTTTTATGTATTAGATTAGGTATTTATTTTTATAGTTAATATATTTCTAAATATTTACTTACAAATATTCAAGTTTCTACCTGTTAATTAAGATCGAGTAAAAATTGCTTAAAAATTAAGTTTGTTGTATGGGAGCCCCCCTTTAATATTTACTTTATTGTTATTTAATTATTTATTTTGAAAGGTAATATACAAGTAAATATTCTGTGAAAATTTGAAGCGTCTACCTGTTACCGTTTTTAACATTGAGCAAAAAAATACGAAAAAAACACGTTTATTGTATGGGGACCCCCTTAATATTTTGTTTTTTTTTAAATTTTAGTATTTGTTGTTATAGCGGCAACGGAAATACATCATTTATGAAAATTTCAGCTTTCTAGCTATCACGGTTTATGAGATACAGCCTGGAGACAGACAGACAGACAGACAGACAGACAGACAGTCAGACAGCGAAGTCTTAGTAATAGGGTCCCGTTTTTACCATTTGGGTACGGAACCCTAAAAAACTAGTTCTATTTTCACGTTTCTATTGAGCCATGTCCAACTTTCTTTAAAGCCACTCAATTACAGCGCGATGTAAAATTGAAATAACATACATCGATTAAAGAATATATATTTTTTAAATAACTATTATAATTTAGTTTCAACAATTTCTTTAAAATAACATAGATTTGAACAAAATATTTACCATTTTTAGGGTTCCGTACCCAAAGGGTAAAAACGGGACCCTATTACTAAGACTTCGCTGTCTGTCTGTCTGTCTGTCTGTCTGTCTGTCTGTCTGTCTCCAGGCTGTATCTCATAAACTATGATAGCTAGAAAGCTGAAATTTTCACAAATGATGTATTTACGTTGCCGCTATAACAACAAATACTAAAAATTAAAAAAAAAAAAATATTAAGGGGGGTCCCCATACAATAAACGTGTTTTTTTCGTATTTTTTTGCTCAATATTAAAAACGGTAACAGGTAGACGCTTCAAATTTTCACAGAATACTTACTTGTATATTACCTTTCAAAATAAATAATTAAATAACTATAAAGTAAATATTAAAGGGGGGCTCCCATACAACAAAGGTAATTTTTAAGCAATTTTTACTCGATCTTGATTAACAGGTAGAAACTTGAATATTTGTAAGTAAATATTTAGAAATATATTAACTATAAAAATAAATACCTAATCTAATACATAAAAACTCACAAAATGAAAATAATCCGTGCATCTAAACGCGGTGCGAGCGCCGCGCCGCGGTGTGGTGGTGACGCGAGCGCGCGGGTAGCGGGGGAGGTAACTTCACGGAGCGAGCCATAACCGCGCGCGCGTATTCGCGCGAGCGTCGTTATGCTGCCCGGATGTGTATCGAAAACCTACCTATAAGTTTGCAATTTACTACTTGGAATTTCGTTGATTTCTCGTTATTTTATAAACAGAACTAAACTTTGTAGTATTATAGATGATAGTACGGAACCCTTCGTGCGCGAGTCCGACTCGCACTTGGCCGATTATTATTAATGATGAAAATGAAAAATATTGGCTGAATAGATTGATTATCAAAGTTTTTGATCTATGTAAAATAAAATTTACTCATTTTTTCTGTAGCTAATTCGTGTTTTCATTTTTACTTTCCTTGTATTCGTAATGAAAAGCACAGTGTTTACCTCGGGTTAAAGACTTATTTAGTCCCTCGAACTATTGGCGCCCTCACTTCGTTCGTGCGCCAAACCCCGTCTCGGGGCTAAATAAGTTACTTTCACCCCTAGGGTAACAATGTACTATTAAACCGTGATGTCTCGAACAGACACCTGTCAGATTTGTATTCGATTGGGCATCTACTTCCATCTCTGTATACACACAAAACATCTACATGTTCCATACAGAACAGAATATAATGGATGAAGATTTAGTTTCCGAATGGAACTCTAATCCGACAGATTGTGTATAATCCTGGGGCCGCACGACGAGCCGAGCTTTCTACGAGTCTTCTAGTAGGTACATTGAGTCAGGCGCCTGACAGAAACATCACATCAAGTTCATCTTCTTACTCGTTTGGTGACGTTGGTAATAGGTACAGTTTACTTTCATTTCCCTATCTATTTGTGGCAAGTCTATCATTTGTTACATTATCGATAGATCATCAACGGTGTAGGTTTTTACACAGTGCAGATAAGCCACAAACTAAACAAAGCCTGTGCTGTGGGAACCAGATGGCAGTTGATAGAATAATACATCATATTCATTCATAATATGAATCTCATCGAGATTCAAGATAATAATTATGAAGAACTATCTTATTCGGAAACAAAAATAAATTGAATGGAAAGTGTGGTAGTAACGTGAGGGCCGGACGTGAGGCACCTACATCCTCACGCTTACATCGTGACTCAAGTGTAATCAAATGTAATGCTGAGTTGTTGGTGAGCTCCGGACCGGTTCCAGGTGATAGTGGTGGTCGCCAACAAGCCCTGGCTGCTCTACACGATGCGGTTCCTGTGGGGGTGCGGCGCCGGGATCTACTTGACTGTAAGTGTTGTAGCATACGGTACCACCCTGTACCTAGATAATTATACTCTTTGTTCTAAATGTTTTTTGTTTGTTTTTGAATTTATGGCTCACAACAAATATTGACAAACTATTTGCTGGAAAACTGTTTTTACACTGTATCAGAATATCTTAATTATAGAAAACCATTTAATGCATTAGGCAACTGTTGACAATTATTTTCACATGGAAGTATTATTATTTGCACATGGAAGTATTATTATTTTCACATGGAAGTACTATGGATGCACTATACGAGAAATAAAGCATATTACTATAAAAACACCACTAAAATTCTCGCGCTCTACCATTATTACTATTTTGACATAAAAGTACTGTGAGTTCACAAATACGAGAAATTTAGCATATTACTATAAAACACTACAAAAAAAAATTCGCACTCGCTTCGCTCACGCATTCATATTATTTTGATATGAAAGTACTATGGATTCACTAATACGAGAAATAAAGCACATTACTATAAAACACCATTAATTTTTTTGGATTACTAAGACAATTGTGCATTGATTTTTATGAATCTTTTTGTATTTGGTAGGTCATACTTGAGAGGTGGTAGGTGGTGGTCGATTTTGAAAAAAATTTGGTATATGGTAATATACCAATTTTTTTTCAAAATCGATGCAGTACTTTGGTTTTTATAACAAAATAACTGGTAAAATATCATCCTACAGAAAAGTGAACAGCAAGTCGCGTACGTAAAGGTAAATGTATAGTATTGCGTATTTTGAAGTCGGTTTTTTCTGTTTTTTAAACTATAATTATGTTGAGTAATAATCCCGGGTGTTTGTGTTCATGTTCAATATTGTGTCATGTGTACGGAACCCTCGATGTGCGAGTGAAACTCATACTTTCCGGATTTATTTTTAATTGTGTGTACTGTACATATTACTATAATGCAAACGTAAGCTTATAATCGTCAGATATCTTCAATCTACCTGGTGGAGATCGCGGACAAGGAGGTCCGCGGACTGGTGACGGTAGGCACCCGCTTCATGTTTAACTTCGGCAGCTTCGCGGTGATGGGTGCGGGACCTTTCCTCCAGTATCAGACCCTCAACTACATGATGCTGGCGCTGCCCGTCGCCTACTGCGCCGCTTGCTGCTTCATACCGGAGACCCCCTACTTCCTGCTCAGGGAGGGGAGGGTGGAGCGCGCCAGGAAGGAGCTGCAGAGCTTGAGGGGGTACAACGATGATAAAGTAAGTTCAGTGTAACTCTTTCAACCTTTACCCACAACTCCCACAAGGAGTATGGTGTGACAAATGTAGCTGAACTAAAAAGGAAATTTTCAATTCGGTGCCAATGGAAAGTAACCTATATATGGATGGTTTATATGGAAACTAACGAATATAATATCCTCACGAATGTAGTGTCCTGGGTTGACCGATACTCATATACCAATAATGAACATACTATAAAGATTATGTCGCCGTGCTAAAGCCTAATTTATATTGAGAAGTTTAGAGACGTCTATTTTGCCGTTTCGAATATTTTGTTTGAAAATCTAAATTATTTTAATCGTGTAAGGTGTAACTAGACTTCATTGGCTCGTTTTTGAGGAGTGACGCTCCCGACGACGACGATCCCGGTGATACTTTATCAAAGTTTGGCGCAATGCTTTCTCCCGACTGCCTGCCGAAAGAGGGTTGCCATATTAATTATTCTTTGTTTTTGATAGAAAGGGTGAGCTTAATGCGCGCACCCATCTCTCGCGCGCATCACAACATTTTTAGGGTTCTGTACCTCAAAAGGAAAAAACGGAACCCTTATAGGATCACTTTGTTGTCTGTCTGTCTGTCCGTAAATAAACAAATGCATTTCTTATTTTTCTAATCAATGATTTTATGTTTAAAAATGTTGTGATGCGCGAGAGAGATAGATAACCCCCCCCCCCCGCTCCCCGCTCTCCCGGCCAGGTGCTGGACGCTCAGGTGAGCCAGATGCGCGCGGACGTGAGCCAGGAGATGCGGCGCGCCGGCACGCTGAGGGAGCTCTTCACCGGCAGACACTACAGGAAGGCTATTATTGTTTCTGTAGGTAATATATAACTCGTATAACTCCGTTATTCATGAACCGATTTAAAAAAAACTTATTTTGCTTTAAAGGATATACTTTCAGATCAGTCCCATAGAAATTTTATCAAAATCGGTTCAGAAGTTGGTTTTTAGCACAAAATTGCGCATTTTGATTTTGAGATTTTTAGCTTTTCAGTTTTTTTAATTATAATAATTTAAACAATAATATGGTTAATATAAAGCTGTTTAAATAGATACGTGAACAGGGTAATTTTTCGATTCGATTCGATTTTAAATTCGCGATTTCGAGATAGAACTCATGCTCTAATATTAATGAATGTGTTAAAATATCCCCCACCACCTGTCATACTCGTGCTCGATGAATCGCATTTCGACAAATTACACCTTTATACCAGAAAGCATGAGTACATAACTCTATCTATAGTGAAATAATTTTACTACGTATGACTGAATAAGGACGATGATGATGATTATTAGTAGTTTTAAGCACAACACAGCACATAAATCGAGAAATATCTCTTGTAGTTTACAAGAGATATTTCTCGATTTATGTGCAAGAGATCCGATGCGCTCGTTCTGTCACAGACGACAAAGTGAAGTGAAGTAAGATGGCGGTGCTGTCACTGTCAGCTGTCAACTGTCCTCGCAAACATCCCGTTGTGGCGGGATCAGACAGAGATATACCACGAAGCCAGAGTATGCTGTAACGTGCTGTCACTGTCAGCTGTCAACTGTCTTCGCAAACATCCCGTTGTGGCGGGATCAGACAGTGATATACCACGAAGCCAGAGTAGAGTCGTGATGCGAGTATGACATGTAATTCATACTCGCATCACGAATTCACGAATTCTGTGGAGTATACATAATATCACAGAATTAGCTCTATTTACCTAACATAATATGTATACATATATGCGATTTAATTTGTATGGTTCCAGGGATAAAACTGAGCCAAGTGATGGCAGGCTCGATCCCCATCCTGCAGTACCTGGGCCGCATCATGCAGGACTCCAACACCGACATCGAGGTTTCCACTGCGCTCATCATCTTCGGGGCGGTCAGATTCGTTGTCGGTCAGCCTCCCGGATATTTTAAAACCAAGTCTAAACAAGTATCTCTATATTAAAAGAAAAACAATTACCCGACTGCAGAAAAGCAGTTTGAATTCTAATTTACGATCTCGTTCAGTTTGATACGCTATTTTGTGTACGTTTTTTGTGAGAAAGCAAACGTGAAATCGCTGTAACAGACTATAAATGTACATTCTTTAGTATAATTCTTGTAAAATCACTTGTTTCTTACGAAAATGTTTGTTGGAGGTTACGAAAAAACACATATTATTTTTATTTTAGCGAGAGATGTATTATTATTTTTTACAAAAAGATTACACACAGGGAGTGAAGACGAATCTATCGACACCTTGCACATCATATTCAGTCAAGCCATTTAGAAACCCTCATATAGAAACATACACACATACATACATACTTATACTCGAAAAACATAACTCTCCTTACGCAGTCGGGTAAAACTGTGTTGTTACGTATGAAAAAGGTACGATAATCCATATTTTTTATTACCTGACTGCGAAAGAAGGAGGGTTATGTTTTTCGAGCGTATGTATGTATGTATATTTCTTTGGCACGCCCTAGAGCCTAAACGGCTTGACCGATTTTGATGTGAGTGGTGTCAATAGATTCGTCTTAGTCGTGAGAGTGACACTGGGTACATCAAAATAAAAAAAAATAAAAAAAATTAAGGATTTTTGGCGGCAAAAAGAAAGCTCAAAAAAAAAGTTTTCAAAATACATCGAGTGTGGTATCAAAATAAGGAATTTTTAACAGTGATTACGAATATATATATAACTGAGAATCTCACATAAAAAGTAAATTAAATATTATCTGTGCTTGACATGACATACTGACAGCCTATCTGTCAATATGTCAATTTACAATATTCTATAGTCACTCTCGTCCACTTGGATAAGTCCCGTCTCCATAGGCGGTGGTTCCATAAACCAACAATACATAAAATACTATAATATTTCTATGGTTCAATAAAGCCCACATTCCCTATGTTGGACGTTTCATTTCTATCTATAAATCTAACATTCCAACAATAACTTATACGTTTTATTGCAGTTTGGAATAGGAAATGCTAATAAATCACATCACACTTATAATATAAATGCGAAGTTTGTGTTAGTTTGTTACTTCTTCACGGTAAAACGGCTTGACGGGTTTGGCTGAAATTTGGCACACAGGTAGTTTATAATCTGGATTAACACATTAGATACTTTTTATCCCAGGATTCCTGCGGGATCGGGTAAAATTTCCTACCTCAAAAATATCACCGACACCTGTTCCATTATAATTGTGTTTTAAGGTAAGGAGAGGGGAGAAGAGAAGGGGGGGGGGGTGTTTCGAGTGTATATATGTGGGTATGTATGTATATCTGTATGTTTCTATATGATCGCCTAAAGTCTAAAGGGCTTGACCGATTTTGATGTGAGAGGTGTCGTTAGATTCGTTTTCACTTGCTGAGTGTCAAAGGCTATATTTTTTTGTAATAAAAATCATACATCTCACATAAATATAAAAAACGCGTGTTTTTTGTAACTTCCAACGAACTTTTTCGTAATAAACAAGTGATTTTACTAGACTTTTTCTAAAGAATGCGCAATAAACTTTTACAGCGATTGTATGCATACTTTCTCACAAAAAACGTAAACTCAACAGCGTATTAAGCGTAAAGAAATCGTAAGTTAGGCTGCAAAAACCTCTTCTGCAGTCGGGTATTTTGTTTTTGTTTTAACATTGATACTTGTTATTAGCCCTGTTTGTACAAACTGCCCCACTGCTGGGCGCGGGCCATCTTCTCATTGTGAAAAGGGTAAAGCCATAGTCTACCACGCTGGCTAAGTGCGTGTGTGAAGTCTGCCACACATCTTCATGATCATTGAGAACTCTCAGAAATGTCGGTTAATCACGATGCTTTGCTTCACCATTTGCAGTTAACGACAACAATAAATAAATAAAATAAATAACGCACAATACGCACATAACTTCTAAAAGACAGAGGTGCGTGCCGCGAGATCCGGACCCGGGAGCTGCAGGTCGCAAGTCAGATGGTCTCCCGACTAGGCTGCCGGAAACTTTTATAAATTTGACTGTGTTTATTTCAGGTATATTCTCATCGATTATAGTGGATAAGGTTGGCAGGAGACCGCTCCTCATCGGTTCCTACCTCGGGTCGGGCGTGTTCCTCGCCATCGTCGGCTCCTACTTCTACTGCCAGGAGGTGGTCGGCATGGACGTGGACCCCGCCAGCCCTCTGCGCTACACCACCCTCGTCGGCATCGTTTGTGCCAACATTATTTCCACGTTAGGCTACGACTCCCTGCTGTTCGTAGTGACGGCGGAGGTGTTCCCTCTCAATGTTAAATCTATCGCCATGACGGCTCTGAACATCTTCGGTGGCTGTTGTACCTTCATTATGGTCAGAGGTTACCAGCTACTAAAAGAATTGTCCGGACTCTATGGTGTTTTTTGGTTCTTTGCCATCTCAGCCGTACTCGGCGCCATATTCTGTTTCTTCGTAGTTCCGGAGACGAAAGGAAAGAGCTTGAGACAAATACAAATGGAGCTTCAAGGCGCAGATTACGACGACGAAGCCGGAGAGAGTCTTAACAAAGTAGGCGGTACTGCGACACAGAACGGGAAACATATAACTATAAAAGATTCAAACAAGAAGCAGTAGGAAAATTATCCATGAAGCTTGAATTCCTGTTTTTTTAGGGTTCCGTACCTAAAGGAAAAAACGGAACCTATATAGGATTACTTTGTTGTCCGTCTGTCCGTTCGTCTGTCAAGACCTTGTATCTCGGGAACGTGTGAAGGTATCGAGCGTAGATCCATAGTCTCTTGCTGTAGAAAGAAAAATCAAACTTCTCAGTTTTCATAAAAAAAAGTTACAGCTGAACATGTCGCAAGAAACTCATATTTCGACACTCGCAGGGGAATCAAAACCTATGGGGTGGTCCCTATAACTGTGAAAGTTGGCAAGAAGTATTGTTATATAGAACACATAAAGGAAAACATCCGAAAACTGTACATTTAAAATTTAATTTAAAAAATAAGGTAAAGGAAGGATTCTAAATTAAAAGAACTTTATTAGCACAAGCTAAAACAGGTTTTTAAATATTTATACGATGTATATTTTTCGATTTATGAAGGAAAATACAAAAAAATATAATTTCCCTCTTTTATCTACTAGTTTGTACTTACAGAACCCTCGGTGGGCGATTGCTTGTTGATAACTAACTAACATATTATCTAGTATTGGACAGGCTGATTGACAGACTGTCAAATGATGCATGAAGCATTATAGTAACCGCCATGTGGCGCCGGCAGCCGCAGCCGCAGCCGCAGCCTCAGCCGCAGCCGTAAGGCTTTCATGAAAACATTTTCGCTTTCTGGATTTGAAAATATACCCGACAGCAACACGGTCTCTGACGTCACGAGCGTTGTGTGAAGGTATAAATTCCATAATAGAAGGTATAAATTCCATATACGATGTAGCGTCACTCCTCGAAAACGTCCTAGCGCAATGAGGCCTAATTAGACCCCTTACACGATTTAAATAATTCGAAACGGCAAAATAAACGTCTCTAGACTTCTCAATCTAATATAGGCTTTAGCGCAGCGACATAGAGTCTTTATATCAAAATCTTTAAGTTCGTCTTTGTTGGTATCGGCCAACCTAGGATACTATATTCATGATTTTTGTTTTAGACTGTACGTCCACGCGGTGGAAACTCATCGCATGGCACTAAAATTAGTGAGAACGTTGAACGCGACATCTGCAAGACATCTGGTCTCTGAGTCACAGAGAATAACACTATACTAGGAAAACACGGAATGAGCGTATCCCAGGGTCACAAATAATCTGTTGTTTGTGTTTCTCAGTTAATCAAATGATATATAATTTAAAATATTTTCTCCGATGTCAGTGGATGGTAGGCTTGCGCTTGACCATCAACAAAATTTTGTAAAATATTCGTGGCCTAATGATGGCGATGTTGTAGACAACAAATGTATACCTAATACAATAGTATTTGAACGCTACGATTACGAGTACGCATACACGCAACCCTTGGAGTTCAAGCTTCAACAAACCAGTTAGCAAATATTAGGTGATAAATACTTAAATAACATTTGTAATAGTATAACGTATGTATTTAAGAATATAATGTAAATGGAAGAACAATAAGATATGAGAAGTAATTACAATAAATAGAACAGTCGATTAGAATGACGTGAGGAAATAGAAACTATCAATTATGATTAGTCATTACTTGCAAGGCTTGTACAGAATACAAATATCGCTGAGACATGAACGGGGGACCGGGGGACCGGGGGACCGGAGGACCGGAGGACCGGAGGACCGGAGGACCGGAGGACCGGGGGAGACACAACCCAGGGCAGGTTGTATCGCGAGCCGAAGTGACGGAAGAACTCACTCTGGAAGAGTATTACCACTTATTACTAACGTATCTTTTAAAATATGACAAGATTATTACACATTGTTATTTCACTAGTCTGGATAAGGCTTTTAGCGATAAGACTGTCTAAATAAAGGGGTATTTATAGTTGAACGTGTCTGTCTGTCTGTAGCAACGTTGCTCATCTAACAGATCTGCCGATTTTGATTTAATTTATTTGAAAGAGGATTTGATGGGGAGTTTTCTCAACTATGTTTCATAAAAATCGGTTCAGCCTTTTCTCGTACCCAGATTTTAAGTATTCTAGAATTGACTTGAATTTTAGCACAAAATATGTAAGTAAGTAAGCATATAAAAAACATAACCCTCCTTCTTTCGCAATGGGGTAATAAAGAGCTAACTAGAGAAAAAATATAAATTGATATTACCTATATAAAAAAAAAAACCGGGCGAGTGATAGTCAGACTCGTCCACCGAGGGTTCCGTACAAACTAAATAAAAGGGGGAAATCATATATTTTTTTTATATTTTCCTTCATAAACTGAAAAATATACATCGTAAAAATATTTAACACATTCCCTGCTCACCACTCGGATCCGAGTAGAGTGGGGCTATAGTAGCGGCGCTTCATACTCGGATCCGAGCGAGCGAAGGTTTGAGGCAGCCCTCATTTCTTGCATAGAGACACTATTTTTTGTGATTAAATTAAAAATGTCCAGTTTTCGGATTTTTTCCTATATGTGTACCTACTCTAACACAATGCTTCTTGCCAAATTTCAGAGTTCTAGGTCAACGGGAAGTACCCCATAGGTTTTGATTCCTCTGTGAGTGTCGAAATGTGCGTTTTTTTACGAAACCTGAGAAATTTTATTTTTCTTTCTGCAGCAAGATACTATAGATCTGCGTATACGGTTTTAATTTCAACTCGATACCTTCACGCGTTCCCGAGATAAAGGTCGTGACACCCGGACGGACGGACGGACAGACGGACTACAAAGTGATCCTATAAGGGTTCCGTTTTTTCCTATTGAGGTACGGAACCCTAAAAAATATATGATTTCCCCCTTTTATTTAGTTTGCACGGAACCCTCGGTGGGCGAGTCTGACTCGCACTTGTCCGGTTTTATTACATCTTACATCGCGTGCACTGCGAAAAGTATTCATAATAGAACAAAATTTTGTGCAAAAATAGAACGTAGGTTAGTATTTAGGTTAACTATTACTACTTAAAAACGTATACTTTTGCTATAGTTTTGCGACAGGGATAAATTAAAGGAATGAAAGGTCCAAAGTTTTAATGTTAGGGAAATTAAGTTTTTCATTTAGATTAACTAACAGATATCAGATGAAAACGGCTACTATTGTTTTGCTACTTAAGGTTGGAAGTAAAAGATTGTATGAATGAATGTTCCGTGCTTTTAATGTTGGACACGAAATGTAGTATTTAGATTAACTATCAAATATAAACGAATACTGTTATTATAGTTTTGCGACAGGGATGAATTAAGGGGTAGAAAACGGGGGTAATTGATTATGTAAAAGGTACAAGGTTTTAATTTTGGGGATATTAATTCCATTATTTATATTAAATAAGAGGTCCAAACGAATACTGGTATTATAGTTTCGTAACGACAGGGACGAATTAAGAGTTATACACGGGGGAGGGCAGATAAAAGATTACACAGAAGTTCCAGGGTTGAATGTTAGGGTGAGAGCGGGGCAAGAGGGAGCAGAGCTGGCGACAGTGAGGCATTAGTGTGATGGATGGAAGCGTCACGGGAGCGGGGTGAGAATGGGATAAAATAAGCGAGGTGAGAGTGGAGGGATTACAGTGAGAGGGGTGGGATTACGGTGGAAGGGGGTGAGTGTGGAGCAGGAGTAAAGTGGGAGTGAAAAGGGAGCAACAGACTCGGGCTGGGAGCAAGTTGGAAGCGAAACAGAAGTGGAACGGTATCGGTGTGTTAGTCAGGGGATGCTCGTCTCGTGACTTTGTGTCATAAAAAAAACAAAGTTGTAAATCATTAATCTCTAGGAAAATTGTTAAGACAAAATTAACGCCACCTTTTTGGTTCAGGTATCATGGCATCATTCCTGGTGGACAAAGTGGGACGTCGCCCATTACTTATTTATTCGTAGTCATGCAGACGCTTGCCTGACTCTCACTTCTCTCGGAACGCTCTTCTACTTCCACGAAGCGTTAAACGAAACTCCGAACTATTTCGGGCACACGACGCTCCTCACCCTCCTGCTGTTCACCACAGTCTGCACCCTGGGTGCCGATATTGTCAACTTCCTCGTACCAGCGGAAATATTTCCTATCGACGTGAAGTCAACGGCCTTCAGTTGCTTGAGTGTATTCATCTCTACCATCAATATCGTGACTACGAGAGGGTATCAAGTAATGAAGGATGTGACCGGTCTATACCGGTACCGGGTTGTTCTAGTCATTTGCATGTTTCGTTCTATCGGGGCGGCATTTACGTAAGCTGTTGTGCCTGAAACGAAAGGCAAAAGAGATCCAGATAGAGCTTCAAGGGGAAATGTATGATGAAGCCAATGAAGAGCTGCGGAAGAACAAGGAACAAACAGACAAGCAAGAGATGAAAAGTATTTAAAATGGTGAACAAGTCTGAAAGTATGATATGATTTATGATAAAAAAAAAACATATAAGAGCTTATCCACTATTATAACTAGATATTAGTAGAAAAACAAATTATGCATTATCAGATTACAATAATAGTAGTTAATATTTTCATTTTAGTATTATTAATTAAATATTTTATTAAACCATACAAATTAGTTAATAATACGTTTGATTATAACATAAATAATAATTGAAATACAAAAATGAAACAAATTAAATATTAATAATTTGAACATGGCTGTACAGAGGCTAAAGTGATATTAAAATCAGCTTCGTTGGTATGATGAAAAGACAGATCCCACCAAAAACATTTCATGTAAAATTGGTTGCCATGTCTCGCACTGTCATGCCACTTTCACTGACAAAAAGATGTCAGATGAGATCTGACTGAATCTGAAGAGCCAAGCCGCTACAACACTACAAAATCTAACGCTACAATACTTATCTCTGTAAGCTTTCAATCTTGATCAAAAAGCATGGCTTGGTCGTTTCATGTAACTATTACATTACTATCCCAATTATACAACATTCAAGAGCAGAGCTTTTAATTTCTCTTACTTTTTCTTCCTTATAAGTCCATGTACGACATGATATGCGACATACCTTCGTTACTCACGTTATACCGATTAATTGAACTCACAAAAGTTCAAAGGTAGAACAGACGGACAGACAGACAGATGCACAGGCTGAGTAGATTTTGTTTTACTGCTTTTGCGCCTACAAAATGAAAGGTAGGTAGACATAATAATAAACGATGGAATTGATTACTTATATATTAGTTTAATTATCGTGAAAATACAATAATATTATCAGGGTACGAGAAAGGTGCATTATGAATTACTTACGAGTGTATCATAAGTAATAAAGGTGTGTTACATAAACATTATTACCATTAACTATATACTTAGAGTCTATTAAGACTTTTTTATACTTAGAGTCTGTTCCATTTAGATTGGCAATAAAGTTCGTTGACCTTTGAGTGGTCTAGCAGAGATGACAAACCTTTTATGACAGTGATTATAATTCATTTTATTTTACTTAGCAGTATGTTTCATTTGCAGGAGTTCGCGTAGATAGGCACCAACAGAATATCAAATATTCTGCCGCTAAGCAGTACCTAGTAGGTAGTTTACAGTTTTTAAAAGGACATTGTTACTCAACGTTGTAGCTACCTACTAGTGCAACAGGCATGCGCAGCGCAGGTGTTATTTATAACTTACCATCAGAAGAGCGCCAAAAATAGTTAGGCACATAAACAACGAAAGTACTTATTTAATGCCATTTATTTAAAAGAGTAGGTACACATATATTGTCGTAAATAGGGCCACGAATTCTGTGATATTGTCATTCACTGCCACCACTTAAATCTTCACTGTCTGTGGAGCTCTCTGAATCAGACGAAATGCTTGTGACATTAATTATGAATCTGTCGTCAGTTCTATCTATTGTAGCATCAGTTCCACGCATTTTTTCAATAACAATAAATAAATAACAACAAAACAGTAACAAAAATATAACAGATTCAATAACTAAAATTCAACAAAAATATTTACGAAACAACGAGACCGAAGGTGACGCATCTCTGTTTGTCATTGTACGTCAGACGCAACAAAGTCTGAACTTGAATGGAAAAGTGACTTAGCTCGCGTTTTGTATTATTTTCAAGAAGTAGTTTGGCAAGTTTTACAAAAGGTGTTGTAATGCTTATTTTTTTATATTTCAAGTAGAATAATTACAAAAAGAGATGTTCTAAATCTAACTAAATCATTAAATTAAAGTATAACATAGAACACTTTTGGTGCGTTAAACACCCTTTTTACAAAAATAACTGACAATAAGTATAGAGATCATGAAAATATGACAAATAAGTCAAGTGTGTTCTAGTACTATGTAGAGTTGTAATAAAAATCTATAAAAATTAATATTTTTGTGATCAATTTTGGTAAAATTTGAAGTAACGCTAATTTGCTCTTAGTGGCTGACGTGGGGTCAACGAACTTTATTGCCAATCGAAATGGAACGTACTATACCAACCCGTACTTGGCCAGAGTGGCAAGCTGTGGCCTCACTCTTATTACAACGAGAAGATGGCCCGCGCCAGCAGTGGAACAGTTTATAATAATATAATCGACCTGATTTTTAGTTTGCAGTACCTACCTACATACATTGCAATGAATAGCACGGGAGCGCACTGCAAGCAGTTTACTAACTTAAATACTGAGGCCCATTCCTAATGTTATCATAACTGGTGTTTACGTGACGGATGGGCTTCCTGAATGGGTCTCATCGTGGTACCCGATGATGTAAGCTTTTCGCAGTGCGCTCCCGCACTACAAATAACATATTATTTATTTGAAAGTGAATTATATTTCTTTGTAGATTAATTAAGAAGAATTGAAGTTTGATTGACGAAGCATGTTGAAGCAGGAATATGCTCGCGTCAACATCTGCAAAGACATGCATAAAGTAGATAAATTTGAAGTTATATGATGTTGTTGTTGTTAGTCTGTAGTGTCCCACTGATGGGCAAAGGCCTCCCCCCGACATTTCCAGTCTTTGACGGTTTTGTGAATTGGTGTGGCAGTTGTTATCAAAGGTGTCAAGTTGTCTCGCCATCTCTTACGTGTCTGCCGACAAACAACAACAACTCTTTATTCAGTTTTTTACGATTCACGAAAATTTAAAATAATATTTTGCAACACATTTTAAAATTGTATCGGTTATTCGCTACATTACTGGTCAGTGAAACTAAGCCAGTGAAGAAACAAAGGAAACCAAAGGTGGAACGACAACCAAGTTTTATACCAAACATGAAAGGAGTCACCGACAAAATTGATCGTGTTCTAGACAAATACTCCATCGAGACCATATTTACTCCAAAAAGATAGTACAAATTTTGCGTTCCCATAAGGACAGGATTCCTTTCGAGCATCCCGGGGTGTACAAGATTAACAGCAGCTGCGGAAGTTCTTACGTGGGTCAGAGTCAGACCAAGCGAACTGTTTCATGATCATGCCGCATCAAGGAACACATTAAGGCGATACAAATAATGAATCGCACAATTCTGCCATAGCTGAGCATCTGATGGACTCGGGACCTAACCATTGGATTGAATTTCAGAAGATAGAAATCGTGTCCACTGAACGCTACTACATACCTAGGTTGGATAGCTTTTTTTTTTTTTTTATTAACAAATTTATTCTCCACAGACTCCAGGGTCCGTGCCTTTTATGAACTAATATATGCATTTATAACTACTTACATATTTTTTTTAAGTTATGCAAGAGGAAGACAAAATTTTAATTTACACTTAACCAACATGCATGCGTGTATACGCCGAGCAGTCCAGCTCCCGCAAGCAGCACCCGTTCACGAGTTGACGCATGTGCCAGCCATCGCTCTCCTCAACCATGTTTGAGGGAAGAGGGCGACCCGCCACACGACGCCGCCGCAAGAAGAAGCTTTTTAGTGAGCGTGAGTGCTCTGAGTATACACGCTTTCTTATTATTATTAAAATAACACAACGGGGACAAATAATACATACAAGAATTTACAAAATTAGGGACAGACAACTAAAGAATAAAAATAACCTAACACCTAACACTTTTTATTTTATTTTTTATAACAAACAGCGAAACTTTCCATTCAGGGCCTCCACTACCGCCGTGTTGCGATCTTTGATAGCCATTTTGAGGTTGTAAGGCCAAGAAGAGTCCTCTACCTCCCTCGAAGAGGCAGAAACTGCGGACCCGCGATCCTCAGCGGTTGTGATCACGCTCAACCCCGAGGCCGAGGACAAAGGCGTCACATACGCCAGCGTCCTGGCAGACGCTCGCAATAAGATCACCCTTGCGAGCTGCGACATCTCTGGGCTCCGATTCCGCAGAGCGGCAACTGGGGCGCGGATACTGGAAATTCCGGGGGCATCGAGTGGCGGTAAAGCCGACACCCTGGCTCAAAAACTACGGGAGACGCTAGACCCGGCGATGGTCAAGGTGTCGAGGCCGACGAAGTGTGCGGAGCTCCGCATCACGGGGTTAGACGACGCCACGACTTCGCCGGAGGTGGCCGCGGCGGTCGCAAGCCCGGGACTCGGTGCGAGTTGGCGAAATTAAGCGCGACAGGGAGCTGGTACAGTATGGGTAAGATGCCTGGTGGAGGCTACCAGAAAACTGGAGAAAGAGGGGCGGCTTCTCGTGGGCTGGGTCGCGGCCCAGATTAAACTTCTGGAACCTCGCCGGATGAGGTGCTACAGGTGCCTTGAAAATGGCCACGCGCGCGCACTGTGCACCTCAGAGGTGGACCGTAGCGGTGAATGTTACCGCTGCGGGCAAGAGGGTCATAAAGCGGCCAGCTGCTCAGCGGATTCGGCCAGGTGCTCCCTATGCGAGGCTGCCAACAAGCCGGCCAACCATAGGCTGGGGAGCAAATCCTGCTCCCCGCCTAAACCGAAGAAAGCGCAAAAAGCGCCACCTAGGAGCGCAGCTCAAAGCCGTCCTCCAAGGAATGAGGTGGAGATGGACATCAGCAACATCTAGTATGGCCCACCAAATGCTACAGGGCAACCTCAATCACTGTGCCAATGCTCAGGATTTGCTTATGCAAAGCATGGCACAGTGGCTGATCGAGGTCGCAGTGGTTGCCGAGCCGTACTTCGTCCCTCCTCGGAATAACTGGGTGGGGGACGTTAATGGCTCGGTGGCCATTGTGGCGAGTCCTGGAGCTCCGCCCCTCTCCGTAGTGGCCAGGGGCAGAGGATACGCAGCAGTGAAGTGGCGAGGGATCGCAATTATCGGGGTATATTTTTCTCCAAACAGATCCCTCGCCGAGTTCGAATCCTACCTGGTCGGGCTGGGGGCCCTCATTGGCCAGCTGCTGCCTTGCCCAGTGCTGGTCGCTGGGGACCTCAACGCCAAGTCTACAGCGTGGGGGTCTCCAGCGTCCAACGTTTTCGGCGCAACCCTTGAAGAGTGGGTCACCATGTCGAGCCTGATTGTGCTGAACCGTGGGTCCGAGGACACGTGCTTGCGCCACAACGGAGGGTCGATCGTGGACATAACGTTCGCAGCACCCTCTGTAGCGCAGCACGTCCATAACTGGAGAGTCGTCACCGACGAAGAGACGGCCTCGGACCACCGCTACATCAGGTTCGACTTCTCCACTGCAGCCGACGCTGCTCGCTCTGGAAGACAGAGGGAAGGTCTACCTAAATGGGTATTGGGGCGGCTTGATAAGGAGCTGCTAATGGAGGCGGCGATCGTCGAGGCATGGCAGAAGAGTCCAAGAGAAGAGCCTCTGACTCTGAACATCGAGCAGGAAACGACATGGTTCCGAGAGTCGATGACCAGGATCTGCGACGCAAGTATGCCTCGGGCTGGACCGCGTCCGCCGAAGCGTCAAGTGTACTGGTGGTCTCAGGAGAACGCTGCCCTCCGTAGTCAATGCGTGGCAGCCAGACGTCAGTACACGAGACACCGACGACGAAGGCGGAGGGACGAGGAGGTAGAAAACCGGCTATACGAGGCGTACAGATCCTGTGTCAAGGAAGTAAAGGTGGCCATTGCCAATGCAAAGATGCGAGCGCGGGCTGAGCTCCTAGAGACCCTCAGCCACGACCCTTGGGGGCGCCCATATAGAGAGGTTAGGCGGAAGATCCGCCCCTGGGCACCCCCACTGACGGAGACTCTGGAGCCTCAGCTACTTGAGAGCGTGGTGGCAAACTTGTTCCCAGACGGGACAAGTTTTCAGCCGCCCACCATGACGACGCCTACAGAGGAGTCCCTGATTGCCGATGAAGGCGAAATACCACCAGTGTCGGAGGGAGAGCTGGGCGCAGCCATCCTAAGGCTCAGAGCGAAGGATGCCGCCCCGGGCTTAGACGGAATTCCCGGCCGGGCCTGGGTGCTGGCATTGGAGTATCTGGGTCCTCGCCTGCGCACCCTATTCGACGCCTGTTTCGCCCAGGGCTACTTTCCCCGGCGGTGGCGAGACGGAAAACTGGTGTTGGTCCGAAAAGAGGGACGACCAGCGGACTCACCAGCGGCATACCGCCCAATTGTCCTGCTGGACGAAGGAGCAAAGCTCCTAGAACGGGTCATTGCGGCGAGACTACGCAAACACCTGGACGAAATGGGACCAAATCTGGCTGAATCCCAGTTCGGCTTCCGACAGGGCAGATCCACCATAGATGCAATACTGCGAGTGAGGGCCCTGACGGAGGAAGCCGTGTCGGAGAGAGGAGTCGTAGTGGCGGTCTCCCTGGACATTGCGAACGCCTTCAACTCACTCCCTTGGAGTTGTGTGAGGGAGGCGTTCGCATTCCACGGATTCCCTGCATACCTGCGGTCGACGGTTGGCACGTCGTACTTGTTCGACAGAGCGGTAGTGTTCCCGACACGAGACGGATGGGCGAGGCGACCCATGTCGTGCGGCGTTCCGCAGGGCTCGGTTGTAGGCCCTCCCCTGTGGAACGTCGGATACGACTGGGTCCTGCGAGGCAGTCTCCCCCCGGGCGCGAGCGTTACATGCTACGCCGACGACACGCTGGTGACGGCCCGGGGTGAGTCGTACGAGGCTGCGGCTCGGTTGGTCACAGAGGCTGTAAAGAAAGTGGTGGAGCGGATAGAGATGCTGGGGTGGCCCTTGAGAAGTCGGAAGCTTTATGCTTCCACGGCCCCCGGAAGGCACCGCCAGTTGATTCCCACATCTCTATCGGGAGGGCGCGAATTCGGGTGGAGTCCTCGATGAAGTATCTAGGACTCCATCTCGACGGCAGGTGGGCTTTCGACGGCCACTTTGTTAAGTTGGCCCCGCGCCTCAGAGGCGCAGCAGGCGCTCTTAGGCGCCTTATGCCAAACTTGGGCGGCCCAAGCGCCTCGACTCGGAACCTGTACATGGGGGTCCTCAAGTCCATGGCGTTATATGGAGCACCTGTGTGGGCGGATACCCTGACCCGTAAGTCCGTCGCTCTTTTGAGGCAACCTCAAAGAGCGATGGCGGTCGGGGTAATACGCGGATACCGCACGGTCTCCAACGAGGCGGCGACGCTGCTGGCGGGCAGCATGCCCTGGGACCTGGAGGCGGAGCTCTATGCAGCCATGTATAGATGGCGCAGGGAGCTGACCCCCCACCGAGTTTCGTGGAGTTGACCCCCCACCGAGTTTGAGGGAGCGGTGGAAGATGCGAGCGAGGGTCGGCGCGGTTGAAAAGTGAAGGAGTCGACTGGCCCAGCCCGCATTCGGCGTGAGGACGGTGGGAGCCATACAGCCCGTCCTTATTGAGTGGTTGGAAAGGGCGCACGGGTCGCTTTCCTTCCGGCTTGTTCAGGTACTTTCCGGCTATGGCTGTTTTGGGAAGTACCTATGCCGAGTAGCCGGAAGGGAACCGACTTCCGTGTGCCACCACTGTGGCGCGATAGAGGACACGGCGCAGCATACGCTGGAAGAATGCCCAGCATTTGCCAGCGAGCGTCGTGACCTCATCGGCGCAGTAGGGGGTGATTTGTCTCTCCCAGCATTGCTCCGCGCAATGTTGGTTGATGAGACAAATTGGACGGCGGTAGTTTCCTTCTGTGAGCAGGTGATCCTCCAGAAGGAAACGGTGGAACGCGAACGGGAGATCGTCTCCGATCTCCCCATGCGCCGCCGGAGAGCCGGGAGCCGTCGGAGGATGTTCGTAGACAGCCTCCAACCCCCGTAACCGGGCCGTGGGCAGTATACTCGGGGGAGTCTGCTGTCCGTAAAGCGTTGCCCTGAGATGGCGCGCGCGGTGTTTCCGCGCGCCACTCCGAGATGGTAGGGCGTAGATAGCCCTGATTGAGAAGGGTCCCAGAGGACCAGCGCCGCCGGGTCCGTGGACGAGTTCCATTGACGCACCCATGGACCCGGCACACACAGGCGCCGAGAAGGAACACCCCAGGGGTTTTAGTGGGTAACCCGGCATACCGGTTGACTGGGCTGGAATTTCCGGCACACCGGTCAACTGGGCGGGACTCCCACATAACCACGCAGCCTCCCCCGGGCGCAGTGGTACCCATAAAGGGTTTCCCCTGGGTAACAAAAAAAAAAAAAAAAAAAGGTAGATAAACGAAGTCATTGAGATATCAAAACGCCACAATTTGAAACGAGGTGATGATTCAAGTGACCAGTGCGTGGAATCCAGTATTAGGTATCCTCAATAAGATACACTCGCCTGAAAAAATGTGTCCAAAATACATAATGCAGTGATACCGTGTGTTTCTCGGACTTTCAAACGAGTTTAAGTATCAGTGATAACGCACCTCGCAACAAAAGACAACAAAGAAGAGACCGATATATCTCTGCTCTTAGCTGTCAATCACCCAAATTCAATCATCCCAATTTATTGTCTTCTCTTCGTCATCCGTGAACATGGCGCATGAAACAGCGCCGAAGCATCGGGAACACAAAATAATTACAAACCACACTAATAATGATTAAAGTGTAATAAGATGCTAATAACAGTACTTCCGAGCAGGTCGCAAGAGTACGGTATTTGCAGGCAGGTGCTGTGAAAACAAATGTGAAACCTTACTGTTGTATAAGTTTCAAGAGATATGTCGGCGAACCCGTCAGTTCTGAGCGGAAGCGGCCGTGTCGACCTCTGCATCATGAGGACCAGGTACGGGCCGAGCACAGGCCCACCCTTCCAGAACGGGACGTTCCAGCACGCCTCACCCACGGAGTGCACCTATGGAACATGTATTATTATGAACTATGTCTTTGATAACATACAATCAGTTGCAAGGCCGCTCTCTGACTGAACCACACGTTAAGCGTTTCCCGTCGCCCTTATATTTTAAAGTGAAAACTTCTTTAGCGGCGTTGTGCATTTTTGGGATGGGTAACAAAATTTAAACTCGAACCAAGATGATTTTGAAAGAGATATTACTAATACATTAGGAAAAGTTATGAACTGGTTAGAAAATTTTAACCTTAAAGTAAATATCAGTAAAACTAAATTAATAGAGTTTAAAAATTATAATAGAAACCCGGTGCAACTTCATATAACCAACCGAGGATTACACGTCAAAATGGGTATTGCGACATTTTTTTTAGGTGTTACTATTGACTCTAACTTAAGCTGGAAGTCGCATATTACTCAAATAAATAACAAAATCAGTAAATACATTCACTCACTATATATATACATATATCGGCGCAAAGGCGAAATCTACCGTCTACAAAAATATCAACAGCTGCTTTCATAGCACTCAGTTGTTGTTTTGATTATTAATTAAATTGTTTAGAAACACGAATTCTTGCAAATACAGTTCTTGTTAATGTTTACCTCAACAAATAATGATTTAAATGGTTTGCTGATTATTAGTTAAATAAATTTAGAATATTTCTATGTTAAAACTAGGCACAGACTCACCAAATAGTTGTTTTAATCAAATCGAGTCATAATCGAGTCATGTTTAAATACTTGCCGTTGCAAAGTTGTGGGACCGCCATTTTTGTATAATTACGGCCGACGGCCTGAGCGCCATTCACCCTGTCTCGAGCCGTCGGAGCGTTCGGACCTACAAATACTTGGTGCTGTGCCTAGCTTTGAGAGTTATGTCACGCTACATTTATGCCTTGTATACTGATTAAATAAGGACCAAGTGTTTCTTCGTTTTTCATTGTTTATCATCAAACAACTATGGAATTCTCGTATGAATTCTCGTGTTGTATGCAAATAAATTATCTTTATCTTTATCTTTATCTTTATAAAACCCAAGATGATGAAAGTGATGTCAGCAATGCTGACGTCACTCTTTTTAAAAACAACCCTGGGTCTCTTCACCCGTCATATATATATATATATATATATATATACATACTAACAAACATATCATCAAAACAAATTGCAATAAACGCATATTATTATTATATTGTAACAAAGTTCCCCAACTCACACGCTAGATTCAAGTAGTTAATTCAAGATTAACACACGCAAACGGTTCACGCAAGAATTTACAGATACAATCCTTAATGCGTATGATTTGTATTGTACTAAGTTCTTGGATGTATCAAAGCTGCATGAAGTGACTTCCACCTTGTGGGATCACTTCTGAACGCTCTTGAATACTCCATCACTGTTACCCTCCTTTTGCATCGGTATCGCTTCCAGTTTCCACCTCGTGGGACGTTACTAGTCAACTGGTGGTTAGCCGTGTCGACTGTTAGACGTATACACTACTTGTATAGTACATTAGTAAAGTACCAAGTTCTAACTAACCCCTGGAGTTTTACTCGCTCGCCGTCATCCACCCCGCGTCGCCTTTCTCCTCACCGCGACCACAAACTAACGCCCGACGTGCAGCCCGAAGAGCGACTACAAACTGACGCTTGACGAGCGTCGACAGTAGGAGTTCCTCAGGGAAGTATTCTCGGGCCTTTACTTTTTTTAATATATATAAACGAACTACCACATGTCACTAAACACCTATGCATCATGTTTGCAGACGATGCAACAATCTATATTCAACAACAAAAATCAACCAAAACAGAGCTCGAAAGCGAAGTTAATAATACCGTCAAAACAATAGTAAACTGGCTAGAATCTATAAATCTAACAGTAAATATACAAAAAACTAAACTCATGCAATTTCACAATTACAAAACTCAACCAATTTTGGTAAATATAGTAAACAAAAACGTGAAAATAAATGAAATAACTGAAGCCAAATTTTTAGGTGTAACTTTAGATAGTCACCTAAACTGGAAAAGTCACATAACTGAAATTAATAGTAAATTAGCAAATTATAGTTACGCTTTATCTATGCTTAGTAGCATTGTTGATAAAAACACAGCAAAGAGTGCTTATTACAAAAAACATGCATCAGAGCCATATACAAACTACAAAATAGAGATTCTGTACGCAACATTTTTAAAGAAAATAGTATATTAACATTAACTAGCATATATATATTACACATTTGTTTATTCATCACAAATAATACAAATATTTTCTCCGACATGAAATCTGCACGGTATGAGCAACTACGCCACAAGCACCAACATAAAATATGCATACCACAAGTAAATAGCACCATGTTTCATAAAAGCTCACTTATAACAGGTATAAAAATTTATAATAATTTACCACTAGAAATTAAGACCTTAAATGGCAATAAGTTTAAAATTAATTTAAAGAAATGGCTTGCAGATAAGGCATTTTACAACCTAGATGAGTATTTTAAATACACAAGCCCATTTAATTACCTATTTATAAGTTAGCTGTAAATAATGATAATAAAATGTAAAATGTAAATGTAAATGTAAAATGTATTTATTAACAACTTAATTTGCTAGAAAACAACTATATCTGACGGTTGCCTTACTAGGCGCAGCCTGTATCAAGGCAACCTGTACGCCTGATTACAATATTGGATTAGGACAATCTCGTCATGACAGTTTATTATTTTTTGTTATTACATTACATATTATATGAGGATATACATATTATAAAATTTATCTAAATTTATACATAACTACATATTTATTACAAATCTTATGAGAATACCTATATCTAAAGTCCATATCAATTCAATCTATAATTTTTATTTTTGTATTGATTCATCGTATCTTTCTCAAAATGTCTTCCGTGTCATCGTAAGATAGTGATTTTAACCATGCCACTAATATTGTTTTTACTTCTTTAACCTTTTTATTTTGAATATCGCAAAACTTTGTGACTATATTGTAGATCGAAGCACTAATAAAATCTCCAAAACGCTGTAAATAGTATAGATAGATAATAGATTTTTATTTTTTTACATATGGAAAACCTGTTAATTACCTGTTTATATTATATGTTAGCACTGTAGGTAGTAACAATAATAGATTTATATATTTTCATATACAAATAGCCAAAGAAAATTTGTAACCAAAGATTTTTCACATGGAAATATTATTATTAACTTCCATTAGAAATTGTATACTACATAAGAAATTAGTATAGTACATAAGAACTCAATGTTGCACGCCCGCAATGGGTAAACTGTTGAAACCAATATTTTTTAAGAACTCTGTACACAAATAATATTCAAGCAGATCAGATCTGATCTGCTTGAATATTATTTGATAATTTGAATATTGAATATTAATTGAATATTATGATATTATTTTTATATTTTGATCTTACGATCATTATATCTATAAAAATAATATTTTTGTTCCTCAAGCGAATAATGCTTTATATCACAGGAATTCTTACTTCACAGCAATAAAACATACAATAAATTACCTGCTGATATAAAAAATCTGAATGGCCTTAAATTTAATGGTCTTACGAATTTTCGATCAGGTTACGAGTCCTGAGGCGAGTTTAATTTTTTTTACCCATCCAAAAGTGCACAACGCCGCTAAACTTCAAAATAAACATGTATAATTTCCCCCATATATCAATGACTAGCTTCGCCCGTTAGTTCTTTTATTTAGTTTGTACGGAACCCTGGGCGAGTCTAACTCGCATTTGTCTGTTTTTTTACCCGACTGCGAAAGAAGGAGGGTTATGTTTTTCGAGTGTATGTATTTATATTTCTTTGGCACGCCCTAGAGCCTAAACGGCTTGACCGATTTTGATGTGAGTAGTGTCAATAGATTCGTCTTAGTCGTGCGAGTGACACTGGGTACATCAAAATTAAAAAAATCAAAATTAAGGATTTTTGGCGGCAAAAGTAATCTCAAAAAAAAAAGTTTTCAAAATACATCGAGTGTGGTATCAAAATAAAGAATTTTTAACAGTGATTACGAATATATATATAACTTATATGTTTTATTGCAGTTTGGAATAGGAAATGCTAATAAATCACTTCACACTTATAAAATAAATGCGAAGTTTGTGTCAGTTTGTTACTTCTTCACGGTAAAACTTTTTCACGGGTTTGGCTGAAATTTGGCACACAGGTAGTTTATAATCTGGATTAACACTTAAGATACTTTTTATCCCGGGATTCCCGCGGGAATGGGTAAGGAGAGGGAAGACAGGAGGGGGAGGTAGAGGGGGGGGGGGTGTTTCGAGTGTACATACATATGTATGTGGGTATGTGTGTATATCTGTATGTTTCTATATGATCTCCTAAAGCCTAAAGGGCTTGACCGATTTTGATGTGAGAGGTGTCGTTAGATTCGTTTTCACTTGCTGAGTGTCATAGGCTATATTTTTTGTAATAAAAATCTTAGATCTCTCACAAATATAAAAAAACGCGTGTTTTTTGTAACTTCCAACGAACTTTTTCGTAATAAACAAGTGATTTTACTAGACTTTTTCTAAAGAATGTGCAATAATCTTTTACAGCGATTGTACGCATACTTTCTCATAAAAAACATACACTCAACAGCGTATTAAGCGTAAAGAAATCGTAAGTTAGGCTGCAAAAACCTCTTTTCTGCAGTCGGGTATTTTGTTTTTCTTTTAACATTGATACTTGTTTACGTTATTATTGCCTTTCACAAATACAATGGGTATGTCTATGTCTACATCTGATTAATATAATTAAGAAACTAGTACTGTGGTAATGATTGACCTTGTCTAGTAACAGAGTGTTAAGGTAGCAGGGTAGGAGCGACATCACGACGCCGGCGGTGCAGAGCAGGAGCAATATCACTTCGATCTCTCCCACCTCGTACCTCTGCGAACAAAATATTTTAAAATACAAAACCACGGTTACAAAAAATTATAAAATATACTATCTACTATTTGCCTCTTTATTTGCGCAGACTATACGCAGACGAGTACTAGTTTCTAAACGTCAATGTTTATACAATTATAATTATAATCTTTATATAATTATAAGTTATAAACATTTAAATACACGAAATTTTAATTACGGAGAAACGTATACCTGTAAATAAAGGGTAAAAGTAACGTCGGAATAATATTAATTCATATTAAACTAGAGGTACCCATGACTTCACCCGTTTTAACGAGCGCTAAGCATTTGCATGACTCAAGTAAACAAAAACATAGATAATAAGCATACGCGAGCGAAGCGAGCGCGAACATTTTAGTAGTGTTTTTATAGTTATATGACTTATTTCTCGTACTAGTGAGCCCGCAGTATTTCCATGACAAAATGGTACCTAATAATGCGCGAGCAAAGCGAGCGCGAAAATTTTTAAGGTTTTTAAATTAAATCTTGGAAATATTGAATTCATTGATCGTGTTAGAAAATGGCCCAGATGAACCAAACAAGCATAAAAGTGTTTAATAAAATGAAATATCCGACTGGATGAGTAAAACTGACTTACGCTATCAAAAAATATAAATATAACCATTTGAATGCATTGATTTCAAAAAGCACGGCACTTTAAGTCTTATTTGTCTTTTCGAAATTATTAACGCAAAAATATTTTTTTGTATTGTAACATGCGTGCCATCCGCGATACCTATTCCGGAATTTTGACAGCACTTAATATTTTTTTTGGCCAATGCCATGGGGGGGGGGGGGTCCGGACCCCTGGACCCCCCCTTATATACGCCCATGTGTATGACTACAAGATCAATGGGCAGTCTCTCGTCAGAACCGACTCGGTTGTTGACCTCGGTGTCACTTTAGATTCGAAACTTCTCTTCGATAAATACATAGACAACATATCGGCTAAGGCCATGAAAAGTTTAGGTTTTATTATAAGAATATATGGATTTTAAATTGATCAAGACTCTAAAGATCCTGTACTGTTCTCTAGTACGAAGGTATCTCGAATACGCTTCGCAAGGGTGGAATCCGAGCTACGACAGATACACAAATATTCTTGAAAGGCCCCAAAGAAAGTTCGTGCGTTACCTGAACTATAAAGCAGGGATACGGAACTCTGACTACGAATACGAGGTATCCTGCTACCATCACCATATGTTGCCGGTCAAAATCAGAAGGGAGGCTGCTGACCTCATATTTTTACATAAAATTATTTTGAACAGAATTGACTGTCCGCATGGCGCGCGGCGCGCAGGCGCGGTGCGACTCGTGATACGAAGCACCCCGTGAGTAGCCAGCATAAGGAATCCCAGGAGTAAGTATTATAGTTATACCCGTACCTCGGCGAAACAATACGCAGACGAACATATCAGCGGGGCGGCAAACAACTGTTCAAATAGCATGCACTTCTTGAAAACGGCCGCGAAGCTTTCCACCAGCCGGTACATGTCAAGGTGCATTTCAACGACGACTCGCATGCGTTGTTTTATGAGCTCCGCGTAGTACTCCATCTCTTCGTTGTTGTTCGCCGGCGAAATATCAACCAATAAGTCTTGCAAATTCCAAATTATGATATCTGCTCTGCACGTAACTGCTCGAGTCCACATAACTTGACTTTGCTGCATGACTGATGAAAGATATAACTTATATAGATATATACACGTACATTATATCGTCGGCGAGTAGTGTGGCGGGGTGACGACAGGCTTAGACAAGTGCGAGAAATACTATCGTACCATATGTTAGCACTATATGCAGACATTATTAGTGAAAACCTAAGTATGTACTATTAGCTTTCTTTAATTTTAATCATATATTACGAATATTTTCCAATTGATATAAATTAATAAATTTAATTAAATTAATATATACTTTACATATAAATATATAAGTGTGAAATAACGTGAACAGCAACGAAACGAGGAACAAGATCTCGTAGAGAGGAGAGGCGTGAAGATCGTAATCCAACAGCCAGAACGGGAAAGGCAGCGGTCTCTCCGCGTGTGTGCGCGAGGCCGAGTGTATGGCCAGCGCGAGGCAGGCCCACGCGGCGATGCCGTTGCACAAGCAGCCGGAGAACACGCCCAGCTGGATGCATACTTTGAACGTAAGCCGCTGGTTCCCGAAGAACGCTGTCCTGGAACATTTTATCGGACAAGTGTCACTATTACTATACATATTCTTGAATCTTATTTGACAGTCTAAGCACAAAATAAAAAAATACTTTCATACCAAGGCTTTCGAACCTTTATTTTATACTCTGATTAGGGACGTAGAGGAAAACAGTTCACGATTGAGACGTTAGTGGAAAGCTACCTAAGCTGCCCAGACGAGATGTATGAGAGAAAGAGAGAGAGAGAGAGAAAGAGATCTTCCAGCTACTTTCGACACTAAGCGAATAAGCACTTAAGAATAAACAACTCCGAAAAAAGACTATTGCAACCACCACCCGGATCTTCGATGGTGTACTCCGCATAGACCATTTCCCGGAGATCTGGAAGGTCGAAATGATCGTGATGTTCCCTAAACCCGGCAAAGAAGCTCGAAAGTTACCGGCCAATCAGGCTCCTCAGCACAATTTTGAATGTATCTATAGGTACTAATTAATAGATAGTTAAAAAATTCCACACCGGTCGGAACTTAAACCCGCATATCTATCCCAATCTGTACTTGGGAGCCTTTACTATTTTGCCAAAATAGTAAAGGCTGTGTGGAAATAGTAGTGAAAAACACTTCAAAACTATAGAAAATTTTAAAGGTGTTTCAGAAAGTGCTGCTATATCATCTGACACCCGGCAGATCTGATCTGCAGACTGCAGTCCGGCTGTAGCCGAACACTCGATCACGTTGCTATTAGCGAGACTGACCTGCCTGCGGCCTAAACAAGACTGAGTGTAGGCGCCGCTGCGATCCTATTGGGTATGAAAGATGCTTTTGACAGAGTGTAGCACGACGGGCTAAGAGCCCACGAAGTCGACGACGCCGACAGAGTCGTGGCGTGCTTTCTCAAAAACAGGAGGTTTTAAGTGTTGGTCGAGAGCTCTCTGCCAACTGTCCAAGAACCCCACGATGCAGTCCCCCTGGGAAGTTGCCTCTCACCGAAACTGTACGTCTGGTACACCGACGACACCCCAATCGTTGGTGTACCTAACACCAGAATCTGTAATTTCTCATAAGGTGTAAAAATACACGAATTTATAATTTTATATAATATAAGTAATTTTAAATAAAACCTGCCAAGTGCGAGTCGGACTCGCGCACGAAGGGTTCCGTACCATTATCTATAAAAACGGCAAAAAAATCACGTTTGTTGTATGGGAGCTTAAATATTAATTTTATTTTAATTTAATTATTTATTTTTAAAGTGAATAATATAACTCAATATTCAGTGAATATTTCAAGCCTCTAACTGTTGCCGTTATCAATATCGAACAAAAAATTACGTTTGTTGTATGGGAGCCCCCTTACTTATTTATTTTATTCTGTTTGTTTTATACTTGTTGTTATAGCGGCAATAAAAATACATCATCTGTGAAAATTTCAACTGTCTATCACGGTTCATTAGATACAGCCTGGTGCAGTGGTGACAGACGGACGGACAGACGGACGGACAGACAGCGGAGTCTCAGTAATAGGGTCCCGTTTTTTACCCGACTGCGAAAGAAGGAGGGTTATGTTTTTCGAGTGTATGTATGTATAAATATGTGTATGTATATTTCTTTGGCACGCCCTAGAGCCTAAACGACTTGTCGTATTTTTATGTGAGTGGTGTCAATAGATTCGACTTAGTCGTGAGAGTGACACTAGGTACATCAATATTTAAAAAAAAAAGGGATTTTTGGCAGCAAAAAGTAATCTAACACAAGTATCTATATTAAAAGAAAAACAAAATACCCGACTGCAATAGAGCGGCTTTTGTAGTCAGGTTAAAAATGCGCATTATTTAGAATAATTCTAGTAAATCACTATTTTTTACGAAAAAGATTATAGGATGATTAGGAGGTTACGAAAAAGCACTTTTGTTATTTTCGCGGAAGTTGTATTATTATTATTACAAATAAATATAGCCTATGTCACTCAGGGTGTGAAGACAAATTGTACATATAAATTGGATCGACACATATGACCAAAAACGCAAGAAGCTAATAGACGCATTTAACCAGATACGTGCATGGACAGATTTGCAACTTTGTTTTTATTTTTTTAACAAGATCTAAGATTGACCACCAACTCGCCCGATGTTAAGCGACGGTGTGGCCGAGGATGGAGCTCGTCGATCTAGAAGATATCTATTCACTCTAGCCTTGAAAATTCCAAGATTGTAAGATCTAAGGTAACAGAGATGGCGGCAAAGAATTCCATTTTTGTGCAAAGTACGCAACAGGAATGTGGATCGATATCGTTGAGTACGGATTTTTGGCATTTCAACGAGAAATGGGTGGTAATTCGCTGACTTTCTGCTAGTCCTGTAGTGAAATGGGGAGGGTGGAATTAGGTCGTGAAGCTCTTGTGCACATTCCCCGAAATGAATCCTGGAGAAAATAGACAGACATGCTACTTTACTCTGTGATATGTTATTCATCTTCACTGACAGGACTTGGCTTTCCCCCCTCCCTCTCTCCCTCCCCCATCCCCTCCCCTCTCCCTCCCCATCCCCCTCCCTTCTCCTCTCTTCCTTTACAACCTTTACAAGACGGGTTCTTAAAAATATTTACATGCTAAATTTAGTTTATGCAATCTTTTACTTCCACTTATAGACAAACAATATATTTCATTTCAGACCCCTAAGAATACTGTGTTTGGTTATTAAATAAACTTTATTTTTAGAATTTCGTTGGTATGAATTTTAATTAGATATATCAGTAGGAGTTACAACACATTTTAGACCGCCAAACCTGTATTGTTGTCCCGCCGTAGCGACGTAATGGAAATCATCACGCAGAACCCGCACCAACTCGGCATAGTGTCTCTTGCCTTGCATCATAGAGATCAGGATAAATATCCCGTACATCATGACAAACAAGAATGCAGCGCATTCGGTGATTAAATATATTTCACGTTTGCGGATAAATTCTACGATAGAAATAGAGAAGATGATCATAGCAGAGCAGTTGCTCAGGGCTGCGCAGGTTGTCGGGATGTACCTTCAACAAATAACATTCATTTAGTAAAAGTAAACCCTTCTTACTCCTCATCCAATCTGTATAAGGTGAAAATAGAGTTACTTCGACGATTGAGCGTTTGTTTAATTATTACCCGACTGAGCATGATGATATGAACTTTATGTATCCTAATCCTTTCTAATATTACAAGTAACGAAGTAGCGTACTTTGAAGTCGGTTGTTTCAGTTTTTTAAGCAATAAAATTATTTGTGATTAAATTAAAAATGTAGTTAACGGTTTTTTCCCTTATGTGTACTATATGACAATACTTCTTGCCAAATTTCACAGTTATAGGTCAACGGGAAGTACCCCATAGGTTTTAACTCCCTTGCGAGTGACTTACGGGGACTTTACTACTACTTTGCGGGGACTCACGCGTCCCCGAGATATAGATCTTGACAGACGGACAGACGGACCACAAAGTGATCCTATGAGGGTTCCGTGTTTTCCTTTTGAGGTACGAAACCCTAAAAATGGAAGCTGACGAGAAACACTTCACGTATAGTTCAGATAAGGAGCTGTCATGGTTAACTGAATTGCCTCCCTGTTTCTAAACTGTATGAACATTTTAATTTACTCTCTAATACGAGTACAAGTACATGCTCAACCAGAGACAACATTTGTTCGTTACGCTCAAATAACTAGTTAGAGGTTAAGTAAACAAGTACTTAAAAGAACTTTGTAAGTTAAACAGTTTTATTGAAAAGTAAGTAAGAAAAGTAATAATAATGTACGTAATATATTCACTGTATTCTAGTAGAAAAGTCCTTTCATTTGATACCCATATTGTGGAGGTTGTGCACAAATATGAAATCCACCATTTTTGTGGCGGCGCTCACATTGAATTTAGAATAATACTGAAGAAGTGTGAAACAAGAAAATGTAACGAATACTTATAGTATTTCATACACACGAGCACGGTTATCCTCTGAACACCACTATGAATATGTATAAAACACAATCAAATATATATTACATTTCATACACACGAGCACGGTTATCCTCTGAACACCACTATGAATATGTATAAAACACAATCAAATATATATTACATTTCATACACACGAGCACGGTTATCCTCTGAACACCACTATGAATATGTATGAAACACAATCAAATATTTATTACATTTCATACACACGAGCACGGTTATCCTCTGAACACCACTATGAATATGTATGAAACACAATCAAATATTTATTACATTTCATACACACGAGCACGGTTATCCTCTGAACACCACTATGAATATGTATGAAACACAATCAAATATTTATTACATTTCATACACACGAGCACGGTTATCCTCTGAACACCACTATGAATATGTATGAAACACAATCAAATATTTATTACATTTCATACACACGAGCACGGTTATCCTCTGAACACCACTAGGAATATGTATGAAACACAATCAAATATTTATTACATTTCATACACACGAGCACGGTTATCCTCTGAACACCACTAGGAATATGTATAAAACACAATCAAATATTTATTACATTTCATATACTTACCTTAAAACACAATTATAATGGAACAGTTGTCGGTGATTTTTTTGAGGTAGGAAATAGGCTTAATCCTGTTTTACCCGTTCCCGCGGGAATACCAGAATAAAATGTATCTTATGTGTTAATCCAGATTATAAACTACCTGTGTGCCAAATTTCAGCCAAACCCGTCAAGCCATTTTACCGTGAAGAAGTAACAAGCTAGCACAAACTTCCATTAAAACATATAAGTTATATATATATTCGTAATCACCATTAAAAATTCTTTATTTCGATACCACACTCGATGTATTTTGAAAACATTATTTTTCTTTGAGATTACTTTTTGCCGCCAAAAATCCTTATTTTTTTTATTTTTTTTTATTTTGATGTACCCAGTGTCACTTTCACGACTAAGACGAATCTATTGACACCACTCACATAAAAATACGACAAGCCGTTTAGGCTCTAGGGCGTGCCAAAGAAATATACATACATACATACATACACTCGAAAAACATAACCCTCCTTCTTTCGCAGTCGAGTAAAAATCAAACAATTTAACATGCAAAATTTTAGTTGCAAAGCGTAACTTGTAAAATTTAACTGCTAAATTTAACTTGCAAAATTTGATTACAGACATCGATCGGTAGACGGTACAGATGGCTTTCCACCTGTAAAATAAGAAAGGAATATAAAGCTTTGAAAATAAAAACAATCTTACATCCATTTCTGGAATTTCCCACCATCTATTACAGAAAATAACTTTGCGTAAGCAGTAAAAGTGCTATAGTAATCCAATGGATCGATTGCTCCTCGAATGTGATCAAAGTCATCCCTGTTTATATAAGCTAACATTTTCTCTTTATATCTTCGAAATCCCATCGTGAGACCTTTAGCACGTAGCGTATTCCGATAGTGAACACAGGTAATGTTATTAGATTATATGGTACTCATTTTCCCAAGTAAGTATTATAAATGATAGCCCGTGTATCAAAGTGTTGCCAGTCCTGTAATTAGATACTTTCCCGCGCATTAACTAGACTATTATGTGCCTCCTGTGCAAAACGGTACTATTACACTTATATCAAGATCGTGTTTTTTTAGTTTCATACTAAGAAAAAAACCGGACAATTGCGAGTCAGATTCGCCCCCCCCCCCCGATGGTTCCGTGCAAACTAGTAGAGGGAATTTATATATTTTTTAAATAATTTCTTTCATAAACCGAAAAATATGCATCGTAAAAATATTTAAAATACTGTTTTAGCTTGTGTTAGTGAAGCTCTTTCATATAATACCCCACATGATACGGTTAAAGCACTTTACAATTTGGACCCTCCTTCCTTGCCTAAAGACCCTATTTTTTGTGATTAAATAAAAAATGTACACTTTTCGGATTTTTTTCCTTTTTGTGTACTCTAAGACAATGCTTCTTGCCAAATTGATTTGAAAAACATGATTTGACGCTAGTATTTTTATTTTATTGTTGTTTGTGTAGTTGACATGCGATAAAAAAAAATGTTTCCTAATTTGAAATTAACGTGATAAGTAGGTACTGTTTAAAATTATTGTATGTTCTCAATGAACTTTGACTGTTGATACTTTAGATATGTATTATTAAGTCAGATCTAAATGAATGTTACACAGTCGAACAATAAATAGGTATATCTGAATCTGAAGTTCATAGTTCTAGCAACGGGAAGCACCCCATAGGTTTTGATTCCCTTACGAGTGTCGAAATATGCGTTTTTTGTGACATATTCGGCTGTAACTTTTTTTTAATGAAAACTGAGAAGGTTGATTTTCTCTCTGCAGTAAGAAACTATGGATTTGCGTTATCATCATCATCTCAGCCACAAGAAGTCCACTGCTGGACATAGGCCTTCCCCATGGATTTCCAGAAAGACCGGTTGGAAGCGGCCTGCATCCAGCGTCTTCCTGCCACTTGTATCTTCTGCCCACCTTGTAGCTGATCTTCCTACGCTGCGCTTGCCGGTTCGTGGTCTCCATTCGAGAACTTTTCGGCCCCATCGGCCGTCAGTTCTACGTGCTATGTGCCCTGCCCACTGCCACTTCAACTTGCTAATCCGCTGTGCTATGTCGGTGACATTTGTACGTCTACGGATTTCTTCGTTTCTGATACGATCTCGCAGAGAGACCCCGAGCATAGCCCTCTCCATAGCTCGTTGCGTGACTTTGAGCTCATTTAAGGCTCATGACATTTAAGTCTCATGGATTTGCGTATATGGTTTTAATTTTAACTCGATACCTTTACGCGTTCCCGAGATACAGGTCTTGACAGACGGACAGACGGACAGACGGACAGACGGACAATAAAATATCCTATAAGGGTTCCAGTTTTTTTCTTTTAAGTTACGGAACCCTAAAAATTTTATTTTATTATAATAAGCTGTTTTTGATTTGACATAATAGAATAATAGCTACGTTTTAAATATACTTACGTGTTATTTTTTATTAAACATATAATTTCGCACATTTTGTAGAAACTAAGAAAATCAATTTCTTGGCGCTTTTTTATTGCGCAACTAATATCTACCCTTTTTGTGATATTAAAAAATTATTAATATTTGAGTTTGAGTAGAGAAAACACGAAAGTAACTTACTCTATGTTGACTACTGTCTCTAGCGGCTCTATTTTTGCAAATTCAGCGTCAACTTCATTCGGAGTCGAAAGGGTCACGTGTTCCGCGGAGTGCTCGACTGGTTTCTTGAGATTTCAAAGTAAGTTTTCGATTTCAATGTATTATTGTCATTGTACTCGGTTTAATGAGCTGTGTTTGATCTTCCAAGGTTGAATGAGCTGATAGAATTGCTCATTTATCGAGTTATTATGGTTTCATGTCACCTTGCGATATCAGACACGTAGAAATTGCGACACTTTTTTTACCCGACTACGGCGAAGTAAAACTTAGGGTTATGTTTTTGATCGGTATGTATGTATGTTCATCTGTTCCCTCATAACTTCTAAACTAATTATGATAATCTGACAAATGAGGCGTCGTTGGAAGCGTCTTGTTGCTCCGTTTGATATAAGATATGTGACGTCACATTAAATTGAATATGGCGTACCTAAACCCTCTACGGGGCACGAAGTCAAGAAAAAATTTTTTTTTGCTTCTCCCCATCATGTGATATTGATACCATTGAACAGGGATTTTAAAATGAAGGTAGGGTTTGTTACATTATATTTTAAAATGAAGGTAGGGTTTGTTACATTATATTTTTGTCCAACGTCTTTGCGACTTTGACGGGATATATCTCGCACTACTGTTTGCGTATATATCCCGTCAAAGCCGCAAAGAAGCAAAAGGGAGGGTTATATAGGTATGTTTGTTGATCGGTATGTATGTATGTATGCATTTATGTTCATTTGTCAAAAACTCCAAAATACTTTAAATAAACAAGTATCTACGTTAAAAGAAAACAAAATACCCAACTGCAGAAAATTAAGTAGTTTTTGCATCGTTACGCTTGATGTGCTGTTGAGTGTATGTTTTTTGTGAGAAAGTATGCGTAAAATCGCTGCCAATGATTATGCGCATTATTTAGAATATTTCTAGTAAAACCACTTGTTTATTACGAAAAAGTTCGTTGGAGGTTACGAAAAAACGTTTTATTTTTATTTTTGCGAGAGACGTATGTAATATGTATTCTTATTATTCCAAAAAATATAGCCTATGACACTCTAGAAGTGAAGACGAATCTAACGACACCTCCCACATCAAAATGGGTTCAGCCATTTAGGCTGAAGGCGAACATATAGGAACCCTTCTCACAATGAGAAGATGGCCCGCGCCCAGCAGCAACTTCACACTACACTAAGAATAATCTGAACATACACATATTTATACACAGTAGGAATAACTTATAGAACAGGGATTACTAAGAAGGATTTTTTAACAGCTGCGAGGGACTACAGATCTGCATAATTATATGGTATTACTTTCAACTCGATACCACCACGTGTTTTCGAGACAGAAGGTCTTGACAGACGGACAGAAGAACAACAAAGTGATCCTGTAAGGGTTCCTTTTCTTCTTTTGAGGTATGGAATCCTAAAAATGGACATAAATTAAATAGGTATACATATAATTACACAGACCGACTATTGTTTACTGTTTTCAACGTTTTAGGTCTGCAGAAAATTACTAAAATGATGCATCAGCCAGTTCGCTTTACTGTTTTTATCTCTGATACGTTACGGCAGACGGCTGTAAGCGGGCGGCGCGCAGTGACGCGCACCCAGCGTGGGCAGCGGGGCCGCGGGGCCGCGGCTGCCATGAACACCCGCCTGAAGGCAAACAAGCCTCGGTACAGTGAGGGTTCCCATGGCCCGGAAACACTGCGGAGATGTGCTGTCACGCTCGGAGTATCGCGTTCTCACATCAGGCGTGTTGAACGCAACGCAAGCTTCTTGATGACGAAATAAAAATTATCGTGACTTTGTACAGAGTTTTTGTAAGAGTGGATTACAGATATGACGTACGATTTCGATAAGAGTATCTTGATATTATCATTAATATGCATGTGTCGGTATATTCAAGCATGCGATACGACTACACATGTAATCACAGTGGCCTCGCGGCTACTGCTACTGATAGCCGACTGTTATACTTCTCAAATAGATATCACTCAATTTTTTACTTTTCTTAAGTATCGTAGAAATCCATATGTGAGGTACATCCATATGTGAGGTACATACATATGTGAGGTACATACATATGTGAGGTACATCCATATGTGAGGTACATACATATGTGAGGTACATACATATGTGAGGTACATACATACGTGAGGTACATACATACGAAATATTATTGCTATATAGCGAAAAAATTTTTTTTTTTTGTTAAAAATACATTTCTGGTGCGAGTGCAAAATGGAACAAAAACGAAGTGTGCAGTATTTGGCTACTTTTGCGGGTAAGTTCGAAGTTTCTATATTAAAAATCTTTGCAATGAGATTATATTCCTATACCTACTTCCATAATAAGTGGGACTGGCCATACATGTTAGGGGTGCGAACCACACCCTTGGCTCTCCCCAATAAATAGGGCCACGAATTCTGTGACTCGCTCTATGGGGAGCCCTTTGGGCTAGTTATACACATTATACCAATATCGTTATAACATTCATGGTCCCGCAACGTGGTCCTTGTACAGCAAAATAAATGTAAGATGCCATCTTATATTATTGGGTTTATATTATAAATCCCTTCCCACAATGAGACACTTTATAAAAACGGCTGATTTCGAAAAGGGAATGATAATATTATATAGACATGAAAGAACCCACTCGACAGCATTGTCTTCTTCTTATTTTTGCTCCTCACGGGGTACGGAAGTAAGCAAGTTTATTACAGTTTTAGGGGTTTAGTTAAAAGGTAGGAAAACGTTATAAGCGAAAATTATATTAATAGTGCGAGATGCCTGCAAGGCAAGCGCAGCGTAGGAAGACCAACCGCGGGATAAACAGCTGATTCATACAAGTGGCAAAAATACGCTGGATGCAGGCCGTTTCCAAATGGTCTTTTTGGAAATCCATGGGGAAGGCCTATAGCCTATAGTAGTGGACTTGTTGTGGCTGAGATGATGATGATGAGGTCAAGATAAGATCAGAAGATCAATAGATGAAAGGAGACAAATGGAAAATAATATACAGTTCATAGACAACAATATGTTACTCATTCGTTATCTAATTATATAATATACAGTTCATAGACAACAATATGTTACTCATTCGTTATCTAATTATATAATATACAGTTCATAGACAACAATATGTTACTCATTCGTTATCTAATTATATAATATACAGTTCATAGACAACAATATGTTACTCATTCGTTATCTAATTATATAATATACAGTTCATAGACAACAATATGTTACTCATTCGTTATCTAATTATATAATATACAGTTCATAGACAACAATATGTTACTCATTCGTTATCTAATTATATAATATACAGTTCATAGACAACAATATGTTACTCATTCGTTATCTAATTATATAATATACAGTTCATAGACAACAATATGTTACTCATTCGTTATCTAATTATATAATATACAGTTCATAGACAACAATATGTTACTCATTCGTTATCTAATTATATAATATACAGTTCATAGACAACAATATGTTACTCATTCGTTATCTAATTATATAATATACAGTTCATAGACAACAATATGTTACTCATTCGTTATCTAATTAGTTAACTACCGACATGACAATTGCCCGTTGACAACATTACACATCTTTATTTTTTATTTAAATATAATGACTTAGCATGTGTTTAGCTCATAAATTAATAAGGAATTAAAACATAACAATTTGAATGAATTAAAGGATATCGCTAGTTATGTCCTCTTGGTTACTGAAAATAACATCCCATAAGTCTCGCTACGCAGCTCTCCTACTACAAAATTTTGTGAGATCTAATGTGAAACCAAGTCAATTAATAATTTTAGTACTATCTATGAGAGTATTTATCCAACTATTTTGTAAGAAATTGTGATTTAATTAGTTAACTAACAACTTTTGTAGTAACCGTAACGATATTAAACATCTTTATTTCTTTAATAATTAAAATGACTTGTGATATAATTTTGATGACGGGTGAGTTTGTCAATGACAAAAGCTGGCCTTTGATAAGCGACACGCTGCACCGACTTATATAAAAGCACAGATATAAGTATACTATAGGTCTGGGGGCATATAAGTATACTTTAAGAGATATCGTCTTTGACTGTACGTTTTTATGGGCGGAATAAGGTCGTGCTGCTCTTGCGCACACTTGACGAAATGGATCCTTTACGTCGATGCTCAAGACTAAGTAGCTTCTTGGCAACTAGTTTATTATCATCTGTTATAACATCTTGGCTCGCCAATCAACGGACTCCATTTAAAATTTTCCGGCTATACTTATCTGCATCGAAAAAAAAGGTGGCTTTATAGTATTCTTTTTTTTTAAGGGTATACTTCCCAAGTGATCCCGTAGAAATTTTATCAAATTCGCTTCAGTATTTTGGTTTCATCAGCATCATTCATTTCATGTCATCCAAGTAATAAACGATTGCGTTTTTGTTTTTTAAAGAATTACTTATTGAAAAGGCCTTCCTATATTCCACTTTACTCTATATTTACCTAAATACCTATCTATCAATCGGCTCAAGCCATAATTTTGCGGGTTTAACCGATGAAAACTCGCATGAACCGCAAAGTTAACTTAGTAATCCTATATAAATGTATGAAATTACAAAGTTACTTATGCAGTTAACATATCTCAAGAATGGGACTGAAATTGTTATATGTCTTAATTTTTCCTTACTTTGTAGGCTAAACACTAATTGTGTTCAAAGTTTCAAGCTCGTATGTCTGCTAGAAGTACCTTAGAATTTTGATGATCGGTGAGTGAGTAGATGAGTCAGTGACAAAATCAAGGAAATTTAACTTGCAATAATTCTTAAACTACAGGTTCAAATTTAATGAAATTTGGAAATGTACTTAGTACTATTATACTCTCTTTGTCTCTGAAATCTCAGGCTTCTAGCTTTATCCACAACAAAGTTACAGGGTCAAAAGTGCTCTGAATGGCTTCGAGAAAAGGATGGTACGGCGTGGCCTTGCCGCTCGACTTGGCGGGGCCACTGCCGTGCCCCCAAATCTTAGCTTTTTGACAACAAAGTGATAGATGGCTTAAAGTTGTGAGGCACGTAGCGCGCACCGGGCTGTGGAGGCGCAAGAAGTGCTGAGCATTGACATTTTATTCTAATAACTTTTTATCGAATGTTTTGGACAAATATTTAAATTTAATTTTTTTTCAACAAATATATATTGCCGATAGCTAACCAAAATTTTTTCATTGCACAACTATACTCATACCTAAATTTAAGTTACTCTGTGAGGATGTCCAATAAAGTTATTCTATTGTACTCTTTTGGAGCTTATTTGGTGAAAATACATTTGCACGGGAATCGTATCACGTTAAAGAGTACTCTCTAAATGATCGGCATCGTTCTCGCTCGTTCCAGTGGCGCTGGCTTCGATGACTGCGAGCGTGGCGTACGCCTGGACGGCGCCGGTGATACCCAAGTTCCACAACCACGAGGCGGACATCACACTGACGGAGGTATGTATACACTCAGTAATGATTTATGGTATTATTCTGTGGTGCTATTCAACAGATAATGAACGGATATTGAAGATGCAAAAACGAGCAATCAGGGTTTTAACAAAGGCCAAGTACAGAGATTCATGCAGAAGTCTCTTCCAAAGTCTAGGCATACTCACATCTACATCTGTGTACATTTATGAAATTGTGAAATATGTCCGAGTAAACCTTGAAATGTATAAAACACGAGGCGATATAATAAATAGCAATTTTCGACATAAAGAGAAACTGCTAGTAGTGCAACATAGGTTACACAAGTCCATGAAAAATCCTAAAATCATTGGCCAGCAACTGTACAACAAGTTACCAAAATGCATAAAAGAGTGCGCTAAATATAATATGTTTTGCTTTAATGTTAAACAATTGCTGCTTTCAAAAACGTTGTACACTGTAGGTGAATGTATTAAAACGAGTATAGCAGTTATAGCATATCTGCAAAACGACTACATGACATGAGGATTAATGACATTTTTAAAATAATTATTTGCGTTATAATTAATTTTATATTTATTTGAGTGACATTTTATAATTTAAATTACATTTTTTCATACTTACTGACGAAGCCCCTATACAGCAGATTTCTTATAATTACATATGAATTTAACGACATGACAAATAATTATTTATACTATAGTGACATGAATTTTATTTACATTATATTATTTTTATACTATACAGCTTTATTGTAAATTGACAGTGCATAAATATTTTCTATTTTATAGTTGTTATAATAAAAGATAAGTTTTATAAGAATAATAAAACGTAACCTAATCTAACCCATAAAACGACTATCTTTATTAAAAGATAAACATAATACCCGACTGCATAAAACGGGTTTTGCAGTCTACACACAGAGTCTACATAAATACGCTGTTGAGGCTCGTTTTTTTGTGATAAAGAATGTGTAAAATCGATTTAAAATTATAAATGCCCATTGTTTTGAATAATTCTAGTAAAATCAATTATTTATTACGAAAAAATTCGTTTGAGGCAATGAAAGAGCGCATTTATTAATTTTTGTGAGAGTCGTATTATTATTAGAAAAAATATAGCATAAGGCTCTCAGCGAGTGAAGACAAATCTAACGACACCTCACAAATCGGTCAAACCGTTTAGGCTGCAGGAATTAATTTAGAAATATAGGAACAGACATGTATACACTACAACCCTCCGTCTTACGCAGTCGGGTAGTAAAATAATTATCAAGAAATCTACACCTAATCGGTCCCAAAATTTACAACTATTTCATAAATCAAAATACAGATAGATGCCAGATGATTCTAAAAGGATTGCGTCTTTCATTTTTTTTGAGGTACGGAACCCTAAAATGTTTGCTGTTTTAGACAGACATATCCTGGCTGGTGGCGATCGTGTGCCCCGGGGTGATGATCGGGTGCCTCGTCTCCAGGCTGTCGTCGGACCGGTTCGGGAGGCGGACTACTTTATTGGGAACCGCCTTGCCTTTTAGTATTGGAACGGTAAGGTCAAGGTTTATCTTCCTTAGTTTTACAATAATATATAGTGAAAATCTGACGCGATGGAAAGTTATAATATAGACACTTTTTTGTTCAACATTGTCGAGCAGTATTCGAGATAGACAGGTAAGACAGTAGTATTCGAGATAGACAGGTAAGGCAGTAGTATTCGAGATAGACAGGTAAGACAGTAGTATTCGAGATAGACAGGTAAGACAGTAGTATTCGAGATAGACAGGTAAGACAGTAGTATTCGAGATAGACAGGTAAGACAGTAGTATTCGAGATAGACAGGTAAGACATTAGATACATTAGAAATACCAGCCACAACGAGTGGTAGGAAGAGTTTGGATGCAGGACGGTTCCAACTGGTCTTTTTGAAAATTCATGGGGAGGCCTATGTCCAGTGCACTTTCATGGGGAGATAGATAGATAGATAACTCTTTATTAAAAGACCACATTGTACAAACATATTGAAAAATCGGCCAAGTGCGAGTCGGACTCGCGCACTAAGGGTTCCGTACTATCATCTATAATACTACAAAGTTTAGTTCTGTTTATAAAATAACGAGAAATCAACGAAATTCCAAGTAGTAAATTGCAAACTTATAGGTAGGTTTTCGATACACATCCGGGCAGCATGACGACGTTCGCGCGAATACGCGCGGCTATGGCTCGCTCCGTGATGTTACCTCCCCCGCTACCCGCGCGGCCGTTGCTTAGCAACCGCCTCGCGCTCGCGCCCACACCGCGGCGCGGCGCTCGCACCGCGTTTAGATGCACGGATTATTTTCATTTTGTGAGTTTTAATGTATTAGATTAGGTATTTATTTTTATAGTTAATTAATTTCTAAATATTTACTTACAAATATTCAAGTTTCTACCTGTTAATTAAGATCAAGTAAAAATTGCTTAAAAATTACGTTTGTTGTATGGGAGCCCCCCTTTAATATTTACTTTATTGTTATTTAATTATTTATTTTGAAAGGTAATATACAAGTAAATATTCTGTGAAAATTTGAAGCGTCTACCTGTTACCGTTTTTAATATTGAGCAAAAAAATACGAAAAAAACACGTTTATTGTATGGGGACCCCCCTTCATATTTTTTTTTTTAATTTTTAGTATTTGTTGTATTAGCGGCAACGGAAATACATCATTTGTGAAAATTTCAGCTTTCTAGCTATCACGGTTTATGAGATACAGCCTGGAGACAGACAGACAGACAGCGAAGTCTTAGTAATAGGGTCCCGTTTTTACCCTTTGGGTACGGAACCCTAAAAATTACAGTATTATTATGACTAATCTTACAATAGGCGGCCTTATCGCTAAGGGGAGGCCTGTGTGAGAGGAAAATTGATACGGAGGGCTTTTGTTGACCGATTTCAATATTATTTGTCAGAAACAACCGATATTCAACTCTTATCTTATCATAATACCCGTTACTCGGAAGCACTTTCAGCCATTGGGCCCTTTTGTAGTTACCCAAACCTTACTTTACACATCCACAACTATTATATAAGAAGTTGAAGAAGTTATATTATATAAGAAGTTGTTTCGTGGCAAGTATTGTCGCAGAGAGTTAGCGCTCGCTCGGCTTACCGTCTGTAGGACAACTAGTATTATAATGGTTGATAGTACCAGCTACAGCCACGGGTAGAACTCAGTGAGCCGCTGTCATTGTCATTACCTTCAACTGATCTACGTGGACAGTCATGATTGTGTTGTGTACTCCTATCTCCTATAATATGAAGCTGTGTGAAGTGTGCTTAGAATGCCATTATTTTTCTGTGTTTAGCACCAATTTATGTAATAAATTTGATTTTACAGTTATTTGTCGTCACCGCAACGAAAGCTTGGCACCTTTGGCTTGCTAGATTTTGTTGGGGCCTCGGAAATGGAGCAATAACGCCGGTAATAAAGTTTGTTTTGCTTTGACTACTACCAAACACGTTTTATTTTGAAAGTGAAACATCTAATGTTGCGGTCAGTCGAGCTATTCATGTCAGTCGAGCTATTCATGTCAGTCGAGCTATTCATGTCAGTCGAGCTATTCATGTCAGTCGAGCTATTCATGTCAGTCGAGCTATTCATGTCAGTCGAGCTATTCATGTCAGTCGAGCTATTCATGTCAGTCGAGCTATTCACGTCAGTCGAGCTATTAATGTCAGTCGAGCTATTCATGTCAGTCGAGCTATTCATGTCAGTCGAGCTATTCACGTCAGTCGAGCTATTCATGTCAGTCGAGCTATTCATGTCAGTCGAGCTATTCATGTCAGTCGAGCTATTCATGTCAGTCGAGCTATTCACGTCAGTCGAGCTATTCATGTCAGTCGAGCTATTCATGTCAGTCAAGCTATTCATGTCAGTCGAGCTATTCATGTCAGTCGAGCTATTCATGTCAGTCGAGCTATTCACGTCAGTCGAGCTATTCATGTCAGTCGAGCTATTCATGTCAGTCGAGCTATTCATGTCAGTCGAGCTATTCATGTCAGTCGAGCTATTCATGTCAGTCGAGCTATTCATGTCAGTCGAGCTGCTGCTATTCATGTCAGTCGAGCTATTCATGTTAGTCGAGCTATTCATGTCAGTCGAGCTATTCATGTCAGTCGAGCTATTCATGTCAGTCGAGCTGCTGCTATTCATGTCAGTCGAGCTATTCATGTTAGTCGAGCTATTCATGTCAGTCGAGCTATTCATGTCAGTCGAGCTATTCATGTCAGTCGAGCTATTCATGTCAGTCGAGCTGCTGCTATTCATGTCAGTCGAGCTATTCACGTCAGTCGAGCTATTCATGTCAGTCGAGCTATTCATGTTAGTCGAGCTATTCATGTCAGTCGAGCTATTCATGTCAGTCGAGCTATTCATGTCAGTCGAGCTATTCATGTCAGTCGAGCTGCTGCTATTCATGTCAGTCGAGCTATTCACGTCAGTCGAGCTATTCATGTCAGTCGAGCTATTCACGTCAGTCGAGCTATTCATGTCAGTCGAGCTATTCATGTCAGTCGAGCTATTCATGTCAGTCGAGCTATTCACGTCAGTCGAGCTATTCATGTCAGTCGAGCTATTCATGTCAGTCGAGCTATTCATGTCAGTCGAGCTATTCATGTCAGTCGAGCTATTCATGTCAGTCGAGCTATTCATGTCAGTCGAGCTATTCATGTCAGTCGAGCTATTCATGTCAGTCGAGCTATTCATGTCAGTCGAGCTATTCATGTCAGTCGAGCTATTCATGTCAGTCGAGCTGCTGCTATTCATGTCAGTCGAGCTATTCACGTCAGTCGAGCTATTCATGTCAGTCGAGCTATTCACGTTAGTCGAGCTATTCATGTCAGTCGAGCTATTCATGTCAGTCGAGCTATTCATGTCAGTCGAGCTATTCATGTCAGTCGAGCTATTCATGTCAGTCGAGCTATTCATGTCAGTCGAGCTATTCATGTCAGTCGAGCTATTCACGTCAGTCGAGCTATTCACGTCAGTCGAGCTATTCATGTCAGTCGCGCTATTCATGTCAGTCGAGCTATTCATGTCAGTCGAGCTATTCATGTCAGTCGAGCTATTCATGTCAGTCGAGCTATTCATGTCAGTCGAGCTATTCACGTCAGTCGAGCTATTCACGTCAGTCGAGCTATTCATGTCAGTCGAGCTATTCACGTCAGTCGAGCTATTCATGTCAGTCGAGCTATTCATGTCAGTCGAGCTATTCATGTCAGTCGAGCTATTCATGTCAGTCGAGCTATTCACGTCAGTCGAGCTATTCACGTCAGTCGAGCTATTCATGTCAGTCGAGCTATTCATGTCAGTCGAGCTATTCATGTCAGTCGAGCTATTCATGTCAGTCGAGCTGCTGCTATTCATGTCAGTCGAGCTATTCACGTCAGTCGAGCTATTCACGTCAGTCGAGCTATTCATGTCAGTCGAGCTATTCATGTTAGTCGAGCTATTCATGTCAGTCGAGCTGCTGCTATTCATGTCAGTCGAGCTATTCACGTCAGTCGAGCTATTCACGTCAGTCGAGCTATTCATGTCAGTCGAGCTATTCATGTCAGTCGAGCTATTCACGTCAGTCGAGCTATTCACGTCAGTCGAGCTATTCATGTCAGTCGAGCTATTCACGTCAGTCGAGCTATTCATGTCAGTCGAGCTATTCATGTCAGTCGAGCTATTCATGTCAGTCGAGCTATTCATGTCAGTCGAGCTATTCATGTTAGTCGAGCTATTCACGTCAGTCGAGCTATTCATGTCAGTCGAGCTATTCATGTCAGTCGAGCTATTCATGTCAGTCGAGCTATTCATGTCAGTCGAGCTATTCATGTCAGTCGAGCTATTCATGTCAGTCGAGCTGCTGCTATTCATGTCAGTCGAGCTATTCACGTCAGTCGAGCTATTCACGTCAGTCGAGCTATTCATGTCAGTCGAGCTATTCATGTTAGTCGAGCTATTCATGTCAGTCGAGCTGCTGCTATTCATGTCAGTCGAGCTATTCACGTCAGTCGAGCTATTCACGTCAGTCGAGCTATTCATGTCAGTCGAGCTATTCATGTTAGTCGAGCTATTCATGTCAGTTGAGCTGCTGCTATTCATGTCAGTCGAGCTATTCACGTCAGTCGAGCTATTTACGTCAGTCGAGCTATTCATGTCAGTCGAGCTATTCATTCGGCTACGATAAGGCGGGAACACTTTCTTTTTTTAAGAATCGGCGTATAGCGCTCGCCCATCTATCTCTTTCGCGCATCACAAATTTTTTTAACATATTAAATCATTGGTTGGGGATATTAGAAAAAATAGAGATGAATTTGTTTATTTAGATACGAGAAAAATTTCAAAAAAGTTTTTTTTTGATCGGAAGTGTAATGTGGTATCTTTGCATAGGAGTTTCAGCCATTTTTTATATTTTATAAGTTTTCTAAACTTACGTAGAGATAATAACATTAGCTACGGAACCTTACCATATGTGTGCCTCGACACGGTATTGACCTTTTATTTTTATTAAGCACCAAAACTTATAGTCTGCTTGTCTGAGATCATAATAATTTTTGAAATCGGACTTTTTATCTATTATTGGTTTTATTTTAACATTGCAAAGGGTAGAGATTACTTGAACTTGAGCTTAGCAGATGAGAAACATCGATACATACATATCATCTTCCTCATTATATTTTTTGGGTTTTCTAAGCAAATCTACTCCATCGTTGACCTCAGCGCGAACAGTATGATGCGAATTGTTGGTCAAGTGCAAGCCTATAGTAATATATAGCAATTAATACGAATAAGACATAATATGTATTTTATCTTGTACCGGATGAGCCCGGGGTTCCAGCAAACAGACGTGGTCGCCCGCATGACCTGTTCCACGTAGATCGCGGTCGCACATTAGCACGTTCTATGTCGCCCCTGAATCGTGCCCGTCGCCACTTAAACGCACTCCTTGCTGCCAACCCTGATTGTGACATCTTTTGTGATAACTGGAAGACTATTTTAAGTACCTCCTTGACTTATTGTGAAAATCTATTGGATCAATGGGACAGGTGTAAAAAGCCTGATGATTCATTGGACTTTGACGATAACCTTTGGTTTTATTGACTTGGTACTCTGAGTACTTACCTGAACGGTATATTTTACTTTGTATGACATAATTATTTTTTTGTATTGACATACTAGGCGTATTGCCCATTTGACATTTTTGTATTGACATTTTAAATGATATTGTATTTATATAATGAATATTTTGTAATCCTCAGACATTTGTTTAAGAATAATTTTTGAATATTGTGAGATAATTGTAATTGGTCTTTTTCCGTTTTTATCTCAATAAACGAATTTATCATTTATCATTTATCATTTTAAAAATCCTGCGTCTGCGTCGCCACATAAGCGACCAGTACCCACCAGCAGGCTCGACACGCACTTTATATGTTTCACAACAAAATAAACCAAGTTGGAATCGTTATTTTTTATTATTTTCAGGTATCAATGATATACGTTTCCGAGATAGCTTCAAAAGAAATCAGGGGAAGGCTCGCCATGATCATTCGTTATATGTTTGTCTTTGGAGTATTTCTAGTGATAACAGTGGGGTCTGTAGTGTCCTACCAAGCACTAAGCTACATGCTGGTGGCTCTATCTATCTGTTATTTTACCGCCTGTTTGTGGGCTCCGGAGACTCCATTTTTCCTGTTGAAGAGGGGCAAAATACCAGCTGCAAAGAAAGCATTGATGAAATTGAATAGTTTTAATGACGATAAGGTACGTAAGGAACATTATTTTTATGATTGTGGATTTAAAGTAGAAGCGTATACTAGTAATATATATACACATGCCCTGTTTGGGCGTACAAAATAATATCTTGGTAGTGAAGCCAGTTTTGGCAATGATGACGCAACAATCGGTCTCTACACCAATAAATTAACAACCTTATGGTTTTTCAGGTGTTGGAAGATAACATAACAGAAATGGATTCTCAAGTGAAACATGAAATGAAGAATCGCGGAACCTTTAAAGAACTATTAACAGGACAGCAGTATCGGAGAGCAATATTGATATCAGTTGGTCCGTCTCCAGTATGTCCGATTTATGGCTCTGCGCTCTGGGCTTCGATTGTAACCAGAAGTACCAAAGCACAAGTTAATTTACTTCTGTGACTTGCAGGTCTGCGGTTCACACACTCGATGACCGGTACGATTGTTATCCAGCAGTATCTGGGCCGGATATTACAAGAAACAAACTCCGATCTTTCCATTTCTAAAGGAATGATAATATATGCCGCCGTGAGGCTTACATCAAGTAAGTATTCATTTGTATTACTTTTAAGCGTGAATGTAGTTAATTTTTATACATTCTACATATAATAATTATTTTGTTGGTCAACTGGACATAGGCTTATTCTTTGTTTTGTTCTTGGTAGTTCTGATCTGATTTCATTTTAGTAGTATCTGTCTCTATGGGTCAGCGCAGACAGAGAGGAATAATGCTCGCGCGGTCTCGGGCATTTTCTCACGGATTGCGTATGCTCGAGAATGTGCGCACTTCGCGAGTAATCCGCATTGGGTTACCATTCTACCGAAACATGCCAGTTTCCGAGGAGTTGGGCATCCCACAGACTACTTGATGCTGCAGTATCAGGATAAGGTTACCATGTCACGGAAATACACTGAAGTAACAGTACACCAAATTTCAAAGCAATCGGAAATATGAAAGTTAATTTATGCCTTCGTCAGCTAGGAAATAAGCTTATGGTCTTCAAAGTTTTAGTAGGTACCTACCTGGTTTTCCCATTTCTTCGGAAATGATTTCCAACGCATTCATCTTTACTGATTTGTCGCTATATGCTCTGCTGTATTGTAATAATTTTTTGTTTCACTCTAACATGTTTAAAATGTAAGAGCGCCATACATATAAAAACATGTTCTAGACAAATCTACTTCTATAAATGATTAAGACGGAATAAAGGACACTTTTTACTATTTCAGGTATTACGTCGTCATTCCTGATAGACAAAGTGGGACGTCGCCCATTACTTATTTATTCGTACTCAGGCGCTTGCCTGACTCTCACTTCTCTCGGAACGCTCTTCTACTTCCACGAAGTTTTGAATAAAACTCCGAACTATTTCGGCTACATCACGCTCCTCAACCTCATGCTGTTCACCATTGTCTGCACTCTGGGCTTCGATAGTGTTAATTTTGTCATAGCACCGGAAATATTTCCTATCAACGTGAAATCGACGGCTTTGACCTGTTTGAATATACTAGTTTCTACCGCCAATTTCATAACTACGAGAGAATATCAAGTCGTAAAAGATTTTAGCGGTTTATATGGTGTATTCTGGGTATTTGCCTGTTTCGCTCTATCAGGCGCGGTGTTTTCGTATATTGTAGTGCCTGAAACGAAAGGTAAAAGTTTGAGAGAGATTCAGTTAGAACTACAAGGTGAAATGTATGATGAAGCCAATGAAGAGTTGCGGAAGAACAAGGAACAAACAGACAACCAAGAGGTAAAGAATGTTGAAAATGGTGATGAAACAACTAATCTGAAAGCATGATAAAAATATTTTAAAATATCACAAGGTTATATCGATATCAAAATATGTATTGAAGTACTTTATATCAGCTGTTGCGGTTAGAAACAATCATTCTGTACTTACTAATGCAAGTATTTATTTGAAATCTATAGAGAGAGACCTATGTGTAAGTAAATAAATTAATTACGAAATTATTCTTATTTATTAATAATCTATAAATTTATTAACTCACATAAATTATACTAAAACTAAAAAAAAAATATTTGTAAAACTGAGTAATTGGAGATTATTTAAAATATCCACAGGCATCAAAAGTCTTTGGATTTTTTAATATTCTATTAAGTCTATTATTAACAAATACCCAACTATTTATTATGCTTTAGTAGCGCTCGTGGCGTAGTTTGACTTGGTGTTTTCGTACGATCACCAATGTCAAGCAACGGATGGACCGGTCAGTCTTTGGATCGGTGATCGTGAGTGGCATTTCTTTCTGAGCGCTACCGTGGGTCGGAAGATACGTTAAATTGTAGGTCCCAGTTGTTTGTTTTTAAAAAAACAGCAATCATCAAGCAAGTAATAGTTACGCCATGTCCGTCTGTCTGTATGTCCGCGGTTTTACTCAAATAGTTTTAGGTACCAGAAAGCTGTCATTTGGCACGGACATCAATATTAACCATGCCGAGAAAGTCGCGAATATACCTATATATATTTTCCCTACATGAATTATTTTTTCTTATTTATCCCATCCGGTGGAATATCATTGGATTGGCCATTTATTTACTCATCATGAGCTTGTGGATAACCGTGACAGGTATAGAAACACATAGTTTTATCTTTTGAAATTTTATTCCTAAAAGATTTTGTGGATATTAGTTTAATTACGTGTGTTTAATCGCCGATAACTCCGCTATTCGTGGTCTACGATCGAGCACCAATTCAGTAATGGTTGCTCGCTTCAGTCGAGGCAGGCACTCGTGCGCATCAGCATACGCTGAAAGAGTGCCCAGCATGGGCCAGCGAGCGCCGTGACCCCATCGGCGCAGTCGGGGCGGATTCCCAGCATTGCTCCGCGCAATGTTGGTTGATGAGACGAATTGGACGGCGGTAGTTTCCTTCTGTGAGCAGGTGATCCTCCAGAAGGAAACAGCGGAACGCGAACGGGAGATCGTCTCCGATCTCCCCATGCGCCGCCGGAGAGCCGGGAGCCGTCGGAGGCTGTTCCAGGACAGCCTCCAACCCCCCTAAACGGGCCGTGGGCGGCAGACTCGGGGGAGTCTGCTGTCCTTAAAGCGTTGCCCCGAGATGCCACTCCGAGATGGTGGAGCGGAGATAGCCCCTATCGAGAAGGGTCCTAGAGGACCAGCGCCTCCGGGTCCGTGGACGAGTTTCAGTGACGCACCCATGGGCCCGGCACACACAAGCGCCGAGACGAAACACCCCAGGGGTTTTAGTGGGTAGCCCGGCATACCGGTTGACTGGGCTAGACTATCCGGCACACCGGTCAACTGGGCGGGACTCCCACATAACCACGCAGCCTCCCCCGGGGCGCAGTGGTATCCATAAAGGGTTTCCCCTGGGTAACAAAAAAAATAAAAAAAAGGCACTCGTGCGCATATTCCCATCGCATGTGTCACGGCTTGCACGCAGCCATGATAGTGGTTGCATGCAAGCTGTCTACAATATTGAGTTGCATTCGGGGTTTCTGAACTCAACTACAATAATTAGTCGTCGTGTGTCGTAATTTCATATGTGTTATGTTCATAATATGTCGGTTTCATACCTCAACATTAAGTAAACACTCAACCATTTCGATTGCTAGTCAAATACTTAGAAATAATTTTTCACAAGCGAAAGGCAGACTGATAGTGGCTGTCTACACTCTATATCTGTAATGTTTGTTCGTGGCTTTATTTAGACTGTGTGGAAAAATCTACTTATTTTCTTATCTGAATGGGACTAATAAAATTTGAGTTTTTAACAAACAGATACAAATGTTTATTTATAGTACGTCTACAAATGTTAATCCTAATACACTTAACGTAGTGGTAAACTTCGCATATGCATCAGATAAAAAGAGTCTCATAATGTTCCATATTATTTTTCATTACTCATATTCTGAAAGTAGGTCTGAAGTTGCCTGAGGAGCGGGTTGAAAGTAATACTTTCAGCCCTAGGGAGAATCGCTTTCAACTGCCAGCTGTCAACTTAAAAAAAAAACTAGTTCTATTTTCACATTTCTATTGAGCCATGTCCAACTTTCTTTAAAGCCACTCAATTACCTACAGCGCGCTGTAAAATTTAAATAACATAAAGATAAGTATTGATTAAAGAATATATATTTTTACCCGACTGCGAAAGAAGGAGGGTTATGTTTTTCGGGTGTATGTATGTATATTTCTTTGGCACGCCCTAGAGCCTAAACGGCTTGTCGTATTTTTATGTGAGTGGTGTCAATAGATTCGTATTAATCGTGTCGTGAGAGTGACACTGGGTACATCAAAATTAAAAAAAACAAATTTAAGGATTTTTGGCGGCAAAAAGTAATAAAAAAAAAAAAATGTTGTCAAAATACATCGAGTGTGGTATCGAAATAAATAATTTTTAACAGTGATTACGAATATATACATAACTTATATGTTTTATTGGAGTTTGGAATAGGAAATGCTAATAAATCACTTCACACTATAAAATAACAAGTATCAATGTTAAAAGAAAAACAAAATACCCGACTGCAGAAAAGAGGTTTTTGCAGCCTAACTTACGATTTCTTTACGCTTAATACGCTGTTGAGTTTACGTTTTTTGTGAGAAAGTAGTATGCGTACAATTGCTGTAAAAGATTATTGCGCATTCCTTAGAAAAAATCTAGTAAAATCACTTGCTTATTACGATTTTTATTACAAAAAAATATAGCCTTTGACACTCAGCAAGTGAAAACGAATCTAACGACACCTCTCACATCAAAATCGGTCAAGCCCTTTAGACTTTAGGCGATCATATAGAAACATACAGATATACATACATACCCACATACATACATACACTCGAAACACCCCCCCCTCTCCCCTCTCCTTACCTTAAAACACAATTGTAATGGAACAGGTGTTGGTGATATTTTTGAGGTAGGAAATTTTACCCGTTCCCGCAGGAATCCTGGGATAAAAAGTATCTTATGTGTTAATCCAGATTATAAACTAGCTGTGTGCCAAATTTCAGCCAAACCCGTCAAGCCGTTTTACTGTGAAGAAGTAACAAACTAACACAAACTTCGCATTTATATTATAAGTGTGATGTGATTTATTAGCATTTCCTGTTCCAAACTGCAATAAAACATATAAGTTATATATACCTAGTCTTGCCATAAATATTATCACGAAGAAAAAAATTATTTTTTATTGCAAATAATATTTATTACTTTTACAGTGTGTTAGTTTAATACATAAATATAAAACAATTTAAAATATAAAAGCTTATTCGAAGTGGTCTCCATTGGCTGCAATACAGTCCTTTAAACTTTGAGGCCAATGATAATAGAAGCACGCACTCTTTCCATGGGAAAATTATTCACTGCCAATCGTATGGATTGTTTTAGGGACTCCAAATTATCATGGCGTTTAGAGAAAGCCATACTCTCTAAAACTGACCATAAATCATAATCCAGCGGATTAAGATCAGGACTAGACGACGGCCAGTCTTCAGCTCTGATGAAGTCCGAAACGTTCACTTCCAACCAAGACTGCGTGGACCGAGCTTTATGACCTGGCGCCGAGTCTTGTTGGAAGGACCATACTTGGTTATTGAACATGGTGTTGTTAAAGGGCTTAACTACCTTCTCAAGAATGGTATTTTGATACACTTGTGCCGATGTTTTGATACCTTTTTCACAAAAATATGGCTCAGTCACTCCTTCATAGCTAACACCCCACCAAACCATCACTGAAGTCGGATAATGCCCACGTTGCACTCTGTCGACTAATTGGGAAGCTTTCTTAGAGCTTTGAGTATAAATACGGTCATTTTGTTTGTTAAAATGTTGCTCAATTGTAAAGATTTTCTCATCCGTTAACAAAATTTTTCTGTGACCTCCCTTTGCGTACCGCTCCAGTATTTGTTTCGATTTTACCACCCTATTCTTTTTTAAATTATCAGTTAAAAAATGACCAGTGCGTCTCTTATAGGCTGCAAGTCCTAAGTCATCTTTTAAAATACGCGACATGGTTCTGGGTGCTATCTTCATCTCCCGAGATAAAATCTTTTGCTTTCGGACAGGATTTCTTCGAATTCTTTCCCTTACTGCTTTGACCACCTTTTTCGTACGAACACTACGTGGACGGCCAGATCTTTTTCTGTCACAAACAGAGGAGGTCTCATTGTACTTATTAATAGCCCGGTACACAAACATTTGACTAATACCAAGCGTATGGAGAGTTTAAAAAAATGCATTTGGCTCCATACCAACTTTGTGTAATGCAATCACAGCGATTCGGTTCTCTTTATCACCCCACTCCATTTTAATATCGCAAAATATTGTACAATGTATTGGCGCCAAAATTAGAAAACTCAATGTACAATCGTATAAAAATGACAGATTCCAAATTCAAATGTAATATCTTTCTTATTTTTAACTGTAACAGTATTTATGGCCAGACTAAGTATTCGTAATCACCGTTAAAAACTCTTTATTTCGATACCACACTCCATGTATTTTGAAAACTTTTTTTTTTATGAGATTACTTTTGGCCGCCAAAAATCCTTAATTTTGTTTTTTTTTTTATTTTGATGTACCCAGTGTCACTCTCACGACTAAGACGAATCTATTGACACCACTCACATCAAAATCGGTCAAGCCGTTTAGGCTCTAGGGCGTGCCAAAGAAATAGGTATACATACATACATACGCTCGAAAAACATAACCCTCCTTCTTTCGCAGTCGGGTAAAAATGCGAAGTTTGTGTCAGTTTGTTACTTCTTCACGGTAAAACGGCTTGACGGGTTTAGCTGAAATTTGGCGCACAGGTAGTTTATAATCTAGATTAACACATAAGATACTTTTTATCCCGGGATTCCCGCGGGAACGGGAAAAAAATATTTTTAATTGTGTTTTAAGGTAAGGAGAGGGGAGAAGGGAGGGCTAGGTAGAAGGGGGGGGGGTGTTTCGAGTGTATGTATGTATGTGGGTATGTATGTATATCTGTATGTTTCTTTAAGATCGCCTAAAGCCTAAAGGGCTTGACCGATTTTGATGTGAGAGGTGTCGTTAGATTCGTTTTCACTTGCTGAGTGTCATAGGCTTGTCATAGGCTATATTTTTTGTTATAAAAATCATACATCTCTCACAAATAAACAAACGCGTGTTTTTTGTAACTTCCAAAGAACTTTTTCGTTATAAACAAGTGATTTTACTAGATTTTTTTCTAAAGAATGTGCAATAATCTTTTACAGCGATTGTACACATACTTTCTCACAAAAAACATACACTCAACAGAAAAGAAATCGTAAGTTGGGCTGCAAATACTTGCTGCGATACTTGTTTAAATAACTATTATAATTTAGTTTCAACAATTTCTTTAAAATAACATAGATTTGGACAAAATATTTACCATTTTTAATTATGAAAATGAAAAATATTGGCTGAATAGATTGCCGGCCACAGAAAAAAAAACAAAATAGGCGGGAAAGCAGCAGTCCGATCATCATTGGTTTTTTAATTTACTCATTTTTTCTGTAGCTAATTCGTGTTTTTATTTTTACTTTCCTTGTATTCGTAATGAAAAGCACAGTGTTTACCTCGGGTTAAAGACTTATTTAGTCCCTCGAACTATTGGCGCCCTCACTTCGTTCGTGCGCCAAACCCCGTCTCGGTACTGAATAAGTTACTTTCACCCCTAGGGTAACAATGTACTATTTCATTCGAAGTCGAAGTCGTGTCGAAGTTTATTCGCCTTTTGGCAAACTCGAAACTATACCAAAATAAATAAGTATCGCCTTTTCGTTTGCACAATTTGAATTTTTAGCCTTATTTGATATAATTACCAATTAATTTTAAAAGAAACGCAAACAAGTACCTATGGCAAATCGCAGGAGGAAGATAAGAACTACCTTCTTATTACCAGCATGCTAGGCCAAGTGGTAAACATTTATATTACCAGCATGCTAGGCCAAGTGGTAAACATTTCTATTACCAGCATGCTAGGCCAAGTGGAAAACATTTCTATTTCTACAAACGTTTACGCTTCGAAACGCTAAGAGACTGTGACGTGCCGTCACGTGACATTTCGTTAGCTAATGACAATCCCTTACATTTACTTTTCTATTCTACTGGCGATCACGAAATTAGAGTGCCACTTGTCTAACCCCACAGCCCCTTAATTGTAATTTAATGAGCACGCAGGACAGACCGCGGGACAGAGCTCGTGTAGCAGTGAGTCGAGCGAGAGGCTCGTGTGAGCAAAGCATATTGATGTGTTGGTGGAGGCGGTTGACAGCGGAGCCTGATCGAGAGCCGCTAATTACTGCCGGTGTACACGCGCCCTAACAGTGACCACAGTATGGGCATGTCTTCCCACCTGCCGATTTGGCGGCTAAACGTAGGTGTCAAACTCTGGGGAACTACAGAACCACTATATTCTATTTAATTGTACTTACTTTTTGTTTGTGTGTGTGTATGATTTTTGAAGTGAAAACTTCTTTAGCGGCGTTGTGCACTTTTGGGATGGGTAAAAAATATTAAACTCGCGTCAGGACACGTGACCTGATCGAAAATTCGTAAGACGGCGCAGGGCGCTTGCGCGTGCGTGTGTGTGTGTGTGTGTGTGTGCTTGTACTACGCGCATCCACGGATGGTGACTGCTGTTGGCTCGACCGTCTGTATACTTATAAAATTCCTGTATATAAAGTGTTTAAAATATGGAAATTGAACAAAGTGCATCTATTAATGAAATATACGGGAAATTAAGTATTTAACCACATTAATGATAGTACTTTTATACTGATAAATAAAGTAATTCGTGCGAAATTATTCTCTAACCATTCCAAAATATTCAAAAATGCACAACGTTATGCGTTAATGTTCGAGTTTTCACTTCTGCCGGCACTCCCGGAGTGCAACCCGTTGTTTTTTTGTAAATTCTTGTGTCTTCTGCATATAAATCTATGTCTATTATCTCTATTGTATACATGATTACTGTTAATCAGTTAGCATCTTTTTAAGAGTGGTATCAGTATATTAAAACAAACAACGTTTGTTTGAATGAAGCAGATTTTCCTATACGTAGTAATGTGCTCTGTGGACCCGGAACCGGAAGCTGCTCGATGTCATCGATGTCAGAGTCCCTCTGTCTACTAATCCGCACAGATCTCGCTCTCACAACACACAGTAATCACACTATCCTTATATAGAAACACACCGGGTGTTTGAAGTGTTCCTACTGGAAGCTCAGTACTGTTGCATAGATTAGGTAAATATGGCGCGTCCACTTGGCGGGCTGGTTGACAACTTGACACACGATCTCTCCCACCAGGTAGATTAATTATGTTGTTATCGACGAAGTATGACAAGCGAAGGGGGGGGGGGTGTAGGGGAGGGGTAGGGGTACCTTTCACGGCTCTCACACTTGCGACGTTAATGATAAAGTTACTCTGTAACAGCCATAGTTAATGAAGTCATTACCATATTTCACGAAAATAAAATCCACGAAAAAAGTAACCCGAGTTGACCAATACTCAATACTCATATACCTAACCTGACGAATGACGAACTTAAGTTCGTCATTCGTCAGATTTTGAATTGAAATTATTTCCCCGTTTTGAAAATCGAAATTATTTTAATCGTGTCAGTGGTGTAAAGGTTGCCCTGTTAGACCCCGGACGTTTTGAGCGGAGACGCGGAGATTCGTGTCACCTCGTCTTGTCTTAGCTGTGTGTAGACCTCCTCGCGGTTCTCGAGTGTCGGGTGGACTCGGAACTGTACAAGATAATCATGTTTCTAAGTAAATGTTGTTAATAAAGTTCTGCTTTATATTTTGACACTATGGTAGACTATGGCCTTACCCTTCTCACAATGAGAAGATGGTTCACGCCCAGCAGTGGGACAGTTTGTATAAACAGGGCTGATAAAAAAATTAAATCGGCCAAGTGTGAGTCGGACTCGCGCACGAAGGGTTCCCTACTATCATCTATAATAGAAAATCACGTTTGTTGTAGGTACCTAGTCTTGCCATAAATAATGTCACGAAGAAAAAAAAATTTTTTATTGCAAATAATATTTATTACTTTTACAGTGTGTTAGTTTAATACATAAATATAAAACAATTTAAAATATAAAAGCTTATTCGAAGTGGTCTCCATTGGCTGCAATACAGTCCTTTAAACGTTGAGGCCAGTTATCAATAGAAGCACGCACTCTTTCCATGGGAAAATTCTTCACTGCCAATCGTATGGATTGTTTTATGGACTCCAAATTATCATGGCGTTTAGAGCAAGCCATACTCTCTAAAACTGATCATAAATAATAATCCAGCGGATTAAGATCAGGACTAGACGACGGCCAGTCTTCAGCTCTGATGAAGTCCGAAACGTTCACTTCCAACCAAGACTGCGTGGACCGAGCTTTATGACCTGGCGCCGAGTCTTGTTGGAAGGACCATACTTGGTTATTGAACATGGTGTTGTTAAGGGGCTTAACTACCTTCTCAAGAATGGTATTTTGATACACTTGTGCCGTACCTTTTTCACAAAAATATGGCTCAGTCACTCCTTCATAGCTAACACCCCACCAAACCATCACTGAAGTCGGATAATGCCCACGTTGCACTCTGTCGACTAATTGGGAAGCTTCCTTAGCAGCTTTGAGCATAAATACGGTCATTTTGTTTGTTAAAATGTTGCTCAATTGTAAAGATTTTCTCATCCGTAAACAAAATTTTTCTGTGACCTCCCTTTGCGTACCGCTTCAGTAGTTGTTTCGATTTTACCACCCTATTCTTTTTTAAATTATCAGTTAAAAAATGACCAGTGCGTCTCTTATAGGCTGCAAGTCCTAAGTCATCTTTTAAAATACGCGACATGGTTCTGGGTGCTATCTTCATCTCCCGAGATAAAATCTTTTGCTTTCGGACAGGATTTCTTCGAATTCTTTCCCTTACTACTTTGACCACCTTTTTCGTACGAACACTACGTGGACAGCCAGATCTTTTTCTGACACAAACAGAGGAGGTCTCATTGTACCTATTAATAGCCCGGTACACAAACATTTGACTAATACCAAGCGTATGGAGAGTTTTAAAAATTGCATTTGGCTCCATACCAACTTTGTGTAATGCAATCACAGCGATTCGGTTCTCTTTATCACCCCACTCCATTTTAATATCGCAAAATATTGTACAATGTATTGGCGCCAAAATTTGAAAACTCAATGAACAATCGTATAATAATCGGCCAAGTGCGAGTCGGACTCGCGCACGAAGGGTTCCGTACTATCATCTATAATAGAAAATCGTATAAAATAACGAGAAATCAACGAAATTCCAAGTAGTAAATTGTAAACTTATAGGTAGGTTTTCGATACACATCCGGGCAGCATGGCTCGCTCCGTGATGTTACCTCCCCCGTTACACGCGCGGCCGTTGTTTAGCAACCGCTTCGCGCTCGCGCCACCACCACACCGCGGCGCGGCGCTCGCACCGCGTTTAGATGCACGGATTATTTTCATTTTGTGAGTTTTTATGTATTAGATTAGATATTTATTTTTATAGTTAGTATATTTCTAAATATTTACTTACAAATATTCAAGTTTCTACCTGTTAATTAAGATCGAGTAAAAATTGCTTAAAAATTACGTTTGTTGTATGGGAGCCCCCCTTTAATATTTACTTTATTGTTATTTAATTATTTATTTTGAAAGGTAATATACAAGTAAATATTCTGTAAAAATTTGAAGCGTCTACCTGTTACCGTTTTTAATATTGAGCAAAAAAATACGAAAAAAACACGTTTATTGTATGGGGACCCCCCTTCATATTTTATTTTTTTGAATTTTTCTAACACAGTGCTTTTTGCCAAATTTCAGATTTCTAGGTCAACTGGAAGTACCCCATAGGTTTTGATTCCTCTGTGAGTGTCGAAATGTGCATTTTTTACGACATATTCGGCTGTAACTTTTTTTTACGAAAACTGAGAAATTTTATTTTTCTTTCTGCAGCTAGATACTATGGATCTGCGTATATGGTTTTTATTTCAATTCGATACCTTTACGCGTTCCCGAGATAAAGGTCTTGACACCCGGACAGACGGACAACAAAGTGATCCTATAAGGGTTCCGTTTTTTCCTTTTGAGGTACGGATCCCACAAAAAATAAGTAAATGAAAACCTATCGGTTACAAATCAAACTACCCGACTGGGAAAGGTAGGTCTGGGAAAATAATTGAACCTTATTCCTTCCACACACAACAGATGAATCTAATGCCACCACATGAGGAAAATGTGAAAATACGTGCAGTAGAAGCTAATGCTTGGAACGTCGCCGCACGGTCTAGCCAGATAGCTAGGTGCTAGCTTGTCGGTTTTTACTGGATTCGGTGAGTGTGCATCTGATCTGTATGATCTAATTCCCTCTAGTCCTTTTTCTATCGGACGGTTAGAAACATAGAAAGCGTCATCGTTTCATGGCGGATATTCCAGAAGGCCGAACGAAACGTTTTAATTCCACATTTATCGTACCTACGGAATTAGTTATTTTTCGCTAAATTGAATTTAATACGCTTCCTGCGTGGATTTTCGCCGATGGATACAATCTGGGTGTCTTTAAATCGCGAGTGAATCGGTTTATTCTAGGTAAGAGCGCTTCATCGTAGACCGTAACATCGCTTAACATCAAGTGAGTTGTCAACCTATATTGTATAAAAAAGTGTATTTTCTATCTTTAAATCTGTACTAAGAAAATTGACTTGTGAACTCCATCGTTTCATAATATTTTGGTTGCACCCCCGCGCCCCGCGCCCCGCTTCCTGCGGCGCGTATATATAGGGTACGGATAATTGGATTTGCGGAAATTAATATGTAGGGAAAATATTGGTGTCGGCGACAATTTCCTTCCCTTGCGGAATAGAAATAACAAGTGCGTAGGAGCTGAGCTCGAGCGAACTAATTCGCAGATTTATCATATTTCTGCGGCGATGTTCTGGTCGGGATGAATATCGGTTCCTTTTCATAAACGATGCAATAATTATAAGGTACTCACGGTGTTGTTAACATGCATGCATCTAGCTAGCTTATGTAATAGAGCTTATTATACTGCTGGGAGGAATATTATACCAAGAAGTAATGTTTAGTTTATTATACTGGTGGGAGAAATATTCCACCAAGAAGTAATGTCTAGCTTATTATACTGGTAGGAGAAATATTATACCAAGAAGTAATGTTTAGTTTATTATACTGGTGGGAGAAATATTATACCAAGAAGTAATGTCTAGCTTATTATACTGGTGGGAGAAATATTATACCAAGAAGTAATGTCTAGCTTATTATACTGCTGGGAGGAATATTATACCAAGAAGTAATGTTTAGTTTATTATACTGGTGGGATAAATATTATACCAAGATGTAATGTCTAGCTTATTATACTGGTGGGAGAAATATTATACCAAGAAGTAGTGTCTAGCTTATTATACTGGTGGGAGAAATATTATACCAAGAAGTAATGTCTAGCTTATTATACTGGTGGGAGAAATATTATACCAAGAAGTAATGTTTAGTTTATTATACTGGTGGGAGAAATATTATACCAAGAAGTAATTTCTAGTTTATTATACTGGTGGGAGAAATATTACACCAAGAAGTAATGTTTAGTTTATTATACTGGTGGGAGAAATATTATACCAAGAAGTAATGTCTAGCTTATTATACTGGTGGGAGAAATATTATACCAAGAAGTAATGTCTAGCTTATTATACTGGTGGGAGAAATATTATACCAAGAAGTAATGTTTAGTTTATTATACTGGTGGGAGAAATATTATACCAAGAAGTAATGTCTAGCTTATTATACTGGTGGGAGAAATATTATACCAAGAAGTAATGTCTAGCTTATTATACTGGTGGGATGAATATTATACCAAGAAATAATGATTTTTCTTGTATTTAGGTCTGACGATTCCAAGTTTATTTCTATCGCTATATCTTTCCTACTCGTCTTTGAATATTACTGTTTACTCTAGTAGGTAGTATTGAAGTGTTCCATGTCTGCCTGTTTCTTTAAGTCTACAACTATATACCTAGTCTTGCCATAAATATTGTCACGAAGAAAAAAATTTTTTTTTTATTGCAAATAATATTTATTACTTTTACAGTGTGTTAGTTTAATACATAAATATAAAACAATTTAAAATATAAAAGCTTATTCGAAGTGGTCTCCATTGGCTGCAATACAGTCCTTTAAACGTTGAGGCCAGTTATCAATAGAAGCACGCACTCTTTCCATGGGAAAATTCTTCACTGCCAATCGTATGGATTGTTTTAGGGACTCCAAATTATCATGGCGTTTAGAGCAAGCCATACTCTCTAAAACTGACCATAAATCATAATCCAGCGGATTAAGATCAGGACTAGACGACGGCCAGTCTTCATCTCTGATGAAGTCCGAAACTTTCACTTCCAACGAAGACTGCGTGGACCGAGCTTTATGACCTGGCACCGAGTCTTGTTGGAAGGACCATACTTGGTTATTGAACATGGTGTTGTTAAGGGGCTTAACTACCTTCTCAAGAATGGTATTTTGATACACTTGTGCCGATGTTTTGATACCTTTTTCACAAAAATATGGCTCAGTCACTCCTTCATAGCTAACACCCCACCAAACCATCACTGAAGTCGGATAATGCCCACGTTGCACTCTGTCGACTAATTAGGAAGCTTTCTTAGAGCTTTGAGTATAAATACGGTCATTTTGTTTGTTAAAATGTTGCTCAATTGTAAAGATTTTCTCATCCGTAAACAAAATTTTTCTGTGACCTCCCTTTGCGTACCGCTTCAGTATTTGTTTCGATTTTACCACCCTATTCTTTTTTAAATTGTCAGTTAAAAAATGACCAGTGCGTCTCTTATAGGCTGCAAGTCCTAAGTCATCTTTTAAAATACGCGACATGGTTCTGGGTGCTATCTTCATCTCCCGAGATAAAATCTTTTGCTTTCGGACAGGATTTCTTCGAATTCTTTCCCTTACTGCTTTGACCACCTTTTTCGTACGAACACTACGTGGACGGCCAGATCTTTTTCTGTCACAAACAGAGGAGGTCTCATTGTACCTATTAATAGCCCGGTACACAAACATTTGACTAATACCAAGCGTATGGAGAGTTTTAAAAATTGCATTTGGCTCCATACCAACTTTGTGTAATGCAATCACAGCGATTCGGTTCTCTTTATCACCCCACTCCATTTTAATATCGCAAAATATTGTACAATGTATTGGCGCCAAAATTAGAAAACCCAATGAACAATCGTATAAAAATGACAGATTCCAAATTCAAATGTAATATCTTTCTTATTTTTAACTGTAACAGTATTTATGGCCAGACTAAGTATATTGAACATGTACTCAAATAGACGACTAACACACCACGGACTATGTATATATATATATATATATATATATTGAACATGTACTCAAATAGACGACTAACACACCACGGACTATGAAATATTTTTCATTTCCAATTCTTCTAAATTGTTCCTCATACTCATGACAAATGTTTTTGCTCTAATGGGTACAAAGAATAAAAAAAAAAAAACCGATAAAATCTTTTGCTCACCTCATGTAGACTCTTAGTCTACATGAGGTGAGCAAAAGATTTTATCTCGGGAGATGAAGATAGCACCCAGAACCATGTCGCGTATTTTAAAAGATGACTTAGGACTTGCAGCCTATAAGAGACGCACTGGTCATTTTTTAACTGATAATTTAAAAAAGAATAGGGTGGTAAAATCGAAACAACTACTGAAGCGGTACGCAAAGGGAGGTCACAGAAAAATTTTGTTTACGGATGAGAAAATCTTTACAATTGAGCAACATTTTAACAAACAAAATGACCGTATTTATGCTCAAAGCTCTAAGGAAGCTTTCCAATTAGTCGACAGAGTGCAACGTGGGCATTATCCGACTTCAGTGATGGTTTGGTGGGGTGTTAGCTATGAAGGAGTGACTGAGCCATATTTTTGTGAAAAAGGTATCAAAACATCGGCACAAGTGTATCAAAATACCATTCTTGAGAAGGTAGTTAAGCCCCTTAACAACACCATGTTCAATAACCAAGTATGGTCCTTCCAACAAGACTCGGCGCCAGGTCATAAAGCTCGGTCCACGCAGTCTTGGTTGGAAGTGAACGTTTCGGACTTCATCAGAGCTGAAGACTGGCCGTCGTCTAGTCCTGATCTTAATCCGCTGGATTATGATTTATGGTCAGTTTTAGAGAGTATGGCTTGCTCTAAACGCCATGATAATTTGGAGTCCCTAAAACAATCCATACGATTGGCAGTGAAGAATTTTCCCATGGAAAGAGTGCGTGCTTCTATTGATAACTGGCCTCAACGTTTAAAGGACTGTATTGCAGCCAATGGAGACCACTTCGAATAAGCTTTTATATTTTAAATTGTTTTATATTTATGTATTAAACTAACACACTGTAAAAGTAATAAATATTATTTGCAATAAAAAAAAAAAAAATTCTTCGTGACAATATTTATGGCAAGACTAGGTAATGTTCAAAATTAATGAAATGTGTACATGTAAGTGAACTCATGTGCACAGAATTCGCCTTATTTACAGTAAGTCTTTGCTCATGTGATTATAATGTAACTTTAGGATCAGTTAAGTTGCATAAATGCCAAGCAGATTTTTCTACTCGAGAAAATAAGTGAACTAAAAAAATTCCCGGCTACGTTAAGATGAAAATTTTTGTATTGCACTCGGCTGAAAAGTTATTTTATCTCGTGTCTTCTTGAATCCTTCGCTTGCTCTGGATTCAACTGTCAGACACTCGACGGTAAAATACAACTTTCCAGCCTAGTACAATAAATAACTATTGCTTACCTATTACATGGTAGGGAGATGGGAATGCCATTGGTGAGGAGACAAAGCGATAAAAGACGTGATGATGACGCTATGGAAGCCACTTCGAAAATATAAAAGGTAGCATAATGAAAATAATACGTTACAAATATCTCTCCAATCACGCATTTTACAAAATTCATCTGCTGAGTATCACTGTTGATAAGGATATCAGCATAGGTTCCATAAAATGGTACAAGGAGTACTTTTCCCGTTTCGGCGATTATACGTAGATAGTTACAGCAAATGGAAATGGTAAAATTAAAATTTATAAACTGGTTGAGATCATTTGCCACACAACGCCATTTCGGGATGCTTTGGGGTTGGGTAAATAAGTTGAGTACTAACCCGAAGAAGAATAGGCGGAAAATGATGATGTCCAAGTAGCAAAATTAAGTTGAATTATGTCGTATTGTATCGAACCTATTCCTAATGTGAATATCTCCGTACAAAAGTATTTACTTCTGAAACATGCAAATTGCTTCGTTAAGTTGTTTCGGTGCGATACTGGCAAGCTTTCAAAAAGTTAGGTAAGTCGTGAGCACTGAATATTAAAATTTGACGCAATCTACGAGTGAAACTTAGAAATAACCGAGTTTGTAGGAGCTCCTCGAGACTCGCCATTGCGGTGCTATTTAGTATTGAGGGAAGTAAAGTGCGGAAACACGGCATCAAGGATACTTAGAAATGTTGTTCGTTTATCTAACTTAGAACTTTGACCTTCACTTGTTCAGAATAATAATTATACGGCAATGAAGCTACTGCGTTCGTCATTTGTTACTTTATTTTAAAATCTATTTATTCGTGGTACTGTGCGGAATCTAGAACATGACAATTTTTAGTTTCATTCCCGCATTATTACCCGACTGCGAAAGAAGGAGGTTATGTTTTTCGAGTGTATGTATTTATATTTCTTTGGCACGCCCTAGAGCCTAAGCGGCTTGTCGTATTTTTATATGATATATACACTAAAATAAAACAAAAAAAAAATTAAGGATTTTTGGCGGCAAAAAGTAATTTCAAAAAAAATTATGTTTTCTAAATACATCGAGTGTGGTATCAAAATAAAGAATTTTTAACGGTGATTACGAATATATATATATAGCTTATATGTTTTATTGCAGTTTGGAATAGGAAATGCTAATAAATCACTTCACACTTATAATATAATTATGCGAAGTTTGTGTTAGTTTGTTACTTCTTCACGGTAAAACGGCTTGACGAGTTTGGCTGAAATTTGGCTTAAGGTAATCTGGACTAACACATAAGATACTTTTTATCCCGGTATTCCCGCGGGAACGGGTAAAACAGGATTAAACCCATTTCATACCTCAAAAAAATCACCGACAACTGTTCCATTATAATTGTGTTTTAAGGAGAGGGGAGAAGGGAGGCAGAGGAGGAGGGAGGGGGAGAGGGGAGATGAGGGAGAGATAGAGGGGAGAGAGCCAAGTTCTGTCAGTCAAGATGAGTAACATATAACATATATTATCATAGAGACAGAGATGTATGTTTGTATGTATGAGGGTATGCATGTATGTATCTATATGACAGCTTATAGCCTAAACTGCTTGTCTGATTTTGATGTGCAAAGTGTCATTAGATTCGTCTTCATTTCCAGAGTGTCATAGGCTATAATATTTTGTAATAATAATAAGACATCTCTTGCAAAAATAAAAATGCTTTTTTTTTGTAACCTTCAACGAACTATTTCGTAACAAACAAGTGACTACTATAATTATTCTAAAGAATGCTCATTTATAATATTTTACAGGGATTTTACGCATACTTTCACAGAAAAAACATACACTCAACAGCGTATCAAGTGTAACGAAATCGTAAGTTAGACTGCAAAAAAGACTGCATTTCTGCAGTCGGGTATTTTGTTATTCTTTTGATAAACATACTTGTTTTAAATGAACTATCGATCGACACAACAAATTCATGGGATAGACGAGGAAAAAATCATATACACGCAGCGGAGGTACCCTAAATCTTTTTTTTTTACAAAGTTTTATCGACACGATAAATATGATCTTAGTAAGTACACATTATATTCTCTTTGGTAAGTACTAAAAACCTGTGATTTGGCATAAGTATACAAGTTGGACTACAGCTATCTACTATTAAGCATTTTTAGACTTTAGACGGGCTGATTTAGCAAATTTCTGAGGATTTTTTTATGACTCCAAAACTGTAAGAACGAGATAACCTGTCCAAGGGTTAGTAATCCGTACTGAGAACGTTGTAACTATTCTACACTAAGTTCTCAAGTGTCACGTGTCCGGAACACCGCCGGCGCCCGCGCTCCCGCGTTCAATAAATCAAATATTTTATTCAAAACGGGTTTAAATTGTTATCGCTTACCTTCCAAAGCGTTCACTACGAAACATGGAAGATATGTATTCAAGATTTCCGCCATAAATTTCTGCCAGGATTTATCCAAATCAGAAGATAGGTGAAATTATTTGTCCTGCAGTTGAGCTGGCGGTCTCTAAAGTTCTGTCGAACCCAGATTACAGTCTGTTTGGAAAGGGAACTATTGGTGCCAAAATGAGAAGTGACGTCTCTATTGTGTCGCTAACGGAACAAATAATGGAACAAGAACAGCAGCGCCCTCAATGACACATTAATTATCTACACAAACAGACTCTTAATTCGATTTAGTTTGAAAGTTACGCTGCCACAGACAGACACTTGAAACTTATAGCACCCCTCTTTTTGGGTGGAGGTTAACAACAGAACAATCAGGTCAGTTTCGTTGTCATAGGTAGTTATCGTTATCTCGATGATATTTCTAGGAGAACTAAATTGAGGTTTGCAGCGCAATACGGGACTATATAATATCACAGTAAAGCTTCCCGCACACGGGGCTACTCAGAAGGCGCCTCGAGTTTGATAAGCGCGTATCCTTTGCGTCACTCTCAAGTCACCGCCACACAATTTCGTTATTGTACGCACGCGGTGCGACAGATCGAAATGATACAATGTATGAAATACAACGCAGTCGCCTATGCGTATCAAACTGGAGTCGCATCCGAGTACTCCCGTATGCGGAAGATCTTAACGTGAAGTTTTTTTAACTAAAAATATTCTTAACTATTATTTAATTCATAATGTATTTGCATAGCACTATGACGAGGGAACACAATTTCTCAACCGATTCTAGCCGCTTTGTTTGCATAGACCGGGATGTCCTATGTCCTAGTGAAATGATTGGTTTAATCATCAGTTATTATATACTAACTATATATAACACGATGTGTTTAATTCGGAATTGATAGAGTATTTATATTGTAGTCATTAATTTGTAATCATTTCCGAGCTCTTTCGGAACCTTTTGTGGAAAATGTGAAATTTAATATATTTTTAAGCTACCCTCCAATATTTTTTGTGTGCTACCCTCAAATCAAACGAGATATTTATTGGTCGCTGGTATGAGCCTACCGCTAAAATGTTTTCTCTCGCGACCGCTCCGTCTTGTCTGTCGGTTTGTCTGTTTGCCAACTAAATAATGTAAAAGCGAACTTTCAATATCCTCGAGCTTCCTTTGCCGAGGAAAAATATATTAAAAGTGGCTTTTCGACTACTTTGAAGTAGCGGGCAATCAACGTGGTACCTTTAGAGAATATTCGAGAACCTAACACGATTTTCAGACTGATTTTCTCGACTTTTAGTTGAGGCATAGAATTAGAACGTTTCTTTGATACACGTTTGAATAGATACTTACAACGTTATTCAAAGGGTTCCCTAAGGAACCCTTATATATCTACATATATATATATATATATATATATATATATATAAACATAAGAAACCCATACCACACCGACACAATTATATATACCGTGTCGAAATCATACAGTTGAACATTTCATGAAATAGTCTACCAGTACTAATACAATATCATTAAATTCTTAACGTTCAACGATATATCCATGTACGTTTGACCAGATCATTAACGTGGGATGTTCATAAGAAATATAATTAATATAATAATATATTCTGCTAAACATAGTTATTATATAGTAGATTAAAAATGTCCAGTTTTGGATTTTTTCCTATATGTGTACTCTAACATAATGCTTCTTGCCAAATTTCTCAGTTCTAGGTCAACGGGAAGTACCCCCTAGGTTTTGATTCCCTTGTGAGTAACGAAATGTCCGTTTTTTTATGACATATTCAGCTGTAACTTTTTTTTATGAAAACTGAGAAACTTTATTTTTCTTTCTGCAGCAAGATACTATGGATTTGCGTATATGGTTTTAATTTCAACGCGATACCTTCACGCATTCCCGAGATAAAGGTCTTGACACCCGGACGGACGGACAGACAGACAGACAGACGGACAACAAAGTGATCCTTTAAGGGTTTAGTTTTTTTCTTTTGAGGTACGGAACCCTAAAAAGAGTTTCACGTCAACAACTTTATTATCATACTAGCTGCGCCTCCAGGTTCCACGCGCGTGGTGATCGATTATGTTTTATCGTTTAATATATCCCACAGGAACTGTCAAATTTTTCGGGATAAAAAGTATGCCAGATCCTTCTACATAGTATAAGAAAAAAAAAGATAGACAAAAATTATAGAAATTGCTGTTTTGGCTTCTGTATCGATAGTACTGTCAGCGTGGGTAACTTTACCTACATTTTTTCATATTTTGGACGATATCAGCATTTTGCATGTATACTGCATTTTTAGGTGTATAATTAACTGAAACTCCATTGTCAATGTTACCCACAATAAAGAAAATACGTTGACTTTTTTGTTTACAATATTTTTACACTAAATAAGGCCAAGACTTGGTCTTATTTATTTTTAAAACTAAATAAGACCAAGAAATATTATTTAAAACGGTAAGATAGATCAATGTTTTATCGTTAAGAAATAAAATTCATGGGATTTAAACAAGTTTTGTATAATTAAATCCTAAATCTTGGACATACATTTTTTAAGTCACATATTCTTGTGTTCAGAAAATGGTGGAAAACTTTTAAAACTTCCATCACATTTGTCAACTTTATACATAAATTAACATTTATAATGTTTGCCGACATCACTCACGCATTAATCAATCAATTTAATTACTCATCTTTTGGTTAAAAAAATCAAAAATCTTTAAACCAAGCTATGTACAAAGTTTAACGCAAAGTCAAAGTTACCCACGTTGACAGTAATGCATCCTTCAATCAATATTTTTCAAATATATTGAATGTACAGATTTTGACCCGTTACAGTCTTAGGCGCATCGCCCACACGAGCTGGAGTCGAGGCGGAGTCGACGCACGGGCGCACATGCGGCGCGCCGCTTCTATGTTTACTTCAGGTTCAAATGGCAGTGCGCCCACACACTAGAGTCGCGTCGCAGGCGACGTGGAGTCGAGGCGCGGTCGCGAGGCGCCTTAATATATGTATAAATTATTGTGAAAATAACGTCATTTCTTTTAGCACGTGTGGGTTATGCCATTTTCAAGTTCATTCTCGTAATATCTTGACAATGTTCTTTTATCTTTAAGCAATCGTGACGCGATCAAAATCGGAACAGTTCATTTGAGTTATTTTTCTAAAGAGTGTTCGAATAGTTCGAATGCCTCAAGCGCCTCGCGCAGTATCCACCAATGTTTGAAAGCTCGGCACGATTCTGCGAACCGATTCTCTTTGAAGCTGCAGTAATGCAGTTTCCTGGCCGGCAGGAAGGTACCCTGCAGTCTGCAGACCCGGTTTTATCAGTTAAAGCTAGGTTTACCTTTCAGGTGGCCATCCGACATCGCGAACGGAATGAAGTTATCTTTTTTTTAAAAGGGAAAAATGGGAAGTAGTCGTACTTGGTGCTTAATCTTTTATACGAGTAGGTATTGGTAAATTATAGTAAAGTTTATATCAAATCAAATTATCAAACAAGATAAATAATAGAGAAATATGTTTTTGTAATTCCGAAATAATTTATTTGGTAAGGATTATTCGTAAAGTTAGTCTTCTTTATACTTATTAATTATTTATTTTATTGAATGTATATTTTTTGGAAGTTTCCGGCAGCCTAGTCGGGAGACCGTCTGACTTGCGATCCGCAGGTCCTGAGTTCGAATCCCACGGCACGCACCTCTGTCTTTTCGAAGTTATGTGCGTATTGTTGATTGCCGCCAACTTCAAACGGTGAAGGATAACATCGTGAGGAAACCTACATGTCTGAGAGTTCTCAATGATCTTGAAGTTGTGTGAAGTCTGCCAACCCGCACTTGGCCAACGTGGCAGACTATGGCCTAACCCTTCTCACAATGAGAAGATGGCCCGTTCCCAGCAGTGGGACAGTTTGTACAAACAGGGCTGATAAAAAAAAAAAAAAAAAAAAATCAACAATTTCTAGTAGAAAATTTAATTTACGTATTGTTTATATTTTAGCATAATCTGTAAACTGAAAATACGCTTATTTTATGTGAGTATGATTTCCTTTACCTACCAAGTCAAAGTGAAACGCATCTGGTATAGGAATAGAATAAGCCGTACAAAAATAAGAGTAGATCTCATAAATAACCGATAAAAAAGTGAGTTAGTCAATAAATATTCCACAGTATTGAATGAGTTCCGGATTAGCTTATTTCTAGAATTTTATACATTTATTAAGCTTCCTTTTCCTGCAGCGCCCATTCATTATAGTTATTTAATATTAGAATAACTATAATGATTGGGCGCTGCACTTGAGGCAGTTACTTGAAATAAAATAGTTGTAGAGTAGAAGGCGAGGTGGCAAGAACCAAATATGCACTTAGCTTTTCCTTGAAGCAATTTTAAAACTTGTTCGGTCTGCCGCGGGGTGAATTGGAAAGTTTCGTATCTTTTTTGAACGACTTCGAAAAAGGAGGAGGTTATCAATTCGTACCGTATATTTTTTTTTATGTATCTAGACAAATTACTCCGTCATTCGAGAACCAATTTTTGTGTTTCCTGAATTGGTGTATAGAGAAAGCTCCCAAGTTGGTCCCATAATTATTTTATAAACATCGCTTTATTAGTTTTTGAATAATCTCTAAAAATGTGCACTACATAATTATTAATTTGTAAAAGGGTGTCGAGTACCTTGACACCCTTTTATCCCGTCTATTTTTTCTACAAATTTTTAAGCTTTTATGTTAGAAGTTATAACTTTATGTTCCCAACATTTTGGTTCAAATTGAAATCTAACTCACTCGTTGAGGTTTAACATTGTTCATAATTAATAACAGTTAGATTTATAGGTTATTTTATAGAAAATACATTTCCAATTCATTTTGCACGTAAATGGTGATTCATCTCAGCAGATTGCAAAGATTATAATGACATCTTTTAGTTCAGTCCAATAGTGACTTGATAAATACCACAGCGAACGTGAAACACCGCTAGCTGAGCTCAGTGACTACATCTAACGAGCCGTCTTCATCTACGACCGCGCGAAACTCGACAAACACTAATCTTTACTTTTCGATAGATTAACTACTACAGAAGGGTCTCTTGAAATACTCCCAAAATTTTATTATTTGACTCAATTTAGGTCGAGATCGCATATTTCAAGTTGTTATGCCAAATGCCATAGTGAGGTATGAATGGACGCTTTCAGTTTGAAAAATATTGCCCATGTACGAGTACAGGGTTATTACGGAGGTGGCATGAACGAAATCAAATATAATTGAATGGAAACTTTTCCGGCCACTTCATTTCCTGAGATCTTGGAATTTTCAAGGCTAGAGTGAATAGATAGATATCTTCTAGATCGACAAGCTCCACCCTCGGCCACACCGTCGCTTAACATCGGGCGAGTTGGTGGTCAATCGTAGATCTATCTTGCGTAAAAAGTTTTTATTTGTATTTATAATTATAAACAATTATTACTATACACATTACAACATTTACAAAATAATGTACTGTAATGTAATTTAAGTTGATCCACAGAATTAGGTTGGTAATCGCCGATAAAATATGTTGTTATTCTACTTAACTGTGAAATTTGTACAAAGTAGAGAGGTAAATTAACTTCCTTTTGATTTAAGTAATAATTTCACAGTAATAATCATGTGTAAAAAACGGCATTTTTACCCATAAACAAAAACATCCGTGTAACATTCCTGGAAAATTGTTTATTAAACTCATTAAATTTTATTTGTCAACAATAAATAAACAAAAAAATAAAAAAAACAAGCAAATTCCCGTCCATGATATACCAAATCAACGTTGGTTGGACATTTTACTAAATGGTGCAATCTCCTGCGTAGGTGCCTGAAGTAGGTAACTGATCAGCACCTTGTGCTCACATCTATGTTACAAGAACCAATAGAGACTTCATCCAGACTTATTTCCGGAGGCGCTCGAGCGGAATAAATAAACAAGCAACTTGTAATACGGGGACCTTGATTTTCCTTATTGCTCCGACAGTAATCGATACGGCTTGATTAAATATGTAATGTGCCGATAGTTTCCTTTCGACCGACGCACACGGTCATATCGATACTGAACGCAGACTAACACCCTAATTGTGAAGTTTTTTTGTTGCTTTTACTCGGCCAGCTGTCACGTCGCGGTCGACGATGGAGCGCATTTACTTACAAGATACTGTGATCAATTCTGAAAGTACCACTAAATTAACTAAAATGTTTAAAATCACTAAATTCAAAAAATGAACTAAACTTGTATCAGACAGTCGTTCGTTTTTTGTATTTAGTTATTGAACTAATTAAGATAACTAAGTACAAAAACGAACGTTTTGGTTTAGCCTCCATCAGGTGGCCTTAGAATTGATCACATTGATTCACTAATTAATTGAATGACACTCAGGTTGTCGTACTCGTACAGCTTCACTCGCAGATGCCGTCATGCCTGGTTGTCGTACAGCTTCACTCGCAGATGCCGTCTTGCCTGGTTGTCGTACAGCTTCACTCGCAGATGCCGTCTTGCCTGGTTGTCGTACAGCTTTACTCGCAGATGCCGTCTTGCCTGGTTGTCGTACAGCTTCACTCGCAGATGCCGCCTTGCCTGGTTGTCGTACAGCTTCACTCGCAGATGCCGCCTTGCCTGGTTGTCGTACAGCTTCACTCGCAGCTGCCGTCTTGCCTGGTTGTCGTACAGCTTCACTCGCAGATGCCGCCTTGCCTGGTTGTCGTACAGCTTCACTCGCAGCTGCCGTCTTGCCTGTTTGTCGTACAGCTTCACTCGCAGATGCCGTCTTGCCTGGTTGTCGTACAGCTTCACTCGCAGATGCCGTCTTGCCTGGTTGTCGTACAGCTTCACTCGCAGATGCCGTCTTGCCTGTTTGTCGTACAGCTTCACTCGCAGATGCCGTCTTGCCTGGTTGTCGTACAGCTTCACTCGCAGATGCCGTCGTGCCTGGTTGTCGTACAGCTTCACTCGCAGATGCCGTCGTGCCTGGTTGTCGTACAGCTTCACTCGCAGATGCCGTCGTGCCTGGCTGGTTGTTGTACAGCTTCACTCGCAGATGCCGTCGTGCCTGGCCTCTATTGTTCGATTTGTCTCACTATCAGTGAAGTGGTAAGTAAGTTCGTATAGACTGAGTGGCCAGCCCTATTATCAGAGTTATTAATCTGCCAAAAGGCCTCTGACTTGGCTTGACGATTGATGAACAACCGGGACCTACAATTTAACGTGTCATCCGAGCCACGGTAGCGCTCAGAAAAAAATGTCAGTCACGGTCACCCATCCGAAGACTGACCGGTCCGTCCGTTGTTTAACTTTGGTGATCGTTCGGGAACACCTAGTCAAGCTACGTCACGAGCGCTATACTTACTTACTTTTTAGTGAAGTGGTGACAGATAGTCCTTTGAAGTGAAATATGTAATGCGACGGGTCAGCTCGGCTGCTGGCGTGACGATGCGACGGGTCAGCTCGGCTGCCGGCGTGACGAAGCAACGGGTCAGCTCGGCTGCCGGCGTGACGATGCGACGGGTCAGCTCGGCTGCCGGCGTGACGATGCGACGGGTCAGCTCGGCTACCGGCACGCGGCGTGACGATACTGGCTATGCATAGCCAGCAGCGGTACCTGTCAACATTGTCAATACGCAGAAAGTGCTCTACAAGACAATGAAAACCATATATACTCGTACTTCAGTAACTTCTCTGTTTCTCTTCTCAGCAGCCGGGCGTTCCATGATGGCCTGATTTTTTCTTTCTCACTAAAATTTACATTGTGTTAAACTATAAAAATTGCTAACTTACATGAAAATGATAGCACCCACATACATAACTTCTAGCTTTATATTTCAAAGTACTTAATGAAAAGTACCTACTTACCTATATAAATTAAAACTTTCTAGTTTTGCTTCTCTTTGTTGTGTACTCTAATAACAGATTCCCACTGATTCGAGTATATTATGTATCTATACAAGTCACCGAGACACACAACATAAAAGTCACCGAGACACACAACATACAAGTCACCGAGACACACAACATACAAGTCACCGAGACACACAACATACAAGTCACCGAGACACACAACATACAAGTCACCGAGACACACAACATACAAGTCACCGAGACACACAACATACAAGTCACCGAGACACACAACATACAAGTCACCGAGACACACAACATACAAGTCACCGAGACACACAACATACAATTTTCTGTAATATAACGATCTACACAAGTAGTACATAAAAGTAATTTAAAAAAAATATATTTAAATGACTTTTATTTAAATTACGTTTAGTTCGAAACTAAAAATTGTATTCACAAAACTTCACTGGATAAGTTCGTTTAATTTTCAAACACACTTCACTACTATTGTAATGCCTAATTTTTGCATTACAATGTATGCCAGATCCTTTCACATAGTATGAATGATAAACCTACTGAATTTCGTTCAAATCCGCCCAGTAGTTTGTATAGCGTCGTTGAAACGCTCATATATAAAAAAAAAAATTACATATCTTGAAAACTATTAAACCGATATTAATAAAATCCTAATGTAAGAGATATTTTATTCAATAAAAAAATAAAAAACTTGCAATATGACTTCTAGTTTCTGCATAATACGTAGACAAATATACAAACACATATACATACAAACAATACATACACTCATGAAATTTGGCACACGTATTTAGAAGCTGGTATAGACTAACATATACAAAAACGTGCAGATCTGACAATATTACATACATACAGGTCGGATTGATAACCTCCTTTTCTTGAAGTCGGTTAAAAATACAATAGTTTTCTAGTTCTCCTCACCTCACATCTGAGGATGGATTCACTCTTCGTACTTATAAAATAAAACCGGCCAAGTGCGAGTCGGACTCGCACACGAAGGGTTCCGTACCATTATCTATAAAAAAATTGAAAATATCATGTCTGTTGTATGGGAGCCCCACTTAAATATTAATTTTATTTTAATTGAATTATTTATTTTTAAAGTGAATAATATAATTCAATATTCTGTGAATATTTCAAGCGTCTACCTGTTGCCGTTATCAATATCGAGCAAAAACGAGCAAAAAAAACACGTTTGCTGTATGGGAGCCCCTTAAATATTTATTTTATTCTGTTTTTTAGTATTTGTTGTTATAGCGGCAACATAAATACATCATCTATGAAAATTTCAACTGTCTAACTATCACGGTTCATGAGATACAGGCTGGTGACAGACGGACGGACGGACGGTCAAACAGACAGCGGAGTCTTAGTAATAGTGTCCCGTTTTTACCCTTTGGGTACGGGTCCCTAAAAACAAGTATAACTTTAGAAAACACAAAAACCTACAACAAAAACAAACGGGTGAACCGATTTTGATGAAACATAGCTAAGAATCACAGACATAGCAGATGGCGCATGCGACTTCATTTTATGAAAACCTTGCGTGCCACATTTTTGGTACCGACTGTGACGTCACATAAACGATTTTATGATGGAATGTTCCACCCGCGCGAAATCTATTCAACCCAATGCATCCGCGCGCTGGTACGCTAGTAACTAGTTGACAAAATATCGAATCGGAAGTATATATCACCTGAAATTAAATAAATCTTGGTCGTCAACTGCGATTTTTTATCGTACTTGATACGCACGCTAGGTACATACACTTGGGATATCTATGCTAAGAATATTCTCGATGAAATCCACTTTAAAAATCAAATCATCTCAGATCAAAATCAGTCCATCTGTTTAAGAGCTATATACGACGCCACAGACAGACACACAGATATACAGACACACAGATACACACGTTAAACTTTTAACACCCCTCTTTTTGGGTCGGGGGTTAATAATCCATTTTTCTCTGTATTAAAGTTGTTTGACACATCTGCCTCGAGACATGTATTCGCCTCAACCGTTCAGCGTGCACGCACGATGCCTGCTGGGAGCTGGGAGCTGGGAGCTGGCAGCTGGGAGCTGGGAGCTGGCAGCTGGGAGCTGGGAGCCCGTGAATAGATAACTTACCATAACCAGCTATTTGTAAGAGAAACACGCAGATAGTGCGATGGTCGCTTAAACTCAGGTTTATTTTGTATGATCTTGCTGCAAAGTTATACACCTCAATATTAAAGATATGTATGTTGACTTCATATCACAGCCATTTTATTCAGAGATTATTAGTACAAAGGCAATTAAGGCAAGTATAAGTGTCGTTAGAAGCTCATGCTGGTAAAAATGCCAGAAACTACTTCTTCCTGGAGTGTATGATACAATATTCATTTCATAAACTTTCAAACTATGAAACTTAGAGTTGTAGTTCCTAACGAGTATATTTTCATGAAAGTTCTGACGTAATTACTACTTTAACTTGAACTGCACCTTGTATTTAAATCCTAAATGTTTACTTGTTAAAATTAGATTGTATAAATATGACAATGTAATGTAAGGAAGGTAAGGTGTAAGAGATCATGCTTGTGTTTTTGTATGTCTTTCAGAGCACAAACAGTTTGATTATGAGTTGTCCAAGTGTAGAGTTGTATACCTATAGACCGTAACTGTCGCTTATCACCAGGTGAGTTGACGGTCAAGCGCAAGCCTATCGTCGAATTAAAAAAAAGATTTTAGATAACATTCAGATTATTTGATTAAGGAAGTGTAAGATGTGTTTGGTTCCTTTTTAACTGATTTCGATAAAACGTTTTACGTAATTTGGTTGTATTTTTATTGTGTTGTGAACAACGAATTAACAATAATTCGTTGATTGTGAACCAATTTCGGTGATTTATTTATTTGCTTAAATTGATTTTTTATTTATTTCCTATATTTGTTAAAATAGTGAATATTTTATTGGTAAGCTAGCTGTGGCCCGCGGCTCCAGCCGCGTGGGTGCGCGGATGTAAGCGCGTACTGATGAGAAACGATGATGGTGATTACTATTTTCTATTATACAAACTTGGTCCTGAAAATTACGAAGCTAAAAAATATATCCTAGTCAGTGAAGCCGTTTTAAGTTTTAGCGCCAGTAACGGACTGCAATTAATTTTTATATATTGTATAAATCTATAGATAACATAAAAGACTTCAATGCATAAAAAATAATTAGTACAGAGAGAATATTACAATACCTAGAATTATTAATTGGCGGCCATATCGCTTAGAGTAATGTCTATCAGGCCATCATGCAAAGATAAAGAAAGAAGAAGATATGCGAACGTCAGTTTTATGAATAATTTAAATTTTATTATAGTTTAAACAACTGAAGAATCCAACCTTAAAATACGGAATTCGTATACCTACTTGGATTAAATTCTTTCAGTTATTTTGTTATAAAAATCAAAGTAGTGAACCGATTTTGACACAATGTATATGAGACCACCTCTAAAGTATTATTTACCAAATAGAAGCTGATCATCAAACACAATTAATAATTGGTAGAATAATCGCGTAACAAACACACAACAATATACAGCTGAATTGAGATACTCCTTCTTTTTGGAAGTAGGTTAACAAGCTGTAACACTCTGTTCAGAATGATAGAAATTCTATCTTTTTTAAATATAAGTACTTTTTGTTATTTTAAAATAAACGTTATAATGTCCACGGCTCTAAAACAAGCTCAACATCTCACTCAACTTTCGCCAAGTTTTTTATTTGTATTGTAAATCTGTAAACAATAATGTAACTGATACAGGGTTCATTCCGGTTTACAGAATTGTTTCATCACATTACAAAATGGAACTTTAATATGCATATGTTTAAGTAAATATACCTAGGTGCTTATACATGTTATGTAGTATGCACATACCTGTCCTTTTAATTGAAAGCTTAGCTCAAAGCAACAAATCTACCCGTCGAGTGCCTAATCCATTATGGTCCTAACCAGAGGACCTCTGTCCTAGATTGCTGGATGACTGGAGCGCATTAGAACCATGCCTGCGTTGTATTTATTCACCGAGAGTGAGCAACATTTATAAATCTTTAGCCAATAAAAACTAGACGAACTTTAGACGTTACAGCGCTAGTCAAGATAGAAGTATAAAAAATAGGAAATTAAAACCTATCGCTAAAATATAAAATAAGTTTTATACAAACAGTTAAAAACTTCGAATTTAAACATAAAATTGATACATATAAATACTTAACGTAACGTTACCCATTGTCCCAATTCTAAAAAGGTTGTTATTATTTTGCGACAGTTTGAAACGCAAATTTTATATTCAAGATGGTGAGTATCTCCTAACTAAACCAGTAAAGCCTAACGATTAAAGCGTCTGCGGATTTATCATTTAAGTTCGATTGCTCTTCACTAGAATTTGAAATAAATATCCGAGTGTTTTCCAATGTTTCCCTTTGAAACTGCTTTGGTAATACTTTGTAAATACTTGACAGACAGGCTTCCCCCGGCTCGAGGGAGTTCGCAAGGCTCTTGGATAAGGCTTACTGAAATGAGATATTGGAGTAGTTGTCTCTATGGACTTCATTAATAGGCCAATAATAGAACTGGTAAGTCTGTTGAGAAAAGTACAAAGAAACTTAACTTTATATACGATACAGATCCACCTCACACAAAGTTTTTGAGTGGAAACCACGCACCAGCAAGCGCGGCGAAAGAAGACTAGCCACGAGATGGACAGATGACCGTATACAAGTGGTGGGAAGATGCAATCCATGGCCATAGAACATATAATCTCCCATTGTTGAGGATTATGTCCATCAGTGGACTTCTTATGGCTAAGATGATGATGATAATGAGATCCACCTATGATTATTAACTCGAATGATGGTAACCGACAATGGTGTGGTGTGCCTTAGTCTTGATAATTTTTAGGAATCATGTAGTTCTCAAGAAAGAGAGAAGGCGGAGGGAGATCCACTCCTCAATAAGTAATAACTTCCTAATTTAGACTAAACTCTAAAATATCAGCGGGAAGTGGTTTGTTACCTAGGGGGCAATTCAGTTATTCAAAACCGATCCGTAACTGAACCTTGTGCGAAGCATTTCCTGTCGGCTGCTATCTTTTTTAGGGTTCCGTACCTCAATAGGAAAATACGGAACCCTTATAGGATCACTTTGTTGTCCGTCTGTTCGTCTGTCCGTCCGTCCGGGTGTCAAGACCTTTATCTCGGGAACGCGTGAAGGTATCGAGTTGAAATTAAAACCATATACGCAGATCCATAGTATACAAAAAAAAGTAAAAAAAAGTTACAGCCGAATATGTCGTTAATAACGCACATTTCGACACTCACAGAGGAATCAAAACCTATGGGGTACTTTCCGTTGACCTAGAACTCTGAAATTTGGCAAGAAGCATTGTGTTAGAGTACACAGAGTATATAGAAAAAAATCCGAAAACTGGTCATTTTTAATTTAATCACAAAAAAATTGTGTCGTACAAAGAATGAGGATCGAAATTTTAAGATGAATTAACCGTATCATATGAAAGAGCTTAATTAGCATTAGTTAAAACAGGTTTTTAAATATTTTTACGAAATATATTTTTCGGTATAAGAAGGAAAATAAAAAATAAAAATTTCCCCCTTTTATTTACTAGTTTGTAAGGAACCCTCGGTGAGCGAGTCTGACTCGCACTTGTCCGGTTTTTTGATTTAGTAACGAGCGAAGGACGTGTTACGTTTCATCAAATATGACAATTGTATGACATAAAATGGCGTTTATGGACATGTAATTCAATATCTTGTTATTATTATTTTTAATTTATTTGACATTTGTTTTAATGGCATATTTTTAATTTTTAATGACTATTTTTATTTTTCGCTTATTATTAATGCATGCTGACTTCACCTGTAATTATTGTGACATTAAGCTGTATTTTATTTGTATGATTTTTTATTGTCAATGTATAGATGTACACAGTGTAGGTGAACTTTATAAATAAATAAATAAATAAATAAAAGTGACTGAATCAAAAATACTATGGCGGCCGACGGGAAACGCTCCACATATGGTTCGGCTATGAAGCGGTGGTTATTCAAATAACTGAATTGGGCCCCTGAGAGGATTATATAGACATCACACGTCTTGTGCGTTTGTCAGTGTCAAGTATTCATTGAACTCAAATTTTGAAAGTAATAATTGACATTAATTGCCTGGATGTCTTTAAATCACTAGTGATCCGGTTCCTATTTGGTAAGTGCCTTCCATAGTAGACAGCAACGTCGTCGCTTAAGTCATTAGAGTAGGCGGTCAAGCGCAAACCTGTCACTTAATGATAAGCGACCACTTAGGTATTAACCGAAATACTCTTCGAAATCGGGTATCAGTATAATATAATCAGTATTTTTATGTACATAATATTCTGATACGGCAACACTAATGTGCTCTATCCGTGTCCTGCTGCAGCTTGCATGTGTGGTCTATGACTTCTTCTGGTTGATGGCAGTGAGCAGCAGCCTTACCATTTAATCATATGACACTAGGAATGGTCGTCATGGCCGTTACTAGACAATAGACAGCCAATGAGCATTGATAAACTTCATCGAATCAACCAATCAGGTTATAGAAGTCCAGAGTGATGAATGGTCAAGGTCATGAAGGCTTCATGGCCTTAATGACCTTGACCAGTGTCATATGACTAGCCAGGAAAGCTGCTGGTCTCGTTCTCTGGCGTTAGCGCTCTTGTTATAATATATTTCGTTGCATATTATGGTTATTGCAAGTGACCCGACCCACTACTTGCCGATTGAAAAGACACGTCATAATATTAATGTTCTCATTCTTTAGTTTACATCGACCGGTACGCTCTCTGAATTGTGGTTTCCGGCATTTCATTACATCGCGAAGCAATTAAACTTACCACGCTGTGTACCCACAACACAATACCGGGACATTACCAACATTTGGAACGACCTCCTCCAGTGCTGTTAGCACAAACCAACCGTATCCCGATGCACGGCAATAACATCATTTCTGCTTGGGATATGTGGGGATATCCCCATGTTGTAATCGCGTGTGGAGATCATTGCAGTGCTGTTATGTGTTTCTAAGTAACATTTTTGAGTATATTTTCTTATTGTCAGAACGTTTCGTAATTTTGAGATAGGATTTGGACTTTCTAGGGTTCCACACCTCAAAAGGAAAAAAAGGAACCTTTATAGGACCACTTTGTTGTCCGTCTGTATGTCCGTCTGTCAAGACCTTCTATCTCGAAAACGTGTGTGTGGAGGTATTGAGTTGATTAAAACAATAATCGCTAAATTTAAGTCCCTTGTAGCTGTGAAAAAATCAAACTTCTTAGTCAAAAAAATAAAATAATAATACAGCCGTCTATGTCGTAAAACACCGCATATTTCGACACTCACAGGGGAATCAAAACCTATAGGGTACTCCCCGTTGACCTAGAACTATGAAATATGCCTAACTATAACTATGAAATAAAGGTCCGAAAACTACATTTTTAATCACAAAAAATAGGTTCATTATGCAAGGAAGGACGGTCCAAATTTTAAAGTGAGTTAACCGTATCATGTGGGATATCACATGAAAGAGCTGCATTAGTACAAGCTAAAATAGGTTCTTAATTATTTTTACGATGTGTAATTTTCTGTTTATGATGACATATGAAAAAAAAAAATATAAAGAGCTAATTCCTTTTTATCAATAACTAGCTTCGCCCTAAGGTTTTAATAACTTAGTTCCCGGTTTCGTGGGATTTCCGGGACCCTTGGTATGACTCGCACTTGTCCGGTTTTTTTGCTTTTAATTGAGTTGTAGATAGTGAGGTTATTTATTAAAAGTAATCCTAGCAAGATCTAACATTACTTCCGTGGGATTGGAATTTATTAGTAATCTGAATAGAAAATACTATAAAAATGACAAAATGTTGCTAACGTGTACTGTCCCACTGTGGAGCCAGCAGCTATCTGAGAATAGGGACTTTTATTCTCGATTTTGCCGATGTTGGCGGTATTCACGGCGGTGTATCAGTGTGTTTCAATACCTATATCCAAAAAAATCTTTATAAGTGAATGATAATGTACAGACCGATTATAAAGAAATTAATACAAAAAATTTCATCCATTACATCTATAGTGTTGACACATATGTACATACAACGGGTTGAGAATACGGAGTTCTTTTGACCCTCTATCCTATTAACTCCGCCCTAATGATAATTTAAATATTTAAATTCTCATTAGGGCGGATAATAATATGATCCTAGAAAACCTTTCCTGTTTATTTTGTGTACCTTTATATCTTTATTATAGTGTAGCCATTTATTTGTGCAGTCCTGCCTGATCGCAACGCATTGTCAACTGTCAGTTTAAATGACAGGTCGGATAGATGCCTTGGATACAATACAATTTTAATTAAGAATAAATAAGAAAGGATTTTGTTTTTTTTTTGTGTACAGCACAATAGAACCCCTTGTCACTAAGTATCTGTGTTACTTGAGAACTATATTTTAGGAATTTTCAAAGCTAGAGTGAACAGATACCTGCTAAATCGATGTAAATGTGTGGTAATCGATGTGTTCTATCCTCTACTGGATCGTCGCTTACTATTGGGCGAGGTGATGATCGAACCTAGATTTAAGTAAAGTAAATATTTATTTTCAAAGTAGAATACTTAGTATAAAATAAAACCGGACAATTGCGAGTCAGAATCGCCCACCGAGGGTTCCGTACAAACTAAATAAAAGGGGAAATTCATTTTTTTTTTATATTTTCCTTCATAAACCGAAAAATATACATCGTAAAAATATTTAACACATTCCTTGCTCACCACTCGGATCCGAGTAGGACGGGGCTATAGTAGCGGCGCCTTTACTTAATCAAAATTCGCCTAAAAAGTTTTGGTTCCCAGCTGAAGTGAAGGGTCTGCAGGGGGTGAAGAATGTGTTAAAACCCTGTTTTAGCTTATGCTAATGAGGCTCTTTCATATGATACCCCACATGATACGGTTAATTCCCTTTAAAATTTGAGCCCTCATTCCTTGCATAGAGATACAATTTTTTTTGTGATTAAATTAAAAATGTCCAGTTTTCGGATTTTTTCCTATGTGTACTCTAACACAATGCTTCTTGCCAAATTTCAGAGTTCTAGGTCAACGGGAAGTACCCCGTATAGGTTTTAATTCCTCTGTGAGTGTCGAAATGTGCGTTTTTACGACATATTCGGTTGTAACTTTTTTTTACGAAAACTGAGAAATTTTATTTTTCTTTCTGCAGCAAGCTACTATAGATCTGCGTATATGGTTTTAATTTCAACTCGATACCTTCACGCGTTTCCGAGATAAAGGTCTTGACACCCGGACGGACGGACGGACGGACAGACGGACAAGAAAGTGATCCTATAAGGGTTTCGTATTTTACTATTGAGGTACGGAACCCTAAAAATCACAATAACCAACCCAAAATTCAGTTAGGTACTTTAAAAATAATAATGGTTCTGTTTTTGCAGTTTACGGGATCGTTCCAGATGAATACACCTAGCATTAAGCGTCCAAGGCGTCCAAGTCGAGTCAGCAACAGTAGCTGCAGAACTACTCTCCAAGCGATTACCCAACTGGGGCCGAAAAGAACCGGCATTCGGCAAACTTTGAAACGTTAGAGTAACAAAAGCGCAAACAGCTATAACAGTAATAGCCGTTATAAGTGCTCAGTTTCGAGGATGAAGCCTCGGCATTCCTCCGCTCCGAAGCCGCAAGGGAAAATGGTTGCTATTTAAAGTCGCTCAGAAAATTCGCATAGAAGATAAGCCAGTAATTGCCAGCGATCTTCGGGGAATGAACGCGGGGAAAAATTCTCCCTAAATTTTAGACGCCTTCAGTGGAATAGTGGTGTTCGTTCTGCGGGCTGATGGCTTGATGGATGGAGCCGGGGGGTGATGAGTGACGTGTTGGAGACAAGCGACGGCACATGGCGCGCTACAAGCGGAACGTACAATGTCACACAATCTTGATGAAATCTGTTTCACTGATATTGGGAAACATCCGTTTTCCATACTAATATATAATCTTGCTTGAGATCCGAAAGTGTATGTGTATTATGTATTCAGTAATCTAATCTGTCGTTATTATATTATATACACAAATCTACGGATATGATATACACAACCTGCCTAGTTATATTTTATTGGTCTTTACGATCATCGACATTGATTTCCCACTGTTGTGGAATGGTGGCATGGTGTATATTACTTAACGTGTATTCTGACTCTAGAGCATTAACCTCTATTCAAGTGCAGGTGGTTTCCAGACTAAGTGCTTGTATATTCAGGTGCAGGTGGTTTCCAGACTAAGTGCATGTATATTCAAGTGCAGGTGGTTTCCAGACTAAGTGCATGTATATTCAAGTGCAGGTGGTTTCCAGACTAAGTGCATGTATATTCAAGTGCAGGTGGTTTCCAGACTAAGTCCATGTATATTTTTGTAAAATCATTTAATTGTCGTCCTAGACAAGGCACGAATTGTCAGGAGGTTTCTGAGTCTGTAGCCCCTACCGCTAGCAGCTTAAGGCCCTGCCCCGCTGCCGGTGGCACCCTGGTTTTAAGATTTTTACAATATGGTTCGCAGTTCGCACGGGACGCGTCACATTTAATGAACGTCAAATAAGTTCTGGTGAGGTTCGCAGTTCGCACGGAACGCATCACATTTAATGAACGTCAAATAAGTTCTGGTGAGGTTCGCAGTTCGTAGTTCGCAGTTCGCACGGGACGCGTCACATTTAATGAACGTCAAATAAGTTCTGGTGAGGTTCGCAGTTCGCAGTTCGCACGGGACGCGTCACATTTAATGAACGTCAAATAAGTTCTGGTGAGGTTCGCAGTTCGCACGGGACGCGTCACATTTAATGAACGTCAAATAACTTCTGGTGAGGTTCGCAGTTCGCAGTTCGCACGAGACGCGTCACATTTAATGAAAGTCAAATAAGTTCTGGTGAGGTTCGCAGTTCGCAGTTCGCAGTTCGCACGGGACACGTCACATTTAATGAACGTCAAATAAGTTCTGGTGAGGTTCGCAGTTCGCAGTTCGCAGTTCGCACGTGACGCGTCACATTTCCGTGTCAGCCAGATGTAATTTGAAAGGAAAAGCTTGTCCAGTTCAAAATACCTTACTGCAGAAAAGAGGTTTTCGCAGTCTAGCTTACGATTTCGTTACGCTTCATACGCTGTTGAATGTACGTTTTTTGTGAGAAAAGTATGCGTAAAATCGCTTTTAACGATTATAAATGGGCATTCTGTAGAATAATTCTAGTAAAATCACTAAACAAGTGATTTTACTAGGATGTGATTTTTTAGTGGTTTATTAGGAAATAGTTTTTTGGGGGTTACGAAAAACGCATTTTATATTTTTGCGAAAGATGTATTATTATTATTATTACAAAAAGTATTGCCTACAACACTCAAAGAGTGAAAATAAGTCTATCGACACCTCGCACATCATAATCGGTCATACAGTTTAGGTTGTAGACGGTCGTATAGAAACATATATATATATATACACTCGAAAAACATAATCCTCCTTCTTAAGCAGTCGGGTAACAAGTATCAATGTTAAAAGAAAAACAAAATACCCGACTGCAGAAAAGAGGTTTTTGCAGCCTAACTTACGATTTCTTTACGCTTGATACGCTGTTGAGTGTACGTTTTTTGTGAGAAAGTATGCGTACAATCGCTGTAAAAGATTATTGTGCATTCCTTAAAAAAATCTAGTAAACTTGTTTATTACGAAAAAGTTCGTTGGAAGTTACAAAAAACACGCGTTTTTTATATTTGTGAGAGATGTATGATTTTTATTACAATAACCTAAAGCCTATAACACTCAGCAAGTGAAAACGAATCTAACGACAACTCTCACATCAAAATCGGTCAAGCCCTTTAGGCTTTAGACGATCATATAGAAAGATACAGATATACATACATACCTACATACATACATACACTCGAAACACCCCCCCCCCCCTCTACCTTCCCCTCCCTTCTCCCCTCTCCTTAAAACACAATTATAATGGTACAGCTGTCGGTGTTTTTTTTGAGGTAGGAAATAGGTTTAATCCTGTTTTACCCGTTTCCGCGGCAATACCGGGATAAAAAGTATCTTATGTATTAATCCAGATTATAAACTACCTGTGTGCCAAATTTCAGCCAAACCCGTCAAGCCGTTTTACCGTGAAGAAGTAACAAACTAACACAAACTTCGCATTTATTTTATAAGTGTGAAGTGATTTATTAGCATTTCCTATTCCAAACTCCAATAAAACATATAAGTTATATATATATATATATATATATTCGTAATCAATGTTAAAAATTCTTTATTTTGATACCACACTCGATGTATTTTGATAACATTTTTTTTTGAGATTACTTTTCGCCGCCAAAAATCCTTAATTTTGTTTTTTTTTTTAATTTAGATGTACCCAGTGTCACTCTCACGACTAAGACGAATCTATTGACACCAGTCACATCAAAATCGGTCAAGCCGTTTAGGCTCTAGGACGTGCCAAAGAAATATACATACATACATTCATACGCTCGAAAAACATAACCCTTCTTCTTACGCAGTCGGGTAAAAAGAGGTCAGTCCCTGGAAGTATCTTTATATGTTAGGTTTTGACAAGCAATTAGCGGAGTGTCACCACCACATGTACTAATTAGCACGCATTAATTGTCGGGAGTCGGGACCGCAGCGCCACAGAGTAGGCAGCAGTCGCCCCCGACAGGACCAAGTGATTTGTCTCGGCGGACACTTTAATAAGACGCCTGGATGTTTGGCCGACGACGGAGTGGCCCCGTGGCCCCGTGGCCCCGTGGCCCGACTGGGATTTGTTACTTTCCATTGATCCGTGGCTCAAACATAATTGGTGATATTTTCCTCATATTTTAAGATGGCAACTGTATGTCATTTTGCGGCTTCTATTTTGTCTTTCTATAGAATCGCGATTCATTTATTTATATTTAACTGAAAACAAAATAGCATAAATATTTTTTTATCCGATAATTCCACGTCCACGTCCACATCCACGTAATTATTATGAAATCAAATATAATATAATATAGGTACGAGAAAACATAATGAGGCGTACTTATAATTAGGTACATTAAGATACAAACTTTTGTTGGGTTCATTTAATAATGCCTTAACCTCTGAACACGTTTAACACACAGAAAATGTTTGAAAATTGTATCTCTAAAATAAGGAAAAAAACACTTTTCTAAAGATTGTATTCGTTACCAAGTTTAAGTTTTATAAGACTGGTTTCTTTATGCCAGCTGTAAGTACCTACCTTTAAAAATAAGATTTTCACGGAAAAATAACCGCAGCGTGACGTCCATCTCCTTAAAAGCCAACATCGTATCTGAATAGGTTTTTATAATCTCAACGAACGTACTCAGAAGTACCTTGGGGCAAACGGCCCTGCCATGAATCTCACATACTCTTTTTATAATGATTCAAAGTGACAAGACTTCAAAGTGCGCAATTTTGTTTTAAGAACCAAACTGCGATTAAAATTATACAGAACCAAACAGAGTAGATCTTTTCGAATTTTTTTAACAAACATTAAGAAACTTCCTTCTTTTTTAAAATGTTATATATCCAATACACATTCCTATCTTTTTCGACAGCCTGGTAATAATTTTTTTTTTTTTTTTCATGATATTTTAGATTTGGTATATAATAACTAAAAGATAATGACAGTTTTTTTTAGTAAGTGCCAATGCACTCAAATACATAATCGTTATTTGGTAGAAATAGTTTCTATAAAACTAGCCCGAAAACTTTCAACTTGAAACAGCCCAAATTCTAACACCGGTTAATGTAGAACAGCTTACTTACATTATTTGATTTTGATACACTTATTGTGACATTTTCTATGGGTGCAATTAGCCCGAAATAAATGAATTTTGATTTGACTATCTTTTACCCTTCTACATTCCATACTGTATGGATGGATAGTGTACTAAAGATATATTAAAATATATTACTAAAGATTTCAAAAATAGAGTAAAAAATACAGCTTCCTATTTATTTATTTATTGTACAATGATACGCAGTATACTAGAATATAATTCTGTTATTTGCTCCCCCTTTTATGATATACACACGAAACGTATCGAGCGTGTACAAAGCAAGTGTTTAGGTATCTTAAGTTATAGACAGGGCCTAAAACGAAAGCTTAAATCATATCAACAAAAATTGGCTAAATTTAAGTTACAAGCTCTCAAAACGCGACGATTAAATTCAGATTTAGTTTGTTTATACAAAATTATACACTCAAAAATTTACTGCCCATCTGTTCTTGCAAATATCAGCATAAACATTAAGCCCAGAAAGCGCGATAAATTTGCAAATACATTCGTATTAGGGGTGTACAATAATAATACTTCTTTCTATAACCCTACAGTAAGAATGTGTCGCCCATACAATGAAATATCTAAAGAACACCATGATTCAGTTGATGTCTTCAATCAAAAAAATTACAAATTTAAACAAGACGTTAAAAATATTGTGTTTGCTGCATATGATGATTATGATGATGAAATTAATTTAATTTATTCAAGTGATGTTACCAATTTTCTTTTTATTTCTTTTACTCTTGAAACTGAAATCTTAATAATGTAATTGTAATTTTAACATGTTGTGTATAAGTTAATATAGTATAGTTTAATCAAGGAATATAGTTTAGGTCAAAATTATGAATTGTACATTGTAAAAATTGTAAAGACTGTTTCTGTTTCGTGTACCAATAAACTAAATAAATACTGAGTCCAGCCTTGTTAATATCGTGCAGGGTTGCTCACAGCCGAGTCTACCTTATTTGAATTCAAAGGAAATAAATGTAAGTGTTATCTCCGTGCTTAATCCTCAACGCTGATGGCGAAGTGCTGTTGTGTGGCGGATGTATTCCTTTTTATGTATTTTTTATAGCATAAAAATAATTTTTGAAGCTTCCGGCCACAGGCCGGAGCTGTTATTGTTATGTTTTTTTGATGAAGCTTAAAAAAATGTTTTTAACTCTTTAGGTACACCGAGTCCAGTGGCGCAGCTATCTCTCTCGCACTCTTCACCAACATTCTGGCTCTAAAATTACTAAATTAACTTTTAATACACATGGAAACATCAGCTTCAAGGAAATAGTACTACAAAATATTTAGAGAGGTTCTATTTTTTGAACCAGTCACGAGTATGTAAATAAGAAGTGGATCCCGGCTAATATTCGAACCAATCACTCTAAGCGCTGTCGACGTCCCGAGGGTACTCTACTTGGGGCTCGCCAGCTCCGAACAAATAGAGTACCCTCTCCGCAACCACTTCAGCTGAAGGACTACCACGAATGGACTTTTTACTCACATCGGTTCTCAGTTTGGGAACTGAGACCATTAGGATCGGCTACGCGCCTATGGGCGCGGGCCATCTTACATTGTGAGAACGGTTAGTCCATAGTCTGCCACGCTGACCAAGTGCGGGTCGGCAAACTTCACACATCTTCAAGATCATTGAGAACTCTCAGACATGTAGGTTTTCTCGCGATGTTTTCCTTCACCGTTTGAAGTTGGCGGCAATCAACAATACGCACATAACTCCGATAAGACGTGCGTGCCGCGGGATTCGAACCCAGGACCTGCGGATCGCAAGTCAGACGGTCTCCCGACTAGGCTGCCGGAAACTTTTAGACTACACTTCTACTGCTACAGATTTAAATGCTACTTATCTACAAGACAAATATACAATATAATTATAAACAAAGTTTCAAACATTGTAATATGTTAAGACTTTATAGGTTGCAAATCGTTTATCTCCAAAAATAAATTTTCATAAGTGAATTTGAATTAGTTAGGGTCAATATGAGATATTTGTGATGTTGTCTAAGTCAAATATCTATTCATTTTTCTATACATTCATTACGTCATTTTATATCTTCAAAAAAGTTATACTAAAAAAGTTATATTAAAAGTTAATATACGAGTAAGCCGGTAACTCCCATTAGTTCTATAGAACTGTGACGTCATAGAACTGTTGATATTTTTTATGTAGAAATAGGTTTGCTCTTGATCGCCAACTCGCCTGATGTTAAGCGACGTTGCGGTCTACGATGGAGCGCGCTTACCTAGAAGAAACCAATTCACTCGTTTATTCACTTCATTCATTTTATCCGTTTAGCTCTATGGTAGAACTATTAAAACGAAATCTCTCTCATTTGTTCTATAGAACTAATAATCGAGGGAGATGTACGACATTTGCGACCAATAGAGCCTGAAGATGATTTAGCAAAATAACTTAGTAATTTTTGAGCTATAATGTCTTGAAAGATGCAAATTTCTAAAATAATAAATAACAACATAATTGATTTATTTTAGAAATACCAATGGTATACATTCCATTATGACTCAGTAGGTAATCTCTAAATAATCTTCTAATGTACACATTTTGTCGCGATATCTCAAAAATATATTATTATAGAATATTTAAAATATTTTTTATTGAACACTTTCATACAATATAAAGGTCACAAATGTTTGTAGGACTTTATCTGATACTTAGCTTCAGTTTTATAATACTTCGTAAACTGTTTATTTTTTCGTAACGTTTTTACGTTTGAAATGATATCTATACAGTAGGGAGTAATAATCTCCCTATACAAGGGTTGTAACATTAGAATATACAGACATACAGAAAACAAGACAAATTCGGAAAAGTTTTTCGTAGTACATACGGAACCCTAACGTACTCCTATAAGGTATTGTATATATAAGCACGCCATTATATGAGCGGTGTTCCGTACCACAAACGGGTGGTACGTTAATTTCGTCTTGTGAATATTGTAGGAGGTAATTTTCAATTCAAATCAAGGCCTAATCCGGTATGATACATGCGGCTTACGGCGAATGGCTGTCGTATTAACCCGTGTCGTTTTGCAGGAAATACATGTAATACCTTGTAAAGTAGGCAAACGACTACTTGAGACTTACACCGGGGGGTAGGGGGGGCAGGGGGCAGGGGGGAGGGGAGCTAATGCTGAAACAGTACACTGAGACTACGTTCTTAAACGCTCGGATTACTATCTGAGTTGCAGTGTTGGTGGAGGACTTTATGTCTTTTGGAAAGTTCTCTTACATCATGCCCAAACAGTTATTCATTATTTTATTGATAATTTGCAATATAACTGACCGAGCGAGGCAAGCACGTGTCTATAATAAAGAGACGTCTGAAATGAACAAGCGAAACAATTCGTTCTTCTAAAGGTTGTTCGTCTATGTGGCCATGTGATGGGATCTAAGCTTTTTGTGGTAAAGTTTCTATTGAACGATCTATTACACATATCCATACACATAGACATATCGTGCCTTGTCGGCAGGGACAGCGTAGTGTACTTGGAGATAGGGTCTCGATGTTCATACTTCCCAGACAGGGCCCGAGAAATCGGGTAGTGTAATACGCCCTTTACGTGGATTTGTACCAACGCTATCTAGCGATAATCCACTGAACTACTAACACGTGACGCTTGTTTGCTGAAACAATTGATTTCGAGATGACCAGCATAGAGCATTGCCTATAGAATTTTGAGCAGTTACAAACCGAAAGTAAATTTAGATAGCGTTGGACTAAACTTGGGTGTACATGTGATATCATTATTTAGATAGCGTTGGACTAAACTTGGGTGTACATGTGATATCATTATTTAGATAGCGTTGGACTAAACTTGGGTGTACATGTGATATCATTATTTAGATAGCGTTGGACTAAACTTGGGTGTACATGTGATATAATTATTTAGACGAAACTTACTTGTTCCGTTACTCGATTACGAATAATGCTAACACTAATAACACTAATAATGTTAACACTAATAATGCTAACACTAATAACACTAATAATGTTAACACTAATAACACTAATAATGTTAACACTAATAACACTAATAATGTTAACACTAATAACACTAATAATGTTAACACTAACAACACTAATAATGTTAACACTAATAATGCTAACACTAATAATGTTAACACTAATAACACTAATAATGTTAACACTAATAACACTAATAATGTTAACACTAATAACACTAATAATGTTAACACTAATAATGTTAACACTGATAACACTAATAATGTTAACACTAATAACAGTAATAATGTTAACACTAATAACACTAATAATGCTAACACTAATAATGTTAACACTAATAACACTAATAATGTTAACACTAATAACACTAATAATGCTAACACTAATAACACTAATAATGTTAACACTAATAACACTAATAATGTTAACACTAATAACACTAACACTAATAACACTAATAGGATTAATAAATAAATTTGAATTTGAATTTAAATAAAATGGTATAATGGTAATAATTATTTTTCTCGTAGAAATTAGTTCCCAGAACCGATCAACCGATCATTCGTTATATCTCAGTGGTTAGTAGGTACGAGTAGTGATGATGACTCGTCACCTCACCACTATATGTTTCTGAGTAAACAGGGTCGCTGACACTCCAGCATCACAGGGTTCCCTTGTATCGTCGGCTGTTTGTTTGGTAACACTCCTAGAGCGGACGGGTAATAAAGGGTCCTAAACTAACAGGGGACGCTGCTCGTACATTAGGCGACTAACTATCGGGTACCCAGTGTAATGGGATTTACATACAACAACGTCATTAATTTTTCACATCGTCATAAACTAATAAACAAGTTGATGACGAAACAAAAACGGTTGTTCGCGCCTTTAATTAATAGAATTAAAGTGTAACAAACAACATTTGATAATAATAATTTATTTGGCCAAGTTTGCAATATTTTTTTAGCCTAGGTGTATAATTCAATTAGTGCAACATTAGTATTGCAACATTAATTTTGCTATACAAGCTCGACATATAACAGTACAAAACAGTAACAAGTTTTTTAGGTTTACAGTTAGATTCTAATTTGGACTGGAAGATGCAGGCTGAATCAGTACTCTTACTCAACAGCTATTCATATGCCCTTTATATGTTGTCTAAAGTAGTTAACCTACAAACAGTACTCAAATCTTACCATGCATATGTAACGTCAACATTGAGATATGGTTTAATATTTTGGGGGAACTGTTCTGAGCGAGAAAATATTTCCAAAGCCTAAAAGAAATGCTTGAAATCGATGTGTCACCTGAAGTCGACAGATTCATGCAAACCATACTTCACTGAATTAAAAATATTGACAATGCCATGCCATTACATATATGAAATTTCATTGTTTACTAGGAATAACTTACAAGTGTACAGTTTTTACAAAAGTACAAAAAATAAAAATTAAATAAGCAGGACCGTATATAGGAATGCATGTTTTGCTAAGGGTGTTTGTGGTATGGGACCGGAAATATACAATAATTTATTGATAGCTATTATAGAAAATACTGGAATCAGAGAGTGTGTCTGCATTTAAGAGAAATTTATTCAATTTGCTGATATCTAAGGCATATTATACATTACAAGAATTTATAAAAGATAAATTGTAATATAATTAGTTGACTTGCTTATATCACTTATACTTATTTTGTTGTAGTTATTTTTATAAAATTGCCATTGCATAATGAATTTGTAACATTTTATAGTGATTATTTGACGCTAGTATTTTTTATTTTGTTTTTTGTTTGTGACATGAGATAATTTTTTTCTTTTTTCTCGTTTCCTAATTTGAAGCTCACGTGATAAGTATACTGTATAAAATTATTGTATGTTCTCAATGAACTTTGACTGTTGATACTTTAGATATGTATTATTAAGTAAGATCTAAATGAATGTTACACACTTAAAGAAGGAATATATCTGAATCTGAATCTGACATCACCATCACGTGATTTTCATACACTTCATCTCCGGATTTTGATTTTCTATTTACATATTTCTCCGCGTTATAACAAAATAGAGTTGTTGCATTGAGTCGCCTGATGCACGAACGTGCTTCCGTTAGCACAAGTGACGGAACGCTAGGTCGAAATGTGTCAACGTGGTGTACTCGTATTATTATAACCCGGTTATATCGTCGTCGGTTCGCCGTTTTCGAAAGGGAAATGTTTAGCTGAGGCGGCTGCTTGTTTGGATCCGACGTTTAGTTTCTGCATAGTTTGGGCTTCGGTGAACGTGCTTAGCGGTGCTTGTAAGTGGGCCTGTTTCTAACTGGACTCTGGAAATGCAAATATTTAGATGTGAGGGTTTCCTCTTTTATCTCACTACACAACAGGGTAAGCGTTTTATTTCATTGCCGCATTTAGCGCAGTGTACGTGTAGTCCATATATTTTTATGCAGTAGGCACAGAATTCGCCCTATTTACAATAAGTCTTTGGCAGTAGGATTATTTGTTTTTAGTGAAAACAAATTTTCTTCTACTTTCGTTTATGGTGTTTCTGAATCAGTGTTTTCTAAATCCACTAATATCACATTTGTGTATATATTTGAACGTTAATGTCGGTTATTCTATGATTATATGAAAGTAAGTAGATATGTACGTTTATGATTTATATTATTATTTTCCGTAGAAGGATTTGACTGCTTTTGACTTGACGTGTGTCGTTGAGTCTATTCGCCGCTTGCCTCTTTTCTGATTTTGTCTATTATTTCTAGCCATCCATACAAATAAAACATCTTTATCCCCTTTTTTAAATCCTGCACATTTGATTAGATTTGGTTATTGATTACTTTATTTATCACGAATATGTATGTTGTGTCAAAGTATAGTTTAAGATCAACGATAAATATATAAATAGGTTATATTTTAAGAAGTAAGAAATGTCATTTCAGCAGCCCGTGGCAGTACAGGAAGTTAATGTCGGAGGAGCGTACCGTGAGTGTGTGGCGACACTGGCGACAGGCGCGAGTGCGACACTCGGGTCGCCCGATGTGACACGTTTGACACGCGTCGGTGTCCGAACGAATACCTGTAATATATTTAACTAAACAGCTACTGCTCTTTTCCACTTTCACTTTATTATATTATTGTTGTTATGTTAACTCGGCTGCCACTTGCCAGATATATTGAAATGGAATAACAGATCAGATCGCGTCAGGTCATACATTTGTCTAAAATGAAGGTAATATAGGTTTCCTAAAAGTTCTTTAATTTTAATGAATACATTTCGTCGTATGTGTGTATATGTCTATAGTTTCTTGTAACTATGATGTATGAAATGTCTTTAAATACGTTTTACCTCTTAAGATTCAGTAGTTCGACCATCGTCTGTCTCGCTCGCGCATAAGTACGCACATTTTGAAGATATACAATGATAGAATGAACTTATAAAAAAGTCGTCGTTTGTAAAACTAGAAAACAACCTCACAAATATTCGACAAAAATTTCAATTTGATTCAGGTTATATTATATTACATATTTTAATAATTTCAAAATACGATTTTTATATGAAAATTTACTTGGATCAAATTGAAATTGTTTATTTTTTTAATTGAAATTTGTGTCGAATATTTCAGACATTGTTTTCTAGTTTTATAAAAGACGTTTTTTATAAGTTTATTCAGTCATTTTATATCTTTAATAGTGCGAGTATAATAATATGCGCGAGCGAGACGGACGATGGACGAACTACGGACTTATAATTTGAAATCGGTGTATCCCAATAACAGCAGCAGCGTTGTGGAAAGAGTTATAAGCCAATGTAATAATAGGCTAAGAGCTTGACTCGTCTTTAGCTTAGTGCAACAAGTTTAATTAGGTCTTTTAGGGGGTTTGGCTTTGACTGTTCGCATCAGGTTAGCAAAGTTTGGCTCAGTTTCACCTTCACAATGTTTCACAGAAATGTGTATTTTATTTGTACAATTGTTAGACAGCTTTCGCGCGGAGAGAGAATACGCGGTAGAAGGCATCACATATGAAAATAATGTTGAATCAAACGGATACTCTAATATAACATAAACCATCTTTGATAAAGTGAATGTCCTAATGTAAACCATGAACGAATTATCGTAGCGTAGAACCCTAAGTTGATGTAGTAACGTAATATAGTATGCATGTACAACCCGAGGTAGAAAATTCAACGACCGAATCAAGTCTTGACAGAAAATCGCTACACTTCTAAGAAGCTTACATCCAGTAGTGGACTAAGGTGGGTCAAATATGGCTCACGATATTAACACGATACTAGATGTATAAAGTAAATAAATAAAATAAATAACATACAAAGTAAATGATCGCACGAATGCAAATAAATTTTATTGTTGCTTCGATTCATACACTCTGGAAATAACTAAATAACTGACTTGGAATTATTATAACAGGGGGCAATGAATGCCCCTCCAGCTGTTCCGTCACTGTACAAGATGTCATCTAACAGACAGGTAGGATTCTAACTCAATATGATTTCGCTAAAGGGATTTTAATAAGTCACCTGATTCATTTAGGCGGTGGTCTTTCGCGGAGTTAGCGACATCTCTCATTATATCCACTAAGGCGTATTCCCGGCGTACTGTATTTTTATACCAGTTACTGATGTTGCCTGATTTGGTTCTATGAAAATATATTTGACCTGTATTCATTTTTTACCGAGAGGCGATAGGAGGCGTAAACAATAATGTACCATGTATCATTAGAAAAATGGAATTGAAAATTTGTTAAATCGTTTAGATTCGTTCTAAATAATTTAATAAATATATATTTACACTACATAAGTATTCCTGTCATAATCTAATTAAGTGGTAGAGCTATATAAATAAACTACTGGACTACATGTTACTTGCGAGCCGAGCGATGCCGTTGGTGGCTCCATCTACCACATGCCTGATATAAGTCTGTGATTAACACGTTGAACGCCATGGGGGTCACCACTTCGGCGACAGTACACTACTACACACAGTACCCTGCAGGCCGAACCGAAAAACACGATTTTCGACAAATTTACACATTCGGTATTTTTGCTCCATTTTGTAGGAAATGTATTAAAATCCATTCTCCAATAGAAAATAATATTAATTACTAATCAAATATGCCTTAAAACAACTGTCACTCACCCCGTGTCCCCAATGGCCTCCGCGAGCAGAAATTCAGATTTCCGTTACAAGAGGCCGCGCGGGTTGCGGTGTCGGACACCCCCCGCGGCCACGTCAAGACCTTTATCTCGGGAACGCGTGAAGGTATCGAGTTGAAATTAAAATCATATACGTAGATCCATAGTATCTTGCTGCAGAAAGAAAAATAAAATTTCTCAGTTTTCGTAAAAAAAAGTTACAGCCGAATATGTCGTAAAAAACGCACATTTTGACACTCACAGAGGAATCAAAACCTACTTCCCGTTGACCTAGAACTCTGAAATTTGGCAAAAAGCATTGTGTTAGAGTACACATATAGGAAAAAAAACCAAAAACTGGAAATTTTTAATTTAATCACAAACAAGTATCAATGTTAAAAGAAAAACAAAATACCCGACTGCAGAAAAGAGGTTTTTTGCAGCCTATCTTACGATTTCTTTACGCCTAATACGCTGTTGAGTGTACGTTTTTGTGAGAAAGTATGCGTACAAACGCTGTAAAAGATTATTGCGCATTCGTTAGAAAAAAATTAGTAAAATCACTTGATTATTACGAAAAAGTTCGTTGGAAGTAACAAAAAACACGCGTTTGTTTATATTTGTGAGAGATGTATGATTTTTATTACAAAAAAATATAGCCTATGACACTCAGCATGTGAAAACGAATCTAACGCCACCTCTCACATCAAAATCGGTCAAGCCCTTTAGGCTTTAGGCGATCATATAGAAACATACAGATACACAATTATAATGGAACAGTTGTCGGTGATTTTTTTGAGGTAGGAAATAGGATTAACCGTATCATGTGGGGTATCATATGAAAGAACTTCAGTAGCATAAGCTAAAACAGGTTTTTATTTATAGTATCTATTATAGTCGACTAAATTACTAATGTACAGTGGATTACGCATAACGAGTTCCTGCCATTCTTAGAAAAAATTCGAAGATCAAGAACCGTTTGAAATTACATCGCGGCTTCATCTCCTTGGATTAGCCGGGATTCGGTAAGTCACCTTTATAATTAGGCCTTTGGATATATTAATTATGAAAGTGCCGAGGGTGACTGTTACTCTGGAATGAGGAAAATGGAGCGCTTTGAGATCCTTTATAACGGCGAGTCACCGCCGTACACCGAGCGCCGGTCGCCGGGCGCCGGGCCCGCTCCTCGGATACCTGCAGGAAACGTTAAATGAATGTCACACTTCTGCACTCACTTTGTAAATGCACCTCCGTCCACCTCGCTGGCTACAAGCTGGCTGCAAGCTGGCTACAAGCTGGCTACAAGCTGGCTACAAGCTGGCTACAAGCTGGCTACAAGCTGGCTGCAAGCTGGATACAAGCTGGCTGCAAGCTGGCTACAAGCTGGCTACAAGCTGGCTGCAAGCTGGCTACAAGCTGGCTACAAGCTGACTGCAAGTTGGCTACAAGCTGGCTGCAAGCTGGCTACAAGCTGGCTACAAGCTGGCTGCAAGCTGACCTATTTGTTAGCTTTTGACGAATTAACGGAGAGTGGATCTCGATATCTCGATCTCGGTTTGGGTGAATTTTATGGCGGATATTGGAGTTCGTCGATCTAGAAGATATTTATTCACTCTAGCATTGAAAATTTCAAGATTGTAGCTCTCAGAAAATAGAGATTTATTTATAGGAAAATCAACAGCTTTATAACATATAATAAAAAAACATTGTAACAACAGAACATGATGGCGGCAAAGAACTCCACTCCTGTGCAGTACGCATCAAAAACGTGGGCCAATATCGCTGAGTGCGGATTTTTGGCATTTCGACGAGAAATTAGTGGTAATTCACCGACTTTTTGCTAGTCTTGTAGTGAAATGGGAAGGGTGGAAATAGGTAGTGAAGTTCTTGCGCACACTCCTCGAAATGAATCTTGTAGAATATAGATGGACATGCTACTTTACTTATAATTATTCTATGTAATAGTGTTTTCATGAGTTTGGCTCCTGTGAGAGTTTAGATCGATGTTTTTGTAGGTCGAGTCAAACGTTAAGGAAAGTCGCGCTCAAACTGTTAATTTGATAACGACATAAAATGAAATACTGAACGTCGTTAGCAAGTAAGATATTGTTCGGAAACTTCGTGCCGATGGTCTTTAATTAAATTAGAAAACAATTCGAACAGTTCAGGGAATGTTTGAACTGTAATTTACAAGATATTGAACATTTATTTGGTTTTAGAAAATTTAAATGAAATACGTATCGGTGTAAATTCAAATATTTATTTGATTCTCATCAGCGACATTTTTTCATGTAATTAAAATAAAGTCGTGTTAAACGCGTATTAATATGTATACAAATATCACAGCGTACAGTTTCTTAAAAAAATGTTTTCTAGAATGATTATTAGACAGTAATCTGTAAAATTTAGTATTGAATTTTAAGTTATATCATTAAGGTAAATGAGAGCACCACCATTACAATCTTAAACAGATCAAAAACCTATGGTAGTAGTTACGGGCAATGGTGTTTTAGTTCTACAAGCATAATTTTTGTATTTAGTATATTACAATGCCAGAAAGAAACTTAATTTATTCTCCTATAAAAAAAAACGGTCCATTATAAATGGAGCGAACTGAAAATATCTGACACAAAATGTACCGCCACACGGGTGAATCCGCGGGACACAGCCAGTACACGACGCAACAGCGAACATCGACCCGATCTTCGTAAAGCCAGACGCAATAACGAATGTCAAATCTAACGCACACAAACAAACAAAATATAAAATATTAATTTCCCTCCATCCCTCATTCCCGTATTTATTATTCAAACAGCTTTCAAAGGATCACCTACCTTCGATAAATTATAAAATCCCGGCGAGCGCTTCACGCTGATGAAATGCAAATAACCTGACACTTTTGTAGGTAAATAAGTGAGGAAACTACGATTGACAACTCACATATATTGACGAGCACGGGGTGTGATTGACAGCTCACATATATTGACGAGCACGGGGTGTGACTGACAACACACATATATTGACGAGCACGGGGTGTGATTGACAGCTCACATATATTGACGAGCACGGGGTGTGATTGACAGCACACATATATTGACGAGCACGGGGTGTGATTGACAGCTCACATATATTGACGAGCACGGGGTGTGATTGACAGCACTCATATATTGACGAGCACGGGGTGTGATTGACAGCTCACATATATTGACGAGCACAGGGTGTGATTGACGGATGTCGAAACAGTTACTTATAATGTATTTAAAACAAATTTAAAAGTGGTGAAATCACGGTGAAGTTCGATACCATTAAGAGTCCGTTGTCCGACCATCGTCCTCTCGGTCGCGCATATTAATATACCCACATTTCAGAAGATATAAAATGACTGCATGAACTTAGAAAAAAATCGACATTTGTAAAACTCACAAATCTTCGACAAAAATATCAATTTGATCAAAGTCAATTTTAATACTTACATAAAAATATTTTTGACGTCAGTATTCATGTTATAAGTTTTGAATAAATGATTTATTTATTGCCGTGTCTCTTCACAAATCATAAGTTCGTATAAATAATCAAAGTGGAACCAAAACGTTTCGTTCGGAATTTTGGAATATGTATCTTTCATGAAACAATGTAGCTTATTCGTGGTTTGAACCCTCCGTTTGCTTTAGTGTGACCGTTTGTCGTCTGACATTGTACTCACTGCAGACTTACACAACTGTGCGACTCACTGGCGAGCTCACTATATTTGTACTCACTGCAGACTTACACAACTGTGCGACTCACTGGCGAGCTCACTATATTTGTACTCACTGCAGACTTACACAACTGTGCGACTCACTGGCGAGCTCACTATATTTGTGCAACTACAAAATAATAAGCCCATCAAAAGTATGCAAGATAATATATAACACGGCGCTATTATGCCAAGAAAACAGCCATAAAACACTCAGCCGCTTTTGTTTAGAACATTTTTCTTAATAAATTATTCAGACGTATCCGGGTGTTGAAAGGGCTTTTTTGTGTAACGTTATTTTTCTCTACAACATAAAGACGGAAGGTTAACTATTCAAGGGCAGGCATAAAGGGTTTAGCGGGGGCTAAGTGTGGCCCTTGACGAATGATTCCAGAGCCTCGGTCTGCCCGGCTCCGTCATTTGTTTTGCCATGTTGGTAGACCGGCAAAAATGTGGAAAAATGGCGAGGAAAATAGAAAGGCGCTTGTGTCGGCTTGGTCGGTCATTATTTTTCTTTTCTGTGGCGCGGTGTTCGTACGCAAGTAAATTGGTAGCGGAGGGCGTCGAGGGAACTCTGAACTATGTTTTATGTGAGTGTTAAAGTTTTTTTTATTAATTAATATCCAGTCAAGCAGCAAACAAGAATATGGAATTTCTTGCAATTATTTTAAATTAATGTGAAATACAATACCGATATTATCATGGCACTTATGTTTATAAAATCTATATCCCAAATATGAAATTATGAAATCGGTTATTAGCTATTATACACTTAATTATATATTAAGTATTAATAATAAATACAACATACCGACGTATTTTCAGAATGTGTATCATAACTGATAGTTATGATACACATTCTGAAAATACGTCGGTTAACGGACATAACTGATAGTTATGATACAAATTCAACAATACAGAGTAATGACGCCGACCCTTGAATAATGAGGAAACAGAGGAGTTGGACACGTGCCACTCTAATCTTGTGAACGGCAGTAGAATATTATAGAAAAGTTAATGTATATGGGATTGTGTCACGTGACGAATAGTGCCGACACGTCACAGTCTCGTAGCCTTTCGAAGCGAAAGCGTTTGTAGAAACGTTTGTCACGTGTCTAATAACCTGCGAGAATACAGAAACACCTAAGTATTACGATTCAACGGCTGGCGTGACCTCAGAATGACAACCGTTTTAGAAAACATCAGCCACAATAAAAATCCCATTTAAATTTGTGATTATTCTTACATTTACTACATTTTCATACATGTGTGGGAGAAGGGAAGTGACAGAAAAGTGGATGTGTGAGTGCATGCCGTCAAAGAAAATGCTCTGGGGAAGGCTCAAGGATCCGCTGAGAGCTCTGCAGCTAAGCTGCGAACGGGAAAATCTCGCGCTAATAGTATCTACTTGTAAAACGTACGGAACCCGGCTTTGCTCAGCTTCCTGGTAATTACGGTTTTTCGTAATCTTTAATGCTTTTTGCCATGTAGCGTATAGTAGAAGCGGAGTGCGATGGGCTTACTTTATATAAGGGGTTTACTTTTTTGTTATAATTGGTATGACTCAAAACTCCGGTTAAACTCCGGAATACTCAACACAATTTAAAAACCAGCTAACTGCGAGTCGGACTCATATTAACATTAGAACTGTAAGTAGGTGAGCTAGCGCTGGGATCTTAAATATAGAAGCTTCGTATGCGTCCTTAGATATCCCTCTACGATAAGGCACTTGAGGTTTAAATAGTACGAGTATTAGTACTCGCATCATGTATGCAAGTTGTTATTTGTCTGCAATTTGAAATGAATGTTTAAATGACTTGTACAAAACCTTGCGCTGGTTGTGTCGCGAGCGGCGAGCGGCGAGCGGCGCTGCTGCAGGCGTCCCAAGTCCCAACATCATTCCGGAGACGCGCCATGTTTTAGAGACCGTTCTGATTTATCGTTCCCGACAATAGAAAGTTCCCAATAAATACGCACTGATGTTATTGAAGCGGAAAAAATGAGCGCAATATTTTTGTTTCCAACAAGTCTCGAAACTGTATTTTTAGGGTTCCGTACCTCAATAGAAAAAAAACGGAACCCCTACAGAATCACTTTGTTGTCCGTCTGTCCTTCTGTCTGTCTGTCCATCCGTCAGGTGTCAAGACCTTTATCTCGGGAACGAGTGAAGGTATAGAGTTGAAATTAAAACCATATACGCAGATCCATAGTATCTTGCTGTAGAAAGAAGAATAAAGTTTCTAAGGTTTCGTGAAAAAAGTTACAGCCGAATATATCGTAAAAAACGCACATTTCGACACTCACAAGGGAATCAAAACCTATGGGGTACTTCCCGTTGACCTAGAACAATGAAATTTGACAAGAAGCATTGTTTTAGAGTATACATATAGGAAAAAATCCGGAAACTGGACATTTTAAATTTAATCACAAAAAATAGCAGTCTTTATGCAAGGAATGAAGGTCCAAATTTTAAAGTGAATTAACCATGTCATGTGGGGTATCATATGAAAGAGCTTCAATAGCATAAGCTAAAACAGGTTTTTAAATATTTTTCGGTTTATGTAGGTAAATATTAAAAAATATATGATTCCTCCTTTTATATACTAGTTTGTACGGAACCCTCGGTGGGCGAGTCTGACTCGCACTTGTCCGGTTTTTTTGTATTGTTTTGGCATATTATTCAAATGAGACGTTCAGTACTACAATGTCTGGTGCACCAGAGAATGACCAAGTGAAAGACGACCGCTCACCGCCCTGCGTATCTGTTAGCCAAGCCGTAGGCTGCAGTTATTCAGTCAAGGCAAGCACTCTATACGTATAGATTATGATTGGATCACTCAAAAATGTATCTTAATTAGTATCGTCCTCGCATCACCGGCACAAATGATCCAGAGGAATCACACAAAATACAATTAAACGCAATCCAAAGGGACACGCTGCCTTCATTACGACTCCTGATTCAATAAACATTCAAAAAGCGCTCCGCTCCCGAGCGCGGCTTTCAAATGAGACATGGCTGCCTAATTGTGATTTAGAAATTGCGACCAAATATGATTAAGGTGAGAACCTACAACGGTTGGGAACACCTGTTTTTTGACTTTCTCACTTTACAAACGGTTGGAAACATTGAAAACCAGAAGGCTAGCCATCTGTTACCGCCTGATACTGAGTGAGGCTGAGGGTGTAGAGTGTAGACTGTAGGCAGACAATGTTTGACCGAGGCCACACACAAGCTTACTTTATATTTCGTTATTCCTCACCCTGAGGTACTACATGCTTCTTTGCTGATAATATCACCAGTGTCCAGAGTGCAGTAATATTGACACTACAGTTTTGTAATTAAACATAGTGCTTTCTCTGATGGGGCTACTATAGCATTATCCACACTATTACATCAAAAGTATCTGCCACTATAAATTAGTTTATAAGCCTAACTTTAATAAAAAGTAGTTTTACGAGCAGTAGTCCTCGCGAGCACAAAGTCTGTACTCGTGAGAGCTCGTACTCACATTCGGAAATCTTATTTATAATTGATTATCGAATATTTCTATCAAATATTGTCAACATCTGCCGACAGCCGCAGCATATTTATTCTCTTTTCAATTGAGTTTCATAACTTTTTATTTCGAAAACCTCTTGATCTATTTTGTTCATATTTAAAATTCTTGTTTAGAATAAGTACCTACTGATCGGTTCTGATAATATATTTATATATTATCAGAACCGATCAGTGAGTGCCACCGCAGCAAACTTCTATTTTTACCGCACTGCGTAAGAAGTAGGGTTATGTTTTTCGAGTGTATGTAGGTACGTATGTATGAGCGCCTACACTTATTGTACCTATTTGTATTTTGGTTCGGCCGATTTTGATGCGCAATGTATCGTTAAATGAACAGAAATCTTACTAGTTAATGCAGAGAGCTTCGTTCGCTTCGGCCATAATATTATGGTCAAAATGAAAATGTACACAAAAAAATCTAATTCATCCACCTGAACGGTAGATAGTTACCAGTTGTTTTGTCTGAACGCTGACGCCATCTTGTTTAGGTTTCACACGGCAACCCGCCAGAGGGCGCCGGAGTAATGAGAGGTGAAAATTAATAAATGTGATTACAAAAGATCTTATTACTGCCTTTTGCCGAGCCAGGAATAATTAGTGAGAAATTGCGAAGATCTAAAGATTCAGCCCCGTGACAATAGGATACTGATGGAAGGTGAAAGCGAGAGAAAATCATTAGACCGTCTTAATATTTGACGCTTATTATGCTGCGAACTTCGGTTTAATTCGGCACGAATTTCCTTTTAAATGTTTTAGCGATATAGCTTTTTATATAATTAAATGTCGTCGAATTAATATAACTTCCGGGGTTCAATATCTACTACTAAACTATGCAGCCTTGATTGGTGGCAGTGTACAATACTGAGTTATTAATATAACTTCTGGGGTTCAATATCTATTACTAAACTATACAGCCTTGATTGGTGGCAGTGTACAATACTGAGTTATTAATATAACTTCCGGGGTTCAATATCTTCTACTAAACTATGCAGCCTTGATTGGTAGCAGTGTACAATACTGAGTTATTAATATAACTTCCGGGGTTCAATATCTACTACTAAACTATACAGCCTTGATTGGTGGCAGTGTACAATACTGAGTTATTAATATAACTTCCGGGGTTCAATATCTACTACTAAACTATACAGCCTTGATTGGTGGCAGTGTACAATACTGAGTTATTTTTTACCCATTGCTAATATTTTATTATTCGTATTAGGTATTTGCTTATGCATATTAACATTTGCATATGCTATAAGATTTATATTATCTTTGTTGCTTAGACATACTGAAAAAACACGATATTTTTATTGGTATAAGTGGTAAAAAAGTACGAGCGAGAACGCAATGTAAAAGTACAGGACATTTATGAGTATAAAGAAGCACTTGTCTTTTAACCGATTTCGAAAAAGGTGGAGGTTATCAATTCGTACCGTATTTTTTTTTATGTATGCACACGAATTTCTCGCTCATTCTTGAACAAACTTTGTGTTTCGTGAATTGGCATATAGAGAAAGCTCCCAAGTTGGTTCCATAATTATATTAGAAACATTGCTTTATTACTTTTTGAATAATCTCTAAAAGTAAAAATATTTTAATTGGATTCCTGAGTGAGTGCGTCAGATTATAGAATTGCAGAGTTCCACTGACACGTTTTTCTTTACAAAAGTGTCAAATGTTGAGGTTTTTCATATAAACATCTGCACATTTTCTAGTCTGCGACGACGAAGCATTTGACATTCAATGACACATGTCATTCTTGAAAAAGAAACGAGCGGGTAGAGAGGTCTCTTTGAAAAGTTTACAATCGTGAGGGATTTATTGAGCTTGAAAAGTAAAACCTACCTACTCCTCATCCATGTGTATAAGGAGAAAATAGAGTTACTTTAACGCTTGAGCGCCTTGTTTAATTATTATCCTTACTAATATTACAAGTAAACGAAACAACGTACTTCGAAGTCGGTTGTTTCAGTTTTTTAAACTATAACATTATTTACAATGGCTGTTAGTTAATTTTCGATTTAAACCATCTACAATGTTCATATTTTTCACATCGGGCAAAAACATTATTTAGCGATGCGACGGACCTTGAGATCTTCTAATTGTAATAAGTATGTTTGATGTAAGATTATAACCTATACCTTTAGCTATACCTTTTCGGTAAAAGTTCCAACAGTTTTTGAATATACTGAAAATTCAAGGCCTGGGAAAATTCGCAATCTGCTGTAATAAGTAATTCAGCCGCTTACAGCTGTAGAGCCACCGCCCTGGAGACCTGGAGGCCTACAACCATCTCCCCCATTATTATTCCAACAATTTGTTTCCATTTCAACTTACCTATAGTTAGGACAAAGTTTTACGATCTCTTTATCTCGTATACTAATTTACGAGACTTATAAGTTGATATTGAAAAAGTCAATACAATAATTCCTTAACTACCTATTCCAAACGTTGACCGTAATCTATCCTTCCTTTCCACTGCAGGAAATATATAAAGTCAGACACTACGACCCCTTTCTTTTTTAAATGTATAAACGTTTTTAGTATATTACAGTTCTTGATGCGTAGGTACTGCTCAGGAATGGAATTTTTATTCATATTCATATTCATTTATTGATACACACTAGGTACACGTCATTATAAAAGATACACAAAAAGAAAACAATAGTAAAAATGTCAATATAGAATACAAATTCAATTTATTCTGTATTAAAATAAATAAAATTATAAAAAAAAAGTCAGAATAATAATTGAAAAAAAAAAAAAAACATTCGTATTTGCCGTTTGTTCAACTACTTTCTTATAGGCAAAGTCATGAACTCATGTTCAAAGTCGTAGAACGCTTGATTGACGAGCCAATGTTTTAACCTAGACTTAAATATGTGTATATTGGACGCCTCGATGATGTCTTCGGGCAGTCTGTTATAAACTTCCGTACCCATGACGTGAGTCAGCTTCGTGGATTTCGCAAGAGACCGTTTTACGGCCACAAGTCTGTTCTTGTGGCGAATGGGGCGCTGACGGGATTTGCTCAAAGTATCACCTAATTTTTTATATAAATTGAAATTTTTATGCACATATATTGCTACTTGTAGAATTAAAATCCATGGGAGTGTAAGTATTTTTAATGATACGAAGTATGGTCTAGCTGATTCATCCTCTGGGATACGCGCTATGGCCCGGACAGCTCTCTTCTGGCACACGAAAGCGCGTTTCCACTCGGCACCACGAGCTCAGAGTTCAGCCCCGTACTGCAGCACAGAGTGTATTGTGGCATAATAGCAAGTACACACCACCTTGCCGGGCAGCAACCTCGACAGCCGCCTGAGTGCAAAGCACGCTCCACTCAACTTCCCGCAGGCGTTGTCGATGTGGGCTTTCCAGCAAAGACGACTATCAACCTCAAAGCCCAAGAAGGTGGTTTGGTCACACTGCTCAATCTTTGTGCCCTCTGCGTAAACATTGAGTACTTTCCGCGGTCGCCCTGAGAAATCAAAGTGGAGGAAGTGTGTTTTTGTTAGGTTCAGTACTAATCCGTTCTCCCTGAACCACTTGGCGAGTTGCGATGCGACAGCGTTTAGATTTGCTTCCAGCATCTGAAGGGATGGTGCCGTAACTACGGCAGCAACATCATCTGCGTACATCAGAATTTCAGCTTCCGTGATTGCGCAAGGCAAGTCGTTTAGTAGCAGGGAAAAGAGAATATTGGACACTACTGAACCTTGAGCTACTCCCATCGTGGTAGTCATGGTGTCCGATCTCAGCTGCCCACCCTCACCTACCACGATTTGTGATCTCTCGTTCATAAGTTCAGTGTACCTGGAGTTCATCAAGTCCAACGCATGTTTTTTGTGCTGAAGGGGTCACCTGCAGAGTTCCTAACGACGTCAGTGAAGTCGAGATTACACGAGTTTTTCTTACCTCTTTGCTCGTTTACAACGTTCCACATCGTTTTAGTTGGATTTTTACTATTAGTTATCATCATCATCATCTCAGCCATAAGAAGTCCACTGTTGGACATAGGCCTCCCCCATGGATTTCCAAAAAGACCGATTGGAAGCGGCTTGCATCCAGCGTCTTCCCGCCACTTGTATGAGGTCGTCTGTCCATCTCGTGGCTGGTCTTCCTACGCTGCGCTTGCCGGTACGTGAGGTTGCCGTTGTTAGTTATCATGCTAGAGTAAAAATTATATTTTTTGTCAATCAGCAATTTATTATATTTAATGTTTAAGTCATATGTGAATTGTTTTAAAAAGTCAAGATTCGGATTTTTTTCACTTAATTCAATCATGTCAAATAATAAATATCTAAAAAAAATTATGTCATCATCTTTCACCCAAGTGGATCGTCTATTTGTCTTAACTACTCGTTTAAGTGGGAAGCAAGCTTCAAGTTTATTACAAATTATATTAATCACAGTCTTCGTTAAGGACTCCGCCGATGTGTTCCGTTCAGACAGAGTCACCCAGTCCACACTATCAATAGCACACAAAAAATTACACTGGTTCATATTAGAATAATTCCTGCTCAATAAATAAAAAAATAAATAAATAAATATTTGTGGACATTTCACACAACACCATCTAGCCCAAACTAAGCAAAGCTTGTACTATGGAACTAGATGGCTGATAGAATACATATATACTTTTTTTTTGTAAATATATACATATGATACATAGAAACACCCAGACACAGAACAAACATCCATGCTCATCACACAAATGTTTGCCCTGGGTGGGGATTGAACCCACGACCTTTCAGTTCAGCAGGTAGACGTAAACACACTACCAACTGAGCCACAAGGCCAGTCAATATCTATATATGCTGAGTTTTTATGGCACACGGTATTGGCCGTACCATCTCCAGCCGTACCGCCATGTGGTCACTTGAATGCGTTTGTATGGGTGCGACTTTTATTGTGTCGGGTGGTAGGTTGCTGTAAGCATGGTCTAAACTAGTGGCACAGCGTGAAGTTACACGAGTTGGAAAATCCACAAAGTTGATCAGCCCATGGGCAGACAGCAAGTCAGCGAGTTGTTTTTGTTCCAAGTTGGCGTCACACAAAGTATTAATATTAAAATCTCCTACTATGATACATTTTAAGTCAAGGTCACTGATCTTTTCAATCAAACGTTCAAAACAAGGTATAAACTGGTCCACACCTATAAGGGCAGTCCTATATACGCATACAACCGATATACGGTAGTCCATTAGGTCTATCGCTGAAACTTCGCAATATTACTGAGTGGATAGTTTTACAAGCTCTAAATTTTCTACTACTTTAACCCCATCTCTGATATATAAACAGGATCCGCCATGACCGTAATCTTTTCTACAGTAGCTCGATCCTAACTTGTATCCGTTTAAACTAACACTTTTGAGTTTGGCTTCACAGAGCCAATGCTCCGTCACTGCAAGAATATCGCATTCTAAATTATTTATTTAAGACTAGTTAATAGATTTCTCTTAAGCCAACCTGCTCCATCCTCGGCCACACTATTGCTTATTCTAAAGTACTTGCCTTACAGTTATGTGGTCGCCAAACGAAGATTTGTTTCATGTAGAAATAAAAAATACAAGTTAGTATATTTATTTTATTTATTTGCTATTACGTTCAGTATTATGTTGTTCAGTAGTACATAAGTAGTATGTTGTTTATAGATAGATAGATAAACTCTTTATTGTACGCACCTTAGAACTTACAATCAAGATAAACATCAAGATCATTAGTGATAGAAACATTTGTAACGATTGTATGTGGTAGTGTAAACTGGAGCGCAATGTTCTGTGTATGTAGGGCAGTATGGCAGGAGTCAGGTGGTAGGCCCTGCGTCCGCCAGCCGAGCCGAGCTAGTAACAAGTCCGCTGCCGGCGGCAGATAGCGCGGGTTCATTAAACTCTTATCTCGTTACGATGATAAGCTGTCGCCAATCTGCGGCCCGTTCGCCCTTTGAGGCCGCCTCCGACTAAATTACTAGCTAAGGTTCTGACTCAAATGTCGAGTGAGAAAAGCACGAACGCAAATATCTCATGTTGTTTTTAAGATCCATCGAATATTGCTACAACTCTCTCTCTCTCTCTCCGACGTCCGAGGTGACCGAACAGGCTCGAGGTGAGAGATCAACCACAAGGAGGCGGCGCACTTCATACAGTGCGCAGGAAGACGCTTGTTACAGCTAATTGCGGTCGCGGTTTATGGGAATTCAGCGGGGAAACCTAGGTCCAGACGCGGCTTTTTTGTGATTGAGACGAAGATGATGGGTTTACGATTCTAAGTATTTTGTGTGTAAGTGGGGCCTAGGAGCAATGTCTGTGGCATTACCCACCAATCCATGGCACACGTGGGCGTGCGTGCATCGTGCCCTGGGATATGCATACTATCTGACATATTATGGGAGGCCGATTAGGAGGCAGATTATAATGCTGCTGCAATTTCTGTGCTAAATATAGTATAATAAAAAAGTCAAATTGCTGATTCGAAAATAAGAAGAAGAAGAGTGTTTTGAGCACATAACTTCTTGAATTACCCGCACATAATATGTTGATTTTTTCATGGAGCTGCTTTAGACTATTGGTAAAAATGTTCCACTGATAAAAATAAAATTGTAAGTTCTATTTGTATCGGTGCAATTTAGGCAGTAAAAAAAAAAACAGTTTCTACAAAATTAGAGATACTATACAATAAAATAGGAACTACATAATTGCCGCGTTTAACCTTAATTTGGGAATAAAAACCAATCAATGAGAGTGAATGAAAACAATTATAATCTCCTATTATTGCCTTCTATTGAAACATAATTTTGGCTTACATTATACCGATAAGATTTTTATAGATATTTTTATGTAGTAATGCCCTCCAGTGTGGTCGCACCCTAACGTTAAATTTTTCAAACATTATCAAAGCGGTTCACTTTCAGATTCAGCTCGGATTGTTCCAAAGGAATCGGGTTAGGCTAAGATTGAGTTTGCATAAAGTAAACTTTCTCAATTAAAATGCAAATGCGAGTAGTGACAAGATTTGCGAGTTAATCTCGCATAGATAACACGAAGTAGGTGCTGCAGAGTAACTCTCGGAGGGAACTGTTCGTGTCTCCACTTTGCTTGGAGCATCACAGCCACTGACGGACAAGTGGTTGTCAAATTGTATTCATACGTATTTAATCGCTGTTTTAGTGCTGTATGTTATTTTTTTAATAGCTGAAAAATTCCATTCGTAAGGAGAATGTGTAGCATCAAGTGGAAACTTTTTATTTTTGGCTTTTTTTTTTCAAATGTTGGCTTTCCATCGAAACATATAAACGGCAACAGTTAAAAAAGTTTGACACACTCGCGCTACACAGCTACACAGCTACACAGCTACGCCGCGCTCTACGCTAGCCATGCGTAGCAGACTAGCTCACGGTTCGATAGCTGTGTATTAAAGAGCGCAGACCCTCGTCACAGGAGGGCTGACTTGCAGTTAGTGCTGCAAACACAAGTAGCTGTGTGTGGCTCCGGAATCTATTCAACTTTTTATTTAATGTTATGTATTATATTTATTTTTATTTATTTACATTACTTTGAGTAGTTTGCTCAAATATATGCTATCAATTAATTACATTACTTATAACTAAAACAAGAAAAAAAACACAATTTGACGTTAAAACCTAAGACAAGGTATCTCCCCGCCCAAACGTGCCCATTAGGCTGCCGGCATTACCACGTTGAATGGCCAGAGATATGTTAGGGGTAAGAAAGTGGCCGCATATACCGCATATATATATATATAAATATATATCACTCCACTCACGCGGATCACTGTTATTTATTCTGTAATATTCTGATTGTTTGTAAGTATATCTACACACATACAGTTCGTACCTATTTTTCAATAAATATTGAAGAAACTCTAGTTATACAGGTTCCACAGTTCCATGATTCATTGAAGTCAGCGATTTTTTAGGGTTCCGTACCTCAATAGGAAAAAACGGAACCCTTATAGGATCACTTTGTTGTCCGTCTGTCTGTTCGTCTGTCCGTCCGTCCGGGTGTCAAGACCTTTATCTCGGGAACGCGTGAAGGTATCGAGTTGAAATTAAAACCATATACGCAGATCCATAGTATCTTGCTGCAGAAAGAAAAATAAAATTTCTCAGTTTTCGTAAAAAAAAGTTACAGCCGAATATGTCGTAAAAAATGCACATTTCGACACTCACAGATGAATCAAAATCTATGGGGTACTTCCCGTTGACCTAGAACTCTGAAATTTGGCAAGAAGCATTGTGTTAGAGTACACATATAGGAAAAAATCTGAAAACCGGACATTTTTAATTTAATCACAAAAAATTGTGTCGTTATGCAAGGAATGAGGGTCGAAATTTTAAAGTGAATTAACCGTATCATGTGGGGTATCATATGAAAGAGCTTAGTTAGCATTAGTTAAAACAGGTTTTTAAATATTTGTACGATGTATATTTTTCGGTATAAGAAGGAAAATAAAAAAAATATGTTTTCCCCCTTTTATTTACTACTTTGTGCGGAACCCTCAGTGGGCGAGCCTGACTCGCACTTGTCTGGCTTTATTTATTTATTTGTTCTATTTTCCTTTTTGTATTTTACAATTATCTTGTTTGCTGTGATATTTGCATGCTAATTTTGTTAACATTTACCAAAATATTTTGTATTAAATTCTAAACAAGAATTTAAAACATGAGCAAGTTAAGTTAAAAGATTTGAGGGTCGGGGCCATTTGAGGGTCGGGGCCATTTAACGACCGATCATTATAATATTTAGTAAAAAAAAAACGTTCAGCCTTAGTCCATACATATAGGACACATGTATACGATTTGATACCTACCTTTCCGAAAAGTCACTGCATAAAAATGTATTACCATTTATCATAATTAAATCTTTTTTTTATTAGACAAAGGCATATGAAACAAACAAAATTAATTGAAAACGCACCAAACAAACATTGATATTGAAACTTTGTAAAAGTTGGTAATTCATGGTGTTGTCTAGCCTCCGACCAGTCAAGTAATGTATCTAGCGAATGAAAGAACTCAACACGTGTCGTGTTACAAACATTAAAGCCGAAACTTTATCTGAACATTATCTCGTGAAAGCTAAGAAAGTCTGCAAGCAGTATTTGGTAAAGCGGCGGCGGCGCGCGAACTTGTTCGACCCCCGACCTCGCGCCTCGCAGGTCACAATACATCAAACATGGAGAGACATCAAAGCCAACAAACACATCAAAGCGCCTAGACTCTGAGCAGTTTGTATCGTCGTGTTTCTTTAATTAATCAAATGTCTAGCAGGTCTTCTGTGTAATCGGGAGCTACTGGGTATCTTTATTATTATGAACTGACAGAGCAAGGCAGTCATTGTCCAATCAGTTTGGCAACTCGCAAGCTCGGCTTTAATCCTCACTAAATAGTTTTAGAGTGTTTATTGAATAATAAAAAAACCGGACAAGTGTGAGTCAGACTCGCCCACCGAGGGTTCCGTACAAACTAGTAGATAAGAGGGGCAAATCATATATTTTTTATATTTTCCTTCTTAAACCTTAAATATACATCGTAAAAATATTTAAAATCCTATCTTATCTTATGCTAATGACGCTCTTTCATAAGATACCCTCATGATACGGTTAAAGAACTTTCAAATTTGGACCCTCATTCCTTGCATGAAGACAATTTTTTTTTGTGATTAAATTAAAAATGTCCAGTTTTCGGATTTTTTCCTATATAATCTAACACAATGCTTCTTGCTAAATTTCATAGTTCTAGGTCAACGGGAAGTACCCCATAGGTTTTGATTCCTCTGCGAGTGTCGAAATGTGCATTTTTACGACATATTCGGCTGTAACTTTTTTTTCGAAAACTGAGAAATTTTATTTTTCTTTCTGCAGCAAGATACTATGGATCTACGTATATGGTTTTAATTTCAACTCGATACCTTCACGCGTTCTCGAGATAAAGGTCTTGACACCCGGACAGACGGACGGACAGACGGACAACAAAGTGATCCTATAAGGGTTCCATTTTTTCCTATTGAGATACGGAACCCTAAAAACAAAATACCCGACTGCATACAAGCGATTTTTACTGTCTAACTTACGATTTCGTTACGCTTGATACGCCGTTGAGTGCACGTTTTTTTGTGAGAAAGTATGAGTAAAAGGGAAAAAGAGAGTGTCGTATTATTATTATTATAAAACAATAAAGACTATATATTAAAATATAGAAAGTAATATAGAAATATACATACATAGACACATATCCACTCCTCCTATAAACTCGAAAAATATAACCCTCCTTACGCGGTCGGGTAAAAACAAGGTTTATTTCAGATTCGTCCGAGCCACGCCAGACGCATTATACGGGCACTGTGCATCCTTTCTCGTACTAAAACGTGCAATCGACACCATAAGTAGCAGTCATACTCGTACCTATCGCACCTCTCACACTGCTATAATTGTGTTATTCGTTATTCTTATATATATATATACATATATATATATATATTTTTTTAACACGAATAAGTCCGCGTTTGACCACCAACTCGCCTGTCGGAAAGCGAAGATGTGGTCGAAGATGAAGCACGCAGACTTAGAAGATACCTATTCACTCTGACCTTGAAAAGACCAATGTTGTAATTCTCAGGGAACAAAGAAGCCGGCAATTTGTTCCACTCTTTCGCTGTACCGATAAGAAACGTAGAATTAAACCGTTTAGTACGAATATTGGGTAAATCTACAATATATGGGTGGTAGTGTGCTGATTTTCTACTTGTTCTGTGGTAAAAAGGAGATCGTAAAATAAGGTCATGCAGCTCAGAAGCACATTCTCCGAAATGTATACGCTTGCTACCATACGGCGGTGTTCCAGACTGAGTAGCTTTTTAGTAACTAGCTTATCGTCACCAATGAGTCGGACAGCACGCCGGTCTACCGATTCTAGAGCTTGGAGCTGGTATTTGGCAGCACCGTTCCAAAGATGGCAGCAGATTATACTAATGATACTACTTGTTAATTTTATGTTTTTGCTACACTGAATCACAAAATGTATCAGTTATTTAGAACACAAGCGCACAGAAGTGCTAGAAGTTTCTCAATGGTAGTTTAAAAGCAGTATCTTGTTATATCCGCGCGAGCTAACGAGCCGCCGCCGTCTGGAGATGGCTATCTGTACGGAGCTCCGAGCAGAGGGCGAAGCGCCCGTCGAGATACTTAGCTTTGTGCCCTACTACATACACATTAAAGAAAATGTCTTTTGAATGTACATTCAGCATAGAATATGGCGCCTTATAGGTTTAGGATACTTAGAAAAGTTGCTTGTATACATACAATTACACCCTTTTCCTGTTGTCGTAAGTGTCGATAAATCATACATACAGTTAAGAACTTAAAACTAGGTAGTTAACCTAGTATTTTTAATTTTGAACCCGGAAGTGGAAGTTTTTTCGTAAGGTGTACCACAAAAATGTAAAGGGTGTGGAATAGTGTCTCGATTCGCTTGCCCTAATTATGAGTGCTCGACATTACTTACATAGTAATAAAATAAATCCGTAAAGATAAGTCATTGTGTCACCGCTGCTGTCATTTGTTTGCTGCCCATAAAAATGCACCCGTATATCGACAAACGCATTAATCTGTACAACCCAATAACCGATATTAGCGGTGCGGGGCGAGTGGCGAGTGTTCCGAGCTGGCTCGAACTCGACACCATCATTCACTTGAAATTCTGGGCCACGTTGGAAAGTAATCTAATGGGGAGTGCACACAGGCATGCTGCCGCTCGGCGAGTGGACGATGTGCCACAGTGGAAACATAGTTTATTTGTAGTAGTTAGTTTGTGGTAGCTAGTTTCATTTGTAGTGTACGATTAGGCTCAATAAAGAGCAAATCAAATATCGAAATATATTCGAGTCAAATTTCAATAGCACTATGTGACCGTTTCCCGCGTGATAGCGCGTGTCGCTCGCAACTCTACTGCACTTACCAGACACGAATAGCGTACGAGTAGGTTTTATTCCCTGGACATCTTACGTTCTGTTATTTTATAGGATTTTGCAGCGTCTGGCTAAAAATGTTTGTATGTATTATAAGTATGGTATTTAAATAACATTATAGTAATCCAGCGAAGCGAATAAATGTATCTGTATCAACTAGGAAAAATTTCTTTCATCTGTTTGAACGTTTATTTGTGTCCTTGAAAATTACTTGCGAAAGGTATCGATATACCTTTATATTTTTCAAAAAATCTTGACAAAGCTTTGTTGTGAAGTAGATTCTAAATTTCTTTTGTCATAAGGGTGCCAAAAAGTGGGATGATTGTTTCGGCACAAATTCATTTTGTTGTTTATACATGTTATTATAGAAAGAAATTAGTTTCAAACTGAGATTTAATGACTTTATTAATTGACAATCTCTTGACCAAAACAATCGATAGATTGTCAAGATATAAGGTCGAAAGTATTATGTTCGGACGTCCTCTACTATACAAGACATCATTACGGACATACTGTTAACTTATTCCATACAAGTTGATGTCTGTCGCGAGAACTGCTTACTGTTCGTAGAATTCTACGGACTATAGTCGCGTCGTTTTCAGATCTTAATGTCAAATATATTAATAGTTACTAATATATTTACTATCTAAGGTCTGTGAACGACGAGTGCAGCGCATTGTCACAAACGTTTTTTGGAAGGTGCAGTCCAAAGTTCTGAGTGGATGGTGGAATGGATATTGAACTGAACTCTCTAGCTTATCTTGGAGACGATCGCTCGCTTGCTCAGTTATGCCTCAGTTATTGAATGTCGCGAGTGATGCTACTGTATTCGAGTGCGCTGTGTCAGTTGTGTTTCAGCTCTCGATATGCAGATGGCGCTCGTTAGGTGGTCGTCTGTCGGAGCTACCCTTACAGTCCCTCACGTAAATACGCTTACTACGATCGCCGTATTGAACTCTGTCCTTGCAGAAAGATACCTTCACAATATTTCCGGAATAAAACTAGTTGTCGATCTGAATTGAAACATTAAAATTTTAAATATTTAAGAACTTTTTATCGCGTTTTTAGGATTCCGTACCTCAATAGGAAAAAACGGAACCCTTATAGGATCACTTTGTTGTCCGTCTGTCTGACCGTATGTCCGTCCGTCCGGGTGTCAAGACCTTTATCTCAGTAACGCGTAAAGATATCGAGTTGAAATTAAAACCATATACGCAGATCCATAGTATCTTGCTGCAGAAAGAAAAATAAAATTTCTCAGTTTTCGTAAAAAAAAGTAACAGCCGAATATGTCGTAAAAACGCACATTTCAACACTCACAGAGGAATCAAAACCTATGGGGTACTTCCCGTTGACCTAGAACTCTGAAATTTGGCAAGAAGCATTGTGTTAGAGTACACATATAGGAAAAAATCCGAAAACTGGACATTTTTAATTTAATCACAAAAAAATAGTGTCTCTATGCAAGGGATGAGGGCCCAAATTTAAAAGTGAATTAACCGTACTAGGTGGGGTATCATATGAAAGAGCCTCATTAGCATAAGCTAAAACAGGTTTTTAACACATTCTTCGCCCCCTGCAGACCCTTCACTTCAGCTGGGAACCAAAACTTTTAGGCGAATTTTGATTAAGTAGAGTGGCCGCGCAAAGCAATGTTGACTGTCTCAAACGCCGGCAGTTTACCAACTTCTACAAAATGAACAGGACTCGCTCGCTCGGATCCGAGTGTGAGGCGATTTCTTGCTCACCACTCGAATCTGAGTGGTGGTCTCCGCGCGACAGCTTCCATCCAACCTCCGCGCGCTTACGAGCGCCCGGCGCCCGCGCCGCAGCGACGAGCGCGTTCCCTCTCGATTGGTAGCGCTGCCGCTGGTGTTAGACAGCCTGCTATGGGCTAGCTGTAAATTGGAACAAATACAATAAATTAAATAAATAATAAATATAATAAATGGCATACTTACTGATGCTACTAATACTATTTTTCATGTTTTATTTTAAAGTAATTCAAGCTCATTTTTGAGTCGAATTGAATCTGCTTTCGAGCTCCGGCATGAAAAGCCGATAGGACTGTACTTCCAAAGATACAAGCGATCTTGTTATTTCATATTTCGTTCCATTTGGTTTTTGCAAGTGAGACCATACTGTTAGAAATGAGTCTTTATTTTCGGTCAGTATGGAGTCACTCTCACAGTTATTCCTTAATTATCAGAATAAAGCTCAAGAGTGCAAAGTTTTTAGTAAATACATTATCGAAATTGATGTGCGATGTGTAATGTAACAGGCTTCTTCAGCGTCGTGCGGCGGCCCGCCCACGGCTCGCCTAGACTCGAGAGCTACGTTTATACCAGTTAGTAAGTATTTATTGAGCTCGTTCCTTACAGATTCGTTTGTACAATACAATTAAATTGTATTTTCGTGGCTGACGGCGAGCTGGTGTGCGGTATACATGTCGAGCGGATAATTTCTTGAATATTAACATCATCGTACTATTCAAATACAAATACAAATAATTTTATTGCAGTTTGTTTGTTGTTATTGTTGTTTGTAACGCCCATATACAGCTGCAACATGCCTATTTTAAATTTATATTTAAAGTGACATTTTGTAATTATTTTTAAACTATTTCAATTCTATTTTAATTATTAATTCAAATTGACAAAAGACTGCGTATTCAGTTATTATTATTTATAATATATACTAGATATAAGTCATGACAATGCCCCTATACAGCTGCTATATACCTACAAATATTAATTTATTAGTGACATTTTATGATTATTACTTAGTGAATTGTTATTATATGATTAATTTAATTATTATTATTAGAAATAGAACATGCAATGTATTAACTGACGCATCCAAGAACATTGCTAATGATGTCTATGGAGAAAATAAAGAATTGAATTGAATTGTTGCTATTAAAACACTTTTTAAAACTATCACATTCATCGGTCATTCATTAAAACACTATTCGTACACTATACATACATCGTACTCTTGACCTGAACTGGGCATGGGCGTGGGCTCTCTACGCTGTGCTTGCCGGTGTGTGGTTTCCTCTCGGGGGGTTTTCAGCCCCATCAGCTATGTGCCCTGCTCTCTGCCACTTCCTGATCCGCTGTGATATGTCTGTGACTTTCGTACGAAATGTTTTCTAATGTTTTCGCGATTTAATTGTTACTCATTGATATTTAACGTATTTATCCCGTATATTCAACATAATTGTATGACCTGGCGTTTGGAACACTTTGCAGCGTCCCTGGTCACAGGTGAGACTAGGTCTAGTCTAAATTATGTTTAATTGACAGGCATCATGGCTCAGTGGTAGTACGACTGCCTCCTGAGCTGTAGCTCGTGGGTTCGATCCCCACTCAGGGCAAATATTTGTGTGATGAGCACGGATGTTTGTTCTGTGTCTGGGTGTTTCTATGTATCATAAGTATGTATGTATTTACAAAAAAGTATATAATTATGTATTCTATCAACCATCTAGTTTCCATAGTACAAGCTAGAAGGTGTTGTGTGAAATGTCCACCAATATTTATAATATTTATAATTTCAATGAGTTTCGTACGTGTACGGATCTCTTGTAAGCTCTTGTACCACAACACAAAGGCGCGCGTCTGGCGCGGTTTCGTTGTTTAATTTTATTTCATCATCAGACATAAAGCACCGGCACCTGCTGGATAATGATCGCTGGACTGTGAAGCAGTTATTGTGGCGCTTGGTGGGGGGTGGGGGGGATTCGCCCGATATAACGAGGGAACGGAAACAAACGGCGGCTTCTAAGAGCTTTACTTACCACTGACACGTTTACAGGCAAACATAGACATAGACATAGACATAAAGTTGGACTATGTGATGTCGGCAGCTTAGTTCCCAGGTTCAGCAGGTGAAGTTCCCGGCAGCTTAGTGGTGAGACCGTCTGACTTGCGATCCGCAGGTCTTGAGTTCGAATCCCAGGGCCGCACCTCTATCTTTTCGAAGTTATGTGCGTATTGTTGATTGCCGCCAACTTCAAACGGTGAAGGAAAACATCGTGAGGAAACCTACATGTCTGAGAGTTCTCAATGATCTTGAAGATGTGTGAAGTCTGCCAACCCGCACTTGGCCAGCGTGGCAGACTATGGCCTAACCCTTCTCACAATGAGAAGATGGCCCGTTCCCAGCAGTGGGACAGTTTGTACAAACAGGGCTGATAAAAAAAAAAAAAAAAAAAAAAATGTGATGTCGTAATACCCCAATAGACATGTAAATTCTATTGACCAATAAAATATCTATACTCTATATATATATAGGTATGAATATATAATATATGTGCATTTGAAACAAACATCATTTGCTAAGAGTCTCTCAAAATAAACGACGACACAGAATCAACTCAAATATTTGCTATTATCAGAAATATACCTGTTGGTTGTTAGATTACCTGTCAGCGAAGAGCAAGTGAATATTTTTATTGTGTCGTCAGGGGTCATAATCCTCTGAAGGCTGTTTGGCCGAATTGAAGACCTCCGTCAAAACTCGACCGAAAATGTTCTGACAAAGCTAAGGGAAATAAGCTCTTGTGTAAAGGGCCTAATCCTGTACCTTGATAGATTAGCTACAGTTTGGGACGTTTTGTGGGAACTGATTTACTTTCTAATGTATGCTCTTACTGGTGTTGTCATTGGGGGTCCGCGGGTACAAAAATTTATAAAAATATACTACTATTTGCCTCTTTATTTGCGCAGACTATACGCAGACGAGTACTAGTTTCTAAACGTCAATGTTTATATAATTATAATTATAATCTTTATATAATTATAATGTATAAACATTTAAATACACGAAAATTTAATTACGGACAAACGTATACCTGTAAATAAAGTGTAAAAGTAACGTGGGAACAATATTAATTCATATTAAACTAGAGGTACCCTATGACTTCACCCGTTTTAACGAGCGCTCAGCATTTGCATGACTCAAGTAAACAAAAACATATATAATAAGCATAAGCGAGCGCGAACATTTTAGTAGTGTTTTTATAGTAATATGATTTATTTCTCGTATTAGTGAGCCCGCAGTATTAATGATATAATGCGCGAGCGAAGCGAGCGCGAAATTTTTTAAGGTTTTTAAAATTAAATCTTGGAAATAATTTAATTTATTGATCGTGTTGGAAAGTGACCCAGATGAACCAAACAAGTATAAAAGTGTTTAAAAAAATTCAATATCCGACTGGATGAGTAAGACAACGCTACCAAAAAATATGAATATAACTATTTGAATGCATTGATTTAAAATTTAAGAACGGCACTTTAAGAGTCTTGTTCGATCTTTTCCTAATTATTACCGCAAAAATATTTTTTTATGTAAAATTGGCTTGGATTGAATTGAATTTTTCATGGAATATTTGTGATTTTTTTACTTATGATAGATTTACGACTGATCTCCAACTCGCCTGATATTTAGCGATGTTATTTTCAGAAATATGGGCATGCGCGAAAAATATTAAAGCAAATTAAGTAAACTTTAAAAAAGAGCAAGGATTTTTCATAATTGCCAGGATATTTTGGGGGAGGGTGGGTTGAACCCCTGCTTACGGCCTTGTTCACAACTTGTCGGATTCGGAATCGGCCTGGAAACTATATCTCCATCTCTCTCAATTTGTATAGATATGACAGAGATGGAGTTAGGGTTTCTTAAAAGGTATGTATATTAAAAAAAACAAAATACCGACAGCAGAAAAGCAGTTTTTTGCAGTCTAACTTACGATTTCGATACTTTTAATACGCTGTTGAGTGTACGTTTTTTGTGAGAAAGTATGCGTAAAATTGCTGTAAAATATTATAAACGCACATTCTTTAGAATAATTAAAAAAAACACTTGTTTATTACGAAATAGTGCGTTAGTGATTACGAAAAAACGTTTTATTTTTATTTTTGAAAGAGATGTATTATGATTACAAAAAATATAGCCTACTTATGACACTTTGAAAACGAAGACGACTGTAATGACAACCATCAACCTCGCACATCAAAATCTGTCAAGCCGTTCAGGCTGTCATATAGAAACATACATGGGTATGTATGTATGTTACATACATACATACACTCGAAAAACATTACCCTCCTTCTTACGCAATCGGGTAAAAATATATAGTTTCCAATGCCACGGCCAATACCATGGGGGGGGGGGGACCCCCTGGACCCCCCCCCTTTATATACGCCCATTAGTTTAACCAGTTGTTCTATTCTTAAAAAACCGGACAAGTGGGAGTCAGACTCGCCCACCGAGGGTTCCGTACAAACTAGTAGATAAGAGGGGCAAATCATATATTTTTTATATTTTCCTTCATAAACCAAAAAATATACATCGTAAAAATATTTAAAACCCTGTTTTAGCTTATGCTAATGAAACTCTTTCATATGATACCCCACATGATACGGTTAAAGAACTTTAAAATTTGTACCCTCATTCCTTACATGAAGACACATTTTTTTATGATTAAATTAAAAATGTACAGTTTTCGGATTTTTTCCTAAATGTGTACTCTAACACAATGCTTCTTGCCAAACTTCATAGTTCTAGGTCAACGGGAAGTACCCCATAGATTTTGATTCCCTTGTGAGTGTCGAAATGTGCGTTTTTTACGACATATTCGGCTGTAACTTTTTTTACGAAAACTGAGTTTTTTTTGCAGTAAGATACAATGGATCTGCGTACTTATATGGTTTTAATTTCAACTCGATACCTTCACGCGTTCCCGAAATAAAAGTCTTGACACCCGGACAGACGTACAGACAGACAAACAGGTTTTTAAATATTTTTACGATGTATATTTTTCGGTATAAGAAGGAACATATGAAAAAAATACGATGTCCCCTTTTATCTACTAGTTTGTACGGAACCCTCGATGGGCGAGTCTAACTCGCACTTGTCCGGTTTTATTTTTATGTTAGGAATGATATTTTTTTTTCTTGACAAACCAGATGATTGCCCACAAACTAATTGTAAAAGTTATGTAGGCATTAATTCACTGAATTAAGTGTTTAATTTTTTTTATGCATGATAGATCTACGATTGACCATCTCGCCTGATGTTTAGCGACCCACATTTTCAAGGCTAAGTGATCTTCTAGATCGACGAGCTCCATCCTCGACCACACCGTCACTTAACACCAGGCGAGTTGCTGGTCAATCGTAGAACTATTTAATGTTTATTAAAGAAAAATGTTGTCTATAATTTCATGGCACTCAGTAATTAAAAATGTATACAAGCAACGCTCTAAGTTTCGTAATAAAAGTACATCTTATGAAATAAACAATATCTAATAATATGAAACAAACAATAATATCGCAGGGAACTTAGTTTATTATTCAGTACCAGTGCAGAGAATTATTCATAATGTAAATATTAGAGAGTGTAGACCGAGCAGAGCGAGTAGCCAGCCAATAACTAATATCTTATTAGCAATAAACATTAGCCAGCTCGACATAATGGAGCCCTTTCTACTTTGCTTACCACTGTTTCACTTCACCTGGTATTACTGCTTCACTCACCACTGTTTCACTTCACCTGGTATTACTGCTTCACTCACCACTGTTTCACTTCACCTGGTAATACTGCTTCACTCACCACTGTTTCATTTCACCTGGTATTACTGCTTCACTCACCACTGTTTCACTTCACCTGGTATTACTGCTTCACTCACCACTATTTCACTTCACCTGGCATTACTGCTTCACTCACCACTGTTTCACTTCACCTGGTATTACTGCTTCACTCACCACTGTTTCACTTCACCTGGTATTACTGCTTCACTCACCACTATTTCACTTCACCTGGCATTACTGCTTCACTCACCACTGTTTCACTTCACCTGGTATTACTGCTTCACTCACCACTATTTCACTTCACCTGGCATTACTGCTTCACTCACCACTGTTTCACTTCACCTGGTAATACTGCCTGGTATTATTGCTTCACTCACCACTGTTTCACTTCACCTGGTATTACTGCTTCACTCACCACTATTTCACTTCACCTGGCATTACTGCTTCACTCACCACTGTTTCACTTCACCTGGTATTACTGCTTCACTCACCACTGTTTCACTTCACCTGGTATTACTGCTTCACTCACCACTGTTTCACTTCACCTGGTATCACTGCTTCACTCTGTGTTATACACATTGACAACTATAACATTATTATCCATTTCTATTGTTTCGCATCTCCATCAAAAGGTTGCCTGGAAGAGATCGCTTTCAGCGATAAGGCCGCCTGTTGTTTCGCTAGCATGTAAGCCTTCTCTTGTTAATTAGTGTTTTAGTATAGTGTAAACATTAAACAGTTTATAAGTATCTATCTACAATACAATTATTTATAACCAATTAAATAAATTACTGTTTAGAAAACAAATAAAAAGCATTTTACAAGGAATCTACTTTTTAGTAGGTTAACATCGTTACAAAGTCTAGCATAGAAGTACCTAACGTTAAACAAAATCAAATGAGCACATGATCGAGTCTTCAATGTTTGCAAATTTTCAAATCAATGCAACAATTAGGACTTTTGAAAGATTTCCATGATTTGTTTACAAAGCAAATTACAAGTGAAAGTAATAAAACTGGGTTCAAAACTGAAAATCTGTAATTAAAAATATAATATTCCCGTTACATTACAATAGATTGTAATTCTGACACAGGTCACGGACCCTGCTTTCTGTGGAGCTAAATAACTATATTTGAAAAAAAAAAACTGATTATCCGAAACTGATAAATAATCAGTACTTAGGTGACCAAATAAAACTATTCTATATAGCCTCCTTAGTAGAGTACCTATTTTCTTTCAATGAATAAACCGCGGCAAACTTGTATTTTGTTTAGAGGCGTTTAGTCGGACGTTGATTCCTACTTTTACCGTCGCGTAAAATAAAACGAGTCGGCGGTCGATGGATAGATCTACTATCAAATATATAAACAAGTATCTACATTCAAGGATATATGTACGTACTTTCGCCTTGTAAGATAGGGTGTCCTTAAAACCAATCTCGGGCTCCGATTCTCATCAAAATATTGGTATCCATGTCGCCGACACCGGCATGCGGCACTTCGTCACTTGAGAATGTTGCTTATAAATTTGCTGAATATTGATACCAGCTTTCGTAAATGTAAGAATGCAGCCCGGAATACACTTTCTTCGAGTTATTTGCACTTAATTTGATATATTTACTTGAATTAGGTTCCAACAAAACACTTTTTTGTCACCATACAAGAAGTACGTTTTTCTCCACAATTTATTTTTTTTTCCTTTGTTTCTTGGCATTTTCTCCACAATAATTCATAGGGTAGATAGAAAAGTGTTGCCACTTTGGACAAAATACAAATACCCGACTTGAAAAGTAGTTTTACTTACGATTTCGTTACACTTGATACGCTGATGAGTGTATGTTTTTTGTGTGAAAGTATGCGTACATTCGCTGCAAAGGTCATAAATGCACATTCTTTTAAATAATTATAGTAAAATCACTTATTTATTACTAAAAAGATTGTTGGAGGTTACGAAAAAGCGCATTTTATTATTTTTGCGAGTCATATTATTATTCATCATCATCATCAACCATTGTCCACCCACTGCTGAGTACAGGCCTCCTCGAGGCGCGCCATTCTACCCAGACTTGTTTTATTCATCTTATTATTATTACAAAAAAATATACCCTCAGCTGTGACACTCAGGGAGTGAGGATGAATCTAACGACATCCTATACATGCCAATAGGACAAGCCATTTAGGCTGTTGGAGGTAATATAGAAACATACATACATATATACCCCACATACGTACATACCAACATACATACACTCGAAAAACATAATCTTCCTTCTTACGTCGTTGGATTAAATAGGCTTGAGTTACCCGTACTTTTTTTTTAAATATAGGCCACTTTATTTATAAAAATATTAACATATCCGCCAGGGTAGCGGGTGAGGCCGCGGGCCGTAGCTCGTGTGCATTCATACTGTCACTCTCACACAATATTAACTGTACGGTATGCATTCGAGCGAGTGAAAACTTCCAAGGAAGCGGCCCTCGGACGCGGTCAAGTGCGAACATCCCTGCATCCGCGAGGAGTTACAGCCCCTGGAGGAAACCTTGGGAAGCTTTAAATAAACCTCAGCGGCGATCCCTTATCAAGCATACGAAACTTCCTGGATTCGGCCCGTCACGATATAGGAAGTGTTGCATGTACCTACCTATTTACCAGGAGTATTTTTGTTGTGGGTCGAACCGTGCATTCTCGATTTAAAAGCACCAAAAATAAAGAAATATATTAATGAGACTCATTTTGGCACCATGGTGTAGGCTAATACGCGATACACATTTCCTTTAAGACAAACAACGTACCAACTCGCACATAAGCTAAAAAATTACCCTTCTAAGCAACTGGGAGATGAGAGAGAAACGGGACGGCCCAAAACAAGACGGGTGTTCGAAAGGTTTGAGCAAACTCAGGGTGAACTTTTTTCAATTTTCATTTGCACCGCGCGCCGTCCGTCGACCCCGTCGCCGCCCCGTCGCCGCCGCGCCGCGGCCGGGGCGGGCACTGCTGAGGAATCGGTAAAAGTTTCAATAAGGCGCGTTGATATATCGCTATCAACCCATCTCATCGGACCAACAAGTTTCTCAATAAAATTGACCTAGGGCTGTACTCAGGGCTACCATCGGTGGGCGATATTCAAGATCAGCATTAGTTAAATATTGTTAGCAAAAATTATCATGTTTTGTATTATAAACTATGGTTAGATGTCTCAAAATAGATGTAATTAATTCGATTTTTTAAACGTGTTTAAGTATAACACCTGATAATACCTGAACGTCATTTAACATTAGGCAAGTTGGCGGTCAAGCGCAAACTTATTACTACATAAAAAATATTAACACTTTTGAGAAAATAATTTAAATATTTCACCCCGTACATGGTGACCTTGCTTAACATACCTTTTTGTGAACTGGAAAGAAGTTACAACTTTTAAATATTCATATTTTACTTTAAATCTTTTTTGGTCCTACGTTTAGAAATTCTAAAAGAGACTCAGAGTAGGAATAATTCAGCACACCTAGCTGCTGGAAACTTCTAGTTATTGAACATGTTTACGGTTTCTGTGTTTATTTTTTATTGTTATTAAACAAATTCTCATGGAATTATTGCGTATGTAATAGTTATTTGTTATGCAAGGCTGCAAAGTTGGTTTTTGGGGCGAGTACTTGTATTGAAACCTGAGCAAGCGAAGGATTCTAGGATAGGAATATAGAGCGTAGCGAGGGTTTCAAAAGTACGAGATGCAAAATAACTTTGCTGCCGAGTGAAACACAAAATTTTTCACCTCACTACAGCGAGGAAAACGCTAGTCCAGTGCTGCCACATGTGGCTGGTCAGTGCGATTATTCAAAGAAATAAGGTTGGCGCACTGACATGAAATAAGTATTTAATGCATTTTCAGTGGACTTGCGGTATAGAATAGAAAGGTTCGAATTTTAAAAACTCTTTCCACGCTAGCGGATAAAATGCACTTTTCCACTCAGATTTCTAATGACAAACAGAATCTTTCCGAGCTTGTGAGGTGAAAAGTATATTTATTTTTAAGATATGACATTTCATATAAAGCTGTATAAAATACTTCGTTAACCTGTTAAGAAGTAATTCCCGCGTCTCCAACACCCTTCCGTCTTAATATTTCACAAGGTACTAAGTATTCCGTTATTAAAATATTATAACTCCTCACTAACGGGCTAATACTAACCGTAAAATATTTTCCTTTACGTCGACCATTGTTGTAAAATTTAATAAGGCCGAGAATTTAACAATTTCCTTGCCTTTACCTCGAGACACAGGGACCTTAATTGAGATTTAGGGAGGTACGGTAGATAAGGACATGAAACTGCGTCGGTGCTTGAGCCTAGGCTTTTTAAATCATAATTAGTGACAGGATGGGATAGCCATGTTTCAGTGATGTACTGATCTTATTAATAAGGGCGTATCCGGACCTGTCACTGTCGAGATGTGACTATAGAACGGTGTTTATCGGCAACTGAGCTACGAAAAGTCCTATGCTGGACATCATAGATTTAATATCTTAACTGACCTTATTATTAATAATATCTATAAAAAATAATTTACTATTATAATGTACCAATGTACTCTCATGTATTAATCAAAATATTGTTACTTTCTGTTGTTTGTGCTATGAAATAAAAAAATAAAAAACGACTTATTACATTATTATTAATTCAATTTCAATTATTCCAACATACATACATGCTGACATTTTTAATATTATTACTGATATTTCCAATTTGTTTGTTTTAATGACATTATCTTAATTTATGTTCTGTTTGTACTATTACAATAATCAGTCAGTAGTTTGGACATTGTTAATATTATGTTAATTTCCTTTATTAAATACGACAAAATAATTATACAATCTACATAAATTATACTAAAACTAATAAAAATATAGTAAATATTTGTAATGCTGAGTAATTGGACATTATGTAATATATCCCTAGGCATCAAAGCTTATAGATAGTTCAATAAGTATCAATGTTAAAAGAAAAACAAAATACCCGACCGCAGAAAAGAGGTTTTTGCAGCCTAATTTACGATTTCTTTACGCTTAATACGCTCGAAAAACATAACCCTCCTTCTTTCGCAGTCGGGTAAAAAGTTATGCGTGGTCATACATAAAACAAATAATCTAGACGCGTCGACTTGAGAAACTCCTCCGTTTTTTCGTCGGTTAAAAATACAAAGCGTCTGTTTCATTTTGTCAACAAATGAATGTATGTATGTTGTCTGGGCTTGCCAAGAAGCCTGTAGAAAAGGGAGCAGCAAGTCGCGTATACGTATCTAATTACGAACGTGTAGACGCGCTTGATTTGTCTCCACTTCCTGAGTGTCTCAAGCTAAAGTTTATTGGAACAATAAAAATAATCTCTACCAAAAATAAAATAAAATGCGTTTTTTTAACTTCCAATGAACTTTTTCGTTATGAACAAGCGTTTTACGAGAAGGAATCCGAAGAATACGCATTCATAATCTTCTACATCTACGGTGATTTAACGCAAACTTTCTTACAAAAACTTGCACTCAACAGCGTATCAAGCGAAACGAAATAGTAAGTTAAAAAAATAAAGTGAAAATACTGCTTTTCTGCAGTCGAGTATTTTGTTTTTCTTTTAATATATATACTTATTTACCAGAATTCTCAGGAATAAGAGCATATATTTTTTAAGTTTTAATTTTTTTCTAACGTTTGAACGCCTTGGCCAGCTTCTATGCAGCATCAGGTAGCATGTTGATAGAATTATATTTACTTCCTGAGTTCTACATTTTTTTAATATAAAAACAAAAACTCTTGTATAAAAAATGCTCTTTTCGTAGTCTCCTCGGACAAAGTGCTCATTTAAATAAATAATACAGCGGTTTTACACATACATTTTAGCAAAAACGTACACTCAACATCATATTAATTAAGTCAAACAGATACTCTACGATAATCGCTCTAGTGCAGTCACTTATTTTATTTTCCTTTTAATTTAGCTAACTGAACAGCCTGTATTAATAATCTGTATTATGATTCAATGCGTACGTTATGTATTGTAAGGCATGATATACAACTGATGTGCTGTACATGATTTACGACTGTCAATTAAAATTATTTTCATGAATTGTTGCTACCTAATATTAAAATTAACACTAAAGTATCTCTTTCTCTGTTTTCTCTCTCTCTGTGTGTGTGAGTGTGTGTGTGTGCCTCTGTCACTACGATATTGTCTTTTCGATCGTGAGAAAGTATCTAAGTAATTATTATTGGTTTTGTTCTGTAGTTATATTATGCTTATGTGCAAGATAACGGGAATAGGAATAGCACAAAATAGTATACAAATATTTAATGATTTTCTTGACATTTGTGAAAGCGCCCCATGACACACACATACGTGCACGCACAACAAGTACACACACACACACACCTCGATACACTCAGTCGACTCGCTATACATTTTCCAGCGTTCAGTTTGTATCAAATAAACATCATATTTGTTTACTACGCTTATATGATTTGTCCTTTCGATTCAGTTTCAGATAGGCTCGGTTGTCTCCTCCAATGTTTCTTACATTTCTGTTTATTTAGGTAATTCCACGATAAAGGCAAGAAAAGGAAAGACAACGAAAGAATCATGTAGCCTCAATCTTTGAATAAATACGAGAAACATTGATTCAATAGTGCTATTGTCGCATGAATTATGAAATATACAAAGTTTTGTGGTATCTTATTATTTGTATGTAATTTTTTGCCAAATGTCTGCGAAGAAAATTGCTAAGAAAGTGTCACACTTTATAAAGTCAATAAAAAGTAACAGTTCCGCCAATTTTGGGAGCTGCCATATTGGATTCAAAATAATGTCACTACTTCCCATTATATTATGGTAGGTACTCTTTGGTCACTACCCAAGCGTTGTCATCCAGTCTAAGAGCATATCAGCTCAATCGGTTGGTGATAACTGATTTTAAATTAACTTCCAAGACATTAGTCGGGATATGTAAGCAACGAAGTGCATTATTGATAGTTAATTTGACGTGAAAATATAAAGAATAATCTTAAATTGTCGCAAACATTGTGAATATTTACAATAGTTAACCTATCTGGGTATAAGGCCACAAAAACTGTTTGAAATTTGAATTTCCCGCCGCTGTGTATCGTTGGCCCTTAATATAATAATATAAAATAAAATAGTAAATATATGTATATACGAAGTAAGCTTGTACTCTAAAATTTAATAAAAATAAATGGCCAAGTGCGTGTCGTGCCACGTGCAATGTAGGATTCCGTAGTTACATATCATAATTTATGTGACCTTAAAACAGGGTTTCTTGTTTGATACTACGAACATATGAGTCATTTTTGACTTGTCTAAATAATTATTTTAAGTTCATCCACTATATCTCGATAACTTGTAAAGCCTACTTAGCCGTGATAGTTTTCCTTTTAATTTCGTCATGTATCCTAGTAGCATGAATTTTTTCATATATCCAAGTTCATCAGTTTAGCCGATAGAGTCCCCGGTCCGGTGACCGGTCCCGGTCACGTGACTCCAACAAAAACTATCACTTCAAAGCTTAATATTTCGTAAATGGATCCCTAAATTGAAAAATGTTTTTCGCACACCTCCCATGTTTTTTGATTAGCCATCCAACTTAATCCCACACGATGGGGTAGATAGGGAAAAATAATTCATCCCCACTTTACGTGTAGAGGAGGTACTTTTTTAAAATTTAATTCTACGAATTTTTTGGCATTTTTAATTTGCAAATTACAGCTTTCTAGTACTAAGTTTCTAGTTTTTGACCAAAGCCGCGGACGGACAGACAGACGGACATGGCGAAACAATAAGGTTTCTTTGTTTCCTACGGAACCCTAAAAGACCAGTCAACTGTCATCACTTCAATCCTCCTTGAATAAATAACGAAAACATCGCAACCAAAAAAAAAGTATCTTGGAAATAAAACGCCTGCTTAAAATACAGCAAAATATAGTCAAGCCTCCTCTCAAGCTCATTTCGACGACAATATGACAAGTCCGCATTTTTCCACGGCCTAATTGAAGAAGATTGATTGAGTATGGAAATTGGAACGCGTTCCGCGAACAGTCTTTTATTGAGTCGGTTCCCCTGAGATAAATTGAATCTGCCATACGGCCGACGCGGCGACGCGGCGACGGCCCCGTATCGCGGCGGAGTTTGTTTTTGGCAAATTATTGAAAATAGGACGGCGGCGGTGGGCAAAAGTGAAATGACACGCTCGGTAAGTTGATTACCGTACGGAGCTTCTTGCTGTTTTCCGAAGTGCTTAACGTTCCTCGGAGACTTATTTGCACACGGTTTCTTATTTTAATGAAACTGACAGAGTTCGAGTTAGGCTTTTTCCGAACGCGATGGGTGAGGACATCGTGAAGAAATCTATAGCGTGCTGGTAGGATACTTTTAGGTCTTAGCTGGTTACGAGAGGTCCTACTTCACTGACCTTATGGCTAAGACCATAGAGTTTTTACGGTTAGGTACATATTAGATGATCTAAGTATTGTTAATCTAATTTTACTGGAACACCTAAATATTTTAAAAGTATCTAATGGTCATTTGATCTAAAGGTTTACAATACACACGTTTGGATGGTCTAAGGTTAAAGATTGGCCGCCGCCTCGGCTTCGGTGTTGCTAAATGAATACTTGGGATACTCAGTTTTGTTTACAGCTAATGTACTTCTATCAAGTATTCTATGCTACACGATAAAAATGATAACCATGATAGATGTGAATTAAGTTAGTCAGCCACGTCCTAGAATAGGTTGAAAATCTGTCGTCAATGACATCTGTCACTTTGATATCCGTCAAGATCATCACAATGAGACGTGCCAACGCGTAAAAAACGTCTAAATAGAGGTGACCACGGGCTGGCTCCGACAAAGATGAAGTAAGACTGTCTCGGCGCGCTCGCTTGTTTTGAATAGCCCCACGATTTGTCACAACAAATTATACAGCCTCGCGCCTTGCCGTTGAAAAGGGTGTCTTTTTTCTTCACCGCGAAATAATTCCGTGATGGGAAGCGGCCATAATAATAAAATTGACTTTATTAGGCTCAGCTTTTGTCAGTCTGCTGCTCGTTGTGTCGCGGCTTTGTCGTTTGGAGACGGTAAAATATTTTATGTTCGGATTAAGTCGCGTAGATTGTGATACGTAAAAATTAAGCGCAGTCTGTAATACGTGGATGAACCCATTTATATGGACATGATTTTTCCGCGGCTAGGATCACACGACACTTGCTACATGAAACTTGCTTTTTCTGATTTCACAACAGAGTTTAGGGTGTAAGTACGTAATCGATCGGTCCCTTTATAAATTACCCCATTATCAAGTGGATTCTTACGGCGATTTTAAGACAGCCGAAGGGTGTAGTTAGACTGGAGGCTAGCCAAACTTGAATGCTCCAGCCAGGCCCCAGCTTTTGAATCTGCTTGAATTTGAATTCGTTTTATTTACATACTTACCTGACCATCTGAAAAGGTACCTTAATGTGGGTCTAGTTTAGTCAGGCACGTCCTTTATTGTGAAGCAAGGGTTGTACTTCGCTAAATACTTGCCATTCCGTACATATTGTACACTTCGTTCTCCAAATTTGCAAGTAATGGAAATATTTGCTTGTGTTCATTGAAAATATTATTTTTTCTGTCTTTTACTAGTTCGTTGCAGTCGGGAATGACGGTAGCAAAATATATGTATTTATTAAATGTTGGAGCTCACACTGCTCAGCAAGCTGTGGAACGAACGTTGACGCTTGACATTTCATTATTATGAGATAATATTCGGAATAAAGTAATAAACTAAATAATTACAGTTTAAAAAACTAAAAAACACGCTACAAATTATTGTGGTCAAAGTTCATTACAAGACTTTTCTAACAAATCCAAACACAGCTATGATACGATGTTCCATCATGAAGTTCTAGTTCATATCTTCCGGCTCCATCATCAGATCAGTTCGACAGTACCATATTATCGTATTGTCATCAGAACTACATACCAGCTGCCAATTTTCATGACTCTACGATCCTTTGAAGATTGTTAAATTAGTAATCTTAGATTTCATTACATAGTTAGTTACATACAGGTCGACCTAATAAAAGCGTGTTAAAATCAAGAGTCGGCGACATAATTTAAGTATTAGCAGGCTGAAATTGCAGTCAGACGGTCTTACCTATCGTAGAAACGATAAATAATCAGTGAGGTAAACGCCTTCTAAAGCGGAGACAACGTGATAGCATAAATATGTGGAGAAAATGCTATGAAACATGATGTTGCTAGAAATGGGAAGACGAAGATTGACCAACGTGGATTTCGATTGGAGAGCCTTATCACCAGCAGTAGGCTAACGATTATAATGATGAAGTTTTCATATGCATTCATAAAACATGCTTTATAGATGATGACTTTTGGAGTAAGTAAGAACTAAAAATAACGTCGATTGAATAATATTGGGTTATTGGGTTCCGTCTCGTGCGTGATGTATCTGATAAGTATTGTAGCTCTCCAGGGCTATTCTAAGTAATCTAGAAAGCTACCTATCTATATTATACATAATATAGTCTTATACTCTATAGTAATCAAAATGTCGCCGACACCTAGTGGTTATTTTAATTAGTTGAGGCTAAGTTTTACGACGCAAGTTTCGACATAGGTATAAAGTTTTAATAACTGCTTCTATTCAGGCTCCCACAGGGTTATCATTAATTAGCCTGCCTGCCTGGGAGCCCCTGTAGACTGAGCCGCCAATAATACAAGTCACAAGGGAAACTGCTTTGTGCTCCACGGCCCAGGAATTTGATAACACCTTAACTGATATTAAGAGTGTGGTTCAAGAGGATAAGTACATGTGGCCGGAATACATCGCGCACACTACTACTATTCCTTAGTGACAATTTACTTGAGAGTAGTAGCCAGCCAGCTAGATACTGGAAAGTATTGTGGTTTCCTTGCGATGTTTTCGTTAACTAAAAACCCTTCGAACTGGCACCTGCGCCGGTATGGAGGTCTATTGGACAGCTGATTGAACTATCATTGTGACGTCATTGAAGAAATTGAATAGACGATTTTTTCCTTATTGATCTAGACCAAATTAGAAGATTTAACCTTTTCTAATAAAAATAAAAAACGGCCAAATCACATAAACTACATAATGCTTTATGCAGTTTATGTAATCAGATTGCCTGAATGTAATTACAACAGTCAAAGTCTAAAAATAATCCTCACTAGGAGGTAGTGAACCTCGTAGTACTGTCACAATAGGGGATACTGAGAGATTGAACTAGATAAATTAAATACTTGTGTATAATGGCCTGTCAATATACGAGTAGCCACAAGTCGCACGCGCAGCGTCTCTGCCTCATGTTGACTGCGGGGAACAGGATCCGAGGTGACAAGTACCTAGTGCGTTAGGGGTAACACACTAGGTACTTGTCACCTCGGATCCTGCTTTAGCTAGAGTCAACACGCAACAGTCGCTCTGTTTCATATAGGTATATTTGAAGTTCCACATACCGTAAGTACACATATGCCAGCCGCTTCCAATCGATCTTTTTGGAAGTCCATGAGAAGCCTATGTCCAGCCGTGGACTTCTTGTAACTTCGTGTGGTTTGGTGATGATGATGCCGATACCGTAAGTATAAATATTTTTTTCAAAACAGATTACCGACATCTCAGTCTATGTACTAGAGTGTCAATAACTAATAATCACTGGCTCTAAGGCTCGACAAGCACTTGTACTCTCTGTTTGTTAGATTAGTGCAACACAACCTCTGTAGAATGTAGCCGATTATAATTAGCCGCTGAGTTCGTCCGTTGAGTGGACTCACCGTGTAAAGGTAGTTTAATAACGTTAATTAAAACTGTGTCGTCGGTCTGTCACGGCACGGTGGAGTGAACTGTTTATTAGCTATCAAAAACATTATATTTGTACCTTAATTTGGACATAGCTACATATTTATAGCTACTTCCAAATAAGGCTATAATCTTTCAAATGAATATTAAACATTTAGTTGTGCAAAACTGTGCACAATTTGATGTTAGGTATAAGATACAGTTTTGCTCTTGTGGGCATACAATTTGATGTTAGGTATAAGATACAGTTTTGCTCTTGTGGGCATACAATTTTTGGAACAATATGTCAACATCTAATCGAACTATAATTTATTATAATAATTACATTTTGTTAGCTATGGTATACTGTTCCAAAAAGTCAAAAAGTTCCTAAATATTCATTGACATTATAAACCTGCACGCCCCTCTATATCCACAAAATTTTCTCTCTGGTTTTACCTTTCGGAACTATGAAAGCGCTATTCCTTTCTATTTTGTAGTAGAGCGGGCATTTTAAGAGTGAAAGATCATTATCAAGCTCGTGTTGAATGTTTTTTAAAATAGAAATATAATATTAAAAATAAATGTTCACACCAGGCTGGGTATGCTTCCGGCTTATTTTGTATGCATAGGAAGGAGGTTGAGGATGAAAACAGCCCCGGTAAGTTACTTCTATGATGTTTGTAGATCTGTCGTGGCAACCCTACTGTGTAATAAAATAACAGCTATTAGGGATTTTTATGATAATTATGAAGGTAGTCGACGAACGGTCTTTCAATTGAGTGGATGATTTCCAGTTGATAGACATTTTGGGAACTTTCAGAATACTATCACTAGGAGTTCCTGGTGCATTCTAGAATTTTATATTAAAAAAACGGCCAAGTGCGAGTCTGACTCACGCACGAAGGGTTCCGTGCCATTATCTATAAAAACGGCAAAAATATCACGTTTGTTGTATGGGAGCCCCCCTTAAATATTAATTTTATTTTAACTTAATTATTTATTTTTGAAGTGAATAATATAACTCAATATTCTGTGAATATTTCAAGCGTCTACCTGCTGCCGTGATTAATATCGAGCAAAAACGAGCAAAAAAAATCACGTTTGTTGTATGGGGCTCTTAAATATTTATTTATTCTGTTTTTTGTATTTGTTGATATAGCGGCAACAGAAATACATCATCTGTGAAAATTTCAACGGTCTAACTATCACGGTTCATGAGATACAGCCTGGTGACAGACGGACGGATGGACAGACAGCGAAATCTTAGTAATAGGGTTCCGTTTTTACCCTTTGGGTAAAACCCCCTAACCCTGAAAATGATAATATGCGAAAGAAAAGTCTAATTCACCAAAAAATTACCTCTTAACTAGTATTGATTTTACAAGGTTTTAATACATAATTTAAAGCAATATCCAGGTGGTGGTCACTAGCTGTTATCCGGACGCTTCCTGCCTGGCGAGCAAGCAAGTTGCGAATTACATCGCGACCACTGAACCCAATCACCTAATGGTTTTGTACAGCACACCTTAGCTAGACGACGCGGACGGTACTACCTGTTGTATTCAGGCGGAGAGAATAGTCGAGGAGACGGGTGCGCTGCACGAAGTGATGCAGCATGTCATATTATAAATCAAGAACATAATTCGCAATAACTCAGCACCGTCGCGCGTCGGTACCAGCAGACCAACGCGGGTACTTCGAAACCAGCACTATGCTGGAACCGGCTTGTGGCGACGAATCACGGACCACAGACTACGTCCGAACTAAGCACTCGTGGGAAGAGCTCCTGTCGCCGCGATTAAAATGGTGTAGAGCAAAATGAAGAAGGAGGTATTCCCAAATGCGAATATTTGCGCAACAATTTGAGTCTCACGATTCGAGCTAATATTTGTAGATGTAGTAAGTACTCTCAACTTTTTAGAATTCGCTTTGCTTGATTTTGATTCAACAACTACAACTCAACTCAACAAAAAAAAAACCGGGCAAGTGCGAGTCAGACTCGCCCACCGAGGGATCCGTACAAACTAAATAAAAGGGGGAAATCATATATTTTTTTTATATTTTCCTTCATAAACCGAAAAATATACATCGTAAAAATATTTAAACATTCCTTGCTCACCACTCGGATCCGAATAGGGCGGGGCGATAGTAGCGGCTCCTTCCACTCGGATCCGAGCAAGCTTCCCGTTCATTTTGTAGTAGTCAGTAAGCCGCTGGCGTTTGAGGCAGTCAACGTTGCTTTGCGCGGCCACTCTGTACTTAATCAAAATTCGCCTAAAAAGTTTTGGTTCCCAGCTGAAGTGAAGGGTCTGCAGAGGGCGAAGAATGTGTTAAAAACCTGTTTTAGCTTATGCTAATGAGGCTCTTTCATATGATACCCCATATGATACGGTTAATTCACTTTAAAATTTGGGCCCTCATTCCTTGCATAGAGACACTATTTTTTTGTGATTAAATTAAAAATGACCAGTTTTTGGATTTTTCCTATATCTAACACAATGCTTCTTGCCAAATTTCAGAGTTCTAGGTCAACGGGAAGTACCCCATAGGTTTTGATTCCTCTGTGAGTGTCGAAATGTGCGTTTTTTACTACATATTCGGCTGTAACTTTTTTTTACTAAAACTGAGAAATTTTATTTTTCTTTCTGGAGCAAGATACTATGGATCTGCGTATATGGTTTTAATTTCAACTGGATACCTTCACGCGTTCCCGAGATAAAGGTCTTGACACCCGGACAGACGGACAGACGGACAACAAAGTAATCCTATAAGGGTTCCGTTTTTTTACTTTTGAGGTACGGAACCCTAAAAACATAATTTAGGTATCTATTTTGTGTGCATAATTTTTATTCTCTATTGTATATTTTTTGTTACAGTAAATTTATGTCTCTATGTCTAAAATGCAGTTTTTTCGCTTACTACAGTAATAATTATCTCACTAATATTTCTTTATATTGTACTAATATTCTAAATAAGACCAAACAAGTACTTTGACTTCTTTGGTCTTATTCAGTTTTACGTCTTTCCGTAAGTAGACCAGATACAAGATGGACAGATGACCTCATACAAGTGGCAGGAAGAAGCTGGATGCAAGCCGTTTCCATCAGGTCTTTTTGAAAATTCATGGGGGAGGCCTATGTCCAGCAGTGGACTTCTTGTGGCTGAGATTCTAATGATAAATAATATAAATGCAAAAGCTTGTTTATATCTAAGAATGTTTTACCTTTTCGCACTAAACTAAATGAACAATGGAGACAGCCAATAAGACACTGAATAATTGACACTTTGTTAAAAAAATAATCTTAAAGTATAGTGGAGGAAACAGTGAGACGCAGCTAATTCGTTGATAATATCACGCAGTGTAGAAGCTCCCTGCCTGCAAGTCGGCGCACCTCCACCGTCCACGAGTGGAGTTTGAGTAGCCGCGGCCGCGACGAGCGGACGTGCTCCTTCTAAAACTAGTAATAGCGCGCGGTCACGCCTCGCCTCGCCTCGCCTCGCCTCACCTCGCCTCACCTCGCCTCACCTCGCCTCGCCTCGCCTCGCCTCGCCTCGCCTCGCCTACATGCACTGAAAATAATCTGCACACGGTTACTTATGTCCTTTACATATATGTTAGTGTGTAGCTCTACGCAGTAGAGATACACACGAACACTATATAAGGGTTTGAACGGTCTACATATTTAAGAACTAAACATTATTGAATATAGAAGGCTTGTCTAATAGTGCAGCTGGTAACACGTGCTCATAGAGGTCACGTACATTTTGATGACAGCTTGATGTAGGAATTAAACTGGAAAGTAACGTAGGCCAATACACGTGATAACGATGATACATGATGAAGATGGAGCCGCAAGATTGCTCGTGGAACTGGCTGGTTGTAGAAAGTGTTATGATAGTCGTGTTTGTGATAAAAAAATATATATGCCGCAAGCACTTTTATATTAAATACATTATAAAAGCTAGTACCTAACAAGTATCTATATTAAAAGAAAATCAAAATACCTGACTGTAGAAAAGTGGTTTTTGTAGTCTAACTTACGATTTCATTACGCTGTTGAATGCACGTTTTTTGTGAGAAAGTATGTGTAAAATTGATGTAAAAGGTTATAAATGCGGACTCTTTATAATGATTCTAGTAAAACCACTTAATAATTACGTAAAATTTCGTTGGATGTTACGAAATAGCTATTTTTTTGCGACAGTCGGATTATTATTTCTACAAAAAATATAGTCAATAAGTATATACACTCAAGGAGTGAAGACGAATCTAACCGCACCTTACAAATATAGTCAATATATACACTCAAGGAGTGAAGACGAATCTAACCGCACCTTACAAATATAGTCAATATATACACTCAAGGAGTGAAGACGAATCTAACCGCACCTTACAAATATAGTCAATATATACACTCAAGGAGTGAAGACGAATCTAACCGCACCTTACAAATCAAAATCGGACAAGCCGTTTAGGCCATAGGAGGTAATATAGAAAAACATATATATATTTATGTCGTAGAATGATTAGATAATGAGAATTTTCGCTAAAATTCTAGGGATATCGCGATAACACGGATAAATAGACAATGGCTATGACACTTCTCAATCTTACTGCAAAAAGATAGGGTTTAGAAATATATATAATAATATATAGGACTACAGGTTCCTACAACATATTTAAACATACCCACATACATACGACATATCCTATGACATATTTAAACATGCACACATATAAACTCCCTTACATACATATACATACACCCTACATACATAAACTCGAAAAACATAACCCTCCTTCTTCGGGTAGCACGACGCAGGCGGGTAAAATGTATTAGATTATCTTGTTCAGGTAATTATTTGGCTTGGAATAACATACCATTACTGTCTTTTTTGTGTCAAATAAAATATTTGTCCACAAAAATGTAGTTCAAAATAAATTGTAAAGTGGAAATGTAGCGAGTATATTGCATCGTAGGAAGTTCGCTAGGAAATTGTGATGCATTTATAAAACTCGTCGTCCCACCGGCTGACTACACTACAATGGACCGGCCGCTACGGAGGAGCTCTGACATGTCTGTCACTTTACCTAAACCTTATTGAAGGTTCGTGTCACGTTGCATTGGTTGGCAAACATTGAGACTTAGAATGTATTAAAGAAGCGATTAAATTACCAGAAATTTGAAAGATGCCTTTCCTGTATTTTAATTTGCGGAAATTATAATATTTTTTAACCGACTTCGAAGAAGGAGGAGATTTTCAATTCGTACCGCACAGAGTTTTTGAATAATCTCTAAAATTGAAAATATTTTCATTGTATTCCGGAGTGAATGCGTCAGTTTATAGAATCGCAGAGTTCCACCTACACGTTTTTTTCTGCAAAAGTGTCAAGTATTAAGGATTATCGTATAGACATCTGCACATTTTCTAATCTTCGAAGACGAGTATTTGATATTCAATGACAAATCGCATTCTTGAATAAAGAAACAGACAGCGAAGTCTTAGTAATAGGGTCCCGTTTTTACCCTTTGGGTACGGAACCCTAAAAAGAACGAGTCTCTTCACTCGGTCTCTTTAAAAAGTTTACGATCGTGAAGGATTTAGTAAGTTGCGTTTGAAGTCGGTTTATTGGTAGAGTAGCACGGGCAACAAACCGGTTGTTTATTGGTAGTAGCACGGGCAACAAACCGGTTGTTTATTGGTAGTAGCACGGGCAACAAACCGGCTTTTTAATAGAAAAAATATTTTTTAAATAAATAAGTTAGACACATTCACAATATTCACGTGTCTTTTGATATAGGATTTGAGAAATGAGAGAAGAAAAGGATCACTTTCTAGGAATCCAACAACTTTTTGTATTTTTTTATTTAAATATTCTCTAAAATGTTCACCCTTTGTTGTTAGTTTACGTAAACAGACGAAAAGTACCAATTTGCGTGTCTCATGAAAATAACAAATAAAATCGCTTCCTGGGTATGATTAGAACTACAAAGCTCGGTCAGTAGGCCAGTAGTAGCATAAAAACAAATCGTTTCACTTTTTCATGTCCATAAAAATGTTTATCGCAGAACAGAACGAGTCACCGGACCTGACCGCTGACCGACAAATGTTGGCTCATTTTCTACATCAGTGCAGTTTGCTACAACACTTTTATTGGTATTACAATTGGCTGTGATAAACTAACAGGCTGGGTACGTTTCTAGCAATCTATTTATGTTTATTTTATGTATGTTCTAATAACTTTTCCTGTGAGATTATAAATGCAGCACTCTGTCTGAGGACGTGCTTATTTTAAGAGATTTATCAGCCTTATTAGGAATCTTGACCTTGACATTGTGCTGCCATTGTTCTACAAAGAAAAGTCTTATTCTGAATCAATGAACGATCGGTTACTATACAACGAATAATAAATAAAGCAGAAACTACACATACTTATTTTCTCTACATAATATTCAATCAAAATATTATTAAACATAACAATTGTACTGAAATCGTTATCCTTTCGCATTAGCTGCTTGATAAAATAATAAGTTTATGTACTTTCACAATAAAGAAACACACCGTTTAGACAAAGAAAAGCGAAACCGTTAGAAAACATTTCACTAAATGAAATTGTAAACCAGTCACACAGAGCAGCGCTTTTTTGACAAAATCTAGTTTCACGCTCCAGTGTTCACAGATAATTATACTCGTATGTAGAGAACTCATAACTCAAGGTATGTTCACTTTGACACGGTTCTAAAGTTATTTTTTTCAAATTTACATAAATAGTAAGACACGAGTTCTTTTGCTTCCTTCGCAGAATTTATTAGAACGAATTTAAAAGACCTCCATTTCCATACATTTCCGTAAAGAAACACCGCTAGAGATCAGGCGGCGAAGTTACAACATTTTAAGGTTTTTTTAATGTATCGTTTTGCTTCCAATGTAAAGAATGCAAATGCAAGATTCGTTTATTTCATATCTCTAAATATCATACCTATATATATCATATCCTCACACACTAGTCACTAATTAATCTAAAATATCTAATCGATAATTATAATTAAATTAATTTTAATTCAATGTCATTACATTAATCATACAGTTACATAAAAAAAATGCAAGATAAGATTAAAGTGGATTTATTCAGTGGCACTGAATGTATTTTCTCGCAAACACGTACATACATACATCCAGTCAACAGCACATCCAGTGTGCTTATCTATTGCACTACAAAACCACTGCTTTTTTCGTACGGGATAAGACTGCTCTCCTAAAATCGAGATGAATTATTTATTAGATTGCACTATGAGGAGGATATAATATGAAATTTACTAGAGAGCAATATTAGATAATGTTGATCAAAGTCGACGTATTTGAGATTTTGAATTTTTTGTACTTTAATAAAGGACAGCCTGCTCAAAATTAAATAATCCTAAGCTGTTCTTTAATTAATTATCGTCCGTAAACCGACTTTACAGACAACCATTTTTTTTATTTGTCATTATTCAAATTTCAACTATCATTACAAGTTCCCTAATCCGATAGTTTAAGTCGACAGCCAGTTTTAATTTACGATATAGAACACTTTTGTGGCAACATTTAAAATAAGTTTTTCTAAACCACTACAAAACTTGTGTTTTCCATTCAGTCGTTTCAAAGTGTAATCGCAACAAAAATTTACAAATGTAAAGCATGTACGTATGTTACGCACCTAGCAGAAGTCAAATAGATAGTAAGTATAAGGAACAAAAGTTATTTAAACTGAGCTGCATAAGCTGTGCAAAACGCTTCTTAAATCACATTCCAATTATTGCAAAGCAATTACAACTTCACGAGTGTCAAAATTCAACAGGAAGCGAAGTCACTCACGAAAATGAAGTAATTATGAAGACATTTGCGTCCCACACAAGGTTCATCCAAACATCAAGATTTCTCGCTCTAACGAACTCATTAAACACTTCCCTAACCGCTTCCTCGGAACGAACATTCTCTTTTTTCACCCTCAATAAGAAAACTATTCCCATGTTCATTAAAATTTGCAGAGAATAATTTAATTCAAGTAAAGTTTAGGAAGATTCTTGAGGAATTGAAGTGTGGTAGGTATGCGTCCGGGGATGGAATGTCGGCACTCGGCAGTATCGGATGATTGTCAGCTCTCGGGTTTCTGCTGTTCTCGCATTTCAACGTTGAATCTTCATTTCAGGGATTATTTAAGGGATCTCTGGGTGTCAAGGAAAATACGCGAATAAAAGCCACAGGTGGCTCTCGATCTAAACATTCAGACCGCGCTTAATGTTTTCAATTCAATACGAAGATGCGTCTTTGATTTATATTACCGAATGGAAAATTCTTATGAATTATACAGATTTTGCGTAACTGACCTCGTAATACTGAATCAAATAAGTGTCTGCAACTAAAAGTGTAAATACTTTGCAATACTTATTAAAAATATGTTGTATAGATTTTTACTTAGAATTTAAACGTACTTTTTATACGCAGGCCATTTGGCAAGTATGGAATAATGTAAATCATGCCTTTGTATTATTTTACTTAATTTTGACTCTCCGATTATCTTCGAAAACTTGAAAGTGATTGGTTGAAACTTTTTGTTTTCGTACTTAAAAATGTAAATTGTACCTACTATAATATCTGCGTTGAAAATATAAGAGTTACATTTTAATTCAAAAAGCCACAATCACAAGCCAAATACCACATGCAATTTTTTTCAAAAATGTTCGATTACGATTCACTATAAAAAAATCGATTACTAGGAACTTTGATCATCACTGGTATAATACATGCTTTTAATATGTATATAATTTATGTTTTTAATTGAAATTTTAAATAACTTTTCGAAACGAATCACAATATTTTATAGAATTATGAATTACGCAAGCTACTTTCTAGTTAAGAAGATATTTCAAATAAAATATATGAAAATATGATCACATTATCACAGCTCTACAATATATATTAATAATTAACACGAAAGTCTGAAGCGAAGCGTAAAAATAATAAAAATCACTTGTTGTTTTTGTCGCAAATCTGTAATGTCTATAATATTATCCAACTTTGTTCTTCCGAAACTTTTATCCTTAAGTTAAGAAGGATCCGAGTTGCGGCGCCTGGATCTTAAAGGATAAAGTAATTTCCTGAAGAGATTAATATAGATTAGATAAACGAGTAGACAAAGTGTTTTATCCCGAGAGGAGACGTTAAGACTGTTTAGAAAGAGTTCGTGGTCTCCGTTAATGTTCGCGGCGGTGTTACGTTACTCTGGCAACGTAATGACCGTCGGACGGAGGACGGAGGACGGAGGACGGAGGACACCGCTCAGATAACATATCTTTAATTGTTTTGTCTGTCTTTATACCTATAATAATGTGATACTATCTCCAAATATAAATGAAACTCGCGTGTTTATTTCTTAGCTTTTGTTAATGATAAAAACTACTGTAAAAACAATCAGGGAAAGAAAAAATAGAAAAATAGACCATGATTGTTATTGTTGTTTATTTATTTCTTATCAGCCCTGTTTGTACAAACTGTCCCACTGCTGGGAACGGGCCATCTTCTCATTGTGAGAAGGGTTAGGCCATAGTCTGCCACGCTGGCCAAGTGCGGGTTGGCAGACTTCACAGATCTTCAAGATCATTGAGAACTCTCAGACATGTTGGTTTCCTCACGATGTTTTCCTTCACCGTTTGAAGTTGGCGGCAATCAACAATACGCACATAACTTCGAAAAGACAGAGGTGCGTGCCGTGGGATTCGAACCCAGGACCTGCGGATCGCATGTCAGACGGTCTCACCACTAGGCTGCCGGAAACTTCTCTTTTATATATTTATTTATACATAAATTGATACACTTTTTTTTTTATAAAATCATCTAAAACCCTAGATAAGGTTTGTCTAGATGATTTGTTCTCGTAATATTACATTTAATTACAATATAATGAACAAACAACACAACTTGACTAAATGTTGTGCGCGATCACGCAATAAGACAGCTGATGTAGGCATGCAAGGTAAGGTAAACTAAGCGCCCATGTCCAGGAACTGTAGGTATATAAAAAATATTCGTAATTGTTTATCGTAATTGTTCGTTCGTATAATTCGTAATTGTTTGTTTATGCAAATAAATTATCTTTATCTTTTATCTTTATCTTTATCTTTACTTGCACCCTACTCCAGCCGCTGCCGTGAGCGCGCACACCTCTCAATACAGGATGAGGATAAAATAGTATTTTTCATACGCAGGTTTCAATTCATCATAATGATGGTAGATGTAACCAGCACTTAAATTTAAAAAAAATATCTATAGAAACCTTGCAATATTTCTCAGAAAATTATAGCAAAGTGAAAATGCTCATGAAAAGTGAGCTGTATGTTTCCTGCGCTTTACCAGTGGAGCACGGTGGTGAGAACCGTCCTGAGATCAACTCCAGACTCTCCACTCCAAATTGGCACCGAACTTTACTTGTGTGTTGACAGATGTTCTTGTTGCCAGCGAGTACGGCCACTCGTACCGCGTATTGTATTAACAGACATCCTCAAACTTGTGTAATTTCCGTGTGCATAATGCTCCCCTATACGGGCTCCGTGAGACGTGGCCGACTATTGAAACGACGCGCTGGAGTTCCACTATTATTTCACTTCGTATTGTTTTAGGCGCACCACTAATAAATAGAAACTGAAACGTAAGAGGGGTACTTATATTTTGTTGTAAGTTATAACTGTAATCATACCAATTATGCTCATTCGGTGGACATACGATTTTTCTTTATTCATTGATAGGCTTGCGCTTGACGACCAGCTCGCCTGATGTTGAGCGACGCTGCGGTCTACGATGGAGCGCGATTGCCTAGGAGAAATCTATTTACTCGTGTTTTGAAGACGCCCAAGTTATATCTATATCGGGGAAAACCTACTCGGGCAGGATATTCCGCAAAAAAGGTATGGCAAGGTACTTATTACCCTGAGGATATTTTGAACTATGTAAGGAGATGCCAATGCTCGGTCTCTCTCTTACACATACAAAAGCCACTGACATAGCACAGCGGATTAACAAGTTGAAGTGGCAGTGAGCAGGGTACATAGTACGTAGAACTGATGGTCGTTGGAAGCGAAAACTTTTTGAGAGGATATCACGCATCGGCACAAACAAACCACATACAAGTGTCAGGAAGACGTTGGATGCTGCTTCCATCATGCTTTATTGTACAACCATGGGGAGAAAACAACGAACCGGCAAGCGCAGCGTAGGTATAGACTAGCCACTAGGTGGACAGAAGGTATCATACAAGTGGCAGGAAGACGCCGTATGCAGGCCGGTTCCAACCGGTCTTTTTGGAAATCCATCGGGGAGGCCTATGTCCAGCAGGGGACTTATTGTGGCTGAGATGATGATGATGAATACCCTATTTATAAAATAATTCGGATTCCGTTCAGAATCAACATCTCCATATCAGTCATTTATTATTTTGTATGAATATGACAGATGTCATTTATTTACATAGAGAATGCTAAAGATGAAGATATCGTTTCCATATTTATTGTGGAGGTACAGGAGGAATGGATCACTATACACTCCTTGATCTCACAAGTAAGTCGATCCTTTGAGACAAGGAGTAGGCACCCACTACTTTGAGACAAGGAGTAGGCACCCACTACTTTTACTTGCATTTTTTTCCATTTTAGCGCAACATTAGACAACAAAAGTATCCATTGACTATGTTCACGTACAGGTAAACCAAAAACAAATCGTATGTTAATTGAATCGACAAATGTTGCGTCGCAGACACCCCTCCCTCCCTACCTATGTGATTAAAGGAAAACACAAACATAGAATGTATCAAAGACGGCACCTTTCAAGTTCCCGTTCGTGTTACGAAATCCGGATTATCAGGATTTGCATTGAAAATCTTCAAAATATTTAAAGGAGTAAACGCCAAATGTGTCGGATATAAATCCGGCGTAAGCCGTCCCCGGTGGACGCTGACCCTACACGCGTAATAATATACCTCGGTTGTTCTCATATTCCAGGGCGGGTAGTTAGGTAGGTGCGTAAATACCGAGTAGAGGTAAAAGGTGTTTATTGTGGGTGTATCTCTGAATGTAACCGCGAAGATTTACCGGCCTTTACACCCGGCAGTGAGTTATGGGCGGCCGGCGCTGATTACGAATGTTCTAGCGTTGTTGCTATTGTTCCTACGCCGCTCTACTTGTATCCTAAGGTAACGTCTTGTAAATCCTCACTTGAGGAACTCCAACACGATATGGTTTGTATAAACACATCTTTAGTTTTATTATAACAAAGATGTATCGTTATTCGTTTAACTATATTATAAAAGCGAAAGTAACTCTGTCTGCCGTCTGTCTGTCTGTCTGTCTGTCTGTGAATACTGAATGACTAGTATCAATCACATCACAAAAAATCTGTGCCAGTTTTTGCATCAGTTTATTCCAAAAAAAAAACAGTAATGAGTTTTCTACGTTATTAAGAAAAATCTGTAATACGTTACAGATTGATGCATAACATACAAAAGGCGAAATCCATGAGGGAGGCCTGTGTCCTGCAGTTGACTTCTCATGGCTGAGATGATGATGTACAACACGATCCTGATATAAATCTTCATAAACTTTCCAAGCTACAGTTTTACAAGACATGTATAATATGTAAAACATCAACAGCGTCCTTCGGAATCAGCGCGCGAAAGTTTCGGCTGTTTGCTCGGAACGGAATCTGCGGAACTAGTTCCTGTCCTAAATAAATATACACAGCTGTAAACATAGCTATCTGACGGATATACCGACACTATTTACTTCTGTAACCCTAACATGAATGGAAAATGTGATGATACAGCATTTACCCATATATGTAAAAATATTATGTTTGTATGTTTTTATATTTCCCTCTGTAGGCTAACAGCTTGATCAATTTTAATGTATGCTTTCTTCTTTATAGGTTTTAGGCTTGCGCTTCGCAAGGTTACCTGCAAGAGATAGCTTATAGTGATTTGTGTTTTAGCTAAAGTATCAACCGTAAAGAGTTTGTTTATTTATCTATATAGAGGTAGGTGCCTGATCGCTAGCGATCGTCTATTATAGATCCGCGCGGAGTGATCCTGTCTCGTCAAGCGAGCATTTGAACATCACATTTTTTTGATATAACGTACAACAGACATACTGTATGAAATACTTTGATACATTTGCTACCTCGATGGCTCAACACCATTGACGCATAACTTATAGAGTGTTTTTTTTTTTGGCGGGAACGTCTTAGTAACATGTTGTTGCTTTGTTTTATTTTCCTAAATTTGTGTTATTTTGAACATTAATGCTATAAAAATGGTGGTGTTTTATTCATTAAGTGTTCGATCAAGTGCGTGAGTGTGGGCAAGTGAAATAAAGAAGTGAAACGTGTGATTTTACGTTGTCGGCAAAACTCCATAGTACTTAGCTTCTAGTAAAGTCGCGACCACTTTACTGAAGCAGGACTCGACTTATAAATTGACTGTATACGTGACTTAGATTGTGACTAGAATATTTACAACTTTTTTTGTTCAAGAAACTTGAAAAAATCCTAATACTTGACACTGGCAAATGCTTTAATGCGGGCCCAATACAAAAAAGAAGAACTTAGAGAGCTGACTTCGTTTGCTCTGTCAGTGACTGTCTTGCCTTTAGCCAACCAACAGAGCACTAGATAATAAAACGAGAGATGAGACTATATTATAAAGGTGTTGAGGTACACGACCTCTTTACGTTGCAACAGTGTTTGTACAACCAGAAAGCAGCGACCCGCGGCGGTGGCGGTGTCGCCGTGTCGCGGAGTCGTGTCGTCCGACCCCCCTTTATTTACTTAGGACGCATAGTTCCTGACTCAGGTGGTTACGCCGAAACTGTTACTTGCGGGTTGAAAGGTGGAATATGACGTTGCAGCCCTCTATACCACATTTTTCGTCACGAAGCTACGCAAATTGAGTTCGTTGACTTTCTAACGGATTACTTCGTTTTTGAAGCTATAAATTGACTGAATGTACTTACAAACTTACTGTTGTTACGCAGTTACTTGAGCTAAACAAAATAGACGGGAAACGATCTGAAATCCCTTACACGTAGATGAGCATCCGCAGGCGCGCACGGACTACGCCTGCCACCGCGTGGACGGCTGGGGAGGCACAGGAGAAAAAAAAAAACTTCAACGAACTTTTTCGTGGTAACTATGTAATTTTATTAGAATTAATTCTAAAGAATGCGTATTTATAACCTTCTACAGCGATTTTACGCATATACTTTCTCACAAAAAGTACGTTCAAAAGCGTATTAAGAAATCGAAAGCGTAACGAAATCATAACTTAGATTGCAAAAACCGCTTTTCTGGAGTCGGGTATTTTGTTTTTCTTTGATTTATAGATTACTTGTTTATGTATTTCAAAAATATTACCTAATGCTGGTAGTTACCGCTGCGACTAAACATAATGTAATGACATTCAATTTCAATTTCAATTTCAATGTTTTATTGCCACATGGTTTTGAATATAAACAAGTAATTGTATTGTTGTTATTACATAATGACCCTAGTTGGGTATTGCAATTTTATCAGAGCGGGATGATTTGTTCCATAAACAATTATGTCAATGAATGTAACAATATTAAATGCGGGTGGACTCAATCTATGATAAATGCCTTATCTTCAAAGTATTCGTTTATGTTGTAATAGGATTTCAAAACAAGTATGTTTTTTAAAGTACTCGTGAATTCACAATAGTTTTCGATTTCTTTTAAATTTATTGGGAGTTTATTGAATATTTTTATTGCAGATGAATATGGCCCGGAGCTATGCAAGTATGCAATGCTAGTTTAGACGATGGTACAATTAAATTATGTTTGTGATTTGATCTGACTGAATAGCATCGATTATCAGCTACTTTTTTGAACAGTCGTGGATACTTTTTAACGAATTTACAATTTTCTAAGATATACATGGATGTTAGAGTTAGAATTTTAAATTTGACGAAATAAGGTCTGTGAAAATAAGGTACACTTAAGTCGGGAACTTTAATATTAGCAAGGATACGCACACATCTATATGGCGTAGACTTACCTCACACTCTCCGTGACTGTGCCCACCTACTCCCTTATATTAATTGTAAAGGTGCCGTAACGTGATAACACTCTAAATTGATATCCCATAGCCCATCAAGGGCTGTGATGACTCATCCAGTTACCTAATGAACCCCCCATTACACCGTGATTACAGGTGACTGGCTACTTGTGAGCTAGTTACCTGGGTGATCAAACAAAGATAGTCGTTTTGGACATCTACGATACTCAATATAATTTACTGCTGTTTACCACATTTTTTTAAAATACATTATAGATCTACGATTGACCACCAACTCGCCTGATGTTAAGCGACGGTGTGGCCGAGGATGGAGCTTGTCGATCTAGAAGTTATCTATTCACTCTAGCCTTGAAAATTCCAAGATTGTAGGTCTCAGAAAAGAGAGATGGCGGCAACGAATTCCATTCTTGTGCAGTACGCAACAGGAATGTGGATCGATATCGCTGAGTACGGGTTTTTGGCATTTCAACGAGAAATGGGTGATTTATAAGAAACATGACTGCACAGCTTTATATCACTGGCAAAGTTAGTAAGTATGCAAAGATTACTTGGATAGTATACGTACCATTCTTAACTCACCACCGTCCCCCTGTCCTCTGATGATGGATGATGACATCACGTGAGAATGGAGAATAAATTTAGACGTTTTAACCTGCACGTTGTCATTTAACTTGCTTCGCTCGAGGTTAAACTTAGAATACTTGGCTTGCTCTGATTAGCTTAATATTTGGCAAACTTCAAAAAAGTTTTCCGTTTTCCCACACCCCCATTATTTTTAGGGTTCCGTACCTCAATAAGAAAAAACGGAACCCTTAATAGGATCACTTTGTTGCCCGTCTGTCCGTCCGTTGAGTGTTAAGACCTTTATCTCGGGAACGCGTGACGGTATCGAGTTGAAATTAAAACCATATACACAGATCTTCAAGTTTTCGTAAAATAAGTTACAGCCGAATATGTCGTAAAAAATGCACATTTAGACACTCACAAGGGAATCCTAAACCCATGGAAGTACCCCATAGGAAAACCTATGGGGTACTTCCCGTTGACCTAGAACAATGAAAGGCAAGAAGCATTGTGTTAGAGTACACATAGGTATAGAAAAAATCCGAAAACACCGACATTTTTAATTTAATCACAAAAAAATTGTGTCTTTACGCAAGGAATGAGGGTTCAAATTTTAAAGTTCTTTGACCGTATCATGTGGGGTATCATATGAAAGAGCTTAGTCAGTATAAGTTAAAACAGGTTTTTAAATATTTTTACGATTTATACTTTTCGGTAAAAGATGGAAAATATAAAAAAAAAACCCTTTTATCTTCTAGTTTGTACCGAACCCTCGGTGGGCGAGTCTGACTCGCACTTGTCCGGTTTTTTTGTATAACCTATCACTCCCGCGCCAGGGTAGACGAGAAGACTTATATGCTTTTACCAAATTATTATAAATAACTAGTGTAAATAGTATTTGAAATAAGCCGCAAGCGGACATACGGATAGACAGACGGAAGGCTACGTGGGCGATTAGATGGACAGACAGACGGACCGATATGACGAAAATATAAGTTCCTAGTTTATTATAGAACCCTAATTCGAAAACCGTCATTTAGCCTCAGTTGTGGCCATAGACTCTGCAAAGTGATCGAAACATCAGGTCTTAGACGATAATTTAATTATAATAAAATTTTGAGCGAGGCCTATGTTAAGCAGTGGAAGTCTTATAGCTGAGATGATGACAAACATCACAAGTCTAACTGACTCAAGCTTATTATAAGCCGCGTGGGTAAAACGCGTTACAGCCGCCTTTTACAGCTTATTTTATAATTAAAATGTATCAGCCGGAAAACATATAATTTATTCCGTTAATTTTTTACAATTTCCGCGTCAAGTTTTGGACGAGGAAAATATCTGTAATATCTGTGTCGAGGTTCCGAAATCCCATTGAGCGTGTCACCGACGACCTTATAAAGGGACCCTTCGCTTTGATCGCGACATTCGTAATCAGGGGCCGATCAAAGCTGCTTATGGCTTGTCGCTCGGGCCTGTGCTCGTGGGACGGGCTGAGTGCATTTATATGTTCAGGACAGGTAACGGCGCCATATCGGGACAAAGCCGGCGATGGTAACATAGGGTCGGGGGACCGTTATTTTGAAGACTGTTTTCGTAATAATTCGTAATGGGTGTTTACTTATAATGATAGCTATGACGCATATAACCCAGATTTTATTTGCTTATACACTAGTATATATATATATATATATATATATATATATATATATATATATATATATATATATATATATATATATAGTGAATAAGCGTTGTTTAAATTTATGTGTAATACAAATCCGATTTGAATCACTTCCTCTAAACTTATGACTTTGAAATTTTGCGTGCTTGTTCAGTTCTGATGGTAATACTTATAGTATTGTAGAAAGATCAGATCGTACAGGACTATCTCCTCACGAAAGAGCCTAATGGCATAGGCATGAAATGTCGCATATAGATATATATTTATCTATATGCGACATTTCAGATTTAGTTTTAACAGTCAAACTTAATCTATACCCTGAACTAATGTTGCGATGACTATTACCTCCTCACAGTGTTCCTTACATTTACTTGACTATTATCATGTGCATGTCATTATGGACACAGGCTTCAATAACTAAAAATAATAGTTTAAAAACTAAAAAAAAAAACACTCAAATCTTATCAAATTATTGTATCGTCATCGGTCCTCGATAAGTCTACAAAGTTTGTATGAAATTTGACCGTTTGAAGTGGGTCAAAATCATGTTCAAAGATTCCGTTAGGTATATACTAACATACGTATGAAGCTAATTAAAGCGTGTTAATGATTTTATTTTCCATTTGATATCAATATCATTATCAATTCTTGAATTAAATTATTTTTTATGTATTCAAAATTTTAATATCAAATTGTATAAATTCACACTTAAACATACTTAAATTAACAAACATAACTTAATTCAAACTTAAATTATACATATCCTAAGACCTTCTTTATATATATATATATATATTACTTTATCTATCCTATTCACCTCGCGAATAAATTCTATTGTATTGTTAAACGGTAACTTATTTACAGTATTTACACGTTTATATTTTTTTATTAACTTATTTAATTATTTGGTAGCTTCTGTTTTATACTGAGCAAGATATTAGATTTTTTCACACCACCTGCCAAATAATGTTCCTTTTTACCCGACTGCGAAAGAAGGAGGATTATGTTTTTCGAGCGTATGTATGTATGTATATTTCTTTGGCACGCCCTAGAGCCTAAACGGCTTGACCGATTTTGATGTGAGTGGTGTCAATAGATTCGTCTTAGTCGTGAGAGTGACAAGGATTTTTGGCGGCAAAAGTAATCTCAAAATTTTTTTTTTTCAAAATACAGTGTAGTATCAAAATATAGAATTTTTCATTACTCATACTCTGAAAGTAGGTCTGAAGTTGCCTGAGGAGCGGGTTGAAAGTAATACTTTCAGCCCTAGGGAGAATCGCTTTCAACTGCCAGCTGTCAAATAAAATAAAAAAACTAGTTCTATTTTCACGTTTCTATTGAGCCATGTCTAACTTTCTTTAAAGCCACTCAATTACCTACAGCACGCTGTAAAATTGAAATAACATAAAGATAAGTATTGATTAAAGAATATATATTTTTTAAATAACTATTATAATTTAGTTTCAACAATTTCTTTAAAATAACATAGATTTGGACAAAATATTTACCATTTTTAATGATGAAAATGAAAAATATTCGCTGAATAGTTTGCCGGCCACAGAAAAAAATAAACAAAATAGGCGGGAAAGCAGCAGTCCGATCATCATTTGTTTTTAATTTACTCATTTTTCTGTAGCTAATTCGTGTTTTTATTTTTACTTTCCTTCTATTCGTATTGAAAAGCACAGTGTTTTTTACCTCGGGTTAAAGACTTATTTAGTCCCTCGAACTATAGGCGCCCTCACTTCGTTCGTGCGCCAAACCCCGTCTCGGGACTAAAGTAGACTAATCCTCGGCCAGAGCGTCGCTTAACATCAGGCGAGTTGGTGGTCAATCGTAGATCTATAATGTATTTAAAAAAAAGGTGTTTTTGTCTTGGGCGACCTTGAATCTCTCGTTACATTCGGATTCTAGTCTTATTCTTTATCATAATCGTTAATATGTACTATGTTAGCTACCATTAAATCTGGCAGGTACTCGTAAAAGTAGATCGCAGAAGTTCTATAGACACACAGTAAGCAGGTTTGGCGGAAGTTACATATAAAGTTATTGGAAACAGCTTGAAGACACAAGTGATAGCGATCGTCTAGTCTGGACTCACGCGAGGGGTCGATTATATCTATTTGGCACCTTTTGATGCTCCCGAGTGATGTTTAGCGTCTAAATTATTGCTTTATAGTTTATAAGAAACGAATTATAGGTACATTTAAAATTCTTTTTTCTAATTCAAATATTTTTGAATAAAAATATTTTAAAATAATAATAAATTTATTTTTAATAATACGAGTAAGTGTGACTGGCTACTTCACACATATTTGAGAACAATATTAATTCTTGGAAATGCCGGTTCTTTGTACGATATTTTTATTTATCGTTCGAAGTTAGCGGCAACTTCGAAAATACAGTTGCATAACTTCTGTTGGAGCTCAGACCTCTATGTATGAAATCAAAAGGTTTCTCAATAGCCCGCATTACGCTACTACACTTATCTGTAAAGCAATAACGAAGGACAGTGATTTTAACGAAATACTACTTCCCAAAAAGCCATAAAATTATTTAAGGTATTTAATAAAAACGGCATTATTTATCATTAACTTCTCACAGAAGGAAGAAGGGAGATATCAAGGTTATCCTGAAAGTTTCGCAAATAATTTGTCTTGTAGCGGGCCATGATCGATGGCGGAAAAAACATGGGGTTGATTCGAGGCGGTGGCCGCCGGCCGCGGCCGGGCCGGACTCAGTGCGTTCCAGGGCACTCAACTGTGAAGATAGCGGCGGCGGCAGGACGGCTTCCGGAATGCGCGGATATTGGCTGTAGTGCATATCCTGACCTGTGGTTTATTAGGAGAATTACTTAGCATTTGTCTGTAATGAGAATTAAAATGAGAATTATGTTTTTTTTTATAAAATTGTAACTGAAACTAGTGAGTTTCAGTGTTGTATAATTTTTTATATTATTTTTTTACAAATATCGTAATAGAAAAACATTAATTTATGCAAAAAAGGGAAAAATAAACAAAAACCTAATTAGTAGCCGTTAACATATTCTGAGAGTACGATTAGAAAGGGGTTACGATTTCTGGTGTTTGATCATATACCTGTATTTTCTACAAAGTTACGTTTGTTACAAATTTCGACTCAACAAGTTGGCGAGACTCGAACTTGATTTTTTTTATTTTGTAACAACAAAACGCTACAGAGAAATAGTCCGAGTTTTTGTGAGAAAACTTAGTCTTAAACAAATCTGGATTGATGTTTCTACTCGCAGAACAGTGGAATCAAAATTTACTAAACAACTTTATTGTGAAGATTGTACACAAGCTGTTAAATTAATTTCTTTGTGTTTATTTATGGCTCCTGGTTATTTTACTCAATTACAGCGAAACAAATTAACTTCCAAGTTGACATTTAACGGCGGCGGGCTTCTTTCGCTTTGTACCTTGTATTTCGGTTTTCTGGTTAAAAATGTACCTCGGATTGTATTAAATTTTAGCGGTTTTCGTAAAAACTAAAGCCCCGGGTTGCAACTTTGTACACCTTAGTACTTTGTAAGTCGAACGTTTAGCCAAAGGATATCCACTGCTGTTTTTTGAAATCCATGGGGGAGGCCTATGTCCAGCAGTGGACTTCTTAAGGCTGAGATGATGATGATGATGATGTGACACAAACTAATTACTTGGCTGTCAAATTTAACATACAGAATACAAGGTAATGTTCTCGATTCATGTAATAATAGCTCTGATTGTGGCTTGTAAATTGAAACATGGTTTCGTCCTCTAATTGCGAATCTGAAAACGTCAAAGTTCCTACTTTGTTAGACTAAAGCTTGCGTCCATTGCGGCGCCTCAGCGCTAGAACAGCAGGCCACAAGAAGATCACTGTTGGATATAGACCTCCCCCCATTGACTTCCAAAACGACATGTTGGAAGAAACTTGCATCTAGCGTCGTCTTGCCACGCCTATTTTATGTTCTTCTGTCAATAAAAAAACTACTGTACTAGTGTACTTATTTATTACCATAAATGATGTTTATCCAAAAGGCTTATAAGACAGTATAGGAGCTATAGCATACATTCGGTTCATATCTACATCCGATCGGATATCATTTTCTACGACTCCTATTAAAGAGTTGGCAGACGGTTTGTATGATGAATAGTAGTGTTGTGCGGCTGCCAAATATTTTGCTTTATTAGTTCAGTTCAGGGTAAGTTAGGTATTCGATTCTTTATTTAGGTCATAACCAAATCGATATATAGATAATATATAATCGCTGAATATTCATGTAACAAACGGAACATTAAAAATATCCAACTGGAATGCGATTAAACGAAACTAAGAATTAGCGCCATCTGGGGTCGGTTAGAATAAACTCATACATACATTATTATCAGAATAATATTTATCATAGTTTATGCTTTTGATATATGAGAGCAGCAGTTCCATACTGGCAAAACGATATATTCATCAAACCACCTTTCGACTAATCGTACTCCAAAATCGGTAAAACACTTTAGGCTACATACACACATATACTATGTACGAAAAATATTGCTCTATATTTAACAAAAAGCCAGCGTCCTTTTTATTTTCATAAAAATAACTGTTACGTTGAACGTATACGTACGTACAAAAACAATTAATATAACTATGTGTTTTCACAAAACATGCCCGGAATATCAATTAGCTTTGGAAAAAAAAACTTGCCAAATACGAGTTCTTGTAGACCGAAGGTTCCGTACTAGCCCCAAAGACGAAAATATTATACTACTTATTCAAGTTCACAAACCTTGAGCGCATCGAATATCGTTGTGTCATGCCTAGACGTCTGACTGAAAGACAAATTTAGCTTTGTAGTAGAAAATAATGATTTTCTATATACTTATTTAAACTGTAAAAGTCTTTTTTAGGCGCAAAAAACATTTTTAACTACAAATTAGTAATTATATTTTCTGTACATTTTCAGTGAAACCTTGCTTTCTGTCAACTGTCATGATTCTAATTTACTAGAAAGTTTCTTATAAGCATTTATTTTAAACTTAATGTGAAAATTACTTGTGACTTAGAGACTTGATAATTTTGTAGTATTATTCCAAGGGGTCAAAACTGGGGATAGAATTTCTTACGGGCCCCAAACTAGGCTAGGCCTGTCTTGTGGGGCACCCATACTATATTTGATATTTTTATTGAATTAATTTCAACCGCCATGTATTCCTAAGAAAAGGGATATCGTAGACAAACAGGGATTGAAGTGATTTTAAAGGGTTTATTTTATCTTCTGAGTCACGGAACCCTAAAAAATCGAAATTTTACTGAACCGAGGAACGTATCATTTAATCAATAGTACGAATAAATTGGGACCATGTGTTTGTTTAGGACCCCCGGTCTTACACATCACTCGCTCGAATTTTTCGTCATTGCACTGTTTTTCCTCTCAAACTTATTTTTAACAGTATTTGTAAGCGAGTGAACTCTACTCTACCGTAGGTCGCAACAGTCGTTTAACATCAGGCGAATATTTAACCGACTTCTAAGAAGAAAGAGGTTCTCAATTCGACTGTACGTTTTTTTATAACAAAAGCGAGCGACGCGAACGCAGGTCTTTGCATCAACTAGTAGTAAGACTTTTGTTCTGTTGTCCGGATGTTTATATGTTAGTATTTTACTAGCTTTTATTCTACTTGCCCTGTTAGTATGGGACAAATCTTGCGAGTTAAATTAGAACCACTTCCTGTCGTTAGATTAGGTTGAAATTTGGTTTACTTACATAACTTCGGTGACAATCCAATAATTTGGTACCATGAAGCTGGTCTCAAGATGGCGTCGGAAGGTCATATATAGGAACTCCTAAACTAAACAAGATAAAACCGTTGAGTTTGGACTCGTTTGAATAGTCTTGACAAGCACTCTTGTGTTACGTGATATCCAGGGTCTCAAGATAGCGTCGGAAGGTGGCCATAGGAACTCCTAAACTAAACGAGATAAAACCGTCGAGTTTGGACTCGTTTGGATAGTCTTGACAAGCACTCTTGTGTTACGTAATATCCAGGGTCTCAAGATAGCGTCGGAAGGTGGCCATAGGAACTCCTAAACTAAACGAGATAAAACCGTCGAGTTTGGACTCGTTTGGATAGTCTTGACAAGCACTCTTGTGTTACGTGATATCCAGGGTCTCAAGATAGCGTCGGAAGGTGGCCATAGGAACTCCTAAACTAAACGAGATAAAACCGTCGAGTTTGGACTCGTTTGGATAGTCTTGACAAGCACTCTTGTGTTACGTAATATCCAGGGTCTCAAGATAGCGTCGGAAGGTGGCCATAGGAACTCCTAAACTAAACGAGATAAAACCGTCGAGTTTGGACTTGTTTGAATAGTCTTGACGAGCACTTTTTTAGTCTAGTATTTTTTTTTTTTTTTTTAAACATGCTTTTATTTAAATGCTCTAAAAGGACAAAAATTCATTTTGAATGCAGTCAAACCCACCATTTCATTAAATTATAAAATTTGTATTGATATAAATAAAAGCTTGTCGCGAGAACACAAACTTTTTTTTCTTCAAAAGAACAAACTAACTTTAATTCTAAGCAAATGATAAGAACGCGTCTAAGTCTTTTGTTGGAATTAAATATTACTTAGTAGATAGGTACGATGTTGTTTGAAATCTCGCGACAAGCTTTTATTTATTTCAATATAAAATTTATTTTCTTCCTTTAAGAGCATTTAAATATTTTTTTAATTAACTATTTTATTTCAACCAATCTTGACGAAACATGGACCATGGTATACAGATTCCTCAATTTTATCGCTTTTTAGGGTTCCGTACCTCAATAGGAAAAAACGGAACCCTTATAGGATCACTTTGTTGTCCGTCTGTCTGTCCGTCTGTCCGTCTGTCCGGGTGTCAAGACCTTTATCTCGGGAACGCGTGAAGTTATCGAGTTGAAATTAAAACCATATACGCAGATCCATAGTATCTAGCTGCAGAAAGAAAAATAAAATTTCACAGTTTTCGTAAAAAAAAGTTACAGCCGAATATGTCGTAAAAAACGCACATTTCGACACTCACAGAGGAATCAAAACCTATGGGGTACTTCCCGTTGACCTAGAACTCTGAAATTTGGCAAGAAGCATTGTGTTAGAGTACACATATAGGAAAAAATTCGAAAACCGGACATTTTTAATTTAATCACAAAAAAATAGTGTCGTTATGCAAGGAATGAGGGTCGAAATTTTAAAGTGTAGTAACCGTATCATGTGGGGTATCATATGAAAGAGCTTAATTAGCATTAGTTAAAACAGGTTTTTAAATATTTTTACGATGTATATTTTTTGGTATAAGAAAGAAAATTAAAAAAAAAATGATTTCCCTCTTTTATTTACTAGTTTGTACTGAACCCTCGGAGGGCGAGTCTGACTCGCACATGTCCGGTTTTTTTTTTCTTTGGAAACTTTTAATAAGTGACGTATTTCCCTCAAAAAAGGGGGATTTCTTTTGGAAATTTGGGGAGGATTTACTGAAATTAGAAGATTTGCTTTAAAGTTTTGGTACTTAATACTAAACATGAAATTTAAATACGAGCAAAATCAGTGTAGAAGTTGTCGAGATAATACATTGTAAAGAGGAGAAGTGTGCCACGAGGCAATTCGTCGATATTGTTAATATATCACAAAAACTTTCGATACACAATTCTGAATAAGAATTTCGAATCAGAACGGTAGACAATACGAGTACAAACTTTGTGCTCGCGAGGTACACCTACTGTTAGTAATGGACATTGTTCATACACTCTAATTTTTGTCTAAATATGTAAACAAACATGTTTCGCTTCCATTCATTCCGAGCCACAAGCCGAATCTAAAAAACTCCATGAAAAGTTTATTCGATAATTTTCCTCGGTTCGAATGGAAGAAATGTATTATTAAAAAAACCGGACAAGTGCGAGTCAGACTCGACCACCGAGGGTTCCGTACAAACTAGTAGATAAGAGGGGCAAATCATATATTTTTTATATTTTCCTTCATAAACCAAAAAATATACATCGTAAAAATATTTAAAACCCTGTTTTAGCTTATGCTAATGAAGCTCTTTCATATGATACATGATACGGTTAATTCACTTTAAAATTTGGACCCTCATTCCTTGCATAAAGACACTATTTTTTGTGATTAAATAAAAAATGTCCAGTTTTCGGATTTTTCCCTGTATGTGTACTATAACACAATGCTTCTTGCCAAATTTCATTGTTATAGGTCAACGGGAAGTACCCAATAGGTTATGATTCCCTTGTAAGTGTAGAAATGTGCGTTTTTTACGATATATTCGGCTGTAACTTTTTTTTACGAAAACTTAGAAACTTTATTTTTTTTCTGAAGCAAGATACTGTAGATATGCGTATATGGTTTTCATTTCAACTCGATACCTTCACGCGTTCCCGAGATAAAGGTCTTGACACCCGACGGACGGACAAACGGACAACAAAGTGATCCTATAAGGGTTCCGTGTTTTCCTATTGAGGTACGGAACCCTAAAAATGTGATATGTGATACGAGAAAAATTAAAGAAACAATGTACTTGAAACCTGCTACGAAACACCTACTGCGTTTTCGTTAAGTTTTTCTAAATTACTTTTATTTATGTAAGTAAGGCATTTCTTTGCCCATACTTATTTTAAGTTCTGTACCCATACTGTGCTAAAATCAAGTCAAATATTCGCATCTACCTATATGCCACTCAATTCTTCATAAGCCAAATTAAAAAGAATCATTATTCAACCACTACGTCATATAACGATGTCTAACGGCTAGCTGCAAACACATGCCATCATTACAGTCATTATATGGATATTCCTCGTTCATTCATAGTTCCCCCTTAGCTTCCCCGTCGCATGTCTAACCGGTCATGACGTCCAATACTACCCATAACTAATGGGAACCTAGTGTCATGTTAAATTATATTAAATAATAGCATTTTTGTACCGAAGGGCGTTGGCTCGCGTGTGCTTGCGTGTCGTGTTTCTGAGTAACCAGCAGTACTGGGTTACACAGAAAGGTCTACTAAACTGAAAGGAGCTCTTTGTAAATGCTCGTTCTAATGGACAGCTTTGCTATAAGCAAGTCAGATAAACTCTAAGTTTGTGTCTACTTCAAAGGTTATGTAAAACCTAGGTGTCTTTTAAGCAAGCACGTTTCATCGTAGACTGTAACATCACCAAATATTAGGAGAATTAACGAACAAGCGTAAACTTATGAAATTAATAAAAAAACTGAAACAACAGCCATTTAATATATTTTGGGAAATAGTAGCTTGGATATAATATCGTTAATAATAATTATAAATATTTGTTAAACACGTACATCTAAAAAATACAATGCAAAATAAACAAGCAACATTAATAATAATAAAATCAGCATAGTCATCATTCAAATACATTTGAGGGTTCCCTCAACGCGCACAGCTATCTCTCTCGCGCATCATAACCTTTTTAAACATATAAAATCATTGAAGGAATATTTGAAAAGTGAGAGCTAAATTTGTTTATTTAGACAGGAGAAATATTTGAAAGCAAGTTTTTCTTCGATATCTTTTATAATGGCTGAGGAATAAGAAAATATATGTTTTTTTCTAATTCCGTCGCCAGTTTAAATGATATCTGATTAAAACGAAACGCTTACGTTTCGTTCGGATTGTTTTTTAAATAAATAAATATTTGTGGACATTTCACACAACACGATATAGTCCGAACTATGCAAAGCTTGTACTATGGAACTAGGTGGCTGATAGAATACATATATACTTTTTTTTTGTAAATATATACATATGATACATAGAAACACCCAGACACAGAACAAACATCCATGCTCATTACACAAATGTTTGCCCTGGGTGGAGATCGAACCCACGACCTTTCAGTTCAGCAGGTAGACGTAAACACACTACAAACTGAGCCACAAGGCCGACGGCCTTTTTCATTGTGCGGACTACTAGATTGTGAAATACGCTTCCTGAGTGGGGTTTTCCGGCAGATATAATCTGGGTGTCTTTAAATCGTGAGTGAATTGGTTTCCTCTAGGTAAACGCGCTCCATCGTAGACCGCAACATCCCTTAACACTTAACATCAGGTAAGTTGGCGGTTAAGCGCAAACATTACTACATAAAAAAAAAACTATCAACCTCCTTTCATATATTAAATTTTTGTGTGACCCTGTAAATGCACCACGCCAGGGTAAAATACATACGGTACTTATACGTGGTCATGTGTGTGATACGTGGTCATTTGTATTACTCTCCTAGTTTGCATTTTCGTAAGAAAACCGATATTCGAGCAACGCGTATTGGACGCCAGTGCGATGACCGGCGCCGGGTGCCGGGGCCGGGTGCCGGGTGCCGGGTGCCGGGGTGTTTGTTCCTCAGAGGAGGGTTGCTCAAATATTTGACGCGCCGCCGCGCCGCCGCCGCGCCGCCGCGGAGCGCCACGTGGAACTCTGTTCAAATATGCGTCGAGAATAAAAATGTTCCGAGCTTATGAGACACGTGGCGATATTTGTTTCTTATTTACGAAATATTTATTTTATTGGTGGTCATTTTTTACACAGCCAGCCTAAACTAAGCGGAACTTGTATAATGGGATCGGATCCAGATCAATCATATAATATACTAATATAATTATATTATAACAGTTATCTGGCTCCATCGTACTTTTTAACCTCGGTCCCAGAAACAATATGATGAAGATGTTATAAGGTTGACGTGTGTATCTGTATGTATGTATGTAGTATCGTAGCTCTCAAACGGATGAACGGATCTAGTTTTTTTTATTTGAAGGAAGATTAAAGAGTTTTCTTAAATCAAAATCGGTTCATCCGTTTTGTTTTATCGGGTTATTTTGAGTTTTATAACTTTATACTTGTTTGAAATACATACTTATGATACAAAAAATACACAGACATGGAACAAAAATTCGTACTCATCACACAAATGTTTGTCCTGGATGTGGATCGAACCCACGACCTACAGCTTAGCGGGCAGGCATACTACCAACTGAGCTACGAGGCCAGCCAGCTTACTGATGTGATTGAAATTAAAATAGTTATGGCTTAACGTCATTACATTACCACGTAATTGTTAGAAGACTAATTAAATAAATGACATAACATTATACAAAATGTTACCAGAAACATCTAGTAATGTATGCGAGTGCGAGTGAGACCAGTTACGAGCAGGATACGTTCTCGAGATGATAAATGTTTTAAATTTGCTGCCTGTGACTAGGATGTTGTACTAGTATACAATACTGGTAATTTTTTGCCTCACCCCGCTTTATTTTTTTTTCCCAGTTCCACGAAACATAATTAAGTTCGAGTCAAGAGACAATTGCTCAGACACTGCAGGTTATATGCAATTTGAGAGATAGCTACATTTCCGAATGTTAGACAAGGATAGTTTGTTTAAAGTCGTAAAAAAAGGCAATTTATGGGACTCGCCTAAGGTTCAACCGAAAGTAGGGAGAGGAAGGGGCACTTCGATTTGAGTCATGCAAGTGGTTACACGTTTCTGCTCAGTGATATGATTTTGAAACATAATTTTAACTGTTATACATATAGTCAGTGTTGTAACATATATATAAATTCAGTGGTTCCAGATCACGAGTGAGGGAGTGTTGGTAACGTAAAACCCACTGAGATACCTACTTGTTCCTAGATTACGCCAGTACTTACATTATAAAAGTTGGATCGTATAAGCCATTTGATAATTATAATATAATACATTTAGATATAAATACCTGCTCCTTACCTGGCCATGTACAATTGCCGATTGGGTTTAGTTGATTGTATCCTTAAAACATGTACCTACTTGTTTATGGCGTATAAAATATATTACATACGCGACATGTCTGTCTGGCGATAATTGGGGACAGGTTAGTGTTGCTTATCGACCTAATAACACCGATTATCCTTATATCCTGATGTAAGTCGGTTTTCTTATTATTACAATAATTTCTTGCCTATAATATTGTAGGTGTCAATCGATACGCTACTTTACATTAAAAGCAACATAAATAGTCCCGCACTGTTGTTAAACCTAAATCTGTTGATGAATCTTAACCTATCATATTACAAACCAACTGCAAAGAAACAGTAGTTTACACTGATCGATGCGACTATCTTTTGCTTTAAATGTATTATTTTAGATGTGTAATTGTGTTAGCGATTTACGGTTGAGTGTAAATATATAAAATATTATGATATAAAACTTCTCCTCTCTCGGGCGCGAAAATAATATAAACTTAAAATAATTAATTATACCTACGCCTCTTATTATATTTAGAAGCCGCTTGTGTTGTTATATTCTTACATACTAAGAGTTTACCTCTATGTCACTATGATAAACTAGTGACTGGCTTAATTGAGATATTAATGAAGTTAAGTAAGGCCGAGAACATGTAGCGACATGGTCAATTATGTTATTGTTGAAACAAGTTAAATCATGAACATCATTTGGAACGGGCTATACTGCTTAATCTAATTGACACCATACAATTAATGTACGTTTTATCCAAAGGGTTACAATAATAAACTTGCCGTACGAAGTAACAATGTACAATGGCCTGAACTATAGTTAAAGTTTATTAATTTAAATGTACAACCAATAAAATATATTTAATCGCGGCCAATACAATTAATTACTCGGAGTGGAGAGACAAAACTTGGGATTGTAAATAAATTCATTTCTATGACTGGCGATCGCGTGCGTGTGGTATATTATAACTACACATATGTATATCAGGGCAGACAGTTTTCGTTAGATCGGTTGCTTTCTGTCTGTATTACCTGTAGGAGTCAATCGATCCTTCTTTGCAATTGTCATAACAATTTGCAAAGTATGATAAAGTCATTCGAGGATAAAATCAATGACCCTAAACGCGAGTCAATAATATTATCATGAATTGAACGAATAAACATTTTATCGCCTTAATTTCTTTGTTTAATTTACTAGGTTATTATTTACCTTTCTTGCACTAAAGTATAGAGAAGCGAATTCCCAAAATCAAATAGAGCTAAACGTACTACTAGTATTTACTCGGGTCACAGAGTTACTTATTTATTATTATTTGTTAATTTACTAAGAAATTGTTGGGAAATTGCTGATCTAGTATAACTAGATCATACTTATCGTCCCATAAAGACTAGATCTAGGCCTAGGAACAGATGCCGCCGTAACCGACGCGCTTACCACGCAGAGGGAGATAAGATGTGAGTATATCTAAATATTTGTATAAATCAGATAAATATCATAGTCTATTTCTATGATTGAGCAAAGCCTAGCTAGATCTTTATGTCAATAAGGATGCGACTGGCTAAACTTGACCTAGCCTCATAAGACGACCTGACCCTAATTATTTATCTAGCTGAATTTATTTCGCTAAACTATGGCCAGATTTGCCTGATGTGTTCAATAGGAGGCTTATAGCCTGAGGTTGAGACAGTGACCATAAATATAAGCCTTGTTATAATGATGATTCGATCAATCTCATAACGACCACACATGTATGTATGTCTACAAGGCTCACGACCGTATGTATGTGTGTTACATGCTTACACATTTCGTGTAAGCTACAATAGTACCTAAGTACAATTATGAAGGTATATATATTATGCTTCGAATCTTTTATTAAACAGAGTATCCCGAGTCGGTATGTCCGACTACATAAGTATGTATGTTTGTCAGGTTTGTTTGTTGTTTGTTTGTACGTATGTAAACATTACGTTCATACACGTAATGACAGCGTATACGCACGCAGAAACGTAGTCGATAATGATTTGCACTTCTATTTCTCAAGTTAGCTCTCATGCGCACAACCTAAATGACTTAGTTCTATTATACTAAAGGATTAATTGAACAACATAATAGAACTCATTTTATATTTAATTTGGTTCGTAGATATAGGATGTGTATGGGCCGACGCAAAGTCCTATTAGCGCCTGGTCCTTGAGTCACATCATATTTGTACGCCTATGCGTACCTCGGGACTGTCACAGCAGTAGCCCCGCACTCCACCCAAACATGTCCTCCCTGCGACGCAAAACGTACGCCCTATGGCGACCACCTGCCGCTGTTGGTGGCCATCAACTTTGCCTATATTATTTCAAAAACCCAGGGTGCAATATTATTATGAGGGCTGTGGGTAGCCCGGTAAAGCGTTCGCACGCTAAGGCAGGTGGTATTTCTCGCCAAAGATGTGCTAGGCACACTCCTGTCGGTCTGCCCCAATCGGGGATTCCGAAGGATCTTAGGCTCTCCGGAGGTTGACGGATTGGCTAGTTGTCGACAGATATCACTTGTGCCGCCATTATGTACCAGTCCCCCGAGACCTGTTATGCTATACAACTTCCACTCTTATAAGAATTATGCAACTCACACCTTATATTAATATATCACATATATGGAGAAGGACCGGGCTCTGGAAGACTGACGATGCAATTGGTATAGCGCCCCATATATCAAACACAATATCACAATCACACGCTATACTCGGACGTAATCGGCTTGCTCGATAGACCGAGCGCCGGCCCACTGCATATCCAAATAATTATGACCTTTATTCAGACGATCACGACAAATTAAATTCCCGATGAAAAATATGCTAACGCCTTCTGTTCAGATCAACGTTAACATATAGTCGGGAATAAGCTTTACACGCTTTGCCACCACAGAAATTGGTCCCGGTGGACCAGGATATTGACCTAAATCCTGGGTTTAATTCCAAAATTATAATAATTTGGCCTATAAATAGGCCAGAAATTGGTGTTAGTGACCAAAACTTCAGCTCCGTATTGAAATTACAATACGACGAAGTTCTTATTAAATAAAATAAAAAACACAACGTAGATTTTATACTAGACGATCACAAATAACAATGAGTATCCTTGTCATAACTTGTACTTGTACAGAATTTGATGACGATAAGAAAATCAATGTTAGACAATATTGTAATCTTGTTATTTTTTAATAGATAATTAATCTTTTAAAATTACCGGTGTTTGAAAGATCAATTAATCTTAATATGGAAACGGTGCCTACTTTGTGACATGCTTTGCTTAGTAGTATTTCAGTGCTTACTTTTAGTATTTAAGTGCTTGCTTTCTCAAACTACACACACAAATCATACACACGCTTATATGCACACGATGCACACGTACTCATGCATAAACACATGTTTCTTATGGGAAAGGCGTGCCAAACTTAGTCAGTTTTAAATACTTTTAGATAATTTGTGACAAAGAGACAATGCGATGAGAGTATTAAACTAAATTTATAAATGTAATCAGACATATGTAACGCGCTAATTATAATTCTAGAATACATATTTACTATTCGTGGAATTACTCAAATCATTGATGAGTGAGCAGGTTACCTTAAAACAGATAACTGTTCGGTAACTAATCCTTATTTAATATTAATGATGAATAATATATTCAAACTAATGATGATGATGTAGGTAGATAAGCGCAGGATACGCTAAGATATATTTATATAAAGATTTCGAACCCTATTTAAAGTAGAAGTAAGGAAGTGACGGATCTTATATTTGAGGCTGATGATGATAATGATGGATTAAATTAGTCCGCTTATATACTTTTACCATTACACAACAAGGAGGTAATGAAACGTATCATGTCTGATGCTTATGCAATTTTAGTATTCCTGATGCTAATTCCTAGAGTGACTATGGCCAGAGACTAAAGGAGGAGGAATTAACTCAAAAACCTAAGCTTGGCCTTAATTATGTTTCTTAATACACAAACATAAGATATACTGCAATCATCGGATATATATATAGGAATCCTAAGAGACCTAAACTGGTATATCACAGGACTTATAGCATACTATGGTTGGCTTTAAAGCATACTATGTATGGATGGATTAGCATATTTAAATTAAATATAGCTCTTGAATTGTTCTGATAGAAATTCATCTAACAAAACAGTCGGACAACAAAGCCTATCGCCAGATACTAGTTGTTTCGAATCCAATATTATATATTTTAAGGAAGACATAATAAAAAGTATCTCTTGGCCAGCGAACGGAGTTTTACAACCTATTGATACTAAGGTGTAGGATTTGAGCAATCTTTCAATCACAATGCCTTTGTTTAAAGTTTTAAAAGTTGGACATATGCGCGTGCGTGGCTTTCTCTGAACATCAAAATTGTTAATTTTAAAGTCATTGTCAAGCAGAACAATGTCTGTGTAGAATAACCAGGAAATTCATAGTTTGGTGAACGACCAGTGTCATATACTTTTATGTGAGTTTATTACTCCCGCGCAGTCGGCGATAAGTCAATTATAAAAGACACAAGAAAAAAGGGGACTATTAGGGAGTTTAAAACATAGCTGTCTGAGCAGTAAAACAATATCTGTCTGCACAAAGGGTAGTAAAACCCATTGTAGCTTGTTGTCGTAGGACTCACCACGTGCAGCCGCCTTTTTATGATAATATCACCCTGGAATTGTTTTGAAGAGAAAGCCAGAGCCATGCGAAATATTTATAATGGTTATCGGGAATAGTACATAATGAAATATCATGATAACAAGATAAAATGTTTTTTTACTACGATCAGAAATATAATCTAGTTTTCTCGAGTTTTACTCTGTGTTTAGAAATAAATAAATAATTGTATTCATACATACCGAGAAAGGAATGTGATAAATCTAAAATGCTATCTAAATCGTTCTCTCACACAATTTGTCGTTTTACACGTGTACACTAAGGTTTTACGAAGTGAAAAATACACTTTACCAGACAGGAGTGAACTTGGCGCCTTTCTATTTTGAAACATGGGTATTTCAGCTTGGCTTAAATATATTTAAGTTTTGCAAAATTAAGTTATTTGGCACCGTTATCCTTTAGAAATACAAATACATGTGCTAGAAATGATGGTTGTTGGAAAAAGAGGAAGTTTAATGCAAAGATTATGACAAAGATATTCTTTCTATGGATGTTTAATTTGCATATCTATTATCGAATCAAAATCCAAATTTATTATTCAATACATAGATATATATATAATATAAAAGTATTTTCACAATAGACTTGATCCTTGTGAGAAACAGTACACAAATAAAATGATGATAAGTGCAAATCATTAATAGTGTACACTATAATATTGGAGTATCAATTAAATTTTCTGTATACAATATTTTTAAGGTTATACAATAATAACAATATAAAGATGAATATGTTAAGCTGACGGCGAACCTCCAGTAGTGGGGAGGATTCAGATGATGATGAGGATGTTGATGATGATGATGATAGTAGAAACGCAAAGCCATGAATATTATAGTGACTTGAAAACTGGAAGGCAACCACATCGGGCCAGAGATTAGGCTGCTAATAGTATAAATTAAATTAATACTATGAATTTTATCAATATATTAAAAAAAAAAAAAAAAAAAAAACAAAGTATATTTTTCTCAACTTAACATCAGGATTTATGAATTTCATGACTCTGATCATAATTTGGTGTAGTATATACTATTAAAAGGTACTAGTACCTCATGGTACTAATAATTGCAAGGAGATTAAAAGTTATCACTGCATTACGATACGGAGTAGAAGGAGGCCGTAAAAGATATTGTTGTCGCTATTGAATTTTTATATACACGTTCATTAATTCTGTTTCATACATACCCATGTAAGCAAGTCACCCGACTTGCTTTCGACCACGAGAGCCAATCCAGTCCACGAGAGACCTAGGCATCCAGGTCTTGTGGAGAGATGGCCTTACACGTGCCTTCGCGCCCTGTGCCGCGGGCAAACCTGCCGTTCAATCCTGAAGATGATGGGGGGAAGAGACCCATCATTGGAGTCTTCCAAAACGGAATCGTTATTTCAAGAAATAATAGTGAATTTTGTTGTTTATGGACCCGAAAGGAATGGTTATCAGAATTACTTTTATGTGAACTTTTATAGTGTCGTAAATTTATTGGTGTACCTAATTGATTAGATGTAAGCTAAATTATGCGTCTCATGAGACTGCTTATTTTGATATCATGAAAGAAGACCTATGATGATGATGACAATGTTTAAACGGTATTTTATAGCTAGCAATTACTCTTGTATAATATGAAGTGAACGTTCACTACATCTATTATTCTGTATAAAATCAGTATTAAGTTAGGCTATACTAGATTTTGTCTTTTAAAATGTAACTTTATACTTGTTGTTGTAGTACACTGAGCAGAATCGTCTAATGACAAGTAACAATTTTCAAAATTCTTCCAATTTTGTCACATAATATATACTACATCATTAACTGCTATTAACAATTGTAGATTTTATATAATTTACCTTACTTTAGTGGGCTTATTGTAGCCTGGGGGGAACAGATTTTGCCAAACCTAAGGGGAATCATAATATTTGCTCCATTGCTTGGGTCACTGGGCCATGACCGAATAGTAACGTGGGTCAACTAGACGCTATACATATAGAATATATATGAATACCCACGATAGTTTTGTTAAAATAAATAAAATAAAAATTGACCAGTTTTATTATTGTAAAAAAAGGGGGATGCGTTCAGACGCGCGTGCACAAAATCAGCTGGCGCTTGAACGGCGAGTAAAACGGGTCTTGGGAGAGCCTCGGCTCGCTATTTTATGAATGGGCCACGATTTCTTTTGTCTCTTGACTTGTGAGAAAGGTTTGATGTTCGACAATGAATATAATTCTTGCATAACAGTACACACTGCGTTCAATTTAACTGATAAATATTCCTAACAAAGTTATACTTTGGTTTGAAATATTTAGGGGGGAATATGTACTAGTATACAATACTGGTAATTTTTTGCCTCACCCCGCTTTATTTTTTTTTCCCAGTTCCACGAAACATAATTAAGTTCGAGTCAAGAGACAATTGCTCAGACACTGCAGGTTATATGCAATTTGAGAGATAGCTACATTTCCGAATGTTAGACAAGGATAGTTTGTTTAAAGTCGTAAAAAAAGGCAATTTATGGGACTCGCCTAAGGTTCAACCGAAAGTAGGGAGAGGAAGGGGCACTTCGATTTGAGTCATGCAAGTGGTTACACGTTTCTGCTCAGTGATATGATTTTGAAACATAATTTTAACTGTTATACATATAGTCAGTGTTGTAACATATATATAAATTCAGTGGTTCCAGATCACGAGTGAGGGAGTGTTGGTAACGTAAAACCCACTGAGATACCTACTTGTTCCTAGATTACGCCAGTACTTACATTATAAAAGTTGGATCGTATAAGCCATTTGATAATTATAATATAATACATTTAGATATAAATACCTGCTCCTTACCTGGCCATGTACAATTGCCGATTGGGTTTAGTTGATTGTATCCTTAAAACATGTACCTACTTGTTTATGGCGTATAAAATATATTACATACGCGACATGTCTGTCTGGCGATAATTGGGGACAGGTTAGTGTTGCTTATCGACCTAATAACACCGATTATCCTTATATCCTGATGTAAGTCGGTTTTCTTATTATTACAATAATTTCTTGCCTATAATATTGTAGGTGTCAATCGATACGCTACTTTACATTAAAAGCAACATAAATAGTCCCGCACTGTTGTTAAACCTAAATCTGTTGATGAATCTTAACCTATCATATTACAAACCAACTGCAAAGAAACAGTAGTTTACACTGATCGATGCGACTATCTTTTGCTTTAAATGTATTATTTTAGATGTGTAATTGTGTTAGCGATTTACGGTTGAGTGTAAATATATAAAATATTATGATATAAAACTTCTCCTCTCTCGGGCGCGAAAATAATATAAACTTAAAATAATTAATTATACCTACGCCTCTTATTATATTTAGAAGCCGCTTGTGTTGTTATATTCTTACATACTAAGAGTTTACCTCTATGTCACTATGATAAACTAGTGACTGGCTTAATTGAGATATTAATGAAGTTAAGTAAGGCCGAGAACATGTAGCGACATGGTCAATTATGTTATTGTTGAAACAAGTTAAATCATGAACATCATTTGGAACGGGCTATACTGCTTAATCTAATTGACACCATACAATTAATGTACGTTTTATCCAAAGGGTTACAATAATAAACTTGCCGTACGAAGTAACAATGTACAATGGCCTGAACTATAGTTAAAGTTTATTAATTTAAATGTACAACCAATAAAATATATTTAATCGCGGCCAATACAATTAATTACTCGGAGTGGAGAGACAAAACTTGGGATTGTAAATAAATTCATTTCTATGACTGGCGATCGCGTGCGTGTGGTATATTATAACTACACATATGTATATCAGGGCAGACAGTTTTCGTTAGATCGGTTGCTTTCTGTCTGTATTACCTGTAGGAGTCAATCGATCCTTCTTTGCAATTGTCATAACAATTTGCAAAGTATGATAAAGTCATTCGAGGATAAAATCAATGACCCTAAACGCGAGTCAATAATATTATCATGAATTGAACGAATAAACATTTTATCGCCTTAATTTCTTTGTTTAATTTACTAGGTTATTATTTACCTTTCTTGCACTAAAGTATAGAGAAGCGAATTCCCAAAATCAAATAGAGCTAAACGTACTACTAGTATTTACTCGGGTCACAGAGTTACTTATTTATTATTATTTGTTAATTTACTAAGAAATTGTTGGGAAATTGCTGATCTAGTATAACTAGATCATACTTATCGTCCCATAAAGACTAGATCTAGGCCTAGGAACAGATGCCGCCGTAACCGACGCGCTTACCACGCAGAGGGAGATAAGATGTGAGTATATCTAAATATTTGTATAAATCAGATAAATATCATAGTCTATTTCTATGATTGAGCAAAGCCTAGCTAGATCTTTATGTCAATAAGGATGCGACTGGCTAAACTTGACCTAGCCTCATAAGACGACCTGACCCTAATTATTTATCTAGCTGAATTTATTTCGCTAAACTATGGCCAGATTTGCCTGATGTGTTCAATAGGAGGCTTATAGCCTGAGGTTGAGACAGTGACCATAAATATAAGCCTTGTTATAATGATGATTCGATCAATCTCATAACGACCACACATGTATGTATGTCTACAAGGCTCACGACCGTATGTATGTGTGTTACATGCTTACACATTTCGTGTAAGCTACAATAGTACCTAAGTACAATTATGAAGGTATATATATTATGCTTCGAATCTTTTATTAAACAGAGTATCCCGAGTCGGTATGTCCGACTACATAAGTATGTATGTTTGTCAGGTTTGTTTGTTGTTTGTTTGTACGTATGTAAACATTACGTTCATACACGTAATGACAGCGTATACGCACGCAGAAACGTAGTCGATAATGATTTGCACTTCTATTTCTCAAGTTAGCTCTCATGCGCACAACCTAAATGACTTAGTTCTATTATACTAAAGGATTAATTGAACAACATAATAGAACTCATTTTATATTTAATTTGGTTCGTAGATATAGGATGTGTATGGGCCGACGCAAAGTCCTATTAGCGCCTGGTCCTTGAGTCACATCATATTTGTACGCCTATGCGTACCTCGGGACTGTCACAGCAGTAGCCCCGCACTCCACCCAAACATGTCCTCCCTGCGACGCAAAACGTACGCCCTATGGCGACCACCTGCCGCTGTTGGTGGCCATCAACTTTGCCTATATTATTTCAAAAACCCAGGGTGCAATATTATTATGAGGGCTGTGGGTAGCCCGGTAAAGCGTTCGCACGCTAAGGCAGGTGGTATTTCTCGCCAAAGATGTGCTAGGCACACTCCTGTCGGTCTGCCCCAATCGGGGATTCCGAAGGATCTTAGGCTCTCCGGAGGTTGACGGATTGGCTAGTTGTCGACAGATATCACTTGTGCCGCCATTATGTACCAGTCCCCCGAGACCTGTTATGCTATACAACTTCCACTCTTATAAGAATTATGCAACTCACACCTTATATTAATATATCACATATATGGAGAAGGACCGGGCTCTGGAAGACTGACGATGCAATTGGTATAGCGCCCCATATATCAAACACAATATCACAATCACACGCTATACTCGGACGTAATCGGCTTGCTCGATAGACCGAGCGCCGGCCCACTGCATATCCAAATAATTATGACCTTTATTCAGACGATCACGACAAATTAAATTCCCGATGAAAAATATGCTAACGCCTTCTGTTCAGATCAACGTTAACATATAGTCGGGAATAAGCTTTACACGCTTTGCCACCACAATGTCATAATAAAATAAAACAAACATCAGTAAATCTAAGTATAATTCTAGTTCATAATATGACTGGTCAAAACTAGCACTGTTGATCAAAAAATATAAAACCGCTTCATATTTATTAGAGCAGTTAACAAACCTTTATTAAAATCATTCGCAGTTTTATCATGTTAAGTAAATAAAGTAATAGGCATGAACGTTGTGGTTCTCGTGTTATTCAGACTTACAACTTGCAACTTTCAAGTTAGAAACAGTTACCTACGAGTATTCCGAATGTAAGGAAACAATCACAACTTGAATTTGTATAAGTCGAGGTATCCAGAGTTACGGAACGACCAACGTATATCTAAGTTTGGGGAATTGTGTAAATTGTCGCTCGTAGTAACATTGGTTTATCACGAGAAAAGCGATAGTTGCGCTATGATACAAGTGCAGCAAATAAGTTTGTTGGAGTGCGAAGCAACTCGGCTCGATTGCAAATTGGGTTTGTTGTTAGGTTCGTAATTGCTCACTTGTTATTGTTATTAGCTATGTTATACTGCGGTTAACATGATTATGACTAATTTTATGAGTGCTTCCATGTTGTTACATTTATACACGTACAGAGTATGTACTGGGCTTAACCGACTATTCTGTAACAAGTCCCTTGAGAGAGGAATAGCTGGTTCATCTGAGACTGCAACTGATAAATCATATATCACAGACATCTTACACGCTATCTGAATGGTTTTATTTAAGTTGCCCTTTTTTGTTGTTTTTTGGATCAAAATTACTTAATGGAAATTAGAATTCTCGTCAAGACTTGGCGAAATTTACTTTAATATAACCAAAGAAAAACTTGACAAAATTTAGATTTTATTTTCAAGTAAACAACACAGTAGAAATATTAGCTGACCCTCGCTAATATTTCTACTGAGTTGTATTATAAGAAAAAGAAATAAATTATTTAACAATTATAATTTTATGATATTTAGATCATAAAATCCAACAGTTACACGATAAATAAATTTACGTCAATTTTTCATCATTACAACAAATAATTATATTTCATAATCAAAAACTTGAAAGTAACTATGCCTTGAATTTCTGCTATGCATACCAGATTTTTCAATAAATATAATAAGCAGTAAAATAACGTTTCCATTAAGAGCGCTACAACTCCATTTTCCGCCCAGAATCCTTTATAAATATCGAGTGAAGTAACATTTCCATTGAACAGTTTCCCGCCTCAAATATAGAGTCCTTTGCAGCAGCCCCACGGCTCTCGCGGCTGCGGCTGGTTCCACGAGCGCTCGAGCGCGCCGCCAACGCAACTTTTATTGAATTGAGATAGTATCGCGAATCGCTTTGTCACATCGCCGCGTTTTTCCGCGTATTTAGCTCGAGGGTGTCCTCAACTCTGTACAACACGCCCTGAAAGTAATGAAATCGTGTATCGATACAATTACATAAAAAGTTTTTTTCGAAATTCTACTTACGCGATAAATGTGATTGGTGTTGGATCGGTGCTCAAGTTTTTGCTTGCAATGAATATGTTGATAAAAGGGTTTGAATAATTTTGTGTGGGAGTTGGTATATCATCGTCATTTTTTGTTGGGTTTAGAACAAAGAACTCTTACAGTTTCGCCATATCTGTCTGTCTACCCGTCCTTGCTGAACAGCTCGCAGCTTTATTCTACGCGTGCCCTGACACACACTTGACCGTGTATACGAATAGGAGACACTTGTACAATTAAAAAAACATCATGTGATATGGTACCCTCAAGTGTAAAATCTCCATATATTTGAAGGTAATGTAAGAAACAATAAAACCTATACTTCCACTTATTATATCAGGAACATAACGGGATACAATAAACTTTGATTTTTCTTTGAACAAATTTTCAATATCTACCTACCTATTGTCTAATTATATAATTTTCATCACGTACGGAAACTTCGAAAAATACTACAGCCTTTCCCCTTTTTAGCTGACTTCAAACAAGGAGGTTCTCGATTAGGTTGTAATATTATTTGTTACCGCGTAATTTCGACATTTATTAGCCGATTTAGAATATTCTATTTTGTTGGAAAGGATAATTATACTTTCAGATTGGTCTACAGAACTTTCAACAAAATCTGTTTAGTAGTTTGATTTTTAAGTCAATAATTTCAGATTTTACGGGTTCCGTAGTCATTTCGAAAAACCTTTATAATTTCATTATGTTCGTCTGTCTGTCCTTATGTCAACTCATTTTACTTAGATACTATCAATCCTCAATCCTATATTTAAACTTATTAAGAATTGAAATGAAACAAATTTTAACGAATTTATCGCGTATATTTGCTTCTTATTTAATAAAACTGGACACGTGGCTACTGTTGCTTTAGAGAATCGTCGTACCGTGAATAGTGACTGGTACACGACCACTTGTTTGCCGGAAATTATTGACGAACTCTGTAAAAATAACCGTAAACGCCGTATCATCTTGCACCATGACAATGCTAGTTCCCACACGGCCAGACAGACAAACAAATTTTTGAAGGTGTAAAACGTAGAACTTATGCGCCATCCTGCATACAGTCCTGACCTGGCACCTTGTCACTTTTTTCTGTTCCCAAAAATTAAGAACCAATTACGCGGTCCACGATTTTCATCACCAGAAGAGGCTGTCGAAGAGTATGAAAAACACGTTTCCGAGGTTACCACGGAGGAGTGGCACAAAAGTTTTCAAAATTGGCTTAATCGAATGAAAAAGTGCATTTACGCAAATGGAGAATATTGTGAGAAACAATAAATTCTTTTTTGGCCTTTAATAGTATTTTTTTCTTATTCATTCCGGAAACTTTTAGTACGCCCCATGTATTATACATAAAATCCTGGCCACAAACATTTCTCTGTATTTCTTTTTCTGTATTAGTGATGTTGTTTTTTAATATAAAGTTATTAATCTTCTACTTATCACGCCAACAAAATGGAAAAATAATATCTTGAAAAAAAAAAACTGTTTATTAAGTTGTTATGAAACTAATATCAAAACCGTAGACCTGTGATCTCAGCTAAAAACGTCAATATTTTCCTTGTATTTTGATTATAATTGACCTAAAAATCACCAAATTTTGCAAGGTATAATAAGGTCTCAGAGTACACACAAAGTAAAAAGCCCACATATTGCTAATATGTATGTTGTAACATAATACATACAAATAATGTATTAGTATTCCACAGTTACAGTACAGGTACAACGTTATTTTATCAACGTATGTAACAAAGTGTAGCTGAAATAAAATACAATGTCAATGATTGATGATTGATAATTGATAATGATAACACAATTTAAATTATTTAAAACTAGATAAAATTAAAATAAACTTTACTATCAAAACTAACGTGGTTGTTATACAATTTAATTACATACATTTTTCAGTGCCAGATGAGACGTCCTTTAGGAGTGACGTCTGCGCTGCTCCTTTTGAAAAAGACCGCCATATGCGATTCAGATTCAGATTTCATTTATTTGCCAAACATATGTACAAGATAAGATGTTGCAAGATATAAATAACATGTCCAATTATGTTTCACCTCAATGAGGCATGCAAATGTCAATACATAAAATACAATATTCTACTTTAAATTAAGAAACCAAGATGTCACAGAGTGAAATTAAATACATACTTCGCATCAAAATTATTATTAATTTGTTATTACGATTAATTATGATTAATTGCAATAGTCAACTATATTTATGTCATAGAGGTTTATTTTGTAAATTCTGTTGTATGGGAATTCCACCATACATATTTAGATATTCATCAATAGATAATAACACTGTTGAAACAATAACATAATAACAACACGATAGAAACTATAGTCGGAGAATTCTGCACTAAACTAGACGCGAGTAGCCCGCGTCTTCAATTATAAGAAACTTATTGAAAAAATAATAACAATATCAACCAAAACATATATACTAAGATTTTAGGTAATTCATTGAAGACATCTTTGTCGTAAAATAGTTGCTATATGGGTCAAAATTGTTTCAGTTTATTTTTGACGTGACAACGTCAAATAAATCGATGTACACCGGCTGCACGCACGAAAAAGGATGACTCATTGACGTCCCGTTACGCTCGTTGTAACGTTTGCATTTCATCAATGTTTTGTTATGACGTCGTCACGTTAAGCTATCGTCCGTAAACCGACTTTCCAGACAACCAACTTTTTAGTTAAAGCTGTGTAATCGTTCTCAATATTTTTTAAATTAGTATTAATCTTTTTCTTGTGATGTGTAGGAGGAGTACTGAACCTTTGGTGTACAAAACAAATTAGTACTTGGCCGGTTTGTTTTCTGTTCGAAAGGTGACTTAGTTGGAAAGTTCCATTTTTTAGAAAAAGTAAATTAGCTTAGTAAATAATACTATGTTTAAGTTATGTTAGTGATTTGGCACTACACAAAGTTACGAGAACGATAAGAAATTCTCGTATGTGGTTGCCTAGCGACAAAGCTCTCGAAATAAATAAAAAATAAAAGTGTATGTTACCTTCGAGATATTACTCAATTCTAGATTTTTCCAATAATTCACTAGTTTATTTCACTGAGGGACATATTCCGAAATTTGAGATATTTATCTGTCGTAGTTTCATGATTTTTTGAGGATAAAATTAATTAATTAGAATTAATGATTGTATTTTTCCTAACGAACAATATTTCTTAAAAATAAATAAATAGAAAGTTATCCAATGGATCCACACTATTATTGTTACAAGTTTCGAGTAAGTCGATTATTAGAATTTAATTTTTTTGTGAAATTCCTCTAAGAATAAAGAATTTAACTATTCTAAGAGAGCAAACTTTAAAATTACTATTAAATTTTTAAAATAAATATACAGGTTATTTTTTACACCTTAACACTCTTAATTCTACCTAAAATTTGTTTTAAGATAATCCTCAAACGTAACGTTTTCTAAGGAAATGGATAAAAACAAAATCGTCTCGTGAGCGCGGCCGGCTTATCCACAGTATTTGCATTTCATCAAATCCGTGTATCCGTGTGGCGGAATAGAGCGAATATCGCTCACTTATTTCTATATTTGTTTTTGCCACGATTTTTACGAGCAAATCGAGTGCGGGCTTTATACCTGCGAAGACACCTTTAAACATACGAGGCGGCGACACGTTTGGGAGTTAATACGTAATGCTCTTTCGATGTCACGCGCCCTTATCTCGCGTCGAATACGTTACGAAGGGGTACGCTTTTATACTGGCATCTGTAAAGGGACCTCGAATAAAACCGAAGTAGCGAAAGGAAGCCCGCACTAAAGTTTCCTCATCAAACTTAAATTAAGGGCGGCCGTAATCGATACACGTTTTTTAATTATAACCGGGCGGGAGCAGCCTAATTTCTCTCTGGGGGAAAGAAGGAAGGGTTTCTCTGTAGCGTCACGCGAAATAGATGGGCCCGCCGTGAGTCGTAGCTCGTGACCAATAGTCGTGGCGGCTTGTATCGTCTGCTCGGCTCAGTTGCAAGTCCGTGCTCACTGTGGCCACACGCCTCCAACTCGTGGACACGCTCTGTCACGTGGCCACGTGTCACGACCTACCCACGTGTATTTGTTTACACCCCAGTTTGGGGGATTGTTTTGTTCGCGCGCGAGTCGGCCTTCGATTGTTTTCCAAGTTTACGACTTTGGCGAACACTCACAACTTCGTATAATAAACTTTGAAACTTTTAAATATAGTTGATCGTGCGAACATGTGTGCGAGCTCGCTTACGGTTATCGCCGGGTTCCTGCTCCTCGTCGGCCCTTCCTGCACCAACTCAGATAATTTAGGTCGGTGTAAGATTTATTACTAACATAATTACCGAGGGTTCCGTAGCTCGGCTAATGGTTTTAACTTAATAACAGTTAGTTGACAGTGTGCGCTTTCGCGGCGCAAGATCTGTTGCTATTAATTAGGAGATCCTGTTTTGTTACTAAGTTGCTTGTCTGCGGGATGACGAGTATGATACATTGGATTTAGTTTGATGGCTTTGTTACGTATAGATACGTTTTATATCTCTAATGGGCTTGTTCTGATATATATAGGATTGTATTTGTGTTGTTTTATGCTTGTAGATTTAATGAACGTGTATGTTAAAGCTTAGACATTGTTTTTGAATGTTGTAGTCATTATATACTTACATATTTTTTGTTTTTTACTTATATTGTGCTTGATTTATGTTTTTGGGGACTAAACTGTAAGTGGATGTAATTATATTTGATCTGTAGCTTGTTTTATCAAATAACAATAGATATTATTATTGTTCTAGTTGTAAAATTAATTAGTTTGAATAAATTGTTGCTGTATACATATTAGTAAAATTTATTTCATATTTAATTATCATTAATGAACATCATCATCATCTCGGCCACAAGAAGTCCACTGCTGGCGTTCCAAAAAGACCGACTGGAAGTGGCTTGCATCCAGCGTCTTCCCACTACTTGTATGAGGTCAATTATTAATTACATTTTGGATTGTTTTTTAAACTCTGAGTAGAAATAAGACCAAGAACACTGAGCTTGAAAATGAAGACAAACGTATTTTTTTTGGATATCAAACTACTAAATAGTTATGTTTAAAAATATTGATTTTATATCTTTTTCTCTGGTTTGAATTAAATTCATTTTTTGTAATTCCTTATATTTTTTAGCTAAATTTGGCTTCATTTCTCAATTAAAAACCATGTACATAATTTAAACTAATATAGAAAAATCCTTTCAGAGATGTATCAACAATTTGGAATTCTGACAGAAACTATAATTTTTACTGTCAATCAATTCCAACAGAAGCTGCATGGTCTCTATTCATGAGCCGACTCCTAAATGAGATTAATTACCACATCGAATGTTCAATGAAGTACGAAGCTCATTTCATTTCAAATCATTGAAACTCTGCCTTTACAGAATACATTTTGTCGCATTCTCTTTTACGATGTCGTAACTCTAAGTTTCAATTTAGAACGATATAGCTCCTTGTACGGGGAGGGTGATGTTTATTGGTAACGTGAGTAGGTACCTCTCAGCGGAGCCGTTCCCTGCGACTGCAAACAGCACAATGCAGTGCTATCGCTACATCTGATGCTACGCAGCTCTACGGAGTGCTACGAGTCGAGAATCTTCAAGCTACGTGGCTACGCTGTAGCATTCTATCGAACTTGAGTTGGGGGTGGGGGTGGGGGTGGGGGTGGGGGCTCACTTTCTGAATTTTAAAATAATATTACAACATTTTCACTTGATAAAACAATGTTTATACTTTATAGAATTACTTGCGTCGCACAGTTTCACCGGCTATCCTATATACATAATTATATTGTCATCTTCCGGGTCAACGATGCGGTCATGTATAAGCCATGCGCATGCGCAGTAATAGGCGGGGCCACAGCGAGTCGCTAGCTGTTGTAACGAATAACGAAAATATAATGAACTGACACTATACTTTGGATACAAACGGTAGTTTCTTTTGGCATATGTTATGCGCCCACTCGAGGCTCAGCGTTTATATTTCTAACTCAAGACAAGGAGTGAGAATAACTTCTCGAAGGCTACTACTAAACTATGATGAATTATATCAGGAAAAAATATATACACACGCGGAACGTGAGGCCCGACCTTTATAACATCGCATTAGAATGTTTAGCACTTGTGACTTGGGTAACGTACTGATTTTTATAAGGTAACATTAGCAACTACAGTCACCGTGGGTTACTTTGTATCCGTGTCAAACATTGTACATAGCTGTTTTGAAGGTTCTTGACGTTTTCTTCAAAAAAATAGTAATAATGTTAATTGATTGATTAACAATCGTTTAGACTACTAACCTTTTGGGACAAAAATCGAACACATTCGAAAAAGTATTTATTTTAAAATAAAAGTGAATAATACTTACTCTGCGTATCTTTAAATCGCGAGTAAATTTTCCTAGGTAAGCGCGCTCCATTATAGACCGCAACGTCGCTTAACGTCAGGCGAGTTGGCGGTCAAGCGCAAATCTTTTTGTACATAAAAAAATGCTCTCCCTAGACTAAAAATACACGTTTTGTCTTAAATATTTATGAAATCATAACTATATACCGTGAGCTTTTGTACAAACATCCTGACATACAATAGACATGCGATGGAACATGAATGAAAACGGAAATGTACGCACGCGATTCGGAATATCGCTATATTAGCACGAGATAATATTGGTAAAAAGAGGCTGCTGATGAAGCACGTAATACCTCTGTAGTTATTATCTTGTCTCTACGGAAATATCTTACACGTGGCAGGTCTAATTATTGTTTGCTAAGCTAGAAACAAACACAGCCTAGCCTAGCATAGGTACTACTTAGCCGTGCTCTCAGTTTTCTGGCAGTTATAGTGCTAAATGTTAGTAACGAAAAAATGGTGATGATGATGATGATAAAATTAAATATTATGTCCAATTCATGGTTCTTGACTGTGTTTGTACTATATTTCATAATGATTTGTTCAGCAATTTAGTCTTAGAAATGTAACAGAAGGACAGAGAGAGAGAGAGAGAGAACGCGCGAACTGCATGCAGTTCCAACTTGAGATGTAGGAGAGTGCTGGGCAGTACTTCCTCTCGTCACTCATTCGCCTCTCTTCAAACGAAAGTAGTGTAAAGAGAGGCGAGCGAGCGGCGGAAGAGAGATAGCGAATTCCATAGGTCGGCCACAGAAGAACTTCAATAGTAGTCCGCATTCAACTCGCAAGCTTACGTACTTCCTGTATACAATATTAGTATCTCATATCCACGAACTCGGCTGATGTTAAGCGACGCCATGGTGCGGCCAAAAAATATTTTGGTCAAAGTTTTCACACATAAAATTTATTTTTATTAATATTAAAAATATGGTATGACGAATTTTTCATTCAAAGTTCATTTAATCAATTAATATCTTCAAAAATGTTGGTATACGTATGCGCACGAGATGGACATTTTCGAAGCACAGACTCTTAAGGAAACTCCTTGAACGAAAACATAAAGTGATTGTAGCGGTTCGAACCTGCACCCTCCGGCACTGAGACCGTCATCGGTTCAAAGCTTACGAAGTACGAAGAATATGCGACAAAGTACAGCATTCTTTTATTATTAGGTATTTATTATGTAGTGAACGGCGCTTAAGCAAGCGAGTTAAGTTCTCGTATAACACTGGGTTTTGTCGACTCGAATCGAGTTTGAGTTTATAACTCAATTAAAGTTTTCTTCTATTATGGTAATGAGAGACAGATAATGACAAATAATCCCGCTCGAGTACTCGCTTATTCATATTCATGAAATGCTTCACTTTACGCTTTGTTTTAACTAATAACTTTTGCGAAATAAATCTGCTTTCAAAATACTGGTATAATTTTTCAAGTTTATTTTTCATATATCAAAACATGCGTGTTATTTCATTGAGCTATTTTATTATAATTGTAAAACAGTCTATCGAATATTATAAAATATTTTTGCCATTTCGTAAAAATAACGTTTGGGGGCACGTGATTATACAGTGTGAGTACAGTATGGTACGAGTACGTGTGTTTAATCACAGTATTCTTAGGTGTACATGGTTTAATGTTCATCTATTTATTATTCCAATGTGTTATTCACAGTCACAGCCAAGTTTTAGTCACGTATCAGCGAAAACTTGATATCTTACAACTTTTATTGACTTATCCTAACAATACGAAAATATATATTTTTAGGGTTCCGTAAGTACCTGAATACGAAAAAAACGGAACCCTTATAGGATCACTTTGTTGTTCGTCTATCCGTCCGTCTGTTGGGTGTCAAGATTTTTATCTCGGGAATGCGTAAAGCTATCGAGTTGAAATTAAAACCACATACGCAGATCCATAGCATCTTGCTACAGAAAGAAAAATAAAGTTTCTAAGTTTTCTATTTTAAAGTGAATTAACCGTATCATGTGGGGTATCATATGAAATAGCTTCAGTAGCATAAGCTAAAACAGGTTTTTAAATATTTTACGATGTATATTTTTCGGTTTATGAAGGAAAATATAAAAAAATATATGATTTCCCCCTTTTATCTACTAGTTTGTACGGAACCCTCGGTGGGCAAGTCTGACTCGCACTTGTCCTGTTTTTTTAATACTATTTCACTTTGAAATGTAATCGCACATATACCTAATGAATAAAATGTCATTATTTAAAATCAACATAATTAAATTTTATATAACTTTAATTAAAGAAAATATAGCAGCGACATGATGTTTTTAAGTTCCCGCCAAAACTCCAGCTGTTTTATACATTTGGAAAGTATCGCATAGAAACCTGACATTTAAAAGAGATAAGAAAATTTTCGTCTAAACAAGGTCTGATAAATAGCCGAGATATCTTCTTGCTCGGAGTAAACTTACTCACGCGGTGTTTCCCGCGCATGATGTGAACTTTGCCGCCTTTTGAAGCGGACGTGTACTTCTGCCGCCTTTTGCCGCCTTTTGCCGCCCGTAGCTGCGTGCGAATGAGCGTGTGCTATAATAACTTCTCTGGCACACCCTGTAGGTACATTGTTTATGACTATAAGGCGGTTTTATATTCTCACGGAAAAATGAGTTTATTTTATGTTACTGTGTACTTTTTGTAGTTAATTTTATTATAAAATTATTCTTGCAGTTTTATGGCTAAGTGGGTAGGCGTACTGAGCTAGTAGTGTGTAGTTGTGCAATAATATTATTGGGCCTAAATATATTTCAGCAATACACCATACATTACAGGAGCATTTTAAATACTAATATATCAGCTATTCATGCTGCGTTTGCTATAATTGGAGGGTAATTATAGCAAACGCAGCATGAATAGCTATATTACAACAAAACATTCAATGACAGGTAAAACAGTAGAAAACATTAATTCGTGATTGAAAGTGACACATCATCCTAACATGGTAGGTACCTACATTGGTATGCTACTGTGTAAGTTTACAAAAACGATAATGTAAGTTATTTTAAAAGAACACCAAGATATAAATATGAGGTTTTATTTTTCATTTAATAAGGCTACTTGCTAACGGTGCATAAAATGTAGTAGGTATATAAATATTATATTAAAAAAGTTAAAAAAAAAAACTAGTTTACACCGGCAAACAATACACACTTATTATTTAAAAAACCGGTCAAGTGCGAGTCAGACTCGCCCACCGAGGGTTCCGTACAAACTAAATAAAAGGGGGAATTCATATTTTTTTATATTAATTAAAATAATAATTATTAATTATTAAAAATAATTATTATTGTGACATTAAGCTGTATTTTATTTGTATGATTTTTATTGTCAGTGTAGGTGAACTTTATAAATAAATAAATAAAATAAATATTTTCCCTCATAAACCGAAAAATATGCATCGTAAAAATATTTGAAAACCTGTTTTAGCTTATGCTAATGAAGCTCTTTCATAAGATACCCCACATGATACGGTTGATCCACTTTAAAATTTGGGCCCTCATTCGTTGCATAGACACTATTTTTTTGTGATTAAATTAAAAATATCCAGTTTTCGGTTTTTTCCTATACTCTAACACAATGCTTTTTGCCAAATTTCATAGTTCTAGGTCAACGGGAAGTAACCCATAGGTTTTGATTCCCTTGTGAGTGTCGAAATGAGCGTTTTTTACTACATATTCGGCTATAACTTTTTTTACGAAAACTTTGAAATTTTATTTTTCTTTCTGCAGCAAGATACTATGGATTTTCGTATATGGTTTTAATTTCAACTCGATACCTTCACGCATTCCCGGTCTTGACACCCGGACAGACGGACAGACAGACAGACGGACAGACTGACAACAAAGTGATCCTATAAGGGTTCCGTTTTTTTCCTTTTGAGGTACGGAACCCTAAAAAATGGCTTAAACTGCCCAAGAAACATGTCATGTTCATAAATCAATAAGTTATTCACTCCATTATTCGAGTATTTCCACTCATCAAAGATATTTTCAGTCTTAGTTGTCTTACTACTTTAAATTTCTATTATAATTTAATATTTCATACCTATAAACTGGCTCAGCTTGCGGTAATGGAGTCCAGGTTCAACCAACCCACGCCGGGACAGTATCTGCAACGATGTCCATCCAATTCTGGAAAGTTCCCATGTCACCCACACAGCCACAAAAAGACGCTCCACTAACACTATAATGAAATGTAAATGTAAGTGGAGCAGCTAGGTGTCTAATTGATGAATTCCACACGCGAGCGTTGCTCGGGCGGCGCCCCGGACGGCGGCCAGGGCGGCTGCCGCAGGGCGCGGGTCGCGCGGTACGGCCGCGCCCTACTATATTAATTAAAAACGTGACAACCGCGAATTTAGCCCTTTTCATGACACGAGTGAGTAAAACAATGGAATACGCACCACCATTTCCGTGGATTTAAATGTTAATGATCTCGGGAGCTTCGGAAACAATGCGACGGCAGGTCTCAGGTAGGACAGGTTTATTTATGTCATACTACATACAGCGTGCGCGTTTACTTGCCGAATAATACTTGTTTACCTAAAGATTGAATCGGTCTTAAAAATGAAACATCTATAGAGAAGCTTCTTTAATGAAATAATGACAGATTTGAACCTGCAGCGGCAACAAAACGCATGAGGTGTCGTCGTATTTCGGAAACACCTTCGCTCTTTCTTGGGAACAATACTATGCTATCAAGGTCTTCTGCTCATATTCGAAACACTTATCTAATATTTCTGCCAAATATTATCAAAATCGCTTCATCGGCTTTGTTGTAAACTTCTCTATTTTTTTTGTAACTGAGACCACACAACCTTTTGTCTCACGAACCTCTTCACCGATCTTGTACATATTTTAAATACTTGATACTTGTTTAAAAATGTGTCCCAAACTTTTTCCAAATATAATTAAATTTAGTGAATAAATTAGAATTTGTACGCCAAGTTTCGTCCACATTAGTTAAAATATACGACCGTTTGCTTATTTGTTTTGTTACAAAAACATCCCGACATATAAAAAAAAAAAACCTGTTAATTCAAACCTTTGTCCGCTTTTTTCGCTCCGTTATTAAATTGAAATTGCATACTGGAGCTGAATTAGAATCAATAAATGAAAAATATTAAGGAACGTCCTCGTGAATCTAAATATGAAAATAGATACATCTGTTTCATAAAATGACTATATTGACGAGGAACACACAAATCGACCAACCCACAAACAAACATTCGCATATATAACATTAGGCGCCGCTACTGATGTGTCCAGTACTGTCTGTTACGGGTGCTGCGGTTGTGTCTCCCATATCCGTGACTTTGCATGTTGCTGGAACATTACTTGATGTGTACAAATATAGAGCAATGATATGCGTATCTATATGCATATCATTGTTACTGGAAAATGTTTAGTGGCTTACTTTGTGGAACAAAACGCAAGTAGCAGTTTTTAGACTTTTTTGTAGGGGAGACCTTTGCCCTGGAGTAGGACAGTATAGGAGAGAAAAGAGAAGAGAATGGAAGCAAGAGTATTTTTAATGTATATGTGCATATATATATATATATATATATATATATATATATATATATATATATATATATATATATATATATATATATATATATATATATATATATATATATATATATATATATATATATATATATATATATATATATATATGTGTATGTTTGTATTAGTTTGTCGTTTTATGAAGGGCATTTTCGTAAAATTTACATTTCAGTGTGTGTGCGAGTTCTGTGTGTGTCTGCAGAGGACCCTTAGCCGTATCAAAATGTTAATCACATAACGAAGTCCTTGTCCTTTCAGTTCTTTTATCTCAAAGGTATTTTAATTGCGTTTCCAAATTAAAGAATTTGAATAAATATTTATGGTAATATTGTTCATTATTTTAGTATAATGTAAATCTAATTAATTGATTAATATTTCTGATAGACTTTATTTTAATTTAATAATATTTTTTTACTTTAATTAGAATTAATGATTGTATTTTTCCTAACGAACAATATTTCTTAAAAATAAATAAATAGAAAGTTATCCAATGGATCCACACTATTATTGTTACAAGTTTCGAGTAAGTCGATTATTAGAATTTAATTTTTTTGTGAAATTCCTCTAAGAATAAAGAATTTAACTATTCTAAGAGAGCAAACTTTAAAATTACTATTAAATTTTTAAAATAAATATACAGGTTATTTTTTACACCTTAACACTCTTAATTCTACCTAAAATTTGTTTTAAGATAATCCTCAAACGTAACGTTTTCTAAGGAAATGGATAAAAACAAAATCGTCTCGTGAGCGCGGCCGGCTTATCCACAGTATTTGCATTTCATCAAATCCGTGTATCCGTGTGGCGGAATAGAGCGAATATCGCTCACTTATTTCTATATTTGTTTTTGCCACGATTTTTACGAGCAAATCGAGTGCGGGCTTTATACCTGCGAAGACACCTTTAAACATACGAGGCGGCGACACGTTTGGGAGTTAATACGTAATGCTCTTTCGATGTCACGCGCCCTTATCTCGCGTCGAATACGTTACGAAGGGGTACGCTTTTATACTGGCATCTGTAAAGGGACCTCGAATAAAACCGAAGTAGCGAAAGGAAGCCCGCACTAAAGTTTCCTCATCAAACTTAAATTAAGGGCGGCCGTAATCGATACACGTTTTTTAATTATAACCGGGCGGGAGCAGCCTAATTTCTCTCTGGGGGAAAGAAGGAAGGGTTTCTCTGTAGCGTCACGCGAAATAGATGGGCCCGCCGTGAGTCGTAGCTCGTGACCAATAGTCGTGGCGGCTTGTATCGTCTGCTCGGCTCAGTTGCAAGTCCGTGCTCACTGTGGCCACACGCCTCCAACTCGTGGACACGCTCTGTCACGTGGCCACGTGTCACGACCTACCCACGTGTATTTGTTTACACCCCAGTTTGGGGGATTGTTTTGTTCGCGCGCGAGTCGGCCTTCGATTGTTTTCCAAGTTTACGACTTTGGCGAACACTCACAACTTCGTATAATAAACTTTGAAACTTTTAAATATAGTTGATCGTGCGAACATGTGTGCGAGCTCGCTTACGGTTATCGCCGGGTTCCTGCTCCTCGTCGGCCCTTCCTGCACCAACTCAGATAATTTAGGTCGGTGTAAGATTTATTACTAACATAATTACCGAGGGTTCCGTAGCTCGGCTAATGGTTTTAACTTAATAACAGTTAGTTGACAGTGTGCGCTTTCGCGGCGCAAGATCTGTTGCTATTAATTAGGAGATCCTGTTTTGTTACTAAGTTGCTTGTCTGCGGGATGACGAGTATGATACATTGGATTTAGTTTGATGGCTTTGTTACGTATAGATACGTTTTATATCTCTAATGGGCTTGTTCTGATATATATAGGATTGTATTTGTGTTGTTTTATGCTTGTAGATTTAATGAACGTGTATGTTAAAGCTTAGACATTGTTTTTGAATGTTGTAGTCATTATATACTTACATATTTTTTGTTTTTTACTTATATTGTGCTTGATTTATGTTTTTGGGGACTAAACTGTAAGTGGATGTAATTATATTTGATCTGTAGCTTGTTTTATCAAATAACAATAGATATTATTATTGTTCTAGTTGTAAAATTAATTAGTTTGAATAAATTGTTGCTGTATACATATTAGTAAAATTTATTTCATATTTAATTATCATTAATGAACATCATCATCATCTCGGCCACAAGAAGTCCACTGCTGGCGTTCCAAAAAGACCGACTGGAAGTGGCTTGCATCCAGCGTCTTCCCACTACTTGTATGAGGTCAATTATTAATTACATTTTGGATTGTTTTTTAAACTCTGAGTAGAAATAAGACCAAGAACACTGAGCTTGAAAATGAAGACAAACGTATTTTTTTTGGATATCAAACTACTAAATAGTTATGTTTAAAAATATTGATTTTATATCTTTTTCTCTGGTTTGAATTAAATTCATTTTTTGTAATTCCTTATATTTTTTAGCTAAATTTGGCTTCATTTCTCAATTAAAAACCATGTACATAATTTAAACTAATATAGAAAAATCCTTTCAGAGATGTATCAACAATTTGGAATTCTGACAGAAACTATAATTTTTACTGTCAATCAATTCCAACAGAAGCTGCATGGTCTCTATTCATGAGCCGACTCCTAAATGAGATTAATTACCACATCGAATGTTCAATGAAGTACGAAGCTCATTTCATTTCAAATCATTGAAACTCTGCCTTTACAGAATACATTTTGTCGCATTCTCTTTTACGATGTCGTAACTCTAAGTTTCAATTTAGAACGATATAGCTCCTTGTACGGGGAGGGTGATGTTTATTGGTAACGTGAGTAGGTACCTCTCAGCGGAGCCGTTCCCTGCGACTGCAAACAGCACAATGCAGTGCTATCGCTACATCTGATGCTACGCAGCTCTACGGAGTGCTACGAGTCGAGAATCTTCAAGCTACGTGGCTACGCTGTAGCATTCTATCGAACTTGAGTTGGGGGTGGGGGTGGGGGTGGGGGTGGGGGCTCACTTTCTGAATTTTAAAATAATATTACAACATTTTCACTTGATAAAACAATGTTTATACTTTATAGAATTACTTGCGTCGCACAGTTTCACCGGCTATCCTATATACATAATTATATTGTCATCTTCCGGGTCAACGATGCGGTCATGTATAAGCCATGCGCATGCGCAGTAATAGGCGGGGCCACAGCGAGTCGCTAGCTGTTGTAACGAATAACGAAAATATAATGAACTGACACTATACTTTGGATACAAACGGTAGTTTCTTTTGGCATATGTTATGCGCCCACTCGAGGCTCAGCGTTTATATTTCTAACTCAAGACAAGGAGTGAGAATAACTTCTCGAAGGCTACTACTAAACTATGATGAATTATATCAGGAAAAAATATATACACACGCGGAACGTGAGGCCCGACCTTTATAACATCGCATTAGAATGTTTAGCACTTGTGACTTGGGTAACGTACTGATTTTTATAAGGTAACATTAGCAACTACAGTCACCGTGGGTTACTTTGTATCCGTGTCAAACATTGTACATAGCTGTTTTGAAGGTTCTTGACGTTTTCTTCAAAAAAATAGTAATAATGTTAATTGATTGATTAACAATCGTTTAGACTACTAACCTTTTGGGACAAAAATCGAACACATTCGAAAAAGTATTTATTTTAAAATAAAAGTGAATAATACTTACTCTGCGTATCTTTAAATCGCGAGTAAATTTTCCTAGGTAAGCGCGCTCCATTATAGACCGCAACGTCGCTTAACGTCAGGCGAGTTGGCGGTCAAGCGCAAATCTTTTTGTACATAAAAAAATGCTCTCCCTAGACTAAAAATACACGTTTTGTCTTAAATATTTATGAAATCATAACTATATACCGTGAGCTTTTGTACAAACATCCTGACATACAATAGACATGCGATGGAACATGAATGAAAACGGAAATGTACGCACGCGATTCGGAATATCGCTATATTAGCACGAGATAATATTGGTAAAAAGAGGCTGCTGATGAAGCACGTAATACCTCTGTAGTTATTATCTTGTCTCTACGGAAATATCTTACACGTGGCAGGTCTAATTATTGTTTGCTAAGCTAGAAACAAACACAGCCTAGCCTAGCATAGGTACTACTTAGCCGTGCTCTCAGTTTTCTGGCAGTTATAGTGCTAAATGTTAGTAACGAAAAAATGGTGATGATGATGATGATAAAATTAAATATTATGTCCAATTCATGGTTCTTGACTGTGTTTGTACTATATTTCATAATGATTTGTTCAGCAATTTAGTCTTAGAAATGTAACAGAAGGACAGAGAGAGAGAGAGAGAGAACGCGCGAACTGCATGCAGTTCCAACTTGAGATGTAGGAGAGTGCTGGGCAGTACTTCCTCTCGTCACTCATTCGCCTCTCTTCAAACGAAAGTAGTGTAAAGAGAGGCGAGCGAGCGGCGGAAGAGAGATAGCGAATTCCATAGGTCGGCCACAGAAGAACTTCAATAGTAGTCCGCATTCAACTCGCAAGCTTACGTACTTCCTGTATACAATATTAGTATCTCATATCCACGAACTCGGCTGATGTTAAGCGACGCCATGGTGCGGCCAAAAAATATTTTGGTCAAAGTTTTCACACATAAAATTTATTTTTATTAATATTAAAAATATGGTATGACGAATTTTTCATTCAAAGTTCATTTAATCAATTAATATCTTCAAAAATGTTGGTATACGTATGCGCACGAGATGGACATTTTCGAAGCACAGACTCTTAAGGAAACTCCTTGAACGAAAACATAAAGTGATTGTAGCGGTTCGAACCTGCACCCTCCGGCACTGAGACCGTCATCGGTTCAAAGCTTACGAAGTACGAAGAATATGCGACAAAGTACAGCATTCTTTTATTATTAGGTATTTATTATGTAGTGAACGGCGCTTAAGCAAGCGAGTTAAGTTCTCGTATAACACTGGGTTTTGTCGACTCGAATCGAGTTTGAGTTTATAACTCAATTAAAGTTTTCTTCTATTATGGTAATGAGAGACAGATAATGACAAATAATCCCGCTCGAGTACTCGCTTATTCATATTCATGAAATGCTTCACTTTACGCTTTGTTTTAACTAATAACTTTTGCGAAATAAATCTGCTTTCAAAATACTGGTATAATTTTTCAAGTTTATTTTTCATATATCAAAACATGCGTGTTATTTCATTGAGCTATTTTATTATAATTGTAAAACAGTCTATCGAATATTATAAAATATTTTTGCCATTTCGTAAAAATAACGTTTGGGGGCACGTGATTATACAGTGTGAGTACAGTATGGTACGAGTACGTGTGTTTAATCACAGTATTCTTAGGTGTACATGGTTTAATGTTCATCTATTTATTATTCCAATGTGTTATTCACAGTCACAGCCAAGTTTTAGTCACGTATCAGCGAAAACTTGATATCTTACAACTTTTATTGACTTATCCTAACAATACGAAAATATATATTTTTAGGGTTCCGTAAGTACCTGAATACGAAAAAAACGGAACCCTTATAGGATCACTTTGTTGTTCGTCTATCCGTCCGTCTGTTGGGTGTCAAGATTTTTATCTCGGGAATGCGTAAAGCTATCGAGTTGAAATTAAAACCACATACGCAGATCCATAGCATCTTGCTACAGAAAGAAAAATAAAGTTTCTAAGTTTTCTATTTTAAAGTGAATTAACCGTATCATGTGGGGTATCATATGAAATAGCTTCAGTAGCATAAGCTAAAACAGGTTTTTAAATATTTTACGATGTATATTTTTCGGTTTATGAAGGAAAATATAAAAAAATATATGATTTCCCCCTTTTATCTACTAGTTTGTACGGAACCCTCGGTGGGCAAGTCTGACTCGCACTTGTCCTGTTTTTTTAATACTATTTCACTTTGAAATGTAATCGCACATATACCTAATGAATAAAATGTCATTATTTAAAATCAACATAATTAAATTTTATATAACTTTAATTAAAGAAAATATAGCAGCGACATGATGTTTTTAAGTTCCCGCCAAAACTCCAGCTGTTTTATACATTTGGAAAGTATCGCATAGAAACCTGACATTTAAAAGAGATAAGAAAATTTTCGTCTAAACAAGGTCTGATAAATAGCCGAGATATCTTCTTGCTCGGAGTAAACTTACTCACGCGGTGTTTCCCGCGCATGATGTGAACTTTGCCGCCTTTTGAAGCGGACGTGTACTTCTGCCGCCTTTTGCCGCCTTTTGCCGCCCGTAGCTGCGTGCGAATGAGCGTGTGCTATAATAACTTCTCTGGCACACCCTGTAGGTACATTGTTTATGACTATAAGGCGGTTTTATATTCTCACGGAAAAATGAGTTTATTTTATGTTACTGTGTACTTTTTGTAGTTAATTTTATTATAAAATTATTCTTGCAGTTTTATGGCTAAGTGGGTAGGCGTACTGAGCTAGTAGTGTGTAGTTGTGCAATAATATTATTGGGCCTAAATATATTTCAGCAATACACCATACATTACAGGAGCATTTTAAATACTAATATATCAGCTATTCATGCTGCGTTTGCTATAATTGGAGGGTAATTATAGCAAACGCAGCATGAATAGCTATATTACAACAAAACATTCAATGACAGGTAAAACAGTAGAAAACATTAATTCGTGATTGAAAGTGACACATCATCCTAACATGGTAGGTACCTACATTGGTATGCTACTGTGTAAGTTTACAAAAACGATAATGTAAGTTATTTTAAAAGAACACCAAGATATAAATATGAGGTTTTATTTTTCATTTAATAAGGCTACTTGCTAACGGTGCATAAAATGTAGTAGGTATATAAATATTATATTAAAAAAGTTAAAAAAAAAAACTAGTTTACACCGGCAAACAATACACACTTATTATTTAAAAAACCGGTCAAGTGCGAGTCAGACTCGCCCACCGAGGGTTCCGTACAAACTAAATAAAAGGGGGAATTCATATTTTTTTATATTAATTAAAATAATAATTATTAATTATTAAAAATAATTATTATTGTGACATTAAGCTGTATTTTATTTGTATGATTTTTATTGTCAGTGTAGGTGAACTTTATAAATAAATAAATAAAATAAATATTTTCCCTCATAAACCGAAAAATATGCATCGTAAAAATATTTGAAAACCTGTTTTAGCTTATGCTAATGAAGCTCTTTCATAAGATACCCCACATGATACGGTTGATCCACTTTAAAATTTGGGCCCTCATTCGTTGCATAGACACTATTTTTTGTGATTAAATTAAAAATATCCAGTTTTCGGTTTTTTCCTATACTCTAACACAATGCTTTTTGCCAAATTTCATAGTTCTAGGTCAACGGGAAGTAACCCATAGGTTTTGATTCCCTTGTGAGTGTCGAAATGAGCGTTTTTTACTACATATTCGGCTATAACTTTTTTTACGAAAACTTTGAAATTTTATTTTTCTTTCTGCAGCAAGATACTATGGATTTTCGTATATGGTTTTAATTTCAACTCGATACCTTCACGCATTCCCGGTCTTGACACCCGGACAGACGGACAGACAGACAGACGGACAGACTGACAACAAAGTGATCCTATAAGGGTTCCGTTTTTTTCCTTTTGAGGTACGGAACCCTAAAAAATGGCTTAAACTGCCCAAGAAACATGTCATGTTCATAAATCAATAAGTTATTCACTCCATTATTCGAGTATTTCCACTCATCAAAGATATTTTCAGTCTTAGTTGTCTTACTACTTTAAATTTCTATTATAATTTAATATTTCATACCTATAAACTGGCTCAGCTTGCGGTAATGGAGTCCAGGTTCAACCAACCCACGCCGGGACAGTATCTGCAACGATGTCCATCCAATTCTGGAAAGTTCCCATGTCACCCACACAGCCACAAAAAGACGCTCCACTAACACTATAATGAAATGTAAATGTAAGTGGAGCAGCTAGGTGTCTAATTGATGAATTCCACACGCGAGCGTTGCTCGGGCGGCGCCCCGGACGGCGGCCAGGGCGGCTGCCGCAGGGCGCGGGTCGCGCGGTACGGCCGCGCCCTACTATATTAATTAAAAACGTGACAACCGCGAATTTAGCCCTTTTCATGACACGAGTGAGTAAAACAATGGAATACGCACCACCATTTCCGTGGATTTAAATGTTAATGATCTCGGGAGCTTCGGAAACAATGCGACGGCAGGTCTCAGGTAGGACAGGTTTATTTATGTCATACTACATACAGCGTGCGCGTTTACTTGCCGAATAATACTTGTTTACCTAAAGATTGAATCGGTCTTAAAAATGAAACATCTATAGAGAAGCTTCTTTAATGAAATAATGACAGATTTGAACCTGCAGCGGCAACAAAACGCATGAGGTGTCGTCGTATTTCGGAAACACCTTCGCTCTTTCTTGGGAACAATACTATGCTATCAAGGTCTTCTGCTCATATTCGAAACACTTATCTAATATTTCTGCCAAATATTATCAAAATCGCTTCATCGGCTTTGTTGTAAACTTCTCTATTTTTTTTGTAACTGAGACCACACAACCTTTTGTCTCACGAACCTCTTCACCGATCTTGTACATATTTTAAATACTTGATACTTGTTTAAAAATGTGTCCCAAACTTTTTCCAAATATAATTAAATTTAGTGAATAAATTAGAATTTGTACGCCAAGTTTCGTCCACATTAGTTAAAATATACGACCGTTTGCTTATTTGTTTTGTTACAAAAACATCCCGACATATAAAAAAAAAAAACCTGTTAATTCAAACCTTTGTCCGCTTTTTTCGCTCCGTTATTAAATTGAAATTGCATACTGGAGCTGAATTAGAATCAATAAATGAAAAATATTAAGGAACGTCCTCGTGAATCTAAATATGAAAATAGATACATCTGTTTCATAAAATGACTATATTGACGAGGAACACACAAATCGACCAACCCACAAACAAACATTCGCATATATAACATTAGGCGCCGCTACTGATGTGTCCAGTACTGTCTGTTACGGGTGCTGCGGTTGTGTCTCCCATATCCGTGACTTTGCATGTTGCTGGAACATTACTTGATGTGTACAAATATAGAGCAATGATATGCGTATCTATATGCATATCATTGTTACTGGAAAATGTTTAGTGGCTTACTTTGTGGAACAAAACGCAAGTAGCAGTTTTTAGACTTTTTTGTAGGGGAGACCTTTGCCCTGGAGTAGGACAGTATAGGAGAGAAAAGAGAAGAGAATGGAAGCAAGAGTATTTTTAATGTATATGTGCATATATATATATATATATATATATATATATATATATATATATATGTGTATGTTTGTATTAGTTTGTCGTTTTATGAAGGGCATTTTCGTAAAATTTACATTTCAGTGTGTGTGCGAGTTCTGTGTGTGTCTGCAGAGGACCCTTAGCCGTATCAAAATGTTAATCACATAACGAAGTCCTTGTCCTTTCAGTTCTTTTATCTCAAAGGTATTTTAATTGCGTTTCCAAATTAAAGAATTTGAATAAATATTTATGGTAATATTGTTCATTATTTTAGTATAATGTAAATCTAATTAATTGATTAATATTTCTGATAGACTTTATTTTAATTTAATAATATTTTTTCTTTGAAAATTGAAAATGTTGTTAAAGAAATTTAAATTGCAGAAACTTTTGCATATTATAACATGTTATGGATAATTTTTGTATAGAATTTACTAGTCAAATAACACGCCAGAAATGTGTACCAATGTCAGCGCTAAATATAAATAAAAACATATAGTAAACTGGCCAACGGGTGCCCGAGATACAGGCTTTGCCTAGTTTGGGGCCCGCAGGAACAATAATGTAAGGTGATTGGTTAATTATTTAAGTAATTAATAGAAACTTTCTAAAACACTAACAATTTTCAGAAATAATAATAATAATTATTATTATAGTATAGATATCCAAGCTTCATTAGCTACCAGTACCTACCTACTAATGCTCCTCGTTATACATTTATGAAGTCCATAATACAAATCGGTTGTTCATGTAAATTGTGGAAGCGAGTCTCTTTATGAGGATTCTCAGTATCCATTAGCGTTAAATAAAACAACATTTATTAGATGCTTTCATTTCTTGACGTCTGGAAGCACGTCAACGTGGGAAATGTTTCCAATTTCGTTAAAAGCTGGGAATCTCGGAGGCGTCACGCGAAAATATACCTTTGATGTAAGGGTTAGCTCCTGATAATAATATTCATGCTGATAACAACCATTTTTGTTTTGATGTATTGAAATGAAGAAAAAAAAATGCAGAAATATTTCTTTTCACTGTAAATACATAAAGTCACGCCTATTATTACATACGTGGTAGGCAGAGCATGAAATCCATGAAGCCGTTTGACGCCACCTTTGGCCATAGTTAGAGGGTTAGATGGAATAGAGAGGGTATTAGATAATTGGAGGGTATTGTATGGTAAATATGTACAAAATCGTGAGTTAGCCCATTACCTACGTAATGGGCTACCTACGTAATAGGGGATTAGCCCATTACCTACGTAAACGTCAATTTCCCACTTTTACAGTATGTCCGGGAAGAGAAGCAACTACAGTATATTCTAAGTTTTTCCTTTTCCTCCGAGTTTTTTTATTTTATCGTCGTTTTTCTTATTTATTTATTTAGTATATTATCCTTTATAATTGAAACTCACACTTACCGTTTCGATGAAACTGCTAAAATGTAAAATGAGACATTCTTAATGTTCAATATAAAGTTTTTCTTCAGTTTATGTCTTTGATCTAGCACCTGAGAAAACCAATTAGTAGAGGAAAGAGAATTTCACTGCAGTTGAAAGTTTATTCAGTTTCGTGCTTTATTTACTTGATTACTCGGAGAAATATAATGTATCATTTAAGCTAAAAGCTTGCTAGAAGCTTTTCCATGTTTTTTGAACTTTAACAAAAGTTGATGAAAAACTAACTCTGACGTAATTTAACTATACTGTTTTCCTCCTGGACTCATTGAAATAAACGTAACGTACGTAAATGTATTTTTGAGTACGTACACAAACTATTTTTTGAATACGAAACCGTATTACTCAGGTAGACGCCCAGTTTCGATAAAAAAATCGGTATTATATAACAGTTGTTATTTCTCCCTTTTTCTGTTAAATGTATGGTTTTGAAGTCGATAAAAAATATTAAAAGCCCAAATTCAACGGTTTCACCATTTGCTATTAATTTGTTACTTGTTGTATATTTCTTGGTTACTTCATTAGATTACATTTCATTTTCACTATTTCTTTTTATCTTCGCCCAGTCACACTCAATGTTCAAAAAGTATACTATTTGAATTGTTGTGGCCACGCTATAATCAAGACGAGGATGTTGCGTAACGAACCTTCCTCTTTGTCTCTAAGTAGGTAACAATAGAACACCCCTTTATGAGTTCCTGTTCCTTTCAAATCTAATATTTTGAAACAGGGAATTGAAAGCGACCGTATAATCCAACCATAATAAAAGTGGGTAAGCAACCACCGTGTACTGGAACACAGTTACTTAGATTGGAAAAAGCTGTTCAGAATCACCTAGTTAAATGTATGCTTCTATCTCTGGAATGGCACACCGCCTTATCAGCTCCATATATCTTAAGGATTCCCTCAACGCGCGCAATTATATCTCTCACAAATCACAACCTTTTTAATCGACTTTAAAATAAAAATAGTTTTAAAAAGTGATATCGACTTCAAAACTGAAAAGTGGGAAATATTTTTTTCACCTCACAACCTCGAAAAGATTCTGTTTGTCATTAGTAATCTGAGTGCAAAAGTGCACTTTTCCCGCTAGCGTGCAAAGAGTTTTTAAAATTCGAACCTTTCTATTCCATGCTTTTCTATACCGCAAGTCCACTGAAAATGCATTAAATACTTATTTCATGTCAGTGCACCAACCTCATTTCTTTGAATAATCGCACTGGCCAGCCACAGGTGGCAGAACTGGAGTGAATGAAAAAAAAGCATATTAAAATTTTCTTCTTTTTACCCGACTGCGAAAGAAGGAGGGTTATGTTTTTCGAGCGTATGTATGTATATTTCTTTGGCGCGCCCTAGAGCTTAAACGGCTTGACCGATTTTGATGTGAGTGGTGTCAATAGAAATATAGATAGAATAGAATAGATATCTTCTAGATCGACAAGCTGCATCCTCGGCCACACCGTCGCTTTAACATGTTTAACACAGGCGAGTTGGTTGGTGGTCAATCGTAGATCTATAATGTATTTAAAAAAAACTCCAACCGTAAGTGACAGGTCAGTGGAATTGAGCACGACCCAGGCTCACAAACAAGCTGGACCACTCAATTTGCAAAGAGGTTTGGTCTGATTTTTCATCTTGAACACCTTTTTAGTGGAACGATCTGAAAGCTGATCAATGTTAAGTAAGGTTTTTAGGTCAGGGTAACCTCAACTTAACTCTGATCAATGTCTCAAAATACTCTGTATTATTTACGCAAACAACAAAATGACTTTTGTACCAGCGAGAAGTTGACAGAACATTTTGAGACATTGATCAAATTTAAAAAAAAAAACCAGTTCCGGTTTTCTTTATTACCCTTTTCTGATTGCGTATATTCTATGAAATTTTAATAACGTCTGCCAATAATATTGCTCGCTATTACATTGACACATTGTAAGATGTAACTGCAACATTCATTCTGTGCGAACAATTGTGAGTGGAACAGTAAACATGAACCGGGTTCGACAGACAACCAACACTTATTGAACACCATACTGAGTGAGATTAAAAGTAACCGACTCCTTCCTACTTAAAACAAAGTTTCACTACTGCAGTGCATTGTATTGAAGCTCGCAATCACTGTTTCCTACATTTTTTATCCGGGCTTCAAAGGAAATCTCAACAAGATTGTGAGATTTTCCTATTTATTGGAACTAGATCCCGTAGGTACCACTTCAATAGAACTTGCGCTGGTTGTCACGGAAAACCAAGTTGATAACACATTAAATTGAGATGGGATTGTAGAAGCAAATATTTACAATAAATTGTTCTTTTAATTAGAGAAGTTGTTTAGGCTGAACAAAGAAAAATCAGCCAAAATGGTAATTACATATTTCATTTAAATTTATAATTTCTAAGTTCGAAGGGGTTTTGGCTTTTTTGTTGTTAAACAAATGTAACATTTAAATACCAAGCATTCAAAAACTAACCCGTTATGAACAGCAACAGGGATAATAATTACAGGATAAATTTGTATCTGTGACATGTTCATTTTTAGGACTTTAATATTGTATCTACTTTTACCGTACAGAGCCGGTTCAATAGTTACAAGGTTAGAAAACTCTAACATCCCGATGAAATAATCAACTGAATCCATTTTGGTGAAGTCTAGCTAAGAACACTCTCGAAGAAATACACTTTCTAACAAAAATTTTGATCAAAATAAGTCCATCCCTTTGAGAGCTACGATGCCACAGATACACACGTCAAACTTATAACACCTCTCTTTTTGGGTCGGGGGTCAACAAATACATTTCTGGGATAATGCTCCGTTAAGAGGAAGTGCTAATGGATTATTTTGTCTCGTTCACACACTTATTATATTTTAGGAAATATAAATTGACTAGACGTACTTACGGCCAATCTATATGTAAACGTATTTACACTGCCAGCAACATTTACTTCGCAGGAAAAATCGACAATCGCAAAAGAAACTTATTCCAGGAACGTATGGTCAGCTCGCAATATACTTACGTACAAGCTTGCGGTAAACATCGTCCACACCAAGATTTTTAGTTAGAGTATATTTTTGGTTTCAGACCGGTTCAATCGTGAGTACCCCGGCTTAAATAAAACGAACGTTGAATACAAGTCGGCGGACCACAAACATATCGCTCCGTCCCTACGGCAACTTCCCTCAAGCGCAATTTATCTCTCATTCACATTTCCTAGAAGGAATTTAATCCATTACATATAATATTTAATAGTTATGTTAGAAGCCAGAATATGTTACGCAGTAATCGGAAAATCTTTTCTGTAAATCGGCACGAGTACTTAGAATAAAAAAAACTTGTGAAAATAAAGTAAGTTAGGGTGAGCAATATACATTTTCAGGACCACTTCCAGTTTCCCTTAGTTAGGATCTCTGAGGCTTGCTGACTATACGTATATGTAATATATGTGTATTTATTGATTACTTCAGAATAGGCTAAGTGCAGCTCGAGGGAGATCTGGAGGACATTAAGACGAGTACTGATAGTCAGGCTTAGCTCGGCTCGCTTGTTGCTCGGGATTAGTTAAACCAAGTGGAAAACTTACTCATGGAAAATATAGGCTGATAAGCTTGAACGTTATTTTCTATTAATTAATTTATCATCCAAACCGATCGTGTCATTGTTCCCAAATTAAGCTGCATGATTTAATATAAACAAGCCAAATTATTTAACTAAAATCTTGTAAAAATGTATTCATGATTAATTTTTTCTTCAGTATTTCTGTATTAGAAATTAGCGCGCATCCTTACATCGGCTTGTTGTAAGCCTGGCTTATCGATACCAGAACAAATCGTTACGTATTTTCGTTTTGTTTATCCGTCGCGCGGCCGCCGCCCTAGCGCCCTACGCCGCTCGTAGCCGCTGTAAGGATACGAGTATATCTCCAGGTCTGACAAACACATTTTCCACGTATTATCTGTCGGGCTATTGTTTCACACGATTTCCCTGATGGCGTCATTTGTATCGGGCGAGGGCGGACGTCTCGTCTGTCTTTTGTTTTATTTGATCGAGATAGGGCAGGCCTATCTACTGAGGAGACCTTCACTCAAGGACCTTCAGTCTTACTATGTACCTACGTCTGCTTTGACCAATGCCATACTGTTAAAGGCTTACTTTTTCAGAGCATTTAAATGTTTTTTTATCTCTACTCAAAATTAGTCTTTTACTCATCATAATTATTGTTGGGATTTTAAATTTAAAAAAGTTTTTAGATACGCGATAACAAATTTAAAAACAAATTATATATTTATGCATGTATTACTGACCTGCAAGGTCAGTGAGCTCTTAGTGACTCGTAAATACATTATAATTGAAAGTCTCTCTTTTATTGCTTTATATTGCTAATAAAGTTCGCGAGCTAAAGAAGTTTTTTTTTTAAATTTGGAAATAGACTATAAGCTCGCAAATACATCGTTTACATATTATATTGTTTGTTTTTAGGTATTATGACGAGTTAACTATTAATGACAACTAGCAACAACGAGTTTAGTGTGCCGTGTGGTACCGGCCTAGAATAGTACCTCCCCCTCTCTTCCCGTGGGTGCCGTAAGAACCGGCTAAGGGAAATATCACCAGAAGTGGGCAGCAGCACATTCTGCGTAAAACGCCATCTACTGCGCTCGCCAACCCGCATGCCAAGCGTGGCGAGTATTGGCAAAAAAACCCCAAATGACGAGCAACAAAAATACCAGGCCCCCAGTCCCCGGCAGCTCCGCTATTCCGGGCTATGGTAGTGGCCCCGGTTACGGCGGAGCAAGGGGTGCTAAGAATCTCCGGCAGAGATCCGGCTACCACCCCCTGCATAAACGACGACTGGCCCTGGTAACGCACAACATTCGCACGATGAGGACAGACGAGAAGCTAGCTGAGCTGGAAGAAGAAATGAGTAGGTTAAATTGGGATATCCTAGGGTTATCAGAAGTCCGACGAGAGGGCGAGGACACGATAACCCTGAAATCTGGTAACCTACTCTACTACCGGGAGGGTGACCAACAGTCCCAGGGTGGTGTCGGGTTTCTCGTCCACAAGTCTCTTGCTAACAACATTCTTGCCATCGACAGTGTGTCGAGCAGGGTTGCGTACCTGATACTCAGAGTATCGAAGAGATATTCGTTGAAGGTCATCCAGGTATACGCACCGACCTCGGCATACTCTGATGATGAGGTGGAGGTGATGTATGAGGACATTAGTAGGGCCATACACACCTCTGAGACCTATTTCAATGTTGTTATGGGGGACTTTAATGCGAAGCTAGGCAAGAGAAGCGATGGTGAGCTGAGAGTGGGACAGTTTGGATATGGACAACGGAACCCCAGGGGACAGAGGTTGGCTGACTTTCTGGAGAAAGAGGGACTCTTTATGATGAACTCTTTCTTCCAGAAGCCACCTCATAGGAAATGGACCTGGTTGAGCCCCGACGGTTCTACGAGAAATGAGATAGACTTCATCCTGACCACCAAGAAACAAATATTCAATGATGTCTCTGTGATCAACATGGTTAAAACCGGAAGTGATCACCGAATGGTACGAGGCACGTTGAATATTAATGTTAAACTTGAGAGGTCCCGTATGATGAAGTCTACACTCCGACCCACTCGCGCCCATATCCAAGACCCCGTGAGCTTTCAGCTCGAACTATCAAATCGCTTCGAGTGCCTGGAGAGCTGCGCATCGGTGGATGAGATCAATAACAGGTTTGTGGAAACTGTCCGTACGGTGGGCGCGAAGTTTTATAAACCCCACCGTACAAATAGACCGCAAAAGCTCTCGAGCCATACCCTCGACCTCATGGCTGAACGACGATCATTGCAACTGCAGTCATCCTGTGACGTCGAGTCATATAGGCGGCTCAATAGACTCATATCAAAGTCTATGCGACACGACATCCGTACCTTTAACACTAATCGTATTAAAGAGACGATAGAGCGGAATAAAGGCTCCAAAGTGTTCGCAAAAGACATGTCTATTGGGCAGAGCCAGTTGACGAAGCTGAAGACAGGAGATGGCAGTCTAGCGTCGACCAAAGCAGAAGTCTTGAGGGAGATCGAGAGGTTCTATGTACAGTTATACACATCGGTCGCAAAACCTGTTAGCAGTTTGGGTAAAGATCCAAGAGCCAAACTGACTCGACATTATACCGAAGATATCCCGGACATCAGCCTGTACGAGATTAGGATGGCCTTGAAACAGCTCAAAAACAACAAGGCACCGGGCGACGATGGAATCACATCAGAGCTACTGAAAGCGGGTGGAACACCGGTACTTAAAGTCCTTCAGAGACTCTTCAATTCCGTCGTGCTCGAAGGTACAACGCCAGAAGCATGGAACAGAAGCGTGGTGGCGCTGTTCTTCAAAAAAGGGGACAACACTTTGCTGAAGAACTACAGACCCATCTCGCTTCTGAGCCATGTTTATAAGCTGTTTTCGAGGGTCATTACGAATCGTCTTGAACGCAGGTTTGATGACTTCCAGCCTCCCGAACAAGCCGGTTTCCGAAAAGGCTATAGTACCATAGACCACATCCACACGCTGCGGCAAGTGATACAGAAGACCGAAGAGTATAACTTGCCCCTTTGCTTAGCGTTTGTGGACTATGAGAAAGCCTTTGATTCGATCGAGACCTGGGCGGTGCTTGAGGCCCTCCAACGATGCCGTATTGACTATCGGTATGTCGAAGTGCTGAAGTGTTTGTACAACAACGCCACCATGTCGGTCCGAGTACAAAACCAGAATTCAGAGGCAATTCCATTAAAGAGAGGCGTGAGGCAAGGAGACGTTGTCTCTCCGAAACTGTTTACCGCCGGTTTGGAAGATGCCTATAAGCTTCTGGAATGGAAAGGGCTCGGCATCAATATTAACGGCGAGTACATCACTCACCTTCGGTTTGCCGACGATATAGTAGTCATGGCAGAGTCGATGGAGGACCTCAGTACGATGCTCGAAGACCTTGATAGAGTTTCCCAACGGGTGGGCCTCAAAATGAACATGGACAAAACGAAAGTTATGTCGAACGCCCATGTAGTGCCCACCCCAATATCTGTGGGTAACTCCACTCTTGAAGTTGTTGACGAATATGTCTACCTAGGACAAACGGTCCGATTAGGCAGGTCCAACTTTGCGAGAGAGGTCAATCGTCGTATCCAACTCGGCTGGGCAGCGTTCGGGAAACTTAAAAGCGTCTTCTCGTCCAATATACCCCAGTCCCTCAAGTCGAAAGTTTACGACCAGTGTGTGTTACCAGTGATGACTTACGGCACTGAGACGTGGTCCCTAACTATGGGCCTTATAAGGAAGCTCAAGGTCACGCAACGAGCTATGGAGAGGGCTATGCTCGGAGTCACTCTACGAGATCGAATACGAAATAAAGAGATACGTAGACGTACGAAAGTCACCGATATAGCACAGAGGATTAGCAAGTTGAAGTGGCAGTGGGCAGGCCACATAGCACGTAGAACTGATGGCCGATGGGGCCGAAAGGTTCTCGAGTGGAGACCACGCACCGGCAAGCGCAGCGTAGGAAGACCAGCCACGAGATGGGCGGATGACCTCATACAAGTGGCAGGAAGACGCTGGATGCAAGCCGCTTCCAATCGGTCTTTTTGGAAATCCATAGGGGAGGCCTATGTCCAGCAGTGGACTTCTTATGGCTGAGATGATGATGATGATGAACTATTAATGAATCTTAATTAAAGTTATAAAAGCCAAAGTATAGACTATGCATGTATGTTACCTTTTTATGATGAAACGGTTAGAACGAACGTTAAAACATTTGATTAACGTTACATATAGAGTTAAGAACCTGCAGACAGGCACAGGCTACATTGTAACGTGACGTCATCGTTGTTGCATCACTATACGCGGGTAAACTCGTGAGGCGCAGGTACAGAAACTCACATTATACATAGAAATATTATTTTTATCTTTTTATCATGGGCTAGCATGTTCTGCTACTATTATTTTCAAATAAAATAAAAATCTACTTAGTCGTGCCAGTTTTCCTTATAATTTCATTATATACGCTACTAGCATGAATTTATTCAAATCTCCAAATTCAAACGTTTAGTCGTTTTTTTTTTGTTTTTTTTAGAAGATAGATCTACGATTGACCACCAACTCGCCTGATGTTAGGCGACGGTGTGGCCGAGGATGGAGCTCGTCGATCTAGAAGATATCTATTCACTCTAGCCTTGAAAATTCCAAGATTGTAGGTCTCAAGAAACAGAGATGGCGGCAAAGAATTCCATTCTTGTGCAGTACGCAACAAGAATGTGGATCGATATCACTGAGTACGGATCGCTGTATCGATATCGCTGAGTACGGAATACGGATTACTTACTATCACTTTAATTAAAGCTTTAATATTTCGCGGATCCCTATTGCAAATGCACAGCCCCAATGTTTTTTAATTACCTATCTAACGATACCCCACACGATGGGCTACGTGAGAAAAAATAATTCATCCCCACTTAACATGTAGGGGAGGTGCCCGAAAAAAAAAAAATTTTCAAGATTTTATTCTACTGCTTTTTCGGCGAGTTCCTTGTTTACTACGGAATTCTAAAAATCTATTTTGTAATGGTTGTTCCAGCCCTACTGCTGGACACGCTGAGGCTGGAGCAACAGTCCGCGTGCGCGGACCACCGCGTGTCGCTGGCGTGTCCAGCTGGCACCGCCATCAGCATCCTGGTGGCGCAGTACGGAGACACGCCCCCGCCCGGACACGAGTGTGAGGCGCTCGTGGACCGCGCCTGCAGACTGCCTAACAAGCTGCAGGTCCGACATCTCGAATGTTCATCATAGTCGCATTGTCTTCATAGCGTATCAGGGTACAACTGGTGGAATATTTATTCGATATATATTTAGTGCTTTGCACCTTTAAAATATATAATACAGAATATTTACAGACGTGTGACATCTGTGTCGTCTTTATCTCGTCAGTCTATGGAACCTGTAAAGGTCCGGCTGACTAATTGCACGGTTAAAGCGTGTGTTACGGGTTACGGGTGGCGCCACCAATGCTTGATGGATTTAAGTAAAAAAAGACTCTTCTAAAGTTTTGACCATCCCACGTGACACTTCTTTGGTCAACATGGTAAATTGGCAAATGGCCGCCGGGCTGGATTGCCAGGTTTGTCACTTTACATAGACATTAAAATCTTACTAAAATATTTTATTTTGCTTATTAAAATTGCGTATAACTTAATAGTAAGAATACCGCACATAATGAAGCGTATAATAACAATGAAAGTGAACATTAGATAAAACATTCGGCTGGTGTAAGACAATTACCCTAAGTTTTTGGTATTCAATGATACCTCTCATACCACAGTACAAAAGCAGTAAGCTACAAGTGAACTGTTTGTTCCAGTATACGCTACTGCAGCGCGTCGTCGAAGCGTGTCAAAGGAAGCCCAGCTGCCAGTTCGACACAAACCCAGGCAAAGATGACCCCTGCCCCAGTTACAGGAAGTTCGTGGAAGTCTCGTACAAGTGCCGCCCCTGTGAGTATGTTTCACACGCAGCCTGCTCTGAAACACGCCGCCTTAATGCGCCCGCTCCAGGGACCGCGCTAAAGTGCTCGCCCAGGGACGTGCGGAGTGCTCCACTCAAAACTGTGCTCTCCACATTTTGAAATATCGAACTTTTGAGACTGTCGCGTGCTTTTTAGTTTTAGTGTTAGGTATTTATCTAACCCTAAAAACAAAGGATATGAGTAGGTATATATAGCTAGATATTAATAGATCTATTAAAGCCAAAAACTGAAATTCTTAGTTTAAAAAATTCCTAGATGTAGACGTATTTGAACAGAAATAAAACAACGGGTCGTCGCTATACCACGCCCATAACTTTCCTAAATCCATCAGCGCGAAGTATTAGCACATGCGTTCATTGGCAGCCGCTATATTCCTCCCCTCCTGTGTTTATAACACTGTTATCTCCCACCTTCAACACATTAAATTGAATTACTGAAATGTGACTTTCCATTTTTAGCCCCCGACCCGACTTTGTGGTACTTTTGTACGTTTATATGTTTCTATTTAGGAATGTTTCTATATCTGTTCCCGTCTTTGAGTACAAAGGGGCAAAATGCGAACCAGCACAGTAGAAACTGTTATTCCTACTGCTTATAGCGGATGCTGGAATATTTCATAAACATAATTATAAGTAGTATAAGATTTTTTTGTAACTTTGATTATGATTTTAGCGGGGGATTTTTCTTCCAGGAATAATGCAGGAACTTAGAAAGGTAATAGGTATACAGTTTTCATTCAACAAGATATTTACTAATCTTTCATAAACAAAAACAAAATTATCTAAATTTTAAACCAAACATTTTAACACAACTCTGATACTTTTTAATACTATTGTATGTGTCACCAAAATTGTGGAATAAGTACCTACGATATCAGAATAGATAATGTAACTTGATCGTATTTAAATCGGAAGTGAATTGGTTTGTGTCATACAACCGCATTCTATTTATAGACCGGATCGGTGAGCTAGTGGTCATGTAGTTCACCATCGAATACGAGATACCTTCGAAGGTTCTAAAACAGTCAGACAGTTCTAAAACTAATAAAGTAAAGCTATAGCTCGCGGCGTATGGCCAAATCTTCACGGGAAGGTAAACTTCGTCCGGCCGTTTTCAAACCCATTTCTAAGCCAACAGGATGCTATTAAACCGCCCTCAGCACTTGTACCATGTATGTACCCAATATCTGTATAGTTAGTGAAACGAGGAAACTAAAACATTGTATGAATGCCTGTTGGTTAGCCTTGAGAATGACGATAGTGGCTCCGCGACTCAGCTGTAGTGTAAACGGAGCAGCTCTTATAGGCGCGAGATACCATTAATATTTGAATAATGTCAATGATGCCTCCATGTATTCGCGAGGGGCTTAGTCGCTCCCATTAGTGGAACAATATTGAAACCGAGCTTAGTGAGACTTAGCTATCGGAACATTTACATTCTTTATGGACATTTTGTATGACCAATTAAGATGTCTATTGCCATTTTTGCATCGATATTATGAGCTCACCTAGTGGTCCGGTCGATTGGGTGAAGGAGTCGGGTGTTGCGGACAGAGTGATTGTCGCTCTCGGGGTAAGCAGAGCGACAATGACAATGTTAAAACTTTAGATGAACATTAGTAAAAACAAATGATATCATATTATGATTAGGATATCCGGTAAATATGATAACAAAACATGAAATCCGGTATATTTGTTTTACGAATGGCCCTATCTATTGTAATATTTTGCACAGATTTTGAAGCACTATTTAATTTTTACTAAAAATTGATAGAGTTATAAACGGTTTAATTCTACGTTTCTAATCTGGACAGACAGAGAGTGGAACAAAATGCCGGCTTGTTTGTTTGAGGTACAATATGAGTGTTCTTGTTTACGCAGAAGTCAACAGGTTTTACAGATTTATGCTAGGGTCTTGTGAAGTAAGGTAAAAAGCTAATGTTAACAGATCTAATACATGATAAAAATAGAAGAACACAATAATCATTTCAAATAGGGAAGAAAAAATTACCTCAATATTTTAGTTAAATGAAACAAAAGAGGGTTGAATGATTCCCCGATCGCGTGACGCGCCGTTTTTACGAGGGTTCCGGAGTGTATTGACGTGATTTATACAACGATCATAAATTCCTGCATGAAGTCGCCGGCCCGCGCCCCGCCCCGCGCCTCGCGCCGCGGGCGGGCGTGCCAGGACATGCAAGGTGCGCCAGCCTGTCGGTAAACTACCGCTACTGTGGAATGACTAAGGGTGCGCCTATATTATGCTTTTTTTGGGGTCCCGTATTAACCCGTAGGAATCCTTATAAATTCATCATGCTCTGTCTGTCCGTATAACATTACCATATTCAAGGCTCGACACGGCACGACCTGACCGCCAGCTTGCCTGATGTTGAGCGATGCTGCGACCGTGTCGCCTCTGTGTACTGATGATGTATTCCCATAGCGACGCGAGGCGCGCAGTGGCTGCGCGGGGAACGCTTCTGAAAAATTTCGACTTTATTGCCTAGAATATAGAATTCACATTTAATGAAATTTCTATATTAAAGCAATTATAATTGTATATTAAATCTGATAAAATATAAAGAACAAACATGAATTTATCCCGACTACCGCGTGATAACCGCGTAAAGGTCGCACGATACCATGTGACCTAACCATGTCATCTTTACGCGACGGTTGACCGATACGTTTGATAAAGGCTTAGATACCTAATTAATTATATTTATGTAAATGTATTTTTTGCAAAAAAGCTTAGAAAGAAAGAGAATTCAGCTTAACTCTGCGGCTTCAAAAAACTAGACGACATCCTTAAATCCGTCAGAGTTCTACAATGCTTGAAGATACGCCGTTATAATCAGCGCGTCCTACCCATCATGACATATTATGGTGTCGAGACAAGGACGCATATCGATGAGGCTGTGCATTAAGTAGCGCAGGAGCCATAGAGCGCGCCATCCGGCATCCCTTGAAGAGTACGACCTTCTGACACACCACACCACATACACAGTACATATTTCGCTCCTTTTTTAACGCGAATAATTCCGCGTTTGACCACGAATTCAACACTTGGAAAGCGAAGATATGATCGAAGATGACGCACGCAGACTTAGAAGACAATTATTCATTCAGACCTTGAAAAGAGCAACGTTGTAACTCTCAGGGAACAAAGAAGCCGGCCATTTCTTCCACTCTATGAGTGTTCGGATCAGAAACGTAGAGTACGAATCTAATAAAAATCACAATGTTTAGTATAAAACTTATCAAAATCACAATGTATGGGTAGTAGTGTGCTGACTTTCTACTTGTTTTGTGGTATAATGGACGTGGTAAATAAGGTCTTGTAAGGTAACATCTGTCTTACCTCCTCACGAAGGCACATGTAACCTGGCACTAATCGTGTTAATATACAAATAGCGGCTGAGGATGGTAACTGAGCCCATCCCAAATTAGTCAGCAGCGAACAACACCTCTATTTGGCCAACAATGGCTCAACCCTTCCGGCCATTAAGGTAACCCGAGGCCGCGCCACCGCCGCGCGCCACGCCGAGTGTTTGTCAATTACTGTGTCCGAGTGTATTTATTAGTGGCCACTACACTACACTACACTACACTACATCAGCTAGACGTTTATTATAAAGAACCCTTATAATGTATTGTTACTTGTTGAAATTATTCTAATTTTAATTATTATTTTTAACATACTACGCGATAAATCCGTTAAAATTTGTTAAATTTCAACGATAACCCTTATAGTTTCTCCTATATATGTCCGTCTGTCCGTCCGCGGCTTAGCTCAAAGACATTTATTAGTAAAAAGCTATAATTTGGAATGGATATACTTATCAAAATTAACAAAATAAAAGTTTGATAGGTAATTTAAAAATATTGTGCATGAGCGTGCAAAAAAAATATCTCAATTTAGAGACCTGTCTACATTTATTTACATACGTGCGAACTAGTCATCGTCTCAATCACGAAATTTCATCTAGATTCGACAAACAGGTTAGCATCATCATTTTCATCCTGTTCTTGCTCATTACTCAACATCAAAAAGTCGCTGGTCGGCTCGTAGTATACACAACATTAAAATAAATATAAATAATTAAATAAATAAACATTATAGTAAGAAGTTAGGTCAATTAAAATAAACTTGAATCTTCCAATGATAATTCGTATTTAACAATTGTTTGTAAATTTGACAAAGGTCACGGGCCCCGGTATCTGTGGAGTCGAAAATAAAAAATAAAAATAAATATGAAAAAAAACCGGACAAGTGCGAGTCAGAGTCACCCACCGAGGGTTCTGTACACACTAAATAAAAGGGGAAAATCATATATTTTTTTTTATATTTTCCTTCATAAACCGAAAAATATACATCGTAAAAATATTTAACACATTCCTTGCTCACCACTCGGATCCCAGTGAGCGGGGCTATAGTAGCGGCGCCTCCTACTCGGATCCAAGCGAGCGGACCGTTCATTTTGTAGTAGTCTGTAAACCGCCGGCGTTTCAAGCAGTCAACATTGCTTTGCACGGCCACTCTGTACTAAATCAAAATTCGCCTAAAAAGTTTTGGTTCCCAGCTGAAGTGAAGGGTCTGGGGTCTGCAGGGGGCGAAGAATGTGTTAAAAACCTGTTTTAGCTTATGCTAATGAGGCTCTTTCATATGATACCCCACATGATACGGTTAATTCACTTTAATTTGGGCCCTCATTCCTTGCATGGAGACACTAGTTTTTGTGAAAATGTCCAGTTTTCGGATTTTTTTCTATATGTGTACTCTAACACAATGCTTCTTGCCAAATTTCAAAGTTCTAGGTCAACGGGAAGTACCCCATAGGTTTTGATTCCTCTGGGAGTGTCGAAATGTGCATTTTTTACGACATATTCGGCTGTAACTTTTTTTTACGAAAACTGAGAAAGTTCAACACGAGAACGAGGTGGACAACTCACATATTTATGTACTTCCCTTTATTCACATTTTTACATTACATATTATGTATTCTGTAAATACATAAACAGGGCTCTAAAATGGCTTGAATAAGGTCTGAAAGAAATAACTGTAGCAACTTTAGACACATTCTTTACGCCAGAAAACATTAATTTCAAGTGAAACAAACAAAAAGGTTGTATTTTTCTGTAAAAAGCTCCAACAGAGTAGGTACTAAACGAGCTATATATTTCAATCGTAAAGGCCACCCAGCGGTTTCCAGATCTAATTATCACAAGGGCCCGGGCCCTGAATCTGGCGTACTCGATATTACCTCCGTCTCCCTCACTCGTTTGTTAAACGAAACAGACGTACATATGACCACCGACTTGCTTGATGATAAGTGATAATGTGCCTCAGGATGTCAATCTACAAGAAATTCAATGTAGCAAATTCAGTCTAGCATCCTCGTTATTCCTCATATCTCAGATATTACTGAAAATTAGTTTTGAGAATGCCAAAAATTTACCGTTAATTATCCGTTTCCGTAATTAGTCAGCAATGTCACATGATTTTACTTTAAAATTTCAAGTTTTAGCTCTCAGGAAACAGATAAGGTGGTGGAAGAGCCACTTCTGTTATGTTATGTGACAAAAATGTCAGTGAAAAATGCGTGGTAATGTGCCCACTTTCTGTTTATATTAATTCATTTATTTATACATGCCATAAGTAAGCATTACGAGTATTACAATATATTCCAGTAGAAGGAGGAATCATTCGTAAAGATCTTGCTCGAATTCATCGAAATGAGTCTGATAAAAAAAATCCGACGAATTGACATCCTCCTCCTTAATGGAAGACGGTTAATAATAAAGTCAATTATATAACTTTACAGAGATGCTAATTCGAAATTTTATAGTTTTGAGAGTGAGAGGTTCTGAAATATTATAGAGTGCCCCAAAATAGGTCTCCAGGCGGTTAGGTGTCCTAAATGGCCCTAGAAAGTGAGATAAAGAACATGGCGAATGATAATTGAATTCCGCTTTTTTCTGTTACAAGGCCACTCTCAGAAATTATTGTCTGTTATAAAACATCGTGAGGAAACCTACATGTCTGAGAGTTCTCAATAATCTTGAAGTTGTGTGAAATCTGCCAACCCGCACTAGGTCAGCGTGGTAGACTATGGCTTTACCCTTCTTACAATGAGAATGTGGCTCGTGCCCAGCAGTGGGACAGTTTGTACAAACAGGGCTGATAAAAAAAAAACAAATTAAACATTTCGTAAATAACTTTTTATATCGTTAGCTATTAAGAATTTGAATTAAGTAATTATAGTAAAGCTGACGAGTTTAGTATAGTAACTAGTAGTTCTGTTTACATAGACCTCGCGAGCACAACCTTTTGACAACAATACCTTGTATAGTTCCCGTCACGTAAAAAGAACGCTGGTTTGTTCGCGCTTACGAACAAAACAGCGTTCTTTTTACGTGACGGGAACTATAACTTGGCTGAGGAATAGCAAAATATATGTTTTTTCACTACTCCGTCGTCAATATCAATAACAACCTTGTTTTTTTTAAAGATTCCTCCTATATAAGTAAGTAAATAAAATTATCTCTCATTTCTCTAATACTATAATAGTGGGGGAAACTCAGTGATTTTATATGTTAAAAGATGTTGTGATGCGCGAGAGAGATAGATAGAGAGAGATCTTCACCTTAAACGTAATATACAGTGATACGAGTATGTCAGTGCATCACATAGATTAAGCATCTCTTTGGTTGACAGCGGATTTCCGGAGCCTGAGCGCGTGTCACGGGGAGGTGGTGACCCTGAGCTGCACCCCTCACTCCCGGGTGGCGGTCTACGACGTGCTGTACGGTAGGGACGTGGACGACGACGTCACCTGTCCGCAGCCCCAGGGGGTGCCTGACGAAGGTGACTGTGGAGTGTGACACACTCATACCAATTAGAACATAAGCGCACCTTTCTCAAAAACTTCATTCGTCGCGTTTATCGGAACTGTGTCGCATACGGAAACCATGGCGTCAAGGTAGAATACATAGGTACTAGTATCCGAATGGCTGGCTACCGTATGAGACAGCGGCTGGAATAGGAACCGATACTGACAAGATAAATATATATTCCGACCGACAGACCTATTCCAGCCGAGGTGAGCTCACTGCTCACTACTCGTATGTTGAACCACAACATCACTTATTGTGAACCACGTTAAGGTACAGAGTTGCTTGGAGCCGGTGTTCCACTCACACGCGGCACTTTTTTTAATATTAAATAACTGAATATACTTTTGATAAATATTCGTATTAAACTCATGAGAAAGCTGTGCCATAAATTAATGGTAAGTTATAGTTATTTTTTAACGACTTCCAAAAAGAAGAGGTTCTCAATTCGACTGTATGTTTGTGCACCAAATGCTCCGCCGATTGTGGATTGATTTTATGATGTTTTTTTAGTAGGTCATACTTCAGGGGTGGTTCTATATAAATTTTATCAATTAAATCGATCCACTACTTTGGTTTTTCTATCGCAATAACTGAAAAAATATTATCTAAGTAAACAAATTGCGTATTTTGAAGTCGAGTTTTTCAGTTTTTACAACTGTAAAATCAAAATATTAGTTCCCATTTGTTGCCGCGATGGTCCTTATCCAAACAGAGTTGAATGACTTCATGTTTATACATTAAGACATAGAGTCTACTTGGTAAGGGAAACTATCGTGGTCAAAATGAGAATTGACGTCGCGATCGATGCTAACCGAATAATATAATGAAATAAGCGGACTTTGCCCCATTGCCGAAATGTTTCATAGACATATAACTACCTCCTGAATATGTTTGTAACTTTGCCAATAAAACATATTATATTTATTTATTTATAAGGACAGCAGCGGCCTCGATGCCACATACGTTTTGTTCACGAATAGATTGTAAATACAACATTTTGAAACCATATATAACAATACTAACTCGTGTGGAAGGCGCAGCACGTAAGAAAATGTAAAGAAACCTCCAGAAAGTTTCCCTCACATTTCACACTAGTTCCTTATTTCGTTTCGGTTTACCTTCCAATGTTTATGGGGTACTATTATAAAAACGAATGCGTTACAGCCCCAAGGGAAGCGATGTGGAGGAAACCTTGACCACAGAGTTAGGACGTGTTTACACGGTAATAACCACTGTAAAGATATTCATTCCAATTAAATACCAAACCAGCTAAAAGTCTCAGTACACTCATGTGCATAAATAACTTATAAGTACGATTAGTTGAACAGTTTTCTTCGGTATACAAAATCTGATTTACTAAATTTAGTATGTCAGCAATGGGCATAGTTCATTTTTTTTCTAGACTTGTAATTACAAAACCATTTCGAGGAATAGGCTCCCTGATCATGTTACATTGTCTTTTTTTAAATAATAGTAGAGGATTACGGATATTTTTGAATAAAACTGAATGACCTTCATTCGACCTTTATGACGTAGTTGTAAGGATAATGCAAAGCGTCCCATCGAAGCCAAAAAAAAGTTATATGTCAAGTAACTTTAACTTTTAACCTCAAAATGTCTTGTTAAATATGGTGTTTATTTTTTCCTCAAAGTTTTCATTTACTAACTAACTGATAAAGAAAACGAATATTGTGTTATTATTTTAGAGGAGACATTACGTTACTGACATTATGTCGTGTAGAAAATGTTTTTTTCCATCCTTCAAGAATGATTGAGCAAGCAGTCCAGGAAAAATTGTTGTTCGTATCAGAGAAGATATACGCGAAAAGTGGTGTCGTGAAACAGGAGTGAAGTATTTTAAAGGATATACACAATACTGCTGTGAAGATCATTTAAGTAAGTATCTCCAACACTTGTTATAAAGCCTACCACCCCATGCCACCACCACCACATCCAGTATTATACAAAATGATAGTGACAGTGAACGGTTACGATGATAAAAAATAGCCTGTGCCAGTCTCCAGGCTGTCTGCTATCTCTGTACCAAACTTACAACAATTTGGTTCAGCAGTTTGATTGTGAAAAGATAAGAAAAGATAACTAACAGAGACAGTTACTACCCCTTTTATTAATATTATTTAGGAGTATTAAACGTTATTCATTGTAGTTATTTTAGTAATTAGAAAGTCTTTTATTTATATTTCAGCCCAAAGAAGATTTGGTCAACTATTATCAACATATATTAATGAACGATGAGCCAAAACATAAGCATACAGCTTCACTTCATACCCATATGTCTGAAGCAAATATAGAATCTGCAGAATTCAAAAAACTGTTAGTGCAAGTCACTCCAACTCCCGCAAAAAAGGAAATATGAGGATGTACCCAGCACATCTTGTAGACTAAGAGCGGGCCGTATGTTTACCCACCTCATCGGGTAACAAGTTATGAGCTATCTAGGATGACGCTTATGAGTAAGGTAATGTGTCTCTAAATATACAGGGTTGCCTAGGCTAATCCTGGAGCGTTTTGTACAGTTAGCAAAAATGTGACCATTTTTTGGGGTATCCACCACTATCAAGTAACAATCACTAACATTCGAAAGTGCCAAAATCAATATGGTTGTCTCGCTTAACCCTGGAGCTTTCATGACTCAGTCTAATTTCAGGGTGCCAAAAATAATACCAATCACGTCAAGTAACAAGATGAGACTTATGCAACCATATTGATTTTGGCACTTCTAGATAGTCACTTTAGAATGTACATACTACTTGTTACCCGATAAGGTGATGGACACAAAAAAGGGACACATTTTTGCTAACTACAAAACTCTCCAGGCTTAGCCTAGGCAATCCTGTACATTTAGAAACACCTTACTAATGTGCGTTATCCTAGATAGCTCACATCTTGTTACCCGATGAGGTGGGTAACCATACGGCCTGCTGTTAGTTTATTGGTATTCACCAATAAAGGTTGATGCTGCAACTCAATGTGATTATAATGCAGTTATAATTTCTTGTGGCCTTATTAATTTAAAAGGAGAGATAATAAAAAGTTATTAAAATACAAATTGTTTATTAATTTTCCGCACTATTTAGTAGTTTTGGAAAAATATATTATTCCCAAAAACATTCACCCCTAGCGATAACAGTATTCATGTAGTCTTCTTCAAATTTCACCCATACCACATGAGTATTTTTTGATGTGAAACATAATGGATCTGCACAGAAGACCCTTTTGATTTCTTAAAAGCTAGCATCTAACACATTATTTGCGTTTTATATTTATCTGATACATAGTCGTTTTTATATATGACTTCACAGTATTTTCAGAGGCTGGACATTTTATTTCCATCACAAAAACATCCCCAACTCCATCAGGTGACGCACTAAGAATGCCATTAATCAGCATAAATACTGACTTAGCAATGCTTATATTTCTCCTGAATTTCTTTAATAACCCTGCTTTCCAGTTCCATGCCAGGTTGAATATCTTTCGTCTCTTGCACTGTGTTGATCACTAGATGCTATCTATTCCATCATCATAATATTTTCAACCTTAGGTAGAGTGCTTGAATCTGCTTTTACGTAAATATCAGACATTCCGGGATAGTTTCCGAGATTGAAGACAATAGGTACTTTCTAAATAATGTATGAAGAAAACTACAAAACGAAAACTTAGTAATAATTAAAAAAGTTTTATCAAAATGCAAAGAAAATGATTTCTGTTTACAAAATCGTCATCCGTAAACATCTTATTTTTTTTTGTATTGGACCCCGCGATTAGCGATTTGCCAGTGTCAAGTATTGAAATATTTTCAACTTTCTTGATTAATACAAGTTGTATAGTGTTCTAGTCACAGTCTAAGTCACGTAAACAGTCATTTTCAAATTTAAATCTTGCCTCAGTAAAGTGATGGCGACTTTACTAGAAGCTTCTATGGAGTTTTGACGACAACGTAAAATCACACGTTTCATTGCTTTATTTAACTTGTCCACACTCACGCACTTGATCGAACACTTAATGAATAAAACACCACCATTTTTATAGCATTCATATTCAAAATAACACAAGCTTAGGAAAAAACAAAGCAACAACATTTTACTAAGACGTTCCCGCCAAAACTCATCCGTAAACATCGCCAAGCTACAAAGATGACTTTGACAGCTGTAACATGAGTTTTTTTTTTATTTATATTGGCATCACTATGTTCAATATTACGCGAGTGATGACGTCACGAGGAACATAATTATAATATTTTTTTATAAAATAACTACTCCACCAATATCAAAATCATTCAAATTAGTGTCTTTAAATGGTCTATTCTGTCTAAAAAAAATATAAAAAAAATAGGTAAAAAAATATGAACTATCCCCATTAGGTCTAGCGACGACGAGCGGTATTTTTTACACGACTGCATACGTATAAAGGAGGGTAATGCTTTTCGAGTGTACATATTATGTTTGTATACATGTGTATGTATGTTTGTGTATGAGCGCCAACAGCCTACACAACTTGACTAATTTTGATGTGCGAGGTGTCATTAGATTCGTCTTCAGTCCCTGAGTGTCATGGGCTAAATTTTTTCTAATAATAGTAATACATCTCTCGCAAGAAAAAGTGCGCTTTTCGTAATCTAGAAGACACTAATTCACTTGTGAGACCATCATAAATGTGAGAAAATGAGAAAAAATGAATCTACGTAGAAAGACCCACACATGAAGCGTATCACATTTGAGCAGTGCGCAGTAAATGTGGAATTAAAGCATTTCACACATAAAAATATACGCGATTTAATGATATCACATTTTCGTTCTTCTAGCCGTCCGACAGCGAAAAAGGCAATTTTAACTTAATATTGTAAAATCGAACCAACTCTGTCGTCCGTCTGTTTGTTACCTTATACCGGCTAAATAGCTGTATTAAACGTTATGTAATTTAACAAAGAAATTATTTAGGATCTGGGAAAGGACATCGGCTATATTTTATCATCATCATCACCGATTTTCATCACTATGCGGGTGAAACCGTGGGGCCCAGGTAGTAAGGTATAAGTAAATACCATCATGCCGATCCAACACACATTTACCGAAATATATCAGATAAAAGCAGATAAACTTGCATCGCCGGTTATGCAAAACAATAGTGCAGCTTAGTTTGAAATGAACTCTTTGCTTAAACTTTTTTATTATTAGAAAATGTTACGATTAAATTATTATCGTTTCATGTGAACGCGTCCTAAGGCTTATAATAAAGGGGAAATGTTCATAGAGCGGCTAACGCACGACTACGAGATAAAATGAATTTTTACTATGTATCTAAGGGCGGCAGCTCGCCCGCTCCGCCCGTACTTTCGATACTCTAATTTCCTCCAAGTCGGTAAAGTGTCACTCCATTCTTGGGATGTGTCAATTTTGTGCGCTTCCGCCGGCTCAGGAGCAACTTAGCATAATGTGAGAACGATAGGTGATACCACATAGATGGCTGTGTAACATTTTTAGTTCAGTGTCGGAATAAGAGAAGAAGAGTAAATAGCATTGGCAAATAAGCGTTGCTAATGCTATTTACTCAAATAAATAATTATATTTTTACATTTGAGTAAAACATAATCATTAAATTGAGGTTCATGATTAGTGATGGACCGACGACACGGCGACCAGTCTTACCTAATATTTGCAGAGGATTCGATACAAAATTAATACAAAAGCATCTTTCTACCAATATTAATAACGAGTACTTTGCCGTTTTACGTTACTTAATGACTCAGAACCCCATAAGCGCGTATGTATTCTTCATTGACATTCCAAAGAGAAGAACACCATGTTTCCCCGTCAGAGCATCACTAGTCCGTTCCCCGCAGCTTGACACTTGTCCCGTCTCTACTGTCGCTGCGGAGCTAGTGCGGCTTCCAGCGGAACATGGAACACGGTGACGTTGAATCATTTCTTATTTTCCTGACTGGCAGGAACTCGGTGCAACATTGAATTATTGCTGTCTCTGTGTAAGATGCACTCGCATCATTTTACCGTTTAAATAGGTATTCATATTCGTTGTTTACATTTTGAATAGCGGAGAATTAGTACAATCGTAAAATTATAGTAACTTTTTCTGTGATATGAGCTATCTTCTTATTGTGTTATAGATGTGCTTGCCATCTTTATATCCACGCCACGATTTTTAGATTTTTGGTTTTGTAGCCAACAAGGAACCTTCATTGTTTCGCCATGTTCGTCCGTTTGTCTGTCGCTATTTAGCTCTGACACTGCGTTTGAGCATATACTCGTAATACCTTTGTTTCTTATTTAAACAAAAGGTTGGCGCTTAATCGACAAATTGCTAGCTTATCGGGTTTTTATTGAATTCATTTCGGCGAGGGTGCGTTTGATTTACGTCATTTAATTTTTTCTTCTCCTTTTTACTATGGGTCAGTTAGAAATACTAACAAGCATCATTTTTCAAGGTGGATATTTCCTCTTTCATCGCGCGGAATGCTAAATAGTGGAATGAGCTCCCCGAGTGGATCCTCCTCGACAGATATAATCTGGGTCTTATATCTATCGAGGAGGATCCAGCTTCTAAGTATGTGTGCCAAATTTCATAAGTGTATGAATATTTGTAAGTTTGTATATCTATTTGTATGTTTGTTCACGTATATCTCAAAGAGTTATTGTAAAAATATTATATAGGTGGATTAGGTATAGTTCAACAGTGCAAATTTTATTCAAATTAGATCAGTACTTTTCAAGATATAGAGGAATTTAAATTTTAAGAAATAGACGTTTCAACGAAGCAAATCAAATTATTGGGCGCATTTGAACGAAATTTGGTAGATTTATTAATCATATCTATGAAAAAGGATCTGGTATATTTTTTATTCCAAAACTCAGGTTAAACTAAAAAAAATCCACTTCAAAACTATTCAATGAACAGAAAAGGGAGAAATAACAATAGCTGTTACATAATACTGAAAAATTAAATCACAACTGCGTCTACCGAATTAGGTTTGTACGTATCCCTACAATTTTTTTGAGGTCGGTTAAGTTAAATAACTTAAAGTTGATGATAGTGACCTGGCACTGATCTCAAAACATAATTGGGGTACGTACAGGTCTACTTCGGTAGACGCAGGTTGTTTTTTTTAGGTATTACTGCTGTTGTTATTACTGCCTTTTTAGTTCATTGAATAGTTTTGAAGTCGATTTATTTTTAATTACTTTATGTTTTCTTTTCCACAGGTTGCTCAACTCCGTACGCCGTGGAAACAGTGATGCGGCTATGCCACGGGAAGAGGACATGCCAGGTGGCTGCCAACTCGCACACATTCGGTAGATCGCCAACCTGCAGCTCATATAACATAAGGCCGTATGTTAAGGTCATATACGCATGTGGTAAGTACCGTAAGGGTGGTTATACACGGCCAGCTTGAGGCAGTCATGACTGAGCATTACTAACTGTGACTTCTTATTGAATTACAATATAAACAGAACGCACGAAACAGCTTGACCGGTTTGAGCCGCTCGGAGCTGTCAGCTATAGGGTTATGACACAAGAAAACACACTAACTTCTCGAGCTGTAGATTGCTTTGCGCAGTTATCCATTCCGCCTCATCCATTTACCTGTAGTCGCGTCCACCAAATGGACGACAGGTCAATAAAAATCGAATTTAGAATTGATGTGTTACATACACATCAATTCATTTATTTGTAACTATAAAGCCACATTACATGAAACAGGAGCAGTAGCATGTTCCACTAACAGTTGCAAACGACTTCTGCTGCTTTTGAAAGTGTCAGTCAAACAGTTGACTGTGACTGCTTGAGCTGTCCATGCATGGCTCGCCTAACTCATTGTCTTTAGTATGATCTTCGAGTTTCATTAAACAAGGCCAAGTAATCATTTATTGTCGCTGTATCTAACTTAAGTTTCTTTATTCACAAATAAATCAATTGTATGCAGTAAACGTTATGACCAATTAATGACTTGGTAATATAGTACTATCAGCAAACACCATAGTTTGATGGATGCTTGCCTTGATGCTACATAATTATAGTTTTCGTCTAAACGGTACAATAGAAAATAATATCCTGCAAAAAGCCTAGGAAGGTCAAGCTCGATTATACTAAAGCGTCCAAAACAAGGTCAACACTCGAATTACTTAAAGCAAAAAACGGCCATCTATTTACTTACTCTTGGCTTAGGAATAGTGATATAATTGGAAGAAAGCAAATTTCATCCCTGTCCTCAAATATAAATATGTTCAAAGGAGGCGTCTTATCTGAAAGAGATTTTAGGTAAATATAATAATAATCTGTCCATGTACACCCAATATAGAGGTCTAGTTTCAAAGCTTATTAAATGACAGATGAAGGCAGTTTCCCTATTTTACAAAAGCGGACAATTCTTTTGAAAACGTAGATCTCACGAAAATTCAGTATTTCAAAAGAAGTTTAATTCTATTAATTTTCTCGTTAACGTATCTTCTTACGCCGACGAAAATAAATATCAAGGAATATTCAAGGTAGGGCGCAGAATAAATATCAAGGAATATTCAAGGTAGGGCGCACAATCCCGCCTTATATTTCCTTTAATTTGAGAACATGGTAGAACCATAATAAAGAACATTTTCGTCGATTATTTTCTGCGAGAATATTCGCAGGAACTGTTTTTATTTTTGTACAATGGTTGTGTTTCCTTATTTAGGATGTTTATGTTTTTTAACATTTAAAAAATAAGATTTAAATAAATCGAACGGTATACAACACGTATTCTTTCGTTTACGAAAAATATCCGGTTTCTAAGCAAATTGAAATGAAATGAAATGAAATTTATTTGCAAGAATGTAGGTAAATAAGGTCTTATAAATAGATAGATAGATGAACTCTTTATTGTACACACCTTAAAAGTAATAACAAAGAACTTAAATAGACTAGTGCAACAAAAGGCGGCCTTATCGCTAAAAGCGATCTCTTCCAGGCAACCATGGGATGGATAAAAATATAAAATATAAATCAGACGGGGCGTGCAACGAGATATTTAGCAAGTAACATTATAAACTATAAATGTCATTATTAATATACATAGACATACATACTAATAGTAATTACATACTAATACTAGTAATAGTAATTACTACTTATAAAAATTTATTAGTAATTATTAAGTTAGTTGTCAGAACAAATTACTGAAGTTTGAATGCCCTTGCATACTATGTACTTAACTATTTTATTGGTGACTAGTTTGTCAACGTTAAACTTTGAATAGTTCGTCTCAGCAGTTTTATAATCTCTCTCACCACTTTTTATTTATAGGTTATAGATCTACGATTGACCACCAACCACTCTGCGCGCTGAGATTTTCTATCTTCGAGAATTCTGAATTAGTCTATCACGGTGGCCTTGTGCGGGTTGTGCGGGTTGTCAAATATCACATAAGTATTTGAAAAGAACTCTGAAATTGCAGATATTAAAACACTATTATTATTAACGGGATATTTACCGTGGTTCGCGTTATTTTTTTGTTATTATAATGGCCGTGATAGTTTAAAACAGTGATCTGCAGATGAAAATATTTTCCTTGTTTCCCTTCACCGTGTGAAGTTGGTAATACGCACCCAAAAACTTGATAAAAGCTAGGTACATGACTTCTAGAACAATACTTTTATTTTATTTATAATTCTTTTAATTTGCCAAAAAACAATAATACCACGGACACCATCCGCCTTCTCACCGAAATTGGACAAACCCAAGAGCCGCACGAAATTCTTATTTATATGAAATTGTATCAACCTCACGGAATTTCATCACGAATTTAACCAAACGCGGCGTCGTCAAGAGTGCATGCGATGTGTTTAATGTGAGATCTTCCATGGACACAAGCTTGACCTGTTGAAACAAGTACGGTGCATATTATTACACTCGCTACCCAGGTCAGAGATGCTGCCACGAGCGGATAGACACGTTTTATATCGCGCTTTGGATATAAACATTGTCTTAATATATTTCGCGCCCTTTCAGTACTCTTACAGCCTTCCTAGTAACCCCTAACTCTGGACGCAGACCGCTGTTCAATTACAAATGAGTATAGTTTGGAAGCAGTGCACCGGCCGCCTGGCGTCCGACCGCAGCGCTTCGCACGCAACTACCTAGAATAATTTATACTCGTAGCTATAGCCGTTTAAATTATAGTCGATTCAACTAACTGGCTGTAGATAGTCTCTTCTATTAAATACGGTGATTAAGTGATTGATAAATTAATAAAGAAGACGTGAGTGACCCGTAGTTTTTATTAAAAAATGTGTGAAAACCACGTTAATTTCCATAGTAAAATAAAGAAGACCTTCAAATCCTTCAATAAACATTTATTTTGTTGACGTTGGATAATTTACATAATAGATACTTTGGTATTAGGTTTATTATGTATGTATACCTGTAAAATGTGTCAGTTGCTTTCAACTTATTTCAAACGGCGAAAAAAAAATTGTGAAAGTTACCTTATTTCTGAGTTGTTTCTTTTACACCAATATATACCGGCATCATCATCATCATCGGTCATTATCTACTCACTGCTAAGTATATTGTGTCCTTTTTAGCGCGTCATTTTCCGGTTTCCCGGTCCAATGCCAGTCTCATCTATTGTATTTCTACTGCCTTGTTTGTTGAAAATGAAATTAAGTTGATTGTGAAAAAAAATTCTCAATGAGGGGGTAGGGTGTAGTACTCGTAACACTCATAATCTTATCCTACCTTCTTTCTTGAAATTCGTCTAAATATTAATCTATAACAAAGTCAAAAGGTAGAGTTATGTTCTTGTATCGAGTATGCTTGTATTGATCAATGTTTGTATTTACTTATGCACACAAAAAATGAGAATAATGGGAAGTTAATGTATATCTCAAGGCATTATTTTTTTGTTCCAGTACCTCTAGGTGTGCTGATAGAACAATATGAGAGCCAAGATGAAAACGGTGACTCGGGAAAGAACGATGGTACTGGAATCACTGACGAGGGTCTTTATGGTGGTAAAGCATTTCATTTTGCTATTTTATCTTCTCTCTTTCATTATCTCTTTCTGTCTATAGTTTAAGAAATAAGTGACGAATAAATCGTTGGCCCGATGTTATGTGTCACTAGTGCCTTTGAACGCGCCTTTATTATTTTACACTAAAATCGAGCACAGTTACCCATCTCTTTTTTAACCCAGAAACTCTGTAGTCTGTTCAATCAATCAATCATTATATAACACTATATTGACACCACAAAAAGAATAAACATAACAAAAAACACTTATAAAACAGTGGCACAAAGGGTGGTCTTATCACTAACAGTGATCTCTTCCAGACAACCTTAGGCTGTAAGAAATTATATAGTAATTGGGCGGTGGTGTTTGCATATTGTTCTCTGTTGTGCATATTTAAACAAAAAAAAATTGTTATTTAGTTTCAATATTGTTTTAATATGCCGAGAAGTGATTGATTAAGAGAAATATCATATTTTCCAATGTCAATCAATTTCATACCATAAATTGCACTTCCCATGTTCTGATCTGTAGCATGAGTGAAAAATATCACTGATTTAAAGATCGTCATGAATTAGATTTAACCACGTATAATAATTAGATTTAACCACGTATAATTTCATATGAATTGTAATGAAACGATCAAGTTGCAATAAGTTTATTATGTTAATAAAATAACTTTTCTTTATAAACAAATCAAACAGATAGCAAGCAATACAATTTCAAGCCAGCAAAATCGGTAGGGCATTTTGTTCCAGCTCATTGTCATATGACCCGGTCCAATTATGAAGCAAACATCCAAACAGCCGCCGGGCTGGAGTTCAGGTCATTATTCTTAGAATTGGTAGTACCGGGTCGAGCAGCTTTGGAGAATCAATTGTTTCGAGGCAAAACTCTGACATTTGGCGTATGGAATAGACAAAAATACATTCTATTCAAATCAACTAGGGCGTTAAAATCATAGTGAATATGACTTAGCGTCCTAGTCTGCTTTACATTGTCCTCGACTATACCGACACTTATCTACGGGCTAGTTAGCAGGCAAATGCGTTATTTTGTTACAGTCAGGTTAAGTATTTGATAGCTCTATTAGGAGATAATAATTATTTATGTGTTTTAATAGTAATTTGTGTGGGAGTAGGGAAGCACATTCTGTATAGATAAAAACGAAGCGAATGTTCAAAGTAGTTCAGAGTGAACTAAATCCTTTGATGTGGATAGCAGCACGCCCAACACGGGCGTATTATTTTAATAACGTTCTGTGAAGGTACGCTGTGATGGCGCATGGCGGCGCGAACGAATCTCAAGGTTCGTTCGACCCTGAACGGTTTGGTTTTCTAGGTAACGCAGGAGAGAGGTGGCGAGAGCCATACACCACGCCTCCACTGGCAGATCCTGCCATGCCGTCTCAAGGAGAAACAACTACTGTACAATATCTTGGAAAAAAATTAAATAGACCAACGAATAAAGAAAACGATGACGGTATGCATAGTATAAATTTGTAGTATTTAAGGATCTCTTTTAACTTTCAAGTTTTCAATCCAACTCTATTTTATTTGCACGATTTTGGCCATTGGTAATTTTATTCAATCATTCTTATTTTGTAAATTTGCCCCATCAGCTTAAGGGGTATTTACGGATCACAAGTTGTTGCTGTGATCTGTCGCCATTTCATCCATTCTGCGTTGATCGAGCAGGCTTAGAGAAGCGGCAAATTTTCTATTTCTACAAACGCTTACGCTTCGAAATGCAAAGAAACTGTGACTGTGACTTGAGAGTTTGTTAGATAATGTCAATCTCATACATTTACTTTTATATTCTAATGGTGTTTACGAAATTAGAATGCCTTGTCTAACCCCCTTGCCCCTTGCACTTCACATCACGGTCTCTACCACTACTAAAAACAATATCTACAATTTCTTTTCTTTTACAGTTAAAAATTATGAGTTCTTCGTCTACATGAGTGTTGGCATCATAACATTTGTCATCATAATACTCGTCACTGTCGCAGTCCGCTGCTACTTTACCAGAAAAACCAAAGAGAACGCCAAAAACGGTGAGATGTTCAGCCCTGAAGCACCGAACGTCTTCAACGATGCCTCATCAGATGTAGACAACGATGTCGAAGTCAGCCACATCTCTGGAACTTTCTACGACCCAGTGCATCCAGATATGATACTGTACAGAGATGTAGACGGGACTAGGAACACGCTGAGAGCGATGAGACCTCTGTCCACGATATACCCCAGCGCTGGTCCAAGAATGTACGGGACCGTCGACTATGTACCTCCTCAGCCGAGAGAGTTCGGACAGTTTACAAGGAGCAGAAGTAAAGAGGAATCTCAACCAGAATCGATGACGAGTCCAAAAAGTCTGGGAGCTTATTCAACCTCACAGTTCTATTATGGTTGACTTGCATGATGTTAGTGATGCATATCATTATCCATTAAGTTCAGTGGAATTGACGTTTATGTAGGCGATGAACTGACTCTCTCACACACGTGTGTGTACAAGTCAATATTTTGTACATCTTGTAAGTAACATAAATATAATAGAAAATAGATGAGAGTAAAAATATGTTGTCTCAAAATGTTCAACGATATTTAAAACGAGTTGATAGCTTATAAAGCTATAAAATTAGAATGTACTTTTGCTGTGAAACTTAAATTAAGATTGTAAGTACTCAATTATAAGAAATTATGAACTGTACTGCCATTTCTTATCTTAAAAAGTTATTTTGTTAGCGATAAGAATGATGAATACCAAAATTGCTTGTAATTTTGTCTTCTGTACAAAATTGTATTGTTCAAACTATTATTAAAATTGTAAAAGTCAATTTATCGAACAGTAAATCTGCACAAATAATAAACACTTTATAAAATAACAATAATAAATAATAAATTATTAGGTGATATTCCGTTGTCATGAGCAAATCATGATCTTTTCTATAAGATTGACAATTATTAGTGACGATAATGACCATAATCATTATTGTTGTGCAATTCAAAAACATATATTAAGTTATTTTTAGCTGTAGGTAGTCGTCTGTTAAATATGGTCGTGCTCTAAAATGGCGGATATTTACATGGATGAGGCCTTATTTATTTTAGTTTTATTTTAGTGATTATTATTGTGTACTATGAAAATATATTATGTACTTACAAAACACTTGTATGTGAAGTAAAAACCATTGATAAAACCAAAATAAGTAGAGAAACGATTGTTTTCTATCCCAACCGAGAGTTGCCTAGTTGGTTTATCTCACATGTCTTCTAATATAAACAATAATGACAGACTGGGAACCAAAGAAAGCTCGCAATTTCATTAAAAAAACCTTATTTATATTGTTTTTTATAATAAAACATTTATAAAATAATACAGACTATCTATCATGGCAAGATTAATTCAGAGGTCTGTGCTTTCCTACATGTCCTAAAAAGTATAAAATAATGGCGGATTGGTAGCTCGCGATTTGAAAAATAAGATATTTTAAGTGGCAAATCCGCAGTTCGTTATAATGTAAATATTAGTTTATGTATGTGACGCCACTCACGCCACTTTGATCCGCCCCGCGCCACACTAACTTAATGTGCATGTACACAAATGCTACACTAATATTACATGTATAAGTTCGCGAACGCTTGTGAAATGTCCAACATGTGATGTAGTTTGCGGTTGCCAACGGAAAATCACCTTTATTATCATGCATATCAATATCAGCACTTATCATTGCGTCTGTGATTAAATCTGTAAAAAGCTTGAATGTTTATTAAGTTTTAAATAAATCTTTTAAAAATGTTTTTTTTTAATTTCTTGCCCCATATTGATGAAACGCAAGAGTTATGATCGTAACATTAGCTACAATGTTTTTTTTTTCTTTATAAAAAAATCTAGTAAAAGAATATATTTTTTTGCCGGAATGAAGTAGCCGGAGTAGCTACGCCAGCTACTTTTATACATTAAATTATTCAATACACAGAGGTTTACTGGATGAATACGGAAATAATTTAAATTACAAACATAATTGTAATTTAAATTGTCAGACTTAGGCAGAATTCTATAATATATTTAGGCTTATGTGAGGTGTATTATTACCACAGTCTCATATAACTCTTTTCTATGTACTTACTAAACCTAAGCTGTATGCCCGTCATATTTTTAATCTATTATTAGCTGCACCTGTATGCATGTTTGTTTGTTTGTTTGTAACCGACTCTTTTGGAATTGATTTTGAGCCACTTCAAACGGTCAGACTTCATTCAAACTTTGTAGACATATCGAGGACCGATGACAATACAATAATTTGAAGCGTGTTTTTTAGTTTTTAATCTGTAATTATTTTACATTAAGCCAACTCGCCTGACGTTATGAAACGGTTTGGCCGAAGATGGATCTTGACAATCTTAATCATTTTGCTCTTAAATGCCTGTATATTTTAAACCGTAGGCGTAGTGGACGCGATTTTTCAAGACTATACAAAGTTAAATTGCGATGAATTTATCAACAAAACCAATTAAAACATATTTAGAGTGAACCTTCTCTCTAACTCGCTTATTGGTAATGTTGGTTAAAATTACTTTCCTTTATATTACTTTTGTTCTATAAAACCAGCACACGTTTTCTATGGTATACATTTTTCTTTGTTCTGGTATGAAAACATCCTACGTGTCCTTTAGGTATCCACCAAGTGCCGAACTTTGAGCATCACGACGACGAGGACGTAAGTTCCATTAGTATTATTTCAATCGGCCGGAGCACCTCGGCATATATTTCACCGGCCAGTCGGAAAGTGTCCGGACGTCCGGCACATCCCTGCTTGTAACAGTTCTCGCGGTTTACTCCGTTACTCATGGTCATTACGGCTTCAGCGGCGATCGCTCACTGATGGGCCACTTAAAAATTTAAAATTTCTTTAAGCATTTCTTTCTAAATATCTGACGACCCTTCTATTTTTTTAAAGATAAAGATAAAGATAATTTATTTGCATACAACACGAGAATTTTATACAATAAGAGCATAAAAGATGTTACACTAAATTTAGTCGCTTAAAATCATGTTGTGCCGATTAGGCGTACAAATGTCAGGTAGACAGCATCATGCACATGCGAAAAATTTAAAAATAATAATTATTATTATTTGTTATTAGATTAATACACATACCAAAAATATATGAAATATGACAAAGCAGAAGCAATAAAAGATACACATAATTTCAAAAACAATAAAACAATAATAAGTTTGCCTTGCCCGCTAGTTCACATGATGGTAACTGTAAGCGACCATTGCAGTCTACGATAATGCACGCTTGCCTATTATACACTTGCTAATTCAGGTGCGATAAAGCTGAGATATGTAAGTTCGATGAAATGCAATATTATTTAAGATCTTATAAACTCGGTGTATCAATGCAGCCAGGAAGCTGGCACAGGAACTTTGTGATGGCAAACTACCGAATGGAAAACTGCGGACTCATCTCATCTCTTTCGTCTCCAGTCACCATAAACTTAAATAAGTATAAATAAGTCTTAATTATTTTGTTTTATACAATGTAGGTTTGCGCTTGACCGCCAAGTCACCTGATGTTAAGCGAATAAATTTAATGTAGTCGTAGATAGACTTGCTCACCTGATGTGATCAAAATTTGAAATGAAATAAAATTAATTTTCAACTGTTTTCGTCTAATATATCTCAAAGCCTCGAGTCGACAGATTACGACCGGCTTGTGTGACCATTGATTACGACCGGCTTGTGTGACCATTGATTACGACCGGCTTGTGTGACCATTGATTTTCTATATCAGATCAAGTCATAAATGAAGAAATCTGTATACGAACGAAACTGACCGATATAGAACAGTGGAGGTTGAAGTGAGAGAGCCATGCCCAGCAGTGGACTTCTTGTGATGGAGTGACGATAGTTTAATTAGCTGTGCTGAACTTTATAAAATAGCAATGCATACTACATAAGGGATGTTTTTTTTGACTCTACTGCATCTTGTGGGTTATTGTTGAATATGTCTCTTAAAATAAGACTAAGGTTCAATATATAATTTTTTTTCCGCCCACCTGTGTGTCAAAAGTGCCCCCCCCCCCCCCCCCCTTCCCATGCATTTCTGAACTATTAGACATAGAAATTCATAATTAGGGTTATTAATAATTTTAATGTCAATTACAATTACATATAAAATACTTTCAATGGAAATAGTTTTCAATACTCTGTGATTACAACTTTACGACATCTATTATGTTTTTTATTGTAACTTTATATATTATTTGTGTTCTTTTGTTGTTCCCATTATAGTGGCGTATAAAAATAAAACGTTTTTTTTTCTTTCTACCTTTATATAATATATATATATATATATATATATATATATATATATATATAGCGATAAATATGTAAAACACTTAAGTCATTATAGTTACAGAGGTCATAGACCTTTTTCGCAAAGTAGTCTAAACAAACAACTATACAAACAATACTCGCCAAGTAGTTTACTTTTAGATTACACCATTAGCTATGGATCCCTACTATGCGTGGACATGGTCGACATGGTCTTGGTTCTCTCATTATTTTTGTAGTAGTATATATAAGTGATTAACTATAAATATAGGTTTTATAGTTATTTTGTTGTATAGATACGTAATAAATGCACGTAAACAAGTAAAAAAACACGGCTATAATAAATACTTGAATCTAAGGCTAAGCTGGCTAGTGAAAAGCTTGGCATCATTAATAAGGTTAGGCGATACTTCTCACCGGGACAACTGCTGCATCTGTATCAGGCACAGGTCTGATCGTGTATGGAGTGGAGTACCTACTGCTGTCACCTTTTTGATGGATCAGCCAAGTATCAGCTGGAAGCTTTAGAATCAGTGGACCGGCGAGCTGTGAGGTTAATCGGTGACGATAAACTAGCTGCTAAGAAGCTACTTAGTCTCGAGCACCGCTGTAAAGTAGCATGTCTGTCTATTTTCTACAGGATTCATATCGGGGAATGTGCGCAAGAGCATCACGACCCAATTCCACCCTCCCCATTTCACCACAGAACTAGCAGAAAATCGACGAATTCCCCATTTCTCGCTGAAATGCCAAAAATCCGTACTCAGCGACATCGATCTACATTCCTGTTACGTACTGCACAAGAATAGAATTCTTTGCCGCCATCTCTGTTTCCTGAGACCTACAATCTTGGAATGTTCAAGGCTAGAGTGAAAAGATATCTTCTAGATCGACGAGCTCCATCGTCGGCCACACCGTCACTTAACACCAAGCGAGTTGGTGGTCAATATATGATCTATCATGCATAAAAAATACTTATTAGTATTATTGTTGACGCAGATTGTAAACAAAAAACTAACCAAACAAACATTATTCATTCAAAATAATAAATTGAAATTCTCATCTCTGTTGCCGACTACGTTATCAAAAGTTCCCATCGTCATTAATATACAAGATATATTATATATATATTTACGTACCTATGTAAGTATGTGTACTTAAAAGCGTCAAAAAAAGGGAAACAGTTACCCGATAATCCAAAAACAAATAAATACCCGCAATATGAAGGAGTCGGAGCGGACTCGTAAGTAAGTATTCATAGCGCGCCGCGCGCCTATCATTTCCTATCTATTGGTTTCTCTTTCGGATTTACATTCATAGTACAAAAACAAATGGATCCTATAACGATAAATCACTAACCCTTAACGACATGGAAAGAGGCCAAATGGGCCGGATTTTTGAATCGATTACTAGAAAAGGAAACGAATAGCTTCCTTCAGGAATCACTAGCTTCTATTACGGTCTTTATTTAGTACGGTTTTTAAATAACATGGGTTCTGCTAGAGATACTTGTTTAAAAAAAAAACTGATAACTCAAATAACTAAGAATCTTGAATTAAATATAGGTACGTACAGTTTTTGAAATGTACGTGACTATATATAGCAATATCAAAAAGATGGATCTATGTACTAAGTATCTATGCTGATCTTGCTAAATTAAATGGTTTTCGATTCGTTATTAAAGGAGACATACACTACATTATGAAGTCACTGAAAATCTGAACAAGTATATATATTAAAATAATGTAAAATATACTAACTTGCGATTTCGTTACGTTGTTAATTTTACGTTTTATTTGTGAGAAAGTATGCGTAAAATCGCTGTGAAAGTTTATAAACGCGAATTCTTTAGAATCATTCTAGTAAAATTACTTATTTATTACGAAATAGTTCGTTGGCGGTTACGAAATAAACGTATTATTTTATTTTTGCGAGAGTCGTAGTATTATTAATATAAGAGAAAATAGCTTGACACCCAGGGGTTGAACACGAATCTAACAACATCTCGCACATCAAAATCGATCAAGCCGTTTAGACTATAGAAGCTAATATAGAAACATACATACTTACCCACATACATAAGTACATAATACATGCATATATGTATACAAACATACATATACTCGAAAAACGTAACTAACCTCCTTTTTACGCAGTTGGATAAAAACCAAACCGTAAGCCTCTCCGGTTATAGCTATTTATGATTCCAATCAGACAAAAATATAATTATAATTAATAAAATCAGTTAAGTAATGTTTAGAAGTAGAAAACAGTTATCTCCTTGATTTATCTAAAGAAGTGACGTACATTTGCAGTTTGCTATAAACTCAACTACAGGCGTTAAGCAACGTCATGAGTTTTAGCACGCATTTGAGCACTTTGATCTAGACAAATACCTCGATTTCCGAAACAATGTTGAACTTGAGAGGTTCCTGAGCTACTGCAACATCGTCGATTGAAACTGTTAATTGCAATCAAGTTCCATAGTACAAGCTTTGCTTAGTTTGGGATAGATGGTGTTCTCTGAAATGTCCATATTTATTTAAATTTATACACGGGTCTAGCCCAGACCTTTGAAAGGCATCAGTGGGGCCGGAACCAACACTGAGATACCTTTTTACAAATGTATAATAAAAAATACAGATTGGATGGACTATGGATGGATTACTGTACAATATGGAGTTTATCAGATCTTGGCTATTAAGTATAATGAAGTGTTAGTGACTTAAAAACTAGGCTATAGGCTGATGCTTTCACACAGCAAGTGAGATGAAGTACTTCTGTGTGAGAGCACCAGGATGAGAAAATAGCTAGGCAGGTCATGCAAATATACCTAGGCAGATGATAGCTCGCCACCCACTAAATGGTACCCCCATAGTGGCGTCGCATATTGGCGCCGGAGAAGCAACATCGGTGCGGGTGGCTAAGGGTGTCGAGAGGTGTGCTGCGCTTTCACTAAACGCTACTCGCGGCGATATGCCCTTTAACACTTCCACCACTTCCTTCCTAAATCTGTCCGTTTGAGAGCTACGATGTCAAGCAAACTTATAACAACGCCTTTTGCATCGCCAGAGATGAATACACAGCCGTACAAACACATAATAATGTGAGAAAAATTAGCCAGTTATGAAATTAAATGTAAATGTTTCGCTCAGTCAATTATATCCTAACTTTATGCAAATATCAACACGTTTTCTAACATAAATTTTCAACTTTTTATTCAACACAAGAATTACTTAAAATGTAACAAGAAATATCTTCACCGGAGATTTTAAGAGTTTTGCTAGCTTTATCTTGGTGTGAAATACGCAAATTTCTATACTTACTTACTTTACGACTTGAAATCCTGAAGTCTTGAAACTTTTTATACAGATATAATTTTTTAAGTTCTTGGAAACTTTAAGTTTTGTCTTGGTTTTGGCATAAAGTCTTTGTTGTTTGATGAAAATACCTACTCGAATTGGACGTCATAGTACCCTGTGGACGTAGCTTAACAGCTGTTAATTATGTAGAAGGTCGGTCTACGATCTTGATGTGTCACAGGAATGGAATTCTTTGCCGCCTTCTCTATTTCCTGAGGGCTATCTTGAAATATTGAGATTAGAATGAAGGTATATTTTTTTTAGATTGACGAGCTCCATCTTCGGCATCAAGCGAGTTGGTGGTCAGATCAATAGTAGATCCATTAAATGTAAAAAAAAGTCAATACCACTTTTTATACCGAGTACAAACAGTATATGGGCGATTCGCACCGCGGTTCGAATCACATGCGGTGCGAAACGCCGAAGTACCCTTATAATTTATTATTTTTCAAAACTTGTATATTTTTCGAGTGTGCTATTTATGAAATTTGTACAAATAGCATATCAGTATAGTGTACCTGTTTTATAAGAACGAGTTATCAATTGATCGAGTGAGCAAAGCGAACAAATGTCTCTGCTTCAATTGGATTTTCTGTGAAAATTAAAAAATTAAGTTTTTTATGGATGTTTTTTTATTGGTGTCGTGTACATTTATTAACCAATCATTATAAAACGTGATGTGAAGGTTCTACCTACAGTTCTATAGATTATAAAACGTGATGTGAAGGTTCTACCTACAGTTCTATAGATTATAAAACGTGATGTGAAGGTTCTACCTACAGTTCTATAGATTATAAAACGTGATGTGAAGGTTCTACCTACAGTTCTATAGATTATAAAACGTGATGTGAAGGTTCTACCTACAGTTCTATAGATTATAAAACGTGATGTGAAGGTTCTACCTACAGTTCTATAGATTTTTGTCGTCGGGGTTTTTGATTATATTGTTATTTGCCCTAAAAAGGGAAAAGTTATGTAGACCATTTTTTTACCAACATGTAAATTTTTCAACAAAATTTTCAACAATTTTCCTCTTAAAAATTATATTTTTACTACTAAAAATATAATTTTAAGAATATAATTTAAGTCTACACTTAAATTACTATTTATGTTTGTATACAATCATAAAATATGTATTTTACGAATGGGTTGTTTAAAGTACATAATCAACACAATAACTAAAAACAAATCTAGAATTTGGGTCAAAAGCACGAAAAACGCGTAAATATAATTATTACGTTACATTTATTTGTTTTCTTTTGTACTACAAATACGTCTGGAAACTTTCAAACGACCGGAAAAGCTAGAATTCACTGACAAGAGAATTACTCTTGAATTGATGATCAATTTATCTAAAGTAGGTAGAGGGCTAATTGTCAATTTATCACAGTCACTATAGACCTACAATACAAGTAGTCTTCAGAGATATTAGAATGGCTCAATTCATCTCTCACAGTGGGAACAGTTCCTAAGGTTGAGCCTTGCGACGGGAAACTTCTAGAAAGGCTTATGAGTTGGGATGGTGTTGGTGGTGCCACGTGCCTGGAATTAAAGCTAACGGCACCTAGCTCGGCGACGGACAGAGAGAAGATATTCTAAATTGGAATATTATTTTGATATTATTTTGTGCTATTCTTACACAAAACAGTAATAAGTATACCAAGTTATGATTTATATGTACTAACGCACTTATATTCCTTGATAACAGTATCAATATTATAACAAAAACATAATAACAGACTGTAGAAAAGCGGTTATTGCTGTCTAACTTACGATTTCGCCTGGCTCGCTCATCTCTGGTGGATACGCAACCTAATCCCCAAACTTCGATTCGACGTTCAAAGCGTGTCGCTAACTTGAACAGAGATAGAGATACAGCTGCTAATATTATCTCTTTCGAAGAAAGCGGCACGCTAGGACCGTCGAAAAGTCAACCTTGATTATAATCAAATATCTCCGTGAAAGGTCGAAATACTTCGACGACTTAAATATGTAGATTACTTCAATACAGACGAAATGGTATTTTGTCAATACCATATATTTTTAATCCAGCGTGCACAGACTCTCACCGCGACCTCACTTACGAGTCCCACAACCGGATCGAGCACCGAGGTTCTCACTTAGCATAATGTATTCAGGGATCCAATATTGTGAGCAAAATAGTTTTGATACAACTATAAGTCGCTTGGACACGGCGCTCTTCGCTTTCTGCTCGCTACTCCCCGCTCTCGCTCGTCGTCCCCCGCTCACTTGTTCACCTCCGTTCATCGCTCTCCGTTCATCGCTCGCCGTTCATCGCTCTCCGTTCATCGCTCGCCGTTCATCGCTCCTCGTTCATCGCTCGCCGTTCATCGCTCCCCGTTCATCGCTCGCCGTTCATCGCTCCCCGTTCATCGCTCGCCGTTCATCGCTCCTCGTTCATCGCTCGCCGTTCATCGCTCCCCGTTCATCGCTCGCCGTTCGTCGCGAAGTCGTTATTAGGTGAGAAATCAGACGAGTTAGCGCAAACCTATTACTATATAAAAATATTTTTAAAAAAAACGCGACAAAGCGACGTAATGCGATGCAATGTGACAAGAAGCGAAAATGTCAATTAGTGCCTAGAAGTAGCAAGTGGCCTACGTTATCGCGTTGACCAATGTTCAACAAAAAGTAATAAACAACGAGTAGCATCGTATCGCATCGCATCGTCGCTTTGCGTCGCTCATCTAGGACAACGAGTAACTGCTCGGGCGTGACGCAGGTTGCGTGTTGAATTAGAAATGTGAGGATAGAACTTATAAGTGTTAGTTTGTTTGCGAAAACTACTTTGTGTTTAATTGTTGTAACTGTGGTAAAGTTGACTTTTATCCGACTACCCAAAAAGAAAGATAATATTTATTGGACGACACATAAAGAGCTAAATGGATTGGAATACCTATGGCATAGACATAATAAGGCTACAAACTTACAAACGCTAAGAGTTTCTCTGATATGAACAAAAAGTTCAAGTTTCACTGAACGTAGATCTATCGTTAAAACTGTGTTGTTGTCAACCCCGGTCGCAGGCGCAAGGCAGCTAGGAGCCCTCCGTCATGGTGTGGGGGTCGAGTAGCCGCACAGCTTGTGTTGCGGCCTAGCAAACACCGGTACTGGCGTAGCTTAGCAACGCCAGCAGTCACCACACGCGGCCGGCGAATTTGCTGCAACTCGGAGTGTTTGAACGTTACAAATACGATTTATGTGACGAGATGCATGTATGCTCTTAAGAAACTTTCATAGCATAATATGTGTCAATGTGTGTGTGTATAGCTCAAATATCAACAATTAATAAAAAATTGTCAACTGCGAGAGAAGCTTACATAAATAGTTGTTGAAATAACGAGAACTTTTTGTGCGAGAACTGCGAAATAAAACCTTATGGATCCCATAAAAAGAAACTAAAAATGACAAACGAACATAGATTAAGAATTGTTCGCTCAACTCAATAGATAGAATGTATGGTGGTTCACACCATGCCCACTATTTATTGCCAAAAATATATAACGTCTCGTCTTCTATAATTCTGAGAGCGCTTAGCTAGCGACGCCGTAATATATACTAAATACAGGTCCAGTTGTTACAACATGCTCCATCCTGACCGCACGTCACGTGCATTCCCAGCTCGTGTGTGTGACTAAACCATAGACTCGCAACGGACGGGAGATATTCTCTGACATTAATCAGATACTCAGATAGGCGTAGCTTGATCCTCTATTATGCTGGGCTACGTACATACTGTACATTATTGCTCTCTAACAGTTTGCCGCTATCTCTTTGTGGTGCAGTTGAGTTTGTGTTGGAATGGTTTGCTCTGTGACAAATGAATGTTTACTTTAGTGCATTACCTACGTTGTGATAACAGTAACTACGCGTATAAGAAAAATAACTGATTTCTAAACAACATTAATTTCGGACATTATTAGAATAATGAATGGCTATATTTTATTTTTATACATTAAATAGCCCTACGTCTGAGCACCAACTCAGCTGATGGTAAGCGATGGTGTGGCCGAGGATGGAGCTCGTCGATCTAGAAGCGTCGATCAACTCTAGCCTTAAAATTTCCAAAATTGTAGTTCTCAGGAAACATAGGCGGCAGGGATTTTCACTTCTGAGCAGTACGCATACAAAAATGGGAACCTAAATCTTTGTGTATGATTTTTTTGCATTTCAATGAGGAATCGGTGGTAATGTGCCGACTTTCTGCTTGTCTTGTAGTGGAATGAGTAAGTATGTAATTTTGAATTTGAATTGTAGTTTTTAAATTTATAAGAATAGAAAAAACAAAAGCCTTTGTTCTCAGCTATAATTATATAGAAAAACAAAAAAAAAATATGATTATGTAACGTAATTAAATTTAATTATGTACGTTACGTAATTAAAAGTAACGTACATAATTAAATAACAAAACATAAAAAACCCGTCTCATTGAAATGAAAGTTAATGAAAAGATTGATTAACAAACAGAGAATGATTTAAGCCAACAAACAGCGGTCCGTCCCTGCCCTGTAACAACCGTCGTCTCGTACAGGGCGCCATCACGTGCTCGTACTTACGAACTGTAAGTACTTTCCCACGGCATAAACCCTTTACACACTACATTACACTGTACACAATCCCATTACAAAGTACCATCTACGGCGTGAGTACTCACGAGTGTGTCGTTACCCCGTGAGGGTAGTTTTAAAATTTCGCTGACGAAGTTTCATGTCGTGTTATTTACGAGATGGATAGACTTAGGTTTGTTATCTCAATTTTACGGTTGATATATTAGGTATTATAAAGAAAACTCCTTGTCTGAACTTTATGACGCTTTATTATTACTTATAACACTGCACTTATTTCACTGCACTGAGCGGTCTGACGCTAAGACCGCCTTTTTGCTACCGAGTTACGCCGCGACTACTTTTTCGAAGGGCCGCTCGCGCTCGTCCGCCCGCGATATATCCCCTCCCCGGAATTACAACATCACGCCATCATCCGGGGTAGCGTTCATTCTGTTCGATCACCGTTCTCCAGAGTATATAAATTAAGAAAATAGCAGTGCTGCCACTCCGCAACACTGAAAACACCGCACACCACATACAACAAATATTCAAATCATGACACTCGGCCATCCGCTTTTGTGCAACGTCCCGATGCACAACAACTCTCTAAAAGCAAGTCTGATTAATCATATCGAACCCTTTGGACTCCTTAAAGATTTGCTGCAAAATAAAATAGTTAAACAGTAATTATTATGCTAATTTTATAAAACTACTTATGGCACACTAAACTTTGTAGTATACGTTGTCGTAACTAGTTATTATTGTAGATACAAGTAATCATGACACTCGGATTCGTTTTTAAATATGACAATTATTTTATGTTTATTCTAGCTGGTCTGGGAACCGGAGGCTTCCTATTCGTGTGTAAATGTACACTATGCAGATAAATCATTGTTGTACAAATATGTTGTACGGATCGAGTATATATTCTGGTATTTCCAGAGGTTTGGTATATAATTAAAAAAAGTACATAAAAACTTATTCAATTCGCATTATTAATTTACTGTCGGTTACTCAATTACTTCCTCCTCTGGCTTAGTGATTGCGAACGGCAGCATCATTATATAAATGTCCCAATGTTGTTGTGGCCACTGAAGTATCATTCTAACCTTGTAGACTTGGACTTGTAGACTTTTTTTTATGAAAAACTCTATAAATACTCCTTTTTGTTCTTCGTCCAAACATTAAAATGACCAACGACAAAGCTTGAATAAAATGAAAGCAAATTTCGTCCAAAAATAATTACACATAAATTCAAATATTTAGATCCAACTCAAACCAGCTCCAGTAATAATTTGGTGACACGAGTACGTTAATTTTGTAAGTGCTCTCATAGGAATCAACATTTTAAACTGAATTTCTGTCATTGTCCTGCCATTACCAAATAGCATTTTAAAATTGTGTAACGTATACTCCCCAAATCCGAGTAATAGAGAATAAGAGAACGGAAATAATTTTCCAAACCCCTTTTTTTTCTTAGCAAGTCGCTACAACCGCATTAATTTCTGTCAAGCTTGTGGATGATCGGCAAAGCACATGAGCAAAATTTTGACAGTTTAGAATGTCAGAAGTATTATTATTTTCTAATCACTAAATTTCATTATCATAGGGACAAATTAGTCACGATAAACTACAGGTAGCTGATCCATTGTCAGTCCTTCACCAAACGTTATTTGACTGGCGTATACCTGTTGCTGTTTACCATTAAATTGATGTACTATTAAGTTGAATCACTTCACATCACAGATGCCCTGAGTTGACATCTGTCGGATTTTAATCTGTTGTTTGCCAAATTCTTCTTCTTAATCGTACACTCTAGTCAGAGTGGTCGTGGTTGCAATGGCGGTGGCTCCTCGCCGTGTCACCGTCACTCTCCAGGCCAGCTGCTCTTCTCGCGATGCTTCTCCATTTCTGCCGGTCGGTTGCATTGCGAGTACACTCTACTTCGGTGGACTGCGTAGCTTTTCTAATGAGGTCGGTCCAACGTGTTGGTGATCGTCCAGGACTTCGCTTGCCTTCTACACGGCCATGCATATGCTGCGATAGGCTCTCCGTCGAGTGCTCTTTTCTTGAGATCTGCGCAAAGAACTTCAGTATTTGCAAATGCCCAGTCGACGATAATCTATCTCGTATATGAATCTCTTTGAGGATAGAGTTGTTGGTTGTTTGTCAAATACGTCATCACTATTTTGATGACACGTTAGCTAGAAAAAATACTGTACACATTACATACTAACAGTACTCAAACCGAGAATGTGGACATATTTATTTTCCCATCCAATATTTATAGTACTGATGTAACAGTAGAGCAGAAATTACTTGACTAGGTTTTAATAAACTTAATTGTAGGTAAAGACTGAGAATGTTTATACACAGAAGCATACTTAATTCCTTTTAGTGCACACCTGAACTAATACTAAAGCATCAAAAGAGAAGAAGCAGGTAATCACTTCCATAAATAAAATTAGTCTCAATATTTGTCTTACTAATTTCTGTTTTTTTTTTTTTTAAAGGTCTATATGATGTCGACTAGTCATATCATAACTGCTCTTGCACTGAGTACAAGCCAGTGGTGATTTTGATAGTTGCCGTTTTATTTCAACTAACAATCATATTTCGGAAACGTTACCAGTCCTATCAAATATTGCTTATTTTTAATGAAGATATTTTTTTATTTATCGATTAATTTTCGTATGCTGGATCCAATACTGTTATATGCTTACCAAAATACTAGATTTATCAAAATGTTCATATGCACGAACGATATTTAACGATATTTATCTAGAACCTAGAAATACTTGAACGCTTTGACAGCAAAAATAGAGGGCCAAATGTTATTACTATCATAAGACCACATGTTTGTATACCTATTTTGCAAGAAATAAATTAATTATGAATATTCGGTTTTTATATTTGACTAATTTTTGAACTCATACACTGTACTTTTACAATAAAACCGCCACCGGTGCAATCTATTTTTGAGGCTACTTTGTTTGAAATATGAAACTGATCAATCAGTTCTCTCTTTGAATTATCTTTAGTTCGTGATAAGAAACTTCGGTCATCGCTTAAATTCAAAGTCAAATTATTTCTTGGGCTTGTAACAAAAGTGTTATATTAGAAAAGCCCTTTTCAAATTAGTATTTTTTTGTTATGTTTGTACTCCAAGCTTTTTCTGTTATAAAATACGATTTAACGTAGTTTTTATTAATTTAGATATAATATATTCTATTTATTTATGTCATTTTTATATCCAATAACATAATAAATAATAAAAGGATGTCGTCAAACTTATGTCAATATTCATAATAATGTTCAAAAGGCCAAAATAGAATAATAAAAAAATATGCTAATCCACTTATGGAAGAAAGTAGAAAATATGATCCGCTGTTCCATTAGAACGAGAATTCAGCAAGATCTATTCTCATCAACTCATTCAAAGCATAAAATGGGTTTCTCTCAAAGAAACGTTTACTACGTACGTTTACTTTCGACTAATAGTTTTGTAATATTATCGAGTGGTTCATTTAACATACAGATTTGTTTATATATATTTTACGATAATTGTCAACGCTCATCACTGCTTACGTCACTGTCCAGCGGACAATTCAACAAAGTGTAGACACTGCTCTGCAGTTGCGAAAAATAACGTGGGTGTTCAAAACATGACATCTAATTACGTTGGCACATACAGATCGCTGACATCTATATATATTTTTATAATAATCCTTAACCGAATAGTATTTTTCGGAAAATGTCTTAGGCTTACTCATTTATCAATTCATGAATCTTATTGATGGAGTAATTTCCATTCTCTCTATAATCTAATAATAATAACCATAATAATTGAGAATCTAATAATTGCAAACAGATTACTCATAAATTTATTCGCTCTAACGCACTATACGCGTTTTATCAAAAGTAAGTGACTTAGTCGATTCTAATTAGTACGTTTCGGAAATTTCAAGCATAATGGCATTTGTCAAAACTCCTCGACACTTCGAGTTGCTATGCTCGTCAAGGTTACTTGCTGCGTGTCCGATCGGTTGATCTCTCATATATGATTTAAATTTTCTCTATGAAACTCGAAACTACATCAAAACTGGAATTATAACGTTATATCATCATTAAAAGTCAGGTGCTCAGGTTCTGGGAAAGTCCGATCAATGATTCTGCTATTCAACGCTTAACATAATCACATTAAAATGATCATTAATCGACTGGATTAATCAAATCCACTAAAATACAAGATCTGTGCACACTCTTGCACACCATATACATATTATACAAAATTTAGTTAATCAAGTTATTTTGGATTAAATACAGTTTGGAGCTTCTACTTTCCTTTGAATAGGCTTGACCTGCTGCAGTTTAAAACGTTCATGGCTGGAAGCTAAGTGTTCCGTGACCGGTTAAAATTATCATCCTGAAACCAAACCTTCATGGTTACAGCTAAAACATCATTGAATAATTGAACTTCAATCTTACAGCTCACTTACATGGTTGCAGCGAGAACATCATCAAATCTTCAAACTTCGACATCGTCAAATCTTCAAACTTCAAACATCATCAAAACTTCAAACTTCAAATATCATCAAATCTTCACACTTCAAACATCGTCAAATCTTCAAACTTCAACTTACAACGCGCCTATATGGCTGCGGCGAAATCATCATCAAATCTTCGAACTTTCCTTACGGCACACCTACATGGCCATACTTCTTTAGAATATTACCCTGCAGCTCACCTACACGGTTGCAGCGATAACATCATCAAATCTACGAACTTCAACTTTACGGCACACATACATGGCACTCTTTGGAACATTTTCCCTGCAGTTCACCTACATGACTGCAGCTAACAAACTCGTAAACACTAAAAATCCTTGAATTTCAAACTTGCAGTAACACTAAGTGTAGTTGTTAACACTAAGAAATGCACTTTAATTTTCAGCACTGTCGAAACTCTGATATCTTAGCGCGGCTTTAAATTCCGCCTCCATGATTACAAGGCGTCAACGGATAAATATTCGCGACAAGTTACCGGTACACAATGGTACTATTTCTGAGGTTATTACATTACATGCCTTCGAAATTCAATTAAGATTTTAAGTCAATCGAACTATGTTATCTCTGTATAATTCAACTTCATAAACAGACTTCTGTATTAAATATTTACGCAGTCAAGTGATACTCTGGTAAATCCATCAATATTGTAGCTCTACTCATATAAAATTTCGTTTGACACACTTATGTGGTTCAAGATCTTACAATAGTTACGTCACAAAGTAGTTATAGTGTTGCAGGTGGAGATACAATACCAAAATTTCGCTTCATGGTATAGCATACTTACACGACTAAAGACAGTGCTACTAGTTGTAGTAGACTAGTTGTCGTACTAGAATATTTTACTTGCGGTACTTTATTAACCTTACAGAAAAACGAACACAGTACAACTCGCCCTAAATGGCCGTAACCGTAAATACAGGATTCCACCAGTGTGCGGCTCTGTACCGCACAGAGTGCAGCATAAATGTATTTCTTGGTGAACTCTTACGGGCAGCACCAGCAAACTGTGCGCGCACTCTATTGGACAAACCGTGAACTTTTGTCGCGCACTCCTTGGTCTCGCGGTGTACCCGCGACGACGCACTCGCACACATGTTTACGCACTAAAAACTGAAAGTAAAGCACATTTCCGAGGTATAAATGTTCGTGTACAAATGTACCGTACAGCACGCATACTAAAGTTACGCACAACTGAGGTGGTGGACACAGGCAATCTACTATTGTGATCAAGTTCGCGCACTGCAAAAGGTCTGCACCAAATTTTTATCAACAAGTGTTCTGAATCTGAACACAATTTTAGTGGAGCCCAACCTTAACAGCTAGATAATAAGCTGTTAAGTTTACCATAATATTTTATTTGCATTACTGTTAGCAATATTCTAGAAAAACTACATTTAGAAGCTCGCTTAAGTCTGCACCAAATTTTTATCAACAAGTGTTCTGAATCTGAACACAATTTTAGTGGAGCCCAACCTTAACAGCTAGATAATAAGCTGTTAAGTTTACCATAATATTTTATTTGCATTACTGTTAGCAATATTCTAGAAAAACTACATTTAGAAGCTCGCTTAATTGGCTGTATTGATGTAGCCCAGTTACCGAATTAAAATATTTTATTCGCAGCACTTTACTAGTCTTCTAGAAAAATAACACACTGCTGATCGCTGACACGGCCACAGACCGATATGCCATAGCCATTGTACTATTAAAAACACTACTCTCACCATCACACCAAAAAAATATTACCTCGCTATGGTTCCTCTGAATGGCTGCAGCATAATCAAATACAAAAAGTAAAAATGGTTCTCAAACAAGAAAAACATATTTTCGTATACTTGTCTCTCGGGATGTTAACGAAATAATTTACTAATGACTTACTTACAACAGACTTCATTTCGTTTAAATTACGATAAAATTATCGGGGAGTAGCCCCAACCACACTATCAAAATTTCATTAGGTTATAATAAAATCGTCGGATTATAATCTTTAATCGCTGTGCTACAATAAAATAATCTGGGAGTAACCCAGATCACATCTCATTGCAGTATCTTAACAGATTCTGTCTACCCGTATTAAGAATATCCCGTTATAATTATTTTAACAACCTGTTTCAACACTTTTAAGATCCATTTTCTCCAATTCGATATGCGTGACAAATTTTTAACATCAATATTCAATAATCGGAGGGTAAAATATAATCTCGTAGGTGACTCACGATTTTACCGGGCTCGGCTCGCAGGTTGATTGCCACTTCTGATATATAAAGAAAACTCCTTGTCTGAACTTTATGACGCTTTATTATTACTTATAACACTGCACTTATTTCACTGCACTGAGCGGTCTGACGCTAAGACCGCCTTTTTGCTACCGAGTTACGCCGCGACTACTTTTTCGAAGGGCCGCTCGCGCTCGTCCGCCCGCGATATATCCCCTCCCCGGAATTACAACATCACGCCATCATCCGGGGTAGCGTTCATTCTGTTCGATCACCGTTCTCCAGAGTATATAAATTAAGAAAATAGCAGTGCTGCCACTCCGCAACACTGAAAACACCGCACACCACATACAACAAATATTCAAATCATGACAGTATGTTGTAGGATTTTAGTAGAATCAGAGTTTTGATTAAATGTCTGGATATGATAATTTTTCTATTAAAAAACCGACTTCAAACGTAACTTACTAAATCCTTCACGATTGTAAACTTTTTAAAGAGACCTCTCTTCACCCGCTCTTTATTTCTTTTGTCAAGAATATGACGAAGATAAGAAGACAAATGTCATTGAATGTCAAATGCTCGTCTTAATTCGAAGATTAGGAAATGTGCAGATGTTTTTACGATAATTCTTAATATTTGACACACTTGCAAAGAAAACATGTAGGCGGAACTCTGCGATTCTATAATCTGACGCAATTACTCAGGAATACAATGAAAATATTTTCATTTTTAGATATTATTTAAAAAGTAATAAAGCGATGTTTATAAAATAATTACGGGACCAACGTGTGAGCTTTCTCTATACACCAATTCAGGAAACACAAAAATTGGTTCTCGAATGAAGGAGTAATTCGTGTTCATACATAAAAAAAAATATACGGTACGAATTGATAACCTCCTCCTTTTTCGAAGTCGGTTAATAAAATGGTGACATAATGAAATCTTGTAAATGTTCGGATTTGCTTAGAAATATGATAGTCGGCCTTACTGATACACGTTGCGTTATGTTTATGTCTCACTTCTTCTCAAAATCTGTGACTTATTTATCTGTGTTTTCGTGTAAATTACACATACCTATTTAATTATGTTTTCATCTTACTAGCTCGTAAAGTTAGGTTTCCAAAGCTAATACTGGCGTGGAAAAGTTCATTTTGCTCCCTAGGGTGGAAAGTAATTTCAAAATTCGAACACGACGGAGCTATACATTTTCAATACAAAATATTTCTAACCTTTTTGTACAATACCTTCACAAAATGAAAACAAATAGTTCGATTCAAAGAGGATGCTCTTAGCTTAAAGAAACACTAAATTTTATATTAAAATAACTTAGAAATTTTGTGTACTTACACTGAAAAAAATAATTAACAGTTAGAGTAAAACAGTTAGTTTTACTGTTTTAGTCCTCCTGTTGATCAATTTTTTTGTTACGTAAACGAGCGAAACAGTTAAAATTACTGTCGGTAATATGTTGCTATAACTGATCAAAACTTTCTCCAACCGTTCAAACAGTTTTTTTTTCATGTTTTTATTCAGTTTCCTCAACGGTGTAAAATAAATAATTCTTACTGAAAAATAAGTTGTTGCAACTGTGTGGATTGGATTTATTTAATGTTACGTACATTAATGAATGTAAATAAAAATGAACAATTTACTTTCTCTTAGCATTTTTTTTAATTTTTACAACCATCTATACGAAAAAAGTATGAATGCTGTGAAGAACAATATTACCTATGCGAGTTGTACCTAATAGAAGAAAAAAAATTAGTAAAAAAAGTTGTATTATTTAATTTTCATTTTCGTACATTTTGTTGAAAATAATGCTTAAAATTAATTAAATAGATACATGAAAGTGAATTCATGTGATTATAATGTAATTTTATGATCAGCAGTAGAGTAGCATACAATGCAGAACAGATCTTTCTACTAAAGGAAATAGGTTAACTAAACATTTTCCTCGCTATGTTAAGATGAAAAATGTTGTGTTGCACTCGGCTGTAAAGTTATTTTATCTCGTGTCTTCTTGAATCCATCGCTACGCTCAGGATTCTACACTAGAACCACTCGCTGCGCTCGTGGTTCAAACCTAGAATCCTTCGCTTGCTCTGGATTCAACTGTCAGACACTCGACGGTAAAATACAACTTTCTAGCCTAGTACAATAAATAATTATTTTTATAATTTTTTGAACATTTTTTTACTTGAGAAATTTTTAAACGCGGATTAATATTATAAAACTTGCAATTGCAAAAAATTGCAATTCTCCTAGATGCTTATTTTGTCATTTTATTTAATTTATAAACTAAGATATTGAACAATTTTAGATCAAAGCAATGAAATCGCCCTCAGTATTCTTTTTATTTCGACTTTTATTTTAATAGGATTTGGTTTCAAATACATACATAATTCATAATTCTACTAATTCATAATGCTTACTAAGAAACTCATTTTTAGGGTTCCGTACCCAAAGGGTAAAAACGGGACCCTATTACTAAGACTTCGCTGTCTGTCTGTCTGTCTGTCTGTCTGTCTGTCTGTCTGTCTGTCTGTCTGTCTGTCTGTCTGTCTGTCTGTCTGTCTGTCTGTCTGTCTGTCTCCAGGCTGTATCTCATAAACCGTGATAGCTAGAAAGCTGAAATTTTCACAAATGATGTATTTCCGTTGCCGCTATAACAACAAATACTAAAAATTCAAAAAAAATAAATATTAAGGGGGGTCCCCATACAATAAACGTGTTTTTTTCGTATTTTTTTGCTCAATATTAAAAACAGTAACAGGTAGACGCTTCAAATTTTCACAGAATATTTACTTATATATTACCTTTCAAAATAAATAATTAAATAACAATAAAGTAAATATTAAAGGGGGGCTCCCATACAACAAACGTAATTTTTAAGCAATTTTTACTCGATCTTAATTAACAGGTAGAAACTTGAATATTTGTAAGTAAATATTTAGAAATATATTAACTATAAAAATAAATACCTAATCTAATACATAAAAACTCACAAAATGAAAATAATCCGTGCATCTAAACGCGGTGCGAGCGCCGCGCCGCGGTGTGGTGGTGGCGCGAGCGCGAGGCGGTTGCTAAGCAACGGCTGCACGGGTAGCAGGGGAGGTAACATCACGGAGCGAGCCATAGCCGCGCGTATTCGCGCGAGCGTTGTCATGCTGCCCGGATGTGTATCGAAAACCTACCTATAAGTTTGCAATTTACTACTTGGAATTTCGTTGATTTCTCGTTATTTTATAAACAGAACTAAACTTTATAGTATTATAGATGATAGTACGGAACCCTTCGTGCGCGAGTCCGACTCGCACTTGGCCGATTATTTTATAACACGTGCAAAAATGTATATTTTACGAAACGGTTCCTACAATGCAATACACAGATATGAAACTTTTATGGAGGCGTTGTTTTATCAAATCTTTGCCACTAGCTCTACTAGTAGACTGCACACAGCGAAGATGAACACTGCGTTATATTTTTGAGCAACGCTAGTACTGGCTCATTAGCACGTGTGTGGCTGTAGAAACATGATATTTACGAGTTCATTTTGTAAAGTACACCTTATGAAGAGGACTTAGTGCTCAATTTTGTTTGAGAGCCTCAAGTCTTGTACGGCTTATGTGAACTTTTAAAATATCCGATTCGATATCTGAGACAGTAAAATAAATTACTATAAAATAGTGCACTAAACGTATCAAAAATGTATATTGTATAGCTATAGAACTTTAAATAATGTACTTACTTAATAATGTAATTAAGTAGCTATCTACTTAATATGGTACTATATACTATAATACTTTGTTGTTGGTGGCATTAAACAACTTGGAGATAAATTTAAAAAAAAAACCGGACAAGTGCGAGTCAGACTCGCCCACCGAGGGTTCCGTACAAACCGTGGTAGATAAAAGGGGGAAATCATATATTTTTTTATATTTTCCTTCATAAACCGAAAAATATATATCGTAAAAATATTTAAAATCCTGTTTTAGCTTATGCCAATGAAGCTCTTTCATATGATACCACACATGATACGGTTATTTCACTATAAAATTTGGACCCTCATTCCTTGCATAAAGACACTATTTTTTGCGATTAAATTAAAATATCTTGTTTTCGGATTTTTTCCTATATGTGTACACATGCACTTAGAACACAATGCTTCTTGCCAAATTTCATAGTTCTAGGTCAACGGGAAGTACCCCATAGGTTTTGATTCCCTTGTGAGTGTCGAAATATGCATTCGGCCGTAACTTTTTTTACGAAAACAGAGAAATTTGATTCTTTCTGCAGCAAGAGACTATGGATCTGCGTATATGGTTTTAATTTCAACACGATACATTCACGCGTTCCCGAGATAAAGTTCTAGACACCCGGACGGACGGACAGATGGACAACAAAGTGATCCTATAAGGGTTCCGTTTTTTTCTTTTGAGGTACAAAACCCTAAAAATAAATAAAATGGCATATATAAAAATAAAGAGGAGAACCATAGCCAACAGATCAACATTTTACATACTAAACATTTGAGCTTGAATTATTAGTACAAGCAATTTTTGTAAATTTTTAAAAAGCTGTTTTTGCTGCTTTGGTGGACAAGCGGAGCCTTAAATTTTAAAATTATACATTAATTAGTAAAAATATTCACAAAAACACAATAATTTAGAGGGATAAAATATAAAAATTGTGGGTTCAACTTCACGGCCCTCTAAAAGGTCTTAGAAACCACCGGATAATAAATAAACTGATCCAAACTGGATAAAAACTAACAACTCTCAACGAGTGCAGATATCTCTTTCACGCATCACAACATTTTTAAACATATAAATTAATTGATTAGGGGTATTAAAAAAGTGACAAATGAATTTGTTTGTTTCAATAGGAGAAATATTAAAGATAAAGTTTATCTTTGATATCTTGTAAATTGGCTAAGGAGTATGAATATATATCTAATTATGTATTTTCAGTACTCTCCAGTAAAACTGATATCTGGTAGGCTATTCACAGCTTGTTGGATTCAGAATAGGGTGGGAAACTTATATCTCCATCTCTGTCGTTCTGTATGGAAATGACAGAGATGAATGTATACAAATGAATGTTTATATGATGATGGTATACAAATACATATACCGACAAGTTGTTGATAGGAGTAGGTACTGAATAGAACTTATTAAATTCTAAATAAACAAATTCATTTCTCAGTTTTCTAATATCCCTAATAAAATAATGATTTTATATGTAGCTGTGCGTGTAGTTTTTGATACGGTTGTGAGGCGTTGTGAGTGGGTGGACGAGCGCAGTAGACGACGAGCACACGACGTCGTGTCGCACCGTGTGACGCGGCGCAGACCCCGCGCCCCGCTCTGACAGAGACTAGGTACAGAACGGCGCCGAGTGGAAAAGCTTTCCCTGATATTCAGTGGCGACGTGCAACGGACTCTTTATTAACAGTTTACGATCGGCTGCTACGTGTCGATGCCGTGTACCTACTCCGCTCGATCTCTACACTGTTGCGCGGGATATCGTATGATTTAAACATTCACACTTTTATCTGTTTCTCGTGACGGCTTTGAATCGATTTGTGTGAATACCTTCGGGATTGGGGATTCGTCTGCTGTGAATGTATTCATAGTGGTTTCTTCTAGATTGTTAATATATGACGAATATATCGTTTATAGTTTGTTAGCTTAGTTCGATGCACTTATAAATTAAGCTGTTATATTTCACCCGCCCATTGAGTAATGACAAATAGTGATGATGATGACAATGACAATGACAAACCTTTGTCTTATGACAAACTAAATTTCGTAACAATGATCGATTCAGCAGTTTGATAATAAAAAGGTAACAAACAGACAGATATACCAATAGATGTACTTTCGCTTTTAAGTATTAGTTAAGATACCTACTTTAATGAGAATGGAAATAGTTATTTATTGTACTAGGCTGGAAAGTTGTATTTTACCGTCAAGTGTCTGACAGTTGAATCCATAGCAAGCGAAGGATTCTAGGTTTGAACCACGAGCGCAGCGAGTAGTTGTAGTGTAGAATCCTGAGCGTAGCGATGGATTCAAGAAGACACGAGATAAAATAACTTTACAGCCGAGTGCAATACAAAAATTTTCATCTTAACGTAGTGAGGAAATTTTTTAGTTCGCCTATTTTCTCGAATAGAAAAATCTGCTTGGCATTTATGCAACTTTACTGGACCTAAAGTAACATTATAATCACGTGAGTTCACTTACATGTACACATTTCATTAATTTTGAACATTATTTACAACATAATTACGTAGTACAAAGTTTTTTTTTAATCTAGTTTTTTTTCTATTAGACTCTTGACACAACTCGCATAGTAAAATCAGAAATCAGAAATCAGAATTTTTATTTTGTTGAACATGGTAGTATATCACATATTACAAAATAATATACAAGATGGATTTTTGAAATGTTGTTACACATGTCCATGCCCGACGAGGCGTACACACTATGCAATCAGAATTATGATTATCAAACCAATGTCATTAACGTCAGTAATATTCTTCTTTACTCATCCAAACCTTTTTTGTGTAAATGGTTCTAAAAATTCAAAACACTGCTAAGAGAAAGTAAATTGTACATTTTTATTTACATTTTACGTAAATATACAAAATGTCTAAGTTATTTTAATATAATATTTAGTGTTTCTTTAAGCTAAGATAGCAACCTCCTTGAATCAAACAATTTTTTTTCATTTTGTGAAGGTATTATACAAAGAGGTTGGAAATATTTTGTATTGAAAATGTAGAGCTCCATCGTGTTCGAATTTTGAAATTACTTTCCACCCTAGGGAGCAAAATGAACTTTTCCACGCCAATATTAGCCTTGGAAACCTAACTTTACGAGCTAGTAAGATGAAAAATATATTGAATGGCGTTTTTTTTTTTTATAATATCTATATAATAATATAATCTGTAGTATTTATTATCAACGTCTAAGAAATATTTTACATTTATATGTTTATGACACATAAAAACCGAAATCTATCTTAAAATTTATTATATATATCAAATCTAAAAAAATCGCGTATCTCTTCGTATTGCCTATAATATAAAGCATAGTGTTTCAGCATTTCTGCTCCGAATAACAATGGATACAGGGCAGGAACGCGTTTTTGCGCCAAGGATAAACAGAAACCAAAGGAGAGAATATCTACCACTTTGTTGGTCTCGCCAACTATGCAAAGTTTCCGCAGATTCACAAAGTTGCCGCAGATTCACAAATTTGCCGCAGATTCACAAAACTTAAACCTTGTTTAGAGCTCGAACAAAACAGTTTCTACAGCACTTTTAAAAATTGCATTATATTTTCACAACAGCAAAATTTTCGGTATTATGTTGTTCATAATTCAATTCATAGTATGGGTACTTTATAAAACTCAACGTCTGTATTATGTCGCAACTAACTTACTAGCCGTTTAATTAACAGCCGAACCTATTTGATAAGTGCTCTTCAACTAGCTTCCCGAATGATATAGCGTCCAATACAACATTTCAGTAACTGGCTGGCCGAGCCTTGGCCATTCATAGCGTGCCCATGGTGTTGGCAATATCAAGTCTCAATAGTAGGTTAGGCTTAAACTGCAATAACACACTGCCACCGGAATCAGTCTCACACATCTAGCAATAATCCAGGGCCCTCCTTCACTGTCCGGAACTCATGGTTAGGCATCCGAGTTATTTTGCATCGTACGAGTATCAATATTGTTGCTTTATAACAGTACCTATAGAAAGTTGAATTTTGACCTTTGATTGTTAAAATATTTACTGATAGTATGTGGGTTTCAGCGCCAAGTGGCGGAGAGTGGAACTAAATTTAAATTAGAAGCCTAGGCATATAGTTAGCTTTACCAACCTAAGACATTTGCTTAGCTGTTTGATAAAATGGCTGAATATCATTCAGGAATGTAGCTACACGGTGCCTTTTAGTAAAAAGGCTCGGCTGTTAATTGAATAGAAAATTAAGCTAATTAGCTGCAATATGTATATCCACATTAATCAGTTTTACCCTCGCTGAGACACTATGTTTAGTAAAAACCTACATTTCACAATAAACGCAAGTGTTTACGACCAACGGTTTAGAAACGACATCGTCGATCAATCAGTGATTCAGCACAGCGCTGCGTAGGACGAATCCAAGTTAGATTGAGAGCTCGCTATCCTTAAATTAATCTATTCAGCACTTTATATCCTTCTTCAAGTCCAGCTCCAAAGAAGTCATCGAATTAGGATAATCTGATGAACGCCGCCGCTGGATCTGTTACACTCATAGAACGACTAATCGAGACCCGGGATGGAATCCAACGAAACTAATATAACTTTCCTTATTCGGTAGGAACACTTAGTTTATTAAGTAAAATCGGAGTCGGTCAAACGTATAATAGGACAACCAAGTTTGGGCTTTAATCTTTTATGTGCCGATGGCTCCCGCTTGCCAAGTGCTGAAGTTATGACGTCTCCGCATCTGAATATCAAAACGCTGGCCGAGTTGTCGCAACTCGGAGCAACGGTATTTTTAGCATAAATACTGTTTTATTAAGATTTTAAAAGTTGATTAGACTTGTATTGATGAAAATAAGTGGCGATCGGGTAACGTCGCTTAACATCAGGCGAGTTGGCGGTCAAGCACAAACTTATTACTAAGTACATAAAAAAATTATCAACAGTGTAAAATAAGATCATTGATCAATTTGTTTTAAGATATTTGTAATATATCAAATAGCTTCTCTTCCCTTATTAAACAATAAGGGAAGAGAAGTTAGAAACAAATTTAGGAAAATCCGGCGGACTACCTTTTACAAAACGTGTTTTTAATGCAATTATAACCTCAGTTTTTGTACGTAAGATTGACGATTGACCACCTACTCGCCTGATGTTAAGCGACGGTGTGGCCGAGGATGGAGCTCGTCAATCTAAAAGATATCTATTCACTCTAGCCTTGAAAATTCCAAGGTTGTAGTTCTCAAGAATCAGATATGGCGGCAAAGAATTCCATTTATGTACAGTTGTCCCGGTGAGAAGTATCACTTAACTTTAACGATGACGCCAATTTCAGTCAGTTTCTGTAATTCAGATCGCTCCTGTAGCGTATTGAACACGTTAACGTGTTCGTAGTTTAATGTAATAATTGTAGGCATCTCTCAGTTGAACGCGCTACGTCTAAGCCCACTGTCCACTGTCCACTGTCCACTGTGCAGTGGCCTGCGGTAAGTGAATTTAATCTGTCCTAACTCAGGATTCAGGTCGTGTAAGTAATGCCAACTAAGCTCTGCTGCTTGTAATTACGGTCCAGTTTATCAGTTAAATTACTAGTTAGAGCGAGTTAATTGCGCAGAATAAATGATTGTTAAACCAACGTAAACTCGTACAAGTGTTCTCGTGGTCGCTGGGTACTCGCTGCTATTTAGAACGTATGCTTACTTATCTAGAATTGTATTTGTAGTTATACTTACCTATTCGTTATTATATGAAAGTGGTCGGTTTTTCCCTGGACGTAAATGGATGTTTCACTTTTTGAAACGAAAAACAATTGCGAAAGTAGATAAATGGAAATAATTAATTAATCTACATTCAGTCTTTATAGTAACATTTATTTATATGCTGGATGCAAGTCGCTTCCAATCGGTCTTTTTGGAAATCCATGTGGGAGGTCCATGTCCATCAGTGGACTTCTTATGGCTGAGATGATGGTGATGATTCAGTTTGTATAATTCTATTTAAATTCACGAACATGATTACATGAGCATAGTAAGTATCACTGTATAGTTATCACAAAGTATTTGCCGTATTTAATTTTTATGCCAACAATATACATAATAGTTTCTGTGAGGCAGTAGAGGACAACACGCAACTCATAGAACAAGTATATATATATTAATATATTCATAAATATATATTAATATATTTATTTTTTATTTATTAATAATGTTTCTTTGATTAGAATAATAATAATATGAATTTTATTTATAATGTGACATGTAGATTCAATGTATAATTAATTTATTTGACATGTAATCATAATAATTTAATTTAATACAATTTATACTACAAAATGATGTGGATCTCTGAGTCTGAAATAAATTATTATTGATTGATTGATTGATTGATATTAAAAGAAATCAAAATATCCGATTGCAGTAAAAGGTTTATTGTGACTTTCTCACAAAACATGTGAAAATCACTGTAAAATATTATAAATGCGGACTATTTGTAATAATGCTAGTAAAATCACTTGTTTATTAAGAAACTTTTCGTAGGAGTTTAAGAAAAGACGATTTTTTATTTTTACGAGAGATGTGTTATTATTATTACAAAAATTATAGACTATGACACTTACTTATAGGGACTGAAGACAAATATAACGACACCTCGCACATCAAAATCAGTTGAGCCGCTTAGGCTATAGGCGCTCATATAGAAACAAACATACATACATACTTACATACCCAAATACGTTACTTATGTAGGTACGCACATACATACATAAAAATACAAACAAAACCACCACCGTCAGAAAGCTCATCACTACATTGATAAAATTAATCAAATTATTACATTTTACATACTTAGACCTTTCTCACAGTATCTAGAAGATCAGGCGATAGCCGTCGCATGTGATGTCCATGAGACGTCTGTTTGCCGCTTTCTTTATAAAATATAAAGGTAGACTTGATCAAAGCTACCGAAAATTAATGTTAAATATAAACGACATAAGTTAAATTATATTTTCTATTCTGCGCAGATTTAAATGGCCGTCTTAACGCACAGCTTCTTATGTTAAATGCTTTATGAGCAGTTAATGGACGAAACACCTTCGTTTTACATCGTAAACTCGGTTAACGCGACTGCGAGTGCCATTTTATGGTTACACCATACAGCGTTATAGAAAGTTGACAGATGAATGTTAGCTGCAGTATGGAAGTTACAGCCATAAACAAAGTGGACAGAAAATTTATACAAGTAGTAGGAATACGCTGGATGCAAGCCGCTACCATCAGGTCTTTTTGGAAGTCCACAGGGGAAGCATGTGTCCAACGGTGGACTTCTTGAGGTGATGATGATGATGATGACTGTGTTGATATGATTAATTATATACCCATACCAAATTATAGCTTTCTAGAACTACGGGGTATTTGAGCTAAGCGGGGGATGGACCGACGGACGGACAGACAAAGCTAAGCTAAGGGTTACTTGTTGTTTAAGGAATATTAAAATAAGTTCTTAATTTATATTAAACAAAGTTCAATTGATTGCTTCCTCAGTTAGTAGTGATAACAATATTTACAGGCTTACAATATTAGTTATACACTAATTAAATACTGGCATAACGTATTCTTTACGACTTAAATGTAACTTATATACTCGTATCTAGTGTGTTTCGGCTTCGATGTCTTCAAGCTGGTACTCTTGGCAACACGTGTTTCACCTCTTCACGAGGCATCCTCAGGACGCCTCGCCTAAGTAACGCCTGATTCAATAAAGTATTCTTTAGGTTCAAAATATCTATACAAAATTCCACCCTCCCTTTTGCTTCGCTGTAATCGGGTAATTAAACCAGCCAGGTCATAAATGAAGTCCCCATACTGTTTGTTCGGTGTCAACCCCTTCGCTTGATGCAGGCAGTTTACGAGCAGCATTTGTCATCCCCTAAATGTAGATAGTAAATTACGGCGACAGTTATCGTGGGTGGAACTATGTTCGGGGGCGGATTTCCGAGGGGTGCTTCGAATAACTAATATAACTTTGATGAATTTAACAAAATACTTAAAAGTTTCGCCAGTTTATTACTCGTAGTTCTACAAACAATACACCTCGCGTGCACAAAGTCTATACTCGTGAGGTCTACCATTCATTTTCGAAATTCTTGTTCAGAATTAGGTATCGAATGTCTCTCTTAAATTTTATGAAAATCGGCCTGACGAGTTGCTTCGTAGCCAACTTCTCTTTTCATCTAAGATATCATAATCTATACACTTGAGGAACTTATATACCAATTTTCGTCACGATTGGTTGAAAACACGACCTGAAGGTACGGGAGTAAATTTGGCTCGTTGATGCACACCTTTATTCACTTTAGTCTTGTAAAAGTTATTTTACAGAGAAATAAGTGTAATTGAGTCAGATGTAATCTAAGTTATTGGTACTAGTGCTAACACTCCATTTCTATAACCTATTCAAAATTGATAATGTGCTCGAGTGAAATTGAAATCATCCGCAGGTGTTCCACTGCCCTAGACTAAAACACAGTAAATAAAGTTGTATCAAAACTGTTATCTATATGACCTTATCAATCTTACATCTAGAATTCAAATCAAAGACAGTAAATTACTTTAAAATGTAGCATGAAACATATAATTACGACATTTCACACACAAAAACGATTTTTTAAATAAATTTTAACAATAAATATTTGCGAGCCGGTAATTTGCGTACTAAATATAAACCTTAGAGTTCATCAGATTACACAATAGCGTAAAGTTATTTCATAAACGCTATAAGTGTATACTTAATCACCTGCATCTAGTAATAAAAATATTAAATAGCCACGCATTAGAGCCACACATTTAAGCGAACTCTAAACACTGGGTAATTATTAAAGCATTTTAGAATCTTGAAGAATATTTTACTGTAGATATAGGTGAATAATCATGATCTCATTATTGATAACAAATAAAGACTAATAAATAATGGATTTTCAAAACTATTGATACATAAGAGTGTTACTTTGGTATCCTTTTACACAGTGTATGCAATAAATATTTTCTGATTCTGATTCTGCTGTATTTTACTGATAAGCAGCCGTATTATAGCTTTGAGGGCGATACAGGTTACCCTAGGGCCCCGAGGTGGAGGTCGCAGGGTCAAGTTGAACTGCAGGTCAAGTGTAGCGGTTCAGAGGACAGCCAAATTAATGAGACACCTACCGGCTGAACATTGAGGCACGTCGCTGCTAATTTTAGTTTATGTTAATTAATGATAATATTATTCATTGTCCACAAGTTTTCATTCAGTTTGATACAGTATTTAAAAAAAATATCTCAATACTGATATCAATAAATAATTTAATGTATATTATGTTTTATAAGATTGATCAATAAAGGCGGTCTTATTATTATTAATCTGTATGTACAGTCCGCGCGCGCGAGCTCCGAGGAATGATAAGGAATGTTGACGTCATGAATTAGAGTGAGATGAAGCGACGGTCGGGCGCGGCGCACACCCACCCGCTTCCTCAGCCACCGATTCCTCAGAACTGCAGGTATGACGTGCCCCCGGTGTGATAAAATATCATGAACGTATCATAAGTAGTTATATCATAAGTATTTTTATGGCAACACGATGTGTTGCACTGCAATGGCTGCAAGACACTAAAATGGTTTTATTGGAACACACTTGAACCATCATACAAATATGTTTCAATTAAACCATATCCTAATTGAGGCCAATTAGTGAAAAGTAAAAATGTCAATACAAGACGTAGAAATGCAAACAAATCGGAGTAGGCATTCGAAGAATTAAAATCAAAATATCTTACAAAACGAAATCTCTCGATAAAATCCTTGAATCAAATTAGTTCTTGTTTATGTTATTGAAGCTGTCTCTCTCGGCCGTCAACACATTTATTTAGAACACAATGAATATAAATTCAGATCAAAAGTAGATTAATATGAATTGAGGGCTTCGTTTTGAGAAGTCGCCCCGCTGGGGCCCATTCTGTTCCAATTGTTTGTGCAAACTCTCAGCTCTCAATATTGACAACTTTGAATTTATGGAGTTGATAATTAAATGTGAAGGGCATGTTTCACTTTGCTTTGATAATATAACAACAATCAAACATGCAAGCATCATACAATACACATAGAATTACTTTTAATTGGTTAGAGAGTTTCAAAGTTTGCATCTTTATACGGAGTGAAATCTAATTAACGAGCATCCCAACCTAACCTACTTAGCATAAGTAGGTTAGGTGGGGATGCTCATTAATTAGAGAACTGATCACAAGGGAAACTAAACTTTTGAATCAAAATAATTGATTTAAGTATTTAAAATAACACCAGAAAATCTGATATTTCATTGTGCATATAAAATACCATATATTTCTCGTTAAAAAGGCAAAAATCGACACTCAGCGATAACAATCCACATTCTTGTTGCGTACTGCATAGAAATGGAATTCTTTGCCGCCATCTCTGTTGCCTAAGACCTACCTTGGAATTTTCAAGGCTAGTGAATAAATATCTTCTAGATTGACGAGCTCCATCCTCGGCCACACCGTCGCTTAACATAAGGCGAGTTGGTGGTCAATCGTAGATCTACTCGTATCTTGAATAAAAAAAATATATATATTAAAACCAATTCCAACGGATTTGTGCTGCATAATATAAGGGGAAACAAAGAGGAAATCACATATAAAATTGTACATAATACAAACATACAAAATTTAAAGAGGCCTTTAAACGAAAAACGTTTAAACCATTTTTTTTAATACAATGAAATTTATTAGAACAAAACTCTCGATCAAGTTTCAAGTTTCAAACAAAAAAAACGAAATTAAAATAGATTGATCCGTTGAGCTACGGTATCTTCCGTTGAGCTACGGTGTCTTCCGTTGAGCTACGATGTCTTCTGTTGAGCTACGGTGTCTTCTGTTGAGCTACGGTATCTTCCGTTGAGCTACGGTGTCTTCCGTTGAGCTACGATGTCTTCTGTTGAGCTACGGTGTCTTCTGTTGAGCTACAGTGTCTTCCGTTGAGCTACGGTGTCTTCCGTTGTGGTTTTAGCGTCGGGGATTACCTACGGGAAACTACGCTATTGTAGAAAGACACTTGTTGATCAAAACAAAATATTATTTTGGTTTTGGGAAATCTTGCAGGTGATTTTGTGACAGAACTGAATATTTTGTTTTTGAGCAGTTTTTAATGTCTTAAATTAAATTGTACTCTCCTTACTATTTATTACGATGATTTACATACAACATGGTCATACTGAGAGTTTCGTTACGACGTTAAATTTGTTTTTATATCTATCATATATATATATATATATATATATATATATATATAGGTATATATATATATATTTCAGGTATAGAACTAACTTTTCTTAAGTTATCTGTCAGATAGTTGTTATCGAAAATTGTGAAAGCAGACCCTTGTATCTTTAAATTATGCATATATTAGTGTTTACGAGTCACCAATAGTTATCATTCAGACGTTATTGTAAAATCGACGATCTGAAATATCGGGTCATATATAATCATCTTATTTCGTTGGTAAATCGATTTATGTAAAACTTATTTGTGTAAAGAGATCTTTAGAATATATAGCAGACTAACTGTGTCCCGAGGTTTCACTTAAGGGCTGATGAAAAATTATGACGACTAACCGAGACTTACGGTTTTACTTTATTCTTGTTGTTATTTATATATCTAACTGAAATCGGCTGGCCGATTAGCAGAAATGTAAGATTGTAGGCATGTGCAGGTTGAGGCCCAATGACCTTATTTCCTGGTTGCATTATCTTTGCATGTTTTCTAGCTCTGAAACATTAGTCTCTAACTTTAGCATTTTGTCTTGGTTTGTAGTTTCTATCTGCTGTGATGCTAGCTTTTGTGTATGTAATAAAATACTGAAATTAGTTCTTTTAAATGATCCAATCTATCAAATAAAAATATATAAAAAATACCAAAAAAAATTTTACATACCTACCCCATTCATACGAGTATAATCACCCGCAATGACATTTACTTTTCCAAGCAAAACTAATATATTCCGTTTTTATGAGAACAACCCCGCTGAACTGAAACCCAAAATGCACTTGCTTATCACCAGGATATATTATGAGATACTTACTGCAGTTTTACGGCCTCACATTGTAAAAGATTTTGACTTTTACCGTCGTACCTGACGAACCCTCAGCTCTGCAGCTTGTACGCACGAGGCTGTCAACGATGCAGACATCACTTTTGGGGACAGAATGGAGAACTTTTTTGCTTCGAATTTATGCGCAATTTTGTTTGTGCTCTGAACCTGTTATTTATGTATACTTACTAGTATATATGCAGCGAAAATACTTTTACTGCAAGTCTTTTAAAGTCGGTTACGACTTCAAAAGAGAATGTTTTGAGTGAAATTCGGTTATTTTTTATGGTCTTCTTTATGTTTGTTTCCTATTAACTCCGTCACTTATGAAGCGATTTTGATATTTTTATTTAAAAGTATACATTTTCAGATTAGTTTTATAGAAATTTTGTCAAATTACAAGTAATTTGTCAAGTAAACGAAATTGCGTATTTGTAGTCGGTTTATTTTAGTTTTTAACTGACTTCCAAAAAGAAGGATCTCAATTCGACTTTATGTTTTCTACTGTTTCTTACGCGATTATTCCGCCAATAATGAATTGATTTTAATGATTTTTTTTTATTGAATTGGTCATACTTGATGTAGTTCCAAATACATTTTAACACATCGGTTCAATATTTTGGTCTTTAAAACAAAATAACTGGAAAAAATATGTCATACAAGTAAAAGAATTTGCGTATTTTGAAGTTGTTTTCTCAGTTTTTTTTAATGTTTATTAAACTATAATAATTTATGAACATTAGTATAATTTTTTCAGATGACATATTTTAACACCACATTTGACAACCCATTAGGCATATTATAATAAAGCCACACATTACTCTCATTACATATATACGCGCTTGCCAATAGTACATCGGCCAGCAGGCGCGATCGTATCACGCAGGCGTGTAGGGATACATTACCACTAATATACGAGCTCTCAATTAAGACTAATAGGCAAGTCTCACCTAGGATTAGGATGCAAATACAGGATTTAGCAATATTATTAACTGAAAAGTGAGCTCTCACACCTCACACAAACAAGAATGAGTTTCAGTTACAGGATTGTATTTTCCTATTTTTGTGTTATTTTATATCAAACTATTCCTTCATATATTTAGTAAATATATATATAACAAAAATATAACCGAATACTTAACAAGTATCGCGTAAAAATGGATTAAATTGAAATCTAATTGAATTTACAATATTATAGAGCAGATTTATGGAATATTTTTTGTTGAATACTGAATTTTGAAGTAATATACCAAGTGTTCATATACAAATTACGCTAAAATTTGCCAAGTATCTCTCTCAGTAATTAGAACTCCAATAAAAATACATATTCTTTGAAATTATTATTTTTTAACCCCCGACCCTTTGACGTGTGTATCAGTGTATCTGTCTTTGGCATCGTAGCTCTTAAACGGATGGACCGAGTTTGACTTGTTTTTTTTAAAGGGGAGTTCATCTAGAGTGTTCTTCGCTAAGTTTAATCACAATCGGTTCAGCCGTTTTTTGTTGTGAAGGGGATTTTTTTAGTTTTATAAACGAGCAACGAAACAAAACGAGCAATACGCTCGTCTGATGATAAGCTACATGCTTGCCCATAGCAGTACAAATCCACACAGAACTGAGGAAATAGCATTTCGAAATCCTGTGTGGATACCTTTAAACGAGCATTTCTTGTATTAATGTATGTTTAGATATATAAGTATATATAATCTGAATCTCGGAAACGGCTCCAACGATTTTAATGAAATTTGGTTTGTAGGTAGATTAGGGGACGATAAATAGATCTTGCTAGGTTTCACTTTTAGAGACCAGCAAATACAAGCAAACCCGTTTGCTCGTATTTTCAGTCATAAAAAATCCGAGTAGAGCTCGGTCGCCCACGTACTTATTTAATAAATCTCATTATGCCTAGAATTTTTACTGGAAACTTTGCCCTTCAATCCAGAACACAGTAAGGCCTTCCGCACACGGGGCTACCCTCAAGGCGACTCCAGTTCGATAGGCGTATCCTACCCATCGCTGTAAAGTTGCTTCCATACAATTTCTTTGTTATTCACACATGATCGATTAATAAATGTACGAAATACATGGTAATCACGTATGAGTGTCACATTCGAGTGATTCCGTGTGCGAAAAGCCTAACGCCTATAGTACTGCTTGGTGGTCAAATAGCTAATTACCCGACAATGTAATTAGTTTACTAACGCAATTTGAAGCGCATCATATTATACTTAATCGCTTATTAAAATCCTGTGATTTTGCTCGTATTAGACTACTGCTGAATATGACAACTGAATATATCGCGGTTAGCTGGGATTGCCAGATAATTGCACATTACTACGAGATGAGATTGAAATTTGCTTTATGAATTGCGGTACTACAAGATAATTTTTAATTTATTTCACGGCCTATTAAATACATACATACAATCACGCTTATTTTCAATTATGGGGTATGCAGAGCAACATAGATCAGGAGGGCATTTGACGCCACATTAGACCGTCGTTAGAAGGTTAGGTGGGAGGGAGAGGGTATTAGAGGGTTAGAAGGTGTTGGAAGGTAGGCTGTAATGCTGGCCTGCAGTGGCATGGGTACATCGCCTACATAACCTTTCCCTTAACCGACTCTTAGATATGCCTGGGAAGAGAAGCAGCTGGTACATCCTACGTTTTCCATTTTCTTCCAGTCCAGCATGGAAGAGAAGTAAAATTATAGACAAATACTTAGAAACTTAAGATATATAACGTCGCAATTTTACTTGGGATATTACAAGCAGAGTTCTGAGATATTCATTCAATTCTGATTCTTGAAGAAGGTAGTTGTCATATTTATTATTTCTTGAAGAGATCCATATGAGAAGATAAATGTAACAAGCGATGAATAAGAATCAATCAAACATTATAATAATTACAATATAAGCTGAACCCTCCGAAGATGTCTAAAGCATAAGAAGGTGAATTGTGCGTGTGTCTCACGAGTAGCATATCGGTCTTCACTCTTGGAACACTACCTTAACTATGAGATATCTACCATTATGCCTCTGCTTAATGAGTAAAACATCATAACGAGGGCAAAAACCTAACTCGAGAAGAATCCATTTCGTATATAATTACGGCATATTTTATATTCACGCCGGAATGTTCTAGATCGCAAGGGTTGCCATTATCGCCGGAACAAAGCTAAACTAATAACTGTTCAGCGGCTAGTGTACACACAATTACCCCGATTGTTGGTCCATTGGCAGTTAGCGCGCCGATACGCGCGGGTTACATCTAGGGCTACCGCAACTCCTTTGGTTCAGAGAATACGAATCTGAGAATACACCGAATTCTCTTCTTAGTAAAGGAGCCACTCGACTAGCGCAATTTGCCAGTCAGTCTCGAGTACGGAGATATCTTTCAAGTTTCATGGATACAAGTACTTTCACTGCAGATCCGAATGAGCGTTCTCTCATTAGAATGTGCGTTATCGTTATAACTGAACACGGGCATATGTACTAGAACACGACGTTTACTGTTGTTGTAGTCGATGTGTTATCGATTTGACTGCTCTCAGTAATTTAGATGATGGAAAATGATACAAGGCAGTTTTGTAATGAGAAAAAATATTTTAAATAGAAACTATGGGTAACTCACGTCTGTTTTGAGTCGAAAAATCCGACTATAGTTTCCTGACTAGACTATAGTTCTGCTTAAACCGTATTCGGTGGCCTTTTTGGAAGGAGCAGCGCAAACGTCACTCTCGGTTGGTGACGCGCCTGGCACTGATAATGAAACTATAGTCCGATTTTCGACTCAAAACAGACGTGAGTGACCCGTAGATTTTATTTAAAATGTGTAAAAACCATGTTAGTTTCGAAACGGGGTAAAATCGGTAGCGGGTAAAACCGTATGAAGCAATTATAATGTTTATAAAAACATAATACGATAAAATAAATAACAATAATTCCGCTTTCTAGGCATGAAAAAAGTATCAGCTTGAAGGTTTCAAACCAGACAAGAGTATCAGTTTTGAAGTAATCGAGGCAGAAATACACTGGATTTTTAAGTTAGGTTAAGCTTTAGAAATAAACTACGGCCATAAGTGACTACGCTTTAATATGTAAATATTTTCAATAAAGTGGCAACCCTACGGCGTAAATTGTACCCACTAGTCCGTTATCAAGTGTTAATCGCAAGTTTGACACTGGTACAATTTAGTCGTTTGGTACAAATTGGCAGAGTTCATGGGAGAAATGCTTAATTTAATTATTTGGATAGATCTTTATTTCATTAGAAAAAACTAATTTCTGTCATATTTGTACAGTTTTCGCTCAATTATTGCTATATCTAAAATAATAAAACTCCAATTTTAAGGAAAATATATAATGCTGACGTTACCTCATCATTATCATCGTTATCTCAGCCATAAGAAGTCCACTGCTGGACATACTCGTAGGCCTCCCCCATGGATTTAGAAAAGTACTGGTATGAAGCGGCTTGCATACAGCTTCCTACCACTTGGCGTGCCTGACCTACCCTATGATCTTCTCCAAACAAAATCGATTCAGGTATTTAGGATGCAGGCAGCCTGCTTCCATCGAGAAAATAAGAATTGCCTAAGTATTTTTAGGGATCCATACATCAAAAGGAAAAAACGGAACCCTTATAGGATCACTTTGTTGTCCGTCTGTCCGTCTGTCCGGTTGTCAACCGGGTGAGACGCACGACCCCTGCCGGCGAGTCGCCGAATGAGCCGCCGCAGTCGCGCCTGCTGGTGGAGCGCTTGGCGCGCAGGCACTTGCGCGACGCCTTCCTGAAGGCAGCGCGCGTAAGTCGTGGTCTTACTACTAAAAGCATGGGGCTCACCGCTGCTCCCACAAAGTTATATGTCAATTAGCGTCTCTCTAAAAACAACAGGACGCTATATTTCAGAGCTCGCGTGGAAGCTCGCTCTCGAAGCTGGAAATATGTATGGACCGGGGGTGGACGGGTATTCGTACGTCGTGAGACAGGGCAGGCGTCTTTCCGGTTGCGCTCGGAGCAGGACTTCCAAAAGGTTTTTGGGGGAGAGCCGCCCGACAATACCACGCTCGAATAGGAAGTGTCTCTATAAAGCAAACCAATAATATCTGTTTCTGTATTGCACACACTCGTGTGTCAGCCATTATCAAACTTAAAATATAGGTATACTTGAAATTAATGGTTTTTGGAAGACATAACTGTTACTTATCTTAATAAGTAGGGGTCCGATACTCGGAAGCACTTCGAGCCATTGGGCCCTTTTGTACTTCAACTGTTACTTAATAATAACTGATTTTGTGGTATTAGTCAATCAAATAATAATATTTTCTAAATGTTCTGTTTCTGATGTAATTCATGCAATAAGTAGCAAGCTGGCGGCGGTTTGGAATTCATTACAAGAATACAATTTTTAAAGATTTAATTTACTTTGTTTTGCCCTTTGTAATATGCATTATAGGTGTCTACTACTTTCCGAATATATATACATAGTATATTATATAACTAATAAACGTTTCCAAGTTGGCTTATATAATGCAGGTTTCTTAGGACACGACAACATCATATCATCTATTATTCAAAACGATGTGGATATATTAGCATTGAATGAAACTTGGCTACAAGCTGGGGAAGAGGGTCGAGCGCCTGTGATACCTGGATACAAGTCGCGGCACACTCCGCGACCGTGCACACACCGCTCCCGCGGCGCCGGCGGCGGTGTCGGTTTCTATATTCGGCGGGGTGTAGCAGCGCGCCACTGGTGCCATCCGGTAGACCCGATTCATAGTATCGTCGAACAAATGTGGCTCACAGTGAACCTTAATGGCACTAAGCGATCGGGACAGCGTATCGATCAAATTGAGTTAATGTTGATTTGTTCTTGGGAGCAATCACAGACACTATCAGTTCGATCCCTAAATATGATAAATTAATTTTATTAGGCGATTTAAACATTAATGCATTAAATATTAATAATAATGATTCAATAAAATTTAGGTCATTTTTATCTTGTTTTAATTTAGAGCAGCTGATAAATGAGCCAACTCATTTCACTGAAACTAGTGAAACGCTAATCGGTGTAGTATGTTCTAATTTATGTGCACGGAGAATACGTTTGGAATTGGTAGGAACACTTTTTGAACACTGTCTTGTGGTTTGCGAATTCAATTTGATTAGTTTTATATCTAAGCATAATATCAGTCTTGATAATCTTAACAATGACTTACAAAGAACAAATTGGGGTTTTTTTATCGCATCACTGTGATGTAAATGAAATGGTAACAGTATTTACTCGGAATATTATTACTCTTTTTGATACCCATGCACCGATCAAGTACGTAATTGTTAGAGATCGAACTTATCCTTGGATAACAGATACAATAAAGCTCAGATGAAACTTCGAGATAAAGTTGCGAGAGATTATCATAAAAATCAATTAGGGTGTAAAAAGACATATTACAAAATGTTAAAATCTACAGTTAATAAAGCCATGTTTTACGAAAAATCCGCTTATTTCAAACAAAATATAAATAATAACATCCATAACCCCAAGCAGCTTTGGAAAAATCTCAAAAATAACATTTTGCCAAAACCTGACACGGAACCGCCATCGTCTTTCAATAATCCTGATATCATATATAATAATTTTTCGAATGTACCACAGGCACATCACATACGTCTATTTCTCATTTGACTTACTTCGAGCATCCTAAGTATAATAGTGATGTTTTCAGTATTCATTAAAAAAGAAGTCGTCTTTGTTTCGATTTTTTTTTTCTTACTGTTTTGTAGCATTTCTTGCTCTCTAAGAAAATCTTCATTTGAACAGGTAGGTACATTACGAGCTTTTTAAAAAGACGCGCTGCAAAGTTAATAATGTACACGTACTATGAAGCTACGAAGGTCTACAATGACATAATGTAGACCTACTATGAAGTTATGAGGGTCTACAATGACATAATGTAGAAACATGCATTATAATGATCGATATTGCATTGAGCTGATGACGAGTGACATGCATTTAAATCTTTATAAATACTCTCATCTTGTTTACTAGATTTGTACATTTGAATTATTTTCTGAGCAGAAGCAATGTTGGAAATAAATCACGGCTCAATATCATCTCGCTCATCAATCTGATTTTGCAAGTTACCATAACGATTGGACAAAGACTCAAACTCACCAAGTTTAATTATTGTCAATTCGGCTAACTCTATTATTATTGATTTTAGCGTTTCCTTATTCTTTAAATGATTTTTAAACTTGTTTATTTGACCCCTTACCGAGACACGTTTAATCAAAAGTTCGGGTAATATTTGTGAATTATTTTTTTTCAAAATTTTCACCTCCTTTTATGTATATAAACTGTTTGTATTAATTAGTCAAAATAATTACTTGATATTGTAGTAAAAATTTAGAACAAAATATATGTTTTTTTTTTTAATTCGATTAGTAATGAAAATATGGCTCACCCTCCTCGACTAGACATGCAGGCACCTTATCCCAGCTCCGCCCGCACTGGACTCGCTGCTGGCAGGTCAATGTGGCCAGGTGATCAGGTGATCTCGTCCGCAGCCACCAAGCTGAAATGTTCGGCAAGTATGCGTGAGTTTATTGCAAAATAAACAATAAAAAAACGATTTCTCAATTTAAGAAAACAGTTTTATGCTGTTTTATGAACAAACACGAGATCGTATCAGAAACGAAGAAATCCGAGGACGTCCTCGGATTTCTTGGATGCCAATCCGCTGTGCTATGTCGGTTCGTACGTACGAATCGACATAGCACAGCGGATTGGCAAGTTGAAGTGGCAGTGGGCAGGGCACATAATACCTAGAACTGACTGCTGGGGGTTCCTAAAAGTTGTCGAGTGGAGACCACAAACCGGCAAGCGCATCGTAGGGAGACCAGCCACGAGATGGACAGAAGATCTAAGACAAGTCGCAGAAAGACGCTGGATGCAAGTCGCTTCCAACCAGTCTTTTTAGACATCCAAGGGGGAAGCCTTTGTCCAGCAGCGGTCTTCTTGTGGCTGAGATGACGTAACATAGTGACAAACGCGTAACATGGGGAAAATTGCCGCAAAACAACTAAAAATTTGTCATTACTTTGTACAAATTACAGCATCTATTATTCTTTTGAAAACATTTTTAAGCAAGACGCCCCTCCGACAAAAATCTAATCTGGTTTAATCCAGTGTTTACAGCCAAGTCCCAAAGTAAAATATAAAGAGGCTCCTTAAAAGAGGGTGACGCTATCTCTTATTTGTACCAACACAGCCTTTCAATTGAATAAAATTGTAACGGCATCTCGGATGGCGCGCTAAGGGAGTAATTATCATAGTAAGCGCTCCGCACTGCGTGTTCAATTAATTCCGAAGTGGAATTACGCCGATTAGAATATTCTTCAAATAAGGAAACTCTGCTAATCTTGTTTGCACAACTTATAAACGGGATTTTAATACTCTTGTAGAGACGGTCGCTGCATTTATATACTCGGTCGTCATTGTGTTCATAATCATTTTATATTGTTTTAAGACTGTGTGTAGCTTTGTAAGCTATTTTAGCCGACTTCAAATAAATAGACGGTTCTCAATTTTTTTATTTTTTTTTAATGTTAATTATCTCATAACTTAGTAATTCACAAGCAAATTTGGATATTTTCTATTTGAAAGAATATACTTTGAGATCGGTCCCATAGACATTAAAATCAGTTTGTACAATATGTGAATGAGTATAAATTAAAAAAGAAGTCGTCTCTGTTTCGTTTCTTTTTTCTTACTGTTTTGTAGCATTTCTTGCTCTCTAAGAAAATCTTCATTTGAACAGGTAGGTACATTACGAGCTTTTTAAAAAGACGCGCTGCAAAGTTAATAATGTACACGTACTATGAAGCTACGAAGGTCTACAATGACATAATGTAGACCTACTATGAAGTTATGAGGGTCTACAATGACAGAATGTAGACCTACTATGAAGTTATGAGGGTCTACAATGACATAATGTAGACCTACTATGAAGTTATGAGGGTCTACAATGACAGAATGTAGAAATATGCATTATAATGATCGATATTGCATTGAGCTGATGACGAGTGAGATGCATTTAAATCTTTATAAATACTCTCATCTTGTTTACTAGATTTGTACATTTGAATTATTTTCTGAGCAGAAGCAATGTTGGAAATAAATCACGGCTCAATATCATCTCGCTCATCAATCTGATTTTGCAAGTTACCATAACGATTGGACAAAGACTCAAACTCACCAAGTTTAATTATTGTCAATTCCGCTAACTCAATTGATGTTAGCGTTTGCTTATTCTTTAAATGATTTTTAAACTTGTTTATTTGACCCCTTACCGAGACACGTTTAATCAAAAGTTCGGGTAATACTTTTGAAATTTTAACCAAAATTTTCACCTCCTATTATGTATACTGTTTGTATTAATTTGTCAAAATAATTACTTGAATTTGTAGTAAACATTTAGAAAAAAATATATGTTTTTTTAAATTTCCATTAGTAATGAAAATATGGCCCACCCTCCTCGACTAGACAGGCAGCTCCGGCCGCACTGGACTCACTGCTGGCAGGTCAAGACAATGTGATCAGGTACAGGTGATCTTGTCCGCAGCCACCAAGCTGAAGTGTTCGGTAAGTATACGTGAGTATATTGCAAAATAAACAATATAAAATCTATTTCTGTTGTTTGTTATAACAAAATTACGTAATATTGGGCTATCGTATAACGATGAAGATAACTCAGAACCGCAAATTGAACTCATTATTACAAATTACAATGAAAATCAGTATTATTCCTGTTGCCACCATCTCCGTTTCCTGAAACCTACAATCTTGGAATTTTCAAGGCTAGAGTGAATAGATATCTTCTAGATCGACGAGCTCCATCCTCGGCCACACCGTCACTTAACATCAGGCGAATTGGAATCGTAGATCTATCTTGTTTAAAAAAAAAAAATTGTTTTTGTAGAATGTAAATGGGTAGTAAATAAAATCAGTAATTTGGTGAAGATTATGGATTAAAACCATAAAATTGTTAGATTTATCTTTAATAAGCCTATGTATAGATAATAGCGCAGGTAATTGAACGATATACGAAAATATGTAAAAGGAATAGGAATATTGGGTTGATGGATTCACGGAACAAAATTAAAAGGAAACTTATCTGCATTGTCCTGTGCTGCGGCTCGACGCTAGGCTGGTCGTCCGGCGGAGCTGCAATTGATGTTTCTTCAAGGTTCCCGTGATGTATTCTTTGGAACGGCGGCTTTCTTCGTCTTCGGAGTTTCTTCGTCACCGACTTTCCGACTTCCGACCGATGTTGTTTGTAGAATTTTTGTGTGCGCACTGAAGGTATACCTTATAAAAATATCATTGTCACTGGTAAACAATTAGTATAACGAAAAGCGTAGGCGTTAAGACCTACTATGAGGTTACGAGAATCTCCGGATATTGTAGACGTACTATGAAGCTAAGAAGGTCCTTTTTTAGGGTTCCGTACCCAAAGGGTAAAAACGGGACCCTATTACTAAGACTTCGCTGTCTGTCTGTCTGTCTGTCTGTCTGTCTGTCTGTCTGTCTGTCTGTCTGTCTCCAGGCTGTATCTCATAAACCGTGATAGCTAGAAAGCTGAAATTTTCACAAATGATGTATTTCCGTTGCCGCTATAACAACAAATACTAAAAATTAAAAAAAAAAATATTAAGGGGGGTCCCCATACAATAAACGTGTTTTTTTCGTATTTTTTTGCTCAATATTAAAAACGGTAACAGGTAGACGCTTCAAATTTTCACAGAATACTTACTTATATATTACCTTTCAAAATAAATAATTAAATAACTATAAAGTAAATATTAAAGGGGGGCTCCCATACAACAAACGTAATTTTTAAGCAATTTTTACTCGATCTTAATTAAAAAGGTAGAAACTTGAATATTTGTAAGTAAATATTTAGAAATATATTAACTATAAAAATAAATACCTAATCTAATACATAAAAACTCACAAAATGAAAATAATCCGTGCATCTAAACGCGGTGCGAGCGCCGCGCCGGGGTGTGGTGGTGGCGCGAACGCGCGGGTAGCGGGGGAGGTAACATCACGGAGCGAGCCATAGCCGCGCGTATTCGCGCGAGCGTCGTCAATGACGACTCGTCATGCTGCCCGGATGTGTATCGAAAACCTACCTATAAGTTTGCAATTTACTACTTGGAATTTCGTTGATTTCTCGTTATTTTATAAACAGAACTAAACTTTGTAGTATTATAGATGATAGTACGGAACCCTTCGTGCGCGAGTCCGACTCGCACTTGGCCGATTATTTTATTCGATCATTAGGGGCCAAATGGGCTTATACAGCCCCGGCTAGTCACTGCGACCTATCCAGATCTATTGTGACATTAAGAAGGTCCTATAGGAATTACGATTGAAAAATATAATAGTATAACTTAACAAACTCTCTTCGTGTATTGTATTGTATATATTGTGTATTCATTTTTAAATCCCAGATCAACTTTCTTAATAACTTATATCTTAGCTAACGTTCGTCAGTATGATTAAGTATTAAAGAGGAGTAGTGAAGTAGTGTCGCCGGTTGCAGCTGTCGATTACGGTAATTTGCAAATTGAGCAAACATAGCACACGGCCGCGCTAGTCTATCTATAAACATATTCGAAATACCTCATTTAAAAAAAAAAAAAAAAAATCATAAAATTTTAATTTAAATTTTTTTTTTTTTTTTTTTTCATAAAATTATGTCTATGTCTATGTCTATGTCATTTTAGATAAATTATAAATTGTATTTCAAGCCGCGGTTTGAACATAAATGTTGACAAAAGTCCTCGTTCATTGGACATAAAAACATAATAACCGCGCGTAGTCCACACTCGCGGCCGACGGAGGGCGCGCGGCGCGCACGGTCATGACACCTCACGGCCGGGAGGTCATGACACCTCGCGGCACCATGTCACTGGTGTTATTCAAGTAATCACTCGGTAATTCTACATAGCGTATTCTGTCGCTCGGACGACACGGAGCTTACATGAATCTGGTTGTACATCAACATAACGTAGGATTGTGGGGATTGCAGAGTTACAACTACTGGATGTGGTCATAACATTTATTATTTTAATTTTGACATCAATGATATCAATCAAAATTTTAAACATAGATACACGTAACACATAATATATACACGAGTACCTATTTGTAGTAGAAAGGTTACCTAGCTATGGAATTGAATATTGGACATGAAAATTCGAACATCCCTGATATTTGTAGCTTTAAGATAATACTCTCAAGTAACATAATATAGATAAGTAAAATAAGTGGATCTTGGTTAAGAAACCAACATTACTTTCAAAATTCAAATTTCAAGTTTTTATGTAAATATATAATTTTTGTCACAATAAATATAATTATATATTGTCTTAGTGAATATTCCGGCAACCTAGTCGGGAGACCGTCCCACTTGCGATCTGCAGGTCCTGGGTTCGAATCCTGAGGCACGCACCTCTGTCTTTTCTAAGTTATGTGCGTATTGTTGATTGCCGCTAACTTCAAACGGTGCAGGAAAACATCGTGAGGAAACCTACACGTCTGAAAGTTCTCAATGATCTTGAAGATGTGTGAAGTGTGCCAACCCGCACTTGGTCAGCATGGTAGACTATGGCCTTACCTTTCTCAAAATGAGAAGATGTCCCGCGCCCAGCAGTGGGACAGTTTGTATAAACAGGGCTGATTATGTTTAAAAGATCTTTGGTCCCTACATTTCTCCCCACCGAAATCCGTCTGTCCGGATTTCCCAGTTACAATCCAGTGTGATATTATAAGTGTAGTATATATAATAAACAACATAATATATGATATGTAGATTATAACTGAGATAATTAAAAATAATAGGTAGCAACACTTGTTGACGTTATTGTGTTGATCAACAAGGGTTGAGTTGTAATAGTGTGAGTAAGAATAAATATTTAAATTGTAAGTTCTTAAAGATGTAGGCAATGATTAGTATGATTAGGTATACATATTGTTAAGATTATAGCTAAGTAGTTGTAAAATAACTATAGATATGAGAGAGTGGACTGTATATTACGTAAATGTTAGTGAACTTAGGTTCTATGCGGAGTCCTCATCGAGAGGAAGAGAACTTAATTTGACGACTGGTCTAATAAATTCGGTGTTTTTAGTGCGGATGGTAACGACTCGCGTCATGTTGTCTGCCCCAGTGTGCAGTTTAGTGACCCTTCCTAACGGCCACTGTAGAGGACGTGCGTCTGAATCAACTAACATCAAGCAGAAGTGCGGCCCAACCATAATGGTCGGCCGCATCGGATACTTTGACGATATACCTACCCGTTAGTGGATCGCGGCTGTGATCGCGGGGGAACATCGCTTCAGCCAATACAACGTCAGGTTTTAATTGTGGCGCATACGGAATATTTTCGATTTCCCAAAACGATTTCATCACCTGATCTAAGTCATCGGAACTTGAAAACCCAGGAAATGCCGTACCGCAGGGGGCATCCGCTTCGTCGCAGAGTTGATTCAAGTTGACCTGTCCAGAGAACCCTGGTCGTTCAGGTATTTTTAATAAATCACCTGTAATTAACATATGCACAGGCGCGCAGTTATGAAATTCAGGGTCCGTAAGATAAAGATGCTGATGTTTAGTAAGCACTTCGGCAGGTAAAGACGTCGTAGGTAAATTACCAGCGATGTTATCTATGATAACTGCGTCTGTAGATAACACTGGCGAGGTACTGTGGAGCGGTTTTATATGACAAGTGATTAATCCGAAGTTTTGAACTTGGTTCCCGCCTAAACCGATCGGTCTAAAATGACACTTACGCCGAGGTAATCCCAATATGTTAGCACAGTCTTGCTTCGTCTTGCACAGTCCGATATAACTTGACATAGCGCTGCTGTCAACCAAGGCGCGCACTGGGTGAAAATTACCCCAAACGTCTTTGATATGAATGACCGCGGTGCCAAGTAGAACAGTTGAATCAAGCTAAAAAATGTATCGCGGAAAGTTATCCAATTTTCTAATTTGCTGTCAAATTTAGGTATTTGTAACTCGGGCAGTTTGACTCGTCTATTGTTATATTTGTCACTAACATCACTACTGCCAGAATCCGTGGTAGATGTATTTTCCGGGGAAAAGCTTTGTGCTACCGCGCGGATGGCAAAGTAAAGTTCGTCAAATGCATCTACTTCACTGTATGTAGGAACGTAATTAGTTATATGTAGTGTGCTAATTGAATTTATATCCTTAACACATCGATCATATTCCTTACGCAAGCTAGCTAAGTCTTGAACCCTAGCTAAAGCTAAATGAAGGTTGTAAAGATGGTTTTGCAAATACTTGTCTCGATAAATCATATAAATTTTGCGCACGTAAAAAACACATTTCTTTAGACGTAAGAAGTGGTTGCAGTATTATGTCTATGTCTATCTCGGGATCGCACGATATGTCTGTTTCTTTCTTTTTCGTGGACATTGTGAAAGGTCACAAAAATGTGCAACTACCGAAGGTATATCGAAATAAATTCAATTTGTATTCAATCTAATTCTAAGATATTAATATTTATTAATAAATTAATAATGGGTTTAATTAGGTAAAGTTTTTTTTTTTTTTTATAGAAGATAGATCTACGATTGACCACCAACTCGCCTGATGTTAAGCGACGGTGTGGCCGAGGATGGAGCTGGTCGATCTAGAAGATATCTATTCACTCACATAAAACTTAAGTTCCGTACGAAAGTTAAATGCAAATATGTTTGAACTTGAAAATGTTCGTAGCAATATGGCGACAACCGGCTTAGCAATAATAAAATATTATAATAAATTATGGTAAAAGTATGCGTAACTGTGGTAAGTTATGGTAATAATTAGGTAGGAAATAAATATAATAAGTGAATGAAACACGAACCATAGATGAAAATAGTGTGTAAATAGGTGCTGGTAGGTACCGGGATATCCGTGTTCGATGGATCTAAATATGTCACGACGGACAATTTACATTTTGTAAATAGACCCTAAAATGAAGAAAACTCATCCGCCGTTGTATGCACACTGTTTCACAAAACTTCTACAGTTCTTTTTATATTCTTGCGTTAGCGCGCGTTGTCTGAATTCAGAGTTTTTTTGAAGAAGAAAAATAGTCATTATTTTTCCCGTTGCGGCCTAGGTGGTGCGACCGTATATGGCCAGGCGCGAAGTGGCGGGTGATTTAAAAGGTCTTTGGTCCCTACAATTTTGATATTGTCAATTCAAGCAACAATAATATTTTCCGGTAATTTCAGGTACGCTCATGTCATTTCCATAACCAAGTAAATCCCCGCATAGTTCCAGTTTGATTGATGAGGCGGAGTATCAAGCCGAGTGACGGCGGATCATCGCGGCGGTGATGGATCACTCCTGCCGAGGCTTCTTGATTCCACCCCTAACGGCTACCCCCCTCCCCCCTCCGTTCACCTGCACACACCGACACGGGACGTCTTGTTTTACTGATCAGATGTGAAACCTTGCAACACTGATGTACATCATTCTAATAACATAACTGTTCCACTAACTGTGGCACCACTATCGAATGTTATGTGGTTGAAATTGAAAATTTGACAGGGTATTGGAACATGCCAAATTTTTAAGACGCACCGGACCGGCGAAAATTCGCCGGACCGATGTCCGGTGCGTCTACACACACTCATTATAAACCATACGCCACCGCGAATTCGGTGAACATTCGGTCCGTTGTCCGGTGAAAAAAAAAAACGGACGTGTACAAGCGCTCTTAGTAATAGGAACCCGTTTTTACCCTTTGGGTACGGAACCCTAAAAAAAGATAGTGTGTCCAAACTAAAATAACACGCAATAACATAGATAATAGTCCTTAGAGCGCCTGCATGACGGGGTCTCGGCCAAGATATCACCGGATCGTGATTCCAAGAGGCGTGTGGAGTGTGGAGCGCAGGTGCGACCAACCTTCGGGGGCCAATTCTGCTGGATTGGAAAAGAAAACGACGGTCACCGAGCAGTTAAAACTGCTATAAAACTACCTCTTATATATCTAGAATGGCTGAGATCCGGAGCCTTTGCGTGGACATTAACATTTCGGATGTTGACTTACTATTATTGGTTTGTACGAGAATACCCACAGATTCGAATATTCATATTTTGTATTTATAAAACGAGATAAATATTATGGCTATCATAGCATTTTCCTAAAGAGAGTTCCAGAGGCAATCTCTTGGTGCCATTTTCAGATCATAATCATAACAGGTTAACCAGGCGCAGGCGGGTTGACGGTCAAACGCAAACCACTAGCCCTAGAGTATAACACAACCAATTAATCAGTAAACGTGGCCAAGATTGTGTAAAGACACGCATATAGTAGAATTCCGTAGCTAATGCTCTAATGTAAAACAAAACCGTTTGGCGAGTATTGTTTGTTTGGAATACTTTGCAATAGGTCAGTGACCTCTGTACTATGACGGTTTAGGTGTTTTATATTATCTCAGATAGTGTTCAAAATAATTTTCATTAAATATATGGATAGGGTGGGGTCGAAAATAAGAAAAACATTAATGTATCCATGATTACAAGTATGGAGTGCCGACCACCCCTATTTTTCACTTTATTAGAAATTTTACTGGTATTTTATAGCAGTTTACTGAACACATTTACCTAGATACTAAATTTCGTCTATATAGTGCTAATAGTCTCAGAGTAAAACGGCTGTAACATACGGACAAACAGACATACAGACATGGCGAATTTATAAGGACGTCTCGTAGATTCCTCTTTTTGCTTTCTTCATTCGAACGCCATAGCTTCTTAATGAACAAATACATAACCTCTTAAATTACAGTTCTGTAAGTATCATTTGAACAAATACATAACCTCTTAAATTACGGTTCTGTAAGTATCATTTGAACAAATACATAACCTCTTAAATTACGGTTCTGTAAGTATCATTTGAACAAATACATAACCTCTTAAATTACGGTTCTGTAAGTATTATTTGAACAAATACATAACCTCTTAAATTACGGTTCTGTAAGTATCATTTGAACAAATACATAACCTCTTAAATTACGGTGCTGTAAGTATCATTTGAACAAATACATAACCTCTTAAATTACGGTTCTGTAAGTATTATTTGAACAAATACATAACCTCTTAAATTACGGTGCTGTAAGTATTATTTGAACAAATACATAACCTCTTAAATTACGGTTCTGTAAGTATCATTTGAACAAATACATAACCTCTTAAATTACGGTCTGTAAGTATCATTTGAAGGCAACATCATCGATCTTTGAACGCTTATTTAACTGTAAATAAACCTTAAATGAGAAATGACGTTGAATAGATAAACAGATCCGAGCTTAATCCAATAAACTCTATTTCATTATAAACAGAGACACAAAGTCAGAGATTTATACAAACGGGGAAGAACCGTGATTTTCATTGCTTAATGAAATTAAATACGTTTTGACATAATAGGCAAGGGATATTATTAATATTTCATATTTAGAGCTGATGGTATCAGATAAATTGGTATGAATTATCACTTTTCATCAGTATCAAGCAGCCTTCACATCCCGGTTTTATCAGTTCTGTCCATCTGCCTTGATAACATTGAATAGTAAATAATATCTACCTAACTATTTAAATAAATAAAAAAATTATGGATTTATCGCAATTTTACATAATTTTCGAACACTGCAGCGTCCGTGGACACAGGTAAAGACTAGATGACAGTTATCTTTTTGAACCGACCTCTAAAAATAAGGAGGTTATTAATTTGACTGTATTTTTTTATGTTTGTTGCTCATAACTTTCGACTGGGTGAACCGATTTTGATAGTTCATTTTTTATTTGAAAGCTGATGCTTCCCGTGTGGTCCCAATTTGGTCCAGTTCTGACAATGGCATCCAGGAGAAGTCGGTTGCTTCAGTTTTTTAAACTATAATTATATCTTATTTTATGAAAATATTAATGACTATGGCCTATGGAATGTCCACAAATATTAATTTATTTATTTATTACTTTTATGTAAAACGTTCCATATGCACGTAGAAATCGCTCACGGTGTCAAAAGATATTGCAGATCTTAGTTGAGGCTGACATTTTATTAATTTGATGAGGGGGTCCCACGCAGGTGGTACTTGTTATCTTCCCCATTAAATTCCGGGTATTTATCAATTTCAATAGCCTCGCGTAACATAACAGCCTCGCGGTACATAACCCGTGTCTCTAGCCAAGATTTGTGGATTATCAAAACGGATGTAGTGGTTAGGCTTGTCCAGTGCATCATAGAAAACGTTCTAACAGGTCTCCAGTGTGTGAGACTGGAGACCTGTTAGAACGTCTATTTTTCATGTCCGCAATATGTTCCTTCACCCGCGTCCTGATGTTTCCCTTTGCCTGCCCAATGTTTGATTATCAGCACTCACAGTCAAGCTAATATACTCTATTTTGCTAGCCTAATAATATTTGTCGCCCAGTCATTATTTATACCAGCTTTGTATTATATTCAATTGTGTCAATAAGAGGAGTTATATTGAATTATATCATTAAGAGTAGTGTAAATCTATAAATACAGTCCCCATACATTGGTCAATATGTCTTGGAACATTTAATAGCGCGCTATTAGTCATAGTTGAAGTATTTAGTAAAAATCTTAAGTTATAATAAGGTCCTATTAATAAAGTTGTATCCCGGCTTCGAAAATGATTAGTCAGTTGAAAAGTAGCGGGAACTGCTAGCGAAGACTCAGTAAGTGAAACAGTCCCATCCCAACCCGCAGTAGTCCAGAGACTCGCCCGCCGGCGGCCGCGCGGCGGTCCATGAAGCCATGATTGATGCTCTATTGGTTTAATTAATCTTGCTCAAGGCGCGTGTTCGCGTTGATTACGCCGGATCTGACCACTTCTAAGGTTTGTCGCAGGGTTCACTCATGAATCGACTCGACTTCGCAAATACGCACTTAAGTTACCAGTTTTTCCAAACAGTTAACTATCTTCAAACCATAGAATCATTTTTAATCGACTTCTTTTCCTAATATTTAGGGGTAGAAATCCCTCCTGTGTATGAGCGCGTGCGCTGTGAACGATTAATTTAACTCATATGTGTAGTGTAAGAAGAGGCTCATTACACTCGTTAAGGAGCGCTGCACGCGGCGGCGCGTCCAGTAGCGATGCCACGGCTCCTCTATAACGGCTGAATTTAATCTTAGGTTGATTGAGGTCAAGTAACGTGCGTAGATCGCGGCGCGCTAAGCGCCTGATTGCATACATCACACATTTTCGCATTCCAACAGGAGAACCATTGTTTCGATCACACAAAAAATCAACGAAATGTTCAGAGAACGCAAACAGTTTCAATTTAATAACTTGTCCTTTGGAAAAAAAAACACCGACAGGGGCGGCAGGTATTACACATTTAGTTAACTTAAGTAATGTTCCTTTTCATGTGATTTCATTGATTAGATTTTATCATTTATTTAATAAGACGTAACCACGCAACTGTTTACGCAGAAAGAGACCTTACAGTTATGTCGCATACAAATTTCGAACAAACACGTTTCTCAACATACTTAATAAACAAACTCCGGGGTTTTGTCAGAAGTTTAAAAGAAACACAAAAGTTGCCAAGCGACCGACATGTGAGGAACGGAACGGCAACTTCCTTTTGAAAGAGGTCACTCCACTCTGAAAACAGAAATCGAAACGTTTGTGGTGAAAAGGTACTGAACCGTGAAGTGCTCTTGGCGGAAGAAAATTGTTGTTTATACCTGCTGAAGAAATTTGGAGCCAAGTTCGGAGTGTTGTACTCATTGTGGAGCGGTGGTGCTTTGTTTGTGTTTATGGTACTTTTGTGAAACTTTACGTCGTTATGATCACCGTTTAATGTTCTAGAAAGACAAAAATTAAAAATAAAGTAGGTTTATGTTCGTTATTTTTGAGTGTTATACACACTAAAGTATCTACAAATTATAGACACTTATAAAATGATAAAACTCAGAAATATCGAATATTTACAGACGCGCGACATCTCTCGTCAGTCTATGGAACCTGTAAAGGGTTCTGCTGAGTAATTGTACGCTTGAAGCGTGTGTTACGGGTGGCGCCACCAACTTGTTTGGTTTAAGTGAAAAAGACAGTTAGAAAGTTTGGACCATCACACGTGATACCTCCGTAGCCAAAATGGTAAAGGCTCCTAGGTACAGATTGGGATAATGCGGGTTCAAGTCCCGTCGGATGTGTGTAATTTCTTAATTGTTTTTAAATAAAGTAGGTTGTACCTAAATTAAAAAAAAAAAAAACTGTCGATAAGAGAACAAGATAATAACGGGAGCTAGTTACTGTTGAAAACATAGTTAATAAAAAAATGTGTCAACAAATCTGAGATACCTTTTAGGGTCCGGTAGTCAACAGTTCCACCTACTAAGTAAGCCTCAGAAACTAAATTCGAAACTAAAAGATCGATGTTAAACTGTGGGAAGTTGGGAATGACTGGAAAGTTCTTTGAAACGCTTCCCCGTAATTCGACTGGAGCAGTTCGGTTCACTTCGAGCTCGTTAAGTAATCTCAACTCTCAAGTATACTGACGATTCAATTGACACCTGTAATGTCGCTGCTAATTAACTAAGAACCTGTTCTGTTACACTTCAGTGAATAATTAAAGTTTATTCAAGTACTAGCTATTGCTGACAGCTTCGCCTGCGTAATTTGTAAACACTTATAAAAATAATAAATGATTTTGGTAAAACTGTAATTTATATATCTGTTTATTTAATACGATATCCACGTACAAATACCAAATCATGAATCAATTGTGGAACTGACATTTGGACACTCGAATAGAAATGCAAATGCAGCAAGCCGTAACTCAATGGAGAAACTTGTGGATTGGGCCAGTCTTCGGGCGCGAGTTTGTCAGATAGCAAATTATACTAATTATTAGAAATTGCTGCGTTACTAGAATTCCATCTTGAGTTCGGCAGTAGGTATTACCGGAATAACTAGTGATTCTACAATCAGTAGACCTAGCGAGTACAAACTTTTGTGCTGGTAGTTGATGCATGGTTATTTCCACTTTTTCTAGCATGCCCTATTTCAGAATAAAACGTAGAAAGTAGTTTGAGACAGCGGTTGAATCATCCTAGCGCCTTAAATGTCTCTAATAACTTAAAGTCTCATTTGACACTCAGTCACTTATCCTTTTCTAAGTGAGCTGAATTAATTGCTTACCTCCGCGAGAGTGGCAAATTATTTAACCTCTCTAAGCTAAGCCATTCGATGCTACGTTTCAATTCCCCACAGATTTACATTAGTATATGTAACAACCAAATTAGTCTGACCTATCATTCTGCTCACAAGTAAACTATATCCCGTTCAAGATATACTGGTCATTAATTACAAGCGCATTAACTATCCAGTAATCTTTAAATCGCCATTGTAGTTTGATCTTGGTTGTAACTACATATAAGACAAGAGAGAGGTCTAATTAAGTGGTTTGATGAATGTATGTAGTTCCCATACGTTCTGAACACACTATTGTACATTTTGTGTCTGATTTAAGAGCTTTGTTTAATGGTGCGGATTTGGATGGGAATTAAGCGCTTACCGTGCGTATATCATGGATAAATTAATGATGAGCGGGTCAAGATGCACGAACTTGAGACAAACTCAATTATGAACTGTGATTTTATAATTATTGTAGTCGAGCTGTTTCATGCTGGACTGGGAGAAAAAGATTCTCTTCCCGGCATACCGTAAAAGTCAGTTAGGTGACTTGAGGGAAATCGGCGTTAATAGAAGCGATGGGCTGACTCCTGTCAATACAAGCCAACATTACAACAATCTATACTTTAATACCATATAACCCTTTATTACCATCTCCCATCTAACCCTCTAACCACGGTCAAATCTAGCGTCAAACAGCCTCATTGTTTATGATACTCTGCCTACCTCGTATGGGAAAATAGACATGATTTTATAGGTTTTTTTTTTGTACAGTCTGCTTGAGTAAAAACTAGAATCAAATGAGTGCAACTATTAATAGATTTTAAACTGAAATTGATTGATGAAATACAAAGTTTTGAGTGGCACTGGATTATCAAGCAAATGTATCGCTTGACATCAAGCTTGTTTGATGTCGTCTAACTCCTATCCGAATACTGTCCCTTCAATAGATAAGGCTTTTCTTAACGTTAATTAAGTTTAATATTGCCAATTATAATTTAAAATAAAAATTCCTGCTTTAGTTAAAATCAACAACAAAAAAAAACAACAACAATAAAATCAGGTATGAATGGCAAGAACTCCATCAAACCTGTCTAGACATATTGAAATAAAAAGTTGCCAGACACAAAAAAAATGTAAACACAAACTTTGTTCCGTCGTAGGCAAAAAATATTCTGCCGGAGAATAATAGCTGTTAAACTTGATTTATTACATTAGGTTGCAGTTAGAAGACGAAAAACAAACGCGCGACGACCGCGAGGTAGCTGTGCTCGCGTGTAACGTCAATGTACAATGTGCATACATCATACATACATAATGTATCTTTTATTTTCTAAAAAAATTACATACATACACACATAAAAGTATTACTTATTTCATCGGTGAACGACACTGCAGTAAATTTAACCCTATCAAAAACGCAAAAAAAAATCTTTCAAAATCTAATTTCAATTTAATCAAATCAAATCGTTTATTTGCATGAATACAAGTACAATACTGTACTAATAACTGTATAGTTCTTAATTTTAATTTTGTAGACACATTGTATTCAGCCTGCAGGCAGACGTGCAAATGTTTTAAATCTGCTTATAAATTTATTTAAAATATTTACTATCCTAATTGAATTTGTATATTTCTTAACGCTATAAAAACAATTTATGAGAAGCCATTCGTCAGGGACTTCTTAAATTTATTGCCATCCAACATTCTGATATGGTTTGGCACTTTGTTGTAAATTTTAACAGACATGTTGAAAACATTTCTTTTGTGTATATCTTTTCTGGCCGGAGGTGGATATAATTAGTGAATTTGTCTCTCCTTTGGCGAGTTATAACTACACTACGCTTATTAAAATACACTGGGTGTTCTTTTATAAAAGTAAAGTTATTAAACCTTAAACTAAAACTCCTATTGAAGACAAGATAATATAATATTGCATTTTAATAATTTCTTAACGTTATGGTTTCCACATCGTGTCTACTCAGAATCCCGGGAAATGAGCGGTTTTTTTTTATCAATGGCGCACCCTTACAATGTTATTGGAAACGCAGTTTAAATCGAGCAACATCATTATACGAGCTCGATACCGTTACAAGATAAAGTATTCGTTAATGCCGCCCAACGGGAGGAGCGCCGATCGTTAATGGAGTCTTTGAATTAATTAGACAGCGCCCCACTTCTATTCTATCACTAAGATAATTATTTAATATTATTAATTAATCACATTATACGCAAGAAATTAAGGATTAACGCGCGCAACTATCTCTTTCGAGCATCACAACCTTTTTAAACATATAAAATCATTTATATGATTTAATTAACCGGAAATAACTCACAAGATTAATGGTCAAAAGAGCGATGTCTTCCAACCACATCGGTCTTTTGATCGATTAATGAATACTCACGGAAGTTTTAGTACGGTTAGGTATATAAAATCATTGGGTTATTAGAAAAGTGAGAATAAATTTGTGTATTTAGATAGGAGAAATATTTAAAAAAAAAAGTTTTATTCAGATATCACCTATACTGGCAACGTAGTGAAAAGCGTATATTTTCCTCCTCAGCTAATTTAAAGTAATCAAAGGTTTTTTTTTATATTTTTATCAAAATTAACAAATAAATTTCTCAGTTTTCTAATATCTAATATCTACTCAATGATTTTTATGTTTATATATGTTTTGATGCGAGAGAGAGAGAGAGATAGCTGCGCGTTGAGCGCATCCATAATACCTTATTCAGTTTTCCTTATGAAATCGGTTAGTCGGGCTTTTGAAACCGGGTGCTAGTAAAATAGGCACCCTAATCCTACTTAAAGTTATAAAAGTGTCCCTCTGTCTGTTACTTCCTTTGTTCCATAATGATGTAAGTGTTTGTTACTTTCTATATTGTAGAATCCTAACACTGTACTCCTACATAAATTAATTGTTAGTTACCACTTACCACTAACAAGTACGAGGCCCCGCGGTGTCACGCTAACACACGCTAAATGATGAATAACGGCTATGATGTAGCCTAGCTCTGTCTCCAGCTCCTCTATATACATTTTAACCAACTCCCAAAACGAAGGTTCTCAATTAGTTTTTATGTTTTTTTTTTTGTATGTTTGTTACGCGATTACTTCGCCATTAACGAATTAATTTGGATTGATAATTTTGTTTTTAGTTTGGTAAAACTTTAGAGGTGATCCCATATAATTATTATCAAAATCGGTTCAGCGTTTTGGTTCTTAAAACAGAAACAAAAAAACTGGAAAAAAATACGTCGTCCAAGTAATAAAATTGCGTGTTTTGAATTAGTTTTTAAACTTTAGTTATATAACGATCGGTTTTGCCGTTTGATTGTGAAAATGTAACAAACGAACAGAGAGACAGAGTCACTTTCGTTGCTCATAATAATCTCAACTCCTGTACATAGTGGAAAATAACACATCGAAATTTTAAGAGTTCTTCGCTTCTACGGAACCTTCAAAAGACTAGTATAAACTTTCCGTTCAGCCAACGCCAACTTCACTTTCCGTTCAAAAGGGAATTCTCTCAAGTCAAAACCCTATCATCTATCAATCCGCGCCCATTTACCTGACACAAATCAAAAGCCCCTCTTAAAACCACATCGCCGTCAGCCGTCGAACAGCCGTCCAGTTATCCCGTTATTATTATAAAATCGGGTGCTGTTCAAAGTTTTCTAATAACTTACAGATTCTCGTTAAAATTTCAGGTAAACGGACGCAGATCTCAATCAAACTTCGTCGCTTCCGAAGCGTTAACTCGGGCAAGTGGCGCGCTCATTTATGGCACAGCTTCCTTGATGGGCGATGGATGCTCACTATGAAGTTGGAATAACCTATCTTTGATCCGAAGTTTGTTTGTTTGAATCTCACTTTATCGAATTATTTTCATAAAACTGTCTAATTCTAGTAATGTCAGATGTTTAACTTGATATGAGTTCGTGATTCCACAAGTTCCACAAGTTTGTTAGCGCTACATTACATTTACCTGAACTATTATTAGGTTTGGTCCGTTCGGTTTCTGTTTTATTATATCTAGAAAACTTATAATATTATGATTTAATTATCAGATGTATCACTTATAAGATTAGGTTTCTGTTTATTATAGGTACACAAAAACTTCTGTATGGACTTAAATAATATGTATATATATATTAACAAAAAAAAATGTATTCTATTAGCCATCTGATTCCCATAAAAAAAGCTTTGCTTAGTTTGGGGTTCTATAGAGTTGTACGAAAATGTCTACCAATATTTATATTATTTATTGTCAAATGACCAGTAGGTATTTTGATAAAGCGTCTAAAAATATATTTCATGTTATAATTAATTATTTTTATGGAAATGATATTCGATATTTCATGATTCGGTATGATTTTTATAGATAAGTAACCGTTTTGTAGTATCACCGGTTAAACACATAGCTAAATCTGACTCGTATGCTGAGAGCAGACAAGATATATAAATACAACTGTAACTGTTATCCGCAAAGTATGAAAGCAGCAAATATTACTCTAACAAATAACTACGCGCGTTACCTTATTATATATAATTATTTTACTGACATACATCTCATAATTATACATTACAAATATCGCGGGCAAGCAATGCGCGGCATTTATATAATTTTAAGTTTTTTAATTTTATATTAAATCAAGTTACAAATTAGATAAACATAAGATAAGAGAGAAAAAAAAGCATATATGCTTATGTGGCCCAGATTGGGTGGCGTTACGATCGATTTGAATGACAGGACCAATTTACTTTCAATGTAGGGTCGTTAGTTCCATTTTTGGCCGCCGGGCCATAGAAATATAACTTTGTGTAGCCAGACTAAATATATTTAAGACTTTTATTTTAGAGTGTAGATATTATATTCACTTTGTATTGTTAATGGTGCATTCAATGTAATAGACCGTAATGTGGCCAGAGGGCCAGATGTTCAACTGATTCTCGCAATACAGGCTCCTACGAGACCTAGTGCAGGGCTCAGAAATATCATTAGGTACTTAAAAAAAAAAAAAAAAAAAAAACATACTCAATAACAAATTTAACTTTGCAGTTACAATTAGTCGTAATTATTCACGCATATACCCCAACTGGAAGTGCATTCTTGTATTTTTAGATAAGTACTATTAGCACAATACAATAAGTAAGTAGGTATCTAGATCGTAGGTATTTTTGAAATTTCAGGAACTATTTTTATAAATATATAGTATTTACACATATTTCGCCTTATTACCAAAAGTAGTACTGGGCGTTTTTATTTATCAAAACATTATTCGATTCATGATCGATGCCAACATGAAATATATTTCTTGTATGAAATTAACTATAGCCGCTAATTTTATGCATATAGATACCTGGACCATAACTTGACGACCCTTGAAGATATGTTAGCGAAGTTGTATCCCTGTGGATCACGGTTTGCGGGTAACTCGGCAACGTTGAGCGACTATCGATTCTACAAGATTACCATTCTCACGTCTCCGAGGACTTGTTACTTAGGTTTTATTTTGGATCAACACTTGTAAATAAATCGCAAAGGGTTCAATAACATTAGTGTTGGTGAATTTATATCTGTACAAAACTTTTAAGTTATACTCTATTAAGCACAGTCAACGCGACCTTTGGTGGAATTTTCAAGGCTAAGAGTGAATAGATATCATCTAGATCGACGACACCATCCTCCGTCACACCGTCGCTTAACATCAGGCGAGTTGGTCAATCGTAGATCAATCTTGTTTAAAAAAAGAAAAAGTAAAAAACAACGATTTAAAAGGTTTCAAACATTTTATAAGGAAGATAACATATCAAACCACCGCTATTTTTGTTTTCTAAAAATTTCTGCACACACTTAAAGTCTAGACTAGTAGTCTTGTAGTCTATTTATGAGTAAGTGACTGTATTTAAACAGTTTGAATTCAAGGCTATGCTAATGAGCTTCTTGACACATTTCTCAACGGAGTCCAACGCCTGTGTATTTATTTTCCACATGTAAATAAATACTCTTAATGAACCAGGCTACAGTTTATAATTATCTAAGTACTGTTCGTAAGCATTTCCTCAATGTTAACCAACCCCGGGGTAAACTTCCTAATGAAGTTAACCGAGGTGTTCACTGTGATGGATGTTTAATTCCAACCGTTATCAATTAGGATACCGATTCCGAAGAATGCCACAGTTGCAAAGCTCACGCGTTATCGAGGTAAACTTAGTTGCGAAGCTCACTATTTACCGAAGTGAATGTAATTGTGAAGCTCACGCGTAAAAATTTCCAATTGTGCCAATTTACGTAGAGTTGTCATGATAGAAAATACGACATGTACGCATATCCGAACAGAAGAAAGAAAGTTTGCGAGTTTATGCAGAAACCAGAGACCTTTGTTCGCTTCTTTCACTTGCTTAGTAACAATTGTGGAATACTTATTGTTAGGGATTTATGCGTGTGTCTTGTAGGTATCCAATTTTGAAGAGAGCTGAACCCCTGTTTTCTCGCTGGAAAGATCCTTCGAAGCGGTCATATAACTTGAGGAATTGATCTATAAATTATGTTGGAAGCTCTTGACAGAAGTAGTTGGCGTGGATTGATATAGCGCGATATCTACGGTACGGTGGCGTTTAAATTTATTGTGGGTATAAACAGATGGCGTGGCCATGGAATGATAGCAGGCGAGAAAAATGATGGGGTATGGAGATATAGCTCCTGTTTGTGTTTAGGGAAAGGCATACATAAACTTTAGTTAGAGAAAAATACTTAAATACACATATTCCTCACGTATTATACGTAGGAAGACACATCATAATCGTTCAGCGAATTAATTTAGTTTAAAAAACTGAAAAATCAAACTACAAAATGCGCAATTTTGTTTTTAAAAAATTGTAGTGATGTGAATGTTCATAAAACTTTTCAACGATGTGAAAGTATATTCTTTAAAACAATAAAAATCATTTTTTTTAAACGGAGTTATGCGGTAACAAACAAAAAAGAAAATACATATTATATATATTGTATTACATAATAATTTTGATTTGTGTACATCAACTGTACATATTCAGTTGAACTTGAATTTTGAATTGAACGTTTACATGAAAATGAATTCGAAATGAAAAGGCACCTTTTATGTATGTATTGTTTATAAATGTGAGGTTGTAAATAATGTACTTTTTATCAATGAAAATTTATAAATTTGTTTGGGTCAAATGAAAATTTTATTGGACTTTATTTATGATGTTGCTTTCTAGGTCTAATATGTGACGTACGTTACAAGTTACGTTACGTTACGTTACCTACGTTAAGTGACTTGTGTGACTTTACGTACGTCCATTCATTAATTTCATCAAGAATATTTGTGAGCAATACGAATGATTTACGAACAGCTTTGGAGTAATCTTAACAGATCCATATTCGCCTTTATTGTACGTAACTAAGAGTCTCGTAACATAACCTTGAACCTTGCTTTTAACTTATTTCTAATTTGGATGTCCAGCGTGGGAACGCTGCCAGCAATCTCGAAAACTTGTTCCACGAGCTCCTTAAACCAGTTGCTTGATTTTTTTTATAAACAAAGATTTGTTTATTTACTTTTAAGTTTAGTTTCAGTACGTGTGACGAATATAAATATAATCGAGCATGGGAGCGCAGACTGGCCTAACACGTGCTATAAATGGCGCCCACGCATTTTCAAGGCCAAAACGATTATTGCGGTTACAATAAAGGTAGATATCCTTTCTAATATTATAGAAATGAACAACTAAATAAATAAACAAATCATAATCATCATCATCTCATCCATAAGCAGTCTACTGTTGGACTAGGCCTTCCCCATGGATTTCCAAAAAGACTGGTTGGTGGCAGCCTGTATCCAGCGTCTTCCTGAATTTGTATGAGGTCTTCTCTCCAATTTGTGGCTGGTCTTCCTACGCTGCGCTTGGGCTTGCGCTTAAATACATAGTTTAGAAGCTGATGACGGATATAGATTACATTTCATCATCATCAACATCATCGGGACCAGCTTAGCTTGGTGGTTGCTGCAAACAACCATGTCGAATGAAATTGAATGTAGCATACATTTAATTATCAATAATGGATATTGGAGTGTCACTGCCGGAACCTTGTTATTATTGCTATTAGTCTTTTAAAATATTCCTAACACATAATTTTAATGTGAACAGAATAATAAAGAGTTTATGGTCTACCTAAACTTAGAAATATTTTTATAAGCATTGTTATAATACATACTCTTGCTATAATATAACCTAAGTAATGTGTAAACTAGTAGTTCTACGCACAGTAGACCTCGCGAGAGAGCTTATTTGCAGCTCACCTTGGATCATCTGTACATATTAATACCTACATAAAGTTGGCTTAGGAGACCGTATGTAAAATTTTGCCTGATTTCGCAATTTTAAGTGATTTTACAGACATTTATTTCACGGTCAACAAATTTTTTTTCCAAAAGTTTAACCACCTTGAAAGATCAATTTAATTTGAATACACAATTAGTACAAACAATAGAATATGGTTAGATGCCCTTAGTTAAAAAACAATGTATGTTCTTATAAAAACAAATAATAATTTTATAAATGGAGAAAATATTATTCAGCGTTAAAATGCATCAAGCACATCCACGCGCCCTCACTGTTACACGCAATCTGAAGTTGGTTGTCATATAAATATCGACAAACACTTGACCAAGTCTGTTCATTTTTACTACAAGTTGTAATAATTGTGTACTTTACCTACCTATCAAATTTTATTAAAATCGGTTGGTAATTAACGCCGCAATAAACTTCCCCCCTTTTTATGGGAACCACCCCTCTTATCAAAAATCACCCACGATAAAAAAAAACATAGAAACTATATACCAAGTTTCATTAAAATTGGTTCAAAATTACGCCCTGTACGCGAGTACGAACATACTAACAAACTGACAGACGAATGAAAATTTGGCCAGTGGATGCAGAGATGCTTCGCTCGCTCGATCAATTAGGTCAACAATTAATAGTAGCTCTGTGAATGTAATAATGAAAGGCGGTTCTGCTATGAAGAACGGTGATGGTGATGATGATAAAATGTAGCTTATGATAGTTTTTAAAACCTTAGTTATATCTACACTAAACATAACGATCTTTGCAGCTGTTTGGTTGTGGTTCAAAAAAGTAGCTGTTATAATCGATGTTATTCAGTCATATCAAACCACAAACATAATTTAATAGTACCATCGTCTAAACTAGCATTGCATACTTGCATAGCTCCGGGCCATATTCATCTGCAATAAAAAAAAAACAGTAAACTTCCAATAAATTTAAAAGAAATCGAAAACTATTGTGAATTCACGAGTACCTACTTTAAAAAACATACTTGTTTTGAAATCCTATTACAACATAAACGAATACTTTGAAGATAAGGCATTTATCATAGATTGAGTCCACCCGCATTTAATATTGTTACATTCATTGACATAATTGTTTATGGAAAAAATCATCCCGCTCTGATAAAATTGCAATACCCAACTAGGGTCATTATGTAATAACAACAATAAAATTACTTGTTTATATCCAAAACCATGTACATAATGTGGCAATAAAGCATTGAATTTGAATTTTGAAATAGCTCCGTCATTTATACACCGATTTTATTTTTTCGTCTGAAAGGATAATATATTTGTAAAGTGTTCTCACAGGTTTCGTTTACGATATCATCAAAATCGGTTTAGTAGTTTGGTTTTTAAAACAAAAATATGCATTTTTATTATATAATTATCAGGATTAGGATTGACAGCAAATCATGTAATCAGTGTTAAGTGTGAGATTATTTGTATTAAGATATATATATATATACTGGTTATTCGAAAATTAAACACGAAAAGCGTGCGACCTCGTCTCGGCGCCGGCGCCGGCGCCGGTGCAAACAAGTGCTAAAGACAACCGCGCTCGCTGAATAGATATTATAGGTGTTCTTTGGAACATGCTTGCACTGCTACGTATGTATGCCATATGGAGTCGCAGGCTTATAGGGATATCAGGATTATGTTTAAAATCTTAGAATACCTTTAAATAAACATAAGAGATATTCTCAAGGCTCTACTTAAATAATTAAAATAACTATTAAAAAATAAAATTTCATTATTAAAATAATTCTTTGTAACACTTTGTTGTCCGTCTGTCCGTCTGTCAATACCTGTATCTCGGGAATGCGTGAAGGTATCGAGTTGAAATTAATTAAAACCCTAAACGCAGATCCATAATCTCTTGCTGCAGAGAAAAATATCAAACTGTTCATAAAAAAGTTACAGCCGAATATGTCCCAAAAAACGCATATTACGATACTCGCAAGAATCAAAACCTATGGGGTACTTCCCGTTGACCTATAACTGTGAAATTTGGCAAGAAGCATAGTCATATAGTCCAACATAAAGGATAAAATCCGAAAACTGTACATTTTTAATTTAATCACTCAAAAATAGGGTATTTATGCAAGGAAGCAGGGTCCAAATTTTAAAGTGCTTTAACCGTATCATGTGGGGTATCTTAAGAAATAGCTTCATTAGCACAAGCTAAAAAAGTCTGACTCGCATATGTCCGGTTTTTGTTTTGTATTGAGTGAGCTTAAGAATTTTAATCAGTTTAGTGGTGCCTTCTGAATTGACCACAGTACAAGGTTGACGAACTTCAGCCGAAAATCCGAGATAATATTCAATTACTCTATCGTGATCAAATCCCTAGCGGTCTCATGGTCTTTGATGCTCTACCTTCCCCATAAGGGGATACCACTTTTATGTATGTACGTAAGGGGATACCACTTTTATGTATGTACGTAAGTCCCGAACATACTAATAAATATTTTTTCAATCCGCGAAAGATTTTAATGACAAAATGTCACGATTTTGCGGATAAACCCAGTTATGATAAACTATAGTTTTATCGTAATACTGAGCAGTTCTAGGATTTAGATCGAATACCTTATGGTTTATTTAAACGACGGCGATATTGACTGAGTTGTAAATAGCAGGATAAATGCAGGTTGGATGAAGTGGTGGCAGGTCTCGAGAACGATTTGCGATGCCCGAATGCCCCTTAAATTAAAGGGCAAAATTTATAAGACTATAGTAAGACCTGTCGTGATGTATGGATCAGAGTGTTGGGCCACCAAAGGGGAGAATGAAAGGAAATTGAATGCAGCGGAGATGCGAATGTTGAGATGGATGTGTGGAGTAACAAAATTGGATAAGATTAGAAATGAGTATGTTAGAGGAAGCCTGAAAGTAGCACCAGTCACCGAAAAGTTAAGAAGTGGAAGGCTGTCCTGGTATGGGCATGTCATGAGACGGGAGGATAGCAATGTATGCAAGAGGGCTCTAAACATGATGGTAAGGGGTAGGGCCGGAAGAGGGAGACCTAAGAATGTGTGGATGGACTGTGTGAAAGATGATATGCGTGTGAAAAGTGTAAGTGTAGAGATGACGTCTGATGAGAGTAAAGTGGCGAAAGGAAACGTGCAGTGCCGACCCCACTTAGTGGGAAAAGGGCAAGAAAATGATGACCTTATGGTTTATTTAGAATTAGGACTAAGGATACAAAACAAACATAGGTGCTCATCATACAAATATATATCCTGAATGCGAATCGAACCCACGACATGCATACAGCTGGAAAGCAGATATATTAACTAAGGAGGTGATACGAGTACTAGTCAAAACCTGAGATCTGTTTAGAGTTGTGATGAAATCATGTGACGTTTTATGAAATTCCTGGTTTCGTGTAAGTACTGCGACATTATGTAGGTAGCCTTGGTAACACTTTTGTTGATGTATTCTAAGCCTCAGACATTCAGACTACAAAGTAGATACTAAACAAGTATTTTAAATGTTTTCGGAAACTGGAATTTGAAGTGATCGTTTGTATCAAGACGGCTATAATGTCACTTCACTAGCTCGTAAACTTATTTATCTAATGTCATAGGTTTAGATGAGAACTAAAAAGTTCATACCTTTTACAGTTTTTACAGTTACAAAACTATCCCATCAGAAACATAAATGTGAAATGAGAGAAAAGTTCAATAATATAAATGCCTTAGTTGTTGACTTCAACGACAAAAGAAGTGAGATCTAAACGGGTGCCAAGTTCAATGGTCAGCCTGAAATTTATTTATAACAACATAAAATATTTTATTACAACTTCAAATATCACTTCTTCTTATAACTTAGGATAATATATTGAAACCTAAGGTCTGACTTAGCTAGTTTTCATATACGAATTATATTATAGCCTTCTCAAGTTTTAAAGCTGTAAGTTCTTATTTTATACTTGCGAAAATTTGGCTTGCTGGTAGAAACTAGAAATCAAACATAGGGCTCTTCCATGACTGTTTTAGTAGGTACTTAATAATAATTCGTATATGAGAACTAGCCAAGTCAGACCTTAGATTTCAATATATTATCCTAAGTTATAAGAAGAAGTGATATTTGAAGTTGTAATAAAATATTTTATGTTGTTATAAATAAATAGGTAGTTCATACCGCGGCGACTCCTAACCGTGTATCGAACACAAGTCCGATCCTCCTTCTTGATGTTCTTTGATATCTTTGGGATAACAGCTCGAAGCTCTTGAGTGGGTAGACCAGCGTGCTGTGTATTTACTGGAGACAATAAGCTAGCTCTTACTCTTAGGATTTTCCTTATTCAACCTTAGGGGAATTCGTCCTATAGGGCGAATGGATGATAAGCTACTTAGTCCGGAATACCACCCTGTGTGGTAGCGACTCCGTTAATATTTTACATGGTCTATTTCGGAGAATGTATATTTGAATTTTAAAACGTTATTCTACCATCTCCTTTCTAAGAACAAGTAGAAAGTCGGCACACTGACACCCATACATTGGAAGTAAGGTAAATGGTTCGATTCTACGTTTCTATTCAGCGGCCATTAGTTTTGCGGACTATCAGCCCTACCCAATGCCCCGGCCTGACAAAAGCTACCGTTTTTTTCTGGGATACAGAATCAAAAATGTATACCTATATATCTGTATACTTATCAAATTCAGGGACATAAATGACACAAGTTTAGCAAAACATAATTGTTTGAAATAAAAACGACAGTTTAATTTAACAAAATAATGTGTTCTTACAATCGCCCTCAGATTAAGATATTAAAAGAAAGGCCTTTGTACTCCATGACCGATAAAAACGGAACTTTTGCGGGATTATCCCTCTTTACCGGCGGCGTCACGCATAATTTTATGCGACACTTTGTTGTCCTACCCTCATCTCGGGGAGATTCGTTATAAAATACGCGCGCGCTCCTATCTCACGGATGTTCCACGTGTTTAGTGTATTAACTGTGTTTTACTCTTATTTGACGCTAGAGTTATATTTTATTAAAATGTAATCGAATCCGCGGGACATGACTAGAAAAAAAAAGATTTACCCCGTGGTTCCACCACCGTAGTGACAAAAACGGTGTGAAAATGTAGTCTATGTACATACATCTTCAGATTCTTACCTCTATCTGTATCAAATTTGATAAAAAACGGTTCAGCTATTTAGTCGTGAAAAGCTAACAAACAAAGAGAGAGAGAGAGACGGATATACAGGCCATAAAGTGACGATCTATAAAATTCGGTGTCGGTCGACAAATTTTCAGAATGTTTTTATAGTACATTTGAATTTATCGTGAACATTTTGAAACCAGAAATTTCAGTGACCGTTGCTTGCATTGAGATATTCAATTTGCAACGTCTACCATCTCCTCAAGAATACGAGAGTATTCCCGGGACTATATTGCGTCCCCGGCGGCTCTTTTGTGAGCTCAACTCACAATTTATGTGCATTTTGAAAATAGACAACACTATCGCTGTGCACGTGTATTCAATTTCGACTATTTTTATCGGTTGAATCACACAATCATATAAATTCACGTAGTACACGCATTACTCATGTTGTTGCTGTAGAGAGTACTCGTAAACAGAATTGGGAAGTAGGAGTATCGCTTCACATCGTGTTTTCTTGTTAAGCGTGCAGTGTATCGCACTTTCATCTGCATAGATTATCTTTTAGAACATGGAATGCCATGAACAGTCTACACGACATACAAATAATTTGACAAACATTTTCCGTATTAGAATTACGTCAATATTTGAGGCCAGCAATTTTTGATGAGAATTTAGTATGGCAACATTTTTATAATGTATGTGGGGCAAAAAACAGAATAAAATAAATATTTATGGGGGCTCCCATAAAACAAACGTGATTTTTTTGCTCGTTTTTAGGGTTCCGTACCTCAATAGGAAAAAACGGAACCCTTATAGGATCACTTTGTTGTCCGTCTGTCCGTCTGTCCGTCTGTCCGGGTGTCAAGACCTTTATCTCGGGAACGCGTGAAGATATCGAGTTGTTCCCGTTGACCTAGAACTCTAAAATTTGGCAAGAAGCATTATGCTAGAGTACACATATAGGAAAAAATCCGAAAACTGGTCATTTTTAATTAAATCACAAAAAAATAGTGTCGTTATGCAAGGAATGAGGGCCCATATTTTAAAGTGAATTAACCGTATCATATGGGGTATCATATGAAAGAGCCTCATTAGCATACGCTAAAACAGGTTTTTAACACATTCTTCGCCCCCTGCAGAAAAAAAATATAAAAAAGAAAAAATATATGATTTCCCCTTTTATTTAGTTTGTACGGAACCTTCGGTGGGCGAGTCTGACTCGCGCTTGTCCGGTTTGTTTATTGCTCGATATTGATAACGGCAAGGTAATTATAAGGAGGGTGACCCATGAGTTTGACCAAGTTTCATACATAGAAACTTTTTTCGCAAAACTTTATGCGTGGCCTGGTATAATTATTATAATTTTAAGTATTTATAGGAATGTGTAATAGATATTTGAAAATTCCAAATTATTAGGAATTTTCAAATATCTATCACATTACAAGTACAAAGTCAGGTAGAAGTTTCAATTTCAATGACATTCAATTCAGGTACCATGTCCTCGAAGGCCTCGTCTGATGTAAAGTGGCGTTGCAGTGTACGATGTATCGCGCTTACCGATTCATTAAATGTTTTTATTTCAATTGAAATCAATTTATTTACGACATAACTTGGCAAGCGTATGGTTAGGTCAAATTTACACAAGAACTGTCCCGTGCGTTCCGACACCTGACAATAGTATATGTAATTAAGTGAAGAGTGGTAGGGTTTTGCTAGAATCCATTTAGCTATAAGCTTTCTGATGGTGATTTTTTTTATTATTTTATCCAACTAGCACGAGGTGTTAGAATAAATATAAAAGTATGAATAAAAGTTCAAAAAATTGACATTCGTTGAATAAATACATAGTAAAAAAAAAAAAAAAAAAAATTTCTTATGTTGTATGTTGTCCCTTAAATAGTAGTAGGAAAGCGTGTGTACCCAGAGCACTCAAGCTCGCTTAAAGGCTTCTTCTTGCGGCGGCGTCGTGTGGCGGGTCGCCCTCTTCCCTCAAATATTATGGTTGAGGAGAGCGATGGCTGGCACATGCGTCAACTCGTGAACGGGTGCTGCTTGCGGGAGCTGGACTGCTCGGCGTACACACGCATGCATGTGCATGTTACTTATGTATTAACAGTTATTAGTTAAGTATTAACGTCTTCCTCTTGTACTCTAGTTTAAAAAAATATGTAAAGTTAGCTAAAAAAAAAATGTATTAGTTTATAAAAGGCATGGACCCTGGAGTCTGTGGTGCTCGAATTTTTTCAAATAAAATAAAAAAATAAAATACATAGTTATATAAAATAAACATTTTACTCATAAATAAAACAAGAATTACGACGATTTACAGAACACTGCCCAATTGAATATTAAAAAGAAAAAAATTACTCATCTTAGGTTTAGGTACTCGGCTAAACTAGGAACATAAATATATATATTAGTAAAGACTTATTAAAACCAAAATAAATAACGTTTCCATTTTAATATTGTATATTCTTTTATTAATTGTACAGTATATTTAATTTGTTATTATTATGTTTAATTTATTACCCGACTGCGAAAGAAGGAGGGTTATGTTTTTCTAGCGTATGTATGTATGTATATTTCTTTGGCACGCCCTAGAGCCTAAACGGCTTGACCAATTTTGATGTGAGTGGTGTCAATAGATTCGTCTTAGTCGTGAGAGTGACACTGGGTACATCAAAAAAAAAAAAAAAAAAATTAAGGATTTTTGGCGGCAAAAAGTAATCTCAAAAAAAAAGTTTTCTAAATACATCGAGTGTGGTATTAAAATAAGGTTTTTTTAACAGTGATTACGAATATATATATATATAACTTATATGTTTTATTGCAGTTTGGAATAGGAAATGCTAATAAATCACATCACACTTATAATACAAATGCGAAGTTTGTGTTAGTTTGTTACTTCTTCACGGTAAAACGGCTAGACGGGTTTGGCTGAAATTTGGCACACAGGTAGTTTATAATCTGGATTAACACATAAGATACTTTTTATCCCAGGATTCCTGCTGGAACGGGTAAAATTTCCTACCTCAAAAAAATCACCGACACCTGTTCCATTATAATTGTGTTTTAAGGTAAGGAGAGGGGAGAAGGGAGGGGGGGGGGGGGGGTGTTTCGAGTGTATATATGTGGGTATGTATGTATATCTGTATGTTTCTATATGATCGCCTAAAGTCTAAAGGGCTTGACCGATTTTGATGTGAGAGGTGTCGTTAGATTCGTTTTCATTTGCTGAGTGTCAAAGGCTATATTTTTTTGTAATAAAAATCACACATATCACACAAATATAAAAAACGCGTGTTTTTTGTAACTTCCGACGAACTTTTTCGTAATAAACAAGTGATTTTACTAGATTTTTTCTAAAGAATGCGCAATAAACTTTTACAGCGATTGTATGCATACTTTCTCACAAAAAACGTAAACTCAACAGCGTATTAAGCGTAAAGAAATCGTAAGTTAGGCTGCAAAAACCTCTTCTGCAGTCGGGTATTTTGTTTTTCTTTTAACATTGATACTTGTTTTATGTAATGATGATATTATAATTCATAAATTATTGCTTAAAATTATTAATTTGTGTTATAGCCAATGAGAAATTACCAGAAATATAATAATAACGTTATTTTATCACTAGAATTTTCCTGCCAGATAATAATAATAATCTTTTTGGATTATAAAAAATAAAAATAAAAATATAAATAAAATTTAGATAATATGAATAAAATTTAGATTTGCTTACACATATTCACCTATGTAAACTTACAAAATATGCATAGCCTCTATTTCTCTGTTTTCCCCTTTGTTTCAATATAATACCTAAAATGTGTTTGCTCAAATGATGTATACATGCTTTGGAGTATAGTCTGGTTCTGATCGATTGTCACATATTATCTTATATTATGTTTGGCTATATTCTGTTTTGTATACTTAAATAAATAAATAAATAAATAAACAAGACAAATAGACAAATCCAAAATACAAGATAACGCTTATTATGGCCCAATTTGAACAATGTAACGTCTGGGAGCAGTCACGTGTAGCGTCCGCATGCCATCGCCATACTGGATTTCAAGGTGACCAGTTCAATGGCGCCGTTTATAGCACGCACCAGCTGCCTGTGATCTATGCACGCCTGTAGTTTTGCAAATGTAATTCCTGCGCGAAAAATAAATCAAGATTTAGTGTTTCGTAATATCCGCACACAAGCGCACGCGCGACGCGCTTGCAATGACGGGCAAAAAATCTATATATTTGTGCGCTATATTATGTACTATATTTATATCGTCAATCCTCATCAGTGATGTGAATGCAAGATCGGCGTTACGACACCATCATACCAAGCGGTCTCATGGGCATTCTGGGTCGAGCTCTCACGGCTCTGGACACTCCAGCACCAGTTCTCATCACAGCTCTGGACACTCCGACACAAGTTCTCATCACAGCTCTGGCCACCCTGGATCACAGTCATCTGGACACTCAAGTGGAAGTTCAGTAGCACATCAGAAACTTTCGTATCCGTCAAAAACAGGACATAGTTCTTCGTCGAAAAAATCATTATCCGGTAACTCAGACAGTTCATCGAAACATAACTACCCTGAATCGCATAACAAACTATCTGGCTCAGGAAATTCTGGATATGTCTCACACCCTTCGACCAATTTTAGAACAAGCAGTGGTTCAGAAACATACGGTCATTCGTCATCGATTGTAAAACCTAGTTCTGCAGCACAACTTGGATCTGTTCAGCATCCGGCTACTTCTGGGACAAACAGTGGTTCACAAGCACACGGCTATCCAATTTCTCGGCCGGGATCCTTGTCCGGTAGTGGGAGTGGTTCATCTGGATACGGCTATCCGTCATCGAACATAAAACCTGTTGCTGCAGCGCAAGTTGGATCTGCTTCATATCCAGGAAATTCCGGCACAAACAGGGGTTTAGGATCACACGGTTATCCTACCTCTCGCCCGGGGTCCTTATCTGGTAGTGGAAGTGGTTCATCAGGATACGGTTATCCGTCATCTAACATAAAACCTAGCTCTGCAGTGCAAGTTGGATCTGCTCCGTATCCAGGAAATTCCGGCACAAACAGGGGTTTAGGATCACACGGTTATCCTACCTCTCACCCGGGGTCCTTATCTGGTAGTGGAAGTGGTTCATCAGGATACGGCTATCCGTCATCTAACATAAAACCTAGCTCTGCAGTGCAAGTTGGATCTGCTCCCTATCCAGGAAATTCTGGAATCAACACTGTCTCAGGATCATACGCCTATCCTACTTCTCGCCCGGGGTCCTTGTCCGGTGGTGGAAATGGTTCACCAGGATACGGCTATCCGGGAACTACCGGGACAAACAGTGGTTCAGGGGCACACGGTTATCCAACTACTCGTCCTGGTTCCTTATCTGGCGGTGGAAGTAGCCGAGAGAGGCAAACAAGTTCCGTATCACATCCTACATCGAACGTATATTCAGGGAACAGTGGAAGCAGTCAATCGACTGGAGGATCGAGTCATCACCGTACAGTACATCACAGTTCCAATACTCATCACAGCAATGACCAAAAAGGACAGAAAATATCGTACCAGAACCATCACTATTATTACAGACCGCCGGTAGCAATTCGCTACGGAAGTTATCAGGATCATGCCATCAGCTACCCGGTTTACCCGAGAACGCCGCCGAAATACGTGTTCGAATACAGACAATCTGGAAACAAGTATAGAGACTTATTAACAGGTCTAGCTCTCTACAACTTGGGAAGGGCGGCGGCGCATAAAGATGCATATCACCATTACAGGCATTACGAACGGAGACCGCACGAGTATTGTAAGTTTGGTGTTCAATATAGAAACGGGTTCAGCGAGGAAATGGCCGTCGAATGCAAATCTATCACTTACTTCATGTACGAAGACGAACCTACTGTATATTATAATACTACTAACAGCTTAAACCAAACTACTGTGACGACACAAATGATGTATCCTAACGGTACTTTGGTAGAACCGAAAAATGTTAACCAAAATAATATATTGAATGGCTTTCCGAATATGCAAATGCCAATAATGCCACCTAATAATCCAGTATTAGGACAGCAATTGTTATCTAGGAACGGGACACTTATGTTTAATGCTAATCAACAAGTATTGTCCAGCAATGGGACGCTTATATCTAATACTTATCAGCAAATGAACAATGGTATTGGGTATTCCCAAGACCCGATTTCTTTTAAAGATCCCCGATTTGCTGGAAAGACTGTACGAGTGGAGAAGGATATGCATTGCTACGTCATCAGACACACCCAATTCAACGAAGTGAAGAAGTCTATTTCTTGCGAGTTGCTGCAGAAATATTCCGATTCGCTGAAGAACTCCAGTGCCATGTTGAAATCGTCTTTGAGTATTATATTGATAGCATTTGTGTTTGCTTTTTACTAGTCATTAAGTGCGAGTGCCAAGAGCGAAATGTTTAAAATAGGTTTTCATAACTAGGTATGTAGGTCGAAAAAACAATAAGTACCTAATACTATTATAAAAGATTAGCTTATATTTACGCGTATTTAGTGTTGTAAGCTTGTTAAATTTTGTAATATTTTTAAACATAAAAAACGCATAGTAATTATGAAAAGAGAAGCAAGTATGTATACAAAATTGCTGATAAATGCTATCGGAGATCAGAGACCTTGCCCACTTTTTATCTAAAATGTTACGTTTATGACGGATATTATACAGGGTGTTAAAGAGCAATGTAGTATTTAATTAGTTAAGTTTAAGTTTAACAGTTTAGTATAATTAAAAAGAAGTATAAATATAAAAAATAATATATTTAGAAGTTTAAAAGGAAGGGAAATATAAAAGTAACAAACAATTTTTCAGTATTTCAAAAGTATGCGAATATTTTACTGAGCAATCTCACTAATATTATAAATGCCAATCTATTTGTTCGTATGCGCATGCATTTACTACTCCTAATTTTTCAAATTATTACAAATTAATAGTATTATCATCTTTCAAGTAATTCTTTCGTGTAAGTAATTTGTTTTGTAATTTGTTGTTTTTAACTTGCCAAATAGGTATACAAACATGTGGTCTTAAGATAGTAATTACATTTGGTCCTCTATTTTCGCTGTAAAAGCGTGCAAGTGTTGGATTTTAGATCATCAGTCAATTGGGTATGTAAAGTTTGTTTTGGTATTTTTTTATATTTTTATTTGATAGAATGGATCATTTAGAACAACTAATTTTAATATTTTTTTATTCTGTTCATTACTTATTTTTTAATATTTTTTTAAGATAAAATCGTGATGACGTCATATTTACTGTCTGAATAAGATGTTGTGATAGCCAACATGAACTAAAAAAAATACATATACGTCTACTTGACAGTGACATGTACCTATATTCGTTTTTTTCTCTGGCTGATTTACGAGATCATCGGTTTTTGTTGTTTTGTGCTATCAGAAAAAAACAAATTCGTTGTGTAAACTTAAAGAACGAAAATAAAGAACAATTCATAATTAATTAATGTTTTCTAAGGTTTTCGCGATTGTGTTTGCGCATTGAAATGAAACAAATTCACAATGAATTATTCAGAAATTACAACTGTGAAATGTTTCGGGTCAAAAATCCTAATAAACTGTTTTTTCAAGTAAAGGAAACTTTAAACAGACCGCTGTGAACTAGTTAACGTAGAATATGTTCCTGGGCGAAGCATTGATGCTGCAGTACAATGAACCAGAACAAGGAACCAGAATAAAATAAATAATGTATAAATGTAAATAAAATAATCTCTTTTATATAATTACAATAAAATTTATATATAATTAAACACAATAAAATCTTTTCAAAAAAGAAGTTATGTACTGTCAATCACTTTTATTTCATATCCTGGCATTGTTCATAAGTTTTAGCTCTTTAGCTCCTCGGATTTTTGCGAAGTTGTTCTTGTCGCTAGTTGAGATGAACTCCAGAATCATAAGATTCTCAACCTTAGTTAAGTTAGCAGAGTCGGCACGTACAAAATTATCCATAATTTGTCCAATCAGTAGGCAAACAGTTCCCTAAAACAAAACAGTGGTCAACGTAAATGCAGTATCAATCAAAACGGTAAGAAAGCAAGGTCGTCGTAAAGATAATGAACAGAATTAATACAAATGAATAGAGTAGCAGAGCACCAAACACAAAACAATTCTTTGGTTATTTATTTTGGTATGACAGTTGTCATAGAGATATTGTTTCTGCTTGACAATGCCAATGCTGTCAGTTTCATCTTTTTTTTACTAACTGTGACGTCATTTTCACAGAACAAGTCATTTTAGAGGTCGACTGAAGGCAAATATTTTTTATATTTTTGCAAAAATTTGCGCGATCTCATCATTTTGTGAGCTCTAAATAAAAAAATATGGCTTATAGACATATAGTCTCGAAATAGTTTTGGAATCAGCATATGTTACATTTTTCTTTACATGCCCAATTGGAAACAACAATAAAAACAATAAAAATTGTCAATAAACAACATGTCAATTATTTATTTACGTACCTAAGTAAAAACGGCATTTTTATATTTTGAATGTCTAGTAAATACAATTTTTGTTTGTGTATATTCAAACAATAAAAACCTTTACTAGTTATAGTTACATTCAGATACTTTAAAAAATTTGGTAGATTTTTATTCAATATTAAGGGGTTAAACTATCCATTAAAGCGAATAACTCTTATAACATTTCATCATAGATTCGAAAAAAATATTATTAAATAAATCGGAGTCATTCTTGTTTGGAAATTCAATTCAATTTAATATTTTTTGAATAATATTTAATTTTAATTTTAGGTTTTAATACTACAACGTTTTTAACACCCTGTATATCCTTTTAAGAGTAACGATTTCGCGTACTCTTTCTATAAAAATAGGAAACGGAAACATCAAGTATAGGGGTAGAAAACCCCTATACTTGATGTTTTTTATCTGATTAATATTGTTTACTTTTTTCGATTTTGTAATAACTCCAAACATAGAAAATGAAAAGTTTTGATTAAAAAAAAACAGTAGATACTCGTACATATCTCAACAATTCCAACCATATAAAAAAGAATCATCTAAATCTGAATAAATGTAGAAGTAGATTTTTTTTCTGTTTTATGAAAATACGCAAAATGTACTGGCGAACATTGTCCTGACAGCTATTCTCTTAAATAGGCACAGTTATGTGCTTTTAACTATAAATGGCTTTATAGTTAAAAATGATGGATATTTAAAATACATTTTCAATATTTCACCTTGAAAAGTTTGCCTCGTTGTATATGGGTAGGTAATGTAGGTATGTCTACACTCCGGGCTCGGTCTGCGAATTTAAAAATAGTTTGTACAGCTGCATACGTACTAGCAACAATGGTGTAATAAATTTGCATTTATTTCCTTTTAGTCATGGTATTTTTTATTACTTTTAATGTCTACAAAACTAAGTTGGACGTTATATATTAACTGTAATATGTAGTATATATTATATAGTAACTGTTATATATTAAGTTGAAGCGAAATATAATTAATTAAAGTTTTTTTAAACATCCGGTACATTAAATGATCGAAAATGTTTCTATGATTTAGTTAGTGATCTCAAACATTTTCTATAAAAGGAACATAAATGCGTTTATGCATTTATGTTCATTTAACATAGATAAAGTGCAAATAGAAAGAAAGAGATAATGATCTCTTAATGATAATACAATGGTATTTAAACAATGAACGTCATTTAATTTATTTTCTGGTATGGCTGTTTCCCTACACGCGTCTGAAGTTGACCAATAAGATCGCTTGATTTCTATTGTTATAAGTTGAGCTATGGTAACCGAACGGCCTAATTGGTTGGTTTAAAGTTCACCTTTAGGGTGCGTTTCAACTGGAGTGAAGCGCAGGTTAGCGGTGTAAAATTTACCAATCACAATGCTCGAAATCTCCAAACGAAAAATTTTGAACATTGTAGGTACGAATAATTTGGACGATTTCGCACCGCTTCGCTGAGCTCCGCATCAGTGGAAACGCACCCTTAATTACACAGCTTAGCTTAGTTAAAGTAGAAAATCACCCTAAAGACGTATCTTTTCATTTATCGAAATCGCAATAAATCATAATATAACATAAAAATATGGCATATAATATATATATTTTTTGGAACCTTTAGCGAAAGTTCGTTATTGTAAATACAATGAGCTTTTTCTTACGGCTTACTGAGCTCTTTTTGTAAACTAGTATATTACCTCTATTATTATAGTAATTATTAATAAGGCTTCACAGACTTTGCTATCAGATATGTTTCATATCCGAGGCATTCAATGATTTGTTTTGTTTAATTAATACTTGTTATGTTTTAAGTATTTTTAATATCTAACAATAACCTAAGTGTCAGTAAAATTGTTGATATTAAAATAAAAATACTGAAACTTTATTTTATTGTTTTAGTTTCAAATACCTGGATTAGTAGTTATTACACAAAGCCGCCACAAAGCTAGACTTATAAGTAACACCTGAACGTAGGTATATACCTACTATTTAGGTAGCTACTAAAATAATACTGCACCTGTTGAGTTAGCGAAATGTCATTGTAATAAATTTTAAATAAAGGTCATACTGTAAACTTGATTTTTTAAACTATTATAGCTCGAATCCCTCCTATATTTTTTTTATCAGATTTTAATTAGTTTTCAGTTGCTTCTCTTCCCAGGCATACTGTAAGAGTCAGTTAAGATAGATAGATAGATAAACTCTTTATTGTACACACCTTAAAAGTAATAACAGAGTACTTAAATAGACTAGTGCAACAACAGGCTTAAGGGGCTTGAGAAAATTTTACGTTTATGTAGACAATATGCTGACCCACTGTCATTGCAACAAACATTACATCTTACCCTCTAATCCCCTCTAACCTTCTAATACAGACATCAAATTGGATGTTTCTCCTATCGCTTACAAATGAAATATGTGGAATGTATTAACAAAACTTGCGCACTCAACAACCATCTTAATCAGTCCAACTACAGTGCAGACAACTGATAGGAGCGTGCGTAATGATAATAAAACTCAAAATTACACTTTCAACTGATAATTCAAGATAAAATGGATTTGTTTACTTTTATCAAATATATTATGGGCCTATTTAGGTAATACTTTTATTGTGCAAATGTGCATCATTTTCATATACATTTAGTTCTTCTATATCAAACTAGATGGCGTAGTAATCTATAGAAATTGAATCGTCATCGCTCATAAATAGAATGTGGAAGAGCTTGATGCTATTTTTAAACGACTACATAAAAAAGGTTCTAGGTTCGGTTGCATTTTTTAAACCGACTTTCAAAGAGGAGGTTCTAAATTCGAATTTATGTTTTTTTATGTTTGGTCCGCGATTAATCCGTCAGTTATAAATTGTTTTTGATAGTCCTTTTTTGACAGGTAAAACATCAGAGGTGATCCCATATAAGTTTTATCAAAATTGATTGAGTACTTTGGTTTTTATAACAAAATAACTGAAAAAATATCATACAATTAAACGAATTTCGTATTCTGGTCGGTTTTTTCAACTATAATTACTTATCTTTATAAAATAAATAAACCTTTACTACCGTACCTTTGCTACTAGTCTAGTAAAAATAAATCCGTTTGTATGGAGCACTTCACAGTATTTGCAACTGGGGGGATTCTTTCAAATTATGATAGGAAAATAACTAAAAATCATAGATCAACAATCATCCCCGATTTATAGACTAGCTGTGTTCCGCGGTCTCCCTCCCGTATAGTTATGAAAAACGGTGATGATTATGATGATGATAAGTAGCTTATGTCCGTCTCCAGGTCCAAAGCTATCTCTATACTAATTTTCATAACGATCGGTTCAGCCGTTTGAGCGTATAAAGGTAACAAAATTAGCTTTTATAATATTGTTACGGGAAGTGGGTATAGGGATTGGAAGGAAACAACGATGTTATTCAAGCCCGTTTAATTCACTGACACGTGGTATCTTCTACAGAGCACTCACAGTCTATAACACGAACACCGACAATAATTACAGAATCGACGCGCTGCGAACACACAGAGACCGTGTTCCGATCAACACACTTCTACTATAACGTCTCTTCACTATACTGTTCACTTCAACACTTCACTTTCACATGTAACTTTTTCTTCTTTCCTGTATGCTATTTGTATCCGAACTGCCCTCTGTCCGCGACTGAAGCTCCTTATATATCCCGCAGAACCTTCTAGAAGCTTTTATTTCGATAGTCATTTCGTTCGTCATTTGTTTCGTTCCAGAATGTTCAATTCCGATCGTCTTTTCGCTCGTCTTTTGTTTTCATCATTTGTTTCGAACTTTCTAGAATGTTGACGAGATTCTTTATTTAAATAGTCGTGGAGCATTTCCTTCTAGAAATTTCACCATCATCATCATCATCGTTACACTACCCCCTCCTTAGACATGCTCGTCTCGAGCATCATTAGAGCCGTAGTATTGTGCTAACCTATCCACATGCACAACTTTCGCAGGACTTCGTGACGTTTTCCGAATTCTGTAAGTTACGTCGTTGAGCTTTGTAATAACTTGATACGGTCCCTCCCAGCTTGGCTGTAACTTCGGTGATTTACCTAGCTTTCGCACAGGGTTGTGTAGCCAAACTAAAGAACCTTCTTCAAATCCTCTTGAGTTAACATTTCTGTCATATCGCGTTTTCATCCGATCGCTGGCATGCAAATTGGCTTCCCTCATGTGTTGATGTACGTCTTCCATACGCTTTCTTAGTTCATCTGCATATTCTGTGACACATCTTGGTGCATCCGGAGGACACCCTGCCAAAAGCGTTGCTGGAAGTCGAAGCTCTCTGCCAAAGTTCGCTCGAGCTGGCGTAGTACAAGTACTTTCATGAACAGCCGTTCTATATGACAAAAGGAACAGAGGAATATACTCGTCCCAATTTCTCTGATGTGAATCAACCACTTTTGCCAGATGCTGCTCCAAAGTTCGATTAAATCGCTCCACCATTCCGTCGGATTGTGGGTGATATGGTGTTGTTCGCGTTTTATGTATCCCCATTAACTTACAGATTTCCTGGAACACATGCGATTCGAAATTTCTTCCCTGGTCACTATGAATTTCAAGTGGCAACCCAAATCGACAGAAGACCTCGTTCACCAATTTCCTCGCTACAGTGACAGCTTCCTGATTAGGTAACGCAAACGCTTCAGGCCATTTCGTGAAATAATCCATAACCACGAGAATATAACGATTTCCATTATTAGACAAGGGAAATGGACCGGCAACATCTATCGCTATCCGTTCCCAAGGAACTCCGACGTTATACAACCGTAACGCCCCTCGACTCCGTGTATGTGGTCCGTTAACCGAAGAACATCGTTCACATTTCCTGCACCAGTCCTCGATATCTTCCTTGCAATGTAACCAATAATAACGTTGCCGTATTTTCATAAGTGTCCTTTTTACTCCGAGATGCCCACCCGATGTTCCGTCATGGTAAACTCTTAGTACTTCCGAAATTTTTGCTTTCGGTACAATAGTTTGTAGATGGGTGTCGTTTCCAGACACATTTTCCCATCTCCTATGCAAAACTCCATCACAGAGGACCAAACTATTCCACTGTGCCCAATAACTTTTAGTGATTGCGCTCATACCAGATATCTCACTCCACCCGGGACGAGGAGTTCCACTTGTCATCCAATCTAAAATTGGTTTCAAATTTTCATCCTCATTTTGAGCTCTACGCATAGCATCGTTGCTAAAGTCATCATCAAGGGCATCTGTTCTAATCAGTCGGACTGTAACTTCATCTCTTGCTTCCTGTCTTCCACAATGCTTACAACTCTCAGAACAGGGCCGTCTTGACAAAGCATCAGCGTTTCTATGGGAACTTCCACTTCGATGCTCTACCTCAAAATCGAATTCTTGTAGTTGCTCAATCCAACGTGCAACCTGGCCTTCCGGATTATTGAACTGCAGTAACCACTTCAACGCCGCGTGGTCTGTTCTGACGTGAAACTTCCGCCCCAGCAAATACTTCTTGAAGTGTTGTAACGTTTTTACTACAGCTAGTAGTTCTCTTCTCGTCACACAATAGTTTCTTTCAGGTTTGGACAACGATTTACTGAAGTAGGCTATGACCACTTCCCCGTCCTGTGTCTTCTGTGACAATGTTCCTCCGATGCCTACATTGCTCGCATCGGTGTCAACTATAAAATCACCATTCGCATCAGGATATCCGAGAATTGGAGTTTCACATAGCCGCCCTTTCAGTTCATTAAAAGCTGCCTCACATTCTTGGTCCCAAACAAATGGCCGTTTTTCTTCTGTGAGTCTATGCAGTGGTTTGGCAATATCGGAAAAATTCTTTACGAAACGACGATAATACGAGCATAGTCCCATAAATGCTCTTACTTGAGTTTTATCGGTTGGAGTAGGCCAATCTTTCACTGCGGAAATCTTTGCTGGATCAGTTTCCACGCCCTCTTCAGATATAACATGCCCCAGATATTCAACTTGGCGTTTGAAGAAAGAGCACTTCTTTAAGTTTAATTTCAAGCCTGCTCCTCTTATTTTGTTGAACACGCTCTCCAACTTCTTTAGATGGTCGTCGAAGTTCCGTCCGACTATTATTATGTCATCGAGGTACACCAGACAAGCTTCCCCTAACAGACCGGCTAGTATACGCTCCATTAATCTCTCAAAAGTGGCTGGAGCATTACATAATCCAAATGGCATCACCTTGAACTGCCAAAGTCCTTTCCCTGTGGAGAATGCCGTCTTTTCCTTGTCACTGGTATCCATTTCCACCTGCCAGTAGCCACTTTTGAGATCAAGCGTAGAGAACCATCTCATGTCATTTAAAGTGTCCAGCGTGTCGTCTATCCTTGGTAGTGGATAGCTATCTTTCTTTGTCACATTATTTAATCGCCGATAATCGACGCAGAACCTGGTTGACCCGTCTTTCTTCTTAACTAGGACAACTGGAGAACACCAAGGGCTAGAAGATGGTTCAATGACTCCATTACCTTCCATCTCTTTTAACATGTCCTCAACTTCCTTTTCTCTAGCGAACGGAATCCGCCGAGGCCGTTGGCGGATTGGTTGCTCGTTCCCGGTATTGATCCGATGTCGAAATAGCCCTGTTCTTCCAATGTCCGCGTCCCCTCTGGAGAAAATGTCACCGAAATGTCGCAGTAAATTTTTCGCTTTTGTCAGCTCCACTGTGCTTAAATCCCCCTTGCAGTTATCTAGGACGTTACTAAAATCAACCGCATTCGAGTGAGTTTTCTTCACTTCGTCGCAGTTTCGAAGCCAGACTATTTCTTCGCTCTCACCGATCAGACACCCCTTCTTCAGTATTTGAGGATTATCACTCAAATTCAAGACCGGTACCGCCATTTTTTTTGTCGTTCCAACAACCGTTCTAGCCGGTAACCATGCGTTTTCTCCTTTGACTCTCTCTACAACTAAGCAATGTTGTCGATCAGTGCTTACATTTTCGGCTAACTTTATCGGTACCAAAGTCTGAGTTCGTGGTGGTAGCTTAGTGTCCTTAAGGCAGTAGACTTTACCTCCCCTGGCTCCCTTCATTGGAACCTCAATCGATCCACACTTAAGGATTCCGGATTCAATATCAAGTTTGCACTGATGTTCTTTCAGAAAATCTAAGCCGATGATGCAGTCATCCACAATTTCAGCTATCACCGCCCAATGCCAGTAAAGCTTGTCACCAACCTTAATTGCCACCTTCTGCTCCCCTCTTACAGGTATGCGCTGGCCGGTAGCCGTTTTCAACTGCACAGTCTCTCTGCAGGAATATAATTTTCTACTATTCCGTGTCATCTGTACCCCCACTACCGTACGCGAAGCTCCTGTGTCCAAAGTCAGTTGGCATGCAGTTCCATTTATTCTTCCATCGACGGTTAAGCTGTTTCCGTCTGAGCTTTGATAGATCATAAAATTTGGGGTTCCCTGATTACTGGCCAGCGCCCACCCCGTAGCTCTGGCCTGCTTTAGTTTTCCGAATTCCCCGACGCTTGTGTTCCAGCGTCGGTTCGCCTTACCGAGCTACGATTGGGGCAACCATATCTCAAATGCCCACGCTCTCCACACTGGTAACAACGCGGAGCAAAGGTCCGCCGTGGTATTTCCCGCTCTTCTGTTGAAACAACTTTACGCACAGAGCCGCTCTTGGAATCCCGACGTACCGCCTCCACCTCAAGAGCGTGTGCCACCGCTTCTTTGATGTTTTCATGGTGCGCCAAGCGTACTGTTGCCCTCACTTCTTTGTCGTTGATTCCATCGACAAACGTCTGCAACAGCATGCTGTCGACTAGGTTCGCTGGTGAAGATTGATATGCCTTCCTTACGAGCTTCTCCACTTCTAGTGACCACTGTTGCAGGTTTTCGTTGGCTTTCTGGGATCTATCACGAAGCTGAGCCCGGTAGGCATGTTCCAGATGCGAGTCGCCATATCGGGACTCCAAAGCATCCACCAACTCCTGGTACGAGGCATTAGGTTCTACGGCCTCCAGTACCGACGTGGCTTGTTCACGCAATGCCAAAGTGAGAGCTGTCTTTGCTTTTTCCTCGCTCCAGTTGTTTAGTTCGACAACAGCCGAAAGCTGTCGCTTATATGCAGCCCATGAAGAGGTCCCGTCAAATGTGGGAATTTTGAAACTGCCACCCAAAGTAGCTGTGACTGCAGTTGCTGGACCGCTGGTTCCGCTTACTTCGAGTCTTTGGAGACGTCCTTCCGCTGATTCGAAACGGGCCTGGTACTCGTTTAGACGATCTTCGTGCATCTCTACAGTCTTCTGTATTTCTGTGACTTTTACTGCCCCCTCAGAGATAGCCGTCAGAATACGCTCTTGCATAGCACTTTGGCGATCCTCCTCACGACGCTGGCGTTCCTCCTCACGGCGTACCTGTTCCTCCTGCAAGGAACGCAGCTGTACCTCCTGGTGGTGCTGGCGTTCCTCTTCACAGCGTGCCTGCTCCTCCTGCAAGGCACGCAGCTGTTCCTCTTGGCGGCGTGCCTGCTCCTCCTGCAAGGCACGCAGCTGCTCCTCTTGGCGACGTGCCTGCTCCTCCTGCAAAGCACGCAGCTGTTCCTCTTGGCGGCGTGCCTGCTCCTCCTGCATAGCGCGCATTTGTTGTAGTAGTGCACCAAGGTCCACTGGAGAAACTGGAGCACTCACAGTAGCACTGGCAGAGGTTCCTTCATGAGGGTTCATTGGAGGAACTGGAGCACTCACAGTGTCACCGCCGGAAGTCCCCTCACCGGCTTCCTCACGTGTCCGAGGATTTCCCGTACTAGCGGCTTCCTGGTCTCCGCCGCTTTGTTGCTGAGCGGCTCCCCTTGAGCGGGTGTTTGGGCCATCTCTAGGCATGATTGGCATCCTTCCTTCCAATCCCACTTCTGACACCAAATGTTACGGGAAGTGGGTATAGGGATTGGAAGGAAACAACGATGTTATTCAAGCCCGTTTAATTCACTGACACGTGGTATCTTCTACAGAGCACTCACAGTCTATAACACGAACACCGACAATAATTACAGAATCGACGCGCTGCGAACACACAGAGACCGTGTTCCGATCAACACACTTCTACTATAACGTCTCTTCACTATACTGTTCACTTCAACACTTCACTTTCACATGTAACTTTTTCTTCTTTCCTGTATGCTATTTGTATCCGAACTGCCCTCTGTCCGCGACTGAAGCTCCTTATATATCCCGCAGAACCTTCTAGAAGCTTTTATTTCGATAGTCATTTCGTTCGTCATTTGTTTCGTTCCAGAATGTTCAATTCCGATCGTCTTTTCGCTCGTCTTTTGTTTTCATCATTTGTTTCGAACTTTCTAGAATGTTGACGAGATTCTTTATTTAAATAGTCGTGGAGCATTTCCTTCTAGAAATTTCACCATCATCATCATCATCGTTACACTATCATTATGAAATTGTATCAAATGTATTTAAAAACACCAGTACATTAATTTAAATAACAATATACTTAGTTGTCTTTTAAATTGTCATAAATCTTATTTTTACTAGACTATACCGCATTACTCCGCCATAGTCTCCGTAGTTCTCCGTCATTTATAAACCGATATCAAAAAATATGTTTACTTGAAAGTATAATATACTATATTATTTATAATGTATTTAATGTCTTCTGTAACTATAAGTATACCTAGATTTTATGAATGTATGCAAGAAGTTTTCATGTTTAATTTGAAGTTGTACCTAAGTTTCATTTTTATTTTTCCTTCTCATACACCGTCCTAGAGTTGTACAAGTGTTTGAATGATGCCCCCCCCCCCCCACTGAGTACTTTGTGTAATGTATTGTTTTGTTACAATAAGAGGTATACGACCAAGGTTATCCTCTGAACTCCACTATGAATATGTATGAAATACCTACAATAAAATATTTATTACATACATATATAAAAGTTTGTAGATAACAATTTCATATGAGAATATTTTCTTCATACTTTTTAAGGCGTAATTTTTTAGTAGTTGAGTTTTAATTTTCCAACTTATTTTTTAGTTATCACTTTATTATGTGGGTGTTGAACGAGACGTGGCCGTCACACTCGCCTGTGTAACGCTAGTTCGGGTAAACTCGGCTGAGGGTGCGAAAGAGATATCGTGATCGTATCACTGTATTGCTATTTCGTATTATTAACGTCGTCTCGATGAAGCACTTCTGTCGAGTGGTCTTAAGTACACAGATTTTTTTACCACTTTATTTTACTGGAACACGCTCATACACGTGATTGAATTACTTAATGAATAAAACATCAAAATTCATACACTATTGACATTCAAAATAGCACAAGGTAAGAAAATGAAATACAGCCGCGATAACAAGTTTATTCCATGTTTTCTCCAACATCAGGCTTTGCGAGTGCTCCAGTTTGAATCCAGTTTACTCCTACCATGAGAACAAACTAGATTTGACAGAATATTAGCATCCGCCGCGAGCGTCATTTATACCTAATATATCGGCGTATATAATGGCGTATCGGCGACAAGTATGAGTTCTTATTTTTTAAATGACGGGTTTTTATTTAGTACTTAGTTTAGCTTTGCTTATTTTTAGTTTTACTTTGATAAAGTGGAAATGTAATTGGTAAGGTAATAAAGATTTTAGACAAAGTTTGCGAAACGTATTCTGCACCAAGTGAAACACATTGATACTTCAGGGATTACTCGGCCGCCCGAGAACCGTAAGAGAACCGTATAACCGCATCCATTCAAGGTTCCGTGGTGTGATATCTATCAGTTCTGGTTGAGTCATGGATCCAGTCTATTTGGCACTTTTCTGAAAATAAGATCTTCAGTTTGATTTTGTAAATGCAAAAATAGGAGTGGCACTCCATTTAGGTAAAAGGAGATGATTTTTTGTACAGTTTTTTATTTACATAAATGTACATTTTTCATACAATTTTATATGGTTATATTTACGAAGAAATTTTAATTATTAGTTAATTATAATACACATTATGTTATATCTTAGAGTCATATTCCACAATTTATCAGTTCGCACGATATACGAATTAAAATGTTTTGTAAAATAAATATAGGTATCTTTATATAAATCCTGAACAAGTTAGCAAATGCCATTCTCATAGTAGGTATCCTAAAGAGGCGTCTAACAAATCTAAAGTAAGTAAACCATAATAATTGAATAGTGGCACCCTTAAACTGGTGAGCGATATCAGCCAGCAGGGCTCCAGTGACGCCGCCATGTATTGTGCGTAAGTGTTCCAGCCAGCACTAAGTGCCGGAGCGGTGGAAATTTAATTTTGAAAGTGCGTCCATTACACGGCCATTTAACTTCAGCCGTTAAACTGTGAAGTGATATTAGAGCCGTGGTTTCATCTCACGCGCTTGTTCGGTGCTCCCAGTTGTTTTGTACATTTGGAGGTAATCATTCTTTAGAAGTTTGTGCAGCCTAGTTGAGGGCCTGTTTCACTCGTGATCCGTAAATCTTGGGGTCAAGTCCAGATCCAGAGGCACGCACCTGTCTCAAATATCTGTAAACTAGTGATATGTACTCCAAAATTTACTACGTATTCTGAACATTCATGAATAAATTAAATAAGAATATTTTTTAAGGAACAAGCATGCAAACATACGGTACATACTAAGAGGTATTTAAGGAACAAGCATGCAAACATACGGTACATACTAAGAGGTATTTAAGGAACAAGCATGCAAACATACGGTACATACTAAGAGGTATTTAATTACTTTGTTTGAGAGCTTGTTGCACTAATTTTGCAAAATAGAGAGTGATCGGGCTACTCCAATGCCCGAAGTAAGTACATTATGTTTACAATTAGCGCGATAACAGTCGAAAAAGGTTAAGTTTGTCTACAAGTAGCACTTTTACGTGCTAGCAAAGCAATAGAGATCACCACTAATAAGTCATGCTTCATCAAAATTGGTTACTCGTTTTGTATGTATTTGTATACGTCTTGTTTGTATATCAAAATCGGACATGTCTTTATAATGTCATAAGCATGCAACAAACCCTTGAGAGTATCTTCACAAGGTGGTAATCTTGGTAGCATCATCAGATTGTTTCTATAACTTTATTCTATTTACTATAGGAATTTGTTTAAATTCAATTTGCAAGATAAAAAAACTTATACCTAGTTTAAAAAACTGACTTCAAAATACACAATTCCTTTACTTGCATGATGTTTTTTCAGTTATTTTGTTATAATAACCAAAGTAATGGACCGATTTGTTAAAATTTATATTGGACCATCTCTGAGGTATTACCTAGGTACCAAACAAAAAAGAATTATAAAAATATATAATTAGCGGAGTAATCGCTGAACAAATGTACAAAAAAAAAAACATACAGATGAATTGACAGCCTCCTTATTTTTGGAAGTCGACTAAAAATGTCTACTATTAATTGTGATTAATTGCTCCAAAAGAAACTCAACCAAGCGCTAACTATCTAAAGACGCGCCACTCATTAGAAGGCATGTCCTTAAAGATTAAGTTGAGCTGGTCGAGTGCGCCGTCGCTCAGCAGTACGTCGCCCCTGCCCCTCGCTTCCATTCCCTCCCTAAATATTTCCTAAGAAAAATACCTCCAACGCGTTTAAGCGTCAGATTTAGTGATAAATATAGCTTCCCTTTGGAATCTTTTTACGTTTACGCTGGTTTATAATTAACTGCCTGGCCTGTATTTTTGGAAGATGCATTTCTTTAGTGAAATCAGAGTCACAGTCAATGGGGCTATTTTGGGATCGCGAGTTCATTTCAGCTTGGATCGATTGGTATTAAGCTGGGAACATTAATGAATTTTGTTTTTAATCCCGACTCAATAACTAATTAACTAACTGTACAACATTGTTTTATTAGATTTTGCGTTGTTATCTTTCGCGTATATTTACGTAACGATTTCCTAAACGAATGAAATGTGAAACGTAACAAAATTTAAAGCATGATTTACATAATATTTTTTGTCTATTTTCCTTCTTTTTAGGGCTCCGTAGCAACTAAAAGGAACCCTTATAATTTCGCCATATCCGTCTGTCTGTCTGTTCGTACGTCACAGTCGTTTTACTCAGAGACTATCAGCCTTACAAGAACGAAATTGGCAAGTAGATATGTTTCGTAAACCGCTACAAAATGCTGTAGTAGTTTAATGAAGAAAAAATAAGACCGGACAAGTGCGAGTCATACTCACCCACCGAGGGAAAAATAAAAGGGAGAAATCATATATATTTTTTAATATTTTCCTTCATAAACCGAAAAATATACATCGTAAAAATATTTAAAAACCTGTTTTAGCTTATGCTAATGAAGCTATTTCATAATTATGATACCCAACATGATACGGTTAAAGAATTTGAAAATTTGGATCTTCATTCCTTGCATAAAGACACATTTTTTGTGATTTAATAAAAAATGACCAGTTTTCGGATTTTTCCCTATATGTGTACTCTAACACAATGCTTCTTGCCAAATTTCATAGTTCTAGGTCAACGGGAAGAACCCCATAGGTTTTGATTCCCTTATGAGTGTCGAAATGTGCATTTTTTACGACATATTCGGCTTTATCTTTTTTTTTTACGAAAACTGAGAAATTTATTTTTTCTTTCTGCAGCAAGATACTATGGATCTGCGTATATGGTTTTAATTTCAACACGATACGTTTACTCGTTCCCGAGATAAAGGTCTTGACACCCAGACGGACGGACAGACGGACAACAAAGTGATCCTTTATGGGTTCCGTTTTTTCCTTTTGAGGTACGGAACCCTAAAAAGATGAAAAATAGGGGTGGCACTCCAATTACATTTATAGAAAGGATGTTTTTTTAAAAGCTTTTATTCTACTTGCCCTGTTAGTATGGGACAAAACTTGCGAGTTAAATTAGAACCACTTCCTGTCGTTAGATTAGGTTGAAATTTGGTTTACTTACGTAACTTCGGTGATAATGCAATAATATTGTACCATGAAGCTGGTCTCAAGATGGCGTCGGAAGGTGGCCATATATAGGAACTCCTAAACTAATCAAGATAAAACCGTCGAGTTTGGACTCGTTTGAATAGTCTTGACAAGCACTCTTGTGTTACGTGATATCCAGGGTCTCAAGATAGCGTCGGAAGGTGGCCATAGGAACTCCTAAACTAAACGAGATAAAACCGTCGAGTTTGGACTCGTTTGAATAGTCTTGACAAGCACTCTTGTGTTACGTGATATCCAGGGTCTCAAGATAGCGTCGGAAGGTGGCCATAGGAACTCCTAAACTAAACGAGATAAAACCGTCGAGTTTGGACTTGTTTGAATAGTCTTGACAAGCACTCTTGTGTTACGTGATATCCAGGGTCTCAAGATAGCGTCGGAAGGTGGCCATAGGAACTCCTAAACTAAACGAGATAAAACCGTCGAGTTTGGACTCGTTTGAATAGTCTTGACAAGAACTCTTGTGTTACGTGATATCCAGGGTCTCAAGATAGCGTCGGAAGGTGGCCATAGGAACTCCTAAACTAAACGAGATAAAACCGTCGAGTTTGGACTCGTTTGAATAGTCTTGACAAGCACTCTTGTGTTACGTGATATCCAGGGTCTCAAGATAGCGTCGGAAGGTGGCCATAGGAACTCCTAAACTAAACGAGATAAAACCGTCGAGTTTGGACTCGTTTGAATAGTCTTGACAAGCACTCTTGTGTTACGTGATATCCAGGGTCTCAAGATAGCGTCGGAAGGTGGCCATAGGAACTCCTAAACTAAACAAGATAAAACCGTCGAGTTTGGACTCGTTTGAATAGTCTTGACAAGCACTCTTGTGTTACGTGATATCCAGGGTCTCAAGATAGCGTCGGAAGGTGGCCATAGGAACTCCTAAACTAAACGAGATAAAACCGTCGAGTTTGGACTCGTTAGAATAGTCTTGACAACCACTCTTTTTTTAGTCTAGTAAATAAAACATTAATAAAAAAAACAAGCTTTTATTTAAATGCTCTAAAACGAAGAAATAAAATTTTATATTGAAATAAATAAAAGCTTGTCGCGAGATTTCAAACAACATCGTACCTATCTACTAAGTAATATTTAATTCCAACAAAAGACTTAGACGCGTTCTTATCATTTGCTTAGAAATAAAGTTAGTTTGTTCTTTTGTTCTTTTGAAAAAAAAAAATAAGTGTTTGTGTTCTCACGACAAGCTTTTATTTATATCAATATAAAATTAATTTTCTTCGTTTTAGAGCATTTAAATAAAAGCTTGTTTTTAACTTTTTTTTAATTAATATTTTATTTCATAGTTGTTCTAGAGGTCTCTTAAAATAAAAATAAGGTTTAATGTATCTTTTTTTCTGAGATGTAATGTGTCCAGATATAGCCCACCAAAGAGGAAAGAAAATGTGTTGCCCTGCATTGCTAAACTATTAGACCTAGAAATTCATGATTAACCATAGTAGTAAGCCATATTGAATACATTAAACGTTTTTTTTTTTAACTCTATGATTATTACTTTTCGAGATGTAACGATAAATATGTAAAACACTTAAGCCATTACAGTAGAGATTTATATTTAAACAAATGGGTTTGAAAGAGACGTCTTATCCGCGGGCTTGTAGGAGACCACTTGGAATCGACGTACGATGCGTGTGACGGGCGCAAGCACTGAGCCAATACGTTTTGAGTGTTCTAAAAGAGTGCGGAAATGTAGTCACTTGTGAGTGTGCAAAACGTAATCCCCTTAAACTGGCTCAATGCGCGCTGATTCCCCGCCCGTCCGGGGGGGGGGACTCGTCCCGAGTACTGTGTACCGCCAGTACTGTCGCGACGCGAGTGGTCTGCTTCTACTATGCGCCGATGTGCGTGAAACGGCGACGCGACGTGAAGCAGCGATTAACCCGGTCTGACGATGATGATGATGATGATGATGATGATGCCGAGATGAGGTGTAGCCAAAACAAAATCTTTTTCTTGATCGCTTCTTTATTCGGAGAGAGGAGAGAGCTTACAAATCTTCGGAGTGTGCGTAGGAGTGTGCGTACGCCGGGCCTTGTAACCTGCATCGCTTACCTACGTCGAAGCTTTACCTTACAGAGAGCACCGTAATTTCGGACCGGTTCCGCGGACCGTTTTCACTTTGCGAACCGTACATTTTCTTAAATATCTAGGGACCCATAATGCCTATCCCCATGTATCCTATGTCCCTAGATAGCTCTCTGTAAGACCTATCTTCTGATGCAAGTTACAAAGCCCTTACAATATGTGTTTAAAAGTTATAACGGAAAGAACTGTGATTTTACAACATAACTGAACAAATATATATCTTATTTTTAACTATTCATCCTACGAACTCTATCCTGTCTCTTGGGGAATGAAACTATGGTACGTAAAATATTATATTTTCGCCTTATAAGCTACTTAAACCTAGATTCTACCTAAATATTCCTAACTCTATATTTACATGTACTATTTCTATCCCGCTCGCACCCGCGGTCGGAGTCGCTGGGGGCCGCCGTTCCGTAGAGCGCCGTCCTTATCTAATGCTGTCGCCGACATTCTCCCCTTCGTGCGCAGCACCGCTCTCCTGGCCGGCGACGTTGTCCCTCGGTGATTCGTTGCTCGTAGACTCCCCTTGTGATGACTTTGGTGCGTCGACTGGAGCGGGAACCAATAGTATTGCTCTGGAGCTCGGGCGCCTCATGATGCCTCCGTTGGTGCGGACATCGATGACTCGTACTCTGCCATCTGGCCCGGGGTAGGTATTGACGACTTCTCCCCTCGGCCAAGTACCTCGTGGAAGAGTGGTGTCCACGAGGATGACGATGTCTTTGCACTGCAGGTCGCGGCTGGTGATCTTGCCGTCGATCTTCCTCGGGATCAGAGTTGGTAGGTACTCTTTCACCCATCTTGCCCAGAAGTGGTCCACCAGTCGCTCTGCCGTCTTCCATTCTCGCCGCCCGATGAGGTCACCGTCGCTGAACACCCCTAGTCGTGGTAATCCGCAGGATCTTCCGATGAGGAAGTGGTTGGGTGTTAGTGCCTCTTCTGCTCCATCTTCGATCTTCTCAACCAGTGGTCTTGAGTTGATGATGTGTTCGGCTTCAGCCATCAACGTGTGAAGAACTTCTTCCTTGGGATGCTTCTCTTTGAGGGTCACCTCCAGCGCCGTCTTCACTGATCGAACGAGTCTCTCCCATGACCCGCCCATATTCGGTGCCCCTGGAGCGATGAACTTCCACCGGACTCCTATTTTCTCGGCTTCACTGATGACTTCTTCTTTTTTGAGCTCTTCAAGTGCTTCTTTAAGTTCTTTGTTGGCCCCCACGAAATTCGTACCGTTGTCGCTATAGATGGTCTCGGGCATGCCTCTTCTCGCGGCCATTCTTCTCAGCGCTAGAATGGTGGAACTTGCGGATAGGGATGGCGCTAGCTCGACGTGCACAGCTCTCGTCGTAAGGCACGTAAATAGGGCCCCCCATCGCTTCTCGTGACGCCTGCCCACTGTGACTGTCATGGGCCCGAAGTAGTCCACCGCAGAACTTATGAAGGGGACTTCTCCGAAGCGTAGTCTCTCTCTTGGCAGGTCTCCCATTGGTGGTTGCTGCGGCGTGCCTCTGTAGACCTTGCACCATTGACATTGGTGTGCCGTCGCTCGTACCGCCGCTCGAAGTCCCAAGATCCAAAATCGTTGTCGTATCTCATTGATGACCGTAGCGTGGTTGCCGTGGTTGAAGAGCCGATGATAATGCGTGACTAGAAGTCTCGTGATGGGATGCTTGCTGTCCAGTAGTACAGGTCGCTTGAAGCTCTTTTCTATCCCTTGCGCAGCGTCGATTCTTCCTCGTAGCCGGAGTAAGCCGTCGTCCAAAGTAACGTCGATTTTCTTGAGCTTGCTGGACTTCTCGAGTGGCTTGCCCTTTCTCATGGCGTCGATCTCATCTCCGAAGCTTTCTTCTTGACATCTTTGTAGAAGAATCTTCACTGCAAGGTCCTTATGTTCGTTTTCTATAGGTAGAAGTCTTCTTTCTTTTTTCATGACGATCTTGTCAGACTTCTCTCGTACTTTCTTCTTGTTTCTTTTCCACGTTGGATCTTCTCTCTCTGTCTTCCGTGAGATGTTCACTCGATGCTTTCTCCTGCACAAGTCCACGAATTGAAGGACTCTTGCCGTCGCTCTCCATAGTCGGTTCCAGCTTGAGAAGCGTGCTGGATCAGGTGTCGGAAACTTGTCGATGATCTTCACTGCAGCGACTGAGAGCGTTTCCTTCTCTTCTCCCGTGGGCTCTGTTTTGAAGTTGCGGGGTGCGGGCCATGTTTCTTCAGGTTTTCGTAGAAATGCTGGCCCCATAAACCATCGATGCTGTCCGTTGAAGTCCTTAGGGACGTCTCTCGTAGCGTCGTCGGCGGGATTGTCTTTTGTAGAGACCCATCTCCATTCCTGTGGCTTCGAGGTGTCTTCGATCTCGGCGAGTCGGTGGGCTACGAAGGGCTTAAACGTTCGTGGATCGGACTTGATCCATGCTAGTACGGTGCTTGAGTCCGTCCAGTACACTTTCTTCTTTGGCTTGACGTCCATTTCTTCTTCGATGGAGTGCGCCATCCGAGTCCCCAGTAATGCGGCTTGTAGTTCTAGCCGCGGAATGGAGACCGGCTTCAGAGGAGTAACTCTCGCCTTTCCTGCTAGCAGCGTCACGTCGAATCGGCCTTCGTCGTTCTCTTGTCTCCAGTATGCTGCACAAGCGTAGGCGGTCTCGCTCGCGTCGGTGAAGACGTGCAGCTCCCCTTCGTGACTGGAGTGACGAATGCAGCGCGGGATCCGTAGCTCTTTCAGCAGTTGCAGGTTTTGCAAGTATCTCCTCCATTGCTCTTCACTTTCCGGCGTAACTTCATCGTCCCATCCGATACCACTTCTCCAGATGTCTTGCAGAAGTCTCTTCCCTTGTATGAGTACCGGTGATGCCAACCCCATGGGATCGAACGTGGACATCACGGCGCTCGTGACTTCTCTCTTTGTCGGAGTTCTTTCTTGAGTGACGACCTCTTGTACGTTCCTTAGGCAAGTGCGGAACCCCATTTCATCCTTTTCGGTGAACCATCTCAGGCCCAACGTCTTTTCTTCTTTGGAACCCAGCTCGACCTCTCGACTCGTAACGTCGTCTTGAGCTAGCTTCCGGAGAACCATTGTGTCGTTAGACGCCCATCCCCTTAGCTCGAACCCAGCTCTTCGGTGAATGGCATCTACTTCGCTGGCGATCTTGATAGCTTCTTGTGTTGTTGGCAGGCTGTGCAAGTAGTCGTCCATATAGTGGTTGCGTTCCACCGCTTGAACCGCTGCAGGATACTTGTTCCGGAATTCCTGGGCGTTGCGGTTCTTTACGTAGATTGCGGTACTCGGTGAACAAGCTGCGCCGAATATGACGGACGTCATTCTGTACTCTTTCGGCTTCCTGTTGCGCAGCTCCCCTCGCCACAGAAATCGCAGGCTGTCTCTGTCTTCCTCCCGTATCTTGATCTGAAGAAACATTTCCTTGATGTCGGCGACGACTGCGATGGGATGTTGCCGGAACCGGAGTAGTACTCCAAATAGTGATTGGAGCAAGTCCGGCCCGGGTAGCAGCATGTCGTTAAGACTCTTCCCGGCAAACTTGGCAGCCGCGTCGAAAACCAGCCTCTTCTTTTTCTTCATGGGATGAGTGACTGCGAAGTGCGGCAAGTACCATCTCTTCTTAGATGCGGATGTCTGGGGCGCTTCCTCTGCATAGCCGCTGTCCAACAGATTCTGTACTTGCTTCCCGTATTCCTCTTTGAAGCCCTTGTCTTTGTCCAGCTTCTTCTCAATGCTTCGTAAACGATTCTCAGCCGACTTGTAGTTGTCCGGCATCTCTGTGTCTTCTTGCTTCCATAATAGGCCGACTTCGAAGCGTCCATCTTCACGTCTTCGAGCGGTCTTTTCCAATATGTCGAGTGCCCTTCCTTCAGCGTCTGTACTAGGACGGCGTGGCTGGACCCCCAGCGACTCTACGGCGAAGTGTTCCTTGATCATCTTGTCCCATTCTTCTTCACGGGCGAAGACGTGCGCGCAGGTAACGAAGTTCACTTGCTTGGCTGCCCCCGAGTCGTATCCGTGTAGCACCCATCCTAAGTGCGTAAGTGATGCGACGGGCTGATTCTTCTTTCCTTTGCGCGTTCCTCTTGACACGATGAGATCCCAGTTGTCTTGCCCAATTAACAACTTCGGCCGGTCCTCTTCATAGTACAGTTGCTCTACCATCTTGCTCAGGTGAGGATACTCTTCCAACTTCTTCTTGTCCATCGCTTGAGGCGTAAGCTTGAGTTCGTCAATGGTACGCGCCTCCCTGATGGACCTCTTCATGTCTTGATGGATTCCTCGAAGCTTCATATCCATAATCCTCATGGAATCCTTTTTTGTGATGAGCTTCCCGCCAACCGTCTCGATCGTAAGGGCTTCCTTCGGTCCGTGCAGCCCTAGTTGGTTGGCAATCGACGAGTCCAGGAGAGTCACTGTAGAGCCTTCATCCAGTAGTGCCAGGACCCGGGTGGTTCCTCTCGGTCCGTAGAGCTCTACCGGCACCATCTTCAAGTACGCCCTTGTTGTCCTCGCGGTGTTCACCGTTAGTACGTTGTTGGTGACTTCCACGCTGGACTTCTGCTCGTTCGGCCGCGGTTCCTCATGCAGCAAGGTGTGATGCCATCTCTTGCAGACCTTGCATGGCGGCTTCTTGCAGTTTTGCTTCCGGTGGCGCTCTCTTAAACACTTGAAGCATAACTTGCTCTTGAGTGCTATCTCCCAGCGATCCTTAGTTGGAGCTTCCAAAAACTTCTTGCATTCCAGGAGACGGTGACTTCCTTCACAGTGAGCACAACGTTCTTCCTCTCGATCCATTGCGGCGTGTGAAGACTCTCTCCTTCCTCCCTGAGGTTTCTTCGTTGCTGCTTGTTGGGCGACATATGGACTACACCGGTCCGCTTCCCTGTCGAGGAACCTCCCCAGGTGCACCAGATCCGGATCTTCGATGTTGTCGACGAAGTCAAACCAACGGTAGCGAAGAACTGCAGGCATCTTGTCTACGATCGTCTTGATCATCTTCGGATCCTGAAGATACTGCGGTTTCTTCAAACTCTTGACTGTAGCTACTACGTTGTTGACCTCGCACGCAAACACGCAGACGTCCCGTGCATTTTCCGTAATTCTGGGTAGAGCGTTCAACTTGTCCATCTCGACGAGTACCAATGTGTCCGGCCTCCCGAAGCGTCGACGAAGTGCTTCCATGATTTCCTCGGGCGAGGTGTCGGAGTACAGAGAGCTCTTGATTGCTCTCCTCGCTTCCCCGGCGATGGCCTTCCTTAATCTTGACATGTTCTGAACTCTTGAGAAAAACTGTGCTGTGTCTTCATATACTGTCTTGAAAGCCAACCACTCGCTTATGTCTCCGTCAAAGCGTGGTAGCTCGTGCATGTAGTTGGGTACGTTGACCTCCCTTGACGTACTCTTGATGGCCCTGGTGATGGCTTCTGACATGTCCTTCGCGACTTGGACGACTGCTGAGTCTTGAGGCTTGGTGGGTTCCTCGGCTTCCTTCACCGCTTGTGGTCCCTTCCTGGACATACCGTCCGCGATGTCCTTGACCCATTGTTCCACGTGTTCCTCTCGATCAGACGGATCGCTGATCACCGACTCATCGTCATCATCGTTGAGCTGACACATCTCCAGGCGTGCTCGAGCCAAGGCGGTCGCTGCTTCAGCCTTCTTGAGTTCTTGTTCGTAGAACGCAGCGCGTGCCTCCAACTCTTTCCTTCTTGCCGATTTCGCAGCTCTGGAGACTTTCTTCGGGCTCCTGCCCTCTTTGCTCGTGCCATCACCCATATTCTTCGGGCCCATGCTCTCCGGCTCTCCTCCCGTAAGCGTTCGTTCCTCCGGTGCGTCACCCGTTTCATACGATGTACCCGACGGAAAGGTGCCCTCCGTAGTGGTGCCCGACATTGACGCACCTTCCGTCGTAGTACCGGCGCTCCCGGATGCTTCTGGCGGCGTAACTTCCCTTAGACCGCCTTCCTTTTGGCTTCGTGTCACCGGCATCTTCCTGCAGTCGGTTAATCACTCGGCGCGTAGGTATCTTCCAATACTCGTAGAGTCCTATCCGGCTTCTCGAAGGACCAGTTGAAAGAGACGTCTTATCCGCGGGCTTGTAGGAGACCACTTGGAATCGACGTACGATGCGTGTGACGGGCGCAAGCACTGAGCCAATACGTTTTGAGTGTTCTAAAAGAGTGCGGAAATGTAGTCACTTGTGAGTGTGCAAAACGTAATCCCCTTAAACTGGCTCAATGCGCGCTGATTCCCCGCCCGTCCGGGGGGGGGGACTCGTCCCGAGTACTGTGTACCGCCAGTACTGTCGCGACGCGAGTGGTCTGCTTCTACTATGCGCCGATGTGCGTGAAACGGCGACGCGACGTGAAGCAGCGATTAACCCGGTCTGACGATGATGATGATGATGATGATGATGATGCCGAGATGAGGTGTAGCCAAAACAAAATCTTTTTCTTGATCGCTTCTTTATTCGGAGAGAGGAGAGAGCTTACAAATCTTCGGAGTGTGCGTAGGAGTGTGCGTACGCCGGGCCTTGTAACCTGCATCGCTTACCTACGTCGAAGCTTTACCTTACAGAGAGCACCGTAATTTCGGACCGGTTCCGCGGACCGTTTTCACTTTGCGAACCGTACATTTTCTTAAATATCTAGGGACCCATAATGCCTATCCCCATGTATCCTATGTCCCTAGATAGCTCTCTGTAAGACCTATCTTCTGATGCAAGTTACAAAGCCCTTACAATATGTGTTTAAAAGTTATAACGGAAAGAACTGTGATTTTACAACATAACTGAACAAATATATATCTTATTTTTAACTATTCATCCTACGAACTCTATCCTGTCTCTTGGGGAATGAAACTATGGTACGTAAAATATTATATTTTCGCCTTATAAGCTACTTAAACCTAGATTCTACCTAAATATTCCTAACTCTATATTTACATGTACTATTTCTATCCCGCTCGCACCCGCGGTCGGAGTCGCTGGGGGCCGCCGTTCCGTAGAGCGCCGTCCTTATCTAATGCTGTCGCCGACAGGGTTACTCACGTCTATTTTTTAAGCCAAAATCTCCGACTATAGTTTCAACCGTATACGACGGTCTTGTACAAAAGAAGCAGCACAGACTGCGTCTGCCAGACGAGACGTCCTTCAGGAGTGACGTTGGAGATTTCGGGTTTAAAAAATAGACGTGAGTAGAGCCTGCTTGTTCAAATAAAGATGTGCAACAACCACCATAGCTTTCATAATAAAATCATTGTAGTAGAGGTCATTGACCTGTTTGTAAACTAGTCTAAACAAACAATAGGTACACGCTAAGTATGTTTCATTTAGATTACAAAATTAGCTACGGAACCGTACTATATACGTGTCTCGACACTGTCTTGGCCTCTTATTTCATGTAAATCAATGTAAAATGTGAAGGAAAAAAAACAAATTCATACATTTTCTGTTTTCACTTTACTGACGAACATCGCTACGTATTTAAATTATTTTAAGATAATTATCCTCTTTTCTTTAATCTAATAATTGTTATTGCTCATAATAATGTTCACCAATAATCTATGAGTAGTCCCCCATTAGATCGTGGTAGGCCTCAGAAGTAGAACTGCATCGGACTCGTTCCATAAATTATGAGCTAATTTAATTTCGCGGCAATAAAATTCCGCTCACGAATGGAGCCTTACAGCCACACCTTGCCAAAACACTCCAATATCGGTGAAAGAATGACCTATCATTATTTCCCTTTTGTTTTATGCGCCCGGAAATTATTTCCGGTCATGCCATCGCGGCATCGTCCTGAGTTATTATTATTTTTATCGGATTAATAAAATTAATACGAAGCTCTCTCCTCGTATTAGTTTTGATATGATTGTTGTAATAATCTGGTTTTATGGTATACTAGCAGAGCCTCGCGGTCTCACCTGCCTAGACTATTTATTTCTTACACATGTCGTGATGGGAAAATTATTTTGATTATTGTAAATCAAATAATAATAATAAGAAACTTGATTACCACTGAGCTGTCTGTCTGTGACTGACCAGACAGCTCTGTTGGTAGAACGTCTGTCTTCTAAGCTGTAGGTTGTAGGTTCGTTAAAGAATTTATCTATCTTTTCATCTATTTTTTCAATTTTTAAATAAGAAAGTACAGGCAGTTCTATTTAAAAAAACTGCAACCGAGAAAAATCAGGATATAAAAACTAAGTTTGTCGGCACAGCGACTTACAAGTGTGCATGCCTTACTTCCGATATCAATAGGCGGTACTCTTCTCTATTTTGTGCATATTCATGCCAGACAAGGACGTACCTATATCTCTCTGAGATATTTCTCTACTTTGTCTCTCCATCGACACTTGGCTCTCGACTAGCCTTCTCCCTAGCGGCATTCCTAAGTGAACCCTCTTTGTGGCACGATCCGCTGTCATCCCTTCCAGGTGGTTCAGTAGACCTCACCAATTCAGATATGTTGTACTCGCGAGGTTTAATGTCTACGTTAAAATAAATTAAAATGTTAAAATAAGGATATAAATTCAGATTTTTATGAATGAATAAGTCCTATTCAAACTTTGGTAGCAAATGATAAATACATTGACATAATTTGATAAGGGAAGCACAGATAAACAAATCTACCAACAAATATTCAGTTGAACCCAGATCAGGTTAATAGTTGTGCTACTAACGCTTATGTCTCGTGTTATGGTTTGACCTAATTTCTGTACTTTTACAGCCTCTTTACGTTTGTGAGTCGCATTCTATCGCCGTACGCCGGGGACAATAAAACTATATAACTATTTTGAAACAATATCTGATTATAATACACATTATGCTGTAGGAACTATATATATATTATCTGACCTATGTAGGTACAGTTTACAGTTATATAATGACTGTAATTTATCACAATTTTATGATGTATACATATAATTTGGGTTGTGATTTATTGGGCATTAATCATTGGATAGCATGAATAAGTGGAGCTCGGTCGTCCAGGTCCTGTATACCTATATAATATGTAACAGTTATATCCTTCGTGTACGTAAATATATATTTTTATCCGAAATAGATCCATGTTTGACCACCAACTAGCTTGATGGTAAGCTATGGTCAGAATTAGGAGCAAGTACGCCGATCTGAAACAAATCTAATCATTATAACCTCGAAAATTTCAAAATTTTAGCTCACAAAGATCAGAAAAATTGGCAAGATAAAAATAGTTCCACTCATTTTACAGTGCGCATTAAAATACGGACCGAAATCGTTGCGTATGGATTTTTGGCATTTAATGAGAAATAGTTGGTAGTCTGATAATTTACTGCTTTTCCGTTGTTTGTAGTGGAATAATGAAGATATATAAAATAGGAGATTTATTATAATCAATATCTAAAAAATCACTTCACTCTTCATATTAAACTCGTAAAATCACAAAACCACTCTTATATACAGTCGGGTATTTTGTTATTCTTCTAATACCTATAGATACCAGTTTAACCTGAAATGAACATAATTATAAAATGCTTCTCCCATCTCTCCATTTGAAACGAAACGTGAAATAGCGAGAATAAAATTTAATTTAGGCGCAATATCACTTTACTGGCGGGTTTTATGTGAGATTTTGTGATTTGGCGTATTCATAATTCAAGTTTATTTGCATAGATTAAGGTTAATGCTTAAGATCGGTGCAACCTATTTAAGCTACATTATACGCTTTGGAAGGGTCGCTTTTTAGGGTTCCGTACCTCAATAGGAAAAAACGGAACCCTTATATCAATTTGTTGTCCATTTGTCCGTCCGTCGGGTGTCAAGACTTTTATCTCGCGAACCGTGAAGGTATCGAGTTGAAATTAAAACCATATACGCAGATCCATAGTATCTTGCTGCAGAAAGTAAAATAAAGTTTCTAAATTTTCGTAAAAAAAGTTACAGTCGAATATATCGTACAAAATGCACATTTCAATACTCACAAGGGAATCAAAACCTATGGGGTACTTCCCGTTGACCTAGAACAATTAAATTTGGCAAGAAGCATTGTGTTAGAATACACATATACGAAAAAATCCGAAAACTGGACTTTTTAATTTAATCACAAAACACCAGTGTCTTTATGCAAGGAATGAAGGTCCAAATTTCAAAGTGAATTAACCGTATCATGTGGGGTATCATTTGAAAGAGCTTCAGTAGCATAAGCTAAAACAGGTTTATTTTTACGATGTATATTTTTCGGTTTATATAGGAAAATATAAAAAATATATGATTTCCCCCTTTTATCCACTAGTTTGTACAGAACCCTCGGTGGGCGAGTCTGACTCGCACTTGCCCGGTTTTTTAAATAAAATAAAGATTACACTGCATCGTATAGAGGCAGCTCAATTAAAGAAATTCACCTGGATCCCTTGTTCCGTTCGGTTTAAATGTGAATTAAGTAAATCAAACAGAACGATGAACGATGTCATTTCATTAGTCTGTCATTAGTCTATCTTATATTACCTGCAAGAAAACGGTCAATTTATTTAAATCGATTTTAACCCCTGACCCAAAAAGAGGGGTGTTATAAGTTTGACGTGTGTATCTGTATGTCTGTAGCGTCGTAGCTCGCAAACGGGTGGACAGATTAAAATCTTGTTTTTTTTTTAAAGAAGAATTTATTGAGAGTGTCTAAGCTGTATTTCATCAAAATCTGTTGATTGATCTGTGAGTTTTTGAGTTTTCTTAACTTATTCTTGTTGTTCTATTTATTATTTCGCATCTTTACTTCCCAGTTCTATGTAAATATTTCCAAAAAGTTCTCAAGTGGAGACCACGCACCAGCAAGGGCAGCATAGGAAGAGCCGATGGGGAAAACCTATATCCAGTAGTGGACTACTTGTGGCTAAGATGATGAAGTGTATGTCGCCAGTTTTCCCAAAAAAGACTAGCAAATGGAGTTACTTATAACATCGGAATCAGTAGCAAATGAATAAAAAAATATCCGCATCATCCGCATCATGAAGGAACGTGCCAATTCTCATACAGTTTATGCGCCAATGTTTATTATTCTGGTTACATTGGAGATTTGCGGGCACGAGCATAAACAAAACACATGTTCAATCGGATATTATAATATTATCTCTGAGATCATCAATCAGTTGGGAATTTATCAATTGGCGAGTGTCCAGCCAAACTATCCACGCGGTAAAAATACTGCTTATGTTATGTAATCGTTTAAGAAGATTCATGTGACAGATGATTTACACTGCACTAAACTAGATGTGTGAGTTCTGCTAGCCCAGACTTTGTCTTATTCAAGCTTCAGCCTCCCTGTCCAGCAGTAAATGAGTTTATAGATAGCATATCTACACATCATACTAATTAATAAAGGCGAGTATTTGTATTATTATTCGTTTATCTCTTTAGTCTGAAACGGCGTTCCGAATTTGAACATTAGCGTTTGTAAAAAAAAAACTGTTGTACGAGACTGACTGCGGTATGGAAAGACTGCGGTCCGATTCGGCTGAAATTTTGACAGTAACTGTCTACGAGAATGTACTCGAGAGTAAATTTCTCTTAGAATAGTGGCGCCATCGGGCGGTGAGGCTAAGTAATTATCGGACCGCCCTCGTAATACAACACAGCGTCAAAAACAATATTGTGACAAACGAAATCTTACTCTACCCTCTCTGCTCTATTGTTTTAGGCTTAACTCATATTCACTAATACTTATAATACACTGTTACTACTATTTCCTATTATTTATTTCCCAATAGTCAAATGTATCGTACAGTAAGAAACTTCGATACAAAAGTCACGTCGAACCGTTCGTCTCGCCCTGTCCTTAGAAAGTTTTACCGTTGGTATTTTTACCTCAGCGTTGTTAACTATAATTCAAGTAGTCTTTAAAAAGTAAAAGACAGACTGAATAAAAAATGCCTGCCTTTTATTTCACCCACATTTGGGGAATCCTCCGTCGACGTAACCGCAAGGTTGTAGCTGAGGCACACTACTGACTACACAGTATACAAGCTTTATTGTTTTCTTTTTTCTCGACAACTCATAAAAAGGGCAATGTTATTTGAGTGTATGTATGTAAATATTTTTCTATAATATCTCTTGTAGCTAAATCGGTAAGACCAGCTAAAGATTAATGCTCCTTTCAGTGAATTGTTTGGAAACTTTTTTATCCCTTAATAAAACTGATTTCGTAGTACAACCTGGGGGGCAATTCAGTTATTCAAAACCGATCCGTAACTGAACCTTGTGCGAAGCATTTCCTGTCGGTGTTTTTTTGATTTAATAACGAGCGAAGGACGTGTTACGTTTCATCAAATGTGTCAATTGTATGATATAAAAGTGTCTGAATCAAAAAAACTATGGCGGCTGACGGGAAACGCTCCACATATAGTTCTCCTATGGAGCGGTCTTGAATAACTGAATTGGGCCCCAGGTACCTTTATTGTACGTAAAGTATGTCAAGTGTCGCCATATTTTTACTAGAGATATATATATATATATATATATATTTATACCACCAACTCGCATGTTGAAAAGCGACGTTGTGGTCGGAGATGAAGCACGCAGACATATTAGAATATATCTAAAGTCCCACGTTGCAACTATTAAGAAAAAAAGAAGGCGGTAATTTGTCAACAAAGAGTGGTCTCTTAGGCTGTTGACAGTTATTTAGTTTCAATTAATCCGATGTACGACTCGCTTAACGGTTCTCAATTGAGCTGAAATTTTGTGTGTCATGGAGCTGACTTGATGATGGAAACAGGATGTAGGAACTAGAACTTCCTGACAGAAAGTGCTAAGCCAGCTGAGCTGTCTTGGGTGACTTTAATTACATCACAGAAGACATTAACAGTATTACATAATTACACATGAGAACGAGGATTCGAAGATAGTACCAGGGGAGTGCCACGAGGGAGTGGAACTCGTAACGACTATTCATTGTATTAAAAAAACCTAGTCTAAAAGGTATTTCAGATTATCTTGTCTGAGTTATTTATCGTTGCTGCATAATAGCAAGTTAGAATACATCATGCATAATCAACTCTTCTGCAAACCAAATTTTCTGTCGACTTGAAGAAAAGTTGCTCCTAATAAGTCCTTGTCCTTTTCTCTTGTTATCTTGTTAGTTTTGACCCCGGCAAGTTTGTCATAGTTTTTGGTAACATAGAAATATTTTACTATGTTAACAATATTACTTAAATGGAAAAGTTATAGAGCTTACGAATACATTTCTCGTAAAATTGGATACCTATAAAAAAAAATTGCGACATTATTCGGTCTCAAAGTGCGAAGCTCGTTCCCTGCAGTTCCGCACTACACTACAGTTGTAGGGCGGAGGCAATAATGGAAACGAACATTTAGATTCATGAGCGAGCCGAGATCACAGCTGTGTAATAAAATAAAGGTACGCTACACAATATATCTCTATATTGATGAATAAAGGAAACCACGACGAATTTACTCCATGCTATTTCTGGTTGTGATTCAGTGTGCGTTACATATTGTATGATGTTTTTGCTATTGTTATAAACTTAATTATTAATTATCACCTGCGCACACACTCACCACATCCGACAAGTCTGTTTACGTGTGTGGCGCACGTTTTTACAATCACTTACCGGAGTGTATCAAGAGTGCATCTTCCACTAACATATTTAAAATGAAATTAAAATCTTTGCTTCAAAGCAAGGCTTACTATAGCGCTGAAGAGTTCTTTAAGGACAAATTCGAAGTACCTTGTGTACACAATTTTAACTAATAAATATTTGTTTTGTATTTGTTGTATTATTATTCCTCTCTGCCATACAGAGAGGAAATGCGGGCAGTAGTTTGGGCACTCTGCCTGAAACTGGAGATTGTTTAAAATATCCATAAGCTTTGTTGCCTATGGATATTTTAAATAATCTCCAATCACTCAGCTTTTCAAATATTTATTATTAATTTATTAGTTTTAGTATAATTTATAATAGTATATATGAATGTTTTAATAATCAATTAGATTAAATTAATTTAGCATAATTAAAAACAAAACAAAAATAAAATAAAAAAAAGATACTTTAGACATGTCATAAGCATGCATTCATGTATTCAAAATCAATTCGTTTCATTTTCAGCCGTGATTGTCCGACTGCAGAGCAGAGGCTTCTATTCCCTGATCAATATCACTGTTTTATCAAACCACAAAATATCTAGACTGAAAATTAATAAACAAAAGAAATGCATCTATAAAACGCACAAAACAGGAAAGTTTATTTATATCCAGTGCCTCTAATTGAATTAGTAGGGAACTAGGGAAGTCCATCGCAGCAGGATATTAACTAGAAGACAAATCGCTGCGTTTCACGCTTGCCGCCACTAAATCCTTATGGATAAGTAATTTGACATCGCTCTTTTCCTCCAGGAATATCAAAGGAAACGTAAAATATTACGCTTTCGCATTCCGGAGACTGATGCCGATTACGCTTTTCTGAACGGAAATTTGAATTGGTTTGAATTGAAAATTACAATTAATTGTATTGTAAAGTATTAGATTTGTGTGAGGAAATAAATGTTTTGTGAATTTTGAATGTTAAAAGAGATTTTGGCGTAAGAGAGAGAAAGAGAGAGAGAGTGAGAAATTTTGGTAGGAGCGTGGGAAAATGTGGTGTTTTTTTTATATGATATAATTATTCTCTACAGACTCCGGGGTGTGCCGTGCCTTTTATTGTATTTTTTAACTACTAATTTTTTTTTATATTGTCCAAGAGGAAAACAAAATTAAACTTTTTAAATGTGGCGTTGGTTGGTTTTATTTCCTTTTACTTGTGGCATATTAGTGGTGTTTTAGTCAATGGGTGTTAGATTATGTTCACAAGTGAGAATAAGTGAAACATAGTGTTGAAACGACACTTTTCATGTTTTACTATAGAAACTAACGTGGTTTTCACATAACGCGCTTCTCACAGGATTCTGTAAGAAGTTCTCTAGAGAGGCGCTTCTTCTAAACAAGGGCCAACTTAAGGTTCTTGTTCGCACCTTAACTGGACATTGCAAAATGAACAAACACCTGCACAGAATGGGATTGGGTGAGAGCCCAGAGTGCAGGTTCTGCCTCGAAGAGGACGAAACGCCCATCCATGTCCTCTGCGAATGTGTGGCGCTCCACCACCAGAGGAGCCAGCTCCTGGGAGGACCCGTGCTCTACCCTGAGGACGTGAGGGCCTCCGCCCCAAAGTCCCTGGTGAGATTTATCTCACATTTGGGACTGGGAGAGGTGCTGTAACCTTTTTTAGGAGGGAAGTTACAATAGATCCGCAAGGGTCGCAGTGACGGAGAGGCTCATGGCTTCCCACCCTACCTCGAATAGAATAGAATAGAATAGTGGTTTTCACATATTTTAGATAAACACTACGGGTCACTCACGCCTGTTTTAAGCCGAAAAATGCGACGTCGGTTTTTTCGGCTTAAAACACACGTGGCTAAAACTTTTCATATTGTTGTCAAAGTTCCGTAGCAGATTTCAATATACTACTAATCGTGACTAACACTTAATTGACTTTATAAAATATAAATTTTAAATTTTCCACGACCAGTCTATATTGTCTTTTCAAATAAAATAAATAATAACATTCCAAATTGGTTTATAAATGACGGAGTAATGAACATATATAAAAATACAAACGAATTGATAACCTCCTCTTATTTTTAAACAGCTTAGTGTTATATCAACGTAGTTACCAAAAAAGAATACTAGTAGATTTTTAGCAAGTCTAATATAATTTTTAAATCATGGTTGGATTAAGTCCATATCGTGCCGGGGCCGGGGGTAACAAAATTAAACTCTAGTTCGATAAAAAATAAAAAGTTCATGCATACTTCTACCGGGTTCTCTTAATTATGTATTTAATATGTGACCTCTCTATCCCCTTATGCACCTGGGTAGATCCAGCAAGAAGCCCCCACCCTATCCCTCTTCGGCCCCTAGAAATAGATACCAAGGATTGTGGGACGTAGCTTCCCTCCTTAATCCACCACTGTACCCAAGCAATAGTAATAAAGAATATAAAACGTCTGCCTACAGACATTATGCAAACACACTGAATCCAATTATATTTCTCAAATCAAAATACAGTCAGTTTTTATTAAAACAAAAATCTGTCTGGAAATCTCTAGTAGATATTTCCTCTGGGAAACCGTGGCAATACAAAGTAATTTTCGTGCTCAATGTTGTAGTATTCCTGACTACCGAATGAAGTTACCTACGGTATGATCATGAAGTCTTTGAAATTGGATATTCACTTCTGAGATTTGCTTCCAATATGTATCGGATTTCATCATAGCAAGAAACATCTGTTGTTCGAGCGAGTCGGTGGCACGAAGCCGAAGATTAGAGGTCTGGAGTGAAGAAAAGCTGCTGTATTATATTATGTACCAGAATCCGTACCACAATCGTTTAAGCAGTCATATTTCAATATTACTTTGACGCTTGTCTCGCTCTTTCTACAGTTGAGAGAGCAAGACAAAGGTCAAACTAATATTGAAATAAGATTGCTATTACTATTGTGGTAACTCCCAGAACATCTGTACTGACGACTCTTGGAAAAGTATTACCAATAAGAGGATTGTCGTACGAATGCATCGGTTCTTGTGCTACTTTGTTATTGTTAATGCTTGTAGACTAAGAGCGTAGAGTATGTTTGACCATCTGATTGAGTAACAAGATGTGAAATATCTGGGATGACGCACGTCAGGAAGGTGTCTCTAAATGTTTTTAGGGTTCCGCACCTCAAAAGGAAAAAACGGAACCCTCATGGGATCACTTTGTTGCCCGTCTGTCCGTCTGTCCGTCTGTCCGTCCGTCCGTCTGTCCGTCTGTCCGTCCGTCCGTCCGTCCGTCCGTCCGTCCGTCCGTCCGTTCGTCCGTCCGTCCGTCCGTCCGTCTGTCAAGATCTATATCTCGGGAACGCGTGAAGGTATCGAGCCAAAATTAAAACTTTTATCTACTAGTTTGTACGGAACCCTCGGTGAGCGAGCCTGACTCGCACTTGGACGGGTTTTTTTTATGTAGTAATAGGTTTGCGCTTTAAATATAAATAGCTTAGTAATTTAGGGTTAAGTACTTAGTTTTAGCATCGCCAAAAATTCATAAGACAATGCGCAATTTTTATACATTTATTCCATTCCATACATCATTCAAATAAATCAATAATTATCAACTGCAATCCAATACTCCATGAATCGATTATTTACAATTTATATCTTAATATTGTTCCAAATCAGGCAGTTTTCATCGCCGTGAGGCTCATCGACATCTTGCTACTTTTTCCACAATGGCGGGAATGCCGTTCACAACGTGTCCCACCATAGCCCTCGTGATGTTCCGGAAGTGATACTTATTGCAACATTAATACGATTCTAGAAAGTCAATAAGTTATCTGTATGTAAAAAGAAAACAATATTTATAAAACAAATTGTGCGCTAAGCATTATTACAAATTTAACGATATTTTACAAATAAAAATACGTGAGACAAGATACTAAATAATTATAACTGAATCATATTTTACTGGATTATGGAAGTTAACAGTCTAGTATATGCTTACAACCGACTATAACCTAACAGTTTGTAGTAACTTGGTACGACGAGACGTCTCTTACTGTTATGTTTACTCTCATCTAAGCGCGCAGTTTTCATAAGAATAGACATACTTACCTATCTTGGAAAACATCAACCGTGACGACGTCTCTCAATACCATAATACAAAGTAAAAAAATAATTTCCCAGTATTATATTATCTAGGCCCTTATTTACAATATGGCCATTCACATAAAACGCCTACAATATTTTATAAGTGTAATCTTGATAATGAGATCGAATCGCGATTCAATTTGCGTCTCTTATTCCTGGGCATCAAGGCTGCTATTTGTCCATAACAATGAGCTATTGATCACCGATTAACCAACGAACGACGAAGAACGCTATACTAAAATAGGTAGCCTGGTAAAGTTTGATTGGCCAATCGCTACTCGTCAATGATCTCGTTTTACAATCGTTTGAAAGAATCGCGCTCATGTTGTCAGTACAATCGTAGTGAATGACTACCACGCCTATTCATAATTTATTAAAATTTTAAACGTCTGATGTAAAGTTTATATATTCCATTTTTAAAACTTACGCTGTTAGTTATGGAAAAACAAAAACCAACTATGAAAATCATCATGAAACATGGCGTAAACATAACATTATTGCACAATTGTGCCTGTGTACACGGAGGTTCTTAGTTTTGATTTTATTTTTACTACTTTGGCTCAAATCTCAGTGTCAACGTCTGACTTAAATGTCAACGTCAGGTAAGAATTATTTCTTCTTCTTCTTTTTGTATTGGACCCGCATTATAGCATTTTCCAGTGTCAAGTATTAGGATTTTTTCAAGTTTCTTGAATAAAACAAGTTGTAAGTGTTCTAGTCACAATATACCTAAGTCACGTATACAGTCAATTTATAAGTCGATTCCTGCTTCAGTAAAGTGGTGGCGACTTTACTAGAAACTTCTATGGAGTTTCGTTGACAACATAAAATGACACGTTTCACTGCTTCATTTCACTTGCCCACACTCATTTACTTGATCAAATACTTAATAAATAAAACACCACCATTTTTATCGCATTAATATTCAAAATAACACAAGTGTAGGAAAATAAAACAAAGCAACAACATGTTTCGATGACGTTCCCGCCAAAACTCAAATAATGATTTAATTTCTACTTATCTTTTTCTATTTTTCTTCTCTCCCGAAAATATGAACTTGCGCGTTCAGGGCATTCGCCATTTTCATATGTATTACTTACTTATGATTAAAACGTATATATCTTTGAGACACATTATTGTGGCTGACACTAAGTTCAACAAGGATATGATCAAAGTTTGGAAAATAATAGGTATTATTGTTCACTGGTTTCCCACTGGCCTTTGCGTGGACAAGAAACGATTGGAAGAGCTGTCAAAAAATAGCAGACTGATGTTTTTACATCATAATGACGGCCAATCTCTATGAGACTAGGGTGTCTTTCCATTGTTTTCCGATCTCTATCAGTGTGCGAGACAGACATAATCTAATAATATAGGTGTCTTCAAATCGCGAGTAAATAGGTTTCTTCTAGGCAAGCGTTCTCCATCGTAGACCATAACTGTCGCTTAACGTCAGGTGAGTTGACGGTCAAGTGCAAGACTATTTACGAAAAAAAGGACAGAAAATTATTCTTTTAAATCCAGCCACTGTAAAATGTTCGTGAAACTTTAAATACATTTTGTAACTATGTAGGTTTTGGTTGGAGGTACCTAACTAACCCTTTAGGGAAATTAACAGAGGTAGGGCTTTACACGTCTGGGAAATTACAAATATTTGAAGTTACTGAACATACAAGTTTTTGCTCTTGCTAGTGCATTATGAATAAATTCAAGTTAAGAGTTTTTCAAGTTAAAAAAAAAGTGAAATTTAGGGGTGGGTTTCGATACTATTTGAAAAGGAATTGAATTTGAGTATGATAACATCCGTATGTATATTTATAAACTATTAACTTGATATTATTTTATTAATCAATGTTCATTGACAGGAATATTATTTGAACACTGTGTGGTTGCAACTTTTTGATAGCCTAAATATAACGATTAATACGTAACACACTTAAGTCGTTTTGGTACATTCTCCTTTTTTCCAAAGTAATAAAAATGCTAAATAATACTGTTCAGGACTCGATCCGATGAATCCTGTGCAGTGGACTGTATAAATAAAATGTTCTTCTCTTTTCGTTCGTAGTTTTATTCCAAGTCGATGTCTACAGTGCGAAGTTACAAAACAGACTGACTGTACAAATTCAATGGACGCTTATTTAAACTAACTTATTCTACCGCGACTAGCGCACATGTGCGAGGGTACGCGTCGATCGCGTCCTCCAATCACGGCGCCGCGCGCCGCACCCCCTCCGTGCCTCGTTCCGCGTCCCGCGGTCGTCCTCCCGTAGCTCAGGGCTCGGCGTCCTCAACACTCTCCCCCCGGCGTAGCTTGCGCAGCCTTCTTCTGCAGCTTCCAGGACGGCGAGCTTGTATGTTGGACGCCTGAAGGTTCCGCTCTTCGTTCTTATGTCGACGACTCGCACGCCACCATCCGGTCCAGGGTAGGTAGCCGTCACGATTCCCATCGGCCATATATTCCTCGGTAGCGTGCGATCGACTACGACGACCACGTCGTCGATCTTCATGTTCTTCGAGTGGTCACTCGGTGCTCCTCGTGGCGTCAGCGTGGGCAAGTATTCCTTCAGCCAGCGCTGCCAGAAAGAGTCGGCAAGCGCCTGGCTCGCTCGCCAAGTTCGTAGGTCCGCCATTTTGCAGGGGCCCGTTGTTGGCAGGCCGCTCGACGAACCCAGCAGGAAATGGTTCGGAGTGAGTGCCTCAGGGTCTCTGTCACTCACACTCACGTACGTCAACGGCCTCCCGTTGATGGAGTGTTCTGCTTCGGTCAGCAGTGTTTGTAGTACCTCCTCCGTTGGTACTTGTTCTCGCAACGTTACTGCTAGCGCCGCTTTCACAGACCGTACTAGTCTTTCCCAAGCTCCTCCGTGTCTGGGCGCTCCGGGAGGTATGTAGGTCCACTTCATCCGATGGAGTAACCCCTCCTCGCGCAAGACGGGGGCCCACTCCTCGTAGGCCTCTCTCAGCTCCCGATCTGCCCCGCGAAAGGTCGTGGCGTTGTCTGAATACATATGTGACGGCCATCCTCGCCGTGCTGCCATCCGCCGTAGAGCCATGATAGCTGAGCTGCTCGTAAGTGAATTCACGATCTCCAAGTGCACGGCGCGTGTGCTGAGACATGTGTACAGCGCGCCCCACCGTTTTTCTCTCCTTCTTCCTACTTTCACCAACATAGGCCCGAAGTAGTCCATGCCGCAGTTAGAAAATGGTCGGTGGTAGGGGTCCAAGCGGGCTCGTGGTAGGTCCCCTCGTGTCGGTTCGTTCGGTCTGGCCTTCCTTGTGTGACAGAACTTGCATCGGTGTTCCACGGCTCGTACGGTAGGTCGCAGGTGAATGATCCAGTATCGTTGTCTCAAATCGTTCGTCACGCGCTCCCTGTTTGCGTGACCGGCGTTGCAGTGTTCTCGCATCACTAGTAGTCTAGTCACGTGATGCCGCCCGTCCAATATTATTGGGCGCTTTAGATCAGCGGGCGCGCTCGATGCTCCAATGCGACCTCTCACGCGCAATGCTCCATCCTCGATCACCGGGTCCAGTTTGTATAAACGACTCGACTTTGATAGCGGGCGAGCGTTTCTCAAACTGTGGAACTCGGCACTGAAGCTCTCTTCTTGCGCGTGCCGCAGCAACAATCGTTCGGCGCGCTCGATATGTTCTAACTCGACGCGTGCTGCTCGTCGACGGCATTTATCAATAAATGTTAGCACGCATGCGGTCGCGCGCACTAACTTCTCGTACTTTGAGAATCTCGTCGGCTTCGGTAGACACTCTGACAAAGATGCTTCCTGTTCGGTCGTAAATAGGACCTCCTTGTCTTCTTCTTCGTCGGTTATCCGAGACGGCCACTTGTCCTCTGTTTCATGTAGAAATGATGGCCCTCGGAACCATCGGTCGTCGGCGGAGATTGACGTGTCACTCAGCCGGGTCGCGTCGTCAGCGACGTTATGCTCCGTCGGCAGCCATCTCCACTCGTTCTTGTCGGTCAGTTCAGAGATCTCTCCGAGTCGGTGAGCGACGAATGGTGTATACCGTCGTTGGTCGTTGTATATCCATTGTAGCACGGTCGACGAATCGGTCCAGTATACGACTCGTGCTATCTTGATCCGATGTTCCCGCTTGATTGTGTCCGCCAGTCTCGCTCCGATAACGGCCGCTTGCAACTCGAGTCGAGGTATACTCTGAGTGCGTCGTGGCGCCACTTTCGCTTTAGCTGCGACAAGTGATACGTCGATCTTGCCATTATGACGTATAATCCGCCAGTAGGCTATCGTAGCGAAGGCCTGTTCGCTCGCGTCACACATCACATGTAGCTCTACGTTTTCGTGATGGTCGGAAGGTGTGCTTCGTCCTAGACCGTAGCTCCGTTGTAGTCGTAGGCTCGTTATTTCTTGTAACTGATTTATCCAAACGGCAAATCGATCGGCGTTCTCCTGCGGGATTGATTCGTCCCATCCTGTGTTCGTTCTCCATAAGTCTTGGAGTATAATCTTTCCGCGGATGGTGTAGTTACTGACCAACCCGAGCGGATCATAAAGCGACATTACTGCGCTCAGTGCTTCGCGCTTTGTGGGCGCGCGGTTCTGCGCGCGCACGTCGTCTGGCACTCGATGCATGGCAGTGTTGAATCCCAACTCATCGTTCCTCGCGTTCCAAAATAATCCGAGTATTTTGTTGCTAGCGACTCCCCCCAGTCGCGTAGGCTCGTTCGCTCGTAGATCATCGGGCACGTCGGTCAATGCCCCTGGTTTGTTTGAACTCCAGCCTCGCAATGTGAAGCCGGCGTTAGCGTGCACTTCTCGTAGCTCTTTGATAGTGCGCCGCGCTTCCTCTTCATCGTCGTAACTGTCGACCAGGTCGTCCATGTAGTGACTATTGGTTATCGCCACTAGCGCTCTCGGGTGTGTCTGAGCGTGCGCGTGCGCGTTGTGATTGCGCACGCTATGGGCGAGGAAGGGTGAGCTGGCCGCGCCGAAGATCATACTGGTCATCTTGTAGGCGCGCGGCGGGCTCGTTCGGTCGCTTCCTCTCCATAGAAACTGCTGGGCAGGCTGGTCTTCCGGACGGATCTTCACCCTCAAAAACATTTCTTCAATATCGGCGGTGACAGCGACTTCTCTCTCTCGGAAGCGGAAGATGACTCCCGGCAGCGGCAGCAGTAAATCAGGGCCTTCTAGTAGTCGATCATTAAGGCTCACTCCACTGTTTCGATGCGCCGCGTCAAATACTAGGCGCCGCTTCCCCGGTTTGTTCGGGTTGGTAAACGCAAAGTGTGGCAGATACCAGCAGATGGGACTTTGTGCTTCGGTCCCGTCGCACGGCACGGCGTATCCTTTGCTCAGCAGGTTACCGATCTGAGCGGCGTAGTCCTTCGCAAAACCGGTGTCAGCGTCCATCTTCTTTTCGATGCCTTTTAGACGATTTAAGGCGGCGGCGTAACTCGGTGGCATAGTCACGTTCGGCTGTTTCCATAGTAGCCCCACTTCATACGCGCCGTCGACTTTCTTCACTGTCTCGTTAAATGTCTTCACCGCTCGTTCGTCCGCGTCGCTAACTCGGGGTTTGAGAGCGACACCCAAGGATTCGATCTTGAAATGCTGCTCTACTAGTTCTTGTAGGCGCATATCGTGCGTCTCGCTCTCGCATATACGTCGATCGGGCGTGTATATGTGCAAGACGCTCTCGTGGCTGTAGATGAGACTGCGTGGGACGGTTCCATGTATCACCCAGCCCAACTCCGTTCGGGATGCTGCAGGCTGGTTTGCGCCGCCAATGCGCAACTCTCGTGAAACAATGAGCTCCCAGTAGTCACTTCCGATGAGTATAAGCGGGCGTGTTCGTTCGTAGCACACTTGCTCTTCGAGATCTCGCAGATGTTGGTATTGTAGTAGCGCGTTCGGTACAGTCTGTTCTCGCAGTCTTAATTCGTTGACTGTGCGCGCTTTAACGGTGTATGATGCCGTCTCGCTCGCACCACGTAGCCGAATAGTCACAAGCTTGCTCGTAGCTTCGTTCTGGGACATATTCACGCCGGTCATACGCAGGGGTTGACTGGGTCCGTCGGCGCCGACTTTCTTTGCCAATTCACTGTCGATAAGGGTTATAGTCGCGCCTTCATCCAACAGAGCGTATGATCGCGTCTCTCCTTTGGGACCGGACACCACGATAGGACACACTTTCAGTAGTATTCCGCCGCGTTTATCAGTAACATTGGAGGTGGTTGTTACTGATAACACATCACCCTCATGGCTTGTACTGCTTGATTCCGCGGTTCGCGCGGCCGGTTCTGTATTCGCCGACATGGTCTTGTCATCTTGATGCAGCAGGGCATGGTGAGGGCGGCGGCACTTGTTCACTCCGCACGGCTTTTCTCTACACTGCGCTCGATGGTGTTTTTTATGTATGCACTTGAAACAGAGTCCCTTTTCTTTTACGTGATTCCACCGGTCATCGATTTTCATCGCTCGAAAATCCGCACACAATGACAGTTCGTGTTGTTTGCTGCATCGTGAGCATCGGTCAATCTGTTCGCACTCGGTATCCTTATCAGTGCTGTAGACGCTCGCTTTTCTTCTTATGTTTGTATTCACGTTCGGTTTTACTTCGCTTCTTGCGGTCATAGAACACGATGCTGGGGTTTCATATGCGTATCGTAGCGCGACGTTGGCCTCACGCATCAAAAATCGCGACAACGTCACAAAATCTGGGTCCTTGGTGTCACTGTTCGCATATGCGTAGTCGTACCACTTGCTTTTGATTGTCGGAGTAAGCTTCAGCATTATCTCTCGTGTGAGTTGCGGGTTGTAAATATAACCACGCCGATCAAGTCCTTGCAACACACACACCGCGTTTTGCACTTTCACTGCTAAACTGTTCAGTTCTTTGGCCGACGCACCCAAACGTGGTATTTTTCGTAAGTCCTCGATTATCTTGTCCACTAATACTTCTGGTGACCCGAAACTTTGTTCTAACGTGGCCATTATCGTGTCGGGGTTGGTATCCGCGTATAGATGAGCGGACACGGCTTCCCGCGCCTCCCCGACCAGCGCCGATCTCAAGCGCATCACGTTTTCTGCATGTGGTATTTTAAACATCTCAGTCGATTCACGATATGCTGCTTTGAACGGTATCCATTCACATACCGCACCACTGAACTGAGGTAAATCACAATTATATCGTCGCTGCGGTCTGGCCATCCGGTCCAATGCTTCAGCTATCTGGGATCCGTAGCTGCGAGACCGGCCCGGTGTTGGTGTCAACGATCGGTCTCTGCGGTCGGTATCGAAGCGTAACCGACGGCGTTCCTCCGTTTCACGTGGGCGCAATGAGTCATCGCGCTCCCCCCGTTCAGCCGCGGCGGCACCTTGCAGCCAGTCATCGACGCGCTGACGATTATCATCTCTGTTCGAATGTAACGGCTCGTCCCGTACGCTGCCCGCTTCCTCGATGGTAGCGATCTGCGCGGCCAGGCGTTTCTTCACGAGATCCGCTTCCATTTCCAGTTCTCTTCGCTTGATTGCTGCAAGCTTCTCGGCTGCCTCCAGTTCTGCCAGTCGCAGTTGCAAAGTAGAGTTCGTCGTTCTTTGCGAGTGCTGTGGCGAGGCTGCTCGTTCACGTTCCATGTTCGTACGTTGGTTGACGAGGGCAGGTGCTGCTTCCGGTCTGGCAGCAGCTTCCTCTCCCACCGGCATCGAGGGTGATGCCGGAGGAACCCTGCTGAGTCTTGTTCGTTCCCCTTCGATTCTCTGTAGTTCGGCTTGCTCAGTGACGTCAGCTTGACTCCTTGTTAACACCATTATTTTCTAAGTACGATCGGCACTTGAAGAAAATAACACGTGCGGAGTCCGATCCTCGCTGATTCACGTTCTATGCGGCGTTCGACGGAACAAATGCTCGCTGCTCCACGTTCGATCCGGCGCTCGAAGGACCAAATGTTCAGGACTCGATCCGATGAATCCTGTGCAGTGGACTGTATAAATAAAATGTTCTTCTCTTTTCGTTCGTAGTTTTATTCCAAGTCGATGTCTACAGTGCGAAGTTACAAAACAGACTGACTGTACAAATTCAATGGACGCTTATTTAAACTAACTTATTCTACCGCGACTAGCGCACATGTGCGAGGGTACGCGTCGATCGCGTCCTCCAATCACGGCGCCGCGCGCCGCACCCCCTCCGTGCCTCGTTCCGCGTCCCGCGGTCGTCCTCCCGTAGCTCAGGGCTCGGCGTCCTCAACAAATACTCACCAAGAGATCTTCATTTAGATTACAGCATTAGTTACGGAACCCTACCATCGAATGTGCGTGTTTCGATACGGTGTTCGCCCGTATAAATATGAAATGATTTATATAATGTCCACCAAAAAGTATCATTTATTAAGTGCTTAAAATTATTCCCTTAATAATTAATTAATCCCAGTTTTCATCAATTAATAAATAAAAATACAATAAAAATAATCATTCACTAGCAGCAAGAGCATCAATCCATTGTTAGATCACTGAATACCGTTTGCTTTCCTCTCCACCACCCTTTCAGCAAAAAGTAACCTTCAGCAAGATGAATCACACTGGAAACTAAAAGTAGGTACAGTTGGTTACATAATTATCTAAGGGGTTAAGTTGTTAACTTTTATGACGTACCTACCTCTCATACACATCTAAATTAAAAGTTTGAATCACTTATTTCTATTTCGAGTAGAAATGACTATTGTTTCAACCGCATTCGGCGGTCTTTTTCAAAAGAGTAGCACAGACAATATAATTTTTTTTCGGCTGGCGACGATCCTCGTTTTAAAATTACATCTATTCGATTATTTTGGTTTGTTGAGAAGTATTACGTACTAGAACCAATAAACTTACCGCGGATCTAAAGATGGAGTGAAAACCAAATGTACATGTGTGATATCCATTTCCTTTTTTATATCATCATCATCTTAGTCATAACAAGTCCACTGCTGGACATAGGCCTCCCCCACGGATTTTCAAAAAGATCGATAGGAAACAGCTTGCATCCAGCGTGTTCCCGCCACTTGTATGAGGTCATCTGTCCCTCTCGTGCCTGGTGTTCTTACGCTGCGCTTGCCGGTGTGTGGTCTCTATTCTCTAGTGAGTTGAATTGGCCAATGCGGCCGAAAAGTGATTCAAACTGTAACTTATATTTTTTTGTTTGTATTTTTGTAACTGAATACTTCTGAATACTTAAAGTGGTGTTACAGGACTTCAAAAGTGTTGACAACGTAGAAACCCGCGTTCTACAAATATCTTATCCTGAATCAGGTTGAAATAGAAGTTTTTGAAGACAAAAACCCTAACTTGAATAGTTTCGCATTTTGTAAAAAAAAACGGACAAGTGCGAGTCAAACTCGCCCACCGAGGGTTCCATACAAACTAGTGGATAAAAGGGGGAAATCATATAATTTTTTCATATTTTCTTTCATAAACCGAAAAATATACATCGCAAAAAAATTAAAAACCTGTTTTAGCTTATGCTAATGAAGCTCTTTCTTATCATACCCCATACAATACTTACGGTTAAAGAACTTTAATATTTGGACCGTCATTCCTTGCATAAAGATTTTTATTATTAAATTAAAAATGTACAGTTTTCGGATTGTTTTCTGTATTAATTGTACTCTAACACAATGCTTCTTGCCAAATTTTATAGGTCTAGATCAACGGGAAGTTTCCCATAGGTTTTGATTCCCTTGTGAGTGTCGAAATTTGCGTTTTTACGACATATTCGGCTGTAACTTTTTTTTACGAAAACTGAGAAATTTTATTTTTCTTTCTGCAGCAAAAGACTATGTATCTGCGTATATGGTTTAAACTTCAACACGATACCTTTACGCGTTCCCGAGATAAAGGTCTTGACACCCAGACAGACGGACAGACAGACGACCAGACGGACAACAAAGTGATCCTATAAGAATTCGGTTTTTTTTCTTTTGAGGTACAGATCTCTAAAAAATAAATGACATGTTTAATTTATGTCATTAGCCTCAGAGTTTTCTTGAGTTTTTGTTTCGTTGCTAAAATTGGCAACATCAAGCGAATATCCAATTTTTATTACTATGCCAGGGTTTTCTATGTCATACTACGATCCAGTAAAGCACCAGTCAGCACAGGCGCTAAGTATCAACCTACTTTGTATCTCGTTCTATTATGTAACTTTTATTCCTTGATGCACGCTGCATAATACTGAAATGTCCGGTCGAGCTGGCACTTGTTAGCATTGGGAGGATACACTGTTTTGATGCTACATTAATTCACGGAAATGTGACAGCGGTAGTGTAGAGGCTATATTTTGACAGCTTCAAAGATCTCAGTTCCAAAATGTAGGTCGCAGATCCGGACACTTGCCAGTTATTTCTGGTGTCGAGTGTCCTGCGCGAAGTTTCCCGCAAACGTAACGCGAATGATGGATGGTATTCAATGAGGTTCCACTAGTGAATATTATAAGAATTATTTATCATACAGCTCCGATACAGAACCCTGCTCATTGGATACAGATGGAGGAATCGCAGTCGCGGCGAGAGGCCCAATTCACCAATAAAACTACAAACAATATCTTACTTACAGTTACAAATATATCATATTAGACGGGATTCGAACTGTCCAACATATCCCAGTCAGCCTATGGAACCTGTAAAGGGTCCGGCTGAGTTATTACATGCTTCAAGCGGGTGTTACAGGTGGCGCCACCAACGCTTGATTAACTTAAGAAAAAGATGGTTCAGAAATGTCCATCTTTTATACACGTGATATACCCGTGGTCGAAATTGTAAAAGCTCCTAACTCATAATATGCGGATACAAGTCCCGTCCGATGTGATATTTTTGAACTGTCTACAAAATTGGTAAATACTTGAGTGTAGAATAAATCTTTATATATATAGAATATTTATATGAATGTCTATATGACATAGAGGTCAACAAAACTGTTATCTGACCTTGGCTCCACATATTGGCCCCAATGTTAACCTTAGCATTCCGTCCGACACTGGGGCCGAGATGAGCCGTTTCGAGCAAAAAAAATCAAACTGCAGAATTATGAAAAGCTATTCGAAGGAAGCGAAGCCGGCAAATTACACCAAAAGATGATTTATGTTTTAGGTAATCGTACCTAATAACATAAATCATAAGTATATAAACAAATGTTCAATACAATAGTTTATTATAATTTCCAATAAGTTTCCCCCTAAGTTCCATTCAGAGGTGTGGTCATCCCCGTCCTCAGTCACAGCACTGACCTCAGCACGGGCATCTTATCCCGCAGCACTCCGCTCCCTCCGCTGAAGCTCAGCGCCCTCTCTATCTGCCACTCCCGCAGGCTGTTCACCCTGGTTCCGGGCACCACGTTATCATCGACGTACTTGGCTCTGTACAGCTCCGTCCTGTATACCTTCAGCTGTTCCTTCATGTAATCTACGGGCACTTTCGATATCGCGAGCAGTCTAGGCTTGTAGGATCCTATGTCGGGGACGTTTTTAGCTTCGTACAGTTCGTAGATTAGGAACTTGTCGTGCGCTTTTGGGACTCGGAGGAATACGGCGTATTCCATGCCGACGTGCAGGAATCCGAGGAGGTTGTGTTCAGCTTTGTAGCCGTCGATGTATTGGAAGACCTTGTGGAGGCGCGCTCCGGCGGCGGGCTCCAACAGACCGACGGCTAGGACTGACAGGAATGGTAGCTGAAATAATTATAACTAATTAACTTATTATATTTCAAAATTATTACGATTTCAGCTCTGTAGTCACTTCAACTTAATGAAAGATTATTATCATACAAGTATCAGTTTAGAAAACTCAAAAATCTCCGACAAAAAAAGCAGCTGAACCGATTTTGATGAAACGTAACTAATATACTCTCCATGAAATTTTCTTTGAAATGAAGAAAACTAGATCAATATCGGTTCATCCATTTCAAAGCTACGATGCCACAGACATACGCACAGATACAAAGTACACATTAAATTTATACAAATACACACGTCAAACTTATAACACCCCTCTTTTTGGGTCGGGGGTTAAAATACAGTTTAACACTTTAACCGTCACGCACCGGAACGAACGCGTCATTTGTATATACTGTGGCGTCACAGTATACATGGTAGTTATATGCGTCATAATATGAACTATTGCGATGGGGCTACATTTTTCCATAATTTTATATTTATTTAATTTTTTGTTTTACTTTGGTAGTTTTTACTACGCGTAATAAGTCATGCTTATCAGCTAGTACATAATACATAGCACTAATATTATAAATGCAAAAGTCTGTGCGTGTGTGTGTGTATGTTTGTTAATATTTCGCACTGAAACCACTGAATCGATTTATATGAAATTTTGTATGGAGGTAAACAAGAGAAAAAATCAAAAATCTTGCAGAAACTATCCTGCAAGAACCTACCTACTAGGTATGTAATATATATAACTGGTCACAACAAGAAGACATTCCGAAATAATATAAATCTTACAATATTCATGTTGTAGGTAGTGAAGTCAGCCACAGCCGGCTCTCGTACGAGTAGGTGTGTCGTCACAGAACGGTTTCAATATATTACATTTTTTACATCTGCGAAATAAAAAACTTGCGCGCCTTTTACGAGGCTTTAAAATTGTAATATAATAAATCGTTATGCACAGTGTTGTCGGGGTTTCAGGGTTCAGTGATTTGTTGATGAGAACGAAATATACAAGAATTTTTTCCACTCTACAGGGTCGAAATTGTGGATAGTGCTAAAGAGAACACTGTAACAATACTAAAAATTATGAAGACTTCGTTAGTTTCTCTCTCAAAATAAACAACTTTTTAATATTCTTGCCATGTCAGCGGTCTCATTTATTATTATTAAACACCACAGACAAAAATAAATATATGTTTGTGTCTTTGTCTACCATTATTAGATGATTGACTGAGTGAAGCGAGCAAAAGTTTCAGCATCAGCTGGCAAAATTGTATTTTGTCTGCTTTTTGTGGTGTCCCATTATCTTTTTTATTAAGACGAGACAAGCCGCGTTTTTTCCCGTTTTTAAGTATTTATATGCAACAGCGGACTAACATGGAGTTCTAACATGGAGTTGTACAATTTTAAATTGGCTACTTGAGATCATGACGTGAAATGAGCTTTTATAACTCTAGCATGAGACTAAACTTAATATTGTGAGTAATATATGTAGGTACACATAAGCTGTACTTAAACTGTAAGTTATTTTTAGTTTTATTTTAGTTAGTTTTAGTTTTAGTTTTAGTTATATATTTTAGTTTCACTATATACCTATATAAGGGATACCTCGCCTTAAGCAAGTAAGCTTCTATACTAGTAATTTTAATTATTTATTACTCTCGCAATTTTCTTAAGCAAAGAAATAAACTAGGATATTTAAAAAATAAGTCTATTGAACCTTTTATACAAAAAATATATTCAGACTTGACAGTTGTTGTTTTCGCTCGTTTCAATTGAAATTTAACAGTTTCCCTGCAGCTCAAACAGAACCCTGCAAAGAAAACTAAAAATGCCAAACACGACGCGTACCGGTGAATAGGACTGGTTTAGAGATTCGAATGTAGCTTAAAATATGTCTAATTTTTACTGAAAATGTTTTTGTTTGCATACAATAGTTAACTATAACGTAATTTACGAAATCGTCCTTTATATTGGCACATGTCAATAATATGCATGAATTAAAATACGAGTATGTCAATTTAATCGAACAGAGTTCTTTCTTATGGAGTCCTGCGAAACGTACCCATTATGCTGGATGCGTTACCATGTTATATCGTATAATTAATGGTTTATTATTTATTTACACGTTTTCGATGTAAAATAAATTATCTCTCCGTTTAGAGATTTGTACCTATATTTAGACTTAAATAATGAGAATTAAAGTACGCTTGTAATCCTTGAAGTAATATTTCATCTTCTTATTACATGCTTTCAGTAAATATGTTATTATGTTTAGTACATATCTCATCATCGCCATCCAAACTTTGAATTAAAGAAGTTATCACACACAAAATGGGTTCTAGCAGGTACTATTTTCGATTCCTTAGTTTGCATGTACTTTCTTTACCAAAAAGTATTTTTTGCTAAACGCTTATACAAAATACGCAGACGGCAAATTAGAAAATTTTATTTTCTAATTGCCGTCTGCGTACCCAATTTTCCGTTAGTCTGCTTAGTAATGTTATATACCTACATATGTATGTTTAAAAATGTTGGTATTCGCGAGAAAATGGGATTTACTATCAATGACATCTAATGAGAAAGCGCTCTAAGATTATCTTAAAACTTTTCACCCAAAAGATCAGTTTTTTAGCTTTTGCTAAAACCGTCAATCTCATCATCACACATCCCAATGATCAAAACACATACTGCCATCAATAACAGTATTAACCGCAACGATCAATCGCCGTCCCGGAGGCAGTTCCAAGCTCGTTCACAAAACTAGCCTCTCAGATAAGCCGGGTTAGGTCTGTAATGAAACCGATTCAACCGGAAGAGACAACGATAAGGTAATTTGAACCTTAACCGCAATATACCGAACTATTTCCAGTATGGTCCTGCCCAGTTTAAATACCGATCAAAAGACGTTATTACAAAGCCTGCTATGTGAGCAGTGACATAAAACTCTTCTCATATTCAATGATAGGCTAGTGATTGACCGTTAACTGACCTGATTAGATTTTAATCATTATTGTAGCCAACAATACACACTTTCCAAAAAGAAATTGCCTTAGTAGTTATTTAGGGCCTAAAATCGGTGGGGCTGCTGTCTCGCTCGCACACAAAAAAAAATTAGATATAAAATTATGGAATATATTTTTGAGATACTTATATTCGTGTTTCATTTTCATGAGAGCAGTATTACAATGTATTAACAATGCCTATTATTTTGATATATTATGTGAATTCGAAAATAACAACAACCCAAATCTCGAGATTTCTAAGTTTGCGTATTTGTCTCGATCAAAATAACAGATACATAATAAAAATATTTATATATAAATAAATTACCAGTACAATTTGATTTGACAAAAAATAATAACTTCAGATATACAGTTCAAATGCCCAGTTCAGCTTTGTATATTTGAACGTGTGCTATCATCCATACTGTCTGTATGTTGCAGTGAATACAGGACGACGGGAGCCAGACCCCTACGTGCCCGCGAATATCGTCAAATGTACTAACTAGATACGTAGTACGTACTTACTACGAATATTATGTAACTGGGTGCCTGGGAACGATCATATTGTGCTGTTTGTATTTACTGTATATTATAGGTAACTCTCTTACACCCCTCCCCCTCCCCCCCCCCACACACACGCACACTCCCCCCTCACATTGACAGTCACAAACACACATCTATTAGAGATTCCAATGGTTGATCACTGATATTAGACACTAGTTACTAAATTTTTATTATAAACTTAAATTCATTTTCACAAAATTTTTTGCTAAATTAATTATGTTTGCATGCATTTGATGTACTTGTACTTAGTTTTTTTTTCTATCTTAAGTCTGCCATCAGTGTTATCGTCAAATAGGACGCCCGCGATACTTACTGGTTTTCCTAGTGCGGGGTTCATAGTGTTTTGTATTTGTGCAAATAGTTTGTTATGAAAGATATTTGTATTTGTACTTATTTGTAACTCTTCTAAGAGTGATTCTTCAAAATGTAAGGTTAAGATTCTGAATATCGCAATAATTTGCTGTACCAATGTTTCGAGTCATCATCGACGGTGAGTCGGTGACACATATATAAGTATTTCTACGAACAGTGGACCTTGCGTGCACAAACTTTTTTTATAACAATGCATGTTATAAGTAAGTACCTAAGTTTGTATAGACTAAGTGGCAAACCCTAATGTCAGAGTTACTAAGCCACCGAAAGGCCTCTGACCTGGACCAATTTATAAAACATGCATATCAAGTTGGTAAAGATTGGTTGAAAAGTCACGAACTGTACGCCTACACATCCGGACAGAAGATAGAAAACTTTGCTAGTTGATGTAGAGCAGGCTTCAGCTCGCTCCGAAGGCCGAACACCAATTTGACGATTGATTGAGTGCTCAATGATTAAATTCGTGTTGACATTTTTGATTATAATGTTTTTGTGAACTGAACACAATTCATTCGCGATGCGTGTATTTTTACAAAAGAATATATTTGTCTATTTTAACTGGCCAGCTTTTAACAAGTAGGTAATATAGTTACCTACTTGTTTGCTTGTTACAATTTACATTAGCGTCGAGCTCCGAGCGTCGCGACGACTTCAACGCAAATTGAATGTAGTCCCCGAGCCCGAGACACTTGCTCGCTGCTCAGTGCTCACCTCGTTTACTATTCAGCTAATCTATGTTTGTTACAGTTTACAAAAATGAAACAACTGACTTCAAATATACAATTTCGTTTACTTGGATGCCATATTTTTTTAGTTAATATGTTTTAAAAACTAAACTAGAATTTGCCCTTGCCCTTTTTACTATCGGACAGACAGAAACACGAAAAAGCGTCACCGCTTCATGGTGGATATTCCAAAAACTCTAACGAAACGCTTTAATTAATTCCGCTTTTATCATGCGGACTGCTAGATTGTGGAATACGTTTCCCGAGTGGGTCTTTACCGATAGATATAATCTGAGTGTCTTTAAATAGCGAGTGAATTGATTTCTTCTAGGTAAGCGCGCTCCATCGTAGACCACAACGTCGCTTAACATCAGGCGAGTTGGCGGTCAAGCGCAAACATATTTCTACATAAAAAAAGATAAAAATAATTTTATGTACTTTCAAATCTACGAATATACATTGATAGAGTTAACGGCTGTTGAAGCTGACTGAAGCAGTGTCGTGGTGGGCGCCACCATTACTGGTGGCTGAATAACTCGATCCGACAATGGCATTATATTTAGACTTTTACATTATCCACATGGATAATATAAAAGTTCGATGTGTGCCTATGAAGACAAAAATATTGTTTTAATACTGCAATGTAAAAACGTTGTAAAATTGAATACATTCAGTATAGGTACATGTATAATATTGTTTAAATTCCCATAATTATACAGATTGGATTTCTTATTGCGTGCTAACACTGCAGCAATAAAATTACCATAGCAATGGCCGTCCTAGTGTTTTAGTACTTACGTAATACTGTCTGATTTAGATTTCAATGACAGTCACGATCTTCTTGAAACTTCCAAAATACTTGTTAGTCTTGTTATTGATCTAAAGGTTGTCTGGAAGGGTTTGCTATTAGCGATAAGACCGCCTTTTGTACCTTTCTAACGCCCTAATCATATACCTAATGTTATTTTTATTATGGTGTCGATAAAGTGTTTTGTATTGTATTGCATTTTATTGTACTGTATTACTTTAATAACTTAATCTAAAATAATCTTATCGTTTGAGATGCGCACTCGTTGAAATATCATTAATTATAAGAAACTTGTAAGAAAACAATGAAATACCTAAAACCTACTGTTTGAACAGTCGAGTAGACTAGTAGTTAGCAAGTTTCACCCGATCAAAATGGCATGAAAGCGAGAAGTCACTTCCGCCATCTATGGTAGCTAAGTAGGTACCTGTTAGTCTGCGCGCCTATCTGTAAGTAAGCTATAAAATATCCCAGCTAAAAGTTAGTAGTACCATTATGTACCATCATGTGTGCCTTCACGTAAGATACCTCTTAGATAAGGGTCGACGCGGCTGTCGCACGTTACAATTTATATTCAGAACAAAAATGGTATAATAGGTACCTATCCCTTAGGGTAGGGACAGTATAGCCCCTGTGACGGCGGCTGATATATTGCTTTAATTAATATTTTCTTGTTTACACAACCGAATTGTATAACGAATATTTTGAAAGTACGGTATCTAAGGCTGATCTAGACATCTAGAATAAGTCTGTATATGAAACCATTATGTACTTGATTGAACCTAAAATATCCATAAAATGATACCATTTAGTATTCCTGTCGTCAATAGGCGACAATTATTGCTTGCCATCAGACGCATTGTCTGCTTGTTTCTGTCTTGTCTTGAAATCGTTTAGGTGTAGATAGTATCTTAGGTACACATCACACATCACTCACACAGCGCGTATGCTATATTTTTAACTGACTTCCAAAAAGAAGTAGGTTATCAATTGGGTCTGTATATTTTTTATTGTATGTTTGTTCACCGATTACTCAGGCAATTATGCATTAATTTTGATGATTCTTTTTGTATTTTGTAGATCGTACTTCAGAGGTGGTCTCATGTAAATTTTATCAATATCTATGCAGTACTTTGGTTCTTACAACAAAATAACTGGTAAAGTATCATCCAAGAAACTGTAGAAAAGTGAATAGCAAAGTCGCGTATATGCGTGCATTCACTTTTCAGGCGTTATATCTACATATTGCGTATTTTGTAGTCGTTTATATCAGTTTTTTAAACTTTAATTATTTTATAGACAGGCTTGCCGGCCAACTCAATGCAACAATCCAGTCCACGATGAAACATGTTTAGCAAGAAAATAAGCCGGACAAGTGCGAGTAAGACTCGCCCACTGAGGGTTCCGTACAAATTAGATAAAATTCAAATTCAAATTCAAATTCAAATTCAATGCTTTATTGCCACATTATGTCCATGGTTTTGGATATAAACAAGTAATTGTATTGTTGTTATTACATAATGACCCTAGTTGGGTATTGCAATTTTATCAGAGCGGGATGATTTTTTCCATAAACAATTATGTCAATGAATGTAACAACATAAAAGGCGGGTGGACTCAATCTATGGTAAATGCCTTATCTTCAAAGTATTCGTTTATGTTGTAATAGGATTTCAAAACAAGTATGTTTTTTAAAGTACTCGTGAATTCACAATAGTTTTCGATTTCTTTTAAATTTATTGGGAGTTTATTGAATATTTTTATTGCAGATGAATATGGCCCGGAGCTATGCAATGCTAGTTTAGACGATGGTACAATTAAATTATGTTTGTGATTTGATCTGACTGAATAACATCGATTACCAGCTACTTTTTTGAACGGTCGTGGATACTTTTTAACGAATTTACAATTTTCTAAGATATACATGGATGTTAGAGTTAGAATTTTAAATTTGACGAAATAAGGTCTGTGAAAATAAGGTACACTTAAGTCGGGAACTTTAATATTATCAAGGATACGCACACATTTCTTTTGAAGAGTAAAGAGAGCATGGGCATCTGTACTGCTACCCCAAAGTATTATTGCATAAGTAATTAAGTAGCGAAAAGCCAAATGCATAATATGCTGTTAAGGCTGTGTCTACGTCAGTTGCTTGCCGTAGCTCTTTAAGCGCATATATGAAGCTAGACAGTTTTGCTTTTACTTTTGTAATATGAGATTTCCAATTAACGTGAGTATCGATATCTATGCCTAACAGAGTAGTCGCGTCAACAAATTCCAATTTATTATTATTATATTTAAAATTAATGTCAAGAGGTGATTTTTGGTAGAAAGAACTACCGGTTACATTCCTTGCATAAATAATTAAATACCCTATTATATTTTTATTTTTGTGATTAAAAATGTACAGTTTTCTAATTGTGTCTTTTATGTGTAAGTACTATTGATATTGCTTCTTGTCAAGTTTCTATCTCAACGGGAAGTAGGTTTTGATTACTTTGTGAGTGTTGAAACATGCGGTTTTTTGTGACTTATACTTACCGCTGTATTTTTGAAGTGAAAACTTCTTTAGCGGCGTTGGTCATTTTTGGGATGGGTAAAAATGTTAAACTCGCGTCAGGTGTCACGTGACCTGATCGAAAAATCGTAGTCCTAAGACAGCGCAGGGCGCTTGCTAATTCCAGACCAACATACTAGATGGCGCTTTTGCTATTTTATTTTTAGTTTTCACTTCTGCCGGCACTCCCGGAGTGCAACCCGTTGTTTTTTTTTTGTGAAGTATGATTTTTTACAGCTGCAAGGGACTATAGATCTGCGTATATGATTTTAATTTTAACTCGTTACCTATACGCATTCGCGAGATTGAAGGTCTTGACAGACGGACAGACGGACAACAAAGTAATCCTACAAGGGTTCTGTTTTTTTTCTTTTGAGGTACGAAATCCTAAAAATCAATTCACTTCGATGCGATTTCAAGACATCTAGAACCCAGTATTGGGAAAGATTCAAATCCAGATTGAGAAAGATTTTTTGTTCTAAAATAGGCTTGCACTTATTCGGATTGGTCTGTGATGGAGCGCGTTAGCAAACAAGAAACTTATGTTGTTTCAAAGATACGTGAAGTTTTCTGATCCGATTCTTTATTTGCATAATTTTCCATTCCACAGTTGCGTAAATTTCCCACTATTTACTTGGAATTCTTGCGTTCCATCGCTAGTTTGCATCAGTAACGAGGAAACGAGGTTGCTTATTGGTGTCAATATTCTTTCAATCACGGATTAAACGGATCTATTCCTTAACTATTTAATATACAGAATGAATTAGTGAAAAGATCGGGTTAATCCGGATGCATATTGACAACTGCCATTAGAAGTGCCACCGACGCTTCTTGAATAGATTACAATCGACATTACAATGGTAATGTCAAAAATAATTTATTATTTTGGGAAATAAATTATTTTTGATTTTGATTTGATTTGGTTATGTATCAAAAGGGAAACTTTTCTGAGCAGAAGGAATACTGAACAAACTTTTTCCATAACATTGTGTTATTGTCTCCGTTTTGAAAAATTTATATGGCGGCGGGCTATCCCGACCGCTTCGAAGTGCAATATCGAAATTTCTGTAAAAGAAACTAGATACGTCACTCTAGGATCATCCAAGTGGTCTAGTTCAAGTTTATGAAACCTGTTGTTCAAGACGAGAACCCTGGTCTGGTAGCTAGTTGGAGTGGTCAGTGTTTGTGTGCGACCACTCGACTGCGGTAACTGCGCGCCACACTGTAATGCAATATCATTGCAGTTTCCGCTTCGGATGCTGTAACAAACTGCCCTCTAGCAGTCCATAGCCACAACTATGTCATTGCTTTATAAACATTGTTGCAAACGAAATTGGTACAGAATAAATGAGTATTTATACCCGACTGCGTAAGGTGAAGGGTTATGTTTTTCGAGTGTATGTATGTTTGTATGTATGTTTCACTAGCAAAGCACTCCAATAAACGTTTCACGTCAAAAGACCCTAATGAAAAAAATTAAATATGAGAGAGGGTTTACAAAAAGGGGAAGTTGTATTTAGAAGTACTCAATTAAAGACAACCGTTTTGAAAATATCGATAATAACAGTGATACATAGTTTCTACTATTTTTTAATTTCGAAAACATAATACTACCTACTAGTAATAAGTACTTAGATTTAAAGAACAAAAATGATTTAAATATTATAGCGAAATGTATAAAACTTTGTATTTGTGCATTTCAGTGCACGTACAGACCGACTAACGAACGCCTTGTCTCTAATCACAATCGTAATTATTATTATAATGAGGCAGCATGACCCAGTTGAAGAACTCCGCCCTGAACGCGCGTTCAGCCCGGAGTTATTGCGTTTCAACTGTAACGGGAGTAAACATTTGCATTTCCTTTCACACCTTTTAATTGCATTAAAACGGAGCCAATACCCGATCCATGAACTCACCTTATACAGTGGACTGAGCGGCAGGAGTAGGGACTTGACTTACTAGCCGGAAAATGTTTTTTTTTGACGTGAATACAAAAACGTTTTATTTTTCGGAAAGATATACCTACGCCAAAAATTCAAGCGTTTCAAAAATTGCCTACCTACCATAGTTATAATTTAAATGATAAATATAGTTTAAAAAACTGAAGTAACCGACTTCAAAATACGTAATTCGTTTTCTTGGATGATATTTCTTAAGTTATTTTGTTTTATATAAGTACCTACCAAAGTATTGAATCGATTTTGATAAAATTTATTACCACCTCTGAGATACTACCTACCAAGATAAAGATAAAGATTATCTGTCAAAACATGTGCACAGGTGCAAATGTCAAAGCGTTAATATCGGTCAAACATGATACAGATACAGATACAGATATTATTGGTGAATCATTACAATATGTCACACGTAAAACATGCTTTTACCACATAAGGTGTACAAATATAAGAGTCAAGTAGCTTACACTTACATGCTTAAGTCATTTCATTGTTACAATATCAATTTTATTAGTTACAACATCAATTTCATTAATTGCAATATATTTAATTTAATAGATTCTAATGTCAATAGTTAATATTAATTCTTGTTGAAATCAAATTTATCCTTTATGAAGTCATCTATTTTATAATAGCATTTAGCAATAAAACTTTGAGTTTATTTAAAAAAAGGCTCGTATTAAGGTCACTTATACTTTGTGGTATATATCTTATTGTATATCAATGGGCTTATTCCAAAAACACTATTTCTAAAAAGTTTTGTCTTACTGTATAGAGTTAATAATTTATTGTCACGGCGGTTACGAACAGCTTTTTTTGATAGTGCCGGAAATGTTTTTGGATTAGCCCTTACAAATACTGCCAGTTCATATATATACATTGATGGTAGTGTCAGGATTTTATGTTTCGTAAAATAGGGTTTACAGCTATCTGTTGGCTTGAGTTTAAAAACAAAACAAAAAGAATCATCAAAATCAATTCATAATTTGTAAGTCAGTTAAAAATAGGGCGATTTCTGAAAACCTGTATTTGATAGCCATTAATTAAACCACCTTCATGAATATTCGATATTTTTGAAGTATTATTCTATTAACCACCTTCTTTTTGAAATCGGTAAAATAATGACGAGCGATACAACAGTCAACATCATAGTCAAACTCTGACAGAGCTTTGTGACTTAGCAACCATCATCCATTCGCCCATTCTGTTTCTGTTCTCAAGAAAAATCCGGTAAATTCTCGGGAGAGCTCCTCCCTAGTAATTAGTTAAATGATGCCATTACAATGATTGTGATGCTAAAAATTAATATCCGGCCGTTCGACGAAACGGTTTTTTAATTTATCCGGGTAATACGAACGGCGGAACATCCGGACTGAACGGTAATGAATGGGCTATCGATTCCGTTTACCATCACATTTGCGTTTGTTTGAATTATCCTTTAATTGTGTTATTGTGTGCTTAATTTTCAAATTTATTGTTTAACTAGGTACATCATTTTATCTTATAGGATTTTATTTGAGTGAGCAGGCACTAATACAGTGACTATTTCAGCCGGTTTGCATCTGGAATTGACGCATGCGCTGCTTCCACAAGTATCTATATTACCTACTCGTAAAAGAAAAACAAAATACCCGACTGCACAAAAGCAGTTTTTTGCAGTCTAGCTTACGATTTCGTTACGCTTGATATGCTCTTGAGTTTACGTTTTTTGTAAAGTATGCGTAAAATATTTAAATAAAGTAAACAATTATAAATACGCATTATTTATAATAAATCTATTAAACCCAAGTAAAAGCACTTGTTTATTACGAAAAAGTTCGTGCTACGTTTTGTTTTTCAGGTACTTTAAAATGGTAGAGTAAATCGTAGTATATTTGTATTTGCTCGTAGGTAGGTAAGTAGAGAGCTCTATCGAAGCTGACCCGGTTCTGTTTGCATTGGAATAGTGGGATCAAAGCCCGTCTCATGCACACCGGCCCTTTCAGCCGACGATACGATTACAATACATTATTACCCGACAGAACAAGAACGAGGGTATCGCTTTGTTCATTAGGTATTGCTGTCGATTTATCATTAGAGTTAATTTTTTTTTTCTTCTGTTTTCTATTAAGTTTGTACGATTCTCTATTTACCAAGACTAACTAGTTTAACTAATAAACTTTCTAAATTGCGTATAACGATAAATACACATAAAGCCAATTTTCAAAGGGATTTAATATATTGTACCACCGCCGTTGTGTGATTATTTTATATCTTAATTTTATAGTCCAGTGTTTTTTTAAATAAATAATATTTCCTGTTTCAAAGCCTTTATAATGTAACCGTTTTAAGGGTTTCGTAGTAAACAAGGAACCCTTAGAGTTATTTTGGGTACCGCCCCTACATGTAAATTGGGGATGAATACCTATATTTTTTGTTAGTCACGTGTTAAATTATTTTGAAGTCAAATATTTTTTTTAATATACTTGATTTTTATGAAAATAACATTATTTGAGCCAGATGTCTAGCCAGTCGTGTCGTAGGGTATAAAGTATTTCTCGAAGTTGGTTGATTAAAGTAACCTTTCAGGAAAGCCATTGGCTTCCTCGCCACGCGGCGCGCGGTGTCGGCGAACTTGACAAAGGCTAAGGTGTTCTCAGTGTTATGTTATGGGACATTACTCCTGTACCCACCGTGCTTATATTTACTTGCCTACTTCTGCGTACTTGAGGAACATAACGGGAGGAAATGTCGCTGTATAAAATTAAGGACAGAATAAGTAATAAAATTAAACAAGGTCCGTATTAAATAAAAATAACAAACAAAATAATCAACTGCAGATGAGCAACATTTGCAGTGTAGCTTACGATTTCATTACGGTTGATACGCTGTTGAGTGTACTTTTTTTAGAAAGTATGCTCAAAATTGCTATAAAAGGTTAGAAATGCGCATTGCTTAGAATAATTCTAGTAGTATCACATATTAAATACGAAAAAAAATAAGTTGAAGTGTCTAAAAATTGCAATTTTGTGAGACTTTTCTTATAATTATTAAATGTAATCTATAAAGGTATCACTCATGTAGTAAAGATAAATCTAACAACATATAAAAACCAGTCAAGACAGTAGGCTGTAGGAGGTATTATAGAGAAATACACATACACACATTCATAACCACATACAAATATACATACAATCGAAAAACATAGTCCTCTTTCTTGCGCAGTCAAGTAACTAGTATCTACGTAGATTCCATGTTGGGTAAGTGAAATATAACAACCAGGAAATTATTTCAACAAGCACAGATGTGAGTCTGTGACGAAATTTATCTGTAAATTGCAGTTATCATTCAAGCTGCCAGCGGGGGGTAGTTAGAATATGTTGGAGGCAACTGCGGCGTCTAATTAGTATGTGGAGGATGCAGCACGGCTTGCAGTTTACACAGCATCTGCACTAAATAACCATATTCAACCTGCCACTGGAGCAGGATATGTTTGCACTGATGTACTTTATCTCGGATTTCAACACTTTGAATCTTCAAAATGACTAATTTAACTTCTCATTCACACAATTCGGTGCTCTACAGTTCTTTGTTCTCATTATTTAACTTCTCATTCACACAATTCGGTGCTCTACAGTTCTTTGTTCTCATTATTTAACTTCTCATTCACACAATTCGGTGCTCTACAGTTCTTTGTTCTCATTATTTAACTTCTCATTCACACAATTCGGTGCTCTACAGTTCTTTGTTCTCATTATTTTCTTGTTTTGGTTTTTTTAAGTTTAGATATATGTATAATAAAATTAATTTACCTATATTTTTATCCAAATTTAGTAAAATCAAATAACCGGCCAAATGCGTGTCATGTCATGCGCAAAGTAGGGTTCCGTAGTTGCACATCATCATAATTTATGTGAATTTGAAACAGATATCGTATCGTGTTTGATACTATGAACATTTAATTACTAAATTTTCGTATTATATATAGTATTTAAGTAGAATTTTAAAGTTCATCGACTATTTTATTCATTAACTTGTAAAGCCTGCTTAGCCTGCTGCTGATAGTTTTCCTTTTAATTTCATCATATATGCTATTATCATGATTTTTTCATATCTCTAAATTCAACGATTTAACTATTATAGAGGACGTACATAAAAAAATTATCACTTCAAAGCAATCGAATACCTAAATTCAAAAATGGTTTTCGCACACCCCCATTGTTTTTTTTTAATTACCTATTTAACAATACCCCACGCGATGGGGTAGACGAGAAAAAAATCATATTATTCATCCCAACCATACCAGATGGTACCCACCTCAAAAGAAATTGTTTTCGAGATTTTATTCTACGGTTTTGTTGTTTTTGTATACCCATACTAAATTATGAATTTCGTGTACGCCGCAGTACACAGTACGAGTTCTAGTACAGACGGACGGACGGACGGACATGGTGAAACTATAAGGGTCCTTAGTTGGCTAGGGAAAGTATTAGTATGTTTATATTTACGTATATTCAACAAGAAGGTATTCAGCCTCACGCGCAGATCTCGCCACCAATCGGACGCCGCATTGACGATCCATAAATAATAAATACCATCTCAAGTAAATGTCAACAGATCAAGAATAGTAGTACCTAAAATAATGAGCTGATTTAAATAATCAAATGTCAGTCGATTTGATCATAATTATGATTCTAATTATACAAAAGCATTAAAAAGTCTTTGATGGTGGATTTAAATCACCTAATTTCAGTAGCTATATACTTGAATGCGAAGGAATTACATACCTACTTCACGTTTGTTATTATTAAAAGACTCAGTTCGATGAGCACATCCCAACTCTACAATTTGAAGAAGTTCTTCAAATTGTAGAGTTCTTATGTTACATTGTGCAAATATATAAACTAACTAAAACTTATGTTCTAGTTTTACGAATAAAGAATGGCGTGTACTTGGAGAGATCATTCATGAGGGTTCTAGATAACGGGCTCAAGTAGCATTCGGTCTTACAGTGAAAGCAAGTACTCACCAGCGGTGTGCGGACCGGACACGACCTACAGCCTACAGCTCAGACAGCAGACATACTACCACTGAGCCATGAGGCCCGTCAAATCAAAGTAGAGGCGAATCTAACGACAGCTTGTATATTAAATTCGGTCAAGCAGTTTAGGCTGTAGAAGGTACCTAATATAGAAACATGTATATACCTACTCCAAAAACGAAACCCTTCTTCTTTCGCAGTCGGGTAAAAACAATCCTGACTAATATTATAAACGCGTAAGTAATGATGTTTCTCTGTATTTCTGTATATTTGTCTTATTTCACGATCAAACGGCTGAACCGATTGTTATGTAATTTGGTATAGAGATAGCTATAGACGAGGAGACGGACGTAGGCTACTTATTTATATCACTAGGGTGGAATCACAGGACACAACTAGTTTACCATATTTTGTATTAACGAACACAGAATGCGGGTAAATTTGCTCTCCAATCTGGCATCAAGAGAATAGAGTGGATACGATCTGGGACATTGGATAAACATTCAACTCTACGGTTATTGGTCCATACGACCGGGCTGCGTGGCAATCTACCGTCCATACCTACTCACGGAATACAATCACTACATATTAATATAAGGAAATAATATAATAATATGCGTCGTTTTAATTCCATATTTATCATAATTATGGACTGCTAAGTTATGAAGCCTTGAGTGGATCTTCTCCGATGGACACAATCTGGGTATCTTTAAATCGCAAGTGAATTGTTTTTTCTAGATAAGCGCTCTCTCCTACCTGTCAGTAAACACTACAATTTTACCAATTTTGAGACTTGTATTATTATTATTATAATTTTTATATAAGTACTAAAATATAAAAATGATAATTTTCTTTTCACTCAATTTAATGTTATTATATTCCGTCCGGATAATAATATACTATTTCAAAGAATATGAAACGGTTTTACAATCATAATAAATGATAACAAATACGACAGTGGACTTATAATATCAAGGTAAAGGTGAATAGGTATCTCCTAGGTGAGCGTGCTAGATCTTCTGAATAGGTATCTCCCAGGTAAGCGTGTTACATCTTCATCGTCACTTCCCATCAAAATATGAGAAGGTTACACACACAGGCCTAGTTTGTTGTAAAACAGTATACGCAGGACTGGATATTATGCATATTCACTCGGAATGTGCATAATATCCAGTCCTGCGTATGCATATGCCAACAGCCAGACTGATAAATTTAACAACTTTGTTTGTAATGATAAGAGTTAAGGCCGAAATAAATGGAATTTGAATTTGATACACACAAAAAACATCACCCACTTTTAAGTAGTTGGGTTAAAAATAATGAACCATGGATTCCAGAATTTCGTAGAGTGCTTAGTTTTACTTTTACGCTAAACTTTATTAATTAGTCAGCACGCGTCTCCGGAGTTAGCAGCATTCTATCGTAGTTGGAATGAATCAGTCGAGAGTGGTGTCGATTGGGCGGGCGACCGCAACCATCTAACAGGCCGATACAAACTGGCAATATTCAGCTCGATGCTGTTACCTACATGAAGGAAAATACGAGTAGCCTGCAATAGTGGCCGGGGGCACAGAACGCAGAATGATGGCCAATGGGGCTGAATACTCGTAGTTCTCGAGTGGAGACCGCGCGCCAGAAATATTATTCATTAGACATAGTATTTATATTCCGATTTGTAATTTTTTTATAATTTGAAAGATTTCTGCATTTACTATTTTCACCTATGAATATTATACATCAAATCACGCCTATTTTCCCTCGCGGCTTATACAGAGTGTCAATGACCATGCGGCCATTTTCAAATGAACATTTTAAATAATAAACAAGTATCTATGTTAAAAGAAAAACAAAATACCCGACTGCAGGAAAGCAGTTTTTGCAGTCTATCTTACGATTTCATTACGCTTGATACGCTGTTAAGTGTACGTTTTTTTGTGAGAAAGTATGCATAAAATCGCTCCAAAAGATTATAAATGTGCATTCTTTAGAATAATTCTAGTAAAAACACTTGTTTATTACGAAAAAGTTCGTTGGACGTCACGAAAAAACGCATTTTATTATTTTTGCGAGACATGTATTGTTATAATAAAATAAAGCCTGTGCCATTCTGGAAAAGAAGACGAATGTAACGACACCTCGCACATTAAAATCGGTCAAGCTGCTTAGGCTGTAGGGCCTGTAGGCGATCATAATATAGAACACTCGAAAAACATAACCCTACTTCTTACGCAGTCGGGTAACTAGATAGATAATTTGCAACAATACTAAAGTAAACATAACTACTTATAAATCGAAATTATGAAAGTATCACAAGGAATCGATGATTTGTTTATAAGCAATATGTGAAACACAACGATATCGCGATTTAACTTTACCTGTGCTACATCTAGTAGCAATGTTTACGTATTACTTAATTTATTAATTATTTTTCTTGTAATTTTAAGTTAATATAGTCTTGTCTAATACATGTACATATACTCACTAAAAGAATATTTCGGAGCAAAGTATTACTTGCGTAGTCACAAATGACATAATAGCATGTATATGAATCAATGAATCATATGTACTTATATTATTGTTATTTTTTTTTATAACATGTATACGTATACATACACAAATGTATATTATATCTGTATTAATTAGTAAGGATTAGTATGGTGGTAAAACTTTGTCTCTCGTTTGTCTCTGTGATATGATATATGTTACTCATCTTCACTGACAGGACTTGGCTTCCCCCCTCCCTCTACCCCTCCTTCTCTTCCTCATCCACCCCCCCCCCTCCCTCCCCCTCCCCTCTCCTCTCTCCTTATCTTAAAGCACAATTATAATGGAACAGTTGTCGGTGATTTTTTTGAGGTATGAAATAGGTTTAATCCTGCTTTACCCGTTCCCGCGGGAATACCGGGATAAAAAGTAGATAAGTATCATATGTGTTAATCCAGATAATGAACTACCTGTGTGCTAAATTTCAGCCAAACCCGTCAAGCCGTTTTACCGTGAAGAAGTAACAAACTAACACAAACTTCGCATTTATATAATATTATTAGTGAGAAGTGTGATGTGATTTATTAGCATTTCTTATTCCAAACTCCAATAAAACATATACCTACATATAATTATAGGAAAAAATCCGAAGACTGGACATTTTTATTTTGAACACAAAAAAAATTGTCTTCATGCAAGAAATGAGGGTCCAAATTTTAAAGTTCTTTAACTATATCATATGAAAGAGCTTCATTAGTTTATGCTAAAACAGGGTTTTAAATATTTTTACGATGTATATTTTTCGGTTTATGAAGGAAAATATAAAAAAATATATGATTTCCCCCTCTTATCTACTAGTTTGTACGGAATCCTCGGTGGGCGAGTCTGACTCGCACTTGTCCGGTTTTTTTTTATTGTTTAGGCTTCACATGTTTAATATTAAGTCTACCAAAAATCGTTCAAACAAAACCTTAAAATATTACTATGAGATAAAAAAAATAACCTCTATACACTAATGTAAAGGTTTTTTAAAGTAATTTGTGCAAATTCGAGACTCATGCACACCGATCACGTGTCCCCAGAGATTATGTAGATGGAGTCATTTAAATTAATCACGCTGGGGAGGTATTGTCGAAGCGATGATCGACCGCAGGGCCCTACTAAGGGTTCCGAGTGAAATTACAAGCTGCCTGTGTATTTAGTCACAGGTCGACGGACAGAATATACCGTTTATTACATACATATAACAATAATACATACATGAAATCACGTCTATTTTTACCCGACTGCGTAAGAAGGAGGGTTATGTTTTTCGAGTGTATGTATGTATGTATATTTTTTTGGCACGCCCTAGAGCCTAAGTGGCTTGACCGATTTAGATGTGAGTGGTGTCAATAGATTCGTCTTAGTCATGAGAGTGACACTGGGTACATCAAAATAAAAATAAAAATAAAAAAAAGGATTTTCGGCGGCAAAAAGTAATCTAAAAAAAAAAACATCGAGTGTGGTATCAAAATTAATAATTTTTAACGGTGATTACGAATATATATACAACTTATTTGTTTTACGCATACTTTCTCACAAGAAACTTATATTCAACAGCGCATCAAGCGTAACGAAATCGTAAGTACTGCAAAAACTGCTTTTCTGCAGTCGGGTGTTTTGTTTTTCTTTTAATATAAATAGGTACTTGTCTCTTACGAGGTAGACAGAGAGAGCATCAAAGACCATGAGCCCGTTTGACAGCACATTTGACCGTGGTTAGACCTAATCCAGGTTGATGGAAAAGAGAAGATAATAGAGGGTAAGATTTTTTCAATCTAGTGACATTTGTAATTATCAAGCAGTTTATTCCTTGTTGAGTGCAACGCCAGCTTAATAGTAATTCCTTGTTGCACCATAAACATCTTGAATTTTGGCGGGAATATCAGAATGAAAAGTCAACTCTTTGTTTTATTTTGCTACGAAACTTGTATTATTTTGAGTGATAATGGTGTACACACAGTACGTTTATTTCAACGCATCGTACCAGAATCGCCAGTGAAATAAATTCTAATTACTATTAAACTTTTTTCTAATCCGTACAGCCAAAGAATGGGATAAATTCTGGCTTGCTTGTTCCCTGAGAGATATTTTTTTTTCAATCAAAAATAAATTTGAGGTCAACGATGAAGCGCGCTTGCCTAGAAGGAACCTATTCATATTCACACGCGATTTGAAGACATACACGTAAATTATACCTATTCGGAAATACCCATTCAGGCAACTTATTCTATATTTTGGCGGTAAGCACAGCAGGAGAGTTCGTGGTCAAATGCCTTATTCGCCATAAGAAGGGATGAAACATGTCTTTTCTTTTCATGTTGTCCACTAAACTCCATAAAATATTTCAATATATACCTACTTTTACTTTATCGAGGCATGATAGAACTTGAGAAAGTAGCTAAATAATTACTTAGTTCAGGCTATGACTACTCGACTAGTATTTTTATAGTACCTGATCACTGATTATTATCAATTAAAATATCATTGACAATTTCAATACTTGGCTCTGTCAATCAAAATGCTTTAAGCGCTTGAATGCAAGAAGAAAAGAAATAAAGAAGACAGCACACATTAGACTAATTTTTACTCCTGAAAAGCGTAGCGCATTTTATGCAGTTTCCAAAATTTAAATTTATTCTAAATCTTCGAAGAAATCTGTGTGCGTGATATCTACTAGCCATATATTTATCGAATCAAAATAGCTACAGCCTTTACTCGTTAAATATCAGACTTTAGTTTACTAGCTATTACTATTAAACTACCCACATCATTGATCTAACGTTATTACTCCAGACATTCATTTATCAATATTGTTAGAAGGCGTTCATAGTAATAATAATAGTTAATCAATTTATCCAAATCACCAATAAATTCGTTATGAAAATACCTAATGCAAACCTTAGTAGCGGGTGTGCGCAGGGCGGGAATCTGTACCGAACCGAACGAGAGTGATCTGAAGCCAGTCGTGGTAGCGTCGCTGCAGCGTTCGCGCGTCTTCAGCGCGCTTTATTCCGATGCGTTTCGCGCGTAAACGTACAGGCCGAAAACTCGACAAGAGAAGAAAATAAAATTCCATATTTGAAAGTGACAATGTGTTGTTTTGAATTGACGAATTTTGTTTTGTGATAGTGTCGTGATTTCAATTTGAATGTGGAACTATTAATGGATTTATGTATGTGGTTCGGACAGATTCGTGTTTAATTATTGGACCGCAAAGGTAAATTCAAATTAAATTAAATTAAATTACAAAACGATGTTAGGATAAAAATGCGACATGCTTACCTATAGCTTTAAGTTTTTCTGTAAGGATTAGTTAGCAATAAATATGTATCTCAATACAAGTGACTGCGTGCTAATTTCAATACTCAGATTTGCGGATCATTTCCAACTACAGACTTGCGATACCTACCTTATTCAGGTTACTTCACTAGTGCTAAGAGATGGGCTTCCTTAGATTGTAGGTACTTTTTAAAAGCTAACTCTTGTAAACATACAACCTTCAGTTTAGCGAATGCAACAGTTTAAGGAACGTTTGTTTTATCTATATTTTATTCAAATTATAAAATTGTTTATACTAATAAAAGAATCAAGTTACCTTTTTATTTTCGATTCCAAAATAAGTTTCCAATTTGGCAGTTTTCTTCCTGAGTATGTTCCCTGATTTCTTCGCTGGTTGTAAACAGAAGTTGATGATTTTTTTTGTAGACAGATTTTTCTTTTTTCTGCATAGGTAGGTATATTGTATAAAAAATCCTCATGTTGTGTGCAAATAAAGAATCTATCTATCTTTTTACGCAAGATAGAACTACGATTGATCACCAACTCGCTTGATGTTAAGCGACGGTGTGACCGAGAATGGAGCTCGTCGATCTAGGAGATATCTATTCACTCTAGCCTTGAAAATTCCAAGATTGTAGTTTTCAGGAAACAAAGATGACGTCAAAGAATTCCATTCCTGTCCAGTACGCATCAAGGATCAATACCTAAAGCACATTTTTTTAGTGTTATTTTAAGAGTCCATTTTATATATTAAAAAAATGTGGTTATGCTCGAGCTAGACGGACGATGGTCGAACTACGGAATCTTAAGATCACTATGCGATGAAATCCCACAAACAAACAAACAGATCGAAAGACTAACGTTATTGGAGGATCTCATGACTATAATTATGACCACATCCCCTCCCGTATGACTGATTATATTTATTATATTTTCTATTACTGAACTACTATCACCAATTTACCATACAACATAATATCATCTTAGTTTTATAGCTACTTGCCTTTTCTTATACCTACTTTTAATGACAGAAAACCTAGCGAAAGGTTATTGAGCCTTTTGCTTTTAACCTATTATAAATTAGATAATACAAATAGGTACAATAAAAATACAAAAGCAAAAGCCTCATATTATACATAATATCAAAAGCTACAAGAACCTCTGGACACAGATATTTAAAATCTAAATATACCAAATTAATATAAGTACCTACAGTTTCAAAAATGAGGTCTAAATCTAAAAAAAATAAAAAAAATCGACGTCGCTGTAAGTACTGTACTACACCCGATTGAATTAGTTTGGAGCTAACTTTGAAACTAGTTCGCTGTGATCGCACAGAGTACACGTACAATCAAATCACAAGCTATGTTCGGTGCACTCATGATATGTAAACATCTGCTCCCTTCTGATTTATTTTGAAGTTTCGCACTATGCTTGCTCCGTACAGATACGACTTTTTATGTAGGTACTAATAAATTTGCGCTTGACCGCCAAGTCGCCTGTTTTAAGCGACGTTGCGGTCTACGATGGAGCGCGCTAAGCGAGAAGAAACCAATTCACTCGTGATTTAAAGACACCCAGATTATATCTATCGGGAAGCATATTCCACAATCTAGCAGAGTTAAAATAATCGTAACACGAAATTGTAGATGTATGTTTCCAAATTAAAATAAAAATGCTATTAGGACTCGTACCTCTCATTTTCAAAACTAAGAGGTCAGAAGTTTTTCAGGAAGAACTGTATCGTTGTGTGATACAGGTTTGTTGTTTATAACATATTAGTACCTATGTATTGTGTGAATCATTTTTAAATTCGCTTACTAATTGACTTTATACATGAGCGAAGCCGCAGGCAAAAATTAGTGGTTTTTATGGTAGAATCGTATTTTTCAGTTTGTATAAAACGATATACTAGGAGTACAACAAAACATTAGCATTGATCAAAATAACTTTAAACTTAAATCGACTTTCAAAAAATATCTCGTTAACGTTCAAAATGTCATTTCGAGGCAGGTTTGAGTCGAGGATTTTCGAGTTACGTCCAAGAATACTGTTTGAGTAAAGGCCCGCATGTTCTCTATAAGTTGAAGGAAGTAGGAATGCGCAATGCTGTCGGAACAATACGAGTACATGCCGTCCTCCGCTGCTATTTCTCAAGCAACGCTTGCATACCACATGGACTTACGGAGATTTACCTCTTAGGACGGCATTTCTAGAAAATCCACTCCTACATGTATTGTTGTCTTTACAACATGTACAGATGAGTACAAAATTTGTTTTTAAAGCGTTCTGTTAGACAACAAGCAGTATTGTGCAAGAACTGTTCCAGAATGAAACATGCTTAACTAGCGGTGCCTCGCGGTTTTACTCGCATTCTGAAGGAAAACGGTGATGATGATTATAGTAAATGTAGCCTATTCCCATCTCTAACTTCTCTGCTATCTATGTATATAATTAAATAATCTTTTGGCTGATTGATAATTAAATTATATTAGACAGACAGAGAGTCAAACAGACAGTTACTTTCACTTTCATAATATTAGGATTAAGAATAGATTTCAATCCTGAATGGAAAACGAGGGTTGTTAATAAGTTTGACACTTTTAGCTTTGTTATTGTGTGGCTGTTTGCGGGATCGTAGCTCCCAACTAATACATCGATTGCGATCTAATTAAATTTATTTGCAAGAGGATTTCATTGATAGTAATAATGCTATGTTTCGACAGAATCTGTTTTGGTGTTTTAATGTCGATTTCTTAACTTGTGTAGGTACATTAATAGATAAAGATAAAGATAATTTATTTGCATACAACACGAGAATTTTATACAACAAGCGCATAAAAGATGTTACACTAAATTTTGTCGCTTAAAATCATGTTGTGCCGATTAGGCGTACAAATGTCAGGTAGACAGCATCATGCACATGCGAAAATAAAATAATAATTATTATTATTTGTTATTAGATTAATACACAAACCAAAAATATATAAAATATGACAAAGCAGAAGCAATAAAAGATACACATAATGTCAAATAAAATTAAAATTTGTCATTTAAAAAATCATTGATAGAATAATAACACTTCTGCAATAACAATGCCTTCAACTTTTTTCTAAATAAATTACTATTCTGGTCTCTTATTGACTTAGGAATCTTATTGTAGATTTTAGGCCCCATACATACGATGCTATTTTGCATCAGTGCTGTCTTTCCTTCATGTACGCGCCGTTTGTCTTGGTCGCGCCTATTTCTTACAGTAGTATCAGATAGTGTGGAGAATCGCTCCCGGTTTGTTTTAACAAAAAGGGCCGTTTCTAAAATGTATAAACACGGAAGTGTAAGAATTTTATACTTTAAAAAATAGGGCTTACAACTATCTCTTTTTTTGAGTTTAAACATTGAACGAATACAGCGTTTCTGCCTTTTAAAAATAATAATTTTATCTGTTGAAAACTATTTCTTAAAATCTAGCCTGAGTAAATATTTTCAATTAGAACATTTGCGTTTGACACCGTCTGAGATGTTCTTGCCGCGGATTTTCTTAATTGTTTATTTTGTGGAGGAATTAGGATTTGAATAGTAGTTATTATAGTTTCACAATTTGTTTCTGTATAAATCTGGAGCGTTTTTCTGATAAACATCATATTTGATACCAATTTAATACTATAATATAACTTGGCAATATAAATTAAAGAATTAAAAGATTTAAATGTTTACCACTTCAAATAGGACAATCCTACATAAAATTACATATAACTTAAAATTATATTAAAATTTCATATATTGAATTTCTGTAAGAAACAGTATTAGTCAGTCTTGATAAAACAGGCTCTTTTTTTAATTCATATTTATTTTTAGGACTTTTATTATATAAACATGACAGATATTCTTAAACTATTGATCACTTGAGACGACTTACACAGTCAAAAAAAAAGTGTCCAGCTTGTTAAACTTGTAAGTAACAGGATCTTCTATCGCTGTATTTAGAGTACAAATCGGGAAATTTTACCTGACACTGTTGTCACCTCATTGACATTGTATTTCATCACTAATTTCATATATTTTTTACAATTTCATATTTAATGTATATATATATATATATATATACATTAGTATGTTATAGATATTTTATGTAATTTAAGTAAATATGATGTAAGTCAATTTTATTAGGACCTATGTATTAAACCTACATCATTAAATATATACTATTTGCTTTTTAGTTTTTTGTTGACACCCCTTCATCTATTTCTTTTCGCTTCTCCATAAGGTTGCCTGGAAGAAATCATTTTTAGGGTTCCGTACCTCAATAGGAAAAAACGGAACCCTTATAGGATCACTTTGTTGTCCGTCTGTCTGTCCGTCCGTCCGGGTGTCAAGACCTTTATCTCGGGAACGCGTAAAGGTATCGAGTTGAAATTAAAACCATATACGCAGATCCATAGTATCTTGCTGCAGAAAGAACAATAAAATTTCTCAGTTTTCGTAAAAAAATGTTACAGCCGAATATGTCGTAAAAACGCACATTTCGACACTCACAGAGGTATCAAAACCTATGGGGTACTTCCCGTTGACCTAGAACTATGAAATTTGGCAAGAAGCATTGTGTTAGAGTACACGTATAGGAACAACATCGAAACCTGGACATTTTTAATTTAATCACAAAAAAATAGTGTCTCTATGCAAGGAGTGAGGGCCCAAATTTTAAAGTGAATTAACCGTATCATGTGGGGTATCATATGAAAAAGCCTCATTAGCATAAGCTAAAACAGGTTTTTAACACATTCTTCGCCCTCTGCAGACCCTTCACTTCAGCTGGGAACCAAAACTTTTTAGGCGAATTTTGATTAAGTACAGAGTGGCCGTGCAAAGCAACGTTGACTGTCTCAAACGCCGGCGGTTTACTGACTGAAGATGGTTAAATTAGTTACGATTTCATTACATACAAGTCGACCTATTATAAGCGTGTTAAAAACCAAGACAATAAACGTCTAGCCCTACGAAATAAACCTCTTTTGTTCACTCCCAAATATTATTCCGCCTTAAATATTGTAGACCTCTAAATGTGACGTCCATCCCATGAATATAATGACAAGCGTCACACCAGGCCCAGGGCCCACAACAATCGTTTTATGTTAGGCGCCTTATAAATGATTTCTTTACAGAAACGGTGAATTTTACTGAAACAACTCTCTTTGTTTTGTTTATGTTGGTTACTCGTGCTTTGTTTCAGGAAGCATTACAGGAAGGGACGCTATTTAACACGTATAATTATGTTTGAGGGGAATGAACTTTTTGGAAAGTCGCGATATTTTTTAGCGACTGAATTCAATCGTTGAGTCGATTTGTTTTGAGATTATAGAGGCGAAATCCTTCTATTGTCATTTTATATTTTGTTTTTTCACCTGGTAGACCACGAGCTCGTTGGTCAGATTGTATTTAATAAATACGGCAAAGCACAAGTTTCATTCGCACACCGAGGCTTCCGTACTCCCATGCAACATGCGCTGGTGATACCACTGCTCACTATCGCCAAAACAGGAACAAAACCTATTTGACACGTTGATAACACTCCTGTGTTGAGTATGAGCAACCAACCAACATAACAGAAAAATAAAATCGCAAATGTCGGAGGTAATTTAAGAGTGAGCGGACTTGTACGAGTAGTTATTAGTTTTCCATCGAACCACAATACCTATACTCGTAACAGCGAGTTAATCCAGTGTTGTCTGATCGCGTGCCAAAACCAAGTGAAAAGTAAATGAATGATAGGTCGTATGTATTGTACACACTCGGTAATGTATTCCAGCCTTGTGTATCGACGTCGGAGTTACTTGTATTATTGGCTTTGAATTATCTGCCTCATGTTAATATTCTTAGATTATTTATAATGGTTGAGGTCAATGCTGGCAGTCTAAATGATGTCGGCTGTTTTTTCGTCAGTTTCCGTCAGTTAGATTTTAAAAAGCATACCTAATTGATACTGTATATCAATAAATATCAATGAAACATTAAAGATTGGTTATGTCAGTAAAACATTTCGAGAAATAAAAACTACAAATTAAATGTAGGTATAAATAACACCCTTCTATTTGCATAGACGGTTATGAATTATATGATTAATACATAGTAATTGGCCAGGAATTTTATAAAAGATAAAATTGAATCATCATTGAGTAAAAAAAATCTTATTTGAAATGGCGAGATATTGACAGGAGGCAATCGGATATAAGACCAAGTTTTTATCTTTAAAACTACCTAATAATATCATATTTTAAAAAATCGGTCTCTGTCTGTTTGTTAAATGTCCTAACCGATTATTATGAAATTTAGTACCTAGATAGTTGTAAATACATACATAAGTAGTCTACTTTTCATCATGATCATCATCATCGTCATCGTTTTTCACCTTACTTAACAAGGAAGGTGAAGTCGAGTCCTTAGGAGCGGTTTAGTGCATTATTTACTCGTACGTTGTCTGTCTGTCACTGACTCACTCAGGATAATATCTAGCTTTATTGTAGCACAGATAGATTTAGAGACAATGTTCCAAGCTACTTTAAAAACAATATTAATTTATTAAGTAATACAGTTATTTTATCCTAATAAAAAATTAAGAAACAAAAGAGAAACGGCTAAACTTTTCATATATCTTAGGGACAATACTAATAACAAATATCTTCCTGTTAAAATACTCCCGGATACTCTATCTTTATCATTATTACGTCTTTTTCTGAGACAGAATATATTCGATGACAATATAAATTATTTATGTTAATGTTTTTCTATCAAGGACTTTGAGTAGGCAGAGGGAGGGGAGGGAAGATTTACGGCCTAAATATATCCTTTATCCCTACGAGTACTACTAGTCTATTGTTTTTGGGAGATTTCTCAGAAAAAAAGAAGCTGAATATAGGAAATAGTTTCATCATTTTTCCTGTTTACGCTATCGGTAAAGTAGGCATTTTGGGGTTCATTAATGGTACGTACGAGGAACCCTTAGATTTTGTCATGTCTTTTCTGGCTGACCTTCTATCATAGACTTTTTAAGTAACTTCAAAAAAAATTAAGATTTTTTTTTGCCTGTATTTTTTTTAAATGTATTTTTGTTATGTATTTTGTATATTTTGTATATTATGTACCGGAACAATATTTTTTATTTGAAAGAATATACTTTCGAACTGGTTTAATATTTTGTTATCAACTTTTTGACATAATAAAATGAGGTCAATGAGGCCATTGATGCCGCATTTGACCATGGTTAGAGGGTTAGTTCGAAAGAAGAGGGTTTGAAGGATTAGAGGGTAAGATGTAATATTAGTTTGCAATGGTAGGGGATCAGCCTATCGTCTGCATAAACGCCAATTTCTCCCAAGTCCTTTTTGATTATGGAATTGACTACGGAACCCTACACGCGTGTCTCGAGAGACTCTTGGCCTGTTATTATATCTGCTTACGGTAACCTTGTGTTACTTTTCATTTTCAATATGCGATTACGAAACCTTTTAATCTTTTTCCAAGAACGCATGTAAATTTTATACAAAGAAAACTATGAAAACATACCAAAAGTCGATACTCAGGTAAGTTCTAGCCAAATGTCAAATATAAACGAAAAACTTCCTCGCCTTTCGGAGTTCGTAAAGAAACCGAATTTTCGCACAAACCGTGTCAATTGCTCGATATCTTCATGCGAAGTGGGACTTTTCCTAAATTCACGATTGGTTATTAGCATTTTTTTTCTGATATTGACGTTTCTTTGTCGTAGGGCGAGAGAGGTTGTTATGTTAACCTACTTGTTTTTAAGTACGTTTCAAGCAGAAATTCTGTTTTTGATGTGAACCATCTATTGGCGTATTGACAGTACCTAAAACTCACTCGTATGACGTGACGGGAAATGGCATGATGCTCTGTCATGCCGTCGCAGCCTCACTACGTTAACGTTACCGACTCCTTTGTGTGTGCGTGCGAGTATACTATACATCGATCGTTATTTCTATGTGTGAGTTGTATAATACAGATTTGGCGCGTTTACTCCATATACGCGACAGTATTACCTTAAATTTTTTTTTGTTTTGCCGGGCGTCCCGTGACTGCCAATTTTTTTAAAGGGTGCCTAGTTAATGAAAGTGAGATCTAAATGCCTAACGTAACAAACTAATAAAATTTTCAGAATCGGATGTTAGCTCGACCTCGCAAAGACCTAACAAAGTACACATACAATTTTAATCAACTTTTCCCTGTTCTGTATTTGGGTTCTAGAAAACCCCGCCTAGACTTTTCAGTGAAACTTTTTGTGCTATGTTTCCAAAAGCTGCCTAAAACAAATTCTCGGAACATTTTAGAATAATAGAGCAAAGGGCCTACTCGTATTTAACTTTATGACTTTATTTGACTTGGGCGCTTTACTTAGCTGGGTTTCGGTGAGCTTTTTATTCGATTCAATAGCCAGCGAAGGTTTGACATAATCTTTAGACATATGTAGGTACCTAAAGGTTCAAAAGGTAAACTAGGTACTTTTAGAAAAAGAGTGAATAAGCATATCATGGGCAAGCGTATTCCATCTTCGACTGCATCATCGAGCGAGCCAGTCAATGAAATAAATAATGGCCAAGCCCTTCTCAAGGTAGCCAGTAGTGCCAGTAGTGCCAGTAGTGTCAGTAGTGCCAGTAGTGCCAGTAGTGCCAGCCACGCAGACGCTGCATTGTTACATTTAGCACACAATTTTATAACTCATTTGAACTGGATTTCATTGAAAAATCGACTTAAAACCTGTTTTATAAAATAAATTGAAAAAGAAACATACATACATACCTTTACGAGACAGAGCATCAAAGACCATGAGGCCGTTTGACGCCACATTTGACTGTTATACTATTAAAGTCGTCTGTGCCGTGGTTAGAGGGTTAAATCGGATGGAAAGGGTATTAGATGGCTAGATGATTTTAGAAGGTAAGATGTGATGTTGGCTTGTGGTAAAAATAATAAAATCATGTTGCTACTTTAAACTATATAAGTAAATTAATTTCAATGGTATTGCGTTTGCAGCCGTCTTTATATTTATAATTAAATATATATGTTATTTTGATAAAAACTGGAACATCAATGCACAAAACCGTCCATACTGGAAATGTCGGGGGAGGCCTTTGCCCAGCAGTGGGACACTACAGGCTAACAACAACATAATTGTTATGTAGATTGTATCTAACCAAACGTTTGTGATTTAGTTTCACTAGGAACGCTGTCATATATTATTTATTACAGCTGACGTAGTGATAATAGCATCCTTGGTTTATAATAAAGCGTCCAATCCAAGTTGCAGTTGGATTTATTTTTAAATGAACTATATTAGTTCTTAATGAATTTAATTAGTCAATGTAATTTCGCATCATCATCATCTCAGCCATAAGAAGTCCACTGCTGGACATAGGCCTCCCCCATGGATTTCCAAAAAGACCGATTGGCGCGCGGCTTGCATCCAGCGTCTTCCCGCCACTTGTATGAGGTCATCTGTCCATCTCGTGTTAATTTCGCATACGGATTATAAATAGTGGTTATTGTAAATAAGTATTCATCCGTGCTCATTAGCTCTTCAGCATCAAATGAAGCTCGCAACTGCATAAGATATATCATTGTTTGAACAACAAAGATCTACTACATGCATCTTCACGTACATCGAGACTGTCGGTTTTGCATTTTAAGCTCACTATTATTTAAGCTATGTAGTTTCTGAGCAGTTGCTGATAAATTCTACTTAGTAGCGGTGTATTTACGAGTGGTTTGTTTGTATTTACCTACATAAATGGTGGTATAATTCAATATGAGACCTGGTAGTGCAAAATTAACATCAATAACGAGTTTAAGTAGGTAAAACTTATTATCTTAAATTACCACATCCATTTTCAATTATTTTAATTGATACAAAATAAGTTCAAAAACATAACTCTCCTTTTTGCTTCGCCGTAGTTGGGTCAAAAGGTCATAAAATTTGTTTTTTTTTTTTATTTCTCACGACCTATTCGACAAGAGGTTGCTAATATTCTGTCAAATCGTTATTAAAATTATCTTTTTACTATAATAATATTAAATATTTCTGACAATATTTTGCCAGTTGTTGCAGATATTTGCTTTCATCGCTTGCTTGATCAAAAATGTGTGTTTATCCATTAAATAACAGTTTATAAAATAGGTAGTTGTTTTTAGAGAATATGCAACATAACTTCTTCTTCTTATTTCCTTATATCAAAACTCTCCATTGTGCTGCCTTATCTACGAATATTATATAAATACGTATGTAAGTAAAACGTTTTATAAAGGAAAAACAAGTTTATGTGTATGGTCTGATGCTCTATCATGATAAATTTTGTTTTGTTGATGCGTAAAACTACGGTTGTTTACTTATCGCTAATAAAGCTGAGGATGGAACGACTCACTTCATGTTCAAGCCCCACGGGAGCAGGACATTACTAAAAGCATTCGTCTAAGTCACCGCGCGCCGCGCACCGGTGCAGCTCGATCTGATTGGAGTTGAAGAAAAGTTTCCAGTTTGAAGTAGATATCAATGAAGGTTATATGCCGGAGGCTGGAGGGTGGGTGATAATGAGACACATGATGGTATCGGTCTAATTTATTGCAACAAATAACTAAGTAGTACGTGCTAGAGGCCTCAGTCATACTCTTATTATCTATGCTAACGTATCCTAAAGATGACTTATCATTCTACATATAATCACGCATCACGAACACTAAACTATGTGACTACAGTTATGCTATTGTGATATGGCGTAGAAATAATAATTTACACAATAAATGGAAAATAACGTAGTGATTTCTTGTCTTTACCTGAGAAAGTACTACAAGTTTTTTTGTATAGGTAGTACTGTGTTCCAAGTAGAAAAACAATGTTTCCAGCGTTTTTAGGCATAATACGATTTACTATTTTTAACCCTCCACCCAAAAAGAGGAGTGCTATAAGTTTGACGTGTGTATCTGTATATCTCGTGTGTATGTGTGTATCTGTATAAGATAAGATAAGATCTGTATATCTCTGTATCTGTCTGTGGCGTCGTAATTCTCAAACGGATGGACCGATTTTGATCTAGTTTTTTTGTTTGAAAGAGGATTTCATCTGCAGTGTTCTTAGCTATGTTTCATCAAAATCGGTTCAGCCGTTTTTAAATCGTTTTTTGGGGGTTTTTGAGTTTTCTGAACTTATACTTTTATCTAGATGTGACGAACGCAGTGCATTATCATACAATGTTTTTAAGCGTTAAAGCGCTAATTTCGGTAAGTTTCGGTAATACCATAAAGAGGTATTAGACTGATATATGCACACATAAAGCCTTCAGCTAAACGATTTATTCGCATATGTATGCAAAAGGGTTACGCTTGACCGCCAACTTGCCTGTTGTTGAGCGACGTTGCGGTGCACGATGAAGCACACTTGCTTTGGAGAAACCTATCCACTCGTGTTTTATTTAAACTTTTACTAACAAAATACCTACACATAATTAACCTATACATAATATGGAATTTGCTTTTAAAATTAATAACATTAAAATTGCTTGTATTCAGAATAAACTGGAAGATAAGAATGTAACGCATGATTTTATCTATATTTTGTTCTCTTTTCTCACCGACCTTAATTATTCCAGCTCCAGCAACAAAGTTCTGTGACCTCTAACGTGACTCCAGCCTAACGGCCGAGATTAGGCTCAATATTGATTAACATGATCTAAGTAGGGCTGTGTTGTTACAGATTACCGTTAGCAGTAAGCCCGCCTCGCTCCCGGCTGCGATGGTTCGAGTCGAGGTGCTCAGTGAACCGTGTTCCTCACATTGACAGTTCGCCCACGTGTGCGCAACATGAAGAGGAAAACGGGCCTCCTGGTAGTGCTTTGGGTCGCCATATTCCCCCCATATCGCGCCGATAATCTCGGTAAGTTCGAAGAATACATCTTTGTTTCTGTATTTTGTTTGCTTTCGGCTCACGCACGAGCGATTCTCCGGGATACGCGAGATTTTGTAGACGCAGACGGGGATAAAAGGACTTTTCCGACTTTGTCGCGCGTTAATATTGTCAGATGCTGTGACGTCAACAGAGAGCTTCCGGTTGGTGAATCAGGGACGTAAAACATAAAAGCTGAAACACTTGCGCTGTACGTTGTTTAGTAAAAAAAATCAAAGCTTATTTTTTAGAAGAAATACATTTAGGTACCGCCACGTATCAAAGTAATAGTCTCTCTTTGTGTAAAAATTTGAGATTTACAGAAGTGGCTTAAACAAAAGTTTTGTGATCTTTTGTGACAACATTTTCTTATATCGGAAGCAGGGCTCCCATTTTACTTTATTATCAGACCGGTTCAATGTCGTGTCCGATAACTACTTTTGAAATTAACTTTCTAATTTTGACTAGCCTTGTGGCTCGGTTGGTAATATGTCTACCTGCTAAGCTGTAGGTCGTGGGTTTGATCTCCACCCAGGGCAAACATTTGTGTGATGAGCATGGATGTTTGTTCTGTGTCTGGGTGTTTCTATGTATCATATGTATATATGCATATACAAAAAAGTATATATGTATTCTACAGCTATCTAGCTCCATAGTACAAGCTTAGTTTGGGCTAGATGGTGTTGTGTGAAATGTCCACAAATATTTATATTATATTTATATCTATTTTTTTTTGTACATACTTAGATATACTTCAGTAACAAAGTTAAAAATAAGACAAGGACAGACTTTTAGCCGACTTCAAATAGAGGAAGGTTTTCAATTCGACTATATGTTTTTTGATGTTTATTACCATATTGTTTATTAAATAAAAAAAATCTGTTTGAAAACATATACTTAGTACTTTCATATTGGTATATTGGTCCCACATAAATGTCATCAAAATCGGTTTTAGTTTTTACCGCCTTCAAAACGAAGAAGGTTAACAAACGATTCGGCTGATTTGTTTTATTGTTAACGCTTAACTCCGTCATTTAAGAAACGATTATAGTATTGTTAAAGGATATACTTTCAGATAAGTCCCAAAGAAATGTGATTAATAATTATGGAGAAGTCAGGTTTTTAAAACAAAATTGCTAATTTTGAAGTCGGTTTTCAGGTTTTTTTTATTTTAATTATTTTTCTTGTTTATTATTCCTTGTGTAGGTCCTTAAACATTTACAGCCTTACCGAAAAACGTTACTTAACTTTATGCATTGCTTAACATATTTTGTCAACTTCTCGCTGACACGTAATGACACTTACGGAACAAAGACAGAGAATTTAAGATGATGGTTAAAGTTAAGTAACGTTTTTCGGTAAGGCCATTATTATTACAAAATCATTTAGCAACGGTTTTTGACCATCCTTTACAGCGTAACTTGTCGCTATTTTTAAAACATTAGTATATTTCTGTATGTAACGTGTATGATATAATAATAAGACATTCAGTGAGCTTTCCTTCGATCCAGTGAGCTCGAGCTCCCCAGATCAGGACGTTAGCCATGATTCACCGCGCACCAGCTCCGTCCTGACACTGTTCCCATTATATGTGCAGTGACACAGAAATAAGCAAATTTTGAAAAAAAAACATATCAATTCCTCACATTTTAATGCGATTAATAAATATTAATTTAATATAACTTTTTACCCTCTAGCCCTTTAACCACGGTCAAATGAGGCGTCAAACGAGCTCTTGGTCTCTGAATCTTTGTCTACCCAGTAAGGGAAAACAGGCGTGATTTTATGTATTTATGAACTTAGTTTATTTACAAAAAAGATGTGAAGATTTTTTATCTTTTTAGAGTTCCATAGTCAATTACAAACCTAGCTCTATAGTTTCGCCATGTCCGTCCGTCTGTTCGCGTCTTAGCTCAAGTTATTAGTACTAAAAAGTTGTAATTTAGTATGGGTTGAGTATACATATTTATTATGCCAACAAATGATAGAATAAAATCTCGCAAAAAAACGGTTTTAGTGTATTTGCCCTACATGTAAAGTGGAGATGTTTTTTTTCTTGTCTACCCCATAACGTGGGATATCGTCAGATTGGTAATGAAAATATGGTGTAGGTATGGTAAAACCATTTTCTGATTAGGTAAGCTTGAATTTGATAATTTTTGTTAGAGTCAAAGTCATCGTGTGCTGGGCACACTTGACTATAACTTTCAATATTATATGAAATGCATTATGTATAAAATTAATTTAAAAGGAAAACCATTACAGGCTGCGCAAGTTAACGAGCTATATACAATCAACTGAAACATACGCGGTCATTGTACGCGGAGAGACAAATTTCGTTCAAATTCCATGCACCCTGTCCTGCACATGGTCCGACAATCAGTTGGCCAGTTTTTTGTTTATTTTATATCTGTGCTTATCAATATTCTGATAAGTAATGACTTTTACTAACGAAGAACAATCTAATTAAAATAAAAACTATGAGGTTGTGATATCTTTTATCACAGCTCCATAATAGACCAGACAATTACAGCAATTTGGCTAGTTATTGACGAGGTAGCCTATTGTTGCTCACTAAATAAGAGGTGGCTAGTGAATGGACGGATCCAGGCTATCAGGAAGGAGCTGCCAACTTAATTTTTAATAATTTTAGTGAACGTTTTGTTATTCCTATTCTACAATAGCAGGGGAGCGTAACTCGTAAGAACTTTACATTTAAAACTAGTCTTTAAACATTACAGCTTACAAGTTAGTATCCTACGAAACACCGTCTGAACTCACTAGCGGCAATGGGGAAATATGCTTGAATTTTATTTCGTAGAAATAAACAAAAAAATATTTGGGGACATTTCACACTGAAGTATCTACAAATTTAAAGACAGTTCAAAAATTACACATTACACAAAAAATACATAATTATACTTTAAAAAACTTTAAAAAAAACGACTTCAAAATACACAGTTCGTATATTATGGTTGTCGTATTGAGAACCTCCTTCTTTTCGGAAATCGGTTAAAAAGGAAATAAAATAAAACTAGAATAACAACGGACGGCCTTGTCACTAAAAGGCGATCTCTTCCAGGCAACCATAATATAAGTATTGTATACTTATTTATTTAACACAATTACAAAGTAACAAGCTGTTCAATAGGAGGACTTAATGCTATTATAGCATTTTCTGCCAGTCATCATAGTGCAAGACAGACAGGATGTAGGCGTGCTTCAAAACTTAGGTATATGAAAATATAATTATAAAATACACTAAATAATAATAATATTTAATGCATAAGTACTATATATACTTAATACATACGAAATATATACTTGCATGGACGAATATACATAAATATATATAAAATGAATAATGATGAAATGATTAACGAGGTAATATTGCTTTCAAATAATTCTCACGTACTGATCTTTTGAATATTTCTTTTGATGGTGCTTGTCTGATATTAAGAGGGAGCTCGTTCCACAGCCGTACCACCATCACTCGGAAAGAATCACTGACGAATGATGTGGTGTGTCTAGGAGTGGCCAGAAGTAGAAGATCCAGAACCTGGTAGGCTGGTACTCATAGTACAAGCTTAGCTTAGTCTGTGGCTGACAGTGCTTTGTAAAAATAGTCATCAATATTTATTTATTTATTAAATATGCCCATTATCATTGTTATATCTAATAATACCAAACCCAAGTACGTACAGCTGGTTGTTAATCCAAATCCAAACATGCTGTAGTACAATAACATAACATTATTATGCTCATCAAGTTCAAGTGAACTTTGGCTCACACAATACAAGTAGAAAACTTAGAGCCACCTTTGTGAAGTTCAACCGAGCTGAAATATTGTTGTTGTTAAACAGCCCCCGATGTTTGTTCTGTTTCGACATTCCCGAGTACGCCACAGTACAGTTTTGACAGTAAACTAACTTTAAATTAAGGGCCTAAAATAAATAAAAAGTTATTTAACTTAAGTGTAAAATAAAAATAGATTTAAATTGTTAGAATAGTAAAGTGGATAAATTAAGAATGAAAATAATGAAAATATGTAAAATCATAAAAGCGACACCCCTACTCCCGATCCCTAACATGTAAATATAAATAAGGCATTAAACAACTAGATAGTCCGGGGTGAACCACTTAGCTTACACAACAAGTAATGTGTATGAAAAATACTGTAGCTATTGACTTGACATTTTTTTAAATCTGCTGGACATTAGCAAATTCAGATTGTAGGTTAAAAAGAAAATACGGAAAAACAGAAAATGTTTTCTATATGCCGGAAATCTCAAATTTTCCAAACTAGCATTGACTTCTGTGGATCTGTGAATTCTCAATCAAATAAAAATAAAAAACGACTTAAAAATTTGCAAGCAATTAACAAGTATAAGCTTAGAAAACTCAAAAACCTCCGACAAAAAAATGGCTTAACCGATTTTGATGAAACATAGCTAAGAACACACTCGATGAAATCATATTGAAAAAATCTAGATCAAAATCGGTCCATTCGCTTGAGAGCTACGATGCCAGACACTCAGATAGACACGGTAACCTTATACCGACTTATAACTTATGTAAACTTATACCCCTCTTTTTGGGTCGGAGGCTTAAAAAAGATTTTTTTATAATCGGTTTATATATGTCATCATAATTATATAAGCTTAATGGAAAAATTTTTAGTTAGCTATATGGTAACAAACAAAAAAATACAGCTAAATTATTAAACTCCTTCTTTTTTGGAGTCGATAAGAATGAATGTAATTTTACCTGAACATATCGTAGTGCAATTGAATGTTTCACTGATTGTAAGCTTTGTTTTCTATGTTTATCTACACTTTCGGATGACAGCTGGGAACAGACGCGGCTGTCCCTCAGAGAGCTTCCTCGGTCTGCCGAGACCGGCTCCCACTCTAACTCTATGTTACATAATACATGGTCATCTCTACTATTAAATGAAGTGACAACTCAAAATGAATCGTTTTGAGCAGGAAACTCAAACCAGCAATCTTTAAAACACACATTGTAAAAAATGACAACCCTAAGAGGTGGTTACCGCCGCTTAACACACGTAATCATACACCAGGAATAATGACTCATTCGAAATGATATACAGGCGCACTAGCAAACATGCCTCGGCTAAACGATGGGATGATTGCCGTGATTATGAGAAAAAATACTCGGTAATTTAATCATATTTACTGTTCGATATAAAAGAGACCTGCGTAGCGGCGGAAGACATTCGCGCAAGATGAAGCAGATACAGCGGCTGACAATATTTGTGGCTATAGTGGGGGTAGTAATAGCGGCTCCTCCAGCCATGGACGAAGATATGGCCGAGCTGGCTGCGATGGTGCGGTCCAGCTGCGCGAGTGAAACCGGAGTCGACCTGTCGCTAGTAGAGCGCGTCAATGCGGGCACGAGCCTCATGGACGATGCGACTCTCAAGTGCTACATCAAATGCGTGATGGAAACAGCCGGCATGATGTCGGACGGAGTAGTGAATGTGGAGACGGTGCTCTCTCTTTTGGATGAGCGCACGCGCACGCACAACGAGGCGGCGCTGCGAGCTTGCGGGACCAAACAGGGCGGAACCGACTGCGAGACGGCGTGGCTCACGCAGCGCTGCTGGCAGGACGCCAACCCGAATGATTACTATCTCATCTGATCACCTTCGTCTACCATCTTACTTTCAATTAGTCTTACGTTCATCTCTGTTTCCTGAGACCTACAATCTTGGAATTTTCAAGGCTAGAGTGAATAGATATCTTCTAGATCGACGAGCTCCATCCTCGGCCACACCGTCGCTTAACAGCAGGCGAGTTGCTGGTCAATCGTAGATCTATAATGTATAAAAAAAAAGTAGCGTGCAGTTCAAATTACCTCGTCAGTATATGCAGTGACACGTGTATCAGTAGTCATTTACAGTAAGAACGGTGAGCGTTCCCTTTATTGTTTCATCATAGTTTTTATGATACTTATTAAATATCTTGATTAGAAATAAAAATATATTTTATTCCAATATTAGTGAAAGTTTTCGAAAGTATAATATGAGCAAACTAGTAATATTAATTTACTAACTTAAAATGAATATATAAGTACAATCAAATACAAAAAAAAGTTAAAGGAAGTAAAAGGCTTCGTAAAAGGAAAAATAGCCGAATACTAGTGTAGGCTAAGTAGAAGTCAATATTTTGTCTCCTCCACCAAGTGTTGAATACAATTATTATTATATACTAATATGAAATTTTTATTTTCTGTCATAGTTTCGTTTTGAATCGTAATAACCTTGTTTATTAAGAAAAATTACCAAAACTCGTGCTTTATTCCGTATCAACAATTAGTTTGAGTGATTGAGTAGGTTTTCTGTGTTGTATTCCAAACTAACATTGGTTAAGTTTGTATTTATTCACTTCTGTTGTTTTAGGGCCGATTAAATTCATGTCGGGCTTACATGTTATTGTCTTGTTTGTATTTGGCACAATATTACTATCACAATCAATAGTATATAGATAGAAAATAAACGTTATGTTCTAATAAGTATAACATTAGTTTTATTTCATATTTTTACAATTGAACAACGAAGTAAACGATCGTTGTTTCTTCTTTTAGTTTATTTTTTCCATAGTTAAAATATAGGTACCTACTGGTATGTAAAAAAAACGGACAAGTGCGAGTCAGACTCGCCCACCGCGGGTTCCGTACAAACTAGTAGATAAAAGGGGGAAATCATATATTTTTTTATATTATCCTTCATAAACCGAAAAATATACATCGTAAAAATATTTAGAACCCTGTTTTAGCTTATGCTACTGAAGCTCTTTCATATGATACCCCACATGGTACGGTTAATTCACTTTGTATAAAGATGCAAGGAATGAAGGTCCAAATTTTAAAGTTTAGTGTCTTTACACTATTTTTTGTGATAAATTTAAAATATCCAGTTTCGGTTTTTTTACTCTTACACAATGCTTTTTGCCAAATTTCATTGTTCTAGGTCAACGGGAAGTACGGGAAGTTTTGATTCCCTTGTGAGTGTCGAAATGTGCATTTTTTACGATATATTCAGCTGTAACTTTTTTTTTACGAAAACTCAGAAACTTCATTTTTCTTTCTGCAAGATACTATGGATCTGCGTATATGGTTTTAATTTCAACTCGATACCTTCACGCGTTCCCGAGATAAAGGTCTTGACACCCGACGGATGGACAGACGGACAGACAGACAACAAAGTGATCCTATAAGGGTTCCGTTTTTTCCTATTGAGGTACGGAACCCTAAAAATATCATATCACATTAAATATTTTGATAGAATTCTAAATAAAAATACCAAAGACCGTACAAAAAATGTTTATTTAAATAAATCTACCTAAAACACTACTACATAGAAATTTTCATTGATCATAACATATTTTATTTTATTTATTCACTATTTAGTTCGCCTACACTGTTGTGCATCTATACACTGACAATAAAGATATTGTAAAGAAAGAAAAATGAAGCAAACCTTATCTTTCTTGTCTTATTTTAGCAACTTTTCGTAGTAAAAAAATAAATAATCGAAATTAGTTCGTAATCGGTGAAGATGTCAGATGTATCAGGAAAGATCAGTTCAATATATTAGCAGGCAAGCAGCTTCTCAATAATTTAAACAAAAATGTTTTGGATGATTACATGAGAACATTTTGTCAAATTACTTCATGACTTATTATCCGGGGACCTTCTCATACTTTATGCGTTAACTTTGTAAAAAGAGGCTTTTCCTCCACCAATAAAAGATGAAATCATATTTACATAAACTGTTCAAAGTTTCATGCCAAGAGAACAAGCACAGTTAACTTGAATTTTTACAAGTTCTAAGGTGTTTCCGTAAAATTCTCAATTTCTCCGAATCGAAGCACAAAATCAAGTATTTAATAAACATCTCTACATCAAAAGTTGGAAAGGTATGTGGAGTGGAGATGACCCACTTGACAGATCGGACTCACTAGAGCGAGATAAAATATAGCCTGCCTTTAATGTCCTTTTCGACAAACTTCAAGTGAGCAGAATGGGTAGAGGAAAGTAAGACGGGGAGCTTTCATTGCTCAAAGCTTTTTGCTTGCAAAGCGGCTTAGCAACAAACAAAAAATCAAATAGAAGGCTTGAAAGACGCCTGAAAGGTCGCGCTTAGATCAAAATGTACCTACTTGAATATTGCTTCGTAATTGTTATGCTTTTTGAATGTTGAAACACGACGTCATATTGGAGTAACATGAAATTGTTACTTACGATTAGTTACGATATTGGACTTCTGGTTAAGTGAAATACCGCGTTTCCCCACATTTACTTTATTTATTTCCACAAACCACACATGCTCTTAACAAGTAACACTTAAAATTTAGTTATATATTTATTACAATTTATTATATACGAACTTATTACTAGATCAGTACAATATCCCATATAGATTGCAAACGCAGAACTTCATTGGATTCTTGACTCTGGACACTGGATATCAATTTTTTGACAATCTAGGGATTCTTTATAAGTTGAAAAATGTAAACAGCTTTGCGTGAATATCACAAAATATCTTTAAGTGATACAAAAAGAAGAAAGAAAGTAATAACGATTTTGTAGGATATCGTATTCGATGATCAGTGGGATGCAACAAAACCATAAATGTAGGGCGGGTTTTTACTATTCAGTCATAATACAAGGTGGACAAAAGATGCAGGTACATGCAAGTGGCAGGAAGACGCTGGATGCAAATCGCTGCAAACCGATATGTTTGGAAATCCATGTCTATGTCTAGCAATAGACTTCTTGTAGCTTAGATGATGATTGTCACAAATTATTGAAAAGATCGCTATAATTTCCTTTCTTTCGGCTTTGTTGATTGGATAATGCACCTACCATACTATATTTGTTCTCGTTTACTATTTTAATCCAAATGAGTACAAGATAAGCATTCATCATTGCAAGAATATTAACTCTATAGCAGTATTTTTGACATTCAATTGAAAATCCGGAGAGATTATGTGGAGTCACGTATTCATAGTCCGGCACGAGTGCTGGACGGACGCTGTTGATTGAATGTACTGAGCTCGCAACCTGCTGCGACAGCTTTTTTTAAACAAATTACTATTTAAACATTCTTCCACGCTAAACTGAGAAAAAAAGAAAGCTGCTTTTCTTCCCGGGCAAACTGTAAAAGTCAGTTAAGGGACTTGAGGGAAATTGGCGTTAATGTAGGCGGTAGGCCTACCCCTTCCCTAAATATCACGAAGTACATGTTATCACAGGTGAGAAGTACATTGTATTCTGTTAAACTTTGTTTTATAAATACTATTTATGAATCTCTTTATGTATATAAATACTATTTATGAAGCTCTTTATGAAAAAAATATAGTTCCAATACTTTATTTTTAATCATATTTTCATTAACATTTTAATACTTCCAAAATATCGGTTCTAAAAAGAATGTAATCAACCAAAGTTAATTAAAAGCGAGACATCAAACGAAAATAAACATACATTTCGCAAATTGATCGGAAAATTAATGAGTTTTGTTCGAATGCTATATTTTAATTAATAAATAAAAAAAAATATCTATTGACTTTTAAATAAGTTGAAGTTTACGTTGATTCACAATTTCTGTATCCGACTTTGCAAAGAGGGTGATGATTTTCGGATTTGTATTAGTACCTACTTAATTTGTATTAGTAGTTAGACATATAATAATGTAAATACATACACAAGTATAAAACGTTTATGTATGTCTACGTTATCTCACGTAGCTTAAAAAACTCAACCGTTTTTGATACGTTTGAACTAAATACAAAAATATCATCCTAATGATCAATGTATTTTGGCTAGCACATTAAGTATACAAAAACGTAAATAAAATATTTAATTATTACATTACATGCTCCTCGGCTTCAACTCATAATTATTTCAATTGAACTTTTTTCCTTAATTGGACCTACGTAATTTAAACGTCTAGACACAGAACAAAAACTTTGTTATAAAGTAACAATACCCCATTCTTTCTTTGTTACAAAGTTCGTTAATATTTGATCTCAATTAAACCGTTACCTTATTCTATAACAATACAAAATAATTCCTTCAAAAACACAAAAGCCGTCGTTTTACGAGTTAATATTTAATGACGTCTAAAATGATGACGTCGGTTGTTATGACAAGGCTTGAAGTATATACGATCATTCAAATTACGATAAACGTAAAAATCAACAAAATTAGAAATTTTTGAACTATTTTTAGAAACTTTGTAAGCATAATGTGGAATATCCTTCCTCGGAAGGTTTTCCCGGCGAGCTTCAACAAAGAGCGTTTTAAAAAGGCTTGTAGACACAAGCACCTCTCCGGGCTAGCGAAGCAATAGTAATGTCATTGATGTTGCAGTTGTTCATAGGCGACGGTTATAGCTTACCATCAGGCCAGACATCTGCTTTTTTGCAGCACCTTTTTATAAAAAATAAAAAAAAACAGTACAGCATATAATTAACAAAAAAAAAACTGAAGTTGTTACTCTTTTCTAGTTCATAACATCATAGTGATTAGTGTATGATAAATCTATTTAATTTTTTAATGTTGCATGCCAGAAGTAAGGATATGGTGTTCTCATATTAATATTATTACCACCTTATTATTACGACAATACTTAAGTAGTTTTATTTGTAAGTTTGTAAGGTGTGTACAATAAAGAGTTTATCTATCTATCTACTTAAAAATTACAAGATAAAATTACATAAGATATAAGGGAAACTAATAAAAAAAAATGATACTATAAACAAACCGCTTAACTGAGTCTGTTCCTGAGGTATGGGAGGGACACGGGAGGGTTCACATGTAATAACAATGCTGACGCCCGACTGACGTAATATAACCCCTCCCGTACCGCTCCCATACCCCAGGAACAGACTCAGTTAAGCGGTTTATCTATAAAAGTAATCTAAAATACGCTGACATAATTACACTCATTCGGTGTGTCTCTCGTTCAATACATCTCTGAAAGGTTTCACCGTGTACAGCTCTACAAAGGTAGCTCTGTCCGCATTCAGTGCCATACGAACCTGAGAAAAGCTAAAAGTGTCGAGTTGATTACCTACATCTACCCGGAATCGAAACATTTACAAAGTAGTTAAACTGAAGTTGCGGAAGAGATAGCTACTATGTAAGAAAAAATTGAGTATCTTCGACTCTATAGTAAAAATTTGGGATTACGCTATTAATGGTCATTAAAATTACATAAAATAAACGCAATAGACTTATACAAATTCGCTTAATTTCAGTAGACAAGTTCCATCTAACTGATGTGTGTCATATTGTGAATATTCTGTGCTTATATCATGCATGATGTATTAAAATACAAGCCAGGAAGTAGCAAGAAAGTTTAAATAACTAAAATTAACCATCGACATAAAAAACGGAAAAAACAATTTTGATGAAACATAGCTAAGAATGCTCTCGATCAAATCTTCAACCTTGTGAGCTACGATGCCACAGACAGACAGACAGACACACAGATATAGATATACAGATTCACACGTGAAACTTATAACACAACTTTTTTGGTCGGGAGGTTAAAAATAATAAGAACTTATTTAAATATAACAAAACAAGGCAATTGAAATAGCTAAGAAAGGGAGAATAACCGATCGATTTCTTCCAGACAACCTTCGGATGGATGAGTAAGAAAAGTCCGGGAACTATTTTCAGATTCAAACCACACAACTCTCATTCGTAATTGGTTTATTTTTCTTCTCATGCATAGTACATAACTTACTTAATCAAGGGTTGCTACCCATCATTATCACTATAGTAGTTCTACGAACAGTAGACCTCGCGAGAGAGGTTATTTGCAGCTCACCTTGGATCATCTGTACATAATACCTACATAAAGTTGGCTTAGGAGGCCGTATGTAAAATTTTGGCCAATTTCGCAATTTTAAGTGATTTTACAGACGTCATTTCACAGTCAAAAACATTTTGTCCATAAGTTTAAGCACCTTGAAAGATCAATTTAATCTTAATACAAAAAATAGGATATGTTTAGATGCCCTTAATTAAAAAAACAATGTATGTTCTTATAAAAACAAATAATCATTTTATAAATGGAGAAAACGTAAAATCAAGAAAATTATTCAGCGTTAAAATGCATCAAGCACATCCACGCGCCCTCACTGTTACATGGAATCTGAAGTTGGTTGTTATATCTCGACAACCACTTGACCAATTCTGTTCATTTTCACCACAAGTTGTAATAATTTTGTACTTTACCTACCTACCAAATATCATTAAAATCGGTTTGTAATTAACGCCGCAATAAACTTCCCCCCTTTTTATGGGAACCACCCCTCTTATCAAAAATCGCCGACGACAAAAAAAATAAATAATCTATAGAACCTATACACCAAGTTTCATCAAAACATACAAACAAATCACAAACAAACTGATAGATGAAAGAAAATTTGGCCAGTTGATGCAGAGACGCTTCGCTCGCTCGTTCAAAAATTCAAATCAATTTTGTGAAAAAACATTTATATTCCAGAGAAAATAAATAAAACCCAAAGACGTTAAAAGGGCAGGTTTGTCGTCGACAGGTTATGTATTAGGCTGTCTTATTCGGCAGGTGTTTCGCATCCCTCAACCCGCTTCAAACTACCCCTACATAATACGAGTATATTTAGAAAGAAACATTTTTTTTGATTGTTGAGGAAAACTCGGAAAACTACTTATCTAAGGAATACTTAAAGCTTAGGTATATATTTTTACCCGACTGCGTAAATAGGAGGGTTATGTTTTTCAAGTGTATGTTGGTATGTATGAATGGATGTATGTTTTTATATGATAGCCTACAGCCTAAACGGCTTGACCGATTTTGATGTGCGAGGTGTCGTTAGATTCGTCTTCACTCCCCGAGTGTCATAAGATTATATTTCTTTGTAATAATAATAATAAATCTCTCGCAAATTTAATAATCTCTAACGAACTTTTTCGTAATAAACAAGATATAGTATATTTAAATATTTTAAAAGAATTATTCCAAAGAATATGCATTTATATGCTTATACAGCGATTTTACGCATACTTCTTACAAAAAACGTACACTCAACAGCGTATCAAGCGTAACGAAATCATAAGTTACGACTGCAAAAACCGCTTTTATATCGGGTATTTTGTTTTCCTATTAAAAATAAAAACCCGGACAAGTGCGAGTCAGACTCGTCCACCGAGGGTTTCGTACAAACTAAATAAAAGGGGGAAATCATATATGTTTTTTATATTTTCCTTCATAAACCGAAAAATATATATCGTAAAAATATTTAACACATTCCTTGCTCACCACTCGTTGAACGAGGCGTTCTATACTATGGATCTGCGTATATGGTTTTAATTTCAACTCGATACCTGCACGCGTTCCCGAGATAAAGGTACACCCGGACGGACGGACAGACGGACAGACGATATATATTCAAAAGATATTTTTAAACGTTCCCATTAATCCGTATATTTTTTTAAACGTTCCCATTAATCCGTATATTTTTTTAAACGTCCCCATTAATCCGTATTTTTTTAAGCATTCCCATTAATCCGTATATTTTTTTAAACGTTCCCATTAATCCGTATATTTTTTTACATAATTTTAGTTATCCGAACATACAAATTCGAACATGATGCTCACGAAACCGAAAGTAGGGCACGCCATTGATCCAATTAGACTGAACCAAAATTGATTAGAAGTCCGTAACAAGTCACGTCTTATTTTAATTTAAATTCAAACCATAACAACACAAATTTCCCAAACAAGCAACGGGGAAGTTCGAACCAAACCGCATCAGAATTCCCGGATAGTTTAATTAAGGTGGAGCTCGAAGCGCGCAGCTATCTCTCTCGCACATCACAACATTTTAAACTATAAAATTACTGACACTGAGTAGGGATATTAGAAAAGTGAGAGATAATTTTGTTTTTTGAAGTTGAAATAAAGTTTTTTTTCGATATCTTTTAAACTGGCTATGGAGTAAGAAAAATATAAGCTTTTTACTACTCTGTCGCCAATATGAATAAAACTTTCAAAACAATATTTCTTCTATATAAATAAATAAAATCATCCCTCACTTTTCTAAGTTTAAAAAGGTGATGCGCGAGAGACTGAGTCCAACCTTAACTCGACATGCAATCACGACTTGGCTCAGTTAAGTAATAGTTTCATCTCTTTAAGCGAGAATCGGAAAGTGCTTTTAAAGTTTAATCGAAATCACTTCGCGCTGAAGTTGGCCATCGACTGCTGCTGCCAGCAGTGGAAGCGCTGCCAACAACGGATTTAAAAACAGTGAATGAAAAGGATCACGTTCGCAAACATGTGACTGGGAGAGATTTGCACTGAGTCGCAGCTTACGTTTGCACTAGTCGGGAGCATACGTAAATAATAAAGATTTTTTTCGAACTGGACTTTTAGGACTTTCTTTCTTATTTTATGTAATCGTAAAAAGTTTTTTTTTATACAAGATAGATCTACGATTGACCAGCAGCTTGCCTGATGTTAAGTGGTTTAGACTAGTATTGACTTTGTTAAATGAAAATTTTAAGTGGGTAATAAAGTTAAATTGAGTTGAACCTTTTTTTTTCAAATTCATAATACTTACCACAAATTAAATAAATACAGGGCGTCTACATATCACAAAATTATTAAGGTACGTCAACTGTACCTCAGCTATTTATTATTAAGGTACGTCAACTGTACCTCAGCTATTTATTATTAAGGTACGTCAACTGTACCTCAGCTATTTATTATTAAGGTACGTCAACTGTACCTCAGCTATTTATTATTAAGGTACGTCAACTGTACCTCAGCTATTTATTATTAAGGTACGTCAACTGTACCTCAGCTATTTATTATTAAGGTACGTCAACTGTACCTCAGCTATTTATTATTAAGGTACGTCAACTGTACCTCAGCTATTTATTAGTTGAGCTCAGTGCCTATCTAGAACTTATTTAATGATAGTTTAGGGACCTGCATCGACCTCAAAAAATAGTTGGGGTACGCAACTACTTAAGCAGACGCCCAGTTTGTATTTAATTTTACCGTATTATGCAACAGTTGTTATTTCTCATTTTTCAGTAAAATTGTTTGTTTTGAAGTCGATCGAACTTTAACTTTTTAAATTGTGATTAAATAGAAAGCGGAAAGATTTAGCACCTACCTACCCCAACGGGAAAAGCCTTAATCAAAATGGCAAATTTGTATGTATCTATGTAAATTTTACTTGTGGTAATGAAACCCTTAGAGAATATAACATTGCTACCTTACGGCGATGCTCGAGACTAAATGCATGTTGAGTAGGCAGGCTACCGTGGCTAGCCAGTACCTATATCAAACGTAAGTTCAGCCGACCCGTTGCCCTTCTTACCCTCGGAGCCTTTATCTCCAACCTGTCCAGATCGCGCCCGACAGAGGAGACCGCCGATTGATTTCACTCCGCCTTTCAGATCAGATACTGGAAAACTACATATATTACTTTTTATATTATTCAAGACTGTATTCTCGGTGTTTGATTTCTACTCGTATTGTTGGTTTTTAAAAGCGCAATTATTCCTTGTGTGGACATTTTGTAAACTACCTTAAAATTTTCATCAAAATCGGTTGTATGTTTTTTCCAGTTTCAATAAAACTACCTATATGAATACTTTGTTCGGATGCCTGCTGTATAAATATGGTTTTTGCTTAAAAAAATATAATTAGTTTGTATTTTAAGGTGCGTTTATTAACTACAACAACACAATATACAAACTTAACTAAACTACTAAACAAAACTACTACTTTTACCTGATACAAAGGTTGTCCATCGCCATTCAACGAGGTAATGCGGCGAGTGTCATGGCACCTTTGCGTCGGGTACAGTCAGGGGTGGGCTGTTTGACTGACTTATGTATTACATATTTAGGTAGGTATGTAAAGTAAAGTAAAGTAAATGTTTATTTCCGAAATAGAATTACTATTGCTATGCATTGTCAGTGGGCCCCAAACTCGGCTAAGCCGGTATCTTGGAAGCCCAGTATAAACTTATTTAAAAGTATGAAGAAAACTCCTTGTCTGAACTTTATGACGCTTTATTATTACTTATAACACTGCACTTATTTCACTGCACTGAGCGGTCTGACGCTAAGACCGCCTTTTTACTACCGAGTTACGCCGCGACTACTTTTTCGAAGGGCCGCTCGCGCTCGTCCGCCCGCGATATATCCCCTCCCCGGAATTACAACATCACGCCATCATCCGGGGTAGCGTTCATTCTGTTCGATCACCGTTCTCCAGAGTATATAAATTAAGAAAATAGCAGTGCTGCCACTCCGCAACACTGAAAACACCGCACACCACATACAACAAATATTCAAATCATGACACTCGGCCATCCGCTTTTGTGCAACGTCCCGATGCACAACAACTCTCTAAAAGCAAGTCTGATTAATCATATCGAACCCTTTGGACTCCTTAAAGATTTGCTGCAAAATAAAATAGTTAAACAGTAATTATTATGCTAATTTTATAAAACTACTTATGGCACACTAAACTTTGTAGTATACGTTGTCGTAACTAGTTATTATTCTAGATACAAGTAATCATGACACTCGGATTCGTTTTTAAATATGACAATTATTTTATGTTTATTCTAGCTGGTCTGGGAACCGGAGGCTTCCTATTCGTGTGTAAATGTACACTATGCAGATAAATCATTGTTGTACAAATATGTTGTACGGATCGAGTATATATTCTGGTATTTCCAGAGGTTTGGTATATAATTAAAAAAAGTACATAAAAACTTATTCAATTCGCATTATTAATTTACTGTCGGTTACTCAATTACTTCCTCCTCTGGCTTAGTGATTGCGAACGGCAGCATCATTATATAAATGTCCCAATGTTGTAGTGGCCACTGAAGTAGCATTCAAACCTTGTAGACTTGGGCTTGTAGACTTTTTCTTTATGAAAAACTCTATAAATACTCCTTTTTGTTCCTCGTCCAAACATTAAAATTACCAACGACAAAGCTTGAATAAAATGAAAGCAAATTTCGTCCAAAAATAATTACACATAAATTCAAATATTTAGATCCAACTCAAACCAGCTCCAGTAATAATTTGGTGACACGAGTACGTTAATTTTGTAAGTGCTCTCATAGGAATAAACATTTTAAACTGTATTTCTGTCATTGTCCTGCCATTACCAAATAGCATTTTAAAATTGTGTAACGTATACTCCCCAAATCCGAGTAATAGAGAGAATAAGAGAACGGAAATAATTTTCCAAACCCCCTTTTTTTTTTTAGCAAGTCGCTACAACCGCATTAATTTCTGTCAAGCTTGTGGATGATCGGCAAAGCACATGAGCAAAATTTTGTCAGTTTAGAATGTCAGAAGTATTATTATTTTCTAATCACTAAATTTCATTATCATAGGGACAAATTAGTCACGATAAACTACAGGTAGCTGATCCATTGTCAGTCCTTCACCAACCGTTATTTGACTGGCGTATACCTGTTGCTGTTTACCATTAAATTGATGTACTATCAAGTTGAATCACTTCACATCACAGATGCCCTGAGTTGACATCTGTCGGATTTTAATCTGTTGTTTGCCAAATTCTTCTTCTTAATCGTACACTCTAGTCAGAGTGGTCTTGGTTGCAATGGCGGTTTCTCCTCGCCGTCACCGTCACTCTCCAGGCCAGCTGCTCTTCTCGCGATGCTTCTCCATTTCTGCCGGTTGCATTGCGAGTACACTCTACTTCGGTGGACTGCGTAGCTTTTCTAATGAGCTCGGTTCAACGTGTTGGTGATCGTGCTGATGCTGCGATAGGCTCTCCGTCGAGTGCTCTTTTCTTGAGATCTGCGCAAAGAACTTCAGTATTTGCAATTGCCCAGTCGACGATAATCTATCTCGTATATGAATCTCTTTGAGGATAGAGTTGTTGGTTGTTTGTCAAATACGTCATCACTATTTTGATGACACGTTAGCTAGAAAAAATACTGTACACATTACATACTAACAGTACTCAAACCGAGAATGTGGACATATTTATTTTCCCATCCAATATTTATAGTACTGATGTAACAGTAGAGCAGAAATTACTTGACTAGGTTTTAATAAACTTAATTGTAGGTAAAGACTGAGAATGCTTATACACAGAAGCATACTTAATTCCTTTTAGTGCACACCTGAACTAATACTAAAGCATCAAAAGAGAAGAAGCAGGTAATCACTTCCATAAATAAAATTAGTCTCAATATTTGTCTTACTAATTTCTGTTGTTTTTTTAAAGGTCTATATGATGTCGACTAGTCATATCATAACTGCTATTGCACTGAGTACAAGCCAGTGGTGATTTTGATAGTTGCCGTTTTATTTCAACTAACAATCATATTTCGGAAACGTTACCAGTCCTATCAAATATTGCTTATTTTGAATGAAGATATTTTTTTATTTATCGATTAATTTTCGTATGCTGGATCCAATTCTGTTATACGCTTACCAAAATTATACTAGTTTTATCAAAATGTTCATATGCACGAACGATATTTAACGATATTGATCTAGAAACATCTGCACGCTTTGACAGCAAAAATAGAGGGCCAAATGTTATCACTATCATAAGACCACATGTTTGTATACCCATTTTGCAAGAAATAAATTAATTATGAATATTTGGTTTTTATATTTGACTAATTTTTGAACTCATAAATTGTACTTTTACAATAAAACCGCCACCGGTGCAATCTATTTTTGAGGCTACTTTGTTTGAAATATGAAACTGATCAATCAGTTCTCTCTTTGAATTATCTTTAGTTCGTGATAAGAAACTTCGGTCATCGCTTAAATTCAAAGTCAAATTATTTCTTGGGCTTGTAACAAAAGTGTTATATTAGAAAAGCCCTTTTCAAATTAGTATTTTTTGTTGTTTGTACTCCAAGCTTTTTCTGTTATAAAATACAATTTAACGTAGTTTTTATTAATTTAGATATAATAAATTCTATTTATTTATGTCATTTTTATATCCAATAACATAATAAATAATAAAAGGATGTCGTCAAACTTATGTCAATATTCATAATAATGTTCAAAAGGCCAAAATAGAATAATAAAAAAATATGCCAATCCACTTATGAAAGAAAGTAGAAAATATGATCCGCTGTTCCATTAGAACGAGAATTCAGCAAGATCTATTTTCATCAACTCATTCAAGGCATAAAATGGGTTTCTCTCAAAGAAACGTTTACTACGTACGTTTACTCTCGACTAATAGTTTTGTAATATTATCGAGTGGTTCATTTAACATACAGATTTGTTTATATATATTTTACGATAATTGTCAACGCTCATCACTGCTTACGTCACTATTCAGCGGACAATTCAACAAAGTGTAGACACTGCTCTGCAGTTGCGAAAAATAACGTGGGTGTTCAAAACATGACATCTAATTATGTTGGCACATACAGATCGCTGATATCTATATATATATTTTTATAATAATCCTTAACCGAATAGTATTTTTCGGAAAATGTCTTAGGCTTACTCATTTATCAATTCATGAATCTTATTGATGGAGTAATTTCCATTCTCTCTATAATCTAATAATAATAACCATAATAATAGAGAATCTAATAATTGCAAACAGATTACTCATAAATTTATTCGCTCTAACGCACTATACGCGTTTTATCAAAAGTAAGTGACTTAGTCGATTCTAATTAGTACGTTTCGGAAATTTCAAACATAGTGGCATTTGTCATGACTCCTCGACTCTTCGAGATTCTATGCACGTCAAGGTTACTTGCTGCGTGTCCGATCGGTTGATCTCTCATATATGATTTAAATTTTCTCTATGAAACTAGAAACTACATCAAAACTGGAATTATAACGTTATATCATCATTAAAAGTCAGGTGCTCAGGTTCTGGGAAAGTCCGATCAATGATTCTGCTATTCAACGCTTAACATAATCACATTAAAATGATCATTAATCGACTGGATTAATCAAGTCCACTAAAACACAAGATCTGTGCACACTCTTGCACACCATATACATATTATACAAAATTTAGTTAATCAAGTTATTTTGGATTAAATACAGTTTGGAGCTTCTACTTTCCTTTGAATAGGCTTGACCTGCTGCAGTTTAAAACGTTCATGGCTGGAAGCTAAGTGTTCCGTGACCGGTTAAAATTATCATCCTGAAACCAAACCTTCATGGTTACAGCTAAAACATCATTGAATAATTGAACTTAAATCTTACAGCTCACTTACATGGTTGCAGCGAGAACATCATAAAATCTTCAAACTTCAAACATCATCAAAACTTCAAACTTCAAATATCGTCAAATCTTCACACTTCAAACTTCGTCAAATCTTCAAACTTCAACCTTACAACGCGCCTATATGGCTGCGGCGAAATCATCATCAAATCTTCGAACTTTCCTTACGGCACACCTACATGGCCATACTTCTTTAGAATATTACCCTGCAGCTCACCTACACGGTTGCAGCGATAACATCATCAAATCTACGAACTTCAACTTTACGGCACACATACATGGCACTCTTTGGAACATTTTCCCTGCAGTTCACCTACATGACTGCAGCTAACAAACTCGTAAACACTAAAAATCCTTGAATTTCAAACTTGCAGTAACACTAAGTGTAGTTGTTAACACTAAGAAATGCAATTTAATTTTCAGCACTGTCGATACTCTGATATCTTAGCGCAGCTTTAAATTCCGCCTCCATGATTACAAGGCGTCACGGATAAATATTCGCGACAAGTTACCGGTACACAATGGTGCTATTTCTGAGGTTATACATGCCTTTGAAATTCAATTAAGATTTTAAGTCAATCAAACTATGTTATCTCTGTATAATTCAACTTCATAAACAGACTTCTGTATTAAATATTTACGCAGTGATACTCTGGTAAATCCATCAATATTGTAGCTCTACTCATATAATATTTCGTTTGACACACTTATGTGGTTCAAGATCTTACAATAGTTACGTCACAAAGTAGTTATAGTGTTGCAGGTGGAGATACAATACCAAAATTTCGCTTCATGGTATAGCAAACTTACACGACTAAAGACAGTGCTACTAGTTGTAGTAGACTAGTTGTCGTACTAGAATATTTTACTTGCGGTACTTTATTAACCTTACAGAAAAAACGAACACAGTACAACTCGCCCTAAATGGCCGTAACCGTCAGAACAAAAGAAGAAAAGACAGGATTCCACCAGTGTGCGGCTCTGTACCGCACAGAGTGCAGCATAAATGTATTTCTTAGTGAACTCTTACGGGCAGCACCAGCAAACTGTGCGCGCACTCTATTGGACAAACCGTGAACTTTTGTCGCGCACTCCTCGGTCTCGCGGTGTACCCGCGACGACGCACTTGCACACATGTTTACACACTAAACTGAAAGTAAAGCACATTTCCGATGTATAAATGTTTGTGTACAAATGTACCGTACAGCACGCATACTAAAGTTACGCACAACTGAGGTGGTGGACACAGGCAATCTACTATTGTGATCAAGTTCGCGCACTGCAAAAGGTCTGCACCAAATTTTTATCAACAAGTGTTCTGAATCTGAACACAATTTTAGTGGAGCCCAACCTTAACAGCTAGATAATAAGCTGTTAAGTTTACCATAATATTTTATTTGCATTACTGTTAGCAATATTCTAGAAAAACTACATTTAGAAGCTCGCTTAATTGGCTGTATTGATGTAGCCCAGTTACCGAATTAAAATATTTTACTCGCAGCACTTTACTAGTCTTCTAGAAAAATAACACACTGCTGATCGCTGACACGGCCACAGACCGATATGCCATAGCCATTGTATTATTAAAAACACTACTCTCACCATCACACCAAAAAAATATTACCACGCTATGGTTCCTCTGAATGGCTGCAGCATAATCAAATACAAAAAGTAAAAATGGTTCTCAAACGAGAAAAACATATTTTCGTATACTTGTCTCTCGGGATGTTAACGAAATAATTTACTAATGACTTACTTACAACCGACTTCATTTCGTTTAAATAACGATAAAATTATCGGGGAGTAGCCCCAACCACACTATCAAAATTTCATTAGGTTATAATAAAATCGTCGGATTATAATCTTTAATCGCTGTGCTACAATAAAATAATCTGGGAGTAACCCAGATCACATCTCATTGCAGTATCTTAACAGATTCTGTCTACCCGTATTAAGAATATCCCGTTATAATTATTTTAACACCCTGTTTCAACACTTTTAAGAACCATTTTCTAAAATTCGATATGCGTGACAAATTTTTAACATCAATATTCAATAATCGGAGGGTAAAATATAATCTCTCAGGTGACTCACGATTTTACCGGGCTCGGCTCGCAGGTTGATTGCCACTTCTGATATATGAAGAAAACTCCTTGTCTGAACTTTATGACGCTTTATTATTACTTATAACACTGCACTTATTTCACTGCACTGAGCGGTCTGACGCTAAGACCGCCTTTTTACTACCGAGTTACGCCGCGACTACTTTTTCGAAGGGCCGCTCGCGCTCGTCCGCCCGCGATATATCCCCTCCCCGGAATTACAACATCACGCCATCATCCGGGGTAGCGTTCATTCTGTTCGATCACCGTTCTCCAGAGTATATAAATTAAGAAAATAGCAGTGCTGCCACTCCGCAACACTGAAAACACCGCACACCACATACAACAAATATTCAAATCATGACAAAAGATATCGAATAATATTTTAATATAATCCTATACAAAAAGCAAATCGATTACGTTTGTGTACCTGTATATATATAATTGTCTCAAGCATATTTCAATATTGCTTACCTATACAAGATGTTAAATATTGAAATTAGGTTCAATATTTAACATCTTGTTCCGTGGACAATACGTAACATTATTTTGATTCACAAAACTGTTATAAAATAGAATTATATACGATGAACGATTATTAGATTATAATTGAGTGTAACTGTGATCACGGCTTTCATTTCATTTTATTTGATTCAAACATTTTCAATTTATTTCCTTTGACGCGCTATTTACGTAATAAAATCACGTATTTACTGTGAACGCGGTATTATGTGATGAATAAACTCACACAACACAAAACCGTCTAATTGAGGTATAAATAACATAAATAAATAACATTAAACATATATTTGCTCGTGTTCAATTTAATATTAAGTTAAAAAAGGTATTCATACAATTTCGAAGTTTAAAATAAAAAAATAAATGCTGAGAGAGTTTTGTATTAGTTTGAAATTAACTACACATTTTTATTTTATTTGTTTTCTGTATATTTATTTTAATTATTTTTGTTTATGTACTATACTTTGAGGTCGGTGTCAGGACCCAAACTGTCATCAACTAAGCCCTATACAGTCGGTATTTTCAGGTAGAAGTCGGTTTAATTATTTTTTAATTACTTTTATGTTGAGCGCGCTTGCCTAGAAGGAACCTATACTTAATAATATCAATGACTTTCCATTATCGAAGAATATAATAAGAAGAATAATATTATTATTCTTCTTGAATTATGGGCTCTAAATATACATACAACATTTCACCATCGGAATGCTACAGAGATGGCAGCAGTATTGGCCTCCCATGCCTAAATCAGTTACTTAGTGTGCAGCTATTCGGGCTATGTAGGCACAAAAAGATGTGCCATTATCTGAGAGGTGGCGCCACAGTCGCATTGCTCTAACGGAGCAACAACTATAGACCCCATTTAGAAACCTATTCATCCATAATTAAATGATACCCGGCTTATATAAAACCAAACTGTAAACCGCGCCATGTAGTAGAACTATAGCACCTACTACGGAACTGGAAAGGTTACTTATTCTCTTTTCCACTTACAGTAAATGTCAAGAACTTTATTTGAACAGTGCTACGGAATGCAGGGAAGGGTTTTAATCCCGTAAACTTGTTCGAACGGTATTGGAATCTAAGTAGAACTTCGTTGAACTTTAACATTAAACTGAATTGATTTTAATTCATTTCAACGGAATCAAGGTGTTTTGTTGTTTTACATCAAAACACCTTGATTCTGAGAGCTGGCAGGGTTATTAAATCAGAGATAAACTCTACAAATCAATGAAGAAGATATTGTAGCCCGATATTATGAATGCGAAATAACTGTTTGTTGCCTTCTTACGACCAAACGGGTGATCCAATTGTTATGAAATTAGGTACAGAGCTGAAAACATGGAGACGGACACGGGCTAGACTTTATCAACATCGTCACAACCACCACCACGCACGGGACACATTTAGTGCGCTACAATAAACCATCCATTCATTTTAACACCCCACCCGACCAAAAAATAGGAGTGTTATAATTCAGACGTGAGTAATTGGGTAACTGTGTATATATTTATCTGTGTATCTGTGTGCCTGTGTTTGGCATTGTAGGTATCAAACGGACGGACTGATTTTGATAAAATTTACATTACAACCTCTAGTTTCAGGTAATACTCGTACGTGCATCAACATACATACATACTTATGAAATTAGGCATACGTGCACTAACGTATGCGAAAATTGTGCAATTCTAAGAATATTAAATACATATAAATCAAATGGATAATCTCCTTTTTTGAAGTTGATTAAAGATATCTAAAAACACTAAAAATGTCCGATATGTCGCTCATTCATGCGAGTCGTCACCGTCACGTGCTGACAATAAGTCACGCGTTCCTGAAATCCTTTTGTTTATGTAGTGAGCCGCCTCACAAAGGCTACACAGATCCGACAGATCCTGGCTCGGAAGCCATCTGATAAAAAAGGCTACAAAACGTGAGTTTGTTGTATTGTTCACTGAATTAAAATTTTATTTGGAATACAACTGCACGAAATTAAAATTGCAATACGTGTTGTATTGATATTTCAACTATTGGGTTCTGTTACTATTTTGTATATGTTTTTAAGAATTATTAACTTTAAATAAAATAAAAATATAAATTCGAACAGCGGACAAAAGTGATGATAAAACTAAAACTGTATCCATGTATTATTGTAAAATGACTTGGATTGAATAAAATGGCCAATAAAGAATCTGAATATGTCCAATATACACAATACGAGTTTAATAATAATAAGTACTCGTATATCTTAGTAAATAAAAGTCATATTTCCATAAATAAATTACATAATCAAATATTATGGTCACCTTACTCGTTTTACAACTACCAAAAAGGTGTAATACTCCGAGATGCTTCTCCAACAATGCAAATGTCTGCTTTTTGAACTTGTGCCAATTTGCAATTTGTACAACTTCTTTATCCAGCTAGAAATAGAATTCAAAATAACTTGACACATTTTCATAGTTCCCTATGTAAGTATGTAACCAGTAAACGTGGTTATGTCGCCCTTCGTACTAGTTTTGTAGGATGTTATGCTGCCGGAGTACAATTTGACTGCGCACAGAATAGAGTAGAATAGAATAGAATATATTTTATTGCCATACACTCACAGTCCTAACAATTTTATATAAAATAATATTAAGGATGTTCCTGATATGGACTCGTCAGTTCTTCTACAATTTCTTAATATATTAATTGGAAAATAATAAGTAGCAGGAGCTTAAATCAGCTCTGCGTTCAATATATTTACTATTGATAGATCTTCACAAAAAAAAGTATCAGCTTGAAATTACAAACATAGAATAATCATATAGCTCTGTCCTGTTGCAATATTTCTTCTCTTTGAAAATTGAAATGTTAAATGTTGCTTTTTTTAGGCATGAATCCAGTGATGCGTTGTACTTCAAATTATGGTGAAATTAAGATAAAGAAACAGACGAGAATTAGAGAAAATGTTGAAGGTAGTCGTTACCTCTGAGTGCGTATATAGAAACACCAGAATTGGCTGCAGATGTCGTCGTTGTTAGCTGTAGATCAGGTTCAAGAATTGCTTAGCCAGGTCGTCAGATGGAAACTCGAATGTCCAACCCCGAATTCCAGAAACCGCTATTTATGATCAGCCAACTCGGAAAACCCGCTTTTTGCGGGACTTGAAGTTCATCATTGTTGGCAAAACTGGAGGTGTTTCCTCCCTGGATTTCATTTTGAAAAAAAGCACTTCACGTTCTCCAAAATCCACGTCTAACGAATTGAATTTTGACAGATCCCGAAGATCATACCGGATATGATATGGTTTCACCACAGAGAAAATTATGATGTAGACACAGAGTGCTTAGGGTTAATTTCATTAAAAATTAAATCTAGGTACTTTTTCTTTTGTATATTTCTATTTGTTTATAAACAATAAATCTATTTAAAAACAATAACACAAGTTGTTTTTATTTTAATTTCCAAAACGTACCTTATGTCAACGTCAAACAACCATTTAGTTTATTAACTTTTTCTAGAATTTGGCATCATGTTTTGCCATTTGTCGAAATTTGTATTTTTGAATATTATATCTTATGAAAATGAAAAATTTAATTATAAATGTATATCGAATGTATACTAATAAACGTACAATTTTATATTTATATAACCAGCACTATAGCCTACGCTACAAGCTGCTATTTTTTATCGAAAACGTGCTCTCATTATTTGTGCAGTTACAAAATTGCTGAGAGAAGTTCGGTTAAACCGTAAAGTTCGACATTTGTAACAACTTTTCAGAAAAAACTGGTCGCAACTCGAACTCGGGGCTTCACAAGTTGTCGCTACGTGTCGGCTTTTTATACACGAAGTTGTCGCCGCCATTAATTTAACTTGCTATTTTGTATGGGTAGGTAATCTGTATATTTAAAATTGAAGATTAACTAAGTAACATATTCCTGGTGAAGTGTTGGAAAGATTTCTTGATTTCGAGCAAAACTGGTGGAAACATATTGTTTATGAATAAGTACATAGGATATAGCTACCTAATGTTGATTTTCAATGTAGTGAGAGCCCAAACCAACTGCCTGAATTGAAGGCAAACAACAACTACAAACAAGTGTAACAAATACAAACTTGTTGCTAAGCCTCTGTATGATCCTCTGAAATCGTTTGTATGTCTACTTTTTCTACATAAACAGCAATATCTTTTGAACCGTAATAGATAATAAATTTGAATTTTCATAGAATTTCAGACAATATGGCCAATTTTTATGCTTCCGTACTAAAGGTTCGGGAGCCTATTCGTGAGGCTACGGTGTCTGTCTGTCTGTCTTTTTGAACGATCATAGATGTAAGTCTGAAAGTTTGCAAGATTGTAGATTGCTTACTTTAATGTAAATCAAAAAATGCTCTAAACCTGTCTTTGGTAGAATACTTAAAAGCAATAATAGGCATACTCATTTAAATGATTTCTGTTGAAGAACTATTTTTTTGACGCTTGCTAATAGTAAGGTTTATATGCTTATGGTCATAAAGTATTTGTATTTGTAAATATTAAAAACTGGTCAAGTGTTATATAAGTGAACTAAAGTGTAAACATTGTTATAGTAAAAAACCCTAAATAAAACCTCATTGATGATTTCACAAAAAAAATATCACAAGATCGTTTTTTTCACAGTTGGTGCCATGTGATACAAAACATAGAATAGAGTAAACTGTAATAACCTCTATATATATATATATATAAATCAATTGCTGTTCGTTTGTCTCGAGAGCGGCTGGGCCGATTTAGCTGATTTTCGTTTTGAAATGTTTGTCGTAGTCCAGGGAAGGTTTAAACGTTGAGAAAATATTGGGTCCACTCATTGATAGGTGATACGAAGTACGCCGGGTCAGCTAGTAAACAATAAAAACTTAACAGTCGGGCAAAAACAGGCCTTAAGGGAGTCAAGCTCGCGCTAATAATCTCGAATCAAATTAGAGCGCTAATAATCTCGAATTAACTTAGGTACCTAAATACTTTGTGTCAGAGCTTGTAAATTGTGGCGGAAGGGTTTGGGAAACAACTCACGGCTGAAGTGTCGCTCTTCGTGACTCTGGCTCGACACGCTCTTTATGTAAACCTTATTCAACGTAATAACATATCTAAACGTTAACTAATGAGGTGTAATCATTTATTAGAGCTCGGCTACATTAGCAAATCTCTTCAAAAGCAAATACTGGATCCACTAGCATTAACAATATTAGTGCTTTCTCATATATGTAATTAAACGTCTCAACTGTGTAAAAGTAAGGTAAGATTTAATATGACCTTTTATCCCTAAAAAGGTAATAGAGATGAATATAAACTAAATAAATACCATTTTATAATTATTATTTGCTATTTTACTGCTACGCAAAATAAAATTAGTACAGGCAATATCTTGTAATCTATTTTGTTATTACGTATTCTGAACCATCCGTTTATTTTGTTTGCTAGTTACAAGCCCCGTATAAAAGCCTTGGCCTTGAATACGCAGAAGTCTATTTGTAGAAGGCTGCAATATAATTTTCCTGTTTTTCTCTTTCGTTGGTTGGTGAAGCTAATGTAATATATTACAAATAATCTAATAGTATTTTAAGAAGAAAGATCAAGTCACAATTATTAGGGTTCCTTGTAATACAAAGACTGACTAAATCGAGACATGTATCAAGCTAGAATTTAAAAAATATATAAGACATTGTAGTGTTGTATGGAGGGTCCTACAATCAACCGCTTGCCCTTAACGAACCGAAAGTTCGTGATTGAGCACAAGTTTCTTGTTAACTCGATTTTACTTACAAACAATAGCCGCATATGGTGTCGGTTTCGCAAACATTTGAGTCGGTAACGAAGTTCCTTGCGATGGCTGCGTTACTCGTGAGTATTGTGGATAAAGTTGGCAGAGGTACTTTTTGCAATTTACATCTCAAGTTAGTAAAGTTTCACTCAGATTGCCCCCATTCATACCTCCGCCTTTTGTTGTTCAGAACTGCTTTCAACAATAACTTAATTTCAACCTTAGTGTTGTTGTAATAAGCGTTGTTAAGTGAACAAACTTTAAAGAATATCTTCAAGAAAATATTAGATTCTCTGAGAGTTTTTAAGATAAAAGCTAGGTTATATACCTTATAAATATACCTTATATTTGATGCGTAAAATAGTTGTTTTATGGACGATTTCATTTGTTTTTATACATTTCATGCGCTGAATAAATTTTCACGCCTAATGTAATAATATTGTATGAAATAAAGAGATGCCTGCATGTGAGACATGTGAGTGTTGAGACAATCAAAATGTATGTACATAGTTGTAGCAGTAAAAAAAGGATAGAGGTTTCTTGAACTACGATTTACTACGACTACGAACTACGATACGATTTTGTTTAAAAGGTTAACATAAATTAAAGGAACTAGATGGCTGATAGCATACATGTAAATATACTTTTTCTTTTTGTAAATGCATACGTATAATATATAGAAACGCCCAGACACAGAACAAACATCCATACTAATCACGCAAATGTTTGTCCTGAGTGGGGATCGATCCTATGACTTTAGCAGGTAGACATACTACCAACTGAGCTGCGAGGTCAGTCCAGAAATGATTGAGGGCTGGAAACAAATATGGTAACTTTCGTCAACCCTCACTAGTCGGAGTGTATGGTTGACACTGTCCAGTATTTTTCCTTTCTGCCGCATTAACACTCATTATTATATTATGTATCTCTTAGAAAAAAAAAATGAAATGTTTAATCAGTCAAGATACGGGTGATTAAATTCACCCAGTTTGACGGTTAGAAACTCGATCATAGTGTACTGTTTTTATTGTAAGAATAAATGAATTGAATAAATGAATTGATATTCTTTTCTTCACAATTCAGAAAATTCTCGATTTCAATCTAGCTTGGAATGACATTTTATATTGACTTAATGCAGTGTTGATCTGGGTGTTCGATATGTCTTCCAAGTAAACCAAATTGCGTAGGTATTTTGAAGTCAGTTGTTTCACTATAATTATTATAGACGACGCAAGTGTCAACAAGGAGTTGCCAAAGAGTATCTCACATATGTACATTTGTAAAGTGAGCTGGGGCCCAATTCAGTTATTCAAGACCGCTCCATAGCCGAACCATATGTGGAGCGTTTCCCGTCGGCCGCCATAGTTTTTTTGATTCAGTCACTTTTATGTCATACAATTGACACGTTTGATGAAACGTAACACGTCCTTCGCTCGTTACTAAATCAAAAAATGATAGCAGCCGACAGGATATGCTTCGCAAAAGGTTCAGCTACGTATCGGTTTTGAATAACTGAATTGCCCCCCTGCACAACACACCGATACCGGTATGACACTAGCCTCGCGACACTCGCTTGTCAGTCGCCCGCGTGCCGCCTCGTCACTTATAGTCCCGGAAAAATGGCGGCGGAACACCTGTTTAATATTCAATTTATTGAAGAAATTCGAATTACGTTATTTAAATTTCCAGCCTCGCCTGAGTAGCGAAAGTATAAGCCTAGGCCTAGGAATGAAATTAAATCGTTACTTTCGAATATCATTTGAAGTGTCAAGCCCAGGGACGAGCAGACGTGATCTATTTAAAAGAGACCCTTGTAACTGCGACAGAATCCTACAGCAATATTGATTGGAGTTATATCCGCGAACGATTAAAGCGAACAAGTAGTTAATTTATCGAGTATCGATGACTAAGAGTGAGTAATATTAGTTAATACCCTGAACGACAACCCATTTAGAATACTGGAGCATCCGATACCTCCCCAGGTCGCGGTAGACCGACACAGTAGTTAGGATTTGGTTTCAAATTTATGATCGGCCTCTCTCGCATCAATATTCATTTGAGGAATGTCTCGAGGCAGGCGCCGCGCGCCGCGGTACATCCCTTAGAGGTAGACAGTTTTTATTGTAACCCTATCTAGATTAATAAGTTACAATAAATAATAAATAAAATTAATTTATATCAGGTAATCAAAACCTATAAAGTTAAAAGCATATACAGACAAAAGAATGTACATTAAATTTAAATCAGATAATTATAAAATAAGTAATTCTACATACAACAATACAATTAAATACATGTTACCAGATTAAATAATATTAATAATCATATTGCCATAGAAAAATAATAAGATAATGTCAAATAAAATCACAATAGTCAGTCATACATAAATAGTTAAATAATTGTAAGCAGTGCATATCGGTTTTCATAACAATACTTTCTCTTGGGCATCGCTACTGCAACGTGTCTGTTGCAACAATGCCTAAGGAAAGGACAGTCAAGTCTTGAGGCAATCATCGCCAGCACGATATTGGAGCTGGCCCGGACTCTGCGCACTAAAGACATGCTGCGCTTACGCAATATGGTAGGGTAAAAACAATCTGTATGTGCGTCTGCGAACATGCCTGAGGCGCTACAGAACCGGGGCAGCCCCAATACCGCTCTGAACGCATTGTTATATTGAACGCGGAGGGCGCTGTAACTTTTTTCAGTGTAATTAGCCCACAGGCTGCACGTGTAAAGCGATGTACAATAGGATCTAAATAGTATAATCTTAACTTGATTTGAGCATCGTGCAAACCTGCGTACAAATGAAATGGAATTGAAATGGTGGCATACAAATACAAAATCAAAATTGGTATATAGATATCAAAGAATCCACCTGAGTTATTTCAGGTGCTAAAACGATCATATAGCGTTGCACAATGCAGCATTTCCGCTCTGAATCTGAATCGACATTCTCTGCACCAGAAACGTTCTTACTCATATAGCAAAGTTACAATATTTATCACTACTCAAGTTTTTGTAGAGCTCCATCCCTCATCCCCACCGCACATTAGGGCTTCCAATCCCGCAGCCTATATTCAATCTCGGTATTTGCGGGAGTCAGATTTTTCAATCCCGCGGGATCCGTGTATTTTTTTTTTTTATAAGGCAAATAAAACAATGAATCAATTTAACTCCACTTTTATTTCAGTTTTACTATTAGCAAGAGCAATCAAATTACACTGTTTAATTATAGAGATAAAAAAAAAACTGTCGAGTACAATTAAAAATAAAACATTTTCAACTGAATGTTGACAGAACTAATTATTTACTTTGATCATTTTGTCGGCATTCAATTGAAAATGAACTTGACATTTTTATGTCTAATTATAGTATCACTGTACCCATAAATTTCACGTAACTACTAGAAAGTCAATAATTTAAGCAATTAAGAATATTGCTCATTTTTATTTACTTTGAAACTGATAGAAAAATGACACTCGCTCGCTTCGCACACCATTCCCCGTTCCCTGGATTACTCTCGGACGCCGCCGCGCCGTTCAGTCAGTTCAGTACCAGTAAGCAGTCGAGCGATCGCGCTCGCGAAAATTGAGTACACGCTTTTTGATAGTCCCGCAAATCCCGCGGATCCCGCGCCGTAATCCCGCAGCACGCGGGACTGAAAAAATGACGCGGGATCTCGGAATACCGAGATCCCGGTATTGCGGGATTGGAAGCCCTACCGCACATCCCTCATCCCCACCGCACATCACGTGTGCTAGTAAAACAATTTTGATCGTTACAAAAACCGAACAGTATCCTATTTTTAATCCGAAATACATTTTGTTTGAATCTTAGTTCCCCGAATCCAAACTATCTGAATCCAGATGTTTTACTAGACACGATTTTCTGATTCCATAAATTTGTTAACCGTAAGTTTCTTTAGTCCGATTAATTATTAGGTTAGGTTAGTTAAGTTTCCTTATTATATCTAGAAATGTTATTGCTTACAGCTTGTAGGTTTAGTTAACAGATATTATTTTATCAATTATTAGCTTGGGTTCGATAAATTTCTGTTTATTATACACAGAAACTTTTGTATTATAAAGATTCAATTATCCGACTAGTTATCAAACGAGCTTTCGAGATTTCGATAAAGTGGCTTTCGAAATAAATATATTTCGTTTTTGCGAAAATGATATTCGATATTTCGTAATTCGGATTATAGAAAGGTAACCAAAACGAGCACATCTCCCAGCCAGCGGGCCGAGGATCCAGCAACATTAACTGTGTTCGAGACGTCTTTAATGCCCCATTAGCAGCTAAATATGTCTACAGCTGTATTCTTTATGTTTTTCAGCGGAAAGGGCTTAAATCAGTCGTTTCTGTTGACCATGTTTGTCGTAAAAGCATTTGATGGTGCGCATGGGCCGCGCTCGCTCGACGTTTATGGCCCTTCTATCCGTTTATTTGACAGATTTTAGCGTTCCGTAAGGAGGTCAATGGTGCGGGTAAAACGTTTATAAGCTCGGCTGCAGATGCGGTCGATGCGTTCTTATCCGACTGCAAGGAGAGGGTAATGTTTTTCTGATATACACGTAAGTTTGTAGGTATTGATTTTTATGTTTATTTATTAACTTTAACTAAGCGGTATGTACAATGTTTTTAATATACGAACTAAATCCGTTAAAATTTGAATTTGAACAACAATGTAACAATTGCTAAAATGTATATGAGAGACACCGATATTGATACATGAAGTGCTGTTTTTGTCTTTACTTCCAAAGTACAAAATGTGGCTTACTACTTGCTACATTCTTACAACAGTCTAATATTTTTTTACCAATTGTTGTAGTTCAAATTTATTAGGTATTTATAGTTTTCGGGCAAAAAATCGAGCATAGCTCATCTGTTGTGAAAAAACTAAGCACACGGGACAAGCGCCATAACCACAAAACGCCACCGAGCTGCGCACTGCAATTTTTATACGTTTTTATATAGGCTCGCCGCACACGATGACGCTTACCTATTCGAGACATAGTGATCACTATTGTGGTAGTGGCGCGTTTCCCATATGTAGCGTCCCTATAATAGTCCAAGATAAGAAAAAACTCCTAGCTTGAAATGAAATTTAAACACTTCCAGTTTTTTTTAAACACTTTTAGTTATTGGCCGTATCAATTCAAATTAGGAAAAACAGGAAATTCAAATTTGTATTTATTTAGGTGTCATCACCTACATCACCTTAATTACATCGGGTATTCCGACAATGTATTAATTAAATGAATCATATTTAGCAATGAAAATTAAAATGCGCTTACTGTTTTCAATAAGTTCGTAAGCTGTAGGTGCTACCTCTGACCGTGGTCACTATTCGTAAACCAACTTTATTAATATTCTGTATTAGTTTACTAAATATGAAAAATATATTAAATTTATTTTACTTAATGTACGGAACCATTTATTAAATAATATTTATCTCACCCATTTTTTTCTAGCACAGCGCCGTACGACTTGTTTGAGTGATTTCTCGGAACATAATTTACTGGCGAAGTGACTTCAAAAGGATGTGTAATTGTTTAACCAGAGATATAGTGTTCATAACTTTGAAGTTCGGGATCTTCTGGAGAGCGGTGTTCTTTGAACTGTACACCTGTGAGTAGGAACTTTTTTGTCCAAGTGGATGACGAGACAAGCAAATTATTTGCCTAAAAATAAATGCCTATGTTATACTTGCCTAATTTTATCTTTATGGAATCTAAATGGAAATTTTATTGGAGTGCACTTTTTAAATCGTTCGCTCGAGAATTTACATTAAATATACAGATCTATCTCTCGAGCGTTATCTAAAATGCAATTTTTGAAAAATCATGATCACTTGCAATCACTTTCACGTGCGATTTGTTTTCGCATGAGAACTGAGACATTCATACGAGTGAACTTAATTATAGTTTAAAAAACTGAAAAAACCGACTTAAAATACGAAATACATTTACTTGGATGATACTTTTTCATTTATTTTGTTAAAAAAAAAAAAGTTCTGAACTTGTTTTGATAAAATATAACTAATAAAATTTAATATTATTTATAATATCGGACCACCTCTCAGGTACGAAACAAAAAATAATCATCATAAACAATTCATAATTATTATTGGTGGAGTAATAAGTACACAAATAACTATGAACAAATACACAAATAATTATAGCTTAAAAAACTGAAAAAAAACGACTTCAAAATACGCAATATACGCACATATGCGACTTGTTGTTTACTTTTCTATAGGCGCTTGGATGATATTTTACCAGTTATTTTGATATAAAAACCAAAGTACTACATCGATTTTGATAAAATTGATATGGAACCACCTTTGAAGTATGATCTACCAAATACAAAAATAATCAACAAAAACAATGCACAATTGGCTGAGTACAAATATAAAAAAAAACATACAGACCAAATTGATAACTTCCTTCTTTTTGGAAGTGGAGGATGGAAGGTGTAATTTTAGAAGATATTTCAACGAGAAACGGATGATAAGGAACCGACCCCTGCTTGTTCTGTCCCAGTGCAAACAATAAAAGATTTCTACCGCTACAATATAGAGATGGTCACTAATCTATGATTCAAAAATTCAAAGCTTAAAACATCGAATAAAGTTTCCCTGAGACAATTTTTGAAAACGTAAACATAACAAGTAAATATATCTGATTTATTTTCGTTTCATAATTAGTTAGGATATAGATAGAATCTGTTTGGAAAGAGAACCATCGTGGCAGTAAATGGGAACTAACCTCTCATTTGTGTTGCTAGTTGAACAAAATAATGAAATATGAACAGCAGCGTCCTCGATGCTACATTATTACTGCTAGAATGTGGAATACGCTTCCTGAGTTTTCTCGATAGATATAATCTGGGTGTCTTTAAATCGCGATTGAATTGGTTTATTCTAGGTAAGCGCGCTCCATTGTAGACCGCAACGTCGCTTAACATCAGGTGAGTTGGCGGTCAAGCGCGAACCTATTTCAACATAAAAAAACCCGAACAGACAGACACGATTATAGTTCCAATAACAGAATAAATAAACTAAAGTAACTTTATTTCGGGTAACTAATTAACCCATCTTAGGTAGGTCAATGAAACAGAAAGTTTCCTTTATATAAGTAACTAAATTTGTAACTCAAGATGAAATAAAGCTCTAATCAAATTTGCTTCGTTTGAAAAACAGCACGACCTTCCTCAGCCACTTTCAGCCATTTTCAAGTTTGAAACACTATTAAAGATCCAAATTAGTGAAGAGATAAATAATACGGCGCTAACTGAGAATCTTCAAAGAGCATCTTATCTTGGAATTGGTAGCCATGGCTCCCTGAGTACAAGCGTTCATTGTTGGACAAAAATACCACAAAGCGTTTTTGTTCGAATGAGGAGGGTAAAAATAAAAACGCTTAACGTTCGAGAGGCTAGAGTGATGTAGGTAAGTGATACTCTCGGTGCTGATAATGAGGAACGGATGGATTTGCTGCTACTGGATGGTTTATTTTCAGCCAGTAGGTACATGTTTTTTTTTTTCAAGATCAATCACAAGAATTTTTAATTTATATTAGTCAAACTTGAGCGTATTTAACTTAAAAAGTAAAAAAAAAATTAAACAATATTTTTCCTTTAAAAACAATAATTGTTTTCATTTAGAATAAATATCTTTGATTTAGGCACTTATATGTGATGGATGATACGAAAAAGTCTTTCTGATGGTTTGTTATCTTTTCACAACTAAAAAGCCAAACCTTTTTTTTCATCAACCCTGTTTATACAAACTGTCCCACTGCTGGGTGCGGGCCGATCTTCTCATTATGAGAAGGGTAAGGCCATAGTCTACCACGCTGGCCAAGTGCGGGTTGGCAGACTTCACACATCTTCAAGACATTGAGAACTCTCAGACATGTAGGTTTCCTCACGATGTTTTCCTTCACCGTTTTGAAGTTGGCGGCAATCAACAATACGCACATAACTCCGAAAAGACAATGCCGCGGCAATGGCGTGCCGCGGGAATCGAACCCAGGACCTGCGGATCGCAAGTTAGACGGTCTCCCGACTAGGCTGCCGGTAACTTAAAAAAACTGAACCTGTCGATATGAAATTTGACACAGAGATTCTTTAGGACTTGGAGAAGAACTTAGGCTTACATTTTCTCATCATCATCCCCACTTTCCATCACGCGTGGGTGAAACCGCGTGTTGCACCTAGTTTATAATAACATTATTATGTATTTTATTAAGTGAAACCTCAAAGAACGATTCTGTAAATAAAATCAGTTTGATTTGATTACAAGCTACAAGCTAATTAAAGCCCCACTAACAGTGTTCACAGGTACCTATTCATTAACCCGACTTCTTTTCCCTTTTAAGCTGGAACTTTGAGGGTGGCTTCCCTCCCTTCGAGTAGGTTCTCTCTTTGATGCTTTTTCAAGCACTTTTTTGCTTCAATGTGTTTTCCAGTTTTTAGGGTTCCGTACTCAAAAGGTAAAACGGGACCCTATTACTAAAACTTCGCTGTCTGTCTGTATGTCTGTCCGTCCGTCTGTCACCAGGCTGTATCTCATGAACCGTGATAATTAGACAGTTGAAATTTTCACATATAATGTATTTCTGTTATAACAACGAATACAAAAAAAAGAATAAAATAAATATTTAAGGGGGCTCCCATACAACAAACGTGATTTTTTGCTTGATATTGATAACGACACAGGTAGACGCTTGAAATATTCACAGATTATTGAGTTACAAGTTTATTATTCGCTTTAAAAATAAATAATTAAATTAAAATAATATTAATATTTAAGGGGTCTCCCATACAACAGACATGATTTTTTACCATTTTATAGATACGGAAATCTTCGTGCGCGAGTTCGACTCGCACTTGGCCGGCTTTTTTTCAGGTATCAATTTCAAATATTTGAATCATTCCATCATTAACTTAATAAGTTGGTATATCTGGTATATGTACATAAAAACGTGCAATATATTCTTATACTGAATTTGAAGTGTACGACGCCGACGAGTGCACTACTTACCGTTTATTTTCCGTTTCTGTGTGAGAAGCCATCATAGCGTATTCTAAGTGACAGAGATTAATAAGGTTAAGCGCTTCCTTCGAGTTCAAGTCGCGTTCCACGATGCGTCCTCGATATACGATGAAGCATCGCAACTGTTGACTCAGCTTCAAGGTTTTATTTTGTTTTTCACATCTTGTAGGTTAACCATGTTAAAGTAAAATTTATAAAGAAGTCCAAGTACTTTTTTTTTGTAGAATATAAAACGAAAATAAAATTGTACATTACCAGTTTAAAAATAAATTACTTGTATTATTATTAAAGTAACAATTATGCTTTTAAGCGTCAACAAGTTGACTAAAGTTAAGCAGAAATGATATCGAAAATTTCTCAAGACGAAGGTCTTCAACCAGTCAGCTGTCAGTGCAGCTGGCTATGGCAAGAAACGGAAAGCTGAGAATCGTACTGAATGGCGTTCTATGGAAGATGCCCATATCCAGCAGTGGACTAAAGTAGGCTGATGATGATTATGAAGCGGAAATGTACGAATATGTTTTTTTTTTGTATTTTAGTAAGTTTTTCGTAAATATCACTAATTCACTGGCATTTAGGGCAGCTACTATGTAGGCCCCATGTCAGTATCTTTAATTTTCTGGATCCGATTTTAGATCCGAGTACAGCTCAGTGGCTGACCAATTTTGAAGTGAAAAACAAAAAATATCTGGTCTCGTTTCCCCAGTTTTAGTGAGCACTTGTCATTGGATAGGCATTCTAAATGACAAAGATTAATAGACGTCTCCTTGAGTTCAGCTCCCGTTCCTAATACGTGTCCTCGGTGTTCCGTACGTGTTGACTCACTTCGAGGACATCCTTTATTTTTATTTTAGAGCGACCGAAGGGTGTCAAGAAACAATTGTCATCGTGAAAATTATTATTTAATTTCTCCAATTTTACCATGAATGCGTTCTTTGATTTCGATTATATTTAAGAATCAAAAAACTATGATAAGATCCTATCAAGAAAGTTTTGAAATAAAAAGTAAATAAAGGGAAAGTTTTATCCAAAGCCATTTACCATCTAATATTGATCTTGTCTTAATGAAAAGGACTCTGTGAAATAATCTTGAAGTTGAGTGAAAAGAGGATACACTGATATACAGATACACAGATATATATTTCACACTTATAACACCCCTCTTTTAAGGTCGGGGGTTGAAAATCTAAGAAGTTTGCTACGAGGTCATTTGTCGACCGATTTTAATAATATTTGACAGAAACATTCATTACTCAATTCTAGACAAGGCTTTCGAACATGAGTAGTAGACCTCACGAGAATAAACTTTGTACTCGCGAGGTCTACTGTTCTTTGAGCTTCTAATAAACAGAATTTTATGAAAATGTTATTACATATATCGGTGACAGATAAAGTTTCTACTAATTTAAAATGGCATGACAGAATACATATGCGTTTAACATACTACGAATGCTGTTTCAACCGTTTTTGGCTATGGCCCCTTGTCATCCGGCATGGCGCCGGATCCGGAGCCGGAAACAAATGCCGGCGCGGCGCCGGAATCCAATAGTAATCCGCCTAGTAAAAAACGTAGGATTCTTTTATTTATTTCCGATCAGGCGTCGCGCCGCGAAATTTCACGACACGGCGCCTAAAAAATGTCGGATTCCGGCGCCGTGCCGTGAAGTTTCACGGCCCTTAGTCGGTGTTCGGCTCTTTAGCACATTTCATTCAGTCAGCACTCAATCTGTAAGTTTTTTGTTCGTTCAGTTGGTCGGTATTATCTCGTCATTGTCTTCTAAATGACAATGATTGATGGACGTGTGTGTCGGCGTGGTTGCGGGGAAGCGAGGCCCGGGCACGCTCCCTGCACAGATGTTCCTTGTTCTGAGCACTATTCTCGTCTTGCTGATTATTTTTGAAGATCTAAATGTGTTTGTGGTCGTATCAACACTTCGGGGGAAAAAATCTTAACTTTTTTATGAAGTTACAGCCAAAGAAAAGTTGATACCTTTTAGTGTTGGATTAAAATGAAACTTTTAGTGAATTTGCTTTTAACCCGACTGCGTAAGAAGGAAGGTTATGGTTTTCGAGTGTTTGTATGTATGTATGTGGGTATGTATGTACATGTACATATGTATGTTCCTATATGATCGCCTATACGGCTAGACCAATTTAGACGTGCGAGAAGAATGCGCATACGGATAAGAATAAGAATTTTTACTAACTTTGAATAACATACGTGTTACAGATAAGTCAGAATTACACATATTATTATGATAAATTAACTAAACTTTATAAATTTATAACATTTATAACCAATTTCAATTTTACACATACTTTCTCACATAAAATGTGCACACAACAGCGTACCAAGTGTAACGAAATCATGCAATGCAAAATGCAAATGCGTGACATTATTTCGGACGTTTTGTTTTTCTTTTAAAATAAATACTTGTTTCTGTAAAAATATAATATAATCAAGTTCATATCTCTGGTATCGCTCCAGCTTGTGCCTCGCGCCGGCGCGGGCGCGGGCGCGGGCGGACTCCGTGTGCGTCCGATCAGCCACGTGCGCCCTATTACGCCTCTCCTCGAGTATGAAATACGAGCTTCTGCTTCTATAAATAGACGGCAACCCCTTAATGAGCCGTTGTTAGCCGATGTGATTATACTCTCCGTGGTTTGCACTCGCGGGGTTTCTGTACTCGGGACTTTATTAGATACGAGTAGATCTACGATTGACCACCGACTCGCCTGATGTTATGCGACGGTGGGGCTGAGGATGGAGCTCGTCGATCTAAAAGATATAATTTCTCTTCAATCAATTCAATCTAGCCTTGATTCGAGATAATTTCTGCGTTACGCAACAAAAACTGTAAACTCTTCCTAGGCTGTAAAGGTATTTCTTGGGCAGCCAAGCACATACATTATTCGTCACATTTCAAGTCCCTATAGGTAGAAAATTCCCACCGACTATAACAGAGTAGTTTCTGGAATTGTGCCAGTGCATGCGCTTCGTTGCCAACAAAATGTCACTCACCCCGTATTATTTGAAGTTCATAATACGCGTAAGTTTCAAATGTAAGCCCACAACTGTCACAAATTTGCGACTAATCGTGATCAAGTTTCACATTTTCAAACATTTCAAATAGGATAATAAACAAATTACTTTTAATTAAATAATAATTTAGATATTCCTGAATATTGTACCATGCGTCGTACGTTCCTTACAACGGTGCGCTATTCACTCACACAATTTCAGGTTGACGTCTGCTGTGTATCTGTGTATGACGCACACATGTATAAAATTATCTTTATATTCTTGCTGCCGGCTAGGTCGTGATGTCAATTGAGATTTGAATGCCGCTTGCCTTGAGTCTTGACTGACAATAAATGCGCCGTAAAGGCAAACTCCGGCAAACGATAGGGCGAGCGCGGGGAGCGGTTGCTTATGAATTAAATGGCTTATTTAAGAATTAAAAAAAATCAAGTTTAGCGGGAGGCAGAGTGACCGATCTGTGTGTAACAGCTACAATGTACATATATATGGACTAATGTATTCTTTGTCTGTGCGCAATTATTTTCTCTCACTTTTTAACTGACTTCCAAAAAAGGAGGGTCTCAATTAGACGGTTTTTTTGTATATTTGTTACACAATTACTCCGTCAATTATGACTTGATTTTGATGTTTTTTTTTGTACGTATAGTTCAGAGGTGATCTCTTATAAATTTTATCAAAATCGGTTTGTAAAACAAAATAATTAGAAGAGTGTCATTCAAGTAAACGAAATTGCGTATTTTGAAGTCGGTTGTTTCAGTTTTTAAACTATAATTATGTCATACCTACTTAACTATCAAAGTAATCTTTTACAAACTATATCAGATTCGGATTATAAAATCCTTCCACTAACCATCAAAATGTATCCATTATTATAAAGAAGGCCTCTTTGGTCCTGGGCAACATCGAGGGCTAGAGGGTGGTTCATAGATACCAACAACATGTACTCAAGATGCGTTAAAGTGTGTGGTCCAGTCATAAACCTCCTCCATATCATAATGTTCAACAATCGCCTTCAATCCATCCACTCTCTGTTACTAATGCTCACGTGTTTTCAACTTTGCCTTGTAATTTTATTAGGGTAATTAAATTAGTCGTTTTATAACCGGTTCGCTGTGAATTCACATGGTAAAATGCATTTTACCATGTGAATTCAGAGCACCTGAAACGAAACTGTTATGACTTTTGTTTATATCTACATTTTGGTTATGTTATACTATTAAATAAGTGGCCAAGACCGTGTCGAGACACGCATAAGTAGGGTAGCCGTAGTTAATGCTTTTTTTATTTTACATATTTTTTCCATCTCTGGCGAGCTACATCACAACTAGTCTAATTCTAAGAAATCTATTCAACGTTAGGTACCCCACACGATGGGACAGGGTTAAAAAAAATCTTCCTTCTCTGTATGCATGAATAGCCAACCCTATTTATCACTTTTTGAAAAATATACAATAGCTTTTTATAACAGTTTACTCAACACATCTGCCTGCGTAATTTCATTACATCATCATCATCTATGCCGTAAGAAGTCCACCGCTGAACTTAGGTTTCCGCCATAAATCTAATTATATTAGATAAATCTCATTTATTGTAGTTTTAACTAAAATGGCTCTGACATAGGGACAGATAGACAGACATGTTTACGTTTTTGTAGATGGACGAACGAAAGGGTCCTTATCGTTACTACTTAATAATTTTAATTTATCGCCGCGTCCAACGACTTTCCATCACGTGGACGTAAAGTCTAAAACAAAATTCACGAATATAGTGTCCTGGGTTGACCGATACTCATATACCAACAATGACGAACTTAAAGATTTTGATATAAAGAATCTATGTCGCCGCGTTAAGCCTAATTTAGATTGAGAAGTTCTACACTTTTCAATCTAAGTTAGGCTAGTTTGCCGCTTCGAATTATTTGAAAATCGAAATTGGTAAGTATAATTGGTAAATATGGTCTAATTAGACCTCATTGAACTCGGACGTTGTTGAGGACTGACGCTACATCTCATTCATACTTTATCAAAGGCCGCGTCGAATACTCTATGCAGCATCACTTATCGATGAGCACTTGCCTTTTTTGATACACCAGATACTACAGCGATAACTGCATATTTAAAAAAAAAATTTTTAGGGCTCAATAGTCTCAATTTTGTTCTTTGTATTTGTGTTCTCTCTTTTTGTTGTATTGTATGGTGTATAAAAATAAAATATTTCTGTCTTTCTTTCATCAACCTAATTAGTAACACATACGCAAGTGTCGACTGTATAAATAACACATCCACGTATAAAGTTATGGGCGTCCTTAGATCGCGGCTCGCTCGTCGCTCGTCATGTCAATTGATATTCGATTCAATCGTTGCACGCAACGTTTGTTTCGACTGGCAAATGAATGCACTCGTATATACGTTTACCAATTTTAAATGCGCCGTGCTGCCAAACTCCAGCAAACGACACAGGGCGAGCGCGGAGAGCAGGCGAGGAGCCGAGATTGGCGAGAGGCGGAGTGTCCGTTCCTTAAGTAATACTATATTATATCCAAAACGCAAAATGCAAAATCAATAGTAGGTCCGTTCCCAAATTATAACGGCGACTACACAAACACCGACAACAAACTAAGTGGATTTTAAATCGAAAACGACTCCCCTTAAAATTTTACTCGGAAGGATTTGTGACACTTTCTTTTCCATCGAAATTCTCGGAATTTTCTCATTTCTACCCATTAAATTCATATCGGGTTCCGAGTTATCTTCTCGCTCCTTTCATTGGGATTTCAAAGGCGACTTATCTGTTTCGATAACCCGCCTGCCTTTGTTGGAACTCATTAAGGACGTATTGGTTTACAGGAAAACATTGGGAGAGTATTTCTTATTACCTACTTTGGCCTCATGAAAAACTGTGGCAGAATGGTCGATAGACGATTCTCAGTTTTATTTTCGGATGAATGTTTTTCAATAAATGTTTTGTTTTACTGATTATTTTATTTGTTTTTGACTCGTTTTTGTTCATTATTCATATTTTAGAAGCGTAGTTTGTCAGATGCATAGATTAAGAAACCTAAAGAATGAATGTAGCATGGATGTTCATAGAAGGCAGGGAAAACAGGTTGGGACTAACCTTTATGTTTGGTCTTAAAAATGCGTGTATTTTTCTCTGTCAGGCTTGCTATATTTAGAAAAGGTTGTTTCACTTCGATTCAAACGAGACGGAAACGTGATGTACTCTATAGTTTTCTCTCTCTGGGGTCATAAACTAGTAATTTAATCGTGATATTAAGCTATTTTATTGGCATGCTTGTCCGCGCGTTGTAAAAGCGCCAGTGTTAACGAGGGGTCGCTCAGACTAAACAAATAGCAGTGGAAACTGGACTATTATTAGGGAATCGTTAGTAATGTTAAGTAAGAAAATGTCGTGCAAGTTTTATTTAAATTAACATAACTTATGTTCAATTATGCATAGTGTCGAATAAGAGGCCCTCTTTTAAGTTTATTATGATGTACAACTACAGAAACTTACATTTCGCGTGGCCCGACATGCACTTGGCCAGAGTGAGAAATTGTATGGACTTCTATAGCTTATGAGTATAAGCTATAAAAACACAAGCTTCTAAAAGGTTGAAATCGTACGACCATTTCTGTCCTATTTTTACCCGACTGCGTAAGAAGGAGGGTTATGTTTTTCGAGTGTATATACGTATGTATGTATATTTCTTTGACACGCCCGATAGCCTAAGCGGCTTGACCGATTTTGATGTGAGTGGTGTCAATAGTCTTAGTTGTGAGAGTGACACTGGGTACATCAACTAAAAAAAAAAAAAAAATTAAAATAAATAATAATTTTTATTATTAATTAATTATTAAATTATTATTATTAATTAAATTAAATTAATTATTAAATTAATTAATTATTATTATTTTTTAAATTAATTAAATTAATTATTATTATTTTTTAAATTAATTTAATTACTTATTATTTAATTTATTTTATTATTAAATTAAATTTTATTATTATTTTTTATTATTATTAAATTATTTTATTAATTATTACTGGGTAAAATTCTCGTGTTGTATGCAAATAAATTATCTTTATCTTTATCTTTATCAAAATTAAAAAAAATCATAAGTTAGCCTGCAAAAACCTCTTTTCTGCAGTCGGGTATTTTGTTTTACTTTTAACATTGATACTTGTTAAGTAATTGCCGTAAGATATTGTGTTAGTAAGCACAATCTCACAGGAAAATAAAGAGAAATATCTAAAAATTGTTATTATAAAACAGAATATCTAAATACGTGCAGTTTTAACTCAACCTGAAATATGAAATTTAGCTCGAATCTTGCTTTTTTAGGATTCCGTACCTCCTAAGAAACAAGTGGGTATATGTATTACAAAAAAGCAAAATACCCGATTGGATGTTATAAGCGTTTTTAGTAACTTACGCTTGCGTTACAGTTGATTGACAAACATAATAGGTATATACGTGTATTCTTACAACACAAGTTTACTTAGGTGTGAGGATGTACGACTTTCTAGAAATGAACACTAGGTACATGCGTAAATATAAAAATAAAGAAAAAATACATTACTGCGTTAGGCTAATTTACAGACAGAATTAATATATATTTTGTGATTTTGATTGAATGGTAAAAAATATGCGCAAATCCTATTTAACATGTATTTAAACGAGGAGTCCTTAATTTTTTTTTAAGAATTTTTTAAATTTACTTGTTTAATAAATATTCAATCTAACTAGTATACGAGATCCAAGACATTTACGATTTCTTTACACGATAACTAAATTAGGCTCGGTATTTACTATCTTCAATATATCTAAAGCAGTTAAGTAAGTTATCTGTCAGTAATTACAGTTCCAGCCACCAGTTAATTGTTATTAAAGCTATTTAGGGCTTAGACGAACGCCTGAGTGGTGTTACGGAGGCTGTATACCGCACGTTACATAGCACTTTCTCTCTTTAACTGGTACGAGTACGTCTGTTTCGCCTAATTGCTACGAAATTGTTAGAATTGCGGTTTATTTTTGGACTGTATTAAAATGTTATGAGTATTTGTTGTTCGAAAGTAAATCCTGATTTCTAAAGAATAAATTGTTGAGAGAAACGTCGTCACACAATCTTTTGCTTGGAAATAACGCGTTTTTCATACAACAGGAGGTTTTTTTTTTAAATTTATTATTTTAAAAAGTTGCCGTCGCCTATGGACAACTGCAACATCAGTGACATTACTGTTGCTTTGCTAGCCCGGAGAGGTGCTTGCAGACACCCACTTTTTAAAACGCTCTTTGTTGAAGCTCGCCGGGAAAACCTTCCGAGGAAGGACATCCCACATTATGCTTGTTCGCGGGAGGAAGGCGCGTGAGAACCTGACTGTATGGGATTTCTAGTTATGCTAAATATGGGGGTGAGCTTTTTGGCAGTTTCGTGAAGTACAATGTGTATAGATAACTGTTTTCTATCCCTAAATATTATCTGATTTCAATTATTTATTTTTGTTTGTCTGGAATCATTAATGCCTCTATGATTTACTTTTTCAAAATTTTAACTTTTAACTGCTTAACTTCGGAATTATAACGATATTTGAGAAAGCAAACCGTAGAGGCGTAAAAAATTGTAATTGCTAGGTATATAATAAAAAAAACCGGACAAGAGCAAGTCAGACTCACCCACCGTGTTCCGAGTTCCGTGCAAACTAGTAGATAAAAGGGAGATTTTTTTTAATATTTTCTTTCTTAGATCGAAAAATATACAACGTAAAAATATTTAAAAACATGTTTTAGCTTGTGATAATTAAGCTCTTTCATATAATACCCAACATGATACGGTTAAAGCACTTTAACACTAGAGTACACGCGTGGCCTACTATAGTAGACCAGGGTTACTTTTTTTGCTTTAACTTTTTAGTTTTGCGCGCTAGAAACTAACGATTCCAGGTAAGCCTCGTCTAGTATATTTGTCGCAACCTCAGTACCCCGCGCGATCCCTGCGCGAATCCACATTCGAGATATTTGGCGCCAAAAGCGCGGGCCTACTAAAGTAGTCCGCGCGTGTAATGGTGTATCAAAATCAGGTAAGTAGCTATTCGTGTATTATCGATTTATAACGCTAAAATAATGTTTTCCAGTTATAATATGTATGTACATTTGTATATTTATGAAATAATTGTTATTTTAAAATTGTAAAACGTATATTAGTTTTGTATTTTTTACAGATTTATAACCGATTACATCATGAATGATGCACAAGTGGAAAGGTGGCTACATGAGCTAAAGTTCTCTTTTTGGGTTTCAAAAAGACGTTACCCTTGTGTTCTACGTTCCTAAATAAACAAGGCAGTCAACTTACTGTCTACAATGCATTATGATGCAGCTATCGATCCTGATACAAACGAAGAACGCAAACCTGAGATTATTACTTTTTATAATCGTACTAAATGTGGTGTAGACATCCTAGACAAAAGGTGCAAGCAGTATAGTGTTCTGCGTAACAGCCATCGATGGCCACAAACTTTTTTTTTTGATTTGATGAACATTGTTGGAATCAACGCTCTGGTAATCAACCAAGTGAATGCCTCACCTGAAAAAAATATCAGGCGTAACTTTTTGCACGAATTGTCCTTAAATTTGATAAAACCACTTTTGATCCGTCGGGCATCCATTGAAACACTTCCCCGACAACTTAAATTCAGGATTGGAGCACTTTTGGGCAGCACAACTCAAGAATCCCAAGAGTCTCAACACGATTTGACACCAAAGACAGGACGAGTTGGTCGATGTGCACTCTGCTCGAGAGCCCGAAATCGGTCGACAAAAAAGTGGTGCAAGACTTGCTACAAATGGATTTGTCCCGATCACCAAGCACTAGTATGTCCTGAATGCTACGAAAATAAAGAATATAGTAATTAAGTTTAGTGTTAATTATAAAAAAATTACGTTGATCTCAGAAGTGCCATTTTTGTTACTTTTTCTTAGATATTTAGTAAATTGCTAATTGTTCACTATTTTAAATAATATATATATCAAAATTGTAATAATGTAAATACTAAGTAAAATAAATAACTTTTCCATTTCATTTATTATTTTAATGAAATAATTATAAATATACAATTTATTGACATTTTAAAATGGCTTAATATAGTAGGCCACGCGTGTACTCGAGTAAAAAAAAAGGGGCGCGTGTACCGTAGTGTTAAAATATGGATTTTATGTGACTAAATTAAAAATGTACAGTTTTTGGAATTTTCCTTTTGTGACATTCGTGATAAGACAATGCTTCTTGCCAAATTTCAAAGTTATAGGTAAACAGGAAGTACCCCATAGGTTTTTATTCCCTTTTTCTTGACAGACAACAAAGTGATCCTATAAGGGTTCCATTTTTTCCTTTTCAGGTACGGAACCCTAAAAATCTAAATTCATAAATTCGGCGTAGAAAACAGTTTTCTTTTGTTTGTATGAGAGATCCGCGACAACACTTATACTAAGTCTTCTTGTAGATATAAGTTGTACATTAGAAATGTGTACTAAATGTACTTATTTATTTGTAAAATGGTAGCTCCTAGTTTTTTTGGTGTTCTTTTATCAACTGCAGTTGTGGACCTATTTTTACCGCGCCAGAAAGAATGATGTGCTTTCGTGTGTTTCTATGTACATTTCCTTGACACGCCCTATGGCCAAAACGGCTTGATAGATTTCGAGAAGTATAATTTATACCTACACGTCTTTCGTTGGTTTGCAAGATAAGCTGTCGCATTTTGTTTATGCAATTGAGTAGAAGTTTCATATATTCCAAGGTACTTAATTAGATTGTATGTACCTAATGTTATTAAGCAACAGCAATATTTTGTTTGAATAATAAAGCTAACTGAGAATGTAACTTCAATTTATCTCAACATCCATCACTCGTAATTGGCCACAGAAACTCGAAGATTTCGAATAAAAAGTAGATTTCAGCTGGATTTCTGTATTTTGATTATAAAGTAAATACAGAGTCGCGTTACAAATGAGGGATGACTCAATAACTTTACAAAATAAACATTATTTTAGAGACCATGATATTAATGCCGTAGCATTAACTGCAATTAAGATACCTACTTGCATTAATGAAACTAAAAGAACATTTTTGATTGCTTTTTGTCCGACTGCGCAAAAAGGATGTTTATGTTTTTCGAATCCATGTATGTGTGTATATCTCCAACGAAATTTATCGTACAAAATAGTAATTTTACTAGAATTGTTCTAAAGAATGCGCATTTATAATCTTTTATAGCGACTTAGCACCTACTTTCTCACAAAAAGTACACTCAACAACGTATCAAGCGTGACGAAATCATAGGATCCAAAAAGGTGGTTGTTATATGTTTAACGTGTGTATCTGTATATCTGTGTGTCTGTCGGTCCGGACATGGACCGATTTTGATCTAGTTTTTTTTTGTTTGAAAGAGAATTTGACGGAGAGTGTTTTAAGCTATGTTTAATCGAAATCGGTTCAAGCTTTTTTTTTTGTCGGGGATTTTTGAATTTTTTAAACTAAGCTATAATTATCTTGTTAACAGAACTCCTGTTGGGAACTCTCCGCACGCACCAGAAAGCGGCATGCGACGAGGAGACAGTGACGCTCATCTGTCCGCGAGGCACCACCATCAGCATCCAAGTGGCACAATACGGCGCGTCGGCGTCGCACGGCGCCTGTGCCTCCGACCTCGCGGAGTACCAGCCGGTCGCGGTGGAGGTCGTCGGTGACACCTCCTGCATCTGGCCTAGCACGCTGCAGGTAATATGGAATTTATCAATTAGAATATTTTTAACCCCGCCCCAAAAAGTGTTATAAATTTGACGTGTGTATCAGTGTGTCTGTGTGTCGCATCGTAGCTCTCAAACGATTATACTGATTTCGATCTAGATTTTTTTTGGTTGATAAAAGATTTTATTGGGACTGTTATTAGCTAGGTATGTTTGTAGGTTATATTCATCAAAATCTGTTCAGCCGGTTTTTTTGTCCGTGGTGTTTGAGTTTTCTAAATTTATACTTGTTTATTTTAATTAACCTGTACTGTCCCTCTGTTGGGCATTACTACTTCAGTAGGTACATTAGTTTTTAATATTATGGACAATTTAAAAATATCAACAGCTGACGTTTCAAATATAATACCTACTAATAATAACTACTCAGTCTCTAGCTCTGCCATAAAGTCGCTTGTCTCTCACGTTTAATTTCGGAGAGTATGCACAACAGCTTCACAACCTAATTCTACTTTCCCCATTTTACTGCAGGACTAACGAAAGTCTGTGCATTACCACCTATTTCTCATTGAAATGCCAAAAACCCATACTCAGCGATATCGGTCCACATTTTTGACAGCAAAGTTCAAACTAAAATACCTTATTAAATAAAAATTTAAATTCAACATTCAGTTCTGATAGACTCTACTTAGAGAAGTCTAAAGATGATGACCAATCACATGGGCTTGGCTGCATGTCAAATAAATAAATGGTATTTATTGTATTTAATAAAATTAACTTATCCGCTCAGTTTCAAAGATGAAAATGTATCCAATTGCAACTCTTAAATTCTATATTGTTCAAATACTCGTAATTTGAAAGCAATCTCCCTTGGGTGAAATAAGATTGCCAGTTTTTCTGAAATGAAATTAAATCGAACATCGATAAGTTAAAATGTTGATGCCCCAGACAACCAGAAAAGGTTCAATTTATGAGTCGATCTAGTAAAAATATTGTTCCTTGGGGTAAAATAATTGCAAAAACTATTTTAGCTCATTCTTTTGCGTCCAGCAAATTAAAGTTACCAATATCTACTTGAGAGAATTGAATTGTTATTACGTCTATTAAAAGTTATCTCGACAATAAAGTAATTTCCACCATAAGCCCCTTCCCCGTGACTGGCAACACTGTCGTTTCGCTCCAACTTAGCCTTTATGGCTCATATACCAATATGTTTACGCAATATGGCAACTTTATGAGCAGATGTCGATACTACGAAAGATATAATCCTCAAAAAAAGCAGTGAGAATGTTGCCGCTATTTTAGGATTGTTTATATTTGGGTAGATTTTCTCTCCGGACTTTTAAATCTAAATGGTAATCTTTATCGGTGGACGTTTTGGATTCTTTTGGACATTTAAATGAGGATTTATTTGTTTGAAAGTGAAATAAGGCCGCTGTAATATCGAGTGGGAGTCATTTTGGCTTGTTCGTAGATTTTGTAAGCCTGCGAGCTCGTCGGTGTCTTAAAAATAATAATGTTCTGGAGTTTGGCCCCAGAGATCAAGATTATAGTTTGCTTGAAAATATACCCTTAAAGGTTTTATAAAACACCTCTTACAAAATGTGTTGTTAATCCACACGAGTTAAGTTTAATGTTACGTTACTTCAAAACTTTTAAACGAGTTTTTATATTGGATTTGATAGCTACCTAGCCTGTAGAAAACTCACAAAGAAAAATCACAAAGTGATTGAAGATGAAACATGGACATATCTACAAACATATAACTACTCCTTCTGACCTCTGAAAAATTCATGTTGTATCTCTTAGGAAACAACGAAGCCGGCACTTTGTCCCATTCCTTTGCTGTAAGGATTTGAAATATAAAATTCCATTTTGTGCAAACTTTACGAAAATATACAATGTATGGATGGTAGTGGACGGGCTTTATTCTTATGGATATGAAATAATACATTTGTATAGCTTCAATGCACATTTTCCCAAGTGGATCTTGTAGTAAATCGATACTCGTAGCTTTATTACAGCGATATTGTTCTTGGATAAACAGTTGGTCAGCGATTAGCTTATATTTCGCCAATAAGTTAAACAGCACCCAATCTAGCGATTCAAGAGTCACAAACTGAACGTTATTAGGGTTCCGTACCCAAAGGGTAAAAACGGGACCCTATTACTAAGACTTCGCTGTCTGTCTGTCTGTCTGTCTGTCTGTCTGTCTGTCTGTCTCCAGGCTGTATCTCATAAACCATGATAGCTAGAAAGCTGAAATTTTCACAAATGATGTATTTCTGTTGCCGCTATAACAACAAATACTAAAAATTAAAAAAAATTAAATATTAAGGGGGGTCCCCATACAATAAACGTGTTTTTTTCGTATTTTTTGCTCAATATTAATAATCGGCCAAGTGCGAGTCGGACTCGCGCACGAAGGGTTCCGTACTATCATCTATAATACTACAAAGTTTAGTTCTGTTTATAAAATAACGAGAAATCAACGAAATTCCAAGTAGTAAATTGCAAACTTATAGGTAGGTTTTCGATACACATCCGGGCAGCATGACGACGCTCGCGCGAATACGCGCGGTTATGGCTCGCTCCGTGATGTTACCTCCCCCGCTACCCGCGCGTTCGCGCTACCACCACACCCCGGCGCGGCGCTCGCACCGCGTTTAGATGCACGGATTATTTTCATTTTGTGAGTTTTTATGTATTAGATTAGGTATTTATTTTTATAGTTAATATATTTCTAAATATTTACTTACAAATATTCAAGTTTCTACCTGTTAATTAAGATCAAGTAAAAATTGCTTAAGAATTACGTTTGTTGTATGGGAGCCCTCCTTTAATATTTACTTTATAGTTATTTAATTATTTATTTTGAAAGGTAATATACAAGTAAGTATTCTGTGAAAATTTGAAGCGTCTACCTGTTACCGTTTTTAATATTGAGCAAAAAATACGAAAAAAACACGTTTATTGTATGGGGACCCCCCTTAATATTTTTTTTTTTTTAATTTTTAGTATTTGTTGTTATAGCGGCAACAGAAATACATCATTTGTGAAAATTTCAGTTTTCTAGCTATCATGGTTTATGAGATACAGCCTGGAGACAGACAGACAGACAGACAGACAGACAGACAGACAGACAGACAGACAGACAGACAGACAGACAGCGAAGTCTTAGTAATAGGGTCCCGTTTTTACCCTTTGGGTACGGAACCCTAAAAACGGTAACAGGTAGACGCTTCAAATTTTCACAGAATACTTACTTGTATATTACCTTTCAAAATAAATAATTAAATAACTATAAAGTAAATATTAAAGGAGGGCTCCCATACAACAAACGTAATTCTTAAGCAATTTTTACTTGATCTTAATTAACAGGTAGAAACTTGAATATTTGTAAGTAAATATTTAGAAATATATTAACTATAAAAATAAATACCTAATCTAATACATAAAAACTCACAAAATGAAAATAATCCGTGCATCTAAACGCGGTGCGAGCGCCGCGCCGGGGTGTGGTGGTAGCGCGAACGCGCGGGTAGCGGGGGAGGTAACATCACGGAGCGAGCCATAACCGCGCGTATTCGCGTGAGCATCGTCATGCTGCCCGGATGTGTATCGAAAACCTACCTATAAGTTTGCAATTTACTACTTGGAATTTCGTTGATTTCTCGTTATTTTATAAACAGAACTAAACTTTGTAGTATTATAGATGATAGTACGGAACCCTTCGTGCGCGAGTCCGACTCGCACTTGGCCGATTATCTTTATGAAACTAAACTGTTATAAACATAATAATAATTATATTCATTCAGTTTTTTTTTCAAATATAAATATATTAATGATAATTAAAGTTTAAAAAACTGAAGCAACCTACTATACAATAAATACACAATTTCAACGCTTCAAAATACTCAATACCTTTAATTGGATGACATTTTCCCAGTTATTTTGTAAAAAAAAACTAAAGTACCCACTGAAGCGATTTTGATAAAATGTATATGTGACCATCTCTGAACTATTAGCTATCAAACAAAAAGAATTATCAAAATCAATATGCGAAGTAGTCGGTGAACAAAAATACAAAAACATACAGTGGAATTGAGAACCTCGTTTACTAAAATACTCATGCGCTATTTTTGTTTAAATTTTGGTAAAATTAGTAACAGCTGTATTATGGATTTTTTTGAAAATAAATATTAGCTCTCTAATGTCTTCATATTTCCAACAAAATAACACATCAAATTTTCAAATTCCAAAATGCTTCTTCGCACGCAATAACATTTAGCCGACATCTTGCGAAAAGAATATAATTCCCGCTCGAGTGCAGACTAATGAAGAGCCTTTTATTAACTTCGAATGAAGTTCCTGAGCAGGCCAAATTAATAATCGATTGTTTATTTTGGTAAAGCTCTCGGCAGCATGCGAATGGCCGACTTTTGGGAGCTTTTATATTCTTCTGCTTGTGCCCCAGTTTTTGTAAGAGTGTAGCTTTTCCTGGTAAGACAATTGGATATATTTAGATAACAAGATGTGTAAAGAAAGAAAATAATACCCAACTGAATATTTCTTTTCTTTCATTGGAACACGTTAGGCTGCTTAAGTTTCAGAAAATAATATAGACATACGTTTTTATCTAAAAATACCTCATTGAGTATTTTGGGTTTCTCAATACATTATGTAAGGAAAGGTCCCTTTGAGGTTTTTAGGGTTTGAGGAAATAAATAAAAAACTATTTCGATTTGTCAAAATTATTTATAGATTCATAAGTTTAGATTTATTTAAATTAAAATCTAAGTAAAACAAAAACATGTTAACTTCTACCTCAACACACTCGAACTCAAATCACTGTAACTGGCACCTAATGTCGGACAGACTAAAGTGCTCATCACCGGATATCTTCAAAATATAATCGATTGCATATGTAGCCATAGCTGGGAATATTTAAACAACATTTTAGTTAGATTAAAAAATTAAATACTTAACAGTTTAAAAAAAATACACTTTTAATAACTAAAATAAAATATCATATTCAATAATCAAAATGGCGACAATTAAATACACAAGTAAATATCGTCCGCACAGCACGACCGCTCTAGAGCAAAGGAGGCTCGCAGCTTTTTTTTAGGGTTCCGTACCTCAAAAGAAAAAAACGGAACCCTTATAGGATCACTTTGTTGTTCTGTCCGTCCGTCCGGGTCTCAAGACCTTTATTTATTTATTTTTTATTTTTTTATTTTTTAGTTGAAATTAAAACCACGCAGATCCTTAATGTCTTGATGTATAAAGAAAAATCAAACTTTTCGGTTTTCATAAAAAAAAGTTACAGCCGGATATGTCGCAAAAAACGCACATTTCGACACTCACAAGGGAATCAAAACGTATGGGGTACTTCCCGTTGACCTAGAACTATGAAATTTGGCAAGAAGCATTGTGTTATAGTACACATATAGGAAAAAATCCGAAAACTGGTCATTTTTTATTTAATCACAAAAAAATAGTGTCTTTATGGAGGAATCATAGTCCAAATTTTAAAGTGAATTAACCGTATCATGTGGGGTATCATATGAAAGAGCTTCATTAGTACAAACTAAAACAGGTTTTTTAATTATTTTACGATGTATATTTTTCGGTTTATGAAGGAAAATATAAAAAAATATAATGTTTTTCTCCCTTTTTTCTACTAGTACGTTTTTGTACGGAACCCTCGGTGAGCGGGTTTCACTTGCACTTGTCCGGTTTTTATTTTTAATAAGATGACTAAGAGCTGTTGGCCTCTACCGGCCTTTACAGCTTACCGTACTTAAGCGAGCGCAGAAAGCAGAAAGCGCAGAGCGCAGGTTACGAGGGGAAGAGGCTCGCAGCACCAACAGCGCTTCTTTACATTAAAACAAGACCTCTCACACCATTCACTGATATGTAACCTTTCGACCACCGCGATCGAATATATTAACTCTGCATAGGTTCCTCTGTATTTGCATAAGATCGATCTGGAATTAAACTAGCCACGGGTCGTGACCAAAATAACACAGTTAAGGTAGTTACTACTTGATATTCACCGCCCAAGTGAAGTCTTGGCTGAAACACTCCGCCAAGTTTGTCGCTGGAGGAGCTCAACTTAGCTGCCATTAACGCGAAACTTGAAAGAGTTTTCCAACTACGCTATATAAATACAAGGCCAAATTGTATGGTTCGGTGATCGGTATTACATTAAGCTTGTTTTGATTTCGTGATTAAATTGATGACCAAGTTTTTTTTGCATTTTGTTCGCTTATTTCTGGCCAAGAACTTGTGCCTGTCCAATAATTAGGTATAGAGATAATTATTTTAATTTTTGGCGCTATATGTACCTAGATGCAAATATGCACAGAATTTAAATACTGTTTACTGCTTTCGCAAATCCACGATTAGACATTCTGTGTCATCTGTAGGCCTAAAATAACCAAGGGCGTGTCCAACCGTGCGCATCGTAGGGTTTTGTATTTTGCACATCGAAATGTGGACTTTGTCTAAATTTAGAAATCTCAAAAACCCCGGCAAAAAGCCACTGAACCGACTTTGATGACATAGCTAAAAATACTCTGATGAAATCCTCTTTTAGCTTTGAGAGCTACGAAGCCATAGACAGACACACAGATACACATCAAACAAGAGAGGTGTTATAAACGCCTCTCTTTTTGGGTCGGGGGTTAAAAATAAGGTTTTATGTTTGATATTTTTAGGGTTGTATTGGCATTCTTAACAGGCATGTCCTTTGTATTGTCATAAGAAACAAGAATATGTTTTGAAAACTCGAGAAAAAAACAGCTGAACAGCTTGATTTTCAAAGAAGAAGAAAGAAGATGAAATAGATAGATAGATATATACATCGTCAAACTTATAATATCCCTCTGTTTGTATCGATATATTTGAGTTCAATTAATAGCTCTCATTCACTGCTAGAGATTTTTTTAATCTCCAAGTTCAATAAATAATAAAACTCGAAGCTTTAAGTAATAGCAAGTAAAGCTATTTCTTTGAATATGAAAATAAATGTCTCACAAAAAGCCAAAAGCAATTCTAACAATGTTGTTCAATGCAAACTGTCACACACTAAGTACGTTATTTACAACAGTTTTCTTACTTTGACATTTGTTGCTTATAGCCGTGATATTTTTAACTGATTGAGATTTTATCCATAGAGAAGTTATACTGATGGAATATGAAGTAAAAGCATGGCAACTTTCAGTTCTCACCTCTTTCGAGGATAAGAAGACATCCTTAAGGCCTTTTACGAGTAGTATCTTGGTGTTGCACTTTCTAAACATACAAATGGCATTGTCATTGTTCACAAGTCACGAACCGCGTCTAACAGCATTGCCTGACGTGTAGCAACTGAACACGAGTCAGGCGATTACCTTACTTGAGGCTTGAAAGCCTATCTATCTATAATAAACGCGGCGATTTCGTGCAATGCACCGCGTGCAGACGTGAAACTCGCGACTAGTGCACTGCAGGCGGCACGCCCGCCTGCAAATCGATCGCTCAGATTCTTACGGTTCAGTGCAGAAGAAGTCCATCGCATTATAATGACACGCATCCCACCTAAGTCATCAAAAGACATTTACGGGCTGTCTATGAAGCTTATCCGGATGGCTGCGATTCCTCTTGCCCCAGTGTTGGCGGAACTATATAACGCATGCCTTAAGGAAGGAACATTCCCCACGCCGCTAAAGATCGCCAAAGTGACACCTTTATTTAAAGGTAAAGGCAAGCGAGAAAGCATGGATAACTACAGACCCGTGTCGATAATTCCTGCCGTGGCTAAGATATTCGAAAATGGTTTGAGTACTCGCTTAGTAGCCTTCTTAACTGACTGTGATGCTTTTTCCGACAGACAGTACGCGTACCGCGAGGGCAGATCCACTACATCCCTGGCCCGAGAAGTAGTGCGCAGTATTGTGGCTGCGAGAGATAACAGGCCGAAGAAGCAGGTTGCCATTCTTTGTTGCGACTTATCGAAGGCATTTGACGTCGCCGACCACGCTGTACTAAATAGAAAAATACGACACTACGGTGTGGACGGAGCGTCACATGACTTAATCGCAGATCTTATACAGGGAAGATCTCAAATGGTCGTGGGTGGAGGTGGTACCGTGAAGTCTGAACCTCTGGAATCAGTGATGGGAGTAGCGCAGGGATCGTCGGTGTCTAACATTCTCTTCTCTCTCCTCCTGAATGATCTGCCGGACTCCGTCACAGCAGCGGAGATATATATGTACGCTGATGACGTAGCTGCCGTAGTCACAGCGCCCTCGGTAGATCAACTGGAGGAGAAGTTGAACACCACCACCCTGGAGCTCGCTCATTGGTTCCAAGCAAATGGGCTAGCACTGAACTTGACGAAGACCCATTTTATGCACTTTGACCTTGCGGGGCGAGTAACCAGGCCCTTAGCTGTGTTTGTAAATGGAGTTAAAATTACGCAGGTGTCATCTACTACCTTTTTAGGTTTTGAGTTGGACCGGGGACTACAGTGGGAAAACCACATAGATAAAGTATGTGGAAAACTAGGAGGGGCTTGTTTCGCTCTCAGTAGACTTGCTAGTGGTGCCCGAAAATGTAGTACGGAGTTGTTATTTTGCGACAGTACATTCGGTGCTGCAGTACGGCGCAGAGCTGTGGGGGCGAGCTGCGGATTGGAAACGTGCGTTTAGGATGCAGAAACGTGCCGTCCGTGCGATCGCAAAAATACCTTACGACATCTCCGCCCGTCCACACTTTAAGAGGCTAGGTATCCTGACGTTACCGTCTCTTATAATTTTTCAAGTAGCGGTATATGTGAGGATAAATCTGGCCTCTTATAACAAACGTAGCAGTAGCCGTCACAAAGACTACTTAGAGAGTGTACCGCGCACATTAAAAAAGTCAACAAAGATTAGTCACGTCATGGGACCGACAGTGTACAATAAACTCCCAGATAATGTCACAGACGCGCCCAGTTTACCAGGCTTTAAAGCTCGTCTAAAACGATGGCTTATCGAGCAGACGTTTTATGATTTGAATGATTTCAAAGGCTTGCAAGAATAAATACCTACAATTATTTATAGTTTGTAATTTTCTTTATTTTTGACATTTTGACATTTATTTCCTAGTATTGACATTTATTTGACATGTAATACGAATGTTATTATTGTTTTTAATTTTAGAATTGTATACAATTTTTTAATATTTATTTATATTGAAAATGTTGTTATTAAGTATTGACGTGTAAATTGAAAATTACGAATAAAATGAATATGAATATGAATATGAATATGAATATAATACATCATTGGATTGCGCAAGAATTAGAATAATGTTTTCGAATGTAGGCATATAAGTTTCTATAATACCTCATATTGCCTTAACGGCTTGACCGAATTAGATGTGGAAGGTGTCTTTCTTTACTTTCCAATCATCATAGACTATATTTTTAGGGTTCCGTACCTCAAAAAAAAAAAAATGAACCCTTATAGGATCACTTTGTTGTCCGTCTGTGACATTGACGATCGACGATTGATTGTGACATGACGTCAAGAGACATTTATCTCGCGAACGAGTGGAGTGTATCGCGTTGAAATTAAAACCTTCTGAAACCTGCTGCTATCTTGCTGCAGAAAGAAAAATCAATTTTCTCAGTTTTCATAAAAAAAAGTTACAGCCGAATATGTCGTAAAAAATGCACATTTCGACACTCACAAGGGAATCAAAACCTATGGGGTACTTCCCGTTGACTTAGAACTATGAAATTTGGCAAGAAGCATTGTGTTAGAGTACACATATAGGAAAAAATCCGAAAACTGGTCATTTTTAATTTGATCACAAAAAGTAGTGTCTTTACGCAAGGAATGAGGGTCCAAATTTTAAAGTTCTTTTTCAACACACTTGCTCGTAAAGTGGCCCTTATTCAACCGTTTTTATGGCCGAAAAGTATCCTATATAACCCTCCTTCTTTCGCAGTCAGGTAAAAACACGCGTGCTTTTGACTTTTCTATTACGCACTAGTGTCTTAACTTTACAGTTTTTTTTAAATGTTAACAAAGAGTTTTAAGGTGTTTTTTCCTCGCAAGTATGTTGAAAAAGTCGTATGAAACGCGTGTGCATTATGGTCATTACACTCTCGGCTCTATTACGCCCTCGCCTTCGGCTCGGGTTGCAATTCCGCATCGACTGTAATGACCAACTTAGCACACTTGTATCATAATGTACTATAACCGTATCATGTGGGATATCATATGAAAGAGCTTCATTAGCATAAGTTAAAACAAGTTTATAAATATTTTTACTATGTATATTTTTCGGTATAAGAAGGAAAATATGAAAAAAAATACGATAAAGATAAAGAAAATTTATTTGCATACAACACGATGTCCCCCTTTTATCTACTATTTTGTACGGAACCCTCCTTGGGCGAGTCTGACTCGCACTTGTCCGGTTTTTTTTAATGTTGGATAGATACGATTCGATTACTCCAACTCACCTGATGATAAGCGACGGTATAGCCGAGGATGGAGCTCGTCGATCTAGAAGATATCTATTCACTCTAAACATGAAAATTGTAGTTCTCAGAAAACAGAGACGGCGGCAAAGAATTCCAGTCCTGTGCAGTACGCATCAAGAACCTGGGCCGATATCGCTGAGTACGGATTTTTGGCATTTCAATGAGAAACGGGTGGAATAATAATGAATGGAGTAATATTTAGATTGCGATATTTTTAGAAACCTTATTATAGGAAGTATGAACACAAATGTTATCATACTCTAGTCGACATCTTCTTATAAAGGAATTTTCCTAATTTTTGGCAAAAATTTACGTCAGTCAAGAGAACCTTTTCCGTAAGATCTCCATTCACCATCTTACGTAATCCAAGCGAGTATCTCTTGATCAAATGTTTGGATTCATTAAACGTTCCGTAAGCGGAAATAAATTGCCAGAAAAATCTTGAAACTCCAGTGGTAAATAAGGCACGTAAAAAAATCGGGATTTACGCAGACGTTTAGTAGAAATACGCCTTTGAAGTTCGGCTTCGCTCGGAATAGGGTGAAAAGTGATTTTAAATTTAATTACAATTTGGGTGGATTTAAAAAAGAAACAACCACTTTACGCAATTTATCAAATATTTTAAAATCCTTTGTACGAAGTATCGTAAATCAAGTTGATAAGGTACACGATCTCGTTATAATCAAGTTTATGAAACGTAATTGAAAATTCAATTGGGATGCTCAACTTTTACTTTATCAAAAAATCATTATGTAAGCCGCAACGACGCTTGTGGATAATTCATTTCTCGTTAATATTTTATCTATCTCTTGTTAATAACGTACTTATTTAGAAATGTTTGTATTATTTTTAATTGTTCATTAAAATCATATTGATATAATTTTATTAATTAGGTATATAGTGTACCTTAATTATTTAGAAAAAAGAATATTGTGTTATTGGAACCGATTTACGGTAAATAGGTCGGGTAAATAGGTATTTACCCGACTGCAAAAGAAGGAGGGCTATGTTTTTCAAGCGTATGTATGTATGTATATTTCTTTGACACGCCCTAGAGCCTAAACGGCTTGACCGATTTTGATGTGAGTGGTGTCAATAGATTCGTCTTCGTCGTGAAAGTGACACTGGGTACATCAAAATTAAAAAAAAAAAATTAAGGATATTTGGCGGCAAAAAGTAATCCCAAAAAAAAAATGTTTTCAAAATACATCTAGTATGGTATCAAAATAAAGAATTTTTAACGGTGATTACGAATGTATATATTATTTATATGTTATATTGGATTTTGGAATAGGAAATGCTAATAAATCCCATCACACTTCACACTTATAATATAAATGCGAAGTTTGTGTTAGTTTGTTACTTCTTCACGGTAAAACGGCTTGACGGGTTTGGCTGAAATTTGGCACACAGGTACTTAGTTTATAATCTGGATTAACACATAAGATACTTTTTATCCCGGTATTCCCGCGGGAACGGGTAAAGCAGGATTAAACCTATTTCATACTAAAAAAAAACACCGACAACTGTTCCATTATAATTGTGCATTAAGATAAGGAGAGGGGAAGGGGAGGGAGGGGCGGAAGCCAAGTCCTGTCAGTGAAGATGAGTAACATATCACAGAGACAAACGGGAGACAAAGTTTTACCACCATACTAATCCTTACTAATTAATACAAATATAATATATATTTGTGTATGTATACGCACACATGTTATATGTAAGTGCATGCATTAGACAAGACTATATTAACTTAAAATTACAAGAAAAAGAATTACTAAATTAAGTAATACGTAAACATTGCTACTAGATGTAGCACAGGTAAAGTTAAATCGCGATATAGTTCTGTTTCACATATTGCTTATATACAAATCATCGATTCCTTGTGATACTTTCATAATTTCGATTTATAAGTAGTTATGTTTACTTTAGTTTTGTTGCAAATTATCTATTATATCTAGTTACCCGACTGCGTAAGAAGGAGGGTTGTGTTATTCGAGTGTATGTATGTTTCTATATGATCGCCTACAGGCCCTACAGCCTAAGCAGCTTGACCGACTTTAATGTGCGAGGTGTCGTTATCTTCTTTTCCAGAATGTCACTGGCTTTATTTTATTATAACAATACATGTCTCGCAAAAATAATAAAATGCGTTTTTTCGTGACGTCCAACGAACTTTTTCGCAATAAGCAAGTGTTTTTACTAGAATTATTCTAAAGAATGCACATTTATAATATTTGAGAGCGATTTTATGCATACTTTCTCACAAAAACGTACACTTAACAGCGTATCAAGCGTAACGAAATCGTAAGATAGACTGCAAAAACTGCTTTCCTGCAGTCGGGTATTTTGTTTTTTTTTTTAAATTATTAATTAATACTTGTTTGTGTGAGTGCCGCTCGGACTGCAAAATTTTAGAATACCCACGCTTCCTGAGTAGATCTTAAATCAACTATAAATCAAGAGTGAATAATAAGCTTTTCTAAGAAGGTGCGCTCCATCGTCGATCGCAATGTCGTCGTCATTGAATATTATAGGTATATTATATCCGCGTTGGCGATCATACGCAAGCCTATCATTGGACAGTAATCGATTACGATGGAGAAGAAAAATGTGAAATAATATACTGCTGCATGCCTTGCAGTAGCACAGCTTAAACAAAAAAACCTAGAATCTAATTTAAATGTTCAATAAGTCATTTTTATCAGTCTATAATATCACGCAATATAATGTTATTAAAAAATACTTTCAGAAAAGCTTAACAGGACTTTTTGACATAAAATTAATATCGTTCACTCGTTTCCATAATAGAGGATTTTTCCCCGACGTGTATTTAATTATACGTTAGTCATTAACGCTGAATTAAATTTCAATAAATTTTAAATGAAACTGTTCAACTTTAAAACTGTTCGCCGGCGCACAGTTAGTATTCGTATCGGACGTAGACTTCATCAAGCATTGATTACTCGGCAAACGTTTATCAAAGTTTTAATGAAAACAGAGCAGACTTACTAACTAATTTTCGTAGTACTCTTTGTTACAGACAGTCGTGGAAGCTTGTCAGAAAAAGCGACAGTGCAAGTTCCACACCAACCCTAAGGCGTTCGGTGTCGACCCTTGCCCTGGCTCTAGAAGATTCGTCGAGGTCGCCTATAAGTGCCGCCCGTGTAAGTTGTTATAACTTTGTTGTAAGGAAACAGTAGGTATAACAAGTATAAAGACTAGAAACGGAAACCCCCGAAAAATAAACCGATTTTGATGAAACATAGCCCAGAACACTCTCGATAAAATCCTCTTTCAAACAAAAAAAAAACTAGACCAAAATCGGTCCTTCCGTTTGACAGCTACAATGCCACAGACAGACACACAGATACACATATCAAATATTATAACACCCTTCTTTTTTGGCTCGGGGGTTAAAAATAGCGTGATCAATTATACTATTATAATTTCCATATTATTATATTTTAACCAGATATGGTCGAAAAGAGTACATTTTTTAAATAAACTAAAAAAAAGTAGTAAGTAATTGTAGTTAGTTTTTAGTCTTTATTGGTGGTCAGGTCAATCATATTTGTTGAAGAAAACATATTATACTAGAAACAGTTATAAATATGTACTCTTAAATAAATAACCTATATTTAAGAAGAACAAAAAGTTAGCTTCCGAAACATAAGTATATTAAATAAATATCTGAATATGGGCTCACCGTTAATATAACCGTATCTATGAAATACACGCAAACCTATTATAAGTTCGATTATTCACAATATGGCAAACAACCAAATAATAATTATGACTAGTACGAGAACTTTGGTATCCGAAAACTGGAAACTATTTACAATAAACCTTTATTTCTGAGGCCGATGGCGGCAATCGAACATAGTTGCGGATGTTGGACACAACCACCGCTACTATGTTGCCCTCGCGCATGATTGCAGGGCAGTAAGGATTCACTAGGCTTACGACGCAACCAACTTAAGTGAGAAATTTGTACAATTTCCTGGAAAATTATAATTGCTGGTTTTATTATTATTATTTGACACAATTAATCTCCACAGACTCCGGGGTTCGTGCCTTTTATAAACTAGTATATGTACTTTTAACTACATTTTTTTTATTATGCAAAAGGAAGACAACATTACACTTAATTAACATGCATATATACATGTATACGCCGAGCAATCCAGCTCCCGCAAGCTGGATAACTAATACGTCTGATTTCTGACCTGTAGTTTGTGGGTTCAATGCCCACCTAGGGCAAACATTACTGTTGAGCATGGATGTTTGTTTTGTGTCTAGGTGTGTCAATATGCATCTTAGATACTATTTATTTACGTAATGGGAACTATGCAAGCTTTGCTTAGTTTAGGGCTAGATGGTGGTGCGTGAAAATGTCCTCTTATATTTATTTATTTAATTTTCAAACAATATATCATGTATTGCAACAAAATTTGTTGCTGATTTCCAAAACACGACACTCGGTGTCTCGTCTGCGCAGTCTAAATATGTCACCAAACACACATCAAATTCTTATTATAAAACTCCGGGAGCCAGTTCGCTTATACAAAAGAAGGCACTTGTCTTTAAAAAAATATGTTTTCCCAGATGAATTCCGGAGTAAAGTGGGGTGCGAGAACGACGTCCTTCACCTCAGCTGCAACCCCCACTCCCGAGTGGCGATCTACTCTGCTCAGTACGGCAGGACGGAGTACGACTCGATACAGTGTCCTCAACCGAGAGGGATGAAGGAGGAAAGTAAGTGCTTAACTTTTTTACGTGACGTGTTAAAACTCGCTCGAACTGATATTGTAGTGCATAAAATACGGCACCGCGACCTCCTTTAACAATCTTCCTGTTTTTTCCGCCGCACCTAGCTTTACTGCTTGTAGTGTTTTGGCAACATTGATGTATGTTTCGATGTTTTAGTTTCTTTTAACGGGGCAACATCCCAAAATTGTCTCTTTTTCAATCAATTTTATACAGTCAAAAAACAATTTAATATTATAAACAAAATATAATTTAATTTAATATTATGTTACAGAAATTACAGATACATCTTTCAATTTGTTATTTCCGCGGTAAAGGCGCGATGCATTGTACTTTTCATATAAAAATCCGAAAGAAGTTCGATTTAGAAGCATTATTTTATTTTATGCTATATTAATGATCAAAATAATATGAAAATTACATGTACCAGAAGGCAGACTTACTATACAAATATCTTTGCGGATATTTTTGATTGTAATCAGTGTTGATCATTTATGAATTAAAACCACCAAAACTGCTCGCGCGGAGCCTAGCTCGCATCATAACCGCCATATTTTTGATTCATTAAATGTGACCGTATGGGATAAGATTTAAGACTCACGATCAATTGGAGTGATAAACACTGCTTAGAACTGAGATAAACCCACGTTAAGTGACTGAACAGTGATTATTTTCTTTAAGTATTAAGTAATGAAAATTTGAAGATATTATTTAATTTTTTTTATATTATTACCTGCAACATAAACTGATTGAACGGTTTGAATATTTGAGTACCTACTTCAGTAAAATTAATTTTACTTTTTATTATTTAGATTTCATTATAACATGGAATAAAAATAGCACAGACACAAAGCTAATTCTAACAAAATTTTAAACACGTCAAAAACATTTACAAAATCGGTGACAACGTTTCAAAGGATTTTTTGGTAATAAAAGTAATTTCAATTCTGTGGTTTACATCTTCACGTTAAAAGCATTGAATATACGCTTGCCACATCCAATAAACTTGTTTACTTTTTCAAAGCAAAAAAAAAACGCAAATCAGCGTCGTTTCAGCTGAATCACTAATCCTAAATCTCGTCGTGCCAATCCAACAAAAAAGTATTTTCAATGCTGAGAGACAGTATAATGAGCTTCGTCATCGATTACATTTTTTTTCTCAACCTTAGATCCAGCGCACACTCGGTATACTTAGATCCAGCGGTACACTTAGATCCAGCGCACACTCGGTATACTTAGATCCAGCGGTACACTTAGATCCAGCGCACACTCAGTATATTGGAGCTACGATCGGAACATCAGTTGCTAAAAATTACGTTCGGATCGGTTCGATTGGTGTTCAAGAACGAACTTTGGAATAGTTCGTTCTTGAACACCTTAACAAAACTACTTGCACAAAATATTATTAAAATCGATCAGTAAATGAACCCCAGCAACTTTCCACTTTTTTGGTAGATGACAAAAAATATCTATATTATCGAGGAATCTGTATGAATCTGTATACCAAGCTTCGTCACAATAGATTAAAAATACGACTTAAACGCCAGTACTATCAAACTTCCGGGCGTAAGAACAAAAATCATCATAGATGAGAGATAGAGTCCTTCATTCGCTTCGCTCAGGTCATTTATGTTATAGTCCGCCTCAAACCAATATTAATCCAAAAGAATAAAGATAGACAAAGACTGTATCAAGTGGTCCAGAATCACTACTCAGACAATTGATCACTTTGACTCGCTCAGGAGTCAGGCTAATACATTGCTGACACAAAAAGCGCGAAGTGTGCGCCGTCCGTTGATATTCTTCTGGCGCTTAGCCCTCACTTAGGGCAAAGTGGGGTTACTTGAGAACGAGGGCCGTCGGAAACTAAGTTGTAGGCAGATGAGCTCCACAGTAATTTATTCAGTAAGAGCCGTTTGTTGGCAACTTTGCGAGGGCCTTTTTGATTGTTTTTATGCTTGGATATTTTCCCGTGGAGACGTGATGTTCGGAGATGTCAAAGTTATTGGAGACGACTCCAAGTTTTCTAATAAAGGTTTATACAAGGTATTATTGACAATAACAATTCGTTTGTTGTTTGCAGTTGCGAAGTTCGCGAGTGAATGTCTTGTGACAAACTGTATTAACAAGTATCTAAGTATTTTTTGTCCGTCCCGGCCTGACACCTTTTTAGTATATCCACTAGAAACCTACATAAAATATGCTATGTAGATTATGATAATTCTAAACAAACCCGTTAGACTAAGCCGATAAACAGCCAGGCGGCTTCTAGTATTAAAAGAGTTCTTTGAATCAGTTAAGTAGTTCCAGAGATTATGTCGGAGAGCCTTATAAAATTTATTTATTAACCGACTTCAAAAAAAGGAGTTGAGGTTATCAATTCGACCTGTATGTAGGTATGTCATATTGTCAGAAGTGCACAATTTTGTATATGTTAGTCTATACCAGCTTCTAAACATGTGTGCCAAATTTCATAAGTATATGTAAAAATGTTATGATGCGCGAGAGAGATAGCTGCGCGCGTTGATCTTCGCCTTAAAAGACGCTGAAGTTATAACCATTCGATATTTGAAATGCGTGTGTATTTCCCAGCGTGCTTGGAGCCGTACGCGACCGAGAAGGCCATGCGTGAGTGCCACGGCAAGCGGCGCTGCGTGCTCTCCGCTGACTCCAACATGTTCGGCAAGCCGTGCCGGCAGGGAAGCAGGACCTACCTTAAAGTCGTTTACACCTGCGGTGAGTCTATTCTATTCTATTTCTAACCCCATACAGTTAGATTCACTCGTTCCTTTCTCCCGCGGACAAGGAAAATGTGAAATGTCCTTCCTAGGAAAGTTTACCCTCCGAGCTTCATGCAAAGAGCATTTTAACGACCCATTATCCCAGAATTGTCTCTTTTTCAATCAATTTTATACATCCAAAAATCAATTATAAAAAAAAGCTTTTGGTAGGTATCCCTTTATTAAAATAAATGTAACGATGAAATTTTTTATGAAATGTGGAGTTTTCCCTGGAGGCGAAAAATTTGATTTTAAAACAATTATCTTTAAAACTCTCAGTAGAAAATCCTTTTACAGATCAAAGGACAACACAGATCTAAATAAGTAATCCTTAGAAACAGGCAAAAATTCAGTTCGTTTTAAAATCTGTCGGGGATGAACAGAAATGTACTCTACGTTTGGAATGATATGACTCATAATATTTTTTTTAAATATTATTTATTAATAAATTGTGAAAATATTGAGAAAAATTTTCAGATTTCTGTGTATCAAAACTAAGGAAAGTACAAACTGAGATGCATTTTGTCCCATTAGGTATATATTTTATAATATTCGTCTGAAGGAAAGAAATAAAGAAGAAATATAGCACGTAAAATTGATCTCACCAAAATATTTCATGTGAAACTGGTAGCCAAGATACACATACTCATATTTAATTGTAATTAAGTAATCAGATTTCCAGAAGTCTGCCAACCCGCACTTGTCCAGCGTGGCAGACTATGGCTTAACCCTTCTCACAATGAGAAGATGGCCCGTTCCCAGCAGTGGGACAGTTTGCACAAACTTGGCTGAAAAAAAAAAAACAGATTTCACGAAGAGCGTAATCTTTGGCCACAGACCACAGCCACAGACAGTACTCCGCTTCCCGCCACTCTCGGGTTCCTCACCCGCTCCCCGCGCTCACCCTGTCGCTTGCTAGACTTTAGCAGCACGGCGACGGTGTGGCCGAGGATGGAGCTGGTCGATCTAGAAGATATCTATTCACTGTAGCCTTGAAAATTCTAAAATTATAGGTCTCATTTCTGAATCGAAATTTTATGATCGCACATCCAAAGATTCGGATTGAAAATTCGAATGATTCGGATTGCAAAGATTGAATTATTATAATTTAATATTGAATAAGTAATTAAAAATCATCCATTTTACATTAATAATACTATTGATATTAAGCTCAAGAGTTTACAATGTGGTAATTATAATTCAAGAGGTAGTTACGATGCTCTTTCAGAATTTCTTGCATTTGTATTTTATACCCAATATTCCCAAAGTTTTCTCATTTTATTTTGATCTTTATGCGACTGTAATAAGGTTTCATTCATTTTACCAAATTGATTTCAGCATGCACTGCTGGCGTGTATATTTATTTACTGGGGTAAACGTCGTTATGTTTAATATTCATCATAAAACGGTGATGAATGAATTCAACGTGTTTATATTTTGGTTAATGGAATATTTAAGAGTCCAAATGTGCTAGAGATTTAAATTTATTGACAAAATAAAGATTTGTCCATACACTAGTATCTATATTAAAGGAGAAACAAAATAGTTGACTGCAGAAGAGCGATTTTTGCAGTCTAAGTTACGATTTAATTACGCTTGATACGCTGTTGAGTGTGCGTTTTTGTGAGAACGTATGCGTAAACTCACTGTAAAAGGTTAAAAATGCGTATTCTTTGGTGGTCAATTGTAGATATTAAAAAAATATATAAAATTTAAAACGTGTTTTTTCTGTTGCATAAAACAACACAATACTTACTCGTATAATGTTTACTGCACAATCCTATTTCTGTATATATTTTAAGTAAAATATGCTTAATTTTCTTACTACTTTTCACTTATTCTATTTTTAACGAAATGCTTCATTGTTACTGAACTAAATAAGTGACATTTAATATTTAAAATAAAAATAAAAATCATTTTTTTTACATTATTTATCGGAAAAACATTGCGACATTATCGACAAAAAACTTCCAAAGTGAAATGATACCACTAAACATTTCACAGGATATTGACATAAATGTCCTATGATTGACATACTCGTATACCTATGTATGAAACACAGCTTAACCTTTCATGCAGCTCCGCCCCAAATATACATAATATTATTATGCGCAATATGGACCGACAAATATTAATATTAATGTAAATCCTTCGACAACTTCATTTTGAAATCTCCGTTTGGTACATCGATATTGCTTTTGAAAGATATTAAATGATTTGTAAGTAAATAAGCTAACAGATTTGAATTTCATTATAAAACAATCTACTTTTTACGGGAAGCGCTCGGCGAAGGAGGATTCCGTTCGTTTTCCATTAAAAAAAAAGTTATTCCGTCGATGAGTCAGACACTCGTTGGATATATTTTTACTTGGTATTTTTTCAATGTTTCGTTTCTGTACAGTTTTTCCTTGTCAAATATTTATTTATGGAAGGTTGGCTCGACGAGTTTGCCTTTGAATTTACTTTTATCTCGATTTATGTTGTTTACATCCGATCAGATGTATGAATCTATATTCACTTATCTCGTGGATTCGTACATTCACATTCACTTATCTGGGACGTCTACTGGACTCAGGCTGTTCTATCGAGTGATGTTGAGTTTCCAGACATTGGTTGCTAAATTTTAGGAACTTGTGACCTTCAACCATATTCTTTCGTTCTTAAACGAAATGTACGAGCTGTATGCAAGTACCAACATCCAAAATAACAAACATAGCTTAAATTTTCATAGGCGATAGAAAAAATGTTGCTCACTACGTTCGCTGGATAAAAAAGTATTAGGTACCTACTATGAAATGTACGAGTTCAATTCAAAATCCAAATATGTAGTGTCAGCACTTTCCAACTAGTCAGCGAATCTTTAAAACTTCCGTCAAATGAAACGAAACATTTAATCCAATAATCTCTCTAAACCCAGACGTGGAAGTCCATCCAAACACAACAAAAGTCTTAAAGTCAATGAAAACTTCGCTGTAGTGTAGCGAGCCACTAGCGTGAGGCAAAACGTTCAACTTTATCGGACTACGGACTTTCAAGTCTCGCTTCTGATTTTCTGGAATGTTGCACTAGTGTCAGTTCAAAGCTCAATAGTATTGTTGTAACGTGTTTCATAGAAAAATCAAAATCGCTTACAGCATTCGTTTGGTAACTAAGGACAGACAAACAAACATCTGAACAGATTAAAGCAAATTTTGCCATTTAATATAGAGACTTTTGTTCGCTTTGCTTACTTGGTCAATTAGATTAGGTATACTTAATTTAAATTTGACCTTTACTTACCTGAAGTATGAGCCATCCATTTTAGCGCAAACACAATTTAATCTAGTACATTCATCATCTCAGCTATAAGAAGTCCACCGCTGGACATAGGCCTCCCCCATGGATTTCCAAAAAGACCGATTGGAAGCGGCTTGCATCCAGCGTCTTCCCGCGACTTGTCATGTGGATGACCCGCGACAGGTCATCTGTCCATCTCGTGGCTGGTCTTCCTACGCTGCGCTTGCCGGTACGTGGTCTCCACTCGAGAACCTTTCGGCCCCATCGGCCATCAGTTCTGCGTGCTATGTGCCCTGCCCACTGCCACTTCAACTTGCTAATCCGCTGTGCTATATCGGTGACTTTTGTACGTCTACGTATCTCTTCATTTCTGATTCGATCTCGTAGAGAGACTCCGAGCATAGCCCTCTCCATAGCTCGTTGCGTGACCTTGAGCTTCCTTATAAGGCCCATAGTTAGGGACCACGTTTCAGTGCCGTATGTCATCACTGGTAACACACACTGGTTGTAAACTTTCGACTTGAGGGACTGGGGAATATTGGACGAGAAGACGCTTTTAAGTTTCCCGAACGCTGCCCAGCCGAGTTGGATACGACGATTGACCTCCCTCGTAAAGTTGGACCTGCCTAATCGGACCGTTTGTCCTAGGTAGACGTATTCGTCAACAACTTCAAGAGTGAAGTTCCCCACAGATATTGGGGTGGGCACTACATGGGTGTTCGACATAACCTTCGTTTTGTCCATGTTCATTTTGAGGCCCACCCGTTGGGAAACTCTATTGAGGTCTTCGAGCATCGTACTGAGCTCTTCCATCGACTTTGCCATGACTACTATATCGTCGGCAAACCGAAGGTGAGTGATTTACTCGCCGTTAATATTGATGCCGGGCCCTTTCCATTCCAGAAGCTTATAGGCATCTTCCAAACCGGTGGTAAACAGTTTCGGAGAGACAACGTCTCCCTGCCTCACGCCTCTCTTCAATGGTATTGCCTCTGAATTCTGGTATTGTACTCGGACTGACATGGTGGCGTTGTTGTACAAACACTTCAGCACTTCGACATACCGATAGTCAATACGGCATCGCTGGAGAGCCTCAAGCACCGCCCAGGTCTCGATCGAATCAAAGGCTTTCTCATAGTCCACAAACGCTAAGCAAAGGGGCAAGTTATACTCTTCGGTCTTCTGTATAACTTGCCGCAGCGTGTGGATGTGGTCTATGGTACTATAGCCTTTTCGGAAACCGGCTTGTTCGGGAGGCTGGAAGTCATCAAACCTGCGTTCAAGACGATTCGTAATGACCCTTGAAAACAGCTTATAGACATGGCTCAAAAGCGAGATGGGTCTGTAGTTCTTCAGCAAAGTGTTATCTCCTTTTTTGAAGAAAAGCGCCACCACGCTTCTGTTCCATGCTTCTGGCGTTGTACCTTCAAGCACGACGGAATTGAAGAGCCTCTGAAGGACTTTCAGTACCGATGTTCCACCCGCTTTCAGTAGCTCTGATGTAATTCCGTCGTCGCCCGGTGTCTTGTTGTTCTTGAGCTGTTTCAAGGCCATCCTAATCTTGTACAGGCTGATGTCCGGGATATCTTCGGTATAATTTCGAGTCAGTTTGGCTCTTGGATCTTTGCCCAAACTGCTAACAGGTTTTGCGACCGATGTGTATAACTGTCCATAGAACCTCTCGATTTCCCTCAAGACTTCTGCTTTGGTCGACGCTATACTGCCATCTTCCATCTTCAATTTCGTCAACTAGCTCTGCCCAATAGACATGTCTTTTGCGAACACTTTGTAGCCTTTATTCCGCTCTATCGTCTCTTTAATACGATTAGTATTAAAGGTACGGATGTCGTTTCGCATAGACTTTGATATGAGTCTATTGAGCCGCCTATATGACTCGGCGTCACCGGAAGACTGCAGTTGCAATGAGCGTCGTTCAGCCATGAGGTCGAGGGTATGGCTCGAGAGCTTTTGCGGTCTATTTGTACGGTGGGGTTTATAAAACTTCGCGCCCACCGTACGGACAGTTTCCACAAACCTGTTATTGATCTCATCCACCGATGCGCAGCTCTCCAGGCACTCGAAGCGATTTGATAGTTCGAGCTGAAAGCTCTCGTGGGTTTTGGATATGGGCGCGAGTGGGTCGGAGTGTAGACTTCATCATACGGGACCTCTCAAGCTTAACATTAATATTCAAAGTGCCTCGTACCATTCGGTGATCACTTCCGGTTTTAACCATGTTGATCACAGAGACATCATTGAATATTTGTTTCTTGGTGGTCAGGATGAAGTCTATTAGTACATTCAGTACATTCTTACTCTTAGTACATTCAGTCTATCTCTTAGTACATTCAGTACATTATAAATAAAATAAAATAAATAAATATTTGTGGACATTTCACACAACACCATCTAGCCTAAACTAAGCAAAGCTTGTGCTATGGAACTAGATGGCTGATAGAATACATATATACTTTTTTTTGTAAATATATACATATGATACATAGTAACACCCAGACAGAACAAACATCCATGCTCATCACACAAATGTTTGCTCTGGGTGGGGATCGAACCCACGACCTTTCAGTTCAGCAGGTAGACGTAGACACACTACCAACTGAGCCACAAGGTCAGTCAATTATACGTTATTACTCACTCACACAAGATTATAGAAGTAATTTTGTAACTAGTTATATAGTTACAAGTATACGTTTAGAAAACTCAACAACCCCCGACAAAAACGGCTGAACTGATTTTGAGATCAAAATTGATCCATCCGTTTGAGAGCTACGATGCCACAGACAGACACACAGATACAGATCAAACGTCAACATCCCTCTTTTTGGGTCGGGGGTTAAAACAGAAATAAATTCGTAAAAGTACGAGTTTCACTCGCACGGCGCGGCTTCCGTACGCCTATAAACATGAAAACTGACACCAGAGCTAAATAGTCAACATAATGTGTTTTGTAATTTCACATATTTTCTACAGTAGGAGTAGCTTGTAATGCTAGACGTTTCAACTAAGTAAAGTACCTAAGTGTTAGAGACCTATTTTTATATCCAAGGAGATTTTTATCACTACCGTTTACTCTATTTTAAGTTTATGTCACATGACACTGTCAAAGAAACGGTCACTTGTAATTTTTAGGGTTCCGTAACTCAAAAGAAAAAAACGGAACCCTTATAGGATCACTTTGTTGTCTGTCTGTCTGTCCGTCCGTCCGGGTGTCAAGACCTTTATCTCGGGAACGCATGAACGTATCGTGTTGAAATTAAAACCATATACGCAGATCCATAGTATCTTGCTGCAGAAAGAAAAATAAAATTTCTCAGTTTTCGTAAAAACAAGTTACAGCCGAATATGTCGTAAAAAACGCACATTTCGACACTCATAAAGGAATCAAAACCTATGGGGTACTTCCCGTTGACATAGAACTCTGAAATTTGGCAAGAAGCATTGTGTTAGAGTACACAATATATAGGGAAAAATCCGAAAACTGGACATTTTTAATTTAATCACAAAAAAATAGTGTCTCTATGCAAGGAGTGAGGGCCCAAATTTTAAAGTGAATTAACCTTATCATGTGGGGTATCATATGAAAGAGCCTCATTAGCATAAGGTAAAACAGGTTTTTAACACATTCTTCGCCCCCTGCAGACCCTTCACTTCAGCTGGGAACCAAAACTTTTTAGGCGAATTTTGATTAAGTACAGAGTGGCCGCGCAAAGCAACGTTGACCGCCTCAAACGCCGGCGGTTAACTGACTACTACAAAATGAACGGTACGCCCACTCGGATTAGAGTAGTGAGCAAGGAATGTGTTAAATATTTTTACGATGTATATTTTTCGGTTTATGAAGGAAAATATAAAAAAAAATATATGATTTCCCCCTTTTATATAGTTTGTACGGAACCCTCGGTGGGCGAGTCTGACTCGCACTTGTCCGGTTTTTAGTTTCTTAGTTTTGTAGAATCAACAAGGAGATTTTATTTTGGGCAATAATTTCCCATTTATTTCAATAAATATTTATTCAAGCTTGTCTCACACCAGTATTTAGTATACATACTTTCCCAATTTTGAGACTTGTATACCGTTCAAAAGATATAGTCGTTTAAATGTAGGTCAGACAGACACCTTAGCCTCACGAATAGGCTCCCGCACCCTTACTATGGAAGCCTAAAAGTACCTCATACATATTATACTTAAGAAGCTATAATTTCCAGACGTCAAACACGATGTCTTCAAAGATTGTGAACGCCTCACTGACCATTCCAACCTTCCGTTCAAAAGACATCACATGAGGACCCTAAATGCCCACTTAAGAGACAGGTAAAGGACTAAAAGAGCCTTTTCTGGTATTAACGTCCATTTCGGAAATATTTCCAGTTATTTTCGTAAACACATAAAATGTTTCCCTGGCAGAAGTGAGCTCCCAAGTATTCGCGTTAGCACACTCTGTCGAACATCGGAGGTAGGCGCGCGTCAAATCTGTTGAACGATACTATTTTCGCATTTTTTCGTGAAACTGTAAATGTATCGGTATTTGAACTGTACTCTAAATATACGTATACTACATAAGTATCTACAGAGTGTTTTAATTGAGCTAGCATCTCCAAGAGAGGATGTATTCATAGATCTAAATTTATCAGAGAAACAGCACTGAAAAAATTGTCCTTAAACTTTTAACTTTTTTATACTATTTATTTATATTTTTTTACCCTTTTTTTTTGAACTCATAATATAAGAAGTTAAATATAATGTAAATTAAAAATAAAATGAAAAGGACAGGCGGCTCCCGCTCTGGCGTGTTTCTAGTGCAACGACTGGCAATCGCCATTCAGCGCGGTACCGCCGCAAGTAATAACGGTACCTTTGCACCAGGAACAGGTAGGGGTGGGTTATTTAACTGATGTTTTAATTATATTTATATCAGTTAATATTTATTATATAATATAAATAAACGTATAAATTGTTTAAAAAATATATAATTATTAAAAGATAAACAAAATGACCTACTGTTGCATTACACTTAGTACGCTACTGAACTACTGAGTTTAGGTTTTCTGTTAAAAAGTATGCGTAAAATCGCTACAAATGACTATAAATTCGAATTCTTTAAAATAGTTCTAGTTAAATTAGTTATTTAATTTTAGGAAAAATATGAAAAAGTAGAAGTTCTAAGAATATTCTTATATTATTCTTATTACCAAAGTTGAACAAGCTGGATTCACCTCTGCGATTTCTCTTCCCGGGTCCCCGTAGTCAGACATGATAAGAGCCCGTAGGTCTGGCATAATACATCTTTGTTCATGCTCCAAAGTTTACCAAAAGCCTTATTATGCATCCAGGACTTACTCCAGACTTACAAGTAAGTCGTTTTAAACAGCAAGTACTCAAGCATGAAAATATAAGATTTTTAGTATGTATCCGAATTTAAATCTCAAGTGTTTTTGACGAATTGATTGATTTTGTTTTCATGAATGTATGTTTGTTTGTCTTATTATGTATTTATGTGTATATTGTCCTGACTTATGTATGTTTGTCCTGACCTGCATATTTTAACTGAAGGGCATTGGGGGATCCAAAAGGGGAAAGTACGCTGAAGTACCATTTATTACCTGAGTTTGATTATATTTGGAAGAAACTTAGAATAGGTACCTACTCAGTTCTAGGTAAGAGTATTTGAGAGAAACTTTAAGTAGGTACTCAGTCTTAGGCTTAGGTACGATGAATTAAAGTTTTAAAGAAGAATGTTATTAACAGTGTAAAAAGGGAGAAGTTTACTGCAGGGTCATTTATAGCCCGATTTCAATCATTTTGGAGAACCAATAAATAAATCCTTTTCTTTCATTGACAGGTTTGCACTTAATTTCCAATATCGACATTGCGGTCCCCGATAGGGCGCGCTAAGAAGACTGTTCTAAAAAACACTATAACAATGGAGATGCTGACGAGAACAAACGTGAAAGTTATCTACTTATATAGGAGAATCAGCAAGTGCTCAGTATCATTAGAGTTTAAAATTAAAATCGCCAAGTTTCAGGTCACGGCAAATACTACTTAATTTTTAAGCATCGTTTCAGGACCTCTTAAATTTCCTGGCAGCTTTTACTTTAGGTATTAAAATGGCGGATTGACACGTAAAACGAAGCTCTATTATCAGTTTAATTATCTAGTTGATGACGCGTATAATCTTTACTGACAACAAAAAGACAATCGATTTGAGAACAGCACTTAAACTTTGCCAAAGTCAAAACAAATTAAGTGCCGTAATTAAATCGGCAACGCACCCTTAAAGTATGGTTTCACTGATGCATAGATGACATAGATTCTGCGCACATTAGCTTTATGTTTTTTGTGTGTCTGCTTGCCTGTATTTTGATTTCCGTACACATCACACACATCGGCACATTAGCATTAATTTCACATTACGATGATCAAAATCCGTAAACAATAATTACAATTAATCTATACAGTGCGCATTAAAATTACTTTTTGATGCGCACTGCATAGGAGAGGAACTCCCTGTGACGTTATCAGTTTCATAAGGATTATAAACTTGGAATTTTCAAGACTAAGGTGAATAGATGTCTCCTAGATCAAGTGCTCCGTCTTCGGTCACACCGTCTCATACCAATAGGCGAATTAGAGGTCAAACATCATCATCATCATCTCAGCCTCAAGAAGTCCACTATTGGACATATGCCTCCCCATGGATTTCCAAAAAGACCAGTTGGAAGCGGCCCGCATCCAGCGTCTTCCTACCACTTGTATGAGGTCATCTGTTCATATATAATAAGCTGGTCAAATATATATAAGTATAGACCTATTTCTATTTAAAAATCATATTCAATATGCACTGCGTTAAATTACAGAAATTCACTGTGCAAACACATTTACTAATAAAATGGCGACTCTTTACTAAGGCTCAATGAAGCGTAAATTGATGCACAGGAGCTTAGTGCTCACTTTTATATCAAATATATTAAAGTTCTGAGTGTCCGGTCGAACCGGCTTGGCACTGGATTAATCTACCTAAATATTTGTCCAAATCTTAGATAGTAACGAGCTCAGAATGCTTGTTCGTAACAATGGAACCGCGCCTTAAATCTGGAAATCTTCATCAGTTCAATAAGTTCCGAAATGACGGACAGACATTTTGTTCTATCGGAATTTGGACCGTTCGTTTTATAGAGTTTCGTTAGATGGAGGTTATCGTTGATTACTGACAGTTGAGCTCAGAATATCTCGTGCAGTATCGCTGCTGGCAACATTTATATTATGATTACTGACAGTTGAGCTCAGAATATCTCGTGCAGTATCGCTGCTGGCAACATTTATATTATGATTACTGACAGTTGAGCTCAGAATATCTCGTGCAGTATCGCTGCTGGCAACATTTATATTATGATATTCGTGGAAACGGGTCGAGAAGAATAGTTTAACTTTGCCGTTAAATGTTTAAAAAGGCAGATGCTGCTAATCAATCATATTGAGATACGGTTTCGCCCACTGGGTGATAATAACATTTAGCTTGTCTTTTAGCAGGGTTTCAAATATTATTATCGTTAATCTCTCAACTTTCTCTCTTCTATTTCAATGCTGGATATAGACTTATCTTGTTATCATCTGTCTCGAACAAATCGAGAAAAAAAACGACCGAATTAAATCGAGAATTGTAAATCGAGAATTTGAGACCATGTTCCACTCGCTGTCTTTTATAAAACTATTATATCACAATATATTAAAACTGTTCTACATACAACTTTTTTTTAGTCAGCCCTGTTTGTACAACTTGTCCCACCACTGGGCGCGGGTCATCTTATCATTGTGAGAAGGGTAAGGCCATAGTGTACCACGCTGGCCAAGTGCGGTTTAGCAGACTTCACACATCTTCAAGATCATTAAGAACTCTCAGACATGTAGGTTACCTCACGATGTTTTCCTTCACCGTTTGAAGTTGGTGGCAATCAACAATAAGCACATAACTTCGAAAAGACGGAGGTGCGTGCCGCGGAATTCGAACCCAGGACCTGCGGAGCACAAGTCTCCCGACTAGGCTGCCGGAAACATACAACACAACTTATACGACTTATGTTAAACCAAATGTATCTGTAATCAAACAGTACTGCAGCTTACTTACAAATGTTGTATGTAGTCGACGCGGCAGTTCTAGATCACTCCAATCCCTGCCATTTCTAGTCTCACTGGCGTCTGCAATAAATCCAAGTGATATAAAAATGCGGCACGGAGTCCGGTCGGACACTCGGAACTGCGCCCATTTTGATTTTATTATCTTGCAGAATACCGGGCGAGCCCCGGGCCCTTTATATCATGACTGGAATTCCTTGTAATAGCACCTACAGTTTTCATGGCGCTTACCTCATTCTAGGCGATGAGCCTTTTCTATTTTGGGTCGTAAACTAAAGAAAAGGCCTTATCTCAACCGGCCTAGTGGCCAACTTAGATGAGGAATATGACTCCTTTTTGGCGGCCGAATCGACGGGCTTAGCTAAAGAGCCTCATTCTATAGGCCCATCTATATTTTACTATCCTTCTAGTTGAGTGAGTCCGGCTTACATGACGCCTCCTGAAGATTCAAGTTTGGGCTCGTAAACATATTTTTGTCCGTTATTTGGTTGCAAGAGTGAAGTATAAACATGCTGGCGAGATGAAATATTTTGTGCACGATCCACGGCCCGTTTAGTAATCTCTGATAGGGCGTGACAAAGTGAACTCATCAATATTTATATTGAGGAGGCAGAGACGTGTGATTCTGTTGACGTGTTTGTCAGAATGTGTAGACTGAGCGAGCTAAGCGCTTTTATTTTTAACCGTCTTCAAAAAAGGAAGGGTTCTCAATGTATTGTGTTCTTTACGTTTGTTGCCGCATAATGCAGTCATTTCTATACTGATTTGCATATTTTTTTAATGATACACTTTCAGATCCTATAATAGTTTCATAAAAATAAGTTCATCAGGTTTGGTTTTAAAACTAAATTGTCAGTTCGTGTGGTTTTCGGAAATGGCAGTGGATTGGATTCCTTTCTAATTCAAATAAAAGACTGCGAACAATATGGCAGCTCCGTGGTTAGACAGTGTTCTTGCAAAGAGTAAAAATTGATCATTTTGAAGTTGCTTGTTTTAGTTTTATAAGCTACATATAAGTGCGTAAATAAAAAATAAAACCGGCCAAGTGCGAGTCGGAATCGCACACGAAGAGTTCCGTAACATTATCTATAAAAACGGCAAAAAAATAACGTTTGTTGCATGGGAGCCCCCTTAAATATTAATTTTATTCTGTTTTTAAGTATTTGTTGTTATAGCGGCAAGATAAATAAATCACCTGTGAAAATTTCAAAAGTCTAACTAGCACGTTTAATAAGATACAGCCTGGTGACAGACGGACGGACGGACGGACAGACAGCGAAGTGTTAGTAATAGGGTCCCGTTTTTACCCTTTGGGTACGAAACCTAAAAAAGATCTGGTCGATCTTTCTTTCTCAAAAGGGAGAAAGTTTATCATTCGATTTTAATCATCATGTCTTGGAAAAACATTATTGAATGTATATATTACGTTACAAAAAAAAAGCATTTATCAAATAACTTTTTTTTCAATTCATACCAAGATTTTATTTTATCACTCTGTCAAGTCTGTCATCAAGAAATTGTTGTTACAAAACCCTAAAAAGCATTATCTTCGTTATATTGATTGGTACGAACCTTTTTATTTTCTACTCTTACCTAAAAAGTAAACATCCCATTATAAGAAATAATACAGCATTTTTGCATATTTACAAAAAAAAAAGAAAAATGTTACTTTTGTATATTTGTGCTAAATGTTTCGCAATAAAATTGGGCCTCAACAATTTGTTCCTTCCAAAAAATAGCTCTGCAAAACAAAATGCTTCTGAACAATGTCTGCCTAATTCAGCAAAACGCAGTGGACCCCAAACGGCCCCAATTCCCGTACATAGTGCCATTGTAGCTGAAGTAATTTGCATTCAATATTTCTATACACGTATTAGGGTTGCTATTCTGTTTCTTGGACCGGCGTTTGCGTTGAATACTTGCCGGGTATATTGACTAACCAGGGCAATATATTGAAGGATTATTCATAATGAACTGGGAACTGTACTATGTACAGTTGTTTATATATTGTGCTACAAACCTGCAGTTTTGGTTCATGCGATATTTTTATGGGTGGATTTCAAAATTTTGTATCTTCGATGACGAGCAGTGATACTAGAATTAGAAATTATGACGATGGAAACTTAAAATTAATAATTTTTTCGCTTATTTTTTTAACTCCGACCCCTAAAAAGAGGGTGTAATAAGTTTGACAAGTATATTATGTATATCTGTGTGTCTATGGCATCTTCTTCTCTGTGGCATTGTAGCTCTGAAACGGATGGACATATTTTGATCTAGTTTTGTTTTTGTTTGAAAGAAGATGTCATCGGAAATGTTTCATCAAAACCGGTCCAGCCGATTGGATTATTTTGGCGGGGGTTCTTGACTTTACTAAACTTTTTTTTTATTAATCTATACTGTCCCACTGCTGGGCAAAGGTCTCTCATGGTATCTAAACTTATACTTGTTTTAAATCTTTCTTGTGTAATAGTACCTACTATTAAAGTCTGTGGTACCTATAGTATAAAATTAAAAATAAATATGACATTGGAGCTTCCTGGTAATATGCATATAAATAGATCCGTCAAAGGAGAGTTTGAGGTCTGAGGAAGAAGAAACTAACAGGAGGATATATTTAGGATTCCCAATTGACATATTATGTTGAACCTATTTGGTTCCGGCTCATTTTATTAGAGTTAATATAGAGTTAATATAAAATAGTATTTTAGTAGTATTAAATTGTATTTATTACATCTATGTACAACTAGAACATCTGATCTAACTGGTCAGTAATATAGACATAAAGGATATTTATGTCTAGCTAGCTTTGTGGTAAAGTAGGCTGATGATGATAACATTTCAAATCTAATGGGTTGCCAGATTGACTAACTCAGAACATGTGTAGGTATATATCGATAAGTGAAGGGTGGTTTAATTTTTTTGGAAGTCGCTTTTCATCGATATCCACAGAAGTACTTATATATATCTATAATATTACGAATAAAGGCTCCACAAAACTCCTTATTAAATATGACGAGAGAACACTGAAACACGTTTATGTAATGATTCAACGATAAGTACGCATAAAGAATTGACTTTAAGGAATTCTTTGAAGCTCATTTTGCTTTTAGATCTGTCAATTCCCAGAAGCTCACATAGTCGTACCTAAGTAAGGTAGATGAAAACCTTTGAACGTCAGTTCAGTTCCCAGCGGCCGTTTGATGGAGCCACAATAGAGTTTGATTGGCAATTAGGGTTGGATATTACGTTGATTCACATGAGTTTTGTTGCTTTGAACTACGGAACGGCCTATTGTCGATGTCACTCGATGGTAATGCTTCTCTTAATTATTATGCTTCAATGTTTCGTATTCAATATACGTAAATTGGTTTTTGTAATGGTTACCAATTTCTAGTTATATTTCTGTTGGTAAACCACCTTTTTTCTGACTTATGGAGATTCTGATACTTGGAACACGCTTCCTGATTGGGTCTTCCCGGATGGATATAATCTGGGTGTCTTGAAATCGTGAGTGAATAAATTCCTGCTAGACAAGCGTGTTCCACCCTAAACCGCAACTGTCGGTTAACATCAGGCGAGCTAGCGGAATCAAATCGGTTTCAATCGAATCGAATTTTATCGAATAAAAATACACATTATAATGTTACAATTGGATATGTTAAAACCTTTCAAAAATATGATTTTTCACGGTAGTATCTTTAATTTAAACCACAAAAATGTGGAATGTAACAAATAATACAATAAAACACTATGTCTAAGATGCGCTTTGCAGTTCCCCGAGCAGTGATGAAAAAACGGTTCTTATGATGCTGATAAAAGTAGCACATGTCCATCTTCAAGCTCACAATTATTTTTAGACCAAATTTCATAACGATCGGTTTAGCCGTTTGATCGTGAAAATGTAACAAATAGACAGAGAGCGGGACAGAGAGACAGTGCTACTTTCGCTTTTTTAATACATATTAATTTAGGATGAAAGAATCAAAGTTTAAAACATAATTTATTTTGAAGAAATAGTTTTTTTTATATATTGTAGGTAGACTGATAAATAAACTGCAATTTCCTCGTGGAATGTAGGTATTTAGGTAACCGTAGTTCTGTCCATTATGTGTGCGTACCCGTCCCACGCACGCCCCAAACTGTCAACCCATGTCTACAAAACTCAATAAAACATTTCAAAATAACACCCCCAACCGTAAGACTTGGGTTTCCTTAAAAAATCTCCGTCACCCATAATTTGAGTCACGTTCAGACTCGTGAACCACTTCGGTATAAAAATAGGGGCTTAGTTAAAAACGCACCCTAACAGTTCCAAAATTAACTTGCTCTTAACGAACCACTTGAGATGTTGCTGTACGACATTTGACTTACTGCACGTAGAGTTAAAGGTTACACTCGGTTGCAGTTCCTCGGACCGTCCTCAAGGAGCGGTACGAGAGCGCTCCCGAAGAAGACGAGGTGTCTCACGTTGCAGCGGATCTTGAACACGACGATCTCGGTGAGTGCTTTTGATTGTTTTTCTTTTAAGCAACTGTTTTAAATACTTTTGACGTGACAACGTCTAATAAATCGATGAACGCCGGCTGCATGCACGAAAAAGTATGACTCATTGTCCCGTTACGTTACGCTTCTTGTCCCGTTACAACCGCGCGCGGTGGCTGAGGGAGCGGGCGGGTGTGCGCCACGCCTGACCTGACCGTCGCTTCAATTATCATTCCTCGGAGCTCGCGCGCGGACGTATGTTGTCACGTTAAACTATCGTCCGTGAACAGACTTTACAAACAACCATTTTTTTGCTTAGTATATTACCTTTCGTTATGGTATTTATATCTAAATGTAGAATAAGTTTACTTTACTTTAACTTTACTTATTTCTACGTTTACATTTTACAATCAAATTATTAATAAAATAATATTGTATAAACAGGTCGAGTTTGGGTTAATTATTAATTACCTCAAGTGCTTTACGCTATAGTAAGCTATGTTTAAGAAATTATTATACATGATTTTTGCAAAATATACTATACACCTTGCTTTTTCTATTTACTATCCCTGGATGTCACTGACATTTTATATGACTTGAGTATTAACGACTTATCATAATAACACTGTTCGTAAACCGGTTTAAATGTAAAGGTACAGCCTCAACCGTGAGCGGACTCAAATTGAATCCTCCAGTGTAAACATGGATGTCGCGTTTGAACGGTTTTAAAGGGGTTTTTTCAATTCATACCAAAATTAAACCTTTTTACGTGAAATATCGGACCAAAACCATTAATGCCGCAAAGTTATGTACATACAAGGGAGTGAATTGAAAATCTTATTTCAATGTCAACCAATTTTCTACTGAAAGTAAAATATAAGGGGTTAAAGCACGCAGCTATCTTTCTCGCGCATCACTACATTTTTAAACATAGGCACCCTTAAAAACACTGAGTGCTGATATTAGAAAAGTGAGAGACAAATTGTTTATTTAGATAGCAGAAATTTGATCACAGACTGTCATGTATTCCCATAAAACCACCCATGTATTATTTACTCAATCTTAATCAAACTAGTGTTATTATAATTTACGTCAGAGTCCAAAGAAATATCTAAAAACTTGGTGAACAGCCAGGTAATACCAATATTTCTACTTTATTACGATTCAAGTGTTCATTATATTTTTATGAACCCTCTGTTTTATATGAGAAACGTATCATAAACATTTCTGGTAAGTAATAAAACCGAACGAACTAGGGTTCAAATAGCCTCAGCCAATACTTACAAATCAATTTGGGCAGCGGACACACCAGTAAGTAGGTACATATTTATAACTTGTAAGCCAGGACTTGTACAGATATAATAATTTGGTGTTTTCGTGGATAAATGAAAATAATATCCTTTAAGATAAGTTACAGTGATCACATATTTCATATTTTAAACTATCACACACATTGACAGGGATGAATACATAAATACCAATTTATGTATTCATCCCTGTCATTCACAGAACATTAAATATGTATATTGAAGAAGCGTAAGGATTACCTGTCTTTTGCCATTTTCGCTATTAGATTTAATTAAGAAAAGAGTTTACTAATTAGTTCGACAAAGTAATGTGCTTAACATTACTTTGTCGAACAAATTAGTAAGCTCTTCAGTATCAGTTATAACAAGTTACAATTCAAAGTAGACGTATAAAAGTGAAGCTTAACATTGGACAGGCTAACGACGTCCATCTCGAAGTTGCCGACAAGACGCCGAGGTGCTCACTTTACAGCCTCGCCATAAAACTTTCTGAACTGCCCGCCAGCGCAGCGGTCCGCAGAATCATCTAGTTTGAAACAGCTATCTCTTAGGTCATTTGTTGACTTTACTGAACCCATTACTGACCGCGAGGCGCGAGGTGGACATAATATCACTTTTCTATTTGTAATAAATGGATTATTGCTGCACTTGACTGGAAATTAGTCATTTGGAAGCTGAAATACGCTGCTTTATGAGGATTTTTCAGTTTTTGTAAAATTGTACCTAATTGATCTCTCTCGTCTCTCTCGTCTCTATTATTTTTCAGTATTCATATAGGTACATAAGTAGGTACACGTTCAGTCAAGCAGTAAAAGAAACCTTGACCGCTCACTTGTGCATAGAAAAAGAGAAAAAATTATATTATTTTTATTTATATTATTATTTTTTATCCTAAAAAATACTAAATTTTGATAATTCTTTTTTACCCGACTGCACAATGCAAACAAGTAATCGTTTACAATACTAAAATAAAAACCGACTTCAAAATACGCAATTCGTTTAGTTGGATGATATATTTTTCCAGTTATTTTGTCATAAAACCACCCAAAATACTGAACCGATTTTGATAAAAATTCTATGGAACCACCTAGAAACTATACCCTTTCAACAAAAAAAAAACAGGACATTGTGTACTCACTCATCTAGTCAGCCTATGTATAAGTTTGTTCTTTTGTGGTCCGCTAAAGGCTCGTGAAACGATTTTGATAAATGATTAAATGTTAACGCGTTAAATTTGTTTTTATTGCATGTACCTACATACATATATTATTGAGTATCTGTTATATTTTTTTATTATGCAAGAAAAAAACATTGGAGATGTTCAAATCATACACAACATCGTAGAATTTCATAAACATTCCATGACAATAATACTTTTGCTCCCATCGATCGCTACAAAATTAAGAAAAAAAGTAGTTATACGAAATATACTCACAAGAGTAAATAATTATTGTAATTACCAACAATCACGTAAACAAACATAATAATTATCAGTTAATGTAGCGTCAAAAAGCCTCATGATCTTTTACGCTCTGCCTACCCCGTAAGGAATAAGCTGCCAAGTGCGCTTACGCGCAAAGTAGGGTTCCGACCTCCGTAGTTGCACAGTATAATGTGAATTTAAAATGGGGATACTATGAACATACGAGTTAACATAAGTTAGTTTAAATGAAATTTGCACGAAATTTTATTTTTTTTACTTCTTATTGTACATTTTTGAAGATCGACTATTACTCATTAATTTGGAAAACTATCAGTTATTATAGTTTTCCTTTTAATTTCATTATATATGCTACTACCTTAATACTATAACCTTATTGTTTTGCAAAAGAAAACCATTTATTAATTAGGAATCTAAATTGAAAAGTGGTTTTCGCACACCCACTATGTTTTGTTACCCAATACCCCACATGATGGGGTAAATGAGAAAAAATATTTCATCCCCACTTTATGTGTACGAGGAGGTACCCCAATAATTCTTTTTCGCAATTTTATTCTACGACTTTCTTGGCATAAATAATACGCATGTCCGTACCAAATTACAACTTTCTAGTAAGTAAGTACCCACTAATAATCTGTGCGCAAAGCCGCGGACGGACAGACAAACAGACGGACGGACATAGCGAAACTACAAGTGTTCCTTGTTTACTACGGAACCTTAAAATAGGCGTAATTGTATGTATTATTGCAGTGAGTATTAGCAGCCCCGGGTCTACGATTTTTTCGAAACGGGGCAGAAACTTGACGGTGGCGCCCCTCTCTCCAGCGCCTAAAATAACTTACTTAAAAAAAATTAATATAATTATCTACTTGGCGCCTTTTTCTTAAAGGTTAACGGTGAGTCAACCAAGCTTTCGTATTCTAGGCGCTTTGTGGAGCAAGTTATTTTATATTTAATCATATTAATTATGATTTTTGCGCCCCCTGAAAATGCCGCACGGGGCGGCACCGATTGCCCCGCTAGATCCGGGGCTGAGTATTAGTTTCACACTTTGCACGACCATTTCACCTAGAAGAAACCAGAGATTTAAAGACTCCAGACAACGTATTCCACAATTAAGTTTGTACCTATTCTTTTTTCTATGGTTTTTTTCATTCAAAATGATATCACAGCTCTTGAAACAATGAAAATGATAACATTTCAGTAAAGCAATTTTTTATTTAGCTATTAAGTACGTATTTACGAAAAAAAAAGTATATATTATGTATTCTATCAACCATCTAGTTTCCATAGTACAAGCTTTGCTTAGTTTGGGCTAGATGGCGTTGTGTGAAATGTCCTCCAATATTTATTTTATTTATACGATGCTGAAATGTGTTAATTGTACACATTCAACGCCACTCAAGATGCGGACGGACAGGCCACAGAGTTGGAACACATTAAAATGTAACCACTAACCGCCGATATCAGTATTGTGCTGAAACTGGCTCGTCGGTGGAACGGCAGACTGTGGCGCCACTTATGTATTCCTCCTTCCATTGTTGTTGCTAATTCGCTTCCTTGATTAAAACAGGAAAATCTAGCGAATAATTAAAATTATTATCTGTTGTTATTTAATCTGCATCTTGTTTAGAACAGTTGTCTAAACAAAACTATTGTTGGTGAACCAAATGGCTTAGTTTGTGTTTTCCTGTTGCCATTACGTTAATTTTGTATTCTGTTCAGTTGTTGGGGAGATATGAAAAAAAAATGCTAGTAATATTATAATGATGAAAAATTATAATATGCAATGTATAGTTGCATAGGAACCATAATTTGCGCGAGGCACGACACGCATTTGGCTGGTTATTTTATACAACAAAATTAAAAAGAGAGCTATCACGGTTAAGTAGGTTTTACAAGCAAACGAGCTGTACTTAGTTGATCAATAAATCATCATCATCATCTCAGCCATAAGAAGTTTAATTGGAAGTGGCTTGCATCTAGCGGCTTATCGCCACTTGTTTAATATAGATATTTTGTGAATATTAAATGTAAAAAAATATCTTCAACTTCAAAACGTTAAAGAACTTCCCACGCGCTGAAGACATAAAGTTAACATAAATAACTTGGTGCTTATTTCACAGGTTTTATTTCGCTCAAAATTAAACTCGTATATTAAGTCGGGTAAGTGCTAAACCAGCGGCGTTTCCGTTTAAATAACTTCACGATACGGGAAACATTTGCATGTTTCTAACTTATTATAAATATCAATTTACTTTTAAAGTGTAGCGCAGTGATGTGTTATACATAGATAGGCTTTCCCCGGCCAAGCGTATTAAGCCTCAAGTAAGGTAGTTGCCCGATTGGTTATTATCAGTCGTGATACGTTGGGCAACGCTGTTAGACGACTGTTATGACTTGTGAACAGTGACAATGCCATCCTGTGTGCTTAGAAAGTGCAACGCCAAGATACTGAGAACTGAGAACAAGTGCTGAGAACTGAGATTTGCCGCGCTTTAACTTCATATTCAATAAGTGATAACCTATCTGTAGATAAAATGTCATTGGTGGAGCGTCACAAATCTATTTCTTAGCTCCGCATGCTTCATTTTCGACCAGCGTCGGCGTTTTACAGGCAAATTCGTAGAGCACACAAACAACATATTAGTAGGTATTTTCTCCTTGTATTTAGGCGGGAAACTATTGGAAATTATTATTTAATGAAAGCTTTTCTAATATAGATGGCTCAAAATATTGTATCTATATATAGTATATAATATTAAATTCCAAAAATTCTGGAAGCAAGTTATCCTAAGTTGTTTAATGCGAAAACGGTTAAATTTAACGAGCTAGTGCCCTTTTAATACTCTCCCTAGCTATCCACAATATTAAAAATGTAATTCAAGCAAGTCGGTGACTACAAGTACGGAAGTTTTCGTAGTAAACACTTTGTATTGCATGTTCTACACATCACGAGCAGTCTACCACTCAATTAACTATCGAACTGTTTTCTGAGCGGGTAGTGGGTACCGAGCACCGATCAGAGCGGGTAGTGGGTACCGAGCACCGATCAGAGCGGGTAGTGGGTACCGAACACCGATCAATACAGAGATTTTGTTTTTACAGGGCAGAAGTTTGCGCCACACTCCATCGCCTCTCAGTTTGTTTTACTTTTTACAACTTGTTTATTTGTTTTCAACTTTGCAGTCAAGTGCCGTACTTGTGTAATACACTCCAAGATATTAGTAAAACCTATATAGGTACATATAAATACAATAGTCATTTATGTGAACAAGTATCTTTATTAATATATATAAATATATATAATACACGACTGCAGAAAAGCAGTTTTTGCAGTCTAACTCACGATTTCATTACGTTTGATACGCTGTTGAGTGTACGAACACGAGTGTACGAGTTGCGAAAAGTTCGTTGTAAGTCACAAAAAAACTTTTTATTTATTTTTACGAGTTTTGTATTATTATTAAAAAAAATATTAAAAAAAAAATGCCTGTGGCTCTCAGGGACTGAAGACGAATTTAACAAAACCTCGCATATTAAAATCGGTCAAGTCGTTTAGGCTGTAGGTGATCATAATTATATAAACATACATACATACAAACATACACTCGAAAAACATAACCCTCCTTCTTACGCAGTCAGGTAAAAACAAACATACCTATTATCGCAATGTAAAATGAGTACTCGAATTTCGAAATTATGTGAAGTTAGAAACAAAAATAAAACATAATACACGTAGATATTGAATAACTAGCCCAAATCTCTGTATAAGTTATTTACATAGGAGCTTATTTACATTTGCGTTGAAAATAATACTCGGAGTAATAACAGAATACATTGTTTATGCTAAATTATAACATTTTCAAAATTTCTTTATTTTTATACTAAACCCTACTAGTACTGTAAAAATTACAGACGAAACTATAAAACCACCTGCACAGTACAAAAGTTGCAAAATGTAACACAATTTAAAACTTTCCCCTGCTATGTAAAACTCCAGCAATAGATGTGACAAATTTTCGTCCGCTAAATGTGAAATATGCTGGTGCAGCGCTCAAAGTATGCAGCTCGTGTTGCAGAATACAAGCGGTGCCGAATTTAACTAAGTATATCAAGTTAATGTTTATAATAAAGCGTGCTAATGTTGGTAGATAACTAATTACCCGACTGTGTAAGGATGGTAATATTTCGTTTAATTTCAACGAACTTTTTCGTAATAAACAAGTGGTTTTATTAGATTTATCCTAAAGAATGCACATTTATAATCTTTTACAGCGATTCCACGCATACTTTCTCACAAAACAACGTACACTCAACAGCATATGAAGCTTAAAGAAATCGTAAGTTAGACTGCAAAAACTGCTTTTCTGCAGTCGGGTATTTTGTTTTTCTTTTAACATAGATATTTGTTATTATTCAAATATTGTGGGGATCATCATTATGATCTTAGGAACAATAGGCATAAAAGTCCACGCCCAAATACTATGAGGTTGAAAAATATAGGCTGTTTTAATTTATTATTTAAATCAGTCTCAATTGCAGGAGTTCCCAGACTTGTTTTTTTGAACCAGCCAATTATTTAAATGCTGAATTGAAATCTCTGTTAGTAAGTAGGTACTAGATAGATAGATAAAATTATTTGATTTCGCCGTATTGACTATCGGTATGTCGAAGTGCTGAAGTGCTTGTACAACAACGCCACCATGTCAGTCCGAGTACAAGACCAGAACTCAGAGGCAATTTCATTGAAAAGAGGCATGAGGCAGGGAGACGTTGTCTCTCCGAAACTGTTTACCGCCGGTTTGGAAGATGCCTATAAGCTTCTGGAATGGAAAGGGCTCGGCATTAATATTAACGGCGAGTACATCACTCACCTTCAGTTTGCCGATGATATAGTAGTCATGGCAAAGTCGATGGAAGAGCTCAGTACGATGCTCGAAGACCTCAATAGAGTTTCCCAACGGGTGGACCTCAAAATGAACATGGACAAAACGAAGGTTATGTCGAACGCCCATGTAGTGCCCACCCCAATATCTGTGGGGAACTTCACTTTTGAAGTTGTTGACGAATACGTCTACCTAGGACAGACGGTCCGATTAGGCAGGTCCAACTTTACGAGGGAGTTCAATCGTCGTATCCAACTCGGCTGGGCAGCGTTCGGGAAACTTAAAAGCGTCTTCTCGTCCAATATTCCCCAGTCCCTCAAGTCGAAAGTTTACAACCAGTGTGTGTTACCAGTGATGACTTACGGCACTGAAACGTGGTCCCTAACTATGGGCCTTATAAGGAAGCTCAAGGTCACGCAACGAGCTATGGAGAGGGCTATGCTCGGAGTCTCTCTACGAGATCGAATCAGAAATGAAGAGATACGTAGACGTACAAAAGTCACCGATATAGCACAGCGGATTAGCAAGTTGAAGTGGCAGTGGGCAGGGCACATAGCACGTAGAACTGATGGCCGCTGGGGCCGAAAGGTTCTCGAGTGGAGACCACGTACCGGCAAGCGCAGCGTAGGAAGACCAGCCACGAGATGGACAGACGACCTCATACAAGTGGCGGAAAGACGCTGGATGCAAGCCGCTTCCAATCGGTCTTTTTGGAAATCCATGGGGGAGGCCTATGTCCAACAGTGGACTTCTTATGGCTGAGATGATGATGATGATTCGATTTTGGCAGGAACGTGAAAAAGTCGTACTTTGTTTTATTTTTTATAAATTACGATCTTTGAAGTTGTTAAATCGGTTTTTTGTTGTTATTTATTAATCAGTTTGTTATCTTTTTCATGTTATCCTAGTTACATATACTCGTGAAACTGAATAGTATTTTAAATAGAATTTGTTACACTTTTAAAGAGGTTCTCAATTCGACTGTATGTTTTTTTTTTGTATGTTTGTTCAGCGAGCACTTCGCCAATTTTGATGATTTTGATGTTTTTTTTTTTGATTGGTATACACTTCAATTGTGGTCCCATATAAATTTTATTAAAATCGTTTTATCACTTTAGTTTTTATGACAATAACTGGCAAAATATGTCATCCAAGTTTGAAGTTGTTTTTTTTTAATTTCTATTTTAACTATAATTATTACAATTCACTGTAAGTATCCTGTTAATAGTACAATATAAAGAAGGTTACGTTCATCACAAATATGGTATGGTCATATACCTAGCCTGTAGAGTAAATTAATTTACACTAATATGATAAATATAAAATTCTAACGTCCCGTGATACAAAAACTTTCACATAAAAAACCGGTTTGCAAACGAAGTGCGCGTGTCGGCGACATGATGAATCGTGTCCCGCGACAACAACGTCCCTCCGGAACCCTCTCCAGAATCTCTGCCCATCACACGGGGCGCGGGGCGCGGGGCGCGGGGCTCGCACCAGTATATACGTACTCATGCGCAAATGTGCCACTTTGTGTATAGCCACAGAAGACATTAATAGATAGTTATGCTTTATTTACCACCCTACGAGCTTCCAGATAGTTCAATTACAAACCATCACCGCAATTTATGACGATTTGATACAAAAAAATAACAATCGTTAAGCAAAATAATACCTAATCTGTGCTTAGATATTAAATTATATTTATTTAAAAAAAAACTTTTTCGTATTGTCCTCAGCAAACCCTTTAATTTGATGCAAATAATTATCACATACATGTATAAAAATAATAAGTCTTTGATCTTTTCGGATCTGCTGTATTGAATGTAGAATGATGGAAATCAGTTAACCAAGTAAGTGCTTATTTGTACAAACGTATGTTCAAAATTTCAGTTGTTGGGGATAGCTGCTGTACAATTTATTTCAAAGATTTTGACCATATGCATTTGTGGTCAACGTGGATAAGGCAGATTAAATAAACGCTTTGATATGGTATTAAAATTAATATAACTATACAAGTGGAAGTATATTATTCATGTTACCTGCAAAGCTTCACGGAAGCATCCAACACAACCACCACTTAGTATAACTATACAATAAACGATGTTTAAGGGTAACTTAGAGTCAAGCATGTCGTCTGTCTCATGGTATACGTTAGAAACTCATATCAAATGTATATCATAATCAACATAATTATGTACATTCAACAGTATATAGTATTAATATACGGATAGACGGTGCATCTCTTGACACTGACGTATATCTTTTTAACCCCGACCAAAAAAGAGGGGTTTTATTGGTTTGACGTGTGTATCTGTTGTGTGTCTGTATGTAGAATTGTAGCTCTCAAACTGTTGGACCGATTTTAATGTAGTTTTTTCATTTAATAGAGGATTCGAGATTGTTATTAGTTTCATATAAGTACTTAATTGATACGTCCAATACAAAACAAAGTAATATTTACTTACTTCGTTAAATAGTTGGGAAAGTGTGTCAATTTCTACATAAACTCACTAAATATTCATAGCACTATAAAAACATTAAAAAGAAAATAAGACGAAATAGTTTCAATGTCTAAACTGTATTTAAGTCAATAAAAATGTTTTTCTTTGTAGCTTTCCTGCAGTTTCCACAGTCTGCCCGACTTGCTTTTAAAGGGAAAAAATGTGTTGCGAACTTTGCTCTGCTGAAACAACGTTTTGCAATTTCAGATGCAACAAAGGAGAACACACTGATACACTGAGAAGTACTGAATACACTGATTGGAAAAACGTGGAGTATTTCTTATAATATTTTTTTTGCGTTCATCGATATATGATAAATATTAGCATAGTTGTGTTCAAGTTAGAAACGGTCAGAAAAATTACACAAAAAACAAGTTGTGAAATTTCATTTCAGTCCAGATCAAGTTTAGTCACCGTGTGCATACGTTTTCAACGTCTTAGTCTGAGGACTAATCATCATCTCAACCATAAGAAGTGCACTGCTGCACGTAGGCCTCTCCCATGGTCTTCGAAAAAGACCGACAGGAAGCAACTTGCATCCAGCGTCTTCCCGCCACTTGTGTGTTGTGGCCTTCCAACGCTGCGCTTGCCGGGGCGTGGTCTTCACTTGAGAACTTCCCTGCCTACTGCCACTTCAACATGCAAATCCGCTGAGTTATGTCGGTGACTTTCGTACGTCTACGGATCTCTTCCTTCTTAACTCAATGGCTTAATGTGAATCATAAACTATATATTAGTGACTCTCTAGTAGAAAACATATTGCATAGACTCATGACTAATATACTTAACAGATATATTATAATATTCAAATAGTTATATCTACCCTCGCTAGATGGCGCATGCATGTCATTTCGAAACCGCATATACAAATAGCTTTGCTTACACGTCGGTTTTTCATTTGACGTCTCATTAAACACAATTATCTCTGTAGAACTAACATTGTACTCGTAAGTAACCTTTTAAATATTCAAACTTTGCAGAATATTAACTAATTAGGTATCTAACTGACTTTGAAAAAGAAGGAGGTTATCAATTAGGTCTGAATGTTTTTTTTCCTGTTTATTCACCGATTACTCAATCAATTGTGCATTTGATGATTATTTTTGTATTTAGTAGATCATACTTCAGAGGTAGTCCCATGTAAATGTTATCACAATTAATGCAGTACTTTGGTTTTTATAACAAATTAACTATTAATATATCATCCAAGTGCCTGTAGAAAAGTGAACAGCAAGTCGCGTATATTGCATATTTTGAAGTCAGATTTTTAAACTAAAATTATTTTAGGTTGTCATCTCGTATTTAAGGTGGAGATCAACGCGTACAGCTTATCTCTTTCGCGCATCACAACATTTTTTTAACAATAATATAAAATCATTGAGTAGAGATAAAATGAGAAAAAAAGGAGAGAGAAACTTTATTTATTTTAGCTGCGCGCGTTGAGCGCCTTCTTAAGTATACTTTACTTTGTATGAAAGCACTAATAAAAGTGAAATAAGCGAAAGTTTTGTGTCAAAATCGTAGTATCGAAAAATATAGCTCACAGAAGTAATAATTTTAGAATGCTGGTCACCTCTAGCTAAGTGAATCATTTATAAAGGCCTTTTAAGGCCTGTAACGTCACTTAGCCCATCGCTAGATACGACAGGTAAGCAAAATTTGGCACAATTTCACTTCTTAACTTTGTGACAAATACATCTAGGTACTCATTAACTGATGGTTGATAGGACCGAAATGTTCTCGAGTGGAGACCACACACCATGTGTAGCGTAGGATCTCATAGGAAGACCAGACACGAGAAGGTGGATACAACCCGCTGCCAATCGGTCTTTTTAGAAATACATGGGGGAAGCTGTAAATAGGGCGAATTCTGTGGGGGAAGCCTATGTCCAGCAGTGAACTTCTTATGGCTGAGAAGATGATTTGTTTTATTTGAACACTCATATCCATCTCAAAGACAGCATTTACGTGATGGTGATGCACACATTTTGATAAATTTTTGGATTCAACTATAAACGTAATTTTGATTGGAATTATCACTCTAATGTCATTACTCTAAGATCTCTGTCTAACACATGTGATTGTATCATGATATTCATGTGTGTATTTTACTTAGATTTGGTGCTTATTTGAGTCAAGAATATCGATTGCTTAATTATTCTTGCTGAGATTAAGAAAGTTTAAAGTTACATCTCTTATTGATCATCTATTGAAAAAAAATATGTATAAATGTATGTATTCCACATGTTTGCCGTAATCAAAGTTTGTGCTAATCATTTCCTATTGTTAATATAATGTAATACAACCCAATCTATGCCCTCGTACAATCAGTGCAAATCAAGTCGACTCGCAAGTAAATGAATACCGTCTTCCTCCCCCATTTTCAAGCGCAGCGCATCCCCCAAAACGGTGTAGCTTAAAATTAATCCAGTAGCTGCTGTACCTATCTTTTCGTAGTACAAGTGAGAGAGACACAACCGAAGAAATTTGCTTAATCCCATCTTAATTTGAACTCGCAATCTGAAGGATTTGTTTGTCTACGTCAGCCCGCTCCTTGCTTTGTCAGTGTAAAAACGGATTAGGGGATAAAAGGTTTTCCATCGAGAGGAGTCGCTGTGACGGCTCATATTCTAACTCTATTAATGTTGTTAAGAGCCTTTGTGCATGGCATTAATATGGAATGAATAATGGTTTTTTAGTTATTTTTAAACTGATATAATCTTTCTTTTCAATGAGAGTTTGTATGATATTTAGTGATAATTCATTGGTGACAGTTTTTTAAAACTATAATTAGGTATATCAAATCTGGTTTTCCGTACCTGTTAAAAAGTACCAAATTTATAAAAAGTATTTGATTTTTTAAGGAGCAATCTTTAAAGATTCTCCTGTTTACCAAGGAAGATTAATAAAAAATAAAATAAATACAAGCACTGATTTGAGTTATCGGTTATAATACACGTTTTTTCTTCTAGTTAGAAAAAATTATATATATATTAGTTAATTTATTATTATAAGTAACTTTGTGCAGTGATTTACAATGTTATAGTAGGCTACGTTTCTTGGGAAAAAGGGAAAGTTTAAAATGTATATAATTCTCTTCCATGAATTTATAACGAGTTATCGAATTAAAACTATAAATCAGTTGTTATTTTTCATGTTGCAATAAATTTTTATCAAAAACATGTTCGGAAAACTTCTTCTTTTTACGTACTTCTGTTTACCTTCATAGTTTCGTGAGTATTATCTCGTAAAGTTACAATTTTAAGAAATTTTAAATTGCTCTTCTTTGCCATTCCAAACTTGGAAGTTTTGTGCTCAAATTATGTACTTATTTTGTTGAGAAAAACTTACAAGCCACATATCATGATTAATATAAATTCTTTAGTTTTTCTATCTCATACTAGAAAATGAAGTAGGTAATAAACAAAATAGATTATATTTTTCAAGCAACCTTGATGAATCTTGCTACTTATACGAGTTCTAAAATTGTTGCCTATTTCAAAAAGTAAGAGGTTAAGTTCATAGGTTCTCTAAGCTTACTTTTAAATTAATTTTAAGTTCTTTGAATGTAAAGTATTCGCGAAATATTTGTAGCGTTTCACTGGGGTCTTACCACATTTAAATACAAGTAAAAACAAAGCACTGCTAAGCTAAATTCCACTAAGAAATGTTCGCCTTAAAATAAATGTACGTTTTTGACATACAAGAAAACAGCGCAGCAAACCACTCGCAAATGCAATGAACTTTTTGTAGAAATTTCCTCGACAATTTTACCCGAAATATAGAACGAATTAAAATATTTTAATGCACAGACGATATCAATCTTTTATATATTTTAAATACAGGTGTATAGCAATAACTCAAGTGCAATAAAAATGACACTATAGAAGCATCTACCAATCAAATGTGCGCGTGTATTAGCGACATTTTGCATCTATTTAATATCTTTTTACATAATCAATATTTTTTTAAACTTATGTAAAAAACAATAATTTTTATTATTTTGTTTTTCCTGTTATTTTGTGCCTGGTTGTACTGTAAGGTATTACGTATGTAATCAAACTACATAATCTTCTCTGCTCGAACCCACTCGCCCAAAAAGAGAACTGTTTTATACCTCACTGCGGTCCGAATCGACCTATTCCAAAATGATATTGTTCGATTCGCACCGCGGTGCGAAATGACCTATTCAAAAAGAGCTCTTCGGTGATTCGCACCGCGGTTCGAACCACTTGCGGTGCGAAACGCCGAAATACCCATTTAAAATTCATTAGACGTTTAGGTACTTTAACTTTTCTAAATATAAGTATGATATTTTGTATTTTCTTTATCGGTCTTCTGGTATATCGGTCCGGCCTCGAGATGGACAGATGACTTCACGCAAGCGGCAGGAAGACGCTGGATGCAGGTCGCTTTCATCAGCTCTTTTTGGAAATCCGTGGTCTATGGTCTATGTCTAGCAGTGTTTTTCTTGTGGCTAAGATGATGATGATGCCGATCTTGATTTTTACTATAACCCCACCAAATACACACTATCGACAAGTTATGGGTTAGAAACTTAGTATCCGAGTATGGTCTCTACGTTTTATCTTTTGCAAAATAATTTTGATCATTCTCTAATCTTATTTACCTTACTTGCATGTAGTGAGGTGTATTGCATATTTATTTTAATATTTATGTCTTTCCTATTTAATAAATAAGTACTAAAAATAAACAAGAAATGTAAAATAAAATCACAAAACCCATCATTTTGATTGTATGTAATGCTGTGATACTCGGAAAGTGCCAATTGACAATTGACAGCTTTTCAAACTCATGTTATTATAAACTACTAAACGTAGGTTAGATTACCTTATGAGTATATTATATAGCAAGTAAATTGACGCATAAACTCCTTTTTTCGAAGTTGGGTAAAGTAGAATACATTTACCTAGACATTATTCTACAACAAATCCGAGTTATGAATTAGTTTAGGGACCGCGGTTTAGGCTGCTCTGATATTTTATTCAGTAATAAATCAGAACCTTTTATATTTAACCCCCGACACAAAAAGAGGGGTGTTAAAAGTTTGACGTGTGTATCTGTGTGTCTCTCTGTAACATCGTAACTCTCTGATGGATGAACCGAGTTTGATGTTATTTTTTTTGGTTGAAAGAGGTTTCATCGAGAGTTTAACTATGTTTCATCAAAAGCGGTTTAGCTGTTCTTTTTGTCGAGGGTTTTTGAGTTTTCAATACCTATATTTGTAATAATAATAATAAGATGATGTAATGTTTTGGATTTTATTATATTTAAGGTCCTATGTAACAGGGCGAATTCTGTGATATTTAACATGTATAATATGTGTATATGTAGGTTTATTAAGTAATATTGTAAAAATATCAAAGCTTTTCCTATTGCAACCAATATTATTTTATATTATATTATTTTTTAATTAATTATTTTCATATTTGTTTAGAAGATCCATTATTCCCATTGGTAATGTACAATTTATATTCGGAGTTATGAGAATAGATGGATAATAAAAGAGTTCATTCTTCATGACCCCGGATCAATCTCAACCTCTGTCTTCCAATATCGAGGGCGTAGTACCTACAGTATGTCTTTTATAGTCTTATCAAGTAGCGATATGTATGTAGCCGAAATGCAGCGTCTCAAGATTCGGCCCTGATCATTCTGTGCAAATTAAATGTATTGTTAAAAAGTAAGCAATTAATAGAGTAGTAGTTCTATGAGCAGCAGTCCTCGCGACCACAAAGTACTAGTTCTACGAGCAGCAGTCCTCGCGACCACAAAGTACTAGTTCTACGAGCAGCAGTCCTCGCGAGCACAAAGTACTAGTTCTACGAGCAGCAGTCCTCGCGACCACATAGTTCTACGAGCAGCAGTCCTCGCGACCACAAAGTACTAGTTCTACGAGCAGCAGTCCTCGCGAGCACAAAGTACTAGTTCTACGAGCAGCAGTCCTCGCGACCACATAGTTCTACGAGCAGCAGTCCTCGCGACCACAAAGTAGTAGTTCTGCGAGCAGCAGTCCTCGCGACCACAAAGTAGTAGTTCTACGAGCAGCAGTCCTCGCGACCACAAAGTAGTAGTTCTACGAGCAGCAGTCCTCGCGACCACAAAGTACTTGTTCTACGAGCAGCAATCCTCGCGACCACAAAGTAGTAGTTCTGCGAGCAGCAGTCCTCGCGACTACAAAGTAGTAGTTCTACGAGCAGCAGTCCTCGCGAGCACAAAGTACTAGTTCTACGAGCAGTAGTCCTCGCGACCACAAAGTACTAGTGCTACTAGCAGCAGTCCTCGCGACTACAAAGTAGTAGTTCTACGAGCAGCAGTCCTCGCGAGCACAAAGTACTAGTTCTACGAGCAGCAATCCTCGCGAGCACAAAGTACTTGTTCTACGAGCAGCAGTCCTCGCGACCACAAAGTACTAGTTCTACGAGCAGCAGTCCTCGCGAGCACAAAGTACTTGTTCTACGAGCAGTAGTCCTCGCGACCACAAAGTACTAGTGCTACTAGCAGCAGTCCTCGCGACTACAAAGTAGTAGTTCTACGAGCAGCAGTCCTCGCGAGCACAAAGTACTAGTTCTACGAGCAGTAGTCCTCGCGAGCACAAAGTAGTAGTTCTACGAGCAGCAGTCCTCGCGACCACAAAGTAGTAGTTCTACGAGCAGCAGTCCTCGCGAGCACAAAGTAGTAGTTCTACGAGCAGCAGTCCTCGCGACCACAAAGTAGTAGTTCTACGAGCAGCAGTCCTCGTGACCACAAAGTAGTAGTTCTACGAGCAGCAGTCCTCGTGACCACAAAGTAGTAGTTCTACGAGCAGCAGTCCTCGCGAGCACAAAGTAGTAGTTCTACGAGCAGCAGTCCTCGCGACCACAAAGTAGTAGTTCTACGAGCAGCAGTCCTCGCGAGCACAAAGTAGTAGTTCTACGAGCAGCAGTCCTCGCGACCACAAAGTACTAGTGCTACTAGCAGCAGTCCTCGCGAGCACAAAGTAGTAGTTCTACGAGCAGCAGTCCTCGCGACCACAAAGTACTAGTGCTACTAGCAGCAGTCCTCGCGACTACAAAGTAGTAGTTCTACGAGCAGCAATCCTCGCGACCACAAAGTAGTAGTTCTACGAGCAGCAGTCCTCGCGACCACAAAGTAGTAGTTCTACGAGCAGCAGTCCTCGCGAGCACAAAGTAGTAGTTCTACGAGCAGCAGTCCTCGCGACCACAAAGTACTAGTGCTACTAGCAGCAGTCCTCGCGAGCACAAAGTAGTAGTTCTACGAGCAGCAGTCCTCGCGACCACAAAGTACTAGTGCTACTAGCAGCAGTCCTCGCGACTACAAAGTAGTAGTTCTACGAGCAGCAATCCTCGCGACCACAAAGTAGTAGTTCTACGAGCAGCAGTCCTCGCGACCACAAAGTAGTAGTTCTACGAGCAGCAGTCCTCGCGACCACAAAGTACTTGTTCTACGAGCAGCAATCCTCGCGACCACAAAGTAGTAGTTCTGCGAGCAGCAGTCCTCGCGACTACAAAGTAGTAGTTCTACGAGCAGCAGTCCTCGCGAGCACAAAGTACTAGTTCTACGAGCAGTAGTCCTCGCGACCACAAAGTACTAGTGCTACTAGCAGCAGTCCTCGCGACTACAAAGTAGTAGTTCTACGAGCAGCAGTCCTCGCGAGCACAAAGTACTAGTTCTACGAGCAGCAATCCTCGCGAGCACAAAGTACTTGTTCTACGAGCAGCAGTCCTCGCGACCACAAAGTACTAGTTCTACGAGCAGCAGTCCTCGCGAGCACAAAGTACTTGTTCTACGAGCAGTAGTCCTCGCGACCACAAAGTACTAGTGCTACTAGCAGCAGTCCTCGCGACTACAAAGTAGTAGTTCTACGAGCAGCAGTCCTCGCGAGCACAAAGTACTAGTTCTACGAGCAGTAGTCCTCGCGAGCACAAAGTAGTAGTTCTACGAGCAGCAGTCCTCGCGACCACAAAGTAGTAGTTCTACGAGCAGCAGTCCTCGCGAGCACAAAGTAGTAGTTCTACGAGCAGCAGTCCTCGCGACCACAAAGTAGTAGTTCTACGAGCAGCAGTCCTCGTGACCACAAAGTAGTAGTTCTACGAGCAGCAGTCCTCGTGACCACAAAGTAGTAGTTCTACGAGCAGCAGTCCTCGCGAGCACAAAGTAGTAGTTCTACGAGCAGCAGTCCTCGCGACCACAAAGTAGTAGTTCTACGAGCAGCAGTCCTCGCGAGCACAAAGTAGTAGTTCTACGAGCAGCAGTCCTCGCGACCACAAAGTACTAGTGCTACTAGCAGCAGTCCTCGCGACTACAAAGTAGTAGTTCTACGAGCAGCAATCCTCGCGACCACAAAGTAGTAGTTCTACGAGCAGCAGTCCTCGCGACCACAAAGTACTAGTTCTACGAGCAGCAGTCCTCGCGAGCACAAAGTACTTGTTCTACGAGCAGTAGTCCTCGCGACCACAAAGTACTAGTGCTACTAGCAGCAGTCCTCGCGACTACAAAGTAGTAGTTCTACGAGCAGCAGTCCTCGCGACCACAAAGTACTTGTTCTACGAGCAGCAATCCTCGCGAGCACAAAGTACTTGTTCTACGAGCAGTAGTCCTCGCGACCACAAAGTACTAGTGCTACTAGCAGCAGTCCTCGCGACTACAAAGTAGTAGTTCTACGAGCAGCAGTCCTCGCGAGCACAAAGTACTAGTTCTACGAGCAGTAGTCCTCGCGACCACAAAGTACTAGTGCTACTAGCAGCAGTCCTCGCGACTACAAAGTAGTAGTTCTACGAGCAGCAGTCCTCGCGAGCACAAAGTACTAGTTCTACGAGCAGTAGTCCTCGCGACCACAAAGTACTAGTTCTACGAGCAGTAGTCCTCGCGACCACAAAGTACTAGTGCTACTAGCAGCAGTCCTCGCGACTACAAAGTAGTAGTTCTACGAGCAGCAGTCCTCGCGAGCACAAAGTACTTGTTCTACGAGCAGTAGTCCTCGCGACCACAAAGTACTAGTGCTACTAGCAGCAGTCCTCGCGACTACAAAGTAGTAGTTCTACGAGCAGCAGTCCTCGCGAGCACAAAGTACTAGTTCTACGAGCAGTAGTCCTCGCGACCACAAAGTACTAGTTCTACGAGCAGTAGTCCTCGCGACCACAAAGTACTAGTGCTACTAGCAGCAGTCCTCGCGACTACAAAGTAGTAGTTCTACGAGCAGCAGTCCTCGCGAGCACAAAGTACTAGTTCTACGAGCAGTAGTCCTCGCGACCACAAAGTACTAGTGCTACTAGCAGCAGTCCTCGCGACTACAAAGTAGTAGTTCTACGAGCAGCAGTCCTCGCGAGCACAAAGTACTAGTTCTACGAGCAGTAGTCCTCGCGACCACAAAGTACTAGTTCTACGAGCAGTAGTCCTCGCGACCACAAAGTACTAGTGCTACTAGCAGCAGTCCTCGCGACTACAAAGTAGTAGTTCTACGAGCAGCAGTCCTCGCGAGCACAAAGTACTAGTTCTACGAGCAGTAGTCCTCGCGACCACAAAGTACTAGTGCTACTAGCAGCAGTCCTCGCGACTACAAAGTAGTAGTTCTACGAGCAGCAGTCCTCGCGAGCACAAAGTACTTGTTCTACGAGCAGCAGTCCTCGCGAGCACAAAGTACTAGTTCTACGAGCAGTAGTCCTCGCGACCACAAAGTACTAGTTCTACGAGCAGTAGTCCTCGCGACCACAAAGTACTAGTGCTACTAGCAGCAGTCCTCGCGACTACAAAGTAGTAGTTCTACGAGCAGCAGTCCTCGCGAGCACAAAGTACTAGTTCTACGAGCAGTAGTCCTCGCGACCACAAAGTACTAGTTCTACGAGCAGTAGTCCTCGCGACCACAAAGTACTAGTTCTACGAGCAGTAGTCCTCGCGACCACAAAGTACTAGTGCTACTAGCAGCAGTCCTCGCGACTACAAAGTAGTAGTTCTACGAGCAGCAGTCCTCGCGAGCACAAAGTACTTGTTCTACGAGCAGCAGTCCTCGCGAGCACAAAGTACTTGTTCTACGAGCAGCAGTCCTCGCGACCACAAAGTAGTAGTTCTGCGAGCAGCAGTCCTCGCGACCACAAAGTCTGTACTCGTGAGGTCTACCGCTCATATTCGACATCTTGTTCAGAATTTAGTGTCGAATGTTTCTGTCAAATATTATTAAAATCCGCCGTCAAATGACCTCGAAACAGGTATATCAGCAACCGCTTGACCGATTTTACTTATATTTAAAATTCTTAAGGTAAAACAAATTAATTCTTAAGGTTGTCTGGAAGAGATCGCTATTAGCGATAAAGCCGCCTTTTGTTTGTACCTTTCTAATGCTTTAATTATATGTACGTAATGTTATGGTGTCATTAAAGTGTTTTTGTATAGAATCTTGTAAAAAATTAGGTACTAAACATTTCTAGAAAATATTATTAAATAAGTCACTAAACTACACACAATAAACTTTTCCCATTTCTAGGTTAAATACCATATTTATCAAAAATTGCTGACGATTGACAAATTTTATAATATTAAGGAATCTGTGTAGGTACTAAGTTTGTCATAATTGGTTGAGAAAGTATTAGTATTAGTACCTATATACTTCGTATCAACAAACATCCTGACAAAATAAAAAAATTAAATTATTTGACAAAATTAATCTCCACAGACTCCAGGGTCCGTGCCTTATATAAACTAATTTATGTATTTTTAACTACTTTTTTTTTTATTATACAAGAGAATGAATGAAATGTGAATGAAAACCTTGCTAAGTAGTTGTTGCAGAGACCTTCGTTCACTTTGCTCACTTTCTCAATGAAAGAAAAAGTTTCGTCTAGTTGCAATATCTAATTTTTTCTAAAATGCATAATATTTTTCTTATTCTATTTTTAATTTAAATAACACTGTATAGCCATGAACTGAGAGAGTTAGCACTTATTATAAACTAAAATGCTACTTCGCAATACTCATGAATATTGTATTGTTACTCTGTCATTTGAACAATATTGTTTCAAACTACATACATATACACAAGCAAGCAGTCGCTTATGGGCACATACAAAACTTATATTCAAAATGAAAACTATACGATTAACATTCGAAATAAAACAATTTTTCGAGGGGAGTGCTCCACGTACATTTATATAAGTATAAGTAGTCCATATACGTTAATATCTACATACATAAACAGCTATACTTTTTATACTTTTACAGACTCGCACAACCATTGTTACAAAACAACGAATTCGCTTAGTAGCCAGATAATTACATCACCACTCTTTCAATTCCAACAAAAACTTTAGTGCTTATTTGCTAGCTATTGTGATAGACTCGATCTATCTCTCGCAGGCAATTCAAACGTTTCATCTGAGAAATATTCAGACCCGTATGATTTTATATCCTATTTCTTGAGTATACACGTATATTTTCCACATAAAATGTTTTAGGGCTGTCTAGGCATCGATTCCTAAGCCTTGTCGTGACTGTTCATGAAATAAAATTTTACTGCTACGTCCCATTTCTGTACATATACGTGCCGATATCCGTGCTTAGTAAGGGTTAAAGAGCAAGATTCGTTTCCTCTCCTATATGATTATTCTACATTTTTTTGTAATATATTTTTATGACTTTTTTTATGTATAAGTATGTATAGACTTTTTATATTTTTGTTTTGAGTCTAGAGAGTCGGGTACCTTGAACTAATAAAGTCAATCAGTGATAGAATATTGTGTAATATTTTTTGCTATCCAAAGCGGTGCGGGATAATAAAAACGCCTGTAATGAAAAATTGAATAGGTTCGTTTATTTGTTGAAAATGTTCATAAAAAATATTTTCTTGTAGAATTCTTATATAAAAAGCTTTTTAAAAAACATCTTTATGATACGTAGTTAAAATCTTTTAACTTAGGTTTATCTTTAATTATGTCATGCTGTATAGGGAAACTAGCTTAAGCTCGCTGCTTCACCTGGATAAATAATTAAAATAAAATAATATGTATGAACATAAATATTGGATGACATTTTGACATTATCGTCATTTCACACAATATTTACATTATATCTTTTGCCCTGTTTTGCTTTCGGATATTTTTTTTCTGAAATTATTCTCGTGCCTTTAAAAAAAATATAAATTACCCTGCAAATTCCAAGTTCTTATAATGCCAGCTGTCAATCACTCACTGTAGTCTTTTATGTATATATTATCATATATAATATATCTCTTAAACATTATCGTATAAACTCTTAAAAACCTAGGCTCTAAATACTTTTACCACCGATATAACTAATATAACGGACTAATTTTGGTTTTCTTTCTAGATGAAACAAGCGACCGCTGGTGGGGCGAGTCTGCGGTGCCCCCCGCGCCCGCGGTCGCGGCGGTGCCCCCGCAGCGCCCCTCCGTGTCTTCCATCCTGAACATCACCAACATCAACAGGGACGAGCCGTCCGCTGCTCCTCCGAGACACTTCTTTCCTCAAGAAGGTATTACTCTGAAACAAAAGCAAAATAACTATACTTAGTTAAAAAAGACTGGAAAAACGACTTTAAAATGCTCAATTTTATTTTACACACCAAAGTACAGAGACGATTTTGATGAATTTTTTATGGGACCAATCTTGAAATATATTATAAGAAAAATCTTTGAAATCGGTTTATAAATGACGGAGCTATGCGTTAACAAATATAAAATAGTTTTTTTTTTTTCTTAAGGATCTTTTATTTAAATGCTCTAAAAGGAAGAAAATAATTTTGAATGCAATCAAACCCACCATTTTATCAAATTATAAAATTTATATTGATATAAATAAAAGCTTGTCGCGAGATTTCAAACAACATCGTACCTATCTACTAACTAATATTTAATTTCAAAAAAAGACTTAGACGCGTTCTTATCATTTGCTTAGAATTAAAGTTAGTTTGTTCTTTTGAAAAAAAAAATGTTTGTGTTCTCGTTATCTCGTCGTCTCGTTATCTATTTTCCATACCTATAAAATGTAAAAGTCCTGAGTGACTGACTGACATACAACCACAACCTAAACCACTGTTCTTAGAGACATGACATTTGTCGCCTTACATGCGAAGTGTGAGTATTCAACTTTAAGTAGGTACATCGCGGGAAGAACAGTGCTCTGCGATAGTTAACTAGCAGCGTCCCAAGGGTTCACTTGCGTAGTGATAAAAAACTGACAATGGTAAGTAGCCTATGTCCGCTTTCAAGTTCTCAGCTATCTCTGTACCAAGTTTTATAACAAACAGACAGAGTGACAAACAAATTTACTTCCACTATAAAATCTTTTATTTTTATGACAACAATACTTTAATTAATCACTTTCGATTTTTGTACAAGTAATATAATATTTCAAGTTCCGTCCTTTAATCCGTGAAGTAGGCTGTAAGCGATACCTTCGAGGAGAGTCTGGGTCCTCCCACGCTCAATGTAAACTGTGCCGATGTATCATTCTATAAGTGTAATGCGCAGTAAGTACCGCCCCCACCGGCGTACTGTAAGTTATAGCTCTTATAATACAATTACCCATTCCAAAGATCTATTGTAGTGAGTTATAGTCACAGTAAGGATGATAGATACATCGCAAAATAATGCTACATTAGCATTATTTGCGATCCATTTGGATTAGAAATCGTGACTTATACAATACCTATCGTGAAAATAGAAAATTGCCGCTGTGACGCTTCATACATCATTGGATAGATCTTCTCACAGCGCATGCTAATTACTATTTATTTATTTACCATTCCTGGATATATATAACATATTTCTATAATATGATTCGGATTGGAAATAGTTGCTTGTCTGTCTTGAAAAGTAAATTATTGCGCGGTATTGTCACATGAGCGACGAAATGCAGACACCTGGTTTTTAATCGTGAATAAGTGGGTTTCTTCTGGGCAAATACGCTTCATCGTAGATCGGCAGGTTTCAATATCAGGCGAGTTGGTTATCAAACACAAGCCTGTTCTATCAATGGTATAAAAATCACTGACAAGTTTTGATCATTTGAACATGTAAATTGGCTATTGTACCGTCCACCTCACTTCACAGCGGAATATCTTTTCATTTTCCAATACCGACGAAAAGCTTGTTTAGATGACAAAAAACTTCAAATTTTGAGTCGTAAGCCAGACACAGAGACCACTTAGTCTGGCTTACGACTCAAAACATGTTTTTTTTTTTTTGGCATATACTTATATGCCGTAGAATAGTTCTTCCATTCATAACCAATGTCTCTAAAAGAGCAAACTTTTACTATAAATTTAAGAACAAAGCAGAAAAAACTTCTGTTCAACCTGGACACCTATCAAAATAGCCAAAACATGAATATCCCTTACTTGTTGTACTAACATTAGTCTCGACCTCAATCTGTGAACCATCAAACACAAATATAGCTCTCTTCACCTGAAGTACTTCGTACAAAGGTAATTAACGTCAGCAGGAGTAAACTAATAATACTTATCGTAACATCGGTGATGACTTATCTCTGTTTACACAAAGGCTCATTCGTCTAATTATATTTGGGCTAAGTCAAGAGCTTGGTTTGATTAACTTGATATTTGATATTTAGCTAGGGGATTATGAGTACCTAAAATTGTATTATAAATATGATATTGCGTATATTTTACATAATTTATGAGTAAAATCGCGAAAACTTAAGAAAACTTAAGTATGTCATTTGAGAAATTAAAAAATCTAAGCCGTAAAAAATATAGTGAGGGATTTCCATCAGTCTGCACCTGTTACATTAACAGTTGTGTTCATGTTGACGTGGTGTATGATTACCAGCGTGGGGGCGGCTCTCGCGAGCTCGGGTTATGTTAATTACATTGCTGAATTATTATAATTCGTAATTGTTTAGTCTCGTGTATGATTAAACCCTGACCTCGTCTGATATTTTAAGCCAGGCCTTGAACGATATGATGGATTAATGTTTGCCTAATTTTATTGTGAGATGATGTTTCTTTATTCGGCTGTTCAAAATGGAGGGTAATGTTTTTACCGACTTCAAAAAGATGGAGGTTGACAATTAGGCTGTATTTTTTGTTTGTTACCGCATAACTCCGTTATTTCTAAATATATGATTTAGAAACCCAGATTAGTCCCATAGAAATTCAAAAAAACCAGTTCAGTTAAACTTTTAAAACAAAATTGCGCATTGTGAGGTCGATTTTTTTGTGCTTTAAACTATAATTATTCAGATACTCTATGCACTACATTTTCAAGTACTTAAATATTCTGTAAACCGTTACATAATGTTGTAGTAAATTTAATAATAAAAAAAGTAAAATTATCTAATTTATTTATTTCAGAAATACCAACAGCTTACATATTACATGAGACTTAGTAGGTAATCTCTAATATATTATAAGTTTTGATAGGCATACCCTACATCATTCTTTGTTGATAAAACTCAGACTATATTAATTTAAAACGAAAACCTTTAAGATGATAGAACAGTGACATAATCTATTGCTTTTAGTAAAAAAATAAAACCGGACAAGTGCGAGTCAGACTCGCCCACTGAGGGTTCCGTACAAACTAGTAGATAAAATTATTTTTATTTTATTCGAAAATAAGCTTGCGCTTGACAGTCGACTCACCTGGTGTTAAGCGACAGTTACGGTCTACGATGGAGCGCGCTTGCCTAGAAGAAACCTATTCACTCGCGATTTGAAGACACCTAGATTATATCCAGTCGGAAAGACCCATTCAGGAAGCGCATTCCACAGTTTGGCAGTACGTACAATGAAAGTGGAGCCAAAGCGTTTCGTACGTGTTTTCGGAAAATAAAAATAAAAGGGGGAAATCATAATATTTTTTTATATTTTCCTTCTTATACTGAAAAATATAAATCGTAAAAATATTTAAAAATCTGTTTTAACTTATACTAACTAAGCTTTTTCATATGATACCCCACATGATACGGTTAAAGAACTTTAAAATTTGGACCCTCATTCCTTGCGTAAAGACACTATTTTTTGTGATTAAATTAAAAATGTCCAGTTTTCGGAATTTTTCCTATATGTGTACCTATTGTGTTAGCACAATGCTTCTTGCCAAATTTCATAGTTCTAGGTCAACGGGAAGTACCCCATAGGTTTTGATTCCCTAGTGAGTGTCGAAATGTGCGTTTTTTACGATATATTCGGCTGTAACTTTTTTTTACGAAAACTGAGAAATTTTATTTTTCTTTGTACAGCAAGAGACTATGGATCTGCTTATATGGTTTTAATTTAATCACGATACCTTCACGCGTTTCTGAGATAAAGGTCTTGACACCCGGACGGACGGACAGACAGACAGACAGACGGACAACAAAGTGATCCTATAAGGGTTCCGTTTTTTTTCTTTTGAGGTACGGAACCCTAATAATAATAACTTAAACTTGAATGCGTTAAATTTTTCGTGAAATATAATATCGAGATCGTTTAGCAAAACATTCATTTCATTGTATGTACGACATAGTCTTGGCAGAGGAGAATTATATGATAAGTAAGTTAATTTAATAATATGTAATAAAGTATAAATGTAATGGTTTAGTGGAGCGGGATTACCTTCAGGACCCTTATTCCGTGTGACCATCGGCCGCGTTACGTGACATTGACGTGGCTGTGTGAGAATGACCGTTATACTTTAGAGTTTTAAAATCAAAGTGTAATTTTCATTGTAAACGCACCCACGTGATTTTCACGTAACACGGCCGATGGTCATACGGAATCAGGGCCCAGGCGTGGATTACAGTTGAGTTGAATGAGTATTTAAAATGTACGAAATGTTGGTTATAGTATTTTTGTTAAATGTGCTATGTACGCAATATAGTCCATGAAAGGGGAAAAAGTGAATCCCTCTCGTCCTATGGCATTCCCGGTTCAATTATTCCTCCTAGTTAGGAGCCTGAGCCGTCTCATTAGTAATAATATAAAAATCTCTAATTTCGAAATTTTAACAAATTATTTTTGTCCACAGAATCATTCGACATCATGTACGTGTACATAATCGCCGGTGTCTCCGCGGCGCTGCTCCTCTGCATCATCGTCACAATAGTGAGGTGCGTCCTCAACAAGCAGCCCGCCGACCAGCCCAAGGGACCTGACGTCTCCAACACGGAAATACCCAACGGGTTCAACGACAGCATATCCGAGGTAGACAACGACATAAACATAACCAGTTTATCGGGACCCGTCGACTCCGTAGACTCCGGAATCAAACCCGACATGCAGTTCACTAACGCGGCGCTCAGCCCCAAAATCAATAGATACGTCGGCAGACCCGTTCCCAACACCTACCCGCACGTGAGCACCAATATGTACGGGCAAGTGGCGGAGTTCCCCATAGAGATGCCGCTACGGACGATGCCGCACGGTACGCTGGGCCGCGGCGTCGCGGTGAAGACGCTCCCGCGTATGCAGGTGCAAACGGAAACGGACCCTAACACGAGGAGTTTGTATCGGTATTCGAATGCACAGTACTACTTTGGGTGACAGCAAGACAGTGAGTGCGCGGACGTGTCCAGAACTTACTGTTTCTAGTTTGTGTAGCGAAGTGTATAAAATAGTTCGCGTAATAGTGCCGTGGATTCACTGGCAGTATCTTAACTTTGCACTTTCTAACAAAATTCACGTTGTTGTTTTGCGGAAGCGACAAGTTAGGTTATATGACATAATTTAAATAACTCACTCATGTTTATTTTTAAATGTTCAACTATAGTTACAAGTATGTAACGCTTCTCGCAACGCTGAAGCCTCGAAAAGGACCTCAAATTACGATTCAGTTTCTTTGCTCGGCTAAGACAATTATTGAGGCCGGCTTATATGATACACGTTTAACGTTTACCCCGATAACGCACATTTACAACTCCACACTACTCAAGGCGTGTAACGTACAACTTGTTATCGCACGTTTTTACTACTAAAGTAGCCTGGAAGAGATCGCTCCATGCGATAAGGCCGCTTTAGTACTGTCGTGTAAGTTTATTGTTTATTTTAAGTTTTTACTTTATAGATGTACAGTAAAGTTATATTCTTTTCTTCTTTTATGAGTGCGTACGTTCTACACTTCTTGATCGCTTCTCATGAACAATATAGGTTAGTGACGATACTATCAGCGTGCAAAGCTAAGATACTGCTCGTATAGAGTATAGTGCGGTTGAAGTTTGTAATGTCCTACTTTTAAATACGGAAACTGTGATATTAATTGAAACTTTCCTATTGTACTGCGGCTTTCCAATTGTAGACACAGAAACTGTTGCCGGTGCGAATTCAAGGATGGAAGTTCCAAACTTGCCCACTTCGTTACATTTTGACACCGCAATAAAACAATGTAGGCAACTTACTATGTTAACTTCGCGAGCTTGTGTCAAAGTTGGCGTCACTTTCCTGATAAAGTTATGTCACACAAACGGCGAAAGTGCAGCCCAAAGTGAATTTATAGTACATTGTTTGACATAACCTCTGCTAGTGGAGATTACTTAGTCAACAAGTTTCAGTGTTTTGTTTATTCTGTATCAATTTGTTTTTATTGTACGAGTGAATACTAGTTTCTATAGTTTTCACTTATTGTTATTTTGGCAAAGTAATTCAAGTAGGTACTACATCATTTTCAATAGTGATTATTGCTAAAGTTTTTGCTGAATATCGCAATAAAATTGTTTATCTTTCAATGTTATTTGGGTGCCTACCATTGGTCGCACCATTTATACCAACCAGTGGCAAAGTCTATTATTACTTGGGGACTCACCGATTAATAGAGGACGAAACCTCTGAGCACTCTGTGAATCATCAGGCTATTTCAATAAACTGACTTAAGCCAGTAATAGGCGCAAGCTACAAGTGAGTATATAGGTGAGCGATGAACGGTGAGCCCACAAGAAGCCATCCTATTAATGTATATATAATTATATTTATATCAACGCATTGTACGGAATAGAGAATGATAGCTATAATAATAATATTGTTGTAAGTTTTTGTGTCTAGAAGTTTGGAAAATAACGTCTAAGAGAGTTGACATGTTGTAATAATGTTTATGATTGTTTGAAACTTCGAGTTATAGTTGACAATTAATTTTATGTAACAATACTCTATTTACATTAGCTAACTGATTTGATTTCTATAAAATAATTGTTTTAAATATATTTGACGTGGGAAAATGTTGTAAATACTGTGTCCAAAGATTTTACAAGTGTAACGTTAATAAGTCTTGACAAAATAGGTTTATAAAGTTTTCAAACCAAATTGTGGGTTGTTGAAACTGCTACGGGCGTAGCTGGAGCCTCTACGGCGTAGGTGATGGATACGATTTTGTAGGCCTTTGCTACACGACATCGAATGTATATAGCGCTCACCTTAGTAGGTTCTTACGATGGCGGAGTGTTTGTGGGAGGGGGGTGTTTTATTAACATTTCACCCCTCTCGCACGTTTTTACTACCGCTAGAACCATCTCAGTTAAACGCTTTTTAAGCTGTGCTGGGAGATTTTAAGTTCGAATTTTTAGTATTTTATTTTAAGTAAACTATTACATATTACTAATTTATTGTGTTATTACTTCAATAAACGATAAATTTCTTTTTTATAAAATTTACCTTAAACCTAAATAGTTTCTTTCTTTATTTTATTGTGTGAAATTTACTTTAAATGAATTTGATCGTATCGCTCCACAAAAAAAATCTTTTAAGAACCTCTCAGTGTCAATATTTTCTCTAAAAATTTATATTTACTGTATTAGACCTACATATATTGTACTGAACTAGAGAAAATAAATGAGCGAGTCAATCTGAATAATTTCGTTTCTCTCATAAATAAGCCGAAATAAATGGCTCCGGCCGCATAACAACAACCACTTTGAATACGTTGTTTAAGTCGGTGAGTGCGTGAGGAATGTGTTACAACAGTAGTGCCTACGAGTGTAGTGAATCCTAGGTTGAATCTGGACGAGTGAGGTTATATTTTCGATACGACTGACTTAAGCCTATCCAGGGTTTTTGTTCTCTATGACTATTTGGAACGTTAAGACTGTTAAAATTAATGTTGAACATTTGAAGCTCTCAGGCGATGGTATCTCTCGAAGGATATTAGTAATTATTTATCTGCAGATTTTTTTTAATTGTGCTCTTCCTCTAAACATTATTCGACGTCAATTTTTTTTGTATTTTTTTTTCTACATGAGTTTTTGTGTAATGTTTAGGGGTCGAAGAAATCTTACTCTTCTTGTATATGTGTTTTTCATTGTCGTCATAATCTTCTCAACTTAAATCAAATATTCAATATTTATTTTACGCATTAAATTACAAATTCTTATAGAAAATGGAAACCTAGAACACTTGTTAATATTTTAACTGTAAAGTGAACTGTGTACAGATATTTTTTTTATGTCGTACATCGATTTAATAATAAAGTACTTGCACAGGAATGTTGGTTTCATTTTCGTGATAAGGAAAGCTGCCACTGCGCATATATTATTCACTAGCTCATTTCTCCGACTACGTCCGAGCTCCTAATTTGCCCGCATTTTACCACCTTCGTGTTTCCTGCTTCCTGGGTAACTGGCACGGAACTAGATGAGATCTACATTTTGGCTGAAATATCTCGTATCTTAGTAAAGTAGCAAAGTATAGTACAGACTATATTCCAAAATTGAAGCTGATATTAAGGTAAGATTGGTATTTATTTTATTCTTCGTTTATAAAATGCTAATGTGATGAAAAAATACCACGAAAAATAACTGATACATTTTTACCTGTTCCGTTATTTCTTTAATTTGCTTCTTTTCAATCATAGAAAATAACGAGTATAAGTTTAGAAAACTCTAAAATGCCCAACAAATAAAAACGGCTGAACAGATTTCGATGGAAAATAGCTAAGGACACTCGAAAAAATCCTCTTTCAAATGAAAAAAAATAAACTAAGTCAAAATCAGTCCATCCGTTTGAGAGCTACGATGCCACAGACTTCAAACGACACGTCAAACTTATAATGTTCCACTTTTTGGGTCGGGAGTTAAAAAATAAATCTATCTTTTAGTACATTAGAAAGAACAAGCTGCGTCATAGTACCGTGCTTTTGTGGGTTTTGTTTGCATTAAAACAATTACAAATGCTCCGTTTTTAAATTCCGCAACAAAATGAAAAAGTCATTTAATCCAGCGAATAAACCATAGTACAAAATATAAATTAAAACTGGCGACAAATTTATACAAAACTGCAAAAATAAAGCTCATAGAGTGCTTTGTTCTTGACACAAGAGAGGAGAACGGAAGTAAAACATTTCAGAATTTTAAGCTCAGTTTACACTCATAAATCAGAAGAAAAAGTACCCTATCTTGATTTATTGTTCCGCAACTCTCGGGGAAAATTTAATGTACTGAACAATGTGGTAACCTTCTTTGTGACATGTTATCTTACGAGAGGTGAATCCAACTAGCAGCATGGTTGACTTCAAACCATCTTAATATTTATCAAAATCAGGTAAAGTGTTTCAGGATGTTTTCTTTGTTTTCATATACCATTGGCGTTTATGTGGGCAATAACTGACCCTCCATCACTGCAAGCTAATATTTTGTATATATTGAGATCCTCTAATCACCGACAAATGTTCGTCAGGCGGCTCTTAACGTCACGGTCTTTGATGTTCTGCCTACTCTGTAAAGGAAAATAGACGTGGCTTTGTGTATGTACATCCACCTTCATAAGTATTTAGTTTTCGTAGTATATTTCAACACTACATAAATGATAAGATTGTCGCCGAGGGTGTTTTCTGTTTTTTTAATCGACTAAATAAAAAGGCGATTATTTTTCTTGTCAACTTGTTCTCTGTGGAATGCGCCCGATGCGTCTCATTTGAAGCGTGGTGACTATTAGAAGGGAAGATATACAAAATGTTGGCTTGCAGTGACAGGGGGTCCATCCATCGCCTACATTATCGCTAATGATCCTCAATTCCCTTAAATGACTGTGACAGCAAGCCCGGGAAGAGAACCAGCTGGTATATTGCTGGCTGTATTTTTCTTCTTCTTCCAGTCCATGGATAGAAGATAGAAAATGGAGGAATCTGAACAACTTATAAGTGTTTAATTTACATTTTATATTGAACATGACAAACTTCTTTATTTGTAAAAATATTTTCATAATATTTTTTACTGGACAGATCTACCGACAGTTTCGAAGCTTATTTTAAATTCTTGTCCAAATACAGTTAGGTATGTTTCTTTCATATTAACCAAATCGGCTAAGACGAACGAGACAAACTTTTCTTTTTACCCGAGATTTCAGAACATTTTGTCTCGACAACCTCTGGAACGATTTTTCTCATATTCGAATCGATTTTTTCCATTTTTTAGGGTTCCGTGCCTCAAAAGAAAAAAACGGAACCCTTATAGGATCACTTTGTTGTCTGTCTGTCTGTCTGTCTATCCGTCTGTCCGGGTGTCAAGATCTTTATCTCGGGAACGCGTGAAGGTATCGCGTTGAAATTAAAACCATATACGCAAATGCATAGTATCTTACTACAGAAAGAAAAATCAAATTTCTCAGTTTTCATAAACAAAGTTACAGCCGAATATGTCGTAAAAAATGCACATTTCGACACTCACAAGGGAATCAAAACCTATGGGGTACTTCCCGTTGACCTAGAACTATGAAATTTGCCAAGAAGCATTGTGTTTTTCCTATATGTGTAGAGTACACATATAGGAAAAATCCGAAAACTGGACATTTTTAATTTTATCACAAAAAAAATGTGTCTTTACGCAAAGAATGAGGGTCCAAATTTTAAAGTTCTTTAACCGTATCATGTGGGGTATCATATGAAAGAGTTTTATTAGCATAAGTTAAAACAGGTTTTTTAATATTTTTACGATGTATATTTTTCGGTATAAGAAGGAAAATATGAAAAAAAATACAATGTCCCCCTTTTATCTACTAGTTTGTACGGAACCCTCGGTGGGCCAGTCTGACTCGCACTTGTCCGGTTTTTTTTTTATCGAAATTGAGTACCAGTTCTAGTAAATTAATCAAAATCGATCTGTCGGCCATTAAATAGTGCCACAGCAAACTTCCCCTTATTGAGGGAAAATACAAAAAAAAAAAAACTATAAATCGTAACACCTGTTACCTTCTTTCTTTTTTCTTCAAGATTGGTTGAAATGAAAAATACGACTTGTACGCGAATAATAACAAACATCAGGACATAAAAAAATGCCTGATCATTGTTCACTTCACATACTCGGCCATTAAAAAAATACCTACACATAAAATTTATGTATACACTTTATGTAAATTAAATAATTGTAGTCTATTTTCATAAAGTATCATATAAAAAATTAATTGTAATTAAAAGCGTGAAAACCAAACGAGCAAAAAAATACAAATAGGCGTGAGCAATTTTATTATTGGTACAAAATGTTTATATTTCATTAAGCCGCCGCCGCCGTCCCGCGTCCCGCGTCCCGCGCTCGCAGTGTTTTGAATAATGCAAAAACAAGGAAAATTAAATTTATGCAGATATGAGAATAAGAATGCTTCTATTATGTGACTCCGTGTTAAAATGGAAAAACTTGAGTCGCGGTTTTACGAGCTTTTTACATATTATTTACCTTCACAAGTATGTGTACCTATAACTTTTTATATATTATTTACCTTCACAAGTATGTGTACCTATAACTTTTTACATATTATTTACCTTCACAGTTATGTGTTCCTATAACTTTTTCATGTAGATCGCTTGTAAATATTATTTTTATATTATACTAAATTTATTAAGTTCACATTAAAGTTCTCTATAAATATTTCGGATTAAATGAAATTCTTAGTAATAAAAGTTAAGAATATCAAATTTCAAAAACTTAAATCTAACTTATATAGGTCCGTTTCGAGGTCTTCAATCTGGTACTCTTGCCTACTTCGACTCTTCGAGCTCTTGCACTAGAATCGCAATTCGAATTTCAAGAGTTTCTCGAAGAGTCTAGACGTCCTGAGGATGCCTCGTGAAGAGGTGAAACACGTGTCGACAAGAGTACCAGCTTGAAGACACCGAGGCAGAAGAGTACCAGCTTGAAGGCACCGAGGCAGAAGAGTACCAGCTTGAAGACATCGAGGCAGAAGAGTACCAGCTTGAAGACTTCGAAGTAGGCAAGAGTACCATTTAAGTTTTTGAATATGAATTTCCGCAAATTAACGCCTGAATCAATAAAATTTTGTAATATTTATGGATATATAATTATATAAATTTTCTAATTTCTAATATATATACCTATATCTAAAATTTATGGATACATAAACGGTATTTTCCGCGACGCAAAAAGGGGGTGTTATAAGTTCGACAAATATGTCTGTTTAAATTTATCTCCAGTGCATCTGTGCCGCAGTAGCTGCTAAACGAATCAACCGATTTTGATTTTAGTTTTATCTTCGTATTTGAAAGGTGACTTTATTCAGAGTTTTCTTATGTATAATATAATTTTAAAAATAGTTAAGAGCGTTTCGGACCCCGCGCAGTCTAGGGTTCCGTTCTTATACTTCTCAATAATTGGTCTTAGAAGAAAGCTTTTGATTTGATATTTATTTATTTAAGTATACAAAACAGAACATAGCCTAACATAATATAAGATAACATGTGACAATCGATCAGAACCAGACTATACTCCAAAGCATGTATACATCATTTGAGCAAACACATTTTAGGTATTATATTGAAACAAAGGGGAAAACAGAGAAATAGAGGCTATGCATATTTTGTAAGTTTACATAGGTGAATATGTGTAAGCAAATCTAAATTTTATTCATTTTGCAATTGATTTTATTTTACAATCTATTTTATGGATTGGTATAGAGGATATCCTTCACTGATTTAGCATAAAATGAGAGCTTAGGAGTAAAAATATCAATGTCTATGATATTATTATGAACGTACGAATTAACTTATTGTTTAGTTTTAAAAGAAATTTTCTCAAAATGCGATTTCTTACTTTTAAGTAAGTACCTTTTAAGTTGATCGACTTTTTCATGTCGATCGACTTTTCTACTTAGTCATGATAGTTTTCCTTCTAATTTCATTGTACATGCTCTTATTTTGACTATTTTTGATTACTACGAATTTGGGTTTCACATAGCTTAAACGTAAAGGTTTTTTGAAGACTAGAAACCCTAAAAATCTTGTACAGATCATATTTTACAATCTACGTTAAAAGAAACTTGCAAGAAAATGGAAAATTGATGATTATCTATTTGCAAAACGATATTTACGACGATTTGTAAACTCGTAGTCTTTAGTCTGCCAATGGATGGACATAGAGTATCATAACTAGGTACGCTTAAATATTGGGAGTTCAAATCACCTTAAACATTTCACAAGATAAAAATCTGAATAGTGATATTCAAAACAGAATTATCTGATTTCCCCAGCGCGCCACTTGGCCAGATCTTCAGATCTTAACAACTCAACTCCCAACTAAGGATATTTTTATCTTCGGCCCTATTTGGACATGTGCCTTTCCCATTGAGCGCTACATAGTCCAATCTTTAGCCAGCCACTACCTTACGTAACTACATAATATTGTCGCTCCTAGTCCAACACCAAGTCATACACGCGATATCTACTCTAAGGCATGTTCATTGTTCACCCGTAGGCTATCGGTTCTATGATTAGATAATTAATCGACGTACTACATTTCAGCCTGTAGTTAATACATAGCCTAATACGCCGTAATATGTTGTTTTACTTTGTTCCGGATACAATCCCTCAGAAAAACGCCAAACATAGCTTGCGCCATAGCTCGCTGAGCGAGTTTGTACAAGTTTTAGTCGTAGTCAAGATCTTATATTTTTTAACAAATGTATAACCTATATGATTGGTTCATTGCTTATTTGCTTTTGGTGGCTACATTTGGTTGGAAATACTAATAAAAATATATTTTCAAAATAATATGAGTAACTTTGAACTTGCATAAAATTCTAAGCATGGCAGTAATTTTTACTAAAAAACATTACAGAGTTAAATATTTAATAAAGATATTGATATTAAAAATAGATTACCAATTTTGAATAGAGGTAAAAAAAAGTAAAAAAGGCAAACTCTACCAACAATCCAATCGCATATTTAATGGAGAATTAGGAAAAATTAATAGCTATCCCAAAAATTCAATACGATGAAATTCAAATCTCAGTTTAAACTTTCTAATTTAACAAAATTAAAAATGTATAATCATTTTATTAAGTTTCGTAAAAGCAATTACTATTCATATTACTGACAGCGAACCCTTAAAGCGCGTCCTAACTAAAGTCCACAAAAGGAAGGTAAACCGAAATGACCTCCCCAAGCAACGGACACAATACACGGTCAAGCAAACAAAATTAAACCCTCCCATAATTTTGAATGCGTACTAATAATCGTCCACTATCGAGATTCTATGTGGTTCCCGCGCTCAGGTAAATGTTCCCATCCCTTCTTACAGGAAGGGCTTGCCAATAAAATTCATTAAATTGCGGCCTGCGTGGGAAGGCAGGTATTTTTGATATCAGCGTACCACATACTGGAATACTTGGACGTATTTGTCATGCCCTTATTATAATTTTTAGCGATTGGAAGAAACCTTTTTAGGGTTCCGTACCCAAAGGGTAAAAACGGGACCCTATTACTAAGACTTCGCTGTCTGTCTGTCTGTCTGTCTGTCTGTCTGTCTGTCTGTCTGTCTCCAGGCTGTATCTCATAAACCGTGATAGCTAGAAAGCTGAAATTTTCACAAATGATGTATTTCCGTTGCCGCTATAACAACAAATACTAAAAATTAAAAAAAAAATATTAAGGGGGGTCCCCATACAATTAACGTGTTTTTTTCGTATTTTTTTGCTCAATATTAAAAACGGTAACAGGTAGACGCTTCAAATTTTCACAGAATATTTACTTGTATATTACCTTTTAAAATAAATAATTAAATAACAATAAAGTAAATAAATATTAAAGGGGGGCTCCCATACAACAAACGTAATTTTTAAGCAATTTTTACTCGATCTTAATTAACAGGTAGAAACTTGAATATTTGTAAGTAAATATTTAGAAATATATTAACTATAAAAATAAATACCTAATCTAATACATAAAAACTCACAAAATGAAAATAATCCGTACATCTAAACGCGGTGCGAGCGCCGCGCCGCGGTGTGGTGGTGGCGCGAGCGCGAGGCGGTTGCTAAGCAACGGCCGCGCGGGTATCGGGGGAGGTAACATCACGAAGCGAGCCATAGCCGCGCGCATTCGCGCGAGCGTCGTCATGCTGCCCGGATGTGTATCGAAAACCTACCTATAAGTTTGCAATTTACGACTTGGAATTTCGTTGATTTCTCGTTATTTTATAAACAGAACTAAACTTTGTAGTATTATAGATGATAGTACGGAACCCTTCGTGCGCGAGTCCGACTCGTACTTGGCCGATTATTTTTTATTTACTTGGAGAATTCTCCTCGCCTTTAGAAGTGAGCCTAGGACGCCGATCACAATATCAGACTTCCAAATTTAATCAAAATTAATGCATCTGTAGTAAGTTATAACTATGCTTTTAAGGTATTCAATTATCTAATTACAATTTAATTTTTTATATAATTAATATTACTTTTATGCCATTTTTATGTATGCTTCATTATTTATATAATTTCTTAATTTTTTATTTATGTAAACGAAAAATATTTTAAGTTTTTTTTTATATTTTTTATATGTATACCTGATTATTATATTTTTGTTATTTAATTGAAATCCTTTTAGTTAATTTATTTGGACATTGTTATATTACTCTGAATTCACATACAAAATTTGAAACTTTTTTGTATAATTGTGTAAATGATATCATTGGCACTATTCGTGTAAAATGCATACGGTGCTCATTAAAATTAAATTAAATTTAAATTAAACAGACAGTGAGATTAAAAAAATGTCCCCATAGTCATGAGCCATCTTCACGGCAAAACACAAGCACCCATTTAAATGAAAAGCAAATAAATAAAAATATACGAGTGAAGCAAGTGAAATAAGGATTCAAAAATTAAAAACAAAATATTATTAAAAACCCGATACACACCTACTGTTGGGTGTATGTATTATATTCCGTACATAACATCTTATTATGGTTTAAAATGGTTTGAAACAATGGGTAAAACCGCATTTCAAGTAGTAAAGTGAGCACCGATGGTCTGCCTTGCCAGCTCGATCCCGCTTGACCGGCCCAGGTGGGTCGCAATATGGCGGAGTCCCGCATCCTTAATGTCGGTATCACACAGTGGGCGGCACATTTTTCTCGCGTTATGAGCGTCTTTTTTTATGGAAATAGCTGATAGCCTTTGTATACAAAATGCGGGCCCGAAAGCCAGGGAGTTTATCGCCGCTGGTATTAATATTAGTGAAAATCGCCGGTAAATTCACTTTGTTATTAGGATCACTCAGGAGAATGAAACGTTTCAAATTAACAATGTGGACTCTTTACGACTATTTGCTTTTAATTTTTTCGGGTAAATGTTAACGATTGCGTATTTTTTTACCGACTTCGAAAAAGGAGGAGGTTATCAATTCGTACCGTATATTTTTTTTATGTATTCACACGAATTTCTCGCTCATTCTTGAACCAATTTTTGTGTTTCGTGAATTGGCGTATAGAGAAAGCTCCCAAGTTGGTCCCATAATTAGAAACATTGCTTTATTACTTTTTGAATAATCTCTAAAAGTAAAAATATTTACATTGGATTCCTGAGTGAGTGCGTCAGATTATAGAATCGCAGAGTTCCACTGACACGTTTTTCTTTACAAAAGTGTCAAATGTTGAGGTTTTTCGTATAAACATCTGCACATTTTCTAATCTGCGACGACGAAGCATTTGACATTCAATGACAAATGTCATTCTTGAAAAGAAACGAGCGGGTAAAGAGAGGTCTCTTTGAAAAGTTTACAATCGTAAGGGACTTATTGAGCTTTAAAAGTAAAACCTACTTACACCTCATCCATGTGTATAAGGAGAAAATAGAGTTACTTCAACGCTTGAGCGCCTTGTTTAATTATTATCATTACTAATATTACAAGTACACGAAATAACGTACTTCGAAGGCGGCTGTTTCAGTTTTTTAAACTATAACATTATTCTAGATACGGAGCATACGAGTAGTATACGGAGTAGTTTAACAAATAATGAATATTTAGTGTACCTACCGAGGTTACACCTGCGCGTTACAGAATAAGAACCACGTAATTTCTGGGAAAGTAGCGACGCAGCAAGACGATCCAATCGGAAACCTGATAATAATGCTCACTAATAGTACATTATGATACAAGTGTGCTAAGTTGGTCATTACAGTCGATGCGGAATTGCAGCCCGAGTCGAAGGCGAGGACGTAATAGAGCCGAGTGTAATGACCATAATGCACACGCGTTTCATACGACGTTTTTCAACACACTTGCGAGGAAAAAACACCCGTTTAAAACTGAAATATTTAACAATACATATATATAAATATTTAACTGAAATATTTTACAATTAATGAAATGATACGCCGTGGGGTTTGAGGGCATTTGTACAGTTTGTGTTATGGTGTTATTAACAACTTCATTATTCGAATCTTGAGTAATTTATTCACAAAAATGTAGCTTATTTTATATTTAAGTAAAAAATCTTTGTTGAAATAAAAAAAAAAACTGTAAAGTAAAGACACTAGTACATAATAGTAAAGTCAAAAGCACGCGTGTTTTTAGGATACTTTTCGGCCATAAAAACGGTTGAATAACGGCCACTTTACGAACAAGTGTGTTGAAAAGAATATTTTATGCATATTTCATCAAAATCTATTAGGCTTTAACTACAGATTGTTTAAGCCAACATCTCTGACGTAGGTACATAGGTCCATTCATCCATAGATGAATTCTTGCATGTGCACTTGCCTTAAAGAAAACAGTTGACCATAGTTGATCCAAGGGGCATAAATAAAGCTCAAAGTTTAAAATAATCTAATATTATTACTGAGCTGATTTAAAACAAATATTATCAGAACCTTTCGATTAGAAGATAGCCGGTGACATTTAGTACCGTTTTGATATACATATCTACATGGTTGTTATAGTATCCGGTACTAAGCTGAAAGGAGGTAATTGTACTTTTTTATTAATGGATAAATGTCCACCAATAAAATGTGTAAAAATGTATACAGCACTATAACTATCTAGCCGCAAACTAAGCAAAGCTTATACTACGGGAACTAAAGTACGGACGCCGAGCAGGAAGAATTTCGTACATTGACCTATGATTATCTATCTCTGTCACTCCCGCGTGATTGTATTGCTTTAGCGCTCGCACGGATGCAACGACCGGCATTTGTGCGAGCGCGATAGCAATATAATCACGCGGGAGTGTCAGAGGTAGGTAATCATAGGTCAAAGACAAATCAAGGTAATCAAGGACGAAATTCTTCCTGCTCGGCGTTAGCTTTTATTTTTAACCCTTATATATTTTTTGCACGAAAAGCTGTTTTTATGCGATTTTATATTCCAAAAATAAATCAATTTACCATATTATTTAAACACTCGAACAGAATGAGTAACGGTCTACGAAACTAGCACACTTACTCGTACCTACAACAATCTGCAACGTTTTTTAATTCCCAGCGAACCCTTCTTAAACGTGTCTTGAGAGTGAATGGCGTGTATTCATGAGGAGAGGTCCTGGCGACCTCAACGACTGGATTCGGCTGTAAGGGTCTAGCACAATTTAAATGTTTATAGCTGAGGACGCGAGTCATTCCAGCTGAATAAAGTGGTTACGTTCCGTGTATATTTTATGTTTTATGCCAGTTTGAATTTAAATATCCGTTCTTTCTGTTTGTATGAATATTTTAGGCTCAAAATGGTTACGGTGTCGTTTACAGTTCTGCTTCTAAACCTAGAATATCTTCACCTTTTTTTTCACTCTACATACAAAAGCCTTTAGTACTTTTACGTGCGTTTTTTAGTCATGAGAAAGGAATTTCGACAAAAGCTATGAAAAGTATTTGTCTACTCCAATGTTGAAATATTTTAATTATATTCATAGCAGCTGCTTAAATTAAGTTCTATTAACATCTCTTTCTTTTAGTGCCACTGCTGACGTACATAGTCAGTCAGCAGCTCACATACTACCCAGTATCAAGCGTAACGAAATTGTACATAAGTTAGACTACAAGAACCTCTTTGCTGCAGTCGTGTATTTTCTTTTTCTTTTATTATAGATAGATACAGTCAACGTAGTTAAGTTTGTAACGTAACCTTTCTAAAGAAGGTTACGTTACAAACTTAACTTTTCCCAACAGATTAGTAGTCAAATTACTCGATTAATTATTTTGTCGATTTGACTACTAATCTCTTGAGAAAATAATCGAGAACCTTCTAAAAAGGCCACGTACAATGTTTGCCGCAGAATGAAAATTACCCACGTTGTCAGTACTTGTGCTATTCACTACTTTAATTGCTTTGTTCATCGTTTAGTTCGTAATTCCGCGAATCAGACAAGCTTCTGAATAAAACTATTACAACGAAGTTGAGCGATGTTTCTTTTAACTGGTTTAAGAGCTCTGTGAATCCCATCTACTTAGTTTTGCAACAATAGTAGAGCAGCACTGCAACAGCTCCGGACTGTGATGTTGGCAGAATGCCTGACTTGGTCGAGGTTCTTCTCAGCTCTTTTGTTATGCATATACAATTTTATTTTGATACCTAACAAATAAAATTTAAGTGAAGATTATTGTTAAATTTGAATTCAAGTGCGCTAAGTATAAGTTTAGAAAACTCGAAAACCTCCGACAAATAAAAACGGCTGAACCGATTTTGATGAAACATAGCTAAGAACATTCTCGATTACTTAAGTCTTCTTTCAAACAAAAAAACTAGATCAAAATCGTTCATTCATTTGAGAGTTACGTTGCCACACATATACACACAGATATACAGATGTACAAATAAATACACAGATACACATGTCAAACTAATAACACCCCATTTTTCGGCTTCTTGCTAATTACTAACTACGTCTACGTCACTAAATTACTAATAGTAATGATAATTAATCATAACATGAACTACTTTTGATAGATTACATGAATTTCACTTAAGTATTACAGCTTGCTCGTATTTGCAATTAAAAAGTTTACAGTTTTAAGTGAGTTATATTAAAAATATTACTAATTAAAATAATAATCTATCTAAGGAGATAAGTAACACTACTTATAGAGACAGTTGGAAATTCGCACTATTTTTCCACGAAATATAAGTCGCTGGGTGGAAATTGCAATTTTAACTTTACGAGGAGATTTTTTACGTAAATCAAATAGGAAAATGTAATTTAGATGGCTGGTAAGTTCGCCGATCTTATGAAAATTATTTATACGTTACTTCCATAATTTTTATCGTTGTAGTTAGTGTACCTAGAAGATAAATTATTCGACTGCACATGAAGGACGGTTACATTTTTCGGGTATATATATATAACCGATTTCGATGAGCAAGGTGTCGTTCTTAACTTCCCGATAATAAGTATCATCATCTAAACTTTTTTCTATATAATAAGAAGGATGGCACGGTCGACGCCTATCGGGTATGCCACCTGCCACCCACCCTCCTGGAATGTCATTCTGACACATAATTTCCATTTTCGTATCTTTCCAATGGTATTTCCAGGCACAACCAAGTAGCCAGCAGCTTGCTCTTCAATATGACCTTGTCAAATCAGAGGCCTCACTAACAGTACGCACCAGCGCCGGTTCTAGACGATGGTCGCGATAAAATAAATCCCATCAAAAACATAAATGTGAGATGAGAGCCATGTTCAATATTATGATACATAACCTTATTTGTTGACTTCAACGACAAAAGAAGTGAGATCTAAATGGGTGCCAAGTTCAATGGCCAGTCCTGAAATTTATTTATAGAAACGTAAAATATTTTATAACAACTTCAAATATCATTTCTTCTTATAACATATGATAATATATTGAAACCTAAGGTCTGACTTGGCTAGTTCTCATATATGAATTATATTATAGCCTTCTCAAGTTTTAAAGCTGTAAGTTCTTATTTTATTATTCCGAAAATTTGGCTTGCTGGTAGAAACTAGCCATCGAACATAGGGCTCTTCCATGACTGTTTTAGTAGGTACTTAATAATGATGATAAAAATTTACTAGTTTCGGATTTTTTCCTTTGTATTCATTCAACTACCTATCTGCATGCCAAATTTGAACTTTCTAGGTCATCTGGAACTGGGTTAGAATTTTGATCTATAGGTCAGTCAGTGATAAAAATGACGATTTTTTGACGTTAGTATCTAAATAACCGTTTGAGGTGTGTTTATGAAAATTAGAGCACATATGTATCTCGCCGGTCTCAATATACGAGCCAAATTTGACATGTTTATGTGAAGTAGTTTTTGAGTTAAGAGAACGTCAAAAGTGCCTCCAAATGGTTCGAGATAAATATACACACGGTACTGCAAGCCAGTTCTGTTAGCTTGAACATGGCTTGACACGCTACCGCGTGTCTAGATAAATAAATAAATATTTGTGGACATTTCACACAACACCATCTAGCCCAAACTAAGCAAAGCTTGTTCTATGGAACTAGATGGCTGATAGAATACATATACTTATACTTTTTTTATATATTTACATATGATACATAGAAACACCCAGACACAGAACAAACATCCATGCTTATCACACAAATGTTTGCCCTGGGTGGGGATCGAACCCACGACCTACAGCTTAGCGGGTAGACATACTACCAACTGAGCCACAAGGCCATTCAACAATCATAGAACACAATCATAATGACGGACAGGACTAACTGTTTGCCAATTACACGGCAAATATCTTGATCGTAGATCGATCTCAGCGCAGAACAAGAAAAATACTTATGAATAGTTTCAACATTTCTTTCAAAATTATGTTGAGTTAAATGATTGTTTTTGGTCAGTATTTCCAGTATATAATATACTATAATATAATACGATAATATAATAAGCCATTATCAAAACAGGTTCGTATTATTTAATGAGGTTTTTTTTTGACAAATACATTGGTAGTCTATATAATTGTACATGTTTATTTCTCTTTGATCTGGCGTCTTCAGTAATATATATATATATATGTTGATAAATTCTGAGTTCACTAAAAAGCACAAGTAAACAAAAATACCGGTTTCTCTCTGGAAACATAAGAAAATAGGTTTTCCAAGAGATGAAATCTAAGGATTCCATAAATTTCTCGCTCACGAAAATATACGCTAGAAAATGTTCTAAATCGTTGTTTTTGCGGAGAAAACGAGTCAGAATTCTACTTTTTTATGGTTGAAAAGTTGACAGCTAGCGTGATACTTATAAAGTTACGGTGTGGTCAAAGAAGCTCAGTCACATCTAATCTGGAATAGGAACTGGCTTTCAAGTGACATTTTTGGAACCAATTATTCGTGCACCGTTAACTGTTAAAGCCGTTATCTAATGGTAAATCTGTTAGATTAGATAAAGCATCTAATCTAACAGATTAGCAAAAACAATAAAACCGGCCAAGTGCGAGTCGGACTTGCGCACGAAGGGTTCCGTACCATTATCTATAAAAACGGCAAAAAAATCATGTCTGTTGTATGGGAGACCCCCTTAAATAATTATTTTATTTTATTTTAACTGTTTATTTTTAAATTGAATAATATAACTCAATATTCTGTGAATATTTCAAGCGTCTACCTGTTGCCGTTATGAATATTGAGCAAAAACGAGCAAAAAATTGTTTTATTCAGTTTTTTAGTATTTGTTGTTACAGCGGCAAGAGAAATAGGTACATCATCTGTGAAAATTTCAACTGTCTAACTATCACGGTTCATGAGATACAGCCTGGGGACAGACGGACGCACGGACGGACAGACAGCGAAGTCTTAGGCGCGTCGGTCACTGGTAAGTCGGGCGCGGTCGCGGCGGCGTCGCGGCACAGTCGAGGCGTGGCGTTTTTGTTAGAGTCGAGGCGCGGCTATGCTTCCTTCACACACTACAGTGTAAACACGTCTACGCACGAAACAAAATAACGAAATGGCGGTGGAGTCGCGGCGCGGTCGCGCACTGCACCCCTGCCGCAACGCCGCCGCGACCGCGCCTCGACTCCACGTCGCCTGCGACGCGACTCTAGTGTGTGGACGCACTGCCATTTGAACCTGAAGGAAACGTAGAAGCGGCGCGCCGCTTGTGCGCCCGTGCCTCGACGCCGCCTCGACTCCAGCTCGTGTGGGCGATGCGCCTTAGTAATAGGGTCCCGTTTTTATCCTTTGGGTACGGAACCCTTAAAATGATTTAAAATTTGAGGGTGGCAGCTAACTCGTCTGAAATTTGGTATACACCTTTAGTCCTGATGACAATACAATTTAGTATATTCTGTATTATTGCAAATCCAAGATGGCCGCCGCCACAAAATTACGGATTTCATATTTTAACACAACCCCCACAATATGGGTATCAAAAGAAAGGGCTTTTCTAGTAAAATACAGTAAATACATTACCTACATCATTATCTTTTTTTCAATAAAACCGTTTAACTTAAAAAGTTTTTCTATGTACTTAAGTACTTGTTCTTACTATAAACTTTCACTCATTCTCTGGATTAAAACTGGAACGTTCCATCAAAATTCCACTATAGAACTTTACTGATCTAGCAACACTTCAATAAATTGCATTTTAAAAAGATTTTTTAAGTACGAGTAAGTAAACATCAGTGATAGAGATCGTTCAGTTATAAATCAGGTTAAACAATGGATGGTGTGTGCAGACCTCTCCAGCGAGCTAATCACTCGACTGCAACCCAAGTGCGGCCAAGTGCGAGCTCAAATGTTGTTTTAACTCAGATAATCCTCGCACGGGACTTATTTAAACGATCTCCAATCGATTCTGAGCGAGATTAAACTGGATCACAGCCCAAATCTCAGTAAACTGTGTATTCTGAGAACCATGAACAAACGTCTGTTTATACGAGTAGAATCGTTCTGTTTATCAGACAGGACGTGGCCTGTATAAATTCTGAAGATTCGCAAAGGTGCTAGGGCTCCGCAGGCCCTACAGGAATCACGTTAGGGTCGTAAAGTACCTTAGGAAATTGGGTATCCTTAGGAAGGCTCACGTAGTAACCGCATCGTTTGACATTACAAACACAATACTCTTGGGAGAGTCCGGGTTGCGAGCTCAACCTTTCCACTTGAAGGCTATTTGACGTTTAAATCAATGATGAGGCAGACATTTTATTGGATTTGTCGACGAGCTTTGATCTTGCCGCCGTTGTTACGAGTTCACGAGTTCGGAGTACCTGCGGGTAAAAAGGTTTTGTAATCTGTTTTAAATTGTGTTTATCTGTAAAATTAAATAGGTTTATCTATTCGATACATTCAAAGTACTTTTGACTAGAGCTGAAATATGAATAATTTGGATGACGCTTTAAATTGAGATTAAATCGGATTCCGTTAAATAAGTGTACAATCTTTGAAGTTTTTGAATGAAATTTCTTTGAAGTTTGATCTATCAGTATTTTGGCACTATAGCAGATGCGAAAACTACCCTATTCCTATCACACCATTTCATAAGTTAATTAAAACTATTTTATGCCAAATGCATAATAGAGCTGCGAATAATGACAGTCATAACAGCATGCAGGGGGGAGGGGTGGCGAAGGTGATTGGCCACATTTGGCCGCACGCCACGAATGGTCCCACAGCCAGTTATCCAAAGCAGTGATGTAATAATGAAGGATGTATTGATTCGGTTCGGGTGTCAAAGCCCGCCAGTTGTTTGTTGATGAAATTTGAAGAGAGCATCTCAAAATTGGTCGCTTGTGTTTCGTCTTAGAATAAAGAAAAATACAGAAACCGTGTACATGCTTAGAACTGAAGCGACAGAAACTACTCATATATAGAGTAGTTTGAAGCGCGCGCGATCAGTTGCTCTATGAACGTCTTAACGAGTGGCAAGCTTTGTTGGTGTTAAATTTAATTCAAATATGCCGTCATGTGTCGTTCCTACGTGTAAAAATACTGCTGGGGTGAAAAAAAAACACGATGGGATAACATTTCACGTGTAAGTAGCACAATTGACATTATCTTACGTATTTATTTAATAAATTGTTCGGTCTTTGATCATCGTAGAGAAAAGAATCGTCCATTTTGTTGGTGTTGCCAATATCAACGTTTTGATTTTCCTTACTTTTACTTGCTACCGATTTTTTTAGTTAGTAGTTTGTAAATTAAATGAGTAGGTATTTAAATATATTTTTATCCGATTAAAAATTAATTGGCCAAGTGCATGTCGAGTAGCGTTCAGGGTAGCGTTTCATAATTGCAGTGAATAGAACTACTTGTTTGATATTGTGAACATATTGATTGATTTTGCGATTTAAATGGATTTAGTGCGAAATTTTTCCTCAGAAGTTTTGTATTTTTTTTTGTGGTGGTAGTCTATAGCCGTTAACTTATAAAGCCTACCAGGGCCGTAGCCAGGAATTCATTTCAGGGGGGGGGGGGGGGGGGGTTGGGGGTTTCAGCAATGGACTTGGGCATAGCTTATGGTTTATTCGCGAAAATTGTATGTAGTGTGTAGTAGTGTAGTGTTTTTATAGTAATATACTGTTTTATAGTAGTGTTTTTATAGTAATATACTATAAAAACACTACTACAATTTTCGCGCTCGTTATGCTTTGTTTTTCGTATTAGTGAACCCAAAAAAAAAATTGGTTAGTGGCTATTTTTAGTTAATTATTTGCTCGTATTAGAAAGTTCACAGCACTTTAATGATCAATACAAATATAGATCAATATGAAACAGTTTCGCGCTCGATTCGCTCGCGCATGATACTTTTTTTTATAAAATGATTGAAGCCTGGAAGGATTTTTGATAATGGCCAGGATTTCGGGGGGGGGGGGGGGGGGTAGAACCTTCCACCTTCCAAACCTACTTAGCTGTGACAGGTTAAAATAATGCCTAACCTTTTAAGCTAACGTAATAAGATACAACCACAAAATAATTTATTTGACCGATTAATCCGAATAGTAAGTCAAGAGAACAGTTATAAAAATAATGATATCCGTTTAAGAAAGTAAATATTTTATTTTAATATATTTTTCTCTCCACGATTTACCACAGCAACGGGTAAATAATGTCTACACTAGCAACATTATGCGGGTGAGAGGTGAGAAGGGTGCGGGACGATTCTTTTGTTTTTGGACACAGCACGGATTTTGTAACTGCATCTGGACGCGCCTTCTGTATTTTTCTATATTCTAAGTGTTTCGTATAAGGAGTTGGGCTTCAGATTGGAGCTGCCAAGATTTGCTTTGAATCTCGGTTGTCGCATACGTGTCTACGTTTGAGTTATTTGTGTCCTAGCGTCACCTTTATTAATAAGCTTTGTCCTTCGTGATTGATAGACGACTCCTAAGCCACTGCTCTGAGGCACGTGAAATTGTCTAGAAAGGTGCTTTTATTGTGAAATGCACCGGAGCATACGGGATGCTTGTACAATTTGTCAGAGTTCGACGGGATATTATATAATATATATTTGCTTATTTGTACACCCATGCGTGACGCCGTATCACTCGTTCACCACTCGCTGATACAATTTAACGATAATTGTGACAAATCGCTATATAGTCTATTACATACTAATAAACTATCAATTTGTCAAAATAGTCGCTAAATCGTATCAGGCAGTGACGAACGAGTGATAGTTCAAATAACAGCCTTGAACCCCTGTTTGCCGAACTGGGCCCGGGTTGTAACATCTGCAAAAAAACTGTATTGAATACAAAAGGAAAGTATGAGTTTAACAAAAAATATTGAATCAGGTGTTACTTTGCGGAAATTCATTTTGAAATGTTTAAATTTAACTGTTATAATGTAGTGTGTTTCCGCTTTGATGGATCAAACTGATACTCTTGTCTGCTTCGAAGTCTTCAAGCGGTACTCTTGTCTGCTCCGAAGTCTTCAAGCTGGTACTCCTAACGGCTTCGATGCCTGTAGGTACTATAAATGTTGGTATCCGTATCCAAAATAACAACAAAGGGCTCACAATCCGTGCGTATTTCCAAGTTTTTCCTCGTACCGCATCCTCGTTCACCTTTTGGTTTATTTATCAATCTATATCTCATAGGTGTGCGGTGTGTGGTGTGTGGTGTGTCGCAGCTGCGCTCCATCTCTCCGCGCTTTGCATGTCACATAACAGTCAAGGTGAGGGGAAACAAGATTACGATCTTGTTCCGGAAATGGTGCATAAAGGACAGACGATTAAGTAACTTACATATTTTTACCCTGCTGCGTAAGAAGGACAGACATGTTTTTTGGGTGTATACATTATGCTTATTTTATGTGTGTATATTTCTATATTACTTTGTATAACACTAACCGTTTGACAGATTTTGATAAGTGAGGTGTCGTCAGGTTCATCTTCATTCCATGAATGCCATATCTAATAATAATAAAACAATTCTCGAAAAAAAACTTTTTTTGTTGTAACACTGTGGTTTTCCTACCCAGAGGCGGTGGAAATCAAAAAGAGCAAGAGGTTAAGTTTTTATATTTGATGAATTAAGAAGAGACGTTACAGAAGATTTTAGGGTCGTGGAATTAGTTGGTATTTCGTGGTGCCTTGAAGAGGACTTATCTTTTGTAGTTATGAGTGAAGCGTCGACGACGGCACGTGGCGGCAGAGGGCTCGTCCGACGTGGACGCCGAAGACAGTGACCGGCGAGGGAGGCCGACGCAAGGCTCGAGGCACGTGGCTGAGGATGACCGTCGCCAGGTGCGTGGCTCCAGTTCAGCTGTCCGCCGAGGGTGACCGACGCAAGGTGCGTGGCACGTGGCTGTAGCTAAGATGACCGGCGAGGGTGGCCGGCGAAGAGGGTCGACACGTGGTCGGTAGGTCTAGCGCAGACGGCACGAAGAAATGTTGCTGTAACCTGGACGTTGCCGTATAAACTGAAGCTTAGCCGTATACTGGAACTTAGCCGTATACTGGAACCCTGGAAGATGAGGTGCTCGTGTCAGTCGAGAGTTCAGACTGATTGTGCCATGCCATAAGTAGTGACTCGTATGTAGAATAACTGAAGTAAAAGCATAAGCCCTCTTATGACATGATCCAATCTTTTACAAGATTTAAATGACTAGAAGAGTCCTAACAATTAAAAGATTTGCATGAAGTGCTGAAGGTATATTATAAAAATAGTTTAGGTTGACTTGAAGAGTCCAGACAATTAAAAGATTTGCAAGAAGTGCTGAAGGTAGATTATAAAAATAGTTTTCACATTATTTAAGGAATCATGTGCTTTTCGCAATTAAAATGCTATAATATGCTTACATGATTTTAGACATATGTCAGCCACGGTTACACAGTTAAAATAGGATATAACAATTAAATAAAAACGGTACCTGTGTGGCTGACATGTAAAACAGTAGATTATCACAATGCACTTGAAAACACATAATAAGAATTTGCAGGGTCGACATGCCTTTTGAGGTTGTTAAAGAATTTTAAAAGAAATAATTTAGTTTTAAATAACAGTATTTAAAACTTAAAAAGGCAAGTCGATCCTGGAGCAAAGCGATATATTAACACTGGTGAAATTACAATGGCGTACACTGGAAGTTTCACTTACCGAACAGTTCGGGGTCAGAAGGTAAAAGAGACCTTCTCCAAATATTGCGTAAGCTTTTATACTACGCGTTTTTCACACTCTCGCTCCTAATAAGGAGCGTTAGTCTCTTTTCTCGAAAGCTAAAAAAATAGAACGTATTTGCGTCATGGAAAATTTATACATTTTTTCTCATAGACCCTAGCGCAGTCGTTTGTCACTGACAATCGATCAAGCGATATGTCAGTTTGTTTCTTTATTTACTAAAGGGACACACGGCTTCTATTTGCCAATGCTTTTGTACCCACGGCTTCTATTAGCCGTGTGATAAAATTAAAAAGTGTTACATTGTAACTTAAGTGATAATCCTTCCAAATTTCGTTCAAACCCATACAGTATTTTCAGTTTCCATTGAGTATAGTGCACAAACAAACAGATAGATATATTATAGACTAAACTAAAAAATAATGATCTTTTAATTTCTGTATCGATAGTATTAAAATTAGTTACATATATCATACTTCATTTAAAATTTTCCAAAAATATTTAACGTAAGTGCAGATTTTTATCAATTAAAGCCCTTTAATTACAGAGATATACTGGTAGATATTAAATTCAATAAATATTTGCTCAATATTTCATTTACACCCTGTCCTAACAGCTCAAGCTATTTTATATTCAATTATTATTTAAATTACACTTTATTGCATCTTTTATGAGCCATGAATTTAATTTTATTCTCTCACACAATAGAAGCTGAAAATAGTGTTATCGATAGTGAAAATGTTATTGGAAAATAACTAAAACTCATTACAAGTCGACTGTGATGTTGGAGATGTGAAATTTAACCAGTTTAGTAATGACCAATATTGAAACGTTATTGCTAGTAAGCGACGAACCGTAAAATTTCCATCGATATGGTGAGTAGAGATTAAAATAATTTAGTTTTTATAAATTTTTGGCTAAGAATAAAAAAAAAATTTTTTTTTTTTGCTGGAGAGGCAAGTTTGTATAGGGGAAATCTACAATTGTTATAATTCGATATTAAGATCTTTAATGTACCTACAAACTGCAATAAAATTATTTGAATTTGTATTTGAAGAATATGTTATTCTACTTGTTTTTGTTTGCAGCTATTTACAGCTGTCTTTCTCCCGCACAATGTTTGTTTCTATATTTTTATTAAACTAATGTCAGCTTTTTGAAAAGGATATTAGAAAATATATTAAAACCATTTTTCCTATGAAAAGTATGACACCTCCTTACAGAATAGGCCAATTGTAAAACAATCTAGTTTACACTTTTATTTCTGTTAAAACAGGCAACCAAACAACATTTATTAGAAATATATTTTAATGATGACGTTATCAAAAGATGTTGTGTGAAATGTCTACAAATATTTATTTAATTATTTATATATTCATCAAAACTAGATTAAATTTAAATGTACCTACTTTGTATCTAAGAAAAAACGTATCGTGTGCGAGCGACACAACCGCAGAACCCACCCAGTCGTCTTAATACGCTTAATCTGGTTAACCTACCTATTATGTGTGTTTGATACTTAATCATTTTCTTTTGTCCTATGCTTTGTTTGGGCTTAATAATTTACAAGGCACACAAGTTGTAAGAAAGAGCAATAATTCATATGATTCAGATGCGCCGCTAATAAATTTGTGTTGTGACTGCGAGAAATCAAATGGTTTTGACCATACCACACGAAGTACTTACGGAATGTTCTGGCTGGATGAACAAAACAAATGTATCAGTGTCGGAGTTGGTGCCTGTGACTAACGGAGAACTACGTGACACACGCACCAGTTCTGTTTGTAGGTATACAATCTCGCCCACTGCTGGGCGAGGGCATGCACTTCAAGGCCATAGTCTCAAGGTCTGACCCTTTTTATAATGAGGAATTGGCCGAGTGCGGGTTGGCAGAATTCTCAAATATTCAAAAACGTTAAGATATCTAAAACATTTAGATTTTCTGAAGAAACTTTCTTGATTTGTTTGAAGTCAGCGGCAACTATCAATGCGCAATTTATCTTCGAAAAGGCAGAGGAGCGTGATGCGGGATTAAAACTCACGATCTGCGGATCTAAAGTCAGACGATCTCCGCACTAGGTAGTCATAATTTCTTTCATAAAAAATAAATGTACAAAATACTACTCGTATGTTAGTCTTCAAAGGAGGCAGTGAGTATACTTTATGCATATTAATCATAAGGGTGAACTCTCACTAAGATTTAATAACAATTTATAACTCTATGTAAAATATGTGAATGTTCATTAAATATCAAGGTTTTTACCCGATTACGGCGAAGTAAAAGGGAGGGTTATATTTTTGACCGGTACGTGTGATGATCCTAAATAATTGTCACTAGTACCATTAATGGTACTAAGGATACAAAGTTATGTCACTTGTACCATCAATGGTACAAATCAATGGTACTACCTGACATTAAGGCTATGAATGTATGTATGTATGTTCATCTGTTCTCTCATAATTTCTAAACTACTTATAGATTTACTGATAAAATTAAAATAGGCTTAATTTTATGTAAATATATTCGTATTCGTATTCATTATTTCTTATCATAGGTTATGACCTATAATTACGACCGCAACATCGCTTAGCATCGTTGAGTTGGAGCTCAAGCGTAAACCTAATTATCAAATAAAAATGGTATCTCTTAAATTAAACTATTTATTTTTGTTTTATAAATGTACTGTTTGTACTGTACTGTACAGAGGTTTGAAAGATTTAGTACTGAAAATATTGCTGTTTATAGTCTCATACTATATTTATTTGGGTATGGGCTATATTTTTATCGTGCGAAGCTGATAAACTAACCCGCACTTAGACGTCACACTGGCGAAGTGCCGCTTGGGTTTTTTCTTCGCTTTTAGAAGATACTAGCTATTATAACAATAAGCAAAAAATCTCAAAAACAGAAACGTGTGATTTGGAATTTGAACACTGGACCTTAGAATCGAAAGTCAGACTGACTTCCAACTAGGCTGTCAAAACTTCTAACATACATAAAAGCTACTTTTTATCTCAAAATTGGCTCGTAGTCATGAAATTAGTCACACGGATACTGAATGTTGCACTAAATAGGGTATATAATTTACTCTTTAATAAGACAAAATATACAAGTGAGATAGCTTTGTTAGAAAATGATAAAATAAGGTTTGTATTTAAATATTGTGAATTTTAAAGTTTTCACTTTTTTCTGTACTTCTACTAAATGAAACGGAAGCCGCCAGTATTACGTCATACGGACATGTAAACAAACAAGTGTCGACTGAATGATCAAGTCACAACAACATCTATTATAATTTGACGTAATGATATTTCATTGGCATCGCATTTGTTTACCATCCGTGTGACGTCAGCAACATGACCTCTAGTGTTTTCGACAAATTATGCGCGAAAATTTATATGAGAAGTTTCATGCAAAAAAAATTACAAAAATTTGGGCCATTAAGCCCAAATTTTGAAAATTTTTAGTAGTTGTTTATCATATCAGAATCAAATACAGACACTTTAAAAAAAAAGGTGTAATACCCAATTCATCAGTAATCTTAGTGTGCTTCGATCCTAGAGAGCCGCCAGCCCAGCTATTCCAACTATTTTGAACAACAACACGTAGGGAATTTTATTAGCTCCAGCTCACTCATTACTTTCATCGAAAAACTTCCGTGAAACTCTCTTTAGGTTCGTTCTTCGTGTGAAAAATAATATTAACATAAAACGTTAGGTTTTACTTACCGGTTAATCTTAGGCAAGCGTGAAATTTATAGCGACTTCTTTTTAAGAAAACCTTATTTGTAAGTTTATTATTTTGCTGTAGTATAATTATTTCAGTGAAAGTAGTTATACCTATGTTCCTAGACTAACTTTGCTAATAGTTCCTCACATGTATAATACTGGTTCAGCAAATATAACTTCATCGTGTATAACTACCGGTAAACCTGTACATTCTATTCAGATGTACAATGTGTAATTTCGAAATGAACAAACAATGTAAATTGTACAATGTATACTTTACTGGAACTTCACTACCGTAAGTTCGTTTAATTATTTCTTATTGAGATGTTTTGTGACCCAAATTAGGCTTTGATTTACATTTTGTATTACTTTTAAGGCGAGGCTTCCCCAGAACTTTAGGTATGTTACGCTACCTCAGCCCGCACTTCTTGAGCGCGGTGTTTTCATGCACAGAGCACAGAAGTACGTACGACGCCGCCGCCGCGCCGCGCTGTGCGCCGCGAGACGGTTGCTCGTATGCAAAATTATTGTAAAATAAATTACTATAAAATAGTGCACTAAACGTAACAATCATTTATAGCTAGATCGTCTATAAAATGAATACCTAGTAGAACGCTAAACAAAAAATAACTACCATAGTAACTTTGGTGTTGGTGGCTTTAGACAACTTGGAGATCAATATAAAGTTCAAAAAATAAAACTATTGATTGAGACTTTTTTCAGCAATCGTGTTTTTGTACTAGGAGAACCTTAGCCAACAGGCCAACATTTTACATACTGAAAATTTGAGCTTGAACTAGTAGTACAAGTATTTTGTAAATTTTCAAAAAGCAGTATTTGCTGCTTTTGCGGGTAAGCGTGGCCTTAAGTAAGTAGCAAAACATTTCAACTTTTTAAGATAGTTTCGCGGTAGGGTTGGCGGAACGCCATTTCTCAGGGAGTGTCGGTTCAAACCTTTTAGTTAATGGCAAGAGCTGATATAATGTAGTTAGAAATTTTAACGGCGAACCTGAGCTGCTGCTAAAACGCAACATTCTATTGAGCTTTGAATATTGGATCTTTTGTCTAGAGGGAAAACTTTTCATTTCTACTTTTCCAGAGAAACTGAAGTTGCGCGAAGTAAAATTTTCAGAAAATCTTAAAAACACCGTCCATAGTTTTATACTCACTTTGCATCCGTCAATACTTATTTTCCTCATATTAAGATTATTGGACTCATGCGGTTTGCTTATTTTCAATTTTTCGGTAATATTAATTTATTACAAAAATTTTTAAACGAGTCTCAATCAATGTAGGTAGTTACAGTCAAAATTAAGTAAAACAAATCGAAATTAAGTCCCAGTATTGTCTCAGTAATATAATGATAACTTTACTGAATGTTTCCGTAGAGTTTTACTGACATCGCGAAAAGACACTAAACTTTTTACTAGTTAACTCTTTATTTGAAAAGTATTAAACGTATACACAGAAAAGTATACACAGATATCTCTCTCGCGCATCACAACATAATTTAAACGAATAAAATCATTGGTTAGGCTAAGCTATGTTGGCTGCGCGCGTTAAGCCATTTTTAAAATGTATCACATTCTGAAACAGAAGTATACGTGCTTTCAACCTTCACGACCATAATACAATATATCACGGTATAAAAGAGAAATTTGAACTCAACATTTCCAGAAACTTTGTAGGCGTGCAATTGTAACTGACTGTTGTTGTATTCGAGTTTTAGTTTTTACTGCAAATAAAATGGTTTTGAATGCATCATATCGAATGCAGTTTGTGTTGGTTGTTTTTTATCTGACTTCGGTAACGCTGGAAAAATAAATTTTATGCGGTTATGAATTTCAAATATATTTTTTAAAAATATGACGATACACTTAAATGGAGTAGGTACTACTTACCTAGCACACAACGGAAAAATGTACTCATAAAATTTTGTTAAAATTATAGTATTTATTTCTCTTATAGGTATTGTAATTTTACATTCGTTATCCTCATGATCTCAAATCATCAATATCACAAGAAGTCCACTACTGGAAATAAATACAAAAATATAAAATGACAAAAAAGACCTGTTGAAAGCGGCCTGCATCTTCTTTTATCGTGACAACAGCTCGCTCGACTTTGCCTAGAAAGAAACCATAGAGATAATTGTCAGCAGTATTGGCCTTTCATACATGTACAAGTATATGATATGACATGGATATGGACACAGTGGGCACATTAGCAGACGAGCCATTTTCTGGAGAGGGGCACCACATTACTTGTGTTCGGACAACATTTCAATGTAAATACCATAAGATTGCAAAACAACGAGAGCCGAAAACCCAGCAGTCAAATCAATAAATCTCGCAATAAAAAAAAACACGTACGGTTTATCTCGCCCACATGAACACCGTGATGTCAGCAAAAACACCAGAAATAACTTTATTAGGTTTACTTACGAAGTAAACGTGTCCGTTGAATTTGTTCTCGGGAAAGCATAAATAGAATTAGGGACGCGGATCGGCTTCCTTGTGCGAGGAAATAAAATTACTCATCTCACGCGCGACTCGCTCCTGATTGTGAGCGGTATTACAGCAAACGCTGCTTAATGCAATTGCTGTATAGGCACGACTTCCGGACGATGATCATTCTATTTTTGGAAAAATATTGTGGGAAAGTTAGAAACATGGCTCAGTGGATGTTGGAACATATGCAGTGCAGAATTCCGTAGTGCCAGCATATTGTGTGGACTTGAATTGTTTGACACTTGGTAAAAAAATGAGTTCTCAGTACACAATTGAGTTCAAATGGTATTTGTACAAAATTTTCCTTTTTACTTCATTTTCTTTTTTATATTCGAATTTTATTCGTCAACTAGTGAAGCTCACATCTCTATGTTTTTTTTTTCTTTGAACATCCTTATTATATGTACCTTTGCCGTAATTTTTTTTCTTGGCAAAATTTTTTTTCCTAAAATTTAATTATTGGAGCAAACGAGACCAAAAAAATCTGGTTAACAAATTAAGGTTTATTCAGTCCATTGATGCAACAGTTTCGCACGTCGTTTCCCCTCGTCACAAATACAAATGTGAATTCACTACCGGAAAGCGATATTTAACCGTTCACGAATTAAATTCATTTTGGGGCATGCACCGAAAGGGCAGTCCCATCGGGGTTTTACGATGGGAGGCCGCTATAAAAACCAAAAGAGATAGCCTCTGCCGCCTTTACAGAGTCGGGGACAGGCAGACTCTTACCAGCAGACATCATTTCATTTTAAACGTGTTGAAAATCTTATAATGTTGAAGGCTAACTAACCAACCAACCTAACTAATCAACCTATATATTTGACCGAGTGAGTGGAAGACTTTCTGCATCAACTGGTAAGAAGCATGTTCTTCTGTCCGGATGTTTGTTGTTTGTTGGTACCCACGTACAGGTCGTATTTTTCTACCAATCTCGACGAAACTTGGTCTACATACAGGTTCCTCAATTTTTTTTTTTTTTGTTGTCGGGAACTTTAGATATGTAGTTCCCCAAAAAGAGGGCAAGTACGCTGTGGTGTTATTAAAAATAGGCACTGATTTAAAGAGGCTGTTGTAAATAGCAGTTTTGGTAAGTTAAAAATTATAAATGGCACGTTTAATAACTAGTTCAGCAGTTAAAACTAAGCAGTAAAGTAAACAAAAATGAGTAATAAAAAATAATGAAATGGATCAGTGAATATATAATTGAGCAGGAAAATAATTAAATGGGCGGTTAAAATTATTACTTATCTATAAATTTGTATAAAAAAAAAAAAAAACCTAATCTCTGAAGAAATTATTGCTTATACCTATATACATAGATAACTTTCCATAATTTTTACCGCTCATTCAGTTATTGGACTGCTCAATTATTTTTAGAATTGACATTGTATGATAAAATAACCGACTAATTGATTTTTTATTACTGTGCATGTTTTACTGTCGCAATAATTAATCAACCGCCATTAAATTTAATAACTGCTCAATATGTTTTTTAACTGATCATAATAACATCTCGAATATTTAAATAACAACTCAAAAAATTTGTTCCCTTAAAAATACACACTAGAAATGTTTGTACTCAATTATAAATAAGAATTATAATATAAGTCAAATCGGTCAAGAGGTTGTCGAGATAGTAAAACTCGTTCTCTCTTCCGAGTTGTCCGTCTGTAATATTCTGCAAGTAGCCTCGGTCCGTCTCCGTTTAATGAAGTAAATACCCTCGCGAAATATAAAACGTTCCGTTTACTTTGCTATCCACTTGATAACTTCCTCGGTGTAGACAGCTTAGCTAAGCTTGCAGAATACCGGCTACGGATGTGAAAAAAAGCGAACGTTTCAGTTTTGATTTGACTTCCTTAATTATAGGAATAAGCGCGATACGCTTTTGTTTACCTTCAAGAGGTATACCTTTAGACGTGTATAAGAAATACACGCGCAGTGTAGGTATATGTCGTAAAGAAAATGGTATTCCCTTATTTGGCCAATTCTTATCATAAATTGAAACACAAAGCTGAAACTAACAAAGATTTTACTATGGAAAATAACGTGATTGTTACACATCTTTAAAATATCTAGCGGGATACTCACTGTTACTTATTTTTAAGTCGAAATCTCCGACTACCACTTCAACCGCATACGGCGGTCTTTTTCAAAAGGAGCAGCATAAACGTCACTCTCGAAGAACGTCTCGTCTGGTACTGACAGAGCACTTATACATATGACAGTAGGTTAATTTATTCACGTAAGGTGAAGATTCCACTCACAATTCGCATGCATTTCATGGTTGATATTATGAAAACACGTACGAAACGCTTTGGCTCCACTTTCATTGTGCGTACCGCCAAAATGTGGAATGCGCTTCTTGAATGGGTCTTTGCGAATGGATATAATCTAAGTATCTTCAAATCGCGAGTGAATAGGTTTCTTCTAGGCAAGCGTGCTCCATCGTAGACCGTAACTGTGGCTTAACACCAGATGAGTTGACGGTCAAGCGCAAACCTATCGTCGAATAAAAAAAAAAACAAAGCAACGGCATCACGATAACAGCAGTCCTGACCACAACACGCATCACGATAACAGCAGTCCTGACCACAACACGCATCACGATAACAGCAGTCCTGACCACAACACGCATCACGATAACAGCAGTCCTGACCACAACACGCATCACGATAACAGCAGTCCTGACCACAACACGCATCACGATAACAGCAGTCCTGACCACAACACTCATCACGATAACAGCAGTCCTGACCACCACACGCATCACGATAACAGCAGTCCTGACCACAACACGCATCACGATAACAGCAGTCCTGACCACTACACGCATCACGATAACAGCAGTCCTGACCACAACACGCATCACAATAACAGCACGCAATGTAAACTAGTGACGGGTGTAACGGGAGATAAACAAGAATACAACTAACAATGTTTTACCAAGATTATAAGAGGAAATAATAATTGACCGAGCGAAGATTGAACTGATTAATTTGAATTGCCATGGGGGAGGCCTATGTCCAACAGTGGACTTCTTATGGCTGAGATAATGATGATGAATTTGAATTGAATTGATTGATTGAAAAACATCTAGATCTATCGGTGATCTCGAAAGTCTATTCGTAAATAGAAACATTTGTCGACAAGTCAAAAGTCTGCTCGTCTAGCTATCAGTTTATGTAGTTATAGTTTGAAAAACTGAAAAAATCTACTTCAAAAGACGCATTTGGTTTGCTTGGATGATATGTTTTCAGATATTTTGTTATAAAAACTAAAGTACTGAACGGATTTTGATAAAATTTTAGGGGACCACCTATAAGGAATTATCTATCAAACAAAAAAGGATCATTAAAAACAATACATAATTGGCGGAGCAATCGCTTTACAAACATACAAAAATAATTGAGAACCTCTTTCTTTTTGGAAAGCGATTAAAAACTAAATAAATATACATATCTGTATAGAAAATAATATGCTATGTCTAATAAATGATCCCAAAATTACGTGCAAATTAAAATATTGGTTACATATTGCTATATCGTATGACGTCACTTTTTGTGAAAATTCGGCATTGAAATGCTATAGCGTAAAATCGGTTTAAAAAATATATTGTGATCCAAAGCCGCTTCCATCAAATCTTTTTGGAAATGCCAGGCTCATGTTCAGGAGCGGGTTTCTTGTGGCTGAGATGATGATAAGATTGATAAGCAATATAGATGACGCACTAAAATTGTTTACTATTTGGTATTAACGGAATCTATAAAAGTATCGCCTCCACCTTAACAGTGTGGTTTCGACTTAAGCTTGATTGTATTCGTAACATATCACCACTTTATAACCAAGATTTTTAATCAAGTTATAACTTTCCTAATTCCACATGCTCGTATGTTAGCTTCAAAGTTTTCTCAAATTGACATTTTTATTACGAAAACGGAATAACTTCGCGTAGAGCTCGTGTGATTTTCTCTTCAAGTCTAAGGTTGAATGTTAATTTTCTCTGTAGGTTTTGATTATGTTTCAGATACGTTCGTACAAATAACTTTATTTAATTTAGTTTTTCGGCGAATTACTTATGCGAAAGACTAGATTTAAATCATTTTAACTTGTAATAATTATTTTATATTATAACCAAGAATGAATAATAGGCTGCATGCTGGGTACGCTGCCAACTGGTAGTGGGTTGAGCATTTGGATTGTCTTTAAACCTTTATTGGTCTGGGGTTATCGATTTGCTTTTTTGTGTAGTAATTTAGTTATAGTTAATTAGTTAAGTACGAATATGTGTAGTTTGTTTTGTATATTGTTTTGTTGTAAGTAGTTAATAAAGGCGCTAGCCCTATTTAAAAAATAAATAAATAACACAAAATGTGACGAATTAGATAGATAGATAAAATCTTTATTGTATTGTACACCATAAAAGTTACAATCAAAAGAAATTAATTAGAGCTAGTATAACAACTGGCGGCCTTATCGTTAATAGTGATCACTTCCAGGCAACCTTATTATTATGTCAAAGAATCATGTATGTAAGTGTGCCCCGATGTACGATTTCGTTTGGTTTTGATTTGGTGTCCATGGTCCACCCACGCGCTTCTACTCGCTAAGCATGCGCTCAACGCGTGCAGCTATCTCTCTCGCACATCACAACATTTTTAAACATATAAAATCATTGAGTAGGTATTTATGAAAAGTGAGAGACGAATTTGTTTATTTTCATAGAAAAATATATAAAAAAAGTTTTTCTTTAATAGGCTGAGGAGTACGAAAATATATGTTTTTCACTACTCCGTCGCTAGTATGAATGACATCTGAATAAAACTTGTTTTAAAATATTTCTCCTATCTAACTAAACAAATTCATTTTTCACTTTTCTAATATTCCTAACTAATGATTTTATATGTTTAAAAGGTTGTGGCGCGCGAGAGAGATAACTGAACGCGTTGAACTCCACCAGTACTTATATACTATAGTGCAGGATTGCGAGATAGATGTATATTTGTGTTCTCGCAGTTCAAACATAACCAAACCGACTTTTGAGACTACTTGATCTTGCATTTTGCCAAGATCTTGCACACCCTGTTGTATGAATGACTTGAGCATCTGCCAGGCAGTTTATTAAATTATTTATTATTGCCAGTTTATTGTATTAGATACTGAGGCTGTAACTACATCATTCAGAAAGCTAGTTGAACAGTACTATTTATAAAAGGCTCAGCTCTTAATTGAACGGCTACATTAAATAGATCTACGATTGATCAACAACTCGCCTGATGTTGAGCGACGGTGAAGCCGAAGATGGAACTCGTCGATCTAGGTGATATCTATTCACACTAGACATATAGTCCGCAGCGTCCGACGCCGTGACACACGCAACTATACATACGCGTTTCTAACAGTCCGCAGCGTCCGACGCCGTGACACACGCAACTATACCTACGCGTTTCTAACAGTCCGCAGCGTCCGACGCCGTGACACACGCAACTATACCTACGCGTTTCTAACAGTCCGCAGCGTCCGACGCCGTGACACACGCAACTATACCTACGCGTTTCTAACAGTCCGCAGCGTCCGACGCCGTGACACACGCAACTATACCTACGCGTTTCTAACAGTCAGCAGCGTCCGACGCCGTGACACACGCAACTATACCTGCGCGATAAATCCGTTAAAGTTTGTTTCAGTTCAATGAGTAACGATCGCGAAAACCTTAGAAAATATTGTCTTTTTATTTTTGTGACATTTCTTGTAATCCTCACATAGCCAGCGTGGTACCCCATTTTTAATGATATGAAGCCCACGCCCAGCAGAGGGACAGATAACTGGTCAAGAGCATGTCGAAACTTTTAACATGTCAAATGATGATCTAATACCAGTTGTCAGCATATAACCAGCATGCTGAATCATTGTCACTTTTCTGGCGAAATGCATAATTATTGTCTATGCATTATGTTATTGTGTTAAAACAAAATAATTTGTGAAATGTCCACCAATATTATTATTTGTTTATTAATTTATTTTGGCCACATTACCATATTTGCCGTCCCTTCAATAAAACAATAATTTATTTACCTAAATGTTTCGCTAACAGACTGTTTATACAAAATTCACCAACCATGAAGATAATCAAATCTAAATAGAAAACTCTTTAGCCCAAAAATTTATTTTTATAATTTTATAACGTATCCCGAGAGGTAAAAAAAACCATTAGCTGGAACCCTCTAAGCACCCAGAGGATTAGACTGCAGTTGTTGTATCGAGATGCTTTTGTCAAATAAGTATACTTACTATTTAATTTTTCTTATCTTCTTTTGTTTTCTTTATGGAAGCCTTTTTTATTTGTTACGCCTACTGGGCTGGTACTGAATGACCTACTTTTTATCCGAAGGCATAACAAGGAGGGTGTGAAATGATTTCTTTAATAATCGATTGTCACTCATTCAATTAAAAGTTGTTTAATCTTTTAACGGATTTATGATTTATATAATTTGATTTACTTCAGGTAGTCTAAACAGTTAAATTTATGCTGCTAAGGTTTGTAAAAATAAATAGGAAATTTTAAAATTAGACTAAGAATACTCGTATGTGTACTATGAGTAATTATATGTACCCGTGAAACACCCATCGCTTCTACCATTTCTAGACTACGCAAATGCAATATTGGTTATAAGCTATTATGTCTAAGATTCTGATTCCTTCTCTCAGTGTGTACCTACTAGTGTGTATTTATGCCCAAAGTCGGAAATAGGTCTCACAGAAAAGGGTGTTTTAAGGAGTTTAGCCTAATGTGACTCTTTGTGAAAGTGTAGCTTTGCCAACTACATTTTACCGACTTCAAAAAGAAGGAAGATAACAATTCGGCTGCATTTTTATGTTAGTTTCCGTATAATTATAAACTGATTTGAAAGATTAAATTCAGTAGTTTGATTTTTAAAACAAAATCGCATTTTTTGAAGTCGCTCTTTCAGTGTTTTAAACTTTAATAATTATTATTATATATACTTCACAGAACATTATTTCTGTATTTATAATCTTAAAAAATCATCTGTGTAAGTAAAAACTTAGTCCAATTTTGTTGGATAGCATTTTCATCAATATTTTTAGCAACTTTTAACCCATAAATTTCGGAGTGGAAAAGTTTCAACTTTTCGCAAAGAGGGTTACCAGCGCGAACCTCCGGCGACTCGGCAACTTAGTTGCCAGTTCAACTCCGGAAAAATTAGTTTAATGACATTACTTTCCAAATGTATGTGTAAGTACTTATATAATTGAGGCTTACAGGAACTTCATAACGTCACTACTCAAGAAAATCATCCAAATTATTAACACAGAAATATGAATATTCTCTTTTTCTTGTAAAACCATTACGAATTTTAGGACTAGAGTGAATAGATATCTTCTAGATTTACGTGCTCCATCCTCGACCAAACCGTCGTTTACTATCAGGGAAATGGTGGTCAAACGTAGATCTATTTACTACAAAAATGATTGAAATGAGTGAGTTTGACTCGTACATGAAGGGATCCGTACACACAGTCCAGTCTTAATTAAGTTTCGGAATAAACTAAATATGCATAAAATGCATTCGTTCATTCGATATTAATAAAAAGTCAACAAGGGATTGTTTCCATAAAATATCTTAACCTCGTTTTTCATTCGAAAACAGGCTTGCGCTTGATCGTCAATTCGCCTGTTGTTGCGGTCTACGATGGAGCGTGCTTGCCTAGAAGGAACCTTTTCACTCGCGAGTTGAAGACACCCATGTTATAGATTATATTACCAACAAAAACTCATGAATTATAAAAGTCTCTTTCGAGTCTCGTGGAATTTTCTTTTGTAAGTATTTTCAATCAAACCTAACGATGTAACGAATAAGAAAGTAATCATTGTATTTTCCGTGTAAGTTGCCGAAAGAAAAACGTGGAAGCTTTTGGAAATACATCAACGGGCCGAAGTTTCTATGGCGAAATATATTTGTTGTGTTACAATCGTAAACAACGGGACAATTCGAATGTTGATAGGTTTCTTGTTTATTTATTATTGCATTGTTTACCAAAGCGAAGAAATTAAAAGTCAAATATTCATAATCATCATCATAATTTCATGCTAGACTGGGAGAGAAAGAAAAATATAGAATGTACCAGCAGATTCTCTTCGCGGGCATACTGTAAGAGTTAAGGGAAATGAGGGATTTTTTTGTTTATGTAGGCTGACCCGCTGTCACTGCAGGCTATCATTACATCTTAGCCTCCAATACCTCCTAACCGTCTAATACCCTCTCCTCCCCATCTAACCCTCTAACTACAGTCAAATGCGGTATCACATTACCTCATGGACATGGATGCGAGGCAGAGCATCCATGTCCATGGGGTCGTAAGGCTTAGGCTTTTTATTTACCACACCATTGTTTTCGGTCCTGTGCTGATCTCATCCAGCTCTTGCTCTCTGAGTTGACGATTTCGTCTCTCTATTTGGCTGGTGGACTGCCTCTGGTCTAGTCGCTTCTCTAGGCTACTATTCAGTGACCATCTTCGTCCACGAGTCATATTGCCTTGCAATGTGTGCTACTTAGCTCCATTTGAGATCCGTAATTCTTTGACATTATTTTGTAAATTATCCACTCAAATATTATAAGTATATTTGAAAATAAATATTTTTAATGTTAATTGAGTGGAAAGTTGATCGCAGCTGGCGTAATGCTCTGTAAGAACGTGTCTCTTGAGATATTCCGGTTTTTAATTCTGAAATATTTTTGTAAACAAATAAATGTACCTCGCCTCCATTCAGTAACCTCGCCTCCATTCAGTTGTAACCTCGCCTCCATTCAGTTGTAACCTCGCCTCCATTCAGTTGTAACCTCGCCTCCATTCAGTTGTAACCTCGCCTCCATTCAGTTGTTATTGCTTTTTCACTGCTGCATGGATCATATCCGCTTCAGCACAATAGCTTCAGCTTGGTGCCGGTCCTAAGCCCGGTTAAGAGGGAAGGCCAAGGGAGGAGAGGTAGGGGTGAACTGCATTTCATAGCCATCCCTTGGTATGCTGAGCACCCCAACCCTCTCCCCCCCCCCCCGTCCCATCCCACCCCCCCTCCCCACCCCACCCCATTCTCCCTCCACTATCCCTTCATTCCTCCCTCCCTTCCTCTTCCTTTTTCCCTTATCCTTCCCTCCCTTCTTCCTATCCCCCCTTTTCTTACCCTTCCCTTCTCCCTCCTCCACTCCCCTTTTCCCCCTCCCTGCGGCAGCCCGTGGCCGGCGTGTTGGTAAATGATGTGGCCACCCTTGTGTTTCTAGGGTTGACCCGCCATTCACCAATATGCGAAATAACGGGGGAAGGTATCTTGGGCAATTACCTTTTCTCGTGCTTGAGCGCCCAACTAATAACTGTCTGCTTGCTCCACAGTACCTTCTATTTTTAAAACAATGAGTGGAAACAATAATGAAACTAGCATGCCCTGCGATCCGGCTAGCGCCCGGCGCACACCGGTTCCCGGGCCGGTGTGTGAGAAATTGGTGACCGAAGGCGACGGCGGGGTGGTGTCCCAGGCCCTGTTGGTTGCAGATGCTACTGGACCGTCTACAGAAGTAACAACAGCCGCAACACCTGGACCAGTGCAGAAGAGGAGCCACGATACGATCCGGCGGCAGTGGCGGCGGCGCGCGGCGGCGGAGCGACGTACAAGTACTGTAGGTAACGGGCGGGAGCCCGGGAAACCGGCTCCCGCCCAAAGCATATATCGCGGCGTTAGCCGTCGAGCAGCGAGGAAGCAGCGTAGGGAACGCGAGACCGAGTTGGTAACCCAGTGTCATCGACTACAGCGGGAAGGCGTTCTGCAGCTACCAGGCGTGGAAGCGCTTGCGCCAACCGTCGTAGCGTGCGTAAATCGCGCCGTCCCGCAGGATCCTACTCTTGCCAAAGCGGCTACACCTGAGGGGGCTACGGAGCCAATTGGCGAACCCAGCCCGTCAGGTGTGCCGCGGGGGCAAGAGGCGGGTCCGAAAACGGTATCGCTGGACCGACCGCTGGACCTCTGTACACAATACATGTCGGGTGTGCCGACGAGCCTTGCCTCTGAAAGTACCCCCCCCTCTGGAATGGACTCGGCCCTGGCTCTTTCAAAGGGCAAGGGGAAGGGAAAGTGTAGGAGGGGGAGTATCGGAACTGGGAGAGAGGCCGTCGGTACCACTCTCACTAACATGGTTAAGATATACTCGGGGGAGGGAGAGGAGACGATCCGAGGCGCAAAGAGGCAGAGAAGCTCCGACTTAGTGTCCCCATCCGCGTGCTTGACGACCGACAAAAGAGCCTGCCACGGGGACTCACCTGCCGCCACACACGTCATGCACACTGTGCATGGTAAGTATAGTCCACCCACTGGTTCCGGAACGCTCGCCGGCGATGTGCCTGCGAAATCCAGCGCGATTATCAGTGGTGAAGCGGCCATATCGTACGCCGAGGTCACCGCAACATATCACAAAGTGGTGGTCCTGGAACGTAATCACACGCCGATGGATGAGCTTCGTGCCACAACGGTGAGAATGTCCGTGGAGAGAGCCTTTTTCGGCGACGTCATGAAAGGCGACGGACGAGCCGACACTCGTCTGCCGCAGTTTATGACGATGCCCAGGCTTTTCCGCGGAGGAGTAAGATATACACCTCGCGACGACTATACTCTCCAATGGCTCACGATGGTGGTGGAGAAGATGCCGGTCTTGTGGCAAGGGTCTAGTGGGTGTATGGTCGTCCCGGAGAGTCAGGTGCCACGGTTCTACACCGCTGTCATTTATCTGCCGGACTTTGCGCGAGGTATAACGGAATTAACCAACCGGCCAGACGTTATCATAAAAGTCCTGGTGGCACAAAACCCAGGAGTTGGAGTGGAGAGGTGGCAGGTGTTCACACATGAGGTTCGCCTTGTGGGTGAGGCACGTAATCACCTCTTGGTTGTAGGTGTGCCACCAGAAGACCTAGAGCTGCTTAGACGCGCGGACTTTCGACTACATTATATATGCGCGAGAGTATACGTAAAGGTTAGAGGGTTAAATAGAAGCAGGGGTGTCGTGCCGGCGGCGGTACCGGGTGCCGGGGGCGCCGCCTCAAATAGCAGAGAGACGCCCGTGGCTCCCGGGGCTGTCGCAGACAAGACACTGGCTGAGGTGATGGGGTGGTCCAGGGAGGAAGAAGAGCGGTTATTGAGCGTGGAGGATGACGGCGAGGGGGATCTTGACATTATGGGCCTCAATATCTTCTCGCCGGCGTCGTCCATGGACACGGACCGACCCGGATCCCAGGCCAACCCCATCGCTTAGTGCTCTTTACTATTTACCGCAAATAAATAAATAAAAATGGATTGTCAACAGAAACGTAACAATCACAAAAACACACATACATCAACCACATCGGTGGTGGCTAGCACGCATAGGTCACACATTAGTACCACACTAAACATCATACAGGCTAACACTCATCACAGCGTCTCTGGCGCCGCCGCTCTGCGAGAAGCCCTGGAAAAAGAACATAACACAATAGCACTGGTCCAGGAACCATACATGTTTCGTGGCAAGGTGAGTGGTTTCAATGGCCTCAGAGGCAATCTTTTCCATCCCCCCGTACAAAATAAGACTCGAACGTTTGTTTACATACCACAGCCATATAGGGCGTCTCTAATGACACATTTGTGTACAGATGATCTCACAGTAGTAAAACTTGAAACAGGACTTCAAGGTAACCTTAATACGGTAATTATGGCTTCGGCGTATCTTGACATCACGGAAGAGGCGCCGAACTCGGCCCTCGAAGAGTTAATGCTATATTGTACGACAAACAATCTAGAGTGCGTGGTGGGCTGCGACTCTAACGCCCACTGTACTGTTTGGGGTAGCCCAGATACTAATGAGAGAGGGAATGACGTCCTCGAATTTATCCTCAGGCATAACTTGAACTTGCTTAATAGAGGCTCCGAACCCACCTTCGTAACATCATGGGCAAGAACTATAATAGATATTACGATGGCCACAAACGAAATCTCAAAAACAATTACGGACTGGCGTGTGGCGACAGACAAATATTCCGGTTCCGATCATAGGTGGATTACATACAACCTGACAGTGGGAATACATGAACCACGAACTTACAGAAATCCGAAAAAAACGGACAAGTCGATCTTTGTAGAAACACTAGAGAAAACAATGTTGGATTTACCAAAACAAGGAAATACATCAAAGCTGACACCGCCAGACATAGAAACGGCGACAGACAGTTTAGTACTCGCCCTGATAAATAGCTACGAAAACGCCTGCCCGTTAATAAAGGAAAGGTATAATCGAATTCCTAAAAAAGACAGGTGGTGGAATAAAGATCTTACCAAGCTAAGAAAAAAAGTCAGGCATCACTTTAATAGGGCTATGAACACCAATGATGCAATGGACTGGCAAGAATACAGAAAGATGCGACACCAATTCAAGGTGGAGGTAAAAAAGAGTCAACACAACTCGTGGAAAAGATACAGCAGTTCAATCCAGACAGAGAGTGAAACTGCTCGACTCAAGAAAATTATTACCAGTGACACGCAAGTGAAGCTAGGCACTCTAAAGAAAGTCGACGGTACATATACATCGTCGGAGAAGGAGCAATTTGAACTACTGCTACAAACCCACTTTCCAGACTGCCAACTAGATGAGAATTCAGGCTGGGAACCTCATACTCCGCACGATCCAAATGACGAGGATTGGGCGTTTGCGGATACCGTAATCACAGAGGAAGCCATGCTATGGGCTATTAGTAACTTCGAACCACACAAGGCCCCTGGTCTAGACGGGATATTTCCAGGACTTCTTCAATGGGGTCTAAATAAGATAAAAATTTATTTAATCGCTATATTCAGATCTTGTCTGGCATGGAAATACATACCCAAAGCATGGAGGGAGGTTAAGGTGGTATTTCTACCTAAACCAGGAAAAACTGACTATACCAACCCAAAGTCTTTCAGGCCAATAAGCCTCAGCTCGTTTCTCTTGAAAACACTTGAAAGGCTATGCGACAAATATATAAGAGGTGGACCGCTGGTAGATAATCCCGTTCACAGTAACCAACATGCATACCAGTCTGGTAAATCGACGGAGACTGCGCTACACCAGGTTGTCTATAAGATCGAATCAGCTCTCGAAAGTAAACAAAGTTGTTTGGCAACCTTTATAGACATCGAAGGAGCTTTCGATAAAACTACCTTCCCCAGTATAAGGGATGGACTAGAAAATAGGGGAGTGGACGATAGAATGACTGCCTGGGTCACGGCAATGCTCTCAAACAGAGCAGCGAGTATAGAGACTGCGGGCACAACACGCTGCAAAGTCAAAAAAGGATGTCCGCAAGGAGGAGTTATGTCCCCCCTACTCTGGGTAGTGGTGGTCAACGAACTTGTAGAGCTCCTAAATAAAGAAGGCATTGTCACTGTAGCATATGCAGATGATCTAGTTATCATGGTTTCCGGAATCTCTGAGACGACTCTATGTGAAAAGATGCAAAAAGCACTAAAAGTTGTAGAGAAATGGTGCGAACGACACAGCCTGTCCGTGAATCCACAAAAAACGGAATTGGTTTTGTTCACGCGCAAGAATAAGATTGCAAATCTTAAAACTCCAACACTCTTTGGGACCCAATTGATGCTTAGTAAAGAGGTAAAATACCTGGGAATCTGGCTTGACAGCAAACTATTGTGGGGAAAACATCTCGAATATATCACCACAAAGGCAACAAACATCTTATGGCAATGCACTAGAGCAGTCGGAAGTGACTGGGGTCTTAGACCAAAGCTATGCCACTGGCTGTACACAGTTATAGTGCGACCAGTTCTCACCTATGGATGCGTGGTATGGTGGACTCGCACGGTATTGACAACAGTGATTAGGAAACTGCAACAAACGCAAAGACTCGCGTGCTCACTTATAAGCGGATGTACGAAGAAAACACCTTCGGCTGCTCTTGAAATTATACTTGGACTGACACCACTGCACCTACATATACAACAGGAAGCAATGGCGTCAGCATTGAGGATCACATCTACCAAACAATGGAGAATCTCGGGTCCAACTACAAATCACTGTAGAATACTTGACAGGGCGACAAAAATAATACCCGAAGCGTCAAAGGGTACGGATAAAATAGCAAGTGTACATCTTGACAGTAAAAAATATGAGCTGGTCACAGAGGATAATGCCCTGGAAGGGGCACTGCCGTCCTGGAACATATTCACTGATGGTGCGAAAAACATAGAAGGAGCAGGCTGCGGCTTTTACTCGCCGGAGCTGGGACTCAAGGAATCGGTAGCTCTAAATAAAACTACAACAGCTCTGCAAGCGGAGGCAGTTGGCGTACTATTAGCTGCCAAAGCAGTCGAGCCACTTAGTGACATTCTCATAACTTCTGAAGATTCAGACAGCAAAGGAATCATCATGTTCACCGTGGACAGCGCGGCCACTATATACGCACTCAAGAGACCTACAACGAGGTCACGAGTCATTGCGGAGTGTCATTCGGTGCTACAATCACTAGCAAAAAGGCACAGGACGATAGTGAGGTGGACAAAGAGCCACGGGTCATGTATAGGCAACAACATAGCAGACACCCTTGCAAAAGAAGGCATTAAGAAACAAACAAACAGAAACTTGGTTAGTTTCTGCAAACCAACTGCGACAGAAGTGCGAGAACAACTACGACGGCACACGGAAAAAGAGCAACAAAAACTGTGGGAAAAGAGAGATGACTGCAAACACGCTAAGGCAGCTTTTCCAATCCTTGACAGAAACGTTACGAATAACCTATTGAAATTGCAACGACAGGACCTCCGAATACTTGTGGGCCTTATTACTGGTCATTGCAATTTGAATAGCCACTTATACAAATTGGGAGATACGGACAGTGCTCTGTGTAGGGGCTGTCTAAAAGAGGATGAAACCGTGGAACATGTGCTTTGGCACTGTGAAGCCACGGAAACCACCAGGAGATCCACAGGATTGCATGTGAAAGCTTCAGCTTCAGCTTTGAACTCGGCCTCAGCCTTAGCCTTATCATCGCTTTTGTCACCACCACAACGGCATGCTACTTCATCATCTTCGTTATCATTATCTGCTCAAACATCCTCACCACTGGAGCAGTTGTGCCAGCAGCCCAGAGCCGTGCTCCGATATTTCAAGGAGCTGGGCTGGCTCGGGTGATGCTGGTAGGGGGAAATGCACAATACACCCCTAGCGGGACGTCAGTGCAGGACCCATCGCCCCCACCTCGAATAAGAATAAGAATAAGAAATAAATGTCATGAAAAGTTATTTTCAAAGTGATACTCCCCAAGTAGCACAAGAAAGCTGTTTAATGGTTGGCTTACAACATTTATGTAGCGCTTAAGCTGTTTAAGCTAAATGTTTAATAGCATTATAAGCGCTTGCCGCTTGCTGCTGTAATGCTAAATTGGGCCCAAATTATACAGCTATTAGTTCACACATGGCATTAAATCCTAATTAATTTATTAATGGCATTGCATGGCAAAAAAAAAATATATATATATTTTATTTTAATGTAAATCTACGAATTTAAAAAACTCGTGTTTACACTACGTATATATTAGATCATTTTAATTTAGTAAGTTTAATTCCCGTTAAATTTTAGCAACATTTTGTTACGAAATGATCAATATTTATGCGGATACCGCACTCTCTTAAACATAATATTTATTTAGGGTAAATAAGTTTATTCTAGCTAAGTTAATTTATATGTAGGTAAATCTTATTGAAATAATAATATTATATTAATCGGCGTTATAGCGAAGTGCACTACAAATATAGGCATTACAATAGCATGTTATAATACCCATATCCAACCCTTGTACAGCGATAGGTTTTTAAACGGTTTGAAATGCTAATATGCAGCTTTACGAGGTGAAGTGAACACCTCTTGGAGCCTACATGACAGATTTATAGTGTTTCTTGTGCTACTTGGGTCGTGTCACTAAGTCAAAATGGTCAGGTATAACGAACATTTTGTGAGAGATATTTTTTACATTGCTCATCATCATCATCGTCAGATCGTCATATCTTCATAGATCATGTTGCTTCTTCAGCGTTATTGTTGGAGTAAGAGTTAGCATCTCACGGCAGGATCTTCGATGTCAAAGACTTGGCCTTAAAAGGATCATCTTACGTTAAATTATAATAATAAACAAAGAAACTATCGTTCAACGCATCTATTAGTGCAAGAAACAGTCTACTGTATATTTCTCGACGTATCCATTATACCTAAAGCATAATTATCTGTAGCTAACATAAGTAATCTAACTTTAGCTGTAACGAGGTTCATTGCTAGAGCACAAGAGAGCCGAAAGGTGTAGGACAATAATTGGTGATCTTATATACTCGTATATATAACCTCTAAGTCGAATTTATCATTTTTAATTTGTTTGTTGAAAATTGAATAACAAATATTTTTAGGAAATATTATCTAAATCAGTAAATGACGCCACAACAAATTTTCCCCTATCTGGGAAAAATACTCCTTTAATCAAAAATCTCCGATGACTAAAAAGATTTATAAAATCGTAAAACTTGTGTACCAAGATTCGTGAAGATTGATTAAATACGACCTTTACACAAATACCAACAAACAAACATCTGGACAAACAAAAAAACCGGACAAATGCAAGTCAGACTCGCCCTCCGACAGGGTTCCGTACTAATTATAAAAATAGAAGATAGTCAAGTGGGAAATCATACCTTTTTTCATTGATCATAATCCGAAAATTACTCATCGTAAAAATAATTAAAAATCAGTTTTAGCGCGAGGTAATGAATTTTTTTTTCATATGATACCCCAGATGATACGGTTAACTCACTTTATAATTTAGACCCTCATTCCTTGCATAAAGACTAAAGACCCTATTTTTGTAATTTATTTATTTACAGAAATGACATGTAAGGAAAAAACTATACTAAGAACTATAACTATACCTCTACTATATACACTTTAAGAGTACATAAAAACAATTTTAATATATATATACAAAAAAACAAATAAAATAAAAATTTATTCAAAAAGTCCACTGGCAGTAGGAAAAGTGGCCAGAATGCTGGCAGCATTGCCACGTTAGATGGCATTTTTTTTTTTTTTATTATTAAATTTAAATTGTTCAGATTTCGGTTTTTTTCCTTTATGTGTAATTGTGTACTTGACAATGCTTCTTGCCAAATTTCATAGTTCTAGGTCAACGAGATGTACCCCAATAGGTGTTGATTCCCTTGTGAGTGTCGAAATATGCGATTTCTTGCGACACATACGGCTGTAACTTTTTTTTACGAAAACCGCTTTTTTTTCGCAGCTGCAAGGGACTACAGATATTCGTATATAGTTTTAATTTCAACTCGATACCTCCACGCGTTCCCGAGATAGAAAGTCTAGACAGAAGGATAGTTAGACAGACGGACAACAAAGTGATCCTATAAGGGTTCCGTTTTTTCCTTATGAGGTACGTAACCCTAAAAATGACAATAATGTCTTTTTAGGCTTCCGTACCTGTACCATAAAATTAAATACCTACCGCACGAAACCCACTAAAAGCTGTTAATTACAATATTGTTAAAAGTAACTGAAACAATTGAGGCTTTTGTTAAAATGATGTTCGTGTTCTAATATTTTATTTCAATAAAGGCCTAACAATGCTTGCGGTGTCTGCCCCGAGATACTAATTAGAACAAGTATTTTTGCAAACACATCCACCATTGTTTTGAACTGCCTCCCTCCTTTCCCCCACGGCTATTTGTTTTAGGAGTCCGGGTTCTTATGTTTATTTTGGCAACGGAGTCAAGGGCGACATTTATTTGGAAATAATTTCCGCCTCCAAGGCGTTGTCATTAAAATTTGGCAAGGCGCCGAAGAACCCTCAGGCGGACTTATTACGTATCTAACTAGTCGTGCCGATCGCGATAGCGAGCTTGCGAATACAGCATAAACGACTTTGACGTGTCGTTAGATATGTCTTTACTTTTTAAGTGTTACTGAATATATGTTCATTTTCAAAGATAATATATTCATTTAAATAAATTGTGAAAAGGCTTCGTACATACTTTCTTGCGAAATCGTACGATTAACATCATATGCCATAAAGGCACACTACGACCATTGTTTTTATATAAGGTGTGCTGGACATATTATACCTACTGTTTATGAGATATATATTTATGATTTTCATCTGCAAGAAAGTAAATCAGGAGAATTCTTTTCGGCATGTAAAAGTGTGGGTAGTTGAAACAAAGCAGATCACTGCTTTCGTACTTTTGCTGAGAACGTGGAAAGATAATCATAACTTTCCACGTTCCCAGCAAAAGTACGAATTCCACCACTTCATAAGATCATAAGGCTTGTCTGTGACTTATTTTACTTAACTTTGACTGTGGCTAAGTATGGACTAGCTAGACGCTAATGTAAAATAAATATGGGTTAGCAGTGGCATTGTCCATTGCAGCGTAAATCACACAAAACCAATATAAAAAGGGGGTAAAAATAATATTTAAACATTAAAAACCAATCTTCAATTATTGTTTCTAGTTTTATAATATTTTTTTTGTCAGCCCTGTTTATACAAACTGTACCACTGCTGGGCGCGGGCCATCTTCTCATTATGAGAAGGGTTAGGCCTTAATCTGCCACGCTGGCCAAGTGCGGGTTAGCAGACTTCACACATCTTCAAGATCATTGAGAACTCTCAGACTTGTAGGTTTCCTCAGGATGTTTTCCTTCACCGTTTGAAGTTGGCGGCAATCAACAATACACACATAACTTCGAAAAGACAGAGGTGCACGCCGTGGGATTCGAACCCAGGACCTGCGGATCGCAAGTCAGACGGTCTCCCGACTAGGCTACCGGAAACTTCTTATAATAATTAGTTGCCATACATTTTCAGTATTTTCGTAGAATGTAGGTACTATACTTTGCATACGCCTAGAGTGCGTCTCTGACTTGCGCGCGCTTGCATCTTGGTTTTTCTGCTAACAAGAGTACAATAAAAGTAGACAAAAGTAACAAATTGCCAACTTCGAACCGTAATTTTTTGATAATCTGGTAAATTAGAATAAAAATAAATCGTAGTTGAGGCCTTTATCAAAATTTATAATAATACTGTGGCGAGATATCACGAAATATTTAAGAATCTGAGCAGTTATCGCGACCAGTCGCAGTCTACAGAGTAATATATACTTACCTAATAAGCCTGTTCCGATGTGAACTCCGCGTCAATGGTGCACGAGCCATAACTTTTTTCGTAAACGTGACTTTGCTCGAAATTGTTGGAATTGTTGTTGGAGTACAAGCCCTTCATTCTCGCATGCTCGACACAAGTTCTGTCATAGTCCTTCTATTTACAAATTGTTGTGGGAGAGATAGAGATGGAGATAATCTCGAGGGTGCCAGAGAATGTGCCCCCAGTGCGGTTCTCGCCTAATCACCTGTGCCCAATTGATGTTCCCAACTTATTGGTTTATTACTTCTCCGCGATTTATGTATGTGGAAGAAAGTTTGGTGGATTATAGCTCGTACTTGTATCGGTAGTTGTTTGGGAGTTATCCATGTAGCGCAGTACAGAATAGGAAAAAGTTTAGTTTGCCTACTTACGTTTACTTAGTATAGAGTTATGGCTTATCTAGACGTATGGATATAATAATATACAGATTCGCAAAATAAGTAGAGATTCTGCGAGCATTAGATGCTCCTCACAAACCCTTACAAAAAAAAAGACGTGTGGCACTCGGAGACTGCCGCGGTAAAGCTATTGTACGCGCGGTGTGTTAGGTTATTTTCGTTACGGAATTTCTGGATTCGGTCTCCACGCTCAAGGCCCGCGATAGAAGCTATGCAATAGCTTAAAAATACACCGAGTCGAGACTCCCTACAGTTCGGGAAATTTCTATAACTTTGCAACAATGGATTTTTATCAGGAACTCTGAAAATCACTGAGCTGTTTTATTTTATAAAACTCACTTTATTATTAAAAAATAGATTTGTCGCTAACTCGCCTGCTGTTCAGTGACAGTTGCAGCTTCGATGCCTAGACTAGAAGGAACCTATACATTCGCCATTCGAAGACACAAAGGCGATATCCATTCGGAAAGACCCATTCTGGGAGCGTATTCCACACTTAAGAAAATAATATATAAATGACTAAATTCCAGCTGCCATAAAATCTTACAAACAACACTCAGCCGCATACAAAAAGTAAAAGTTTTCATATTGACGGTTTAGTACCTACGTAATTTTAAAGACACTTGGAGTTTTGGCGGGAACTTGATGAATGAAATGTTTAAGCTTCGTTTTGTTTTCCTAAACCTAGGTATATAAAGAATATTAATGGAGTAAAATGGTAAAGTTTTATCGGTAACAAACAGAGACGTAGCCAACAAAGAGATACATCCAAAGTTTAAACTATCAAGATACTACCAAACTTCAAAATGCAATATCCGAAAACTATAAAACGGGAAGATATATATAAGTTGAGTAACATTTACGAGTAATATCGAGTGCTAGCTCTTAATTCCCAGCATTTATTAGACACGCAACTTTATCGCTCCAATCCTTCGCACTGAGAGGACCTACTTACAGATGAAAAACAAAATATATGAGCGTAATCGTAGGAAGTCTTCCTGCTTCACCTGCACTTTCAGTTTTATTTATAACGCTTAAAAGAAATTAAAATATAGACAAAAAGTTCAATATATATTAATAGATGTCCAAAAAAACATGCCACTTCAACCAATTTCAACAATACATTAAATTATAATAATGATTATATTGTTTAAAAAACTGAAAAACCGACTACAAAAAGCGCAATTTTAAAACCAAACTATTGAACATATATTGTGGAAATTTATATGTAAGCAATCCTTTCAAACAAAAAAAAACGGGTTATAAATGACAAAGTTATGCGGTAACAAACAAAAAATACAGCCGAATTATAAGCCTCCTTCTTTTTGAAGTTGGTAAAAATGTAACCCGATATCCAATCACCTTATGTCTTCCTATGCTACACTTACCGGAACGTGGTCTCCTCTTGAGGACTATTTGATCCCATCAGCAATCAGGTCTACGTGATATGTGCCTTGCCCACTGCCACTTCAACTTGCTAATCCACGCTATCTTATGTCGCTAACTTTCTTCGTCTACAGATTTCTACATTCGTTCTGGCATAGAGAATCTGTGCATATTTGGGCTTTTCACACGGCCCTTAGTGAGTGACCGCGTTTCAGTGCCAACATACAATTTAATTATTTAGTATGAATGAACCTAGGAAACATTACAATGCACGTGTGGTAGTGGGCCTGCCTCGTACTTGTCCTGTATTAGAAAAGAGAGGGTAGTAGTAGGGTAGTAATGGTTACTAATGCATATTGTTCTCTAAACTGGTTTGTTAACTTAATGTTTTAGCATTAAGTAATCTCATTATTTCCAAAGTGTGTGTTATGTCTTAATGTATCATAATGATACATACATAGCTGCGACGTCATCTAATTTATACACATTTGCGAGCCAGCTGATGTCGCAGCAAGTTTGTGACGTCACATGATTGATGTGTATCTGAAGGGGACATAATAACTTGTAATCCAATTAGAATATGTGTACACTGTCAAAAACAACACTGATAGAGTATAAGTAGAGCAGTAGTGATAAATATACCATAAAATACTATAAATCATACATAAAGTACCATAAAAATGAATGATCGGGATCTCATTAAGCGATAAGACCTCCTTTTGATATTTTATAGTGCTATCTCATGTATTTTGTTGTTTTTTTGTGGTGTTGCAAAATATATTATGTTTATTAAATTGTATTTTTTTTATGTTTAGCGAGGAGGTCTACGATAAAGCACGTTTCTCGAAAAAACCTAGTAAACTTCCGAGTTAAAGATCATCGAAAACAGATAATCGGGAATTCTGGAGGTATCAAGATCAGAAAGGCCGAAAGGTTCTCGAGTGGAGACCACGTACCGGCAAGCGCAGCGTAGGAAGACCAGCCACGAGATGGACAGACGACCTCATACAAGTGGCGGGAAGACGCTGGATGCAAGCCGCTTCCAATCGGTCTTTTTGGAAATCCATGGGGGAGGCCTATGTCCAACAGTGGACTTCTTATGGCTGAGATGATGATGATGATGATCAAGATCAGAAAAGGTAAAACTGTAAATGCAAAAATCACGCAAATAAAAACTGGAAGTCTACCTACATGAACCCCTTGGTGCACCACTGGTAACTAGAGCTATCAAAAAGAAAAATAAAATAGCCGACTGCAGAAAAGCAGTTTTTACAGTATAAGTATTTTTTGTGAGAAAGTATGCGTAAAATCGCTGTGAAAGATTATAAATGCGCATTCTTTAGAATAATTCTAATAAATCACTTGTTTATTACGAAAAAGTTCGTTAGAAGTTACGAAAAACGCATTTTTTTTTTTTGTGAGAAATGTATTATTATTAATACAAAAAAATATAGCCTGTGACATTTTGGAAGTGAAGACGAATCACACCTCGCACATCAAAGTCGGTCAAGCCGTTTAGGCTGTAGGCGATCATATAGAAACATACATACATATCCACATAAATGCATGCATAGATATATGCATATAATGCATATAATATACACTCGAAAAACATAACCCTTCTTCTTACGCAGTCGGATAAAAACTGAAAAGCCGACTTCAAAATACGCAATTCGTTTACTTGGATGAAATTTTTTCAGTTCTTTTTGTTATGAAAACCAAAATACCGAACCAATTTTCATAAAATTTGTATGGGACTACCTCTGCAGTATTACCAAACAAAAAAAAAGAATCATAAAAAACAATTCATAATTGGTGGCGTAAGCGCGTACAAAACATAAAAAAAAAATAGTCTGATAACGCGATTGAACTATTAATTAAATCTGTCACCGAACAGCAAAATTGACTCATAAATTCCGTGGAAAATTGAATACACTTAAAAAATAAAGCCGAATAAAATCCAGCAACCACCAGTGAATAATAATAAATAAATAAATATTTGTGGACATTTCACACAACACCATCTAGCCCAAACTAAGCAAAGCTTGTACTATGGAACTAGGTGGCTGATAGAATACATATATACTTTTTTTTTTGTAAATATATACGTATGATACATAGAAACACCCAGACACAGAACAAACATCCATGCTCATCACACAAATGTTTGCCCTGGGTGGGGATCGAACCCACGACCTTTCAGTTCAGCAGGTAGACGTAGACACACTACCGATTGAGCCACAAGGCCAGTCGTATGATGTAAGGACCAAATCAAGTTTGTCCGAGTACTTCCGATGATGAGGTTCGGATTTTGGATCATTTGCGCTGAATTTCGTTCAATAAACCTCATTTCGTGTTATTTGCTTTTTTTACTGCGCTTACTTTAATCTGAAAATTGTCAGTAATCTCCATATAATAAAAATGTGCTTTAATTCCACATTAGGTACTAATGGGCACGGATTTTTGTGTCATTCAACTGAAAAAATACAAATACATTAGTACAATCTAGTACGACCTTTACTAATTGTTCAACCGCCACGCATAAATTATTGGATAAAAGTTTATCAATTTTAATCCAATACCTTTTTTTGTATTTTGAAATGCACTTTTTTGTGTTTTGAAAACGAGATTTAAGATTAAAAATATCAGTGAGTAGCACAATACAATGCTCTTCATAATTTTTGAATGTGAAGTGCAATAAAATATCAATAGAAATCAAACTTTAAATTATTTACAAATTTAAATACAGATCGGGATATGCAGTTTGAACTATTTATAAGTTTGTAGATACTTCAGTGTGTCAAATATATTGAATTATTGTAGTCCAATTTGGCCTACTATGGCCTAAAGTAATATTAACATTAAACGCTCACGTCTTCCTTCTTTCGTTACTCAATTATTACATTTAAAAAAATACAACACACATTAGTACCTAGTAAGAGATTGATCAACTACAATTGTTCATCCAACGACACGAAAGAAACCATAAACATTGAGCTTTTGTTTCTCAATTTTCTTATCTCCCTAATAGTACTCCAGCCTCGACGAGCAAAAAAAAATACTATGCTAGTGTTAGTAAGTAGAAGATCGAGATTAGACAAGGCTGCCTTATGAGTCCTCTGTGTACAATTGTAGGCAGAAGTTAAATGTAGCAAGAAGTGGGAAAAAGGGAGATGCTTCTTGTTTTACCTTCAGACATTTTTTATTAAGGTGGCGTTCCAAGAGTCGAGACCACGACTCCACAATAATCGCGCGTTAATACTCCAGTGCAACAAAAGGATCTTGAATTGCGTCAGTATATTGCGACCGATCGCAAGGCCCGTTAATATATATACTCTGTATTTATTACACTTTTATGGGCAAAAAACATATGTCACAATGACAATTATAAATATATAAACTACAAACAAAATCAATATGGGAGAAAAAAGTATACTTACTTACATAAGAATGTGGAAAAAAAAGAGTAAATAAAAAACATTTAATGTATTATGTAAAAAAATAACATCTATATATTACTCTTCGTATAAAATAATTGCAAAATGAGTATATTTACTATAAAACTTACTTACTTTTTTTAATAAATATATAAAATAAAATAAATTTCTTATCATAGTCATCAAATTACCATTACGATTTACGACTCGGTATTATTATCTTCAACTTTATAAAATGCCCAAAGCGATGCGTCTCGCCTGGCGCCAGAGTGTATGACTATGACCGAATGTTTGTTGCCATATAATATATTATATTCTAGATGACATTGGCAGCCGTACGCCAGCTCTGACATTCTGCTAACTACCCCTGGTTAGGTACCTATAACGCTACAAGTAGATATGCAGGCAGGATCGAACAGATGTCACGCGCTAGAAGAGTTAATAGTTACACGATAGCGCAGAAGAAACAGTATTACATAGAGAACGGAACGTTGCTTACATATTACTAAAAATGGCTTAGGTACTAGGTTAATAAATGTTACATGACTTATTATTGGTAAACAGAATGACATGGTAATATAAGGAATCATTTTAGATTGTCGCAAACATTATGATCAATTACAAAAAATAGCAGACTTAGCTGCAAGGACAAAAAACTGTTTGAAATTTGATTTTCCCGGCGCACGCGTGGCGTACCATCTTAAAGCGTTTCAACTCCAATCGACGCCACGAGCGATCGATAAATCAGACGACAACCATAACTTCATACTTATTTTAATTTTAATTATCGCGGTGTTGTATGACGTGTCCGACGTGAGACGATACAAGAACGTGTACGAGAAAAGTAAGTAAATGTATTAGTTATTAACATAAGAGAAGCCACTTAACGCTCATGTAACCTGACCTGCGCTTTATTGCGTCGAAGCAACATCCACTGAACAACATCACTTATTTAAAATTAAATAAATTCGCGGAGGGAATTAGTATGAATATAGATATAGTACTATTAAATATTCTGTGTTCCTTCTGTTCGTGCCCCAAAAACCAGCAAAATGGTGGATAAGAAGCGTGGCGTGGACAAGAAGCGTGGCGTGGACCAGAAGCGTGGCATGGCGAGTAATGTACCACACACCGTCTTCCTCATCTTTTCACACCACTTCTTATTTCATTAGTCGAGTGTGTATAATAACAAAATGTAAAGCTCCCTTGACCTTACAAATACTGCGTTAAGCTAATTAAACGCTTGTGGAAACGGGATCATCCCTTTTAATTACTTACATGAAAAAAAGTAACTAGAGCATATTAAGAACAAAAAAATGTCTGGCCAAGAATGTGTTGAAATGTACATAAGGTTCTGTATCCAAAGTAGTCAATAAGAAGCTTATTAGCGAGCAGAGATGTACAAAATACTTTTAATAAAGTATTTAAATACTAAATGCAAAATATGTATTTTCAAAATACTTTATTCAAATAAAATACTTTCAGGTAAAATTACTAATATTCTTTATTTATTAAAGATTTTTACATTACAAGCTCTTCAAATTGAAACCATGGTTTCGCTTATATAGATTACATTTTTATGCTTTTTGCTTGTAACTTCAAAATGAAACAATTCAGCTCCGATATTAGTTTCGGACTTCTTTGTTTTTGTAAATCAGTCTACAGATGAAGTAGATTTTAGTATACATTTTAGTAGTATGTGGTCGTATAAAACAAAAACCGGACAAGTGCGAGCCATACTCGCCCCGGTGGGCGAGTATGGCTCGTATGGTAAGGTTTCGTACAAACTAGTAGATAAGAAAGGAAAATCATATATGTTTTTATATTTTCCTTCATAAACTAAAAAATATTCGTCGTAAAAATATTTAAAACCTGTTTTAGCTTATGCTAATGAAGCTCTTTCATATGATACCCCACATGATACGGTTAAAGAACTTAAAAATGTGGACCCTCATTCCATGCATGAAGACACATTTTTTTGTGATTTAATTAAAAATGTCCGGTTTCGGTTTTTTTTCTTATATGTATACTCTAACACAATGCTTCTTGCCAAATTTCATAGTTCTAGGTCAACGGGAAGTACCCCATAGGTTTTGATTCCCTTATGAGTGTCGAAATGTGCGATTTTACGACATATTCGGCTGGAACTTTTTTTTACGCATACTGAGCAATTTTATTTTTCTTTCTGCAGGAAGAGACTATGGATCTGTGTAAATGGTTTTAATTGTAACTCGACACCTTCACGCGTTCCCGAGATAAAGGTCTTGACACCCGGACAGACAGACAGACAGACGGACAGACGGACAACAAAGTGATCCTATAAGGATTCCGTTTTTGCCTTTTAAGGTACGGAACCCTAAAAACGACGCCACGGCTCCATACAAAGTAACCCTAACCCCTTTGAGTAGTAATACTTTTGAAACTTAGCAGGAAAAAAGTATTTTGTATTTGACAAATATAAAATACATTTCGAAAAGTATTTCAAATAAAATACAAAATTCTTTTCAAAAAAGATAAATGATAAATAAATAAATGATAAATTCGTTTATTGAGATAAAAACGGAAAAAGACCAATTACAATTATCTCACAATATTCAAAAATTATTCTTAAACAAATGTCTGAGCATTACAAAATATTCATTATATAAATACAATATCATTTAAAATGTCAATACAAAAATGTCAAATGGGCAATACGCCTAGCATGTCAATACAAAAAAATAATTATGTCATACAAAGTAAAATATACCATTCAGGTAAGTACTCAGAGTACCAAGTCAATAAACTCAAAGGTTATCGTCAAAGTCCAATGAATCATCAGGCTTTTTACACCTGTCCAATCCAAGAATTGATCCAATAGATTTTCACAATAAGTCAAGGAGGTACTTAAAATAGTCTTCCAGTTATCACAAAAGATGTCACAATCAGGGTTGGCAGCAAGGAGTGCGTTTAAGTGGCGACGGGCACGATTCAGGGGCGACATAGAACGTGCTACTGTGTGACCGCGATCTACGTGGAACAGATCATGCGGGCGACCACGTCTGTTTGCTGGAACCCCGGGCTCGTCCGGTACGAACAGTACGCATAGCAAGTCGTGCAGACGTATAGAATCGACGGACCCCCTAAGCGCCTTACAGCAGATAGTTAGCTGGTCTAACATCCTTCTAACTTCCAAAGAGTTGTAACCAAGCTGACCGAGCAGGAATTTAGTTGGATACAGAAACGGATAGTATCCATAAATTTTCTTATATAGCGACCTTAAAAAGGCCTTTTGGACTTTTTCAAGCATTCGCGCGTAGGTGACATGATAGGGGTTCCAGACACAAGCACTCGATTCAAGTTTGCTTCTAACTAAGGAGTTATATAATGTTTTAATTACTTCAGGATTTTTAAAGTCTCTAGCATTCCGTAGGACGAAGCCAAGGCACCGGTAAGACTCTTTTGCGAGTTCTGATATATGATCATGAAAAGTTAGACTGCGATCAAAATTTACTCCCAAATCTTTGATACAGTTAACCCTATTTATAGGTACGTTGTTTAAATGATAATCAAACTGTATTGGATTTATTTTACGATCAAAGGTCATGACGTTACATTTACTTATATTAAATGTCATTTTATTTCTCACGCTCCATTCGTAAATTTGATTGATATCATCCTGCAATTTCAGGCAGTCACTAGAAGATGATGATGATGATGACTAGAAGATTTAATTTCAAAAAATAGTTTAAGGTCATCCGCATACAAAAGACATTTGGCGGTAGATAGTACATTAGGTAGATCGTGAATCATCATTTGAAAGAGTAACGGACCAGTGACAGAACCCTGGCTTACACCAGAACTAGTGCAATATGGTTGAGATACATATGTACCATGCCTCACATATTGACACCGGTCCCTCAAGAAATCGGCCATAAAAATTAAGAAATCGCGAGTGAAGCCAAACGTAGATAACTTATGCAATAATATATCATTATCAATTTTATCGAAGGCCTTTTGAAAATCGAAATATACTACATCAACTTGTGATCCACGATCCATAGCGCTAGATATATAGTCTGTTAAGCACAACAGGTTTGAATTTACTGATCGGCCCGGCCTAAATCCGTGCTGCTCTTCGCCTATCTGTTGTTTTACCTGGCTATATATTTCATTGTGCAGAATGTACTCAAAGATTTTGGCAGGCGCACATAGAATTGCGATTGGACGATATTCCTCTACTACGGTTTTTTTATTATTCTTTGGGATGGGGGTTACCCTTGATAATTTCCACTGTGTGGGGTACTTGCCATTTTTAAGCGAAAGATTTATAATATGGTGTAGTGGAAGAATTAAATGCTTTTTACCAGTTTTAAGGACAAAGCTAGGTAAGTTATCCGGACCAGGTGAGCTTTCTATTTTGAGCTTATTCAGGGCTCGTTCGATATCTTGGGGGATCACCGTGGGTAAACTAACGTAACCGCCTTGATAGCCGAATGCAGAACACTCGTCAACATTTAAAAGTGGCGTGTTATTTAAAAAGACGCTGGAAAAATAGTTTGCAAACGCTTCTGCAGATTCAACCCCAGTAAAAGAAACACCTTGATACGAGACACAGGGTTCGAAACCACCCTTGGATCTGAGTCTATGCACGTGGCTCCAAAAATGCTGAGGGCGCAGCCGTAAATTTTCTTCGATAAGAGCAGTATATGATTTATATGCGTCTGAGATACGGTTCTTCAAGCTATTACGAAGATCTGTGTATAACTTGTACGATGTATTACATTTCGACCTCAACCACACCCTGTGTAATCTCTTTTTACGCCGAATATCCTTTATAATATTTGCATCAAACCAAACCGGAAATCTGTTGCATTTAGCTACTTGTCTTTTCTTTTTAGGAACAGTTAAGTCAAATAATGTATAGATAGTATCATAGAAAATATCAGTAGCGGTCGCGACATCACTACATTCAAGTACAGGTGCCCAAGAGGTTTCGGCAAGCAATGAGTGAAAAAGAGGTATATCCATCTTTTTAAAGTTCCAGTCGCGCGATGTATCTAAGTTACTAGGCTGTAGCCGTGCACAGCTGTTATGTAATCGTAAAGCGAGCATTATCTCCAGAGCAGGATGGTACAATACATCGATAGGTACGAAGCCGTCGGCGGCTTCTCGCACACAAACAGGTTGCGCCGCCGTCGCCGTCTCAGAGCACTCCTGCGCCAACACTACGTCCAAAATACCTCCGTGAGAATTAAAAATTCCATTAAAATCTATTAGATTACAATATGTCAAAAAGTAATAATAATAATATTTTATATTATTAGATGCACTATTCATATTAATATCACCAAGAATAAAAATTCTTGTGTCTGAATCAGTTAAAAATGTTTCTACGTTATTAAATACATTCATGTACACGGCGTCGATAGCTTTTGGTTTAATGTATACGACGCAAACTATAAAAGAAACACCGCGATATGTCACAGACGCCCAAAGATCTTCTCCTAGTTTAGACTCGAGCTCAGGTCGCCGACATATGGTAACACCCGGCCTCGCAGCTAGCAAAACTCCCCCACAAGGGGAAGCACGGTCTCGTCTAAGCAATGTCCATCCGTCTGGTACTACCTCGGCGTCCCCCACTGACCCATCGAGGAAGGTTTCCGAAGCCGCGACGAGCACATGATCCGAGAGTGACATGCTTGTATACCATGTTCGGAGCTTTGTCTTCAGTCCTCTAACATTCTGATAGAATACGTTAATGAGAGATTCTTGATTGCGCGGCTCACAGGGCGCCGATTCCGCGACGAAATGTTTGTCCGTCCGAGGTAGGAGAACGTTTTCTGTAGTTGATCCATTTTTTCACTCGCGCATTCTCAGGCCAAACATTTACTGAGAAACATTTATCGTAACAGTCCTCAGGTACTCCTATTTTGAATGAGTTATAATTATGAGTCGTCTTCAACTGTTCAACGGTAATTGCCTTCTGCGGACAAAGATCGCTCAAATATTTCTTTATTTCATCTAATCCAGATAGCATATTCCATAAATGAAAGTGTTTCCGATGCTCGGCCGCTTTAAGTGACGTCACTGTAGGCCCGGCGACGCAGTGCAGTGATACCGATTGGCGCGGTTTTTTGTATCGTACTTCCGTCCAGCTTTCGTCATCGAGATGGGATTTAGGCATAGTACTCATTTCTAATTGATGCTTTGTAGATGTGCCGTGATAACGTTCGGTGTCCCCTGGTGTCGTCGGTTTGATGGCTGGTGATGTATCGAGGATATTGACGGGCTCGTGTGAGCGTCGCGGTGGCGACCCATTGTCTCGATTAACCGAGTGACATGGGGCAGTGGGAGCAACTTTTTTGGTTTCAACCTTTCCCTTGCCCTGTATCCTCTCCTTCTGCTTTTTTGTTCCCAAAGGAGTAACATCTGGTTCTTTAAGAGAAAAAGATGTGTCTTTGGGTGGAGTTCCTGGCACAACTGATGCGCTAGAAACTGCTGAACACTTATTAGACGTATGGAGTTCTATATGAGCAGCGTATCTCTTCATTTCCGAGGACAAAGCCTTATTCGCAGCCTCGTAGTGGTTCAGTTTTTCCTGTAGTTGTTCCATTTGAACCGCATGACTTTCTAATCAAGCATCATTATTTTTTATGACAGCAATAGATTGCATAAGCAACTGCCGCAACGACAGAATCTCTTGCCGAAGACCATGTACATCCTCAGTTGGGGCATCTTCTCCTTTTTTAAAGTGTTGATCTTGTTCTTCCGTAGTTTTGGACGACGCAGAGACTACTTTCTTACGGATGGTGACATTAGCGTCCTGGGATTTCTTTGAAAAGCCTACAGGAGTCAGGCTATTATCGCCTCCCTTTTTCGCTGAACAGCGACACTCAGGGCATACCCAGACGCCTTTGGTGCTTTCAGCTGCCTTTTTCTCACCCGCGCATAGAAGGTGATAGATTTTATTGCACTTAGATATTGTACAATGCATGCTCTCCTCAGTGGCCGGAATGATAGTACAACAGCCAGCGCACTGCATTGTAATGATGGCAGGTCAAAACAAAAAACGATAATAATGGTTTATCGTCTTAAATGTGTGTACTTTAGTGAGCAGAAACACAGCTGTTAATGAGTAGGTATAATATACGGCAAGATTGGTATGCAATGAGTCACTCGCTGCAGCCGCAGGTAGCGGTCTCAACTACAATGTTTATGTCTAACTATATCTAGGTACATACGTGACCGCAGGCAAAATATTAAAATATTTTTGCTTGTATTATCGGCGTTTGTAAGCCAATATCGTCAAAAACAGTTTAGCGGTGACTCATACACTTTAGCACTGGCTTAATAACACTCCATTGATTGTATTTGTTCACTACAATAAAAATTAATGAGGGTGGTAATAGAAAAATAATCAGTTTATTTTATTTTGATTATCACTTATTTCTCAGTTTTTAGCACTGTTCCCTCAATAATTATTGTTTATATCACTACACTATTCAGTTTATGGTCCACAGTCGATGTTTACAATTTACAACGTAAGAATACGCAGCTAACACTATCACTTTATTTCGCGATGATTTTAGAACGTTTTCACTATTTCCACGTCTAGATAACGTTATCACATTACTATTATTAATAGTTTTACACGATTAATTAGTTTGTTGATCTAAAAATTACAGTTTTATATTTTTAAATATTTTTATGCACGGAGACGTATTGTTCGAATCGACCGCGTCACTGACTTATGATAGATAAAGATATTTAAGTACAAAATATAAAATACGTATTTTGTTTTATGTATTTGCATTTTAAATACAAGTATTTCAAATAAGTCACAACTCTGTTAGCGAGTTATCATTTTTGAACGTCGTCACTGTATCTTACAAAGTTTAGTCACAGAATTGACAAAAAACTTTCAATGTAAGTTTCTGAAATATATTTACAAATAAAACTCAAATAGAGTCTGCGGCCAAAGTACCCAAAACACTTATTAGAAACAACATTACCTCATTGGACGCTTTATCATGTACCTATGTTGTTTTTATAGTTTCGATAAAGTGTTTTGTATTTGTATTCAGGTATGCACTAGGAAGTACTATGTTGCTTGTTTTTTTTTTACCCTTATACATATTATATACAAAATTAATCGTGCGTGGATATTTGAAAAAAAGAACAAAATGGTGATCTATTTTTGTCAAACAGATAGATAGACAAACATAAGGAATAAGGACTCCTAGCAGTACTACGGAACCCTAAAAAGGGCAATTTGAATTATCCTAAATGAATACACAACATTTTGGCTCATCCCATAGGAGCACTACGTCCAGAAACAGGGTCAGTCGGCAGGCATATGGGCACTGGAAAAATATTAATTGTAACTTGGTCTCCAGAGGGAACGAGCGGTTTTCAGAATAAAATATACTGTTTTAATGTTCCGCTGCTAAAATTTATCATCACTTTTATGGCGGCATAATTATCGTAGTAAGCGGTTCTTTATAGATGATGTAAAAGATATTTTAATATTTTATAAGAACTACTAAAACTTTTAACAATACCTTACTAAACTTATAACTTGTGATTCAATTTAGTACTTAATTGCCAACAAGTATCTATGTTAAAGAAAAACAAAATAACCGACTGCAGAAAAGCAGTTTTTGCAGTCTAACTTACGATTTCGTTACGCTCGATATGGTGTTGATTGTCCGTTTTTCTGGGAGAAAGTAGGCGTAATATCGCTGTAAATGATTAGTAATGCGAATTCTTTAAAATAATTCTAGTAAAACCACTTTTTTATTACGAAAAAAAAACAATAAAGTTTACGAAAAAACACATTTTTCTATTTTTACTATTATTATTGTAAACAAATTGCCTATGACACTCTAGAAGTGAAGACGAATTTAACGATACCTCGCACATCAAAATCGGTCAAGCCGTAGGCTTTAACGATTTAGGCCGATTTAGTTAGGCTGTAAGCTGTCATATGGAAACATACAGACATGCATACATACCCACATACATACATACTGTTAACGCCTACGCTTTTCTTCATACTATCTTTGTACCAGTGACAGTGACGTTTTTTATAAAGCTTTAGTGCGTATTCAATCCTTTTTACGAACAACAACACTTTGCCGCATCCCAAAAATAATTGTAAAATAATTTTATAGTTTAAAAAACTGAAACAGCCGCCTTCGAAGTACGTTATTTCGTTTACTTGTGATATTAGTAAAGATAACAATTAAACAAGGCGCTCAAGCGTTGAAGTAACTCTATTTTCTCCTTATATACATTGGATGAGGAGTAAGTAGGTTTTACTTTTCAAGCGCAATAAATCCCTCACGATTGTAAACTTTTTAAAGAGACCTCTCTTCACCCGCTCGTTTCTTTTTCAAGAATGACATTTGTCATTGAATGTCATATGTTTCGTCGTCGCAGATTAGAAAATGTGCAGATGTTTATACGAAAAACCTAAACATTTGACACTTTTGTAAAGAAAAACGTGTCAGTGGAACTCTGCAATTCTATAATCTGACGCACTCACTCAGGAATTCAATGAAAATATTTTTACTTTTAGAGATTATTCAAAAAGTAATAAAGCAATGTTTCTAATATAAATATGGGACCAACTTGGGATCTTCCTCTATTAGCCAATTCATGAAACACAAAAATTGGTTCAAGAATGAGAGAGAAATTCGCGTTCATACATAAAAAAATATATACGGTACGAATATACGAATATATGATAACCTCCTCCTTTTTCGAAGTCGGTTAAAAATTTAATATTCGCTGTGAAAAATCTTTGAAGATTTTATTTTATGTCCTTCCGGGCATAAACACATACCTACATAGGTACATACATACACTCGACTTTTTATTATGAAAATAATTTTTAATGGATTTATTGCGCATATGTATTTTATATTTTACATAATTTAATGAGCTGACGTTTCGAACACTTTTCAGCGTAGGTATATAGGTACGTGGTCCAGGTGAGACTATATAATTATCGCAACCTTCTTACAATGAAATGACGTCTCACGGCCAGCAGAGAGACAGCTTAAACACAACATAACATGATCCAATCGCTTCTCTATACGGCACCTCTATATCCTCTACCAGGCAACTCTAGTTCTGTTTAGACGCAGGTGTGGTGCTATCTAGTCTAGGGTACACACTACACGGTGAAACTTCTCGTAACGACAGTTTGCCAAGGACGAGTAGGATCGCAACCAATTTGGCTTTCCTTAAGTGGCTATTATAATAAATTACCTATGTAAAATAAAAATAAAATATGAGATTGTAGTTTAATCAATCTCATCAAAAATATGACAACTTAAAATCACGTAACGGAGTTTTTCTTCCGCAAAAAGTTATGAGATCTAATGTAAATATTAAATCATTATCATCATTATTGTATTAATACTAAATCGATATATTAATTCATTTACTACCTATCTATAAGAGAATTTATCCCTTAAACTGTCAAAAATTGTTAATTATGTTTACCTAATTATGTAATTTTTTACCTATAAGTACCAAAAGATAATGAGGTTAACAATTCAGCTGTATTTGTTTGTTTGTTACCGCATGATATTGTCATTTATAAACTGATTGGAATTTATTTATTTAATTCGATTGGTTATACTTTCAGATTGATGCCATCAATTTCATCAAAATCGGTTCAGTAGTTTGGTTTAAAAAATGCGCCTTTTAAAGTCTGTTTTTCAGTTGTCTTAAACTATAATTATTTTTCACAAAAAACTCTATCTGAGTTTGGTCATAATCTCACCTGATGAGATGTGTTAATGAGATCGAAGATGTAGCACGCTCTCTAAGAGATATTTGTTAATTAGGTATTGACCTCGTTGTTAATTAGCCTTATTTTTGAACAACCCCAGGTTGTACGTAGTAAGAAAGACAGACGTTATGAGAACATTCCAATGCTCAAATTGGAACGTAAACGCAAATTGCCCTTCTTCAGAAATAACATAATTCACTATAAATAATATTCATCAAACCACTTTTACTTCGCAATTTTGTATAAAAATCAAAACAGTCCAAAACTTTTCTCGTTCCTCTTTTATTTTTAAATACTTTTCGAAAGTTTCCAAGTTAACATTTTATTCCGGTTGTTCTGAATGTAAATCTTCCAAGAAAATCGGTGTTAATTATTGAATAACCGAATCCCTCTTAATTATAAAAGAGTGATATAAAGTTCTGAATAAGTATTTATCCGTTTCGATTCCCCTCGTGGCGGAACTTTGTGAACTTCAAGAAATCATTCATTTTCCTTTTGAATTACGAATATTAAAGTCTTACGCAAATTTAGATTAATCTAAATGTAAATATTAAAGGGTTATTAAGCTTGTTCAATGTCACTGAACATTCACTTTAATTAATTTATTTAGGTCTATCCAATCCAATGGTCTATCAAATAACAAAAAAAAATAGATGAAAAACCAAAAACCCACTGTGTCTACAGGGGCCCAATTCAGTTATTCAAGACCGCTTCATAGCCGAACCATATGTGGAGCGTTTCCCATCGGCCGCCATAGTTTTTTGATTCAGTCACTTTTATGTCATACATTTGACACATTTGATGAAACGTAACACGTCATTCGCTCGTTACTAAATCAAAAAAAAGATAGCAGCTGACAGGAAATGCTTCGCACAAGGTTCAGTTACGGATCGGTTTTGAATAACTGAATTGCCCCCCTGGTCTGGGAATAATCTGTTTGGATTTTTATCTAGCAGTTTAGATTGCTAAGTACCTATAACGCACACCTAGATCAACACCGCATTAAGTCAAAATAATTATTATTTCTGAATAGCCGCAATTAGCCGTTATCTCTGATAACGGAGATAACGATTTTTGGGTTATTCTGGTAGATCTAATATCAGAATAACCGAAAAACCGTTAGCTCCTATAACGAAAATAACGAGTTTTCAGCTATTTAGAAACTACTTATAGTTATGTTGATCTGGGTGTACTTATAACATGCAATGTTATAAGTACACTCAGATACGATACTTACAACATACAATGTATAGATTGTATATTGTTTTTCATTACTCATACTCTGAAAGTAGGTCTGAAGTTGCCTGAGGAGCGGGTTGAAAGTAATACTTTTAGCCCTAGGGAGAATCGCTTTCCACTGTCAGCTGTCAAATAAAAAAAAACAGTTCTATTTTCACGTTTCTATTGAGCCATGTCCAACTTTCTTTAAAGCCACTCAATTACAGCGCGATGTAAAATTGAAATAACTTAAAGATAAGTATTGAATAAAGAATATATATTTTATAAACTTTAAATAAAATTATCTTACCTAAGTTTTTGATCTACTTATGTAAAATAAAATTTACTCATTTTTTCTGTAGCTACCTAATTCGTGTTTTTATTTTTACTTTCCTTGTATTCGTAATGAAAAGCACAGTGTTTACCTCGGGTTAAAGACTTATTTAGTCCCTCGAACTATTGGCGCCCTCACTTCGTTCGTGCGCTACACCCCGTCTCGGGACTAAATAAGTTACTTTCATCCCTAGGGCAACAATGTTGCAGTTAATATTGGCATTTCCAATCATAATCATAAAAATCATAAAAAAAAACATAAATAATCAGAAATCAATTCCTCTTTATATATATGGGTTGGTAGACATCGAAGCTACTCACACCACCTAGCGGACAGACATTGAACTTTTTGAACACGACGTATGCCTGATGTCGGCGCGCGAGATCTACTGCTCGCATACATATTAGTCTAGTTAATGGCACTCGGGGTAATACATCCTTATATATTATATTTTTGAAACTCGTGTAATATTAAATGTTGTTTTGTATGATGACGTAAATAGCCATAATATGTTTATTTAAACTTAACATTCGCACGTTCACATAAATTATTTAAAAACAATCACATATACCATGCTCGTACGTCTGGTTGTGTCTAGGGAACGACTATTTTAGTTTCACAGCTTCTCGTGTGTGAAGCAGCTGTTCCCCGCACATACTTAGTTAGGTCACAAACTCATGCGTAAATTTATTACGCTAAAAGCATTTACTTAATTCATGTTGCTGCTCATACTTACGGTATGAACACAATCATATTCAGGTATCCCTTTGTTACGCATAATGTTTGAATCCCTAAGCACTCCCGACATAAAAATTGTCTGAATTAATATTTGTGAAACATAGCTAATAACACTCTGGGTCAAATCCTTTATCAAAGAAAAAACTAGATCGAAATTGGTCCACCTGTTCCAGAGATACGATGCCATCGACACACCCACAAATACAAGATACACACATTCAACTTTTAGGACCTTTTTTGCGATGGAGGTTAAAAATAAAATTGAAAAATCATAATAACATTCACACCATAATTACCTATTACAGGCTCCATCACGAAAAAGAATTGATTTTAAATGCTCTGAAGAAAAGTATTTGGTCGTTTGACAGGGGTCATGTCGAGGAAGTGAGGGAGCGACACGCACAGAGACTTGTACCTTTTGATCTAGGTTTTTTTGTTTGAAAGAAGATTTTATCAAGAGTGTTCCTGCTATGTTTCATAAAAATCAGTTCGTCCGTTTTTTTAGGTAGGGGGTTTTCTAATTTCTAAATTGTATATGTTATTTATGACGTATCATTTTATTATTTTTTCTTGTAGGAGTATAAAACTAATGCTGCACTCATTAAAATGAAACAATTTTAACAGATTTATCGCGTATATTTTACATAATTTGTTTCATTTCAATGAGTAATGATTGCGAAACCTTACAAAACAAGCTGCACTCGTTACAAGATCACGCAGTATCTTCACACCTAAACTAGCAAACGTGCAACGGACCTAATTTTGAGCTAGACGCATTTAGCCGTGGTTGGGCTTAATGCACACTGTCACTCGCGCTTACAATGGCTCAACCATTTTGTTCGGCTACAATTTACACGTCTAGCGAGAAGACGGTCTAATTTATTTCAGACACTTGGATACTCAACTAGTTTCTAGTACAATAATATATATAGACAACAGCAAATTACTGTAAGTTTGTCATAAATACAGAGCATCAACCGTTCACTTGATTTTTTAAGTTAGTTTAGTTAATGAAAGTTGGTAAAGTCAAGTGTTTTAACTTTACTGGTTTTAATAGGAACTAACGTTTTGATCTAACAAAAATATTTAAATAAGGACAGCAGCGCCCTTGTTCTCGGTCAAACTACGACAGCAGCGCCCCTGTTCTCGATCAAACTAACGAAATAAGAACAGCAGCAACTTGATCTCGTTCAAAATAACGAAATCAGAACAGTAACGCCCTTGTTCTCGAACAAAATAACGAAATAAGGATAGCAGCGACCTCAATGCCGCATTAGATCTCTGATTGAACAGACTATAGGAATATGACGCAAAAACCAATGCATTTTATATTTAAAACAGCTTCTGCAGTTTTTGTGCCATTGATACCCACCAAAGGACCGGACTTGAGCCAAGAATGATTTACTTTAAATAATAAAGCCAGTATGGTAAACACGCCTTTGTTGCACGCAACACGCAGCAACCCGCTGCATTTCGCATGACTATAGTGCACTCGTGTAACGGTTGCATTGCAAAGAATTTCTTTGAGTTCGGCTCCATTTTCAAATTCTTGGTTGGATCAGAGAACACTCCTTAGAACTCAAGTCAAAGCGACTTCATCTCGCTTTACCCATTTATTTCTCTTTAATTAGTGAAATAACAATTCCCGCTATACATTTTAAATCAACCCCGACCCATAAAAAGGGGCGTCATTTTACGAGTGTATCTGTGTATCTCTGTCTGTCTGTAGCATCGTAGCTCTTAAACGGATGGACCGATTTTGATCTATTTATGTCGACGGTTTTAAAGTTTCTAAACTTAATTTTCACATTAATATTAGAAAGGCGAAAGCTTGTGAGTGTGTTTGTATGTTTATTACTTCTTTATATTCAAACGGCTAAACTGATTTTGAGGAAATTTTGTATGGAAGTAGCCGACACCTTGTATTACACAGGCTACTTTTATCCCAAAAATAATATCTTGATTGATACAATTTACGTAAAACAGCGGGTAACACCGCGGGGCGCAACTAGTTCAGTAATACGCTTGGCCTCCAACACAATGTGTAAAAGAAACCAATTTTATTTCAACCAATCGCAAATTAAAGATACTACAACAACAATATACAGACTCAACTAACTAAACTACTACACAAAAAGCACATCGATCATCCCAGACCGATAAAAGTCTAAAGATAATCCAAATGCTCAAACCCACTACCAGTTGGCAGCGTACCCAGCATGCTGTCCGCATTGCCACGTTGAATGGCAATGCTTATGCGTTGGGCCAGATACGCGCCAGCATTTTGGTCACGCGTCGCATCGATCAGGCGCTCAGATAAATATACTTGGCTTTTGGCAATCGGAAAGGCAAACGTGAAGCTTTAATAACAGGCCGGCGACTTGCTCGTTTCGCCACTCAGTAATATAATATAAAATGTGGTAAAAGACACTTCGTTCTTAGTGTATATGCAAATACACAATATATTGGTGACATGTTCCTTTTCATCATTTTACGGAAACCGCAGAATCGGAGACATTTCACTAGTATACAGGGTGCAACAATGAACAATATAAATAAGGGATTATTACATTTGTCGTTTTGAATTTTTTTATTCTGGGACCGCACCAAAAAGTGTTTAAAACCGCTGTTTCATACACAAACTAAATAAACTTTTTGTATGAAATAGTTCATTCTATTCATAATTTAATGACAGGTCGCGTAGTAAATGTGTTTACAAGTTCAATGATCTGAGAAGTCCACCATTTGTTATTATAACCGGTATAATAAAGTAGGTATAATTAAAGTAAAGCACTTCTATGAAAATAAATTAACATTATGCTAAATAAGGAAGAGGTCTCGTTAAAATAATTTAATTTCAGTGAAGACAATGGACATGTATAATAATAATTAAAACAAAGCCGGGGGTCGTCTAGTGCGAGGGGCTAATGGTGCTCTCATTTCGAGCGGTAATTTAATATGAATGCATCATATTCTTGTGTGATACTCATAATTTCATTTTAAGAGTAAGCATTATATTTTTATCCGCAGGCGTATGCTTATTTACATTACATCGTAATGAAAATTAAAGCAGAAGTTAGGTAGGATCTAGGTGCTCCAGGTAATGTTCTTAGTTACTTTTCTTCGGAGACTACTAATTAATTTTTTGAAAGGCAAATGCCTTTATTAACTACAACAAAACAACCTACAAAATGACCTAACGAGCTAACTTGCTAGACAAAAACAATTGGATTACACCAGACAGACGAAAGTCTATCCACTCTTATATCGGTCAAAATTGGTCCATAGTCATTATGTAATGTTTATGGTGGTTACCACATAACTTCGATATTAATAAACCGATTTGAATATTTTTTTTCGGAAAGATATACTTTTCGAATGACTCATGCTTACATCAAAATTGGTTGGGTAGTAGCTTTTAAGCAACATTGCATATTTTGAAGTCGTTTTTTTCAGTTTTTTTTTAACTATATTTATAGATAAAAGTTGTCTAATACTTGTACTACCTACTACTGTTACAATTTCTTTTTAAAACAATAATGTTCAATATTTTATTAAAATTTATTGACACTTTTTTTACATTAATTATTTATTTGATAACATTTATATCATTCATTCATTGAACTGAATGGCATCCTAAAATGATTATGATGATAATGGCTACATATGTGGTCGGAAATAGAGTTTGTGCAACAAGAGAGCAAAGTCGTTTTTTGCTGCGAGTGCTGATTTTGAATCCTGAGCGTGGCGAGGGATTCAAAGGCACGAGATGCAAAAAACTTTGCTCTCGTGTAACACACATAACTTTTCACTTCAGCAGCGAGAACACTTTAGGAGATAATAAATATTCACAGGTTAAATATCAGTTTTATTTGCAGTAAATACTTATTTTCGTTTAAATACAACAATAAGTTAAAAATTCAATAAATTACATTAAAAGACATACTTAATTATCTTTTTGCATAATTTCTTTAGTTAGTACGAAATTCCGAACGTGTTTGTCTTTGAGGTCGAATTCAAAATCAGAACTTCGAAAGGGCTGGTCTTTGTCTCTCTCTCTTTCTAATGGCGGGAAAGAGATGTAAATGTTTCGAATTGTATGATTAACCCAAGGCTGAATAAGATATTCGCGGCTTTCTGAAAAAATAATTAAAAAGTTACTTTGTCTCACTCAGTGAGCAAAATCGCATTTTGCTCACTGATTTCAGACAGCAAAACCTACATGTTTGAGCTACTGAAGTGAAAATATAAATACGCTCCATCGCTCATCAACGCAACGCGATTTATTGGATATATCAAGTACGTAAGATCCATATTTGAATTGTGCCTTGTGCCTTGTGCCTTGCAATATAATCCAATTTCTAATATCAGTTAGATAAAATAAACGGACTATTTCTGCTTTTTATCCGACTACATTATGATAAACAAAACAATTCAAGGCCGAAACAGACCTTGGGAAAAAATATTCAAATCTCGTAGAAGTGTCCGACCATATTTTTGTTTTTCCGTGACAAAGGCCTCGGAGGCTCTGCAACATGAATGCCGGTCTGGGCAACACCCTTTATGTCTACGCTTCTATCACTTTATGTCTCGTGGCCTCTAATTTTATGGACAAATGGGTTATGTGACAACCTTTTCTTATTTGTCCGGTCAAATGGTAAAACTGAGCTTTTATATTGACATTGATATCGGTCGTTATGTCTAGTTTGATTCTACATTCACTGATCTATGTTTCAGTGTTAAATTGTACGGATTTTAGCAAACATTTTTACGAAATAACTTTATGTTTGGCATGTCTTTAATTGAAAATACAAACAAAACTAACAACAATGAAAAGAAAAAACAAACAAAATAAAAATATTAGACACATTTTGTTAAGGTTTTACAATAGTAAAAAATATATTTAGAAAGATTTACTTAGTGATCTTGTCGGGTAGGAAGGGAGAAGAAGGAAGGATAGCCAGGGAGGGAGAATTTGTTTATAATGTACTTTAATTATATCACATTGCTCAAGGTGGATGAATGTATAACAAGATGAGTAGGTACTTAAAAAAACTTTTTAAGTTAAACGGTTTTATTAAAAAGAAAAGTAATGATATAGGTAATGTATTTACTGTATTCTACTAGAGAAGCCCTTTCATTTAATTCCCATATTGTAGGAGTTGTGAAAATAAATGAAAACCGCCATTTCGTGGCGGCGGCCATATTAAATTTAGAATGATACTCAATATATTTCATTGTATTGTCATCTAAATTAAAGGCGTGTACCAAATATCAGATCAATCTGTCAACGGGAAGGGGGTCAAATTTCGGTTACTAAATTTGACCCAAACAAACAGGGTAAGCTAAATAAAACCGCTTAAAAACATTAAGAGTCTGGATAAGTGACGAATGAGGTAATTGTTACACTCCAACTTTGAAAATTTATAGTTTTTTTAATGTATTTGTACTCCAGTGTATAAATCAAGAATATAGTCCGAAGCAATACTTACATGCATGTATTGAAATCGAACCGGTCGTATCTAAGCACACATCGAGCTGATAAGATTACTTTGCTAATTCGCGTTCTTCATTAGCAAAGTTACAATTTCATACATTATTTTTAACTTTGCAACTTCGATTTGCCATTATTACGAGCAAGAGTAATAAAGATGCATATATCACTGAAATTAAACAAATTTTTACGGATTTATCGCGTATATATTACATAATTCTATGTGATGCGGATTGATTCGAACACTTTGCAGCGTCCATTCATTTCAATGAGTAATAATCCCGAAAAACCTAAATACAAACGATACAATTATCGGAAATAAACTAACTTTTATGTAAGTTCAAAATCAAATATAAAAAATTTGATACTTCACACACATAACTGTATTTAGAAAGAAGTATGGTAACTAAGAAACAATCAAGATATTTACTACGTTCATATAAATAAAACAAAGTTTCAAACAAAGTTTAGTTAAGTACTAAAAAGACTGTTAAAATTTTAATTTAATTATATTACATTGAGATTTATTTATCCAGAATCTTTTGATATGTTTTGGGTGAAGTAAGCGCATCAACGAATGGAATTAAGCGAATGAAATCATCCAAAGGGTCGAGCGTTTTCTCCGATGAGTACGGGATTAAAATAGCTTAATTAAAAGGTATGGGGAGTAGAATCCGTGAATGGGACGAGGGACTACGGACTGTCCATGGTATTACGTACTTGAAGTATTTAATCCAATGATTATAAAGAATCAACGTAACATTTACATTCTTCATTGCCCATCGAGGAAGCGTTCGGGAACCTGTTTTTACATCAAACGCATAAGTAGGACGTATTTGTGTTTGTAAATTCTGAGAGTCCATCACTTTGTAAGTCATTTTCCATGGTAAAATATTTCATATCATAAAAGCTACGTATTTCTAAGATAATTAGTATCACATTAAAAGAAAAACAAAATACTTACTTTCCCGACTGCAGAAGAGCGAGTTTTGAAGTTTATTTTACGATTTCTTTATGCTTGATACGCTGTTGAGTGTACGTTTTTTGTGAGAAAGTATGCTGGTAAAGGCTATAAATGTGCATGTGCATTCAATAAATAATAAATTAAATTAAAAAAAAAAATGTCACAATAAAAAAACAAGTAAATACATACGTATGTATTTGCTGTTTGTTCAAAAAGTCATGAGTTCAAAGTCGTAGAACACATATACATACACTCGAAAAACATAACCCTCCTTCCTACGCAGTCGGGTAAAAACACCAAAACAAAAGCGACGCCTTTATTTGTGCGGCAAATTGAAGGCTATTGCGGCAAATGTTTTCGTAAACTTAAATCAGATGCGCGTGAGAAATGTTGGCTATTTGTTAGCGTCTTCGAAAAACTTACGCGTCTGTCTCAACTTTTTTCGTTTGCATTTGGAAATACCGTATCTATGGCGCGCTTACGCAAAACACTCGTTGTTATTATAATTTTGGAATTATATTTATGAATAATAAAACATATAATCATCAGGAGCCTTATCAAGAGCCGGATATAGAAGCAGTAGTCCTAGTCACAGCACGCATTGTCAGGATATTCTTCAGTCTGTAGTTCCTACAACCGGCAGCTCGAGCACCGCCCAGATTGCAGCAGATAATACATAGATGATAATAATATTAGGGTAGACTATGGCTTTACGTGCCGTGGGGTACCGGCTTAGAATAGTACCTCCCCCTCTCTTCCCGTGGGTGCCGTAAGAACCGGCTAAGGGAAATACTACCAGAGATGGGCAGCAGCATCCTCTGCGGAAAACGCTACCCACTGCGCTCGCCAACCCGCATGCCAAGCGTGGCGAGTAATGGCAAAACCCCCTATGATGATCAACGAAAAAACCAGGCCCCCAGTCCCCGGCAGCTCCGCTATTCCGGGCTACGGTAGCGGTCCCGGTCACGGCGGAGCAAGGGGTGCTAAGAATCTCCGGAAGAGATCCGGCTACCACCCCCTGCATAAACGACGACTGGCCCTGGTAACACACAATATTCGCACGATGAGGACAGACGAGAAGCTAGCTGAGCTGGAAGAAGAAATGAGTAGGTTACATTGGGATATCCTAGGGTTATCAGAAGTCCGACGAGAGGGTGAGGACACGATAATCCTGCAATCCGGTAACCTACTATACTACCGGGAGGGCGACCAACAGTCCCAAGGTGGTGTCGGGTTTCTCGTCCACAAGTCCCTTGTTAACAACATTCTTGCCATCGACAGTGTATCGAGCAGGGTTGCGTACCTGATACTCAGAGTATCCAAGAGATATTCGTTGAAGGTCATCCAGGTATACGCACCGACCTCGGCACACTCGGATGATGAGGTGGAGGTGATGTATGAGGACATTAGTAGGGCCATACACACTTCTGAGACCTATTTTAATGTTGTTATGGGGGACTTCAATGCGAAGCTGGGCAGGAAATGCGAAAGTGAGTTGAAAGTGGGGCAATTTGGATATGGACAACGGAACCCCAGGGGACAGAGGTTGGCCGACTTTCTGGAGAAAGAGGGACTCTTCATGATGAACTCTTTCTTCCAGAAGCCACATCATAGGAAATGGACCTGGTTGAGTCCCGATGGTTCTACGAGAAATGAGATAGACTTCATCCTGACCACCAAGAAACAAATATTCAATGATGTCTCTGTGATCAACATGGTTAAAACCGGAAGTGATCACCGAATAGTACGAGGCACTTTGAATATTAATGTTAAACTTGAGAGGTCCCGTATGATGAAGTCTACACTCCGACCCACTCGCGCCCATATCCAAAACCCCGAGAGCTTTCAGCTCGAACTATCAAATCGCTTCGAGAGCCTGGAGAGCTGCGCATCGGTGGATGAGATCAACAACAGGTTTGTGGAAACTGTCCGTACGGTGGGCGCGAAGTTTTATAAGCCCCACCGTACAAATAGACCGCAAAAGCTCTCGAGCCATACCCTCGACCTCATGGCTGAACGACGCTCATTGCAACTGCAGTCTTCCGGTGACGCCGAGTCATATAGGCGGCTCAATAGACTCATATCAAAGTCTATGCGACACGACATCCGTACCTTTAATACTAATCGTATTAAAGAGACGATAGAGCGGAATAAAGGCTCCAAAGTGTTCGCAAAAGACATGTCTATTGGGCAGAGCCAGTTGACGAAGCTGAAGATGGTAGATGGCAGTATAGCGTCGACTAAAGCAGAAGTCTTGAGGGAAATCGAGAGGTTCTATGGACAGTTATACACATCGGTCGCAAAACCTGTTAGCAGTTTGGGCAAAGATCCAAGAGCCAAACTGACTCGACATTATACCGAAGATATCCCGGACATCAGCCTGTACGAGATTAGGATGGCCTTGAAACAGCTCAAGAACAACAAGGCACCGGGCGACGACGGAATTACATCAGAGCTACTGAAAGCGGGTGGAACACCGGTACTGAAAGTCCTTCAGAGGCTCTTCAATTCCGTCGTGCTTTAAGGTACAACGCCAGAAGCATGGAACAGAAGCGTGGTGGCGCTGTTCTTCAAAAAAGGAGACAACACTTTGCTGAAGAACTACAGACCCATCTCGCTTCTGAGCCATGTCTATAAGCTGTTTTCAAGGGTCATCACGAATCGTCTTGAACGCAGGTTTGATGACTTCCAGCCTCCCGAACAAGCCGGTTTCCGAAAAGGCTATAGTACCATAGACCACATCCATACGCTGCGGCAAGTGATACAGAAGACCGAAGAGTATAACTTGCCCCTTTGCTTAGCGTTTGTGGACTATGAGAAAGCCTTTGATTCGATCGAGACCTGGGCGGTGCTTGAGGCTCTCCAGCGATGCCGTATTGACTATCGGTATGTCGAAGTGCTGAAGTGCTTGTACAACAACGCCACCATGTCAGTCCGAGTACAAGACCAGAACTCAGAGGCAATTTCATTGAAAAGAGGCGTGAGGCAGGGAGACGTTGTCTCTCCGAAACTGTTTACCGCCGGTTTGGAAGATGCCTATAAGCTTCTGGAATGGAAAGGGCTCGGCATTAATATTAACGGCGAGTACATCACTCACCTTCGGTTTGCCGACGATATAGTAGTCATGGCAAAGTCGATGGAAGAGCTCAGTACGATGCTCGAAGACCTCAATAGAGTTTCCCAACGGGTGGGCCTCAAAATGAACATGGACAAAACGAAGGTTATGTCGAACGCCCATGTAGTGCCCACCCCAATATCTGTGGGGAACTTCACTCTTGAAGTTGTTGACGAATACGTCTACCTAGGACAAACGGTCCGATTAGGCAGGTCCAACTTTACGAGGGAGGTCAATCGTCGTATCCAACTCGGCTGGGCAGCGTTCGGGAAACTTAAAAGCGTCTTCTCGTCCAATATTCCCCAGTCCCTCAAGTCGAAAGTTTACAACCAGTGTGTGTTACCAGTGATGACATACGGCACTGAAACGTGGTCCCTAACTATGGGCCTTATAAGGAAGCTCAAGGTCACGCAACGAGCTATGGAGAGGGCTATGCTTGGAGTCTCTCTACGAGATCGAATCAGAAATGAAGAGATACGTAGACGTACAAAAGTCACCGATATAGCACAGCGGATTAGCAAGTTGAAGTGGCAGTGGGCAGGGCACATAGCACGTAGAACTGATGGCCGATGGGGCCGAAAGGTTCTCGAGTGGAGACCACGTACCGGCAAGCGCAGCGTAGGAAGACCAGCCACGAGATGGACAGACGACCTCATACAAGTGGCGGGAAGACGCTGGATGCAAGCCGCTTCCAATCGGTCTTTTTGGAAATCCATGGGGGAGGCCTATGTCCAACAGTGGACTTCTTATGGCTGAGATGATGATGATGATGATGGCTTTACCCTTCTCACAATGAGATGATGGCCCGTTCCCAGCAGTGGGACAGTTTGTACAAACAAGGCTGATAATAAAAATAAAAAATATTATGGTAGACTCAAACTGAGCTGGACTCCCTGAATAGGAAATCTCCTAAACGTCAAAAAATTACGCTACATCGCATGCTACACCCACGCTCGTCTGTCATGAGACTGTACATTCTGCGAAAGTGGGGATCGAGGTTTTGTAAATACTAATAAATAAAACCGGCCAAGTGCGAGCCGGACTCGCGCACGATGGGTTCCGTACCATTATCTACAAAAACGGCAAAAAAAACACGTTTGTTGTATGGGAGCCCCCCTTAAATATAAATTTTATTTTAATTTAACTATTTATTTTTATAGTGAATAATATAATTTATTATTATATTAATATTTCAAGCGTCTGCCTGTTGCTGTTATCAATATCGAGCAAAAACAAGCAAAAAATCACGTTTATTGTATGGGAGCCCCCTCAAATATTTATTTTATTCTGTTTTTTAGTATTTTTTGTTATAGCAGCAACAGAAATACATCATCTGTGAAAATTTCAACTGTCTAACTATCACGGTTCATGAGATACAGCCTGGTGACAGACGGACGGACGGACAGACAGCGAAGTCTTAGTAATAGGGTCCCGTTTTTACCCTTTGGGTACGGAACCCTAAAATCGCCACAATCGTAAGAAGTGCAGTCTTAGGGATAATTTCCGCGCCAACGTATGAGATACACTGAAATGTAGGAGCAGTTGACTAGGGCCTGACGCCTCTCTTTTTGGCGAAAGAATAGATATGGCGTATAAAAGACGTGTAAAATTGTTATAAATTGACATAAGAATTATTATTATTCCATTGATTTGACATTGATTCACTATACTAATTGACATTTTGTATTAACATGTTTTTTGTGTTTGACATTTGTTGATATTGCTTGATACAAGACTATTTTATTTATTTTGTTCTTTATTACTAGAGTGGTACAGTATATACTTACTGTATGTAAAAATAATATTATTATACGTGTTGTATATTATTATATACTTAAAATATCCGATTTGTGACTTGTAACGATTGTTATGAATAAATTGATTGTGATTGTAAAAGGGCAAAGACCTGCACGGGAGGTTCTACGGAACCCCTATGTAGACCCGCTTGGGTCGGTGAAATGGCTACCCAGCGGTGACCACTTTGGGGAAACCGAAGGATTTTCTTTGCGATTGCGGATGAAGTTATATAAATTTCAATTGAATGACAACAAAATCAAGATATCTTTTAATAAATCTAGGCAAACGCTTTCCATCGTAGACCGTAACATTACTTAGTATCAGGTGACTTAGATGTTTCACAAGCTTACGTTTGATAATCAAGACGATTTTCACCATCAGCGACGCATAAAGCGTTATCTCTTCTCTTATCCCCAAGCCAACATTGTATCCTCGTCAGCATGAGCTGTTGTTTTGCTCTGAGCGTACGTCATCCGGTATTCAGATCCACGCAGATACCTAGTGATTTATTGTCACTTTTTTGTCATAAACAACAATACCCGTGTCATTTGCGTCGTAAAGTATCGGCTTCGTATGCATCCTTAATCGAGGACAGCATTATCAATGGCCCCGCTTGAAAACCATCAATTCACGTAAAAAAAAAACATTTGAATGTATGCATCAAACAAAAATACTACCAAGCAAAGAAAATCTTTTAAGAATACCATCTAATGCTGTAGCTACATATGCGGGAAGTGGCAATGTCCATCATGGAGCTAATTTTATTACACCGACAAACAAAAGTGGCCGGTTTAACGCAATCTACGTCCGCGCGCGAGGCGAGCTCCGAGGAATCGGTGGCTGAGGAAGCGGGCGGGTGTGCGCCGCGCCCGACCGTCGCGCGGCGCTTCATCTCACTCTAACTCACTACGTCTACATTCTATCTATGCATAATATGATAAGACTGTTACGGGTCAAAATCTGTACATTAAATATTTTTGAAAAATGTTGTTCGGAGGATGCATTATTATCAATATAGAAGCCAAAACAATAATTTTCAAAATGTTTGTCTGTCTGTCTGTACGGTGTGTCCATTTATAGAGGAAAGGCACCCTTCAAATATCATGTTTCTATGAAGATATTTTTAAGTTTTCAGCCTAGAAGTCAAGTTAGAGTCTTTTTTAACAGGTGTGGTCGAGGATGGAACACGGAAATCAAGAAATTTAGCCTTGAAAATTCCAAGATTACAGTTCTAAGAAAACAGATAAGGCGGCGGGAGTTCCACTCATGTTACGCATCAAAGATGTGGACCTAAATCACTTTGTATGGATATAAGAATTTCAACGAGACACTGATGATAATAATCCGTCTGTTTGTCCTGTAGTGGAATAGGGAAGGTGAACTATATAAAATAAAATATTGTTTTTAACATATAGAAGTGTATTCCCCGCCATGCGCCAGTAAACACAGCCCAGACCTAATTAAAATGAACACAAACAACGAAGTCATTCCTAAGCACTCCATTACTACTTATGATAAAACAGCCGGCACCAAAAATTCATCCGAAATAGAGCCATAAATATTTCACGCTTTGCGGCTAAAAGGGTGTTTCGGCCAGAATTGCTCTGCAGGTACTTATTTAAACAAGCGCCTGTTTAAAAATGTTGACATTGCTAATAAAAAAGGTTCAGTACACTCTGTGAAAGGGGCTGGCCGTTGAAATTATACGCTCCATTTAATCCTCGTCGGTTTAATCCGTTCGTTTATGAACTTAGCTCGGTTTTTTAATGTCGTTTTAAAGTTAACTGCCGCCGCTTCTGTAGGGTAATGAGCGATCTAAACGAATGGTGTTGTTTCAGTGAAAAATAATTGTTCAATATTTTTATGTGTATAAAGAGAAACGTTGTCGCGCGATCTTTTGGCAGCAAATTACACATTTTTCATACAACAGGGGAAAACTGTTTTTTACTCCTAAATATTCTCCGATTTCAATCATTGTTATTTTGAATACTTAGTTGGAACAAATAATGGCAATGCAGCTACGGTTTTCCTTATTTTCAAAATTTTTATTAGGAACCTTGCAGGTGCAGGAAATTAGCGTTTCTATCAATGGCTTTCCATCATGTGAACGTAAAGTCTAAAACAAAATTTACGAATATAGTGTCCTGGGTTGACCGATACTCATATACCAATAATGACGGACTTAAAGATTTTGATGTACTCTATGTCGTCGCGCTAAAGCCTAATTTAGATTGAGAGGTATAGGCGTCTATTTTGCCGCTTCAAATTATGTACTTATTTGAAAATTGAAATTATTTTTATCGTGTAAGGGGTCTAATTAGACCTCATTGAGCTCGGACGTTGTTGAGAACTGACGCTACATCCCGTCGATACTTTATCAAAGAGTTGTATGATAATTAAATTAAACCAGTTTTTTGAGAACTTTTTAGAGTTTTAATGTCCGTTTTAAATTAATTCGACACATAATTAATGGTAAATTATTATATTTACCATATGCTCTGTGTCATACCTACATTGATCACACTCTCTGTGATACATACCCTAATTTTTGTTTTCAAGATTTTGTTTTACCACTTTGTACACGATAATTATGTATCATCATCATCTCAAAAACGCATAAGAGCCAGCCATAAGAGGTCCACTGCTGGACATAGGCCTCCTCCATGGATTTCCAAAAAGACCGATTGGCGCGCAGCTTGTATCCAGCGTCTTCCCGCCACTTGTATGAGGTCATCTGTCCATCTCGTGGCTGGTCTTCCTACGCTGCGCTTGCCGCTTGTAATTATGTATATCTTACATCTATCTATCTAATCAGCCTGTGTCCACCCACTGCTGGGTAGGCCTTATATATATAAGTATATCTTACATAACTACAACTAATGATAGTCTTTGAGTTAACCCGCGAACATATGGACAGACGGACAGACAGACGGACTGGCGGCATGGAACTGAAACTCATTGACCACGGAATCCTAAAACAGAGTATGACATTTAGGTATCATTATTTTTGAAGTAGTGTGTTAATTACAATTATTATTAAATTGCATTTTATTTTACTGTGTTTTACTATTAATCCTTATAAATTTAATATTTATAGTTTAGAAAACTGAAGCAACCGACTTCTCATGGATGCCATTGTCAGAACTGGACCAAATTGAAATGAGACCACACGCGGCCTGTACGCGGCCGAAGCGGAATTGAGAACCCCTCCTTTTTTGAAGTCGTTGAAAATAAAAACAGAAACAACAGCTTACAAAATGCGCAATTTTGTTTTAAAAATCAAACAACTAAACCGATTCTCATGAAATTTATATGGGACCTATCTGAAAATATATCCCTTTAAACAAAACAAAATCAAATTGGTATATAAATGACTGAGTTATGCAGTAATGATTATTTAAAATTGAAGGATTATTAATTATATAGACTGTATTATTATGATTATCCACATATTTATTTATTAATCTTAAGCCTAAGTTTTTACAATATTTATATAAAAAACAATAAAAACATTATAAAAACTTAAACCTAGAATGCCGCCAACAGCGGGGCAGGGCCTAAGCTGCTGGCGGTAGGGGCTACAGACTCAGAAACCTCCTGACAATTCGTGCCGTGTCTAGGACGACCGCCTTCTGAATCCGACCCTTGATCCAACCATCAAGCGAGAGCCTCTTAAGATGTTGGTCAAGGCTCTTCGCTATTAAACCGTTTGCCGATACGACTATCGGAACAATGGTCGTCGAGTCAACATCCCACATGGCGGTTATCTCGTGAGCCAAGTCAAGGTACTTGCTGAGCTTGTCCTTCTCAGCCTTCACGAGATTTATGATTATTATTATTATTTGTCTTGATTTTATAATTAATATTGTAGATTGTAATGAATATTTATTAATGATTGATATTGTAATTTTCCAATTATGTAATTGTCTGGTTGATATGTTTGTTGACATACTTATTAGATATATATTTGACGTGTAACTAGGGAGTTACCAATAAACTGATTTGATTTGATTTGATTTGTAACAAACATTAAAAAACACATCCGAAATGAGAACCTCTTTTTTGAAGTCGGTTCAAAATGTGTACCTCTGTGACCTGAGAGCAGTTAGGTTGGAACACCTACGCAAATGATAATTGTGAATAAATGCAGGCAATTAGCATTTTGAATGAATACTAAAATATTCAAGACCAGTTTTATCAACAATATTATCACTTCGTTTTGTAGGGTTTCGTTGTACGTTAAATAACCCTTATAAAAATACTAAGCTAAAGTTTTCATTAACTAGTCGTGCCTTACTCTAGTGAGACATTACACCAACCTTGACAAGAATTCTCCTCTCAATAGGCTTATATCCGAGTTTAATATTACACACAAGATTCTTGGCTTGGATCTCCTTACATATCTACATACAATCACGCTTTTTTATCATTGGTGTAAGCAGAAACTGATTATAATATTGTGGTAGCCGAGAAGGACAAGTTTAGCAAGTACTTACCTTGACTTGGCTCACGAGATAACCACGTGGGACAGTGGGATGTTGACTCGACCATCATTGTTCTGATAACCTTATCGTTGAATACCCTTGTTGAATATTTAAATAACCTTGTTGAATGGTTGAATAACCTAGCGAAGAACCGACGTCTCAAAGCTCTCGATATAAAATTGGATCAAGGGTTGGATAGTAAGAACAGTATCCTAGACACGGCACGCATCAGGAGGTTTCTCAATAAAATATAATGCTTTTACAGATTGAGATCAGCCTAGTTGCCGAGGGCATACGTGTTTTGACATTTTTATTATATACGTGTTACATAAAACACATTACTTATAATAATTTTATAGTTTAAAAAACTGAAACAACCGCCTTCGAAGTACGTTATTTCGTTTACTTGTGATATTAGTAAGGATAATAATTAACAAGGCGCTCAAGCGTTGAAGTAACTCTATTTTCTCCATATACATATTGGATGAGGAGTAAGTAGGTTTTATTTTTCAAGCTCAATAAATCCCTCACGATTGTAAAGGTTTGTTTTTAAGGAGACCTCTCTTCACCCGCTCGTTTCTTTTCCAAGAATGACATTTGTCATTGAATGTCATATGCTTCGTCGTCGCAGATTAGAAAATGTGCAGATGTTTATACGAAAAACTTAGACATTTGACACTTTTGTAAAAAAAAAACCTGACAGTGGAACTCTGCGATTCTATAATCTGACGCACTCACTCAGGAATCCAATGAAAATATTTTTACTTTTAGAGATTATTCAAAAAGTAATAAAGCAATGTTTCTTATATAATTATGGGACCAACTTGGGAGCTTTCTCTATATGCCAATTCACGAAACACATTGGTTCAAGAATGAGAGAGAAATTTGTGTGCATACATAAAAAAAAAATATATACGGTACGAATTGATAACCTCCTCCTTTTTCGAAATCGGTTAATAATATTAGAGATTAAGATGAATAAAAATTACGTAAAATTAAATAACGATTTTCACCGATACATTGCTCGCGGTTGCTTGTATCTTAATAACGGCAAGACACAGGACCCTATTAGCAGGTCAACCTAATTATTAGGTTGACCTTGTCTCGAGTCTCGTTTATACGAGATCGTCCACCATCAGCTTGCTCTAGTCCGAGGTGCCATACTATCAGTACGCGTCCACCATCAGCTTGCTCTAGTCTGAGGTGCCATACCTACTATCAGTACACGCCCACCATCAGCTTGCTCTAGTCTGAGGTGCCATACCTACTATCAGTACACGTCCACCATCAGCTTGCTCTAGTCCGAGGTGCCATACTTTCAGTACACGTCCACCATAAGCTTGCTCTAGTCTGAGGTGCCATACTATCAGTACACGTCCACCATCAGCTTGCTCTAGTCCGAGGTGCTATACTATCAGTACACGTCCACCATCAGCTTGCTCTAGTCCGAGGTGCCATACTTTCAGTACACGTCCACCATCAGCTTGCTCTAGTCCGAGGTGCCATACTTTCAGTACACGTCCACCATCAGCTTGCTCTAGTCCGAGGTGCCATACTATCAGTACACGTCCACCATCAGCTTGCTCTAGTCCGAGGTGCCATACTTTCAGTACACGTCCACCATCAGCTTGCTCTAGTCCGAGGTGCCATACTTTCAGTACACGTCCACCATCAGCTTGCTCTAGTCTGAGGTGCCATACTATCAGTACACGTCCACCATCAGCTTGCTCTAGTCCGAGGTGCCATACTATCAGTGCACGTCCACCATCAGCTTGCTCTAGTCTGAGGTGCCATACCTACTATCAGTACACGTCCACCATCAGCTTGCTCTAGTCCAAGGTGCCATACTATCAGTACACGTCCACCATCAGCTTGCTCTAGTCTGAGGTGCCATACTATCAGTAGACGTCCACCATCAGCTTGCTCTAGTCCGAGGTGCCATACTATCAGTACACGTCCACCATCAGCTTGCTCTAGTCCGAGGTGCCATACTATCAGTACACACCAGATCCAGTTTTCGAAAGTGAGTGAGAGTGACTCCTTTACTCTATTGGCATGGTTTTATTACATGGAGAGGACTACAGTTGCTTATAACCCTGGTATCAAAATCGTAGATCAAGCCTAGAGCCGGTTAGTGCCTGTCAACGTCTGTTTACCTACTGTTTGCAATATTGAACATTTATTTGAGCAAATGTCTACGGAACTCAATTATTGAAGCAGTTCGACATACTATTTATAAAATGTTACTAAATAAAAAAATATGTCATCGCAGTTTAAGTTCTTATTCTTATATATTTATCATAACCATTTTTACAATGACTTGGTAAGTACATACGTATATTTGTTCAAATGAATTGCTCAGCTCATTTATTGCATTAAAATAATTGGAAGTAATCATGAGGTTAGAAATGTATCACACTTGCCTAGGAGATATCTGTTCAGTTTCTTCTTGAACAACCCCAGGTTGTCCTTGGTAGATAAGACAGACGCCGAGCAAACATTCCATATCTTCGAGGTTCTCAGAAAATGGAACGGTAAGGCCTGGTGCACCTAAACGGAATTTCCTTCGTAAGAGGATATTAATTTCTTATTTCAGTATTTAAGTTGTCAAATTGTATTAGACTATAACTGTGATTTAAATAAAAACTACCACACTCACGTCTGCTTTGAGTCAAAATATCCGACTTTAGTTTCAACCGCATTCGGCGGTCTTTTTCAAAGGAGCAGCGCAAACGTCACTCGGTCGGTGTCGCGCCTCGAATAATTTAATTAGATCTCGCCGTTCTTGTGCACACTTGTAATCCTTATAATACAGGTAAGTAGTCCTGTTGACGTTGGCAACGAATCATCGTTGATGAGTCTCTTGGCGGGCCTTTTTATAGAATCTAAAGATTCAAAAAGATAATTTCCGGAACTAAAGGCAGTATACACTATACACAATCAAACCTGAGCCAGACAAAGTGAGCTCAACTGATTCCGTCCTCTCATTCTTCCAGATGAAAGAAGGAAAGTGAAGATGAAACGTGATCTACACAAATACACAAGCCATATTGTCAGAACGACAGACAAATATGACGTAACAAAAGTTTCTTGAGTGCTGGTTAACTCTAAAGTGTTTTTTTTTTCAGCCCTGTGCCTCGTTTGTATCCAACGACTGGAACAGCGTCTCAGATTTTCTCGTCAGCGTTGCAGTTTTTTGCTACAGCACAATACTTTATCAACCCAAGTCCTCTTCCAGAAACTAAACTACACGGTAAGTATTTTATATTACAAAATACTAAAGAACAAAATATTAATACGCCCAGGTATATAAATTATTATCTATAATTTTGTTAACATTGTAGATAATAATTTATATGGTTTTCGCTTTTGTCAATTAACGGATTAACCGCCTATATTTTACATAATTGATATGAACTGACGTTTCGAACACTACTTACAGCGTCCGTGGTGACAGGTGAGACTAGATGACAGTTGCCTTTTTTCACATGATTTTGTTGTTTTTGATTTTTATTTGTTGACTTTGTTGTTTCTTGTGTTTTTAGTTTTTTTTTTATAATATAAATTATAAGCAATAAATCCGTTACAAAATGGTTAATTTTAAAATTACAGATAACTTAATAATTAAGTTATCTTCAAAATTATTTTGACTTTTATTTAAACACGGAATGACATTCGTTGATACTTTATCAAAGTAAACATGTATTACTAATAATAATGACATATCAATTGATCTAAAAACGTCGTATACACATATTTTATTATTTTCAGAATGTGAGAAATTCGATTTCATTATAGTAGGGGCCGGTACCGCAGGTTGCGTGGTAGCAAACCGTCTTACTGAAAATAAAAACATCACTGTTTTACTTATTGAGGCTGGAGATGATGCACCTGTAGAGAGTCGGGTAAGAAGTATTGATAGAATACTATTATTTCATTTTTTTTTATGAATTTTAATCTATAAGTTTATTTTTTATCATCTTAAACTTATTTTTACAAGTATCCCCACTTATTTTTACAAATAGCGGCGTAACGCTGCTTGCTACCGGTAATTCCAGGATATATCAAAATCATCACGCCAACATATTCTACATAATTTAAGGTATAAAATGATAGGTTATATGCATATTTAGTGTTTCGATAATATTTGCAGATTCCAGCTTTAGGTTCTTCCTTATATGAAACTGAATATGATTGGCAGTACTATACTACAAATGATGGAAGAATAAATAAGGCTAATATAGATGGATCAATCAGTTGGCCACGAGGGAAAATGCTTGGTGGTAGCAGTAACATGAACGGAATGATTTACATCAAAGGCAGACGATATGAATACGAAGAATGGTATAATGCTGGTAATGAAGACTGGCATCCTGATGTCGTTGAGGCATATTTTAAGAAATTAGAAAGCTATCAGTATCAAGATCTTTTAAGCAATAAAGATGTCTATAAGGAATATGGACATAATGGACCTTTGACAATAAATAGATTTAATTCTACATACAGAGATTTAGCCAACAAAATTGTAGATTGTTGGAATGAACTTGGGTTTTTTAGAGTAGCAGATTTAAATATTCCTGGAGAGTTTAGATCAGGCATCATAACATGCAATGCAGCTAATGGAGTTAGGCAAAGCTCCGAAATTGCTTATATATATCCAATATTAAAAAGACCTAACCTGAAAATCCTTAAAAATGCTTTAGTTAGAAAAATATTGATAAACAATTCTAATAAAGCATATGGTGTTGAAATTGAACAAAACAAAAGAAATTTCAAAATACATGCAAATATAGAAGTAATATTAAGCGCTGGAACCATTAATTCACCCCAATTACTTATGTTGTCAGGGATAGGACCAAAAAAACATTTATTAACTAAAAATATAAATTATAAAGTAGACTCTCCAATGGTGGGGAAGAATTTACAGGACCATCTATGTATTCCAGTTACAATATATGGTAATGAACCAAATGGATTAGATGTGGCTGATCAAAAATTTGATGCCATGCAGTATTTATATAATCGCACCGGCTATTTCGCTCAACATAGTTTTAGTGATGTTAGTGCATTTTACTCTTCAGCAAAGAATTTAACATATCCAGAATATCAAAATCTTTTGACCATATTTGGAAAAAATTCAAGTTCTACAGTGTTTAATGTATTTTCAGATAAATACAGATACCATGAATCTATTACAAGGTTCATCACGGAACTTAATAGAAATCATACTTTATATAGTTTTTTCTTCTATATTTTACATCCAGAATCTCGTGGTAATATATCATTGAGAACTAGTGATCCCAATGACCATCCGTTAATATATCCAAATTATTTCTTAAACCAAAAAGATCTCGACGCTGCCGTAGTTGGCATTAAAATGCTGACAAAGATTGTTAATACAAAATATTTGAAGTCCATCGATGGTTTCCTAGGAAGAATGAAATGGCCGGAGTGTGATGATTTGGAACTCGATAGTGATGAATATTGGAAGTGTATTTGTATAAACATGGTTGTAACTGTGTATCACCCTGTAGGGACGTGCGGGATGGGACCTGATCCAAACACATCAGTTGTAGACAGCCGTTTAAGAGTTCACGGTGTTACGAGCCTTAGAGTCATTGATGCTAGTATAATGCCGATCATAACTAGTGGTAATACAAACGGTCCTACTTATATGATAGCAGAACGCGGTGCTGACTTAATTAAGCAAGATCATTGTTTATAAAATCTAAATGATAAATTTGAACGTATTATCTTTAGACGTAAAAATTTTAACTTTCCTCAAAAGTGTGTACCTACTTACTTATTTTTATTAATATATATGATTGATTACATTATAGTCATAATAACTTTATTTGTAAAAACAATTTGTACATATAAAACACTATTTAAATATATAAAAAATAACATATGATGGTGGCTGGTGTTAACAAGTGTTAAAATGTAGTCTAAATTAGTATTTTTCTTCCTAAATAATATAAAAATAAAAATGTAAGGAATAAAAATTAAATTGTGTTAATAAAAGTTTTGAAACTATTACTGTATGTCTTTTAAATACTTACACTAAATAGTGATGCATATTTTATTTATTGACCAAGTGAGCGAAGCAAATATAAGTGTCTTCATCAACTAGCAAAATGTTCTTTCTTTTATCTGGATGTTGTTGATGTTCTCGTACAAGTCGTATTTTTCAATTAATCTTTACGAAACTTGGTATAAATGATAAATGATAAATTCGTTTATTGAGATAAAAACGGAAAAAGACCAATTACACTTATCTCACAATATTCAAAAATTATTCTTAAACAATGTCTTAAACAAATGTCTGAGGATTACAAAATATTCATTATATAAATACAATATCATTTAAAATGTCAATACAAAAATGTCAAATGGGCAATACGCCTAGCATGTCATTACAAAAAAAAATAATTATGTCATACAAAGTAAAATATACCGTTCGGGTAAGTACTCAGAGTACCAAGTCAATAAACTCAAAGGTTATCGTCAAAGTCCAATGAATCATCAGGCTTTTTACACCTGTCCCATTGATCCAATTGATTTTCACAATAAGTCAAGGAGGTACTTAAAATAGTCTTCCAGTTATCACAAAAGATGTCACAATCAGGGTTGGCAGCAAGGAGTGCGTTTAAGTGGCGACGGGCACGATTCAGGGGCGACATAGAACGTGCTACTGTGCGACCGCGATCTACGTGGAACAGGTCATGCGGGCGACCACGTCTGTTTGCTGGAACCCCGGGCTCGTCCGGTACGAACAGTACGCATAGCAAGTCGTGCAGACGTATAGAATCGACGGACCCCCTAAGCGCCTTACAGCAGATAGTTAGCTGGTCTAACATCCTTCTAACTTCCAAAGAGTTGTAACCAAGCTGACCGAGCAGGAATTTAGTTGGATACAGAAACGGATAGTAACCATAAATTTTCTTATACAGTGACCTTAAAAAGGCCTTTTGGACTTTTTCAAGCATTCGCGCGTAGGTGACATGATAGGGGTTCCAGACACAAGCACTCGATTCAAGCTTGCTTGGTATACAATACAAGTTTCACAATTAAAACAAGTGTAAGTTGAACAAAAACGGCTGAACCGATTTGATGAAGGTGAATTAGTTGGGGGCGTTCTTAGCAATGTAAGAACACCCCCGACTAATTCACCTTTCAAACAAAAAAAAAAACAAAATCAAAATCGGTTCATCCGTTCGGGAGCTCCGATGCCACAGACACACACACACACACACACGTCAAACTTATAACACCACGTCGTTTTTGCGTCTTGGGTTAAAAACGGCGTCGGGAAGGAGGTATTTCCCCCAAAGAGAGGGGCAGTTTGCTGTGGTGATGTCATAAGAGTAAATCAGCCGCCATTACTTGAACTATTGAGACGAAAGTCTCACTAGTACAATCAATTGAACTGACAATAAAATTGTACCTCTGTACAAAAATTAAAATCAGTCAAAATAACTTTACACTCATCATTATGGACACTTGTTACTCGTATTGTGGGCACAATTCAAAATTCGCAAAGAAGTTCCATTTATTTTGTTAAGGTTCAACAACTATTTATACAAATATAAATATTTATTTAGGACTCCACAGTTGTGTATCAAATAAATTCAATAAACATTGTACATAATAATTGTGATTCTATGATAATAATAAAATTGATAATTCAGTATTCAGTGATATTAAAATAATAAAATTCATAATTCAATAATTCTAAAATATTAAAATACCTAATTCAATTGTATTAAAATAATATAACTTGTTGTTTTTAGGGTTCCGTACCTCAATAGGAAAAAACGGAACCCTAATAGGATCACTTTGTTGTCCGTCTGTCCGTCTGTCCGTCTGTCCGTCTGTCCGTCTGTCCGGGTGTCAATACCTTTATCTCGGGAACGCGTGAAGGTATCGAGTTGAAATTAAAACCATATACGCAGATCCATAGTATCTTGCTGCAGAAAGAAAAATAAAATTTTAATCGATGAACGCACGCACGCATAAGTCATTCAGTCATTGTCCCGTTACATCATCATCATCATCATTTCATCAATGTTTTGTTATGACGTTGTCACGTTAAGCTATCGTCCGTAAACCGACTTTAAAGACAATCAATTTTTTCTCAAGTGTCATTACTTGTCAGTGAGAAATTGATGAAATATGATGAGTAACATTTTGAATAACATTTACTTAAGGTCTTACCGAAAAATTCTAATTAATTAATTTAATTTTGTTTTTTTCACGAATTTTGGTGATTGCTTAAATTAATGAGTACAATAACCTCATCTCAGTACAAGGTAGCATTATTACCTTCCATAAACTTATTATCTTATAAACAGAATTCCAAAAGTTGTATTTGTTTTGTATAATGTAAATTTAAAACTGTTTAAACTATGAAAAGGTGAAACACGTAAGTCAATAATCCACATTGATATTTAAATAAGACATACATAATTATGGTAATTAACCTATGTTTTGAAACTAACGAAAATACAATAATAATCTAACTACTTTGTTTCTTTTCTCTCTTTTTTTTTTATCTTCTGAGGCGGTGTTTAAATGTAGTGGTGGAGGTTACAGATACAGGATGTTGAGATAAACGATGGGAATGTTGACTACTGTAGTCAATATTTTTTTTGCTAGGACTGTAATGAAAGCAACATTACAGTAATGTCACTGATACAGTTGTCCAGCGACGGTCATCACTTACCATCAGGCCAGACGTCAGCCTTTTTGTTGCACTTTTTATAAAAATAATATTATATTATAGCAAATTAATTAGCTCTTATATTTTAGGATCAATTTAATAAATGCTATTTAAAAGACTACCGTAAACGCTACGGATCCAGCACACCAGGCTTAGACAAATGGCAAATGTTTCTATTTCTACAAACAATTTTCGCTTAGAAATGGTAAGAAACTGTGACGTGCCATCGCGTGACATTTCGTTAGATAATATCAATCACATACATATAATTTTATTATTATACATTTTAGTCTATTGGTGTTCCCGAAATAAAAATGCCACTTGTCCAACCCCCCAGATATCAGAATCAGAATAAATTTATTGCTACACTGTGTATTAAATACACTACCAATTACTGTAACTATCAATACTACAAACTGACTTTCAAAAAAGTAACCTATTACCTACTCAATCTTAAAACGAAACTCTTTAAACTTCTGTCTAAATCAACTAACTTAATTTAGGAATAAATAAATATTGGTGGACATTTCACATAACACCATCTAGCCCAAACTAAGCAAAGCTTGTACTACGAGTATGTAACTAGATGGTTGATACATTTATATATATATATATTTTGTAAATATATACTTAGGATACATAGAAACACCCAGACACAGAACAAACATCCAACAGTCACACAAATGTTTGCCCCTGAGTGGGGATCGAACCCACGACCTACAGCTCAGCAAGCAGACATACTACCAACTGAGCCACAAGGCCAGTCAATGAAGAATGGTTCCATAAGTTAAACTATCCCACCCTGTATAGCGGTGTTTGAGTTTTGAATCCACACAACAGTCAGTTGTCTTTTCAAACAAGTAGATACTCATGTTGGGGAAGTCTGTCACGATAACTGATAAAGAAAACTCGTTTCTGCCATGTTTCGTGAGTGAACCGTTTAGAAATAGTTACAAATTTGTATTTTTCTTTAATATACGGTTTAAAAATGTCTTGGTGAGTATTGATAAATTATAACGAAAGTAGCACTGACATTAGTGAAAGGTAATTGTTGTTTACCTTCTTAATATCTTTTAACATAGAAATAATCTTCTAAGTCTTGTGATGTACAGTTATGTATTATGAGTATAAACTGTTAAATATTACTATTAATTTACAAATGAATGTAGGAACTTGATTGTTTTTTACGCAAGATTGATCTACGATTGACCACCAACTCGCCTGATGTTAAGCGACGGTGTGGCCGAAGATGGAGTTCGTTACTCTAAAATAACTCTATTCAGTCTAGTCTTGAAAATTCCAAGATTGTAGTTCTCAAGAATCAGAAATGGCGGCAAAGAATTCCATTCCTGTACAGTACGCATACGTGGACCGATATCGTTGAGTACGGATTTTTGGCATTTCTACCGGAAATGGGTGGTAATTCGATTTGATTTTTCTCTCTGGGAGTATCTTGCAGATGATTGCACCCAGTGGAGGAAAATCACTGCGGACGGTCTTAATCTACTGCTGTTATTTTTTTCTGGATAAGAAGTAATTATTATGTTAGTAAATATATGTATAAGCCGCCGTAATAACTTTCTAATTAGTTCGAGTCTTTTTAGCGTAAATGAGTGACAAACATCCAGATGTAAAACATCTTCACTTTTGGCATATTATACAAATTCTCGAAGTATTTTTCTTTTATTTGTTGAGAGGCTTACGCTTGACCGCCAACTCACCTAATGTTTAAGATAAGATATGTCTCTCTCACGCATATCTTAATTTTTGAAGATAAGTAATTACTGAATAGACTTACAGAGAATCAGATTGCAGATTAGCATTATAAACGTTCAGCAAAAATGACATTTTAATACATTAATTCTTGTACATGCAAATAGGGATTAGAAATTAATAAGTTAATAATAATTAATCCATTTTCTGAGTGAATACGTGTTTGAATCGAAATGATATTTGCAGTAGGTAAGTATTTACAATGCTTTTACTTTTATTTTAAATTTTCTTGTACCAGATTCCTCAAAAGTCATTTTAGTAATTTTATATGTTCGAAAATGCTGATTTGCGCAAGCGACACACAACAGTAACTAGCAGAAAGATTATACCAGAGATGTAATAAGTTTTAATTGTATGATGTGTGTTTCCAGTTTTTCTAATGGTAGTTGTTTGTATCCATCTACCGGAACGGCGCCACAGATTTTTTCGTCTGCGATGCAATTTTTCGCCGCAGCACAATGTCTCGTCAACCCTGACCCATTACCAGAAGCGGATATCTGCAACAAGCCATTCAGTAAGAAAAAAACAATTACTTGATACACTTTGTACTATTTCTTTACAGGAGATACAGTTTTTATATCAAATTCAGTTATTTCCTACAACTTTACTGATCATTACTTTCGATAATATTAACAGAATCGTATCGTTGAAGCTGTGATTACCGAGATGATAAATATATAATTACAGTTTAAAAACCAACCGAACTGAAATAACCGACTTCAAAATACACAGCTACGTTTTCATAGATGACATATTTTTTCAGTTATTTTATTTAAAAACTAAAGATACTGAACCGATTTTAATCAAATCTCATCAAACAAAAAAGAATCCTCAAAATTCATTCATAATTGACAAAATAATCGCGTAAGAAACATAAAAAAAAAAACAAAACATAGTCGAATCGAGAACGTCCTCCTTTTTGAAGACGATTAAAATAGATTTAATCAGTAATTGAAATTTATCTTTAGCAACTTTTATCTTGAACACATTTACGATTGTGCGCATGTTTTATTAACTCAATACGTATACTAGGGAGATTTACAACAAGATAATCTGTCATAATCTCTAAAAAACTAGGACAAATACAGAAAAATGCAGTGCAGACTATGTTTGCCAGTTACGCTATACTTTTGTTACTTATGAATAATTTTGATGACTTTTTTAAAATAAGTAAAATAAAAAATTAAAATAAAAGTATCAGACGCATTCTAAAAAATAAACAAAAAAAAATTAGTAAAATAACTCTTCTACTAATTTAAAATAAGAGAATGCAGAACAATAATAAATCAGTAGCACAAAGGATAGACAAAGTGATTTATAGAAAGTTAATTAGAGAAGTAAGTATAAAGCTTGTTCCAGATGGACAAGAGTTTGACTTCATCATAGTTGGAGCCGGTACTGCAGGCTGCGTTGTTGCAAACAGACTTACCGAAAATGAAAATGTGAACGTTTTACTCATTGAAGCTGGATGTGACGCACCAGAAGAAAGTAGAGTAAGAACTGTTTATAATAAACCTCATCTCTGAGAAAGAGTGATCATTAAACTTGTTAATAAATAGGTAGACAATATCCAGTCACATATTATACATTCGATATTATTCATATTGGAATTATAAATGAAAATAATATTTTCATGTTTATAGAAATAAAAATAAGAATATAATTATCTTCTTGTGTATTCTATTAAAGACAGAGGGATTAAATTTGCACTTATGGTAATGAACTGACCACTACAAGTTAGCATTGCAAATTTTGACTCATTCAACAACTTCCAAATAAGACGACAAAATAGTCTCATGATAGCTTTAAATGCACCATTAGGGAAAATAGTACTTACTTATTAATTTATCTTATTCCTGTCTATTATTTTTCAGATTCCAGGCTTAGACAAGGGTGTATTTGGAACTAAATACGACTGGCAGTATTTAACTACAAATGATGGAAGAATAAACAAAGCAAATAAAAACGGATCCATTAGTTGGCCAAGAGGTAAAATGATCGGTGGAAGCAGTAATATAAACGCAATGATTTACATTAAAGGACGACCGTACGAATATGAAAGATGGTATGAAGACGGCAATATCGACTGGCATCCTGAGATTGTTGAAGCATATTTCAAAAAGGCAGAGAGTTATCAAAACCAAGAACTTCTTAAAAATGAAGCTGTCAATGGAGAATATGGAACTAATGGGCCCTTGGTTGTAAATACGTTTAATTCAACGTATAGAGAGTTAACAGAAAAAATCGTAGACTCCTGGAATGAACTTGGCATAAAAAGAGTCGTAGATTTAAATATCCCTGGTGTATGCAGATCTGGTATAACAGCAGCTACTGCAGCCAGTGGAGTTAGACAAAGTTCTGACATAGCTTATATTTATCCTATACAAAAAAGACCTAATCTAAAGATCTTAAAAAATACTTTTGTGAGAAAAATATTAATTAACAGTTTTAACCGAGCATACGGTGTGGAAGTGGAAGACGATAAACAAAGGAAGTGTAGAATTTACTCGCGCCTGGAAGTAATTTTAAGCGCGGGATCGATTAACTCACCTCAATTGCTTATGCTTTCAGGTGTAGGTCCAAAAGAACATTTGAAATCTAATAATATATTTTGTAAAGTAGATTCACCACAAGTAGGACAGAATTTACAAGATCATATTACTATTCCAGTCACAATATATGGCGATGGCCCTGGAGCACCCAGTGAAGCTACACAAAATTTTGGTGCCATCCAATATCTCTACAATCGAAATGGTTACTTGGCTCAAAACAGCTTCAGTGATGTTTTAGCATTTTATTCTTCATCAAATAATTTATCATATCCAGAATATCAAAATCATCTTGTTATATTTTGGAAGAATTCGAGCTCAACAGTTCAAAAGGCATTCTCAGAAAGATTTAGATATAAAGAGCCCGTACCCAGATCAATTGCGGAACTTAATAAAAATCATACTCTTTTTGATTTTCTGTTCAATCTTTTACATCCGGAATCAAGAGGAAATGTATCATTAAGAAGTAATAATCCGAAAGACTACCCATTGATATATCCCAATTATTTTTTAAATCCGAAAGATCTTGATGCTTCTGTAGTCGGTATTAAAATGATTACCAAAATTGTTTATACAAATTATTTTAAGTCTATCAAAGCATTCTTAGGAAGAATAAAATGGCCAGAATGTGACAAATTGGAACTTGACAGTGATGAGTATTGGAGGTGTATTTGTATGAATATGGTTCTGTCTGTATATCATCCTGTGGGTACTTGTAAGATGGGCCCCGATCCAACCACATCTGTTGTTGATAGCCGTTTGAAAGTGCACGGAGTATTCAACCTTAGAGTCATTGATGCAAGTATAATGCCGTATATAACTAGTGGCAATACTAATGGACCAACTACTATGATAGGGGAACGAGGTGTTGACTTACTGAAAGAAGATTATGGTATGCTTTAGGCAAAACATAAAAAGAAAACATTAAATACAAAAATATAACAATTATAAATGTTTTTTTAACAAATCGCTCATCTAGCTTTGAACATCTTGCTTGTTCTTAAGGCACGGTAGGTAGTAATCTCTAAAAGTCTTTGTCTCGTTCAAGTATAGGGATATTTTTGAAGATATAGTATTATTATTACTATTACCTCATTGATACACAAAAAATATTCAATTCAAAAACCTAAATAGAAGTGTGCAAGAATTCAATTTTGATTTAAATTAAATATGTTTTCGTTCAAAAATGGTTCGTAGATTCATAGCACATATTGCTAATTAGTCTGTATTGCTAATTAGTTTTGCTGATTTTTCAAATGTTTATCCTTTGATTTTATTGACTTTTTGATTAGGTTCTTTAATTTATATAATATAATGTACAAACTTATGTTATTTAATGTAGCAATGGTCTAACCATTGTTATAATGAAAGTTGTATATGTCTCTAATAGGTGACCATATCAGATCTATGTATGTAGTAGAAAATTAAGATTGTGTAATATGTTTATTTTATTTATTTATTTATTTTAGAAACACCAATATTTATGTTCACTGTTGGCGTATCTAAATAAATAAATAGTCTTGTTTGCTGTGTTCGTCGCATGGGAGTACGGATGCCTCGGTGTGCTAGTGAAACTCGTACTTTGCCGGATTTATTAGTACTTCTTGTTTTTGATTTAATATTTGTATGTCTAAGAAATCAATTATTAAAATAAATTAAAATATTTTTTTTGTTGCAAGTCCATAACACTGTCCTCTAGGTTTTGCATATTCGATGTTCCGCAAGTCTGTTCAGTAATTCTCTATTATATGTATGTTTAAATAGTATGCACGAGCGAGTCAGAAAACTGACTAGCGATGGCACATGCGTAACAGAACATATGGCGCGTGCTCTTACATATTACATACAATAGTAGAAAACTGTTTTCTACCCTATTGCATTATCAAACTTCGAAGGTTCTTCTTTTATCTGATTTGAATCATAAATGGTTTGTTTTTTCTTCTCTACTTGTTTTTTTCCAAATGTCGGTAAAAACCCGACGGTAAAAAAATAAAATTTTGACATAAAAGAACCGTAAAGACAGCCATTATCATAGAATATTTCTTTTATCAGATCAGATCATGTTTATGCATAGAAACAGTTTTCTATTATTTTATAAAAACACGTCATTTGCTATCAAAAGTTGCCCGACACCTACAATAGATTCAATACCACCTGAAATTAAAATTATCTGTAAATAAATCTTACACTGAAATACACTTGAGTCGAACCTACCTGAAATACGAATTATTTATATGTCAGTGAAGATGAGTAACATATCAGAGAGAAAACGAGAGACAAAGTTTTACCACCATACTAATCCTTACTGTGTATGTATACGCACACATGTTCTAAGTACATGTATTAGACAAGACTATATTAACTTAAAATTACAGGAAAAAATAATGCCAATAAGCTTACATTTTTTTGAATAATACATTTCCCGCAAAAATCAAAAATAAATGCATTTTATCGTAATCTCCAACGAACTTTTTCGTAATAAACAAGTGGTTTTTCTAGAGTTATTCTTAAGAATGCGCATTTATAAACTTTTACAATGATTTTACGCATACTTTTTCGCAAAAAAAACGTACACTTAACAGCATATCAAGCGTAATGAAATCATAAGTTGACTGCAAAAACTACTTTTCTGCAGTCGGGTATTTTGTTTTTCTTTTAAAATAGATACTTGTTCAAGATACAACTTTATTTTTATATTTCCACTGTTTTTATCTGCTTGAAAATTATTTCGTTATTATTATTTTAAAAGAACCTCAATAAAAACCTTGACTGAAAGCGAGTTGTTAGTTAATTTACATACAAAAGATTAACGACTTCATGCGAGTAGTTAATATAACTAGTTTTGATTAAAAAAAAATGTAATTGTATAGAATAAACCAGTTATCTTGTAGAACGGTGACGGTGTAGTGCCTCATAGTTTACTGTAATTAGATTTATAATGACATGGTAGGTAACGTGTGTGTTCAATCAATTTTATAAATTAGAACAAAATATTTTGAATACTATTAACAATGCATGAAAAAATATACCTAGTTATGATTATTGTGATACATAATAACTTATACGAGTACCTGTATGTATTATGAAAAAAAAAATGTTATGAGTAAAGTAAAAATATTCATTGTACGTGCTATTTACCTTGCCCCCTGTCATTTCAACTTGCTAACCCGCTGTGCCATGTCGGTGATTTTCGTACGTCTATAGATCTCTTCATTTCTGATTCGATCTCACAGGAGACTTCGAGCAGCCCTCTCATATTCCATATGTTGATAGCCGATAAGGCCGAAAAGTGTTCCAGTAGATACCATGCACCGACTAGCGCAGCACAGGAAGATCAGCGACAAGATGAAAAGATACCCTAACATAAGTGTCGGGAAGACGCTACATTTCAGCCGCTTCCTTCAGGTATTCTTGAAATTTGTCTATGTCCAGCAGTAGATTTCTTATGTCTGAGATGTTGATGATGAAAATTATTTGTTATGGATAATTATTCCATAATATTCTCACTATTTCAGCTGTGCCGATGGTTTCTGCTCGTCTCCAACTACCGGAGTTGCACCTCAGCTATTTTCTTCAGCTTTACACTTTTTTGCCGCAGCACAATGTTTTGTCAGCCCCGATCCTTTTCCAGAAGCTAAAATATGCAGTAAGTTATAATCAACATGCATATATTTAATAGGTAGGATCAAAGTAATTTCGCGATGTTTCGCGAATTTCGTCTGTGATGATGATGGGTACGATATCATTTTATGCTATGTTTAATTTCAGATCGAGAAAAATTTGACTTCATCATAGTTGGAGCCGGTACTGCAGGCTGCGTTGTTGCAAACAGACTTACCGAAAATAAGCATGTGAATGTTTTACTCATCGAAGCTGGAAGTGACGCGCCAGAAGAAAGTAGAGTAAGAATATACTACTGGTGCTTATATGTATCATAATATATATGTATTTACAGAAAAAAATAGTATATATGTATTCCATCATCCATCTGGTCCTCATAGTACAAACTTTGCTTAGTTTGAGGATAGACGGTTTTGTGTGAAAATGACCTCCAATATTTATTCATTTACTCTTATTTAACAATAGAACATATTTTGTTTGTTATCTTGAGATAAGAATGAATAAGATAATTATCAAAATGAATATTTCATGTAGTGTAGTACATTTTCATTTACAGATTCCAGGTTTAGATAGATATGTGTATGGTACACATTACGACTGGAATTTTTTATCGACTAATGATGGCAGAATCAATAAGGCAAATAAAAATGGATCTATTATTTTACCGCAAGGTAAAATGTTCGGGGGAAGCAGTAACATAAATGCTATGTTTTACATCAAAGGAAGACGACATGATTACGATGAATGGTACAAAGCTGGAAATAAAGAATGGAATCCTGATGTAATTGAAGAATATTTTAAAAAACTAGAAAGTTACCAGTTTCAAGATCTTTTGAAAAATAAAGCTGTTAAAAGGGAATACGGACAAAATGGTCCATTAGTTATTAACAGATTCAACTCAACATTCAGAGATGTTACGGATAATGTTGTTGAGTCATGGAGTGAACTTGGTATAACAAAAGTAGTTGACTTAAATATTCCTGGAGAATTCAGGTCTGGTATAACAACAGTAACTGCAGCTAATGGAGTGAGACAAAGTTCCGACACAGCATATCTTTACCGTATAAAGAACAGACCTAATCTGAAAATCTTGAAAAATACTCTTGTAAGAAAAGTATTGATTAATAAGTTTAAAAGAGCTTATGGTGTTGAAGTACATCGTCATGGAAGAAAGTTTAGAATTTATGCGTATTTGGAAGTAATACTATGCGCAGGGTCATTTAATTCGCCTCATTTGCTTATGTTGTCAGGTGTAGGACCAAAAAAGTATTTGAAGAGTATAAATATTCCTTGTAAACAAGATTTAGCTCAAGTGGGTAGAAATTTACAGGATCATTTAGCAATACCAGTTCCAGTTTTCGGTAATGGCCCACTGCCCCCAGATACTGCTACTGAAAATTTTGGTAGCATTCAGTACCTATACAATCGAACTGGGTTCTTAGCTCAAAATGGCTTCACAGATGTTTTGGCATTTTACTCTTCTTCAAATAATCTCCCATATCCGGAATATCAAAATCATCTAATTATATTCCCTAAAAACATGACATTAACAATATATAACTCTTTTTCCGAACTATTTCGATATAAAGAACCTGTTCCTAGTTCTATAGCAGAACCTAATAAAAATCACACCCTATTCCTTTTTATATTTAACCTTCTGCATCCTGAATCTAGAGGAAATATTAGTTTAAAAACCAATGATCCGAACGACCAGCCTTTGATATATCTTAATTATTTCTTAAACCCAAGAGATCTAGATGCCGCAGTAGCTGGAATAAAATTGCTTACAAAAATTATTAGTACAAAATATTTCAAGTCCATCGGTGGATTTTTAGGTAGAATAAAATGGCCAGAGTGTGATGAATTGGAGCTGGATAGTGAGGATTACTGGAAATGTATCTGTCTGAATATGGTTCTAACTCTGTACCATCAAGTGGGGACCTGTAAGATGGGGCCTGATCCTAACACTTCTGTTGTTGATAGTCGTTTGAGAGTCCATGGAATAACAAACCTTAGAATCATCGATGCGAGCGTGATGCCCACTATCACCAGCGGTAATACAAACGGCCCTACTTTTATGATAGGGGAACGAGGTGTTGACTTACTGAAACAAGATCATAAACTATAAAAATAAAATCTAATTAGATCAACGTATTTAATTTGGTTTTATGTACCGGATCATATAATTTTACCCGGCTTCCAAGAAGGACGAGGTTCTCAATTCGACTGTATATTTTTTTTGGACATAGACATAGACATAAATGTATTGTAACAAATTGTTGTTGTTAATAGTTGTTGTTGTGTTGTATGTTTGCTATGTGATTACTTCGCCGATTATAAATTGATTTTGATGATTAATTTTTGTTTGATAGGTAATATTTCATAGATATCGGTTAAGTACAGTTACTGTGGTTTTTAAAACAAAATAATTGGAAAAAATATGTCATCCAAGTAAACGAATAAAATCATATCTCGAAGTCGGTTGTTTCAGTTTTCAAACGGTTTTATTTAGCTTACCCTGTTTTTTGTTATTGTTTATGTTTTTGGGTCAAATTTAGTAATCGAAATTTGATCCCCTTCCCGTTGACAAATTGATCTGATATTTAGTACACGTCTTTAATTTAGATGACAATACAATTAAATATATTTAGTATCATTCTAAATTCAATAATGGCCGCCACTACAAAATGGCGGATTTCATATTTTTTACCCGACTGCGTAAGATGGAGGGTTATGTTTTTCGTGTGTACAATTTACAAATACAAACAATATGTATGTATGTAAGTATGTACTCGTATATATGTTTCTATTATGATCGCCTACAGCCTAAACGGCTTCACCAATTTTGATGTGCGATATGTCGTTAGATTCGTCTTTACTTCCAGAGTGTCATAGGCAATTTTTTTTGTAATAATAATAATACACATCTCGCAAAAATACAAAAATGCGTTTTTTCGTAACCTCCAACGAACTTTTTCGTAATAAACAAGTGGTTTTACTAAAGTTATTCTAATTAATGCTCATTTATAATCATAAAAGTGATTTTACGCATACTTTTTCACTTAAAATGTACACTCAACAGCATAACAAACATAACCAAATCGTAAGTTAGATTGCAAAAACTACTTTTCTGCAGTCGAGTATTACGTTTTTCTTTTAAAATAGATACTCGTTTACAACCTCCACAATATCAACAATATGGGTATCAAATGAAAGGGGTTTTCTAGTAGAATACAGTACATTACTTATATCATTATCTTTCTTTTCAATAAAACCGTTTAATTTAAAAAGTTTTTAAATACTTAACACATTTTATGCTTATGATAGGATCAATATTTAACAATAATTACTTATTCGAAAAAAAAAGTAACTTTCTTTGGATTTGAATTGAATCTGAGAGCAGCGGATCGCAAGTCAGAGTGACGGAAAAATTATAAATACGTTTTATTAATTACAAATACAAATTGTTATTATGGTACATCTTTACTTCTCTTAATTGTTAAGTTTTATGTAAATGACTTTATTATAACTTTTTTGAAATAACTTTAATGAACATATTTTATTCGTTCGTAATTTTCGTTCATAACTGTCTGATTTCAGATGTTTTACTTGACACGAATTTCTGATTCCAGTTTGTTTCCTTTTTTTTTTGCCCGTACAATTATTAGGATAGGTTCGTCAGGTGTCTGTTTATTATATTTTTTTATTTGATAATAGGCTTGTGCTTGACCGCTAACTCACCTGATGTTGAGTGACAGTTGCAGTCTACGATGGAGCACGCTTTTCCCAGAAGGAACCTTACAAAAAACTTTAGTATTACAAAGATTCGGTTATCAGACGAGTTGTAAAATGAATTTTCGTGATTTTGAATAAGTGTCTTTCGATTAAAATATTTTCGATTTCGAGAAAATGATATTCATTCGATATTTCATAATTTGGATTATAGATAGATAACCGTATATTACTATGTCATACGTGTGTATTTTATTGGGAAGTTGAAATATAAATTTAAACGTATGCTAACTTTGATATTATGTGTAGTTCTCCTTCAATATCGTCGAATACATTTTTCGATCTCTTGACCTAGAAAGATTAGAAGATGGCACAGTCTAACAAGTCAATACGTTTTGCAATCCTCGTGAAAAGGTGAAACACGTGTCAACAAGAGTAACCAATGGCATTTTATTTATAGAGGGGTTATACTCATTGAATATGAAGTAAAAGCGAGGCAAATCACCGCCGCTTTCAGCACTCTCGAGGACAAAACCACATCCTTACTATTGGATAATTATATTCTTAAAGTTATATATTCTTATAGAAGTCTCGAGATCGAAGCCGTTTCCACCAGGTGTTCAAGGAAATCCATGAGGAGGTTTCCAGTAGTAAATAAATAAATAAATATTTGTGGACATTTCACACAACACCTGTTGTACTATGGAACTAGATGGCTGATAGAATACATATATACTTTTTTTTGAAAATATATACGATACATAGCAACACCCAGACACAGAACAAACATCATGCTCATCACACAAATGTTTGCCCTGGGTGGGGATCGAACCCTTTCAGTTCAGCAGGTAGACGTAGACACACTACCGACTGAGCCACAAGGCCAGTCAGTAGACTTCTTGCAGCTGAGATGATGATTATGGTGATTGATGACTTGTTTGGCTGTGGTGGTGGGGGTGTCTTGGAAGGTCCCGGTTTCGATTTCCGGCCGAGCTGATGCTTAGACGAAATATTTAAATATCTGCACGTTTATATTTATGTTCAGTGTCATTCCTGGTACCCACATGATAGCCAATCTTCATATACCTAAAGATAAAAACATTAACATTAAAATATTCTTTGAAACTTAATACCTATGTAAGTTTTTTTAAAGAACATTTACTTTGGTATTTTAGACTGATAACTAAACAAAACATATTTAACTACTTTCCCGTATTTAATTATAAATATTTTGTTGATATTGAATAAATCTCAGCACATTTTTCATTAGCCCATAATTCTTTTCTTCAATAAAGCTAATGATCATTTCTATATTCATTTAATGGACTTTTAGGCTATAACCATCAATTTAGTTGCTATCGGACAATGACGAAGAATATTCCATTTCTAAATGACCGTACGAACGAATTATTGGCTTGAATTATATTTAAAAGCGAACATAAATAGTCCATCAAAATTAATTATTTGTAAGCAAATTGATTGATCGATATACGAATCTATTTAGTGTCTAAGTAGTTGATTTCTTTGTGTAATTTTGCATGAATTGTGCATGAAAGGCCTGCCGGCATTTCGATTAAATACGCATTTATATTTTCACCCTACCCTAAACTTAACCTTCGCATGTCCTTTGTTTATAGATTTCCATTAATAAACAGCTAATATTAATTATCTAATCGTGGATAAACGGATATGATAACGATTATGTATAGATGATTTTTTCAAGTGAAAGTACAGGTTAATAACGAGACGTCGAAAAAAAATACCATCATTGTTCAAAGAACCCTTTTTGAACAAGTATAAGTATAGAATATTAAAAAAAAACTCCGACACAATAAAACCGATTTTGAATTGAAACGAACTAAATCGATTTTGATTAAACACTCCCGATGAAAACATCTATCAAACAAAAACCACTAGGTCAAAAATAGATCAAAATCGGTTCATCTGTTTGAGAGTTATGATGCCACAGACAGGCACACATATACACACGTCAAACTTGTAATATCCCTCTTTTTGAGCCGGGGGTTAAAAAGGCTATCGAATGCATTTGAAACTAAAGTTGGATATGTCGACTCAAAGCAGGTGAAGTAACATTTTTAAATGTTTGAAAACAGCTGAAACACTGAAGCCGCTTCCAATCGGTCTTTTTGGAAATGCATGGGGGAGGCCTATGTCCAGCAGTGGACTTCTTATGGCTGAGATGATGATGATGATGAAACACTGAAATCGGACATATGCTTTGTTTTATCATCGTCATTATTATTGATCACCACGCGGGTGAAGCCGCGGTACACAGCTAGTATGCTCTAAGTACATTCTAAACTGTAACACATAGGGCACTTACAGGCTCACCAAGTACTAAACGAAAGCAAAGGACGATCTAAGCACTGACCAAAATAAGAACCTTTCAAGAAAAAGTGTGTAGGAGTCACTTTTCCGCCCTCAAAAAGTAGCAGAAAAGTCTCTAATTACCTAAAAATCTGTTTGAAATGTACATTAGCCATTGTTGTAACCCCGGCCGCGAACACTTCAACAAAATTAACAATACGTCCAACATTCCCCATTACATGGAAAATATTGTTAGCAGAACCCTGAATAAATTAGGGTAAAGGGACCAACCGGTGACCTCTCCGCTAGGGCGCGGGCGCGCGGGCGCGCGGGCGGGCGGGCGCGCGGGCGCGCGGGCGGCGCACACTCGTATAATCGGCCAGATTAAAACGTACTCGAATATTCAGGGGGGCGATCGCGTTATTTTGAACGTCTATAGTTCAGCTGCGGTCCAGCTGCGCTTGTAGTCGAGTTACGGTTCAACTGTGGTAAAATTTGGTATCGCGTTAAACTTCAAACGCCAACCAAAGTTGGATCGTAGCTGGACCGTAACTCTTTTTCAGCCGTTCCTAGAGATGTTGCTATCAGTAACAGTTTATTGCTCCTTTTTGCTAAATAACATGTTAAAACAAGTGTTATCACAAAAAAAACGGCTTCCACAACTCTAATTTTGACAGCCGTATGAGATATGACAGTGACAGCACGACATTTGTCGAAGAAACGAACGAAAGTACATTTAATTTTAAACAACAAAATAAATTGTTTCTGATATGATTTCACATATAACCATTGATATACAATCAATGCAAAAAAACCACATATCTTGGTTTATTCATTTCAATGAAGTGATGTAAAAATACCAATAGGTACCACAAAATGCCCAGTAAGTATTTAATTCATGCTTTGTAGTTCTGATTGTGACAACAAACCGAATTTTATTGTTAATTTCATTTGTGAATTGTTTTAGAAAATGGAAGAGCGTCACAGATCCACAACTGTACATCAGCTGAAGATTATGATGCGATTTCCTTGACGGCCATGAAAACCTTGCTCTGGGACGGATGACAGATAAAGTCTAGAGGCTCGTGCAGTGCCGTGATGTTGGTGAATATGGAACACTTGTTCCTACAGCCTAATTTAGGAATCAGTTTCCCTTCTCGACTACGGATGCTTAACTTCTTAGGCCACCATTATCACATAACATCAGGTAAAATATGTTGAAATGCCTGCCATGTCAACCATAATTAAAAAAGATCTATAAATACTTGGTAATTTTGCCAAGAATGAGGTTGGTTTTCACCTTTAAATGCACTTAAGTGACTCTCAACTGCGATTAACCTAATATGTGGGCAATGTAATGCTTCTAAGATTATGTCAAACAAAAATTACCTACCTCTTTTGAACCATCTTTTAAAAATGTTGCTCATGAATTTCTGTCATTCAATCATTATTTCTATTGTTTCAGTATTGTCAACCACGAAGCCCAAATCATTAGATATCAGGAGGATAAATAATTATCTAGGTATAGCGCCAACACAAACCTCTCCCGTGCCACTCCCATACCTTAGGAACAGACTCAGTTGTTGAAGCGCCTGTATTTTAAGAAACTGAAACACTTCAAAATTCGCAGTTTTATTTTAAAAGCCAAACTAATGAACCAATTTTTATGAGACAAATCTCAAACAAAAAAAATCAAAATCGGTTTACAAATGATTGAGTTATGCGGTAACAAACATAACAGTCCAATTGAGAACCTTCTTTTTTAAGTTGGTTAAAAGTTGTTCATAAGTATAAGTAAATAAGTTTTAGCTAGGTGTAATTAAATGACATATTATGTAAATAGTTTTTTCTTGTGTTTTGTAAAGTTTTATAATAACATTATGTGGATTAATTAAAATTTGAATAAAATCATGTTAAATATACATTATTTTTTATTTATTGTTTAAATAATTTCTGTCTTATTATATAAAGAATTAATTAGCATCAGCTGCCAAGTGAGTCCCAGCAACCTGAGAGAGAGCCAGCCAGCCTTCATTCTTGTGCCTCTTCCTTGTCCGTTAATATGGATAATATGGAATGTGTACTATAATATGTACCACATAGCAAGCATTGATCATTCTTGCAGCAACTACTAGTACATAATGCATCTTTCTATCCACCACTAAGCATCTGTAAGGAAATATTATTTTATATTAAAAATATGTAATAATAATTACAAATTAATATTTATCTATGCTATGCTTTTCATAACAATGCAATTTTACCTGAATGAGCTTTTAAAACATCTATAAATCACTTGACAACACTCCTAGTTGTCAAGTGCTTATATTGATAATCATTGTGGGTTTCAATGGGTATCTTTCTAAAATATCATAAATAAAGAAGTGAAATCTAAAGAACTACTATACACATTACATACCCAACATATAAGTATTTTTATACAACATGGCAATGCTACATGCTGAGCCTTTTAAAAACATATGTATATAGTTAATAGAGCCATATGAGAATAAACTTTTTAAAACCTCAGCCTTGCAAGCGGAGAGCAATGAATGATACATACATATGTTATAATAGTATAGAGATGGCTGACAGGAAGTATTCCAGTGTGTTTCTCGCATAATAATCTTATTTGAGGATATACTTCATAGTAATAAATGTATGTAGGGTAGGACATGCCTGAGTGACGAAGAACTAACTTTTAGTGAGACTTAACTGAAAACTACTTTGGTGATGTTTGGTGTAATGTGATTGAATACCTATATTAGATTATACTTACTCGTTTTTTAACTTGATCCATCCCATGTTGTTGAAATGGAAATGATACATATTTATCTATTATAAAGGTGCCACCTCCCCTATGATAATGCTTGAATTGTCTGCAACAGATGCAGAGGTCATATGATGATTAATTATAATCAGCATAATTAATGTCATTGTAACTTGCTAAATCGCTTTAAAACAGTCTTCTATGACACAATTTTATAAACTGTCTCCAACAATGGTTTGATATGCCGCTGACAAAGCAACCAAAAACCTGAAATAGATAAAGTTTGTTTAAGTATTACTATTTAATGGCCTTGAGGCTCAGTTGGTAGTATGTCTACCTAAGCTGTAGGTTGTGGGTTCGATTCCCACCCAGGGTAAACATTTGTGTGATGAGCATGGATGTTTGTTCTGTGTCTGGGTGTTTCTATGTATCATTTGTATATATTTACTACAAAAAAGTATATATGTATTCTATCAGCCATCTAGTTCCATAGTACAAGCTTTGCTTAGTTTGGGCTAGATGGTGTTTGTGTGAAATGTCCCAAAATATTTATTTAATTTTGGTAACCACTTGGTGAAATGTTCCTAATGCAAAGGTTAGCCAATGCTATCCAGTGTGGGAATAATGGCAGTCTTATAGGCACTGGGTATGGTAAGGGCAGCTTATTTGACGAAAGGATAATTATTATTTACATGTACCTAATTGTATTTGTTTTTGTGGTTATTTGTTAATCATATAATAGACTAGGTAGGTACTATATGTCTTTCCTACTGAAGGTAAACTTTGTCTACCTAGTAGAATAAATAACAAGCATATTTGCAAGTTATTAAGGATGTATCAATTAATATTCCAAGAAAACAACAACATTATTATATTTTGTTGGTTTTACTACTAATTCTTTCCACTGGTAAATGATTGTGTGCCTTACCTTGGTTTCAACATCTACAGATCGAAGTGTAGGAGGCTTGTGAGGAGTTCACTCTTTTATTAGTTGTTTAGTTAACTCCATAAATAATCTGTAACGTTTCACAAACTGCGGTCACTGAAATAATAAGCTTGAAATCTTGCACTTAAAATTGTTCTTCCTTGCATCGGTAAAAACCATGTCTTCGTTCAATTCATGGACTCCCGATGGAAGCAATCATCGTTTTTGACTTAAAAATGTAAGTTAAGTGTATATTTAGGTAAAAATTACACATTATATTGAAATGCAAAGCACAACGATCAAGAAACGGCTGAGCAATGGTTGACATTTTGTAACTTTTTCTCAAACGTTGTTTTGACAGCGGTAGCGTTCCAACTTCGCTCCAGCTGCGTCTCAGCTTGCGACTTTAACCATTAGCGCGATACGAAACGGGCAAAAAGTAGCGGTTTGGTTAAGGTTCAATTGCGCTTCAGCTGAAGTTTATTAGTGCGATCGCCCCCCAGTACATAAACGAGCGCCGTCCCCGAGGTGTATTTTTATTATAATTTCTGGTAATAAACGTGGAACAGGCGTAGGACCGCAACAACACACATTAAAATCATTAACCAACATCCGTATTTGTAGTACTTTGTAATTTTTAACGCTTTGTTTCGTCTCTGGGTTAATCTTTGGTTAACAAAAGGTTGGAATTAAAAATAATTGTTTGAAATGTGAAATAAAATTTCGTTAAATTAAAATACCTCGATATAATATGTACATAAGGTACAGGTGTGGGGCACATATGTACATATGTAGGTACATATAAGAATATATTAAATTATATAAGTAGGTGTGCCTTTATTGCTTTTCGAGGTGCCAGGCGCCAGTATGTATATGTATTTACGTATGTATTTACGTATGTATTTACGTATGTATTTTTCTATAGTTATTATCTTCTCTACTGTAAACGTCACGACTGATTTTGATTTACATGATGTCCTTAGATTGAATTCTTCCTGATTCGACCTATGACGTACGTATTTGACCTGTAGGTCAAATATAGGAACTTTTTTTTCACGTTGCGCCCTTCATCATCAACATCATCATCTCAGCCATAAGAAGTCCACTGCGGGACATAGGCCTCCCTTGGATTTCCAAAAAGACCAATTTGAAGCAGCCTGCATCTAGCGTCTTCCCGCCACTTGTATAAGGTCATTTCACCCTACGTTGTCTGAATTCCAAATTGTCCTTTAAAAATTTTTTACACACCGCTGTAAATATATGAAAACTTGTTTATTCAGTGGCTACTTTTCTAGCCTAGCTTAATTTTCAACAAAACGTACTAATATATCTACAATCTATACCTACATATGTATGTAAAACTTTATCCTGAATTACTAACTGACAGAAAATGTAGGTACAAACTAGCCAGAGGTGGACAAACTACGGCCCACTGGCCAACCGGCCCACGACTGGTTTAAATCCGGCCCGCCAACACCTTTTTCAAAATGAATATTTTGTTTTCTTATATAATATGTTGACGAAGTTAATTTTAAATTAGGCTCATTAACATAAATACAATATATGTACATAGGAAGTAGCAACTTCGTAGATGCGAATTTAAAATTGCCGGGTCTTTTTCGTCTCTTTATCCAAAACCATGTGGTAACACAAAATTTGATACAATCGTTAGAATCGTTTCAAGGATACGGAATTATAAACAAAAACATATTAACGTGTATAAGATTTCATTCCGACCCGTAAAATATGTTTTACTTTTCTGTCCCATTGTGGTAAAAGTTTGCCCTCCTCTGCACTAAACCGTTGCTCCAAGAGAAAAGTGTTTGTATCTTTCTACTTCCTAGAATCAGGTTTGGAGGATACCTTCGTTGGGAACGTGTAAATATTGAGCACAGTTATAAGTCCTCGTCTATAATGTCGCTGTAATGTAACGTTAAAGCCCATTAATTAAGACCTATTCCCCTGATTCGCTTTAAATCCGCATAATCTTTAACTACGCCGCTCGGATCTCAGACGTTCATTCAAATTGGTCGCGGTTAAGCCAAGTTTACAATATATACATAGAATCCTAACTTATATTATAAAAGTGTAAGTATGTCTGTCTCTCTGTCTGTCCGTTACTACGTTGGTCAATTTCTAGGTCTCTACTAGGTGTACTTTATGAATGCAGGGGACACACACATAAATGTTTTGACCTTTGGCAGGCTATATCTTGCACATATCACATCTGATACCCCATACGATGGGGTGGAGTTGAATAAAATATCATTCTTACTTTACATGTATGGAGTGCCACCCTTAATTTTTTTTAAACGGCATTTTGTAGCTGTTCACGGAACATACCTGCATAGTTTCGTTTATGTAGGGCTGATAGCCTCTGAGTAAAATGGCTGTGATATACGGACAAACAGACTGATGGACGAATTAATAAAGATTCCTCATAGTTACTACGGAACCCTAAACATGCATACCAACCAACGAGCGTCTACAGAGTCATGAAATTGATACTTACACGCACATAAACTACCCGCATTCATAGAACAATTCCGTATTTTGTGTAATATAACTTCATAGCTAAGATTATTATTTTTTCAAAAGAATTGCTAAACAGTCAAATAATTTACTATTTGAACGACGTACTCGTATGAAGTAAATGAGTACGTAGCCTTATACTAGTACAGTTGCGTACAGTCACGAACGCAATTCCACGTAGAATAGAACTCTCCATAATCTCAAAGCAATAAAGTTCACGTTAGCTCTGTTCTTGGATGAACTGTACTTGGAAGTGACGTATTTTATCCATCGAAACTTCGGAGCAAGAAGCTGGATAACTATCGCATGGGATTACGAGGAATAATTAATGGTTATCTTAGAATCTCATTCGCGATTTTACGCGTTCTCGTTAATTTTGAAAATATAGCGTTATAGTGCTGTTTTATCTACACTAATCAGCTGTTTTATAACTTTTGTACAATAATAAATGAAGGCTGCATTAGCACGCGCTAGGAACGGACGTTGCGTTGAATAGCCGTTATCTTGCTTGCGAAATCTTTTTAAATAAATATAAAATTATTGGCCGTATTTTTTGATAAATATGCGTGTTAATATTACCTTAATAACACTATTACAATGTATTAGCAATAATTTTCATTTTCCAATTTGTTATAGTGACTGAAATAAACGTTCATACGTCAAAATTTCTACATTTGGTAATTTTTTTATTTCATTAAAAAAATTGATATAGGTAAAAATGTAAATTTTGTGATTTTCATAAAAGTGGCACACACAAATTAATCAAAATTATATTTATAAATTTGATATCAAGAAAAATGCTTCTGGATGGTGTTCCATCCTCGACCACACCAACTCGCCTGATCGTACCTACGTAGCGTAGAATGTAGTTATTTTTAAGAAGATGATAAATACGTACATATTCGTACATATACGAGTACGTTAATCTATCAATAAAATTCGATCAATAAAAATAATATCGAATTAAAAATTAAACGACTTTTCTGGATTTGATCTCTAGGGTCCGATTTCCATCGGAGAAACAAAGAACTTTTTTTTAATACTACGGAAATCACCTGCACGCTTACCGTTAATTATCTTCTCAGCTCACCGGTCTCAAATTCCGGCACAACTTCGCCAAGTACAGTTCTGACAAACTACCAACTGATTCATTGGAACGTCGACTCGACAGAGGCATTAGACCTTTAATTTATGTTCTCCGCTCGCGCGCTCTCTACGAGGAACAGTTCTGCTAAAATTACAACTATAATGTACATTTGAAAGTCTCAGAGTTTTATGTCGACGTTTTCGAGAGCTTATGGTAATGAGGGCGGTTTATTTTTGGACTCCTAAAAGGTTTGCTCTTTCGAAGGGCAAAAATTTCGTAACAGAACCCTGGACTGTTAGGTATTTTGCGACAGGACTGAAGTATTCGTGGCGAATTAGTGGGCGTGTTAGTGTACCTAAACTAAACTAGTAGTGCTGCGAACACTAGACCTCGCGAGCACAAGTGTTCAGTCGTAAGATTTAGGTACCGCTCATTTATTCTAAATTCTCATCCACAATTGAGTATCGAATGTTTCTACCAAATATTATCAAAATGGACCGACATTTAGTTAAAAAACTGGAAAAACCGAGTTCAAAATACGCAATTACATCTTTAGAAGATGTACTGGTGTCAATCAAACACTAAATTCTAGTAATTGTTTGTATTGTTGAAAATTATAAAATATTACATTGATGTGTACGGTAACACGGTTAGGTTAGGTTAGTTACATTATATCTTACATTACATTACGTTACATTGTAAAGCGCGCCTGCGCCTGCACACACGTAACTAGCTAACGGTGATAGTATACACGACTTTTCTTTTCCACAGGCGAGCCTGGACATTGGTATTTTGTTTTTCATTTAATATTTTTATTTTGAACAAACGGGTTACTCACGTATATTTATGAGACGTTCTCCTCCAAGACCTCCGTATGCGGTTAAAACTATAGTCGGAGAATTCGGCTCAAAATTAGAAGTGAGTAACCCGTTTGTTCAAATAAAAATATTAAACGAAAAACAAAATACCAATGTGTGACAACCACGTTAGTTTTCATAATAAAATCTTTTAATATTTTGTTATGAAAAACCTGTGACCACGGACGCTGCAAAGTATTTGAAACATCAGGTCACAAAATTATGTAAAATATACGCGATAAATCCGTTAAAATTTGTTTAATTTCAATAAGTACTTCTCAGTTTTACTCTATTGTATACCAAAGTATAGATACTGCCATCCCGTCTTGTTATTTGGCAGTAATTGTTTCGTAGCCACGTTAAATAATCTCCGAGGGGGTGCCGCTAGTGCTGCCGACGATACAACTTGGCCTTGATTGAGTTGCTTTACTTATAATTACAGCATGTAACAATAGACCATAGCAAAGGATTGTTTATACTATACACCCGATTGCGCAAGAAGGAGGTTTATGTTTTCAGGTGTATATATGTAACTATACAGCAATGGCTTGACTGATTTTAATGTGCGAGGTGTCGTTAGATTCGTCTTTACTATCCAAATGTCATAAGCAATTTTTTGATAATAATAATAAAACAGTCACAAACGTTAAACGTCATTTACATAAATATTGACTGCAATAGCCAACTTGAAGAGATGATTTACAGATTTCCAGATTGGTCATTGCGGATCATGTCCCAATGGTAGATTTTCCTTCTGAGCAGCAAAGTTTATACTTATTAAGTACCTGGGGGTTAGATACTGAGATTTTATCTATCTTGACTGGCCTTGTGGCTCAGTTGGTAGTGTGTTTACGTCTACCTGCTGAACTGAAAGGTCGTGGGTTCAATCCCCACCCAGGGCAAACATTTGTGTGATGAGCATGGATGTTTGTTCTGTGTCTGGGTGTTTATATGTATCATACGTATATATTTATAAAAAAAAAAAAAAAAAAGTATATATGTATTCTATCAGCCATCTAGTTAGTACAAGCTTTGCTTAGTTTGGGCTAGATGGTGTTGTGTGAAATGTCCACAAATATATATTTATATTTATTTATTAAGTACCTGGGGGTTAGATACTGAGATTTTATCGATAGAGAGGTTATACTCATTGAATATGAAATAAAAATCTCGTTTCCCAACACAATTAATGAGAAAACACATCCTTGTAAAGCCTTTTAGTATCTTTGTGTTAAGTAAATTGCACTTTCTCAATACACAAGATGGCATTGTCGTTGTTCACAAGTCTCGACACTTAGCGTCTAGCAGCGTTGTCCGATGTTTTGCGGCTGAAGACAAGTCGGGCGATTACCTTACTTGAGGTGCCACGCAGAGCTGGGGAAAAACTATCTACGTATAATACATCATCGGGTTTAGATAAGTGGCATTCTAATTTCGTGAACGCCAGTAGAATAGAAAAGTAAATGTATGGGATTGACATTTAGCTAACGAAATGTCACGTAACGGCACGTCACAGTTTCGAAGCGAGAGAGTTTGTAGAAATAGAAACGTTTTCCACTTGTCTAAGCTTGCTGGTCTTTTTCTAAGCACAGTTTTGGATTAACATAAAACTAACTGTATCAAAGGGACAGACACCGAGTGATCCTACAAGTATTTTATTTTACCTTTTGAGGTACGAAACTCTATAAAAATTTAATCACTTTATTGTGCCTAGACAATAAACCGAAGTAAATCCAGATTTGTGACTGTTTCTCGCTGGGCCATTATTCAGGACAGGCAGGTTCGCGCCGCGTTTGATTCAATTTCAAATTAGGATATCCACAAATATTCCAATTCCAGGAATGTTAATTACAACACCCTGAACTCTCGAGAAATTAATCAAATCCGAACAAGCAGTGTTAGCTTGGTATAAAGTAAGTTATCTTGCGCTTACACTATACAGATCAACTTGCAGTATGGACGAGCGCGGGATAATTAAGTACAGGGTATTGAATTCGGATTCGATTTGGACTCTACATCTTCATCTCTGTCATCCTAAATGTAAATGATAGAGATATACAGATACATACAGGTTCCGAACAGCGTAAGATTTTTTTTGAGTATGGTGGGTTTTAAACAATATTCATTTCTCTTTAAAAGCGAATTAGTAATAAAATATATTGTGTTATTTAATAATAGGTACACAGCTAGCAGGTACAATGAAATACATTAACAATGTTTGAAGGTTATTAAAATTATTTTTTAAGATATGAGGAAACGAATCGTATTTTTTATAGATGTTTAATTAAACACATCATTATTAATTACTATAACAATATAAATAGTACAGTCTGTACGTATTTTTACTTTGTGGTGAAGTAAAAACGGTTTAACATAAAGCGAAATAAGAAACTAATCAGTAAATTTGTCTGGTTATAACAAATTATTATAACGTTAGGTGAAGTAACAAAAATATGCAGTTTAAACAGCCAAAGAGTAAAACAAATGGTTTTCTATCACTAATATAATCATCATTTAATAATGATTTCATTCATCCAACTACACAGAATAAGTAATTCTCATACAGTCAGATTTTCCTGCACCTATCTCACGCGGCAAAATGCGGAATGTCCTTCCTCGGAAGGTTTTTCCGCCGAGCTTCAACTAAGAGTGTTTTAAAATGGGTCTCTGTTTTTTGTAATAATAATACACATAACGCAAAACTTAAAAAAACGCATTTTTTCGTAACCTCCAACTAACGTTTTCATGATAAACAAGTGATTTTACTAGAACTATTCTAAATAATGCGCATTCATGATTTTAAGCATTCTTTCTCACAAAAAACGTACACTCAACAGCGTATCAAGCGTAACGAAATAGTAAGTTAGACTGCAAAAACTGCTTTTCTGCAGTCGGGTATTTGGTTATTCTTTTAATTATAGAAACTAGTTGCTGCTTTTTTTATAACAAAAAAGTCAGCCCTTACTGATGCACTGTGCATCTAGCGGAAAGGAAGACACCAAACAAAGGGCGGGTGAAGCAGGGAAACACGATAAAACGAGCTTAATATAATTTATACTGAGAGGAGCGTTATCTGCGAGACGTGTAACAAGGTATTGAATTTAGTCAACAAGGCCACGTGAAGTAGTCCTAAACGAAGACGCGCCAACTCTTTCGACTAGATCTTGACGTGACTGAAATAAGTTTATAGGATTTAATTAAAAATATTTTATGTAAACTCTAACAGGCATACATAGATCACATTTTTTTAAACACTCAAAATACGTTTCAGAAAATATTGCTTCATGAAATACAAATAAAAGAGGCAAAGTACGAGTTAGACTCGCACTCGAGGTTTCCGTATATGTATACAAACAAGTAAATACTGACTGGTGCCACTGAAATACTGAAGTTTCAACTTGAGGACTCCAAAGTAAATTGCTGCGACGCAATGGTATGCATTCAAAATATTTATTAATAATTGACTAAGTGCACGCCGGGCCACGTAGTGTTCCATAGTAGCATTTCAATATATGTGGTTTATACAGGGCTATTAGTTCACGATTTTAAAAGAATTTGTACAAAATGTACTTCTCCAAACATCTGTTATGAGTTCTATAACTCGTTAACTTGTAAAGCCTACTAAGTTGTAGGTAGATAGTACGCCGCGAATATTTTCAAATATCCAATTTATCTTTATGTTATTATTATTAAAATTGGTTAACAAATATGTTGTTAACAAAAACCTGTCATTATATCACATAATTATTAGAATAATGTTCAAAAGATAAGCCGCTTAAAGACAGTACGGACTGCCAGGTAGCGTAAGCTTAGTAATCGGCTCCCGTCCCTTTTAAGTACGGAACCCTAAAAACGAACAGTGTTACAATCCATGTTCTATTCATAGTAGGTAGTATCGGTCTAGTTCAGCACAAGTTCGCGGCACAAACAAGTTATTTCTTTGTATCACGACGTCACGGTGACAAACGAGCGGAGCGACACCCCACTGACGGTGGGTCATTCGCTAGAAGCAATTTCGTGTTACAACGATTTTTTATCGTCCGTCAAACAACCATGTCTAATGTGGCCTTTATTACATCGCGTTTCACCTTTTTTGTTCTCTTGCTTTTTCAGTCGACGATCTATTTGATATTTTGTTGTAACAAGTTACAGGGAGTTTTCGTTGACTCCTGAATCTTTAGTTCAGAAACTTCAGCATTGAGTAAAAAATGTAACTATCGCTGATCTTCAATTTAAGCACCAGGCGCTCCAACTAAGAGAAATACTGACGGTGGATATTCATTCATTCAGGCTCAGATTCCATTTTAATTTCTTAACAAAAACGACACACGTGTAGAATAATGTTTTCTAAGGGTATGCGATTGTTATTCATTGAAATTAAACAATTTTTATTGGATTTTTTCGCGTATGTTTTACATAATTTTATGAGCTGACGTTGCGAACACTACAGCGTCCGTGGCCACAGGTGAGACTAGATGAAACACTTCAAAAATATCAAATTTATTTTATAACCATGTAACACCTTTAGTCAGTCTAGTCACATGCTTTAAGCGTGTCTTACAGGTGGCGCCACCAACGCTTCATTTGGTTTAAGCAAAAATAATGTTCTGACATGTCGCACGCGACACAATGCCCTTGGCCAAGTTGTTAAAGTAGTTGGTAAAAATTGGGATGGTACGGGTTCAGGTCCCGTCATCTAAAAAATTTTGGAAAAACACAAATATATCGAATAAAATATGATGGTTTTGAAATGCTCTTTGAATTTGTGCAAAAATGCTTCAATATTATTTATCTACTATTTGAATATATATAACTTAGAAAACTGTAGCAATTTATTTGCAAAATTTCTAAAATACTGCAAGCATATCGAAATATTCTGTATTTCAAACAACTTATATTGAACCTATTTATAGAAATAGAAAGGAAAATAAAAATATTGTCGGATAGAAATAATCTCACTTTACAGACGATCCGAAACTTTTTAATCAGACCCAAACGTTGATCGAAAATGTTTGTTTGTCTAACCTTCCCCCGCATAAATACAGGTTTCCAGAAAACCCTGAAATGCCTATACTCATGTATCAGCATGAGAATCGAATAGCTGTGGGCAACATCAGACTAAACACATTAAAGCAAGCGTGGGATGAGCAATAATTTGTTTTCTTTCTTAGAATGCTATTCAATATAGATCTCTAAGGTTCTATTTCAGGTAAAAATAAAAATATATAGCAATTCTGGCAAAATATCGTCAGTCTAACCTACATACTTGTTTCTATAGTGGGAAAATTACGCACCTTGCAGTACGATGTGCCTATTACTCAAGATTCCGCAACGTGGAATAATTTCCAAAGACCTACTTAGATATAGAACTAAAGTTGGTTTGCAAATGCTATGTATAATTAGGACTATTTCAAGCAACAGATGAATGTTTAAGTGATTGCGTTGTCGTGCGATGTTCTACTCATTCTAATTTAATTAAATAAATAAAGATTTCCTATATAGTATCGATATACGGTCACAAAAAATTGTTATTTAACTAACTGGGTCACATTTTTTTACTAAATAGTTGGATGAATGCTCCAATAGATAGGTACTAATTCAATTGACCGACTTGGTTTTATATTAGATATCACAACATTTTCTGGTAGAAGAGCTGCATTGCGAGACTTTTTGTACATATAATTTTTTTGATGGAATAACATTTTCTAGAAATGTTTGATGCTCAAATTGAAGACGGACATAGGATATATTTTGTCGTCATCGTCGCCGTTTTTCATCACTACACGTGTTAAACCGAGGGTAACAGCTAGTATGAAAATATGTTCATCACACACCTATTTTAAAACAAACCCATACTCTTTTCGTAATCGCGTAAAAAGGTTAAAACACCATCTGCGTACGCTAAATCTGTAACAGCAGAACATGAAGTATTTTTATGGTTTTCATCACGAAACTGCAATATCTGAAATACGTGGGAGCGTTCATTTCGGATACCCATTGAAAGGTTTTGATATCGGTGTGTTCGCGGCGGCGGCGGCGCCGACATCAGCGCTCGTTATCTGCCTCAGAATCGGCTCTTATTGTCAGAACTGCCGGAATCCGCACATTTTTCAATATAAAAAGAAGCAAGGTTTGAATAGAGAATTATTGAAATCTGATTCATTCGATTTTATTACAGGTTTTGAATGTACAAATTACATAAAAACAAGTATAAGCTTAGAAAACTCAAAAAGCACCGACAAAAAATGGCTTAACCGATTTTGATAAAACCAACTTGATAAAATCCTCTTTCAAATAATCGGTCCATTTGTTTGAGAGCTACAATGCCACAGACAGACAGACAGATAAGCACGTCAAACTTATAACATCCCTCTTTTTGGGTCGGGGGTTAAAAATAGTGGGGTAGGTATCTAATAGTGGGGTAGGTATCTAATAGTGGGGTAGGTATCTAATAGTGGGGTAGGTATCTAATAGTGGGGTAGGTATCTAATAGTGGAGTAGGTATGTAATTTTTTACAAGTTTTTGTATATTCTATCGAATTCAATTTTGCAAGTGTGTGTAAAAGTTTCACGACCTTATTCCACCTCCCCCATTCCACTATAGGAGTAGCAGAAAGATGGCAATTCTCATTCAAATTCAAATTTGATTTATTTCGGGCCAATTGCACCCATAGAAATTTCACAAAACACATAACAACATCATATAATAAATCATAATTATATAATCAATATAATCATTGCAATGTCCAAACAAAATTCGTACACAACGATTTAGGTCTACATTTTGTATGCGTACTGCACAAGAGTGGAACTCTCTGCCATCTTTTCTGTTCCCTGACAAGTAAAATTTTGCAATTTTGATGGCTAGAGTGGTCTTCTATATCGACGTGCTCCAACTTTGGCCATGCCGTTACTTACCATAAGTCGAATTGGTGATCAAACTTAGATCTACTCGTATTTAGTATAAAAATAATAATTGTACAATATCCTTATGATATAAGCTTTGCTTAGTTTTCGGGCTAGATAGTGAAAATGACCACTAATATGTATTTATTTACAAACGCTTTTTAAAACAATCACGGTCATTCATTAAAACACTATTAACACACACCACGGTACATATTCCGTTAATATAATAGTGTTTAATTTATTTATTTATCCACAATGTACGTATGAGTGGCGGTGGCGATCATCCTACTTGTTCTGTAATAGAAAGGAGACGATAATATTATAAGGTCGTATAGCTCATGTACATTCTCCAAACTGAATCCTGTAGAAAGTTTACAGACCTTACTTGAAATGGTCTAAAGATTCAAATAATTTTATGTTTAAAAAGTAAAAAACTACAAGAAATAGTCGGTTAAAATTTTCAACAGAAACACTATAGACGTATTATTTATGAGTGTAAAAAGATTAAAATAACATTTTCCAGCCATTATCGTCGTCGCAACACGCGCCATCCGAGCCCAGTGAACTATTATACCGAATGGAATAAACTTGCAGGCTGCTCCAGGTATAAAGCTGCGTCCACAAACACCCTCATTACATGAAATATCGGGACTTGTTTTATTGTAGCACAGAGAAAATATTATATTCTCTGTTGATTTTATTTGTTTTGCTTCTATTATTACAAGGTTTTATTTAGTTTTACCTGTCCCGATGTTTGTCATCAAATCTTGCAAATTAAATTTGATCCACTTCCCGGTTACCGATTGAGCTGAATTTTTGCATACATGTGTAAATCGCATGAAAATACAATATTATGATGACATACATGGTGCTGATGTGACGATGGAGCTGGAAGGTGGCCAAAGGAACTTCGCAATGAAACGACACAACCTCATCGAGCTTGGGCTCATTTGAATCGTCTTGACGAGTAGTTTATTATTAAAAGAACATAATAAAAGCTTGTTTTAAAAAAGTTTTTTTTAATATAGATACTTGTTTATGTAGTCTATTTATAAAGGTTTATTGTTTAGCAGTGCATAGATAAATAAAGTGTAAAACGATACTCAACATACTTTCTCGTGAAAAATTACAACAGCATGACATTATTCACTACGAAAATTACTTTTACCTTGGAAGACGCGGTGCGAGCGTTGCGACGACGTGGCATGAGCGTTACAATGACGTAGCGTGAGCGTTGCGATGACGTGGCGTGAGAGTTGCGATGACGTGGCGTGAGCGTTGCGATGACGTGGCATGAGCGTTACAATGACGTAGCGTGAACGTTGCGATGACGTGGCGTGAGCGTTGCGATGACGTGGCGTGAGCGTTGCGATGACGTGGCGTGAGCGTTGCGATGAACCATATGAACCGCGCCTTACGCACTGCATATTCAGGGGAAAAACGAATCATTAAAATTTGCCGGCGCGAGATAATGATAACGATCTAGACATCTCGGGAGTAATATGATATATAACGAATTTTAAATGTTAATGGAAGGAGGCGAGGCGCTGCGCCGTTATTGAGGCTATTACTGGGCCGCTTACAGTACTCACCCAGTGAGGGCGAGAGCGCATCCCTCCCTACGTCTTGTAGGGTAATGTGGAGTTGAGAATTGAAGCTAGTAGTAGTGATTATTCACTACTACAATTAAAGTACGCTTTATCACTTCACATCGCAAATCTGATTCACCAAACATCATTTAGATAGTGAGTTTGTTTAATTTTCACTTCACTAATATTTTAAGACCTTAATTTGATGATAAAAAATATGCCAGATCCTACATAGTATAAACCTAGCGTAACCTAACCCTCACCCACATCCATGCTCAGCAGTCAGCAGCACACAAATGTTTATCCTGGGTGGAGATCGAACCCACGACCTACAGTGTAGCAGGCAAACATACCAACTGAGCTGCGAGGCCAGATATAATATTGGTATAACAACTCCTATAGTATTTACTATACAAAACTAAAACACACCTCTAATCCTAGAAGACAAAGCTCCAACCTAAGATGTAAAGTAGCACAAACCTGACTCGTTTGTTTAAAAACAAGTTTAGTGTAAGGTCCCTAGCCCCGCACGAGATATCCTGACACTTTTCTACACTATCTTCTAATAGAATAAGGTTAAAACTTGGATTACATGTGTCCGACACCCACGGGTCAATAGTTTAACTAACATTACCCGCCCATACAAAAAGAGGGTTACTTTTACGCTACTACCCATGAAGGGGTAGTATTTTTAGGGTTCCGTACCTCAAAAGGAAAAAACGGAACCCTTATAGGATCACTTTGTTGTCCGTCTGTCCGTCCGTCCGGGTGTCAAGGCCTGTATCTCAAGAACACGTATCAAGAACATGTATCTCAAGGTATCGTATTGAAATTAATACCATATTCGCAGATCCATAGTATCTTGCTGCAGAAAGAAAAATCAAATTTCTCAGTTTTCGTAAAAAAAGTTACAGCTGAATATGTCGTAAAAAACGCACATTTCGACATTCACAAAGGAATCAAAACCTATGGGGTACTTCCCGTTGACCTAGAACTATAAAATTTGCCAAGAAGCATTGTGTTATAGTACACATATAGGAAAAAATCCTAAAACTGGACATTTTTAATTTAATCACTAGAAAATAGTGTCTTTTTGCAAGGAATGAGGGTCCAAATTTCAAAGTAAATTAACCGTATCATGTGGGGTATCATATGAAAGAGCTTCATTAGCATAAGCTAAAACAGGTTTTTAAATATTTTTCCAATGTATATTTTTCAGTTTATGAAGGAAAATATAAAAAAAATATGATTTCCCCCTTTTATCTACTAAGTAGTTTTTACGGAACCCTCGGTGGGCGAGTCTGACTCGCTAATTGATTTTAACAAGTTGGCTGCCAATCGACCTATTTTCACACTTCACGTATCATAAGGTATAAGTAACTAATTTTTAACCGACTTCCAAAAAGAAGGAGGTTCTCAATTCGACTGCGACGTATGTTTAATGAACAAATGGGCGTGTCTAAATGTGAAAGTTCCAGTGAAAATAACATAACAGAATACATAATAGGTAGTAGCTTCCAAGAGTTCTGACGGATCTACTTATATCCCGTATACAATAAATAACACAAAGTAGGATAGGTTCGGCGGACTAGAGGGGTTAACGTCACATATACCCGACGCCACATAATGCCAAAGGGAAATATGAGATTGATTAAAATGATACTCGATAACAAAGGTCAAGACAGGATGGGCCGGTGCAAGATGAGATGGGGTGGACAAGATCGGGCGAAACACGACAGGGATAACGTATTTACACCCGAACTTATGAGAGTAATTTACACCATTCTATCCACGTAAGAAGGGATGAAAATGTGTTAATTGGCTATTATTTGATCATAATAATATGATTTAAATAATAAGATTTGTATCAACATAAAATACAACTAAGAAAATTGTTATGTATTTAAACTTATATTGTACTCTTGTATTGGTGTTTTGAAATAAGTTAGTCACGATTTCATAATAATCTTAACAAAAATATTATAAAAAAAAATATTATAAATATTATAAAATCGAAATTTGTTACCTTTTCACGATCCAACGGCTGAACCGATCATTATGAAATTTAGTTCAGAAATAGCTATGTACCTGAAGACGGACATATGCTACTTATCATCATCGTCATCACTGTTTTTAATTTTTTCGCGCGTGACTCCGCGGTGCGCAACTAGTTTACGAGTTGGGCATCTATGGTCTTAGATATTTTCCAATCATAATTCAAAAGAATCTCCCATCTTTTTAATACAAATTTAATTATTTTTACTTGGCTAAAATTACAATATTGGAATTTTCACGGTTAGGATAGCTTTCTTCTAGATCGATACACTAAAAAAACGATAATGAAACATAAGTCACCCAATAAAAATCCTATAAAAAGTATAATTTCGCCATCATCTCAGCCACAAGAAGTCCACTGCTGGACATAGGCCTCTCCCCCATGGATTTTCAAAAAGACCGGTTGTCGCGCGGCCTGCATCCAGCGTCTTCCTGCCTTGTATGAGATCTTCTGTCCACCTTGTGGCTGGTCCTCCTACGCTGCGCTTGCCGTCGCGTGGTCTCCACTCGAGAGCTATTCCCACCGGCCATCAAAATTATAATATAAACGACGTTATCATTTTATTTTTAATTTCGCCAACAAAGAATGCAAACTTTCTGCGACGTGTGTCCACAGGTCCGCAGCCCACAGTCCCGAGCAGTGCTATTAAGATAAGGGCGGTCGGCGATACGAGCAATAATGTGCTCCTAAGTGATTGTGAATACTGGACCCGCCCTGCGCCAGCTCCTCGTCTGCGGCGGCTCTTACACGGGGATCAATTGATTACATGACAATGTATTTGCTGATTGTCTGTTGGATCGGGTTCGGTTGGACTATGTTGATGTTCGTTTATGGAGATGAAAGCAAAGGTTTCTATCTTTTCTAATAGAATAGGATATTCCGTGATGAATGGGCTTCTTGAATTTTATAATGTAGCCTGCGCAAATCCTGGAGCGTTTCTTGTGGGACTCAATTTCAGTGTTTTTTTATATTCTTTGTCTTATGATAGCAACTCTAACCAGTGATATAAATAACCAGTGACCATCTATTCAGATGAATATTTCAATAGGTAGCTTAAAATTATACCTAATAGTCTACATCTTAAAAAAAACGCTACGAATTGATAATCTCTTCCTTATTTGAAGTCGGTTTAAAATAGGATAGACTTCGGTTTAACAGATTTCTTATAAAATACATAGACTATAACACATAAACCAAGGCATAAACTACCTCCTTTCCAAATTTTATTCAAGCCCATTACGCTGTTTTAGCGCAAAAAAATAACAATAATGCATATTCAAAGTTACACATTTATAAAGTGAGAATACGAATGCTATTAAAACTTATTTTGCTAAGAAAATATGCAACACAGTTTGACAACAAGTTAGTTGGTATTAGCTTATTAACATAGATTCTGTACAGATACAAAAAAAACTTACAAGCTCTCTGCTAGAATCACCGATGCAACATGAGGAATAGCCAGACTCATAAATATCGTCAACAGCCATCGAATCCAAAGCTCGCCCATGAATATAAATATAGGTCGAGCCAGCTCTGACATTGGGTCGAGCCAGCTCTGACATTGAGTCGAGCCAGCTCTGATAGTGTGATTGGAAAACCTGTAGGTATCTCTGTATCGCACTCAAATTGAGATTATATTTAGATCCGGCCTGTCCGTTATTACGGACAGTAGTTACTAGTTATTACTAGGTTCTAGTTCGGCCGAAATTCGGGATGGCTGTAGTTTTGTCTGTGTCTTATGTTGCGTGGGTGGTGAGAACCAAAGTGTGAACTATGGACGTAGCTTCGTTTGAAGTTTATTAGTGGTTCGAATTATTCGAAGGATTCCTTTGTAAGATCCTGAACGAAAATAAATAAAATATTGTTTAGTACAAGTAAACATTATTAGTCTTGATTACAGAGAAGATATTTTTTTTTAATTTCACCACTCTTGTATAGCGTATCGCTGAGCCTTTTAAATATAATAATGTCATATTGTTCTTGTATAAATTTTCAAATTTCAAAGAATCATCACAATAAATTCACAATTGACGGAGTAATCGGTGAACAAACATAAAAAATACAGACGAACTGAGAACCACCTTCTTTTTGGAAGTCGGTTAAAAATAGATCTTGCTTACTTACCTGATTATTGAATAATAGAGGCGACATGTCCCATGGTTAAGAGTCCAAGTGCTCCAGTCGATATGGACAAACATTTGTCTACCTTGTGACAGCATATTGAATAATTATAGTTTTAAAACTAAAAAAACCGACTTCAAAATACGCAATACAATGCATACGCGACTTGCTGTTCAGTTTTCTACAGGCACTTGGATGATGTTTTACCAGTTATTTTGCTATAAAAACCAAAGTACGTACTGCATCGATTTTGATAAAATTTACTACCTACCAAATACATCTTATTATAAATCGATGAACGCTGACTGCACGCACGAAAAAGCATTACTCATTGTCACGTTCCGCCTGAGCCGTGCTTGCAAGCGAGAGAGAGAGGCACGATCGGCCTAAGCGTTCGGCTTGTGACAGATCGTTATCGCGTAAAATTATCGTCCATAAACCGACTTTACAGACAACCACTTTTTTTTGTAGTCGGTTATCAATTATAGTAGAAACTAGTCGGCTTGCTTTATTGGTCCGTGACTGATAATAGAGCACGCCTGTAATCACCGTTTCATGGCCCGAGATAGTCTAGATCATTGGAAACTGGGCGCGCTCGGAGCTCGGGGCTCGGGGCTCGGAGCTCGGAGCTCGGAGCTCGGAGCTCGGAGCTCGGGGCTCGGGGCTCGGAGCTCGGAGCTCGGAGCTCGGAGCTCGGGGCTCGGAGGTAATTGCTTTATTGGACAAGTTTTATTGTGGAACTTGATTATTCTGTTGTAGTTTATATTATTAGAAAAGTTTGTGAAATAAATTCTGATTTGATAAGTTTTAGGCTTTTACATGCAAAGGAGCTGAAACTATTAGTACTAATTGTATGTGTATCGGTTTGTGTGCCCGCTCGTCTAAATGTCCTGACGATATACATACATACGGTTGAATCTTTCTGATAATATATTATAGTGATAAAAATATTTTTTTTCCAGAATATGTAATATAACGGCGAGTTTATCAACAAATAAATAACAATAAATTTCAGGGGGTCCGCTTAAAACAAACGTTATAAGCGGACCCCCTGTTACTTTTTACTTTGATAAGATATTAACGGTAAATAACTGTAAGTCTCAAAATTGTTGTTGTTTAACTCTAAAACTTATAATTAAAAAAAATCGGACAAGTAGGTCTTATGAGTCAAGTTCATAGTTATAATGTTTTTTAACAATTTAGTTGAACATCTGTCATTTTCCCTCCAGAGCCATCTCAACTGAATAGGAAATGAATTAAATTCACAAGTGCTACAGTGTAAAGGCAATACACTGTAAGTCGAAAAAACGTGTTTTGAGAAAATGGCCGATTAAAGTTTTTTGGGTTTAATTTGATTATTTTTCCTTCTTATGACTTTCAAGAACATTGTTTGATATTGATTTAAAGGTATTTTTGATATCTATTTAGCCATCTAGTATTTACTCTAATATGTTTAATAGTAAATAAAATACAATCAAAAGAGTGGTTTCCCATACTAGTGTTCCTACAATAATGTTGCCATTGTTGTGGCAAAACATTGATTCACGTCATTTAGCAAGTTTAGCAAATAGACAAATTTAGCAAGAGTTTGTTACCAAAATCCGCACATTTTTAACGTAAAAACTCTATAAAATAATTAAATTATACGAACGACAGCACGGTCCCGTCGCAAGTGCAGCGTGATCTATCTCTTACTTCAAAGTTGCGTAGCCCCGCGCGCGCGCGCACACTGATCGCGAACGAGCCACTGTTATTTGAGCTCCCGGCAAACCTATGCGCTATCGCTTGTCGATCGCAGCGCGCGTGTCTTGAAACGTTGGTTTTTTGACACGGTATAACTTTCGCGCGCATTGTTTTGTTTTAGCAATACACGGTATGTTTTGTTGCCGTGTTTTGGAATAATAAACCTGTGATGTTCTGTCGAATACAGTGTTTTTAAAAGTATTATATCAGTGTAGACAAAGGTTAGAAGAATTATTTTTTTACAGGGGGTTAGAACAGACCACAAGAAAGTCAATGGGCCCTGTTAACCCAAAACACTGTAACTTAAGTTACAGTGTATTGCCTTTACACGGTAGAGTGAGTAAAATCTTTTTAAGAAAATGAATCATAAATAATATAATTACTTGAAGTTAAAAAAGCTGGCACAGCCGACTTCAGAATATATTTCGTTTAGATGGATGACATATTTTTTTCAGTTATTTTATTTTAAAAACGAAACTACAAAACAGATTTTGGATTTATATGGGATCAACTCTGAAGCATGACCCACCAAATAAAAAAGACATCAATATCAGTTCATAATTGGTTAAGAAATCACGTAACAAACATAATAAAGACATACAGTCGAGTTGAGAACCTCCTCCTTCTTGAAGTCGGTTAAAAGCAAACCATTTTTTTTTATCATCCCTGTTTGTACAAACTGTCCCACGGCTGGGCGCGGGCCATCTTCTCATTGTCAGAAGGGTAAGACCATATAGTCTACCACGCTGGCCAAGTGCGGGTTGGCAGACTTCACACATCTTTCAAGATGTTTTCCTTCACCGTTTGAAGTTGGCAGCAATCAACAATACGCACATAACTTCGAAAAGACAGAGGTGCGTGCTGCGGGATTCGAACCAAGGACCTGCGGATCGCAAGTCAGATGGTCTCTCGACTAGGCTGCCACGAACTTACAACCATATTAATTTGATATTTTAATTAATAAGTGTAAATATCACGTACGTTCCTCACTCCATGATTCCAGATTCACGCAACAATGTTATTCTAGAAACGATACCAAAAGCTTTTACTTCGAAAGAAGCTGAGAAAAACCGTACCTCTAATAGTCATTTTATCTTAACGTCCGACATTGATAAAGTAAGAAAATAGAAATACCCCGTAGTTACTAGATACAAGATCTGCCAAAAAAATGGTTCAGGGAAGGGATGACCACGTGTTTTCGTAGTTTGTTACAGAATACGTGACCCTAGCCCCCAGGGTGAAGGATATGTTTCAGTGACATCAATGGAAGATGTCACAGCTTAGATATTGGATTTGATATGAAAATGTGTTACAGACTACAAAAACTAGACATTATTACTTTTATATGTTATCATAGCCGTCCGTTATCACTTCGCATTCCGTGCAGCCAAATGTTACTGAAAAGTTGTAATCTAAGTTCGTCTTGGCGTCCACGCATAACCAACGAGAACACATTATTTCAATGTTGCATTTAAATAACTAACCAATCTTTGGAGTCAAGAGTCTACTGCCTATTAGAGATGTTTATTAAAAAAATATAATAACATAAATGACTGTTTTTTTTTATCAGCCCTGTTTGTATAATTGTCCCATTACTGGGCACGGGCCATCTTCTCATTGTTAGAAGGGTAAGACCATAGTCTGCCATAATGAAAGTTCTTCTCTGTCATAATCAAAGTAAATTATAGGGAAGAAGAATCAAATTCCGAACCGAATCTGAATTAAGCGGATTGTGAATACGGATGTTGGTGTTTGGATGGGAAATGAAAAATGCACACTCAGGAAGACATTTTTTCAGTTACACTATCCATTACAGACAACTTTGATTTCAAGCAAAACAAGGATTACTATCCTAACTTGAATAAACTTCATATTGTATTTCTGAAAGAAATTCGATTTTGACCGGCAGCTTTAGCACCATTCTCGTAAAGAAAAACATCCTAAAGAAATTGGAACCGTGCCATGTTTATTGTCCCCAATTGCAGAAGCCTAGTTAGCAGAGCCGCAAGAATCTTGGGACAAAATTAAGTACGCGGCCCGATATGGAGACGAATTAGGGCGATCCGTCTAGCCGCTTTCGTTACTTGTACAGACATAAATAGCCGAGTACGTACCTGATGTACATTTATATTGAATACTTACTTAGCTTCCAAAATATTAGACTTCCGTGTTGCGACAAAAAAGTGTACTTTCTGTGTTTTATGGTTTCATTCGCGTAGTAATAATAAATTGTAAGTATTACGGTAAAGTTTAGTGTGTCTCCTTCTTTAAGAGTCTCAACTATTGCTACACCAAATTTTATTAAAATTGGTGTTTGTTTAGTCATGAAAGCATCAAATAGAAAGAAATATGAGATAATATTCGCTTATTATAATAATACTAGCCGTTTTCCTGCAGTTTCACCAGGTACCTAGTGAAAAAAGCGGCAATAGTGATAATGAAATAATATGTCCGTCTATGACCATTTCCAGGTTTCATCATGCGGACTGCTAGATTGTGGAATACGTACCTGAGTGGGTCTTTACCGATATATATAATCGGTTAAACAATCTGGGTGTCTTTAAACCGCAAGTGAATATGTTTTTTCGGGGTAAGCTCGCTCCATCGTAGACCGCAATGTTGCTTAACATCAGGCGAATTGGAGGTCAAGGACAAACCAATTACTACACAAAAAAAAACGTAAACTAAACTAAACGTAACTATTGTTTCAGTCCTTCATTTTAATCATAATACTAGCCCTGTTATTTCACCCGCTATACTTAGATCATTTCGAATACCTCGCGAGAGAGCTTATTTGCAGTTCACCTTGGGTCATCTGTACATACCTAATACCTACATAAAGTTGGCTTAGGAGGCCGTATATACAATTTTGGCCGATTTCGCAATTTTAAGTGATTTTACAAATGTTATTTCACGCTCAAAAAAACATTTTTAATTACCAGTTTAACCACCTTGAAAGATCAATTTAATTTAAATACATAATAATGCTGGATGTTCCTGGGAGTGATATATTATGTACTTATAGTTGGATTACATAAATAATACATTCGTTGTATAGGTTCAGTTTAATTACGCTATTCTTTATTTATCTTTGTTCGCTAATAGATTCAGTCTCTTATCTTATAACCAACAACCAAAATTGTTAGTCTATTTATATAGTAATAGACTAGCAATTCGTCAAAATTGTCTTTGAATCGTATCAGCGAGCGGCGAGCGAGTGATGTACACTTAGCAGCCTTGAGCCCCCGACAGACGGAAGAAAATTTGGCCAGTTGATGCAGAGACGCTTCGCTCGCTCGGACAATTAGATATAGGTACTATAATATGTGAGCAGTACATATGCTATAGTGTGGTAATTGGCATAGTGTGGCTTGTGTGTGCGACATCACAAGCAAGAAAAAGGTTTCTGGGAGCTGATAAACCAGAGAATGTCGAGCAGCATCTCGTGGTTGTACTCACTTTTGGGATATTCTTTCTTAACAGAATATTTACACACTTAGCATGGAAGGTCCACTCATGTTTTAGGAGCGTCGGTTTAAGTCTTTACCTTGTCTGTCAATCATCAGTATGTCATCCAAAAAAAAAGTCACATTGAGAGCCTCGTTGGAATCTAGTAAAAATACTTTTTTTAAATAGCATAGGTACATTTAACCTGGAAAAAGGTCATTTTTATCACTCATCAGTTTTATAACTTAGCTGTCAAGTGCAGGTTTTTTTGAAAAATGTTTGTAATTAAGAGCGCATTCCGTCGGCTTCCACATGGCCTATTCGCTACCGTAGACGGAATTCATATTCCGTGATTAAATTCATCTACTGATTAATGTTTTATAAGGTAACGCTGTGGTAGAAGCGATGGCGAGTTTTGTTTCAGGTCAAGAACTACTAGAACTGGACGGAGGCCAGACACAAGGTAGGTAGACGACCTCATACATCTTATGGTTGAGGTGACGAAAGTGACAATTAATTGTTGTTTTATTCCAAGAAATGCTACGATTTAAATAAGATACATCGCGATTTCAAACTTCGAAGTTCAGTAACACAGTCTTAGATCTATCTAAGACTGTGTTACTGTGTGTTTTGGTCGTACGATAATTTAGAAAACTGAAACAACCGACTTATAAATACTCAATGTTGTTTTAAAAACTAAACTATTAACTATTAAACCTGTTTTGATGACATTTCTAAGCAACCAATCCAAAAGTCAAACAAGTAAACGTCAAGTTCTTTCAAACAAATGAACATTAATCGGTTTATAAATGACGGAGTTCTGCGGTAACGAATTTACAACCCAAAAAAATACAACCGTCTTTTTGAAGTCAGTCTAAAAAAATAAAAACTGATTTCTACCTTATCAGATTTCGTTTATGCTTTTTTTTGAAAACATGAAAAGCTTTGTATACGGAACTATCCACAGGCATGTTTCGATACCTTTCGCTTGTAATTATAAGTATATTCAGTGTCCGCTATTATAACACCAGTACTCTCTCCCTAAGATACAGACGGCTCCGTATATATTTTTCCATCGTGTAAAAATGTTCGGGCCGACTCTAGGGGCCGGCAAACACACGTATGAGCTGGGTGTTTGCGTTACCGAGTATGTTTCGTAAACACACAGCTGTTCATTTCACGTACTTACTAAGCAAACAGGGTTTGCAAATATTACTGAGATAAAGTACTAAAGTTAACGATCCGTTGGTCCTGGCCTACTCGTATGTCTTGCTACTATCATCTCATCTATTTTTCTACTAACACCTACGCAAGGGTTTCACCTGCTAAGCCTCGCCTAGGTACCCGGCGGCATTAAATTGATGAGCAAGTGATAAGTCACTTGCTCATCAATTCAATGCCGCCGGGTTGCAAAGTTGCAAAAAAACTAAACTCAGCACACATAACTAAAGATTATCTTGTATCATTTATGTGTTATATTTGCAAATCAGAGATGACGGAATGTAATGGGACATTGTAATCAAATTAGACCTTATTTGCCTACATTCTTGCAAATAAATTTCATTTCATTTATTCAATCAATTCAATCCATCCCACAAAGTTCAGGGAGCAACACAACGAAGCATTTCGGAACTTAGCACCTCTTGGCCTAATTCACACCCGCATTATATTTCACAATATCAACAAAAGTAGGTTTATAAGCAAGATTTGGTTCAGGGCAAGGTGTTTACTTGTGCCATTAATAAACAAATATGTGTATTATCGCTAATATTCAATTTTCCGATTTAGAGTTATTGTTGTGGCCACCATTTTTATCCGACTTACAAAAAGGAGGAGGTTCTCAAATCGTCGGATTTTTTTTCTATGTATGTTTCCTTTGTTCTAATCTAAAAATCGGTTCAGTATTTTGGTTATTATAACAAAATACCTAGAAAAATGTGTCATCCAAGTAAATGAATAGCGTATTTTGAAGTCGGTTTTTTTAGTTTTTTAAACGATTACTTGTCGTCAATATTCACATTACACGTTTCTCTATAGAACAGGAGACATTCGATATAACTGCTTTCTATACCTCAAATATTCACAGTTTTTGATGATCTTTTACAGCTCACTTTTAGCGTTTTAATATTATATAAACATTCAAAAAGGGGCAAAACATTTATGCCTAGTCATTTTTTATTCTAACCGGGTAAAAAAAGGAATCATGAAAATTATTATACGTATAGACTATTTTATTAAATTTAAAATTATAACCGTTGCCAACTACATTTATATATCATTTTAATGATTTACATGTAAATCATTAAAATGATATATAAATGTCGTGCTCAAATACTTGAATATTAAATGAAATACCCGGCCATTTTATTAAACGGTCGCACTTCACCTTATAAACAATAAAGTTAACTAAGTATTTCATAAAATGAATTGACCAGTAGCGCTATACACAAATTGTCGGATTCAGAGTCGGGTCGGAAACTATATATTCGTATTTGTCACTTCCATACAGAATGACAGAGATGGAGATATAGTTTCCGACCCGATTTCGTATCCGAATGATTTAGGATAGAGGTGCCGACCAGAAGTAGTTTGACGATATAATCGAACGCACAGCAATTTCATGAAATAATCCTCCTATATGTATATTCAAATTGTGAAACAGTAATTATATTTACCTCTAGTACCGTTAAAAATAAAGAAAGTGTTTACATATATAGGTATTACTATGGAAACTAACGTGGTTTTCACATAACATAGCGGTTTGTTTTTGTTGTTTACATATTGTTGAATCATGGCGGCGACAAACATTTATCTATATTCAAACGTGAATATTATCTTAAGAAAATCTAAAAAGCAAAATGGACAGCATCTTGATTATACCGTGCGGGCAACCACTTCGATATGCTTTTTGTGTAGTAGTTAGTTAAGTCTGTATTTTGTATAGCTGTAGTTTATAAAGGCACCACTTTGTACAAGTTGTACAAAATGTCCCTATTAGCTTCGTTCTGTGGGTTAATGATACCAAATGCTACGACCGCGGTATATTCCTGTAATTACCATACCGAATTTATTTTGTTCATCAATAATTAATGATTATTGAAGTTATTTTGCTGACGACGCTGCATGGGCTGATATTGATGTCGTTCAATTTAATTAAGTACTTAATCGCAACAACTGCGAAGCGAATATCATGTGATTGGAGTGAAAATTGGTTTATTATTCGGGTGTTTATTATCATTTTAAGCTTTTGATTGAATCATAAAATGGGTGTAATTAGGTCGTGAAGCTCTTACGCACACTCCCCGAAACGAATCCTATAGAATATAGCCAGACAAGCTACTTTACGGCGGTGCTCGATACTAAATAGCTTCTTGGCAATCAGTTTATCTTCACCGATTAATCTCACAGCTCGCCGGTCAACCGACTCCAAAGCTTCCAGCTGATACTTGGCTGTTTCATCAAAAAGATGGCAACAGTGCTCACGACCGGGCCTGTGCCTGATACAAGTGAAGCAGCTGTTCTGGCTTTATTTCATAACAGCCGATGACAAGAAGGTGCTGATGAGGAAGCCGAAAGATTTAGATCGGAACTATCAAATGTTAATCTATTATTTGGAATATAATTATGGTCAAACTTTGGGCTCACTTTTTAAACAACGTGAAAACTGACAAAAGGATAATTTCCTAGAAAATAAACTCGTGATATTTCTAGCGCGCTTCGCAACATTCCTAAGTCAAATAATTTTTCATACAAATTTTTCGTTTGACCTACTTGGTCATGACACAAAAAACTAAATTAAAAACTTAGCTTTACTCTTTATTGCAAAATTAAAAACTTACTTTAATTTAACTCCTTATTGCAGAAAATGAACTCCTCCGTTCAAAGCTTTTCCCTTGAATAGAAAAATACTATTTTGCACGTTCGTACGAACTAACCGTTATCCAAAGGCGGGTTGAAAACATAATATCTCAATTCAAGTGTATCTGCGCCACAACGTTGCTACCTAGGAAAACAAGCTCTATATACGAGATATTTAGATCATTCTTTCTGTGTATTTTAAACAGAAAACGATATTTGCATGCTTATCGCATTTCGAAGTTCATTAGGCACGCGACCAGGTGCCAGGTGCCAGGTGCCTGGAACGCAGTAAGTGTTGGGGACGATAACACCGTTTATATCACCGTTATAGCACTGATTGTCTGTCAAAATATGAACATGGACGCTGTTTTCAGTTTATAATAATATCAGAAGCCAGGAGCCAGTTACCTAGTATAAGGTCTTGTGAGGTCTTATTGCTATTTAACCCTCCCTTAATTGATTTCGCTTAACATGTCTTCCTCTTGTCAGCAGTCGAGAAACCGAAACAATAACCAAAATGAGCCAAGTTTGAAGGAAAACGTTTACCACGAGCTTGTTCATACGAAAGTATAAAACCGACTTCTACCCCCTGAATATACGGCCGTTTCCTCGGGCTCGTTTTAATTTATTCTATATTGGATAATACGAGTGTGATTTATTCGCGGGCGAGTGGACAGACATCATGACTGACTGGATAAGTTATTGTGAAATAATTGCACTACAGCAAGCAAGCGTCTATAAATAAATTAAATCTCGATTGACATTAATTATTTTTTAATATTTTTATCAATATTTATTTTTTAAATTGACTTTGTTTTACGTTTTTGTATTTTGACCATGACTATATTTATATTGAATTATATTTTTTTCTTTGACATTTGATATCTTTTGTGCAATTATTAATATTAATTTTACTATTATTGATATAAAAAAATTAAATAATTTTGAATTCATTGTAATTTTGAAATTAATTATGGTTTTGACGTATTGAAATGATGTTAATGTATAATGACGTATCATTAGTTGAATTCGCATCAGCGGTGCTAATTGAATAAAATAAATAAATTATAAATAATAAATAGTTAAAAGCCTGATTAAAATAAACTGTTGAAACTTGACCATTTTTAGGGTTCCGTACCCAAAGGGTAAAAACGGGACCCTATTACTAAGACTTCGCTGTCTGTCTGTCTGTCTGTCTGTCTGTCTGTCTCCAGGCTGTATCTCATAAACCGTGATAGCTAGAAAGCTGAAATTTTCACAAATGATGTATTTCCGTTGCTGCTATAACAACAAATACTAAAAATTAAAAATAAAAAAATATTAAGAGGACCCCCCCATACAATAAACGTGTTTTTTTCGTATTTTTTTGCTCAATATTAAAAACGGTAACAAGTAGACGCTTCAAATTTCCACAGAATATTTACTTGTATATTACCTTTCAAAATAAATAATTAAATAACAATAAAGTAAATATTAAAGGGGGGCTCCCATACAACAAACGTAATTTTTAAGCAATTTTTACTCGATCTTAATTAACAGGTAGAAACTTGAATATTTGTAAGTAAATGTTTAGAAATATATTAACTATAAAAATAAATACCTAATCTAATACATAAAAACTCACAAAATGAAAATAATCCGTGCATCTAAACGTGGTGCGAGTGCCGCGCCGCGGTGTGGTGGTGGTACGAGCGCGAGGCGGTTGCTAAGCAACGGCCGCGCGGGTAGCGGGGGAGGTAACATTACGGAGCGAGCCATAACCGCGCGTATTCGCGCGAGTGTCGTCATGCTGCCCGGATGTGTATTGAAAACCTACCTATAAGTTTGCAATTTACTACTTGGAATTTCGTTGATTTCTCGTTATTTTATACGATTTTCTATTATAGATGATAGTACGGAACCCTTCGTGCGCGAGTCCGACTCGCACTTGGCCGATTTTTATTTAAATCAGAAGGTAGAAAACAGTTTTCACCTGTTGTATAGAAAAATGCAAAGTTCATTAAACATATTTTTAATATAACGTGTTTGAGATATTTACAATGACAAATACTTTGACTATTTTTGTGGGCGATTTTAGTAAACAAACATCAACGAAAACTGTTGGAAATGTTCGCACAAACAAACTTGTAATTCAAAAGAAATGATATCACGAAACTTGTTCGAGCACAAAAATTCTAGTTTCAAAAACCATTCGTAAAATTCAGAAATCCAACAAAACTTTTCCCATATTCATTACCATAGGAAACCTATTGAAAATCCAAGAAACTTATCCGAAAAGTCAGAATTTCGTCAGCGCGTAGCCATTTTTCCGCACGACGATTTTTCCCCGGCGATAAATTAATGTGTTCCGGACACTCGCCGGGTTATAAATATACTACATGGTGGATCCCCGAGGCACCATAAAAGCATGGTGTAACTGCGTTAGGGCTCGTTAAACGCTTTACCGGCCACCACAAACAAATTAACCGATTTTAGTGTACATGAATGGTGCGATAAACGTTTATTGTATTGATTTGCTTCGGATCGAAACTTAGTTTATCGTAATTTTATTATTGCTCGTGGGTTATGTGATAAGTAGGTCAGAGTGAATATCGTTAAATATCTGTACGAAGTTAATATCTCGCTCGTTAGTATTGTGTTATTATCATAATTTTTTGTGATAAAAAATACTGAATACACTTACAAAAAATAAGTAAAACTAACATTATAAATTACAATAAATAATTATAGTTTGAAGAAACTGAAACAAAAAAACTTCAAAATACGCAATTTAGTTTACTTCGATGACATGTTTTTCCAGTTATTTTGTTTTGAATACCAAACAACTGAAATGATTTTTATAAAAATTATATTGAACCATCTCTGAAGTATTTACGTACCAAACAAAAAAGCACCAGACAGAAAACACAAACAGTCAAAAATCAAATCAAATCAAAATCAAATCAAGTCATCAACAAGTCAATAAGTCGAATGAAGAACCTGTTTCTTTTTAGCAGTCGGTTAAAAACATGTTCATTCAAAGATTTTTTTCTAAATAAAAATCAATTCGAGTTCGTGTTTTCTTTCAAATTCTTTTTTTTTTGTGTACAAATTTGTTCTGATTCGGATATTTTTTTTTATTTACGTTTCTAGACAATATGGAGTAAAAACTCGTGATTGCCACACATTCGCTATTTTATGAAAATTTCTCAGGACGATGGGCTACTACGAAGTTTGGCTCATCGCGGCTTTGCCCAGATAGCAACAGTGTGTGTAATTGCTACCTAAAATGGTCAAAGTATAAAGCGTGATTTCTTACATTAATCTTGAAATAAATGACGTAATTGATGTTTTATTTTATTCTAAAATATAGTATTGCGCTTGTTCGCTACCTAAGTGTATAAGCACGCGCTTTCCTTGAACATATTCACTCGCTATATGGAAGACACCCAGATGTTTACTGTCGCTTATTTTTTTAATAATTGTGACGTATAGGTACTATAATATCCACGAACAAATTAATCCTATATCTTATCTTATAGATAAATAAAAATCAATTGCTGTTCGTTTGTCTCCCTAAAACTCAAGAACGGCTGGGTAAAGTTAGAAAAGTGTTCATTTTAGCGAAGAGAGAGTTTTAATGTCGTTAGGATAGGTGATACGAAGTACACCGGGTCATCTAGTAAATATATAAAAATATCACACATTGTTCAACAATTACCAAAGTTGAGTCGGAACAAACCTAACTCTGACAACAAACACGAACTTCCTCATCTATTTGTCTCCCCAGAAGTGTCTCCTAATCCTCTAAGGAGAGGTAAAATATTTGATTGGTACGAAAATAGCCGTAATAAGGTAAGTACGCCCTTCATAATCCGGAAATAATCAGATAATTGTGTCAATTGGTGTCAATCAATAGAGACTCCCCCTGACACCACTCGTAAAGAATTTATATTTTTCCGATGGATGAGAGATAATACGGCCTCGTCGAGTCGATTTCTTCCCTCATTCAGACCGAATTAAAGTAAATAAAATATTTAATATTGATAGACATTTTTAGACAATATTGTACTTATTTTGTGCCGTCTAAAAATGAAAACTTAGTTAAGAAAAAAGTATCTAACTAGACAAGTTTTCGCAGAGTTATTCATATTCGTTTAAAATTGATGATACCTCCAGAGGGGAAAGGGCAAGGAAGTGATCTTGAAAGGATTTCTAATTTCCATTTGAGGTAAGTACTTACTGAGAAAAGAATCATCAAGACGGAAGATAGAAACCAGTTTACTGGTGTTCCAAGAAATGGGTAATAAAATTTCCAATATCCAAAATCATAACAAAAGTCTCAATATACCTTTATTATTAAGTTTATTTTTTCGATAAAGATTTATAACAAAACTTTATGCGCGCAATAATAAGAACTTAGGTGAATAATAAGAACAAATGGACTTGCGAAAAATACAACAACTTTAATACAAAAACACACTCGAAAAATTGAAATCGTTTTTGTTTGTCGCTTATGATTATGCAAATTCTGATAAAATGGCATCGCATAATTTTATTTACAATTATGAATAATAAATGAAGTCGAAGTTGTTTATTTTTTCATTAGCCAGAGTATGCCGCGTATTTTTACATTTTCTGCTTGAGCAATCGTCACCCGACGTCTATACAAAGGGGATTTTCTTTCAAAGACGTGTGTTCTTATTCGATTAATAAAAATGTTTATTTTGTTTACTCAATCATTTATATTATCTCTTGATAAATACTTACTTTTGTAATTTAATTTATGGAATTTTGTATAATGCGTACTTTCACAAATTCAAACAAACAAGTTTTCGTTTTGCTTACATTTTATAGACCTTTCATAATAATATGTTTAGGGTATGCAGATGACAGGACAGTTGTGGAAAGATACGCTTCTGGTCCAAGAGCCAAAAAGGCGGAAATCGAGGCGTTGAGAGAAGATATGGTTGTGCGTATGAATAAAGCTCTAGAACCTGTATCCGACTGGGGTGACGAAAATCTCGTCCAAATTCAACGCCAACAAGACTCAAGCCTGCCTTTTCTCCGCCAAAAAGAGTGAGTTTCTTTTGTCTCCTACTTACTTTCCGAAACGTACCCATATCATTGGCAGACCGTCTTGAACTGCTGGGACTCACGTTAACCCCAACAATGAACTTTAAGGGCTACCTTGAATCTAAGGCTAAACTGGTTAGTAAAAAGCTTGGCATCATTACTAAGGTTAGGCGATACTTCTCACCGGGAAGCGCTCGTGGCGTAGCTTGACTAGGTGTTCCCGAACGATCACCAAAGTTAAGCAACGGACGGTCCGGTCAGTCTTCGGATGGGTGACCGTGAGTGGCATTTCATTCTGAGCGCTACCGTGGGTCGGATGACACGTTAAATTGTAGGTCCCGGTTGTTCAGCAATCATCAAGCCAAGTCAGAGGCCTTTCGGCGGCTTAATAACTTACTTACTTACTTTAACTGCTTCATCTGTATCAAGCACAGGTCCGATCGACTAAGGAGTACTGCTGCCACCTTTTTGATGGATCAGCCAAGTATCAGCTGTGAGGTTAATCGGTGACGATAAACTAGCTGCTAAGAAGCTACTTAGTCTCGAGCACCGCCGTAAAGTAGCATGTCTGTCTATTTTCTACAGGATTCATTTCGGGGAATGTGCGCAAGAGCTTCACGACCTAATTCCACCCTCCCCATTTCACTACAGGACTAGCAAAAAGTCGGCGAATTACCACCCATTTCTCGTTGAAATGCAAAAAAACCGTACTCAGCGATATTGATACACATTCCTGTTGCGTACTGCACAAGAATGGAATTCGTTGCCGCCATCTCTGTTTCCTGAGACCTACAATCTTGGAATTTTCAAGGCTAGAGTGAATAGATATCTTCTAGATCGACGAGCTCCATCCTCGGCCACACCGTCGCTTAACATCAGGCGAGTTGGAAAAAAAATAGAAAATAAAATGTTTCCGTTGATTATTTAACATTTTATGTATTATGTACTCTAACAATATCTACGTTACGTTTTTAGGGTTCCATACCTCAAAGGAAAAAAGTTTTGAGATCGTTTCATTATTTGTTTATTTCATCATCGGATCTTGACAGCTTTTAGCATTAGGTACATCGCTTAGCAGTTATGTATATTAGTTTTTCTTATTTTTAAAAAAATATGTTTTTTTTTTGTTTTCAAATATTATAAATAATTCGGCCTGTATGTTTTTTTTACCGACCTCCAAAAAGAAGGAGGTTATTATTTCGGTCTGTATGTTTTTTTCTGTATGTTTGTTCACTGATTACTCAGCCAATTGTGCATTGATGTTGATGATTATTTTTGTATTGGGTATTTATTTTGATAAAATTTATATGGGACCACCTCTACATACTTCAGAGGTGCTCCCGTAAAAAAAATAACGAAATGGTTAACCAATTTGGTTTTTAAGACAAAATAACTGTAAAAAATATGTCATCCAAATAAACTAAATTGCGTATATTGAAGTCGATTGTATCAGGTTTTTGTAACTATTAATTATTTATGAACATAACCTCCAAAAGGTAAGCAAGTACAACCCATGAGAATGAACGCTCAGTTTATCAGCGTTTATTCAGAAGTTTCACTTCATTTGGCGCCGATTTCCACGTTTTAATGACTTCCATATCTGTTTGAGCAGTAAATAATCAGCAGTTTAAATGTACAGGTAGAACTTAACTGCCAACTCACTCTAATGTAAAACGTTTGTCTGGAGTCTCCAGGATAGCTGTGCGACAACTATTGTAAAATAATTGAAGATCTTTAAAGTAGGCGTTTATTCTAAATCAACTTTCAAAATTAAATTATCAATTTAATAACTAAACTTCGCAAACTCGCAGCTCAACGACAATCTTTATTTCATTTTAGGTATTTATTTTTATTTAATAATATTCCAAAAAAAACTCAAACGAAACGCTTTCATTTCACAGAAGCGTTTCTTGAGAGTTCTGTTAAATAAATCCTTCACATCCACCATGAAATGACATCAATTTTCCGTACTTCTAGCCGTCTAAAATTGTTGTAACAGATTTGAATTTACTGATTGATTTGAAATTATTGGTCTAATAGAAGCGACATTACTTTTCACGATGGACCGCTTACCTAGAAACCGACTCACTCAAGTTTTTAAGACATCCAGGTTATATACTAAGGAAAGATCCATTCCGGAACCGCAATCCAAATTTAGCAGTACAATAACAGTTTTGCTTGCATTCAGGATTAGAAATAAACAAAATAAGACAGAAAAAACCATTTATTAGTTTAGTCTAATTAGCATTGCGTTGTCGTGAATTACACTAATGATGTTGTAAGTTTACAAAAACAAAGTCAACACAGCTAATAATAAATCGTTAAAAAAAATTGCACATGTAAATATAAAAAAAAAAATGCGATAAATAAAATAAGTAATAAAGTCAATTAATTAAAATTGTCAGGAAATTATTATAAAAAATAAGATGTCCATATATATAATGACAAAATTCAAATATCAATATAAGGACCATGGAAGGCCATGCTCCTTCGAAGGCCAATTATTAAAAAGTCGTAGTTATTGTCATGTGATGACAAATTCCTTCTACTCACACTCCTTCATCCATCGAACTGAGGGACACAGACGCGGCGGCGCGGCGAGTCGCTCGCGCCGCTATTTTGTTTGTTCAGTCCCTTGTTTCGTTGACTTGAGTCGTCGACGTTAAAATTGTAATTTGCGCTCACAGTAAAACGTAAGTTTTTAAGTAAATAACCTATTATTTTCTTTATTTTTGTACTCTAAATAATAATACATACAAGGCTTTGCTATGGTACTTAAGAAAAAAATACTTTATTTGGAATTCAGTTAAAATATCGGTAGTTTTCCTAGAAAAGTCAATTTTTGGTTCCTTGTGAGGCCGATCAAAAATTTGACGGTTGGCCTTACGATACACATAAGCATAATACACATAAGGGCACATAAAGCCCCGTATTCATGGTAAACATTTGTTTAGGAACAGTTGATCAACATTGTTGGTGAGCGGCGAGAATGTTGCTAGCAACTATGTTTAAATCAATAGAGGTTGTCCACACGCCAGTCTGCGTTAAAATGTTGCCCGAGGAGTGTTGTTGTAGTGTTGTTGTGTTCTCTGTATCTGATGTATAGGATTTCTAATAAAAAAAAAGAAAAAGATGGTGGATTCGAAACTATCTTTTGCAAAGAGGAAATTTTTTAATTTAGGGCTTGAGAAATTTCTTCGAATGCATCGTTCTTTTTGTTTCTATCTTTGTATTCTTTTTTAGAAGAATCCCATAATAATAGTTTTGATTGAAATAATTCTATTAGTTGCATTATTTTATCATTGCTCCACACTACTGCCATGTTTATAAACTGTTGCAAACACGTTCACACACGTCAACAATTGTCGCTAAACTGATGTTTACGCTTGTCGGGCGAAAGCTTGTCAACATGACGCTATCAACTCTGCAACACGCAGTGTTGCCAGCAACATGTTGACAGCAACTCCGCAACACGTTGATTCAACTTTGTTGCTAAACAAATGTTTACCATGAATACGGGGCTTAAGCCTTATTAAGAACATCTAAAAATTTGTTTTTTTCAATGTAAAAATAGGTTCGCGCTTGACCGCCAACTCGCCTGATGTTAAGCGACGTTGCGGTCTACGATGGAGCGCGCTTACCTAGAAGAAACCAATTCACTCGCGATTTTTTTAGTTGTAAATACGTGTCGGGAAGGTTAAAGCAACGTTTATGGTTATAATATTATTACTTTTATGGAACATTCAACTTTTCAACTTCGTAGGAACATTTTGGTCTTGCAAGGAACCGACCCATAGGAAGACCATTTTAGCTCAGTTTTTTTTTTATAATTTTGATATGAATGTTATTGGCAACTTATTTGTAATAGATATAATACACATTAATATTATGTTTATAATATTTCCACGAATACCGAGTGACTGCATCCACGTTGACTATTTTATAAGGGAATATATTATGATAAGCATTTAATGTTTCGTTTTAATGAAAGATCTTTTTATTTAGTTTAAGTATAAGCAGATATTTTGATTGTCACATTGTTAGTTCTAAGTTAAACAACTGATTTATTTTATTGGCCTTGTATGGAGCCTTGTTCCTAGCAAGGCCGTTTGGAAGAGCTTTACAAAACTTAAGTTAAATAAATAGTTATTGAATCTGCAATAACAAAAAAAGTATTTTATATGTTACACAATAAAACAAAGTGTTAATTTATAATTTGTTTGATCCCTTTATCTTGTAAATAAAGGAATAATAACTGTGTATGTGTTAAGGTGGCCTTCCATGGTCAACCCACCTTATAAATCTCGACTGGTTATGTTTATTTGAGACAAAGAACAAAACAACAAAAAAAAATTGTGTCGACAAGGTCCATTTCAAAGACAGACAGTGCCGGTTTCCTAATGAACCCCTTGTTAGACAAGACAGGTTTAAATAAATATCAAATTAGCCCCATTTCAGATACTGTTTATAAATGTATTGTGTTTAAAACTTGTTTATCGGTAAAACTTATTTATCTGACAAGCAGCGATCGTGCTCGCTCCAGCGGCGTTGTCGTCAACTCCAATAACTTGCGCGAATGATAGACGAGGAGCTACTTGCTAATACAATTAAGTACGCTACGTTGGACAGTCTGGAACGAGCAGACCTATTAGACTGCTACAATAACATTGAGATACGAATGGAGACAAAACTTGTCCGATTGAAGGCATGGTTCAACCGGCTGCAAGCGGAACTCTCAATGTAGCTATCACAATATTAATAGGCAAGTTATAAAGGGGATGACATACCTAATAGGGAATATGCATGGATTATCTATTTACTAAACCGATTTCATGATTTTTTTTAGTGCCATTTTATTAAATAGTAATAATAAATAATAGAAAACATGTATTTTAAAACAATAAAGTAAGTATAACTAACTTAAAAACTAATTAAATAAGCAAGAAGCTAGTCAAATAAAAGCCCGCCCCGGATTGTTCCTGGCGCAAAGGTTCCCATGACACTAGAAGCGTTCCCACGCTGAATTACCACAGAAATTCTTTGTACCAGAAACGAACCGGAGCGAGTATCTCCACTCTTTTCAGCAATTCTGTGCCCCAACTCTGCCACCAACGCTTTGGCCTCGGAGCCGAAACAATCCATTGTTTCCACAGCAATGGGCACAAAGAAATATTGTGGCACCATTGCTGAGTATTTTTGCCACTTTTTGCTGCAGCATCTTCCGCCGGTGCTGCTGCAGAACGGACGGTAAGACCTAAGTGCGAGGCCGCGACAGTGCTCACGCAAGTAGCGTCCCACACCAGGCACTTGCATGATTATTATGATTTCTTTTTAGTATATGTACCTATTACATTTTAGTATGTTATCAATTAAAACTATTATTGATATGATAATGTTTTTAATTGATAACATACTAAAATGTAACATAAATACTTTTTTTTAAATCATTCGGTCAATAAACTTCCGAGATATAAGCATTTGAAGTTTTAGGGGAGCGATGTTCTGTCCCTCTCTCGCAAAACAGCAGTTTGTATAGAATTTGTACGGCGAACTAGAACCATGACGTCATTATTCTCTATGGTGTGCTCTCTGTCTACCATGAAATTAAAATGCTTGTAACTTTTTTATTTTTTAAGGTATTTTTTGTTTTTGCGAAATTTGGTTAGCTTTTTTATGACCTTTTTTAGCGTTAGCAACCTTTTTTTATATTTAGCGTAAGTATTCCCTATTATGTAGTCAAACAAGATGAATGATTCTAGTATAGAAACCGAAACAGACTACTATACCTACAATACGTTATATAGGTATGCGATAAATTCGATGACATCATTTTTGAATTATTTTGTTTGAAAAACCAAACTGCCAACCCGAATTTTATAAATTCTATAGTGCCGTATTCTATACAAGGTAAAAAAAGTCAAATAGGAATATTTCATTGTAACATAATGTTAACTGGTACGTTCATATAGTATCAAACAAGAGACCTTGTTATATGTTCGTATAAATAATAATTTGTAACTACGAAACCAAACATTACGCCTGGTACGACACGCACTTGACTATTTATTTGAAATTGATTAACAAAAGTGAAAAAGCTATTTAAAGCGTTTCTTCCGAGTTTATGAAATAATAATACTATCCTCTTGCCGGTGTATGACAACACAAGTCAGGCAAAAATTGTTATTACATTTGTGTATACAAAATATTTAAACAAAACATTATAGACATTTTTTTTGTAAATTCAAACCAGTGAGATCACAATTGGGGGCTAACTACTAGTTTTGAGCTAACTTTTATTTCCAAATGACGTTAGCTCTCCGTGTATACCTACTGGGAGGAATAAGTAATGAAAGTAAAGCATCCGAGTGTGCAATACATTAAGAAATGTTTATCTTCATTGGAAGTTATCCTGCCCACCTTCTGTATTCTGTTTGTGTTTTCTTCTAAAACTAGCGACGTTAAGATAATCTCTCACTGAAGCTGCAATGTCGGGGCACGCGGCTAGCTCTCTCTCGCACATCGCAAGATTTTTAAGATAAAAAATATGATGCAGTCATGTCTATTTTAAGTTGAAAGTTTCGGTTATAGTTTTTCCAACTATATACCTAATATGATTTTCGGGCGCGACTACAGCTAAAAAATATTTATTTTTTAGCCATTAAAGTCGTATCTTTGATGATATACTACTTGACTCGTAGCACCGATCAAAAATATATCAACACATTTTTATTTCTATTGACGTATTTTTAAATTAATAACCAAAGTACTTATTTGAAACTAAACAAGTTTCAGCGGGTTTATTGGATCTTTTTTACGTAAATCACATTTAAAAAATATGTATAATAATAATCGTGTGAAATTCGTTAAAAGTTGTTTAATTTTAAATGTAATTGCTTATGAAATATATATGTTATTGTTGTATATTTACTTAATAACCATTGATACCTTCTATTACAAATAACATACATAAATATTGACAAACTAATGTAATAAGAATAACCTCCTAGTTCCCATATCTATTTCATTACAAAGATAGCCTTACATTCGGAAATTGTCTCCTGAAGGTACTATAAAAAGTCCTTGATAAAATCTCGTAGTAATTACATAAACATTACAGTATCATCTCAGGTACCTAGTTAATGGCGTCATTACACTCCTGGGAAATGGTACTGACTCGATGCAGGGTACCTACCTACTCTTACTGTACTACATGCGGAGAAGGAAACGTACAGAAGAACAGTTTATAAGAACTAGTTTTATGGTCTCAAGCATTGAGCTGTAGTACTTACGTACCAGAGAAGCTATCTGAAGCAAAAATATTGTGTCATATTTGGTAAAGAAAACAAAACAGCTTTGCAGCGCTGGAATAATAATTACATCGTTTACCTACGATTATACGATACGACTGGTACTTGCAGCGCAGAATTGCATATATGGTGTGTTATCTCGCCAGCAAAACGTCGAAATAACTCACTTCGTTAGTAAGCGACTGAGTGATGTGCGGCGCTCTCGCCGCAGTTGAATGTAACAAAGTAGCTATGAGTAGTGGTGTCTGCTCTCGTACGTTAGTACATATAGCTCAATGGTCTCAAGAAATATTCTACCATCGTATTACACGCTTACACGGGCCATCCCGTGTTAGATCATATTTGAGAGAAAAACAAACTTTGTAACATTTAAGTTAGCACCGAAAAATAATCGAAATAATTCTAAATAATACTCTAATAATTTCCAATGCATTTTTATTATTTTCAACTCTTCTTAATTATTAGTTAAGATAATCTGTTACGTTCACAAAGAATATAAATAAGTCTGAGTATGATGCGTGGCCAGACCGTCAGAGCTGACTCTCTGTTTGATAATCTATTCGATGTAACGCTGAAGGTGTTTAGCGAGCTACCGTGGCGAGTAGGTAGGTACCGTCGATGGCACATTAATGGTGAGTGGCGTGACGATACGTGGCGTCTGTAAATACAACAGTATGACGTGATAATGTAGATTTATGACACACATTTCCTAGTTACAGAAACATTTAATTCTATGCTTTACTTCTATATTTTTAACCGAGTTCCAAAAAGAAGGAGATTCTCAATTTGACTGTATTTTTAAACGACTTCCAAAAAAAAGGAGGTAACCAATTCGACTACTATAATTTTTTTGTATTTTCACTTAGGATGCCCGTTTGTGGCTGTGGCCAGTGGCCCGTGTGCCCTTAGCAGCCCTGGTGACAGACGGACGGACGGACGGACGGACGGACAGACAGCGGAGTCTCAGTAATAGGGTCCCGTTTTTACCCTTTGGGTACGGAACCCTAAAAACTAAATAGCAAAATATGCAATAAATTTATGAATATTTGTAATTTCACATAATATTTACTATCATCATCATCTTAGCCATAATAAGTCCACTGCTGGACATAGGCCTCCCCCATGGATTTCCGCAAACACCGGTTGGAAGCGGCCTGCATTCAGCGTCTTCCCGCCACTTGTATGAGGTCATCTGTCCACCACGTGGCTGGTCTTCCTACGTTACGCTTGCCGGTACGTGGTCTCCACTCGAGAACCTTTCGGCCCCATCGGCCATCAGTTCTACGTACTATGTGTCCTGCCCACTGCCACTTCAACTTGCTAATCCGCTGTGCAATATCGGTGACTTTTGTACGTCTATGTATCTCTTCATTTCTGATTCGATTTCGTAGAGAGACTCCGAGCATAGCCCTCTTCATAGCTCGTTGCGTGACCTTGAGCTTCCTTATAAGGCCCATAGTTAGGGACCACGTATATTACACACATATTTACTATACAATAGAAATATTCTGAAATGGTAGGCGTTTACATACAATAGAATAATATTTCCAATAACAAATAACAAACTGTGAAAGTTTATGTAAGCAGACTGATATAGTAAAATATACCTAAAAATATTAATAAAAGCGCTATCTAGCGACAACTTAAATAAAATAAGATGACTGTGCGGCGTGCGACAGTGCGCGTAAAAATATTACATCGAGTAAGACGCGAGTTCAACGAATGACGCCATCTAGAGTTTATGTCTTACGACACCGTGAACTAATTTGTTTCATTTTTTTAAAATGATAACAAACTTATAATATCTAGTTAAATTTAATGAAGCTCGATTTATGTTTTTAAAAACTAATTTATTTAAAATACAAATTAAAATGAATTATAATTAACGTGCACGATGCACTGTCGTTAAAACTAGAGTGAGTAAAACTACTTAACCTACTGCCTCGATCGGCGCTCTTATCTTAAGGAATGCGTCCACGACGCCGGGCGGCCAACGCTGAGTCAGCGGTCCTATGTTTATACGCGATGTATAACCACAGGGTCCGATGGCATAACGCCTTCCTCCCTAACTTCGAAGTTTTCGGTTGGATTATTTCGGATCCGAAAACTTCGAATCGGGTAATACTTCTTTACTAAGACTGTAATAACTGCGATACCAAGTATCGCAAATAATACGACTGTGCCCACACTTAGTCTGTCCAAAACGATGACACCTTCATTATTCACGTCACTTTCACTTTGTTTTAACATGGTTGTCAAATGTTGAAGATTCGTCAATTCCACATTGTCCAGGATCACTAGGTTCGTCTCTGGGAAGGTTGTCCTTGGTGTTATTTCCGGCAGGTCGATGACCGGCAGGGCCGGCAGGTGTAGATCTCGAGCTATTCCCAAATGTCTCCTGAGCTTCCTGCCTTCTACTTGTAGCTCGCATTCGTCGTCTAACGTAACCACGTATGTGCCCTGTACGGTGCGGTGAGTGCTGTCTCCGTCGCAAGTTTGTGTCAAGATGGTGCTGGATTTGGTGTACAACATCCATCTGTCGCGTTGTATGTTCTCGACTTTGACGTTTTGAATGTCGACGACGATAGGCGTACAGCTCGTTGTGTTTCGGGTGAACGTGACTAGGTTGACCACGCACTCGTCTCTGACGAAGGGCGACGTGTCTTCTTCTTCACACAGGAATAGGAGTTCGTCTGCTTCCTTGCAGGGGGCATGCAACGATACTGTTTTCGACCCTTTCACAAGGAGGAATGGGAATTTTGGTAAGATGATGGAGATTTGGTTTAAGGTGTTGGTTGTCGGCAACGGCAAAACTTTATAATATGTATAAGTGTTATCATCTACAAGGGGTATTTCTAAAATGAATGTTATCTGATTTCCTTTTACATATATTTTAGGCTTTATACTATGTTCTATTTTAACTAAGTTCTCTAGGCTAGCCGAAAATACAAGGTTATAATTTTGCCTTTCAATATTTTCTAAAATCGTTAATAATTCATCGGTATTTATAACCGATTGGTGAAGCATTCCTAGTTTACTGAATGCAATTACATTTTCAAGTTCACTTATCTTAGTGTACAGCGTTTGAAAATTATGTAGAAACAGTGTATAAATGTTATATATTTTTAACAATCCTTGTTCTCTGTAAGTTTCATTTAGTCTTTGCCTAATGCTAGTAATAGCCTTATCGATTTGAATAAAATTTAATTGGGTATTATTAGTAGTGTCGACTAACGTTTCCAACATTTCAGCGATAACCGTGAATCTTTGAGTGATAGCATTTTGCTGCGTTTTTACGTTATTAATAAGCGCGTCGTATCTTAAAGCATCGTCACTGTCCAAATTTCCCGTAATCAACTTTATGATCGAGCCGAGAGGGTCAATAAGGCCGCGTTTGTGTCTTTTGGGAGGCAATATTTCGCTCAGTTTTTCTGTAGCCAGATCTTTAATAAAATCGGTTTGCGTTTTAATCTGAATTACTGCATTGAAGACGTCTTCCTTTTCCGAATGTCCTCTCATGTATTTGTTCAAGTTCATGTACCTATTTGTATTAAACTCCAAATCTTGCCGAATTAAGCTAAGGTCTAGAATTTTTATTAGGGTCCATTGGTTGGTGCTGATCTTCGCTTGACCTTCTTTTATCGGGAGGATCCCTGGGTTGTGAGTGATCCTTTGAAGCACTAGGCCCTGGCATGTTGTCATCGCCATGAGCACGCCCAGGTACCTGTGAAGGACGTTTAATGTTTTTTACTGCCGTTCTAGTCTCTCGTCCTCTTATATTGATTGGGACAGTATTTCTACTTATTTCTCCTATCACCTCTGCCTTTTGGTATCGAGGTTTATCTTTACTCCTTCTTACGTTGACTCCTTTTATAAATACCTTGTCGTCTTGTTCTATGTCAAACTTCCTTTCACCTCCACGCTTTTGTCTAACCTTTTCTTTAACGCCTATTATTTTGTTCGTCAAATATTCATATAGATGTTTTGTACGTTTTCTGTGCTCTTGGACCATTTTTTGAGTATAATCTTTTTGATAATCCACGTTGAACGGGTTGTTTGCGTCTGTATGACCGAAAACTATTTCAAACGGGGCCATACCTGTGGTACTATGGATCGTGTGGTTGTAAGCCATAAGTGCGTACGTCATTACTGACGCGGCATCAGTGACCTTATGTTCATATTTGGCCAATCTATATATTTCGATTAGTGTCGAGTGGAATCGCTCGACTATTCCCATCGAATTTGGGTTGTGCGGGGTTCCTATGTGCAAGTTAATTTTGTAAAGCTGTAAGGTTTCCTTCAGTAGCGTGTTATTGAACTCAGCGCCAGCGTCGGCGCTTATTCTATGTGGTACTCCGTATATAGCGAAGTATTTGATTAACGCTCTGATCACCTCGGGAGTTGTTTTAGATTTAATTTCAATTGCCTGTCCGATCTTACTAAAAGCATCTATGATGGTCAAATAAGTTTTGCTATCGATACTAAATATATCGATGTATAGTTCTTCGAAAGGTTTGGTCTGCGTCTGGGTCAATTGTAATTCCGGTTTTAGTGGGTTCCGATCATATTTCATGGCCTTGCAGCTGTCGCAGCTGTTTATTACTGTTGCTACCGTAATTTCCATGTTGGGCCAGTAGTAAGTACGCCTGATTCTCATCAGTGTTTCCTTTTGACCTCGGTGGCAAGTTTTTCCTTCATGGTGATTCTGGACTATGTCCTTCTGTTCGTCTTCTTTCTCCACGTATACGACTCTTTCCGTGCATTCTAGTATTTTAACTGTGTCTTTCTTAAAAAGGGCGATTGTTGCTTCCGCGAATTGTTTCCGGTGAGCCTTGTCTTCAAAGTATATGAAATACTTCGTTTTCGGATTTATATATTCTTTTAAGAATTTCTTGACTAGGTCTGGTCTGTCTACCGGTAAGTGTACTTCACGGATCTTCTGTTTCGGTCTTGAGATATCTTTAGTAGAGATTTCATTTCTGAACCAGGTATGAACCAATATTTGATTTGGCTTTGTATCTATTGCTTCATTTAAGATGGGTATTCCTGATGTGTCAGTCTCATAAGTAGAATGTTCGGTCGAGCCTAGAGAGGCTGTCAGTGTATCACTGCTCGGTGATGGTATTGAGTAGGGAGATTTCGGTTCCCGTGACGATGGTATCGAAATTATACTGTCGGTTCCCGACGATATAGTTACAGTACTTTCGTCCTCAATATTACGTGCAGCTAGGTCTTCTTTCAACAGCCGTATGTTTTTCATGACCTCGTCTATATCTTCTTGCGACTGGTCTTCTCCTACGTTCACTATCATAGATTCGTCTTCGCTTAATGCATTTACCTTTATTCTAGATAAAGCGTCAGCGACAACGTTTTGTTTTCCGTTCTTGTATACGATGTCATAGTCGAACTCTGCTAGTCTGAGTTTCCAGCGTGTTAACTTGCTGTTCGGTTCTTTCATACTGTTCAGCCAAGCTAAGGGGCGATGGTCGGTATAGATGGTGAACCGTCTACCGTAGAGATAGGGTCTGAAGTGTTTCACGGCCCAGACTATGGCTAGTAGTTCTTTTTCCACAGTACTATATCTTGTTTCGGCATCGTTCAGCGTTCGGCTGGCGTATGCGATTGGTTTGTCGTTTCCTAAAATGCCTTGTGATAGTACGGCTCCTATTGCAAAGTCCGAGGCGTCCGTGGTGAGTATAAACGGTTTTTCAAAGTCCGGGAATTGTAGGATCGGGGCATTTACTAGTAGTTCTTTGCACCTCTCGAAAGCTGCTATGTACTCGTCGGTTAATTCAATTTTTTGTCGTTTCTTCAAGCAACTGGTGAGCGGACGCGTGATTTTTGCAAAGTCCTTGATGAATTTTCTGTAGTATCCGACCAGACCGAGAAAGCTCTTGATCTCGGTTGCTGTCCTTGGAATGGGGAAGTTCAGCACTGTGTGGATCTTGTCATCGTTTGGTTTTAGGCCATCTTTGGTTATCATGTGGCCTAAGTACAAAACTTCTTTTCTAAAGAATTCGCACTTATCCAGGGTCACTTTTAGATTGGTGGCCCTGAGGCGGTCAAACACCTTTCGCAGCTTGTCTATATGTTCCTGTAGGCTGGACGAATAGATTATTATATCATCAAGATAATCAAGACAATGAATGCCCTGTAATCCTCTCAATACGTTATCCATCGTCCTCTGGAACGTGGCAGGAGCAGTCTTCAATCCAAATGGCATTCGGGTAAACTCGTAATGTCCTGATTGGGTTGAAAATGCTGTCTTTTGCCGGTCTTCTTCTCTCACCTCTAGCTGGTGATACCCGCTGGCGAGGTCGATTGTGCTGAAGTAAGTAGCCTTACCCAGCTTGTCGAATAGTTCCGTGATGTTCGGAAGTGGGTATTTATCATCGGTGGTTATCTCATTTAGCCTTCGGTAGTCAATGACCATTCTGTATTTTACTTCGCCTGAGGCGTCGGCCTTCTTTGGCACCAGGTGGACCGGTGCGCTCCAGGGGGAATGTGATTCCCTAATGACATCGTTCTTTATCAGCTTTTCGACTTGTTTCTGTATCTCCGCATTATAGACCGGTGGTTGTCGGTACGGTCTAATGTAGATAGGGTCCTCATTTTTGGTTCTTATTTCGTGCTTCACTCCACTTGAAAAGGAGAGCGGGATTTCTTCGCAGTGGAATATATCTCTATATCCATAGCACAACTCTTCTACACTCTTCCTTTCTTCTCCGTTCATATGTTCTAGTCTCAACTTCTGCAAGTTCTTTTTCAGCAGCTTGTCGATGTCGTGCTTGCCGTTCATCGTGTTGACTGGAACTTCTTCTTTCTCATAGGGGACTGCTTCTATTGGCTCTTCGAATGTTACGGTTACTTGTTGATCCGAAGCATTCTGGATCACTGTGTGAGCGTAAGAGTTGTAGCAGGTTACTAATGCGCTTGGCATTCTTACATCTGGACCAAAATCGATGTAGTCCAGTACTGCTTCTCCATCTTGCATGTTGGTGGGTACTGCTACTCGTGTCTCCGTCCTTGGCTCCAAAGTTATTTCATGTGGAGGGCTGTACATAATGGGTATTTCTGTATGCGGCGTAATGAGGACTTGGTTGCCCATATCAACTTTTGCCCTTAGTTGTTTTAATAGGTCTGAACCTATAAGGCCGTCATATCTTCTGTCGACGTCATAGACGTAGAACTTGTGTTGGCCGCCACACCTGAATATATCAAGCATGGGTATCAGAATCGTCTCGTTGTGCTGGCTACGGGCGTGCGTGCTTACGACCTCAAACGGTTCATAGCATAGATAGTTCGTGAAGAACCTTTCGACCAGTGCGGTACTGACAAATGATCTCATACTGCCAGTGTCTATCATAAAGTAGCTGTCTATCTCCGGTATATATATGTGCGGTAATTTATATAGCGCGTTACAATTTATTTGTACTATTTCTCTGGTGGCGTCGAGGCCTGTGTCGTAAAATTTTGGTCAGATTCGATGTAATTACACAATACATTGTCCTCTTCTTGGGAAGCGTTGTATTCGTAGTCGTAATATTGGTAGTCGTCAGTAGATTCGATGTTCTCTTCTGGGTAGTAGTAGTCTGCGTCATACGTCTCGGGTACTTCTAGCGCGTTCTGTCGTAGCGGGCGCGCTGTGCGCATTGATACGTCCGTGTTCTCAAACGGTTCTCTTCTTGTGAACGGGGATGGCCTTGACTGTTGTGGGATACCGAATTTAAATTGTTGCTGCGGCTGCTGGGGCTGCGGCGGCATTAATTGGGGCCTAAAGCCTTGCTGTGGTATTCCGAATTTAAAGTTTTGTCCTTGGGGCATTCCATATTTGAAATTTGGTTGCGGCGAGTTAAATCGAAATCCGGCGGGCTGCTGGACTGGTAGATTCGGTCTAACCTTGCTGCATGGGCAAAAAACTTGGTCTAAAACCTTGTTGGGTTGGAGCGCCAAACCTATGTGGCTGGCTGGGCATGGTGTATGGTCTGTAACCTTGACCATGGGGTATGCCAAATTTAAAGTTCGTATTTGGTGTATTTATTTGGGGCAACGCGGGGCGCGGCTGTGATGGGGCGCTGGAGCGCGTCTGTTTTCTTAAGTTATATTGGTTCAAGAAGTTGACTTCTTCTGTAACGATCGCTAGGGCTAATTCAAGGTTGGTACAGCCTTTCAGACGGACTATACGTATGAGGTCCTCTGGTAAATTATATAAGAAGACATTTAGACACAAATTGTTATAGACAATCATTTTGGCCGCTTTGACTCCCTCGTCTGGTATTAAGTTAACCTTGGCAAATAAGGTTGATCGCGTGTGTTGGATACGGTGACAGAAGTCAATGTAAGATTCGTTTTGTTTGATTTTTAATTGCTCTAACTCAATCGCTATACACTCCTCCGACCTAGGATCGCCGAAATGCTGTATAAGAATTTCTTTAAGGCTTTCGAATGTGACTATATCCTCTCGCTCGCTCAACAAGTTTGCGGCTCTTCCGCCGAGCCGGCTGGTAACAGCATGGAACACATATTGTTGCTGTGCAGGCGGACATGCAGGGGACGCGTAAGACTTTACTATGTATGTCGCCTTTTTAAGGAACAGATTCAATAGCCCCTCATCTCCGTCGAATTTAGGTATTAAACAAAGGAAGTCCTTTGGGATCATTCGAATTTGTTCCATTTTACTTACTTACTTAATTACTTAAATATCGAGTTACCTAAATTAAATTGCTAGTTACACTTACTTAAACAAGATATTTAATAGACACAATTTTAGTTGTCCGCTACGAATTAAACTACTTAATAGACACGATTTAGTTGTCCGCTAAGGAAATCAAATAACTTAATTTACGCAACTATGCCGACAACCGGAATAGATAAAATGGTGAGGAAAATGTGAAAAGGTCTACTCACATTACCGCCATTCCCATCCTCCAGTCTAGGTCGACTCCGGGCTTGATCTTCTTTAACAAATTTTTTTTTTTTGGTGGTCGTCTCGTGCTCGGCGCTGGCGGCGCTGCGTTGGCTGGAACCTCCGGTTTTCCGCGAATCTGAGGATTTTTACGGAATGGCACAGCCTATAACGCGCACGAGATCCTACCGGCTGCGCCAGTTAAATTTAATGAAGCTCGATTTATGTTTTTAAAAACTAATTTATTTAAAATACAAATTAAAATGAATTATAATTAACGTGCACGATGCACTGTCGTTAAAACTAGAGTGAGTAAAACTACTTAACCTACTGCCTCGATCGGCGCTCTTATCTTAAGGAATGCGTCCACGACGCCGGGCGGCCAACGCTGAGTCAGCGGTCCTATGTTTATACGCGATGTATAACCACAGGGTCCGATGGCATAACGATCTAGTATTTGTTGTTTAATTATTATTTGTTGTTTTACATTGAAGTGAACACTATAATCTTGCCAATCTTGAGACTTATCTATTGCCGTTCGAAAGATACAGCAACGGTTGTATGGGAGCCTATTGCCGTGGGGCCGTGAGGCTACGGTGTCTATATGTCTGTCAGTCTTACATTTAACGCAATGTAAGACAGACAGACATACACCCGCACCCTTAGTACGGAAGCCTAAAATGCTTAAAAAAACTTACTTACTTTTTACGATACATTTTGGCGTAAAAATATGACTCATCGCAGTTATTATAAAATTATTGTCAACTTCCAGAAGACAGTCGGTCGGCGTCGGAAGAAAGTAAGTACTTGTATTTTATGAAATTAAAAATGTTCCAGTCTCGGTTGAAGTGCGCGTAAGATTTCATTTTTATGTCGGCACTTAGTGTTGTGGTGCTGGCAGTCTTCTTGAATTGTTAATAAAGCGATTCATGCTAGAAGTGAGTATGTTAACTCTATCACAAGTAGACTTCATTTACCTACCAGTTTAAGTATGCGGCTAAAAAAGTTTTTTAATGATTTAAACCTTTATGAAGAGTAGTCAACTAGATATTATTTATATTTTCTTTTTATATAATATGAACGATCCATAACGAACAAAAATCCGACTTCAAAATGCGCAATTTTGTTTTAAAAAACAAAATACTGAACTGATTTTGATGAAATTTCTGTGGAACTAATCTAAAGATACCTTTTAACAAATAAATAATTCTTCGAATCGGTTTGACGGAGTGATGCGGTAAGAAACAGAAAAAATAGATTAATTATTAACCTCCTTTTTTAAGTTGGTAAAAAACGTTTTAATAGTTTGATTCCAAAATATGTCATATAAAATTATTACGTCATAGATCGGGACGGAAATACTCTTAGAACAAGATATGCATGTCAAGTATAAAATAAGTACAAAGCTGTAGCGAACTAGTATTTTAGTGATATCCTGAAACAAAGTGGTAGAAACTAGTATTACAACTGGTGGCCCACCAGTGGTGGGCCAACAGAAACAATATCTTTTTGAGATTAAAAACAAATACTCAAACAAAGTTAAGATCGGTTTGAAGAGCTCATTTGTAAATAAACGAGCGAGCGATGAACCACTATTTTATGATGACAAATGAAACATAACAAGTGAAAAGATTTAATTTTGTTGTTAGTTACTTTGCCTTGTTCCAGCGCCATCTAGTGACCGCCCATTGAATCAGCAAAGTCTATTTGGTTATTAGAACCCCCGTTTAAATATAGTATAACTCGTTGCTTCTCATTATTTCTGTACTATTAAATGACGTCATACATCCCATATCTCCAGCAAACAGTACTAAAACGACATACTCCAAACACAACACGTCAAAGCCGCCGCAGGCTCTTCAGAGTGCGGTGTGCACAGAGCCGGCTATGTCTAGTATGGGATGATTGGTTCGCCATTGTTTGCTGTGTCAGCTCTTATTGGCTTATTGATGGTTTACTCGGCTCGAGCTACAACCTAATGGAGGATTTTACTAATGAATGATAAATACATGTTTAACTTATAAAACGCGTTTGAAATATTCAAGCATTTAAGAAATAAACTAAGCAATACGTAACTAAATAAGACGTTTAACAAAATTTTCGACAAAGATTTTATTTTGAAATTTCCATAATGTAAATTTTATTTTACGATTTTCATAAATAAATTCATTTTAATCGACTTCCAAAAAGGATGAGGTTGTCAATTCGTATGTATGTTTGTTTAGCGATAGCTTCGCCAATTATGAGATTTTAATGATTATTTTTTATTTGTTAAGTCACAGTTCAGAGGTCCAATCTACATTTTATCAAAACTGATTCAGTACTTTGGTTTTTATAACAAAATAACTGGAAAAACATGTCACCCAAGTAAACGAATTGCATATTTTAGTTTTTTAAATTAAAATTATTACGTTAATAATTTGTAAAAATCATTTTTATATATGAAAATTAACTTGGATCAAAATTAACTTTTTGTCGATTTGTGATGTTGCTTTTCTAGTGTTTAGTGCGACGACTTTTTATAAGTTAATTTAGTCATTTTATATCTTCAAAAAGGTTGGTATGCGCGAGCGAGACGGACGATGGTCAAATAAATCTGCTATACGAGCAGGGTTACGCTCAATTCTTATAGTGATGCAAAGTTAGCTCGCGTCCATTTTTATCTTGCTTTTTCTGCAATTAAAAGTCTGAGACAAAAGTTGAAGAAACTGTTAAAAATATCGCAATTTAAATTAGGCTCATATGGACTTTTTAACTCTAACTTTTTTACACTCTAAATTACAGAAAAATTAAAACAAAAATGAGCGCGAGCCAACTTTGCATCGCTATAAACGTGAGTGTAACCCCGCAGATCAGCACTAGAGTAGATAATTAGATTTACCGGCATTTAGTTCGCGTTATCTGTTATTACAGATGCTGAAACTGTTTACTATAGTAATTTCCCTCGAACTGCGCCCATGATTTCGAACAAACGTAATTTTGCACACAGATGTTATTAAAAAGGTGATGTCTTTGTCCTTTAGTTGAAATCGAAATACCCCAAAAATTAAAAATCCCAAGTCGTCACGCCCTTAGTCATTTATTTCCATAGTAAAATGAGATAAAATGTTGGGACATGTGTAGAACTAAATATTTCCAATATCTATTTAGTAAACCTCCCACGCATATTTGTTTAGTTGCCACAATATTCGGCGGCAAGTAACGATAATCATACTTCCAGACGGAGATCGATCAATGTGTAAAGGGATGTGTTCATGGTCAGTACATTAAAATTTATTTCAAGGACATTCACGATACGTAGACGGTGAGAAATATTTGACGTGGTTCTTTTTTTAACCTCCGACCCAAAAGAGATGTGGAATAACACACCTCTGTCTCTCATATCTGTCTGTAGCAGTAGGTCTCAAACGGATGACCTCTCAAAAGAGGTTTTGATGTGAGTTTTATTAGTTATATGTTTCATCAAAGTCAGTAGAGCCGTTTTTTATGTTGGGGCCTTTTTTTTTAATTTACTTGTTTATTTATTATCATCATCATCATCTCAACCACGAGAAGTCCACTGCTGTCATAAGACCGTTAACCCTCAAAATCCGTCAAACGTTCTCTTTGACCAATACGAATATGACCGTGGCAGGACACAGAATATAACAAACCATGAATAGGTTACTTTAGTAGTTCCCACATACCTACATGATTTAGATTTTCTCTAGAAAATAGGAGCCTAGGTTGGATACCGATCATTAATCAAGGGCTAGCCTTCAATACCCCACCGATTTCATATGATTCTTGTATGAATGGCAGGCTATTGTAAAGCTAGACTATTCTTCTGCCGACAACGAATCGGTAACTTCTGAGAAATTCTCTTGTGTCTAGAAATCTCACTAATAATATACAAACAAAAGTTTATTTTGATGTGTGTATGTTTCTTACTCTTTACGCTAACAGCTCAAAGGAAAGAAATGGAGGAAATGGAATGGAGGTTAATTATGGCATGGAATAACACACAGAGTGCTTTACATTATGATAACTTTGATGGTTTATGTTTATGTTTATTTATGATTAGAATCAGATAATCGAAATCGGTTAATGTAGAAAAAAAATGATATGTATGATAGATAGATTTGTGACAACATAAAAGACAACTAAGAATATTGTTATTTAAATGAATGTACTTACTGGTATTTTTAAATACATTTGACACAATTTCATAATGATATTATAAAATCGAATTACCTTTACACGCTCAAACGGCTGAACCGATCGTCATCATCATAATCATCATCGTTTTTCATAACTATGCGGGTGAAACCGCGGAATGCAGCTAGTTTATAAATCGGGGATTATTGTGCATTTATGTATTTTAGGGATTTTTCAATTATAATTTCAAAGAATCCCTCGAAGTGCATTTAATGTGGTCAGCTCTATACAAACGGATTTATTTTTACTAGACTACACAGTTTATCTAGACCTGCGGACTAAAAAAACTTTTGTATTTATAAATGAAAAACAAAGTCGTTCAAGTTCCGCCCTTATTCTTTCCATACATAGTTTTGTAAAAAGACGTACGTACAGGTCAAAAAGGTTGTTTCTATGTACATGTAAGGCATCTAATTTGATAAATAGCAACGCTTTGGTTGCGTATCCGGCTGGATACAGGCTCAATAGAGCCTCCAATGTTTTGGATATAGAATTTCCTCTGAACTTCCGTTACGGTCAGTGCGTTGGATATTATAAACTTTAGTTCGCTCGAACTAAGATTTTGCGAATTAAAAAATTTCGAAATTATGTCACTGAAAATTTTGTTTTTAGTGGGACCTAGTTTATAAATAATTTGTAATGAATGTAGTAGTATTGTAATAAATGTAACAAGTATCAATGTTAAAAGAAAAACAAAATACCCGACTGCAGAAAAGAGGTTTTTGCAGCCTAACTTACGATTTCTTTACGCTTAATACGCTGTTGAGCATACGTTTTTTGTGAGAAAGTATGCGTACAATAGCTGTAAAAGATTATTGTGCATTCTTTAGAAAAAAACTAGTAATTTCACTTGTTTATTACGAAAAAGTTCGTTGGAAGTTAAAAAACACGCGTTTTTTATATTTGTGTGAGATGTATAAGTTTTATTACAAAAAAATATAGCCTTCGACACTCAGCAAGTGAAAACGAATCTAACGACACCTCTCACATCAAAATCGGTCAAGCCCTTTAGACTTTAGGTGATCATATAGAAACATACAGATATACATACATACTTATACATACACTCGAAACACACACACACACACACACATACCCTTCCTCCTTTCTCTCCTCTCCTTACCTTGAAACACAATTATAATGGAACAGGTGTCGGTGATATTTTTGAGGTAAGAAATTTTACCCGTTCCCGCAGGAATCCTGGGATAAAAAGTATTTTATGTGTTAATCCAGATTATAAACTACTTGTGTGCCAAATTTCAGCCAAACCCGTCAAGGCGTTTTACCGTGAAGAAGTAACAAACTAACACAAACTTCGCATTTATATTATAAGTGTGATGTGATTTAATAGCATTTCCTATTCCAAACTGCAATAAAACATATAAGTTATATATATATTCGTAATCACTGTTAAAAATTCTTTATTTTGATACCACACGATGTATTTTGAAAACTTTTTTTTTTTGAGATTACTTTTTGCCGCCAAAAATCCTTAATTTTGTTTTGTTTTTAATTTTGATGTACCCAGTGTCACTCTCACGACTAATACGAATCTATTGACACCACTCACATTAAAATCAGTCAAGCCGTTTAGGCTCTAGGGCGTGCCAAATAAATATACATACATACAAACGCTCGGAAAACATAACCCTCCTTCTTTCGCAGTTGAAATAAAAATAAAAATGAAGTTGGAAATACCCCGCAGTCATTTTTCTCTTTTTACACTCTTGATTCCTCCTTCTTCTGCAAAGTTTTCTCTATTATACAATATTTTACACTTATCGTGTCTTTCAAATACTATCAAAATCAGATGGTCAATCAATGGCTCCATAGCAATCTTCTCTCCTTTTTAATGAATCGCACAAACCAATGAATCAAAAAAGTTATACTGATTATAAACAAAACCAAAACATTCTAGACTAGCAAGCAAAACAGCTTGAAGACTTTGGAGCAGAAACACACTAGATATATAAATTATATTTAATTCTAATAAGTTATATTCTAGACTAGACTAAAATTCCCAAACAATGTCAAAATTATTTTAAAAATACAACTTGTACTTAAATATAAACATCTGAGATATGATGTACTATTACTGATTGTTTTACGTAAAGGAAGTGCAATGGATGGAAGCTGGAGGGTGAAATTTAAGCTGTATTATATTTAAGCATGAGTCCTATGCCAACATTTGGTTAAAATGAGCTACTCAGGATGTTGAAATCAAAGAGTTTTGCAAAGAAAACACTTCGCCCACTCAGTCAAAAATATAATATTCGGCGCGGTAGCTACATTGCCTTGCATAAGATCCAAACGAACTACGGCAAAACAATGATCACTTTTGAAGGTGCGCACTTGTACAATAAACTACCCTCTAACATAAAAAACATTGACTCGTTCAACATATTCAAGAAGCAGCTCGCCGAACACATTATTAAAAATAAGTTAACATTATGAAAATGCAACTGAACGCGTTGTACGAGTGAATGTTTAAATGTGATGTTTAAGCGTTGTGATGTGTTTGTGTTTGTTTGTATTTATATTTTGGACCTACTATCTGCGATGACGAACTGTATAAATTAAATCATTAATTATGTTCTCATGGAAGTGATGTAATATCTTAGTATGAGAATAAATAATCTTTAAACCTAATATATTAATCAGGATCGAACACCCCCACCTTCCCGCGAGTCCCGGCTGTAAGCAAGGGTCTTAGAATCTTACGTCTCCAGGGCATTGTTGGCCCGACTCCTTGGATTTGAGCAAACAATAGTTCACACACAATCTATGGAAATGCTTTAGGATCTTTACGTGTTTCCGATAACTCGGTAGAGAAATGTTGACGTTGTCTCGGCCAACGTAGAACCAATATCTGGCAAATCACGTGCTTATAAACCTACAACCTACTTATTTACGTAATATAACGTGCTACGTAAATAATGTCAAACGTAAAAGTTTATGCACATTATTTAAAGTACAATGTTTCGCGAATATTCTAAACGCCAGGTCATAAAATTATGTAAAACTAGCTGCGTCCTGCGGTGTTACATAAATTATATCAAAAGAGATATTATTTTTCAGGATAAAAAGTAGCCCGTTTGTTAATCCAGAGTGTCAACTTCCTCCATAGCAAATTTCATCAAAATCAGTTTAGCCGTTTGAGCGTGACGAAGTAACAAACATACAAACACACATATATTTTTGCCGTTAAGTATAATATCAGTGTGATATGCGCGATAAATACGTTAAAAAGGTTGCCTGGTAGAGATCGCTATGAGCTATAAGGCCGCAAGTTGTTACACTAGTTTTTAAGTGACTTATCTTGATTGTAAATTTCTAAGGTGTGTACAATAAAGAGTTTATCTATCTATCTAAAAATTGTTTAATTTCTATAAGTGTGTAGTACTACACGAGTATGTTCACTATAAGAGTAAGAGTATAAACTAAAACAACCGCGAAAACCTTACAACTCATTTAATTTTACAAGTACTACAAAAAAAGCAGGAGGTTTTCAATTCTATTGCATTTATTTTGTTTTTCACGTTAGAATTCAACATTTATATAAATAGAACATTTATATACCGAATTGGGAAAAGTATTTTTTATTTGTAAAAATATGTAAATAGGGCCACGAATTATGTGGGAGAAATATAACTTTTCGTTAAATCGAGGTTCTCATAATTTATGTATTTGAATAAGCAATTAATACGATTCAGCATAACATAATTATAATTTAAAAAAACTGAAAAAAAAAACACTTAAAAATACGCAATTCGTTTAGTTGGATCATATTATTAATATTAATTTTATTATATTGATATTTACATTTTAAATAATTTTGAATTCATTGTAATTAAGTATGGTTTTGACGTATTGATATATAATGTATATGTAATGTCTATAATGACGTATCATTTGTGTAATTCGCATCAGCGGTGTTAATTGAATAAAATAAATAAATAAATATTTTTTCAGTTTATTGATAGGTATAACCAAATTACTAAACCGATTTTGACAAAATTTATATGGGGCCAACGTATTACTTACCAAACAAAAAAGAATCATCAAAAACATTATACTTAAAATTATATATAGCTATTTTGACTATGACGTACTGCCCTTTCTTTTCACGTCATAAATATAGGAATAAATAGTATTGCAGTAAAGACACAGAAAATTTCACATAGACACACGTTACTTAATATTACTTAACCCGTTAATTTAACCTTGAAAGTAAAGCAATAAGCTTATATTGAGACTAACGCAGGAGCTCACATCTATTCTATCCACAAAAGACTTAAAACAAAACAGCACAAGACAATCCGCTCGTTAGGAAGAAAGATAACTAAAGGAAGCCGGTTTTATTTTAATTCCTCTGCTTTCTTGAGAAACTAGATTGTAAGAAAATAACGAGTTGAGGGCAGTGGGGCAGAAACTTTGTGCTTTTAAGTTTTTAACCGACCGCTCGAGGAGTGTGAAGTTTTTCTGGTGTATTAATTGTTTTCCTGTAGCCTAAATAATTACGGATTTTAGTAAGCAAGGTGTCGCCAGTTTTCTACCCGACTACGGCGAAGCAAAAGGGAGGGTTATGTGTTTCTTTATCACGTAAATGATGTAATATATATATATATATAATGAGATAATTGTAATTGGTCTTTTTACGTTTTTATCTCAATAAACGAATATGATAGGTAATCCTAGAAAGGATATATTTATGTATGTATATAATTACCAATAACTGTAGTACAAAACGTGCCAGCAATTTTTAACTACTTGTTGAAGACTTTTTTTAGAAGAAATAGATTTACGATTAACCGCCAACTCGCGCTAGGCGGCGTTGTGATCGAAGATGAAACATGTTGATCTAGATGATAGATATAAATTAACTTTAGCCTTGGAATTATAAGGTTATATAATTGTTAATAAACAGAGACAGTAGCAAGGTGTTCCGTCACAGAAAACATAAATAGTTTCTGTGCAATACTGAATAAATCGTCTAGTACCTATAATCAGTCATTTCAAAGAAAAAACTAACTGATGCGTGCATAGAGAATATTTAAAAGTAAAAATCGGTTAGTTAGGTTACAGGTCGCAATTTAATAATATAATAAAATAAAAATAATCAAAATTAATATATTTTTCAATTTAGCACCGTAAATATGAATTATGCTAATGATATAATTTACGATCTCATACAATTATTGATCTCATCCCCCCCATCAAAATTGATATATAATAATTTCCGAACCTCTAAAGGAAAAAAGAAACATCACCTTACTTTACTCGGTCAATCAAAACAAGTGAAACCTTATAGAGATTTCTCCATATAGAGAGAACAATATCACCCTTCCTCCAGCGATTATTTCCAGCCGTGGGCCGGAGCTAGGGCGGAAATTCCAGGGCCCTGCAAAGGGAATGTCTTTAACGGCGGAGTACCGACTCAATAACACATTCTCGTTGCCCGTACTTACAAAATTGTCTCATGAACTTGAAAAACTTTGATGCCGTCGAAGAGTACATTCAGAGACACCCCATTTAAATAAGGAAGCACTAACTGAAAAATTGTCCATGTCCATATCTTGTCCATATGGACAGTGTTCCCCGGATTATAAGCGTCGACGCAATGGTTGTCCAGGTTGACAAAGGAGAAGTGGTAGATCGACTAGGTAGCCTGAAAGCCTCAGAACATCATGAGGTGGTCGTGTACGAAGATAGGGGCGAGAACCTATCGTACTTAAAGCCCAAGAGACACGACGGCCCTTCTACAACAGATAGCTGGGGGCATCCTATTCCGACTTCGACCAATCTCAGTGGCTCCGAGCAGGCGCAGCAAAAAGTAGCCAATGAAAGAGCCATAGAGCAACAAAATGGCAGTTGTAATAATAGCAGGAGCCATTTTTCGGCTTTTCTAACGGCTTTTAGTGCTGCAGGGCAGAGCTTACTCCAATTAACACCAAAATCACCACCAGCAGTGGCGAAAGCAGCTCCGAAACAGGTACCAAGAGCTGTCCGGACGAGAGCCGACATGGGCCAGGTTTGTCCGCCCCGTTATATCCCAGCACACGCGCCATCAGAGCATGCCAGGAATGCATTCATCGAGTTTCTAGCTATCACAAGAGCAACGAGACAAGTCAATCTCAAAATATGCGAAACTATATTGCAGTTATTCAGACTTGGATCCGAAGGCTTTCTGAAGGTGAAACTGGATGAAGCAGAGGCAGCCATATATAACAACGAATCATCTCTAGTCATAAGGGGAGAAATGTCATGTCATCATATGGCAGCTTACAGTGACAAGAGTGGTTTTGTGGCTCTAGATGAGGGTGAAACGGAGCGGATAGGAAGACCGAAATATGCGACACCACTGAATGACCCTGTGGTGGTCACAACCCGGCACACCAAAATAATGCTAGACGACAGAATCCTCAAACTGGCGGAATCTCTTGAGGAGAGCTCCGTAGTCAACACATTATGGGAAAACTGGGAGGTGCCTAATATACAGTGGGTCAACGGAGTTCCAAGATGCGGAAAGACAACTTGGGTAGTTGGAAACTTCGATGAGAGCAAGGACGCCATCATCACCACAACAACAGAGGCAGCCAAAGATCTGAGAGAGAAGCTAGCGCACCGCATAGGAAACTTGGTAAAGACTAGAGTGCGCACCATGGCTTCTGTTCTCGTAAATGGTTTCAGAAAAAACGAGAGCTACTTCCGCCTTATGGTAGATGAAGCACTCATGAACCATTTCGGAGCCATAGTAATGGCTACACGGCTGTCTGGTGCTGGCGAGATTGTTCTCATTGGAGATATCAACCAGTTGCCTTATATTGACAGAGAAAATCTGTTTGAGTTAAGGTACCATCGCCCAAATCTGGTAACCAACATCAGCCAGGAGTTGTTATGCACGCATAGGAACCCGATGGACGTCGCATATGCGCTGAGAGAAATATATTCAGGAATATATTCCTCAGCCGCCCATATCCAGTCACTAGAGCAGAGAAGGTTCACGGGTTCCCAAATACCCAAAGCCGCCCCTAAAACTCTTTTCTTTGGTCCATACTCAAGAAGAAAAGATAACCCTTAGCAACCAGGGTTACGGGGGAGGTACAGGGTCACGAATCCTCACCATCCATGAAGCTCAAGGTTTGACGTACGAGTCGGTCATCGTCATCAAGACCAAAGGCAAACTACAGCTGCATGACAGCGTCTCGCACGCAGTCGTGGCAGTCTCGAGGCACACCGGGACCTTCACTTACTACGTCGATGATGAAGGAGATGCCATCAGCCGTTTTGTGCGGCGGGCGACGGCAGCCACACCAAAGACCATTTTAGAATACAATCTCAAAATGGCTATCAAAGATCGAAACGCGACGGTAGTGGAGGCCCTGAATGCAAAGCTTCGGTGTACGTTGTAAAAAAAAAAAAAAAATTGTTCTTATGTTGTATGTTGTCCCTTAAATAGTAGTAGGAAAGCGTGTGTACCCAGAGCACTCACGCTCGCTTAAAGGCTTCTTCTTGCGGCGGCGTCGTGTGGCGGGTCGCCCTCTTCCCTCAAATATGGTTGAGGAGAGCGATGGCTGGCACATGCGTCAACTCGTGAACGGGTGCTGCTTGCGGGAGCTGGACTGCTCGGCGTACACACGCATGCATGTGCATGTTACTTAAGTATTAACAGTTATTAGTTAAGTATTAACGTCTTCCTCTTGTACTCTAGTTTAAAAAAATATGTAAAGTTAGCTAAAAAAAAAAAAAATGTATTAGTTTATAAAAGGCATGGACCCTGGAGTCTGTGGTGCTCGAATTTTTTCAAATAAAAAAAAAAAAAAAAAAAAAAAAAAAACTGAAAAATTGTAGTTTGGATCAAATCTACCAAATTGTAGACAGACGGAATAAAGACGGTACGGGAGCGTGGCGAAGGCGTGACGGGAGAAGGACCTTTTCTACGTATTCCCTGTCTCTGTCTGTTTGTTACCTTTTTACCCGACTGCGTAAGAAAGAGGGTTACATTTTTCAATTTATGTATGTACGTATAAATGTATGTGTGTATGTATGTAATTAAGTGGGAATGTATGTATGTTTCTATATGGCAGCCTACGGCCTAAACGGCTTAACCGATTTAATGTGCGAGGTGACGTTAGATTTGTCTTCACTTCCTATTATTACAAAACAATATAACCTATTTCTTGCAAAAATAAAAAAATGCGTTTTTTCCTAACCTCCACGAAATATTACATAATAAACAAGTGATTTTACAAAAATTATTCTAAATGCGCATTTGTAATCTTTTACCGCAGTTTTATGCATACTTTCTCAGACAAAAACGTACACTCAACAGCGTACTTATCAACGAAATCGTAAGTTAGACTGCAAACAGTGCTTTTCTGCAGTCGGATATTTTGTTTTTCTTTTAATATACTTACTTGTTTGCCTTTCGCCGACGAAACGGCTGTATCACAACAATGAAGTTTGATGATGAGATACCGTATTCATCATAGAAGGACATAGAATACGTTTTCGGAAACAACAACGAACTCTTCATTATCTCAGCCATAAAAAAGGCTACTACTAGACAAAGGCTTCCTCTAAAATATTCCAAAAAGGCCCGTTGACAGCGACTTGCATTCAGCATCTTCCTGCCACTATCCATCTCGTGGCTGGTCTTCATACGCTGTGCTTGCCGGTGCGTTGTCTCTACTCGAGAACTTTTCGGCCCCATCGGTCATCAGTTCCACGTGCTACGTGCTCTGCCCATTGCCACTTCAACTTACTAATCCGCTGTGCTGTGGCGGTAACTTTTTTTTTTTATACAAGATAGATCTACGATTGACTACCAACTCGCCTGATGTTAAGCGACGGTGTGGCCGAGGATGGAGCTCGTCGATCTAGAAGATATCTATTCACTCTAGCCTTGAAAATTCCAAGATTGTTCTCAGGAAACAGAGATGGCGGCAAAGAATTCTTGTGCAGTACGCAACAGGAATATGGATCGATATCGCTGAGTACCGATGAAACCACCGAATTACCACCTATTTCTCGTTAAAATGCCAAAGCATTTTAACGGCATTTTAACGAGAAATAGGTGGTATTTCGCCGACTTTCTGCTAGTCCTGTAGTGAAATGGGGAGGGTGGAATTAGGACGTGAAGCTCTTGCGCACATTCCTCGAAATGAATCCTATAGAAAATAGACAAACATGCTACTTTACGGCGGTGCTTAAGACTATCGTCACCGATTAACCTCACAGCTCGCCGGTCCACTGATTCCAAAGCTTCCAGCTGATACTTGGCTGATCCGTCAAAAAGGTGGCAGCAGTACTCCATACACGATCGGACCTGTGCTTGATACAGATGAAGCAGTTGTCCCGGTGAGAAGTATCGCCTAACCTTATTAATGATGCCAAGCTTTTTACTAGCCAGTTTAGCCTTAGATTCAAGGTAGCCCTTAAAGTTCATTGTTGGGGTTAACGTGAGTCCCAGCAGTTCAAGACGTCTGCGAATCTTGCGTCTCTTGTAACGTCACATGTACTTACCCAATATTACGATTGCCTTATAGAAACATACGCTCCAGTTATACCGATGTAGTTATACCGATGTAGTAATACCGATGTAGTTATACCGATGTAGTTATACCGATGTAGTTATACCGATGTAGTTATACCGACGTAGTTATACCGACGTAGTTATACCGATGTAGTTATACCGATGTAGTTATACCGATGTAGTTATACCGATGTAGTTATACCGATGTAGTTATAACGATGTAGTTATACCGATGTAGTTATACCGATGTAGTTATACCGATGTAGTTATACCGATGTAGTTATACCGATGTAGTTATACCGATGTAGTTATACCGATGTAGTTATACCGATGTAGTTATACCGACGTAGTTATACCGACGTAGTTATACCGATGTAGTTATACCGATGTAGTTATACCGATGTAGTTATACCGATGTAGTTATACCGATGTAGTTTTTCGTGATTTTGTCTCTTTTGACGAGTAAGTATGTAAAATATTATTATTGATTTTAGTTGAGTAGTTTTAATTTGGAATACAATAAAAAATAATAAACATATATATTTACTTTATTTATGTAATTTTTTTACCTGCGAGTACTTTGCATGATATCGATTTATTTTTTGTTAATTTATTAAGTTTATGCGAGGGAGTTGTAATGGTCAAAAATGTGCCGGGGCATAAAACGGCTTTATTTTAAATGTGATGACTTTCTTTGAAAAGAGCTTTCTGGAATGTGATGTTTGTGTGATGTCTATAGTTAAGACATCCATGGTTTGTGCTCAAAAATGTCTTGAATAAAAGAAGTTTCTGCGTAAAATGATAAACATGTCTCATATTACGCGGCATTGTTTCAACTTTGATTAAATTTTTCTCGAAAACTTGTTCTGTAATTTCTTCGGAAAAATTTATAAAAACTACGAAATTACAATAATTCTGCACGTCCTACTTAGAAAAACTTTTAAACAATGTTTAGTCAGTTTTGGTTTGCTTAGTATATTTTTTGTTGGAATCCATGTTTTAGGTACCCATTTGAAAATTACACAGTTATTACTAAAACTTATTTTATTACTTACCTAGTTGTCGATGTCGGTAGTAAATTCTTAGCCTCGATTGCGCGTACGCTTACTTCATTTTTGAAAATATTAAATAACTTTATGGAACAGTTTCCGGGGAATTGAGTACGCAAAAAACTTATTATAAAGAATATTATAAAGCTTCAGCAAAATCTTAATTTGATAAATAAATTCTTATATATTCGGTCTTTTTGGAAATCCATGGGGGAGGCCTATGTCCAGCAGTGGACTTCTTATGGCTGAGATGATGATGATGATATCCAAAATAATAAGTGCAAAAATCCAGTTTAGAGTTAAAACTCGTTTGAACCTTTTTTTTTTAATAATCTCGGACGGCGTAATTGTTTTATAGCAAGTTTTCTTATATATATTATGTATATTTTTATTTTTGTTGTAGTTTTATTTGTAAATATTACTTTCGTTCTCTTTTAGTTTAAAGGTTTTATAGTTTATGTACAAATATAATAGGATTCCAGTAGGTATATATAAACGTGTGTAACCATTTTCTCCAGCCTTTACATAGCAGGTTGTAATTTGTATGTCTCGATGTGCGAACAATAACTTTTGAATATTTAACAAATTTGATATTTCGCAAAAAAAATACAATTCTCAAAAAACACAATGAAAAGTTGTTCATTGCGCTGTACACAAGCATCCCTAATAATTAACCCTGTATACGTCATCAAAAGTCATGTTAAACATATTCAAATACTTCACAAAAATTAGTCTGGTCACGTTTTTGTCCCAGCTTCAAAGGACAGATTATTTAACCAATCAAATACTTATCGCCAGACAACGAAATCATGTTTATTTAAGCAATTTTAAAATAAGGACTAATTAGTATGCAGAAAGGCGCCGCTGGCGAGTTTTAAATTGTTGGAATCTTTGGAGGCTATATAAACTTAACAAATTAGAATAGTACATCTATTTAAGTGATAAATGAGGGTACTTGTAACTATTTTAGTGAGGACGGCTCTCTTGGTGAGATGGTATCATTTAACGTCAGTAAAGTAATTATCTATGTTGACTCATGAAAAAATTGTTTGAAAAAATAATGAGGCAGGTTGAATGAGTGTAATATTTTACTGACTTTAAAGAGAGACTTTTTTTTTTTTTTTTTTGTATATTTGTATTTGTATATTATTGTAAAGCAGAGTGCTACGCTAAGCGTGCTAGGAATACTATGAATGACTACGAGAATTACAAAGATAAGTGCATGTAGAACAATCTACCGACAGACAGAGTTTATGTAGATAAAAATTACGTTATTGATCAATATAAAAGTAGATGTATTTATATATTTAAAAATGTGTGTAAGCCACGTTAGTTTTCTTAGTAAAAAGATTTATTTAATTAAGATTTTTTTAACTAAGCCAAACCACATGGGCCCCGACTCGAAGTCTCGGCGAGTTCACTAAAAGCAATAACTTTTAGTAAATCCCCCCGAGCCTTCAAGTACGGGAGAGTTGGTAAGTTTCACTATCCACCTCCTGGTTCCATCATCAGGTCACCTCGACGGCTTTGTTTATTGTATTATAATAAGTGTCACATTCATAAGCAAACTTTTAAATAGATACGGTAATTTAGAAGTTGATTTATAACTATGTAAATAACAAAGCTATAAGAAGCGGTTGTAAACAAATGGTGTTAAAAAGAATAGAAATCAAATTAATAGAGAATAACTAACTATAGAGCAATTTATTTGCGCCAACATTTGACAAATAGCTAATCCAAATTGAATAAAGTTTACGACGTCGTAAAGAAATAACCGAGCGCAATTTTTTTAACAACCCTATTTACAAAATGGAAACATTTTACGGATATCTCGAGCTCTCGATTTATTTGTTGTGTTTAGTCTAAATAAAACGTTCCCACTTATTACTTCTGTTGGATAAAAATGAAAATGAAACTTCTTGATGGTTAGTTATGTGAATAATTTTATTTCTATCGTCATATAATAATAATTGAAATACGACGATTTGAGCTTTTATTCTAGTATATTCCTACACAACTCGTAAAGACTTAATAGATGAGGTCTAGCGGGAACTTGGGAATAATCACGTCGCTGCATTGTTTACCGCTAGGATTTGACTTAAATTAACTTTTATTGCTTTTGACTGACTTATTGGACGATTTTACTTAGTTATGAATTCAAACGCTTGAAATACATAAAATAATTGAGAATAGCGACTCCACTTGACTTGCGATGATAAAACTTCACAGAAGAAAAATAATGTTTTCGTTTCTGTATTCTCCAAAAAGAGAGATTATTTTTGGAGATGAACAGCTGAAATCATGACATGGCGTCACATTTATGCTTTCTATGCTCTCAGAGTGGTCATAAATAATTCAATCGCAGAAAATAACAATTTCTGTTTTATTTTCCTGTTTAAATAAATAATATCTACTTACAAATGATAAGAATCGTATTTTACTGCTTAAATTATGTCATATATACATTTTGCTTAGAGCGAGCCTAATTTCCAAGGTAAAATGTATATTTTTATAGTACGAGGGTTTCAGGATTCTATACAAACAAATTGGTATCAAAATAGGTATTTTTTTTTTAGGATACCTACGTTCCCTTAACGTAAAGTAGGCTAACTTTTTTCACTTCTATCTCATGATGTAGTCATGGATAGGTATATAATTAAAAAAATTATTGTGAACCAGGGATCTGTGAATATATGAATTCAGAAATCCATTTGCGAAATATTAATTTTGTTAAAGTCAAGCGCCCAACCCCCTGCCAGCTGAATGGTTGGTTTGAATATATATGAAAAAAAAAAACACACAAAATTAAATGAAAACTACCTAACTAGATAACCTTACAAAATGTACTTAATGAAATAAAAATTAATATTTCATGCAAATATATAGACCATTAACGCAAATGTTTTATTGTCAAACAAGACATATTATTGTGATGTACAACCGTTTTGTGTTGAAGAACAGTCATCGAAGAAAAGACGATTTAAAGCAATACGGAACCTACACTTCCCGTGTCCAGACACGTTTCAGTACGACAAAATATTCGTTAACATTTTGAAATTATTATTTATTTTATAAATATTCGTTAACATTTTGAAATGTAATCAATAATAATTCCGGGCAATGAGTTTCCACCATGTGGACGTAAAGTCTAAAACAAAATTCACGAATATAGTGTTCTGGGTTGACCGATAAGTACTCGTGTACCAACAATGACGAACAAGATTTTGATATAAGTCTAATGTAGCCGCGCTAAAGCCTAATTTAGATTAAGAAGTTTAGAGACGTCTATTTTGCCGCTTCGAATTATTTTGAAAATCTAAATTATTTTAGTCGTGTAAGGGGTCTAATTAGACCTCATTGAGCTCGGACGTTTTTGAGGACTGACACTGACGTAAATCCCGTCGATATTTTATGAAAGCGGGCGGCCAACACGCCAACGTAGCAGTAATTAGTATTGGCGTGGGAGTGCCAATAACGGCGCAATCTCCGCACTCTCGATATACGCGGCACGTGACCGCCTCGGGCTGAAGCGAATGTTTGGACCAATGTTTGCCTTCGCCATTGGACAGAACTTTGTGTTATAACTGTTATGTAGGAAGTTATGATTACTCGGAGTTTTTAGTTGTTTTCGTATCGTGTTTGTAAATGTGTGAGTGGCGTTTGCTCACTTCACTTCATTGAACACACACTAACGTAATTTGCATGTATTTACATTTTACATTACACGATTAAAATAATTTCGATTTTCAAAATAATTCGAAGCGGCAAAATAATTACATGTCATTGTTGGTGTATGAGTATCGGTCACTTTGTTCGTGAACTTTGTTTTAGCCTTTGCGTCCACATGATAATAACGTCATTGGTTTGAAGAAATATTATAAAACACATGACTTGTATGATTTAAAAAATAGTCGAGATAAAAGGGCTTCATTTTATCATCAACAAATAATCACATTTCTATAGTTAGGAATACATTTGAGTTTATTTATTCGTTAATCGAATGAAATCGTTTTTTTCTTTCCAAATACAAACTCTAAAAGCAAAAATATTAAATTCCTAGTTCAAAAATATTGATTTAGTCACCGCACATCAATTTCCATCAAGAGCTCAGACACTTTTCAATTAAAAACTTCCAGGAGGAAATTGAATTTCCTAACCCTAAAGCACACACTTGTCAAAAACTCGTTAAACGGCAATAGGGGCATGTACGTACTTGCGTATCTGTCTACCGTAATAAACGGAACTTGATAGGAACGACCTCTCCTCCCATACGTGATGTAAATGTTATATGAGCATTAAATTTGAGCATTCTTTGCTTTGCTCGAAATTCCACGCGAGTCATGCGAAACTGGGAAATTGAATAATGTTGCGGGATTTAATTTAAACTGAGATATGTGGTGTTGGACACCTGTTGTCGCTAAAAAATATCTCGTTGTCTGCTGGTTTTATATTACATTTATGTTGGAGATTTTTTGTCCCGGAATCTTTGATAAAGTATCAACGGGATGTAGTTAGTCGTCAAAAACGTCCGAGCTCAATGAGATCTAATTAGACCCGTTATACGATTCAAACAATTTTCAAAATAATTCGAAGCGGTAAAATAGACGTCTCTAAACTTTCTTAATCTAAATTAGGCTTTAGCGCGGCTACATAGTCTTTATATCAAAATCTTTAAGTTCGTCATTGTTGGTATATGAGTATCGGTCAACCCAGGATTCATGAATTTTGTTTTAGACTTAACCTCCACGTGATGGAAACTCATTGGCCGCCCGCACCCGTAACATATTCCATCCAATGTATGCCACAGACACAAACATAATATGCATAAATAATCATAAAAAAATCAGGACAAGCAGAGAGCAGTCACATCCAAAATGCCTAAAATCCGTACACAACGATTTCAGTCCACGTTCTTGATGCGTACTGCACAGGAATGGAATTCATTGCCGCATTCTCTATTTTCGGAGACCTACAATTTCAGAATTTTAAAAGCTAGAGTGAATAGAGAAATGTTCTAGATCTAGAACGACGAGCTCCATCCTCGGCCACACCGTCCCTTAACAGCAGGCGAGTTGGTGGTCAAACGTGGTACAATAAAGTGATTGTAGTTAGCTTTATTATCGGTATTTATTGGCGGTAAATCACATTTGTTTGAAGAAAACAGGATATCCATAGCAAATTTTATTCAAATACCCTGCCCAATTAGCTACGTCTATGACTTTTGTATGGAAATCGTTTCATCAATACCAATAGAAATGTATGAAGCGAATCAACTACAATATTGAATGAATAAAATGATTTTACTCTTAGAGATTTCTACATAAAGATTATTGTAGATACTTTTCCTAAGATAAAATATAACCCCGGTGTCCTACGCGTAGACAAAAATAACAGACTTGCCTACGCACGAACAATATTTGTATAGAATACTGCCGACTGATTGGTCCAATGTCCAGATCGGGTTTATGATCTAGCTTCAGGGCTACTGAGCCTGCGTCTTCAAGCCGGAAGGATGGACTGTAGTAAAAATGGTCAGGGTGCCTAACTCTACCATTTTTATTATACTTAGATATTGCCTACTCGGTATATATTTTTAGTCTTTCGAGCGACCTAAGAAAATGACAAAAAAGTTATCCCTATTTTGTTAGAAAAAAAAAATGTTTGCTTAAAATCCTTCCGTCGTGATTCTTTCTTCTGTGTGTCTTTATCTTTATTGTGCATGGCAGGTAGCACTGTGTATGTGGGCCTTACCGAAAAACGTTACTTAACTTTAACCAACGTCTTAAATTTTCTGTCTTCTTTCCGCAAGAGTCTTTACGTGTCAGCGAGAAGTTGACGAAATATGTTAAGCATTGCTTAAAGTTAAGTTACGTTTTTCGGTAAGGCAGTGTATCTTCCGAGAGTAAACCCTCTACTATGTATCGCTAATTACTAATTACCATTAGTATTCATTTTTAATTAGAACGATATATTGTAAAATTCAGCGACTAGCCCGCTAATAATAAATATTTGTCAGCAGCCAGCGACGTAAGTATGTTCAAGTATAAGTTTAGAAAACTCAAAAACACCCGACAAATAAACTGAACTGATTTTGGTCAAACATAGCTAAGGACACTCCCGATGAAATCCTCTTTAAAACGAAGAAAATAGATCAAAATCAGTCCATCCTCTTGTGAGCTACGATGCTACAAAGAGACACAGATATACACATAATATGTACAGATACACACGTCAAACTTATAACACCCCTCTTATTGGGTCGGGGGTTAAAAACACGCCGCCGCAATGAATCGGTCAGGTGTAAATATACACTAGCTGCGCCTCGCGGTGCTACCCGCATAATGATGAAAAAACGGAGATGATGATGATGATAATAATGTGGCTTATATCCTTTCCAGACCCTAAAGAATATCTCTGTGCCGAATTTCATAACGATTGGTTCAGCCATTAAGCTGTGAAGAAGTAACAAACAGACAGAGAGGCAGACGACAGACAGAGTTACTTTCGCATTATAATATTAGTTATTATTATTCCCCATTTCATATTACAACCTTAGTCGGCTAAAAATAGCCGACTCTAAAAAAGAAGGGGGTTCGATTTTCGTCGATCGTTTCAATTCGAATGTGATTTTTTAAAGTTAATTGTCGCATAACTCTGTCAAATTGTTTTTTTTTTTTGTTTGAGATAATATGCCTTCCGCTTGTACATTATCAAAATTCATTCAGCAGTTAGGTATTTAAATTCATTAAATGCTTACAATAACTTCAATTATTTAAATACATTTTTTTCCATAAGTAGAAAAATAAAATCTACCCATTTCAATAATTTATAACCTACCTATCTACAACAGCTACGTTTGAGAGTAAAAATGCTGAATAGGCGAAAATATAGGCGTACGGTTTCAAACCAAAAATGCGAGTCACCGCTCAAGTTACCCACACACGCAAAGCTCAACAAAGCTATGAAAAAATGTCTGCACTCACTGGGAGCGACGTTTATTGACAAAATCTGCCACAAAACGTTTCGATTTACGAACAATTGGTAACTTCAAGGTTAATACTTCACTCATAGTTGATTAGCCTAGATATATTTAGAACATCGAATGCGGCAAGTTTAACGGCGGGAGCCTGCTGTTTCATCAGGATTAGGATTGTTTTTTTTTTTTTTTTATCAGCCCTGTTTGTACAAACTGCTGGGAACAGGCCATCTTCTCATTGTGAGAAGGATTAGGCCATAGTCTGCCACGCTGGCCAAGTGCGGGTTGGTAGACTTCACACATCTTCAAGATTATTGAGAACTCTCAGAATGTAGGTTTCCTCACGATGTTTTCCTTCACCGTTTGAAGTTAGCGGCAATCAACAATACGCACATAACTTCGAAAAGACAGAGGTGCGTGCCGAGGTGGGATTGAACCCAGGACCTGCGGATCGCAAGTCAGACGGTCTCACCACTAGGCTGCTGGGAACAGGACTGTTACACGCATCTAAATTAAAAGAAAATCAAAATACCTGACTGCAAAGAGCAGTTTTTGCAGTCTAACTTTCGAGTTCTAACAACACCTCGCACATCAATATCAGTCAAGCTGTTTAGGCTGTAGAAGACAATGATTTATTATAAATGTAGATAGTTGTTCCCCGGGTCTGCGTGGCAAGCCTCAAGTGAGGTAATCGCCCGACTCATCTTCAGTAGCGACACGTCGTGCAAAGTTATTAGACGTGTGTCATGACTTGTAAACAGTGAAAATGCCATCCAGTGTGTTTAGAAAGTGCAACATCACGATATATAAGGCCAAGATACTAAAAGACTCTTAAGGTCTTAATTATCCTAGAAAGTGCTGAGAACAGTATAAGCTCTCTATAGATAAAATGTCATTGTTGATATTATCGTATCTGAAGCTGTGGGTGTAACGTCTAAAATGGCGAACGTTCGTCTGTCGCGTCGGCGTCATTCGCAAATTATTAAAATTGTTCCTGTATTGTCTGCAGCCATATTGACAAAGTTTGAAGTTGGAACTTCGCCGTTAATTTAAATGTCGGGATATCATCTCAACGTTCAATAGCACGGTGTTGCTATAGGAAAAATACCTGTTTGAAATTAAAGTTTACCTATATTTTAATCTAATATATTAATCTAATATACCAGCCACGAAATGGACAAATGACCTCATACAAGTGGCAGGAAGACGCTGGATGCAAGTCGCTTCTAATCGGACTTTTTGGAAATCCATGGGGGAGGCCTATGTCCAGCAGTGAACTTATTATGGCTGAGATGATGATGATGATATTGAGAAAAAGTTTTGAGTCGCACAGCGTTACAACTATTTTTTTTTCAAAATTGTTTCATTAGTAATTGCATTTATTATATACAAACGATATACTCGTAGATGTTACTATTTGGAATATGTTTATAAACGCTTTCTTTTAATAGTGTACGACACATCTTTTTAAAATAATTCAGAGTTTTGGTTGGGTAAACATCGGGCGACATTTTAACATCAAACACAAGCTTAACATCAGGCGAGTTGTCGGTCAGACATAGATCTATCTGAAATAGAAAAGATAGGTTTAAACGAGAGGTGAACATTCCTAAAGACGATCCAAGAGTAACGTTGTTAACTTGTTCTATGTCTAGGCAATTAACAATAAAATAAATTACAGTTTAAAAAACTAAAAAACACGCTACAAATTATTGTGGTCAAAGTTCATTACAAGACTTTTCTAACAAATCCAAACACAGCTATGATACGATGTTCCATCATGAAGTTCTAGTTCATATCTTCCGGCTCCATCATCAGATCAGTTCGACAATACCATATTATTGTATTGTCATCAGAACTACATACAGCTGCCAATTTTCATGACGCTACGATCCTTGGAAGATGGAGTTACATACAGGTCGACCTAATAAAAGCGTGTTAAAAACAAGGCGGTTGTCTAGGAGCTCAGGCGTCTTTCTTAGAAATATTGGCAAATTCCAAAGATTAATTATTTGGAGCCTTTTGTAAACTGATAACATAAACAGTAATAATAATAAAATATATTTACTGACGTCTAAATAAGAACGTATTGATTCGTTACAAAGATTGGCTAATGAGCTATAAAGAGTATATCAATGTACGGGTTTTAAGGTAAACCAACCATATCGAACCAATGTTGTGTTATACGTAGATTGGTTTTCCCCGGCTCTGCGTGGTAAGCCTCAAGTAAGGTAATCGCTCGGTAATGCTGTTAGACGCGTATTTTGACTTGTGAACAGTGATAATGTCATTATGTGTGTTTAAAAGTGTAACACAAAGATATATAAGGCCAAGTTACTAAAAGGCCTTAATATCATCGAAGGTGCTTATAACTGAGATTTGCTTTTACTTCATGTTCAATGTAGATAAAATCTCAGTGTATCGAACTCATTTGTACGTTATAGGAAGTTTTACGTTATATCCGAAGGTGTAACAAAGAGTTTGCACTATATATTTTAATTTTACATTTATATTTGTTATCATGCACCGTCATTCTAATTATATCTAACATTATAAAAGTGGAAGTAACTGTCTGTCGTCCGTCTCTCTGTCTATATTTGACCTCTTCACGGCTTAACGGGTGAACCAATCGTTACGTTTGGCACATAGATTCTTTAGGACCTGAAAAAGGACATAGGCTACTTGTATATTTAATCACCATCATCGTCATCACTATTATATCATCAACATGATACAAAAAGCGATTGACATTATTTCTCACATCGTCATTTTGATAGCTAAACTTGTGCGAGTCCAGCTATGATTATTCTGCGCGACTCGCGCTGCAAACGGAACACGCTGGCAACACTAGACAACTAGTTTCTTTTAGAAGATTACATACGACGCGGGAGCACAACTTATTTGCATACCCGAAGCTTTCGGAATTTAATCATGTTACGTCGCAAACTGTGGCGCGAGATTTCGAATTTCGTTATTCGGAGCGTAGGTGCGCTCCTCTAATCCAATAAAAATCTGCTAACAGCCTCCCACCGGCCCGCTGATGGCACATATTTCTTTGGTAATACGAGTTTATCCACATCTTAAAGTAACATTCACTAGAATGGACACTACTCTGCAAATGAAGTATTGTAATGAGAACACCGCGTGATCCTGGAGACATTCTGAAGGTGGCAATACAGCACCTATTTTTTATAATGTTGTGAAGGAAAACCTTGAAAATAGCTTTTTACCTGACTGCGCAATAATGCGATTGTTTTTCTGCTTTATGCATGTCTATATGTTTTATCGCATAGCCTAAACGACTTGATCGATTCATATTTGCAAGGTGTCGTTAGATTTATCTTTATTTCAATCTCTCTACAAAAATTAAAAATTGCATTTTTAATTAAGTACCTTATTTAACAAATAAATGATTTTACAAAAAAAATATTGTTGTGAATACTATAGCTTTATTTTTTTTTCCCCGCAAAATCCGCAACGTAAATGTCCATTACACTTGTTTAAAATTGTTACTCAATTACTTAAGAAGGATGGTTATGTTTTTCAAGTGTATATATTTTTTATGTTTCTATATTACCTCCTGCAGACTAAGCGTCATGATAGGTTTTGATGAGCAAGATGTCGTTAGATTCTTCTTCATTCTCTTAGTGTCTTAATACATTTATTTTAATAATAAAATCACGAAATTTAAGATAGATTTTAAAGTTTAATCTAAATTAAATAATTCGCTTTAAATTTCATCTATATCATTATAAAAAATCAGAAATTATCACTTCATTTATGTCTCTATAGGTTCACTCTCGAGTGACACATGAGTGATACAAGCCGTCTGACAGATTTCCGTGTTACCAGATCAAATAAAATAAGTAGAACACGAAACAATGAAATCGAAAAATTGCCACCCTTCTCTTTGGTTACAGGATCCATATCTTGTTTTATATCTATATTTTTCTGCCTCATCACTCTTTCATTTCTTGCACATGCTGTTGGTACAACTCTTAAATTGTTTGCATAACCCTTTAAAAAAATTCATGACAGCATTTGGCAACCCTACGTATGTAGATCGTAAAACGCCAATAACAGAACGTTATTCAAACAAGGCTGTTTCGTGCGTCTATGTGTGTGTGCGGGAACACAGACAGGGTTGCCGACCGTAGTAGTTTTTGAAGAATTACCAAAGTTTTTGACCCGAATCGGAAACGATATCACAAAAGTTTGAAATAGAAAATATATTTGGTAAAAATGGTAATGGGTAAAGCGAACTTTTTAACACGCAACGTATATTACATTTATCAACATTTACGTTTCTTCTCTTGCTATGATACGTGTAAACTTAAATAAAATCAAAAATAAATTCGTTCCAACAAAATTAGGTATTATTTTTTATATATCACGTACATACAGTAACGTAAAAAATTATGCTACTCTTTTTCTTATTATTAAAGCGATAACACTTTCAACCATTCAAAGATTAAACTTGAAAATTCAAATTCTGATTAAACTAACAGTAATCCCACAATTGAAATTTAAATGATGCTAAGTCTTCAATCAGACAAAGGGCCGGTAAGGTATGGCCTTCTCTAAGTTACTACAAATTACGTCGGCTAGGTTGCTCTTTGACTTTGGATATTGTGAACTAAATTATTATTTAGATCGTTCATAAATTAGATTAAAGAATTTTAACTACGAGTAGCTAGTAACTGAGAGAGTTTCTATGTCGACGGCAGGTCATGGAATCAGCCCTATTATGTGCCTAGTTAGGTATGTCAGTCACTGTCTGTCTTTATTTCATGCTTTATCTGATCTATACTTGTCATATACGTAAATATTTATTTATTGTCCCCGGCTCTGCATGGTAAGCCTCAAGCTATAGTCTAGTAAAAATGAGATTTGTGACAACATAAAAGACAACTAAATATATTGTTATTTAAATGAATGTACTGGTGGTTTGAAATACATTTGATACAATTTCATAATGATATTATAAAAGCTAATTTTGTTACCTTTACACGCTCAAACGGCTGAACCAATTGTTATGAAAATTAGTATGGAGATATCTTTGGACCTGGAGATGGACATAAGCTACTTATCATCATCATAATCATAACCGTTTTTCATAACTACGCGAGTGAAATAGCGGAATGCAGCTAGTCTATAAATCGGGGATTATTCATGATCTATGATTTTTTGTTATTTTCCTATCATAATTTCAAAGAATCTTCCCAGTTGCAAATACTGTGATCAGCTCCATACAAACGGATTTATTTTTACTGGACTATAATGTAATCACTCGATGCCCGATATAATCTATGCATTGAATTTATCTTTTTCAACGTTGAGTAAATACATCTGTCTACTTACCAGGTATTGAATATTTAACATTAATTTGAGACATTCCAGTCGGCTCAGAAACGAAATTGATCCTACAATATTGACATTGATACGAGAAATAAACGAGCGCAAGATTTACAGTACATTCGTAATAAAGGTTAAGAATGTTCAATATTTTCATTCTATCGGCGAAAGTAATAGCATTTCTCGTACATATTTCGGACGACCGCGATTCCAGCTCATGCCCACTTTTCCCCAATTTCCCCCGGCCTCAGCGCGCTGTGCAATCGAATAAAAAAATAAAAGATCGTCATTTGTCATTCTTAACAACGGGCGCTCCGTGTTTTTGCGTATTCATTGCTTAAATGGCAATACCTCAAGAGACGAATAGGTGGCGTGCGTGTTTCATTCATTCCTTCCGCTTTTCTTTGAGACTGAGTGCCTCTACAGAGAATGAACCACAAACATGATTAAAAGGGTCATTTTACTCGTCGCTATGTAGGGTCAATGTGCCAGTTCGCCGTCCACAGCCAGATCTCGTCCATCGGACGGATCGTTCTTACAAATCGTTTAAAAATAGCAATACTGACAATCTTAAAACAAAAAAAAAATATTTCTTTGCAAGACTGAAGACTTAACCACATATACACACAAGCACACAAAGCCTAATGTGTATGTGTAACTCGTAAAAAAAACAACAGTTGGCGGTTGGTATCGACCCAGGGTGGATACGTGAATATTACAAAACAAATAGTGGCACACCGCGACTTTCACAGTAAGTATTTTATTGATTTTTTAATATTTTGGGTTTTTTTACTGTTTGTAGACCTTGTTTATGATCTATAGAATGTGGGAAACATCGTTTTTATTTTGAATGTCACTATTAAAGAAACAAAATTAAGTGGTCAAGAACTGAAATACCATTTTCTTAGAACATTTAGTTTTCGACCGCGTGGTCGGAGACTAGCTTGGCTCCGTCCAATAAGGTTGTTTCCGCTATTTAATAATGTGTGAAAATCAAGTAAATGAAATTTAGAAATTTGAACCTTATGTGCGGATACTATTTAATTACCAGTTCTCGTCCACTTTTTTTTTATTACGTAATAAAATACGCATTAGAAAATCATGCGGTCGGAAACTAAAAATGCTCAGGGGAACATGTCAGTTTACGACCGGTATTTGATTTATAGCAGAAATTTCATGAAAATATGAAATATACTAATATGAAATTCTTTTTGCTTTGCAGAAGGTAATAAATAAAGACAGAGTCAATGTTACAGAAGAATCAGTGTTACCCAGTGATACTATAAAAGTATTAATCTATGAATATAGTGTATATTAAGGATATTAAGGAAAATAAGATCATATTTTTTTTAATATAACTATAGAAGAACTAATTACTGTAATAGATACACTCATAATTAAAGTAAAAATATAGTTTACATTAAGTAAAATACGATCTCATTTACCTAAATTTTATAGTTTCAGTAAAAAAAATATGTTAAAGATTGAAGGTATTAGAGATGTTTCAATAATTACAGATGTTTAAAATGTAAGATAATATATGTTAATCACTGACTTTCTTTAAATGTACCTAAGTATATATTTTCCTATTGAATTCCAAAGTTTCCAAGTGAGTGGTCGAAAACTAGCTAATAGGTGGACAAGAACTGAATTTTGTGGACGAAAACTAGCCAAAACAGCAATTTTGAGCATTTTATGAATTATTAAAAAAACCAGTAAACTTACAACCACAAAAAATACATTTTATCAAAATAGAGTATATGACGAGTATATTGCAATAATTTCATAGACAAATTGCATAGTCTAAATATTTTATATTGTTTTCCGAACTTGACAACTCCACTAACTGGACGAAAACTAGCACATTGACCCTACCTACAACTTATGCTATTTTGCTGAAATCATAAAAAAATGTTGTTATAAAAAGTTTGATCGCCGCGCTACCGTGTAAAGGCAATACACTGTAACTTAAGTTACAGTGTTTTGGGTTAACAGGGCCCATTGACTTTCTTGTGATCTGTTCTAACCCCCTGTAAAAAAATAATTCTACTAACCTTTGTCTACACTGATATAATACTTTTAAAAACACTGTATTCGACAGAACATTACAGATTTATTATTCCAAAATACGGCAACAAAACATACCGTGTATTGCTAAAACAAAACAATGCGCGCGAAAGTTATACCGTGTCAAAAAACCAACGTTTCAAGACATGCGCGCTGCGATCGACAAGCGATAGCGCATACGTTTGCCGGGAGCTCAAATAACAGTGGCTCGTTCGCGATCAGTGTGCGCGCGCGCGCGGGGCTACGCAACTTTGTAGTAAGAGATAGATCACGCTGCACTTGCGACGGGACCGTGCTGTTGTTCGTATAATTTAATTATTTTATAAAGTTTTTACGTTAAAAATGTGCGAATTTTGGTAACAAACTCTTGCTAAATTTGTCTATTTGCTAAACTTGCTAAATGACGTGAATCAATGTTTTGCCACAACAATGACAACATTATTGTAGGAACACTAGTATGGGAAACCACTCTTTTGATTGTATTTTATTTACTATTAAATATATTAGAGTAAATACTAGATGGCTAAATAGATATCAAAAATACCTTTAAATCAATATCAAACAATGTTCTTGAAAGTCATAAGAAGGAAAAATAATCAAATTAAACCCTAAATACTTTAATCGGCCATTTTCTCAAAACACGTTTTTTCGACTTACTGTGTATTGCCTTTACACGGTAGCGCGGATCAGCTGATTTTTCTGTTACATCACTAAGAGTTACAGAACACTTAATTTTAATGATGTTAATAGAAAAAAGCACATTATAATTATCTACCCGATTGAGTTAAATAATAATTGATTGATTTTATATCTGGTTCTTTGAAAGGGGGTCAAGTTCTGTTATTTTCTATGTTGGGCCTTTAAAGCGATTACTGAGCAATAATATATTAGCAACCCAAAAATTACTAATAAAGTTGTAGTTATTTTTATTTTAATAAAAAAAATCTCTTTCTATTTTTCGAAATACCGACTTCTGAATATATAGCTCTAAACGTTTATTTGATTCTCAAATCCATATAAACTGACACAAGACATGGTATAGTCAAAGCCACTGCTCCTTGATACATACATTTTATTTATGAAGACCTAAGCTTCCTTGTGACGTTTAGAATCTGATAAAATAGCAAAACACGGCTAAGTAGTAATACATTATAGAAACACTAAGTGCTACTCAGGTATATAATTATTACCTTTTTTTATTAAAAGTTCACAAACAGTCTTATGCAAAAAAACTTATACAATAATGTTATCTAGGAGCTAAAAATATGCATTATGCATAAGTTCTTAACGGTGAACCTAACTTACATAGAATAACATTTAAATTTACCTACAATCACTGCAAATTATCTCATATAAACAGAGACATTATCTAACAATTAGTAATATCGAACATGCAAGGATTCAGACAGAATAGAGAAAGATATAATATAGGAAATTTCTCTTGTGGAGAAATTCCGTGCATTCACTTAGTAAACCATTTCTAGTCATTGAAGCAGTTGTTGAATTCTGGGCCTCGGATCGCGATAAGGCGGCGGCCGAGTGCCGGTGACTTGTGCCGTGTGCGCGGGTCACCCGGACCCGGCTCAGCTATTGTGCTACTCACTAAACAATGGATTCAACAAATCAGCTCAGCTCGCTTTGTTACTATTTTGTACCGTTTTGAGAGCTATCGTAGTAACAAGGGACTCACTGAAATACTTAACGAGGGAAATGCCACCTCGCAAAACCAGCGTTTATGAATATTTTTATACGCATATTCTAATTTCAATGAGATAAACAGTAGATTGTTATACAATGGTCGAAAGTAACCTACTTATGTACGATATTGTTTAGCGCACGAGCATCGCGAGGGCACCAATAGTTAGAGTGCCTAAATAGGTCTTTCACCCAAGGTAAACACTCTGCTCTTTATTTCGAATATAAAAAAGTAGACAAAACAAGACTTGGGGTCTTGTCTTCACTTAACATTCAAAACTCAAGAAGCAAAATGCAAGACTCAAGTACAACTTGAAAATGGCAAATGCGCTGACAGCGCGAGTCAGCACAAGTCTTTCAAACGTAATTTCCGAGTATAAGAATTGAAAAATATATAAAATATAAAAAGCTATAAAACAATAATACAGAACCCACAGTGCACAGAGTTAATTCGCACTATGATACTCTTCCACATAAAAAGCAATCACTTTAGTACCCAGCATAAAACCAGCATTTTACAGAGATTAAACTAGAGGAATAGGGTTCCTACCGCATTAGCATTTCAATTTTTGCCATTTAGTGTAGCCGCCGTCGTACGTACTATCAGGGGAATGAGACAAGCGTAAGTTACCCTACTTGAGGGTTCCGTAATATACCTAAAAATTAACACTATTTTGCAGTTTTTATGGGAAATTTCTTTGAACATATGAATCAGTACATGAAAATAAAAAAAAGGTACAATGTAGACTCTTTTATTATACACAAAAGAGTCTACATTGTCATATTTTAATAATAATTCAGTCATTTCGTGCAAAAAAGGGGATTACCTGGTAAGTTTTGAAAATTTGTGATTTTATAGATTTTGATAATATATGATCTTTCCGTGTTTTCAATCTATTATTATAATTATATCTTTGCTACATGAACTTGCAACATAAAAATGGCGCTTAAAAAATATTCGCATTTCTATTATGGTGAGGCAAGTAGGAATAATATCTCGTTTCTGACGCATTTTCCATTATGGTGATGCGAGTGGGAATAATACGAGGTGGTAAAGTAAAACTTCGGAAAAAACATTGAAATCTATAAAATTACTGATTTTTAAAAGTCCCGGAAAAATTTAATAATAACAACATACATACAGGTACATCTATATAGCACACCATCATAAAGAATTTACAACAGTAACTTTCACTTTAATTTCCAGGTAAAACTACCCAATGGTTTTATTATAATCGCCAAATTATTTGAATAAGATAAGTGAGTGTAGTTAACTACGACTTATGTATAACCAACTCGCTGATACGGTGAAAGAAAACATCGTGAGGGAACCTACATGTCTGAGAGTTCTCAAAGATCTTGAAGATGTGTGAAGTCTGCCAACCCGCACTTGGCCAGCATGGCAGACTATGGCCTTACCCTTCTCACAATGAGAAGAAGGCCCGCGCCCAGCAGTGGGACAGTTTGTATAAACAGGGCTGATAAAAAAAAAACTCGCTGATACAACTTTGAGTTTGCGTCAAAGTTGAGTGTGTTGGTATATTTTTTGTGAGTAAATCTAGTAAAATCACTTGTTTATTACGAAAAAGTTTGTTGGAAGTTACAAAAATCACGCGTTTTTTTTATATTTGTGAGAGATGTATGATTTTTATAACAAAAAATAATATAGCATATGACATTCAGCAAGTGAAAACGAATCTAACGACACCTCTCACATCAAAATCGGCCAAGCCCTTTAGGCTTTAGGCGATCATATAGAAATATACAGATACACATACATACCCACATACATACATACACTCGAAACACCCCCCCCCTCTACCTCCCCCTCCCTTCTCCCCTCTCCTTACCTTAAAACACAATTAAAAATATTTTTTCCCGTTCCCGCGGGAATCCCGGGATAAAAAGTATCTTATGTGTTAATCCAGATTATAAACTACCTGTGTGCCAAATTTCAGCCAAACCGTCAAGCCGTTTTACCGTGAAGAAGTAACAAACTAACACAAACTTCGCATTTATTTTATAAGTGTGATGTGATTTATTAGCATTTCCTATTCCAAACTCCAATAAAACATATAAGTTATATATATATTCGTAATCACTGTTAAAAATTCTTTATTTTGATACCACACTCGATGTATTTTGATAACATAATTTTTTTTTAGATTACTTTTTGCCGCCAAAAATCCTTAATTTTGTTTTTTTTTTATTTTGAGGGACCCAGTGTCACTCTCATGACTAAGACGAATCCATTGACACCACTGACATAAAAATACGACAAGCCGTTTAGGCTCTAGGGCGTGCCAAAGAAATATACATACATACATACATACACTCTAAAAACATAACCCTCCTTCTTTCGCAGTCGGGTAAAAAGGAGGAGATTCTCAATTCGTCGGAATCTTTTTTAGGGTTCCGTACCCAAAGGGTAAAAACGGGACCCTATTACTAAGACTTCGCTGTCTGTCTGTCTGTCTGTCTGTCTGTCTGTCTCCAGGCTGTATCTCATAAACCGTGATAGCTAGAAAGCTGAAATTTTCACAAATGATGTATTTCCGTTGCCGCTATAACAACAAATCCAAAAAATAAAAAAAATAAAATATTAACCCCATACAATAAACGTGTTTTTTCGTATTTTTTTGCTCAATATTAAAAACGGTAACAGGTAGACGCTTCAAATTTCCACAGAATATTTACTTGTATATTACCTTTCAAAATAAATAATTAAATAACAATAAAGTAAATATTAAAGGGGGGCTCCCATACAACAAACGTAATTTTTAAGCAATTTTTACTCGATCTTAATTAACAGGTAGAAACTTGAATATTTGTAAGTAAACATTTAGAAATATATTAACTATAAAAATAAATACCTAATCTAATACATAAAAACTCACAAAATGAAAATAATCCGTGCATCTAAACGTGGTGCGAGTGCCGCGCCGCGGTGTGGTGGTGGTACGAGCGCGAGGCGGTTGCTAAGCAACGGCCGCGCGGGTAGCGGGGGAGGTAACATTACGGAGCGAGCCATAACCGCGCGTATTCGCGCGAGCGTCGTCATGCTGCCCGGATGTGTATTGAAAACCTACCTATAAGTTTGCAATTTACTACTTGGAATTTCGTTGATTTCTCGTTATTTTATACGATTTTCTATTATAGATGATAGTACGGAACCCTTCGTGCGCGAGTCCGACTCGCACTTGTCCGATTTTTTATGTATGTTCCCCGATTACTCGAAGATGCCTGGACCGATTTGAAAAAATCTTTTTTGTTTGAAAGAGATACGTCTCAGGTAGTCCTGTAGAAATGTTATCAAAATCGGTTTAGTATTTTGGTTTTCTAACAAAATAGCTGGAAAAATATGTCATCCAAGTAAACGAATTAGGTATTTTGAAGTCGTTTTTTTTTTAAGTTTTTTAACGATTACTTGTTAATTTTGAACTGGATTTTATCTAAATTTTATTTTTTTCGATGTGAAATCTTAAAGTAACTTTAGAACTTTAACTCTTTCTAAAATTTAAGTTAAAATGTTAATAGACTACAAGTAAAGATTATTGAAATTCTAAACAGTTATGAAACATCACGTTAATTTAGTTGTAAACATCGTGTTATATCCGAAACCGCTGTCGTATTTGTAAGCAAGAACAGAAGTTGGAGCACGCGCTGCATTATTCATAGTTGACAGCGTGTCTTGCTGATATGGTGTTGCTTCTGTAACAATAACAAGCACACGACACAAATAGTATTACGACATTCAAACCGCGATTTTACTTCTTACTCCTTCAATCGGTAAATATTTTCTTTTATTACCCAAAAAGATACCCCTCTTTTTAATAAGTTTAACATCAGGCGAGTTGGTGGTCAATCGTAGATCTATTTTGCATAAAAAATGTTTGAAGTGTCTCTGTGAAGCTATCTGTGGCATCGTAGCTCTCAAACGGATTGACCGATTTTGATCTAGTTTTTTTATGGAGATTTCATAGTGTTTTTAGCTACATTTATACATAAATATATATCTATATTTCATCAAAATCTGTTCTACCATATTGTTTGTTGGAGGCTTTTCAGTTTTCTAAACTTAAGTATACTTGTTTCATCTAATTATTATCTAAGATAATATAATCTTTAAAACCATAATATCTATAATCTGCCTTTTAAAAATAATCGGCCAAGTGCGAGTCGGACTCGCGCACGAAGGGTTCCGTACTATCATCTATAATACTACAAAGTTTAGTTCTGTTTATAAAATAACGAGAAATCAACGAAATTCCAAGTAGTAAATTGGAAACTTATAGGTAGGTTTTCGATACACATCCGGGCAGCATGACGACGCTCGCGCGATTACGCGCAGCTATGGCTCGCTCCGTGATGTTACCTCCCCCGCTACCCGCGCGGCCGTTGCTTAGCAACCGCCTGGCGCTCGCGCCACCACCACACCGCGGCGCAGCGCTCGCACCGCGTTTAGATGCACGGATTATTTTCATTTTGTGAGTTTTTATGTATTAGATTAGGTATTTATTTTTATAGTTAATATATTTCTAAATATTTACTTACAAATATTCAAGTTTCTACCTGTTAATTAAGATCGAGTAAAAATTGCTTAAAAATTACGTTTGTTGTATGGGAGCCCCCCTTTAATATTTACTTTATAGTTATTTAATTATTTATTTTGAAAGGTAATATACAAGTAAGTATTCTGTGAAAATTTGAAGCGTCTACCTGTTACCGTTTTTAATATTGAGCAAAAAAATACGAAAAAAACACGTTTATTGTATGGGGACCCTTAATATATTTTTTTTTTAATTTTTAGTATTTGTTGTTATAGCGGCAACGGAAATACATCATTTGTGAAAATTTCAGCTTTCTAGCTATCACGGTTTATGAGATACAGCCTGGAGACAGACAGACAGACAGACAGACAGACAGACAGACAGCGAAGTCTTAGTAATAGGGTCCCGTTTTTACCCTTTGGGTACGGAACCCTAAAAATGAACAGATATACCGCTTTACCTACATATATATAAATGTTTAATAATTTTTATTCTATAATTCCTGTAGATTGGTTATAGACACAGTTTCAAAAATAATGGTGAATTCGATAACCACTTTATATATACAAAAATCTGTAAAAAAATATATCCTGGAAAATGTCACATTGGAGATTTTAGATCTGCAACGACCATATTCACGTATGTGTTACATAACTACAATCTACATACGTCCAATAACACAACCTCATTCTTCCACAGTCGGGTCAAAAGAAATGATCTCTAAAGAGAGGAAACCTAACAAAAATATCCATGAAGAGTAACAATAACAATAAAGCGTTTGTCTATCTATCTATCTACATAAATTTAAACGGTTTTCTATTTTATGACGTTGATCCCTAAAAATCGTCCATTACATCGGCGTCCATGAATTTATGAATAGGAAATGCCGTCGACGCGTTCCGAAATTGCGCCATTATCCATAGCTATTACGCGTTTGCTTAAAAGCTATTTAATCGGTACTTAAGCGATTTCCTTTATTTAGAGGAGTAATGAGTATCTTCCAACCTGGTCGACATCGTGTCTTCTTGTTTACTCTCTGCTTAGTTGACTTCTAATTGTAAGAGTACAGCGTGTACGATATGGTTTGGCTATTCGTACATTATGATACTTTTAGACGACTAGTTTTAAGGTGGTACGATGCGCATGCGGCGGGAATTTCAAATTTCAAACAGTTTTTTTGTCCTTAAAGCCAAATCAAGTCTCTATTGTCATTGATTATAAAGTTTGTGACAATCTAATATTATTTCTTGTATTATTTACCTATTCTGTTTACTAATAATACATCTTATTACATACATTATACTAGAATTCAATTTTACAACTTCAGCACTTGCTCAGCACTGCGTGACGCGTCACTTACCAGTTTCGGGATATGACGGCGGAACAGCTGTTGAATTATGAATTTGTTGAAGAAATTCGAAATTCGAATGGCATTTTTTTATGTTTTTGGTAGCGTAGTACGAGCCCCGAGTAACAAACAAGTATTCTGCAGGTATGGGACTGAAGTATCGCCTCATTACTCTCATTTGAGTTCATAATGTCTGAAGTGCCATAGAGCCGTAGAGAGAACGGTCACGGTCGATGTGTTTGATGCGCGAAATTGAAAACAATGAAAATGTAGGAATAGTGTCAAACACACACGTCATGAAAAACACACAGAAGATACACGTAACGTCTGCGTATAGATTTTTTGTCTATGGTATCATTGGCTACCAATGCCAAAGACTGAACGTAACGTAATTGGTCATTTGTACCTGACATTTGATCTCGGCCTCTGAATGACGCGGCCTTTAAATGAGGCTATTCTACAGACGACGTAGTTCAAAGCCAGAGACCAAGAACAGCTGGAATAAAATCTCGCAGATTCGACGTATACTCTACAAAATGTATTCGATAAAATATCTATTGACCAGCTACAATTTTAGTTTTTTTTTATTATTACAAGAGTAGGAATTATTCGAAGTGAGCTTCTTAATACGTAAATCGACCAATTCCATCGCCTCGAGCACATAATCCCACACACATATATTCTACGAAGATAGCTCCCAACTGTACTTAACAGGTAAACTTAACAGATTCTACCGTATTTCTGTAGTTTCACAAACTTTCATAACGAAATATGAACAGATTTTATCAAAACACGCATTTAATCCCAGAATCACGAACAAAAGCTAATTTTACTACTTAAATAATGTACAAACTCTGTTTCCCCAAGGTTCCGTGCGATTCAGATTCGTTTTCGACGTTATTAAATTCTCTCCGAATTAGCGACGTTCCCGGCTTTCTAAAACAAACAAACTTTCATTCATCAAATCTCGGAATAATTTATATTTTCATGATTAAGTTTTCATGTCGAGAACTCGCTTTGTGGAAAATTTGGTGCAGAACTGTGTCATTTCCACCGATAATTATGCGCATGTTTGATGAACTTGCAGATTCATTAATAGCATTAGATTTAGCTTGAATGTTCGTGTCTAATTTAAATTTAAAACCTTTTTACTTTAAAGTTCCGTAGTTAACAAGGAACCTTTATAGATTGGCCATGTCTGTCTGTCTGTCTGTCCATCCGCGGGTTTGTGAAAAGCTACATTACGTAGTTTCCAAAACCCTACCTTGCGCGTAGCCCGACACGCACTTGGACGGTCTTTATCTCCTATACTCTTCATGATTAATGTGAAAAATAAAAACAAAAAACAAATTTCGTCGCTTTATTTCTTTTTCCCACACTCCTGCGTGTGATTGATTAATTAATAAGAAATTTACATTATTATAATTAGAAATAATACAAGTTTATGAAAATAAAACGACGCGTCACGTTTTTCCTAACAGTTATTACCAAACCATGAGCGACTTGTGTCATGCAGCTCCACCCACGTAGTGATGAAAAACGGTGATGAAGAGCTTTTTGTTCTCATTTATGCGACTGAGTTCTATCTCACTCCACACAGAAAAAAATCTCATCTTCCCATCTGTAAAGTTCCTTACAGTAATGTTCTTCAGCTCTCCTTCTTTCTGTGACCAATAAAAATAAGAAATATTCATTTTCCGAAAGTCTTTTCACCGAGCTTAATCAAAATGTCTTGAAGGCTGTCTACAACACAAGCACCTCTCTGAACTTGTAAACCATTACACGACACCATCTATTATATCTCAATGTCCGAAATCATCTGGAGCAGAGCATGCCTAATACTGACAAGGCTTATTTTCAGACTAGACAACAAATTGCTTCGCTTTTTTCTAGACATATTGAGTGGAACAAGTTCATTATGATTTTGAGATTAGTGCAAGACTATGCGATTATATTGACTGGAAAATTGTGCTCGCGCTTAAACTATAATGAAAAAGGCTTACATATTTTAAGAAAAGCAAATATTTAGCTGGAATTTTCTCAAAATTCTGAGTAAGGTAAAAATACCAAGTTGAAATTTGTATCGTAGTAATTTGTGTTTTTTTTTTTAACCCTTTGGTGCATGGGGTCAGAGTTGCCTTGGCCTCAAGGTTGCTATTTGAACTATGACTCGTTCTCCACTCTCTGATACGATTAAGAAACTATTTTAATAAATTGCTAGTCTACTAAGAGACTAGAATTTTTGTCAAAATAGCAGCCTTGAGGCCCTGGACAAGTAATATATAAGTATATGATAAACTAGACAGCATATTTTGTCTGATTAACGCTCTTTTATCGCGAAGGTCAAATTGAAAAATAATAGTTTTAAAAAAATGTCTGAACTAGAACTTCATGATGGAATATCGTATAATAGCTGTGTTTGGATTTGTTAGAAAAGTCTTGTAATGAACTTTGACCACAATAATTTGTAGCGTGTTTTTTAGTTTTTAAAACTGTAATTTATATAATCATAGATAAACGATGTACTTATTATTCCAGCGCTGTAACGCTGTTTTGTTTACTTTACCAAAAAAATTAAGAATCATTTTATTTTGCTTCAGATAGCTCCTCTGGTACGTAAGTACATAGAGCTCAATGAGTAAATCGCCCATTCCGATCCAGACGCACTAAACTTACCTATACAACACAATCTGGTTAAATATATTTACGCAGTTGTTTTATTCATGTTCATTTCATTCTAAGCCCCTTTTTATTTGCGCTACTCCAACATTGGGCTGGGAGTAGGCACTGACGTCGTACCCTGGGGTCACATTTTTCCTTTTTGTAGGAAAAACCCTTAAAATCTTGGCTTTCCGCTGAAACGGCGTAGTTGTGGGTTTATTACGTTTATTTTAACATGTTCTAAGCATTTATTACTTCTTATTACTTTTCTACATAAAAATTATCCGTATGAATCTATGTATGTATGTATGTATGTTTTTATAACACCTACAGCCTTTGCGAGGTGCCATTAGTTTCATTGTTATTATTTCGAGTGGTAACATTTTTTTGTTATAAGAATAATGTAACTCTTGCAAAATTCAAAAATTACACTTTTTTCATAACTTCCAATGAACTATTTCGTAACAAATATATGATTTTATATGAATAATCCTAAATAATGGTAATCTACACTGATTTAAATAAATTTTACAGCAACTTTCCACACACTTTCTCGTGTAAACGTACACTCAACATCATATCAAGCGCAACCATAATCATAAGTTACACTATGAAAACAGTTCTATGTTGATTTATTTTACAAATAACCACAAATGACACGATGAGCTATGAGAACAGGTCAACTATTTGTTTGTTTGTATTGTTCATGACTCATTCTACCCTCCACATGTGTAATGTGTATGTGTGTATCTATGGTCCGAAATACATTTGTTAGAATCTTCCTTGCCCGAATCCTTTTCATAGACCTTTCTGATTTTATCGGTCTTACCGAAAACCGATACTTATAAAACTTTAAGCAATGCTTTTTTTAACATATTTTGTCAACTTCTCGCTAACACATAATGACACTTGCGGAAAGAAGACAGAGATTTTAAGACGATGGTTAAAGTTAAGTAACGTTTTTCGGTAAAGCCGTATATGTTTTACCTTACACGAGTTTCTGATTCCATAAGTTTGAAAGCCATAATTTCCATATGCCCGAATAATTGTAACGGATCGTAAGGTTTTTTTTGTTATATCCAGAAACCTTTTTATTTATAAAAAGGTTCGGTTAGCAGATAAGTATAACAATTATAAAGTTAGGTTCGTAAGATTTCTGTTTTATATAATAAAACCTTAACCTCCAGAAACCTTATTTAAAAGGTTCTGTTATTAGATATATCATTATATTAGGTTTGCTAAGTTTCTGTTTATACTCGTACAGAAACTTATTTGTTACAAAGATTCTGTTACAAACGAGCTGTCAAAAGAACTTTCGGGATTTGAGTGTCTTTTGAAAAAAATTAATGCTGTTTTTGTGGAAATGATATTTGACATTTCATAATTCTAATCACAGATACTCTCAACTTGTACTAGGTACCTAAATATCGATAGCCGATTTCGAGAGTGGATTTCTCTTCCAGTCCATACATTAGCGGGATCCCGGCTTATTGCCCCAGTATTCGCGGACACGATACTGTGGGATTATATTATTCGACACCCTTTCTCAATATTAATGCGTGACTTCAGTAGAGGATGTATTATTACTTTGGGTTATTGCTTCTAGCTTTGTAAGTAATTAGACCTAGGTGTCTTCAAATCACGAGTGAATAGGTTTCTTCTAGGCAAGCGCGCTTCATCGCAGACCGTGACTGTCGCTTAACACCAGGTGAGTTGACGGTCAAGCGCAAGCCTATTTTCCAATAAAAACAATGTTATGTTTTATTTTTTGATTCAGATTAGGTTTATGTTTGTCCCCCAATTCGCCTGATGGAAAGCGACGCTGTGGGCGAAGATGAAGCAGGTAGAGCCAAAAGTTGCTCTAGACTTAAAGGTACTCGCAGTAAAAAAAAAAAAACATCTAATATTTTGTGACGAGCGCAACACATTGCCACACAAGCCTTTTTAATTGAAATTATGGTTGAATTTTTATGGTATGCTCAGGAAAAATTGTATACCTAGTAGTGATTTTTATTTAAAAATGCATCGTCTAAAAACAAAATACACAATTTCATTTCTATGTGAAATTCGTCGTACATTCCGTCACGCCGCCCTTGAGACTTCAGAATGCAGATTCTTTTATAAAACATACCCACACTATAACCACATTTTATTACTTACAAAATCAGGCGCCACTGTCGCTTTTCAAATGAAATCAGACAGATCCACGAGAAAATCAACCAGTTTATTTTTTTGCCGTATTTGTGAATAAGTTTGTAACACTATAACAGAGTTCACTCCCTTTTCACAAACGAAACAGGTCACTCAGAAATTTCCGCGGCAAAAAGTTTTTACGTGTGGGTAGTTATAATGTATTACTTGTAAATAGAGTCATATTCTTAATATATTTAAAAATACATAAAAATACATTTTGTTCCAATTTTAAATCTCTCACAAAAAAAATCCCAGTATGATGAGATAAAAATCTTTTTAATGATGAAACTGACTGATGTTCACACAACACTTTGTGTAACGATGCTGGTGGAAAGTTCTTTGAAATGGTACGATGACATAATTTTAAGATTTTTTTCCAACACAAAACTTTCAGAGTTCCCTACGTTGTTAAATAAAACCGGCAACTTTTTTTGCAGCGAAAACTTTTAAAATACACAAGGTACACGCGTTGCTGTTACAACTCCGAGGTTATTTATACTGATAGCACTATTCCCATATTCATAATAACTGACATGGTTAAATATGTATTATCAAATCGGAATAATATTCCGAATTCTTTGCCGCCTCCTCTATTTCCTGAGAAGTAAAATCTTGTCATTTTCAAGATTAGAGTGAGAAGATATCTTCTAGATCGACGAGCTCCATCCTCGGCCACACCGTTGCTCACCAGGCGAGTTAGTGGGCAATCGTAGATCTATCTAATGGAAAAGAAATACCTTTTTCTCATTTTTAATCCCCGACCGAAAAATGAGTGGTGAAAGTGAGTTGAAGTGTAAGTATATCAGTGTTAGTAAATATGTTAGTGTAAGTATATTAGTATTACTAAAGATTTCAAAAACCCATACAGCTTCCTATCTATTTATTCTACAATGATACGCAGTATACTAGAATATAATTCTGTTATTGGGACCCCCCTTTTATGATATACACACGACGCGTATCGAGCGTGTACAAAGCAAGTGTTTAGGTATCTTAAGTTATAGACAGGGCCTAAAACGAAAGCTTAAATCATATCAACAAAAATTGGCTAAATTTAAATTACAAGCTCTCAAAACTCGACGATTAAATTCAGATTTAGTTTGTTTACACAAAATTATACATTCAAAAATTGACTGCCCATCTCTTCTTGCAAATATCAGCATAAACACACCCTATAGTAAGAATGTGTCGCCAATACAATGAAATATCTAAAGAACACTATGATTCAGTTGATGTCTTCAATCAAAAAAATTACAAATTTAAACAAGACGTTAATAATATTGTGTTTGCTGCATATGATGATAAAGCTTAATTTATTTATTCAAGTGATGTTACCATTTTTTTTTTTTTTTTTACTTTTAAAACTGAAAATCTTATTATTGTAATTGTAATTATATCATGTTGTGTATACATTTAAGGAATATAGTTTAGGTCCAAATTATAAATTGTACGTTGTGAAAATTGTAAAGACTGTATTCCGTTCGTACCAATAAACTAAATAAATAAATAAGTGTTATCTTTTGATCCAGTTTTTTTTTTTGTTTGTAAGAGAATTTGTAAGAGAATTTCATCGCGAGTGTTATTATATTAAAATCGGTTCAGTCGTTTTTGTTTTGTCGGGGTTTTGTGTTTTCTAAACTTTTAGACAAATGAAGTTTTAATTTTAAAGTGCGTTTGCCTGGAAATCAAACTAACATACACGCATATAAATTCCATTCCCCATGTGTGTCTTGTACGCCGGGTAAGTTTGAACCATCAAAATTCCGCGTACGAAAGTCATAAAGGTCAACAGGCCTTTTCACAAACAAGCCTGCCCTTTCCAGTGTGATCACGCGTTTAGAGCCTTGCGTGTAGTGATGCCATGCCAACTTATCTACACAGTCAACTGGAGGAGCCACCATCGCAATTCTAAGAAAATTTACAGTTTCTTGATTTGGTTCTTTGAATTGCCCACCTCGTTAGCCAAGTTGGTAGTTTTATAAGCAAGTTTACAAAAGGCCCCATTCGGAAACTTGGAACATAAGTTCTGAGGATTTCATGCGCGGTTTCACAAATAGTAGGTACGAAAACCTGTAGGCGAGGCTGCCGTGGACTTTACTCTCCTTTAACTTTAACTGGACCTTTGCTCTTGAATTGTTAGCCAATAAATTATCTTATATTTAGTTCAAAAATTGTTTATGCATTTGAAAGATACAACGCCACAGAGACACAGAGAGAAACAAAGTCAAACCTATACACCTCACTTTTTGGATCACATCATATTCTACGAGCATGTTTTCAAGTGAGGTGTCAACTATTATAATAATTTCATATAATGTAGGTAATACGCGCCAAGAATTTGGAATATATTCATGGATACCCAATATGATATACCTTTCGACTTTGTGGTACCGGTTCACCAACCTCGAATTCCCGATATTGTGAAGGTATTTATTTGCCTCCCGTTACCAAAATTCCAAAAACGCTGTTTACCCGCACATGTGAATAGGGATAGGCATATAACGTAGGTGGAATAAATACATTATTCCACTAGAAATTCGAATAATTTCTCGTATATTTCACTAACTTACATCCGCCATTTCTTCTCGCGTTCGTAAATACCTAAGTACACATCACACGGAAGGCAATAAGTCCCTTCAAATTTCATGACCAGTAGCTTAAACTGTATATTTCGATATCGGTCCACGTTTTTGATGCGTACTGCACAGGCATGGCCATCTCTATTTCCTGAGAACTACAATCTTGGAAATTCCAAGGTTAGAGTGGATAGATGTCTTCTAGATCGACGAGCTCCATCCTCGGCCACACCGTCGCTTAACATCTGGCGAGTTGATGGTCAATCGTAGATCTATCTTGAGTACAAAAAAAAACTGTCAATCCGTCAAGTCTTTTATATGTGTATGTAATTTGTTAGTAAACATTTTAGGGTTCCGACCACCACCATCTGTATGTATCTATATTAAGCATTGCAAAAACTTTTGGTTCGTCTGTAAATCTAAACACAGTTCTGTAGTTTGAAAAATTATTATATGAGTTCTCGAACGTACTGTTATAAAAGCCAGTTAAGGGACTTGAGGGAAAGGAAGGCATTAGTGTAGGTAGACGATAGGCTGAGCCCCTGTCACTGGAAGTCAACAATTAGTTCTCTCCTCTAATACCCTCTCCCTTCCATCTAAACCTCTAACCATGGTCAAATGTGGCGTCAAACGGCTATAATATGTGGTTCTTTGACGCTCCGCCCTCCCCGTAAGGGAAATATGCGTGATTTTATGTACTAAGAATGAATAAATATCTTTAAAAAAAGAAATGCTGCCATATACAAGACGGGTTACATTTTTATTGAACCGTATTCCCTCGTGTAATATAATTGAATAAATTAATAGTAAAGTTTCATACATCATTAATTTATTATATTTTCAGATATGCTATATCTAAGTGTAGCAATAATGAAAAAACCAGACAAGTGCGAGTCAGACTCGCCCTTCGAGGGTTCCGTACAATCTAGTAGATAAAAAGGGGAAATTATATATTAAACAACGTACCTATAAATAGGGTTAACTGTATCAAAGATTTGGGGGTAAATTTTGATCGCAGTCTAACTTTTCATGATCATATAACAGAACTCGCAAAAGAGTCTTACCGGCGCCTTGGCTTCGTCCTACGGAATGCTAGAGACTTTAAAAATCCTGAAGTAATTAAAACATTATATAACTCCTTAGTTAGAAGCAAACTTGAATCGAGTGCTTGTGTCTGGAACCCCTATCATGTCACCTACGCGCGAATGCTTGAAAAAGTCCAAAAGGCCTTTTTAAGGTCGCTGTATAAGAAAATTTATGGTTACTATCCGTTTCTGTATCCAACTAAATTCCTGCTCGGTCAGCTTGGTTACAACTCTTTGGAAGTTAGAAGGATGTTAGACCAGCTAACTATCTGCTGTAAGGCGCTTAGGGGGTCCGTCGATTCTATACGTCTGCACGACTTGCTATGCGTACTGTTCGTACCGGACGAGCCCGGGGTTCCAGCAAACAGACGTGGTCGCCCGCATGACCTGTTCCACGTAGATCGCGGTCGCACAGTAGCACGTTCTATGTCGCCCCTGAATCGTGCCCGTCGCCACTTAATCGCACTCCTTGCTGCCAACCCTGATTGTGACATCTTTTGTGATAACTGGAAGACTATTTTAAGTACCTCCTTGACTTATTGTGAAAATCTATTGGATCAATGGGACAGGTGTAAAAAGCCTGATGATTCATTGGACTTTGACGATAACCTTTGAGTTTATTGACTTGGTACTCTGAGTACTTACCCGAACGGTATATTTTACTTTGTATGACATAATTATTTTTTTGTATTGACATGCTAGGCGTATTGCCCATTTGACATTTTTGTATTGACATTTTAAATGATATTGTATTTATATAGTGAATATTTTGTAATCCTCAGACATTTGCTTAAGACATTGTTTAAGAATAATTTTTGAATATTGTGAGATAATTGTAATTGGTCTTTTTCCGTTTTTATCTCAATAAACGAATTTATCATTAATTTATTTATCATTATCATTTATATTTTCCTTCATAAACTGAAAAATTTACATCGTAGAAATATTTAAAAACCTGTTTTAGCTTAATTGTGCTGATGAAGACACATGATACGGTTAAAGCAATTTAAAATTTGGACCCTTCTTCCTTGCTTAAAGGCCCTATTTTTGTGATTAAATTAAAAATGAATAGTTTTTGGATTTTTTTCCTTTGTGTCTATACGACAATGCTTCTTGCTAAATTTCACACTTAGAGGTCAACGGGAAGTAACTTATAGGCTTAGATTCTTTTGTGAGTGTCGAAATATGCGTTTTTTGCGACTTATACAGCTGTGACTTTTTTACGATCGAGAAGTGTGATGTTTTCACAGTTGCAATGAACTACAGATTTGCATATACAGTTTAAATTTCAACAGACGGACAGACGGACAATAAAGTATCCTATAAGGGTTCCGTTTTTTCCTTTTGAGGTACGGAACCCTAAAAATATGCCCAAAAACGTAAAATTATTGGTCCATGAATCAATAATTAAACTTGTGTATGAAAATGTAGATAAAATTTTGTGTAAACTGGTCACTGACCATTACCGTGTTTCAGTTATTTCAAATGCATTTTCACGTGCACCAATAAAACATGCGAAACGAATAAATACTCGCATGTTTTATTCATTACGCATACGCATGTATCGAGTGGACTTGCAAAAAAACATTCGAACAATGAATTATTCATTCGAATTGTGATAAAGCCGTTTGAAAGATTGTTGTATTACGAAAGGGCACAACTCGAAATGGGCATTAGTTACCACAGGGGTGGTCGAGTGTTGCCCGCATTATGCTCCTGTTTGCCCGCAAATTGCAAATCCTGGCAGCCCTTTGTTGTCGGGATTTGTTCGGCTGTGTTCAGGAGATAATTATGAAGATTGTTTGTGTAAATATTATGAAAAGGGCGGAAATGAAGCATGGCAACATTTTTTTTCCTTGTAATATTCGTGATTTTTTATAAACCTACAAGTTAATGGGTTAATTTAAGTTTTACATCATTGATATGATGTTAGGTGTGCGCTTACGCGAGAAAGTATGCGCAAAAATAATTGTAAAATGCAGTTGAATGAGATATTAATAATTCCTGCAAAGTTACTAATTTTCCTTTCGAATTTTTTATTTTTTTATTTTTACGCGTGTAGTATTATTATTACAAATATATAGACATCGGGAAATGAAAAGGAATCTAACGATACCTCACACACATCAAGACCGATCTAACCGTTTAGGCTGTAAGAGGTAATATAGAAATATATATACGTATATATATATATATACCCACATAGATACATAGACATTACACACTTACACACATCCATTCATACAAACATACATACAAAAGGAATCCTAACGCAATCAGGAAAAAGATATCGTCAAGATGTGACAGCGAAACTTTACCTTTCATATAGATAACGATTGCCTTAGGGCAGTATCAGTTTCCAATACAATAAATCGTTAGGAATCTCAATAATATTTGTCTTAGACTCAAAACAAATTGTTCAAAATATCGGTTGAAGAATTCGCACAGCTTCCTCTGTATTCGAGCGGCGAGCCCGCAAGGGCGCAGAGAGGCGCAGGAAATGGACCATTTGAGAAAATAGCGGAAATCTGCGTGAGATTGCATAATGCCGCAAATTTCAGCTCAGCTTTGAGCAAAATGGCCATCTTCGCATTTCAATGTGGCTGAAATAAATCGCACCAATTCTCATCTCTCATGTAACATTGAAAATTAGAGTATAAATTTTTAAGGTTCCGTAGTATTACCGGAATCCTTATAAATTCACCATGTTTGTCCGTACATCATAGCGCATTTTACTCAGAAACTAGTAGAGTCTGTCCGCAGCTTACCTCAAAAACTATTAGTACTAGAAAGTTGTAATTTAGCATAAGTACAAATATTTATCATTCTTAAAATAATATAATATAATATAGTATAATAAAATCGATCAACTTAAAAATAGTAAGTACATAAAGAAGTAAGAAATAAAAATTTGGTAAAAATGTTGTTTAAACTAACACGAACTCGTACTTTCACAGTATTGGCCTGTTTTAAGTTTAACCCTGCTTTGCGCGCGACACGTACTTCGCCATTTATTTTAAATATAAAATTATTGATAAACATTCGTTTTTACCTATATATAATAGATACAACTCTCATTATATTTTAAATTTGAATAAGCTGTGGTCAAACACCGAGCCTGTTAAACTAAAATCTCTAATTCTTTACGTCTCATTGATTCAAACATTATGAAACCCCTAAAGTAAAAAAACCCCACAAAAAGGGAATATTGTCTAACAAAATATGCATTGAATACACTCATGGCTCGAGTGAAGCACTTTGCCTAAACAGCGCAAAGCTCTTTCCATTGTTTTTGCTATTCATCTTTTGTCGGCGCATAATGAAAATATTATGCCTTTATGAATAGGTACCATAATTTGTTTTGTAGACGTAATATCGGGGCACACTTTCATGCTTTTAGGTTTGAGTTATGGGGTACTTTGTTTCTTTGTGCCTTTGTAGTGACGTTTTAACGAAAATATTATTAATTTTATAAGATCATATAGGAGTTAAGGCGATCTAAGTCTTGGGTTCGAATTCCTCGGCACAAATGTATATTAAAACACAAAAAATACTATTAAAAACATAACCCTCCTTCTTTCGCAGCCGGGTAAAAAGTATTTTAATTGAAATCGTTTATTAATTTGATAAGTCTCATTCCTCAGTGGTAGTACATCTGCCTTCTGAAGCTGAAAGTCGTGGGATCAATCCCCATCCAGGGCAAACTTAGCAAGGCTACTTGTTCTGTGTGTGGGTAATGGGTATCTATATGTGTCATATGTATGTATTTACAACAAAAAAGTATATATGTATTCTATGCCATCTAGTTTCCACAGTACAAGCTTTGCTTAGTTTGGGCTAAATGGTGTTGTGTGAAAATGTCCTTCAACATTCATATAAGTGTTATTAACTAAATATAACATTAGTGCCTAAAATCCACACACAACGATTTCGGTCGACATGTTTGATGCAAAATGCATACGAGTGGAACTCTACAAATACAAAAGGTGGTAACCTTTTGTATTTCCTGAGAGCTACCAATAATCTAAGAATTTTCAAAACTATAGTAATCTTCCAGATCGGTCGATCGTGCTCCATCCTCGGTAACACCGTCACTAACCGTTAGACGAGATGATCCAACGTAGATCTATATATTAAATTATTATATTTAAAACTGAAACAACCGACCCTTTCAAGTAATAAAGTAATTGTCTAAATCGGTGTTATGTGGCTACAATCAAAAATACTACTGAATTGAGAATCTCTTTTTTGAAGTCGTTTAAAAAAATTCAATAATTTTACAGTTCAGCCAATCCACTTACGTACAAGTATATAGATATTATAGATATAGTTATTATATAGATAGATAGATAGATAAACTCTTTATTGTACACTATTAAATAAAAAAACAATACAGAGAAACATACAAAACTAGTGTGACAACCGGCGGCCTTATCGCTAAAAGCGATCTCTTCCAGGCAAGCGTGGTATGGAGATCAATTCATAGAAAAAGTAAAGCGGGTGTGCAATAGCAGAGACACTGGATATAGCTATAATATAATCATAACAAACAATCTAATAAAATTAAACACTAAATACTTAAATAAAAATAATAACATACACTAATAAATATAATACAATAAATACTAATATTTCAAACATATATAGAAAATCCGAAAAGTCCCTACATAAATAAGAGATCAGAAATAGTACCGAAGCAACGTATTTTAGGGTAAGACCTTAGAGAGGTAAAATAAATTTACTTGATTTTTGAAAACAGTTAGCGACTGAGCACGTCTGACAGACACAGGTAATATATATTGTGATACACGGCAACACTTGACAAATGCGACATATTAGAAATCTCTCCACCGGCGCATACTTCCTGACGCCGACTACCAGTTCCACCAACATAATAATGCAAATTAATTTCACTTAATTATTATCATATCCGCCAAAATTTGGCGGATATGATAATAATGTCTTCCGGAACAAAATGTATTTATGAGGCTTTGGCGGAAATCTCGCCATTCTGGTAGATTATCTTTGGAGTACTTACTTACTACTTGAAAATGTATGCAGCATTTATAATTATAAGGCTTACAGCTATACAATACTTACGGAGTAATAAAAAGCTTTATTTTATTTACTCAATACGCGTTTATTTACCGAATAAATTTTTAGCTTTGAGATAAAGATATTTGATTAATTATTTGTTATCAGTAATTATTGTTTAAAAAACTGAAACAACCGACTTCAAAATACGCAACCTCGTTTACTTGGATGTTTTTTTTCCTATTTTGTTTTAAAAATAAAGCTACTAAACCGATTTTGTTGAAATTTCTATGGAACTAATTTGAAAGTACATATATCCTTTCAAATAAAAAGGTTGTTTTTAAATCGGTTTATAAATGATGGAGTTATGAGGTAACAAACATTAAAATTATGGACCCTAACTATGGGCCTTATAAGGAAGCTCAAGGTCACGCAACGAGCTATGGAAAGGGCTATGCTCGGGGTCTCTACGAGATCGAATCAGAAATGAAGAGATACGTAGACGTACAAAAGTCACCGACATAGCACAGCGGATTAGCAAGTTGAAGTGGCAGTGGGCAGGGCACATAGCACGTAGAACTGATGGCCGATGGGGCCGAAAGGTTCTCGAGTGGAGACCACGTACCGGCAAGCGCAGCGTAGGAAGACCAGTCACGAGACGGACAGATGACCTCATACAAGTGGCAGGAAAACGCTGGATGTAAACCGCTTCCAATCGGTCTTTTTGGAAATCCATGGGGGAGGCCTATGTCCAGCAGTGGACTTGACTTCTTATGGCTGAGATGATGATAATGATGGAACATTAAAAATATATATCATAAATAAAATATCAAAATCTCATCAGCCATCAGTTTTACCTGCTTTGTGCCCTGCTCTCAGCCAGTACAACTTGCTGATCCGCTGCGCTATGTCGGTTATATCCGTATGTTTACCGATCTTTTCATTACTGATTAGATATCGCAGAGAGACACCGCGTATAGCTCTTATCATAACTCGTCAAAATCTATATGTTATCAACTTCCAGTTTTCGTAAAAGCTATCATCGAATTATCTCATCACTGTTTCAGTTAAAAAAAACACACACACACACACACACAGACAAACTGTTTATTCTGATCACAAAAAATAAAAATTGCAGAAACACTACGCACAATAGGGATTTTTACCGTACATATTTTCAGACCTAGTCTATACTAGGTTTGAAAATATGTACGGTGGAGTATAGCTGGGACTATTCCGAGCTATACTCCACTCGAAACTTTATAACCTTTATTTACATATACATAGAGTTGAAAATACGACGTTTGTTTGTCTTCATCCTCAGACAATAGCCCCGTAGAAAAATTCGGCTCAATATTAAAAATGCGCAGAGAAAAGCATTTGAAAAGCAGGTGCGGTGATGAGGGACGAAATGTGAATTTTACATTTTCTACGTGACTTTTTATGGATTTTCATGAGATTCTACTATTTGTTTTGGATGAAAAGTGAAGCTATGTTGCGGTCTAACATTACTGATCTTATTAGGTACATATTTTATCATTCGCATTGGTTTTTTGGAATATAAACATGAATATTATTACTGGTTATTTATAACTACTTATAATAGGACAAAGAAACATTAGTACTTCTACTCGGTTTTTTTAATAAACACCACTATGAAAGCTTTAAAGATGCATATACGTCAAACCACTGAACAGTGAAACAGAGATGAAACCCAAATAAAGATAATGAAAACAAAGCGATAGAGCAAGACCCATTACTTAAACAGTCATTTCATAATATCTCTTATCCCGCGTACGTAGCACAGTAAATCCCTCAGTAGTGTGCAGTACTTAAGCCTTGGCAGAACCTCCATTTAGATGGTGATGCACCTGCGCCAAATGATAATGAACTGGCATTACAATATTTTAATATTCTTGCCGGTTGCGAAACTTTCAGCTTTATATTTATTTTTTACCGTCGGGGCGAAACGGACGAAATGTTTGAGTATTCTAGGTATTTCAACAGAAATGGAGGTGTGTTAGTTTGTTTGTGCTTTACCTTGCTGGAAAGTCTTTTTTAGGGTTCCGTACCCAAAGGGTAAAAACGGGACCCTATTACTAAGACTTCGCTGTCTGTCTGTCTGTCTGTCTGTCTGTCTGTCTGTCTGTCTGTCTGTCATTTACTTGTATATTACCTTTCAAAATAAATAATTAAATAACAATAAAGTAAATATTAAAGGGGGCTCCCATACAACAAAAGTAATTGTCCAAAGGTGTACCAAGTCAGGAAATTGATTTAAAATAAAACCAGATCTCCGGAACGTATAGACAATTTAATACAGCAAGATCCAAAACGCTTCATACATTCAATGCACATGTCACCATCGCGAGTTAAAAACCGTTCAGCGCCATCTAGTGGAACTTTGGTAACATCTAAACAATATCTAATATGTATGTACGAATATATTTAAACATTTTATTTATGTACTATTTTCATTTCTTATATTATTACTTATTACTTAGACATACCGCCCCCGAAGGACCAGTAGTCCTTCTTTTTACATACAAATTCAATCATCATTAATGGGTAAGGGACAAAGTTTTGTAGTAGGCCGTCGAATCACGGAATTTTTGCATTTTAACGAAACTACTCTAACGATTTTATCCTGACCCGGGTGAACTGCGACTACTCGTCCATAGAGCCACTTAGTGGGTGGTAAGTTATCCTCCTTAGCCAGAACAATGTCACCGACTTTTAGTTCGGGAGTAGTATTCTTCCATTTGTATCGCTGAAAAAACTGTGTCAAGTATTCGCGAGACCATCTCTGCCAAAAATGCTGCACCATTCTCTGAGTAAGTTGCCAACGTCGTAAACCGGTCGCTTGAATTCCTTCGTAATTCTGATCAGGAGCCATTACAGGAGCTTCGCCTATTAAGAAATGGCCTGGCGTTAAAGCGTTAGGGTCGTCAGGGTCAGAACTAACCTGACAAATTGGTCGTGAATTCAGGCAGGCCTCAATTTGCGCCAGGACAGTCGCAACTTCCTCGTATGTCAAGGTGGAATCCCCGATCACTCGTCGGAGATGATGCTTGGTGCTCTTTATTCCAGCTTCCCAAAGTCCGCCAAAATTCGGAGCGTGAGGGGGAATAAAGTGCCATTCCGTACCATTGTTTGCCAACGAAGAAGCGACATCATCACTAAAAGAAGACCGCTCGTTAAAAAGCAAGGTACGTAACTCTTTGGAAGCACCAACAAAATTAGTGCCGTTATCGCTCCAAAGGTGAGAACAGCGACCTCGTCTTGCGACAAACCTCTTAAAGGCCGACAAAAACCCTTCCGAACTAAGATCCGACACAGCATCAATATGAACTGCTCGTGTCGCCATACATATGAAAAGGCAAATATAACCTTTATAGGAACGATGGCCTCTTCCTTTAGATACTCTGATATTGATCGGTCCTGCGTAGTCAACGCCTGAGTGCAAAAACGGTTTGTTCGGAGTCACTCTACAAGAAGGTAGCTGGCCCATCAATTGAGTTCTTGTTTTTGCTGCGTTTCTGACGCAACTGATACAGTTGTGAATATGTGATCTGACAGCATTTTTCAGTTTAGTTATCCAATACTTGGAGTGAATATAATTGCATGTTAATTGTTGTCCTCCATGCAAAGTTTTTTCATGTGCATCCGCTATGATAAGTTTAGCTAACGGCGAATCTCCACAAATTATCATGGGATGCTTATTACTATCAGGTAAGTCCGATCTTTCCATTCTACCACCGACTCTCAATATTCCATTTGTATCCAGAAATGGATTTAGCGTTGACAATTTACTTTTGTTACTAATCTTTTTATGTTTCAGGAGGGAGCTGATTTCTTCGTGGAACGAACGACTCTGGTGCTGTCGAACACAACAGATGACAGCATCCTGGATCTCCGTAGCAGTCAGGTAAGTAACGTGTTTATTTTTGTTTCCAGGACTCTTCAATTGCAAGAATCTTCTGCAGTATGCCACGACTCGCACCAGTTTCCTGAGAGAAGAAAATTTAGACCACAGATCCACTTCCGAACCGGTATCTTCTATCGATGTAGCATGAGCCTTTATCACTTTTGCTTCCAGATCCGTTTTAGTATATATGGCTTGAGGCTTCCCATATGGAAGAACGTCATCACGCAGCCATTTTGGACCGTACTTCCACAATTCATTTTCGATAAGCTCAGAGGGTGGAATCCCACGCGACGCACAGTCAGCGGGATTCAGTTTGGACTGTACATATGACCATTGTGTTGAATCTAAACGCGTCAGTATTTCGGATGTACGGTTGGCCACAAATGTTTTCCATTTGCTCGGATGAGCACTTAGCCAAGCCAGGACGATAGAAGAGTCAGTCCATGCGTGCAAATCTGATTTGCTTACATTTAGTACTTCGCCAACTTCCAGCAGTAACTTCGAAACTAGCACAGCTCCGCACAGTTCCAGCCGGGGTATTGAGACTTGCTTTATGGGTGCAACTTTAGTTTTCGCCGTAACCAGGTGCGTATTAACTTTACCACTAGGCGCAATGCAGCGAACGTAAACAACTGCTGCGTAAGCGGTGCTACTCGCATCACTAAACCCATGAAGCTCTACTTGTATATCATTTGTCGTTGTCTGTATCCATCGTGGGATATGAAACTTTACTAACTTAGACAACTCTTCGCGGTAAAGGTTCCATTCTTGTAAAAGATCACCTTGCAGGTTATCATCCCAATCTAGTCCGGTTGTCCAAAGTTTTTGGATAAAAATCTTAGCAGTTATGATGCAAGGAGAAACCCAGCCCAATGGATCATATAAGCGACAGATTTCACTAATAATCTTACGCTTTGTTTGCGGCACAGAAGAATCGGATGACAATTTGACACTGTAGTCAAACTTGTCAGTCCGGCGATTCCACGAAAGACCTAAAACTTTAGTAAGGTCTTCTCCAAATTCTCTGTCCGTCCCCGTGTTCTCCTGGAGCTCTTCTAACATTCCTCTTCGATTGCTAGCCCACTTCTGTAGCCTGAAACCTCCCTTTTCGACTAGTTCATTCATTTGACTATACATTGCGACTGCTTCAATCTCTGATTGGCATCCGGTTAGTAGATCGTCCATGTAAAAGTCCGTTTTGACTCTACTAGCCGCTAACGGGTAGTTTTCTCCTTCATCGATCGCAACTTGTTGAAGAGCTTTGACCGCTAAGTAAGGGGCACAGGAAGTACCAAAGGTGACCGTCAGAAGTCTATAATCACGAATCTCATCTGTAGTGTCTTCTCTCCATACTATCCTTTGGTAGTCTGCGTCTTCTTTAGCGATTCTGATTTGCCGATACATTTTTACGATATCAGCCGTTAAGCACACTGGGTGTAGTCTCCAACGCATGATCGTGTGTCGCAAATCTGGTTGTATAGTAGGGCCTACCATCAACGTTTCATTCAGAGTTAAGTTGCTTGTGGCACTTCTACTTGATGCGTTGAATACCACTCTGGTTTTCGTAGTTGTTTTATCAGTGCGAACTACTGCATGATGTGGCAACCAAACTCTTCCGATGTCTGGCTTACACTCTGAAGCTGGAACTTCCTCCATGTGATCGAGATCAATGTATTCTTTTAGAACCTGAGCATAGTCATCTTTCAGCTTCTCGTTTTTATCTAGTCTTTTTTCTAGACTCATCAGTCTCGTCACCGCTATCGTACGAGTATCTCCATAGTTGGGTGCTACGTTGGGGCGAAAAGGTAATTTTACCACATATCGACCAGACTCATCTCTGCGCGTCGTTTCCTTAAAATACTCTTCACAAGCATGTTCTTCTGGAGTCAAAACCTTAGCTTTGATTGAGCTTGGTTCGGATTCAAGTTCCCAAAACTTTTTTAAGAACTCATTCTCTTCTACCTTCACGTGTAGATTTAGAATTACATTACGACAACTTGGTTCTTGTTCATCATAACCGCCTACCTGACCTGACAACACCCATCCGAGGTATGTATCCTGCGCTATCATAGAACCATTTGGGTTTCGAATCAAACCCTTTTTCAGGATATGACAATACACATCGGAACCTAACAAGATGTCTATCTTATTAGGTGAATTGTATTGTGGATCAGCTAGATTGATGCAACTCAATTCTGCCCAGTTAGGTAATACAAACTTCTTTTCTGGCAGAACTGAAGTTACTGTATTAAGCACATAAGCTTTTATCTGCAATTTGAAAGTGGGATCATGAAGTGACCGTATACTGACCATAACCATCGCCTTCGTGGTTAGATCACTATGACCCCCACATAAACCAGATATTTTACCTTTAGCTGTAATCTTCTTTAGCCGTAGCAACTGTACAGCTGCTTCCGATATAAACGAAGCTTGAGACCCTTGGTCAAGCAACGCTCTAAATATCAGAGGATATCCATTTTTTGACTCAGCCTTAATTAAGGCTGTGGCTAGTAAGGTCTGGACCTCTCCTGTCACAAAATGGTTTACTATATTAGTGGTCTCATTCGTCTCTGAAGACGATTCCGGGAGATTATACTCATTTCCTGACACTTCAGTAGCTACTGCAACTGTAAGTGGGTTAGATTTACCGTGGAGAAGCGTATGATGTTTTCGATGGCAAATACGACATGTGGTGGTCAAGCGACAAGCCTTACCGGTATGACCGCTGCCCAAGCAATTAAAACAAAGTTTGAGCGACTTTACTATCTCTTGGCGGTTATTTACATCTTCTTTGGCAAACTTATCACAGTAATATAATCTATGTGCTTCATTGCAGTGAGGACAAGATATATTTGAGTTCGTTTTCGCATGCAAGACTTTGGGAGCGTTGTTCTGATTAGGCTTCGATTTATTTTTAGCTGGCTCTATAAACTCTAACGCGCGAAAGCGGGACTCAAGAAATTCCTTAAACAGTTCGAGTGGTGGTAATTCTTCACATGAGATATTGACCTGTAACTCCCATTGTTTCCGCGTTTCGACGTCTAACTTTGAGCTAACAATGTATATAATAATAGTGTCCCATGACGAGACATCTATACCTAAGTTTGACAATTCGTGCATACAATCAGATGTAGTATCGAGAAGTTCTTTTAACGCTTGAGACGATTCACAATTCATAACTCTTTGACCAAAAAGACGCTTTAGAATACAATTCGACATGTAACGTTTATTATCGTATCTCTTTTTTAACATATCCCAACATTTTTGGTAATTAGCTTGCGTAATAGGAATATGTTTGATCACTTGTTCTGCTTCGCCTTTCACTTGGGTTTTAAGATAGTGTAATCTTTGTACGTCATCAAGTGAGCGATTATCATGTACTAATGAGAGAAATAAATCTTTAAATGATGACCATTCCGAATATTTTCCGCTAAAATTAGGGATCGAAATTTGCGGTAATTTAACTATAGACTCATTCCTCGTGTCGGGCGAACCAGAATTAGTGCTTTTACCAGGTCTCATTAACTTAAGACAAGCATTTAATTCTCCTTTGTACACTAAATAAGTTTCATAACCACAATTAAAAACGTCATTTTTTATGTAGCTGCTTTCATCCAAGACTTCTTCATCGTATTTCGATACTATAGATTCATGCTTCTTTGAAAACTTGTCAATTAACTCTTCTAAGCCTTCTAATCTTGCAATAACGTATGGTTCCGAAACTCTGTCTTTAGGTGATTTTTTAAAGTTGGCTCTTCCTCTTTCAATCTGATTTTTCAAATCTTCCATTACTCTGATATCACCTTCCATCTTTAGTTTCGATTACCACAGTCAGCAACTTAGCTAATTTTATCTTCAGCCTTGCGAGATTGATTTTTCAAAGTCTAAAGTGATGCCGATTTTTCTGAGTTCCAACCAAAATGCTCGAAATTTTTCTAAGTGTTTGGGAACACAAATAACTCGCTCAACAATCGGGCATAGGTTCCCCGTCTCGTAAAAATTCGCGAAATTATTCTAAGTCCTGAGCTACACTTTGAAATTTTACAAGTCCATGCACTACTTGAAATTTGCTAAGTCCAAATCACTGAATATTATAACGTTAAAAGTACTCACAGTTTATCCGGCACTTTACCAATTCACTTCCTAAGAACTCCAATATTAATTTAGCGCCTGTTTCCAATTTGCTCCACCAAACATTTGTAGCTGTCGTATAGCTTCTTCGGTAACACGGTGTTCTCTCCAGCTAACACAGTGTTTTTCCCAGTTAACACAGTGTCACAAGCTCGAAATCAGCGCCACCTTGCAAACTCCTCCACAATCCAACTAATTTTTAAACATCAACTCTGGCAGTGTTGTATGTGCGTATCGCACCAAAAAACGTTCCGACTCGTAGGGACCTTGTCCAAAGGTGTACCAAGTCAGGAAATTGATTTAAAATAAAACCAGATCTCCGGAACGTATAGACAATTTAATACAGCAAGATCCAAAACGCTTCATACATTCAATGCACATGTCACCATCGCGAGTTAAAAACCGTTCAGCGCCATCTAGTGGAACTTTGGTAACATCTAAACAATATCTAATATGTATGTACGAATATATTTAAACATTTTATTTATGTACTATTTTCATTTCTTATATTATTACTTATTACTTAGACAGTAATTTTTAAGCAATTTTTACTCGATCTTAATTAACAGGTAGAAACTTGAAAATTTGTAAGTAAATATTTAGAAATATATTAACTATAACAATAAATACCTAATCTATGAAAATAATCCGTGCATCTAAACGCGGTGCGAGCGCCGCGCCGCGGTGTGGTGGTGGCGCGAGCGCGAGGCGGTTGATAAGCAACGGCCGCGCGGGTAGCGGGGGAGGTAACATCACGGAGCGAGCCATAACCGCGCGTATTCGCGCGAGGGTCGTCATGCTGCCTGGATGTGTATCGAAAACCTACCTATAAGTTTGCGATTTACTACTTGGAATTTCGTTGATTTCTCGTTATTTTATACGATTTTCTGTTATAGATGATAGTACGGAACCCTTCGTGCGCGAGTCCAACTCGCACTTGGCCGTTTTTTTTTTTTCAAAAGCGTTGAAAGTGTTTGGAAGGCTTGTCAGTGACTGTTTTGCTAGACGATATGTGAAAACGTTAATCGGTCGGAGAAACATGTTGACTTTCGTGTTATAACCCCAGACCCAAATCTAATAAAAAAATAATCATACTATAATATATACAAATCAATTCATAGTTGATGAAGTAATCTCGTAGAAACATACAATAAAACATACAGTCAAATTAAGAACCTCCTCTTTTTAGAAGTTGGTTAAAAAGTAGCACAAAACTAACTGTAAGTAAGCACGTGTAACTTGCAATCCTCGCGATATCAGGTCCTGGGTTCGAGTCCCGCGGCACGCATTATATCAAATACAAGGTCTATCACACATACTACTACTATATTTATACATTTTAAGTTTACAAGCAGTTGGAAATTGACCATGACCTATAACAATGTATGAGCGAATGTTTTTTCAACTGCAAAATTAAGTTTGTCTTTCCATGTTTATAGTAAAACTTGAATAAGTAAGTAGTAGGTATTTATATTTACTATATACTACGCTGCAACGCTGTGATGCTGCAACGCTGCGACGCTGCGGATATGTTATGGTGGATATGATGGTGATTATGATTTACTATATTTTCTCTATTAAAGGTACGGAAGCAACAGTACAGATTAGACTCGTACAGAACGAATCAAACCGCTTGCTGGATTGGGTTTATTAATTATCAATAATTTATCTGTTTTTGACGTGACAACGTCTAATAAATCGATGAACGCCGGCTGCACCATCATCATTTTATCAATGTTTTGTTATGACGTTGTCACGTTAAACTATCGTCCGTAAACCGACTTTACAGACAACCAATTTTTTTTGTTTCCAAATGACATTTATAACCCACTAGCTAATGATTTCGTGCTCGGTATGCGTTGGTAGACCTGCTCACCAAGCCGTTATTATGTCTATATTAATATTTCAGCATTAATGTAACTCAAAAGATTCAGAAATACAGAGTTATATTTCGACACGTGCCAATTCTGCGGTGAGTGGTTAAGCTACTGTTCACCGTACTTTAGTGAATTAATTACATTATAATATGTCTAGAGCTGGGGGAAACTTTCCCCGCACTAAGGCGTTATAGCGGGAATAGTATGAAACAAGCTGAATTAAATCACGAACTAGTCAGAAGTAAGACAAAACCTCCATTCTCATTATTCTCTCTAAATTAATTTAATGGTGGAGTTACACTATGCGCTTAGATAATTATAATAATGTGATAATATATATTATTTATTTTTAAAAGAAACAATTATGTATATTAAAAGAAAAACAAAATACTCGACTGCAGAAAAACAGTTTTTGCAGTCTTTTACGCTTGGTACGCTGTTGAGTGTACGTTTGTTTGTGATAAAGTATGCGTAAAATACTTAGCTGTAAAAGATTATAAATGCGCATTATTTAGAATAGTTCTAGTAAAATCACTTGTTAATTACGTAAAAGTTTACAAAAAACGTATTTTTTTGTATTTTGGCGAGAGATCTTTTTTTATTCCCTATTATTACATTATTACAAAAAATATAGCATACGACATTCAGAGAGTGAAGACAAATGTAACGACACCTTGCACGTCAAAATCAAGCCGTTTAAGCTGTAGGCGTATCACATATAAATATATGTATCACTTAAAAAAACATTCATACGTACCCACATGCATATATATACACACACACACAAATATATATATATACACACATAATATACACACCCTTACATGCAAACATACATATTTACACTCGAAAAACATAACCCTTCTTCTTACGCAGTCAGGTAAAAAAAACTACCCGGCTGCGAAATGTAGCCTACACTACATTCAGAAGTTATCGACGAATCTAACACTTTATACCTTACAACTCGGTTCTCTAGACTAGGAAATAGCATACCTATAGAAATATAGAAACATTCTTACAATTTACTAACTTTCATGTTTAGGTATAAAGCAGAAAAACATTATTTTCCTTGAAAATTCGTGTAGGTAAAGGTGTATTATATAGATATAAATTACATCATTCTGGCTATTAATAAAAAAACTAAGCGAAAAAAAAAGATTTAAGCTCAAAACAGTTAATAGTAATGATGGATGTAATCCAAGGTATAATGTAATCACTCCTAGCCTAGGAAATAGTTCTTAGAGGAACACATTGCAGGCGGATAGTGTCCAAGATAATATTATACCGTTCTATCCAAACGTGATTCAATGACGTTTTTAGGGTTCCGTAGCCAAATGGCAAAAAACGGAACCCTTATGGATTCGTCATGTCTGTCTGTCTGTCCGTCCGTATATCACAGCCACTTTTTCCGAAACTATAAGAACTATACTGTTGAAACTTGGTAAGTAGATGTATTCTGTGAACCGCATTAAGATTTTCACACAAAAATAAAAAAAAAACAATAAATTTTGGGGGTTCCCCATACTTAGACCTGAAACAATTTTTTTTTTTTTCATCAAACCCGTATCTACGTGTGGGGTATCTACGAGTATGGATAGGTCTTCAAAAATGATATTGAGGTTTCTAATATATATTTTTTCTAAACTGAATAGTTTGCGCGAGAGACACTTCCAAAGTGGTAAAATATGTGTGCCCCCCCCCCCCCCCCCCCTCTAACTTTAAAACTAAGATAATGAAAAACTAAAAAAAATATATGATATCTGATGTAGGTACATTACCATCCAAACTTCCACCGAAAATTGGTTTGAACGAGATCTAGTAAGTAGTTTTTTTTAATACGTCATAAATCGTAAACCGCAATTTACCTTTCATTCAATCAACTCAAATATAAAAAAATAATTTAAAAAAAACATTTAATTTCATAAACCTTGTGCATAAGCCGTGAACCATTATTTTCTAATAATAAATCTGTAATAAGTGCCTAAGTAAATAATAATTATAACTCGCGCGGGGCGTGGCTTGATCGGTAGCGGGTGCGGAGCGCGCGGGGGGCAGGTTCCCGACTGCGCTTACCCGAGCGGGCAGAAACGTTTATGTTTTTTGCAACAACAATATGCCAACATTACTTTTTGGAGACTTCAACAAAGATTGTTTAAAAGACAATTGTATACTATCATTCATGCAGAACGCTGGATACAGGACGTTATTACCACCTTGTCCAACTACGCGAGGAGGCACACAAATTGATAATATTTTTGGAAATATTTCTTGTCAAACTGGAATATATATTAGCTTGTTTAGCTATAACTATATGGGCCTATATGGGCTCGCATATAGTTACATCTAAATCCCATCATTTAGGTACCTAATTATAATGTTTACTTATCAATAACTTAATTAAAAAATAATACACACTATTATTAAAACATCGATCACAGTTACAACGAACTATAAGAACTTTTATATTATGTTACTTGCTGCTACGGAACCCTTCATGGGCGAGTCCGACTCGCCGACTCTGACTCCGACTTGGCCGCTTTTTTAATTTGTGACGAAACTCCACACTCCGAGACCAGACCAGAGTACCAGACGAAAATATTAACTGGCAGCTCCAGAGACTAATATAATTCCATCAACTCCGCTATTTTACTCCAAGCATCAAATATTTGTGTCTGACGTTTGTGAGCGGACACTATATTCGAGTGTCTGGCTGTTCTAACCAGTTATATACATACATACAACACCTTATAGCCCAAACTAAGCAAAGTTTGTACTATACAAACTAGATAGCTGATAGATAGAATACATATTTTTTTGTAATACTTATGATACATAGAAACACCCAGATACAGAACAAACATCTTCATCTTCATCAAACAAATGTTTGTCCTGGGTGGTGATCGAACCCACGACCCACAACTTAGCAGGCAGACGTATTACCAACCGAGCTAAGAGGCCAGTCAAATTATTATTCGGCAAAAATATAAGTAATCTCACAGCTCAGTGGTTACTACGTCTGTCTTCTAATCTGTAGGGTGTAGGTTTGACCTAGTATACAGTAATACTACTGTATACTAGGTAAACATTTACATTTTATTTATTTTGTAAACATTTTTGTGATGAGAATGTATTAGTTTTGTGTTTGGTTATTTTTAGGTATTATAATATAATTTGTTCATATTTCCTTAACTATTTTACTATACTTCCTAAACTTGTGAGATTTTAAATGTCAAAAGTGTTAAAAATGTACCTACACTTTTGTACACACAGTTTCCCAATACATTATATTCTGATAGTGTTTCAGATACAGACAGACACATAAACGGGTATGACTAATCTATAAGGGTTGTAGTAACCCTAAAAAAATTACGAAGTGAACAAAATCGCAAGTCGACGAAGAAGGAAAGTGGACAAAGTAGGAATATGACGAAAAAGGAAAGTGAACGGAAATAAATAAACTACCAACTTTGCGGCGGAATTCCAAGCTTTGCTGCTTGGTTAGTCATGTTGACTCAGAGGACGCTTTTGTCTCGCACGAAATAAAACCAGGCTATTCCTCCCGGACTCGTAGCACAAAACAACAACTGCATTACCTACTTACAGGAAAACACTGAGAACATTAATTAAAAACGTCTTTGACTTGTTGTTTTAAACGAGCACAAATACAAACTTTGTAAGTGGAAAATAATCTCTGGTTGGTTCCAGATATTATTATGAAAGACAGTGACAGTGCTTGAAAAGATATGATTGAGATGGATGATTTTGTTTCATTATTTTACGCATTATTAATTTATAGTTATATTATCTACATTAAACAACAGTCATTCGTCAGATAGCCTCGCAGCCTAGTAACGCGTGTGCGTATAAAATCATATTGATAGTTTTATTCATAAATAATATCAACATAAAAATATATTACAGAGAATTCAATACTAGATAAGAAAGATTGTAACCACGAGAAAGTAAATTTTATTTTATATGTTTTTACTTCTCTAACTTTTAAAGTTCTTACAGTCCTGACTAATAGTATATATGCGAAATAAGTCTATTTTTCTGTCTGTTTGTTTTATTTTCATGATGAAACCACTAAACCCATCGTTATGCAACTTCGTACAGAGATATTTAGATTGATAGATAATTTATTTATTAAATTTTTATACATTTTAGAATTAATAACATAGGGCAATCATCAGTGCAACAACGGGTGCTCTTATCGCTAAAAGCGATAAAACTCGAAGAAGAATTTAATATATACATCACCATTGTCGCTTTTCATTACTTCAGCCTTTATTAGTATAAAAAGTAATGTATAAAATATTAATTATACCTACATAAGCCTTCAGATATTTTTCATCTATTAATATATATATATACTTTTTAACCGACTTCCAAAAAGAATGAGATTCTTAATCTGACTGAATGTTTATTCAGCGATTACTCCGTCAATTATGAATTGATTTTGATGATGATGATACTAGACAAAGTGATTTTTTTAGGAAACTCTCTAAAGTGTGCACATATAAATAGATTATTCAGTAACTTTGCGTGAAAACGTATATCCAACATCATATCAAACTATGAAAATTGATATTAGGAAGTAGGTACGGTATTTTGTATATATACTTACTAAAGTTTGTTAAAAAAACAACGGTCAAAGCTACATTGCATTTTACACTAAAATGCGACATGAAATTCCAGGAACAGTTATAAATAACGACATTTCCGTGGATAACGGACGCACGCACGTGGAACCGGAAACGGTTTATCATTTCCGGAAGCTTATACAATAGAGCGCATTAGTAGAGGGGCGTGACATTACAAAATTAATTGAAAATACACGCAAGTGACGAATCAATAGAAATTTTAAATGAGAATATATTTTTTTACATTGCAACCAAGAAAATAACTTTTTATGTAGAAGTAATTACAAGCAAACTTATTAAAGAAGCAGTAAAGTAGAGGAGTCATAGGAATCTATGACGTTGATCAATCTATGAGTTACAATAAAATCATCAATTATAAAGAAAACCTTGTAAAATATTATTACTTCAATGATAGATAAAATTTCTAAAATATTTTAAATAAAACAGTTTCAATTCGGACTTCGGAGGAAACAGTAAGATATCTCTGTGACTTCATCCCCTTATCTTGTGTAGATTGTGAATAAATAACTTATACTAGTTGTATGGACAGCTTGTCACAAAAAGTTGCAATAAATCCCCTTGTCCTCGAAACTTGATATGAAAAGTTGGCTCATTCAGAATTCAAGTCAGCACTAAAAATACAATCAAAACTTTAAGTAGGGCGGGATCAACTATCCGGATGGATGTCCTGAAAAAACGTTAACTTCTACTACATTGGAGAAAAACAATTCTGCTATAATAAAAAGATTATAAAAATGCAGAGAGGAAAGTTTTAACGGTGCCTTTAACGATCTGTGGAACTTGTTATAGGACTAAATGGCAGGAGCAAAATTAAAAGTCATTTCGCTTTGTTCCCCTCTTAGGTAATAGGGATGCGGTTAGTGTTATTTACTTTTTTATAGATTCTTTTTTCTTGTGTTTAAAAAATTAAATAACTAACTTCAATGATCATAATATGTAAAACAATCATTATAATTCAAATCAAATCATTTTATAGCAGTTTGTATGTACAATATGGATCTTTAAATCTACAAACTTACCTCTCCAGCAGACATGCAATACTGCAAGTGAACTCACGGAGTGATTTTATAAAATGACACTTCACACAAAAAAATCTATTATTACAGATTAAAAAAAAATAATGTCAATATATGATGCAGTTATTATGACAAATTTAACACAATGTCAAGTTTATAAATAAAATGTAAAATTTATTCTAAAATGTCACGTTATGATTACAATGTCAAATACAATAAATATAAAGTTTCTAGTTATCATTATGCCATATTACTACTAATAATTGAAGATGGTTACTAAATTACTGCCTCAAAGTTGACGATTCTTTATGAAACTACCTCTAATATAAACCTCTCTCTAATAAAAAAGAACCATCAACAATAGTTTACTACAGGCAGGTATATTGGTGAACATACATACAAAACAGTCAAATATCGAATTTGGAACCCCCACTTTTACAAGTCGGTTAAAAAGACGTATAAGTTTCACTATTCAAAACATCATTAAGCCCTGTTGAGCCATTTTAGCGTGAAGAAATAACTCACTCACAAACATACTAATTTTAAGTTATTTTAATGTTGGTCAAAAAACATCGACTATTCTATTTTACGCAAGTTTATCGATATCTCTAATCTCCTCCGTGGTCCATCTCTATCGATTGATGAGTTCGATGATCTACGAAAATATTTTACGTGATAAAGTCGTTATTATTCTATTATCAGTGTTGCAAAGCTGTAAAAAGTTTTTAGGGTAGACAATATCGATTGGTTGTGACTGACCCTTTTATGAGGCTTTATTGTATTTACCTTACGATTTAAATTGTAACATGAAACATATTGCAATTGTACGTACGTACGTACGCATCAAGCGGATGCACTTTTGATACTGGAATTCAAATAACATAAGTACATAGTGCTTATAATTTTTATCCAACTATAGCGGAAACAAAAAGAACGTATGATAATCTCGATAGATATATATACTTGAACATCGACATCAAAATACGCAATTTGTTTACTTAGATGATATTTTTTCAGTTATTTTAATATAAAAACCATAGCACTCGGTTCAGTACTTTTTGATAAATATATATGGGAGCATTTCTGAGTTATGAACTACCAAATAAAAAAGAATCTTCAAAATCAATTGATAATTGGTGGAGTCCTCCTCCTCGAAAACTAAACAAGTATATATGTTAAAAGAAAAACAAAATACCCGACTCCAGAAAAGCCGTTTTTTGCAGTCTAACTTACGATTTGGTTACGCTTGATACGCTGTTGAGTGTACGTTTTTTTTGTGAGAAAGTATGTGTAAAATATTATAAATGAGCATTCTTTAGAATATTTCTACTAAATACTAATTTATTACGAAAAAGTTCGTTGGAGTTTACAAAAAAACGCATTTTTTTTATTTTTGCGAGAGATGTATTATTAAAAAATAGTTTATGACACTCTGGAAGTGAAGACGAATCTAACGACACCTCACCACACAAAAACATAAGCCTCCTTATTACGCAGTCGGGTAAAAACCCCGACACACACAACGGCTGAACTGATGTTGATGAAATATACCTAAAAACAATCTCGATCAAATCCTCTATCAAACAAAAAAAAAACTAGATCAAAATCGGTCCATCCGTTTGATAACTACAGTTCCACAGACACACAGATACACATGTGAAACTTATTACAAAAATATTACCTATGTATTCGCGATTGTTGCTCATTGAAATGAAACACATTTTAACAGATTCATCGCGTATATTTCACATAATTTTATGAGCTGACGTTCCGAACACTTTGCTGCGTCCGAGGTCACAAGTGAGGTGAAATTATATAAAATAAATGCGATAAATCCGTTAAAATTTGTTTAATTTTATTTATTTAGCCCTATTTTTGATCAGGGATGAAAAACAACGCCCAAAATTGTTCTATGACAACATTGTATCATACAGTTACTTTGATAGGTGTACCTAAATAAAACAAAAGAATAACAAAACGGTCATAAACCGGCAATCCGACAAATGGAGGACTTAGTGCCGATAAATATTTTATTTTAGGTACATTCGGAGCTAGAAATATGAGTTTGCTTTCATATTTGAGCAGCTGAGAATGAGGACAGCTTATACAATTGCTTGGAAATCCTGTTTCATTTATAACTTAGTTATTCAGTTTTTTAACAGACTTCCAAAAAGGAAGAGGTTAAATTTGGCTGTATTATTTTGTATGTTTGTTCAGCGATCACTTCGCCACTTATGGATTGATTTTGATCATTATTTTATGTTTGGCAGGCCATAATTCAGAGGTAGTCCTACATATCTTATCAAAATTGGTTCAGTACTATGGTTTTTATTACACATGTTACTGTGACTTAAACTACCATCTGCACAAGATTGGAGCTACAGACAGCCCCTTGTGCAGAGGCAGCATTCTAAAAAACGAGACTGAGGCTGGCTTCTAGAAAACGAGACTGTAGAGCATGTGTTACTGCACTGTAGTGCTTCAGAACAGGCTAGACCAAGATCGGGATTTCTGGAAAAATCTCAAAGTCTAAATCAGCTCTGCAACGAAGCATGTACCGTGACGCAACATAGATAGAACAATTATGCCAGCGACCCAAAGCTGTGATCATATTCATATTTATTTATTAGCATCGTCCTCGGTCAGTTATTTTTTAACTGACTAAGCTTGGAGCTTGGCTGCTTTGAGTGGGCTGGCGGGGGGAAATGCACAATACACCTTAAGCGGGACGTTAGTGCAGGTCTTGTCGCCCCCATTTCAAATCAGAATTCGAAATCAGAATGTTCTTGTCACAATCCGGCCCCAGCTCAGCATAATGCTAGTTGTAAACAAAACACGTCCAACGCGCGGTTGTCACGCGAACATACATATTAAATTCAAGTTAAGTAAACGCACACTTTATATCTTGCAAAGATCTTTAAAAAGTGTCGTTTTTTGTTTGTGAGGGTGGATGTACAAAACAACAATATTATTTTATTAGATCTTAACAATAAACAACGACATAATTTCTCGTGAATTGCTTTCTTCATTGCAGGCGTGTTACAACATGTTTTAAGATTAAATATTTAATATTCAGTCACGGCTAATAAAATGATTTAATACTTTTATTCAAATGCGTAAGATATTTGAAAGACAGCATAAAAGTATTTTACTATCACACACATATTTTGTTTTTTCGGTACGCATTATTCTAGTCAATAAAATAATAATAATAAAACAGTCACTTTAAATATTGATAAATAACAATTTAGATAAGGATGTATAATAAAGAACCGCCTCGTAAAGTAGCATGTCTGTCTATATTCTACAGGATTCATTTCGGCGAGTTTGAGCAAGTGCTTCACGACCTAATTCCACCCTCCCCATTTCACTATAGGACAAAGTCGGCGGACCTACCACCCATTTCTCGTAGAAATGCCAAAAAACCGTACTCAGCGATATCGGTCCACGTTCTTAATGCGTACTGCACAGGAATGGAATTCTTTGCCGCCATCTCTGTTTCCTAAGAACTAGGTACAACCTTGTAATTTTCAAGGCTAGAGTGAAGAGATATGTTCTAGATCAACGTGCTCCATCCTCGGCCATGTTTTAACTCGTTTTTTTTTATATATCTTTACTTCTTTTAAATATATTAAAAATACACAAGTATCTATATTAAATGATAAAACGCCGACTGCAGAAAAGCATTTTTGGTTTATTTTTATTTTTGCGAGAGTAGTCTAATACTATTTTATACTAAAACTAATAAATATCTGTAAAGCTGAGTGATTGGACAATTGATTGAATTGATGTTTTATTATTTTAAAATAAATAAATATTGCCTATGGCACTCAGAAAGTAAAGACAAATCTAATGACACCTTGCACATCAAAATGGGTCAAACCGTTTTAGACTGTAAGCGATCATATAAAAACATACATACACTAGAAAAACATAATCTTTCGCAGTCGGGTAAAAATACAATCCTTATTGACCCCCAAACCCTCCGGAGCTTGCACCGGTGGTATCGATCTAAAAGCCAAAGGTCAACTGTAGTTTTTTATCCGTGGTGTGGCGCATTAGGCCATCCGCAGCATATTCCCGACAGAACAAGGACCTTTTTTATTACCAGAACAAGCTATCTTTCACTAATGTCCTAGCTTGCGGTGCTTTATGGCTAACTCTATTTTTATGTACCTTTTTACCTACTGGTGTGAGGACCATGCCATTTTGGACTTTAACACTTTGTAAGAAAACTCTAAATCCCTTGTTCACTTTGGACAGAAATGCCAAAATTAATTACAAAAAAAGTAATTTCTTTTAATTCTCTTGACACTACATAAAAATGGAAGTTGAGTTGGTATGACTTTATCATAGCTTTCAAAACATTACACCTTTTCTGAGAAGTCGGATAAAAATAACTATTATTACCACTAAGTATGATAAAACCCTGAAAAAATAACACTCTTTTTGTGTCAGTAGACGTGGTCGTAATGTCATAGGTACTTACTCGGTGCTGAAACAAAGATAAAGTAGCCCACAGGACGTGACATCGCCAGTCTGGCCGGAGCCTTTATTCTGAAACGATAGACATTTTTTTTTGTCACCTTATCCATAGAGTTAGGATAACAAAAGAGGTTCATACTATTTTGAAAACGTTACAAATCTTACGGCGCCTCTACTTTAGTGCCGTGAAGTAAACCGCGTGAGTTCACGGTAGTAATCGTGCCTCTCCACATTGCCGGGCACTCATTTATCAGTGAGACCTACCGCGAAATGGACGTTGAAGCTGCGGCCGCGATAACTTTGTTTGCTATATACATATAACTATTCTAATATATGCGCTGTATAAGGTATATGAAAATATATATTATATTTCTTCTAGATCGATGAACTATCATTTTGCTAAATAATTACATATAGATCTTTGAGTTTTAACAACTATTTCTTATATTTGCGGGTTCTTGTTTCAATAGCAACGTAATAATTGTGAACAACTCGATATTCGGAGTTTTGGCGGGAACGTCTTATTATCGTGTTGTTGCTTTGTTTTATTTTCCTAAACTTGTGTTATTTTGAACATTAATGCTATAAAAATGGTGGTGTTTTATTCATTAAGTGTTATAAAGTGCGTGAGTGTAAGCAAGTGAAATAAAGCAGTAAAACGTGTGATTTTACGTTGTCGGCAAAACTCCATAGTAGCTTCTAGTAAAGTCGCCACCACTTTACTGAAGCAGGACTCGACTTATAAATTGACTGTATACGTGACTTAGATTGTGACTAGAACATTTACAACTTGTTTTATTCAAGAAACTTGAAAAAATCCTAATACTTGACACTGGCTTTAATGCGGGTCCAATACAAAAAAGAAGAAGAAGAAACTCGATATTCAAAGTAACGTCATTTATTTTATTTATTTATGGGCTCTTTCTCTTTAGCATACTTATTGAGTCAGGAGTGAGTGGGACAGCTAATAAAGCTAGCTACTTCAAAATCAGGTCTCAGATAAAGAAAGCGTAAGTATGTAGGTAAGATAGTTAGGTGTCCTGTATGGAGGATAGATAGACCTGTGTAATGAGATTTAGCACTTGTGTTACTCGGTGGTGGTGGTGGTGGGGGACAGGTGAATGTGAATTTACGCTCGAATGATTCTTTTTGAGGGCCACCTCTACGAAGTTAACAAAGAGCGATCGGTTACTTTATTTGAGAAGCTTTCTTTGTTTTAGATAAGCATGTGCTTGACCGCTAATAAACTCAAGCAATTTTAATGTGTACAATGGAATCTTACCCACAAATTTAAAGACTGAATTATATTTATAGGAAAAAAGGCATTCAGGATGCGAATTGCACGTTTTAGCAGACGCATTTGTTTAACAGACGCATTTGTTTGGATTTTCGTCATATCCACCACGCAAGCTACGGATCCTTGTACTCGTATGTACACTCCCCTCCATCCTTCTCCCTACATACACACACAACACCTACCCACCACACACTTATAAAACACTCTCTGTAAACACAGAGAACATTGATGCAGAGACCTTTGTTCGCTTCGCTCACTCGGTCAACTAGCTAAATATAAATAAATATTTGTAGACATTTCACACAACAACATCTAGCCCAAACTAAGCAAAGCTTGTACAATGGAACTAGATGGCTGATAGAATACATTAGTATAATATTTGACTTATTTATTAATTAGGTAAATATCAAGAGAGCAGTGGCCCATACTTAGGGCCCACATCTACGTAATTTAATATTAATTTAATCCGATCTTTCCTCTCCATTATTGTACCCATCTACGACAAAAGAGAAAAAGCGTCTTCACAGAGAAAATGCGGACTCCGATCAAGATTAAGATCATAAAATATTGTGATTACTCAGTTAAAGGAAATCGGAGACAGAAAATTTGGTTAACGTCACAAAAGGAGAGCTTGCGACAGTAATGCCACTGAGGAGATAGCTGTAATGGAGTAGAAACCTTAAATCGTGGATCTTATGATTATTACGCTTGGTCTATCCAGTGGCGTTTCTATTATGCGGCCCGGAAGCGAGTGTGCGCTGAGTTATGTCGGCGCTTTGACGAGAGCACGCCGACGACGCGCGCCGGCGGCGGAATATGTGATGGAGAGAAATATCATGATGGAAGGAAATATGTTTATTCAACCGATTGGTTATTATCATAAAAATATCAGTCTGATTTTACCCGATTCCCCAAGGAAGTAATGTTTTCCGTTTTTAGCGTTCTGTACCTCAAAAGGATAAAACGGAACCCTTATAGGAGCACTTTATTATTTATTTGAAATAAATTTACGTTAACCACCAACTCGCCCGATGTTAAGCGACGGTGTGGCCGAGGATGGAGCTCGTCGGTCTAGAAAATATCTATTCAGTCTAGCCTCGAGAATTTAAAGAATAAAGCTTTCAGGAATCAGAGATGACGACAAAGAGTTCCACTCATGTGCGGAATGCATCAAAATGTGGATCTAAATCATTGTGTACGAATTTCATTGAGAAATAGATGTCGTTTTATTTTTTGTAAGCATTGTGTAATAGGCTTAGAATCATTAGACTGGGAATCGCTTTTTGATCAATGAAACTAATTTTAATAAGCCTTTTTAGGCTAAGTAACTAGCTTAGTCACTCTAAGTGTCTCTAACTGACATTTGATAAATAAAATATGGCACAATTTTATTACGGAAACATCGATTTACTTGAAACAGTAGGTAAAGTATATCTCTAGTGTATTTACTATGTGTAAGTACTTATGTAAGCTTCCTTCTCTTAAATCAGTGACATTTAAAAAAATAATGAACCGGGCTCAGCGTGCGCCCGCAGTATATTGCATGGCTGTAAATTAATGTTGTCTTAACAAGTTATACTGTTACATAAGTTATAACTTCATATTTCCTATTGCAATATATAAGCTACAATACAATTGAAGACGAAATGAAAGAACTTTCAAGCAATATCACTTGAAACGTTCTGCTATGACCAATGTTTGAGTCTTGTTCAGAAAGAGCTCGAAACTCGCATGTACTTCAAGCGTTTAGAATACCAAATACAAATACAACCAGATACAAATGCATCTAGCTAACCATCGATATCATAACGCCAAGGACACATTACTGCTGTTACATTTAATATTCGCTGAGTGCACATTTTGGTGAGAAACTGTGTGCAATTCCACTGTGCAATCCAGCAATCCTTTTATTTTATATTTATCGATAAACAAGTTGGGGGACATTATTCACTACTATTTGTTACTTGACTGCGCAAGAAGGAGGTGTATGTTTGTGTGTATGCACAATTGCAGAGTGTGTATGTGGGTATGTATGTATGTTTATATAATGAATTACCTCCTACAGCTTAAAAGGTTTGACCGATTTTGATATCAAGGTGTATTTCTTGTAAGTAATCATATAATACGACCCTCGCAACAAAAAAAGTGGTTTTCGAAACATCCAACGAATTTTTTCATAATAAATAAGTTATTTTACTAGAATTATTCTAACGACTGCGCATTTATATCTTTATTGCAGCGATTTTACGCATATTTCTCACAAAAAATGTGCATTCCACAACGTATCATAACGAAATGGTAAGATATAAGTACTGCAAAAGCCGCTTTTTGCAGGCGGGTATTTTGTTTTACTTAATTGAATTAGTGATTAATGAAACTTTATTACTCACTAATAATATTAAGTACCTATTTTCTTCAATTCTCCGACGAAATATATCCTAAAACCAGTTTAATATTGAAAGTAACGTAAAAGCGTATTCGAATTAACCTGCCTATCTTGTACATTTTAGGATGTAATTTAAAACAACACAATTACCTTACGTACATGAATAATTTAATATTTTGAAGATAATAATTAAACATAAACAGGCTCTAGGCATAGTAGCTGTTATTTCGACATACCCTTATGTAATACAGAACTTAGTACAAACATTTACCTTCGTATTCTTGAACCAACTTCTCCTTCGACTCGACCTCACCAGAGCGGAAATTTCCTCTCATTGGCAATAGCTCTCTACAAAATCTTAATTTATGATAAGTTCGAGTCGAAGTTTTTCTTTTTCTTAGTTATGTTCAAGAATACAAGGAAAATAAAAAATTGTAACACGAAAACAATTAGGAAAAGCATAAAGAAATGAAAATCAACGATTTAAAGTGACACCGCTCAGGGCATAGCACGTAGAACTGATGGCAGTTAAGTAGAGTGGAAAAGTTCCCTAGTGGAGAGCACGAACCGGCAAGCGCAGCGTACGAAGACCAGTCACAAGATGGATATAAGACCTCATACAAGTGGCGGGACGACGCTAGATGGCAAGCCGCTTCCAACTGGTATTTTTGGAAATCCATGGGGGAGGCCTATGTCCAGCAGTGGACTTTCTGTAGTAGTGATTTTCCCAATGGTCTTTTAACGACAACTTTAAAAGACATGTTTCATCATTATTTTTTACGCAAGATGGATCTACGATAGACCATCAACTCGCCTGATGCTAAGCGACCGTGTGGCTGAGGATGGAGCTCGTCTATCCAGAAGATATCTATTAACTTTAGCCTTGAAAATTCCAAGATAAACAAGTTTATTTTAGTTTCCTACACTCTTGTATGTAGGTAATTAAAAACTAAGAGGATTAAAGAAACAGGATTTTAACACAATTTATACGTATTTTATTCGTAGAGCACAACGTCGCTTAGTTGGCGGTCAAGCGCAAACCTATTTCTACATAAATAAAATTATATTAGAAATAACACAAATGTAGGAAAAATACACCCAAAATTGATTTCGATAAATGACGCTGTCGATGTCAAGTTTTTGAAGTGAAAACTTCTTTAGCGGCGTTGTGCATTTTTGGGATGGGTAAAAAATGTTAAACTCGCGTCAGATCGTCAGATTAAACTCGCGTCAGGTGACGTGAAATTCGTAATACGAAAATTCGTAAGACGGGCGGATTATTTTAGTCTGAAACCTATTCTAACGTTCTGCATTTAAAGTTCATTATTGTATGTACAAGTTTGTCCTTCTAGCATGACGTCATTTCGTTGGACCGAATGCTTATTTTCGACACATGTACGTAAGACTCGTTAGCTCAGTAGGTTAGAGCACCGATATAAATTTAAATATGTCCATCGGAGGGCGGAGGTTCAAATCCTTCACGAGTCAGTCTTATTGCTATTTTATTTTTTTAAATCGACATCTCAACAAACGATATAAAGTGTTTAAAATATGGAAATTGAACAAAGTGCATATATTAATGAAATATACGGGAAATTAAGTATTTAACCATAGTACTTTTAAACTGATAAATAAAGCAATTCGTTGCGAAATTATTTCATAATTATTCCCTTTTGGAATGGCCAAAATATTCAAAAATGCACAATATTAATGTTCAAGTTTTCACTTCAGCCGGCACTCCCGGAGTGCAACCCATTGTTTTTTTTCTTTTCTTTTTGGAAACAGATTTTCGTTGGCAGCCACACAAATAATGGATCCTCTATTATATTTTGTGTTATGCTATACGTAGAACACACAAAATCACCAAAAGAAGCCCGTAACTTGATCCACAGCGGCTATCAGCGCGGGTATCGCGGGTCAAACGCCAACCCAGCGATATATTATCTTGTATCTCGAGAGGAGGTAACATTAAGGTTTTTTTATTATATTCTCTGGCTTCTCTTATATTGAATTAATACGATGATAGAACATCTTTCACGTTGGATTTGCGGAAGAGGTGAGAGGGATATGTAATATCTATATAGTAATGTACCGTCTTACTTAAAAACACATGTTAAAACCTTATTAACTGAATAAGGACTTGTCACCTTCAGTCAGACGGGAACTGTCACGCGCGAAAACGGAAACACTGTTTAACTAAAATACGCTTAATCAGCGTTTATAAGTAAGACGGGTATATGTTTAGTGTATGTAGTTAGGGGATGTATTGTTGACCCATTTATGCATTTTTTTATACCAAGTCCAGGCAACAAAAAAATTAATAATACCTACCTATTTGTCCACTCTGCCCTTGAAAACATGAGCTTATGTTGTATCTCATAGGAAACAATCATCATCATCATCTCAGCCATAAGAAGTCCACTGCTGGACATAGGCCTCCTCCATGGATTTCCAAAAAGACCGATTGGAAGCGGCTTGCATCCAGATGATCTCATACAAGGAAACAATAATACTTACAATTTTATTTACGTATAATAAGTGATGAATATTCGGAGATCTAAATATCTGAAAAACATGTTTCAAAACAACAATCTTGTTGGTTGTTGGTTGGCTTGTCACGTTTACTTAGGGTCTGGTGGTGCTGAATTTTTGAAATTAAATAGATATAATTAGGTAGGATAATTTAAGATCCTACCTCGAGCCGACTGTTGTCTGGATTATCAGTACACTACACTACAAATATTGTTTTTTTTTCTTCTAAGATTGTCGTATATCATCTTCTAGCATATCCTCATTTTCCATTTTCTTCATTATAATCTAACTTAAAATGCTTATTAATGATTTATTTTAGTTTGAATTGTAGAATCTCTTTTAAACAATATTTTATTTTATAATTAACGCAGATTATCTCGCACCGTTAATTACTGATAATCTCATTTAGAGCGGAGTGTTTATTCATGAATCTAAGTCCACAATGCCCGCCATGACCACCGCAGCACGGTCATCGCTCAATAAATCCGTCATTCCTCTGCATCGAGCGTTTACAAGCTCGACATGTACCAGCATTCCATATCTAGCATTACACGAGACGTCCCTCGACGTCTGTGCTGCTCCTTTTGAAAAAGACCGCCGTATGCGGTTGAAACTATAGTCGGAGAATTTGGCTCAAAAATAGACGTGAGTAACCCGTTTGTTTAAAATAAAAATGTGTAACAACCACGTTAGTTTTCATAATAAAATTATGTACTAATTGTACTTGTAATGAACCCTACCCATTGGTGTATGCAATTTTTATATTCATATTCATTGTGTTCGTAAAATATTATTATTTACACGTCATCATAATCTAATATAAAAATTCTGAGATAGGTGACTGACTATAAACGAAATTATTACTGAAAAATAATAATAAGGTTAACAATAACAACATCACAAGTTTTCGACAAAAAAAACAATTTGATCAAAGTTAATTTAATTTCATAAGATATTCATGTATAACAATCTACTTCGAACAAGTTGAAATTTTTGTGATGTTGTTTGCGAGTTTCCTAAACGATTATTCTAAGTTCATTCAGTCATTTTATAACTTCAAAAATGTTGGTATGCGCGAGCGAGACAGATAATAGTCGAATTACAGACTCTTAACTAACTAATAAAAGCAACACTATAAATAGATAACACTTTATTAATAAAATGCCCACATGATACAAAATTCCAGAAAGATAACATTAAGTACATATAGCCAGGTTTTTAATTGGCGGCCTATACATCATAAACAAATGTCCGTAGGTGTTCTCCCGACAAATCCTATCGACAAATGCGGCCCGACCCACGGAAATAAGAAAAATCATACATTTCCCTGTTGCGCGAAGATTTACGCGCTGTCGAATAAGGCCTACATTTACATAGGCTTCTTTTATGGTCCAAATATACCGTAAAACATGTAAGCTGGTAACGTAACATCCCTACGATTTCATGCCAATATGTTATCGGATAGACGTTTTTATGGAAGGATGAATGCAAGCCCTGTGTTTACTGGAGCCCGGGTAGATTGGATAGTGACCACGCTCACTGGAATGTACAAACCGAATCTTCGTCGGATCACACAGAGACATTTCAGTTTTTTCAACTGCTTAGACACAAATGGTTATATAAATTATTCATTTTTATATGATTTCCGAAGGCGAATAAGTAACTTACACACTACACTAAACAGTACTACACACCAGAAGTAGTGTACTATTACTAGTAAGGTAAGAACAGTATAGCTTCCCCACTTTTTAAAATCATAAAAAGCAAAATATTTACTTTGTAACTGGCAGTTAGGTACTCCAGTTTTTTATCTACAAAATAATGAAAGTAAATAAAATTATACTTGATATTTGTAGTGTTCGATTTCTGAGGACCTTTTGTGGCATCTATCCCATATATTCCATATATTAGTTGCCTGATCCGTATAAATTACATTATGGATGGATGACTCACCGAGAACCAGGCCAGGGAAAACTTTGATCTTACCTTGCCTTCCCATGCAATCGCACAGAAACAGTGCGACACGGTAATCTTAGTGGTAGGTGAAGACTCGGTGAATAAATATAATAATCTGCGATTCATCCGTGAAACTATAGTAATTACAATTCGGGCACTACATAATATATTATATGCCTCTGGAGCATCTATCCGGGTCTTACCTTATACTAGTACTAGTAGTAAAGAGACTCGGAGATGGTCGGGAGTGGAACCATGACCTTCCCATACGAACGGCCCAAAATAGATGTGCAGTGGCTCACACAGGTACCTATATACCGAAAAGGCAGACACATGCAGGTTTTAGTGAGATCCAATCCCACACAACCCGGCCGCATCCCCAACGCAGTTGGGTATCTTTCGAAGATTTCCCACAGTCAAAAAAAAGTGTACTTAACTAATTTTTCCTATACGAATTAAGACAAATTAATGGAGCCTAAGCTAAACTATTTCATCCAAAGACCGAAAACTGGTTTCTCTTAGGCTGAACGGGTTGGTCCTACTCATCTCCTACTAAATTCTATAAAACTTTAAATTTTCAACAATATTATGGTAGATATTCCGAAAGCACTAATTTAAAAATTATTTTTCTCTCTTTATTTTAGTCTGTGTTCGAAACAGGATAATAGGCTATTTAACTTGTATTGTGTTTTTATGTACTGTAGTTAGAGCAAAATAAGTTAAGATAAGAAAAATACAGTAAATTTAGCGAACATTTTACACTAATTAGGGGTATTAAATTAGATAGAACAATACGTTTCACTCGAAACCCTTTTTAGAGAGCCTAGGGTTCAACATTGAGAAGATAAGACCACTCAATTATTTTCATTACTTTTCACAATAATGGTATTCTTTTTAAGTAATGCGTTAAATGAGTAGCTTTATAAGATATATTTAGTTTTGTTTGAGATTTTTTTAAAGTATTAAATATATACTTATTTATAGGGTGCCGTACCGTCGAGAGAAAAAGGAATCCTAATGGGATTACTTCGTTGATAATCTTCAACGATATCGTCTTCTGCAGTTTTCTTAGGGACGAGTTTAGGTGTCACGCTTCAATTAATCAATAATATTTTAGCAAAGTAGTATATACTTGCCAAGTGATCTTCTTTTTAACCGATTTCAGAAAGGAGGAGGTTCTCAATTTGGTTATATTTCTTTTATGTTTGTTACCGCATAACTCCGTCATTTATTTATAAATCGTTTTGAAAAAATTGAAAGGATGTACCTACTCTCAGATTGGTCCCATAAAAATGGGTTAAGTACTTGTTTTTTAAAACGAACGCATTACGCATTTACGCATTTTGGAATGGGTTTCCGTTTTTAAAACTATTATTTTTATAGCTAAGGAACCCTATATAGCGTCTAGACACAATCTTGGCTGCTTATTTCCTCTAAATATACGGAATTATATCCAATAATAAGTCTATTACCACATACCATGTAGTGAAAGACTAACCTACTTCAAAATAGAGTAATCCAGTGAAGTAGTATTCCGTCCACTTGGCTCGCCGCTCTATACTTGCTTAAACCGTTTCTCGTTAAACGGATGACTTAAAAGTTTTTTGTGACAAAAACGTGGGTACCCGGGACGGGCGGGACGGGCGGGACCGACGGTAATTTAGGGCGGATTGGAACTCAACTTGGGCGGGAGTATTGTGAATAAACTATTTTATTTTAGACTAACATCGCTGCAACTGTTTCTTTAAAGAAATTTATCTAAAAATATTCCCAAGTTAATGTGCGGTTAGATTTCATTTTAACGTGCTTTTCAAATATTTATGTATATTTTACTTATATCGAAATTTCTTTTTTAACTAGGGGGGCTTAGGCAGGGGCAACTAGATTTGTTTGTCATATCCTCGACTAGACCAAATATGAAAATACAAGCTTTACTTGAAAACAAAAATCACCCATAAATTAAAACTACATCGGAATTTAAAACATTCATACAATAACGCATGTTTACCCGATTGCGTAAGAAGTAGAGTAATGTTTTTCGAGTGTATGTATGTTTGTATGTAAGGGGTTTTTCGTTATAAATAAGTAATTTTACTAGAATTGCTCTAAAAAATCAATAAATCGGTCCTTTAAAAAAAATGTTTTACCTACATCTTCGACCACCGTCATTTCCCATTAGGAGACTTTGTAGTATGTGGTCAAAAGCAGACCTAGTTCCTCGTAAACAAGTATAAGCTTAGAAAATTAACACTCTCGATCAAATCATCTATCAAACAAAAAAAAACTAGATCAAAATCGGTCCATCCGTTTGAGAACTACGATGCCACAGACAGATACATAGATACAAAGATATACAGATACACACGTCAAACTTATAACATCCCTCATTTTTGGTCGGGGGTTAAAAACTAGTAAAGTGCATGAAAATTTTCAAAAGAAATAGCCACAATCTTTAAAACATTTGTAACACTGCAAAAACTGCAAAATACAGGCGCATCTCTCGCAGCAAATGTTCATTAGAAGCCGTCCGGAGGAAAAAGTGTAGAATCACGGCATTCCTCGCTGGCACCACACCCACACCCATGGCGCCGGCGCTCCCGCTTGATACAGTTTCTTAATTGAATTTACTCTAGGCCAGAGCAGCACTAACACCAGGCCACGAAGCGAGCGGACCAAGATTAATGGATATTTGTGCAAAATCAATCACGCGAGGTTGTAAAGTTTCATTGGGACCGGTTTGTTAATACTTAATATTTGTGATTCCTTGGAATTATTTTAAAACTCCAGCTTCTTCGCTTAAAAATCGCGTTTCTTCTCGAGACTCGACTCTCGTGCTAATTTCGCAGTGTGTAGACGCATTGGCTCGCGAGTAAATCTGAGCGTTGTCTCACGCGAGTGAGGCTAGTGTGTGCCGACTTCCTGTCGGCAAAGTCATTTTCGCTATGCGAAAAAGCGCGTAAAATAAAGATTTAAAAAAAAAAGTGGCAGTGCTCAAAGGAAAGTGGCAGTGCACAGTTGCAAAGGATGCGGTTGTATTGCCTCGAGCGCTCGCGATATGGAAGACAAATAAAATCATATACTAAAAAGCAAAATAAATCCGGCAAATTACGAGTTTTACTCGCACACTGAGGCTTCCGTACTCCTATGCATGACATAATGCATGCACATGAACACTGCCACCAGGGTTTATTGCTCAACAATAAATGCTTTATATCTAAGAATATTTGTAACTTCATATTATATTTTCTACAGTAGAAATGATAAGCGTTTCAAATAAGTACCTTAATTGTTACAGACTTATTTTCTTTAACCAAAGAGATTTTAACATTGCCGATTACTCTATTTTAATTTTATCACATGACACAAAGTGTCATCGAAATGTTCCCTTGTCATTTTTCGTATCATTTTTTGGTGGAACCAAGAAGGTTTTTCATTTTATCTCGTACAATAATTAAAAATTATTTACGCAAGCTTGTCTCGCTTTTGACCGGTTTTTATTATTTGTAAATTGACATCAAAGCAAATCCTACAATCTTGCCAATTTTGAGACTTGTGTCTATTACCGCTCAAAAGATACAGCCGTTTAAGTGTGGGACAGACAGACAGGCACCGTAGTCTCGGGAATTCGTGGCCCTATAAAAATAAGGCCGTGACAAAAAAAATAAGACAAATTATGTGGTCTCATGAATAGACTCCCGCATCTTTAGTACGGACGCCTAAAAACTTTGTAAATTATGACAAGAATTGTGAATTGCCACAGAGATACACAGACAGATACTCGCGTCAAACTTATAATCGTTTTAGGGTTAAAAAAAATCCGTTGTGTTAGTGGCTCCATACAATTTATATTGTACAGTACGAGCAACTACTTGGGCTGTACGTTTTATTATCAGATAAAGTTTAAAATTTCGCCGAAGACGCGTTCAATGAGGCGTCAAATGCTGTGAGATACATTTACATTCGTTTAGTTGATTATTTAATTTCGTTAATGCAAAAATCAATGTTATTTTCAAACCTGTGCCACTGCTTGTATCTAAGCAACGAGTAACACATTTTCACTTCTTTACCAATAACAATCCTACCTCACTCTGATGCTAAGCTGGCTAGTAACAAGTATATAAGTAGTAATATATTACTTATGTAGAAAAACAAAATACTCAACTCGGCAGAAAAGAGGTTTTCGCAGTCTAACTTGCGACGTGTACGTTTTTTTGTGAGAAAGTATGCCTAAAATCACTGTAAAATAATTATTATAAATACGCATTCTTGAGAATAATTATAGTAAAATCACTTGTTTATTACGAAAATATTCGTTGGAGGTTACGAAAAAAAACGCATTTTTAATTTTTGCAAGTAATGTATTATTAATATTACAAATCAAAATAGACTATGACGCTCAGGGAGTGCAGACGAATCTAACGACAGCTCGCACATCAAAATCGGTCAAGCCGTTTAGCTGTAGGCGGTCCTATAGTTATCAGTCTCTATTCTACAGGATTCATTACGGGGAGCGTATGCAAGAGCTTCACGACCTTATTCTACCCTCCCCATTCTACTACAGGGTTAGTAGAAAGTCAGCACACTACTCCTTCCATTTCTCATTGAATTGTCAAAAATACGAACCATAAGTTTGGTCCACGTTCTTAATACATACTGAACTAAACTAGAATTCTTTGCCGCCTTCTCTGTTCCTGAGAAATACAATCTCAGAAAGTTCAAGGCTGCATGTAGTGAATGAAGGTGTATAGGAATGATATCTTCTAGATCGACGAGCTCCATCCTCACCCACACCATCGCTTACTATTAAGAGAGTTGGTGGTTAATAAATCTATTTTATGTAAACAAGTACGTATATTAAAAGAAAAATGAAATACCCGACTGCAAAGAAGAAGTTTTTGCAGTCTAACTTACGATTTTGTTACACTTGATACGCTGTTGAGTGTACGTTTTTTGTGAGAAAGTATGCGTAAAATCGCTGTAAAAGATTATAATGCGCATTATTTAGTTTTTTTTTTTTTTATCAACCCTGTTTGTACAAACTGTCCCACTGCTGGGAACGGGCCATCTTCTCATTGTGAGAAGGGGGGGGGGGGGGGGGGGAAGGGGGGGGGGGGAAGGGGGTTATTTAGATTAATTCTAGTAAAATCACTTGTTTAACACATTTTTTTTTACATGAAATGTATTATTATTATTACAAAAAAGTATAGTCTATTACACTCTGGAAGTGAAGACGAATCTAATGACACTTCGCACATCAAAATCGGTCTAGCCGTTTAGGTTGTAGGCTGTCATATAGAAACATACATATTATATACCCACGTACATATAAACATACATACACTCGAAAAACATATCCCTCCTTCTTACGCAGTCGGGTAAAAATTAGCAAATGATTAGAAACGTTGCGGTATGAGAAGACAAAGTGATAATTTCAAATTTGTTACATCTGCGCATTGAATATGCGTAGAGATTACATACTTATATATGTAACTATATGACGATATATAACATAATTATGGCATTATTTGGTAAAACACTAAAAATATTATTTTTATTCGCAGAAGCGTTTCACCTTGACTAAAGTTTGCCGAAAAAAATATTAAAATTTTGTTTTTTGTCAATTAAATGAACATTATTTGTTCTGAATATTCTTCGCCAAAAAAACTTTGTCATAAAATGTTACTGATTTGCAGAACCGTCGTTGTTCTACGACTATGGCGATGTGTTGTATGGTAGTACGGAAGCCTCGAAGTGCGAGTTAAATTCATACTTTGCCGGGTTTATTCCACAGTAAAAAGGCAAGAGATTCGATGATGCAAACCAGATGCTCACTCACCGAAATAGGTCCAATAAAAAATCGTTAAATATTCTAGCTATCAAGATAATACATTCAATACTCTGTATTATGTGTAAGCTCACCTCTAAATATCAGCCAATGACGTCTAAAATAAATAAAAATAAACTCAGCAGCTCAATTTATTAATTAATCTCGTAATGGTTCTCTTTGTCACTGAGATATTAAGTTTCAATGACTACGCGCTTTCCTTTCCATTAATTTCTTTGGACGAACGCCCTGTGGAAGGTAGATAACTAATCTGGCTTATGAAATTTAAATAACTAGTTATTTTGGTAGGCTTTGCTTTTTATGGATAATCCGCGGCTGTCTTATTGGATAACATATTATTTATAATTATGTAAGTTTTTTAATACTGAACCGTTTTTGATAATATTGATATGTGGCCATCTCTGAGGTACTTACCTAACAAAAAAGGAACCATAAACATACAAAAACGTACAGTCGAATTGAGAACCTCCTTATTTTTGGAAGTCAGTTAAAAATAATTGGTTACGTTCATTAAACTTCTCATAATGCACGTTAGATTGGTTTGCAAGGGTTACAGCGCACGTTTAATACACTATGTATTTTTAAACGGCTATGCATAGAGGATCCCAGGGTTTCAACCCCACAGTCATAACTTCAGTATTATGTTCGACATAATATAAAAACTTTTTTAATCTCATTTATATTCATGGACCTGTATGCGCCCATTCATGAATATAATATGCCTAATTCATGTTTGAGCGCCGCAAAAAGAATCAGAATTTACGAGCTCTTTAGTGGAACAGTCTCCGTGGTGCCGGCAGGTGAGATAGATTGCACCGTCTATCAGACTGTACGAGAACTGTTTTTCTGCTAAGTTTGTACATTTGAAATTAACTTGATATTTTTTTTTGTTGAAAATAATGTTTTATGTTTTGGAGGTAAGGTTTTAGCAGATTTTCCCAACTATGAAAAAGTCTAAAGGTTAAGTTATTTCGTAGTCAATGTATGTAATTATTTTACTAGTTGTGTCCCGCAGTTACACTCGCATACCCGCATAGTGATGAAAAACGGTGATGATAACAATGTTTTTTTTTTCTTTCATACAAACCTTGTCCTGACAATCAGGGATATAAAAACATTCAAATAGGTCAAGCCGTTTTTATGTTTCAACAAGGAATAAATAAAATTGAAATAAGTTAAGAACACTGATTGAATAATAAAGTAGAAGATAAATAAATAAATATTTGTGGACATTACACAACACCATCTAGCCCAAACTAAGCAAAGCTTGTACTATGGAACTAGATGGCTGATAGAATACATATATACTTTTTTTTTGTAAATATATACATATGATACATAGAAACACCCAGACACAGAACAAACATCCATGCTCATCACACAAATGTTTGCCCTGGGTGGGGATTGAACCCACGACCTTTCAGTTCAGCAGGTAGACGTAAACACACTACCGACTGAGCCACAAGGCCAGTACACCTTCGTCTAGTATAAAAATTGTCTACGATATTCTCGTAGCATCATAGTGCCCCTCTACGAAAGTTCGTAGCAGAGTTGCCTACTTGCAAGATTAGTTCCCTTTTAAAATAGTCAACTTCCGCTGTCGCTTGACACAAAAACTAGTTGAATATACGGAAAATAAAACAGTAGGTGCTTTTAAAGCTGTCGCAGCTTTGAGCTGCCTTTTGTGCTTGCACGGGAAACTGGTGGTGACGGCGGGAATTTTCAAAAGGATTTAGGAATATGATAAATCTACTGGCGGGATATCGGCCATATCGCCTATAACTTTACAGCTAAAGCGAGAGGATGAAAAATGTAGCGATTGTGATTTGCGCACTCCTATTATGTTCATGACGTTTTTCACTTCACCGCCTTTTCGCAGTTTTCCCCGTGGACACAGGATTTTTTCTCTGTTTTCCCCCTTTCTGCTCTTTTTCTGACGGGTTTGTTCAAAGTTCAAACAAACGGATCCTGATAAGGGTGCACGAGATCAAAGAGGTTGTGCGCATTTGATATTACTATTTACTGTATTTACGCTACAACCAATTACTGTATTTCATAAGTATTTCTACGAACTTTTCAGTTCTACTGCACGGGTACGTTATTTTATGTGTATTCTATGTAGCTTCGCTGTGTAAGAAACTATAGAATATATAAGTAGATAGACTTGAAGATTATCATTGCCTTAAAACTATTTTCTACTACTAAGTATTATCCAATTTCGACATTTCTTTTATCTTCTGGTTAGAACCTTATAAGCTTTTGGCTTTGCTTTTTTTTCAATTGCCCATTTAACTTTTTAACATCGAAATTTTATATTAAAATGAAAAAATATGCAAGTTTAGCCATTCATTTGCTTAATGATTATTCAAACGTCAAAATTTGTTTTAAAATCAAAAAAAAAAAACATATTTCCAAACAGATGTCTAAATTGAAAAGTGGTTTTCGCTTACTTTTTTGGAATAATTATCCAACAATGCCACACAATGGGGTAGGTAAGAAAAAAAAACCATTTAACGTATAAGTGAAATATCTCAAAAAAAATATTAAAATATTTTATTAATCACTTTTCGATATGATTAATATGCACATAGCCTTATAGATAGATATAATAAATGATCACTCGGACCAAATCAAGAGCGGCTACTAATGGCGCACCAACAAGACCTCCGTTCGCCCCATCGCCGACACCAACATCGCCTTTATCATCAGAGAGCGAGGAGGTCCTGACCCCTCGCAACTCCAGTGGCAGCGTGTCAAGCATGGAAAGCGAGCCTCCGACGTCACCGCCGCCACAAAGACCAGCGCGGCGAGGACGTCCTCCGCTGCCGACTATTATTATTATATGTATGTAATGTATATTAACTAATGTAATTGGTGAATACCGTTTTAGTTAATTAAATAAATAAATGGTAAAATAAATGGTAAATATATAAGATAGTAAAATATACATCTTTAAGCTATTCCTTTAAGAGAAAAAGTTTTCTAAGAACATTTTGAAGGCTTTCTCACTGAACGGGATCAGAGTTTCCCTGACCTCCATAGGAATGTAGTTCGCCTGGACTGTTCCAACTTCACGAACGAAGATCGAATGGTTCCAAATTATGGAGCGGTTCGAATGAACTGCCATACTTGCGGCTCCAAACTTGGACACCGGCCAACTGAACTAGCACGCCTACGCAATGCATTTAGGATATGAAATCTACATTTACCTAAGCTATACTTGTATTAGGATCAGAAAGGAAGTATTTCGGAAATTGGAAATACTAACACAAATTCTCAAAATTAAATTTTTATTTCGAATTTCGATAACTGTTGGAATGGAGGCGTTGAGGCTGCGTGCTTAACGAAATGTAGGAACGCTCTGAGATATACCAGTTTTTTTTATTGTCTTCCCGCCACTTGTATGGTCATCCGTCCATCTCGTGGCTGGTCTTCCTACACTGCGCTTACCATTTTTTTATATTTTTTTATTTATTTGTATTCAATTAATGCAATTAAATAAAATGCATAAGATAAAACAATACTTGTTTGCATAGGAATGTCTGTGCTCGCGAAGCCTACTGCTCATATTCTAAATTCTTATTCAAAATTGAGTATCGAATAAAAATAAAATGAAAATATATATAAACGTAATAATATGCATACACATTTAAATTATTGCTGTTGAAGTAATGCTTAATATTAAGGTTTATATGCATATGGTATAATGATAAAGTATTTGTATTTTGAATGTATCTTCTAAATTGTTATATTACCCAGACAAGCGACATACATAAACATATCATTTAACCACGTAAAGAAAATAGGCGTCATTTTATGTATACCTACCTATGTATGTATATATAAAATCGCTGAGTTTACTACCCGTCCAACTATTTACTTTAAACTCAGCAATGACAAGACAGACAGACTAAACAGCATCAAGATACCTGACGTTGACACGAAACAGATATTAAATCCTCAGAAAAATGATAAATTAAACATCTCCACAGCTGGTCCCTTTCAGTGGCACTTACTCTAAGAAATTGGGCTGAGTTACGGTCTCGGGAGCTTCCCGGCTTTACGTCCAAATTTGCCAGAACTGCGCCGCGTTTATTGTTAGTGATTTTTTATGATGAATTGCGTAAGACCCACCTTACTGGAATGGATGACGGGACGGTCAGATATTTTTTTGTTTTATGAGTGGCGTGTTTGTCAATTTTTCTCGCGATCTTCTACATTTTTAGGGTTCCGTACCTCAAAAGGAAAAGCGGAACCCTTATAGGATCCCTTTGTTGTCCGTCTGTCCGTCTGTCCGTCCGTCCGGGTGTCAAGACCTTATCTCGGGAACGCGTGAAGGTATCGTGTTGAAATTAGAACCATATACGCAGATCCATAGTCTCTTGTTGCAGAAAGAAAAATCAAATTTCTCAGTTTTCGTAAAAAAAAGTTACAGCCGAATATGTTGTAAGAAAAGCACATTTCGATACTCACAAGGGAATCAAAACCTATGGGGTACTTCCCGTTGACCTAGAACTATGAAATTTGGCAAAAAGCATTGTGTTAGAGTACACATATAAGAAAAAATCCGATAACCGGTTATTTTTAATTAAAAAAATAGTGTCTATATGCAAGGAATGAGGGTCTAAATTTTAAAGAGAATTAACCGTATCATGTGGGGTATCATATGAAAGAGCTTAATTAGCATAAGTTAAAACAGGTTTACAAATATTTTTACGATGTATATTTTTTGGTATAAGAAGGAAAATATAAAAAAAAATGATTTTCCCCTTTTATCTACTAGTTTGTACGGAATCCTCGGTGGGCGCGTCTGACTCCCACTTGTCCGGTTTTATTTTTAGATATAGTAGTCGAAATAATTTACATTTACAGTTAACACTAATATTTTATTATATACACCCTTCACTTTTTTCGATCGAATGGCAAGAAACACATAAAAATTACATAGTAGGTACTAATACTACTATTAATGTCTTCGTGATACATACTCTTATTGCATAGCACTTTAAAAAATTTACCTCCTTTTTGAGAAACTAACTTTATCTTGTTTGGGAATAAACTGGCTTTGACCGTCAAAAAACTTCCTTTTTTATGAGAACACAATTTTATTTTTCCATTAAATATACAAAATATTTTTACGGCACACGTTTTGGGTTCTAAAACTTTGTTTCGGGTGACTTGAGAGCTAACATCTGGCTTCAAATATAAAAACAAACATCACTTTACAAAGTGTTTTAAAAATATGAAATACGGGCATACGCAAGCTTGGCAGCTTGGCGTAGGCCTCGGGTCATAGATTTCCAAAAAGACCGATCGCGCGCGGCTTCCACCCAGCACCCAGCATCTTCCTGACACCTGTATGAGCTCGTCTGTCCACCTTGTGGTTGCTCTTCCTACACAGGAAATCAATTTCTTAACGAATTATTTAATACATTCTATACTAACACATAAGATACAGTTTCCGTAAAGATAAATTAAATTTTAATTATCATACTATTTATGGAAATATCTACAAATCTGTTGTCAGTCGGAAATGTATATTTTTTTATTTATGTTTGAATCTCCGACTTTACCCGGCGCTCCTGCGGGGAGACTTGGCAAAATTGGATTGTCGCTTACCGTCCCACGGTCCGACCACCTGCACTCCATTCTGCCTTCAGTAACCAGGGCTACCACAATAACATTTTTTTAACCAACTACAACAAAAGGACAAATTATGTTTCACCATAGCATCTAAATTACTGAACTGGTTTTGATGAAAGAATTTATAGAAATTAATTTGTTATTGGATATAGTCCGGATACAATACTTCATATTAAACATACAGAAAATTCTCTGCAAAGCTTTTGCTATGACCCAATAACACGCAAACTTGCTCTCACGGGCATAACCAGGTTTCAGTTTCGGAGGGGGTCTTGGAAAATAAAACAACAAAAATGGCAGTCACACCCCCCCATAAAAAGGATTCTCCCTTTAAAAAGTACTACAAAAAAATAAGTAAATAAACTTTGTAACAAATAGGATCACGAAATTACGAATTCGTTTTTATATTATTTATGATAACGTAGGCAGTTGCCCTGTGTGTAGGTAGTATTTATGATAACGTAGGCAGTTGCCTTTGTGTAGGTAGTATTTATGATAACGTAGGCAGTTGCCCTGTGTATAGGTAGTATTTATGATAACGTAGGCAGTTGCCCTGTGTATAGGTAGTATTTATGATAACGTAGGCAGTTGCCCTGTGTGTAGGTAGTATTTATATTATAAAAACTAATTTTCTTTTGAAGTAAAATCCTTTAAAATGAACTTTACCCAATGAACATGTGAAGAAAGCGTAGAAGTCGACTTCTGCATGACTACACTTCGATCACACTTTACCTTTACTTGAAAGATGACATCTATAAATATGTAAGTGCGAGCTGACAACCCTGCTTCTAGCCACAAGACAGCGAGGCTAGTACTCGACGAAATATTTTATTTGAAGGCAGACATTCCTCTTAGTCTGACAGGAAATAAGTAAAAGGTGAGCTTCCTGAGTACAGCTCTGTTGTCAAACAGCTCCACTCAAGGTTTATTTTAAAAATAATTATTATTACTTACTTTTCACAAAAATGTGAATAACATCAGACGTTTTCAATTCAGTTTGTTATAGAATACCCTACAATATTATGTATGTGAAAGTTTGTTTGTGTAAATGCGAAAATTTGTTTGTGGGTGTATGTTTGTTACTCTTTCACGCTGACACGGCTTAACAGATTTGGAGGAACTAATTTTTTATCTCGAAAAACGAACTATTCTTATGCGATAGCGCGTGAAACCGGGGGACACAGCTATTAATGAATTATAGTATGCAAAACTGAATAACCTAATTCAGTAAATAGAAAAACCGGTATAAAAAATGCCAAACCAATGACGTTATTATTATTACATGAGCACAAAGTCTAAAACACGTCACGAACAGTGTCCAGGGCCCCGATTCCGTATGACCATCGGCCGCGTTACGTGAACGTGACATGGGTGCATTGACAATGAAATTAGCCTTTAAGTTTAATATGCTAAAGTCTAATTTTCATTGTAGATGCACCGACGTCAAGTTCACGTAACGCAGCCGATGGTCTTACGGTATGAGGGCCCTGGATTGACCGATACTAACCACCAATACAATACTGTGTCTCTCAGCTTTCAGGAGAAACTAGGACGTGGAATTTGTTTTTTAAATTTAAATTTTCTGATTTCCTGTAGAGATATCAGGAAATCGACAGGTAATGAGAAAAATGAAGATGTAAAAAAATCAATTCCACGTCGTAGTTTTTTCTGAAACCTTGTTTCTGTCTAAGGTATTTAGAATCGGAAATGTTTTACAGATTTTTATCATTATAATTCGTGTAATGCCTACTTAGCCGTGATAAATTTCCTTTTTTTTCGTTTTATAATAATTAGCTGTGCCCCGCGGTGTTACCCGCATAGTGATAAAAAACGATGATGACGATGATAAAATATAGCCTATGTCCTGTTCCAGGTCCTAAATAACCTCTGTGCCAAATTTCATAATAATTGGTGCATCCGTTTAGTCGTGAAGAGGTAACAAACAGACGACAGACAAAGTTACCCTTGTATGATATTAATAATAATTAGGATAAGGATGCTACTGCGATGAATATTTCCACATATCATTGGGCAATAAGTGCAATAACATAAAATACATGAAACATTTTATTTAATAATCGGCCAAGTGCGAGTCGGACTCTCGCACGAAGGGTTCCGTACTATCATCTATAATACTACAAAGTTTAGTTCTGTTTATAAAATAACGAGAAATCAACGAAATTCCAAGTAGTAAATTGCAAACTTATAGGTAGGTTTTCGATACACATCCGGGCAGCATGACGACGCTCGCGCGAATACGCGAAGTTATGGCTCGCTCCGTGATGTTACCTCCCCCGCTACCCGCGCGACCGTTGCTTAGCAATCGCCTCGCGCTCGCGCCACCACCACACCTCGGCGCGGCGCTCGCACCGCGTTTAGATGCACGGATTATTTTCATTTTGTGAGTTTTTATGTATTAGATTAGGTATTTATTTTTATAGTTAATATATTTCTAAATATTTACTTACAAATATTCAAGTTTCTGCCTGTTAATTAAGATCGAGTAAAAATTGCTTAAAAATTACGTTTGTTGTATGGGAGCCCCCCTTTAATATTTACTTTATTGTTATTTAATTATTTATTTTGAAAGGTAATATACAAGTAAATATTCTGTGAAAATTTGAAGCGTCTACCTGTTACCGTTTTTAATATTGAGCAAAAAAATACGAAAAAAACACGTTTATTGTATGGGGACCCCCCTTAATATTTTTTTTTTTTTGAATTTTTAGTATTTGTTGTTATAGCGGCAACGGAAATACATCATTTGTGAAAATTTCAGCTTTCTAGCTATCACGGTTTATGAGATACAGGCTGGAGACAGACAGACAGACAGACAGACAGACAGACAGACAGCGAAGTCTTAGTAATAGGGTCCCGTTTTTACCCTTTGGGTACGGAACCCTAAAAACGACATGAGGGCTGAGGATAGTGTACCAGACACTTGCACGAAACGACATGAGGGTTGAGGATAGTGTACCAGACACTTGCACGAAACGACATGAGGGTTGCGGATAGTGTACCAGACACTTGCACGAAACGTCCGAGAAAACAACTAAAAAATAAACACTCTACTCTGCAGTCGGATTGACACAAAATTTCATACCTACTCTCGCCACAATAGAGTTTATAAAAGCTTGTTTCGAGTACAAAATTATAAATTCAGAAATACTGAAACAAAGAGATGTATATTAAGAAAGTATTGAGGAGATTGCTGCAGTGAATGCAGTAGTATTCCATTTATATGGAATATTTTTATTTAAACCGTACTTATTTATGATATCTGCGGATATTGGTATAATAAATTTTTACAAACGTGTATTATTCGATACATTTTTAGAGTTTATCCTCGAATTCATTCGTAAGTTTCGTTTGTTCGAACAGTTATTAGGTTATATGTTTCTGTTTTATCACAATGTTTCGGTTATTACCGGACGAGTTAAAATGGGTTTTCGGGATTTTGATAGTATATTTTAAAATACATTGATTTCATTGAAATTAAACAACTTGTAACGCATTATTTTTTCTGACATTTCGAACAATTTGCAGCGACCGCGGGCAAGACAGGTGAGACTCAGGTCTTAAATGTATGTAAAATTTGCACGATAAATCGGTTAAAAGTTTTTTATTTCAATACTTACGTAGTAATTGCGAAAACCTAAGAAATTAATTTATTTTCGTTTTTTAAAGAAAATAATTCAGGGAAAAGAAATTCGATATATAATATTTCGGATTGTAAATAAGTTACGAAAATAATAACTATAATAAACGTAATATAACACGAGTCGGATACGTTGCCAAACTAATAAACCGCTCAACACAAAATTATGAACCAAAAGTTTGAGTAGATAAATCTTTTCCAACCCTTGGGTTTGCTTCCAGTTGGGTCGGTATCATAAAATCTCGACTGTCAAGGATTAATTCGTGGACAGCGCTAATTTATTCCGCGTCGTCATGGAATAAAGCATAATTCAACCGAGGGGAAAGGAAACTTTAATAGAAGAATTAGTCTGGCAGACACTGGGTAGGAAATTTACGAAAGAATTTCAAAAACTTAAGAAGAATTAGGAAAATTTTACTACACAAATTTCGCATATATTATTATTAGTCTAACGTGATAACGTAAAATATACGCCTTTCATAATTTCTAATTGAAATGCTTAAAATCAATACAAAGCGAATTCACACGGGATTAAAGCTCCTTGCCAACTTCTCTGTTTCCTGAACACTACAATTCTGAAGTTTTAAGGCTTGAGGCGATCTTCTGTCTTATTTTTACTTTTCCTGGACAAACTTAGAATTTATTTCGTATATTTTTTTACTGTGATATTTTTAGGCGCAGTACGGCTCATATCAAAGTGTGTTGTTCTTATTTAATATCTGAGTGATTTTGATTGTACCAAAAAAAAGTAAATACATACATCTTTCATACGTCACATCCAGTTTACTCTTAGTTACTTTACAATAACAATGACATATTTATGAAAACGCATATTGACCATTTAATGGTTAGAAAAGACGAAGTACCGTATTAAAATCTGCCAATAAAGCCATACTGTGAGCAACGTAAAATTAAAAGAAAGATATTCTTTTAGTAACCAAATCATGCAGCAGCTCTGTGACTATCTCAGACATCGAAACATTAGACAAGATTAATAATGCTAAGGGAGCGGCGATTTTTCAATCATGTGATTTGTTCAATTCGTAGAAAAGCGAGTATTTGGGAGTGTTAAAATTTGTATTAGGGTTATTATACTATAGCTACCAACCCACACAGCGTTTAACGAAACGGTGGTGTGCGTAACGCTACGTATTAATTTAATTTGTGTCAAAGTTTCCTGCGATGGAGTAACCTATATATAATCCGAAATTCATTTGTTTGAATGTTACTTGCCCGAATCCGTTTCATAGAACTGCCTGATTCCAGATGTTTTACTTGACGCGAGCTTCTAATTACTTAGTCTGGCCATAAATACTGTTACAGTTAAAAATAAGAAAGATATTACATTTGAATTTGGAATCTGTCATTTTTATACGATTGTTCATTGAGTTTTCTAATTTTGGCGCCAATACATTGTACAATATTTTGCGATATTAAAATGGAGTGGGGTGATAAAGAGAACCGAATCGCTGTGATTGCATTACACAAAGTTGGTATGGAGCCAAATGCAATTTTTAAAACTCTCCATACGCTTGGTATTGTCAAATGTTTGTGTACCGGGCTATTAATAGGTACAATGGGACCTCCTCTGTTTGTGACAGAAAAAGGTCTGACCGTCCACGTAGTGTTCGTACGAAAAAGGTGGTCAAAGCAGTAAGGGAAAGAATTCGAAGAAATCCTGTCCGAAAGCAAAAGATTTTATCTCGGGAGATGAAGATAGCACCCAGAACCATGTCGCGTATTTTAAAAGATGACTTAGGACTTGCAGCCTATAAGAGACGCACTAGTCATTTTTTAACTGATAATTTAAAAAAGAATAGGGTGGTAAAATCGAAACAACTACTGAAGCGGTACGCAAAGGGAGGTCACAGAAAAATTTAGTTTACGGATGAGAAAATCTTTACAATTGAGCAACATTTTAACAAACAAAATGACCGTATTTATGCTCAAAGCTCTAAGGAGGCTTCCCAATTAGTCGACAGAGTGCAACATGGGCATTATCCGACTTCAGTGATGGTTTGGTGGGGTGTTAGCTATGAAGGAGTGACTGAGCCATATTTTTGTGAAAAAGGTATCAAAACATCGGCACAAGTGTATCAAAATACCATTCTTGAGAAGGTAGTTAAGCCTCTTAACAACACCATGTTCAATAACCAAGTATGGTCCTTCCAACAAGACTCGGCGCCAGGTCATAAAGCTCGGTCCACGCAGTCTTGGTTGGAAGTGAACGTTTCGGACTTCATCAGAGCTGAAGACTGGCCGTCGTCTAGTCCTGATCTTAATCCGCTGGATTATGATTTATGGTCAGTTTTAGAGAGTATGGCTTGCTCTAAACGCCATGATAATTTGGAGTCCCTAAAACAATCCATACGATTGGCAGTGAAGAATTTTCCCATGGAAAGAGTGCGTGCTTCTATTGATAACTGGCCTCAACGTTTAAAGGACTGTATTGCAGCCAATGGAGACCACTTCGAATAAGCTTTTATATTTTAAATTGTTTTATATTTATGTATTAAACTAACACACTGTAAAAGTAATAAATATTATTTGCAATAAAAAAATATTTTTTTTCTTCGTGACAATATTTATGGCATGACTAGGTATATAAGTTTGTTCGGGTTAAAGAAATTTTATTTTCTCAATAAGAGAGATTCACTTATGAGATTACATTTCATTAAATTAATTATTGTTAAACGTCTTATTTTTAAAGTGAGGGTAGTAAAACCAATTGCTCAACAACGGCACAGGTGGCTGGAATGCAAATCGCAAAACTTGTTTTGCGTCGTGACATTGAATAAGCATATCAGTTTGTTATCCAACAGTTTCATATAACCGAACAGTTATTAGGTTAAGTTCGCTGGGGTTCTTATTATTATACTCATAATTATTCGTATTATAAAGATTCGGTTAACAGATGAGGTGTCAAACGAGCTTTCGGGATTTAGATAAAGTGTCATTTGAAAAAAAAAAAATTCGTTTGCAGGGAAGTGAAATTCGGTATTTCACATTTCGATTTATAGATAAGTAAACTGCGATGAGACCTAAAGGGGTATTTCTCCGAAAAAATATGTTTGCTGTGGCCCCATCTACTGACCGACTTTCTTAATACATATTTACTAAAAATGTTTTGGATATTAATTCGAAACAAATTTGAACTATTGTAATAATAGTGGTCAAGAGGTTGTCGACACAAAAGGTTTTGAAATTCCGCCCATTTTTGACCATTTTTGTCGATCGATTATTTATATTTGGCAAACATCTTTACAACAAGTAATTTAGCAAAAGTTTGTGCTCGCGAGGTCTACTGGTCGTAGAACTTATATATAACATGACGTGTAACATAATTGTTGTTACCCATTACATAATCAAATGCTACCATTATCACTCAGGACATAATAACGAATCGACAAATTTATTTATATATTTTACAAACATTACCCGTCTTTAACTATACAACAGTCGGGTAAAACTGCATTATATTGCAGAGTGAGATCCGTTCCGGCACCGGCACGGTGGCAGCTGCAGGTTATTATCAGCGCCGCTCTGTTCAAGATTAACTCATTTGCGGAGCCCCTCTCGGTGCTCTCGTGAGGGACTCACGGATTCATTTCTCGGCAAAATTTGCCAATACACTGTTAACTGCATTTCTTGGCTGCTGTTTTGTACTTCAAGTGTTTTATTTTTATTTTTCATTCATCTGTCTACACATATTATTCACTCCTTGTACACAACATATCTTTTCCACTCTTATACTTTTAGAATACAATAAGTTATTATTATAAAATTACGTATCAATGCAAATACTTGAAGTAAAAGAGTGCCTATATTATAGTATATTTAGAATAGGCATGGCATAACTTATTATATATAGTTATATAATAGTATAGTTATGCATAACTGATTAGCAAGTTGAAGTGGCAGTGGGCAGGGCACATAGCACGTAGAACTGATGGCCGATGGGGCCGAAATGTTTTTGAGTGGAGACCACGCACCGGCAAGCACAGCGTAGGAAGACCAGCAACGAGATGGACAGACGACCTAATACAAGTGGCAGGAAGACGCTAGAAAATTATTGTGTACACGCGCGACAAAAAAATTGCAAAAAATATTGTATAAAATCGTATAAAATCAACGTATCTCACGTAACCCCATGATAATCAACCGGGAAAACCTTCGCATCCAATTTGTGACAATGCATGAATACAAAAATTAATTAAATTTAATTTGAACACAAACGCGTCCGCAATCAAGATTCAAATTACCATGGCGGCCGGCGTATAATCCTTTATTTGTTCGTTATTCATCCGATATTTTATTTTATCTGTCGGTCGTGCAATTATTGAAGCGAAGGTGTCAAATTAATTCCGTTTTCCACTGAAAAGTAGACCTATAAAAGGTCAGAATAACTCATACTACGAGTGAATGCTATCTGCCGGCTCGACCGCACAGTTAGTTCTTCACAGTACTTTACCGCGCACCAGAAGAGATAAGAGCCAAACGACAGAACGAATAGAACTCTGTGTCGATTGCCTACCTGTCTATAATCCGAATTACGAAATATCGAGTATAATTTCCCCGAAAATTAAATAGGTATAACTTTTTCAATTTTCAACGTTCGGGATTTTAATAGTGTCTATTAAAATCCCGAACGCTCATTAACAACTCTTCTGATAACTGAATCTGAACGAAAGTTTCAATGTATAATAAACAGAAACTTAAAATTGATATACATATCTGATAATTAAATATTTGTAAATAAAATATCACATTCGACAACAAAAGCGTCATTATGCTTTTCAATAAAGCAGTGTAAACCAAAATGGAAATGTTCTGAATCTAACATTCGAAGCGATATGTAAACCCTGTAATATTACATCTTCGTTGGCGATGTAAATATACTTACTCTATACCGTTCATTTTAGTAAGCAATTCAGGAGCGCGTGCGAACGCTGCGTTCACACGTAGGAGCGTGATATGACGCGGCGGGCCGCCGTCGTGTGAAGCGAGGGACTCGGGCGCGCGCGCCGCAACGCCTGCTAGCGGGAATGAATACGTCAAGTTGACGCATTCATTCGTGAACATTGACAACGTCAATGAATGAACATTGATGTCGTCAATGTTCATTAATTACCTATATTCATACACGCAAACACGCGCCATATACGGGTGGCGCGTGCTTGCTCGTACAAATCGGCTCATGATATAGTTCCCGTCACGTAAAAATAACGTTTTTTTACGTGACGGGAACTATATCACGCGCCGTGGGATGCGTGACGAGCGGGCGCTACTCACACATACACAAACTCGACACGCACACAACTAAAAGCCGTGCGCTATCCTGTTTTGAAACAAGTACTTTAGACACTTTAGTACGGCAGACGTAAGCTCGAGGTGGTCGTATTTACACAAAATGTTAGCAATCAAACTAGCACCGCCTTCTACCGCTTACCATATACCTTCCCGAAATAGATTTGTTCTCGTAGCACTGACATCATGTGTCCTTGTATCACATGGTGAGTATATTATTCTGTTACAAATGGTGGATATAAAAAAAAAATGCGTTTTTCATGTTATATTTGATATTCTGTACGATTTTAAGAAAATAATTACTTTGTTTTGTTATTTATTACACGATTTTAAAATACGACGTCGAACTCTACACCTAGTCGTTTTGACTAATGATACTCTTTAACTTATAAATAAATAAACTGTATAAATAATAAGACTTCAAATACCTACGCAGCCATACGATATATACTTTTTTTTTTTTTTTTTTTTTATCTTACAATACCTACCTAAATTCTTAAAGCATGTAAATCAATGGTATTATAAATTAAATGGCCTCCGCATAGAATAGATGGTTTAGAGGTCAAGGCTGATGCCAAAGACAGACTCGGCTGTATATGTAGGGCCTTATTATGATTATCACAAAGCAAGAAGATAAGGATTCTACCTCAAGTTCCTCATACTTTTAAAAACATTTTTGACATTTCATATAAATCACCAGGAACACTCAGGTGATCCATAATTTAGAAGTATTTGTAAAAAATGGAACCAAAACTTCAGATTTTCGGCATGAAACGATGTCGCTTTTCGTGTTTATAGTTTAAACAATCTATATTTCTGTATCTATCTATATTGTCTATCTATATTTCATTGTCACGCGATTTACACATATACCTATGCAAAATTTCAGCTCAATTGGTGACCGGGAAGTGGATCAAATTTAATTTGCAAGATTTGATGACAAACATCGCACAGGTGAAACTAAATAAAACCTTGTAAAAACTGAAAAAACCGACGGCAAAATACGCAATTTGTTTACTTGGACGAAAGTTTTTCAGTTATTTTGATATAAAAATCAAAGAACTACTTAAACCGATTTTCATAAAATTTATATGGTATTACTTACCAAACAAAAAAATATATTATATACAATTCATAATTGGCAGAGTAATCGCTGAACATAAAAAAAAAACAGTCGAATTGAAAACCTCCTTCTTTTTGGAAGTCGGTTAAAAATAGGGCAAGATGGCATAAGATCATGCAAATCACACTCACCGAAATGAATTCGATAAAAAACTTAAAAACATGCCTTAAATGTGCAATAATTATCAAGAATACCTGGATAATAGTGCTAAGCTAGGAGTGCTTGCCAATCTACTGTGAAAGCAAACATAAGGGCAATTCTAATGCATCTAGACACAGCATCCAACTTTCCAAACATGCTCCAAGTTGTATTCCCGTACTAAACAATGGTTGGACAACCAGCACACGAGTGGGGGAGAAGTTTGTGTCAGAACTTTGACATAATAGGTGAAATAAGGGAGTTTTGAATACGAAAACTCCGTAAATATAATATAATATAATACATATTATGTATGTATGTCTATCGTATAACTTTTTGAGTCCTTGTAAAGTTATTTGAATAGCTGTTTTGACGTTACATACGACTTGAACAAATATCTGTTTGTCTATCTACATAAATAAAAGTGAAATGTCATTTAAAATTAATTAAATTTTAAAGGATTTATCGCGTATATTTTACATAATTTTATGACCTGGTGTTTAAAAAAAAAAACCATTATACACATCATAAATTCATTTACTGTAGTCATGTACTGTAGCAACTTCACACGCTAAGTTCGACCACTAAAATTGCTTAATAATATCTTAACACCACCACTTAGCAGTTTTAAAATGACCCAACAAAAATATGACAACGTAATCTCTTGTAAGTCCCGTGTACGTTTATCAGTGCGGGACAGAAGGCGAAATTGCCAACCGGTTTATTACATGATTACAGAGTAATTACGTAGCAGACCCCATTTAATAGGGGGGGTGGTGCTTTTTATTCCCGTCTGCCCCGAGACCGCCGGGAATAATGCTTAGTGATCAAAGTTGGGCGTCGACGAAGGGCGCGCGCGGTCAGGACTCAGGACGACCACAGTAATTTCGTTAGCGTTATTTATGTTTTCTTGCAGACTCTGGTATTATTTCGTTATTTTTGTGGCGTTTACACTTTCACGATAAATTGATAGTTGGGACGTGTCGTGTTTAGACGTCGTGGTGGTGTTGATTGGAATGTACGTGATTTATGATTGGAGTTGCTGGACATGGAGTATTTTGTCGTGGTTTATACGTATATTGTGACGTTGTAATTAATATAATTGTGATTATTAAGCGTGATGGTTTAAACAGTGGGTAAATATAAAGCATTCAGGAAGGACACGAGAGCGGATATTATATTTACGACCTTGAAATTTTGCGAGTTTGTACAGTTGCACTAATGAAAGTATGATAATAATGCTAATGATGCTGCAGTCAAGACTGTCTCCTAGCAAGGGTCTGGGGAACATGCAGCATGGGTAACCCTACAAAATATTTTAAAAATATTAACAAAACAAAATGTTTTATTTAAAAAAAAAAATAGAGATCAAAATTGGTCCATCCGTTTGAGAGCTACGATCCCACAGACAGACACACAGATATACACGTCAAACTTATAACAGCCCTCTTTTTGGGTCGGTGGTTAAAAATATAACGTCATCTACAAATTATAGAACAGCATTATCGAAAACTCCCGGCAGGTCTAATGGCGGTCATTTACAAAATGGACGGAAACCCATCTGAAATCCGTGTACTGATCCACAATATTGTCAATCAGGCCTATAGAAGACAGACACAATGACCGGCCTATTCTCTGTGGATATAATACAAGCTCGGGATATTTCATAAGTTCCTCTCCCCGTAGATAATGGTACAGATGTTGGAGCAAAAATCCCGTCAACTTTTAACTTGTATCTCATTGATAATGTTATACTTAAGTAATTTTAATACTGGTGCGTGTCTGACCCAACGCATAAGCATTGCCATTCAACGTGGCAATGCGGTCAGCATGCTGGGTACGCTGCCAACTGGTGGTGGGTTTGAGCATTTGGATTGTTTTAAGACCTTTATCGGTCTGGTGTAATCGATTTGCTTTTTGTGTAGAAGTTTAGTTAAATAAGTATGTGTAGTTTTATATTGTATCGTTGTAATTCATAAAGGCACTTGCCCGTTAAAAAAAGTAATTTTCAATTTATATCAATGCCATCTCAATAAATCTTTTTTTTATATTTCTCTTATCTAAATAGACAAAATAAATCATGTCTCACTTTTCTAAAATACCTAATCGCTCTTTCTGCATGTATATAAATATTTAAATATTTGTAAAATAAATAAATAATCTGGATGTCTTTAAATCGTGAGTGAATAGGTTCCTTCTAGGCAAGCGCGCTTCATCGCAGACCGCACATTAGAGTTAGCGATCAAGCGCAAGCCTATTTTCGAATAAAAAAGCTGTTAGTCTTGTTTGCTTCAAAATCTTCAAGCTAGTACTTTTTTTATTTAGAAGATAGATCTACGATTGACCACCAACTCGCCTGATGTTAAGCGACGGTGTGGCCGAGGATGGAGCTCGTCGATCTAGAAGATATCTATTCACTTACCTGTTTTTTTTTTTATACAATTCACTCGGTTTCGGTGACTCGATGATTGTATATTATTGTTTAAAATGTTGTGGTGCGCGAGAGGAACAGCTGCGCGGCTTGAGCCCGTGTACATTTGATTCCATATCTAGTGTTTGTGGATGCGTAAAGGACTTACATTTTAATAAATGTAACGAAGATGAAACACGGCAAAAAAGAGCTAAGTTCGCTAGCTTTTATTATATCAACCTCCTGTCCGAAAAGATATATACAAAATTAATGCTTATAACATGTGTATACTAATATATAACAAATTAGCTAATGACAGTAAAATTTTAAATAGAAACATATTTAAAAAATCTTGGACGCAATCACATCTTAAGCAATGTTTTTATAGTGCTAAGAAATATTAAGATTCTAAAAATACTAACAAGACGTCATATAATCTTTAACATAATAATTATAATGTAATAAAATAAAATATGTGCACGTCGGCTTGCAGGCATACAATGCCTTAATACAATAATAATAATAACTCTAATAAATTACTTGATTTGATTTGATTTTTGTGAACTTTTAATGTAACAGACAATGATAACGATGAAGGTTTTAAGCCCTTGATTGAACTTAGTTTTCTGTTAGTACACAAATTTTACACTTTAGCTGTCAAAAAAAACACAAAAGTGAAATAAAACAGATATATTTTCAACGCAGCCATAATGCTCAAAACATTCAAGATGAAATAAAAAAATTATAATGAACAAGCTTTAAAATGAGTAAGCTTAGCCCTTCAACACTAATTACCATTGATTCCATAAAAGACACCTCACTCGAACTGGAACAAAAGTTGCGGAACCCTTCACTCTTGTTGCCCTTCCAACACGATCTAGTCTCGATTTCCTCCAATCGGTAGCGAAAACAACACGCAACTCCCTGATAACTTCCAGGGGAGTTCGGCAGGCTTTGTATAACTTGCTGATAAGATTTGTGAAAAACTTCCCTACTTGAATGTACTTGGATATAGTATCTTGGAATCTTCTGGGGTGTGCATACAAATGTTTTAAATTTAATTAAGTATTTGATGATTAACTTTTAGTTTAAAAAACTGAAAAAACAGACTTCTTAATACGCAATTCTTTTGCTTGAATAATATTTTCTCAGTTATTTTGTTATATAAACCAAAGTACTTAGCCGATTTTGATCAAATTTATATGAGAAGGTACCTACCAAACAAAAAAGAATCATCAAAAACAATTAGTGAATAGCGGAGTAATCGTTGAACAAACAAAAAACATACAGTCGAATTGAGAACCTCTTTCTTTTTGGAAGTCGGTTAAAAATGCACGCTCCCTACAAAGTAGAATGAGCAGCACTTAACATAGCACTTCATAGTTCTGAAAGACAAAGAGAGACAGTTTTGAGGACAAGAGAGACATGAAGAGGCTTGCAGTTTTAGAGTTAATGATTCTTGTCTGTTTTGGTGTCTTCAATAAGGTGCTTTTGTGAGCTTCGAAGCTGGCACTTTCGTTTACTTCGAATTCTTTTAGCCGGTTCTCTTGTTTGCTTCGAAGTCTTCAAGCTTCAAACACAAGCGACGTAGTTTTATGGAGGATATTCCAAAAACTCAAATAAAACGGTTTAGCTCCACTTTTAATGTGCGTACCGCCAAAATATGAAATACGAGTAGATTCCTGAATCGCTCTTTCTGCATGTATATAAATATTTAAATATTTGTAAAATAAATAAATAATCTGGATGTCTTTAAATCTTGAGTGAATAGGTTCCTTCTAGGCAAGCGCGCTTCATCGCAGACCGCACATTAGAGTTAGCGATCAAGCGCAAGCCTATTTTCGAATAAAAAAGCTGTTAGTCTTGTTTGCTTCAAAATCTTCAAGCTAGTACTTTTTTTATTTAGAAGATAGATCTACGATTGACCACCAACTCGCCTGATGTTAAGCGATGGTGTGGCCGAGGATGGAGCTCGTCGATCTAGAAGATATCTATTCACTCTAGCCTTGAAAATTACAAGATTGTAGGTCTCAGGAAACAGAGATGGCGGCAACGAATTCCATTCTTGTGCAGTACGCAACAGGAATGTGGATCGATATCGCTGAGTACGAACTTTTGTCATTTCAACGAGAAATGGGTGGTATTCGCCGACTTTCTGCTAGTCCTGTAGTGAAATGGGGAGGGTGGAATTAGGTCGTGAAGCTCTTGCGCACATTCATCATTAAATAATTTATTTAATATTAATTATTAATATTTATTTATTTCATTTAATACGTTCACAATTAACTTCTGAATTCTTTGATTCACAAACTTAATTAATTTACAAATTACTTGAAATTGGTCTATATATATATTTTTTTTCAGCTCGGTTTCTTTTCACCTGCAAATATTGTTAAGATTGGTAGGTATATAGATAAGCGCGTACAGCGTCAAGCTTTATTTCATATTTTTCCAAATTATAGGCGAAAACTTGTAATTAGCCTCGTCATTTATATAAATGTATAGTTTATTTAAGTATTTAGGCTGTAAGTTTTCCTAAAAATATAAAATAAAATAAAATAAAATAATTCCCCGAAATGAATCCTTTAGAAAATAGACAGACATGCTACTTTAAGGCGGTGCTCGAGACTAAGTAGCTTCTTGGCAGCTAGTTTATCGTCACCGATTAACCTCACAGCTCGCCGGTCCACTGATTCTAAAGCTTCCAGCTGATACTTGGCTGATCCATCAAAAAGGTGGCAGCAGTACTCCATACACGATCGGACCTGTGCTTGATACAGATGAAGCAGTTGTCCCGGTGAGAAGTATCGCCTAACCTTATTAATGATGCCAAGCTTTTTACTAGCCAGTTTAGCCTTAGATTCAAGGTAGCCCTTAAAGTTCATTGTTGGGGTTAACGTGAGTCCCAGCATTTCAAGACGATCTGACAATGATATGGATACGTTTCGGAAAGTAGGAGACAAGAGAAACTCACTCTTGTTTGGTTCGAAGTTTTCAAACTGGTACTCTTGATTGCTTCGAAATGTTCAAGCTGGTACTCTTGTTTGCTTCCAAGTCTTCAAGCTGATAATCGACACGTATATCATAGTATTTTTTAATTAACTCGTTCAAACATTAAACGAGAAATAAGGGATAGTGAAGACATACCTTTAGGGACTGTTAAATTCAGCTGACCTTTAGGTATTTTTAGCACGTTATTAAGATTTGGTGCTACCTAGCATCAAAAGGACTTCCACAAAGATCATCCACGTCTCCAACGGTATAAAAAGGCCAAGTCATTATTTTACAATCAATCAATCGAGCTACGTCAGTTTTCAATTAGGAAAAACAAAAAGGACAGGGTGAGGAGACGGTATTGAACATTTCGAGGAAGGAAATTGAGAAATTGAAAAATTCTAATCTAATCGCTTTTAGAGGGCAACGTGTCTCCATTGTGGAGGAAAAAGTTAATTGCTTTACAGATTAAAGCTTTTTGTAGCAAGTATAAGTTAAGAAAACTCAAAACCCTCGACAAAAAAACAGCTGAACCGATTTTGATGAAACATATATAGTTAATTACAAGTTACAATTTACGTTAATTAAAAGTTTTCAAAACTTCTTACGATAGATTTGTCAAAATATAATCAGTAATTTAGAAGTTAGACTTTATTTCAACTGAAGCGGAACAAAGCTTAGCGGTGTAAGAATTGACCAATCATAACTCTCGAAATCTCCACGCAAAAAAAAAACAAATTGTGATTGGTCAGTTAATTCACTATTATGCTCCGCTCCGCTCTATTTTGCTTCAGTAACAACGCAGCCTATATACATAATTATTGTACATGTGAACGGGTTGAAATTAATTTTAACCCTCCTTTTTTATTGTAAGTATTTAGTCAGATATCATCCTCATCGCCGTATTTATTTATTTAGCTCTATTAACATTGTGTATATCTATTATTATATATATAAAAGAAAGTCGTGTTAGTTACACCATTTATAACTCAAGAACGGCTGAACCAATTTTAATAATTTTTGTGTTTTTAGATTTGTCTTCGTCCGGAATAGGATAATAATAATAAATTTAATAGATTAATATTAAAAATATGATATTCATCAATAAAATAAAAACCGGACAAGAGCGAGTCAGACTCTTCCACCGAGGGTTCCGTACAAACTAGTAGATAAAAAGGGGAAATTATATATATTTTTTAATATTTTCCTTCATAAATTGAAAAATATACATCGTAAAAATATTTAAAAACCTGTTTTAGCTTGTGCTAATTAAGCTCTTTCATATGATATCCCACATGATACAGTTAAATAAAAATCTTGTCTATTGTCTATTGTCTATATTTTAAATTTGGACCCTCCTTCCTTGCATAAAGACCCAAAATTTTGTGATTAAATTAAAAATATCTAGTTTTCGGATTTTTTCCTATATGTGTACTCTAACACAATGCTTCTTGCCAAATTTCATAGTTCTAGGTCAACGGGAAGTACCCCATAGGTTTTGATTCCCTTGTAAGTGTCGAATTGTGAGTTTTTTACGACATATCCGGCTGTAACATTTTTTTACGACAACTGAGAAATTTGATTTTTCTTTCTGCAGCAAGAGACTATGGATCTGCGTATATAGTTTTAATTTTAACTCGATACCCTAACGCGTTCCCGAGATACAGATCTTGACACCCGGACAGACGAACAGACAGACGGACAGACAGACAACAAAGTGATCCTATAAGGGTTCTGTTTTTTCCTTTTGAGGTACGGAACCCTAAAAAAATATCAGTCAAAACATCAGTCTAGCCGTTCATCTACACATACTGTGTCTACACTAATATAAAGAGGAAAGATTTGTACCTCAAAAACTACTGGACCGATTTCAAAAATTCTCTCACCATTAGAATGCTACATTATTCTTGAGTAACATAGGTTATATTTAGTATTAGAAAAAAATTGGGATCTCTACTAAAACTTCAATAATTGTAACCCAAGATGTAAAACAAAATTGCCATATATTTATATTTGACAACTGATTCGACATTAATAGATTGGGTCAGAAGTTTGGTTGAAGCAGGACGGCAGTGCGCTAGGAGCGAAACACGAGCAGGGCAGATGTAGTACCGGAGCATTAGCTTGGTGGGGGTGCAGTGAGTGCGAGTAGGAGCGTGACATGAACGGTTTTATTACGCGTCCGAAGTCACGGTAGGCAGCTAGTTAACAATATTTTAAAAAGTCTAACTTAAAGAATTATTCCAAATACACAATAATCATAGATGGAAACGGCATGAATTATAGGAGCGAAAATTTATTTAAAATTGTACATCACACCAATGATAGTCCATACAATTGAACCTAAGCCATCAAAGTAATAAGGGAACAAAAAAAAAGTGAATTATGATAATTATAAAGTCAGTTAATGCCAAATAATATAAAATGTACACTCGATTAACATTGTCTTCATAATATTCTGATTAGTTTTGTCCATGGCTCCGAAGCTAAATGGGGGTGCGGATGTCATCCGGCCGGATTTGTCCGACCTTCTCCGGAGTTTCGGTCGGCCGTCCGGATTTTGGATTTACCATTTTGTCGAAACAGTAAGCTGTAGTGTGTATGATTTATTATAACATTTTACTGCTAAAATCTCCTTACTTTTGTCTATGTAATCGTCTTTTTGTCAGAACTTACCGAAATAATGAATCTATAAAATATATAGCTAGTAAAATAAAATACTTCCTTAACGATCTGTAGTACATCAGATAGCTTAGCTTAATTCTTTTATCAACAATTTTGCAACATTCGCTTTAAAATTAATGTATTGGAAAATTAAGGATCAATCCTAGATGGACTAGTTTTTGAAAACGCGATGTCATAAAATTTTCTCGGTAGAATAAAAAATGCGATGTTACATCCAAATTTGACGAAAAAACTCGATTATTCGCTCAATGTAAGATTAAATGATTCAATTTAGCATAATAATTGAGCTTGGCTATAGCAGTTGAAATGGGTTTTTTTTTAATAACAATTAGGTACTTTCTTTATAAAAAGAAAATAAACCAAAATTCTACTATTTTACTGCGTATTATTTTTATCGTAACTACCGAAAAGAAAACCTGAATTCGATTTTAAGTCTATGGCTGTTTATTCGATATTTTGTTTCGCGCTTAACGACCGGCGACCTGCTCATTTTGACGACCTACGCATCCTTAAATATGTACTTCACTGGGTGTACACATGTACACACTTCACACTACCATGGTTCCCAAGCTAAGACCAACTTATAACTCCGAAGTTAAGCTGCTAAAACCCCCATGCATGGGCGTACCCAGCTTCTGGTCTAGGGGGGGGGCAAGTCAGATTTTTTAGGCCAGATCGTCCGCAGCTGTTTTGTCATACACACTTCACAAAACACTTACATGAAACATAGCGGGGGGGGGGAAGGGAGGGGAGTGTAACAATTTTGTTGGTTAGTAATAAAACATAGGTAATAAATAGCGTGAGCGAGGCGAGCGCGAATTTTTTTGTAATGTTTTACAACGCTTTTACGCTATAAAAAATTATAAATATAACGATTTGAATTTATTGATCGCAAATTATTATTCCTGATTAAATTTAAACTTATGAAACATATCCTAGTGATCCCATAATAGAATCTGCACCACTGGAAGGCCCGTGGGAAGAATTCACACTCACTGAGATTGAAGTATCCATAAGAAAAATGGCCAATAATAAGGCCACAGGACCCGATGATATCCCAGCTGAGCTTTGGAAACACCTTGGGGGTGCAGGTGTGTATTTTCTGCATACATTATTCAACAAAATCCCTCAAGATGGCATTCCCGATGCATGGAGAAAGAGCTTTCTGATACCATTCTTTAAAAATAAAGGTGACGTCAGACAATGCGGTAATTATCGAGCTATTAAGCTGATATCGCATACTTTTAAAATGTGGGAACGAGTTCTTAATGAAAGAGTACGGCTTTTAACAAGCATCACAGAAAATCAATGTGGATTTGTGCCGGGAAAATCTACCACTGACGCTATACATACTATTAGGATTCTTATGGAGTCATATAGAGCCAGAAAGAAGGACCTACATATGGTATTTATCGACTTAGAGAAAGCATTCGATCGCGTTCCAAGACCACTAATTTGGCAAGCACTGCGTTCTCAGAAAGTCCCAGAATGCTATATTGATCTAATCAAAGACATGTACGAGGGCGTCACTACTAAAGTTCGATCTCCCGCAGGAACTAGCGAGGAGTTTCAGGTAAAGGTTGGAGTACATCAGGGGTCAGCGTTCAGCCCAATGCTCTTTAACCTCGTAATGAACTATTTAACAGCTGAACTACAGCAGCCTGTGCCATGGAACGTGCTGTATGCAGACGACGTTGTTCTTATCGATGAGAATCCAATTACTTTACAAATAACCCTTGAGAAGTGGAGAACAGCTCTAGAAACGGCAGGTCTCAAGATTAGTAGGGAGAAAACAGAGTATATGCATTGTAACTTCGCGAAGGATAACGCCAGTCACATAATTACCCTCCAACATGCAAAGGTAAAAGCTGTCGATCAGTTTAAATACCTTGGAAGTGTTATCTCTAATGACGGTAGTATCGATGCTGACATCGCACATCGCGTAAATACAGGCTGGCAAAAATGGAGGGAACTCACAGGCGTCTTATGTGACTCACAAATGCCGATTCCTATCAAAGGCAAGGTTTATAAAACTGCTGTGCGACCCGCATTGACCTATGGCGCTGAATGTTGGCCGATGAAGAAGAAGCAGACAGATAAAATGCACACCACTGAAATGCGAATGCTTAGATGGTCTGCAGGCGTCACGATGCTGGATAAAGTTCCGAACATCTACATCCGAGGCAGTCTTAAAATTAGGCCAATACCTGAAAAGCTTACAGAAATGCGCCTGCGGTGGTATGGCCATGTAATGCGAAGACCCGAAGAACATATGACAAAAAAGGTGCTGCAACTGGAATCAAAACCGAAAAGCCGTGGTAGACCCCCCTTAACATGGATGAATGTTGTCAAAAAAGACCTTACTAACAACGACATAGACCCACAGACGATCCAGAAACGTAGTCTCTGGCGAAGAAGGACTAGGAGAGCCGACCCCAAATAAAAATGGGAAAAGGCCGGAAGAAGAAGAAGAAATTTAAACTTATGACTTTATAGAAAATTACAAACATACCTACAAGATACACGCTACTTTCTTGACAGTTGGGAAACAATTTTTGCTTAGTGATTGTTTTTTGTGAATTATTTGATTGTATTAGCAAGTTCACAGCACTTTAATAAATTAATACAAATAAACAAGTATATATATTAAAAGAAAAACTAAATACCCGACGTGTAACTTACGATTTTGTTACGGTTAATATGTTGTAGAGTCGCAGAACTGCTGTAAAAAACTATAAATGCGCATTAATTAGAATAATTCTAGTTTAGGCTTTCCATTTAAGCTTGTAGGCGATCTTATAGAAACATACCCTCATAGATACATACATTTACTCGAATAAACTTAACCCCCTTTCTTATGCGGTTGGGTAAAAATAATAGGAAACAATCAGGCGCGAGTGAAGCGAGCGCGAAAATTTTTTTTCAAATTTTTATTGTGTTTTTAAAGTAATAAGCTTTATTTCTCATATAAGTGAGCCCACAGTATTTCTGTGTTCAAGTAGTAAAAACGCGAGCGAAGTGAGCGCGAAAATTTTGAAGGTTTTTAAAATTAAATCTTGGAAATAATTTGATTCATTGATCTTGTTAACGTGTCCTAGGTTTTGTGGCCCAGATGAACCAAACAAGTATTTATGTTCAGAGAAAAATGAAATATCCGACTGGGATAAGAACGACTTTTACGTGATTAAAAATTAAAAATACAGCCATTTGAATGCATTGATTGCAAATTTATTATTACTAATTAAAAAACATGACTTTATAGAAAATTACAAACATACTTTTTTATGATAAAGTACCGCTGTAAAAGACTATAAAGGCGCATTATTTAGAATAATTCTAGTGAAATCACTTATAAATTACGAAAAAGCTCATTGGAGTTTTACGACACCGGGCACATCAGAATCGGTCAAGCCGTTTAGGCTTGTAGGCGATCATATAGAAACATACCCATATACATACATACATACACTTGAAAATCATAACCCTCCTCTTACTCAGTCGGCTAAAAATAATAATATTAAATTTTAGGTATTCACATGCTGATTTGCTGTTAATGTTGTCACAGTACTGACATGGCTCAAAATACAAAGGATATTCAATAACTTTGAACGATCGGCGAAAATATTCGCTTAACGAACCAGCTGGTTGATTTGCCCTATATTGTTGGCGGCTTGCTGTCCTTGGAAGACTTAGCTCTCAAGGCTTAAAGTTTAAAGTTTACTGTAGCGCTTGCTCACTGCGCGGTTTTTTTATGGCAATAATAATTGCACCGTGCATTTTGCCAGTGTCTTCTGCGCGGTTTATTTAAAAGTTAGCACATAAGGCCCCGTTTAAACTTTGATTAGTAGGTAATTAGGCGAGTTCATACATTTTCTGCGAGTTTCAAGGGCAGCTTGAAACTCGCAGAAAATGCCCCCCTGCCCCCCCCCCCCTGCCCCCCTGCCCCCCCCCCCTGGGTACGCCCATGCCCCCATGTACTAACGTAGTTTACTAGTAACGTATATCTACCACAATAAAATTCAAAATATGCCGAAAATAAATCTTTTATATATCCGCCAACTTAAAACGGTGAAGGAAAACATCGTGAAACCTACATATCTGAGAGTTCTCAAGATGTGTGAAGTCTGCCAACCCGCACTTGGCAAGCGTGGTAGACCTTACCCTTCTCACAATGAGAAGATGGTACGCGCCCAGCAGTGGGACAGTTTGTACAAACAGGGCTGATAAAAACAAACCTTTTTCAATAATACGTTTAGAAGCTATTTACATAATTTGGCATAGGGAAAATTTAAGAGTTTAATCCGCGTAATCGACGGAGGTCTATCTCACTTATCATCGTACTGTTGGAATTCTGCCATACGAAATCTATGTGTCTCTGTCTAACTTTTTTATCTTGTCAATCGACCTCAAGAAAAAAACATAGAACCTCCGAACCTAGGTTTCTCTGAAGAAAGAAAAGAAAATTAATATAATGAAGCCTCAAAAGATACCGTAACTTATATGAGTCTCCAAAAACTTACCAATCAAAAATTGTCTCAAGCTATAAACAAGTTACAACTAAGCAAGCACATTAGCTTCTTTCGATATCAATAGGACTACGGTAAAACTTTGTTACATAAATGTAATTTGATTTAGTCTGACTTTTTGTTTGTTTTCGCCCTTGGACCAGTTTTATGAATATTATGATTAGCTTTCAAGTTTTCGTGAGTGGGTGTGAACCGCGGGGCTCTGTAAATATTACCCTAATATTATAGAAACTACGGCTATCATATTATAGTAATGTTATAATCTGAATTGTGAAATACCGAATACCATGCCCCCGAAAGCGAAATTTATTGTTTTCAAAAGACACTATCAAAATGCTCGAAAGCTCATTTGACAAATCGTTTGATAACCGAATCTTTGTAATACGAAAGTTTAGGTATGTATATAATAATAAATTCGGCAAAGCACGAGTTTTACTCGCACACCGAGGCTTCCGTACTTCCAAGCGACATATATTATGAACACAGAAAACCGGACTACTAAATGTGCTATAAATCTACGAATATTTGTAATTTACATATTTAATATACAGTTGAAATATTCTGAAACGGATTGATTGAGCGTAATTTTGATAAAACAAGATGACTGTGCAGTGTGCGCCATTAAATACCTACCTAAAGTAAAAATATTATATCAACGTAAGCGCCATTTAACGTCACTCGTTTTCCCTAACCTAATAACTGTTTGGGCAAAAGAAACTGATGGCTAACCTTATGGAATCAGAAACTCGTGCCAAGTAAAATACTTACTTATCTGGAATCAGGAAGTTCTGTAAACCGGATTCCAAGAAGTAAGATTCAAACAAACGTATTTCGGATTATAGATAGATTACCTAATATAGTACCTAGTTTGATACGAAAAGTTCGTTCCCCGATGATAGGTACGCCGTTACGAACGACTGCAGAACTATACCTATACTTATGATCCGCAGGAAATTCGACTTCGAAGGATGCCTGCCTGTAGCTGGAGATAAGTAATTTCTAAGTTATTCTATCTCGATGCATCGGTTCTAATGAAGATTGGAGGTGGAATACGACGTGCATTTGATTGTATCACAGAGGTTTGTTCATATAGAAGTTTGTTGATTCTGTGTTTTGGTTTTATTTTTGTATTTTGTTTCAAATATGAGTGTATTTTTTCTCTATGATTTTTTATCATGTGGAAATCGGACGGAGCTACATTCCGTGTCGCGAGTGTCACTACGGATACTTTTAATATGTTGTAAATAAACCTCAAAATGAAAAACTCACCCGCCGTTATACTTAAATAGTTTCGCGTTAGCGCGCGTTTTGAAGAAGTAGTTCTTGTTTTCGCCGTAGCGGCCTGGGTGGCGCGACCAGTCGTAGATAGCCAGGCGTGAAGTGGCGGGTGATTTAATCTTCGGTCCCTACATTTCGTTTCCAGATATCCCTAAATATCTCATTTTTTAACCGTATCGAAATGTGTATCGAAACCGTACCGGATGTGTATCGAAAACCTACCCATAAGTTTGTAATTTACTACTTGGAATTTCGTTGATTTCTCGTTATTTTATACGATTTTCTATTATAGATGATAGTACGGAACCCTTCGTGCGCGAGTCCAACTCGCACTTGGCCGATTTTTTTCTAATTATTTCGTCCATTTAAAGATCATAATATCTTGGGTATCAAAGTAAATTAAAATCTAGATCAATTTAATATCCTTCAGATGCAGAAAAACTTAAGGAAGAACTGATAAAAAGAAAATGCAAAACATTTTCTAAGATGGGCGGAGAATATTTTGTAGATATAAGATCAAAACAGTAAAAACTAACGCAGGTAAGTAACTGGAGATATTTGCTGCATTTTATATTCCATACAACCCGCTTATAAAATTATATGAACCATGAGCGGGGTGAGATACACATACGACCGATTTTAATATGACATGCCTTTATAAAGGTAGATACTGTGAAATTGAGGTTCGACTTAACGGTGCCTCGGTAATTGGACATTTTCATTTCATAAAAATATCTTTTAGTTTTTATTAACTAAATACATTTTAGTTGACATTTCACACAACATTTTTTTTTATTCTAAAATAGGCTTGCGCTTGACCGTCAAATCACCTGGTGTTAAGCGACAGTTACGGTCTACGATGGAGCGCGCTTGCCTACATCTAGCCCCAAACTAAGTAAAGCTTGTACTATGGCAACTAGAGGGCTGATAGAATACATATATACCTACTTTTTTAATGCATATAAATGATACAAATAAACACCCAGACACAAAACAAACTCTCTGTCAAATTGTCATGAAAATATGTATTCAATTTAAAAATAATACCGGACAAGTGCGAGTCATACTCGCCCACCGAGGGTTTCGTATAAACTAGTAGATAAAAGGGGGAAATCATATATTTTTTTTAATATTTTCCTTCATAAACCGAAAAATTTACATCGTAAAAATATTTAAAACCCTGTTTTAGCTTATGCTAATGAAGCTCTTTCATATGATACCCCACATGATACGGTTAAAGAACTTTAAAATTTGGACCCTCATTCCTTGCATAGAGACGCAATTTTTTGTGATTTAATAAAAAGTGACCAGTTTTCAGATTTTTCCCTATATGTGTACTCTAACACAATGCTTCTTGCCAAATTTCATAGTTCTAGGTCAACGGGAAGTACCCCAAAGGTTTTATTTCCCTTGTGAGTGTCGAAATGTGCATTTTTTACGACATATTCGGCTGTATCTTTTCTTGTACGAAAACTGAGAAATTTGATTTTTCTTTTTGCCGCAAAGACTATGGATCTGCGTATATGGTATTAATTTCAACACGATACCTTCACTCGTTCCCGAGATAAAAGTCTTGACACCCGGACGGACGGACAGACAGACGGACAACAAAGTGATCCTAATAAGTGTTCCATTTTTTCCTTTTGAGTTATGGAACCCTAAAAATATTTAATGTTTGTAATTGTTTCATTTTATTCCCGATTGCCGAGGGATGGTGATATTTGAACATCCGCTCTCAGTTTTCGAAGAAATCGCAGATAATTAAAATTGTTTATGGTCTCTTTCTCCATATGAATGGATTTTACGCTTACAAATGTTTATTTTAACAAATTTTATATTTATATTGAATGTTGTCAAATTTGAATGGACTTGATTGGATTTTCGCAACATTAAACTTACGTTTTCATGAGTACTTATCAACTTTTGTACCAAAATTATCATTGCAACTACGAGCCGTTTGAGCTTTGATTATAGTTATCGCATTGAATTGATACTCGAACGATTATACTGGATTTTTTTAAATAATTTAAATGTTGTTTAAATTTCTATCTCATGCTTTGTTTAAGTTTATTAATTTTACATAAATTTTGACGTTATATTTCTGAAAAAAAAAACTGTCACCAACCATCTTTATAAACAGAAAAAAGAAGATAATGAAGGATTTTTATACGAATTAAATCATCTACGTGTGAACTTGGCTTGAGTTATGATTTTTTAAAACAAAAACTAGTTTCGTATCAGACTCCCCCAGGGCTCCGGGGCGCTCTTAAAACTCCTCAAACAAGATATCATACCGGCCGTTCCTGGGGTAAGAGGACCGCAATAATTCCTACAATGAAGTGGCTAACTGCAGTAATCTGGTTAAATGATATAATAACACTTATGTGTGCAGGTAACTGTGTGTGAGTGGACATAAATATCACCCTATCGCCGTAATTAGGAAAGCTGGAAGCTTGTACGTTATGCCTCTCTATGTTCATATTCGTAGCGTTACATGAAAAGGTAAAGGTTATTATTTTGTTACCTAGTTGGTTTGTCCGTAATCACTGGAATTACTGAATCAAGTCCAAAATTCGATTTTTAATGAAAAAGTTGCTTATTCTGTAAATGAAACAGGCTCATGTTTCAATAACCGACTTCCAATAAGAAGGAGGTTCTCAATTCGATTGTATGTATTTTTTGTACGTTTGTTTAGCGATAACTCGCCAATTATGTATTGTTTTTGATGATTCTTTTTATTAGTAGTAGAGGTGGTCCCTTATAAATTTTATCAAAATCGGTTCTGTACCTACTTTGGTTTTCATAACAAAATAACTGAAAAAATATCATCCAAATAAACGAATTACGTATTTGAAGTCGGTTTTTTTTCAGTTTTTTAAACTGTTAATTACTTCGACGAAAATTATGTTCAGTCTAATCTTACAATTTTGTTATTTTAAGTCGGAGAAAAACGAGCCATCTGGTGGCTTTGTCAGGTTACGCTGGCTAACATGTTGTATTGTTTGTAAAACAATATAGGTTTAGAGTTAAGCTACGATGAAGTGCAGGGTATAATAAATAAATAAGTAATAATATATTTATATAAGTGAAATGCATAAGTATTTAGTATTTATAAAAATAAATGAATCTTTATAGAATATTTGAACGTAATGTATTAATTACTCGTCCCTAACTATATTACGAATCTATAATAAATCTTCTGGGAAATTTATTATTAATATTTTTTCCTCTGTGTCGTATAAATAAACAACAAGTATATATTTTTTTTATCAGCCCTGTTTGTACACGCTGTCCCACTGCTGGGCGCGGGCCATCTTCTCACTGTGAGAAAGGTAAGGCCATAGTCTACCACGCTGGCCAAGTGCGGGTTGGCAGACTTCACACATCTTTCAAGATCATTGAGTAACAACTCTCAGACATGTAGGTTTCCACACGATGTTTTCCTTCACCGTTTGAAGTTGGCGGCAATCAACAATACGCACATAACTTCGAAAAGAGGTGGAGGTGAGAGGTGCGTGCCACGGGATTCGAACCCACGACCTGCGGATCGCAAGTCGGACGGTCTCCCGACTAGCCCGCCGGAAACTTCAACAAGTATCTATATTAAAAGAAAAACTAAATATCCGACTACAAAAAACGGTTTTTTGCAGTGTTACTCGTACGACTTCGATACACTTAGTACGCTGTTCATTTTATATTGTATTCGTTTCTTTGTGAGAAATTATGCGTAAATTCGCTGTAAAAGATTATAAATGCGTATGCAGTCGAATAATTATAGTAAAATTACTTATTTCATCATCATCACCAAATTTTTTCATGATTTCGCAAGTGGAAGCGCGGGGCAGTGATAGTGAAAAATACAGACAGAACAAATCTACCATGAAAGGGACGGACTGATATTGGATAGATTTTATTTCTTCGTGTACAAAGTCGCGGGCAACAGTTAATAAGTACATATAATGCTGTCCCGAATTTAATATGACTTGAAATAATAGGGTCCTTAAATTAGATTCGGCGATGTTAATGAACACGGGTGTTCATCTTCATATAAGCCAGAAGGAACGGAATATTTTTATTTTTTATTTTATCATGGAAAGGAAGAATGTTTGCACGTATTTTGGGTGTATCTTGTTTGATAAATTGCAAGCTTCCATCGACTTCTTTTTTATCCGACTGCGTAAGAAGGAGGGTTATGTTTTCTTACGTGTATTTATGCTTGTATGTATGTACATAGGTTTCTATATTCGCCTACAGCTAAACGGCTTGACTGATTCACCTTCACTCCTTGAGTGGCATATGTTTTTTTTTTCGTTATAATAATAATATATCTATCGCAAAAAATTAAAAATGCCATTTTTCGTAACCTCCAATGAACTTTTTCGTAATAAACAAGTGAATTTACTAGAATTATTGTAAAGAATGCGCATTCATAATTTTTTACAGTGATTATAGAGCATACTTTCTCACAAAAAAAACACTCAACAGCGTAATATCATGCGTTACGAAATCGTAAGTTTCAAACACCTGGACACCTGGACCACCAAACATGTTTGTACAATGTGGTATTTATATAAAGAGTTATCTATCTGTCAATTTTTTCAAATCCAGATGGTCCAGGTGTCCTCGAGTAATTGAAGAACATACATAAAAAATATTTTTTTTTAAAAATTCGACGAATTGAGAACTTTTTTTTTTTTTCGGAAGTCGGTTAAAAAAGAAATAATAGCCGTAATCCCGGTATACCGGAGCAGTGAAGCAACTTCTAAATGGATGCTTGACGATACCTCGGATCGCATTCCAAGCATGTTACCGCTAGGACTATATCCACATGATTCTAAATAATGTTACATTACTTTCCTCAAACATCTTTTCCAGTCCCAAAATAATAATTTCCCTCAACACTCCATAAAGGCAGCAAAAGTACCACATAAAATAATGAAATTGTATGTAATAAAATATAAACTAGATTGCTTTTAGATAAACACAATAGAACTGGATACAGTCATACACTAATATTTTATTATTTAAAACTCTCCCATACTACCCGCAATTCGAGAGAATCGCATAGCTTGCACCGAACGACGTGCTGTGAGTAAATATAGGAACTACAGTGTCTACCGATGCGTTTCAGTTTCACTGGTGGGATGCGGTTGTGGCGCCATTATTGCGTGTATAAATAAGTTTGTATGAGTTGCTACGTATCCGCCACCCGCGAGAGATTCAGAAGCAAACAGCCATCTAGTGGCGTTGCATTTTACATCGGAAACCAATTGTACCGTGCTGGTTATTGGGGCTTATTGTGTATTTTCCTCATGTGTGGATGTCGCTCACACCGACGGGTAACACTACAAAAATATTTGTTTTAAATTTATCAGAAACTTATTTGTATTAAAAACACGATGCAGAAGAGCGATTTTCGTAGTTTAATTATTACTTATTAGATAAACTCTTTATTGTACACACCTTAGAAATTTACAATCAAGATAAGTTATTTAAAAACTAGTGTAACAACTGGCGGCCTTATCGCTAATACCGATCTCTTCCAGGCAACATTAGGATGCTTATTAAATAATAAAGATCAGAGGCCTTCCAGCGCCTTATTCTGACATCAGGGCTGGTCGCTCATCATCATCATCATCTCAGCCATAAGAAGTCCACTGCTGGACATAGGCCTCCCCCATAGATTTCCAAAAAGACCGATTGGAAGCGGCTTGCATCCAGCGTCTTCCCGCCACTTGTATGAGATCTGGTCGCTCAGTCTATACTATATTACTTACTTTTATTGAATAATTACTAACCGACTTCCAAAAAGAAGGAGGTTCTCAATTCAATTGTGTGTTGTTTTTTGTGTTTATTCACGGACGACTTATTAATTATGAATTGTTTATATGTTTCTTTTTTTTTTGATAGGTAGGTTCAGAGGCAGTCCCATATAAATTTTATCAAAATCAATTTAAGTTTTTAGTTTTTATAACAAAATAACTGGAAAAATTACATCTTCAATGAAATTTCGTATTTTGAAGTCGGTTACTTCAGATTTTTAAAAAATAATTATGTATAACATTTTCGTATAAATATTAATGAATTTGAGTCAGATAAGAATGATTATGTAATTTATATAAACTATTTTTTCACAAACATTATTACTGCTCAATTACATGTCGAACAGGTTACGTAATATTACGGTTTTTTTATTATTTTTTTAATTCTTTGCTAGAGTTGTATATATTGTTATTACAAAAAAAGTGTCTAATATACGCGCGGGAAATAAAGACGAATCTAATAAGACGTCGAACAACAAAATCGGTCAAGCTGTTTAGAAACTCCTTCTTATGCAGTTGATTAAAAAGAGTATGTATCCAAGATCGTCTTCAACCACACCGTCGTTTGTAACCAAAAAAGGTGTAGTTAATGCCTTGCCATTCAACCCTAAAAAAAAAGAACATCAATAAATAATAATCTAAAGCTAACTAGTCCTGTTTTTTACTGCTCTATATATTTCCTGAAAATAAGATTTCTGGGAATTTTATCCTTAAAATGAAATAAGAAATACAATAAGAATCTTGGATAACAATTGAGGAAACACACCCTGATTACGACTTATGACTGTGCCACATCATTATGCAGGACTCGAATCAGCAGGAATACCTATACATATATTCATGAAATACTCCCCAAACAAAATCCCCATATTTTAACAGCAAGTGCTGGAAATACTCTATCAATTATGTAATATATGAGCCTTGTACTAATCATTCTGTGTGACGCAAGGAAACATGACGAGGATTCTGTAAATAAGGAAAAACTCAAGATGAAAGCTTATTTTTTGGCATACTACAGGACCTACTGGAAGAATTTGACAAAAAAAGTACATTTAAGTAAGACGTCATCTACTCTATCTGTAATTCTAATGCTGGTAAGTATCATTTATATTATCCAACGACAGAGAAGCAAAAACCTGTACATGATCGAATTTGTTTTCCTATGATAAAGTTACCTACTGTATCTTAAGGTTTTTTTTTATTCAGAATAAGTCTTAACTCATTTTTTAATAAAAACTACGGGTCACTCACGTCTGTTTTGAGCCGAAATATCCGACTATAGTTTCAACCGCATTCGGCGGTCTTTTTCAAAGGAGCAGCACACACGTCACTCTCGGTCGGTGACGCGCCTTGCACTGCGACGTGCCGCTCGTGCCGCACGTGTCATCGGTTGCAAAAGGGTTAGGGCGGGAAGCTGGTCGTCTTGCGTCGGTTCAGCTGAAGTAGTAGTACGTAGTAGTAGTGCGTAGTTTTTATTAAATAATGTGTGAAAACCACGTTAATTTCCATAGTAAGTCTTAACTCTTAATTACTTTGAATGTTGCCTGTAAATTATGAATCACGAATTAAAAATATTGATTGAAAACAATATCGTCTGTTTACCTTAACTGAGATAATTTTGGAGTTGAGGCAGACCACAAAGTCTATGAGGCAGACATAGAGTCTCACACATTTTTAGGGTTCCGTACCTCAAAAGAAAAAAACGGAACCCTTATAGGATCACTTTGTTGTCCGTCTGTCTGTATGTCTGTCCGTCTGTCCGGGTGTCAAGGCCTTTATACCGGGATCGCGTGCAAGTATCGCGTTGAAATTAAAACTATATAAGTACGCAAATCTATAGTATATTGCTGCAGAAAGAAAAATCAAATTTCTCAGTTTTCATTAAAAAAAAGTTACAGCCGAATATGTCGTAAAAAATGCACATTTCGACACTCACAAGGGAATCAAAACCTATGGGGTACTTCCCGTTGACCTAGAACTATGGAATTTGGCAAAAAGCATTGTGTTAGAGTATAGGAAAAAATCCGAAAACTGGTCATTTTTAATTTAATCACAAAAAAAATGTGTCTTTACGCAAGGAATGAGGGTCAAAATTTTAAAGTTCTTTAACCGTATCATGTAGGGTATCATAATGAAAGAGCTTTATATATATATTTTTTTGTTTTATCTGCCCTGTTTATACAAACTGTCCCACTGCTGGGCGCGGGCTATCTTCTCATTATGAGAAGGGGAAGAGCTTAATTAGCATAAGTTAAAACAGGTTTTTAAATATTTTTACGATGTATATTTTTCGGTATAAGAAGGAAAATATGAAAAAATACGATGCCCCCCTTTTATCTACTAGTTTGTTCTACGGAACCCTCGGTGGGCGAGTCTAACTCGCACTTGTCCGGTTTTATTTTTTTTGCACTTGAGGCCGGTATGAACAAGTTAGGTCTCAACGCCGGTCAGTTTTACTTTTGCGATTAACCAAGCAACATCGATGTGACCTAGTGATCAGTGCGATACTTAGTTTGTTTTTACTTTATTAACTGCAACAAAACAATATCAAACTACACTTAACTAATTAAATTACTACACAAACAGCAAATCGATTACCCCAGGCCGATAAAGTTACTAAAGACCAGATACGCACCAGCATTTTGATCACTTAGTTGTGTGAATAGTAGTTTTGGATATTAAGTTGTGAATGTAGAGTATTACAGATAGAAAGTTATTATTATCGTGTTTTGTGTAAAATTGCTGTGAGTATATATGAGTAATATGAGTGTAGCTGTGTGTTTAGCTTATAGCAATATGTACACATTCATTATTATAATAATCTAGTTGTAAGTTTGTTGAACACAAACGTTCCTGTTTAATTCGTGAAACGTAACAAAGACTATCACAGCGAGGTTCACCCCACATCTAGGGTCAGGTTATAAAACTGGCTCAGTGGTATTTAATGTCATCAGTGTTTGTTCGGAACCCTCCCACCTAACTGTCCCGTTCCCATTCTGCTTTAATTAAACGACAACGTGTACAAACTCCGGTGTAACAGAATACCCGCAGAACGCGCCGCCATCTAAGAAATGTATAAATAAGTATAAGATTGGATTAACCCAAGTACTTGACTCCGGTGTAGCCAACTCTACAGTTCTAACCTCAATTCTACAAAAAAAAACAATTAAGTGTCAAGTTTTGTACTACGAGTGCCGTCTCTTTTTTGGCTAACTTAACAATGTAGAAAAAAATATTGAAAAACTCCCCGTATTTTTTTACTCATGAAACTCTCGACTTGTACCTACTTGACGTGAAATGATATTTTGTTTATTGAGAAAAGTCAACGAAAAGGAATGACCGAGTTGATATTTTACTATAACTCAAAAGCGTAAGTAACTGATGTAATCAACATCCAAGTAATTGTTTTATTGCATATCCTCAATCAGCTTTTTTTATTTTGCATCACATGGTCCTAAGCATGGTCCTATACCCGTGGCTCTACGAACATTATAAAATTTTGTACATCCTTGCAAAAACTTGCGATTTCATGAAACACCACAATATGTATAGCTGTAAACAGCATAAAAACAGAATTTTGTTATAATCTGTAATTTAAAACTATTTCGCTTTTTCAAATTATACGACGCCGGTAGTTACAGCGCTGTTAAATTTTTAACCCTGTGTTGGTTACAGTGTTATTACAAATAAAAAAAAATGCTATATATGCTAACATGGCTCAAATGTAATTTCTAGAAGATTTACAGCATTTTACTCGGTAGGAGATCACAAAATACAACACATGTTTTTTTTTATTTGACAACATTAATTTCCACAAACTCCGGGGTCCGGTTAGTTTACAACACATGTTCAAACATGGCATTGTAGCTCTAATAGCAAAGGAGATATGATTTTTTTCTGAAAGCTTAAAAGTTTTTTGGCTCTGGTGAAAATTTTGCATATTGTGGGTACAGCAGTTACGCTTTTTACCGTCGATATGTATTTTTATATAATTATTCATTTAATCCATTGAGCATCAGTTACAAATTATGATTATTATTATATTTTATAAAGATGTATATCCAAACAAATAATAATATGAAAATCAATTAGTAAAGTATTATAGAAACCAAATTAAATAACAAAATAATTTCATCATCTTTCATCGTTTTTGTTAAAAAAAAAACAATTATCTTACGTAAATATTGTATTCTCCTCGATCAATTGGGCATTAATTAAGAAATATCTAATGTCAAAGTTTAACTAAAAAAGTCACAATAAAATTAAAATAAAATTATTATAAAAATCAATTATCTTACATAGTTGTTGTATTCTCCTCGGTCAATTGGTCATTAATTACATAATAACTAATGACAATGTTAAAATAAAAAATGTCAGAATAAAATTATTATAAAAAACCGGACAAGAGCGAGTCAGACCCGCCAACTGAGGGTTCCGTACAAACTAGTAGATAAAAGGGGAAAATTATATATTTTCCTTCATAAATCGAAAAATATACATCGTAAAAATATTTAAAAACCTGTTTAACTTATGCTAATGAAGCTCTTTCATATGATACCCCACATGATACGGTTAATTCACTTTAAAATTTGGGTCCTCATTCCTTGCATAAAGACACCATTTTTTTGTGATTAAATTAAAAATGTCCAGTTTTCGGATTTTTTCCTATATGTGTACACAATGCTTATTGCCAAAGTACCCCATAGGTTTTGATTCCCTTTTTTTATCAGCCCTGTTTGTACAAACTGTCCCACTGCTGGGAACGGACCATCTTCTCATTGTGAGAAGGGTTAGGCCATAGTCTGCCACGCTGGCTAAGTGCCGGTTGGCAGACTTTGATTCCCTTGTGAGTGTCGAAATGTGCGTTTTTACGATATATTCGTCTGTACCTTTTTTTTACGTAAACTTAGAAACTCTATTTTTTATTCTGCAGCAAGATACTATGGATCTACGTATATGGTTTTAATTTTAACTCGATACCTTCACGCGTTCCCGAGATAAAGGTCTTGACACCCGGACAGACGGACTGACAGACGGACAGACAGACAACAAAGTGATCCTATAAGGGTTCCGTTTTTTCCTATTGAAGCACTGAACCCTAAAAACAATATGTACAATATAACAAAATATGAAATTTTAAAAATTAAATGTAAAATTTAAGCAAAATCTTGATAAATATATATTTTTTTTTTTAATTATACATATGTAAAAAATCTTGATCTTGAAATAAATTTTGTTCTACGGATTTCTATACTTTTCAAGCTAATCTTCAGTTTTTCTTTCGCAGGGTTGGCAACACTGGTCGAGTTCTACAGCGCGGCTCGCCTCTGTCTGGCTATCAAATCAATGTTCACTCACAACACTGAATTTAAAAATCAATGAATTAAATATCAGGCGACGGTGCGGTGATTGTCTGTGTACCTGTTAACAACACACAACAAAAACTCTATATTGATAGAATTTTAAAACGCATACGAATGTGTTTTTATTATTTAGTAAAATACCCACATGCGGCTAATATACGATTTTCATATTCAGTTGAAATCGCGTAAGTTGGTAACAGTTTATCAGTAGATTTTTAGTTTTTTCCATACAAGTAGTTTATTGTTAGATTTTTAGTTTTTTTCATACTTTTTTTAACCCCCGAGCCAAACAGAGGGGTGTTATAAGTTTGGCGTGTGTACCTTTGTATCTGTGTATGTGTGTATTTATGTAGCTATCTAAAGATTTTGAACTAGTTTTTTTCGTTTGAAAACATAATTTAATCGAGTGTTCTATAGATCTACCGCTTAACTGAGTCTGTTCCTGAGGTATGGAGCGGCACCAATTTTTTTTTATTTTTTTAGGTTTATTTAGTCGAGGGATTTTGCATTTCCTAAGCTTATACTTTCTATTTTTATTGTTGAGATGAAATAGTGTTTTATCCAATTAGTTTGAATTTGTAGCATTTTTGCATCACTTCGTAAACAAATTAAAATCTAAATAGAAAAATTTGATTTTAACGGAATTAAGTAAACTTTTATTAATGTTCTGAAAAGTACTCGTGACGACTAAAAAATGAGCCTAAGATCGACGAGTCCTTCTCGTATAATGAAAAGATTTTTTAATTACCTACTAGAGAAATTCACGCGTCTACCATATGCCATCTAGAAATTCCAGTGACAACTTTCCAGTTCCTTACTCCATAATATCTACTAGTACTTATAACATTATCATCTACATAACATACGTAAGCCAAATCTCAGAAGACCATCGGACCGCTACAAGTTTTTCATTTAGTTCCAAACTTGTTAACACCCGTACAAACACCACAGGCTAAATAAAACCTTGTGATTTCCCTAAAAACACCAAATTTACAATATGAATACTAAAATACCTACTACTAATAGATCGACGATCCATCCTCGACCACACCGTCGCTTAACATTAGGCAAGATAAAGATAAAGATAAAGATAATTTATTTGCATACAACACGAGAATTATATACAACAAGTGCATAAAGATGTTACACTAAATTTAGTCGCTTAAAATCATGTTGTGCCGATTAGGCGTACAAATGTCAAGTTGTATGATGGTCAATTGTAGATCTAACTTGCGTTAAAAAAATTGTACATATAACTGTCCAAAAATAAAAATTAATTTAAAATCAGCCTGTAACGCGCACGAGCGGCTCAGGCAAGTTGCAATTTTAATAAACACGTTAACGCCGGCTGATCTCTCTGACACTTGTACAACAAATTTCAACAACAAAGTTTTTCATTCCCCTCGTGGATTACCGGTAATATTAAATAAGTTCGCTTCCCACTTCATTTGGGGGCTATTTTCTTTTGTTAACACTGAATTTTTTGCGGGAAAGATGCGGCCAGTAACGGCAAGGTTGTTTCGTTCGTAAATACGCTACTAGCCTACTTTACATTTCGTTGTCCGGGTAAAAATATGTGGGTAAGATTTTTGTGAGCATAATTAGAATTTGTAATGTATATCCCTATAAGCGATGATCAACTCAAACTTGGTACATGCTTATTTATACTTAGGTGCGTAAGTGAGAAGTTTAACAAATAAAACTAGCAAAGTATTCATTTAAATCATATATTGATGCGTTCTTACTTCTTACTTCATTACAAGGTAAACACTTTTTAATAGTAGGTATTCTATGGTAAATACTGACGCCTGAGCAACTTGCTCAGCATAAACATTTTTGAGGGTGTGTATTTTTGTACTTATGTATTTATTTGGGTAAGTATGTATGTTTCTATATTACTTCCTACAGCCTAAGCGGCTTGACCGATTTTAAAATGCGACGTATCGTTAGAATCGTATTTACTCCTGGAGTGTCATATGCTATATTTTTTAAACATCCAACTTCATCACACAAATATTTGTCCTGGGTGGGGATCGAACCCACAACCTATAGCTAAGAAAGTAAGAATACTACCAATTGAGCCGCGAGGCCAATCAAATATATCTAAAGGTTTGTCTTACTATTACGATGTCAAAATGAGATGCCTATACGGGTATACGGGACCCACGCTGCCATCACCCATATAATATGATCTCGTCATTTCCGGGTAAAGGGCGCAACTCAACAGATGCGACCCAGCCTTATTAATATTTACACTATATAAACCGCTTGTGAGCATGTTTAGGGGACAGACGCGGGCTTATTAAAGAGTCATGATGTCAGGTAGAGCCTCCATCAATCTTGGTGGAGGATTTTTCATTGTGGACGTGTACTCACGTAGGTTTACTCATTTGCGCAGGTGTTATTAAATGACGATGAACCTTGATGGAGTTGGTATGAACTTGACGTTGGTACAAACGTGATTGTTATTTTAATATGAATCCTAGCTGAATTTATTTGAGAAAAATGGTTACCTATCTATCTGTTTTGTGAAATACCGAATGTCAGTTCTCCGATAATTAATTATTTTTTTCAAACACTTTCAAAATCACGAAAGATCATTTGACAAGTTGCCTGATAACCGAATCTTTTAACACGAAAGTTTATGTGTATAATAAAAAAAACTTAACGAACATAACCTAATAATCGTTATATCTGATAAAGCAGAAACCTAATTAACCTAACCTATTAACTCTTCGAAGACGAAATTTATTAGCTATCGTGTAAATGAGACAGATGGTTAACAAACAACTCTTCTATGATACGGATTCGGGCAACTAAGATTCAAAGAAATGTAAATCGGATTACAGATTAAAAATATGTAGGGTGTGTTATATGTACATTAAACTAGTAGATATATTGTCAGTCTCTGCGGCAATGAACATCGTTATCATCAAACAAATTCATTAATGTTGGTTTTAATACCCGTTTTGAATGGTTGATTCCTTGAAATGGGGTATCTAAAGTGAATTTTTAGTTCCATAACATATGGTTGAGGAGGGCTCGGGCTGGCACACGCGTCTTAATTATCGTGATCGGGTGCTGCTTGCGGGTGCCGTCGCTGGTCTGCTCATGGTATACATACAATATAGTAATATAATAAGCTATGTTAGTTAAAAAGAAAAATTTTGTCTTCCCGTAATAATTTATAATTTATTTGAGCAAAATAAAGTAATTTACATGATGCAAACTTCAACATTTCGTTTATAAAATTTTAAGCTTAGATCGTGAAGAATAAGTTCTGTTTTAATTTAAGTCACTAGTCACCGCGCTAGGATACCCTGTGTTGCGATGACTAGGGCTCTTCGTATGATTCAAATTTTAAAGAGACAAAATCTAGCTATTCGACACAGTGTGAAATTATTTTAATTTTTTAAATATCAATTAAAGTAAATATGTTATTAGTGAATTAGTTAATAGTATAATAGTTTTATAATTTAAGTGTGAAGAAAAATTAGTAATAATAAATAGTTTTAATGTTTTGTTAATGATGATGAATAAGTTACATGTATTTAATTTCGTTATAATGTAATGTTCTATTTGTATATTCTGCACATATTTCGTGTGAATGATTTGTTATTATTGATGTTTTAGGTCGTTATCACGTATTTTTATTTAGTTCCTTGTTGTTAGTGACTTTATCGACTGACCCTACTTCTATACTGTCCCTGTACCTCTATATATCCCTGTACCCTAGACTGTTGAGATAGGCTTTAAAGTTGATTTTAGCTGAAAATTTGAGTCGTTAATTATGTTAAGTTTTTTTTTTTTTTTTTGTTAAGAACAATGTGGTAACGCCAAATTACGGTGGGGTAATCAAAGCCCCAGAAAGTGGACTGTTTTTTGACGTGGAATATGGTGCATAAGTCAAGGAATGGAGAGAGTCCCCTCTTTCCGTTAGCAGCACTTACTTGAAGATCTCGTGGCTCTCCAGTTCATATATCAGTGAAGGAGGATGGCGCGGTGCCTTCGCACTCGCACACCCCTGTGGTCATGTCCTAATCGGCTAGTCGCACACACCCGTTTCGGAAGCGTTCCATAAAGTTTTTCATTATTTTCACTAGGACACAATATCCGGCGAAGACACTATATAATAGTTTATAGCGGAGTACAACACTTCACACGCGAACAGCTTTTTCTTAATTAACACTTACGAAAAACGAAATTACGAAAACAAACCGCCGCGCGCAAGCGCATATCTCGCACCTTATGACGCACTGACTAGACATAAAATGCATCTAGCAACTAGTCTCTTTTTTAACAAAGTAGGGTAATCTTCGGTCGTTCCGTACGCTCTTTACAGTGCTGCTTGTTATTAAGGGTTCGAGAATGGAAGTGAAAATACACCGAAATATAAAGAGTTTAAAGCTACGAGTACAATCAACTGGCGTAACCAATAATGTTTTTAACAATAGTTAGTAAAATTGCCAAAGATCACGGACCCGGTGTCTGTGGAGCTAAAAATAAAATAAAATAAGATGAAAGTGAATTTTCAGTTAGGTATTTAGGTGAGCAAATTTCATGACGTCACAGCGCTTCCCATTTCAAAACTTATAAAAAATATAAAAACAACATCAATCGTTAAAATATTGAAGTTAATTCCATAAAATAATTTAATATTTCAAATGAAAGCGTAACTTAAATACTTAAATATTTACTATTCATACCCCAATAGGATATTAATCCAGTACCAGCAGTGGATCAAATAGTGCTCTGGCTCCCAACCCAACTATATAGGTTGCCGTAACTTTTGATAGGTACCTACACGTTTTCTGTGTTCATTTTATAATGTAACAACGTATAAAACATTATTAGGTATGTATTCTTCTCGTTATGTTGCTCTAGCCGCCTTCACTGAGGCAATAGATAAACGATGAAATATAGCATTAAAACGATGCGGCTTAGACGCAGAATACACAATTTTCAAAATGGCCTTATAAGTAATAGGAGTCTTAAAAGGACTAACTTACAAAAGGCAAATGCTACGCATGCTTAGTTCCTATAATGATGAACATACACCTACTACAAACGATTAATTCTGGCAGTGACAAAATGGCACTCTACAAATGCCAATTTTCAAAATGGGCAATAATAAAAACGAAATAAATTGTGGCTTAGGGTTAGATAAACGTATGAACTATTAATTATACTTAGATGAAAGTATTATGTAAGTATAACTAACTGTGAGTGAAATAAAATACTGACCATTTAAAAAAAACCGGACAAGGCGAGTCAGACTCGCCCACCGAGGGTTCCGTACAAACTAGTAGATAAAAGGTTTTTTTTTATATTTTCCTTCATAAATCGAAAAATATACATCCTAAAAACATTTAAAAACCTATTTTAGCTTGTGCTAATTAAGCTCTTTCATATGATACTCCACATGATACGGTTAAAGGTCTTCAAAATTTGGACCCTCTTTCCTTGCATAAAGACCCTATATTTTGTGATTAAATTAAAAATGACCAGTTTTCGGATTTCTTCCTATATGTGTACTATAACACAATGCTTCTTGCCAAATTTCATAGTTCTAGGTCAACGAGAAGTACCCCATAGGTTTTGATTCCTTTCTGAGTGTCGAAATGTGCGCTTTTTTCGACTTATTCGGCTGTAACTTTTTTTTATAAAAACTGAGAACTTTGATTCTTCTTTCTGCAGCAAGATACTATGGATCTACGTATGTGGTTTTGATTTCAACTCGATACCTTCACGCATTCCCGAGATAAAGGTCTTGACACCCGGACAGACGGACAACAAAGTGATCCTATAAGGGTTCCGTTTTTTCTTTTGAGGTACGGAACCCTAAAAACAGAGATTTGTAGAATTGGTCACTGCGAGAATTAATCATTTTAATACTTAGGTACTCATATTTGCAATTAGTGCTACCATATAATTACACATGTGTAGAATTTCTCTTCAATTGCATAAAATTTGAGTTGAAAAAAATGCAATGTGATTTTTTCTATGCTATTTTGAGAATTGGGCATTCTGCGCTGACACCAAGAGCGCCTTGTAACTTCTGCAACTAGGCATGCGTGATATAACTACTGAAGCCGTGAACTAGAAGTGCAGCAGGCTGGAAGAGCAGATGTGCGCACACTAAGCAGGGCTAGGATGTACCCTAGAATGAGTAATAGTACTAGCGTTGCACACTGAAGTCTGCGAGGCGTGTGACCTCATTTTACACATTGCACTTCCATTCTTTTTAACCGACGAAAAAACGAAGGAGGTTCTCAAGTCGACGCGTATATATTTATTTTTTGCTTTTGTTGATCTTCTTTTGGTTTTTAAATATGAGATTATATATTTTATAAATTATTAGGTTTAAAATTAAGAAAGATGTACGTGATACATGGATTAATCTCAGATATCAATCAATATTTTTCAAATATAAAAGTATAGGCGTGGCGTGTACCTGGGTTTATGTTATCTTCTGTAATCTAAACTGCAGAAGTCTTTATAATTATAATACGTAGTACAAGACTCACATTAAAATTGTACTACTAGATACTACTTTTACTAAATAGCTAATCTTGCTACGACTCAAAAAAGCGTAAGACTCTCTTCACAGCTTATAATAATAATTTTTAATAGTACTTAATTTACAAAAATATTTTAAAATATTTTATTTTCAAAACAAAATTGCACATTTTGAAGTCGGTTGTTTCATTTTTTTAACTACAAATATGTTAAGAGACGTCACATGAGAATTTATTACGGGCATTAATTACCGTCAGTCCCGGTCATTCGTCATCTGAAATGTCGCAGGTGCTACAAATCTATCTGGGTCCATAAACTCATATCGAACACATGGTAGACAACGTGGTCGTCAGCCACAACTTCTACAGCGTGTAGAGCGGCAGCAGCAACTGCAGGTACGTAGGAGGCGACGGGGAGGCCGGCGACGCAGACGTTGCGGCAACCGGCGCCGGGGCAAGAACCGGCGGCAGTGCTTACACCGGGGCCGTGACTTGCTGATCCGGCGGCGTCGCGCCCGGCGCCGGGGATGGTTATTACGATTCCGGCGTCGCGGCTGGATAGACTGGCGGTTGCAACGTGCGGACTCATTCAGCCGGCAGTTCTCATAATGATCTTTCCTATCTAGCTTCATAGAACTATCCCTTTCCAACAGCGACTGTACTATCTGCCAGACTCCGTTGGAGTCTACGCCGCATTCTTTCAAATGTTGAAGAATTTCGTGCATAGTCGCGCCTTTCTCCTTCTTTAGGAGGAATTGAATGACTGCTCGCTCCTGGTAATGCCTTGAATAGGCTGTCTTAGCAGGCATTGCGGTAGATTTCATGGTAGCCGTATAAAAAAAATATTATTTTATAGGTATATCCTTAAAAATGAGATATCAATTAAAAATTCATTGAATTTTGCACAGAATTCGCCCTAGGAATTTTGTTTATTTTTAACCAAATATCGCTCAAATTACAAAAGTACAGAAAATAACTTTAAAATTTGACAACAAAACACCAGAATCCAAAGAGAATGCAACAAAACAATAACCGGAAACAGACAATGGTACCATTGTCAAACTTGGCGAATGTGCCAAAGAGACTAAACCTATAGATGTACGAACTAAAAACAGAAGGCTAAGCAATATCATTGGTATTGATTATTTATTTGTCGTTGTCTCGTTGATTTTCGTGAATTGGCCGTTTTGCTTGCGCGCTTGCTTGATTTTAAGTTCCAGTTAAGTAAATGATAAAAATTATATAAATATTTATTTTATTACAATCAGATAGTTAAATATAATACTAGAGACCAATAAAGAAAAAAAATCTACCTTCCCCATTCTACAACGCGACAAGCAGAAAATCGAGTTTTGGCGGGAACGTCTTAGTAACATGTTGTTGCTTTGTTTTACTTTCCTAAACTTGTGTTATTTTGAACATTAATGCTATAAAATGGACGCTTACAAAATTTCTGCATACGGTTCATATTTGGTTTATGCAAATATGACCATGTCTCCGTTTTTCGCAAACAGCTCAAATGGTTACCTACATGGGCGTACCCAGGGGGGCAGGGGGGGGGGCAGCTGCCCCCCCCTGGAAACTTCGGAGAAAATGTATGAACTCGCCTAATTACTAATCAAAGTGTAAACGGGGCCTTATACTACCTTTTACTTTACTTATGCTAACTTTTAAATAAACCGCGCAGTAGACACTGGAAAAATTCACGGTGCAATTATTATTGCCATAAAAAAACCGCGCAGTGAGCAAGCTCTACAGTCGCTAGTCGCCAGCCACCGCCGCGGCGACGATGGCTGACGAAGATTACCGAATCTAACTGAGCGTTCGTATTCTTGGCGGTAGGGAGTTGCGAACGACTAGCATTTATTTTATTTGATATGTTATGCTAAGGCTTTTAATCTTGAGAGCTGCGTCTTCCAAGGACAGCAAGCCGCCAATAATATAGGGCAAATCAACCAGCTGGTTCGTTAAGCGAATATTTTCGCGGATCGTTCAAAGTTATTTAATGTCCTTTGTATTTTGAGCCATGTCAGTACTGTCACAACATTAACAGCAAATCAGCATATGAATACCTAAAATTTGATAAAAAGTTTCGAGAAAATTCGCGCTCGCTTCGCTCGCGCATGACTATTTCCTATTATTTTTAGCCGACTGTGTAAGAAGGAGGGTTATGGTTTCAAGTGTATGTATGTATGTATATGGATATGTTTCTATATGATCGCCTACAAGCCTAAACGGCTTTACAGATTCTGATGTGCGAGGTGTCGTTAGAACTCTACTAAATAAGTGATTTCACTAGAATTATTCTAAATAATGCGCATTTATATTCTTTTTCAGCGGTACTTTGTCATAAAAACGTATGTTTGTAATTTTCTCTAAAGTCATGTTTTTTAATTAGGAATAATAAATTTGCAATCAATGCATTCAAATGGTTGTATATATAATTTTTGATAACGTAAATTTTAAATTTATGTTTAAATTTAATCAGGAATAATACATTTGCAATCAATAAATTCAAATGGTTATATTTATATTTTTTTATAGCGTAAAAGTCGTTCTTATTCAGTCGGTTATTTCATTTTTCTTACTAAAATAAATACTCGTTTGGTTCATCTGTGACACAAAACGTAGGACACACTAACAAGATCAATGAATCAAATTATTTCCAAGATTTAATTTTAAAAACCTTCTAAAATTTCGCGCTCACTTCGCTCGCGTTTTTACTACTTGAACATAGAAATACTGTGGGCTCACTAATATGAGAAACAAAGCATATTACTTTAAAAACACAATTAAAATTTGAAAAAAAGTTATAAAAAATTTCGCGCTCACTTCGCTCGCGCCTTTTTATTTCCTGTTATTTTTAACCACATAAGAAGGAGGGTTAAGTTTATTCGAGTAAATGTATGTATGTATGTGGGTATAATAATAATATTTGTGGACATTTCACACAATGTTTGTTTGTAAAAGTATGTTTAAAGTATATTCTATAAGATCGCCTACAAGCCTAAAAGGAAAGCTTAAGCTAGAATTATTCTAAATAATGCGCATTTATAGTTTTTACAGCGGTTCTGCGACTCTACAACATAATCGTAACAATTAAGCGTAACAAAATCGTAAGTTACACGTCGGGTTTTTAGTTTTTCTTTTAGTATATATACTTGTTTATTTGTATTAATTATTAAAGTGCTGTGAACTTGCTAATACAATCAAATAATTCACAAATTTTAATTTAAATAACCTTTTCAAATTTCGCGTTTAACATGTTTCTAATTTAATATAGAAGTACTGTGGGCTCACTAATACGAGAAATAAAGCATATTACTATAAAAAACATTACAAAAAAATTTCGCGCTCGCTTCGCTCGCGCTATTTATTGCCTATGTTTTATTACTAACCAAAAAATTTTTGTGTTTTGTGTAGTGTGTATAACAAAACAGCTGCGGACGATCTGACCTAAAAAATCTGACTTGCCCCCCCCTAGACCAGAAGCTGGGTACGCCCATGGTTACCTATTCGCTTTCGCCGTAATTCTCATATCCTTTCCTTACTCTACAAAGTTCTTTTTATTCCCTCTACCCCACTGTACCTAAAAGAACGCTTTGAGTTTGTTCTCTAACCCTCTGCGCTCTTCCCGTGCCTTTAAACTCACGCTCCACACCACTTCCCATTCTAATCTCTCCTATAATAAGTCTTTCACTGTACAAGCTGTCCTCCTGTGGAACGCGCTGCCTGTTACCATCAGGCAGGCTAAATCGCTAAACATTTTTAAGAATCTTATTTATAATCATTATTTATCCTTATCATAGTTGGTATAATTCGTATGTATGTATTAATATATCTATTTATATATATGAAAATATATATATTTATTTATTTATACATTTATAAAATATGTAAGTAGCATATTTAAGTAGGTATATTTATATATTAATATTTATTTATTTTATATAGGTACACCACCAACCCTAGCATTTTACTTTTAACCCAGTCCATCCTAAGGTTGCCTGGAAGAAATCACTTTAGGCGATAAGGCCGCCCATTGTACTGCCAAACATTATTTCTTTTTATTGTTAATGTATTGTTTCTGTTGGTGTGCAATAAAGATATATATTATTATTATTCATGTATTTATTTATTTTCTTAAGTATAAATTTTTACAATATTTTTATAAAATCACATTAAAAACATTATAAAAACCTACACCTAGATTGCCACCGGCAACGGGGCAGGGCCCAAGCTGCTGGCGGTGGAGGCTACAGAGTGAGGAACCTCCTGACAATTATTATTATTATTATTAATGGTGGTGTTTTATTCATTAAGTGTTCGCTCAAGTGCGTGAGTGTGGGCAAGTGAAATAAAGCAGTGAAACGTGTGATTTTACGTTGTCAGCAAAACTCCATAGAAGCTTCTAGTAAAGTCGCCATCACTCAGCATCGCTATGAAAGTTAAGCGTAACTCCGGAGAAATGCTTTACCACTCGTCTTTTTTGAGTTGTGAAATAGTGTGTCTTCATCTCCTGCAATGTTTGTTATATTTCTTTTGTTAAGGTTTTCCTTAAATATCCTTGACACACAGCGACAGCTACGAGTAGCGAGCAAATGCCGAAAAAAATGCATGTCACATGTCACAATATTAAACTCACAAGATTTATTTGCCTCTCTGTATGTCGTAAATATTATAATGTCAACGCGTTTTACCCAACTGCACAATTAAGTTATTGTTTTCGAGTAGATGAATGTAATCGTTTATACTAAAACTGTTTATTTTTGCAAGGATACTTATAAAAATCAATTAAACAGTAAAATATACGAATACAAAAGTATGTCTATTTAGATTTTTTTTAAATCAGAATTTTCGTAAATATCTTGAAATTGCATTTCTTAATTACGACGACAGAACAAATAAACCTATTTAACTAAACGATTAATTTGTTAGATATGTTATATTTGTAATTTCCTCCATAAGAAAACGACAAGTAAAACCCGTAAATAAACCCGCAGCACAAATCTAGCGAGTGAAATAAGACGTTCCTTCTCTCGCATTGGTATCACGTACACAAGCCCAGCCCTATGTCCCCTTGCTAAATCATCGCATTCTAACGAACTAGACTAAGAGCGGGCCGTATGGTTACCCACTCATCAGGTAACAACATGTGAGCTATCTAGGATGATGCACATTAGTTAGGTGTCTCGGTTGCCTAGGCTAAACCTGGAGCGTACAGAACAGCAAAAATGTGACCATTTTTGGGGTGTCCACCACCATCGAAAAACAAGTAGTAGGTACGTTCGAAAGTGCCTATCGGGAAGTGCCAAAATCGATATGGTTGTCTCGCTTAACTCTGGAGCTTTCATGACTCAGTCTAATTATAGGGTGCCAAAAATAATACCAATCACGTCATCAAGCAACAAGATGAGACATAAACAGCCATATTGATTTTGGGATTTCTAGATAGGTAAACGTCCCCAAGACAGTTACTTTAGAAATATACTACTTATTACCCGATATGTGAACATAAAGAATGGTCACATTATTGCTAACTGTACAAAATGCTCCAGGTTTCGCCTAGGCAACCGAGACACCTAACTAATGTGCGTCATCCTAGATAGCTCACATGTTGTTACCCGATGAGGTGGGTAACCAAACGGCCCGCTCTTAGTCTAAACGGAGCTGCGAACATGTTTATTAGACAAGGGGGTCATTGCTATGCTCGCTATTTTACTACGGCTTGCGATGTGTCACTGTCATTTAAGCAAACATATTGTACAGCTGTACATACTGTCATACAGCTGCACATACTGACTTGCGAATATTTTCATTTAATAGCAGCGTATCGAACGTAATAACTGCATTAAAATTAGCTACCTATCATAATAGGCGTATTACACTACCCGATTTATCGGGCCCTGACTATCGGATCTGTTTGGGAAGTAGAGAGATCGGGCCAGATTCCTATTACACTACGCTGTCCCTGGTGACAGGGCATTAATAGGGTGGTGTAATTGGCCTTTAACTCTCTTGTAATGAATGAACAATGACAAATTTGTGACCAATCATTGAATCATTGGTATTGTTGACTGTCATTGATCGCCAATTCGTCATTATTGCATCGACAATTTTAATTTTGGGCAACACAGGAGTACCTAACAGCGAACCAGAGGAAGACACGTGACACAAGCTTAAAAGTTGGACCCATCATACTGAGTATCTTGGACTCAGCGTTTTTATAGCCAGTTTTCCTTGAGTCACAGTTATTTTGTAGATTATATTTTCAGGTCCATGCTCTTAGATTGCTCTGTAAGCGCGTCACCTACGTCTCCCTATGTGTGAAAATTAAACTAATTGGAAATTTACTACTACATACACTACGGTAATTTATCTTTTTTATATTTAGATGAAGAATTTTTCACTACGCTCAAATATTTTTTTTGTAATCGAACTTCCATGTGGGTACAATTATTCATGAATAATAAAACGCCACAGACGACAATTTTATTTTATATTCGTCAAACATACTCGTCCGGGCGGTCCGCGCGCCGCGCCGGCCCAGTGAAGGGCGTGTCGTACCGCTGGAAGTAGCGGCGCACGCGCCGGTCCCCGGTCGCCTTCCGCATCACGGCGGCAGTGAGCTGCTCCACCAGCTCGATGGTGCTGGGGCTAATGGCCACCTCGCGCGAGAAACCGAAGAACGAGTTGCGTTCAGCTTCCAGTTTGTCGCATACCTTTTACAGAAAACCAGTGTTTATTTAGAAATCCCTATACTCGTACTTTTTACCTACGTTGTTCACAAGCTGGCGCTACAATCGTTTCAACTTGTGTTGACTGCGTTCGAAAACGTTTGTTCACTCCGGTATGTTGTCAAACTAATAAATATAGTATTATGATAAAAACTTCAGAGTAGGTAATATATTTTTAACTGACTTCCAAAAGAAGAATGTATGTTGTTTTTTTCTACTTTTTTTTTGTATATTTGTTCACCGATTACTCCGCTTTGATGATTCTTTTTTTTTGTTTAGTAAGCCATACTTCAGAGGTGGTTCCACAAAAATTTATCAAAATCGTTTCAGTACTTTGTTTTTTATTATAACATAACTGGTAAAATGTCATTCAAGTAAACGAATTGCGTATTTTGGAGTCGGTTTTTTTAAACTTTAATTGTGTAAAATGTCCACAAATATTTATTTATTACATATATTTAATATTTAATTATATAATGTATCTATTATAGGAAAAAATGCATTTATAAATATGTTTGGAATGCTCCTTTCACAGTGAGTTTTATAAAAGAGTTTTAAAAAAGAAAATTGCCGCTAGGCCATCTATCGGCAATTTTCTTTTTTTAAAGTTCTCATTATTCAATTTAGCGCTTGTCCACAGGGCGGCGTGTCGTCTAAGATGAAGTGCGCTTGCATTGAGGAAACCTATTTAAGTAATAATTGTTGTTTAAAACACTGAACAAACCAACTTCAAAATACGCAATTCGTTTAGTTGGATGTCATTTTTCCAGTTATTTTGTTATAAAACCACGTTAACATAAAATAGGTTTGACTTTTCGTTATCTAGTTTCGTTTTAATTGCTTTTGAACTTGAGCAGGCGTTCAGGAAGCCTAGATAGGTACTAAACATTTAGTACTTGGCTGGTTTATTGTAAAAGAACTACTTATTGTTATTGATGATAATATAAGGTAAGTATAGGTACCAACCACTTTAGTAAACATACAGCTAAGACATATAGCAAACACAGCACATTTCTTCGATAGTGTTATCATTTCACAGTTCACTACATTATTTTTCTGAGGTAAAACTATTTTGGCGTAGTCGTATCGGATTTTTACTGCTTCGATTTTATTACCTTCCTGGTAATAAACATTTCAAACAATAGGTTTATTTTATTTTTTGTGTCAAAAATCAAGACAATAAAATACGCGCAGTGCCGTGGATACTCGTACCTACTAGTAACATTGGCTTGAGTCGAGCGGAGACGGCGGGCGGCGGCGGGGGCGGTGGCAGTGCCCGCGCTTCTAAATGCATGTGTTGGAAACTATTATTACGATACAAAGTTTCGCGCCCGTTTTTATCTGCCTTTTTCTGCAATTAGGAGAGTGACACAAAAGTTGAAGAGACTATTAATAATATCACAATTTAAAGTAGGCTCGTTTGAACATTCGTCTCACACTCATAATTACAGAAAAAGCAAAATAAAAACGAGCGCGAGCCAACTTTGCATCGCTATAAAAGTTGAGCAAGGGTGGAATTAGGTCCTGAAGCTATTGCGCACAATCGCCGAAATGAATTATATCGCATACAGACAGACTTGCCATTTTCCAGCGCAGCAACGCTCGAGACTAAGTAGCTTATTGACTTTATTATCTATTAGGGTCTTGTGGATTCACGTCCCGCTGAATGTTGAATTTGTATAACTGTACTCATTTGTAGTTTATCATCACCGATTAGATTAACTTCATTGCTCGCGGGTCAACCGACTCTAAAGCTTCTAGAATATACTTGGCTGGTCCTTCAAAAATATGGCAGCTGTACTCCACACACAGTCCGAGTTGTAATACACGTATATATAAGTTACTTTATGGTAATACAGATATAGCAGCTGTCCAGTGAGAAGTAACGCCTAACCTCATTTAAGTTAGGTTGGGTACGTATCAAGTTTATTACTCGCCAGTTTGCTTTAGAGTCGAGGTAAGCTCCAAAGTTCAATATTGAGGTAAACTTTAAGTCCCAGCAATTCAAGATGGGTCTGTCAATAGTAAAGATACATTCAAGAAAAAATACATACATTCTTACTTGAAAGGTGATAGCCAGCCAAGCACCACATAGTACCTTACCACCATGGTATGTCTGTTCAGCTAGAGAACTAAGGTGGCATTGAGGTCGCTGCTATCCTTATTTCATTATTTTGTTCCATAGATGAAGAATTTTTCGCTACGCTCAATTTGTGTGTCAATTTCTTTTCTTGTTTTGTTCAGTCGAGGCCACAGAATACCATAGTAATTCAAGAAGTTAGTTCCTCTTTTATGCCACTACTTAGTGCCACTATAGAAATATACCTAATTAAACAAACTCTACGGTTGCAGACCTTATTTTGTCTTTGGATAAATTATGTTTTTTTTTTCACGTAATAAGTATCTCATTGGGTTTTTATCCATTATGTCATGACTATTGTCAAATTTTTGCAAATTTTGATCAAATAAAGATAACAACTAAACAAAATTGAAGTAGTCACCGTGCCTACCTTATTTGTAATGTTTTACCTCTAATATACATATCAGACTATAGGGGCCGCCGCTATGAAACCTGAAGCGGTGCCTGTACAGGCGTCCGCTGTCCAAGAAACTCCGGAGCGCGCTGTCATTCAATTCCTCCTCAAAAAAAAGAATGGCGCTACAGTAAACGAGATCCTGCGATACATGAAAGAGAAAAATGTAGGATTAGATTCGGAAAACCTCTGCCAGATGGTCGCGTGGCTGTTGGAGAGCGGGACGTCGCTTGGGTTTCTGGAGAGGAAAGCGTCTCATTATCAGAACTGGCAACCGAAGCAGAACAGGGGCCCGCGCCGATCGCGATGCCGGAATTCCTACCCTCGACGCCGGCCTCGCTGCGCACGTCGCCGCCCGAAATACTGCAGCCGCCGTTGTCCACCACCCTGCCTCCCGCGCCGTCCCTGCTGCAGCTGTCCACCCCCCAGCGACAAGTAACCCTGACGGCTATTATTTCGCATGAAAAATCCTAGACTTAAACGGGTTAAATTTGGAGAGTTATTAATTATTATCATTGACCGCGTAACGCTCAAGCTGCAAAAATCACACTTTTATGGTGGTATCTGAGCTATGCAGCGAACTGCAACTGCGGGTTGCAAGTACAACGGCGGGATAACAGTCGCGGCATACTGCTGTCGCTGCCGCGCTGTGTGCTGACAGCGGTGTCATCATCATCCTAAACTCGGCCACAAGAACTCCACTGCTAACATAGGCCTCCCTCCTGCATGGATATCCAAAAAGACTGGTTGGAAACGGTTTGCACCCATCGACCTCCTGCCTTATGTGGGGTCGCTGTCCACCTTGTGTCTGGTTTTCCTACGCTGCGCTTACTGGTGCGTGGTATCCACTCTAGAACTTTCGTTAACGTCCCATGTGCCATCAGTTCTGCATTCTATATTCTATATAGTGCCCCGGGCACAGCCACATCAACTCGATCCGCTGTGCTATGTCGGCGTCTTTCGTTTCAGTACCGTGCAGCGATGTAACTTGTTGATTTTATAGAAATACATTCCAACCAGTCGCCGCAATGCGGTGGCTGCAAGGCAACCACGGCAAGCACTGGCATCTTCCGTATGCAGCTTGCAGTGTAACTCAGAAAAGCATTCAAGTTTCATTTTCAACAAGTATTCAAGTTTTAATTAGTCACGCATCAATTGATCATAGGTAAAAATACCCACGTAGTATATACTGCCCGGACTAAATACATAGCATCATATTGCATCATAGGTAGGTATGTTAGCGCACTCTGCTAAAACGACTTGGAAGTCTATTTCCAATCTTAATGAGTATTTTTTGTTTGTTAAACATATAGCTAAATTAAGTTTTTTGTGATGTTTATGGTGATTGTTTAAACTTTTGGATATAAATACATAGCCTTTGTAGTTAATTATCTGTTTTTTCCATGGATAAAATACCTATATTACATACCTTATATGTTATGCGTGCTTGATCCACAGCCGTTCAATACCCTTTTTGGAGTTACCTATGTACAAAATTTCATAAGGATTGATACAGCTACATACATATGTATATGGTCCTAAAAATGTTCCGAACACGCAGACAGTTCCTTTAGAATGACTATACCGCGTAGTCTCTAACATTGGACATTAAGAATAGGAAAATTCAAACATCTTTAAAAAATTATAAAGCAAATTTAATTATAATAACATAACCACAGAATTTGTGGCTCTATGTACCATAGGGCCAAACGTAACAATACAATAACTTCTTCTCATTTCAAAATCGAATGGTAAGTAAAAGTGAGTGCTAACTATCTGAACCAAAAGAAAAAAACTCAGAACACTAAAGTGGATTTCATTAGAAATCATTGTCGACTACGCCGTGTATTTAAACATAGGTGGTATGACAGCGATAGGAAAAGTCGCAATATATTTTACTCTTTCTCTCACGTTGGTCCGCAGATGGTCCGTCGCACCATATTCGGTCATTTGTTAGTAATTAACCGGTGACTCGTGCGTTATCAAATAAAACAGATGTACAAATGTTTATTTGTACATCTGTTGCAACATGCGCTTTTGTAGAATGCCGTATATGTTGCATTATTGCACAGTCAATCTTATTAAAAGAGCAGCAAAAAATAATTTTAGCAGCTTTTTTAATATCACTGGTTTTTAATATCGATATTTGAGGGAGTCGATCGCGAGCCAGGTATAAGAAAATACTAATCGATAACCGAACGTGGTTCGGTCTTATAACCGCCAAGCCGACGCGAGGGAAAAAAAGATTTCTTTTCTTTCTATTATTTTTATTAAAAATAATAATTAGTAGTTTGGCCGTACCATACTGGATCGTATGATAGCGACCAAACCGTCATCTGTTCGACGAGTCCCGATCAGTCACCGTCTTTAGGAGTTTCTCAAGTCAAATTTATGAAGAAGCAAAGGTGAATATTCGTCTTGAACATTCGCTTGTAATGTAATAGATGTTCAGACGAACATTGCACAACGCTCTCTACAGTTTCCGCACAAACATTGATGATTTTCTTGACATTTCTCTGACATTCTGTTACAAAATCTAATAGAATAGAATAGAATAGAAATCATTTATTGACTAACTGATACATTGTAAATGTATCAGTTAGTCAATAAATCAATCAATAAATATGAAAAATGTTATGTTTAATGCTATTAATTTCTCAGTGAAATTGAAATTTTATGTGATGGGTGTGCAATATTATCGTCTCGATTCTAACCGAGACTTATGATATTGTCTGGTCGATCATTCCTGTCGTTTCGGAATTAGGATCATTTTAAATTATCGTAATTCCGGAAATCAGAGCTTCCATTGGTCGCCCGTCAGTTTACTGTTAATTCATTTTAATAGAATGGTTGACCTTGCTATAAGTACATTTAGACATTCCTTTAGGCGCAGTGGGGTGATGTAGCTGTCTCGCTCGCACAGGATACTTTTTTTTAAATATAAAAATAAAATAATTTTGATTCATTTGCGAAGGCCAGTCTCGTGAACATATAACAAAATATTGAGAAAAAAAATAATTTGATATAAATGTCCAAATATCAAAGTTTGGATATTTATTAAAAAATAATACATATAAAATAACAGTTATTGTTTATACATTATAATACTGTTCTCATGAGGCATACGCATACTTATCGAAAAGTACATTCAATAACTTTTTACCTAAATAAAAAACTTCAAAATTCGCAATTTTGTTTTAAAAACATAACTACTGAACCGATTTCGATGAAATTTCTATGGAACTAATCTGAATGTAGGCATATGCAGCTTCAAACAAAAAACTCCAAAGCGGTTCATAAATGACGGAGTAATGCGACAACAAACATAAAAAATACAACTGAATTGATAACCGCATTATTTGAAGTCAAAAAGGTGTCGCGTGCGATCGAGACAGCGGCAGCCGGCAACTGTCCTCAAGGTCCAATTTTGATGTCATAGTTGACCTACTGTAATGAATTAGTGAATAGTGAAATTGAGTAATGTTGGCCCAGCGGCCACCCATCATAAGGGCACAGCGTAACGCGTTACGCGTCACGCGTCGACCGTGAGCAGAGTGTTGGCGTACTGGAACTCGGGGCTATTCTCGTACTCGGACATGTCGAGCGCCACCTCACAGCTCTCGCGCACCACGGTCCGCGGGTCCCGCAGGTACCTGCAACCGACACGGGGCGGCGATCACTCCTCCGCTACAGTACCAATACACACTCGTGCGGCGATCACTCCTCCGCTACAATACCAACACACACTCGTGCAGCGATCACTCCTTACGCTACAATACCAACACACACTCGTGCGGCGATCACTCCTCCGCTACAGTACCAACACTCACACTCGTGTGGCAGTCACTCCTTGCAGGAACTGCAATACCAACACTTCAAAGTACGCAATTACGTTTACTTTATTACTTGAATAATGGCTATAATAATGATAATTTCGTATGGAAATAACTTGTGCTTTGTATTATCCTGCCAAATACATGTTGCAGGTAATTGAAGAAGAAAACGGTAGAAATGCAATTTTTTTGGTTGTATTATGGGTAAGAAATATGTCAGATGAGGGATGCTGCTCCCCTCATAGGGCATCAGCATAAAAATAAAATAAGTAGTTTTTTTTTATACATTATAGATCTACGATTGACCACCAACTCGCCTGATGTTAAGCGACGGTGTGGCCGAGGATGGAGCTCGTCGATCGAGAAGATATCTATGCACTCTAGCCTTAAAAATTCCAAGATTGTAGGTCTCAGGAAACAGAGATGGCGGCAACGAATCCCATTCTTGTGCAACAATAGAATGTGGATCGATATCGCTAAGTACGGTTTTTTGGCATTTCAACGAGAAATGGGTGGTAATTCGCCGACTTTCTGCTAGTCCTGTAGTGAAATGGGGAGGGTGGAATTAGGTCGTGAAGCTCTTGCGCACATTCCCCGAATTGAATCCTGTAGAAAAATAGACAGACATGCTACTTTACGGCGGTGCTCGAGACTAAGTTTGTTTTATACAAAGAACAGCAAAGCAACCAAGCATTATGATATGTATGAAGGTAACCAATAGAAGTTCTTGAAACGTTAATTTACCAAATAACTAATTACTGCTTTCACTTGCACATCAAAAAACAACTCACTTTTTTAAAACTTCAGTGCATTCATCAGTGGCAATGGACCCCAGGGCCTCTGCAGCCTCATGCCGCACCATCTCATGCTCCGACGTGTCTTCGAGTGTCTTCTTCAAGAATGGCACGCTTCTCTCATCTTGCATCTGTCCGAATATGAAGGCTACCTCATGACGGAATAGTGCACTAGTTGCTTTGAAACCTGAAATCACATACCAAGTCATATTGAAGAACATTCCATAGACTGCTACAGAAAATTTGTCACATTGTGGTATTTAAATCGATGAAAATGGCTAAAATTAATATGCCTGAAATATTGGTATGTGAAAAGAAATAGTTTTAAACAGTTATGATACAAAAAAATCTCAACTATTCGCATTTCAAACAGCTGTTTGTTCTTGTAGTTAGGACTGGTAATTTTACAATATTTACCACCTTATCTGCGCTGTTTAAAATTTGAGTTTTACATATTACACCCAAAGGCCTTCAATTCTCATCAGAACTAATATTATAAAAGAATTAACCTTGCCTTTTCACGGCTAAACCAATCGTTATGAAATTTGGAACAGAGATTCTTTAGGACCTGGAGAACGACATAAGCTATATTTCATCATTATCGTCATCACTGTTTCTCATCACTATGCAGGTGACACTACGGGTGCAGCTAATTATTCATAATGTTGAGATATATCAGATTGATATTAAACTTGATCAATGGATTAAAACAAATTATACTAAAAGACAACCAGTAACTTTCTGCACTGCAGGATATAGGCTCATCAGCTTCTGCTGCTTGCCTAACATCAAATAAATAAATAAATATTTTTTACCTTCTCCTAAAGCTTTAATGCTTTCAGTAGTTCCTAGATTCCTCAAACTAAACATAGCCCGATACCTATCAAATAGCGACTTCGATTCGTCTAACAGATCATTTTTCAATACTTCTACATCGCTCTCTGGACTCGGGGGAGCTGGGTCTATTGATGTGAATAGACTTTTAGATAGGTTCTCTATAGCATTATCACTGGCAACCCAGTCAAGTCGCTGTAGTGCTATCTGGCAAGTTTCAGCCACTTCAATGGCTGGATCATGTTGGTATTTTTCTAAAATCTCCTTCAGATTTGGATCACCAATAGCTCCTAATGCTTCACCTGAAATATTAGAAACATGACTATTTATTATCTTTTTCCAAACTGTAGATTGATGATTATTGTAAACACTAGATCTACGGTTGACCACCAACTCGCCTGATTGTAAGCAACAGGGTGGCCGTGGATGTACCAACATAGTTCTAGAAGATATCTTTTCACACTCAAGCCTTGAAAATTCCAAAATTATATTTCTCAGAAAAGTATACTGTGTACTTACACTTAAAAAAGTCTTGTTGTCTTGTTCTGTTTTCTATGTATCATATATATTTACAAAAACAAAGTAAATAAGTTTTCTATCAGTTATGTAATTCCCATTTTTTTTTTTTTTTTATATAAAATTGGTGAAGCAAAAAGGCATATGGCTCGCCTGATGGTAAGCGATAACCGTCGCCTATGGACAACTACAACATCACTGACATTACTGTTGCTTTGCTAACCCGGAAAGGTGCTTGTAGATACCCTTTTTAACCCTCACCATACCATACCATAGTATAAGCTTTGCTTAGTTTGTAGTAAGACAGTGTTGTATAAAAACATCCAGCAATATTTATCATTATATGTTAACGATAATTTATTAACCTGTAATTCTACTATTCTTTAATGCAGAAGCAAACCTAAATCGTAGCAAAAAGAAATCTAAAACCACAGTTCTCACTAGAGCAGAGGGAAATATATTCGTAGTCACAAACTTGTAACAAATCAAAGTTGTATTAGAATTATACCTTAACGAACAAAAAAGTTCTCAAAGGTCTGATATCTAAGGATAACACATTGAAGTTGTTGTTATCTGAAGTACTAATGAATATTTTTATCGCGTACGTGCAAAACTGTTGTAGATAAACTCGATAAACTAACCTGCCTCATGTCTCACTATGGGATCTTGAGCCTTGTCTTCCAGAACGCTTCTTAGAACAGGAATGGCTCTTTTATCTTGCATTTGACCCAAGCAGTAAGCTAATTCATGTTTTAGCAGCACTGAATCATCCACAAAGCATTGGCTGATGCATCCGATGGCAGTTTCCCCACCCAAGTTTCTGAGGGTGAATAACGCCCGGAAACGCTCCTTCATGGGGCGTGCAGGATCATTCAGCACTTTTCCTATATTCTTCACAGCGATTTCACTGACGCTAGTCATTTTTACTAAGATAGACAAATCACAGAACTAGTATAACAAACGTAAACAGAAGAAACCAAATTCACGTGGAAACACTGGAATATAAATATGATTGTTTTTTTTTTTTGTTTAGTGATGTTTCAGTCTTCAGACAGATCTTTATTCGATTTTATCTAAAATCATTTTATGAATATTTTCCGATTTTCTATAAGCCTTGTAGGTAAAACAAAAATAATTTAATATAATATAAGTCAAATAGATGACATTGTGTCTGTAAGAAATATTCATCAAATTAAACTCAATGAGGGGTAAATTATATTCCTTAGTTCTTACGTTGTTTCGTTGTATTGTTTGTGCGGTATCCCACCTAGGTGGTCATAGTCACAGTTATTTATTCATAACGGATAATGTTACTCATGTCAACAGAAAAAAGAATATCTATACAAATGTACATATTAAGTTCACGTAACAAAACGAATCATTTAAACAATAAAAATATTACAATAATAAATTATGTCAAGTAATTGAAATGACAATTCAAATACATAAAATAATAATCAAATAATAATAATAATAGCAAAAATTTCAATAGTCTAAGAAGACTCCAATTGGAATTGGACTCCAAGGGAAAAACAATGAATGGCAAAAAATTAAAATAAGAGAAAATCTATTTTTTATAGTTTCAGTCTGTATTTCTAACATTTTATGTTCTTTTATGCAAATATTGAAACAAGTGATTACTATATAAACATATTCTTTAATGTTACTTAAAATATAAACGTGGTGCATTGATCGTTCCAAATATCAAGTTGAGAAACATATTTTATGTAAATTTCGTTCGAAAACATAATTCTAATATAATTATATTTATAAGCTCTACAGCCTATCTATATTCAGCGTGCAATATGCAATAATAATTATAAGCCATTTTAAAACAATGTTCAAATTGTGATACAATGTCCGAAGTTAAGCTAGTAACTAATAAAAAATAAGTGTTCGTAGAATCGAATAATGCAATTGTATTGTGAAACTAAATAATTAAGCACATCTCTAAATTAATTTTACTGGCGTTTAGATTCAAAATACTTACTGTCACTGTCACAGTTCTTTTTTTGTATTGGACCCACGCGATTAACGATTTGCCAGTGTCAAATATTGTTTCTTCAAGTTTCTTGAATAATGCCAGCAATATATAACATTTGTTAATGATAAAACGCACAATCAACCCTTCTCTCAAGTTTGAGTCCTAATTCTGCTTTTCATTCAAACCTGCCCAATAGTTTGCACCGTTGAACCGTTTTTAGGGTTCCGGTAGTCAACTACGGACCCTTATAGTTTCCGTCCATCTAGCGTCTGTCCGTCTGTCCGCAGCTTAGGTAAAAGGCTATATTATATATACGCACTAACTTGGCCTATTATTATCTTAAAACTTTTCAGTCCATATTTTGAAAACTATTACACATGCCCAGGGGGGGGGGGGGGCACGTTAATATTATGGAGGATGAGAAAAATATGAATTGTAGGTACAGGTACAATTGCACGGCCTTAGGACTTTGATTGCTTTGCAGTTGGCTATATTTTTTTAATCTCTAGGGGGGGCAGCTGCCCCCTTTTGCCCCCCCCCTTGCCGACGCCCTTGATTGCACATACGAGTATATAGAAGCTTTCACAATTTCCAGAGAAGATACAACAATAGGTTTCAAGTTCAGATCATTAGAGTGAATAGCCTTCTTCTAGGTATGCTTACAGCTAATTAATCTTGAGTCTAATTTCAACTATATAGATACCTATCTCTCCTTGTTTCGTGTCATGTATATTAGGTAACTACGCTACGCCTCTATGCTGTTCGCCAATTTATTTATTATTTATTTATTTATTTATTTAACTAAAACGGTATTCACCAATTACATTAGCTAATATACATATTATTTTATAATTGACACCTGACATTATTGACATTATATTGACATTACATTGACATTATTTTATTTTGCCAATGGCAGTTTCATTTTGACATTACTACAGACTGACAGGACGACCAACTTCCACATTTTCACCAAAACCATAATCATTATTCAAAAGACAATGACCAAGGAGGTGGCATGTCACATAAATTAAGGTGTATGAAACATTAGCACACCGTCGGGTGCTAGGTCGTACCACTTGTGATTCGTGTCGCGGCTCTCGCTCCGCTAATCGATGATAACCAAGCTCTAATGAGCTATTGTTTGGTATTTCAATGCCTAGTAGCGTGTGACATGTCGAATGAAATGAACTTTATCGATAGAATACTGATCGATGGTTTAGGGATGGGATTCTCTTGGCGCATTTCCCGATATTGCAAATGCATATAGCTATTGTTGTTTTATTCCAGGATGGTCTAATGGTAGTAAATGATTAAATTAGGGGTCCTTCCCCCATCCCCTCTACTTGCATCAGAACCCATTGGGGCGCCACAATGTAGTAGAAATTTTTATTTACATTACATAGTAACGTTTCTGTCCCATGGAACAAAATACTTCTGTCCTTATAACTTATCTTATACCTTTAAACGAGCAATTCTTGTATATATCTATATCTATACATCTCTAAATATATATAAAAGAAAGTCGTATTAGTTACACCATTTATAACTCAAGGACGGCATGTTTATGATTTTTGTGTTTTTGGATTTGTCTTCGTCCGGAATAGGATAATAAGTATTAAAAATATGATATTCATCAATAAAAAATATATCAGTCAAAACATCAGTCTAGCCGTTCATCTACAGTCTACACTAATATCAAGAGGAAAGATTTATAACTCAAAACTATTGGACCGATTTCAAACATTCTTGCACCATTAGAATGCTACATTATTCTTGAGTAACATAGGTTATATTTAGTATTAGAAAAAATTAGGGATCCCTACTAAAACTTCAATAATTTAACCCAAGATGTAAAAAAAATAGCCATTATGTAGGAGCAGGGCGAGAAAGGGATGGAAGTTAGTTTTCATTCATATGCATAAATCTACGTTTGACCACTGACTCGAAATTAATAGATTGGGTCAGAAGTTTGGTTGGAGTTTGGAGCGCAACACGAGCAGGGCATATATGGTACTGACTGGAGCATTAGCTTGGTGCAGGTAGGGGCGTGACATGAACACGCCGCGTCGCGGCGGGCAGCTAGTATATATATATATATATATATATTCTGGATCTCGAAAACAGCTCCAACGATTTTCATGAAATTTAGCATGTAGTGGGTTTCGGGGGCGATAAGTCGATCTAGCTAGGTTTCATTTTAAGAAAACGTCGTTTCATCCGTGTTTTTAGGCAATGAAAAACTGCTACAATATCATTAGAAAACGCAGATAAATTTCGCCACCATTACAAGAATGTAATAGCTCAGATGGGAAACAGACGATTCGCAGGCAATCCAGAAGACGCCGATTCAATTCCAGACAGGTGATATTATTTTTTCACTTTTTTATTTTTCTATATTCTAAGCTTAAAACATGGTAAGTAATTAACTAACTAAAAAAAACTAACTAAAGTAACTGCAGGTAATTTTGGTTAATTGTAGGTAACTTAAGAGCTACGAGTATTTTATATTTTACCGTACCGTATCGATATATCGATACATTTGTGTCCTATCCCTACAGGTGCAGGTTGCAGGTTGGTGCACTGGATGCACCTTACTGGAACTGTGCCCATAATCCTATATATATCCCAATGTTTTATAGCCCTACATTTAAATAGATACTTACTAGTACTACTCAGCTCTTGTATATTACCTTTGTCTGTTTGTCACAAATAGTGCGCTACTGCGCATGCGATGCAGCCTAGGACCTTACTTAATTTATGTATTTATACCTGTTTTTAACCGACTTCCGAAAAGAAGGAGGTTATCAATTCGGTCCATACGTTTTTTTTTTTGTATATTTGTTCACCGATTATTCCGTCATTCGTGAACCAGTTTTTGTGTTTCTTGAATTGACATATAGTTGGTTGGTCCCTTATAATTATTTTATAGACATTGCTTTATTACTTTTTGAATAATATCTAAAAATGAAAATTTTCATTGTATTCCTGAGTGAAGTGCGTCAGATTATAGAATCGCAGAGTCCCACCGACACGTTTTTCTTTGCGAAAATCAAATGTTAAGGATTATCGTATAAACATCTGCACATTTTCTAATCTTCGAAGACGAAGCATTTGACATTCAATGACAAATCTCATTCTTGACAAAAAAATAAAAGAGCGGGTGAAGAGAGGTTTCTTTAAAAAGTTTACAACCGTGAAGGATTTAGTAAAAGTTACTCCTCATCCAATGTGTATAAGGTGAAAAAAGAGTTACTTCGACGATTGAGCGTTTGTTTAATTATTACCCGACTGAGCACGATGATATGAACTTTATGTATCCTAATCCTTTCTAATATTACAAGTAACGAAGTAGTACTTTGAAGTCGGTTGTTTCAGTTTTTTTAATTATAATTATGTGTGTGTACTATGAGCTCTGCGTGCAGTAGAACTCGCAAGCACAGGTACAACAGACATTCAAATTACATAGTTCAAAGATGAGTTATTTATACGGGTCCCACGAGACACTCCAAAACAACAAGTTCTTAGGGTCCCTTAGTCATCAAAGAATTAACCCTTATAATTTTTCCATGCCCGTCTGTCTGTGTGTCTGTCCGTCCGCGGCTTTGCTCAAAGACTATTAGAGCTAGGAAGCTGTATTCCTTACAGGTGTACTTACATATTAATCACGCTGGGAAACTGGTAAAATTTAGAGTTTAAAAAACTCACTTCAAAATAGATGACATTGTTTCAGTTATTTTGTTATACAAACCAAAGTACTGAACCGATTTTGATAAAATTTATATGCGACTTATGCAAAAAAACAAAAAAAGAACAAAACAAAAAGTGGTAAGCAAAAAAGGATCATCAAAAACAATTTATAAATATCCATTGACGTATCTAGAGTACATTACATATTATCATCATGCATCATCAACACGGTTCACCATCGCTATACATCACTAAGATGGTAAAACTTTGGTTCTCAGCGAGTATTACATAAATACCATGAGAGATTTAAACCACAAGAGTTGTGCAATAATGTAAACCGGCCCTACGAAGTGTTAATAAATCAATTGTAATTTATTGTGACACACATGATGATGACTTGTGAACAGTTAATTGATATTCCCGGTGTATTTATGGACTGACAATTGCATAATTTATCACAACCGAAACCGTCGTTTGGATTTTATGCATTCCGCGTGGAATGACAGGCACTGATAACAATCGGTGAGTACTATACCTATATAAATTTGTACCTATTTATGGAATGTTTTGGATGTACATAAAATACCTATATTCTTTGCTTTTAACCAATGCAACGTAAATTACGCAACTAGTTATGGAGAGGACTATGCTCGAAGAATCAAAAATGAAGAGACCCGTAGACGTATGGAAGTTCAAATAAAAAAATATCGTGTTGCTAGTCGAAAAAAGTATTGAAATAAAATGAATGAGTAAATGAAATGTAATTGACACTTTTAAATAGTAATTTAATCATATTAATTTAATATTAAGGAAAACTGCGGCGTCCTCAATGCCATAATTAGTTCTCTTTCCGAACAGACTCTAATGCGTGAAAGGGATAACAAATTCCATAGTCATAGCCTCTCACACCTTATGTCAGCTCCTACGTCGTTGACACAAGTAAGTATTTCCAATTAGTTTGCAGTCCATATTCAGCGATCACTAACGATGTTTGGGTACACATGTTTAGCTAGGCCCGATATGGAAGCCGCTAACTGTTCACGGGTGTACCCTCACGCCCACTGGCATTAATCTTGTGAGAATAAACACTTATTGGGGCACCTACTGACGCCTATGGTTTTAACGATGTGCATAAAGTGCGTAGCTATCTCTCTCGCGTAGTATTTTAAACATAATAAAATCACCGATGATTCCTTTTGTCCCCCACTTCCGTGTCCACCACTGGTGGACATCGACCACTGTTTAAAAAAGTTGTGCTGATGTCCCCCAGTGGGGGACAACGCCACAACTTTTTACATTGTTCCTGTTATCCACCACTGGTGGACACTGACACGCGTTTTTATAAACCATTCCCATTGTCCGCCACAGGTGGACAGTGATACAATTTCAAAAAGTTTTCCTTCAGAGTCACAAGGTCCAATGGGCAAAAATGACAAGACCCAAAAGTGATTATAAAAATGAGAGACAGTTGATTTAGTTAAGAGAAATATTGAAAAAAAAAACAGATATTATTTATATTGGCCGCGGAGTTTTGAAAGAACGTATATTTTGAAACTCTTCAACCTAATTAAAAGATATCAAAGAAAAACATTTGTGTAAACATTTCTTCTATCTAAATAAACAAACTGTCTTTCACTTTTATAATATACGCACTCAGTATTTATGTACGAGTATGTTTAAAAATGTCGTGATGCTCGAGAGAGATAGCTGGACGCTCTAAGCACACTTTTAAGTTTTTTTTGTAATGATGTAGTCGAAGATGGAACACCCTCTCTGAGAGTATATTGCACACTTTTAGGCTTCCGTACTAAGGATGCGCCTATTTGTTAAGCTACGCTGTCTGTCTGTCCTACCCTTAAACGATTGTATCTTTTGAACTATTTTAGGTAGGAAGTTGAATTATTCACAAAATGTGTGTCTTTGCGGCGAATTTATCAACAAATAGAAATAATAACAAAAAGGTAAAAAAAATTGAGAAGTTACAACAAACGCATATTTTTCTGTTGCCGCCAAATACAAATAGGTACAAATACAAAAATATTTATTACCAAAACATGCTTACAAATAACCTTAGCTCTAAAGAAGTAAAATTTTACGATATTGTTATAAACTGCAAAAAATTGTTTCGTGACTTATTTCAACTTATAGACATTGTATTCTCCTTAATAAAAGGTTTAACAGATTGATTGAAGGTCCTGCACTAGGAAAATCCTGTATCGCAGGACCAAGAACGGTGATATGCTTGCTATGTAGAGGTATGGTGCGGCTTTTAATACTCGACTTTATAAGCTTTTTGTAGGTGGGGGGGCGTGGTTTGATGTGTGTGTGTGTATGTATGTATGTGTATGTGTGTGTGTGTGTGTGTGTGTGTATCAAGAGTGCTTATGTAATGTTTAGGCAGTTAAACAGGCTAATATTTTTAGCAGTTTCTCAGTCTCATCATACGAGAGAGAACATAAATACTTCGCTATAGAGATTTTACATTTCCTTGTTGTTGGATTGGGAATGGCAAGCTGTTTATCTATCTTATTTAAATATGGAAATATAAATTCTGGAAGGCGCTGCGCGAAGACAGTTTCCAAGTCTGTCTGGCTGTCCGCGGCTTTGCTCAAAGGCTATTATTAGTACTATAAAGTGTTGTTTGCGGCGTGAGTGTTCATTACTAGTTGTAAGAATTATTGTGTGTCGTACTCGTAGGTACTTTGTAATAAACTGGTCCACGATCGATCTGACATCACGCCTGACCGATATTTCACTCCGGATTGGGAACTGTAAAACAAACAATAATCGAATAAAATAGTTTTGGCTGAATACCAAACCCGACGGGAGCCAAACTCGATTGGCGACTCGTGTTGTTTTGTTTGTTACTAAATAAAATAAAATAGCCTTTTATTTCCTCAATCTTATAAAACATGAAATTAATATTTATCGTAACGTTTACTGTTTGTTACTACTGAACACGAATTAACCCGCCACTTAGGTATTAATTATTACCTACTATTACTCTGCATAGCCATACAACTAAATGAAGAATGCGCCTAACGCGCACAGCTCAAATACTTAACATCTTGAATAATAAGTATTAGTTTAGAAAACGCAAAAACCCCGAACAAAAAATCAGCAGAACTGATTTTGATGAAACATAGCTATAAGAACTGAAGAACACTCTCAAAGAAATCTTCTTTCAAACAACAAAAAAACTAGATGCTTACCCATTCTTAGTTAAAAGTGTGTTAATACCTAATAATGACACCTATCTGAATAAGAGTTTAAATATATTTTTTTTATATTGTCGAGCTAAGCATATGAACACAGCACACCTGGTATTAAATTGCGGTGTGTTGACCGAGATGTTAATCTAGCCTAGAATTAAAACTGGCTCCCAAATGAGGCTGCAGGATTACACTGTTAGGTAGCGATTAAGCTAAGTTAATGAAAAGGAAACTACTAGCTATAATATCAGATTCATTCGGGAGCACAAAAAACATGCGAGTAGATAGTAATATGATCACCCGAAGCTCACGTTTGAGCCTAATGATGTATTATAGGATACGTAGATAGGTTCTCCCCGGCTCTGTGTAGCAAGCCTCAACTAAGGTAATCGTCCGACTCGTCTTCAGTCGCGATACGTCAGACAACACTGTTAGACGCGTGTCGTCTTCAGTCGCGATACGACAGACAACACTGTTAGACGCGTGTCGTCTTCAGTCGCGATACGTCAGACAACACTGTTAGACGCGTGTCGTCTTCAGTCGCGATACGTCAGACAACACTGTTAGACGCGTGTCGTCTTCAGTCGCGATACGCCAGACAACGCTGTTAGACGCGTGTCGTCTTCAGTCGCGATACGTCAGACAACACTGTTAGACGCGTGTCGTCTTCAGTCGCGATACGTCAGACAACGCTGTTAGACGCGTGTCGTCTTCAGTCGCGATACGTCAGACAACGCTGTTAGACGCGTGTCGTCTTCAGTCGCGATACGTCAGACAACACTGTTAGACGCGTGTCGTCTTCAGTCGCGATACGTCAGACAACACTTCTCACAAAAAATGTTCTTAATATGCTTCAGTAATGAAGTTCCCAGTCTTAATGTGCTTTAGTAATGAAGTTCCCAGTCCATAAAAACGCGCTACTTAAATTCTGGAGGAAAAAGCAGCGTGATTATTCTGTTGAAAATATTAATAAATTTAAAATGTGTCTTAGTAATGTTTTATTCCAAGAACTATACAGCTTTTCTGACGCAAATCTTGCATATGATTACTTTTTTTCAAACTTCAAACTATACTATAATTTGTGCTTTCCATATAAAACAGTTATTATTAGAGTTAATAAATCCATAAAGTGGTTATCACGTGGCATACAAATTTGTAGCAAAAACAAAAGAAATTTACTTTGGAAATATAGACTGAATCCTACAAAAACTAATAAAAGTATCTTCCTTAATTACTCAAAACGTCTTAGAAAGATCATTGTTCTAACTAAACGGGCACAAAATAACTTTAAGATAAATTCATCTCATAACAAGTCAAAAACTGCATGGCAAATCATAAATAGTACCAAATTAAATTTACCTAAAGAAGCCATAAGAAAAATTGAACAAGATAATGAAGATATAACGGATCCGATAGCTATAGCCAACGCATTTAATAATTTTTTCATAGATAAAATAAAACCGGTCCCTGAGTCAGGATATAAAGTGACAGCTAATATAAATCATAGCAAAGATTCTATGTTCATGGCACCAAGCACGCCACAAGAAATAAGCAAAATAATACAAAACCTTAAAAACACTAAAAGTGTTGGTGATGACGAAATCTCAACTTTCATAATAAAATCAGTAAGTGAGTATGTATGTACCCCTCTAAGCTATATTATTAATTTGTGTATATCCACAGGCACATTTCCGAGTTCTCTGAAAACGACCATTATTAAACCTTTATTTAAAAAAGACAATAGAGAGAAAATGGAATGCTATAGGCCCATTGCACTTATATCGATATTTTCAAAAATTTTCGAGAAGTATGTTTATAATGAGTTAAATGATTATTTAGAGAAAAATAATATTCTATGCAATGAACAAAAGGGTTTCAGAAAAAATAGAAGTATTAATATGGCCATATACGATTTCATTAAAAACGTCTTAATATGTATGGATAAAAGCACTCCGGTGTGCGCCATATTCTGTGATATGACGCAGGCGTTCGATTACGTAGATCACAGAATCTTAGCTAGTAAATTAGAAGCGTATGGAATACGTGGTAACGTTTTAGATTTGATAGAGTCTTACCTAGCAGATAGAATACAAATCACGGAAATCAGTCGAGTCAATCTTAACACGAAAGCAGAAGAAATATATAGATCGTATGAACGCAAAGTGGCGTACGGAGTTCCACAAGGTAGTGTCCTGGGACCACTTTCATTCATAGCATACATAAATGACTTGCCTAATGCTACATCTCAACCTATGACATTATTTGCAGATGATAGCACTATCACCGTAGCATGTAAAACACTTGACTCTTATGAAAACGATATTGTTAAATCTTTGACCTCAGTTATATCTTGGCTTGACAACAATAACTTAAAAATTAACCTAAATAAAACAAATATAATGCATTTTAGACAAAGAGAAACAAACAAAGGTAATATTAATGTAGCATATGACAATAACATTATAAATGAAGTAGAAAGCTCAAAATTTCTTGGATTATATATTGACCGAAAATTGAATTGGAAATCACAAATAGAGCACCTTTCGAAAAGAATAAGTAGCCAAACATATGCCATCGCCAAACTAGCTCGTACTCTAAATATAGAATCTTTACTTAAAGCCTACTATGGGTTAGTTGAATCAATTTTGAGGTACGGGATTATTTTTTGGGGAAATTCAACAAATAAAATTATTATTTTTAAAAGGCAGAAACGCTGTATTCGTTCAATGTTTAAACTCAAAAAAAGAGATAGTTGTAAGCCCTATTTTTTAAAGTATAAAATTCTTACACTTCCGTGTTTATACATTTTAGAAACGGCCCTTTTTGTAAAAACAAACCGGGAGCGATTCCCCACACTATCTGATACTACTGTAAGAAATAGGCGCGACCAAGACAAACGGCGCGTACATGAAGGAAAGACAGCACTGATGCAAAATAGCATCGTATGTATGGGTCCTAAAATCTACAATAAGATTCCTAAGTCAATAAGAGACCAGAATAGTAATTTATTTAGAAAAAAGTTGAAGGCATTGTTATTGCAGAAGTGTTATTATTCTATCAATGATTATTTAAATGACAAATTTTAATTTTATTTGATATTATGTGTATCTTTTATTGCTTCTGCTTTGTCATATTATAGATATTTTTGGTTTGTGTATTAATCTAATAACAAATAATAATTATTGTTATTTTATAATTTTTCGCATGTGCATGATGCTATCTACCTGACATTTGTACGCCTAATCGGCACAACATGATTTTAAGCGACTAAATTTAGTGTAACATCTTTTATGCACTTGTTGTATAAAATTCTCGTGTTGTATGCAAATAAATTATCTTTATCTTTATCTTTATCTTTATCTTTATCTTCAATATTTTTCGCGCTCGTTTCGCTCGCGCATGCTCACAATTTTGAAGATATGAAATTACTGAATGAACTTATAAAAAATTCGTCCTTCGTAAAACTAGAAAACAACATGACTAAACATCAGGCGAATTGGTAGTTAGTCGTAGATCTATCTTATCTAAAAAAAAAAAAAAAACATAAATTTCAATTCGATCCAAGCCAATTTTACATATAAAATATTTTTGCGTTAATAATTTCTAAAAGATCGAACAAGATTCTTAAAGTGCCGTACTAATAGAAGCAAATAATTCACCAAAAAATAAATGTTCCTACGTTACTATACACTTCATTAAACATTATTTACAGTTATACTTTGTTCGTAGCTTAATTTTCGTGTATTTTAATGTTTATAACTAAAATTTACGTTTAGAAACGACTCGTCTGCATATAGTCTGCGCAAATAAAGAGGCAAATAGTAGTATATTTTTGTACCAGCGGACATCCCCCATGAGAAAGCTATAGCTACGAGCAGCTGAGTTAGCGGTCAAGCTCAAATCTAATTTTGAATGAAAAATAAAAAAGATAAACACTCTCTACCTACCAGCAGAAATAGAAAATATTGATTTATCATCTTAAATAAGTAGGTAGCAAATACGTACTTTACATATTTATATTTCTCTTACCATTCAAGGTTAACTCGTCTTCAAATACCAATATATTTATTTATATAATACTAGGTGTTTTCCCGTCATAGTTATAAGTATAGTACTTAGTGTAGGTATTCAGGTACCTTGACTTGTACGAGTAGGACACTGAAAGGAGGACAATAGTTATGTATGCATTATACTAAACAAGTAGTGATGGGCGAATGTGAATTATTCATTTGAACGAGCAGGTATTCGAATAATAAGAATAATTCGAATTAATAAAAGAGCTATTTGAATAATTCGACTAACAAAATAAAACATTCGAATGAATTTTCATCATTCGCATTAATTGAAAAAACGTTCTATTGTTTATGTAGCTGTGTTTCATTACATAAACACAGCTACATAAACAATGGAACGTTTTCTTTTAATTAACATTTATAAAACGTAATTTACAAGTCTAAAATTTATCACGTTTCATTAATTTAGGTACATATAAAGTAAACAAAAACATTCGTATGATTATAACATATTATGATATTTTCATTAGAATGAATTATTTCGGTCAAAAATCATTTGAATATATTCACCACCCGATTGATTTACTTTCATTCGAATGACGAATTAAATTTCGAATACCACGTATTGAATCATTCAAATAATTTGAGTGTTAATTTTTGGAACAATCGCCCATGACTTCTAAAAAGTTAAAAGAAAAACCGAATACCCGACTGCATAATTTTCGTAGTGCAACTTATATTTACGTTACGCACGACATGATGTTGAGTGTACGTTTTTGCGAGAAAATACGCAGAAAAATACTGCATAATTTATTTAAATGAACAATTTTTAGAATGTTTTTGTAAAATCACTTGTGATGAAAAAATCGTTGGAGGAAAACCGCATTTGTTTTATTCGAGAGAATAGATGTATTATTATTATTCCAACGAAATGTAACCTATGACACTCAGGGAGTGAAGATGAATCTAACGATACCTCACACATCAAAATCGGTCAAGCCGTTTACGCTGTAGGCGGTTACATAGAAACGTACATACCTACATACAAACACACATTTATGCATACAAACATCCACGCTGAAAATAACCCTCTTTCTAGTGCAGTCGGATAATAAGTAATACTGTCAGGCCAGATGCACTCTACAGAATAGGTATAATGCAGCACATATGACTGACCAGCTCGACCGGACACTTCAGTTCTTTCACTCGTGACAGAAGAGATAAAAGCTACACGATAGAACGAGATGCACTCTGTAAGCGCCTGTACGTAATCAGAATCGGAGTAACCGATTTAAATTTTGTTAAACAGATTCCGTATAATATCCATATAGAGAGATGCAAACGCGAAACTTATAACACCGCGTCGTCGTCGTCCGCGTCGCGTTTGCGTCGGCGGCTAAAAAAATAGGTGCTATTTTTTTAACCCACAACGCAAAAAAAGGGATTTTTAATCCTCTTTTATAATCCTCTTCTAAGTATCACAATATATTATATTGCTATTTTAAATCACACTGGCACTATCATATCCAAATAAATTAATGATGGTCAAGAGCTTACAATATTCTGAATTTCAGAGCACAAATAGAGAGATACAAATTATGGAAACTCTCCTAATCATCTAAATACCTACTCTATAGATATCTAACAACTTGTTAAATCCTATTCATTGGATATAATTCATCGTACAAAGGAACGCGCTAAATTCTGAAAAATAATAGGTATGATGTGTGAAATGCGAACATATTTGTCGTAGGTACAAATCAAGGAACCGCAATAAGGGCCCAACTCTGGTGATGAAGAGAGACAATCGCCTATGGACAACTGCAACATCAATGACGTCACTGTTGCTTTACTCCCCCAATCCCAATAAGTGATGTTACAATTATTCTAAAGAATGCTCATATAAACAAATTGTAGTGTTTTACAGCAATTATTCTAAAGAATATTCATATGGACAATTTGTACAGTATTTCTGCCACAGTAAAAAAATATTTTCCACTAATAAATATGATCAAATTTTGACATACTTTCTCTCGAAAAACGTACATTCGACATTAAATCAAGCGTAGCAGTTGCACTATGAAAATCACTCTTAAGCAGTCGAGCATATTTTTGAATACACAGACTTGTTAACTATTTAAGGCGATCCCGTTACTGTTACTTTGTAGAGCTATTATAAATAATAGACTACGAAAGCGTTACTATTTTCGTAAGTGTAGTAGTTCTACGTGTGTACGCCTAGTCCCTACGGCTACGCGTGTAGAGGTCTCGGGCCTACGCGCCTCGGGCGGGCGGCGGCGTAGAGCGGCTGCCATAGTAAACAACTGTCAGCTAAATCGCAGTATCGGGGCACGAATCGTGCGCGCCGCACGCGACAATACGCCGTAGCTACGGAACCACGTGCGCTACGGAAATATTTGTGACTAAGTTATGTTAAAGTGAGTCTGTTAGCGGGAATTTTTGGTGAGTCTTGTTTTTTACATGATTTATAAGTTTACGTAAACATGTAATGTGTGTGTTTTGTATTAGATTATGTTAATTCAAAGTAGTGATCGCGCTGTGGTTGTAATTAGGCCGCAATTCATTAAGTTAATTAGTTTCCGTAGTTCTTTATATAAACTTTAACTAAGTATGCCAAATTTTACACTCCTCTGTGAAATATTCTTAAAAAGGTATGCGGAATTTTCGCTTCACGTATATGAATTTTATTTGTTTTTATTATTTTGTAATCGCTGGTGTCTGTTTGTAAGTTTATAAATATTATGGAAAAGTAAAAACTAGACTGATTATGAAGCTAGAAGGTAGAGACTAGCTCTTGACAGTACATAGTAGTTTTGGCCCAATTTTTGTCGAAATAAACCTAAATTTACAAGTGAAGTTCGTTAGCAATAAATTTACAACTTATGGTTGAACAAACAAAATCCAAATGTTGCAATACGAGAGCAAATAAGTATCATCATCAACTTAGACTCAAAAAGTCCACTGTTTGACAGAAGCTTATTACATAGATTATCAAAAAAACTGCTTGGAAGCAGCTTACATCCAGCGTCTTCCTGCCGTTTGAAGGCCGTCTGACCATCATGTGGCTCGTCATAAAATAAAATTAGCATTTATACATAACAAGCTTTATCCTGAGTGACTGACTGACAACACAGCCTAAGTCGCTGATCCTAGAGATATGAAAGTTAAAGGATGCCTTCCATAAAACCGTTAGTATTAGAGATTGCAAACCGGGCCCGGTAGGTATGAAAACCGCGGCGCGGGAGGGAGCGCGAAATCATAGAAAATTCGCATGACAACCGCTACGAGCTGCCACGTTGCCGTTCTGACGCGCCAATAAGAATTTGTTTTGTTTATACCAAATATTACCAAAGCTACCAAAGTTTATCTATCTATATAATCTAAGTTGTTATGACAAGTTTAGCGCTTTAAGCTTTATTAGTTTCTTATTCTAATAATATGTTTCAAATGGACACTATAACGAGTAAAGAGAAAGACCTGCTTGCTTAAACTTATAAAAAATAATAATTACTAATACTAATGTCACTATTCCGTCCATAAGTAAAATTAATCAATTCTGTATTAAATCAGAGATTTTGAGACTTTGAGTGAGACTGATTATTGTTGATTTGCTAGTTTGAAAAAAATATTAATTCGTAACCTTGAATCATTGTCCTTTTCCATTCTTATATAGCAAATTTTCATAAAATACTTTAACGTTTTCATTGCTAATCAACCCGCCAACCCGGCGCCCGGCCTGGTTGGCGACGAATGATACCGGGCCCGGCCGGGTCGAGAAACATACCGGGTTGCATTCTCTAGTTAGTATCCCCTAAGGCTAGGAAAAGATTTCGGTATCGCGAGTAAAACTACGACATACGCCTGTCGAATAATCATACAGATAAAAGTATTTACTTATTAGTGCGTATTATTGATTAGGATGTTTGTATGTATCTAATTATATTGACTTACGATAAATAAACAGTTTTGCTTCTATACAGAAGAATTAATTTCTTGAAAATTAATAGGTACTTAATACATTTATGTCGCATGCGAAATGTAAACGATTTTATTTCCTATTGTTTTCTAGTGATTTTTATCTTGTACTATCGCTTTGTAAACAATAAAAATTTGGAATAAACGCAGAAAAAGCACATATGTAAGATGTAAGTAAATTATCTTGTTTCAATTAAATTTGTTCAATTTCTCGATAACTAATTAGAAATTTTGTAGCATGTTAACTTTGGTGTATACGATTTGATTTACCAGTTTTTTTAGCAGTGCTATTAGTAGATATATATTATGTATTGTTATCTTTCAGTATCGCCTAATAAAAGATATTGAGAATTGAATAATTTACAGTAGGTATCTCTGATATGATTACGTACCTATCTAGATAGATATATAGATAAAACTACTTTAAATTCAATTGTAAATAATTTGCTGTTGTTGCTAATTACATGACTAAATAATAAAACGATTGTGTTATGGATATTTATTGAGAGCTCAATTTTAAAAAGAATACGCATTTTACCATACAACACGAGGCAATTGTTATCTACCTCTGAATATTATCCCATTTCGATGATTTTTAACCGACTTCCAAAAAAAAGAGGTTATAAATTCGGTCTGTATGTTTGTTCACAGATTACTCAGCCAATTGTGCATTGATTTTGATGATTCTTTTTGTATTTGGTAGGTCATACTTCAGAACTGGTCCCATATACATTTTATCAAAATCGATGCAATACTTTTTATTTTTTATAACAAAATAACTGTTAAAATATCATCCAAGCCTCTATAGAAAAGTGAACAGCAAGTCGCGTACATGTATATTGTAATGCATATTTTGAAGTCGGTGATTTCAGTTTTTTTTACTATTTTTTTTTTACATGGTTGGAACCATAATGAATAGGCTTCTATTTTGTATGTTTGTTATTTTCCTCCTCCCATGACCACTCGCAGTTTTACAAAGAAAAAAAAACAAAACAATTATAATTTTAAGAACAGTTACAACTATTAGAAGGATTAGGGAGCTGAAAAAAACACTCAACTGAAATTGTTTTTTTTACGGGCCTACCTCTAGATGTCTCTTTCTAATTATAATTTAAAAAAACTAAAACAACTAACTTCAATACGCAATTTACTTGGATGATATATTTTTTCCAGTTATTTTGTTTTAAACTACTGGACCGATTTTGATAAAATGTATATGGGATCGCCTCTGAAGCATGTTCTAACAAATTAAAAAAACGTCAAAATCAATTCATAGCTAAGTAATCGCGTAACTAACATACAGTCGATTTGAGAATCCCCTCTTTTTTGGAAATCAGTTAAAAATAAAGTTTCACAATTGGCAGACAAATCACAAAGCACGCACAAATAAATATTAATATTTTTTTATTTTTTTTAAACAAGCTTTTTATTTAAATGCTCTAAAATGAAGAAAATAAATTTTAAATTGATATAAATAAAAGCTTGTCGCGAGAACACAAACATATATTTTTTTTTTTCAAAGAACAAACTAACTTTAATTCTAAGCAAATGATAAGAACGCGTCTAAGTCTTTTGTTGGAATTAAATATTACTTAGTAGATATATTCATATTCATATCATTTATTGCGTCATATGTAGGTACATGCAGGTCTTATAATAACACATGTTTATTTAGGGAATACATATGGCCCTATAGGGGCATGGCAACACTTGAGTCGGAACGTTCTATTTTAATACGATAGATAGGTACGATGTTGTTTGAAATCTCGCGACAAGCTTTTATTTATATCAATATAAAATTTATTTTCTTCGTTTTAGAGCATTTAAATAAAAGCTTGTTTAAAAAAAAAAAAAACTACTGCTAGACTAAAAAAAGAGTGCTTGTCAAGACTATTCAAACGAGTCCAAACTCGACGGTTTTATCTTGTTTAGTTTAGGAGTTCCTATGGCCACCTTCCGACGCCATCTTGAGACCCTGGCTGTCATGTAGCACAAGAGTGCTTGTCAAGACTATTCAAACGAGTCCAAACTCGACGGTTTTATCTCGTTTAGTTTAGGAGTTATAGTCACCTTCCGACGCCATCTTGAGACCAGCTTCATGGTACCATATTATTGCATTGTCACCGAAGTTACGTAAGTAAACCAAATTTCAACCTAATCTAACGACATGAAGTGGTTCTAATTTAACTCGCAAGATTTGTCCCACACACTAACAAGACAAGTAGAATAAAAGCTTTTAAAAACAGTGGAATTATTAAGACCCTTTTTTAAACGTATCTAAGTACATGCTAGTAACATGTCATGGTTTCCCTGATCAGTATGCCAACCAGGCCCCCCGCCCCCAGACCACGACACTTGACCACAGCTCACCTGATGTGGTGGAAAATTGCACACATAGAATGACAACAAGGCTCTCAAGTGAGATTACCGGAATGTGTTCCGGCAACCTAATTTGCGAGTCATTTCCTAACATAGGCACCAGACGGTGTGCAATTAGGTGACTACGCTGAGAATTTACTACACATACGAGTATGTTTCGAGGTATTTCACCTACATTTCGCGAAATTTTCCTAGAATAAATGTATAAGTATCCTTTAATTGATGAGTATGAGTAGATAGTATGACACATTGGTTTCCTGTCCATTTTTTGCGGAAGCGATTAGGCGATACATATTCGTTTTACTATTGTATTAATAACTGGCTGTTTCCCACGGTGAAGATTATGATATATAGCCTATGTTCGGTTCTCAACTTTCGTAACAAATTTCATAATAATTGGTGCAGCCGTGAAAAATATCCATCGTGAATATTATCTTTCTGTCCTTCTGTCTATTTCTTACCTTACCACAAACAAACAGCCGTACCGATAGTTACAAAACAGAGATAGCTGAGAACCTGGACTTAGGCTACATTTCATCATCATCACCGTTTTTAATCACTACACGGGTGAAACCGCGGGTCGCAGCTAGTTCTATAACAGATTTGTTTTTAAATAACTCTTCTAAGGTGTATTATAATTTCTGGGGTTATCTTAATTTCTATTTATATATATGTATTACATTAATTTCTTATATATGTTTATTTATTATATATGTATTACATTAGTTTCTATATGTAATACATATATAATAGGTTTTCGCTTTCCATTCTCTCACCTAATATTCTACAAAAAGCATTTATTTATCAAGATAAAAAGTAGTTTATTTGCCAGGTTATATTAAGCATCTTCATTTCAAATGTCACTCAGATCCCTTTCAAGTGGTTTCAATTCCAAGTATTCTACAAACATTTCTGTACACAATTACGCGTGTACAAATTCGTGATTGTAACATATTATTGCCAGCATACGTAGGTACATATGTACGTACTTATTTACGTCTGTACTTCGTAATATCATCTCTTTTCGGGTGCAATCAAATAAAATAAGGTAGTGTTTTTTCTTTGTTAATCAAATAAATACCATCCATCATTGGTATACAAACAGAGCGCTTTCACATTGGATTATTTCGCCGCGTGGCTTGTGAAAACTTGTTCTTCGAATACCTGTTTTTTTTATACATTTTATTTGTTCATTTAACAACTTATTGTAGTATCCAGATTTATATCAATGTAATTAAATCGTCACTTATAATATAGGTACTAGGTACATGCCGTACATGGTACCTAATTATTATAATTTTAAAAACTGAAACAACGGATTGAGATCTCGATTTCTCTTCGCTGATATGAATTTCAGACGCTATTGTAAAATAACATTGCGACATGTAACATGTATTTTGACGTGAAGTTATTTTAGTAGACAATAGACATTGTATGTAAGTAGACTAATTTTCAAATATGACATTTTAACATTTTTAATTGTATGTAATGCGGTAAGCGAGCAAGCCATCTATAGACCGATGATTGACCGTTTCGTTTTGTTGTGGTCTCATGACTTCACTAGACGTCACAGCCTCCCACGTCACACCGCAGCCGCGCGGCTAAATCGACCAATGTGAAAGCATCCTTAAACATGTTTATTTAAATATGTAAATATCAACCAGTTTTCCGAAATGCTAAAAATGATTGAACCCTGAACTCGCGTTGAATATGCGACCTTATCTAAAATTGTATAAATATTGAGCCACATAATGAGATATGGCTTCACTTCACACTTTGCCATTTGATATCGTATTTTTTTAGTTCAAAAGTTTATCTCGAATGTATGCCACCCGCGGCAACGAGTAGAGCTGGCGACAACATTTTCGGAATAACACAGAAACTGGACTAACCGCATGGGCTTGTTACGCAAATAACTGTTACTATCCCTGAAAATTGCAAAAATAAAATTGTCTATAAATATAAACAGAATAGAAACATTCAATTCATAAAGATAGAAGTGATGTAAGTACGGTAGAGCTAAAATATTCCTTAGAATGACAGTTTCATTTTATACTTATTTAAACTTGGCTAGTCATTTAGACATAGCTTTGCTGACCCTTGCTTGGAAAATAATCGGTCAAGTGCGTGTCGTGCTACGCGCAAAGTAGGGTTCCGTAGTTGTACATCATAATTTCCTAGTTGACTACGGAACCTTAAAAAATAGAGAAATTCTTTGCGTGGATATATATATTCGTCGCTCGCGCCGCTCTATTGAAAAATGGCGCCCAAAAATAGTGGTTTGACAATATCTCTTTTCTGACTCATTTCACGACAAGCACCTATCTATATAAAAAAAACTACTACAGAAAAGCGGTTTTTGCAGTCTAACTTACGATTTCAATACGCTTGATACGTTGTTGAATGTACCTACGTTTTTTGTGAGAAAGTAAGCGTAAAATTGCTGAAAAGATTATAAATGTGCATTCTTTACTAAATTTACTAATTGTACTAAAATCACTTATTTATTACGAAACAGTTCGTTGAAGTTTACGAAACAGACATTTTTTTTTGTTTTTGAAAGTTTCGTATTATAATTACAAAAAATATTTTATATGATACTCAGGGAATAGAGATGAATCTAACGACATCAAAATCGGTCAAGCCGTTTTGGCTGTAAGAGCTCATATAGAAACATACATACATACAATCATACATACACTCGAAAACCATAACCTTCTTACCCAGTTGGGTAAAATAATAACCTTATAATAAAAAAAGTTGTTTGACTTAAATATTATACCTAAACTACCAGTTGTAAATACGCACAGCTCTACATACAAAAACTTCAATAAATATTGACTTAGATGTTCAAATACGAGTCTCGAGTCTCGAGTCTCGCGCTAGCCGTACTTTTGTTTGTTCTCCCATTCAAGGCTGACCATGCAGTTTAATATAGCATAAGTAGCTAAACATTCTTTCTTACCTGTCCAAACATCTAAGCAAATATAGCCTAATATGGCGTACCAATTAGTGCTCCTAGTTTTAATAGTAAACATACGGATATACAGTCCTATGTGTTATAATACTCTTAATCCAAATATTAATTCCAACATTATTAAATTATACTTTAAGAACTGAAACAACCGACTTCAAAACAATGCAATTACGTTTACTTGGAACATAGTTTTTCCAATTATTTTGTTTTGAAAATCAAACTACTTAACCGGTTCTGATGAAATTATGAGACCAATCTAAAAAGGTCCATTCAAATAATAAAAGTGGCCAAGAGCGTGTCGTGTCACGTGCAATGTAGGGTTCCGTAGTTACATATCATAATTTATGTGTGTGTTGCATTTTTGACATGTCTAAATAATTATTTTAAGTTGATCGACTATAACTCGATTACTTGTAAAGCCTACTTAGCCGTAATAGTTTTCTTTTTAATTTCATCATATTATATTCTACTAGCATGAATTTTTTCATATCTCCAAAACGTGTCGGGACACGTAAATTGAATAATGGTTTTCGCATACGCCCAATATTTTTTTATTACCTATCTCACGTCTTTATTTTATCTCTACTTTTGATACCCTTAATTTTTTTTTTTTTTTTTTTTTTTTAATTCTTGGCTATACTTTCTTGGCATTATTAATATGCATATCTATACCAAATTACAGTTTCTAGTACTTATAGTTTTTGAGCAAAGCCGCGGACTGACAGACCGACGGACATGGCGAAACTAAGGATTCCTTGTTTACTACGGAACCCTAAAAAATACGAAGAATTTGTCGGATTCGGTTTATAAATGTTGTAGTTATGAGGTAACAAACATTTTAAAAATAAACAACCGAATTGAGAATCGCCTTCCTTATTCAAGTCAGTTGAAAAAGAGTAAACAAAGAGAAAAACCAGCCAGTCTAAAAGTAATATACCTTTGTACCTTTTTTTATCACGTAATATACCTTTCATACACATTTTTTTTATTTCATGTTCAATGTACAACCGAATTTATAACTTTTTTGAAGTCGTTGAAGGAAACTCAAAGGACGTATATGATATTTCAATATCGGTACTACAAATTGCAGCACAAAGTATTTCACCGATACTATCTCGCCTGTACAACAAGTGGGTGAGAGAAGGTCGGTATCCGCTCCCTCTAAAACAAGTCAAGGTAACGCCTTTGAACAAAGGAAAGGGAAAGCAGGAGGAGATCAGTAGTTATCGTCCGATATCCATAATACCGGGTATAGCAAAGATTTTTGAGCACGGCCTCAGCACGAGACTTACGGAGCACTTAACAGACTGTGGAGCTCTCAGCGATAGGCAATACGCATATCGAACAGGGAGATCCACGACAGCTGTAGCCAAAGAAGTCGTACGGCGTCCTCAAAGCCCGTGAAGGCATGAAGCAGTCTGCGATTGATCGAAAGCCTTCGATGTGGCCGATCATGGTGTTCTAGCAACCAAACTAGAGCACTATGGAATCGAGGGTCCTGCACTAAAACTTCTAACTGACTTCATGGTGAACCGTAACCAGGTCGTAGTGAGTGATGGAGGTAGGGTGAAGTCACAGCCACAAGAGACAGTTATTGGAGTGGCGCAGGGTTCCTCGCTCTCCAATATCATGTTCTCCCTCCTCTTCAACGACCTACCGCAGAACATTCAAGACGGCCACATCCTGATGTATGCCGACGATGTTGCTGCTGTAGTTACGGCATCGTCTATCGATGAGCTAGCTAGAGCAAAAACTAAACAAAGTGACGAAAAATTTGTGTTCATGGTTCAAAATTAATGGATTGATCTTAAATACGAACAAAACTCACTACATTCATTTTAACATGGCAGGTCGTGTCTACAGACCGCTCAAGGTAGGAATCGACGATGTTGTAATAGAACAAGTGAAAACCACAACATTCTTAGGTTTTCAAATAGATAGCGCTCTGACATGGAAAGAGCACATTGACAAGGTGTGTAATAAGGTTGGTCGGGCCTGCTTTGTGTTGTGGCGCGTATCTGCAATATTAGCGCATGCCATGGTCCGGCAATGCTACTTTGCCTCCGTGCACTCGATACTTCAATACGGTGTCGAGCTCTGGGGACGCGCTGCCGACTGGGAGCGCGTTTTCAGAATGCAAAAGCGAGCCGTACGTGCCATAGTTCGAGTGCCACAGGACGCCTACGCTTTGGAGTATTTTCGGGCCATGAGAATATTCACCATACCGAGCCTTGTCTGCCTGCAGGCAGCACTGTACGCCTGGGACCATCCTGAGCAGTACACGCGCTTCGGAGAAGTGAACCCGCGAACACGCCACCCGCGCCGATTGCATGCCGTCACGCACCGACTCGCGAAGACGTCGAAACTGATCAATGTGACAGCGCCGGAAGTTTATAACCGCCTGCCGCATCACGTCAGAGATGCTCCCTCACGAGCATCATTCAAGCATAGATTGAAAAACTGGCTTGTCAAACAGGCGTTCTACAAGTTCGACGATATACAAAATATTAAAGAAACAATCTGACTAAACATCAGCTTTCTATCTGACGCATTGAATTATGCACCTATATTGACCAATATAATTATTTTATTAGTGTGATATTGCTATTATTCGTTATTTAGTTCATTTTGAACTTGACATTTTGTAATTAAGTTATAATTATTTATTGAAATCACCAGATTATTATTATTATTATTTTTACATTTATTTTTGTTGTGTTTTATGTTGAATTTTTTTGCATGAGACACATTTAATTATGTGTAATATTGCTTGATGAAGCAAAAAATGAAATAATTTTTTTTTTTTAATACTTTCTTTTATTATTTGACATGTAACATAATATTTGTTATGAATAAAGAATATGAATATGAATATGAAGTCGGTTAAAAAGCAACAGTTCCTATATCGGACGGAACCGCGGCGCGGGTACCAAACAATATGTTTAGTCTACTATTAAGTATATGTTGTTTTTATCCGTTGTATCTTATCAAGTAATATAATATTGTAGGTATAACTTATAGTGAACTTGACTTTCAAAGTATTCAGTTATTTCACAACATTACTTAAGATAGATATTAGTTTATTACATTCGCGATTCATGTGAGTACATCTAGGATCTAAGTTAGCAATAAGTGACTAAAGAGAAAATAAGTAATAATTATATCTTGCTGTTTAAATATAGCATTCGTTACAGTTGTAAGTGTTACATCGTTAAAAGATGAGTTAAAAGTCCCTTGTATTTTTTTGGGCTTGTTGGCTTTTAGCCTTGGACATCTTAGATAGAAGACCTGATTCTGATATCTGATTACCTGAAGATGGAGCTGAAAGATTATCACTGAAACTTCGTGACAAAAAGTGATAAGATAATTGAGTTTGTGCTTATTTTCAACTGATTTCAAAAAAGGAGGTTCTAAATTAAGTTGTATTTTTTTTTAAATATTTGTTATTACATGACTCAGTAATCATCTTTCTTTCATATCTACTCATTGTAAACTGATTTAAAATAAAATAACTTTTTCTTTTTATTAGAAGGATATTTTTTCAGTTTGGCCCCATAGAAATTTCCGTTTTCACAAAAATGTATTTAGTAGTTTGGTTTTTAAAGCAAAATAACTGAGGAAAATGTCGACGAAGCGTTTGAAGTGGGTTGTTTCAGTTTTTAAACTATAATAATTATACCACCGCAGCAATTTTTTTAAAGGTTGTGCATAAAAAGTTTGTTTACTAACTCCAAATCCAAAAAGGAGGAGGATTTACTTTCCTTAACTTGTGTTATTTTGAATATTAATGCGATGGTGGTGTTTTATTCATTAAGTGTTCGATCAAGTGCGTGAGTGTGGGCAAGTGAAATAAAGCAGTGAAACGTGTGATTTTACGTTGTCGGTAAAACTTAAAAAAATCCTAATACTTGACACTGGCAAATGCTTTAATGCGGGTCCAATACAAAAAAGAAGAAGAAACTCCGTCATTTATAAACCGATTTGAAAACTCTTTTTTGTTTGAAAGGATATATACCTATACCAACCTACCTTCAGATTCGTCTCATAGAAATTTCATCAAAATCGGTTCAGTAGTTCCGTTTCTAAAACATTGCGCATGTTGAAATCGCTTTTCAGTTATTTAAATTATGATTATTTATATTAACTTCTTCAAATATTAAGTACAATTAGTCAAGCAATTTAACTGCAGTAATGAGCAGTACTAACCTACTCACTATTTTAACCAAACATCGTAAAACGTAAATCCAATATGTTCTTGGAATGTTAGTAAATCGATTACAGCGTGCAATAACCAATTGTTTAATATATTTAACGATCATTTGTTGCCGCAAGTGCTGGTTACGCTAAATCACACTTTACATTCGTATTTGTAAACAGTTTATTTCGAGTTTTATTGTGCGTTCCACTCAAATAAGTATTATACTTCTCGGGTTTCCCCTGTGGTATATGCAAATGTTAGTTAATCCCTTCTGCCGCAAACGAAACCGGAGTTTCGAAACTAGTTTCGACGGAGGTTTTTAGGCTTCTGAACCCAAAGGTAAAGTTATTAGGTATTAGGTATATTTTGATAGGGTAAAGGTACTAAATAATATAGACTGTCGATATCGAAATTATAACAATCGAAATTATATCCGGTAAAAACGGGACTTTAACTATACTATGACTACCTAAGTTCGGGAGAGTTGAAGCGCTTTTTACATAACTTCATAAATTCTTGTTCATGGTTTAGAAGAGAATCGATTCCTGCGATACTTTACTCTAGTAGGTACATTTGTGTATAATTATATTTTTAATACAACACGCAGGTAAAATTTTTATGGTACTTTAATAAAAAATGAGATATGAATCAAGTCTCCCCAACAGCAGGGACACTTGAACCGGAGTATGGGGAGAGGTTACACTATTTTTGAGGAAAAAAAAATCATCTTTAGCTGAAGATGGTTCAACTCTCCCACCTGGAAAAGTCTCCCAGTCTTCCCCTAAATATCATACACAGTCATTCATTAAGGTGTTAATAGTGTGGAACAAAGTCTGATTTGTTATAAACCTACCATTACGAATAGGTAATACGAAGTTTCATTGAACAGACCACCCAATTAAATAATTTATGACTATATTAGGAAAGTGAGGACGAATATATTTCTCAAACATATTTTAATCCATATTAGTATAATCACATAAGGCTACCATAAGCCATTCCAGTAAAATTGAATTTCCATGTATAGAATGGAGTACATAATGGCGACATACTCTCCGAGCCTGTTTGGTATTCATCCGGTGCCCTCCCTTTCACCGGCACAGAGCCGTACATAACTGATCAGCGAACGCTCCCGACTTACCTACGATATTAAGCTCGCATGAACTCTTTATAAGGATTTCACGTACAAAATGTACGGAGAAAAGTTTTATTAGTATCGGTAATGACATTCCTTTTTATGCTGCGTAAAATTCGTGTAGATGTTGCGATTTTTGACGAAAAGCGAGTGTTGTGATGTGGGCATTGAACCCAATTATATTATTTGGCATTATATCTATGTCCGTTCAGTGACGTGCCATTGAAGTAGGCGAGGCACTTGACAAGGCCGCCTTGCCTCCTACTTCATTGGTATGAGGGCCAATAGCGACGTCTATATTGAAAGGCCCTGTTGTCTGTTCCTAAAAAAGCTCAACGATTTTGTAATTTTGTAACGATTTTCTAAAAAATCCCATTGTTAGATATTGCGTAATTTATATATAGGGGACAACCTTTGAAATATCTTCTATCTAACAAATACTTAATTATTAAAATCGGTTAACAACCGGTGGAGGTTTCGGTAAACATAATTGGTAACCTATCTGTAATCCGAAATACATTTATTTAAATCTTACTTGGCTGATATGTTTCACTTTCATAGAATGAGATTTTAATTTATTTTATTGACCAAGCGAGCGAAGTGTCTCTGCATCAACTGGCCAAATTTTCTTTCGTCTGTAAGTTTGTGAGTTTGTATATTCGTACTCGCGTACAAGGCGTTATGTTGAACCAATTTTGATGAAACTTGGCGTATAGGTTCTATGGTTTTTTTTTTTTTTTGTCATCGGCGATTTTTGATAAGAGGGGTGGTTCCCATAAAAAGAGTGGAAGCTTATTGCGGCGCTAATTACCAACCGATTTTTATGATATTTGGTAGGTAGATTAAGTATACAATTATTACAACTTGTCATAAAAATAAACAGAATTGGTCAAGTGGTTGTCGAGATATGACAACCAACTTGAGATTACATGTAACACTGATGTGGATGTGCGTGTAACAGTAACGTGGATTTGCTTGATGCATTTTAGCGCTGAAAATTTTCTTGATTTTACGTTTTCTCCGTTTATAAAATTATTTGATGATCGAGTGAGCGAAGCGTCTCTGCATTAATTGGCCAAATTTTCTTTCGTTTATAATACGGCTTCCTAAGCCAACTTTATGTAGGTATTATGTACAGATGACCCAAGGTGAGCTGCAAATAAGCTCTCTCGCGAGGTCTACTGTTCGTAGAACTACTAGTCTATAGAGAGGTTATACTCATTGAATATGAAGCAAAAGTATGGCAAATCGCAGTTCTCAGCACTTCTGAGCATAAAACCACACCTCCGTCTCGCTCGCGCATACCCATATTTTTGAATATGTAAAATTATTGAATGGACTTATTAAAAAAAAACGTCGTTTTCAAAACTAGAAAATAACATCACAAATATTCGACAAAATTTTCAATTTGATCCAAGTCAATTTTCATACATGAAAATCATTATTGCGTTAATAATTTTTAAAAATGATTTTATGTATAAAAATTTACTTGTATATTAATGTTTTTATGTATGAAAATTTGTATTTAACATTTTCTCTCCGCAATTTTGTTATTATGTGGTTTATAATAAATCCTTAAGTTCATGACCTACAGTAACACTAAAAAACAAACAATGTTACCATTGACGGAGTTTATTTACAAATTATTTGCAGTTAGTCAGCCACGCCGTATTAATATATTTCTTACACATTGTAAATTAATGATTACGCCTTTTAAGTACTTCTCACTCCATAGTTTAAGAAAGATCCGGTTATAAAATTATTACGATATCTCTAATGCGATATTTTTAGATAAAAGTAGGTATTTCTGAAATCGGTGCTAAATAATTGCATGACTAGACAAAAGTATATATTAAACCTCCGCTGTCTGTCCGTCTGTATCTCTGACTTATCAACTGACTTCAAAAAAGGAGGTTTTACCAATTCCGTTTTTTTTTTTGTTTTGATGTAAAACATTGGCGCGCCTTGTCTGTAACAAGGCGCGCCAATCGATGTATCACATCAACTCGTATGCCGTGACGTAAAATAGCATTACGCTCATTCGTGTATTGCAGTGTTCGTGGTCACAGACGGGACAAGACGACAGTCGTCATATTTTTGTAAATACCCATTAAAAGTTCTTTAATTTCAATAAATAATCGCGAATACCTAAGATACGAAGCTGCTCATTTTCTGATGAAACAAAACCATAAGTATTGTGAAATGTTGACATTCCCATTAATAATGGGATTAACGTGGTTACAAGATTTTATTTAACTTGCCGCGGTATTTTTATGGTAAGTACATATTTGAAACTTCGATGACAATGCTATCGTCAAGGCTAGAGTGAGTTCCCGGTTCTCGTCTATCTCAACACCAATTTCATAACCATCGGTTCAACCGTTTAACCGTCAAAAGGTAACAAACAGACTGAGTGACAGATATATTTTCAAAAAGTTCTCGAATGGAGACCACGAACTGGCAAGTAGCGTAGGGAGACCAGCCACGAGATATGGACAGATGATAGTGGTAGGAAGACGCTGGAAGTCTTTTGGAAATCAATGGGGGAGCCCTATGTCCAGCAGTGGACTCCTTATGGTTGAGATGATCATGATGATATTAAAATAGGTAGTCATGATGTGATGTTAATGTTATTACTTGGAGTTTTGGCGGGAACGTCTTAGTAACGTGTTGTTGCTTTGTTTTATTTTCCTAAACTTGTGTTATTTTGATGATGGTGTTTTATTCATTAAGTGTTCGATAAATTGCGTGAGTGTGGGCAAGTAAAATAAAACAGTAAAACGTGTGATTTAACGTTGTCGGCAAAACTCCATAGAAGCTTCTAGTAAAGTCGCCACCACTTTACTGAAGCAGGACTCGACTTATAAATTGACTGTATACGTGACTTAGACTGTGACTAGAACATTAACAACTTGTTTTATTCAAGAAACTTGAAAAAATCCTAATACTTGAAACTGGCAAATGCTTTAATGGGTCCAATTCAAAAAAGAGGAATGTTATTACAGCAGTCATGTGACCGTAAGCAGTTATTTTGTAATCCTGCTGTTATCAGTGGAGTGACCTATCAAGTGATGTTATCTGACTCAAACAAACATGTATTTATGAATTATTTCATAAAGTTTGTTCATCGTGACATGATAAGGTTTCAATGGTCATCACTAGCTTCTAGGTGCTTACTTAATTACCCGGCTATACAACAAGAAGGGAAATACTTTACGGGTTTTTAGGGTTGCGTAGTAAACAAGGAACCCATAGTTTCGCCATGTCCGTCTGTCTGTATTTCCGTCCGCGGCTTTTCTCAATAGTTATAAGTACTATAAAGCTATATTTTGTTACATATATGCATATTAATAAAGCCGAGAAAGTCGTAAAATAAAATTTTGAAAAAAAACAATTTTGGGGACCTCTCCTACACATAAAGTGGGATGAATTATTTTTTCTCGTCTACCCCATTGTGTGGGGTATATTTGGATAGGTAACCAAAAGACATTAGGGGTCTGCAAACAAACAACATTTTTTAATCCATTCATCCATTTTTTCTTTTTTTTTTTTAGAGGTCTGTTTGCGAAATTTTATGCTTTAGAGTAACGTGGGGGTTTCCAGTTATTTCTTTTTAACAAGTATAAGTATAGAAAACTCGGAAACCCCGACAAAAAAATGTCTGAACCGATTTTGATAAGAGATAGCTAAAAGTGCTCAATAAAATCCTCTAATAAAAATACTAGATCAAAATTGGTCAATCCGTTTAATACCCCTCTTTTTGGGACGGGGGCTAAAAATCGAACTACTGAACTGATTTTAATGAAATTTATATGAAACTAGTCTAAAAGTAGGTAAGCATATCCGTTTAAATGAAAAAAATCGTAATCGAGTTATAAACGATGAAGTTATGCGGTAACAAATATAAAAAATACAACCGAATGTATAACCTCCTCTTTTTTGAAGTCGGTTAAAAAGAAAGAATTTAGCCTGAAAAAAATAAATTGACGTGATAATAAAATATATAATAATAATGTTGTTGCGAATGGTTACCCGGTGTTAAACAAGGCCAAAAAAAAATTAAATTAGAATTGCCTTTGCGAATTGGATATCATTTTAAAAATACAAATTGAATAAAGAACAAAGCACGAAGGACGCTGACCGCCAAAGCAGGTGGGAGCAATCCTCGAAAACCAGATTCAAGCGCAGTGGCGGATTCAGGATTTTGGTTTGGGAGGGGCTTGACCCTGGTAAGGATAGGTTTTATCAATCCCCAATCAAATCGAATGGCCCCAATCGTTAGCTTAGAAATAACCAGGGTCTTCATTATATCTGTAGGAAATTTTTCACGATCGGTTCAGCCATTTATTCGTGCAAAAGTAAAAAAAACAAACAGAGAGGCAAAGTGACCGAGTTACTTTCGCTTTTTTAACTGACTTCAAAAAAGAGGAGGTTATCATTTTTCATTTTTTGTAATTTCTTTTCAATCGGCATCATTTCGAGCATTTGGTACAATTTGTAAAAACGTTATTTACCTCAACTAGGTATGCCTAGATTTGGTCAATTTTCTTCGGCAAGCACAACATCATTTCGTAAGATCACTCGAGTCGCTCAAGATGGGTTTATCATTCAATTGTCGTGGCTCGTAAAAACCAACCCGTCGGGTTAATGCAATTATTGAAGTTCAATTGGTTGACGCCGGCCATCAAACTTCAATTAATTCCCGCCCGCTCCATCTCTGGCTGAATACAATAGCCGTCACCAACGTGACCATAAAGAAAAAAAATCATTTATTTTTATGGGCTACATATTATTGCTTACTCTACCTTATCGGTGGCTTAAAGGTTTTGAAATTAAGACCTAAAGGTATTGAAAAATCTACCTCATCCACGACGGGACGTACTTATTTGAGCATTTTAATTAAATTTTCCATTAAATTTATTTACGCTTACGCTTAGTTTGTAAGGATGTTTGTCCGATATAAACTTTTTTTTTTTTTGTTGTGGCAAGCGCCTTTATTAACTACAACACAATAATATACAGACTCAACTATCTAAACTACTACACAAAAAGCACATCGATCACCCCAGACCGATAAAGGTCTAAAGATAATCCAAATGCTCAAACCCACTACCAGTTGGCAGCGTACCCAGCATGCTGACCGCATTGCCACGTTGAATGGCAATGCTTATGCGTTGGGCCAGATACGCGCCAGCATTTTGGTCACGCGTCACATCGATCAGGCGCTCAGATAAATTTTTGAAAATAAGATGAGCTCCCGGTCCCCACGGACCCAAAGTTTCGACACCAAACGGCTCAAATATGTAACCTCTACCAAGATTAACATATTTACGCCGCTTGTGCTGCTCCGCCGAATTAGCCGCAGCGCCAGCCCTACTCCGTGTCTCAGGAAGATGAGACGGTGCCAAAGTATCAACGCACGTGGCGTCCCATACAAGGGGCCGTCCGAACTTCCATGGCACAAGCGTCATCCCGTCAGGCCTTTACCATCGTCACGCGCAAGACCGCTCAGTTCAAGCACAGCTGCAACATTGGCGGTGGTAAAAGCCCGGCGGATGATATCATTCAGGCACGCATGACGACCAATTCGACCAGAGCTTCTCGAGCATGAGAGACCGTGGTGGCCGAGTTGATCAACTGCAGTACCACACTGGCAGATATGGGCCTCACAACACCTTGCTCCTAAACGCAAGCTGACTGCTAGACGAAATGCAGTTGGATCTAAAAGGCAGCCGGTATTAAAAGACGGCATAGCTTGTAACCAAAGACCCGATTCCCAAACAGAAACTGCAAGAATACGAGCACGATCTGCGACGCTAGTACACGTATCTAAAAGAGAATTCCGTGCTAGTTCACAGATCGGCCGATCCCACAGTGTCTGCGACGATAACGTCCTGGGAAAATCGGTATTTGGACAAGCCAGCCTCCAAGCAATCCGGGCCTCGTCCAAAAAAGCAACGACTCCAGAATGGCCTAAAGATGGAGCGAGAATTTTTTCTATTAATTTATGAGTACTATGAACCGAGGACAAGAAAGCCGGTAAATCAACACTCGAAATTTTGCGGACCCCTAAGCCTCCTAGCTGTACAGGTAGTGAGGCTTGTGACCATATCCTGTCATTCATGTCAACATTCAAAACCGATATCAGAGTTTCCTTTACGATATTGTCTAAGCTCAAAAGGAGCTCCCCGTGTTTCCACAGTGGACTACATCGTAAATAATACATAAATTTCGGAACGAACAAACAATATTTGATAATTGTAAACGCCATGTGGGCGTAAATTAAACATAATTACATTTTTCGTTTTTTAACAGCTACATGATCCTCGAGTGCTCTGCCTATGTTTTATTTTGATAAAGGTAAATTTCAGTGGAATTTCAGTGAAACAAACCATAATACAACTTGCAGTGATACCGTGAGCGTGTTTTGCCGGAAATATCGATCGAGTTTTAGTACCAGAGTGATAAGGATTTTCGCAGAAAAAGGCAAAGAAATAGCATATTATATATATATATATATATATCTACTCTTAACTTTTTCAACCGCCAATCCAACTTCGCAGAAATATCGGGAACTCACAATGAGATTTTATCTACATAATTGAGAACTCAACAAAACAAATCTTGCTTTTTATTAATGGATAGCCTTGACCGAAAGCTTGACAGAGAGGGGATTCTACTTTTGTGATCGCCAGCAGGATAAAAAGTAAATGTATGGGATTGACATTAGCTTACGAAATGTCACGTGACGGCACGTCATGACGTCACAGTTGATAATTGATAAATTGATAAATTCGTTTATTGAGATAAAAACGGAAAAAGACCAATTACAATTATCTCACAATATTCAAAAATTATTCTTAAACAATGTCTTAAACAAATGTCTGAGGATTACAAAATATTCATTATATAAATACAATATCATTTAAAATGTCAATACAAAAATGTCAAATGGGCAATACGCCTAGCATTTCATTACAAAAAAATAATTATGTCATACAAAGTAAAATATACCGTTCGGGTAAGTACTCAGAGTACCAAGTCAATAAACTCAAAGGTTATCGTCAAAGTCCAATGAATCATCAGGCTTTTTACACCTGTCCCATTGATCCAATTGATTTTCACAATAAGTCAAGGAGGCACTTAAAATAGTCTTCCAGTTATCACAAAAGATGTCACAATCAGGGTTGGCAGCAAGGAGTGCGTTTAAGTGGCGACGGGCACGATTCAGGGGCGACATAGAACGTGCTACTGTGCGACCGCGATCTACGTGGAACAGGTCATGCGGGCGACCACGTCTGTTTGCTGGAACCCCGGGCTCGTCCGGTACGAACAGTACGCATAGCAAGTCGTGCAGACGTATAGAATCGACGGACCCCCTAAGCGCCTTACAGCAGATAGTTAGCTGGTCTAACATCCTTCTAACTTCCAAAGAGTTGTAACCAAGCTGACCGAGCAGGAATTTAGTTGGATACAGAAACGGATAGTAACCATAAATTTTCTTATACAGTGACCTTAAAAAGGCCTTTTGGACTTTTTCAAGCATTCGCGCGTAGGTGACATGATAGGGGTTCCAGACACAAGCACTCGATTCAAGTTTGCTTCTAACTAAGGAGTTATATAATGTTTTAATTACTTCAGGATTTTTAAAGTCTCTAGCATTCCGTAGGACGAAGCCAAGGCGCCGGTAAGACTCTTTTGCGAGTTCTGATATATGATCATGAAAAGTTAGACTGCGATCAAAATTTACCCCCAAGTCTTTGATACAGTTAACCCTATTTATAGGTACGTTGTTTAAATGATAATCAAACTGTATTGGATTTCTTTTACGATCAAAGGTCATGACGTTACATTTACTTATATTAAATGTCATTTTATTTCTCACGCTCCATTCGTAAATTTGATTGATATCATCCTGTAATTTCAGGCAGTCACTAGAAGATTTAATTTCAAAAAATAGTTTAAGGTCATCCGCATACAAAAGACATTTGGCGGTAGATAGTACATTAGGTAGGTCGTGAATCATCATTTGAAAGAGTAACGGACCAGTGACAGAACCCTGGCTTACACCAGAACTAGTGCAATATGGTTGAGATACATATGGACCATGCCTCACATATTGACACCGGTCCCTCAAGAAATCGGCCATAAAAATTAAGAAATCGCGAGTGAAGCCAAACGTAGATAACTTATGCAATAATATATCATTATCAATTTTATCGAAGGCCTTTTGAAAATCGAAATATACTACATCAACTTGTGATCCACGATCCATAGCGCTAGATATATAGTCTGTTAAGCACAACAGGTTTGAATTTACTGATCGGCCCGGCCTAAATCCGTGCTGCTCTTCGCCTATCTGTTGTTTTACCTGGCTATATATTTCATTGTGCAGAATGTACTCAAAGATTTTGGCAGGCGCACATAGAATTGCGATTGGACGATATTCCTCTACTACGGTTTTTTTATTATTCTTTGGGATGGGGGTTACCCTTGATAATTTCCACTGTGTGGGGTACTTGCCATTTTTAAGCGAAAGATTTATAATATGGTGTAGTGGAAGAATTAAATGTTTTTTACCAGTTTTAAGGACAAAGCTAGGTAAGTTATCCGGACCAGGTGAGCTTTCTATTTTGAGCTTATTCAGGGCTCGTTCGATATCTTGGGGGATCACCATGGGTAAACTAACGTAACCGCCTTGATAGCCTAATGCAGAACACTCGTCAACATCTAAAAGTGGCGTGTTATTTAAAAAGACGCTGGAAAAATAGTTTGCAAACGCTTCTGCAGATTCAACCCCAGTAAAAGAAACACCTTGATACGAGACACAGGGTTCGAAACCACCCTTGGATCTGAGTCTATGCACGTGGCTCCAAAAATGCTGAGGGCGCAGCCGTAAGTTTTCTTCGATAAGAGCAGTATACGATTTATATGCGTCTGAGATACGGTTCTTCAAGCTATTACGAAGATCTGTGTATAACTTGTACGATGTATTACATTTCGACCTCAACCACACCCTGTGTAATCTCTTTTTACGCCGAATATCCTTTATAATATTTGCATCAAACCAAACCGGAAATCTGTTGCATTTACCTACTTGTCTTTTCTTTTTAGGAACAGTTAAGTCAAATAATGTATAGATAGTATCATAGAAAATATCAGTAGCGGTTGCGACATCACTACATTCAAGTACAGGTGCCCAAGAGGTTTCAGCAAGCAATGAGTGAAAAAGAGGTATATCCATCTTTTTAAAGTTCCAGTCGCGCGATGTATCTAAGTTACTAGGCTGTAGCCGTGCACAGCTGTTATGTAATCGTAAAGGGAGCATTATCTCCAGAGCAGGATGGTACAATACATCGATAGGTACGAAGCCGTCGGCGGCTTCTCGCACACAAACAGGTTGCGCCGCCGTCGCCGTCTCAGAGCACTCCTGCGCCAACACTACGTCCAAAATACCTCCGTGAGAATTAAAAATTCCATTAAAATCTATTAGATTACAATATGTGAAAAAGTAACAATAATAATTTTTTATATTATTAGATGCACTATTCATATTAATATCACCAAGAATAAAAATTCTTGTGTCTGAATCAGTTAAAAATGTTTCTACGTTATTAAATACATTCATGTACACGGCGTCGATAGCTTTTGGTTTAATGTATACGACGCAAACTATAAAAGAAACACCGCGATATGTCACAGACGCCCAAAGATCTTCTCCTAGTTTAGACTCGAGCTCAGGTCGCCGACATATGGTAACACCCGGCCTCGCAGCTAGCAAAACTCCCCCACAAGGGGAAGCACGGTCTCGTCTAAGCAATGTCCATCCGTCTGGTACTACCTCGGCGTCCCCCACTGACCCGTCGAGGAAGGTTTCCGAAGCCGCGACGAGCACATGATCCGAGAGTGACAAGCTTGTATACCATGTTCGGAGCTTTGTCTTCAGTCCTCTAACATTCTGATAGAATACGTTAATGAGAGATTCTTGATTGCGCGGCTCACAGGGCGCCGACTCCGCGACGAAATGTTTGTCCGTCCGAGGTAGGAGAACGTTTTCTGTAGTTGATCCATTTTTTCACTCGCGCATTCTCAGGCCAAACATTTACTGAGAAACATTTATCGTAACAGTCCTCAGGTACTCCTATTTTGAATGAGTTATAATTATGAGTCGTCTTCAACTGTTCAACGGTAATTGCCTTCTGCGGACAAAGATCGCTCAAATATTTCTTTATTTCATCTAATCCAGATAGCATATTCCATAAATGGAAGTGTTTCCGATGCTCGGCCGCTTTAAGTGACGTCACTGTAGGCCCGGCGACGCAGCGCAGTGATACCGATTGGCGCGGTTTTTTGTATCGTACTTCCGTCCAGCTTTCGTCATCGAGATGGGATTTAGGCATAGTACTCATTTCTAATTGATGCTTTGTAGATGTGCCGTGATAACGTTCGGTGTCCCCTGGTGTCGTCGGTTTGATGGATGGTGATGTATCGAGGATATTGACGGGCTCGTGTGAGCGTCGCGGTGGCGACCCATTGTCTCGATTAACCGAGTGACATGGGGCAGTGGGAGCAACTTTTTTGGTTTCAACCTTTCCCTTTCCCTGTATCCTCTCCTTCTGCTTTTTTGTTCTCAAAGGAGTAACATCTGGTTCTTTAAGAGAAAAAGATGTGTTTTTGGGTGGAGTTCCTGGCACAACTGATGCGCTAGAAACTGCTGAACACTTATTAGACGTATGGAGTTCTATTTGCGCAGCGTATCTCTTCATTTCCGAGGACAAAGCCGTATTCGCAGCCTCGTAGTGGTTCAGTTTTTCCTGTAGTTGTTGCATTTGAACCGAACCGAATGTTAGCATTTCGAAGCGTAAGCGTTCGTAGAAATAGAAACATTTGCCACTTGTCTAAGCCTACTTATGCAGTAGACTGACGCTCCACTTTGGTTCCATCGTAGACCGCACAATTCATAAACAACAATTCATATACAGAATTTCATCTAGTTTTACTGAAAAAAGTAGATTATTAATCGACTTCCAAAAAGAAGGAGATTCTCAGTTCGACTATTTATTTTTTGTCGTATGTACGTTCAGCGATTACTCAGCCAATTATGAATTGTTTTTGATAATTCTTTTTGTTTGGTAGGTAATACCTCAGAGATAGTCCCATATAAATTTTATCAAAATCGGCTTAGTACTTCGGTTTTTATAACAAAATCTATAAAAAATGTCGTCCGAGTAAACGACTTGCGTATATTTAGTTTTTTTCAGTTTTTTTTTTATAAGTATTTTGTTTAGGTACCTGCATGAGAAGGGACGATTGTAAAATTGCAAGTAAAACAACGGTGGACTACTTTAATATACTAAACACTAACGACCTTACTGAAAAACATTACTTAACTTTAAGCAATGCTTAACATATTTTGTCTACTTCTCGTTGAGACACTTGCGGAAAGAAGACAAAGAATTTAAGACGATGGTTAAAGTTAAGTCGTTTTTTCGGTAAGGCCGTTAAGGGTTGGTAATATAATATTTAGCTCTTAAATTTTAGCTAATGCAAGCACGCATTCGTTAAAATGAAGGAGCGCTTCTATTTGACCATTAGCCCTTAGAAATAAAGACAAACTTTGAAGATGCTGAATAAGAAACTTTTAGAAACAGTATTTTCTTTTTTAATTTTGTTTGTGATATAAAAACTTTATATTAAAAGTTTGAGAGTATTTGCCCCGCTTGGATAAGAAAATCTTGGAACTTAGACAAAGTAAAAATAATAACAAAAATTACAACTCCCAGACTCACTCTTCTCTCAGGAAATTTCAGAAAATAGGTGTAGGTACGTATAGGTATTATTTTACAGATATTTAGATATATGTATAAAAGACTTTGTCCTAAGCGTAGAAAAGAGAAACTTTTCTTACGACGGACAAACTTAAAGCCTAACTCACCGGCCCTAGAGTCAGGAAATTTTGAGACCAACATTTTCTTTATGAAGTGTAGGTGCTCGTTTTGTTTTGGGTTTGAAACTTTGAATTCGATCAATTATCCTAAAACTTGTAATTTCTAATCGTATTCGAACTATTATGATTTGTAACGGACCGACCGAAGAACGGGCATTTATAACCAACATGATTCTTTTAAAAACAGAATAGGTCAATGTTCGACCAACAACTCGCCTGATAGTAAGCGACGGTGTGGCCGAGGATGGAGCGTGTCCATCTATATCTATTCGCTCTAGCCTTGAAAATTCAAAGATAGTAAGTTCCAAAAGTAGAAAAGGCGGCAAAAAATTCCACTCCACGTACGTATGCAGTTGAGAGAAATCATACTGAACGAAGTTTTGAAATTTTAGGAGAAATAGATGGTAGTACGCCGACTTTCTGCTTATCCTGTAATGGAAGGGGAAGTATAAAACACATTTCTAGTAAAACTGTAAAATAATTTCTTGAAAGTAAAAAACAGGTAAAAATTTCCTCCGAAAACAGGTTAAAATTACCCCGTAAAATAGGTAAAAACTTCCCCGTATCGGCGCCGTTTCGCCAGTCAACATTAATTAACCTGTGCTCTATTTTCGTAGGTGTAGTCAGACAGGGTGAGTCCACACGAACCACGGGCCGCAGAGTACATATTTACCCCCACTATTTGCACCGACTTGTGTTGTGTACCATATTTACCAGTTTGCTGATGTCTGTTACGCCACCAAATTTACCTTTGTCTTGTGACTGTGATAATTCCAGTTAACATGTTTACCTGATGTGTACGAATGTTATTTTAATTTAGTGTTATTAGTCATTTGGTTGGGAGAGGTACTTAGTTTGGGAATTATGTTATTTTTTGTGTATTTGTCGTCGATATTTTTGTTGCTCTCTGCGGTGTTGGTGTTGAAGAAAGTTAAGATCGGTACCCATACGCAAAAGGTACCCTGTTTTCCCTATTTTTTACGGTTTGCCCACAGACATGAAAATTTTTCGCTAGGCAAAGTCTTTTGGGTTTGGATTAGCGGTAACGGACACGGAATAATTGATTCGATTACCGGTAGAGCAGTTTTTTTTAATTTGCACTTGTTATGTTACTGTTACAGTCTACGATGAAGCGCGCTTACCAAGAAAGCATGAATACAATTTTGGAATTAAATGAAATATATTTATATAATTATAACAATGATAATTAAATTATATTCAATAAGGAAAATCCGCTCGGGAAACAAGCATATACTTGGTCTGATTGATTTTGTTATAAAATTTGTTTTTTTTTACCTACAAGTGAAGTAGCTTATTTAGCAGCTCACTTGTTAGAATAGGTTGGTGGAAGCGCACACAGCCTGGAACAGCAACTGCCTCCAAAATAACACTACTGGAATAATTTTGGTTGTTCGGAGATAACTTTAGAATCAATTCAATTTCAATTTCAAAATATCTTTATTTGTAATGGTAATGTCACAAGAAAAGAGATGTACAATTACCAGTGTACATACAGAAATAAATCCTGGTACTAGGTACAATACAATGAATTAGTTTGCGTTTTAACTTATAATCGGAAAAAGAGTAACTTTAGAGTGGTGACGACGCTGATCCATGACGCTGTTTAAATAATCTGTCAAGATGAAATAAGGCCTATGATGATAATGATCATGAGAGTGGTGATTAAGCTATTGAACACTAATAAAAATTAACACCATGCTATTATTGTCAAATTTCAAGTATTTAAAATGGAACCGGAAAATAATTATGATATTTTCACTTAATCAATTCCTTGTGTACACATTCAAACATAATAAATCTTCAATCATTTTGAATCCGTACATTTTGCTTCCTATGTGAGTAGCATGGGCAGGTATAGGTACCTGCCCATGCTTATCATGAATTCTATTTCACCCCGTATATCGTCACTGCACCGTGTCTCAGGGCGAGCTGCACTACGTTTGCCGACACGCGGTCTTCACTCTAGGCTAGCGCGTGTCAAGGCCATCCCAGAGATGGTCAGCCCACTACTAATTCTACCATTTTGTATGTTAAAATATATACACTCGAACTCTCGGATTTGCCTAAAGCAAAAAAGTTATATTGTAAACATTGAGCTAAAACATCGAGATTCACAATTTCTAAACAAAAACCATCGTCAAAACAACAAAACTATTCAAAATTTATATTTGAATTTGAACAAAACTACGTCCTAGTGGTGCTATACGTACTTATAATATTAGTTAAATAGTACTCAATGAAACATTTCCTCGAATATAGAGAGGTTATAACCCTTCAATAGCGTTCAATGTAGTGGACAGTTTCTCCTATTCGCATAGAGAACTAATGTGATATTGGCGGCGCTGTTGCCCTGTTATTTCATTATTTTGTCCAATCGAGACATTAGTTCTCATTTTTGCCACGATAGTTCTCTATTCAAAAAGACTGACGAATACTTTGACATCGCTACGTGACACAAGTGAAGAGGCATAATAATAAAATTTTGGACTCGCAGAACACGGCGTGAATTGCCACTTTTTAGCAACAACACACGGAAATTACGAAAAACACTTATTATTTAGACAATTTAAACATACCAATTGTCTTTTTTGTTATTTTCAAAATTAGTGTAAACGTGTCGACGAACTCCCTTTTTAACCGACTTCCAAAAAGAAGGAGGTTCTTAATTCGAATGTATGGTTATTTGTTTGTAAGTTTGTTACGTGATTACTTCGCCAATTATGAATTGATTTTGATAATTCTTTTTGAGTTTGGTAGGTAATAGCTCAGAGGTAGTCTTACTTAGTACTTTAATTTATATAACAAAATAACTGGAAACATGTCATCCAAGTACACGAAATGGCGTATTTTGAAATCGGTTGCTTCGGTTTTTTAAACTATAAAATTATTCCTGCTTTTTGCCGTTCAGTATAAAAAAGGGCAATAGAAAATATTTTTTTGCAGATCAGATGCAGACTCACTGAAATGTATCCGACTAGCTACTTTACTTTGATTCTCCAAATTTTAGTTTAGAGCTTAACTTACTCGTTTCCAATATGACAATTGTACCCCTCTGTAGGTATTATATCTCAGTGCATATAACAAGCCAGAAATTAACTTCTCAACAAAAACTGACCTTTCGAGGATGGAGTTCACCTGCCGGCGAGTTTTTGCATTTATTTACGTGCTCGGTCATGACCCCACACTCCAGTCTGCACGAGAGACGAGGAAAAACTGGATTCATTTGGATTTTCTTTCTACGCCACTCAGTGACGAGACAACAAACAATATTTACTCAGTTTTTTCTATAGAATTAATTAATTTTTTCTGTATGTAATTTAAAATAATTAAAGTGCTAGCTGCGCCCCGCGGTGTCACTCACGTAGTGATGAAAAACGGTGATGACGATGATGATTATAAAATATAGCCTATGTCCTCAGGTCCGAAACTATCTCTGTGCCAAATTTCATAACAATTAATTCAGCCGTTTAGCCGTGAAGAAGTAACAGACAGACGACAGACAGAGTTACTTTCGCTTTCATAATATTAGAGTAGGACTAGGATAAAACAGAATAAGCGGCCAAGTGCATGTCGTGCCACGCGCAAAGCTGGGTTCCTTAGTTGCAAATCACAATTTATGTGAACTTAAAATATGAATACTATGAACATACGAGTTAACTTGTGTTAGTTTAAATGAAATTTGAGTTTTAATGAATATAGAAAAATGAGTTTTACTTCCAACATAAGGTACCACAAGAAGACATCGCGTGCGCATCGGGTGGCCCGTTCCATTACAATCATAGGAGATCATCGATCGAAGTCTAGCAAAGAGCCATCCGGTCAAGTTCAATTGAACTTGATTGTCATTTCGAAATGTGTCGGTTCGTTAGTTGAAAATACGTCTTTTAGACCTCGCCCCAATCGCGTAAATGGAGGCCCATCTTCTTGTCGGGGCAATTTCCGCCAGTACATAACGCGTTCTTTCGTACAACAGGAGTTTTTTCTACCTCAATATAATCCGATTTTGATAATTATTTTCTAGATAAGTAATTGGAACTATTAATATGCCTGTAAGGTTAAGCTTTTAAGATTTCAAGTGTTATTTTCAGAATTCGGAATTATAACGAATTTGAAAAAAAAAACGTAGAAAAGTAGCCATTTTTGATAACAACAAGAGGTAAAATATAATTATCGGTCATGAATAATAATTATTTAATTATTAGAAAATAGTTTTCTCCTTATTTATCAATCAATCAATCAATCGATAACACTTTATTGACACCACAAAAATAATACAAATAACAAAAAAAAAACACTTACAAAACAATGGCACAAAGGGCGGTCTTATCGCTAACAGCGATCTCTTCCAGACAACCTTAGGATGTAAAAGATTATATAGTGACTGGGCGGTGGTGTTTGTATATAAATACTATAGTAAAAAACCTAAGCATACATAAATATTTCTAAAAATATACTAAATACAAATATTGTGTACACAGATACTATATATAAACATATATATGGCCTTATACATAAACTTACATAAATAATATATAGGTACGATAGTAATAATTATGAATGAGCATATATTATTCAGTCTAGAGAGATAATGATTCCTGACCTGAGCCTTATACGATTCCACGCTCTGCGCACGCCTGATGGCCACCGGAAGGTCATTCCAGAGGGCAACACCACGCACGGAGAACGAAGAACCATAAAACAGGGAGCTTGTGTGAGTTGGTGTTGACAGAGAGAGATTTGTTGACGACCTAAGGTTATTAGAATGGGTGTCACAAACAAAAGTGAAACGAGAGCAGGAGAAGAAGGGTAAAAGAGGATATTATAAAGAAGACCAAGAATGTGGGTATCCCGGCGGAGACGAAGAAGCAAATAATATATGGAAGACCGCGCAACAACGCTTTTTAAACGTGGTCTTATCGCTAAAAACGATCTCTTCTAGACAACCTTGGGATGTATGGGGGAAAAGTACCTAAGTATACATATATAATAGTAAAAGAGGGGTATTATTTTGATGTGTACCGTGTATCTGTCTGTGGCATCGTAGCTCTCAAACTTATACTTGTTACATTTGGAAATCGCCAAAGTACAGAATTCAGTTTTTCATATACGTGTCATCATATACGTGCCCCAGCCAGGGATACCGTGGTTATACGTGTCATCATATTTGTGTCCCAGTCAGGGGTACCGTGGTTATACACGTCATCATATACGTGTCCCAGCCAGGGGTACCGTGGTTATACGTGTCATCATATATGTGTCCCAGTCAGGGGTAGGTACCGTGGTTTTGGAAGATTTTCTATTTCTGTGCTTAGTAGTCGCGTATTTTTGATACTTTCTCATTCAAACTTGAGAAATCGTTAGTCTGTTAGGAAAGATAATAATTGTGGCAAAAAACATAATCCTCCTTCGGCAGTCGGATGAAAACGAGAACTGATGTCTCGATTTTGTTGTTGTCAAACGAAATAATGAAATAATTACACCTGCGCCCTCTATGCCATATTGTAGTTTCTTACGAACAGATTAACATAACCAGCTACCGAATAAAAAGACAAAACATAGAACTCAGTTATTATCATGATTCGAAGTCACGGTTTGACTTTTTTTTTATACAGGATAGATCTACGATTGACCACCAACTCGCCTGATGTTAAGCGACGGTGTGGCCGAGGACTTGCTAATTTTATTAGTAAGTCTGTACGTGACTTAGATTTTGAACCATTAAAAATGTTTAACATATTATTATATCTCTGTAGCCTCACGATCTATTGCTAGTAATACTAAATTTTTCATACAAGAGGACAAAACATCGAAATCGAATTATAATAATGTTATGGGGTAGAAATCAGTTTTAGGGCGGGTTCAAGAATGCTCTGTCTCACTCTCGAGAAACAATAGTTTTTATTAAATTTGTTTTGTACGGCGAACATGACACATAACGTCATCTGCCGATGGAGTGCTCTCATGTCTATTAGGAAATTAAAATGATTGTAACTTATTTTTTTTAAAGATTTTATAATGTTATTTTTGGTGAATGAATCTATTTGCGGTTATCCTTTTTAAAACCAAATAAAAATAAATCATGCGTATTCCCTATTGATTCAAAACCATTCGACTGTCGGACTCAATTGACTTCGGGCTCAGTTGACAACCGAGGGCTTACATGAAGGAGTAACAAATACACACGCACGTCACACAATCACACGGACATTCAAATTTATAATATTAGTGACACTAGTAATATGGGTACCGGCACGATCCGGGAAACGACAAGTGCAGCGGAGGAAGACCAACCACAAGATGGATAGAAGACCACAAAAACACGCTTTTTAGGGTTTAGTCTATAGAAGCAAAAAAAAAAACTAAATCTATATTGACCAAATATATATATTTGACTAAACCTTAAAAAAAGGCTTTGAATGAATGAGCGAGTGACTAAGAGAAAACCTTGCAGTCTAAGTCGCGAACAAGTGGCAGGAAGACGCTGGATGCAAGCCGCTTCCGACCGGTCTTTTTGCAAGTCTATGGGGGAGGCCTATGTTCAGCTTTACACTTCTTGATGATGAGTAATATGAGTGTTCAGATACGGCAGCCTTATCGCATAGAAGACTATCTTCCAGGTAACCTTACATGAACGTGTTGTTCGCAGTTAACAATGGGCGGGTGGCTGAGCTACGTGTGGTGGGGTGGAGACCCTGACTCGGTGCACCCTGTCTCCGGGCTGACGCGGCGCGAGGTCTACGCCGTGCAGAAGTCCTGGGCGCCGGTGAACGCCAACCCTGTAGCCAACGGAACGGAGATACTGAGGCGGTAAGACTACGCTCTCTTCATGACACATTGACACTCGAAACGCGGGAAGAAAAGATAGATCTAAGGCAATGGTGTACGTAGATAAGATTTCCTCGGCTGTGCATTGCAAGCTTCAAGTAAGGTAATCACCCGACTGGTCTTTAACCGCAACACGTCGGGCAACGCTGTTAGATGAGTGTCGTACTCACCCTCCTTTTTGCTTTGCCGTAGTCGGGTAGTTGTAACACCTTAGTCTCTACCTTGCATAACACCAAACTCACCAACTATAACACGTGTGAGAATTTAAAAAAAACCGGACAAGTGCGAGTCAGACTCGCCCACCGAGGGTTCCGTACAAACTAAATAAAAGGGGGAAATCATATTTTTTTATATTTTTCTTCATAAACCGAAAAATATACATCGTAAAAATATTTAAAAATAGTTTTAGCTTATGCTAATGAAGCTCTTTCATATGATACCCCACATGATACAGTTAATTCACTTTAAAATTTGGGCCCTCAATCCTTGCATAAAGACACTATTTTTTTGTGATTAAATTAAAAAATTCCAGTTTTCGGATTTTTTCCTCTAAGTGTACTCCAACATAATGCTTCTTGCCTAATTTCATAATTCTAAGTCAACGGGAAGTACCCCATAGGTTTTGATTCCCATGTGAGTGTCGAAATGTGCGTTTTTCCGACATATTCGGCTATAACTTTTTTTTACAAAAACTGAGAAATTTTATTTTTCTTTCTGCAGCAAGAGACTATGGATCTACGTATATGGTTTAAATTTCAACTCGATACTTTCACGCGTTCCCGAGTTAAAGGTCTTGACACCCGGACAGACGGACAGACAGACGGACAACAAAGTGATCCTATAAGGGTTCCGTTTTGAGGTACGGAACCCTAAATACAATTCAAAAAGCTTAGGTAATCATTTTATTAATACCTCATGCGCACGAGGATATAAAATATGCGAATCTACTTAGATTGCAAATATATTCGTAAGAAGCAATTTAGAAAACCATAAAATACACTCAGATTCTTAATAAATCATTCAAACAAAATGAGTAAAGAATAATGGGTCGTGACGTGACATCGACCGGGTTCCGTAAAGCCGTAATGTACGGTAAGTTAGTAATTTAGTACAGTACCTAGTGAGTGACCCCGGCATCACACATATGCTTATTCAACAAGTAACTATATTAAAAGAAAAACAAAATACCCAACTGCAGAAAAGCAGTTTTTGCAGTCTAACTTACGATTTCGTTACGCTTGATACACTGTTGAGTATACGTCTTTTGTGAGAAAGTATGCGTAAAATCGCTATAAAAGATTATAATTGCGAATTCTTTGGAATTATTCTAGTAAAATCATTTGTTTATTACGAAAAAGTGCGTTGAACGTTACGAAAAACGCAGTTTTTTTTGTGAGAGATATATTATAATTATTACAAAAAAATATAGCCTATGACACTCAAGAAATGAGGACAAATCTAAAGACACCTAGTACATTAAATCGGTCAAGCCATTTAGGCTGTTAGCTATCATATAGAAACATACATACAAACATACATATACTCTAAAAACATAACCCTTCTTCTTACGAAGTCGGGTAAGAAGCATATATATATACAAGAGTATTACAGCGCAATAAACAAACAATAGCTACAGGTATGTTAACATAGATAAAAGTGTCAGTCCGTCAGTCAAACACTAAAGAAAACCACAATGTGAGTAAATACTCCACGTGACAAAACTATTTGCTCAGTGCAATGTACTAGAAGTAAATATATTACCTAGATACCTACGTCTTTGGGTTTTTACTATGTTACATTTCATGGTGGATTCCAAAAGGTCGAACGGAACGATTTTATTCTACTTTCTCTACAGTTTTGCAAAAAATAAAAAAAATGCGTTTTTTTTGTAACCTTCAACGAACTATTTCGTAACACACAAGTGACTTTACTATAATTATTCTAAAGGATGCGCATTTCTAATATTTTATTGTGATTTTAGGCATACTTTCATACAAAAAACATACACTCAACAGCGTATCAAGTGTAACGAAATCGTAAGTTAGACTGCAAAAACTGCTTTTCTGCAGTCGGGTATTTTGTTTTTCTTTTAATAAACATACTTGTTTTGAGAGTTAGACCCGTGGTCAGACACTATAGATAAAGAAGACAAGATAGGAATATTTTTTTATCTGTGTATGTCTGTTTGTACGGCGTTCTAAATACTGAACGAATTTGGACGGAAGTTGACAGAATTAGGTATTATACTGTGCTTATAATATTATTATATAAAATTATCTGGCATACTTTTTAACACAAAAATGTGAAAATATTACTGAAGTTTGCTTGAAAGTCAAACGAACGAACTCGTACCATGTGAAGTTTTATGAATCGATTTTTAGGTTCACGCGCAAAACGCAAAGTCGTACTTATTACTTATATTCGAAAGTACTTACCCTTAACCCTTTTAAGCATTTTTTTATTCCGAAACAAGCTTGCATTTGACCGGTAACATGAATAATAACCGAAAACTTAAAATTGTAGGAATTTAAAAAAATTATTACCACTTAACTGGTCAGTCGAAAGATTTTATTAATATTGTAACTCAAACTAGATATGGAACTTATGATATTGTAGTCTACCAGAGAGTTTATCTCCCAAACTAAATTTGTTTATTGGCAGATAAGCTTTTGGCAGAATTCTGAAATTCTGAATAAACACTTTTTTTATTTTTCCTGGCCAGCTCTAAAAGTTTAATATTTAGGTTTCAGTAGAAGCGACAATAAGCCGCATCAGGTAAGTTAGGTAACGTTGGGTAATGTTAGGTAACGCCCGCGTTACCCTTGAGGCGCGTCAATTGAGTGACATTACGTTACTACGCGCGTTAGGAATCCCCGCGGGATGGCTGCCTGCCGAGTGTAGCGTGACCACGCGCCAGGGGAAACGCGGACATTGTTGGCTTATTTACCCCATTGCGCAAAAGAAGGCGTACTATGCATGTCTCTTTAATAAATCGCTTTAACAGTTTTAACCGCTGGATGGATTTCAAACAATTATTATAGTTTCAGAAACTGAAACAACAGACTTTAAAATATGCTATTTCTTGTAATTCATTTTCTTCATTTAATTCGTTTTAGAACTAAATTGTTAAACCAATTTTAATGGACATTTTACAGGATCTATCTGAAGTATACAAAATATATACTTATCATTAGATTAGTCTCAGTTACAACGTTGGTGTTTTCAAGGTCAGAGTGAATAGGTATTTTTGATGTCGGCGTGCTTCATCTCCGACCAGTTAATTTTTTTAATTAAAATATGATAAATGGAACCAAATAGCTGATAAAATGCTTATATACTTTTTTTCTAAATATTTGTGATACATAAAAACAACCAGACACTGAAACCCCATCACACAAATATTTGTCCTGCGTAGGGATTGAACCCACAACCTACAGCTTAGAAGACAGAGTACTACCAATTGAGCTGTGAGGCCAGTAAGTCAGTCAAATGTGCAGCTGAAGTGACTGATCTGTCCGTTGTTAGGTTTTAAGAGTTGGTCACCCTGGCGCGTGACGTGACGCGCTCCCGTACCGACTGCTTACCTACAGAGAATTTGAGATTAACCTGTCTGTTTGGTTGGGAAACGGACTCGCTCGGTTAAACATTTGCCTACATAAACTTTTATTTTTTATAAGTAATAGGTTTGCGCTTGACTGCGAATCCACCTGGAGTTAAATTGAATCGCTCGTAGGTTGTTGCATACGGATAATATGATTTCTTTCATAGACATAGACATATATTTATTTGTGGAAGGCAATAAGTACATACATAACAAAGATAAAAATAATATTATATATACCCGCCACAAATCGGTTCCAGCTCAGCTCAGCAATGTCTCGAAGTGCATCCGACAATCGGACCCTATAAAATAAGATGTGCGAAAGCATTTAATCGCATACCTGTATACGATTTTTAACCGACTTCCAAAAAGGAGGAGGTTCTCAATTCGACTGTATGTTTTTTAAATGTTTGTGACGCGAATACTTCGCAAATTATGAATTGATTTTGATTATTCTTTTTTGTTTGGTAGGTATTAGGTAATACTTCAGCGGTGTTCGCTCCTAAATTTTATCAAAATCAGTTCAATACTTTGGTTTTTAAAACAAAATAATTAGAAAAATATGTCATCCAAGTGAAATTGCGTATTTTAAATTCGGTTGTTTCAGTTTTTTTAACTGTAATTTTTAAGTTTCCAATAGTAGTAGGTAAAGGCCCGGGCCTATGTCATCCGACACGGCGCCACGCCGCTGGCTTTTGTTTCCGATCCGGCGCCGTGCCAGATGACTGTGGCCACAGCCTACGGCACGGCGCCAGAAACAGACGCGCCGCGCACTGCAAAACGTCAGATTCTGGCGCCGCAACCGTGGCAATTACACGGCACGGCGCCATGCCGTAGACATGGGGCCGGGTCCTAAACTGAAGCGAAAACTACCGACATCGCGGCAAACTTCAAACCGCGAGATTATAAACAAACAATAGGCAGTGATGAAGGTAAAACGTGAATAGCTCATTCACCGCCATATTTGTTTCATTCATTCATTATTACACGAGGATAATTTTAATTTTTATATTTTATTTCGGTATTGACACCAGCCTTCATTCACACCATCATAATAACGGCAAATGGACTTTGACCATAGGTCTGGTATAAAATATTTCTTCGCCGTAGCAGCTTGAAAAGTTCTTTTGCCTGCTGAAGAACTAGCATGGAACCCATTTTGAAATTCTGGTCCAAAATGAGGGGTGATAAAAGTTTGACGTGTGTATCTGTGTATCTGTGTACCTGTCGCGTCGTAGATCTCAAACGGAAGGTCAAATTTTGATCTATTTGTTTGAAAGAAGGCTTTTATCGTGTTTCATTCGAGTGTTCTTTGCTAAGTTTCATCAAAATCAGTTCAACTTTTTTGTCGGGGATTTTGAGTTTCTAAAACTGATAAGTACTTGTTACCCCATGGGTCGAAAAGCAAAATTAAAAATTCTAACGAGACGTATTTACATATTTTCAATATCAAAACTTTCTAAACTGTTTGTACGGCACTTTCATTAAACAATAAATTATTAGATTTTTGCCTTAGCTTAAAATAAATACTTATGATAGTATTTATAATCTTTTCTTCATACATTGTCTTTGCTTTTATTGATATTTTTGGTCATAAATGTTGTGTTCTAATCGGGTGTAAAGTAATCTTGATCGTTGTGAAAATACTTCTTTTATGTTTTTGGTTAGTAATTGTGTTAGCTCCTGTGTGAAAAGGTTGGAAAGTTTTATTATTGAAAATGTTCCATTTCCAAATATACGTTCCGCCCTATACTATAGGGAATAAAAGAAAGTTTTACTCAAGTTTTCCTAGCTAGATGTAATATGTATCGTTTTCTGAGCTTATGATCAGAAAATTACTATTTTTACCAATCATAATAATATTTATATTTAAGCTTGACCACCAAACATGTAGCTTACTTTTATGTAGGTATTTACCAATGGAAGAGTATTGTTGGTGTTTACCCCCCACCTAGGTGTGAACTATTAACTATTCTGTGACCTAGGGAGGAAGGAATACTATGTAGAATTCCCATTTACGTGACCGGGTTTGCACAGCAGAAATGTACACAGACTGGAAACAATAGAAAAATGAAACCAGTGAGGCACAAGCTTAAAAATTACACATATTATATAGGTATGCAGACTATCATACCTACTACATGTACAGTTTTTGTGCAAAAGCAGAAGAAAAAAATAAAGAAAAAGTACTTAGTACTTTATTGTAGTACCATGCACAGGTACCATGGCATGGTAGATTGTGGATATTCAATTTGTCAACAATGACGTTAAATTCTGGCAGCGTTGCATAAGCCAGTTACCATCTTGGAAATTTTAATCACTAACACAATAATTATAGTTTAAAAAACTGAAATAACCGACTTCAAAATAAGCAATATAAAATATAATACATACGCGACTTGCTGAGTAGCAATCCCGGCCGGATTGCTACTTTGGAAAGCATACCGGATTGCAATCCCTATTTATATAACTTCTTATAAAACAAATACACCCTCCAATATTCCACCGTGCGGTAGGGTTCCCAGAACACTGGCAGCGTTTCCTCGTTGTATAGCTAAACTTAGCCTTTGAGCAAAATACGCGCCAGCTCTGGGATCCCCCGAGGCGAGAACGAGCCGTTTTGCCAAATCTTTATAAAATATTTTTGCGTCGGACGACCACGGACCCAGCGTTTCCACAGCCAGCGCAACAAACACGTGGTGAGAAGAAATATTTGAGTATTGGAAAACAAATGGCGGGTATTGGCACCAATTGAGCTGTAGTCAAATGCCTAGCCTATATATCCACCATAAAAAAAAACAGGAAGTGCCTTTAGCTTCCGGCAGCTATAGTTGAGCGCCAGTTTCCAAACACTGTTACTCGTAGACGGCTTCAAGTGATAGTAGCAGTAACTGAAATGCATCGTAATAGTTCACGAAAGGCAAAGACATTTCCCTAATGGACATAGTTGTCCACCAGGGAAATGTCTACGCAAATACGTCGAAAAATTTGCTCTACTTTTAGTCTCATTCTTGACTTTTCGTAGCTATTTCTAAAATACTCTACATTTCTTTTATTCCACCTGTTCTAAAAGCCTATCCACGCATTATAAAAAGCCCAACTATAAAACTAAAACCACTTGAAGCGCCCTCAAAATTATTAAGAAGCAATAAAAAGAAATCTGAACTATTACCGGAACGGGCACCAAGAAACCGACAGTAAAATTTTAACAGCTCTCCACGTCATAATAACTGTCCAGGTTTATGACTCTCTAGAAACAGATGTAGAACGTTCCTAGGGCTGGAATGGGAATGTTATAGCTTCTATTCCATATAATTTTGGTTGAGGACAGTTTCGTGTAGCGTAATTGACCGAGCAAGCGAAGCTAAGGTTGCTACATCAACAGGCAAATGCTTTTATCTGAAGGTAGACATAGGTTCTACAATTTCACTTTTTATTTTTAATTACAATTTTTTATTTCTCTTCTAAAACGGGAAAATTCGCTGTGACGCCATTTACTGGCCGATTTTAATAACATTTGGCAAAACCATTCGATAATTACGTCAGACAAAGAAGTAGTAACTTACTGATTTTTAAACAAAAAAACCGGACAAGAGCGCGTCAGACTCGCCCACCGAGGGTTCCGTACAAACTAGTAGGTAAAAGGGGGAAATTATATTTTATTTTATTTTCCTTCATAAATCGAAAAATATACATCGTAAAAGTATTTAAAAACCTGTTTTAGCTTGAGCTTATTAAGCTCTTTCATATAATAACCCACATGATACGGTTAAAACACTTTAAAATTTGGACCCTCCTTCCTTACATAAAGCTTGTGCTTTGTGCTTATTAAGCTCTTTCATATAATACCCCACATGATACGGTCAAAGCACTTTAAAATTTGGACCCTCCTTCCTTCCATAATATGTAATTAAATTAAAAATGTACAATTTTCGGAATTTTTCCTTTATGTGTACTATATGACAATGATTCTGGCCAAATATCAAAGTTATAGGTCAACGGGAAGTACCCCATCGGTTTTGATTCCTTTCGTCTTGACAGACTACAAAGTGATCCTATAAGGGTTCCGTTTTTACCGTTTGAGGTACGGAATCCTAAAAATCGAATTGAGAAATGAAATTGAAATTTCGAGATTGTCTAAATACCTATAGATGCATAAAGTCCCAGATGTGGCGAGCTTTATTTATTTATTTATTGGGTGCCAATATGTTATACATCATTGTTATATGTAACACATGAACATGAGACAAATTCAAGCTAAATGCTAACATAATTATATGCACCGACAACATTCAATTAGGAAACAAGCGGTCAGAAAATTAAAAAAGTGTGAACAATTATGTCAATGTGAATTGAAATCTACATAGTAGGTATATATCAAGTCAATGATTGAATTGAAATCGATGTTATGAACGGCCCGCTTAGAAGAGTTAAAACTGCAAGTTAAATAAATCTAAGCCATATTTCTTGTGTATTATATTAAATTCGGAAACAAGTAAGTAGTTAAGTAGTAGTAGTAACTAGTACCTAAGTTAAGTCGTAATGTATGGTTTGAAGTGACGGCTTTTCTTCTCAATTACCACGTTCGTATTCACAAATAACCAATGCTAGGTTAACTGGGAACTGGGTTCTTAAACAATTTAATAATGCATACACAGTACACTGCACACAATATAATATGCATGATTTATTTTATTTGGTCATAAAACAACATTAAAATATCTTTAAAAATAAGAAAATGACAAACATTTTAATTTCATTTTAGACACGGCCGCGTATGACGTCGCATGTAGCCACATAGTTTAGACACGGTCGCGTATGACGTCGCATGTAGCCACATAGTTTAGACACGGTCGCGTATGACGTCGCATGTAGCCACACAGTTTAGACACGGTCGCGTATGACGTTGCATGTAGCCACATAGTTTAGACACGGCCGCGTATGACGTCGCATGTAGCCACATAGTTTAGACACGGTCGCGTATGACGTCGCATGTAGCCACATAGTTAAGACACGGCCGCGCATGACGTCGCATGTAGCCACATAGTTTAGACACGGTCGCGTATGACGTCGCATGTAGACACATAGTTTAGACACGGCCGCGTATGACGTCGCATGTAGCCACATAGTTTAGACACGGTCGCGTATGACGTCGCATGTAGCCACATAGTTTAGACACGGCCGCGTATGACGTCGCATGTAGCCACATAGTTTAGACACGGTCGCGTATGACGTCGCATGTAGCCACATAGCTTAGACACGGTCGCGTATGACGTCGCACATTATGTTCGTCGTACAAATTCAATACAAACTGTTGATTCGCGAGAGAGACAGAGCACCTAAAACTTTAAATCCTTATATCTCGGAAGTTTATTGACTGATCAAAATATTTTTTTAGTAAATGTACATGTGCGTAACATTTTAGTCTTAGTATACTTAATCTAAGATTTTAGTATATCAATTGAAACTATTGCTTCTATGAAATCAAATTCATGTTTGATCTCTATTATTGCAAGAAACTTTGTCGCGTGTTAAACTGTTTTTAAAACTAATTATTTATTATTTAGTAGATAGTTTCGAAAATGAACTATCATAATATTATAAATAACTATAGTTCCAGCCACGTAAAAAGAACGCTGGTGTGTTCATAATCGCGAACAAATACATAATATAATACACCGTCCGGTTAGAATTAGTTTTGACCGAAGTAGACTAATGTGAAATGTCGAATAAAACATTTTATTTTTTAATATTTCACGGTGATGTAATCTAGTTAAAAGCTTACGATAAAACCCCTACTTATTGGTATCTACATAACTAATGTTGTTTTTGTAAGTGTAGTGTTTTACATTATTAACCGACTTCAAAAAAAAGGAGGTTATCAATTCGACCTGTATGTTTGTAATATTGTCAGAATTGCACAGTTTTGGTATGTATATGTTAGTTAATATACTTTTATATGTTTTCGTTGTATGGAGCCGCGTGATTAGCGCATTTGTCAATGTCAAGTGTTTGTTGGTGTAACATGGATAAATTGTTAAAGTCATAGCATATTATAATATATTATAAATTAGTAGTCCTCTACCATGATGCACTGGGAGAAAAAGAAAAACAGAAAGTACCAGCTGTTTCTCTTCCCGGGCATACTGTAAAAATCAGTTAAGGGACATGAGAGAAATGGCTTTAAGTATATAGGCGATGGGTTGACCCTCTATCAGTGCAAGCTAGTATAACACTTTCCCTCTAATCCCATCTAACTCTCTAATACCCTCTCCCTTCCATCTAACCTATCCACGGTCAAATATGGCGTCAAACGGCCTCATGGCCTTTGATGCTCTGCCTATACTATCCCGTAAGAGAAAACAGGCGTGATTTTATGTATGCATATCAGTTGTCTGATATGAGTAAAGTAGATAAGTCATTCTGATGCTCCAGTCATGACGCAATAAAGTAGTGGTGAATTTACTGAAAGCTCTACCTACGAAGTTTTGTAGACAATACAGCGTCAACATTTCTTTTTTACTTTCCAGCTAAAGCTTCAATTATGCATTCGAGTTTTTTGTTTTTATTTTCTCTAAGTGAAAATTTCCTGAAAATGTAACTATGACTAAGTATTAATCTTTTATGAAGAACCACATTTTGAAAACTATTTTTAAATTAGTTTTAAACGGGCAATAATAATGTAGTCACGGTCATATTAGAGCAATTGGACGATTCAGTGTAATTCAAGTCAATTGTAATTCAAGCCCTGATATCATATTCCTACCTAGATTAGGTCAATAGTATATTAACCTTATTCAAAATCAATGCCTTGGATATTATTACAACACATTAATAATACTTAATTCTATAGATATAAATAATATTACCTAATTTAAAATAAGGAATTCCAGATATCTCTTAATGTCATAAAATAGTAATTTTTAACCCCGTTCTCAAAAAGAGGGGTGTTATAAACTTGACGTATGTAGCTTGTATCTGTCTGTGGCATCATAGCTCTCAAACGGATGGACCGATTTTAATCTATATTTTTTTTATTCGAAAGAGCATTTCATCGAGTGTTATTAGCTATGTTAATTCAAAATCGATTTAGCCGGTTTTTGAGTTTTTTAAACTTATGCTTGTTATAAATAATTAAAATCCGTACACAACGATTCTACTCGACGTTCTTGATGCGCATTGCACAGTGCATGGTCACGAGTAGAATTCCCTGCAGAATTTTTTGCCCCCTGAAAATTAATCTTGGAATTTTCAAGGCTAGTGTGAAGATATCGACGAGCTCCATCCTTGACCTTAGCATCCAATTTGTCGATGATACCCACATACATACAAAATAACAAACATACCTATATACCTACGTTACTTACAGCCAAGAAACATAACTCTCCTTATTGCGGAGTTGGATAAAAAAAAAACTGAACCAATGTTGCTGACATTTTAATGGCTTTCTCAAAGTAACTGTTGAAATAGGATAGTCTATGGACAGTGGCATTTCCAACTGACAGCCAGATATTAAAAAAAAACACACTACGATGTATCAAGAAACTTCTTCTTTTTAAGCCATTTAAAAATACCATATTCCACAGTTTCTCCTGAATATAATGAAATCTTTGCGATAAACTCTTTCGCCCAAAAAAAACATTAAACAAATCGTAAGTACATAGTTGAACACCGGTCAATAATCTCAACAAGATTTGTCGATAAATACCTACGACGCGGAGGAAGACAAACATACACACATATATAAAAACTAAATTGATTAATTCTAAATTATAGACGCATTTTAGCTAAAAATGTTTTGACCAAAAATCTGCGAAGTACGCGCAGAGATACACTCAGAACACTAATAATATTTATTAAATAATCACACTAATATTATAAAGGCGAAAGTTTGTGTGTCTGTATGTTTGTTACTTCTTCACGTTCAAACGGCTAAACAGATTTTGATGAAATTTTGTATGAAACTCGCTGACATATCTACTGGACTAACACACAGGCTACTTTTTATCCCGAAAAATAATACGAGTATCTTCTTTGATATAATCTATCTAAAACAGCGGGTAACACTGCGGGGCACAGCTAGTAAATAAATAAAAATATGTTTATGCCTAAAATATTGTGCTACAACTATGAACAATTTCTCAACAGGTTGTACAAAGCATTCCCCGAAACCAAAGAATTCTTCAAGATGGTCCGCAAGCTCCCCGAGGAGGAGTACGTGGACAACCCGCAGTTCAAGGCGCACGTGATCAACCTGATGACGTCCCTGAACCTCGCCGTGGTCACCCTGAACCAGCCGGAGCTGGTCGCGGCCATGATGAACAAGCTGGGAGAGTCGCACGGCAGGCGGCATATCAAGCAGAGACACTTTTTGGTAAGATGTATATTAATAATAAGCGGCCAAGTGCGTGTCGGTCGTGCTACGCTCAAAGTAGGGTTCCGTAATTTCACATTATAATTTATGTGAACTTAAAATAGTGATACTATGAACATATAAGTTCATTTATGTCAGTTTAAATGAAATTTGCACGAAATTTACATTTTTTACTTATCTAAATATATTTTTTCAGTTGTTTGACTATTACTCGATAACTTGTAAAGCATACTATAGCTATGATTGTTTGCCTATTAATTTCATCATCAATTATCTACTATTAGCTACTAGCATGAATTTTCATATGTCCGTAGTCAACTGTTTAGATAGATAGATAGATGATAGATAGATGAACTCTTTATTGTACAAACCTTAAAAGTAATAACAAAGAACTTAAATAGACTAGTGCAACAAAAGGCGGCCTTATCGCTAAAAGCGATCTCTTCCAGGCAACCATGGGATGGATAAAAATATAAATCAGACGGGGCGTGCAACGAGATATTTAGCAAGTAACATTATAAACTATAAATATCATTATTTATATACATAGACATACATACTAATAGTAATTACATACTAATAATTATATAGAGAGGAATAATATACTAATAAATATTATAATTTAAAATAATAATAAATACAACATACGTTATAAGTACATTACAAAAAAAAACATACTTAGAATAAATAAATAAGCATCATTTTGACAAACCGTAACAAACCGTAACCGTTTAGCCGGTAGAGATATGTGGCTCTAACAAAAATTACCACTTCAAAGCTTAATATTTCGTAAACGGATCCCTAAATTGCAAAATGGTTTTAGCACACCCCCAATGTTTTTGGTTACCTATCCAACGATATCCCACATGATGGGGTAGGTAGAGGAGAAAAAATAATTAATTACTTACATAAAAAAAAAAAAAAAAAAAAAAAAACCTTAGCATATTACAATTACAGTGAGCACATTTCATACATGATCATATTATTACTTATACATTATTCAAGATATTCCTAATAAATATTTGTTACGTCTGTAGATCTTCAATAAGTAATGAACATTATATACAGCAATTAAATACGTTTGATACATAATGACTGAATATTAATAACATAGTCTGTGTGCTATACTGTGGATCCCAAACTAGGCGAGGCCTGTATTTTGGTGATCCTGAAACTTCGGTATACATCAAGCGAGATATTTGCGCGCAACTACGTCAATTTATATCTAAATGGCCGAAATTATATTGAAATTGGAATAATTAATATACATTATTTAAATACTTGTGTTTGCAAGATTGAAGTGTGTGTGTGCTTGGATGTGTGTATTTATGTGTTTGCGTGAATGCGTTTGTGAATGGGTTTTGTGTATGGGTTGTGTGTATAGGTTGTACGAGTATGTATTTGTGTGTAAGAGGTGTGTTTTGAGTGAGAGAAGTAGAATGTGAGTGTTTTCCCTTTAGGGGCACGCTTGTATGGCAGAAGATAAATATAATTTGAAGCTAAAGTTTATCAATGGGATATTAATGAATTCATGGTTGAGTTATTTGGCGTTTTAAGGCCAGGTGCTTAAAAAGTTGGAATCAGTGCTAGCCATCGCCGTCGTATACTTTCACCAGAGCTTTCACTTCCTCGTATGTTTTAGCCATCAGCCAGCTTTTAGGGTTGCGTACCTCAATAGGAAAAAACGGAACCCTTATATGATCACTTTGTTGTCCGTCTGTCCGTCCGTCCGGGTGTCAAGACCTTTATCTCGGGGACGCGTGAAGGTATCGAGTTGAAATTAAAACCATATACGTAGATCCATAGTATCTTGCTGCAGAAAGAAAAATAAAGTTTCTAATTTTACAAAAAAAAGTTACAGTCGAATATGTCGTAAAAAACGCCAATTTCGATACTCGCAAGGGAATCAAAACCTATGGGGTACTTCCCGTTGACCTAGAATAATGAAATTTGGCAATAAGCATTGTGTTAGAGTACACATATAGGGAAAAATCTGAAAACTGGAAATTTTTAATTTAATCACAAAAAAATAGTGTTTTTGTGCAAGGAATGAAGATCCAAATTTTAAAGTGAATTAACCGTATCATGTGGAGTATCATATGAAAGAGCTTCAGTAGCATAAGCTAAAACAGGTTTTAAATATTTTTACGATGTATATTTTTCGGTTTATGAACAAAGGAAAAAAAAAAAAATATTTACCTCTTATATACGATTTTATGTACTAGCTTGTACGGAACCCTCGGTGGGCGAGTCTGACTCGCACTTGTCTGGTTTTTTATTTTAGCCCTAGCTTCCTTGTGCGAACATTCTTTAATTTAGCAGGATTTGTATACGGCATTGTAGGCAAATATATGGATAAACGGAGGCAAGCGGGAGGCAAAAACCGACCGAACTTTAGGAATCATTAGACGAGCATTATTATCGCAGCATGCCCATGCGACTAGAGAATTACACCTTGAAATGCCATAAAAATATAGTAGTTTCAAATTAAGAAAATGACATACCTATCTATATGAAGTTGAAAAAATCCCAGCTTTAATTGGAATCCTGTCAGTCACGGAAGTGGTCGTCCAATTCGTTTCCACTTCGAGCCTCGGCCGAGTTTTGAGTGAATAAAATTGAATGACATATATTTAATTAGTTCGCCATCCATGACGAGACACATTCATTTAGATTACTCAAGGCCGTGGGCAAGGGGGGTTTGGGGGTTTCAACACCGGGGGGGTGTTCAACCCCCCAAATCCTGTCCAACCCCCCCCCCCCCCCCCCCCGAAATCCTGGCCATTATCAAAAAAATCCAGGCTTCAATAATTTTATAAAACGCTTCAAAAACTTTCTCGCTCGCTTCGCTCGCGCATGATTGGTTCATACTTTCTAATACGAGCAAATAATTCACTAAAAATAGTCACTAACCAAAGATTTTTGCGCGTATCTTGTAGGTATGTTTGTAATTTTCTATAAAGTCATATGTTTATATTTAGGAATAATAAATTGGCAATCAATGCATTCAAATGGTTGTATTTATAATTTTTGATAGCGTTAAAGTCGATCTTTAACAGTCGGGTATTTCCTTTTGGTTCATCTGGTCCACGAAAATCTAGGACTCTAACACGATCAATGAATCAAATCACTTCCATGATTTAATATTAAAAACCTTAAAAAAATCTTTTATTTTGACATAGAAGTACTGTGGGTCATTAATACGAGAAATAAAGCATATTACTATAAAAAACAACACTAAAATTTTCGCGCTCGCGCATTATTACTATTTTGACATAGAAGTACTGTGAGTTCACAAATACGAGAAATTTAGCATATTACTATAAAACACTACTAAAAATGTTTCGCGCTCGCTTCGCTCGCGCATTATTATTCTTTTCACATGGAAGTCCTATGGGTTCACTATACGAGAAATAAAACATATTACTAACTAAAATTTTCGCGCTCGCGCATTATTACTATTTTGACATAGAAGTACTGTGACTGACTGTGAGTTTACAAATACGAGAAATTTTGCATATTACTATAAAACACTACTAAAAAATTCGCGCTCGCTTCGCTCGCGCATTCACATTATTTTGACATGGAAGTACTATGGATTCTCTAATACGAGAAATAAAGCATATTACTAAACGCCATTAAAAAATTTCGCACTCGCTCCGCTCGCGCTTTATTACTATTTTGACAGAGAAGTACTGTGGGTTCACTAATACGAGAAACAAAGCATATTACTATAAAAGCACTACTAAAATTTTCGCGCTCGTTTCGCTCGCGCATACTTATTTATTACCTATGTTTTTGTTTATTTAGATCATGCAAATGCTAGGCCCTCGTTAAAAAAATATTATATTAGGTACTACCTAAAATAATAGAAAATTTTGTTTTGACAAACTTGGTGTTCATCTGGGACAAGCACGTTATACAGCATATTACAAACTGCTACGCTCGCACATCATAAGACATGGGCCGCAGACTCTCCCTTTGTTACTCTGTCTAACTATCACGGTTCATGAGATACAGCCTGGTGACAGACGGACGGACGGACGGACGGACGGACAGACAGCGGAGTCTCAGTAATAGGGTCCCGTTTTTACCACCGCGAGCCAACTTTGAATAGCTATAAAAGTTGAATGTAACCCTGCAGGACGTATTTTTCAACTAATCTTGACGAAACTTGATATACAAGATTTATTTGATTAAAGGTGTATTTGTTAGTTAAAGATGTAATTGTTCCAAAACGGGGCAAAGTTTGCTGTGGCGCCATTTACTGGACGATTTTGATAATTTTGTATAGAATTTTACAAAAAAAAAAACTGACCTCAAAAAATATTTGGTGCACGTACCTACTTGCCTATGTCGCCCAACTCGAAAAACATAAACTAAAAAATCGTATAGCGACGTAATGTCACCTGTCAATATTTAAGACCGTCATTGTCATTTCCAGGACCTAAAACAAGTGATCGTGCAGATGTTCATCGAAGTCCTCAAGCTGGATAACGACACCCTGGGCGCGTGGGCCAAGACCGTCGACTTCTGGTACAAACACTTATTCGAGACTCTCGATACAGACGAGAGCAGATAACACGAGCACGCCTCTATTGGACATGTACCTACAGCTGGACAAAGCCATTGTTGGACAAATCACGTTTTATTGTAGCTTCAGGGTTACACAGAAATGTAGGTACTATGGAGAAAGGAACTCGCTGTACTCGCAATAGCGAAATAACAAAAACAAAGAGAAACTCGCAACTCGCAACTCGCAACTCGCTACACTCTGAGGACGAAACCTGAATATCGTAGAAAGATATGTTTGTCCCAAACCCCACCCAAAAATGTATGTAACAGCAGATTTTTTCATGATTTCAATGTTGATCTAAATAAAAACAACTGATTTTTTTCTTTCAGTTCAATTCAAAATAATTTTCATGGCTCAAGGTTCCTTTCTCATTTGGAGATCATCTTACCCATCCTTTATTAAAAGTCTGTAATTCGACCATCGTCCGCCTCCTTGATGAACTTATAAAAAGTTGTCGTTTAGGTAACTAGAAAACAACACCACAAATCGATAAAAATTTCAATTTGATCAAAGATAATTTTCTTATAAAAATATTTTTTACGTTAATAATTTGTAAAATTAATATTTAGTATGTATGAAAATAAACTTGGATCAAAATCATGATCAAATTGAAATTTTTGTCGAAAATTTGTGATGTTGTTTTCTAATTGGTTCATTCACTCGCGCATACCAACATTTTTGAAGATATAAAATGACATATCTTCAAAAAAATTAGTATGCGCGAGCGAGACGAACAATGGACGAACTACACTAAATCTTTTGCAATAAAAACTTAGATCTGTGTTTGATCCCATTACAAACAATGGTCAAAATCAGAGGTACTTTCTTCATACACACTTTGTGTGTAACCCTAAACAATTGGTAGGCCGGATCACAACTATTTTAATTTATAAAATAGCTTTATATGTTCGTTACTTGAATGGTCTGGCTGAGTCGATAGTCACACACTTTTGTTGAATATTTTGGGCTTTGTGAAACGGAGTTTGAATGCTAGGTAGTAAATATTCCTACATCAGCTATTTATAAGGGATGTCTGTATAATGAACTTAATTCGCTGATCTCAACTTTTTGTTCGGAGTGGACAGACTTTTCCCGTATAAATGTAATTTTTTTGCACCCAATTTGAATCATGATGTCACACGTGGGATACTCGCACGTGGCTGACGTACAAATACGAACTAGACTTAGAATATAGAAAAATACAGAAACCGTGAACATGCTTAGAACTGAAGCGACAGAAACTACTCATATATAGAGTAGTTTGAAGCGCGCGCGATCAGTTGCTCTGTGAACGTCTTAACGAGTGGCAAGCTTTGTTGGTGTTAAATTTAATTCAAATATGCCGTCATGTGTCGTTACTACGTGTAAAAATACTGCTGGGGTGAAAAAAAAACACGATGGGATAACATTTCACGTGTAAGTAGCACAATTGACATTATCTTACGTATTTATTTAATAAATTGTTCGGTCTTTGATCATCGTAGAGAAAGAATCGTCCATTTTGTTGGTGTTGCCAATATCTACGTTTTGATTTTCCTTACTTTTACTTGCTACCGATTTTTTTAGTTAGTAGTTTGTAAATTAAATGAGTAATTTTATCCGATTAAAAATTAATTGGCCAAGTGCATGTCGAGTAGCGTTCAGGGTAGCGTTTCATAATTGCAGTTCACCCTATATGGACTTAGAATAGAACTACTTGTTTGATATTTATTTTATTTATTTTATTTTAACAATTTTGGAGAAATTAACGGCCTTAATTAACAGAGTTATAATTATTACTTAAACACAAATAAGCCATTTACAAATTTCTACTATTAGATTTAATATATAATTTTTAACGCTTTTGTATTAGTAGGTATTTATATAAAAACGAAAAGAAAATACGTAGTTAAATAAACCATAAGTACCGGAGATACTGCATCTTGTAAGGTAGGTATATATTGTGAACATATTGATTGATTTTGCGATTTAAATGGATTTAGTGCGAAATTTTTCCTCAGATATTTTGTATATTTTTTTTGTGGTGGTAGTCTATAACCCTTAACTTATAAAACCTACCAGGGCCGTAGCCAGGAATTCATTTCGGAGGGGGGGAGGGGGGGGGGTTCAGCAATGGACTTGGGCATAGCTTATGGTTTTTTCGCGAAAATTGTATGTAGTGTGTAGTAGTGTAGTGTTTTTATAGTAATATACTATAAAAACACTACTAAAATTTTCGTGCTCTTTATGCTTTGTTTTTCGTATTAGTGAACCCAAAAAAAATGATTGAAGCCTGGAAGGATTTTTGATAATGGCCAGGATTTCGGGGGGGGGGGGGGGGGGTAGGTTAAGCTAAGTAGGTTTGGGGGGTTGAACCCCCCAAACCTACTTAGCTGTGAAATTTTAGGTTCCCTGCAGATGAAACTTTTTCATTTTGCATGCACAAGCAAAACAAAAAAGTATAATATTCTAAGCTAAAGTATAGTAATAAGATACAAACATAAAATAATTTATTTGACCGATTTATCCGAATAGTAAGTCAAGAGAACAGTTATAAAAATAATGTTATCCGTTTAAGAAAGTAAATATTTTATTTTAATATATTTTTATCTCCACGATTTACCACAGCAACGGGTAAATAATGCCTACACTAGCAACATTATGCGGGTGAGAGGTGAGAAGGGTGCGGGACGATTCTTTTGTTTTTGGACACAGCACGGATTTTGTAACTGCATCTGGACGCGCCTTCTGTATTTTTCTATATTCTAAGGAACTAGACATAAATTTTAGTTAGTTAAATGTGGACTCATAACGTGCCATTAACTTTACTTCCATGGAATCTCGAATCTGCTTAGGTACAGCGGCACCAAAACGCTGATAACCAAACAGGCATAAAACTTGAGTTACCAGTTCAATGACAAATATACTTAGAGGTCAGTGATTTGCATTAGTTCAGTCCTTTGGAATTGGAACAAAGGAAAAAAACTCAAGTTTTTTTTCTTTAGAGCTGTATATTTTTTACTTTCCGCGTGATTAGGTAGTTATGTAAGAAAGAGACGAGAAGCTGTTTTTTTTTATATATTATTTTTCAAGTGACTTTTAATCACTGTTATTTATCTGTTTAGAATCTAGACGTAGAATTTTTTACTAACACAACCGTTTTAGAAAAGGCTTTAGTAATAATTTCATTATAAAGGCCTATCCCTAGGTACATACAAGGTGTTGGGATGAACGATGCTCACTCAAGGGATTATCGAACTTGTCATGGAGAACAATTTTTATTATATCACTTATGCTAAAATCGCGAAAAAAAATATTATTTGACACTCGTTTTGGATGAAGTTTCTTTCTCATCTCGAACTACCAATCGTCCAGTTCCAGTCGTTAGATTTTACACCTGTTGCCACTTGCCACTCGATCGACTGAGTGACAAAATCTCTTTTGTGATCATTTTGTGACGGTCCAAATCTTACATTAGGTGCAATTATTTCAGCTTATAAGTCTGACCACACAAAATAACTTGTTAGGTGCGATAAGATAGTTAATGTTAATGAGCGATAAGAAACTTCGATACATACCTAATCAGCTGTTGTATAAAAGAGTTTATTGACTTTTGACAAAATGTTGTTGAAACAGCCGAGCATAAGAACTATTTAGCGATTTCTGTCCTGATAGTACCTACTAGAGTTGATACCCCTTGAATTATGGGCTTCGAATATAATATGTAATAGCTTGAAATATCGTTTGTCCTAACACCTTGTATTTTTGCTTGCAAATAATTTTATTTGCATTATCTCTGTATATATCAAAGTTATATTATTCGAGCGAAATTTTGTAAATACCTAATAAATGCAATATTTTACAAATTGTACAATTTTTATGGAAACTAATATTATATTTAAATAAGTGGTTATTTATATTATATCGACGAATATTATTATTGACTAATATCATTAAATTTTTATAGTTAAATAAAAATAATTGGTTCGTTTCATTTCCATATCCAATAAGAATTATTATTTTCAGGCTAGAATTTGACCGCCAAGCCGCCTGTTGTTAAGAGTTATTCATAACAAAGAAGTACATATGTAAATGGAACCCCTAAACATTAACCGGCATCGATGATGATCTATTATTGAATTGGGACCATTGAATTACCTACCTATAAAAAATAAAAGTAATATTAAACAAGGAGCTACTAAAAACAAAATACCCGACTGCAGAAGAGCATTTTTGCAGTTTACCTAACTCACGATTTCGTTACGCTTGATACGCTGTTTAGTGTACGCTTTGTCAGAAAATATGCGCAGTCGCTGTAAATGGACATTCTTTAAAATAATTCTAGTAAAACAACTTAATTTTTATCGAAAAATTTAGTTGAATGTTACGAACAAGCGCATTTTTTTTACTGTTGCGAGAGTTAGTTGTATTATTATTACAAAAAAAATATAGCCGATTTTGATAAAACTTACTGTGACTCCTAAGTTGAAAGATACTTTATTCAATAAAAAAAGAATTTTTGAAATACGACTTCTAGTTTCTGCGTAATTGGTGGACAAACATACCTACATACACTTACAAAATTTGACACAAATGTTTAGAAGCTGGTGGTTTAGGTATACATACATACATAGGTACATATACAAAAATTGTGCAATTCTGACAATATTACAAACATACAGGTCGAATTGATAACCTCCTTTTTTTAAAGTCGGTTAAAAAGGAATCGACGAAATTAGATACTGTTCAGGGGTAAAAAACAGTTTCCTCCTTTGTATTGACGTAAAGTAAACGTAATTAGATAACAAAAATTTTCAAAATAGTATAATATAAAGGTAGGCAATGAATGTTTATGTTGTATCGCATCTAAGCCATGAATAAGTACTTGCCTACCTACAAAATACAAAACATTAAACTGAAGTGATTCTAATGTAATATTTGTGTGAATACAAGATCTGTTTTAGCCAGACGCAGAGCTGACAGTATTCAGCAAGTACAGAACAGAACTTACCTCAAGTCGGCTCGGAAGAAATCTCTTCAAACTGTTATAGTGCGTGTCCTGCCCTCGTTTTCCATCCAAATAAATAAGGGGCTCGATTCTGTCGATTTGTTTCGGAGTCTCGCAGGGCGGAACGAGAGTGCCTGCATTATTCAGGTTCCTCAGACGCTCCTGCATATTTAACGCGTCCGTCGCTCCTTCGCGCTGCCGCTACCTTGTTCCAGACTCATGTTTTTTAAACGCACCATTGTATGGGGTGAACAAACTTGTATCCGAGATTCTAAAAGATGGATAATATTCTCTCGTTGTTATTGATTTTTTCGTAAGTTTTACAGAGGGGATACGGCGTGCTCTGTTCTATACAAAAGGAGAAAACAGATATCAACCCCTATTACCGCATACTTTGTTACTGCTTAACTACGTCATTTATAAACAGATTACAATATAATTTATAAACTGTTTTTTTTTTTTGAAAGGATATACTTTCAGACTGGACCCTGGACTTTTAGGAATTTCATCAAAATCGGTTCAACAGTTCGACTTTTGAAACAAAATGACGCATTTTGAAATCGGTTTTTCTGTTTTATAAACTATAATTATTATCGGATTAAAACGTATTATTATAAGCAAGTTAAAATGTTAAACCGTTGTTAATAACATTGCGAACAGCAGACCTCGATCGCTATTAGTAATTCAATGAATGATCGCATACTCTTAGTTTTTCTATACATTTATAATAGAAAAAGTACTGTGGAGTAGCGATGTGTCAAGACAACAAGAAAAAACAATTTGTACACATTCCAGCCCCCGTTTTCCTGTTGTACGGGAAAGTGCGCGTTTTATTGACAAGAAATGTCTACTTAATAAAACTTCTCCTGTACACTAAACTATAAATATATATTACCACTGTACAATAATATTTTGGAGTTGGAAATGGACATGTGGAGTGAAATAAAACTACAAAAATATTGATTTTTATTTATTTTTTTACAATTAAGTTAACATACATATCAAACCAGCCAGAGTATGGCTAAACCCATTTAATATCTAAGCTTATGAACAATACAAGAATTGATAATTTCCAATTTCACTTAGTTAATATAATATAGAATAATATTTATGCATTCACACTAAATATAATCTACATTCTACTTACTCATAATCTAAGTTTTGCATAAATTTAAAATAATATGCCCGAAAGAAATTATCGTTACCTATGCATATAGTATTTTACTTTTTGGCAATTTATTGAGTATCATCTCTGTTCATACTGCATAGCAAAATTAATTTTCTTTAACATGTAACTTAGATCTTATTCGTAAAGAGGCCACAAATATAACATGCGTTTCTGTCATCAGTTCAAATACATAGGGACTTTTTGTTAATAATTATGTATTGCCTACAAACTATAAACATTACTCTAATCCGAGTTGTAAGAAAAATATCCTTACGCGATAACTGAATTACACTAGCAGTGCCGGGCAGCGCGGCGCCGCGCGCGCTCGTCTCGCGACACGCGACATGCCGCGTGCGGCGGGCGGCGCGCGCGTCAGACGCGACACGCGGCCGCGTCTGCGCCCGCGCCGCCCCTTGTGCGTTGCGTACACATTGCGCTAACGATATCATACAGTACGATACGGATACAACACTTCACATAATCATCAAAACAACTATGTCATCTACATAAAATTTGCTCCAAATGTTATGTATATTAAAATATTTCTACTTATTGTAACTTCTAAGTTACAGCCAACTTTACAAATAATTGATACATTAGACTCTCAAATAGATCTCTACTAACTACATATATTATTATTAATTAATGGTAAAAAATAAAGAATAAAAATACTTCTAAACATTGCATTTCAATCACATAAGGTTTAGTTTAATCATACGATAAGTAATAACATCTTTTTAAACACCCGAACGTAAGTATTAATTACGAGAACATGTTATCGTTGAGTTATGGAATGGAAAATAGCACGCTTAAATTCACTAACTGTTACACTTACATATTAATTATTGTTCTCCTGTTTTGTTTGTAATATACGATTGCTTTTAGGTAGTATTCAGAAAAGTAACATTAAAATATATCGAATATTTGATACACAGATAAAAATTCACGTGAAAACACCTTAGAATAACTAAAAGGAAGAGGTCTGTGTACCAAATAACAGTGCCGCGCGCGATAAGTACGGAGGTGCGAGACTGTGGCCTGGTAGAGACGCGAGGTTAGTATATGAGGTAATAGAGAGGATATATGAAGAGATGGAGCCGCTGCCGGCAGTGACCCGGCGCGGCGCCGGCCCTCGCGGGCCCGCGACCGGCCCCGACGCCGGCTATGCTATTATTTGGTACTCGACGGAACATAACCGATTCTAAATACAGAATCGTGACGAAACCCTCACAGGATGGTGTTCGGATAATCACTATAAGGCAGCCGGACATAAACACTAAGAAATATATAGGCGTGCCGATTACAATAGGTACTCGTTAAAAATATCCGTTTCATTGAGTTTAGTACACTGACAGTGTGAATTTAATATTTTTCAAATGAACACCCGACGAATATGAACGAGAACACAAGGAACACTACAGCAGCAATCAAATTGCGAACACATTTTGTACTACATAAAAAATAATACACAACCCTTTGCGCGAAAAAGACTGAAAAGTTCAACTTTTAAAGTCGCAGAGAAACTCGGGTCTCATGTCGAGAGCTTTACTGACTAGTTCGGCTTGCGTCGTCGCGCGCAGACAAGTGCGTGCCGCGTCGCCGGCGACGCACGCCTGCTCTCCTCTAGGACCCGCGCTTCGCTCTCAGTTAATACTACATCTTTAGAATTATTTTCCCATCACAGAGATTTGCACAGAGAAATATTTATATAGCCTATTGATAATAATTATGACATTAATTTAGTATCCGCCTATTTATTAAGTGTCCGAATAGAAATACGATGAGATATTACATTTATTAATTGGTGTATTTATTTACGAGACGAGACGGCTTAACTCTATCTTAACTAATAGATTAGCTTCACTCTTGATATCATGTGACGATCGGAACGCGAATTAAATATGATTTTTAAAACTACGTTGTACTTTAAACTCAAAGGTGGTACCGAAATATAAATTTTCTCCTATAAAAAACGCCAATCGTCAATTTTAACATACAAAAAGTGTTACTCATTACACTAAAAGGCGATCATAAGTGTTTTATTTAATCACTATTAACTTAAAGTTATAAACTTAACGCACACTATGGAAATACGGATATGAATACAACAAAATATTTCGAATTAGAAATGTAATAGATATGCAACGTTCAAGATCAACGAATAAGTCGAGGGAAACTAAACTTCAAGTGACGTCGGTGGTATCTGAGAATAATTTGTCAAAATCAGTCTCTGTCCGAGCAGACGGTGAGGGAGTCGAGTACTACCGGGCACTACTACAGTGAGCAGTGACTCGACCATCACTGAATCATTGGGATCGGCATGCGTTATGGGTTTAGGCGCAATATGTCATATTCTCAAATCGTCACGCGTTCTCAAATGGTCACTTTCTCAGGTCGTCATATTCTCAAAACGTCACATTCGCAAATCGTCACATTTGTAATATGACAACACAAAAGTACTAGTGGAAAAAACGACGCTGCATACAAATCAGTCATGACAAGTGCTATGAGGTACGAGGTAATGTAAAAAAAAACTGTTTTTCTTTACTTGTAATTTCCAGCATGTATAGAAACATCAGTAAATTTTTTTTTTACCTTCCCTACTCCATAGCACTTTCCATAACTATTTTGGATGCAGCATAGTTTTTTTCCGATTTGCGAATGTGACGTTTTGAGAAGGTGACGACCCGTGGAAGTGAATATTTGAGAACGCGTGACAATTTGAGAATGTGACATATTGCGGCTAAGCCGCGTTATGTACCTAGTCGGTAATGGTGGGGCTCAATAACTAAATAGACGAGTTGTTCGCGTGTACAACCGCACGGCCCCGCGAGCCGCGAGCTGCGTTACACCACTAAGTGTAAGACGATGAGGAAGCGGTGACGGCGCGCGGCCGCCTCGCCGGCGTTCCGTGCGCCGCTGCCAGTACGAAACCTCTATTAAAATAAATATTTTCATCCGACTCACTGGATAATATTAAAAATATTTTCTTAATCACAGATATCAGTCTGTCAAAATTTAAATTAAGTATATTTCAGAATTGGATTATTCGTTCCTCACTTAGATACATAGGACATTATTCAAGTACAATCGAGGTACAAAAGTGACTAAGACCGCAGAGTATTGTTTTAGAGGCCGATAGGAATATCGAAGGATCGAGAGGAGACTCGGTACATCATCAGAACATCGGAGAACCCGCTCGAACAACAAGATTACGTATGAAGGAGCAGGGCGCGCCTTCGAGACCGGTCCGGTTCACTTAGGATACGAGCGAACGAATATTGATAACGTTTCACACAGGTACAACAGAGATCTAGTGAAAGAATAATACAAGCTACTTTATAGGATATGATAGTTAATTATGCACGATTATAATCGCTCGGGAGCGCGAGAGAGACTAGAGGTGTCTTGTGCGAGTCACTGAGCAGTCTACTGCATCAATTAACTGTGGTGGAGGTCGGCTCCTTATAGAACACATATACAGGATATACACTTCACCGATACAACGAACAAAATGCAACATGTCCTTGAACGAGTACTGAGAGGAGCGAGGGGCGAGGGGCGCGGTGCCGCCGGCGACACCGCGCCCCTCGCCCCCCACTCCACTAATCAAACTATAATACACCAGTTAAAATATTCTCAGCGATCACAATAATTATATTACCACATAGAGATATTTTCTTAGCTCAACATGTTTCAATGGCCCTCTCTGTTTACGCGTAAGTCACTCAGTACATTTTTTTTCTTATTTTTTTATCGTTTATTTATTTTGTATTTAATCAGTTTTGTGTTTTATGTCGAGAACACTTTTGTCTTACAGCTAAATACCAATAATAATACAAAATCCATTCACTATAATTAATGTAAATTTTAGATATTTAAACGCTAAAATGTAAAATATTAAACATCCTAAATAAAATCTGATATTCCAATTATAGGCATTAGCATAATTAATATAATAATATGATTGAGTGACTATGACAAGGAGAAATAAATGCATTAAAATAATACTGCCGGCCCGAGTCGGCCGGTGCCAAGCTGCCCGTCTGGAAACTACGCTAACTCGTCCCAAGCCTTCGTTATCAATATTTGGTATTCAGTAATCGCACCACATAACAACGACTAGAGGAGTGATTGCCTCTCGAGCCGACGCGCGACATCCCCACCCCACCCCCCACATAAATAAGGAAGACTAGTATCTTTGTAGAATATCACCTAACGCGCTATTGTGTCGGGACGTCCGCGTCTACAAACCTACAAAAATATATATATCGATATAAATAAATATACAACAAGCGTTATAATTAGTTTTAAAATTAAAAAAGGCCCTGAATATCATTATCACTAATTGTAGTACGCGGGTAGCATGCGACTGGGCGTTGCGGTCGTCCGTGCGACGCGCGACTACGGCGACAGAGGTGCCGAGAGCTGCGCACGCAACCTGCCAACTTGGTCCCTATACATGAGTAACGGTAGAGATGAGTGCACGCCGGGGCCTACTGCCGATCGTGTCGCGCTCCAAACAGAATCCCGATCGTTGTGCGAACCGAGCCCGAGCCGCTACCCGAGGGCGGTACGCGGAAACCAGCAGCGTTTGCTTCTAGCGTGTAATATGTTTTTGTACGTACGGTTTGACCGATTTTATTCGAGCTACTTGATCCCGTCGAGTTGTCACTCTTAAGGCAGTGTAGAAAATGTATTACGGGGCGATCTCGTCACACGGGCGTGAACAAAACAAACGAGTATGCGAGCGTTTCGCCGCATATTAGGCGGTACTTATTCGCCGGAAGCGGTTCGCGGCGATTGGTCTTCGAACGATTATTAACTAACTAGGAGATTACAATTAAAAAAAAATATTCCACGAGGAAGGAAGGAGTACAAAATAATAATAAGACAATATAAAATATTAAAATTAACAACAATATGAGCAAACTATCATAATAGTTGAGCTAAAATAACAGCAGAGCAGCTTGGTACGAGCGACGCCTCGCGCCGGCGGACGTTTCAGTAAATGGCTCCCATTTGTACGAATATTTTGTGATGTTAAAAATCTACGCTGAGTAAGAACATCAGTGGTCGCTTAATGGCATTCAGACATCGACTTTGGCATAAACGTGTTTACTGATTATACAACTGAGCCCGCCCAGGTCCGCGGCGCGGCGGACGGGAGGGGACGGGGGACCGGTCAACTAGTGCAACTTATTATGTATCGTTTAAATTCGGGTAAACTTCATGAAAACTAAAATATTAAATAGTTTGATAAAAATATTTACACGTAAATATATATAAAATGATCGATGAAGTAACACTTACGATAAAATGAAGCGGCTAAGCTCATTAATGATCAAAAGGCTTGTGTGGCGGCGCGTGCGCATGCGCGCGCGCGCCTCGTGTATTGTCTAACGCTAGCACGAATCACATCCACGGCCTAGCGTACAATTCATTTATTATTATTATTATTATATCTTTCAAGGAAACGATTATTAAACCTGCCATCGGTTACGGTAACGTACCACAGTTCATTGAGGCACAATCATTGGTTGCTTTAATTGCTTTTTATTTTTATTAATTTTTTTTTCATATTTTTTGTTTTTTTTTTCTTTTTTTTTTACTTACAAAGTACACCTACGATAATATATTTAATTATAATTACTATTAGGTACGTAAATTTATTCTAAATAACGAAAAAACAAGTCACGAAAAAATGTTAAAAACGAAGCACGAAGCGTATATTTTTTTCTTTACGAATATAATTCACAATATACATATAGAGAATATAATGTAAGTATTATAAATACACAACAACATAATAACACAGACTAAATTGCACATGGCGCAATAATTGTGTGCAGGAAATAATGTTACAGTCATTGAACCGAAAGGAGATTCAGTTATTCTCACAACCTTGCCGTGCGGGCGCACGTCGCGTGCCCGCGTGTGCCGTGCGTGCACGCGCGTTCTTCAACCAGCAACGCCTGCGGCTACCGGTAACGAACGCCGCTACCGACAACGCACGCCGCTGCCGGCAACGGGCGCCGTTACATGCACGCGCGGGCAGCACGCGGGCGCGACCTAGCGGCGCCGACGCGACTATATTACCGCTACACCACGACGCCTATACGTTTACTTTATGACCGTACAAATATATTAAATATACCCATTTATTTTAAGTACTGATAACTTTAACTGACTAAAATTTGAAGGCATGACACGTTCGTCTTTCGTTTAAACTATGGACAACGTATTCTAAAGGGCACTGGAACGTTATACTCTCCGTTTCTTCGGCTCGTCTAATCTTTAAAACGCTAATTTTATAAAAATTATAATAGAGTTACTATTTTATTGCTGCGATTCGCACCAGTGTACGACTGAGGTTAGGCGTAATCCGTAATAATAATCGACGTGGACAGAACGATATCGTTTAAAATAATAAAATATCTCTTTTACTCTATGAAGTCGTTCAAAATAAAGACCCTCACGTACATTGAGCGTTAAGACAATAATAGAATTGACATCGGCCCGTCTCGTGCAGCAGTGGAGCGACGGCGGGCGCCGGCGCCATAGGAACATCAGATCGTTAACCCGTACAGCAAAATTGCTTCAATTTGGAAGAATCGTCGCCGAGTAGAGAAATGCAAATCGTGTCTGGATATCTTTGATATAGTATCTTTGGCACCTAGCGTGTGACATCGTCGCGACGTCGCGGCCTTCCGCCGGCGAGCACGGCCGACTCCAGACAGAGGTGTGTACGGTCCCGTATCGAACTAACGAAGGCAACGAAGAATATGCGACTCGCGGTAGACATCGAGTACCGTCGGTCCCTAGCGACAATAACGCAGAACACGATGACGAACACTAACTGTCGTCACTAGATGAACACATCACACATAGAACATTTATCACTAGAGTAAACAGGTCCGAAGCGATTACAAGTACAAGTCCGAGGTCGCGTACACTAACTTATCTAGTTTGTGAGTGCGCGGGCGCGGGCCCGGCGGCGGGCGCCTTTCGCGCGTGTCACTGGGCCTGCGCCCCGCCGAGAGGCCCGCCCCGCGTTATCGGTAATGATATAGTTTGGCAGACTCACTCTGTGGCACACCATCGATAAATAAAAAGTAAATAAAATTGTAAATAAACTATCTCATATCGAACAAACACTTACTCCCACTATCGTTGCCGTCAATATCGCGGTCCTCTCGCGAGGACTCGAGCACTTATCTAACTTACGCTAGTTACATTATAATACCGAGCGGACTACGGCTACAAGTATATGATTAACAGAATACGATGTCTAAAGCATTATTTCAGTTTAAATAACGTTGAAATTGAGCCTATATAAAATACCACATATCTTTTCTATAAGTTATTGATATGGCTAATTTTAAGTTAACTATACACAAAAGTGTAATATTTAAATTACCGTTAATTATAGTACTTCAGTAACATTTTTCACAAATGTAATATATAAAATGATAAAACAATCTTCATTAAGTTATCCTTACATTAATCGTATAATCTAGATAATAGTTTCAATATAACTTAAAGTGGCACTTGAATCACAAATACTGGAAACAATTTGGGGAAATCGGCGTCGAGCGCCGACCACTCGCTACAATGATACTTCAACAAAATAGATTATTATCCTTACTTAGGCAAGATACTTTACATCACAGGACCGCGCGAGCGACCTCCTACCCAATATTTGTATATCTCAGACTATAAACGCCGCTTACAGGAATTTTACACTACAAGAATGCACTTCAAATCTCATAATTTCAAATTTTGTTACCATTATAAAAATACAACTTATTATAAAACCGGCGCGGGGTAGCGCGCGTGCGCGTGCGCACGCGCCACCCCACGCCGGACAAATGCTCTTAATATTGCTCAATAAAATATCACTAATGGAAAACGGAGGTTCGCAAACGACGATTGCATAAAAATAAACAGAATAAATAATTAAAACGAGATATCGGGCTACACAACGAGGGGAACTAGCACAAATCAACAGCCGCGGGGCGAAACAGCAACGGCCCCGCGGCGCAACAAAACAAATAAGGAACGACTGCGCGTGTGCACACGCCGCGCCGGGTGCATCCACATTCACTGCACGCTATCTACGCACAACAATGTATGTATAGTATTTTTACGTATTTTATGGTTTTATTCGAAACAATCAACTAGAATAAATAACAAATACAACAGCTTTGCGATGAACACAGTTTTCATATTTTTAAGTATTACGACGTCAAAATCTCGATAAGTCTTTTTGACTATTGATTCTCACTAAATTTGTAAAACAACAAATCCTGAAATACGCTCTTTTATTTATATTATAGTTAAAATTATATTAAAAGCTGTCAAATAATATTTTATCAGAATAGAGATAATAGAACCGAAATCAAGGCTGGAATTTAATGGGAATTATTATATTTTAGTTTACATGGAAAACTAACAGATACTTAATGTAGGTAAATAAATTAAAATATATTAGTCAAAAAGAAATCCACAAGGTTTTAGCATAAAATAATAAAACAGCCTCAATCGCCAATATATAAAAGAATAAATTATTAGCTAAAAAATATTTATATTTTTTTTTCCTTTTTTTTTAAGTTTTTAAAACAAAACAATAACAATCTCCATCACGCTGATAATCTTGGTGTCATCAGAAGAAGACAGACAGCTGCGTATGAACAGTGCAGCATCATACATTGTTGTGTGTACGTGCCAGCTACAGACAACCAATCTAGTGTCCTATTCTCTAACAGTATTAGCATCATAACGCGTAAAATTACCATTGAAAATTAGACTTTAAAATCCTTACGCGTTATGCGGTCAATAGTCATAGAGAACCAGAGCGTCAAACCTGCTATTAAATAGATGATACATTTAACTATCGGTTTTAGATCGTTCAAAACCTACGATAGTGAACAGATACGTAACTTAGAGTTTGACACTAATTTTTAACGCCATCTAAATTATTTTGAGGACAATTACTTTTATAGTCCCGATGGCTTTAGATTATAAAATAATAGCAGAGTTGAGACTGGAGATGCGGTAAAAGTACGACGTACGTCAACGTGAGTGTAACATCGCGTGGCACGCGCAGTCGTAACGTTTACAAAGTGTCGTGGCGCTCACCGGTGACCGGCGACTCGGTGCCAGGAGACGAGTGACGGGTGGAGTGACTAGGGAGTTAGATGGACTCGCCGCCGAGCAGGTCGGGCGGCAGGAAGCTGTTGAGCGAAGATGGCGTGGCGCGCGCCTCGTGCGACTCTGCCCAGAGCGCGGGGAACGCGCCCCAGGGCTCCTTGCCGCCGCCGGCGCGCCACGCGCCCCCGCCCCCGGACCCCAGGTGCTGCAGGATCATCTGCACCTCGGACTCGGCGGGGGACTCCGCGAATATCGTCGTGTTGCTCAACACGCAGTTGTTTAGAGCCATTTGGGCCTGCGGACAACACAATTATTGGTATTACTGGTCTTGTTACACCTACTCCTTTAGACATAAGATGCGCGCTCCACTATATAAAAAAATATATTAATATTGGTGGACATTTCACTGATTTTCACACAACACCATCTAGCCCCAAATAAGCACAGCTTATGCTAAGGAAACTAGATGACTGATGGAATACATATACATACTTTTTTATTTCATCAGACAAATGTTTGTCCTGGGTGTGGATCGAACTCATGACCTACAACTTAGTATGCAGACATGCTACCAACCGAGCTGCGAGGCCAGTCAATGGTATGGATGTACAATAAAGTTATATTCTATTGTATGAGAGAAGAGAGTACAGTGTAGTGTGTACCTTAGCAGCCTCCTCGCGCGTGGAATACCGCGCGAGGGCGAGGCCCTGGTTCAGGTACAGGTGGAAGTTCTGCAGCGGACCGTGCTGCAGGCACAGCGTCTTCAGCGTCGACCCGTCGATCTAATGATCACACACACGAGTTACTCATTAACCATTACCTATCTATAATGAAAATTATGAAATGAAGATTATCATTTCCACGAAAACGTATTTTTTTTTCAAATGATACTTTACCAAAATCCCGAACGATCATTTGACAACTCGTCTTGGTAACTAAACATTTGCTATACAAATTGATATATTTGTATATAAATACTAAGAATTGACAAATCTGATAATGAAATCTTTATAAACAATAAGGTTTCTGGATATAATAAAGCAGAAAGCTAGCAAGAACCTAACCTAATAATTGTTCAAGCAAATGAAATAGATGGCTAACAATCTTATGGAATCAAAAACTCACATCAAGTAAAACATCAGGAATCTGAGTTCTATGAAACTGATTCAAACAAACTTATTTTGGATAATAGATAGGTTATCCTCATAAACATATCAATTCTGGTTGTTATTACAAGGTCTAATGAAGAAATTAATTCAGCTTCATTTTATACACTGGAGGATTTTTAAACATTATGATAATCAACATTTTCAGTTCGCAGAATGTCCAATCCACAGAATGTACAATTTGTGAAATGTCAAATCCAGCATATTAGTGCAACCTGGTTGTTTTGCGTAATATAATACCTGTGCGGTAAGGTTCTTGAGCAGCAGCCAGGTGGAGGCCTGCCAGGAGGGCAGAGCGCGGGGCGGGGCGCCGGCTGCACCGTGGTGCTGCGGCCACGGCTTGTTGATGCCGGGCGGTGCCGCGCGCGGCTTGGCCGCCCATGCGTCCGCGCCGCTCTTCACGCCGTTACCGCCTGACGCACATTACATAACATTGTTACGTCACGGTCATCACCAATAATAATCTTTATGATTTGAATAAGCAAACATCTGGTAATTCAACTAAATTAAGAATAAGGCAGGACCAACGTGCGAGCCTTGTGGAACTCCATATGGTACTACGCATACTTTTAATTCAAAAAACCTTCATGACGATGATAAAGGCAATTACAAGAGGTAGGATTCCTACCATCTAAATAGAGATTCTCAAATAACTGCGTGGCCAAACTTTCGGATGATAAGGATATGATCCACCACATCAAATACCTTCGAGAAATCTGTGCAAGATAGCGTGCGTCGAGTCTGATATATGTCTGTCTGATGTCAAATTTCGCCAATTCTAGTTAGACATCACGTGTCTCATCATCAAGCGAAGGTTAGTGCAACAAGTTGCAATAAGTATAAGTTTAGAAAACTTAATAACTCCCGACAAAAAAAACGGATGAAACGATTTTGACGAAAAATAGCTAACACTCTAAATAAAGTTCTTTTTGAACCAAAATAAATCATTTGACTATGATGCCACAGATGGACACACAAATATACAAATACACACGTCAAACTTATAACACTCCTCTTTTTGGGTTGGGGTTAAATTATAAAGGCTAGGCTGCTTTGGCCCTACCAATAATACAATTTTTTTTTAAAACTATTTACTCTTTTTTAACCCACTTCCAAAAACGAGGAGGTTCTCAATTCATTAGGATCTTCCTTTTTTATATTTTTTGTTATGTATGTTCCCTGATTGCTCGAAAATACTTGGACCAATTTGAAAAAATATTTTTTTGTTCGAAAGGATATAATTTCCATGTGGCCCCATTGAAATTTTATCAAAATCAGTTCAGTATTTTGGTTTTTATAACAAAATAACTGGAAAAACATATCATCCAAGTAAACGAATTGCGTATTTTGAAGTAGTTTTTTTAGTTTATTAAACGATTACTTGTATCCTACTAGATATAGTTCCCGTCACCTAAAAAGAACGCTGAGCGGCAGTGGAGGGATGTGTCTGCGCATGGGTACAATCACGTCCTAAAGTTTTAGCCTCTTGGTAGGTACTAATCTATTGTTTTATAATTTCAGTGTAACAACAGGCACATTTCTAGCTACTTTGAAATAAGCCAGAGTTAAAAAAATTATAATATTTAGAAGAGCATTATTTTTTGTTTCGATCTTAAAATATGAAATAGTTTGTAGCAAGAAAATTTACGGTATGACTTTAGTTTTGAACCAATCGAGTAGAGACTTTATATTTTTTCGAAGATAGGTCTTATCCTAGGTAACTTTCGTGTAAAGTATTTCGCGTCAAATCCCAATACTTTCCGAGAAAAAAAAAACAGAAAATTTCCTTACAAAATAGTGCACAACTTTGACGAGTTTCACTATGCTACGTTTCATCCACTGCGCATATAGATTAAATATGGGAGTTCGAAAAACAGCGAGAAATTCTGAATTTTTCGCACCATTTAATATACGTCTAACTGTAGTCTCGTCTCGAAGTTTTAGTTGCTCGCAGCCCGTTTAATATATTGCTTTAAATTACTCGTTTAATATATTGCTTTAAATTACTATATGTTTCTCGTTCAGCAGCTTTCTTCATAAAACAATAAACACTATAAACCATTTTTCTTTCCTTCCTTTGTAAAACAATCGTCGTGCAAAGTAAGTTGTGTGTGTGACTCTACTTTGAGAGAAAAACGAAGCAAAATCCCAGCGCGGGAAGCGAGGATCGAGTGACGAACCAATAGCGTGCGGCCGGCTGAGCGTTCCCCCGTCGCCTCCCCTGTATTCCACCATTTTGACCGCTAAATCGCTCAGTGCGCAGGTTCAAGGTCAGCGTTCTTTTTAGGTGTCGGGAACTATACACATAGCTAAGAAAATGTTGCTAGGTGAAAGCTCTGATTTCACAATACAGCACATGTACCACTCACCTCCGGCGGGCGCGTACGACCAAGTGGACGAGGAGAGCGAGCGCTCGCCGCCCGGCGGAGACGTCTTCCCACCCAGCATCTCGCTGTCCTTGATGGTCGCGAGCGAGAGCGGCGACCGGACCACGGAGCCGGGCGTCATCGCCGGGTCGTCTTCCACGTTCTTCATCTGGTTGCCCTAAGGATAACACTTACATTGACTCTCTTCACAACCTTTACTGATCAAAAGTGGAACAAACACATTCATTTTCAAATAAGGAATATTTAAATGTCCGGTGCTTTTGCTAGTCTGACAAGCTACGCATTTAGACCATTGCTCATTTCATTCCAATGACAAAGTGTTCAATATACTGTTACAACCTTAAAGGGGTTAGGCAAGTGGCATTCTAATTTCGTGAACGTCACTAGAATAGAAAGGAAATGTATGGGATTGACACTAGCTAACGAAATGTCACGTGACAGCACGTCACATTTTCATTCCATTTCGAAGCGCACGCGTTTGTAGAAATAGAAACATTTGCCACTTTTTCGTTTTATTGACAAAGGTTTACTTAAACCTGTATTCCTTTTAATTCCTATTTGACTAAATGAGAGTACAAAGTGAGAGTCTGACCTTCCATGGCTTGCCAGGTTCGAACTCGGGCACGAGGTCGTAGACGGGCGGCTGGTGCGAGTGCGAGGAGGGCCAGTCCTTGCCGTCAGCCACGTCTGCGCCGCTGTCTCCCCACCCTTCGTTGCCGCGCCCGACGCCCCAAGTGCTGGGAACAGATACCAATTAGTATAGCGAACACAATCGTCACCTTCCATACATATTAACAACTTTTAAATTTTCGCCAACATCTACACTCATATCAATATCATCATCTACACTTCCACCTATGTACATTATCATCCACTCTTCTATCTACATCATCTGCAATCATATCCACACTATCATTTACGCTTCTATCTACCTCGTTATCTACTCTATTTACATCATCATCTATATACTCCTTATGTACAACATCACCATTAATACTTCTATATCCAACGCCATCTACACTTATATTTTCATCATTATCTAAACTTCTACACCCATAACCTTACCTAAAACACAGTCTTCAGTCTTAAAAACACTAAAAAGTATATGTAATGTAGTAGCACTCACGAGTCAGGCTGTAGTCCAAGCTGGTTGAGCTGAGGACTGGTGGTGGACTTAGCCGTGCCCGGGGCTCGGCTGAACTCTGAACCTTCACCGTCCTTGTCCAAGGAAGGCAGCTTCCACTGAGTCAGCCGTGACTGCTGACCGCTTGTGCCGTATCCCTGTACATACAACATTTGAATCAGATTTTCAATATTTGTAGATTCTACTTTTAATTGGCATTATTTAGGTTGGAAACATCTACTCAACTAAAAAATTACCAACATAATGAATATTTCTAGCTAATAAACAAGTGAACTACATTCAAAACCTTCTAAAACGACATCTGGTAGACCGACATAGCTGTTATAAATTGTAAATACCGTAGCACAATTAAACTTGATCAGTGCATTCAATTTAAAGCGAGTGTTCATTTTAAAAAAAATATTACCCGACTGCGTAAGAAGGGTTATATTTTTCAAGTGTATGTACATATTATGTTTCTACATCGCCTCGCGATCGCCTACAGCCTAAACGGCATGACTTATTTTGATGTGCGTGGCGTCGTTAGATTCGTTATTGCTCCCTGATATCCTATTAACACTCCCTTTGTCATAAGCTACAAAAATGTAGCCTAAGACAAACCAAAGATAATAATAAAACTCTCGCATAAATTAAATTAAAAAAATGCGCTTTTTCGTAACCTCCAACGAAATTTTTCGTAATAAACAAGTGCGATTTCCAAATTTATTCTAAAGAATGCGCATTTATAGCCTTTAACAGCAACTTTGCGCATACTTTCTCAGAAAAAACGTGCTCTCAACAGCGTATCAACCGTAACAAAATCGTAAGTCGCAAAACCCGCTCTTACGCAGTCGGGTATTAAATTGATGAGTTGTAAATGAAGGAAGACAAGTGAACGTAAGTGTTAACCGGCTGAGATTCCTTGATGGTCATGTCGTTGAAGGTGTTCTGCAGCGGCGCGAGCGGGTCCGGCGCCGGCTTGTACAGGTCGCCGCCGCCCGCCTGCTGCTTCATGTACAGCGCCTGCTGGGCTGCTATCTGGTTCTGTGCGAAACGATACAAAATAAATAAATATTGGTGGACATTCCATACAACACCATCTTGCCTAAACTAAGCAAACCTTGTACTATGGGAACTAGATGGATATATACTTATGATACATAGGAACACCCAGACACAACACAAACATGCTCATCACACAAATGTTTGCCCTGGATAAGGATCGAACCCAACAACTGAGTCATTTGAGGCCTGTGGTCTTCAAATTTATAGGCAGTTCAAAATTACAAACCATCCCATGTGACACCTCCATGTAAAATGTAAAATGGTAAAGGCTGTCAAGTATAGATCGGGATATGTGGGTTCAGTCCCATCGGATGTGCGTAATTTTTTAACTGTCTATTAATTTCTAGATACAAAATATTTGTAGGGTTACCTATCATCAGAGAAATTAAATATCGAATATCATTTCGATGAAAACGAACAACGAACCGAAGATTTGGGCACTTTTTCACTCACAGACAATTTATTTACCTGTAGAGCAGTAATCGACTGCTTCGCTTTGGTTATTTGCATAGTGCACTGGAGCGTGAGAGAGGAGTGTCCTTTTGTCATGGCGATAGAGTTCTGTTGCATCAGTTGTTGTAGAACTTTGATCTAGAACAAAACACATCTTTAAAACACCTAAACAGAGAAAAATAACATATGATTTTAGTAAATTTTCATCTATTCAAACTGTTATTAATTTTTGTTATAAAAATTAATTTAGATATTTTAAAATTGCGTTGATATTTAATTATAGGTATATAATAAACAAAATACCAAGTTAATTTAAATCAAATTTTATCTACATAAAAAAAAATTGTTGATATTTTACAAGTTTTTTACAAGACAAGCAATAAGACAACCTGGAGGAAGTAGACAATACTAGGAGTTTTCAAAACCCGCGATGCCTTTGAAACTCCATGTTACTAATTAGAGGTTAACAGCTTATAGGAGTTAGATGGAGGCATTAAATACAGTGCTCCGAAGAGAGTGAAGTCGCAAGATCTAATATGAGCGGTCGCTGGCGCGTCATTACGGTGTGTCGCGAGTTAGGTGGGTAGGGTAGGTAGGGCGTACGTCACTCGCTGTAAGTCAGTCAACGAGAATGCAAAGATGAATTTCGAAAGGATTTTGGTTTTTACTTTCTTAGTAACATGGATGCACTATTATTTATAAAAATCCAGTATATGCTTTTGTGTCCTAGATTCTTAATTTGATGTGTAAATTGGTATTTACCAATAAATGATTTTGACATCACTTAATGAGAAAGTATCACACATAGATGAAGATTTTTTTTGCTACGCTCAATAGATGGAAGGTATAGTGTTTCACACCATGTCCTCTATTTATTGCCAAAAATATAAGGGAATAGAAAAATTACTGAAAGCGGTTATAAAAATATATCCATATTTTTGTACATGCATTTTAGTCCATCAATAGTTATGTGTAAGTAACTAATGCATTATCACGTATTTTAGCAATTAATTTTTCTTCACGTGACGAGCATTTGGACGCAATATATGACCGAAGAGTAGGAATGAAGCGAACTCGTTTTATACAGCTGAATAGCGACAAGAAATGTTTATGGCTCTTTCCATTGTGATTCAACTTCCTTGGTGTCACATATACGCATCCATTGTAACTCCTGCAAGGATAGTAACGTTGGTGGTTACCTGCTGTAACAGCTGATTAAGCAGCACGAGTGTCTGCGGTGCGAGCGGCTGGTTCAATATCTGGTGGTTGAGGTATCCGGCCGACACCGCCATCTGAATCTGCACCACGAGAGTGCGGAGCTGCGCTGCGCTCGGCTGGGTGCTGTTGCCCGCACCGCTGCACAGAGATGACGTTATCAGCGAGTCTCGTGCAAGACACAGGTGGATCATTTCACAGATATGTACACGTACGTTGACGTCCATAAAACAGATTGGAAAATTAAATTTACTTAATTAAATTTAAAAGTTAAAAAAAATTCAAAACTCCCGAAAAAAAGGTTGAACCGATTTTGATGAAACATAGCTAAGAACACTCTTGATTAAATCTTCTTTCAAATAAAAAGAAAAAACTAGTATAAATTGTTCCATCTGTTAGAGCTACGATGCCACAGACAGACAATAGATACACACGTCAAACTTGTAACACCTCTCTTTTTGAGTTGGAGGCTAAAAACCTACCAGTCTTGATGGAAGGCTAACGTTTACAACTGATATCATGTTGAGTTGGGAGAAAAACTATGATTTTTTATTACTGTATGTTTTTTGTTATAATAAATGCTATATCTATGTCCAATCGTGTATTTTGTTTTACTGTGACTTTTCAGTGGTAAATCACTGGAATAGTCCCTATAAACTGTCTACCTTAAGCTTCAGCATCCAATGATGAATACAAACGGAAGATAAGCAGTTTCATCATTTTCTTGCCCTTTTCCCACTAGGTGGGGTCGGCACAGCACGTTTCCCTTCGCCACTTCACTCTATCAGACGTCATCTCTACACTTACACTTTTCACAAGCAGTTTATTATCTCCAAATATACAATTATACCGCTGCGCCCCGCGGTTTTACCTGCGTGGTGATTGATTATGTTGCTATTGTTTATTTCCACAGGAACTGTAAAAACAGTTTTTGGAATAGTGTGCCAGATCCTTCTATATAGTGTAGTAGTATAGTATAAAAAGTAATCCTGTAAATTTCGTCCAACTCCGTCCAGTAGTTTCGGCGTCCATGGGACACCGTACAGACAGACAAAATATTATGAATTTGCTGTTTTGACTTCTGTATTGATAGTAATCCTCATACAATTGGCGGGAAGGCTGGATGCAAGCCGCTTCCGATCGGTCTTTTTGGAAATCTGTCTAGAGGCATATGTCTAGCAGTAGACTTCTTATGGGTGAGATGATAATGCGTCCTCCAGTCAAAATTTATCAAAAATATCAAATGTATATATTTTGACCCGTTAGTCTTATTATGTCTTGTAACTAGCCTCGTAATTTATATAAATGTATAGTTTATTGAAGTATTTAGGCTGTAAGTTTTCCTAAAAATATTAAACAAAATAATCAAATTAATATGTACATATTGTTGACTGGTTGGAACAAATCGACCGCCTCTATGCATGGGTGCAACACTGGCTGGGCTCTCTTGTGCATACACTAACGATCGGCGTCCCGTCAAGATGGCGGCCGGTGATATTGTTTTGATTACTTAATGAATTATAATTATCAGTATTAAAGTATAAGTGAATAGGAACTCTGTAATCATCATCAACGATACAAGAAACAATATACCTTAGATAGAGATAGTAATATGATTGGAGAGTGATGTGTGATCTGTAGTGTGTTGTCCTGTACCTGTTGGGATTGTAGGAGGGGTGGTGCTGGTGCGGCTGCGGCGGCGGCTTGTTGATCATGTTGTTGAGCAGCGCCGGGGAGACAGCGGGCACGCTCGCCGGCGGCGGCTGGTAGGGCGCGCCCGGGTGGAACTCGTCCCGCGCGCGCCACTCGCCGCGCCCCGCCAGCATCTCCAGCGCCTCCTCGGCGTTCATGTCGCTGCGCCGCAGCGCCGCCTCCGCCTCCTCCTTCTTGAACCCGAGCTCCACCAGGAACCTGACAACCAAACACACGCACATTATATTTTATGTAGAAAAAGGTTTGAGCTTGACCACCAACTCGCCTGAAATTAAGCGATGTTGCGGTCTACGATGGAGCGCGCTCACCTAGAAGAAACCAATTCACTCGCGATTTAAAGACACCCAGATTATATCTATCGAGAAACACCCAATCAGGAAGCGTATTCCAAAATCTAGCAGTCCACACGATGAAAATGAAACTAAAGCGTTTCATTTAGGTTTTTGGAATATCCATAACATATTTTTCGTGTTTCTGACTGCCCGATAGTAATAAAGCAATTTTATAAAATAATTATGGGACTAACTTGGGAGCTTTATTTATACACCAATTCAAGAAACATAAAAACTGGTCCACGTATGATGGAGCAATTCGTGTACATACATAAATTTAGATTTACACTAAAAAAAAAAATTTAAGTCAGTTAAAAAGGGCACTACGTGGCCGCTTACAATACATTCACTAATATCACAAGTCAAAAGAGTTCGAATGAATGAATAACCTGAACTGCTTGCTGCCCCAGACGAGCTCCTTGGGCAGCTGTTTGGCGTGCGGTCCAGCGTGCGGCGGCTTGGGCCCGCCCCACTCGCCGATGTCGTCGGGCCAGCCGCCGGGGCCGGGCTGCTTGGGCTTCTGTCCAGGCCAGAGCGCGGGCGCTGCGTCGGGCCAGCCGGGCTCGCGCTCCTGCCAGCCGGCGGCGGGCGCGCCGTGCCCCTCCTCCCAGGAGCCGTTGCGCTGCGCGTGCGCTCCCCACACGCCGTCCTGTTTGCCGGCGGAGGGCGGGAGCCGCTGCGGTGGCTGCGGGCCCCCGCCGCGCCCCATGCCCATGCCGCCGCGCCCTGCCCACAGCGAAGTGCCGTCGTCGAAGCCGGCCGAGCGGCGCGCCGCCGGCGGGGACGGCTCGTCCCACCCGGCACCCTTCATGGAATCCTTCGGACCCTGAACACATCAACACAATAACAACAATCGAATACTCCTAGATATGTACCTCACATTCAGGAAATTATCTATTTATTAGCGTTCCACAATGTTACATAGGTGTTAAATAAAATATCAGTTACAATTGTGGACCCCGTCGGGCACAACTATATATTGAAAGAGAGAGGGACAGCATTACAATCTAATATAATTTATATATTTATATTTATTTAATTGTATCTGCTAGGAAATCATTAACGCTATAATATGCTTTCTTTATTAAAAAATCTTTTAACAATTTTGAAAAAAAAAATATCTCTAGTTTCGGCTTTTATTGAGTTTGGTTATCACTATGATAACCTAAGTTTTACTTAATTGTGCCCAATTGATTTCATATATTATATTGTGTAAAAAGCTTTTTTGGTTGTCCAAATAAATAAAAATTAAATATTTACATTTACACAAAAAAGATGGTGCTCATTGTGCATTTTGTTATGTATGTATTTTCAAAAAACGGAACCATACAAGGTGTCTTGCGTTATGGTTTAACAATAACGCATTACTCCCTTTCCATTGTTGTCAAGTAAAACTACTATCATGTCCATAGAGTTTTGTTGTAGAGGTTCCCATCGTACCTGCGCGGCCCACTGGTTGAGTCCGGCGGCAGCGGCAGCGGCGGCGGCCGAGGGCATCATCTTGGCCGACGGCGGCTGCGCGTGAGGGTGGTGCTGCTGCCACATGTCGCCGTTGAGCCGGCCCGAGATCCCGCCGCGCAGGTCGAGCGCGCGCGGGTCCGGTGGCGGTGCACGCGGGTCCGCGCGGTGCGCCTCCAGCCGCGGGTCGGCGCGGTGCGGCTCGCCCCACGCGTTCCAGTCGTCCTTCTTGGGCACGGTCCACTGATGCGCGTGCGGCGGCGGCGCGCCGCCCCACTGCTGCGGCGGCGGCGGCCCGCTCCAAACATTGCCGGAGTCGCCGACGTCGTCGTCCTCGCCCCATGTGCCCCCGATGTTGGTGGTGGGGGTGTGGCCCCAGGGCGTCTTGGAGGCGGGCTGGGGGGGCGGCTGGCCCCCGTTGCGCAGGTTCGCCTCCCACAGGTCGGTGCCGAGGAAGGCTCCGTTGTTCACGTTCGGCTTCCAGGGCGGCGGCCCGCCGGCGGCGGTCGGCTCCACCTTGGAGCCCGGCTCCGGGGACCCGGGCACTTCCCAGTTCGTGTCCTGGTTCACGTGTTGCTACAACACAATATTCATATAAGTTTTGACACAATTCTCCACATGTGAATACAGTTAATAAATATATGATGTATTTTTTTTTTAAATATGTCGTATTTCTGCCAAATCAGAGTAAACCAAAGCAAGAAAAATGATAAATTATTTTCTTAAAATGATTGTTTTTTTTAATATTTACTTATGATTTATTGTACCTATGATTTTGATATTCTTGTGTGATTAATTAGATTTTTTGCTAATTTCTATTGGTACGATTAACCCGAAATAATAATAATTTTTAATTTGAATACTAGAGTGGGAGGCAGAAAGGGAAGGCCAGAGCTTCCCTGCCCACTGTGCAGGCCCTAACTAAGGTTAGGTTAAGTTAGGTGACATATGAGGGTACTCACGCCGCCCCAGCCGTCCTGGCTGTAGAGAGCCTCCCGCATGGAGCTGAGTTGTTCTATTTTGGCGGAGTTGTTGTTAGATCCTCCGTTGCCACCGTTTGGCGAGTTCCCGTTACCGTTGCTCGCTGGATTGGGTGCGTTGCCGCCGTTCCCGCCTCCGCCATTGTTCGTACCTACACAATTAAGTATTTCTAAGTAAGTACGAATTTATAATTACTCGTATATAAGAGTTTCTTCAGTTGTTTTCATATTTGCGAAATGAACTTATTATTATATTAATATTTACATTGAGTTCAAGTGATGACAACTTCACTTGTTGATAACTATCATTTTTGTTTAATGTAGAAATAGGTCAGCGCTTGAAGGCCAACTCGCCAATAATACAATTTCTAGATCTTCAGACCAAGTTCCGACATATCAATCCCGTCCCCCGCTATTGGGAAAGACCCAGTCGAGAATGTGCCATATTTTAGCGGTATACAAAATGAATCTCACAATAAAAATGTAATAATTTCAATTGAATCGAATATACCTAGCAACAGCTGCAAATTATTTATGTAATGATTTTCGAGTCCTTTGCATTCTGCATACCACAGACTACAACTCTTTATTTTTAGAATAGTGGTTTGGCAACTATTATTAAATGTTTACATAGTGTGGTTACTATAGTTTGCATTAGTTAATCGGAATTAAAAGTCAGAAACTAATCTCAATCTTTGTCATTTCCATACAGCATGACAGAGATGGAGAATGGAGATATAGTTTGATCAGTTTTTGATTTTGGCACCACTTAAACTAAATTTATCATATAACAACTAAATTCAAAAAACGTACGAATGTCTCATACAATTTTTGTTTTTTTTATGAATTTAATGCTTTTAAGAATTTAATTTAGTTGGTTGGTGCCTTCAGAATTGACCGTAACTGCAAAATACTGAAATAAATATGAGAAAAGCAGTGTATACCAATCTTAATAATGGACAGTGTTATTCGTATATGTATCACGACAAGATTTTTTTTGTATCGATTATCTGATATGTAAGCCGTATGATTATTCAATTCATTGATGCGCGCCTCGACGGCCGATAACCGCGCGACCAGTATCTTCACGAGCACCGCGTGACGACATCCTATTTATAGCTTTCGTATTTACCTAGCTAATTAACATAACAATACGCCTGATGCGATTGTTTGTATGTTATGTCGGTTTGGTAGTAGTCTACAATGCCAATTACAATGTAAAAAGTAGTTTGTCTTTTACATATTGTCTCTTCGATATTTGGTTTGGAGGTTAATCGTTTAGCTTAGAGAAAATATTTCTATATTTCCATCTAAGGTTAGGTTCAGAGTGAGCACTTCACAAATTGTGCATCTTCCCAAAATGAGCACTATCCCAAAAAGGTGCACCTTCCAAAATTGTGCATTGTCTCAATATATGCACCTTCCCAAAATGAACACTTTCCAAAATGTACTCCATCCCAAAATGTACACCTCAAAATGTGCACCTTCCCATAATGTGCACTTTTCCAAAATGGACACTTTCCCAAAATGTGTATCATCCTAAAATGAGCACTATACCAAAATCGATACTTCCCAATATCATTCAGTAATGTACCTCTCAATCTAATCACCTTCCTTTCTACCAAGTGAACAAAACTTATAGTCTTTATGATGAAATAGGTATTTGCTATTCATCTATAATGTACTTGTGCACAATGCACGTGTTGAAGTAACAGGAGAAAGTATTCACTTTTTGGAAGTAAATTGGGAAATGTTTATCCATTTATGCTGCACTGATTTTCCATATATATTGTTCCGAGCCAAATCTTTCTTTTATTGATCTTTCTTGTTACGATTATGGGGATTGATCTTAGCTGTTTATATTGGTATCTAACATGCGAGTTCTGTTTACATAATTTGTACGCCCTGTCAGGCATCAACATGTGCAACAACATTTCAAAAAGCCCATCTTGTACACATTTTTTGTAATATTATAATGTACCAACCATGTTCAGCAAAATTAAATAATTCTGATTCTAAAAATCATGGCAGTCATTTTAATTTTGAAATATTACGCTATGTGGTTTAATATATTTATTTTTTACCGACTTTTTTTGCATTAAGTTTTTAACTTTTTTTAAGCTGTCTGTGCTATTCTATTTTACTTCGAATATAATAAAAATTTCAAAATAAAAAATGTGTATCGTGTAAGCACACAAAATACGGGAAAAACATGGCTATCTTCAATAACGTTAAGATTACTAAAACATTTTAATTTATTCACAATATTTTCCACCTAACCTTCACTGTTTGATTTTGGCGGCAATTAACAACTTCGAAAAGACAGAGGCGCGATTTGATCCCTGCCGGCTGGCCGGCTGCCGGCATCTCCGGAATAAGGTAAAGAGCATAGTTATTGCAATTATTTTCACTAGTAATTACATCACGCGTTTTTTAATACAACATGAGAAAACTATTACTTCGATAATACTTTTTTATATGGTAGGAGCCGTTAATGATCCGAATGAAAGTAAACCGTAGAGGTGTAGCCAATAATAATTCCAATTAAATAAAAAATAATAATCGAAATACGATAATATTTAGGGGTATAAAACAGTTTTCTCCTTTTTGTACAGATCATCATCATCATCTTAGCCATAAACAGTCCACAGCTGGACATAGGCCTCACCCTTGGATTCCCAAAAAAAACGATTAGAAGCGACTTGCATTCAGCGTCTTCCCGCCGCTTGTATGAGGTCATCTGTCCATCTCGTGGCTAGTCTCCCTACGCTGCGCATGCCAGTGCGTTTCCGTGGCCCTATATTGAAGAATCCGGCAGCCTCACATACGAAAGATTTTTTTTTACAGAAAGTTACACTGACCGTTAGACACTGCAGGCGCGCCGTTGTTGTTGGGCTGCGAATTGGGCATGTTAGACTGGTTGGTCTGCCAACCTTGCGAGGGCGCGCTCGTCGGCGGCATCTGGTTGGCGGTGCCCTTGTTGCTATTCACTGCAAGCAGTAACTCTGACTTATCAATAAGCACACCGTCACAATGTACACTACTTATTGTATATATCTCCTATATTTTTCTTTATAGTAGAGATTTCAACTTATTTTTTCACTCGCGAAACCTTTACGGGCGTGAGAGCAACTTACCAAAGTTTTATTTCAATTGGATGAATGTGTTAAGGAGATTATATTAATTTATAAAACTTGCTATCTCGTTTATTCTTTCCACATTTTTAAAGAAACAAATTATATGAACATGCACACAATGTGTACAAAATTCAATACAGGAATATAATAGAATCCATTACTAGAATTTATTTTTAACTTCCTACCCAAAAAGAGGAGTGTTATATAAGTTTGACGTGTGTACCTGTGTATCTTTATATCTGTGTATCTGTATCTGTCTGTGGCATTGTTGCTCTCAAACGGATAGACAGATTTTGATATAGTTTTTTTTTTGTTTGAAAGAGTATTTCATTGAGAATGTTCTTAACTAGGTTTCATCAACATTGGTTCAACCGTTTTTTTTGAATTTTCTAAACTTACACTTCTTATGTATGAAAATTTATCTGAATCCAATTTGAATTTCTGAAAAAAAAACCGGACAAGTGGTAGTCAGACTCGCCCACCAAGGGTTCCGTAAAAAACAAGTAGATAAAAGTCCGGGAGTTTTTTTTTTAATATTTTCCTTCATAACCGAAAAATATACATCGTAAAAATATTTAAAAACCTGTTTTAGCTTGTGCTAATAAAACTCTTTCATATGATAACGCACATGATACGGTTAAAGCACTTTAAAATTTGGACCCTCCTTCCTTGCATGAAGACCCTATTTTATGTAATTAAATTAAAAATGTACAGTTTTCGAAATTTTTCCTTTATGTGTACTGTATGATAATGCTTCTTGCCAAATTTCAAAGTTATAGGTCGACGGGAAATACCCCATAGGATTCCCTTGCGAGTGTCGAAATATGAGTTTTTGCGACATATTCAATTGTAACATTTTTTTGAAAACTGAGAAGTTTGATTTTTTCACAACTCCAGTGGACAGTAGACCTGAGTATTTGATATAAATTTCAGCTTGATACCTCCACGCGTTCTTGAGAAAAAGGGACAACAAAGTATTCCTATAAGGGTTCCGTTTTTTTCCTTTTGAGGTACGGAACCCTAATAGATAGATAACTGACAGAGAACTGACATGGCATTGAGGGCGCTGTTTTGTTTCATTATTTTGTTCGAGAACATGGGCGCTGATGTCCTTATTTCATGATGCAAGCTTTATCGCTGTAAACCCTTATAAACGTATCAGGAAACAAAAAGCCACAAGAGCCTAATTCAGACTTAGACCACATTTTGCCTGATGTTTAATTGACATTGGTTCATCCTATTATTTTATCTAACAGCCTAATATTTTACCACATTGTTGTTTTCTTTATTTCAGCAAGAGGAACAAAGTTATATACACAATCGAAGCTTTCGTAATTTGAGAAATGTAAGCTTTTTAATTCGTCTGTTTTTATACAATCACGCCTTTTTCTCGTTAAGGTAAGAGATCCTTGCAGATTAGGTCGATTGCATCAAATTCATTAAAAAAAATCTTCCAAATAATCAAGATTAACTATTACGTGCAGAATACTATTATTTATAATATATATTATTTATATTTAAAAGTGTAGATATATACCCAAACTAACGCGTACATTTAGTATGAAAATATTAATTATAATTAATAATGTAGGCAGTTATCCTGGAAGTGACACAAACACAGAGCTATTTCCTTCATATTTGCTTTTGCTCCGGAAAATAAAACCTGTAAGGCCGCTCAGTACTACTGATATATTACGAAAATAAGTCATTATCATCATCATCAGTTTACATTTTATTTTTAACCGACTTCGAAAAGCAGGTTCTCGCGACTATATATTTTTGTATGTTTGTTACGCGATTACTTCGCCAAATTAGGAATTGATTTTGACGATTTGATTTTTAACTGGAAAAAATATATAACGAAATTACGTATTATTTAGCTTGGCCTGTTTATTTGTTTGTTTCGGTCAAATTTAGTCATTGAAATTTTACCCCCTTGCAGTTGACGGATCGATCTGAAATTTGGTATAACACCTTTAGTCCTTATGACAATACAATTTAGTATATTCTGTATTATTGTAAATCCAAGATGGCCGCCGCCACAAACTGACAGATTTCATATTTTAACACAACCACCACAATATGGGTATCAAATGAAAGGGATTTTCTAGTAAAATACAGTAAATACATTACCTACATTATTATCTTTCTTTTCAATAAAACCGTTTAACTTAAACAAGTTTTTTAAAGTAAGTACTTGTTTAAACTATATTTTTATTATTGTTGCAACCGATAGATCCATTCCTATTTTAATTACCTCGTCAAATGCTGGCTACTATAGATAATTATACATCATTTATATGCTCAATTTCTTTGTATGGAAGTTACTCATGAAAATCAATAGCAGAGCGGAAAAACTGCAGTCGACGGTGAAGGACAAGTTGTATAATAATTTATTACGTCATTTCTGTATCGACTTATTTATCAATATGGAGGTGTTTTTATAACGCGCTATCTTTTTTGTTTCGATGAGTATAAATGTGCAGGTACACATTTTTGGCCAAAACAGCCAAGGATAAATAAAGGCGTGATTTCCAGGCGTGATAAATAAAATAAGTTAAACGAAAAATACTGCAAGAAAGAAATGCTAGTTCAGACAATCAACATAATATTTAAAACCAGACAAGTGCGAGTCAGACTCGCCCACCGAGGGTTCCGTACAAACTAGTAGATAGTGGGAATACATATTTTTTTTTTTATATTTCCCTTTATTAACCGAAAAATACACATTGTAAAAATATTTAAAAAACTGTTTTAGCTTATGCTAATGAAGTTCTTTCACATGATACGGTTAATTCACTTTAAATTTGGACCCTCATTTCTTGCTTATAGACACAATATTTTTTTTATTAAATAAAAAATGTCCAGTTTTCGGATTTTTCCTAGGTTTAGATTCCCTTATGTGTGTCGAAAATTCGAAATGTGCGTTTTTACGACATATTCGGCTGTAACTTGTTTTACGAAAACTGAGTATTTGATTTTTCTTTCTGCAGCAAGAGACTATGGATCTGCGTATATAGTTTTAATTTCAGCACGATACCTTCACGCGTTCCCGAGACACCCGGACGGACGGACAGACGGACATAGATAGATCGATAGATAACTCTTTATTAAAAGACCACAGTATGTATACACGGACAAATATACATAGAAAAATAAGATTATGGCTAGGCTTTTAATTGGCGGCCTTATCGCTTAGAGCGATCTCTTCCTGGCAACCATGCACAGATTGGAAAGATGGCACAGATGGCCTTTGAAAACTTAACTAAAATCTAGTACAACAAATTACAATAGGTACCTATTTATGTTATAGGAAATAAAATATATCTTAAATATCAACAGACATAAAGACATACAGACAGACGGACCGACGGACAACAAAGTGATCCTATAAGGGTTCCGTTTTTTTCCTTTTGAAGTACGGAACCCTAAAAATATGGCCTATGACACTCAGAGAGTGAAGACAAATCTAACGCCACCTCGCACATCAAAATCGGTCAAACCGTTTAGGCTGTAGACATATAGAAACATACATACACACGTATATACATACATGCATACTTACATATACTCGTAAAACATAACCCTCCTTACAGTCAGGTAAAAAAAGCTGTGAAAAAAAGAACTTCAAGAAAAATTGACGATGGTGCTATACCAGTAGTGGGTAAGAATTGGGTCAAATTATTGTGGGTTCAAATTATAAAAAATAAAATAAAGGGGTTGTTAGGAAAGGATAGCATAGTTACGTACTGTCTGCCTGAGAAGTGGGCGGCCGCTGGGCTGCGTTGTTCCATTGTTGAGTATTGTTCGAGCCGTTATTCGTCTGGCCACTGGAGTTGCCTCCCCAGTTACCCGCTGCCAACCAAACATTACACTCTTCAACTAAACATACAAATAATACATGTCAATACTACACTACACTAATCGAAAAACAATCGTATCAACGTAACAATGGCATTCTTTACGCAGGTACTCGAAATTAGACGGCATTGTGGAGAAAGATCAATTGTTCGTCGTGATTGTGTAGTCTATCTCTTTCACACAACGTGTATTTTTGTAAGTTTGTCTTGAAGAGAATATCAATTGTTTCATTGCGTGAAGAGATGAGACGAAAGACGGACAGGGAACTTGTAGAATTAAATTTGGAAAGCAACTTGTATGAATTGTTTGAAAGAGAAACTTTTTAAGTGTGTGAAAGGATAATGTATATATATATATATATGACCGCAATTCAAGAAAAAATAAAAATTATATGTTGTATTGACTCACTTGGAAACAGTAAAAGTGCTATGAAAGGACGAGCTATCTGCCTAAAATAAAAATCTGACAAAAATAGAATAAAAAAAGTAGAATGAATAAGACTTGTCGAAGAAAATAGTACACAGAAAATTCAACTCCATTTTCATACCTGTTGAACTATAAACATCATAAATACATAATGACGTAATGAACATTACTACTTATGCTGTAATATATTATGTCATATTTAGAGCTCCATCAAAGACATTATAAATTGTTTGTACATTGAGCCTTTATTAATGTGGTATTAGGTTACAGCGCGTGTTCATGGATCTAGCAATACTCAATACTAACTAGGTAGTAAGTAGGGTGTTGAGTGTGGAATTTTGTCACAAATGTTTATTTTAAGGTCTCTGAATGCAGGCACGAGTTGCACGAGTTGCTCGAGCGTGTGACAACGACAACGCACCAATGAAGCACTAGAGTCTAGTTCTACATTTCTAGTCTAGCGACTAAACTAACAAGCGAATTTGGAAGACACGCGCGGCAGTGAGTTGTATGGCTAGGCTAGGCTCATCTCGTCATAATCCGCGTCCCTCCCGCATCTAAAATATACATACTATACTCCCACTTGTGCTAACTTCAGTGCCTTTAAAAATACATATTTGCATATATCAGAACAGGCCCCGTCATGAATGAAAAGTACCCGGTGAGAAAATATTCGCGTACCGGTGGAGAGAAGGCAACCGATTTTACCAAACTACTGCTCTGCGCGCGTTACTCCTCCCTTGTCTCCGCCAAACAGATCCAAAAAATTACTTCTGCGCATTCAAAGTCAAAGCCTCTCATTCGTGACTGAACCTGCTGCCTTATTGGCTAAAACTCGTATGACACTAGGCATGTTCTTTATAATCATTACCATTCATTACTCTGGCTTGCGGTAAGGTAAAAGCTATGATTGGTAGATGTATTGAAGTTCACTTTCGTATGGCAGTGGTCACGGAGACCACGTCCAGTGTCACACAAGCCAGCCGTCACAGAGAGCAGCACACGATATGTTGCGCAAGATACTGACCATTATTGGATGTGGGCGGGCTGCCCCAGCCGCTGGCGGCGTTGAGCGAGCTCTCCCCGCCGCCGCGTAGGCGCAGGCAGCGCGGCACTCCCCAGCGGTCGCGGTCCACCCCCGCGCCCTTCATCGCCTCCACCACCCTCCCTTCGTTCCTGCACAACTCCAGCATCGCGTCGAACGTGAGGTCGCCGTTCTCGAAGGTCCTCCGGCCCACGCGCTCCGTATTGTCATGGTATATCGACCGGTCGCCTCCCATCATCATGATATGCCTCGTCGAATCGTCAGGCTCATTAATACGTACCGAGGAATTAAAAGCATAATCAGACTTGTTCATGTACTTTAGCGCTCCGAACGCCATCTTATATTTTAAGTTAAAGCTACTGAAATATGGGTCACTGTATGAGATACCCTGGACTGTTATGGCGTTAGTCGTACAAGGAATGTCGTTAGGCGTGTCGCCGATCATTTGGTTTCGGTGAATACTTTCAACAAATTCTACATTATAAATAATCTTATCTATCATCCTTAGTCTAGAAAGCTTATTTTCATTCTTCTTAACTATTCGCTTATAAGCACCAATAATATTTGTGTCGCCACCGTGTTGGTGGGGTTATTACATTGCAACGGTTCAGTAGACAGTGGTCGTGTCCGACGTGACACGTAGGATATCCTTAACTTATCGTGGAACACATTACAGAAGATTATTATAAATAGATAGTTTTTCTACAATATCTTTTAGATTATTCACAGATCGCATGTTTATTATACACTAAGTAACAATGGTTTGTCGTGATGCAGTCAATTTGCAGGTATCAGTGTTCAATGCCTCAGTGGCTAAGGGCAAGTGAGATCACCACTGGAAGCTGCTTCGGACTCGCCTCAAGCCCTGAGTGGCCCAGCCCTGCAACAGACACATACATAACCTGAATCTCACACTCACATCTACATCATCATCTACAAAAATTACATCTCTAAAAGCTGGTTTTCATAATATATATATAGGCACCGAATAAAATTTAAAAAAAAACTGCGCGAAAATATACGGGGATACCTACTCGGGCAGGCGGGTGAAGGACTGATTTTACCCCCCGCGCCAAACTCTCCCTGAGTCTCCTCTTTGAGTTAACTTCGTAGCCACTACATAACAAAAAAAAACCGGACAAGTGCGAGTCAGACTCGCCCACCGAGGGTTCCGTACAAACTAAATAAAAGGGGGAAATCATATGTTTTTTTTTTTATATTTTCCTTTATAAACCGAAAAATATACATCGTAAAAATATTTAACATATTCCTTGCTCAGCACTCGGATCCGAGTGGGGCAGGGCTATAGTAGCGGCGCTTCCACTCGGATCCGAGCGTGCGTCCCGTTTATTTTGTAGTAGTCAGTAAACCGCCGGCGTTTGAGGCAGTCAACGTTGCTTTGCGCGGCCACTCTGTACTTAATCAAAATTCGCCTAAAAAGATTTGGTTCCCAGCTGAAGTGAAGGGTCTGCAGGGGGCGAAGAATGTGTAAAAAACCTGTTTTAGCTTATGCTAATGAGGTTCTTTCATATGATACCCCACATGACACGGTTAATTCACTTTAAAATTTGGGCCCTCATTCCTTGCATAGAGACACTATTTTTTTGTGATTAAATTAAAAATTTCCAGTTTTCGGTTTTTTTTCTATATGTGTACTCTAACACAATGCTTCTTGCCAAATTTCATAGTTCTAGGTCAACGGGAAGTACCCCATAGGTTTTGATTCCCCTGTGAGTGTCGAAATGTGCGTTTTTACGACATGTTCGGCTATAACTTTTTTTACGAAAACTGAGAAATTTTATTTTTCTTTCTGCAGCAAGATACTATGGATTTGCATTTATGGTTTATTTCAACTCGATACCTTCACACATTCCTGAGATAAAGGTCTTGACACCCGGACAGACAGACAGACGGACAACAAAGTGATCCTATAAGGGTTCCGTTTTTTTCCTTTTGAGGTACGGAACCCTAAGAACGTAAATTGCGAAAATTTCAAAACTGCTCTATATATTTCTAAGAGACTTTTTATATTGAAATACCAAATACTGTAGCTATACTGAAAGTTCTGGCAAAATCAATTAAACATCCTTTACAATTTATAACACACTGGGCTGGCTGGGGTAAGGAGCGATTCATTTATAACGTAAGACGATTTAGGGGGAGAAGGGTCGACCATGTCTTATCGTCGGACCATGTCCATGTCGATTTATTCTTATTTTTTCTTCTAGTCTTACGTAATAAATGAATGGCCCCTAAACAGAATTTATCATGTGCTTCTCTTCCCGAGCATACTGTAAAAGTCAGTTAAGGGACTTGAGAGAAATTGGCGTTTATGTAGACAATGGGCTGACCCCCTGTCACTGCTTAGTCAACATTACATCTTACCCTCTAATACACTCTCCTTTACAATATTATGTCTCATCTGATTTGAATGATTTTTTTCATTGAAGTAGGTTATAATACCCTGGAATAACACAGACTATTTTATTATCCCAAAAATAATAATAATTCCTGTGGGATAGCAGACGAAATAGATGAACACAGCTAGTTGTGAGGTACACAGGTTGCCTGTTTTGTCTTAATAAACAAAAACTCAACACAACATTTAAAAAAAACCGGACAAGTGCGAGTCAGGCTCGCCCACCGAGGGTTCTGTACAAACTAGTAGATAAAAGGGGAAAATCATTTTTTTTTTATAATTTCCTTCTTATACTGAAAAATATACATCGTAAAAATATTTAAAAACCTTTTTAAACTTAAGCTAATTAAGGTCTTTCATACCCCACATGATACGGTTAAAGAACTTTAAAATTTGGACCCTCATTCCTTGCGTAAAACACGATTTTTTAATGATTTAATTAAAAATGACCAGTTTTCGTTTTTTTTCCTATATGTGTACTCTGACACAATGCTTCTTGCCAAATTTCATAGTTCTAGGTCAACGGGAAGTACCCCATAGGTTTTGATTCCCTTGTGAGTGTCGAAATGTGCGTTTTTTGCGTATCTGCGAAGCAGCAAGATACTATGGATCTGCGTATATGGTTCTAATTTCAACACGATACCTTCACGCGTTCCCGAAAGGTCTTGACACCCGGACGGACAGACAGACAAACGGACAACAAAGTAATCCTATAATGGTTCCGTTTTTTTCTTTTGAGGTAGGGAACCCTAAAAACGCGTGTTAAGACTATGCAGTTTAAAGAAACCTAGAAAAGCAACTATTTACCAAACATAGCATGTTTTGATATAAACAAATGGTAAAAATTGCAACATTTATAAACTTTCTTTAATGCTGACTCCACAGATTATAGTACATATTGCCATACACATTGATAGGGTTTAATAATGCCTATGAGCTATGTCTATTTAAACCTTATAAAATCACATACGCGCATTTGTAGTAAACTACATGAAATATAGTATTTATTACTAATTCATAAGGGTTGTTGTTTCCATAGCAACATTAACATTGTAGCAATTCAAAATAATAAGCAATATCTTTTATTTGTTACCAGTCTCTTTCTCTCTCACTGAGTATTTATATGTGTGTGAACTGTCACAAATATTTATGTATTTAAATATTTATATGGATTAGGTAAATAGTCTTTGTGTTGCAAATTTTTAGGCTGTTGCTGGCCACTAGAAGCCAGGCTTTTATTATAACTGATTGACAAGATGAGCAGGTTACACAACTAATATCCTCAATCTTGGAATTTAATAAAGAATACCTATTTTATGTCCAAACCAGGGAAACATGGAAAACTTACACCAGAATGGGTGTTACCAGTATGATTAATAAAAACTAACTAACTTGATTAATAAAATATGTACTACATATATTTATATAATGTATAATAAATAACTTTGTATTATCAGCATAATGTAAGGAAAAAAAGCTATTTTTTATTTTATGCTCATACTTCTGTTTTATAAAACATGCTCTTATCATCATAAGAATGAAACTGCACTATGAAAATTACTCTTATGTAATTGGGTATTTTTTTTTAGTTTTATACTTTATTTATTAGTACTTGTTTAGTTTCTTTTTATTATTATTAACCTACCAGATCCCACTGCTCGGCAAAAGTGTCCCCCATTTCCTTCCACAGTTTTAGATTAGTTGATTAAATTTCCATAATTTAAAACTCATATTCTAACTATGCTGAGACTGTTAAGTGCATAGTAATGTATAATGCCCACGAACATTACTCATGGATACCCCAAATAGCTTGTCAACAGCTATGTATTGTCAGCAGAGTCAGCAGCAATATTGCAACACAAAACAATGACAACTTGCATTAACTCATGAAGTCAGTCAGATTCTGATTATCATCAATTTGACAATAATTTTATTGAAAGCTATTGATCGATTTGAATTGGTCCTTAGATAGTGACCAAATTATTGACGGATAATCTGGACACTATTTGAATTTAAAATTAATGAAAAACACTGTATTGTATATACTGATCTACACTAATATTTCACTTTCACTTTAATTGTCAAAGCTCACCCTGGTAATGCAAACAGGGTGGATAGCATAATGTAAAATACCAGACTTGCAATGTCTGCCATATTATTGGTTAACCATTAGAATAATCATGTCAATAATTAAATTGAAAGTGGAAACCACTGATCTGTATAGTGTCATTGACACTTTTGACTCTATGATGACTGATGTATAGGAAATTGATAGAGCAAAGGCTATATCATTTTTAAAAGTTAATGTAATGATAAAAAAGTACTCATAAGTAGCCTTCTATGTATTCATTAACATCATAATAAGCCTTGCTTTGGAGCAATAATTTTAAAAACATTTTTTTGATTTTCAATAATTTTAAACAACAATTTGGATACTCTTCAGTATGTGATTGTATAATATGTATTGCACACATAAATGGGCTTATCAGACTGGCAAGTGCATGAGCCTATGTTTTCAATTTGTCTGTATGTCTCATGTAATAACTATGCGTGGCTCCAATGTTTATAATAGTTTCAATAAAAAAAATATGATGGATATTGTAGTGATAACATAGTGTCCAAAAGTGAAAAGTCATTGGTGACTACATCACATGAATATCAAATCAGATTCCAGCAGGCATTGTTCTCCAATTAGAAACTACTAATAAAATATTGAACAAACCTTATAGGACGGACGATAGGCTGAGCTGTATATCACAGATAATTCGGGCTCGGCAAATCCTTCGGAGCAGCTTGGCAGTCCGCTCGTGAAGTTTAGGTTCGGTATCTGAAAACAACAGTATTTATTTTAATATTTTAATAATATCTACACTGTAATACAAGTTAATATCTTGTCAATTAATATATTATTACTCAACTATTGGTCATAAGCACACTGAAGGAAAAATACGCAAAGGTATATTATACAAATGTTTAAGAGCTATTGATTTTTAAGCATTTCAACCCACTTTAGTGAATACAAATTTTTGAGGTTATCTTAAGATTCAAGCACAGACACGTCAAAAAGGTATGGTTCTGAACAAAATTTTGTGACATCCACTTCATCAGTATTATTCTGCCAGGTCACCGTTAGACTATATATATATTGCGTTGCGTTGATTTGAGAACGCATCCTACATTTTGCGTAGGGCCAATATCCCCATTAAAAACAGATAGACAATAATGTAACTGTACAATCACTGACGATACCTCTGTAGAGCCTTATCACAATCCTTACAAGAAACTTTGATATATCTTCACAGTAACATTCTTTCTACCAATATTCGAGTCGAGGTAGGTAGGCACTTAGGTATTTGTATATTTCGGCCTTGAGACTCGACGACTCGATGTTGAATATCTACTTCGTTTATATGTATCTATCTATGCTATATCATCTACACAACCTATCTATAGTTAGAGTGAAAGTTATCACGACCTATTTCACGATATCCAGGGAAATTATCTTACAACAAATTATCACATCTTCAGCACACACACTCAATATAAATAATAAACACAAATTATTTGCCAAAATCACTCTAAAACCAAGCAAAAAACAAAAATCTTACGTGACACGACCGAGCACAACGGTGTTATATTACTAGAGAGAAAGAGAACGAAAACTAAATGCGACGCATAAATTCTTCAAGGCAGAATGAGAAAAAATATACGGCTAAAGAAAGCGATGCCATAAATGCTCAAAGCCATTAGCGACGACGTAGAGGACGAATTTGTATGAATCTGGATTTATATTACCTTAACTTTGTTTTAATTAGTTGTTGGCACATCAACTTTGTAATTTTTTTGGAAAAAGCGTAATCCCAAACCCCCGAGAACACCACTTCGACGGCTGGATGGAATGATTTCGTCGTCGGGGTTCGCACGAAGATCTTCAAAACGCGCCTAATTCAAGATGTAACTAGGAACGCCTAATAGCGTTAGGGATTGCATGTGCTTACAATTTAGTCGAATAATAACAATTTGCTACACAAAATACATGAATATATAGCTTAAATCAATATATTGGTATTTATCTACCATCTATAAATACCTTGGTAAACAGGTATGTATAGGTCAAAGAGAATATAAAGAAAGGTAATAAATATCGGCTTTGTAGAATTGAAAAATATATATATAAGTTACTCTATAATCTCTGATATACTAAAAAGGTCTATGATAAACATAGAACCAGCCAAGCATGAAATTTTTGTGGAGTACAGTCAGCACAAAAAAAAATTAATAAATTATTAACTATGATGATGATGATAATTATTTTACATAATAGGTACCACAGACAGAGCGGCAGAGTCACAGAACAATATTACTCTACGAGGGCAGAGAAATACCAGGGCCGTAGCCAGGAATTCATTTCGGGGGGCTTCAGCAATGGACATGGGCATACCTTATAGCTTTCTCATTGGGGGAGTCTGCGACCCATGTCTTAGGATGTGCGAGCGTAGCAGTTTGTAATATGCTGTATAACGTGCTCGTAGCATTTTAATGTCCCAGATGAACACCAAGTTTGTCATAACAAAATTTTCTATTATTTTTGGTAGTGATATCATAATTTTTAACGAGGGCTTAGCATTTAAAAACATGGGTAAACATAGGTTTTCTAAATAAACTAAAACATAGGTAATAAGTATGCGCAAGGGAAGCGAGCGCGAAAATTTTAGTATTGTTTTTATAGTATTATGCTTTGTTTTTCGTATTAATGAACCCACAGTACTTCTCTGTTAAAATAGTAATAAAGCGCGAGCGAAGCGAGCGCGAAAATTTTAGTGGTGTTTTATAGTAATATGCTTTATTTATCGTATTAGTGAATCCATAGTACTTCCATGTCCAAATAATATGAATGCGCGAACATTTTTTAGTAGTATTTTTATAGTATAGTAGTATTTTTGTAATAGGTTTCGGAATCGATTCGATTTGTATATCTCCGTCTCTGTCATTCTCTATGGAATGACAGAGACGGATATATACAAATCGAATCGATTCCGAAACCGAATGGTTTCACAATACGGGGGCTGAACCCATTCGGTTTCGGAATTGATTCGATATGAATATCTCCGTCTCTGTCATTTACATAGAGAATGACAGAGACGAATATACATGGGCGTAGCTATAGCTGTCTCATGGGGGGGGGGGGGGTCCGCGGGTACGAAGATTTATATAAATAGTATTTGCCTCTTTATTTGCGCAGACTATACGTAGACGAGTACTAGTTTCTAAACGTCTATGTTTTTATAATTATAATCTTTATATAATTATAAGTTATAAGCATTTAAATACACGAAAATTAAATTATGGACAAACGTATAGCTGTAAATAAAGTGTAAAAGTAACGTCGGAACAATATAAATTCATATTAAACTAGAGGTACTCTATGACTTCACCAGTTTTAACGAGTGCTCAGCATTTGCATGACTCAAGTAAACAAAAACATAGATAATAAGCATACGCGAGCGAAGCGAGCGCGAACATTTTAGTAGTGTTTTTATAGTAATATGATTTATTTCTCGTATTAGTGGCCCGCAGTATTTTCATGACAAAATAGTACCTAATAATGCGCGAACGAAGCGAGCGTGAAAATTTTTAATTCTTATATCTTTAATTTAAAATTAAATCTTGGAAATAATTTAATTCATTGATCGTGTTAGAAAGTGGCCCAGATGAACCAAACAAGTATAAAAGTGTTTAATAAAATGAAATATCCCACTGTAGACAAACTGAGTAAGACTGACTTACGCTATCAAAAAATATAAATATAACCATTTAAATGCATTGATTTCAAATTTAAGAACGGCACTTTAAGAGTCTTGTTCGATCTTTTCGAAATTATTAACGCAAAAATATTTTTTATGTAAAATTGGCTTGGATCGAATTGAATTTTTCATGGGTTTTTTTTTTTTTGTTTTTTACGTAAGATAGATCTACGAATGGGGGCAATTCAGTTATTCAAAACCGATCCGTAACTGAACCTTGAGCGAAGCATTTCCTGTCGGCTGCTATATTTTTTTGATTTAGTAACGAGCGAAGGACATGTTATGTTTCATCAAATGTGTCAATTGTATGACATAAAAGTGACTGAATCAAAAAATCTATGGCGGCCGACGGGAAACGCTCCACATATGGTTCAGCTACGAAGCGGTCTTGAATAACTGAATTGGGCGCCTGATCTCCAACTCGCCTGATATTTAGCGATATTATTTTCTAGTTTTACGAAGGAAGCTCTTTTTATAAGTTCATTCAGTCGTTTTATATCTTCAAAAATATGGGCATGCGCGAGCGATCGCTTCGCTTTGACGCGCGAGAAATATTGAAGCAAATTAAGTAAACTTTAAAAAAGAGCAAGGATGTAGGTTGAACCCCTAAGCCCCCCCTGCTTACGGCCTTGTTCACAACTTGTCGGATTCGGAATCGGCCTGGAAACTATATCTCCATCTCTCTCAATTTGTATAGATATGACAGAGATGGAATTAGGGTTTCTTAAAAAGTATGAATATTAAAAAAAAAAACGACAGCAGAAAAGAAGTTTTTTGCAGTCTAACTTACGATTTTGATACTTTTAATACGCTCTTGAGTGTACGTTTTTTGTGAGAAAGTATGCGTAAAATTGCTGTAAAAGATTATAAACGCGCATTCTTTAGAATAATTCTAAAAAAACACTTGTTTACTACGAAATAGTGCGTTAGTGATTACGAAAAAACGTTTTATTTTTATTTTTGAAAGAGATGTATTATGATTACAAAAAATATAGCCTACTTATGACACTTTGGAAACGAAGACGACTGTAATGACACATCAACCTCACACATCAAAATCCGTCAAGCCGTTCAGGCTGTCATATAGAAACATACATGGGTATGTATGTATGTATGTTACATACATACATACACTCGAAAAACATTAGCCTCCTTCTTACGCAATCGGGTAAAAATATATAGTTTCCATTTGATATACGCGTTTGTAGTATGCGCGGGCGAAAGACGAACATGGGTCATACTGCATCTCTTTAGCTAAGCTGTAGTTATGCTCACACATTACCGCACATCAGGTTTTTATATATAATTTGTAACATGCGTGCGATACCTATTACGGAATTTTGACAGCACTTAATTTTTTTTCGGCCAACGCCATGGGGGGGGGGGGGGGGGGGTCCGGACCCCCTGGACCCCCCCCCCCTTATATACGCCCATGATTAATACTCTGTTATCGTCAAAATTATGAAAAAGTGTGTGTAAAGTTACCCACGCTGACAGTACAATAGAAATACATACTGTCACTTTCTTCTTCTTCTTTTTTGTATTGGACCCCGCGATTCAGGGTAACCATTTCTACGGTAATTGCCGTGTTATACGGCAATTAGGGCCGCTTGCCTTAAAAAAACATGGTACACGGCAGAATATTGATTGCCGTATCATAAAACATGGCAATCAGAGCGAAAGAAATAATACACCAATAAAGTTGCAGGTGTTAGATTCACCATGGGGTAGCGGGATTTTGTCATTTTGATTATATTCTTAAACTATCCATGATGACTAATATTGACGTATTATCTACCTATAATTAGGGTAAGATTGTAATTAGATGGAAGGAAACGATAAGTAGATTACTCAACTTTCATATTTATTACTTTATCAGAGTATCCTTTATTCTATGGATCCCGAGAGGGTATTCCATGGCACTGCAATGATTCTAACTCCACATTCACAAGGCCCTAGACGTCTGAGAAAGAACGTGGACAAGAAAACTCAGCGCCATCATTATTTCTAAACACATAGTATAGGTTACACCAATATCACAGGTACAATATAAATAAGTACCACGATCTATATAGAATATCAAAATAGAATATAGAATGGGTACACCGTTAACGATACAGAGTTTACACTTAGCTTTGGACGTCAGCTCAGCCCAGCCACCTTCAACAGAATGTACAGAATGTCCCAATCGAGCCATATTTAAAGGCTTGTCGCCATTTGCAAAGTAGAAAGGGAATTCCATTACAAAACAAGTATGGCGGCCTCGATGGTGGATTCGATTCTACTGCTAACATGTTCATTTACTTTACTTTAATCGAATCAATACAACACCAAATCATTATGTAAAACACCACTCCGCTTCCGACGAATAGTAAACAATTAATAACGGATTAAGTGGTGGACTTGGTGATCCATTAAACCCCAGTTTTCCTTAAGTTTACTGGATCACCATGTTATGTTTTATACACAAATTTATATGATAAAATATCCAATTATCATAGTTCAAAACATCATAATAAATCCCTAACCTAACACAGGCAACAGCTACTCTACAGTTAAATCGAACACATCATCGAATACACTTGACACTTCAAGTATATGTGATTAATCATCATACATCTCTCTAGAATACCAAGGACCAATATTACCATATAACTAGTAGGGACACCCCCGAGAGGTTAAAAATATATCTTAGACATTTATATCTCGTTCTTTACGAACAAAGACATTCATTCGTGCTTCAGACGTTGTTTACGAAACTTTAAGAATTGAAATAGTGAAAATAGTGACTGAATAGCTTACTATATTTAAAAAAGAACTGTTTTCTATCCCTCAATATTATCCGATTTCATTCTTTTTAACCGACTTCCAAAAAGAAGGAGGTTATCATTTTGGTCTGTATGTTTTTTTATGTTTGTTCACCGATTACTCAGCTAATTGTGCATTGAATTTGATGATTATTTTTGTATTTAGTAGATCATACTTCAGAAGTGGTCTCATATACATTTTATCAAAATCGATGCAGGACTTAAGTTTTTAAAACAAAATTACTGGTAAATATCATCCAATTGCCTGTAGAAAAGTTAATAGCAAGTCGCGTATGAACGCGTTGTATTGCGTATTTTGAAGTTGTTTTTTTAGTTATTTAAACTATAAAATTGCTTATATTATAGCCATGGTGGATACATGTCTATTGGCCGAAAAAACGAATCTTAGAAATTGGTTTGTGTTTAGGGGTAGAAAACAGTTTTATCTCATTTGTAGGTTTGAAAGATCACGCAACAGCTCTCCTTTTAAGTATCTACGTATAAAAACTGCTTTTTATATGAAACACGGCAATTTTTGGAATTTTGAGCCAAAAACGGCAATTCAACATCCAAAACACGGTAGTGAATTATTTTTTTATGGCAACCCTGCCGCGATTAGCGAATTGCCAGTGTCAAGTAGGTATTAATAGTTATAGGTTAGCCTACCTAATATTTTATTTATCTATATATATATATATATAGATAAGTCTGCCAGTCTGCCAACCCGCACTTGGCCAGCGTGGCAGACTATGGCCTAACCCTTCTCATAATGAGAAGATGGCCCGTTCCCAGCAGTGGGACAGTTTGTACAAACAGGGCTGATAAAAAAAAATTAAATATATATATATATATATACATATAAAAATCAATTGCTGTTCGTTTGTCTCGCTAAAACTCGAGAACGGCTGGGCCGATTTAGCTGCTTTTGGTTTTGAAATGTTTGTCGTAGTCCAGGGAAAGTTTAAACGTTGAGAAAATATCGGGTCCACTCATTGATAGGTGATACGAAGTACGCCGGCTCATCTAGTCTAGTATATCTCTCTAAATATATAAATCAATTGCTGTTCGTTTGTCTCGCTAAAACTCGAGAGGGCTGGGCCAATTTAGCTGATTTTGGTTTTGAAATGTTTGTCGTAGTCCAGGGAAGGTTTAAACGTTGAGAAAATATCGGGTCCACTCATTGATAGGTGATACGAAGTACGCCGGGTCAGCTAGTCACTGATAATTATAGTGTGACATTTCCCTGGAAATGGGTATTCTATATAGAGCGACTACACTTGAAATTTGACAGATATTTTTCTGCAACCACGATGCCATCTAGTACGTTATTTAGAACTTTTTTTTTTTTCTGAAAAGACCTCAATAAAGAGTGACATTTCCCTGGAAATGGGTATTATATTATAGAGCGATTACACTTGAATATTGACAGATATTTTTCTGCGACCACGATGCCATCTAGTTCGTTATTTGGAACTTTTTTTTTCTTCTGAAAACGCCTCGTTCTGCCTGCTATCGTCACGTTATTGTGGAATGTTGTGGAAGCGTAGACGGATAATAGGGATAACCTATTACCGTATACCTATTATCCGTCTACGTGTGGAAGGAAGGAAAGTTTCCTTAAAACTCTACTCTTGAGTATTTTGTTCTATGGAAGGCCCAGTTGTTTTGATTCTACAAAGAAAGAGTACTTTGTAATATTTATTCTAGTTCAAAGAGTAATATTTTTCTAGTTCTACTCTCTTGATTTGAATCAATTATTTTTATAGTTTGTTTTGTGTGATTGTCTAAAAAATTTTGTTTTCATCGATAATAATAATGAACTGATAGAAAATATAGAAATATTATGAAAATTTTGTCAGTGCCAGTACTGCCTTGGTACTGCCAGTCAGTCAGTTCATGCTGTACTACTGTCTGATAACCGGTAGATAAGTCGTGTGTTGGTTTTGTGTCATGCTTCGTCGCTTTTGGGGCATAAAAGACTTCTAAGAATGCCTGTTACGGAGGCTGGGGATCAATATTCAGTATGGGTAAGAATATATTTCCATATTTATTTATCGTTTTTAATTCAGAAATAATTAAAACAATCAATATCATTCAGCATATGTTGCGGAAAAACGAACATGTGTAATGTAGGGATAATAATCAACCAATAATTCTGTTAAAATATTTGACCTATAAAAATACTTTGTTCTGTTCGAACTACCTGTGATCTCTGACAAACTAGAAGAGCTCTGTGCCTGTGATGTATTTTTAGGGTTCCGTACCTCAATAGGAAAATACGGAACCCTTATAGGATCACTTTGTTGTCCATCTGTCCGTCCGTCTGTCCGGGTGTCAAGACCTTTATCTCGGGAACGCGTGAAGGTATCGAGTTGAAATTAAAACCATATACGCAGATCCATAGTATCTTGCTGCAGAAAGAAAAATAAAATTTCTCAGTTTTCGTTAAAAATAGTTACAGCCGAATAGGTATGTCGTAAAAAACGCACATTTCGACACTCACAGAGGAATCAAAACTTATGGGGTACTTCCCGTTAGCCTAGAACTCTGAAATTTGGCAAGAAGCATTGTGTTAGAGTACACATATAGGAAAAAATCCGAAAACTGGTCATTTTTTATTTAATCACAAAAAAATAGTGTCTCTATGCAAGGAATGAGGGCTGCCTCAAACGTTGCTCGGATCCGAGTGGGAGGCGCCGCTACTATAGCCCCTACTCGGATCCGAGTGTTGAGCAAGGAATGTGTTAATTAAATATTTTTATGATGTATATTTTTTGGTTTATGAAGGAAAATATAAAAAAAAAATATGATTTCCCCCTTATATTTAGTTTGTACGGAACCCTCGGTGGGCGAGTCTGACTCGCACTTGTCCGGTTTTTTGATTATGAATACAATTATGAACAGATCTAAGGGAAGATCTTAGACATAGCATCAAGATTAGGTGCAATTTTTTGCATAAAAGCTATTCTACCTATCTTCATACCTATATCCTGCATATAGACAGTGTTCTATATATAATAGCATTCTTCTGAGTGACAAAATGTAGATTCTTATGTATTTATGATGACTCAGTTATGTTTATTAAGGCTAGGTTCAAAAACCTGTAACATGTGTGATACTGTAATATTTAGGCTGTGTAGAGTATTTTGTCAACAGGAGAAAATTAATTAGACTTAGTTTTTTCTTGTTCCAATTTTTTTCCAACTTTAAAGTGGTAACAGATTAAAGAAATACAGATTACAATTTTTATGCAAAACGTTCCCTATGTATGCAGAAGTCGCTCACGGTGTCAACAAGTTTCGTAGATTCAATGTCAACACGTTTACCATTGAGTTTATGTTATTGTGAGATCGTATGTGCAAAGTCAAATCTGTAAAAAGTTGTAAATCCAGATTTTTTGAAAAAATCTCATTAAATAAATTATTTATTACGAAATAATTCATTGGAGGGTGTGAAAAAGCGCAATTTGTTAAATCTTTGTGACACTCAAATAGTAAAAAGATGAATCTAACAACACCTCACACATCAAAATCGGTATAGCCGTTTAGGCGGTCTGTTTTCTGCTACTGTAGGAGGTAATACATATACTAAAAAACATAATCCTCTTTCTTGCGCAGTCAGCAAAAAATTTAAAGAACAGTATCTGTGTTAAAAGAAAAACAAAATATCCGACAACATAAGAACAACTTTTACTCTATCAAAAACTATAAGTACAACAACCATATGAATGCAATCAATATTGCTAATATATTATTTATAGTTAAATTTAAACATATATCTGATACATAATATACTCATATATTTTTGTAATCTCCTTTTAATTTCCTTCATTTTGAAACCCTACTACAGGTTTGGTAAAAAAATTAATTACTAGCAACTTATAATTTAGCGCCAAAATTCTTTCATTTTTTTACACGCTTTTATTAGGTCGACCTGTATGTAACTATGTAATGAAATCTAAGGTAGCTGTGTTTGGATTTGTTAGAAAAGTCTTGTAATGAACTTTGACCACGAATAGGTTTCAAGGTTATAACAAACCTATTATTAACAATTTATGTAATGTAAATTACCAATCTCATCCAAATACAATAATTTGTAGTGTGTTTTTAGGGTTCCGTACCCAAAGGGTAAAAACGGGACCCTATTACTAAGACTTCGCTGTCTGTCTGTCTGTCTGTCTGTCTGTCTGTCTGTCTGTCTGTCTGTCTGTCTGTCTGTCTGGCTGTCTGTCTGTCTGTCTGTCTCCAGGCTGTATCTCATAAACCGTGATAGCTAGAAAGCTGAAATTTTCACAAATGATGTATTTCTGTTGCCGCTATAACAACAAATACTAAAAATTAAAAAAAAAAAATATTAAGGGGGGTCCCCATACAATAAACGTGTTTTTTTCGTATTTTTTTGCTCAATATTAAAAACGGTAACAGGTAGACGCTTCAAATTTTCACAGAATATTTACTTGTATATTACCTTTCAAAATAAATAATTAAATAACAATAAAGTAAATATTAAAGGGGGGCTCCCATACAACAAACGTAATTTTTAAGCAATTTTTACTCGATCTCAATTAAAAGGTAGAAACTTGAATATTTGTAAGTAAATATTTAGAAATATATTAACTATAAAAATAAATACCTAATCTAATACATAAAAACTCACAAAATGAAAATAATCCGTGCATCTAAACGCGGTGCGAGCGCCGGTTTAGCGGGGTAGCGGGGGAGGTAACATCACGGAGCGAGCCATCAGCCATAGCCGCGCGTATTCGCGCGAGCGTCGTCATGCTGCCCGGATGTGTATCGAAAACCTACCTATAAGTTTGCAATTTACTACTTGGAATTTCGTTGATTTCTCGTTATTTTATAAACAGAACTAAACTTTGTAGTATTATAGATGATAGTACGGAACCCTTCGTGCGCGAGTCCGACTCGCACTTGGCCGATTATTTAGTTTTTTAAACTGTAATTATTTATTATTGCAAGAAATGTATCTGGGGGCACGGCCGTGCACCCGCCATGTGAGCCAGCTGGTACGGGCGGGATTATTATTTATTATTTCATAAAAATATAGCCTATGATACTCAGGGAGTGAAGACGAATCTAACGACACCTCGCACATTAAAATCGGTCAAGCCGTTTAGGCTGTAGGCAGTCATATAGAAACATACATACCCACATACATACACATGTACATACAAACATACATACTTTCGAAAAACATAACCCTCCTTACGCAGTCGGGTAAAAACAGACACAAGATACGCGTGAAAAGCAACCCTTCCCTGGCAGTGTTGTAATGAAGTGTAATGTAAATGTTCGTCAGGTGGGTCTGATCTACATCTTCAACCTGATAGTCGGCACGGGCGCGCTGACGCTGCCCGCGGCGTTCGCGCGCGCCGGCTGGGCGCTCAGCACCACCTCGCTGCTGTTCCTCGCCTTCCTGAGCTTCATGTGCGCCACGTACGTGATCGAGACCATGGCATGCGCCAACGCACTCTACAAGTGGAAACGGCTGCAGGCCATCAAGAGGGATAGTGTGAGTATTCATTAGTCACCAACACTAATCTAGCCGCTTCCAATAGGTCTTTTTGGAAATCCATGGGGGAGCCCTATGTTCAGCAGTGGACTTGTTATGGTTGAGATGGTGATGATGATGACACTAATCTACACTATCTACATGTACACTCTACAAGTCTACACTAATCTACACTATCTACATGTACACTCTACAAGTCTACACTAATCTATACTATCTACACCATCTATGTATATCTACACTCTACATTAATCAATCTATAGTTCTACACTAATATATAAATGCGAAAGTTTGTGAGTGTGTGTGTTTGTTACTACTCAAACGGATAAACCCATTTTGATAAAGTTATGAAAGTAGTTGACACCCTGGATAACACATAGGCTACTTCGAAAAATAATATCTTCTTTCATATAAATTATGTCAAACAGAATGGACGAAACAAATGAACATTTCCACAGATCAACGATCATGAGTCAGAGGAAGAACCAACGATGTCTCAGCCGAGTCACGGTGACCTGGAGGAGCCTCTGGTGTGCGGAGACTCTATCCCGTCGAGGTACTACAGCCTCGACCGGAGGGTGGAGCTGGCGGAGATGGCCAACCTGTTCCTCAGCCGCTGGGGTCGCACCGTGTTCTACTGTACGCTATGTGTCTACCTGTATGGTGACTTGTCTATATACTCGGCGGCAGTGGCCAAGTCCATCATGGATGTTGTGTGGTGAGTGTTCTGCTGCACGAACCCCCCAGAGTAGAACGAGATCCTCCTCCCTCTCCAAATATCCAGCATCAGTGGACTGTAACGCTTCACTCTACGATTCGATTCAAGTCAAGTTTCTGTACCTTTCATTATCTTTATTTTATACTTACAAGCTGTAGTGTTATAAGAAGAGAGCCATTTAAGGTAGCATTCCGTGGGTGACAATATTTGCGATGTAGGCGGGAATCGTCGCGTTACGATAATAGAAGACATAATGATACCGAGGGAAGGCTTGAGTCCTCTATCCTGGCTTTCAAGCTGGTCGCGACACTCGGAACTTCATCACGTAAAGGAGACAAGTACGTGAAAAAAAAAACAAGATAATTACCGACTATTCACAAAGTTAATATACATATATGTACTTATTATAAAGAAAACTCCTTGTCTGAACTTTATGACGCTTTATTATTACTTATAACACTGCACTTATTTCACTGCACTGAGCGGTCTGACGCTAAGACCGCCTTTTTGCTACCGAGTTACGCCGCGACTACTTTTTCGAAGGGCCGCTCGCGCTCGTCCGCCCGCGATATATCCCCTCCCCGGAATTACAACATCACGCCATCATCCGGGGTAGCGTTCATTCTGTTCGATCACCGTTCTCCAGAGTATATAAATTAAGAAAATAGCAGTGCTGCCACTCCGCAACACTGAAAACACCGCACACCACATACAACAAATATTCAAATCATGACACTCGGCCATCCACTTTTGTGCAACGTCCCGATGCACAACAACTCTCTAAAAGCAAGTCTGATTAATCATATCGAACCCTTTGGACTCCTTAAAGATTTGCTGCAAAATAAAATAGTTAAACAGTAATTATTATGTTAATTTTATAAAACTACTTATGGCACACTAAACTTTGTAGTATACGTTGTCGTAACTAGTTATTATTGTAGATACAAGTAATCATGACACTCGGATTCGTTTTTAAATATGACAATTATTTTATGTTTATTCTAGCTGGTCTGGGAACCGGAGGCTTCCTATTCGTGTGTAAATGTACACTATGCAGATAAATCATTGTTGTACAAATATGTTATACGGATCGAGTATATATTCTGGTATTTCCAGAGGTTTGGTATATAATTAAAAAAAGTACATAAAAACTTATTCAATTCGCATTATTAATTTACTGTCGGTTACTCAATTACTTCCTCCTCTGGCTTAGTGATTGCGAACGGCAGCATCATTATATAAATGTCCCAATGTTGTTGTGGCCACTGAAGTATCATTCAAACCTTGTAGACTTGGACTTGTAGACTTTTTTTTATGAAAAACTCTATAAATACTCCTTTTTGTTCTTCGTCCAAACATTAAAATGACCAACGACAAAGCTTGAATAAAATGAAAGCAAATTTCGTCCAAAAATAATTACACATAAATTCAAATATTTAGATCCAACTCAAACCAGCTCCAGTAATAATTTGGTGACACGAGTACGTTAATTTTGTAAGTGCTCTCATAGGAATCAACATTTTAAACTGTATTTCTGTCACTGTCCTGCCATTACCAAATAGCATTTTAAAAGTGTGTAACGTATACTCCCCAAATCCGAGTAATAGAGAGAATAAGAGAACGGAAATAATTTTCCAAACCCCTTTTTTTTTCTTAGCAAGTCGCTACAACCGCATTAATTTCTGTCAAGCTTGTGGATGATCGGCAAAGCACATGAGCAAAATTTTGTCAGTTTAGAATGTCAGAAGTATTATTATTTTCTAATCACTAAATTTCATTATCATAGGGACAAATTAGTCACGATAAACTACAGGTAGCTGATCCATTGTCAGTCCTTCACCAACCGTTATTTGACTGGCGTATACCTGTTGCTGTTTACCATTAAATTGATGTACTATCAAGTTGAATCACTTCACATCACAGATGCCCTGAGTTGACATCTGTCGGATTTTAATCTGTTGTTTGCCAAATTCTTCTTCTTAATCGTACACTCTAGTCAGAGTGGTCGTGGTTGCAATGGCGGTGGCTCCTCGCCGTGTCACCGTCACTCTCCAGGCCAGCTGCTCTTCTCGCGATGCTTCTCCATTTCTGCCGGTCGGTTGCATTGCGAGTACACTCTACTTCGGTGGACTGCGTAGCTTTTCTAATGAGGTCGGTCCAACGTGTTGGTGATCGTCCAGGACTTCGCTTGCCTTCTACACGGCCATGCATATGCTGCGATAGGCTCTCCGTCGAGTGCTCTTTTCTTGAGATCTGCGCAAAGAACTTCAGTATTTGCAATTGCCCAGTCGACGATAATCTATCTCGTATATGAATCTCTTTGAGGATAGAGTTGTTGGTTGTTTGTCAAATACGTCATCACTATTTTGATGACACGTTAGCTAGAAAAAATACTGTACACATTACATACTAACAGTACTCAAACCGAGAATGTGGACATATTTATTTTCCCATCCAATATTTATAGTACTGATGTAACAGTAGAGCAGAAATTACTTGACTAGGTTTTAATAAACTTAATTGTAGGTAAAGACTGAGAATGTTTATACACAGAAGCATACTTAATTCCTTTTAGTGCACACCTGAACTAATACTAAAGCATCAAAAGAGAAGAAGCAGGTAATCACTTCCATAAATAAAATTAGTCTCAATATTTGTCTTACTAATTTCTGTTGTTTTTGTTTTTTTTTTTAAAGGTCTATATGATGTCGACTAGTCATATCATAACTGCTCTTGCACTGAGTACAAGCCAGTGGTGATTTTGATAGTTGCCGTTTTATTTCAACTAACAATCATATTTCGGAAACGTTACCAGTCCTATCAAATATTGCTTATTTTTAATGAAGATATTTTTTTATTTATCGATTAATTTTCGTATGCTGGATCCAATACTGTTATATGCTTACCAAAAATTATACTAGATTTATCAAAATGTTCATATGCACGAACGATATTTAACGATATTGATCTAGAACCTAGAAATACTTGAACGCTTTGACAGCAAAAATAGAGGGCCAAATGTTATTACTATCATAAGACCACATGTTTGTATACCTATTTTGCAAGAAATAAATTAACTATGAATATTCGGTTTTTATATTTGACTAATTTTTGAACTCATAAACTGTACTTTTACAATAAAACCGCCACCGGTGCAATCTATTTTTGAGGCTACTTTGTTTGAAATATGAAACTGATCAATCAGTTCTCTCTTTGAATTATCTTTAGTTCGTGATAAGAAACTTCGGTCATCGCTTAAATTCAAAGTCAAATTATTTCTTGGGCTTGTAACAAAAGTGTTATATTAGAAAAGCCCTTTTCAAATTAGTATTTTTTGTTATGTTTGTACTCCAAGCTTTTTCTGTTATAAAATACGATTTAACGTAGTTTTTATTAATTTAGATATAATATATTCTATTTATTTATGTCATTTTTATATCCAATAACATAATAAATAATAAAAGGATGTCGTCAAACTTATGTCAATATTCATAATAATGTTCAAAAGGCCAAAATAGAATAATAAAAAAATATGCTAATCCACTTATGGAAGAAAGTAGAAAATATGATCCGCTGTTCCATTAGAACGAGAATTCAGCAAGATCTATTCTCATCAACTCATTCAAGGCATAAAATGGGTTTCTCTCAAAGAAACGTTTACTACGTACGTTTACTTTCGACTAATAGTTTTGTAATATTATCGAGTGGTTCATTTAACATACAGATTTGTTTATATATATTTTACGATAATTGTCAACGCTCATCACTGCTTACGTCACTGTCCAGCGGACAATTCAACAAAGTGTAGACACTGCTCTGCAGTTGCGAAAAATAACGTGGGTGTTCAAAACATGACATCTAATTACGTTGGCACATACAGATCGCTGACATCTATATATATTTTTATAATAATCCTTAACCGAATAGTATTTTTCGGAAAATGTCTTAGGCTTACTCATTTATCAATTCATGAATCTTATTGATGGAGTAATTTCCATTCTCTCTATAATCTAATAATAATAACCATAATAATTGAGAATCTAATAATTGCAAACAGATTACTCATAAATTTATTCGCTCTAACGCACTATACGCGTTTTATCAAAAGTAAGTGACTTAGTCGATTCTAATTAGTACGTTTCGGAAATTTCAAGCATAATGGCATTTGTCAAAACTCCACGACACTTCGAGTTGCTATGCTCGTCAAGGTTACTTGCTGCGTGTCCGATCGGTTGATCTCTCATATATGATTTAAATTTTCTCTATGAAACTCGAAACTACATCAAAACTGGAATTATAACGTTATATCATCATTAAAAGTCAGGTGCTCAGGTTCTGGGAAAGTCCGATCAATGATTCTGCTATTCAACGCTTAACATAATCACATTAAAATGATCATTAATCGACTGGATTAATCAAATCCACTAAAATACAAGATCTGTGCACACTCTTGCACACCATATACATATTATACAAAATTTAGTTAATCAAGTTATTTTGGATTAAATACAGTTTGGAGCTTCTACTTTCCTTTGAATAGGCTTGACCTGCTGCAGTTTAAAACGTTCATGGCTGGAAGCTAAGTGTTCCGTGACCGGTTAAAATTATCATCCTGAAACCAAACCTTCATGGTTACAGCTAAAACATCATTGAATAATTGAACTTCAATCTTACAGCTCACTTACATGGTTGCAGCGAGAACATCATCAAATCTTCAAACTTCGACATCGTCAAATCTTCAAACTTCAAACATCATCAAAACTTCAAACTTCAAATATCGTCAAATCTTCACACTTCAAACATCGTCAAATCTTCAAACTTCAACCTTACAACGCGCCTATATGGCTGCGGCGAAATCATCATCAAATCTTCGAACTTTCCTTACGGCACACCTACATGGCCATACTTCTTTAGAATATTACCCTGCAGCTCACCTACACGGTTGCAGCGATAACATCATCAAATCTACGAACTTCAACTTTACGGCACACATACATGGCACTCTTTGGAACATTTTCCCTGCAGTTCACCTACATGACTGCAGCTAACAAACTCGTAAACACTAAAAATCCTTGAATTTCAAACTTGCAGTAACACTAAGTGTAGTTGTTAACACTAAGAAATGCACTTTAATTTTCAGCACTGTCGATACTCTGATATCTTAGCGCGGCTTTAAATTCCGCCTCCATGATTACAAGGCGTCAACGGATAAATATTCGCGACAAGTTACCGGTACACAATGGTACTATTTCTGAGGTTATTACATTACATGCCTTCGAAATTCAATTAAGATTTTAAGTCAATCGAACTATGTTATCTCTGTATAATTCAACTTCATAAACAGACTTCTGTATTAAATATTTACGCAGTGATACTCTGGTAAATCCATCAATATTGTAGCTCTACTCATATAAAATTTCGTTTGACACACTTATGTGGTTCAAGATCTTACAATAGTTACGTCACAAAGTAGTTATAGTGTTGCAGGTGGAGATACAATACCAAAATTTCGCTTCATGGTATAGCATACTTACACGACTAAAGACAGTGCTACTAGTTGTAGTAGACTAGTTGTCGTACTAGAATATTTTACTTGCGGTACTTTATTAACCTTACAGAAAAACGAACACAGTACAACTCGCCCTAAATGGCCGTAACCGTAAATACAGGATTCCACCAGTGTGCGGCTCTGTACCGCACAGAGTGCAGCATAAATGTATTTCTTGGTGAACTCTTACGGGCAGCACCAGCAAACTGTGCGCGCACTCTATTGGACAAACCGTGAACTTTTGTCGCGCACTCCTTGGTCTCGCGGTGTACCCGCGACGACGCACTCGCACACATGTTTACGCACTAAACTGAAAGTAAAGCACATTTCCGAGGTATAAATGTTCGTGTACAAATGTACCGTACAGCACGCATACTAAAGTTACGCACAACTGAGGTGGTGGACACAGGCAATCTACTATTGTGATCAAGTTCGCGCACTGCAAAAGGTCTGCACCAAATTTTTATCAACAAGTGTTCTGAATCTGAACACAATTTTAGTGGAGCCCAACCTTAACAGCTAGATAATAAGCTGTTAAGTTTACCATAATATTTTATTTGCATTACTGTTAGCAATATTCTAGAAAAACTACATTTAGAAGCTCGCTTAAGTCTGCACCAAATTTTTATACACAAGTGTTCTGAATCTGAACACAATTTTAGTGGAGCCCAACCTTAACAGCTAGATAATAAGCTGTTAAGTTTACCATAATATTTTATTTGCATTACTGTTAGCAATATTCTAGAAAAACTACATTTAGAAGCTCGCTTAATTGGCTGTATTGATGTAGCCCAGTTACCGAATTAAAATATTTTATTCGCAGCACTTTACTAGTCTTCTAGAAAAATAACACACTGCTGATCGCTGACACGGCCACAGACCGATATGCCATAGCCATTGTACTATTAAAAACACTACTCTCACCATCACACCAAAAAAATATTACCTCGCTATGGTTCCTCTGAATGGCTGCAGCATAATCAAATACAAAAAGTAAAAATGGTTCTCAAACAAGAAAAACATATTTTCGTATACTTGTCTCTCGGGATGTTAACGAAATAATTTACTAATGACTTACTTACAACAGACTTCATTTCGTTTAAATTACGATAAAATTATCGGGGAGTAGCCCCAACCACACTATCAAAATTTCATTAGGTTATAATAAAATCGTCGGATTATAATCTTTAATCGCTGTGCTACAATAAAATAATCTGGGAGTAACCCAGATCACATCTCATTGCAGTATCTTAACAGATTCTGTCTACCCGTATTAAGAATATCCCGTTATAATTATTTTAACAACCTGTTTCAACACTTTTAAGAACCATTTTCTCCAATTCGATATGCGTGACAAATTTTTAACATCAATATTCAATAATCGGAGGGTAAAATATAATCTCGTAGGTGACTCACGATTTTACCGGGCTCGGCTCGCAGGTTGATTGCCACTTCTGATATATAAAGAAAACTCCTTGTCTGAACTTTATGACGCTTTATTATTACTTATAACACTGCACTTATTTCACTGCACTGAGCGGTCTGACGCTAAGACCGCCTTTTTGCTACCGAGTTACGCCGCGACTACTTTTTCGAAGGGCCGCTCGCGCTCGTCCGCCCGCGATATATCCCCTCCCCGGAATTACAACATCACGCCATCATCCGGGGTAGCGTTCATTCTGTTCGATCACCGTTCTCCAGAGTATATAAATTAAGAAAATAGCAGTGCTGCCACTCCGCAACACTGGAAACACCGCACACCACATACAACAAATATTCAAATCATGACACTATAGATATGCTTCTGTAAACTTTTTTACACTTTTATTTTAATGAAGAAATGGGCCAACGTTCCACCACAACTCACCTCATGGAAAGCGAGAAAGCGATGAAAGATGAAGCGCGTTTGCCCATCCTCATCTCTTCCGCCCTCATCCCACGGTTGTAGTTCGCGTCGCGTCTGTTTCCGCCGTGCCGTAAATTTGGGCTCGAGCCCTAAGATGCCTATTCATTCTTGTCTTGAAGATACCCAAGTTGTATTTACTAGGAAACACTGAAATCAGTAACATTTTAACAGGAAGGACCTGATATCCTAAATACAGGGCAACCTAGTTAGGAGTTAGTGCTCAGTCATGTACCTATCTACTCAACGACTAAATGGTAATTTGGGGTAAATTAAAACTTTTATTTAATGAAATGACATACTTAATTGTATACGCGAATATTTATTTACTAGATGTTCTACATAAGCCAAGGTATACTGAAAATTCATCATAAAAAATCATATGTAGGTATTGCTAAAAAAAAAAAACCCTTTATATGTTACAAAGTTACTTTTATGTTTGTATTTTTTGTCTCCTTCAAGCAATTAACTTTGCAAATTACCCCTCTTCCTTTTTTTTCTTTATATATGTATAATTTAGTCTTTTTGCTTGTAACCTAATATTTTTAAGTACATACTGATTTATAAACTACCTAATGTAAAATCTAAATAAAGATTTATTATTATTATTATTTTAATCTGGTTTTTCAAAATCTGTCTGTTGAAACCTTAACTTATTTTCCCGACTGTTATATATTTTTTTTATATGTTATATATAATTATTTATACAATGTATATATGTATTTGATAGAATTGCAGTATTGTTTATCTACCTAAAGACTCGCAAACATTGACGTCATTGCAACGAGTGTGTTGTGCTAGTGTTGATACAAGTGTATTCTTTCATTACGTGAATTATTATGGCACTAATTTTTCTACCCGAATGCTCAAGGAGGGTTATGTTTTTCAAGTGTATGTATGTTTCTTTCTGTATTACCTCTGAAAGCATAAACGGCTTGACCTATTTTAATGCTAGGTGTCGTTAAGCGCTTATTTTTAATTTAATTAGACGCGTTAATTTTTAATTAGACGGAGTAAACTGACAGACTGAAATGTCACTTTTCGAAATAATGATACCAACTATAGTTTAAGAATATACAATGGGACTGACATGTTTATATAATAAAAGTCCCAAAAATAAACATGAACAAAAAAAAAAACTCAAATCATAGTGATGGGATTTGAGTCACATATAGTTCAAAAAAGGTCAGAACACGGAATATAAATAATAGGTAAATAATAAATACATTTTGAAATGTCTATGTTAGCGAATCACTTTTATTGAGTCAGCAGCTACCTTAGAGGTATTCGCGGTGTCTGCATGCATATCCTGGTGTACCCATGCGTGGACTAAATAATTCCCTCTTTCAACCTATCTTTTCCGTGATGTGGAGGCACGGCCGCTCCTCCGCCATGTAAGCCAGCGGGCATGCCGCACTTTATAAACATATTAAGAAATATATAAATGTATCTAATTATTTATTATATGTTCACCGCTATCAACGAAAGAAAGGCAAAAAGTGATTCCATAATTGTATCTCCATATAGCTATAGTGTAATAATTATTACCTAAACACATGTAAGAAGAGCGTGGTATGTAATAGTTTAGTTTGAAATCTTTATTACTAGTATGCAAATACACAATTAAGACAGAAATTTCGATTTCTAAGGGATTTAATACAACGTAGTGAAATAGATCACTTATATGAATTAGTTCATTTTAGTAGCTCTTTTTAGATGATTTTCATATTATAAAAAAGTGGCAATATTCGATCTGTCAATTTACTCCGTTTAATTAAAAATCCAAGCATAGACTTAAAACGGGGCTTCTTGTTTGATACTATGAACACACGAGTTAAGGGTTTCTGAAATTTGTACATAATTATTTTTTTACTTCCTTAAGTGCATTTTTTACCGACTTCAAAAAGAAGGAGGTTAACAATTCGGCTGTATTTTTTTCATGTTTGTTACCACATATCTCCGTCACTTATAAACTCACTGAACCGATTAAATTTTTTTTTATTTGAAAGGATTTACTTTCAGATTGATCCCATATAAATTTTATCAAAATCGGTGCATTAGTTTGGTTTTTAAAACAACAATGTGCATTTTGATGTCGGTTTTTCAGTTTTTTAAACTATGATTATTCAGTTAAGTTTCATCGTCATCTCAGCCACAAGAAGTCCACTGCTGGACATAGGCCTCTCCCATGGATTTCCAAAAAGACCGGTTGCGCGCGGCCTGCATCCAGCGTCTTCCTGCCACTTGTATGATATCTTCTGTCCACCTTGTGGCTGGTCTTCCTACGCTGCGCTTGCCGGTTCGTGGTTGTTTAAGTTTACTTACTTATAAAATTTACTTGCGAGTGTCAAAATATAAAGCATAAATTTACACACACACACACTTAATTTATTGAACTATTGTGCAGTGAAAAATGTTTTGATATGAGTGTATCCATTGTTGTAGCTCCCCCCTGCCATCAAACCTGTCGTACTCGCAAGACTGGGACAAGCTGCCGTGCTTCAACTCGACGCCGGCGCCGGGCCCGGGGCCCGCGGGGTACGCGGGGTACGCGGGGGAGGGGTACACCCGGGTGGATGTGTACCGCGTGGCTCTCGTCACGTTCTTCGGAGCGATGGGTCCGTTCGTCTTCTTCAACGTGCAGAAGACCAAGTATCTGCAGCTTTTCACCTCGGGCATGAGGTGGCTTGGTGAGTACTACGTATTAAAACAACTATGTATAATTAAAAGAAAAAGAAAATACCCGACTGCAGAAAAGCAGTTTTTGCAGTCTTAACTTGTGATTTCGTTACGCTTGATACGTTGTTCAGTGTACGTTTTTTTTCTGAAAAAGTATGCATAAATCACTGTAAAAAATATGAATGCGCAATGTTAGAATAATTCTAGTAAAACCCCTTGTTTATCACGAAAAAGTTCCTTGGAGTTTACGAAAAAAAAAAACGTATTATTTTTATTTTTACGAGAGATGTGTTATTTGTTACAAAAATATAGCCTATGGAACTCAGGGAGTGAAAATGAATATAGCGAAACCTCGCACATCAAAATCGGTCAAGCGGTTTAAGCTGTAGGCTATCATATATTTGGCAGGTAAATGTATTATGCCCACTGAATAAATACATCTACCTGCCAAATTTCATTCATTTATGTAATAGTTTCTGAGTACAATGGATGTGACATATAAAATGGATAGACAGACATAGCGAATTTATAAGGTTTCCTTGTAGTTACTATGGAACCCTAAAAGGCTATATTGACATGAGGATATATTTATGGATATCATATCAATCCAATAAGATAATACCAATAGATGTCAATATTCAAGTTAAAATATCGAAAATACACACATTATGGTAATTAGTATTCGTCTGAATGCCACCTGCCGGCGCAGGCGGCGCACGGCGGTCTCGGCCGTGATATTACAGTACTGTTTGGTGAGACGGCGCAGGCGCGGAATATTAACTAAGTATTACGTAAGACTCTTCATTTCGCTATCTATGGTGCCGGAACGTGGATGTTCACAGTTGGAATGGTTCACTATCTATGGTGCCGGAACGTGGATGTTCACAGTTGGAATGGTTCACTATTTATGGTGCCGGAACGTGGATGTTCACAGTTGGAATGGTTCACTATTTATGGTGCCGGAACGTGGATGTTCACAGTTGGAATGGTTCACAAAATCTTATGGTTCGCCATGGTTTTCTATAGAAGACAAACGCTTTCGGGCATGGTATTCTATAATCATCTTTTTTCCCGCAAAAGTCCGTGAAGTCACCAACTCGCTTGTTAGAAAGCGAAGGTCGAAGATGAAGCACGCATACCTAATCATTCTAACATTAAAATACTCAAATTGTATCTCAAATTGTTCTCAGAGAACAAAAAAGCCGGCAATTTATTCCATACCTTGGCTGTATGGACTAAATTTATTAGTAAAAAGTCAAATTTTTATTATATCTGGGGCACGGCTGTGCCCCCGCCATGTGAGTCATCGGGTACGGCCGGGACTATCTTTTCTCGAAGCGATTCGTCGGATTTTTAGACCTTTATTATACTTCAACTGAGACGAATCTAGTGAAACCCCATATGATAAAATCCGTCAAACGACTCAGGCTGTAAATCGTGCCAGAGAATTAGACTTATATAGACACATACGCTCGAAATTCGATTTGAATGTGAAAGATATACCCTTCCTTTGCTAGTCTGGTAAAAAAACAGTTTTCTCTTTAAACTAACCGCATAGATAACTTGGCCGCTATATGTACACTGGCGATAACATTTATTACGGATTGATAAGAAAAACACGAAGCTCTTGAAAATAATTAATTATTAAGGGACGTCGATTTTATTTCCACACGAGATACCAACCTACTTAATGCAATTAACGATATCTATCTTTTTATTAACCCCCAACCTAAACAGAAGAGTGTTATAAGTTTGACGTGTGTACGTGTGTCTGTCTGTGGCATCGTAATTGTCAAACGGATGGACCGATTTTGATCTAGTTTTTACCCGACTTCGTAAGAAGGAGGGTTATTTTGTTTGAGGATTTCATCAAGAGTGTTCTATGTTTCATCAAAAACGTTTTATTTGTCGAGGAATTGTTAGTTTTCTAAACTTGTATAATAATTGGTTGAATAAGTATAATTAATATTTAAAAATCCCCAAAACAAAGCGCAGCGTAGGGATACCTCATACAGGTGGCGGGAAGACGCTGGATGCAAGCCGCTTCTAATCGTTTTTTGTTTTTAATCCATGGGGAGGCCTATGTCGAGCAGTGGACTTGTGTGAAATGTCCCCAAATATTCATTTCTACATAAAAAATCTAAAGAATGCGCATTTATAATCTCTTACATACTTTCTCACAAAAAACGTACACTCAACAGCGTATCAAGCGTAACGAAATCGCAAGTTAGACAGCAAAAACTGCTTTTCTGCAGTCGGGTATTTTGTTTTTCTTTCAATATATATACTTGTCTAATATCCCTACTAAATAATTTTATATGTTCAAAAAGGTTGTGATGCGCGAGAGAGATAGCTGCGCGCTTTGAACCCATCCTTAAATGAAATATTCCATTTGTTCCAGCGTTCACCATAATGATATCTCTAGCGATCCACCTGCTGGTACGTCGCGGCGCGCAGGGTACCCCTCCCGCCCTCGACGTGACCGGCATGCCCACCCTGTTCGGTGCTTGCGTCTACTCCTTCATGTGCCACCACTCGCTGCCCGCCCTCATCAGCCCCATCCGCGGGAAGAACAACCTCGGCCTGCATCTGGCCCTGGACTACGCACTTATCAGCCTCTTCTATCTCCTTCTAGCGTTCACAGGCGCGTTCGCATTCGCCAACCTAAACGACCTCTACACCCTAAACTTCATACCGGAAACGAACGAAAACTTATTCCTAAAGATGGTCGAGTATTTCCTGGCACTGTTTCCGGTGTTCACTCTCTCCACCAGTTTCCCCATCATAGCTATTACGTTGAGGAATAATTTACAGTCTCTCTTCTTGGATACTACGCGATTGGAGTCCTACAATTTTGTATCGAGAAAGTTGATCTTCCCCATAGTGAGTGTCGCGCCTCCGATGCTGTTGACGTACTTCCTAGAAGATATAAGTGTGTTGATAGAGTTCACCGGTTCGTACGCCGGGACGGGGATCCAGTACTTGATGCCTACTTTCCTAGTGGTCTCCGCGAGACGGCACTGTGTGAGCCTGCTGGGTCTAGGGGTTGTCAATAATTATAGAAGCCCGTTTTCTCATGTCGGCTGGGCCGTCTTCGTAATGCTATGGTCTGTGATGTGTATCGTCTTAGTTTCCGTGCATATATTCGAGAAGAATACATGACGACGGTGTGTCAGTAATCAGTTTGTGATGCGACAATATTAACTGTAAATTTAAATGCGATACTCATAATGTGTAAAACGTACAATTTTTTATTGTGTAAGACTTGTCAGCGAGATGAATCCAAAATGGCGGATTGTTTTTGGGCTGATAGGAGGAAAGCTTTTTTTATTAGAAAATCCGTTTGTGCTCGACCGTTGGTTTGGTGTTAAGCGACCGTTGCGGTCTACGATGGAGCGCGCTTGATAAGAAGGAACCTTCATTCACGATTTATAAAAATCACTACAATAATTGTAAACTTAAATATAATAAATTTAAACAGTTTTTCGAAAGAAGTAAAATCATAATTATTCATGTAATATTATTAAATTATTATTATATTTAAATAACATATATATGATATTTCGTCGTCTCATTAGGTTAGGTACGGTTCGCCACACATGTATAATGTGTGGAGTTTGATCACACGTACATATGTCATCTTAAACCATCGCCTTTGTTTTGTCCACATATATTTATTTGTTTTACGCGACTGCGCAAACAGGAGTGTTATTTATACGACTAGAACTATGAGTGTAACTAGATTTCTATTACATATAATAAATAAACTCTTTATTGGTTACACCTTACAGTAAAACACACATTGCATATTGAGAAAAGGCTTACATGCTAGTGAAACAACATATGTGCTATTTATCCTTATTTTATTTTTAAACATTTAATTTCGATAGTAAAAGGTAGAATATGCTAATTTAACCATACACACAAAAAATCTTATCTAAAATATAAAAAAGCTTTTCATCATATAAACTGTCTGCTTTTTATGAGAAAAAAATTAATCAGTCTTTTTTTGTAAAGATAAAAATATGCTATTTATACGTCTAGAGAATCGGTGAAAGCGCAACTTTTGTAAGCGTTATTTTTCATACAACAGGACAAAACTATTTTCTATGTTTTCTACGCTTAAAAGTTATCCGTTTAAAAAAAAAAAAAAACAAACTATTGGGATACTGTTCTTTCAACTTTTAATTTGTAACTTTGAGGAACGAAATAGAAAAAACATTGAAGCCTTGCCATTTATGATTTTAATCAGATAAAAAAAAAACATTAAAATCTGATGATGTTTAAGTCTTGGAACCAGTTTTCTCCAGTTGACGAGTGTGCGGTAAACGTTCCTCTTAAGGCGGCCAATGTATATAGTTTGTTAATTATTAATTGATGTATTTGTAATCTTGCAACTAATTCCTAGTTAATTATTGCGTTACCATAGATCCCAAAGACTAATAAATTTATTTATTATCCGAATCTAATTGGGGTCTATTCTCAAAGCACCACAAAATTAATAGAAATTCTTAAAACAACTACATAAATTCAAATAATTAACGAAAAACGTATGAACATTTAGTTTAGGAACATCAATTTAGTGGTGCTTTGAGAAGAGGCACCAATATTCGCTTATAGGCAATAATTTGCCGCGGCTAGTGTGAAGCTACTGCCTAGTTTTGTACCTATGACCTAAGTACGAGGCTGTTAACAATTAAGGTTTGTTGAACACTGAATCGTGTCCCCTGCTCACGCTCTCTCTCTCCCTCTCCCCCCCTCCCCCGCCCTCGTCTCTTTATCCTTTTCTTTTTTCTCTAGGAAAAATGTGTTTAATATCTATTTTTTTTTTAAATATCAGTGCGAGAGGGAGAGAGAGAAAGAGAGGAGTCCGATTCAACTGTTAAACCGTTAATTATTATGTGCTATTACGTATATCTTTACGAAACACATCGAATTTAATCTAGGCTTTTATAATCCACCAATACGTTCTAATATCTTATCAGTTGTCTTATCATTTCGATAAAAAGAAACTGTTCTGTTCCGATGTGCTATTAATGTATTGATTTGTTTCCAAGACATAACGAGACCACAAAATACACAAATATGTAGTGTCAGGTTTCAAATTTTAAACCCCGATACAAATAGTCATAAGTTTGACGTGTGTATCTGTCTATGGCATAGTAGCTTTCAAACAGATGAACCGATTTTGATCTAGTTTTTTTTTGTTTGAAACAGGATTTCAATTAGAGTGTTTTTATGTTGCATCAAAATCGGTTCAGCGGTTCTCTTTATCGAAGGGTTTTGAGTTTTCTAAACTCGTACTTATTTACTTAAGGGCGAACGGCAAACATGCGGAGGAAATTTAAATGTAAAACAGTTTTTTGTCCTTGTAGTTACCTCGAGTAACTTGTAAGTGATTATAACTTTTGCGACAATATAAGACTGTTATTTAATATTATCATGTCAATTTGACAATCGATAATGCGGCTCGTTGCTTACGTATCCTGAGAAACTGCTCAAAATTGATTTCTATGTTAATATAAATAACACGATGGTAAACAAAATAACTTGATAGTATAAATAATAATCTTACGATTGTCGCAAACATTATGATCAACTAGAATATATACCTGACTTAGCTGCAATGACAAAATAACTGTTTGATATTTAAATTCCCCGCCGCATGCGTGTCGTATCACCTTAACCTGTATTGTCCCACAGCTGGGCAAAGGTTTCAATTCAACTCAATTCTTTCCATTCTTCTTTATTGTGTGGCTAGTACCATCCAAACTTTTATAAACTTCCCGAGTTTCATAATCCAAATAAGTGCCTACTTTTGAGATAATTTAGCTCACAACAACGCAACGTCAAATGACGAAATGTTCACGTCGAAATTAACGACAATTTATGTTATCTCAAGAGCAGAGTGAGTTTCTAGAGTTGGCTCTCTGGACTTGTAAATGTAGCACATTATCTTAACCAAATGTGTTGTCATTTGTTTTATTTCTGCATTGGTATCAATCGGAAGGTACCACTAAACTAATTAAAATTCTGTAAATTATATCCAATAAAGGAACGAAACTTGTATGAGAATTTCGTATGTGTAAAAGTACCTTATAGTAACAGACAAACGACGCAACATGTTTTTTCTGGATATTATTTTTATTTGTTTGTGTTGTATTGTATTGATTTTCGTATGCTGGAGGCAAAAGTTTAGAGAAAAAGACACATCGCACAAACAATATTTTGCTTCGGCACAGTCGGTCAAACTTGAATGTCTTGTATGTGCTATAACTGAATGGTAAGAAAATTAACGCACGTGTCAGCGCCTTTTTGGTGCCATGTGCTAAGCTATTATTCTTATATCGATTTTACTATTATTTTATACTTCTTACTATTTATAATGATTAATGTATTATTTTAGCTGTGATATGTATAGAAATATAAATTGAAATCAAATAATATTTTTATACAATAAATTGATGTGTTCTAATTTTTTGTTTTATTTGACTTTAATTCAAGTATTGCGAATACGCGGAAACGTTACTGTTACAAATCCATATACGGATGCGTCTGAAGACGTGTTTTAATGATGTTTAAAGACGTCTTACTAATGACGTTCCATAGACGTTTTTAGTTACGGTTAATTGAAGGCGAATTCAATGACCTCAGGTACCTTATCTGCTAGGCACTGTATTACTGTTGATTTCACTACGCCACATTTTTGCAACTTGATACAAAAAGTTAAACAATAAATACTCTAAGCTCTTAGCTCTTGAACCTTGATTCAAATTGGACAACAATAAAAACAACAAAATAAGTTGAAGAAATTATTTATTATCCCCATCATAATACATGTTGTCACTTATCGCGTACACAAGCGACAAAAGCCTTCCATAGCTCAATTGACTTTGGCATGAAGTTACATCATTTTGTGCTGCGCGGCGACGCACACCGTACAACTATAAGCATAACAAACGGGAAATCACTAAATAAAAACACTAAAATTCCGACTTATCACTAACAGGCGTGAACTTACTGGTTTACGTCTATACTCGTTATAAAAAAAAACTTATTTTGAAACGGAATAACTACAAGCGATAGCCATATAAATATATTTTCACACTTTCTATGGAACATCCGATGTTTTATTTGCTGCTGTTGTAGCCATACGTTGTTTTGCTAAAAATTACACTTTTTACTGAATAGAAGTTACTTACTAATGTAAAAGAACAGACTTAATTATAAAGTTTAAAATCGTTGCTGAAAAAAGTTAGAGAAGAGAAATCACAAATATTCATTATTAATTACAAATTTAGTTGAATATTAAGCGTAATGTGTTTCAACGAGTATAGAGGCTTAGATCATTGATTTTAAAATAAAATAACATGCAAATCAATAAATTAATTTTATAGCGTCTTATCACGCTAACAAACACAAACAGATCGAGAATCCTATTTCAATAGCATACACACTATCATGAGATATCATCGACGCGATACATATTTATGGTAACAAGTATTTAGGCATTTTTTACTGTATAACAACGAATAAATTATATAATTTATAATACCAAGGAAACTACGCCAAATTGTCAAAAATAGTTAATTTATATCATCGATGCAAAAAATTACATTTCCCGCGTAAAAAAAAAGAAAAACAATATAAATTATAACTAAATACAAAATGAATTAACGAATTCATACACGACACACGTGCGCACGCGAACTTTAGTAACGCTGAGATGTAATTTGTATGTTACTTTTAGAGCCTAGCTTTACCTTATCGACGCAATAACGTACGCGCGCATCACATACACACATACATACAGACATTCATACATACACACCCCTATAAAATGTAATAGGATTTCAATTTATTTACCAAAACGAAAATACAATAGGATATAACATATTTACTAGACATTAATCTAAAATTACCTGTCTTTATTGTACATATCTCAATAATATATTAGTTTAGCAAAATTTGAATAACGGCAAAAAGCATCGTATCGTAAAAAATATGCAACCATCGATAAGTACATAAATCTTACACTGTTGGAATTACAGAATATTAAACAAAAATCAATAATTATCGACTAATCAAATATTGTAATATTGTGTTTATCTAACAACAAAATGATACGATTCACATTAAGGTCTCTTCATTTAGAATTTGATTGAATTATTTATAGTGGACTGAACGGTTTCATATTAGACGCAATATGAACAACATATCCGACTATATCGTACGTTAAACACTAACTTAGTGAATTATTTTATATCAGTATTACGAAATTTTATAATCAGTGAGACAAAACAAGATATAACAATAAACAGACCTAACGCTCGGTTCGAACATCTATAATCCTAGAATCGAAAAGGTACATCACAATAAATACTATGACTACGTTATAATTTTTCTATCAAGTTGAGAACGCAGTGGGGAGTTATACCTAGCTCGACTGTCGGGTTCTGTACTAGTACTGGTCACGGGTGACACTTCTATTGTGACGCCTGCCACGACTGTATACGTTCTAAAACCACGAATATACACGTTCAAAACAAAGGCGGCCGTCGGCGGCGGCTTTTGACAGTTGACAGAAATACAACAACATGAGTGTACAAACGAACACGTCAAATGTACCGTCGAATATACAGACATACGCAATATACAATTCACATATACAAGTAACGAGGTGTATAGTATGCGCACACGCACATATAATAACTTTGTTATGAAAACAAACAAAAAAACGGTAAAGTACAAGTTTGACTCTCTCACTGAAGGTTATGTACTCACGTTCAGGTAAATACTGACTACAGTATATAGACAACAGACACTCGGCATGAACAAACTTCTATAACTATATTTGCATATTTATAAACATATCCCTTTCAGTTGCAATGGCTTCAAAGGATTGCTAAAATGAAATGCTTCAAAAAATCGTTAACGTGAGCTTATCTCGCATTTGACCGTTTTAAAAGTGCACTTATTGACGTGGTAATGAGCGACGATATCTAGACGTTATAAGAGATGATATTAGATCCAGCTAAACCACCCAAGTGACGCTCATTATATTACCAGAATCTTATCCGTGAAAAGGACAAAATTATATAAATTGTGCCGACTACATTTTATACAGATTACAACCCTAGACTAAACTGAAACTTTAAGAAGAGGAATAACATAAATAAAATCGTCGACGGAAAATGAATGAACGAAAGGAATCGTGTTCAGAAGTAGATAAGGGTTATGCCGCGAGAATAAAAAATGAGAGGAGTGACCTCATATTAGTCTTTAACACTTTCTAAATAAAGAGCCGAGATAAATAAACTTTCTATATAATTCATTCAAGTGCGACAAAGACGACGAATACGCGGGAATGAAATAGCTCGTGCTGTCTGTCGTCGGTCAGTTTGTTACCTTTTTTTACTATCAACACCATTTTTCATCACTACGCGGATGACACCGCTGGGCGCAGCTAGTTAATAATAAATGCGATTCTCGCGAGTGTGAAGGCGGCACTATTATTATATTTACTTTTTTGTCAACTGCGAGAGGAGTAGAGTGACGTCACATGTCACACGACGCCGAGTTTAACGCACAGTCGTGGCGGCCGTCGTCGAGTGGAGTGCTGAGAGCGATTAGTTATATACTAGGCGAGTGAGTGTGTGTGAGGGGGGGAGGTACAAGCTTGGCTATAACGTGGAGGGGGGGACGGTGATGTCGTGGCGGCGCAGCGCCGCGCGGAACGACTCGAGCGAGGAGCGCAGCGTGAGGCAGAACCCGCGCGACGCAGGGATCAGCGGGTACTCCGGCGGAGCTATGTCCTGCAACATACATGTACGGTTTCACGGTGTGTTCAGTTATTCACACTATTATATAATCCTAATTAATTTATTGATAACAGATGTTACGCGTCACCAAATTGAACATTTTACAATACATATACAAAAAGTATAATAATATAGTCAAAAACATGTACTAATCAAATTTATTGGACTGTCTGGTTGATTATGGTATCGAATTGGATATATAATTCTTCAAAGGCAAAATTACATAAATAAAAAATTGTTTAAATTACGCCTAATTATTTATAAACATTGACCTTTTAACCGCCTGTATCGGATATTTCCGAAAAAATCTTTGGAGCCCATTCCGACAAAATACGATATACCATAAAAATGGTTGGTAAACTTTTGTCGGAAATATCCGAACAGGCAGTTAGAGTTAATGGTCACCGCTGACGTAGTAATGGAGTTTTTGTACATTTTATTATGCAGTTTTGTAATGATTGATAATATAACCATTTTGTGAAGAAAATATTTAAATTGGATGAAAACTGACGGAGATACAGCGGTTACAGTGTACCATACGCAAAAACGGTGCGCGAATGAGGTGAAAAAGTCGACAATCATGCGCAGTGACGTAGTCATACTCTCCCTCACTCTCGTGTACACGTTATTAATGTATACTGTGCTCACACACGCGTACCTGACGTACTGTGAATGAGTATGCTGTCACGATCAAAGTCGCAAAGTTGTTGGGCAGTTGTCAGTATGTACAGTACAGTAGTGCTGTGTTACCTCGGGCGAGTCTCCGTTAGAGAGCGCCACCAGTCCCTCGAGCCGGCGGCACAGTGGCGCGCCGTGGTTCCGCAGGTGCTGTACGATCTCGTCGCGGAAGGGTTCCGGCGGGCTCGCCAGCATCTTCGTCATCGACTGCACCAGTTTCAGAAGTACCATCTCGTTGTACATGCGCGAGTTCTCGGTGCCCTGCTGTGTGCCTGGGGAGATACACAACAACCAATACAAATTTTCTCCTCTTTTTTTTTACTTTTAAGTCATGTTTTATAAGTTTGGAGAGTAAGTACAATTCTCGATAACGAGATTTCTCGGTTCAGTTCTCTTTGTAAAACTATCCTACAGCGCGGGTCATCTTCTAAACAATTGTTACATGGAAAAGTGTAGTTAGTATGTGTGTATGTATGTATTTATTAATATTTTATGCTGAAAGGGCTCGGAGAATTTCAATGAAAGAAATGGAGACAGATTGTAACTCCAGATAAATACAGATTTTCGGTGTCTAAGTTAATAAACGAAAAAAAGTTATAACAATTTCGGGCTGTTCTATAAGAATTAGAGCGCAGTATAAATACGACCGTTTGTCTGTTTGTCCCGTTGCGATCAACGAGCCAACTTCGAAGCGATCTTATAATTAATGCGTATTAATAATATACCCGTAAAGATTGTACTATGGAAACTAGATGGCTGATAAAATACATATTATATACTTTATTTGTAAATACATATTTAAGATACATAGAAACACCCAGACACAGAACAAATACTCATGCTCAGCACACAAATGTTTTAAAGATGTTTTCTTACACTGAATCGTTGAATATAAACTTTTTATTTTGAAATTTACATCATGAATAAGATGTGTGTGTGTGTGTGTGTGTGTGTGTGTGTGTGTGTGTGTGCGCGCGTACCTTTCTGTTTCTCGTATCCGGCCTCATTGAAGTAGGGCTCCGCGTTCAGTATGAGTCCCTGCAGCGAGACTATCACCTGCAGCAGCGAGCTGTCCTTGCCCCACACCTCCACGCCGCGGCCGGACCACGTGCCCAGCAGCGAGACGCACACCTGATATACACACGGGGGGACTCGTTACTTCATCATCATCATCAGATCAAAATATTTATTTGTCTAAAATGTCAGTACATTAAAGGTGTTAGGATACAATAATAAGCTCTTAGACATTTTGCCGCACTGCGACGTACAAATTTGTTATTAGAAGATAGATAAACTCTTTAATTGTACATTACCTAAATTACATTATTATTAATTAATCATCATCATCGTCATATCAGTCATAAGAAGTCCATTTTCCGCCACTTGTATGAGGTCACATGTTCTTTGTATTTGTTACGCTTTAATTACACTTTAATTCACATTTTTTTTTATACATTATAGTTCTACGATTGACCACCAACTCGCCTGATGTTAAGCGACGGTGTGGCTGAGGATGGAGCTCGTCGATCTAGAAGTTATCTATTCACCCTAGCCTTGAAAATTCCAAAATTGTAGGTCTCAGGAAACAGAGATGGCGGCAACGAATTCAATTCTTGTGCATTATGGAATATGTATGATTTATTCTTATTAGTCTCTACGAGATCGAATCAGAAATGAAGAGATACGTAGACGTACAAAAGTCACCGATATAGCACAGCGGATTAGCAAGTTGAAGTGGCAGTGGGCAGGGCACATAGCACGTAGAACTGATGGCCGATGGGGCCGAAAGGTTCTCGAGTGGAGACCACGTACCGGCAAGCGCAGCGTAGGAAGACCAGCCACGAGATGGACAGACGACCTCATACAAGTGGCGGGAAGACGCTGGATGCAGGCCGCTTCCAATCGGTCTTTTTGGAAATCCATGGGGGAGGCCTATGTCCAGCAGTGGACTCTTATGGCTGAGATGATGATGATTCTTATTAGATTATAAAAAAGCTAACCAAAAATAGATGCATCCCACAAAAACAAAATTAAGACACACTTAAAAATAAGAAAGTTACAAGCATTTTGATTTCACAGAGAGAACACGATAGCGAACGATGACGCAACAGTTTAAATTCATCGTACAAATTCAATATAAACTGTTGTTCCGCGAGAGAGGGACAACTTTCATCAACTTTAAATGTTTATATCAGTTTATTGACGGATTGAAATATTTTTTTAATATATGTATTACATTTTACTTCAATATCAATTAAAACAATTATTCCTATAAAATTAAATACATGCATATTCCCTATTGCGAAATACGCTTCACGAGTATGTTTGCAAATTTAAATCGCGAGTGAGTTGTATTTTCTTGATAAGCGCGCCCCCATTGCGCTCGAATGCACGAATACTGGCAAAGCCTGATAAAGAACAGGGCGAACGCAGGGAGCGGGTGAGAAACCCGAGATTGGCGGGAGGGAGGCGGAGTGTCCGTACTGTATGTAATATTATTAACAAACGACAGGGCGAGCGGGTGAATAAGCTGAGAGAGAAAGAGAGAGAGAGCAAGCACCGTACCTTCCCGTCCTCGTACAGGTTGGGGTTGAGTCTGTCGGTGCAGTACGAGTGGTAGTGGCAGAGCGGCGGCGCGCGCGGGTACTCCCCGCCGAGCTGCACGTCGAACACGAAGAGGCCGCCCTCGTAGGGCGTCGCCGGCGGCCCCGCGATCATCAGCGACAGCAGGTCGATGCGGTCCTCGAACCCGCGCACCCACACCTACACACGAGTGTACCATACTATGAGCTCCATACAGAACAAGTGTGCCAAATGTACATATGTAGTTTAAAAAACTTAAAACACAATTTTAAATTACGCAATTCTCTTACTTGGACGATATTTTTTCAGTTATTTTGTTATAAAAACCAAAGTAGTGAATCGATTTTCTTAAAATGTATATACGGGGCCTCTTCTGAGGTATTACTTACGAAACAAAAAAGAATGATCGCGGAACAAACATACGAAAAAAAACAGTCGAAGTGAGTACCTCCTTTTTTTTGTTAAATTAATAGTTTTTTTTTTCTGTATCATAATATCTGTTCTGTAACTGTAAAATTTTCCATGAATAAAAAAATATCTATATGTTATTTTGAGTGTAAGAGACAGCGCCTCTCGCTTAGAGTGCGCGGCATGTGGCACCCTCGCGGTATATACTCACCCCGGGCGGGAGGTCGCTCTTCAGCAGCTTGATCTCCCGTTTGACGGCCGAGTAGAAGGTCCTGGGCTCGGAGGGCTGCAGCATGGAGAGCCGGAACCGGTGCGCCGGCGGCGCGCACTCCAGCACGCAGAACCCCTCGCCGCCGACCTGCTCGTTCTCGTCTTCTACGCCGCCTTCCGCTTTGGCTAACGGCGCCGTTTCGGCTACTTTCACTGGAAACAAAAATACTAAAAACATATTGTATCTAAATTTAATATTATTTTTAGGAACACTTACAGCCAAAATACTTAAAAAATAATATAAATTTAGATAAATTACGAAGCTGATTGCAAGTTTTCGCCTATAGATTGGAAACATTAAATAAAGCTTGAAAGTCATAAATGCCGAAACCGAATGCCGACTGGGGTGACGAAATTCTCGTCAAATTCAACGCCAACAAGACTCAAGCCTGCCTTTTCTCCGCCAAAAAGAGTGAGTTTCTTTTGTCTCCTACTTTCCGAAACGTACCCATATCATTGGCAGACCGTCTTGAACTGCTGGGACTCACGTTAACCTTCACTTTAAGGGCTACCTTGAATCCAAGGCTAAACTGGCTAGTAAAAAGCAAGGCATCATTAATAAGGTTAGGCGATACTTCTCACCGGGACAACTGCTTCATCTGTATCAAGCACAGGTCCGATCGTGTATGGAGTACTGCTGCCACCTTTTTGATGGATCAGCCAAGTATCAGCTGGAAGCATTAGAATCAGTGGACCGGCGAGCTGTGAGGTTAATCGGTGACGATAAACTAGCTGGCAAGAAGCTACTTAGTCTCGAGCACCGCCGTAAAGTAGCATGTCTGTCTATTTTCTACAGGATTCATTTCGGGGAATGTGCGCAAGAGCTTCACGACCTAATTCCACCCTCCCCATTTCACTACAGGACTAGCAAAAAGTCGGCGAATTACCACCCATTTCTCGTTGAAATGCCAAAAATCCGTACTCAGCGATATCGATCCACATTCCTGTTGCGAACTGCACAAGAATGGAATTCGTTGCCGCCATCTCTGTTTCCTGAGACCTACAATCTTGGAATTTTCAAGGCTAGAGTGAATAGATATCTTCTATCGACGAGCTCCATCCTCGGCCACACCGTCGCTTAACATCAGGCGAGTTGGTGGTCAATCGTAGATCTTTTAAAAAAAAAAAAAAAATGCGTCAATCATGTTCCTCGCTGCTTTATGCTTACAAAGCAAGAACTGGCCGATTACTCAAACATCGCGGTATTTTTACTTATATGTATCATCAGATCATCACCTAGAAAAATATAGATATAAATAAAATATAGAATATTAAATGTTTGTCACTCTGGACCATCATTTCATCAATCAACAGGTTAGACGATCATTCTCCGGTCATTCTGGGACTGATGGAGTGAGTCGACGCCAAGCCGAGCACTAACCGTGCGTCGCAACGTCGCCTGACCGCAGCGTCCCGATTCAAGCTAATGCACGGAAAGTGTCTACTAAAATCAGTTCGGTCATTGAACCACAAAATCAAAACTATATTAGAGTTTAACTAATCGCACTCCCATTATCTGATAAGTATATTAAAATAATCTACACTCAAGTGATTCTCATTCTATATAATATTTATAGTTTAAAAACTGAAAAAAAAACCGACTTCGAAATACGCAATTCGTTTACTTGGGTGACATTTTTTCAGTTATTTTCTAAAAAAAAACAAAGTAGTGAACCGATTTTGATAAAATTTATACGGGACCACCTCTGACCACCTACTTGCTAAATAAAAAATGAATCATCAAAAACAATTCATAATTAGCGGAGTAATCGCTGAACAAACATACAAAAAAAAAAAATTGAGGACCTCCCTCTTTTTGGAAGTCGGTTATAAACATCTATTAAGTTCAACGACTGTTAGATATTATTAGTGAAAAAAGTTGCTTTTTTCACAAAAAAAAAAAAAAAAAAGTAGTCGAAGGTGATGATCTCTGCACCTGTTCAAAAACCTTGTAATGCTTGTTTGTTTATAACCTTTCCTGCACAGTACATTCACCTACTTATCTGATTGCTTTTATTTACAAACATTTACCGACAACTTCGTACATAGTAATATAATTTATAAGGCGCATACGTCTCGAGACTTCTAGATGAGCGCGCATACTTGTTGCGGCAATTTACAATCGCGAGTTAATTACGCGTTTTTGCATACAACAAGGAAAAAGGAAGAAAACTGTTTTCTATACTATCTGATTTTTATAATCCTTTTTAGGGTTCCGTACCTCAACAGGAAAAAACGAAACCCCTATAGGATCACTTTGTTGTCCGTCTGTCCGGCTATTCGTCTGTCAAGACCTGTATATCGGGAATGCGTGAATGTATCGAGTTGAAATTAAAACTATATACGCAGATACATAGTCTCTTGCTGCAGAAATAAAAATCAAACTTCTCAGTTTTCATAAAAAAAGTTACAACCGAATATGTCGCAACAAACGCATATTTCGACACTCGCAAGGGAACCAAAACCTATGGGGTACTACCCGTTGACCTATACTCTGAAATTTGGCAAGAAGTATTGTCTTATAGTACACATAAAGGAAAAAATTCGAAAACTGTACATTTCTAATTTAATTATAGAAAACTCACCGGGAGGGTCAGGCGGCGGCGCGGGCGCCATGTCGACATCCTTGGGCGCGTCCGTGCCTTCAGTCTTGTTATCGGACCCATCCTCGCCCGCCATGCTGACCACTAGCGCGCCGTACTGACTGTACACACACACACACACACGTCAGCCTATCGATTCTCTAACCTAAATGCTCGCTCAAGTGAAGTGAGACCCTAAGTGAATTTCCATTCAAAATATCAAGTGATCAGAAGTAGGTAGCTGCCAATTCCATTTTCGACTCAATATTTTGATATTAAGTATATGTAGAAATAAATAAGAAAAATAAGAGTTCACTTTGGGCCTCACTTCACTTGTGCGGTCACTGTGTTTAGAGAATCGACAGGCAGCACTCGTACGGTGGGTGATGGCGTCGATTCGCTTGTACAAGCTTCACGGTTACCACGCAAAAAACTAACATTTCCCAATAAAGAAAGGTTCGGTAGGAATTAGGCTGCAAGTCTGAAGACAAACTAATACACACAGACAGTATGGATAATGTAGGTTAGTACAGAGTGAGTTTGCATCGATTCATCTCTATTTTCAACCAACTTTTTTATAATCTTACGTTTAAAAAACTGAAATAATAGACTACAAAATGCGCAATTTTGTGATAAAATCCAAACTGCAGAACTGATTTTGATAAAAATTTCTAAGAGCAAAAATCTGAAAGTATTTTATTTGAAACAAAAATAGAAAATTTAATATTAGTTTATAAATGACTGAGTTATACGGTAACAAACATATACAACCGATTTGATAACCTCATTCTTTAAGAAGTCGGTGAAAAAGAGGAGGTTCTCGTTTCGTTTGCATTAATGTTTTTCCCCTCTCATAACTCCATTATCTATTAACCGATTTGAAAAAGTCTATTTTGATTTGAAAAGATATATTTTCAGATTATACGATAGATCAACATTGGTAGATTGGTTTTTAAAACAAAATTTCCCATATTGTCTGTCGATGGTAGCTAGTACTCGTTCAATCCGATCTTTTCATTAACCATTGCTTGCATAGAATGGGATATCACACAATATGTCGATGTCATTTCATGCGACGGTGAGGGAAAAATCGGGTTAATTCGAGCTTGACCGAATTAACCACCGCCTTGTATAAATCGGTTGGATGTTTCTATCGTTAGTAACGACAGAGTTCAGACTTGCAGCCCCGGAAAGGTAATGTTTATATAAATATTGAATAAAATATACCCTTTTTACCACAATAAAGGAGTGTCCTAAATGACAGAACTCAAATTATCTGCATCTCTTTACATTTCCATGTGAAAAAAAAGAGGATGGATAATTTCAGAATTGTCACAGTTGGTACGGAATCGACGTCATTGTTATATATGAGCGCTTCTTTGGTACTATGAGTATTACTGATGTTTCGAAAAGACTAGAAAAGAAAGAAAGACTAGAACAGTGATTAGTTTATTTTTTAAAGGTTGTTATTATTGAATTGCGTTTTGTTTCACAGGATTATTAGCAATAATCACACAATCTTAGAGCTCTCGTTTTATTATCGTGTTGTTCAGATATCCCATACTAAACCAAAAAGAGGTTATTGTACTTGCCTTTATAAACAATTTTTACCAAGGACAACTCGGAGATCGGGAAAAAACAATTTTCAATTCAGTAGGGGTTCAACGAACTTACCTTACTTAATACCTTTTTTCTTGGTATTAGAATAAGGGTGCGTTTTCACTGACGCGAAATTGACTACTCAAAACAGTCGAAATCTCCGTGCGAAAAAAATTCGACATTGTGATTAGTAAATTTCGCTTCGCGTCACTGGAAACACACCATAAGAGTGCACCGAAGCGAACCGGTGCAAGAATTGACTCGGCTCAAGTGGAAATGGACAGCCACGAGATGGACATACGACCTCATACAAGTGGCGGGAAGATGCTGGATGCAAGCCGCTTCCAATCGGTCTTTTTGGAAATCCATGGGGGAGGCCTATGTCCAACAGTGGACTTCTTATGGCTGAGATGATGATGATGAAGTGGAAATGTGGCCTTATGCCTGCAGTTTTTTTTTATTGATTGACCACAAAAACTCCTTTTTTGGCTTAGTACAGGATACTCAAATAATCCTATACACAGCATATAATTATATATATTAGCGTACACGCTTCTGGTATCGAATGTTAAATAGATGTACACATGATACGTTATAAATGAACGTTGAGTCACGTAAGTTAAGCTGATAATACACCTGTGTTTAGATAAGCTCAGTCTGGCGCACGAGGGTTACTATCGGTCATGAGATGAGATCTCACGTTAGTGTAAGCAATAAACATTTTGACAACCTGAGACATTAGAATAATAATTCAGCGCAATTTGTCCATACATAAGGAGAATATCGATTTCTACTTGATTTCGACGATTCTTTTATTCTGTAGTTCGACCACCAGTTCGCATGATGGAATGCAACGTTGTGGCCGAAGATGAAGCCCGCAGACCTAAGATGTGAGTGAAGTTATGGTCCAAAATGATGAGCACACATTAGGTGTGCTGGAATAGGAATTGGCACTATACTACACTGATAAATACGCTGTTAAAGACAAACCCATCTGTATGTTCTGTTACCTATCTTTTTATGATTTTAATCACGTAGCAGCGATGCAGGTTTTATTTCCAAGTACAAAGTTAAATATCAGAAGAAAGAAAAAAGTGAGTTTTACTATTTATGGTTCCAATCACAATAAGAAATTTAAAAAAGTTTGAAATCGAATTATATGTATTTAGAGTTGATAACATTTTCGTGCGCGAAGTACGCTCCACAGTTGCGCGCTTAGTCCTCTCAAGTTAATCGTTTCTTAATGATCATTCATTCATTCAAAATATAAATTATAATTCTTCACGCAAATTTTAATGGTCTATTCAATTATAAATTAATTATGATATTCTTCTAGGAAACAAATATATTTATTGTTACAGTCATTGTACCAAATAAGCATAGTTTTTAAGTTAACTGTGCACCTGGCATAGATACAAAATGTCCAAAAGCACAACAATAGTAACATGAAGATATGATCAAATAATTGAAACATCAGCAACGAAGGGGTTAACCAACGATACCGAAACAACACATGATAGAATTTAGTTTTGTTGTGTTTTCGGACAATTTATTATCAACGTCAGTTGTACAATTAACTCGTACGGGTTATAAGCACTTGTTTTTGGTTAAATACCATCCACCAAATACCATGCAGGGGTTAAGTTAAGGGAGACTATGCAAAACTTACATTAAACAACATTATACATATATATCAGATATGCATTTAAATATTTTTTTCATAGTACAAAAGGATTTATCAAAACTCAGAGAAATTAGGTTACCACTTTTTACAGTTATCTACGAAAATAAAGAAAAAAAAAAACAATAAAGAAATAAACGGATAAACTGGCCATAACTTAGAAATAATTTAAAAAAAAAAACAACAAAAGCTGTAATTTTTTTTCTCGCCCATCAAGAGACTGCGCAAGGCGTCAACATGGGTGACTTTAAGTTTGATAGATATAGAAACATGTTATAAAAAGTACTATACTGAGACTAAACACACAAACATGTCTAACCGGATAATACCAAACACATGCAACTTTTAACACCACAATTTTCATAAACACTTTCGCATCACTATTTCGACAAAATTTTAACAATATAATAAAAATAATATATGCACCTCGTTCCAAATAACCAAGTAATAAATTCGTAAATCATTTTTCTACGGAATACTCGGTGATAATGATGAAATTAACACAAAATAAAATATAAAAAAAATAAAATGTGGAGAGCGCTGTGTGTACCGCTAGCGGTGAGACGCGTCACGCGACTTTGATAATATATTTTTTTAATACATTCATAGCCGTGAATACACGTCCATTGGCCGTAATATTTTTGTTTAATATAAGTGTTGCAAGGTTAGTCGAGGCGAGACAGTAGGTGAGGAAGGCCTTACGTCTTCTAGCTGCATCCCGCGGCTTCGCTTATAATATTCAAAACTTCGCCAGTGTGTCAATATATAATAATTGTAGAAATAATCTTCGCATTTTTACCGGCTTAAAAAAAGAAGGTAAACAATTATGTTGTATTTTTTGTTTGTTACCTTATCAAAACTCTATCATTTACAAACCGATTAAAAACAAAACAAATTATTTCTTTTATTTGAAAAGATATACTTTCAGATTGGTCCCAATTTTTATCAAAATCGGTTTTGTAGTTTGGTTTATAAAACAAAATAACGGAAAAAAATATGTCATCTAAATAAACGAAATTGCGTATTTTGAAGTCGGTTTCAGTTTTTTAAACTATAATATATATTTATTATATTTTTGACAAAATTCACTAAAATCGTTTGATGTTATATGGTATCAAAAAGACGAATTACCTTCGCATTTATTCCTATTGTTACTATATAAGTATACACGAATTAAGAGCACGTAAGAACATTCAGAAGCTGGCAACATTTTGATTAGAGGAAGCTTGCAGATGCAAATTTTTCTCATAATACGGAAAGTGTTGCTATTTAATTCGATGAAGCCTTTGTTACATTTTTGCAGGCATATTATCAGTTACAGCAGTAGATTACAGAATTAAATGAAAAAAGTGCGCTGAGAATATATTACAAGACATTAGGTGAGAATGGATGCATACGTTAATTAACATAAACATTTAAAAATATATACAATACCTATTTAGGATACTGTACACGAAATGCAATGTTCGAAGATTTCTTAACTTAGTACTTATAAAAACAAAAACAAATTGTTTTGTTTTGCATCAACTAACCAAACACTTGTATTATCTCAAGTTTTAAGATCCAACATCCACAGTTCAGGAGTTAATGAATATTCAATATTTTGACCTCCAGATAATATTCACAACTAAGTTCAATATCGTCAGAACAGGTTGTGTTGCGTTAGGCAATAGATCGAGTTACGAACGTATCAGACCTTGACTCACAAAATTATAAAACGTTTTTATGTATGCCAGTTCTGTCTTTATATGAACTGCATCAATGTCGAAGGCGTGTGAACAAATATACACAATAGACAGGAAATAATATAATTATCGCTGATCTTAATTAAAAACTTGTAAAAATATCTACAAATAGTAAAAGAATTAGCTAAAATATGAATGTTTTGCGCAAGATGGCGACTAGTTGGATATATTGGCGCAATTACACGGAGTATCCTATTCCTAGTGAGGACTGTTATGCAAATGTTATTTATGATCGTTTTTCTTATGTATGTAAATAAAAAAATAACTCATATGACTTGTGCTCGCTTCGCTCACGCCTTTAAATAACGAATACCTACTATATGTATATATAAATATTTCAATTTAATATCCTTTATAGTTTCACATACTAAATGTCTGCAGTATTGCACTGAAATCAGATTTTTTAAATTTTATTCCTCTAATTGTGTGCCTTTAATAGAAATCTGCAGTTATTTTTCAATTAACATTCATGGATGACTTCAAATTTATCAATCATGATCTTCAATCAGGTTTTCTGTCTTTAAAATACTTACATAAATGAATTATATAAAAAAAAAAAAAAAAAAAACTTGTGTTAGGGCTCGGGTAGACCAGCGATTTATCGTCGATTTAGCGACTGCATCGATGCGTATTTTACGTCATTCTGCGTTCTATGTGTGCGGTATCAAAATTGCGAAACCTAGTGTAATATAGAGCCGTGATCCACATATGCCTAGTTTGAGGGTAACGGACCATATTTTGTGTCTAGCAGCTGACAGCATAGAAGTGTAGCGTGTCCCATCTCTACATTAAGCCTTGGAAGATTTAGGTGTAATTGTGTGTACACCTCAGAATTTCCAGTACACAGCATCTAGCTTCTGCAAGACAACTGAATCGCCGACCGCAGATACAAAAATCGTTAGTCTGCACGACACGCTTACATAGTAGTTGAAATATGTATATGTCACCGGACAAATAACAATACCGTAACTTTATATTCAAATATAGATAATTATAAACCATACGGAGAATTGTTTACAGGAAAAAAAAGTATTGCAATTTTATGTTTGAATTTCTACGTTTATAAACTTACCGGGTTTCATTGTCAGGTGCACGACTTTCTTTCGTAAGATTGTAAACATACGAACTGTGGGTTTGCGTTTTATTTTTAACACGCTTTTATTAGGTCGACCTGTATGTAATGAAATCTAAGGTAACTAATTTAACCATCTTCCAAGGATAGTAGCGCCATGAAAATTGGCAGCTATATGTAGTTCTGATGACAATACAATAATATGGTACTGTCTAACTGATCTGATGATGGAGCCGGAAGATATGAACTAGAACTTCACGATGGAACATCGTATCATAGCTGTGTTTGGATTTGTTAGAAAAGTCTTGTAATGAACTTTGATCACAATAATTTGTAGCGTGTTTTTTTATACTGTAATTTATTTCTAATAGTAAAGATTAGGTACAGCTGGTTAAAAATCAAAGCATATAAAGGTAAAAACAATAAAATAATATAACGAAGCGCGATATTCGTGTACAGTATCCTAAATAAAATATATGATATACGAAAAAGATATAAATAAAACAAAACATGGAGGCTCACACTGAAAAGTGGTACTGTAAAGTCTCTTCAGCTGTTATTTTCTTTTTCATTAGGCTGTTAAGAAACTCGGCCAGCTCGAGCGGCCTTCGCCTGCGGAACAAATTAGTCTTTATTTCTATTGCAATATGGTATTAGTTTGAATGGTACATAGAACTTTAAAAGAGTCATAGACATTTTCATTTATTAATTACGAAAACATATATTTCCTTTTGTAGTTTAGGTAATGAGTTGGTAAGTTAGTTTGTATGTTGGTTTGTTGTAGTCAATAACGTATAAGAAATGTATAATAGGAAAGTTAGAAATATTACTGAAATGAGATTTCTTCACTTATATGTAGAGGGTATATTTATGACACACGATACCGACTCGACACAAAAAATAAACAAGATTCCGATGAATTGAGAACCTCCTCCTTTTTGGAAGTCGGTTAAAAATAGAAAACGTTTTAAAAATCCAATATCTGATCTTATATCAGGGGGATGTTCGGGTGAATAACGTCGATACTTTAAAAGTCTGTAGTTCGACCATCGTTCGTCACGCTCACACATACAAACATTTTTGTAGCTTTAAAATGACCGAATGAACTTGTAAAATAATAGTCCCATAGAACACTAGAAAGAAACATCACAAGTTTTCGACAAAAAAATCTGTTTGTTTGAAATTAATTTTCATACATAAGTATCATTTTTACTATGGAACCTAGCGTGGTTTTCACACATTTTTTATTAAAAACTACGGGTCACTCACGTCTGTTTTGAGCCGAAATATCCGACTATAGTTTCAACCGCATTCGGCGGTCTTTTTCAAAGGAGCAGCGCGCACGTCACTTTCGGTCGGTGACGCGCCTTGCACGTGACGTGACTATACAACCACATATTTATCTCTCCCGCGTTCGTTTAGACATGTTGCCAGATTATTGGTTGCCAACGTACAAGGCCAGGTATTCTTTTATTCAGCTCTAACTACAGACAGAGGATACTTGAATGTGTATAATGGTACCGTGGCTTCACGCCTACAGCTGAGCGGTGTCGGTGCAGGCAAACTCCAGCAAACGACAGGGCGAACACGGAAACCGTGTGAGGAACCAGAGATTGGTGGGAGGCGGAGAGTGACCGTTTTGTATGTAATTCTATTAGAGTATTTAGTGGTTCTATCACACTTCTCTGATCCAAGGCGTCCTAATATAAAGCTATGAGTATGAGACATCGAGCGTCGAGTCGGCATCGCGCGTGCAATACGGTAAGTATAGATGGACAGCACTGTGTGTGTGTGTGTGTGTGTGTGTGTGTGTGTGTGTGTGTGTGTGTGTATGCGCGTGCGCACGTACCGGCTGACCTCGGCGTGCGCCTTCACCAGTTGCGCGTGTATGAGCGAGCACAGCTTGTAGCACACGTTGCGTGTCTGCAGCGCCTCCAGCTCCGCGTCGCACGCTGCGACCGATAACATACGTCACATTCGGTAATATACTTGTGACATTGCAACATTAGCTAAGAAAACAAGTATCTATATGAAAAGAAAAACAGAATACTCGACTGCAGAAAAGCAGCAGTTTTTGCAGTACACCTTAACCTGTAGGCGATCATATAGAAACACACATACATACCCATAAACATACATACATATATACATACACTCGTAAAACGTATCTCTCCTTACGCAGTCGGGTAAAAATAAAGAAATAGCGTAAAGGAGTAGTATCCAATTGCCGTTAAATATCTTAAAAGAAACAATAAGTGTTAGTCTTACTCTGCGCCGAGGTGTCGGCGTTCGGTCCCCGGCCGCACGCCGCCTCCAACGACTCGCCGAAATTTAAACTGTTGCGGAGCGCGAGCGACGTCTCCAGCTGCCAACAACAAACGTGACCAGGTTAACGTGACACTCCTAGACAACTCGAAAAATGTGGTCGTAAGCAATAAGCAAAAATTTTACAAATCGCGTATATTTTTCATAATTTTTTGAGCAGACGGTTCGAACACTTTGCGCTGCGTCTGTGGTCACTGGTGAGACTAGATGACATTTGTATTTTTTGTTAAGAAAATATTAATGACTACCGCCTACTATTTTTATGCAAAACGTTCCCTATGCGCGCAACATCTGTGTTGAGACAAATTTGGTTCATTTCAATGAGTAACGATCGCGGAAACCTTTAGATAACATTTAGTAAATGATTGTGGTTAGTCCTTGGTGGCATATCTCATTTGTTGAACAAAACAGGAGATTTATAACAAATTGTATTCAAATAAATAATAATAAATAAATATTGGAGGATATTTTCACACAACATCATCTAGCCCCAAACTAAGCAAAGCTTGTACTGTGGAAACTAGACGGCTGATAGAATACATATATATACTTTTTTGTAAATACATACTTGTGATACATAGAAACACCCAGACACAAAACAAACATCCATGCTCATCACACAAACGCTTGTCCTGGGTGAACCTTCGAACCCACAACCAAATATTAATATTTAGATTTCAAATATCTGAATCATGAGCCTCATTGCCTCGCACTAAAGAAGATTATTAAAAACATATTAACCCTTTAACCGCATGTGTTGGATATTTCCGACAAAAGCTGTTCGAGCCCATTCCGACAAATCTTGGTCAGACTCAATACATTTTTGGCGGAACTATCCGACACATGTGATTAAAATCCTCTAGCCGCCTGTTTCAGAAATTTCGAAAAAAAATGTCGGAAATATTCGATACAAGTGGTAAGGCGCCTGTAACAGCTCGAGAAACAACAACTAGAACAACTAGTATCATGCTGAGCTGGGGCCGGGTTGTGATAAAATACCTACCTCTTTTATTTTTAATTAAATGTGTAATTGTACTAATTACGTTTTTTTTCTGTTGTATGTTTATTGTCACAATAAAATACATATCTATCTCAAAACTTTTGTCGGAAATATCTCAACCAGGCGGTTAAAGGGTTAATGAGTAGAGTATATGTGTGTGTGTGTGTGTGTGTGTGTGTGTGTGTGTGTATGTGACCTCCATAGCGTCGAGCGGCGCGTCGATGTCGGCGTCGTGTTCCGACGCGCTCGGCTCCTCGTCGGGAGTGAAGAGTCGCGCCAGCTGCTCGTGCACCCGTCTCTCTCCCGCACGCGCCGTGCTCAGACCACGTTCGCGCACACGCTCCAGCAGACCCTGAACACAATGAAACAACTAATTTAACAATTATCACTTACGTTATCGCGATTATCACTCAACCAGATTTCATAGATCTTAAAATTAAGTAAAATATACGCGATAAATTCGTTAAAAGTTGTTTAAGCTGGCACGACACGAATGCGGCGGGAATTTCAAATTTCAAACAGTCTTTTGTCCTTTTTTACTTAATTTTACGATCTAAGAAATCAGGTTGAATCGCCAATTGACCAATCACAATACTCGAAATCTCCGTGCAAATAATTAATTTATTTATTTTTATTTAATTCCAGGATTATGATTGGTCAATTAATGTACTAAGCTCCGCTCCGCTTCAATGGAAGCGCAGATTTATGCTTTGTGCTGGAGTGTTTTATTTAGTATATTCATTTTGCAGAGAATGAATTAGGTAAAACATTTAATGTGCAATATTTAAATGTATTTAAAATATATTATGAGCACATTTTAGAATTCAGCACTCAAAGATGCGAGAATCTACTACTGGGTCTACTTGTCTGTCCTTCTGTCTGTCTTACACTTAACCAGTTATTACATATAATAATAAATTTTATACCTTACAACATATGGAGCTGAAATTTTCGGTGGATTTATGAACAAATAATGAGAATAACAAGAAAATTAAATATAAGAGTAAAATAATTTGGCTAAACGCAAGATCTCACAGTACCAGTAAAAGAAAAAGCACAATAATTACATCACACCATTTTTTTTTGCGAACACAAACATAGATCGTGGTTGGAATAGACGTTGGATAGATAGTAGACGTGAACATTATTTTCAACTACAAAGTTAAGCTTGTTTTGTTAGAGCCTTGTTTCTATGGTTTATAAATTTGAATAGGTGTGGGGGTGTGAAAGAGGTACGGAACCCTCGGAATATGAAATAAATTCGTACTTGGCAGGTTTCCTTTTCACGCCGGTCAAATTGCAAGACATAAATATTAAAAATAATAATATAACGCTAAATAGAACTTACACTTACCAGAAAGTGGTCTTCGTGGAAAAAGGACGTCCCCATCAGCCGGTCCAGGAACCGACAGTCTTTGTACAGGTTCAACAACTTGCGCATTATCTGAAAGGATATTTTATATTTCAGATTGTATTACATCAAAACATTGTATAAAACTTATACCAAAAAAAAAAAAAAAACATACCGGCAAGCGCAGCGTAGGAAGACCAGCCACGAGATGGACAGATTACCTCATACAAGTAGCGGGAAGACGCTGGATGCAAGCCGCTTTCAATCGGTCTTTCCGGAAGTCCATGAGGCCTACGTCCAGTAGTGGACTTCTTATGTCTCAGGTGATGCTGATAATATTATAATGGATTACTCCAGACCGAAAAGTCGAAAGACAATTCAAAAACTTACAAGTAGTACGCAACGGATACCGAACATACCGCCAGCATTCTAGCAGAGTTACGTAGAACAGCGATGCTTATAAAATCGGACCTATCTGGTCCGATTAACTACCACTAGGATTTTCATAATGCAAATTACCTTCCAATAGGGTTGGGTTCTTTAGATTGGGCGCGTATTAATAATCTCATCGGGAGTTGCACTTTTTTCAGTTTAGGTAGAGTTAAGTTCAGTTAGTCATGAATATGTAGTAGATATATTTTTAAACCACTACAACAATAAATACTTATTAACAATAAACAAGAACAACAAATATATTAATTAATAGAAGGTAGAATAGCATGGTAAACCTCAGTTCTCAGCACTTTCGAGGATAAGACCACATACTTAAGGCCTTTTAGTATCTTGGCCTTGCACTTCATAACACACAGGGTGGCATTGTTGTTGTTCACAAGTCACGACACGCGTCTAACAGCGTTGCCCGACGTGTCTACTCGAGGCTTGCCACGCAGAGCTGGACAAACCTATCAACGTATAACACATAATTGGTATTACCTCTTGGCTCTGCAGCGCGGGATACTTAGCGAACATCTCCTCGAGGCGGCGCATGGCGACGCGGCCGCGCTCGATGTGTGCGGCGACTCGCGGCTCCAGCAGCCGCGGCACGCCCCCCGGCGGCGCGGCTGCGGGGGCGGGGCGCGCGCCCTCCGCCCCCGCGGCCTCCCCCTCACCGCCAACTGCGCCCGCGCCGACCGCCCCGCCCGCCCCGCCCGCCGGCTCGCTCTTTAACATCTCTGCTGCGGAGACACACATTGTTACACTACCCGCACACACACTCCAGGTGTGTCTATAACAAGTCTATCTATCAAACTTTGATAACTTCGTTTAATACTCAAGTAAACTTCAATGATGTTATTTACAAAGTTTCTTTTACACTTCCCTTTGATTGTGACGTTAATTTTGAATGTATTTTTGGTACCTAAGTTCCAATTTATTTAGTGCTATTTTGTATATGAATTTGCATGCCGAAGATGTATGACGTTCTATTGTACTACTTTCGGGCTATATCTGTTACCCACATTCGCAAATAAATAAATAATTAGTATTACTAATATCTTTAACACCTTTGGAATTACACGTATGCCAGATCTTTCTACATGGTATCCTGCCAAATTTGGCTCAAATTTGTTCAGTAGTTCTGGCTTCCATTGATTACACCGTATAGACAAACAGATAGATATAAATAAAATGATCAAGTGCGTGTCGGGCCACGGTTCCGTATACGTAATTGCACTTTATAATATGTGGATTTAAAACATGTTTGACACCATGAAACTACAAGTAGTCAAGTAGTAGTAAAGACAACTTCAGTGCGGTAAATGGTGATACGTGCTGCCTGAGGGGATGTTAACAACAGGTGAGCTGTAGTAAAATGCCTACCCGCCGACCATAAAAATTCGTACCTGCATGGTTGATCGCAGGCTGATCTTTGTCCGCAGTATGCGCGGAACTCTGCGTCTCCCAGGAGTCTTCAGACGCGGAACCCTCGGAGCCCCACAGTTCGCCGTCGTCCGAGTCGTACTCGCCCACCTGCTTGCGATATTAACTTTAGCTGTGCTCGAAAATTCAATACAACATCATATCTATAATAAAACTACACTTATGAAAATTATATAACATTTGAAAGAATATATGGAATTTGGAGGCAGGTATGGAAAGGCGAAGTTGAACGACGCATTGGGATGGCAAACTTAGCAAGTATGCTTCTGGAAAAAAGTGTGGAAGGAATAAAAAAACTACAACGAACACGTACTGAGAAATTTAGATGACATAGACAGATAGAACATTAGTCTTTCCCATTTTTAACCCCCGCCCGACCCAAAAAGTGGGGAATTACATGTTTGACGTGTGTGTATGTATATCTGTATCTCTCAAACGGATGGACCAATTTTCATCTAGTTTAATGTTTGAAAGAGGAATTCATTGAGTGTTCTTAGCTACGTTTCATCAAAATCGGTTCAGCCATTTTTATTTGTCAGGTGTTTTTAAGTTTTCTAAACTTATACTTGTCTTCTATGGCGTCAAAGCATGGACCATTAACATCCATATTCCCTGGACGGCCCACATGATCAATGTCTCAATCCTGAAGAAATTACGGCAGGCATTAATTTTTTTAAGCATTTGTCTCCAGAAAAGAATTAAAAGATCCAGGGGACGCAGGCCAATGAGATGAAAAACAAATAAACAAAAAATCTGGACAGAAACGTCTCTGAAGCAATACACGAAGCTGGGGAACGTCAGAGATGGATCATGGAAGTAGAACACTGCCAGGTTTTGATAGAGCATAATGTGTAAGAGGTTGTCCAATCTCCGATAGGAGCGGAACGTAAAGAATAATGTGCAAGAAAACGCACTAAAAGGGCATTGAAGTAAAAATTTAGAGCAAATTTGTTCACTTGACACCCTATAAGCAAGTAGTTTTTTTCACTGCTTGATATGATTGACTGCCAGCTCGCCTGATGTTAAACGACGATGGCCTCAGTCCATATAGCTTGAAGAGCACTGATAACAAAAGAAGATAAAACTAGAAGTTATACTAGGACAGGTCAGCTGGTGGGTATACACTGGGATGGAATGAAGGGGATACACTGAATGGAATGAAGGGGATGTACTGGATGGAATGAAAGGGATATACAGGTTAGAATGCAGGGAACATACCGTATGGAATAAAGGGTATAAAATTTTCATAAATAATACCTTGTACAGGTCCTGCGGCCAGCACATGCTGGTGTGTCCGTCCACCCACCACACCTTCACTCGCCCGGTGGGGAAGTTGTCTATCACCTGGGGAGAATAAACATATTTAGTGCATGCCTATTGAATTGGCTCCACTATAACTCTATTAAATTGGCCCACTATATACCTTTTCCCCTGGATCGCGTCGAAGTAACAAGAAGGGGGTACAGAAGCCTTGGAGTCCGAAACAAACTCGTGCTAGGTCGGCTTTTTAGTTTACAACTCTTAGATTGTTCCAACGAATTACCGCCGATTAAGTGCCTCAAATGGATGACATATTTTTTGAAAGAGACAAAAAAATTAAGACCTCGAAGCGGAAACACTAGAACTATTACTACTACTAGAACACTAGATATAAAGTTACATTTAAGTTTTTGAATATGAATTATCGCAAAGTATCGCCTGATGCAATACATTTTATAGGTACACATCATTTAATGTCACAATAACTATACCTACAAAATTTGGTGGGATTCTTTGCCGCCAGATATATAAGTTAGATTTAAGTTATTTAATGTGTACCTGTCCAGCGGTGCAGTTGGAGTCCTCCCCGGTGAAGTTGGCGACGCGGATGACGACGGTCCCGGGCCGGTACTGGAAATCCGGGTGGTCCTTCAGGTCGTACACGCTCATCTCGCTCTCGTGCAGCATCACGGGCCTGACACGCAACATTTACTATACATTCCAGTGGAGACCACGCACCGGCGAACGCAGCGTAGGAAGAACAGCCGCGAGGTGGGCTAACGACCTTATACAAGGGGCGGGAGGACGCTGGATGCAAGTCGCTTCCATTAAGCCTTTTTGGAAATTCATGGGGGGGAGGCTTATGTCCAATAGTGGACTTCTTGCTGATATTGAGATTGTGGGGCCCCGCTACGCTCAGTTAGTGAACTCGTCACGTAGTATATGTAACTCACACAGGTTGGTCGGTGCTGGTGTAGGTCCGGTACCAGTGCACGATGGCGGTGCGTCCGTGGTGGTCCACGCGCTGCACCACGCCGTACTCGCGGTGTTTCAGCTGCACGACAACATAACATTAGATATGTAAAAATAAATAAAATATATGTAATAATAATAATATCGGGTAACGGTTTTATAGCGAAGAGCCTTTATCAACATCTCAAGAGACTCGCTTGATGGTTGGGCCAAGGTTCGAATAAAGAAGGCAGTCATCCTAGTCACGCCACGCATTGTCAGGAGATTCCTCAGTTTGTAGCCTTTACCGTCGACAGGTCGACAGGACAAGTTTTTTATAACATTTGTTTTTTATATTTTTATTGTAAAAAAAATATATTTAAGATTTTTACTATGGAAACTAACGTGGTTTTCACAAATAAAAACTACGGGTCACTCACGTCTGTTTTGAGCCGAAATATCCGAAAAAAATCAAGATTATTACTGTGATTAATATGATTATTATTATTAATTAGAGATTAAATTTAAGATTTGATCTGTAATTATACGTCTCTTACATCTAGCGTGTATGCTCTTACCTGTTGATTCTCCTCGACGTTAGCGGCGCCGCTGACCACGAAGTCCCCCGGGAAGCACTCCTGCCCGTCGAGGTGGTGGATCGGGTACAGGTGGGTGGACGGAATGCCGCACTCTATCGTGCCGTCCTGCAACACCAAGTACAGATCATTCACGTGATCATTTCGTGTCCAAACCTCCAACTATGAATGATATGGGGCCTGGATGTTTAGCGCCCCATAATATAGTGAGTTTGTACTGCGTAGACCAATTGCAAATATTTCTTGAAAATGACGCAAGCACCGATGCAGTGTCTTTATTTTTTTTATCAACCCTGTTTTGTACAAACTGTCCCTTTGCTGGGAACGGGCCATCTTCTCATTGTGAGAAGGGTTAGGCCATAGTCTGCCACGCTGGCCAAGTGCGGGTTGGCAGACTTCACACACCTTCAAGATCATTGAGAACTCTCAGACATGTAGGATTCCTCACGATGTTTTCCTTCACCGTTTGAAGTTGGCGGCAATCAACAATACGCACATAACTTCGAAAAGACAGAGGTGCGTGCCGTGGAATTCGAACCCAGGACCTGCGGATCGCAAGTCAGACGGTCTCACCACTAGGCTGCCGGAAACTTGTCTAAACAGTGCAGTGCAGTGCAGTTATGCAGTATCTAAACAGTGGTATCTCAGTTCTGTGTGTTTTATCACACGTCGGACGCTCCATACAAGCAGACTAATCAGTGACACTCAAGTCGACGTCTGTATATAACACACACTCATGTATGAAGTTATGTTTGTCGTCTGATCGTCGCTCAGTCGTGACGTCAATTGGGATAGTTTGAGACTGCAACACTCATCTCGACTGACAACCACGTCACCAAACTGTGGCAAACGACAGCGCGAGTGCGGGGAGCGGGTGAGGAACCCTAGATCGGCGGGAGGCGGAGTGTGCGTCCTGTATGTAACAGTACCGAGGGCGAGCGCGGGGGGCGGGTGAGGAACCCTAGATCGGCGGGAGGCGGAGTGTGCGTCCTGTATGTAACAGTACCGAGGGCGAGCGCGGGGGGCGGGTGAGGAGCCCTAGATCGGCGGGAGGCGTAGTGTGCGTCCTGTATGTAACAGTACCGAGGGCGAGCGCGGGGGGCGGGTGAGGAGCCCTAGATCGGCGGGAGGCGTAGTGTGCGTCCTGTATGTAACAGTACCGAGGGCGAGCGCGGGGGGCGGGTGAGGAACCCTAGATCGGCGGGAGGCGGAGTGTGCGTCCTGTATGTAACAGTACCGAGGGCGAGCGCGGGGGGCGGGTGAGGAACCCTAGATCGGCGGGAGGCGGAGTGTGCGTCTTGTATGTAACAGTACCGAGGGCGAGCGCGGGGGGCGGGTGAGGAACCCTAGATCGGCGGGAGGCGGAGTGTGCGTACTGCATGTAACAGTACCGAGGGCGAGCGCGGGGGCGGGTGAACACGGTGCGAGCGCAGGTACCTGCCAGACGACGTTGGCGCGGCTGGTGGTGTGCAGCGTCTCGACGACGACGCGGTCCCCGAGGTGCGGCGGCGGTGCGGGCGGCGCGCGCCGCACCGTGCGCTTGAGCCGCTTGCCGCGCAGCAGGCGCACGGCCAGCTGCGGCGACCGTTTGCCGCGCGTCGACGCCACCGACGAGCACCGGGACGACCACGTCGCGCCGCTGTACACACACAACCATTTTATTGGTAACGATGACGTCATGGTTCGTGTTCACCGTACAAATTCAATACAAACTGTTATTTCGCGAGAGAGGGACATAGCATCCCTTCCCTAAAACTTTTAATGTGTATATCTCGGAAGTTTATTGACCGACTGAAATATTTTTGACGTGATAACGTCTTATAAATCGATGAACGCCGGTTGCACGCACGAAAAAGCATGACTCATTGTTACGTTCGCAAGCGAGAGCGCGGAACAAGCGATAGAGAGGCACGATCGGCTTTAGCGTTCGGCTTGTGACGCATCGTTATCACGTAAAATTATCGTCCGTAAACCGACTTTACAGACAACCATTTTTTTAGTAATATATGTTACAGTTAAGTAGATAGATATACTCTTTATTGTACACACCTTAAAAGTAATAACAAAGCACTTAAATAGACTAGTGCAACAGGCGGCCTTATCGCTAAAAGAGATCTTTTCCAGGCAACCATGGGACGAAGAAAAAATATATAAGTAGAAAGTAATATAAATGGGAAGTATGTTATCAATTAAAATTGTTATTACTATGAAATAAAATTTCTGGTCATTCCCTATTGTGTTGATATATGTATATATAAGTATGGTGGGTGACCTGTCCGTGTCGCTGCCGTCGCTGCTGGTATTCTCCCAGTTGTCCGAGTCGTCCTCGTTGAGAGGTTGCTCGGACTTGCTGTCGCCGTTCACCAGGGAACTCTCCTCGCGGGTCGGCTCGGGGCTGCCAGTCCAAATGTAACAGTTAACATACATAAAATCACACCTGTTTTACTCGACTGTGTAAGGAAGGTTTTTTTATCTGTCGCAAAAATAAAAAAATGCGTTTTTTTGTAACGAAATCGTAAGTTAGGCTACTTAGGCTACAAAAACTGCTTTTTACGCAAGATTGATCTACGATTGCCCACCAACTCACCTGATGTTAAGCGACAGTGTGGCAGAGGATGGAGCTCGTTGATCTAGAAGATATCTATTCACTCTAGCCTTGAACATTTTAAGATTGTAGTTCTTAGGAAACAGAGATGGCGGTAAAGATTCAGATTCAGATTCAGGTTTTATTTATTTAAGAATTCCATTCCTATGCAGTATGCATCAAGAACGTAGACCGATATCGCTAAATACGGATTTTTGAAATTTCAACGAGAAATGGGTGGGTAATTCGCCGACTTTCTGCTAGCCTTGTAATTAATTAATTATTATAAAATTAATTAATTAAAAGCCCATTGCAATGGGGAAGATGGAATTAGGTCATGAATCTCTTGCGCTCACGCCCCGAAATGAATCCTGTAGAATATAGACAGACATGCTACTTCACGGCGGTGCTCGAGACTAATTCTTTTGAAAAAACTAAATTTCATTTTCGAGGAAATGATATTCGGTATTTCAAAATTTGGATTATATAGGTAACCGATATGAATGTGTATTGACCTGATTCCGGAGTCGTTCTTCTCCTCGGTGACGGTGTCCTCCTGGGAGCTGGCGAGGGGCAGCGTCACGTCGCCGATGGGTCGCTCGATCTTGATGCTGGGACAGGTGGTCTCCGTCTTCAGGGCGTCGTCCAGCGACTCTAGCTTCTCTTCCGCTACGTCTACATCCATTTCACTCTGGAACCGGGTTTATACACGTTTTTACATCCTTACTCATTATAATTAAATTATAGTTCAAAAAACTGAAAAAGCCGATTTCAAAATACGCAATTCTTTTACTTGGATGACTTTTTCAGTTATTTTGTTATAAAAACCAAAGTAATGAACCGATTTTGATAAAATTTGCATGGGACCACCTCTGAACTATTACCTACCAAAAAGAAACAATTCATGATTGGCGGAGTAATCGCGGAAACAAAGATGGTGGCAAAGAATTCCGTTCCTGTGCAGTACGCATCAAGAACGTGGACCGATATCGCTAAGTACGGATTTTGGCATTTCAACGAAAAATGGATAGCAATGCGCCGACTTTCTGCTAGTCCAGTAGTAAAATGTGGAGGATGGAATTGAGTGATTTTCCACCTGCAGAAGATAATTGCGTGGTTTTCCACCTACACAAGATAATTGAGTCGTTTTACACCTGCAGAAGATAATTGCGTGGTTTTCCACCTGCAAAAGATAATTGCGTGGTTTTCCACCTACAGAAGATAATTGAGTCGTTTTCCACCTGCTGAAGATAATTGCGTGGTTTTCCACCTGCAGAAGATAATTGCGTGGTTTTCCACATACAGAAGATAATTGAGTCGTTTTCCACCTGCAGAAGATAATTGCGTGGTTTTCCACCTACAGAAGATAATTGAGTGGTTTTCCACCTGCAGAAGATAATTGCGTGGTTTTCCACCTACAGAAGATAATTGAGTGGTTTTCCACCTGCAGAAGATAATTGCGTGGTTTTCCACCTACAGAAGATAATTGAGTGGTTTTCCACCTGCAGAAGATAATGGAGTGGTACTCACATCTATAGACTTGAGTTTCCTGTGCGAGGAGGCGCGCTTCTTGGGTCGCGAGGGGACGTGCTCCGGGATGCTGCTGTCTGTTTTAGACGGCTTCTTCGCGGGCCGCGACTGTTTGCGCAGGTTTCTGTATATCTTGCCTGTCACAAAGTAACTAATTATGACAAAATAATCGATTACACAATTAAAATTACCTATTACAAAGAAGAAGAAAAAGGTTTATTTTCACTGTCCGATATTAATGTTACTAGGGATATTTATTTTAGTATTCTTCTGAGCAAACTCTGTTAGTAGATAGCGATACGCATATCGTGAAGGTACATTAAAAATAATTGGTTCGTAATCTTTGGCAGCCCGCCATATTGGATTTACAATGACGTCATTTATCTAACTATGCATTGTCATCTGAACCAAATGTGTATGCATAAATTGATTCTCGACTTGTTGGGTAAAACTGGATCAAAATTGATTGCAAGATTTGATTTCCTTATACGCCTATTAGACGCTCCGTCTAATTTCAATTTTAAATTTCTCTCCATCACATGGTTGCTTGAAAGCGATCTCTTTTAGCTATCGCTAAAAGAGAGGCCACTTGTTGTTGCACTCGCAGCAAACACCCCCCTTTTTTGGGAGACATACCGCACTTATCAAAAATTTTCGACGACCAAAAAATTGAATTGGATTACCAAGTTTCGTCAAGATTGGTTGTAAAATACGTCCTGTACGCGAGTACCAACAAACATCCAAACAGAAGAAAGAAAATCTTGCCAGTTGATGCTGAGACTAGACAAATATATATGAAGTTGTTTTCGTTTCTTACTCTGGTGCTTCCTCCACTGCTTCTTGGTGAGGAAGGTGTCCTCGGGTCCGATGACGATGAAGTTCCTGTCGCCCACCTGCAACGTGCACGGCTCGAACACATTCAGTAGTTTCAGGTTCTTCAGATCATCGCCTGGTGGACCAAACGTCATGTTTATTACTTTATTTAGTATTAATATAAAAAAGTGTTTCCTATTGTCATTCTATTTGTAGTTTTGTCTAATGAAACTCATTATGTTGTACCCCATCTGGCTCATCTAAGAGACAACCCTCAAACCGAGAAAAACATAAAATTAGACTTCTCGGACTTCTCGTAATTAGGTTTCCACAATGGATCTAGCGTCTACTGTGGGGCCAAAAGTTAGAGCGTGCTGCGGGATTAGAACCCACGAGCCGCGCATTCCAAATCAAACTTTCCAGCAAGGCTTCCTTTATCAAATCAGTTTTTTTTTGTTTTTGACACAAAAATCAACATTTTGGAATCTTCAAGGGTAGAGTGAATAGATATCTTCTAGATCGTCGAATCCATCCTCGGCCACACCGTAGCTTAAAATTAGGCGAGTTGGTCAATCGTAGATCTATCTTGCATAAAAAATGAAATCCACAGCGGGACATAGGCCTCCCCATGGATTTACCAAAAAGACCTGATGGAAGCCGCCTGCATCCAGCGACTTCCTGCCACCTGTACGAGGTCCACCTCGTAGCTGGTCTTCCTACGCTACGTTTGCCGGTGCGCGTTCTTCTTTTCCGAACTTTTCCACCCCATCGGCGATTAATTCTACGTGCTATGTGCTGTAGGCTGCTTTGTTTTATAGAATGTTTGCTGCTTTGTTTCACCTTCAACTAGGAATTTAGGTTGTTGCGCCGCGTTGGTGTCGGCCGGTTGAGTGCTGAGCGCACGGCACTGCCAGTGCACGCTGACGCTCTCCGTAACCACAGCTTCCACGGTGAACTGAGGACAACACGTCACGGTCATTATAAACCCATCACATGTCGGACACTCTATCTATACGACGGCGCGCTTTTTTTCAACCGACTTCAAAAAAGGAGGAGGTTCTCAATTCGATTGTATTTTTTTATGTTTGTTACCTCAGAACTTTCGACTGGGTGAATTGAAGAAAACCGATTTTTGATGATTCATTTTTCATTTGAAAGCTGGTGCTTCCCGTGTGGTCCTGTTTTAATTTGGTCCAGTTCTGACAATGGCATCCATGAGCTGCAAGTTGGTTGTTTCAGTTATTTAAACTATAATTATTTATGTTGATTTAATAATGTATAATTAGACAAGCCTCGTGGCTTATTGGTAGTACGACTGCCTCCTGAGCTGTAGGTCGTGGGTTCGATAGGTTTGATTTGCCAACCGTGCCGCAAACTCCGGCACACGAGAGGGCGAGTGCGGGGAGCGGATGAGGAAGCCGAGGTTGGGGGGAGGCGGAGTCTTCTGTGCCGCCACTTTCACCTCTGATTAGTATCTGATAACTTGTATCCGAATCAACAGAATTTAACGAGGGTGACGTCATCGATATAGCTTTGGGCTGTCGACTAATTGGCAAGTATAGGAGTCATAAAACTCAGAGATATTAGCTGATATGCCGAACACTGCGCCGAAGGGCAAATACATAAAATTGACCTATACATAATATAGTATCGCCTCGCGCTATTCATTAAATCAGAAATACATCTGTTTCCTGAGAGCTATATTCTTGGAATTTTCAAGGATAGAGTGAATAGATCTTCTAGATCGACGAGCTCCATCCTCGGCTATACCGTCGCTTAACATCAGGCGAGTTGGTAGTCAATCGTAGATCTATCTTGCATTAAAAAATGATAAGGTTATTTACCCGACTGCTTAAGGAGGGTTATGTTTTTCGAGTGTATGTATGTGGGCATTTATTTATATAATGTGGGTGCGTCTGTATGTCACTATATGATCGCCTACAGCCTAAGCGACTTGACCGATTTTGATGTGCGTGGTGTCATTAGATTCGTCTTGATGATACTAGACTTCGTTAGATGACACTCCCTGAGTGTCATAGGCTATATTTTTGTATTAATAACTCTAATATAATATAATCTTTCTCAAAAATAAAAATGAGTTTTTTCGTAACCTCCAACGAAATAAACAAGTGATTTTTACTAGAATTATTCTGAAGAATGCACATTTATAAAATTTTACAGCAATTTTACGCATATTTTCTGACAAAAACGTATCAAGTGTAACAAAATCGTAAGTTAGACTGCAAAAACTGCTTTTCTGCAGCCGAGTATTTTGTTTTTCTTTTAATAAACATACTTGTTCAAAAAATTCAAAGTTCAAAATTTTATTTAGCTTGTGGTCCTGGGTACAAGGGTAAGTTGGTATTTACAATTGAATATTCTGCCAGATCCTGCTTTGAAGCATACAAGCAGTTAATGACATGTAATTTTGCAATTATAACAATAATAATTTTAATATAGATACTTGTTTTATTAAACCTTCCAACAGGCGAGTTGGTTGATTGGTTGCTTGAAAGCGAAACGCAGACTTATTAAAAATAAAATAATAAACATGAAATAATTTTATTTAGTAAAATTTTGGTCGAAGGACCCTTATCAATACAGAAGCCAAAAAATAGATGTATGAGTTTTATACTTTAGGGATGCCTAAATTTATACGATTATTTAAAATAATCAGTTGTACTAGGCTACACGTTGTAGGTACACACGTATTTTACCATAACAAAAATTAATTTTGCCTGAAACCACGTGTAAACACTGCGGATAGTTACAGAGGAATTTCAAATTTGTAGCCTAGAAAATAGAATACAAATTTACTATTGAGATAACGTTAGAGCGTAGTAGCGACGACATTTTTGTTTAACTGCAGGACCTTTCTCATTTCAATTTCATACAGCGCCACACGTCAGACATTCCATACTACGGCGTGCTAATCAGTGACACAAATTGCGAATGTGACTTTTCAGAATGTGACGAACTGAGAAATTGACCATTTGAGAACGAGTGAGTTGAGAAAGTGACATATAGTTACTTTGTGATCATGCATCTTGTGTTTCCTCGCGGCTTTCATCTCCTTGGTGACGTTGAGCCAGTTGGCGGAGTCCAAGGAGCCCAGCGGTCCGTACACCACCTGCCCCGGGTAGAACTCCGAGGAGGAGTAGGGTGTGGAGCGCCGCCGCCGCATCGAGTAGTCCTCCAGCGGACAGCTGTCCAGGTCGGGGTACTCCAGTCGGGAGCCGTCGGCGGACACCAGCCGCAGTTTGCTGTGCACTGCCTGACGATAATATGGACATTTCATTTAGGAAAACCATTATGTTATCAAAACATGGTTTTGAAGTGAATACTTGTTTAAGCGCTTTATTTTGTGAGTATTGAATGAGACTGAGCCGTCACGCTCGTTCGGGTAAAGTCGACTAAGGGAGTGAGAGAGATATAATCAATGCGATACTACTATTTCGTGTTATTAACGTTGGCTTGGGGGGTTTTGGCGGGAACGTCTTAGTAACGTGTTGTTGCTTTGTTTTATTTTCCTAAACTTGTGTTATTTTGAACATTAATGCTATAAAAATGGTGGTGTTTTATTCATAAAGTGTTCAATCAAGTGCGTGAGTGTGGACAAGTGAAATAAAGCAGTGAAACGTGTGATTTTACGTTGTCGGCAAAACTCCATAGAAGCTTCTAGAAAAGTCACTATCACTTTACTGAAGCAGGACTCGACTTATAAATTGACTGTATACGTGATTTTGATTATGACTAGAACATTTACAACTTGTTTTATTCAAGAAACTTGAAAAATCCTAATACTTGACACTAAGTAAGTAAGTTCGTATAGACTGAGTGGCTAGCCCTATTGTCAGAGTTATTAAGCCGCCGAAAGGCCTCTGACTTGGCTTGACGATTGCTGAACAACCGGGACCTACAATTTAACGTGTCATCCGACCCACGGTAGCGCTCAGAAAGAAATTGCCACTCACGGTCACCCATCCGAAGACTGACCGGTCCGTCCGTTGCTTAACTTTGGTGATCGTTCGGGAACACCTAGTCAAGCTACGCCACGAGCGCTACTTGACACTGGCAAATGCTTTAATGCGGGTCCAATACAAAAAAGAAGAAGAACGTTGGCTTGATGAAGTTTTCACTTACATCATGTGGTCACACACTTTTTATTCTAAGATATAGGTTTCGCTTGACCACCTATTTAAATGGTAGCCACCTATTGAAATATTTGCCATAGTAATATTGGTCATTAGACCTCTTTTCAAATATGCCATCTTGGAAGGTACACAACGGGCAATAGAATAGCAAAGTTCTTCAAATGAGAATATATTATTGAAGTTACCTTAGACGTGCCGACCCACGAGTCGAGACAGACAGCCAGGTCCGGCGTGAACTCCTCTAAGGGCTGCAGCCTCTCACTGGCCACGCTGGGGATGACGTGCTTGGTGCCGACGATCTGCAGCGCCGCCGTCATCACGATGTCGCGGCAGTACCCGCGCTGCGTGTCTTTGCCGGCGATAAGGCGGCGCACCACATCGCCAGGCATCAGGGAGCGGTCCGCTAGACCCACCTGTTGCACAAACATTACATCAACAACAGAAAAAAGAGACCGTCGAGACATGTATATGGTATCCAAAGCCAATGCTTTAATCTCTTGTGGCATAGCTTGTCTAAGTATTGTTAAACAATAACTATGGATGGATCAGATGGACGGTCAGTCTTCGGATGGGTGACTGTGAGTGGCATTTCTTATTGAGTGCTAGTGGGTCAGATGACATGTTAAATTATAGGTACCAGTTGCTTGTTCTTAGAATAAATAAATAATAAATATTTATGGACATTTCACACAACACCATCTAGCCCAAAATAAGCAAAACTTGTACTATGGAACTAGATGGCTGATAGAATACATATATACTTTTTTGTAAATATATACATATGATACATAGAAACACCCAGACACAGAACAAACATCTATGCTCATCACATAAATGTTTGCCCTGGGTGGGGATTGAACTCACGACCTTTCAGTTCAGCAGGTAGACGTAAACACACTACCAACTGAGCCACAAGGCCAGTCAAAGAAAAGCAATCGTCAAGTTAGATCACAGGCCTTTCGGCGGCCTAATAAATCTGTCACTAGAGCTGGCTACTTAGTCTATACAAACTTACTTACTTTTTATCAATAAGATCACTTTAAGAGCATTAGGTGTTTAGACTATTATTATATGAGGCCAATGATCTTTGAGCATGAATGAGCTTGACAACATTTTGTATTTTATCATATAACATAACCATACTCTTAATTAAAAAATATATTCTATGAAATCTCACAGCAGACATGCATATGGCATGCATATGGTATATCTCTAGCTGCTAGTCGAGTGTTTTTTGTTTAGACTACTTTGCAAAAAGATCAATGACCTCAGTACTATAATGATTTAAATGTTTTATAATATATTAATCGCTATATCTTGAAAAGTTATAATCACAGTGTTCAAAACAATTTTTGTTGAAAGTATTTAATACAGGTTCCTCTTAATACTTGTTATTTTAAGGTGTGTCAATAAAGAGTTTATCATCAATAAATAATACCAATTTTCTATAAAGCAACTTTTCCAGAAAATCTATTGTAAAACTAAGTGTTCTTCAAAATACTAAGTCGGTGAACATCTGGGAAGGTTAAAAAATTAAGTTACTGAATCATCTCTATATTTACTAGCTATGCCCTGCGTTTTCACCTAGATAGTGTTAAAAAGGATGGTGATTTAGTACAGAGATAGTTATGGACTTAGAGACAGACAGGCTACTTTTCATCACTACAAAGTTGACACCGTGAGGTGCAGCTTATAGGCTATAAACATATACCTAATTCATCATCATAACTGTATTTATTCACTGCAGGGTGCAGCAAGTTTATCTATATAAATAAAAATTAAATTCTGTTTGTTGGTAAATACAACATTATAGTATAGCTGAACCAAATTAACTTTATTTTTTAATCATATGTAAACATTAAATATATAGGAAGACAGCAAAATTTCACCATTAGAATGCTATAGAAGCTACCATATAAAACAATTTGTGTATCCAAAAAACTTTTTTATATAAGACAAATATTAAGTTCAACCTTAGGGTTAATTTCACCTTTAGAATGCTATAGAAGCTACCATATAAAACAATTTGAGTATCCAAAAAACTTTTTTATATAAGACAAATATTAAGTTCAACCTTAGGGTTGAGTTTTCGAGAACCTAATAAGAAAATAAATTTAATATAATATCTACAGATATGTTAGTGAATAATTTTATTGTGAATTTAAATGCATGAGAATGGTTGGTTCTTAATTGATCACTAAAATAAAAACTATAAAGCATTATCTCAGATCCAACATTCCAAGCGATGCAACAGATGCACTTGAAAGCTAACAGAGTGTGAAATAAATGAAATTCATCCAATGCGTTTTTTGACAAGTAAAGCTTACAGAGATATTGTTCTATGGAGGTTATTTCAGGCATTGTGAAGGTACATCAGTTACAAGGTGTATAATTACAATCCCAATGTTATAGGGTTCGATTTTATTGATTACCCTCATTTACAAGGTAATTATGAATTATTCAAGAAGTTAGTTCCACTACCCCTGAAGGCCGTGAGGTTGATGAACTTTCTCTACAGGAATCAGTGCTGTTCAATAATTTACGGTGCTGATAAACTCATGCGGCAGCATCCGAAACTGTCAGAAGACGTGTTTTTACTCACCGATTTCTCGGATATCACCCGTTCGGTGCCGGAAGGGTGCCATACGACCCTAATCTCGCCTTTTTGTATGGGTGTTTCAATGTCGCTCTCCTGATCGCTGGAGTTAGCTTCGTAGTTCTCGAGTACGAGCCCGAACACCACTTGCCCGTGATTGTTGATTTTATACACTTCATCCTCGTAAAAATACTGAAAGTCAGTCGGCGAACCTGGATTTTGCCCCGCCATATTGACGGGAATTATCTAAAGACACAAAATAATTTTGTTTTTTACTGATTATGTTCTTTCTGACAGCTGATTGCAATGTGTGGCGCATGCGTCAATTCAAAAATATGCAACGGAAACGCCATCTTGCGATCTTATTTCAATGCAAAAAATATATAATTCCGTTTCACTTAGATTTTTGTTGAACACAAAATTATCATTAGTTACAGTTTTGAATATAAGCTTTATACTATAAATGAAATGAAGTTGATGGAAGTAATTGCAATATAATTTTATTTATCTATAGTTTAATTCAAGTAAAAAAATAAAAAAACAGTATTATTCAAGTACCTTACTCAAAATTATACGAATACGTTCCTTTAAACAAGCAATACAACCAGTCATCTAAACGTAATTGTCTTGTGTCAAAAATTCTGTGAATGTCATGTTAGTTTTCCGCGAAATTTAAAAAGTAACACCCGGCGCATACAAATAATATTGTTACTTTATTTCCTTATTTATATTTATTTAACGTTTGTTTATAGTCATCAAGTAGGCGTATGCTCAGCAATGGGCATATGTCGGTTAATGAAAAAGAAAAAATCCCCAAGTATAATGCCTACATCTGCAGATGACTAATTCTCAAAAATTTTCTTCTTGCATATATTTTGTTACGCGCAATAAGGTTGATGAAATTCTAAATAGTACTAAAATTCGTCCAACAAAATCTAATTGGGCGTAGAGTTGCATAGGCATCTAAAACGTTCGAGCGCAAAACAAATTCTTAACAATACCATAAACCTCAAATTCTATCAAACAGGTTACTGGCATGTAAAGAAATAAGATACCTCTACCCCTGAAAAATATTAACCTCATTCTAAACAGTAGGGCGAAAATTACCTACCTCAAGTTTTACATACTATATTGACCACAGATTACATTACACTTACAGCATGTAAGTACACTCATCCAAGCCATTTCATTCAATCAATAAATTGTCGAGTCAATCTAACGTAACATTACATTGTGAGCGAAGCGGCGTTATAGCGTCAAGGCGCGCGGAACCAGCGTGACGTTAGCCGAGCAACCGAGGCTATTCTAGTCCGGATCAATACATGCTATCAACGTATGCATGCAGCCGTGTAGGTGTTTACATGCGCGCAGTACAAACTCCGCGCCGCCTGAATGAGGTCCTCGCGAGTGATCATAATATTTGAGGAAATGTGAACCACTGCGATGCCGCTGCCTGAACTGCTGAAGCGAGCTTCGAGCTACTTCCTTGGCTTGGAGTTCGACGATCAGGAGGAACCCCTCGACTACGTCGATAATGAAATATTATTCTGTAAGAACAACGTTTGTGTACACCCGCCGACCGTCGCTCGACACGAACTTGACATCGTCCACCATCCAGGATATCTAACAGTCACGACGAAGGTCTTCACTGACCAGCACAACAACGCCAAACGCCCTACTTTATTCTTAAACTGGATACCTAATTCGACTCTACGAAAATGCCCATCTGCTGTGGAAACCAGCCCGAGCGATGAACTTGGATGCGCAGTTAAAATTGTGAAATCTAAAGAAATTCTACAAATGCGAACTGAAAAGAAACGCAAGGACGTGGGGGATAATGCATTTTCCGATTCATCGGAAACGACCAGCCTTACGTCGAACTCCGATAAACAAAGCATTCAATCGACCGATACGCGGTACACTAACAACGATACAACGGAACTTTCTTCTAGCTCAAAGCCTACGGTCAAATCCGTGGACTCCAATAAAGAAGAGACTTACAACAGCTTTGAGAAAGACGATGTATTTTTCGATAAGCACGTGAGGTCCCAATCTATGACTTCTGTTAATATAACTATCGCAAATCCGACGATCGAGAACGTGGACTTAACCCCGGATTCCGTATCTGGCGAGAGGTTCATCAGATCATTGTCGATGAGCTCGTGTGATGAAGGGAACCCTAACTGGATGAGCACGCCGGAGTTTCTGGCTTTGAAACACAATCTAGTGTTTCCTGACAGTGTCCACAGTTCGCCGGTTCCTCAAAGAAAGGCTCCTATGAAGTGTAGACGGTAAGTCATAAACCTTACTCTCCTATGACTAGTCCACACAGTGCAAGTTGATCTCGAACAGAATTAAAATCGGTTGGTAATTAGCGCAACAATAAACTTCCACCATTTTTATGGGAACCACCCCTCCTATTAAAAGTTGCCGACGACAAAAAAAAACATACACGCCAAGTTTCATCAAAATCGGTTCAAAATTACGCCCTGTATGCGAGTACGAACATACAAACAAACTCACAAACAAACTGACAGACGAAAGAAAATTTTACCAGTTGGTGCAGAGACGCTTGGCTCGCTCGGTCAAAAATATATATAGTTAAAGCTCCTTATTCGCGGGGTATATATATACGCCCCGTAAATATGCCGTGAATACAGAGACCATGAATATGGAATGGTGATTTGTATGGGATTATAGGGGATACGTTCCTAGGTGACGAAAAAAAAACAGCAAAATATTTAAATAAAATAATTTAATTGAAGTTTTTAATCGACTAACTATTTATTATCTTCAGGTTTAGACAATGTTTTAATAGTACATTGCTATCCTAGGGGTGAAAGTAACTTATTTAGGCCCGAGACGGGGTTTGGCGCACGAACGAAGTGAGGGCGCCAATAGTTCGAGGGACTAAATAAGTCTTTAACCCGAGGTAAACACTGTGCTTTTCATTACGAATACAAGGAAATTAAAAATAAAAACACGAATTAGCTACAGAAAAAATGAGTAAATTTTATTTTACATAGATCAAAAACTTTGGTAAGATAATTTTATTTAAAGTTTATAAAATATATATTCTTTAATCAATACTTATCTTTGTGTTATTTCAATTTTACATCGCGCTGTAATTGAGTGGCTAGAAAGTTGGACATGGCATTATAGAAACGTGAAAATAGAACTAGTTAGGGTTCCGTACCCAAAGGGTAAAAACGGGACCCTATTACTAAGACTTCGCTGTCTGTCTGTCTGTCTGTCTGTCTGTCTGTCTGTCTGTCTGTCTCCAGGCTGTATCTCATAAACTGTGATAGCTAGAAAGCTGAAATTTTCACAAATGATGTATTTCCGTTGCCGCTATGACAACAAATACTAAAAATTAAAAAAAAAATAATATTAAGGGGGGTCCCCATAAAATAAACGTGTTTTTTTCGTATTTTTTTGCTCAATATTAAAAATGGTAACAGGTAGACACTTCAAATTTTCACAGAATATTTACTTGTATATTACCTTTCAAAATAATAATTAAATAACAATAAAGTAAATATTAAAGGGGGGGCTCCCATACAACAAACGTAATTTTTAAGCAATTTTTACTCGATCTTAATTAACAGGTAGAAACTTGAATGTTTGTAAGTAAATATTTAGAAATATATTAACTATAAAAATAAATACCTAATCTAATACATAAAAACTCACAAAATGAAAATAATCCGTGCATCTAAACGCGGTGCGAGCGCCGCGCCGCGGTGTGGTGGTGGCGCGAGCGCGAGGCGGTTGCTAAGCAACGGCCGCGCGGGTAGCGGGAGAGGTAACATAACGGAGCGAGCCATAACCGCGCGTATTCGCGCGAGCGTCGTCATGCTGCCCGGATGTGTATCGAAAACCTACCTATAAGTTTGCAATTTACTACTAGGAATTTCGTTGATTTCTCGTTATTTTATACGATTTTCTATTATAGATGATAGTACGGAATCCTTCGTGCGCGAGTCCGACTCGCACTTGGCCGTTTTTTTTTTTTTTTAATTTGCCAGCTGGCAGTTGAAAGCGATTCTCCCTAGGGCTGAAAGTATTACTTTCAACCCGCTCCTCAGGCAACTTCAGACCTACTTTCAGAATATGAGTATTTTTTTCTTGCTTGGCAGTTTTTAAAAGCTTCTGAAGGAGCTTTTTTTCTCATGAGAATTCAGACTGATATTCAGCAGTGGCATTAGCAATTTGCCTCTTAAAAATAAGATTTCGATCCATAGATGGATCAATTTTCATAAAGAAATCACTCAAAGCTCATTTACCATTCTTAAACCTTCACTAAGATTTTTCAAATTAAATGTCACGTTTCCAGTGCTTGTTGAAGCCTCTTCTTCAATGGGCTGCGAATTTTAACATTTCCTCCAAGTAGCTTTCAGTCAAATCATCATCTTGTGATTTAAGCAACTCCCGAATGTCACTTGGTTCTATCTGTTCGAACCCATCACGTCCTATTCCATTCGCGTTTACAAAGGATACCGAATGCTTTTTATTAATATGTATGTACCGATTACGGTTTAGATCCGTGAATAAAGAAATCTTTAGCCGCGACTATAGGAATTAGGTCGCAATTTTTTTATCCGCGAATAGTGAAAACGCGAATGAAGGAAGCGCGAATAAGGAGCTCTGACTGTATTTAAAAAGCTAAAGTAACTCAGTCGGTCTATTACTGTTTCACAAATAAACGGCTGAACCAATTATCATGAATTTTACTATGGAATCTAACGTGATTTCACACATTAAAAAAATGGTTGTCTGTAAAGTCAGTTTACGGACGATAGTTTAACGTGACAACGTCATAACAAAACATTGATGAAATGATTGCATACTTTTATGAATAAAATTGAGCTCGACAATGAGCGTAACGGGAAACTTTTTCGTGCGTGCAGCCGGCGTTCATCGATTTATTAGACGTTGTCACGTCAATAAAAACTATAGTCGGATATTTCGGCTTAAAATAGACGTGAGTGACACGTAGTTCTTATTTAAAAATCATGAATTTTGCTACAGATAGCTCAGAACCGAGACGGACGGTATGCTTATTCCATAATTAAAGAATAACAAACGAAATATTGATAACTAACTTCCTTCTAAACAAATATGTAGATAAGTGTACCGAGTGCTGTCGATAACTTATCTTTAAGCTAACACTAGTGCGATACGGTAACAATGGCACAGTTTGTAAATATAGTCGTTACTCGACCGTAGGTATACAAGTAACCACATAACTTACATGGCAAGTCGACTTCCAACTTATTTGCATTTAAATTAAGTAGGTAACTACAGTAGGTTGCATAGGTCAATTGGATGGTGATGAAATACGATTCCTGTTGCTTCAATCAAACAAACATACCTATAAGTATCGCGGAGTGTAATTAACTGACTTCCAAAAGAACGAGGTTCTCAATTCGACTGTTTTTAGGGTTCCGTACCTCAATAGGAAAAAACGGAACCCTTATAGGATCACTTTGTTGTCCGTCTGTCCGTCTTTCGGGTGTCAAGACCTTTATCTCGGGAACGCGTGAAGGTATCGAATTGTAATTAAAACCATATGCAGATCAATAGTATCTTGCTGCAGAAAGAAAAATAAAGTTTCTAAGTTTTCATAAAAAAAAGTTACAGCCGAATATATCGTAAAAAACGCACATTTCGACACTCACAAAGGAAACAAAACCTATGTGGTACTTCCCGTTGACCTAAAACTAAAACAATGAAATTTGGCAAGAAGCATTGTGTTAGATTACACATATAGGAAAAAATCCGAAAACTGGACATTTTTAATTTAATCACAAAAAAATAGTGTCTTTATGCAAGGAATGAAGGTCCAGCTTTTAAAGTGAACTAAACCGTATCATGTGGGGTATCATATAAAAGAGCTTCAGTAGCATAGGCTAAAACAGGTTTTTAAATATTTTTACGATGTATATTTTTCTGTTTATGAAGGAAAATATAAAAAAATATATGATTTCCCCCTTTTATCTACTAGTTTGTACGGAACTAGCGGTGGGCGAGTCTGACTCGCACTTGGCCGGTTTTTTTTGTATGTTTGTGCAGCGATTAATCCGCCAATTATGAATTGTTTTTTTATGGTTATTTTTTGTTTGGTAGGTCATACCTCAGGGGTGGTCCCATATAAATTTTATCAAAATCAGTTCAGTACTTTGGTTTTTACAACAAAAAAAACTGAAAAAAATGTCGTCCAAGTAAACGAATTACTTACGTATTTTGAAATCGTTTTTTTTTTCCAGTTTTTAAACGAAATTATTTATTTGAGTAGGACGCTCGTATCGTCCGCGTCGATTTTCGCATCGCCCGCGTCTCACTCCCGTCTCCAAAGCCTTACATGAATTGCCGCCAGTATAAATTCTGCGTATTGTCACGTATCAGTCATGACCATGATAACAATCAAGCAAATTAATTAATCAAAGTCTATAAGTCCGCTCGGAAATGAAATGCTTAATAACTATAACCAGCGTATCTTGAATGTGAATATGAGTGGATATTATGTACATAGGTCTGCATGCTTCATCTTCTGCCACGGCGTCACTTTCCATCAGGCGAGCTGGTGGTTAATCGTAGACTTATTTCAGTATTATTAAATGTCCTGTGCCTATTCTCTATAGTAAAATGTAGTTTCGGATTTCAAAATCTGATCATTCGTCAGGTCTACAAAAAAGATAATAATAATACTACAAAGAAGGTTAAAGCATAAAGACAGAAAAAATATCCACATTCCGGATAGTTAAAAATTCTAAGATGGATTTAGGGGAGTGACCTTAAATTGTAGTCTTTTGATAATGGCTTCGATTTTTGTCTCTCTGACTGTAGAAAAACTAGAAAAGCAAGGCAAAAGCGAACAGCAGGCAGCTACACGGTATATAATTGGCGTCCAGTAGGCTCCTCCTATTCACCGATAAGTTTTTTTTAATTCGCAATAGGCTTGCGCTTGATCGTCAACTCACCTGATGAGTTCAATTTTGTAGACGAGTGTAATATCAAAGTATCGCATCGACACGCCCTTATGTCAATATTCTTTCACTACCTACATATCGGCTTAAAGTTCGTAAGCCCGAACGAAACGCTTTAATTCCACTGTCGTGCGGACTGCTAGGATGTGGAATATGCTTCCTGAGTGGGTCTTACCCGATAGATATAATCTGGGTGTCTTTAAATGGCGAGTGAATTGGTTTCTTCTAGGTAAGCACGCTCCATCGTTGACCACAACGTCGCTTAACATCAGGCGAGGCGGTTAAACGCAAACCTATTTCTACTTAAGAAAAACTTAAACGAAGCTTAGGACCTTTCAGAATAAATAATTTTCCGAAGCATTGAATCGGGTGTCTTTGTCTCAGAAACGCTTTAAGTATTAGTCAGTAGGTACTGTACAGGTAAGTATTTTATTTTAGTCTAGAGTAAAGACCAGCCCCCGTATTCTGAACCCATTCGGTTTCAGAATCGATTCGATTTGTATATCTCCGTCTCTATCATTTCCATAGAGAATGACAAAGACAGAGATATACAAATCGAATCGATTCCGAAACCGAATGGGTTCAGAATACGGGGGCAGATCCCATTCATTCAAATTGACAGAATCACAGAGGAAAACTAAAATTAAATGTAAATTACCCAGGAATTTTTACTTTTAGACAATATGTAGTACATAGTCAGGGTAATCCTACCATAAAAATGACTAATGTATTTACAGTGAAAATAAAGTTGTAGACAATATAAAAGCATAATATTCTATTGACTGTACTGAATACCTTTTCCTCCTGTCTAATTAGCTGCTCTGTTATACATTTTTTGTGTATTTCTATTTTACTTGTAATGCTCGCGCCCAGCTCCAGTAATTGCTTTCTTGACCTTTGAAACATACTTTATGAATACAGATTTTCCGTGGACTTGAGTCAAATGCGCTCCCTCCGGTTATTCTTCAACGATGACAGCTGTACTTGTGGACAACTGGTTGTGGCATCTCGAGAGTCGCAGTATAAGATCTTGCACTTCCATCACGGTGGATTAGATCATTTGGCGCAGGTCCTGCATCGGTGGCATTCGCTTTTGCACAATATCAAACTTACTCCAGGTAATATACAACAAGGTATCATCTTGATTCATGATTATGACAAATATAAAATTTACTCTTGTTTACCCCAAACCACGATACTTAAGAGTGTACCGCTTATTTAGAAAAGAAATAGATGTACCAACATTTTGAATTTGCTATCTCTCTTATATGTAGAAAGCAGAAGATATGAACGTCGACTACTGAATGACTATGGAACAAATACAGTAGGTACATGTGGCATTTGTTTACATTACAAAGAATTTTTCAGGTTCAGAAGAGCCGAATCTGCCGTATCGTCATTTCATGGTATGCCGTCCAGAAGTACAAAAATCAGAACAACACCCCGAAGAAGGGAAAGTACCAAAGATTACTCCGGAAATATTTTACGAAAGAGTGATGAACTCCAAAGGTGTCATCGAAGACGATCTCTATTTGAGGAAGTGTATTTTCTTCGGGGGCTTAGACAAAGAATTGAGAAGAGAAGTATGGCCATTTTTGCTACACTGTTATCCATATAATTCTACTTATGACGAAAGAGAGATAATCTTACAAATGAGAGCGAGGGAATATGAAGAAATAACAAAACGGAGAGTGGAGAGAATGACGCCAGAACAACACGCGATGTTTTGGAAGAATGTTCAGTGCGTGATCGAAAAAGACGTAGTCAGGACTGATAGGGGTAATCCTTTCTTCGCCGGAGAGAATAATTATAACGTAGAGATAATGAAGAATATTTTATTAAATTATGCCGTGTACAACCCCGTGCTAGGGTGAGTAGATGAATGTCTGACATTTATGAAATTCTCGAGGGCGTTATTGGAACATAACTGGGGCGTAATTTTGCAGATACACGCAGGGAATGAGTGACCTTTTGGCGCCCGTTTTGTGCGAGATAAAATGCGAAGCGGAGGCGTTCTGGTGCTTCGTGGGGCTCATGCAGAGGACGATATTCGTGTGCACGCCCACTGACAACGATATGGATAACAATCTTGTAAGAAGTGACCCTCTAATAGCTCATATACTAACATGCATCCTATTAAAAGAAAAACAATTACCCGACTGCAGACAAGCAGTTTTTGCAGTATAACTTACGATTTTGTTACGCTTGATAAGTTTGTTGATTGTGCGTTTTTATGAGAAAGTATGCCTAAAATCGCTGTAAAAGATTATAAAAGCGCATTCTTTTTAATAAATCTAGTAAACAAAGACGAATCTAATGACATATCGCGCATCAAAATCGGTCAAGCCGTTTAGGCTGTAGGCATATAGAAACATGCATACATATGTACATACATACATATATACATACACTCGAAAAACATAACCCTCCTTCTTACGCAGTCGGGTAAAAACTATAAATATAGGATATAACTTAGAGCTCAAACTCAAGAGTACTATTTGCTAAAAATAAATACCTATGTTTATAGATTTTTGTTTGAACTATTGTAAGATACTAATTTCAATGTTTTTGTAATAGAGGCCGTTTTTAATTTTTTTTTGTATCATCAATAGTCCTTTTGATGAATGTGTCCTATTTGTTTGTAAAATAACAAAATCACATATTATAGGTACGCAGGAATACGGTAGGTATTGCCTTTTATTTACTATTTGATATCAAAAGCAGTAAAATTATATATTTCCGTGGCCTACGGATTTAAAATGAAGAGGTAATAAATGAGAATTTTATAAAAGACTAGGCAGGGTTTTGATGTTATAGAGGTGAAACTGACAAATAACTAAACATAAAGACTGCCAGCTGTAATTCTGTTTTATTGCTTTCCCCCCAAAACGATTATGTCTGAAGTAATTCAACTTAGCATAATTTATCGATTTCAGAGTTATCTTCGGGAGTTGATCCGACTAATGGTGCCGCATTTCTACAAGCATTTGGAAAAGCATGTGGATGCCATGGAACTCCTGTTCTGTCATCGATGGATACTCCTGTGAGTTCATTGCATTTCAGTTCATGCGTAACTGGTTACGAACGCATGGTTACGATGCTAGTCGAGACACTATTAAATTTGATAATTTTTTGTCGCGTGATTACATGGCTTATGTATGGAATCTCGATTGCGAAATTTCAAAGGTACCTACCGCTTGAGTAGCTATATCTATTTTAACTGGTTTTGAGTACATACTCTAATACTCTTACTGAAGACGTGATTCTGCACCGAGATTCATTATTGTAATTTCTAGTGGAATTAATTTATTTTCTGGTGTTTTTATTAGAAGTAAAAACCAGAAATATTTGAAGAATACAATATCTATGTCATGGACGCAAAGTCTAAGCGGTCGAAAGGTTAGCGACCTTTCGACCGCTTAGACTTTGCGTCCATGCACTTTGCGACTTTATTGAGTTCGGACGATTTTGTGCAGACGCGAAATCTTTTACTGTAGGTGTACGTTTATTGCGAGAAAGTATGCGTAAAATCGCTGTAAAGATTGTAAATGCGCATTCTTTAGAATAATTCTTGTAAAATCACTTGTTCATTACGAAAAAGTTCGTTGGAGGTTACGAAAAAACGCATTTTTTATTTTGCGATATATGTATCTACCTATTATTATAATAAAAAAATATAGCCTATGACACTCAGGGAGTGAAGGCGAATCTAAAGACATTTCGCACATCAAAATCAGTCTAGCCGTTTAAGCTGTAGGCGCTCATATACAAATATACATACATACACTCGACAAACATAAGCTTCCTTTTTACGCAGTCGGGTAAAAAGGACCGGCCATCGGACAAGAATTTATGATCTGACACTGTTATTTCCGATTCCAGTTGTTTCAAGCGCGAGTTCACGGAAGCGGTGGCCCTGCGCATGTGGGAAGCGTGCTGGTCCAACTACCAGACGGACTACTTCCACCTGTTCCTGTGCCTGGCCATCGTGGCTGTCTACGCTGATGACGTCATAGCACAGGACCTGAACACAGATGAGATGCTGCTACATTTCAGCTCTTTAGGTATGTGAATCTTTAGAAATGGAATCTTTTGTTGTGTGAAAATGTTCACCAATATTTCCTTACAGAGTTCAAGCTAACCAGCCCGGTACTGGAAAGTGCCTTTTGAAAAGCTTATTTTACGTTTTTTTGCATCGGTTGCTTAAGTTGATTTTGAGAGTTACCTATCTCCTACTCACGGAACTCTCGGTGCAAAAAGCAAATTCGTACTTGGCAAATTTTTTGGACTTTATTTGAACCTACTACGACCCACCTAGTGGGATTAGGGCAAGGAAATGATGCTGAACCTACTCTGGAGCTGGACATTGAAAACCAATCTCGCTAACCATAGCTCTACTACTATTGCCGAGGAATTCATCATGAAACTTCCTGCAACCTACTTTGTATCCTGAGAACTGGAGTTTACAAAGCTAAATTGAACAGACCACTGTTAATATCTTACTTCTTACCATATTAATATCTTAGATCTACATACGTGATCTAACCTCGGCCAGACCGTCCCGTCGTCCACCGTCATGAGGCAAGTGGATGGTCAAATAGATATATTTAGTATATAAATAATTAAAAGGCGTCCATCTCGTTTCCAGCCATGTACATGGACGGGAGGCTCATCCTGTGCAAGGCCCGAGGTCTGCTGCACCAGTTCCGCCAACTGGTCCGGATCCCCTGCACCCTGGCGGGGATGTGCCAGCGCTGCGGCCCCGGGATATGGGACTCCACGCACCGGCCCAGCGTCGAATGTACCGGGGCACACGATATATGCCAGTATGCTGTACAATAACTTTAGTCTTAGCACCGACTAACTAACAGTATTACATTCAGAGCGGACACTCTCCGCCTCCCGCCAATCTCGGGTTCCTCACCCGCTCCCCGCGCTCGTCCTGTCGTTTGCAGGAGTTTGCGGTGCGATTGTCAGTCAAGACAAGCGTTGCAGGCTTGAAGCGTACAACTCCAATTGACGCCACGAGCGAGCGCAATCAGACGACAACCATAACTTCATAACATGTGTGTGTGTGTTATATACAGACGTCTACTTGCGTGTGTCACTGATTAGCGTTCGATTGTATGGAGTGCCCGACGTGTGGTCTTACAGTGAAATGTTATACCAAAACAATTGTAAGTGATTTTTAGATTTATTGTTTTTATTTAGGCTATGTGAAGTGATTTTTAGATTTATTTTTATTATTGTTATTTCATTTGTCGAATTATTTTAAGAAAGTTCAATATTTTTATTTTTTACCCAGTTGTGCAAGAATGTTAAAAGTTGTAAACATAACCCATGTTTGCCAACTTTTAATATCATATTAGTAAAAGTACCTATTTATTTTCCTGGTTAATGAAATGTAAGGGAAGCATTTGTCAAAAGAACTATCTTTGTTAACATAGAAGAAGTAAAACAAAAATAATTAAAGGTGGCTTCAATAACAAAAACATTGAAATCATTTTCTAAAAAAAGCTCAAAGATTCAAATAAATGCCTAAAATACTTCACATGGGATTCTTGCTTCTCTTGAAGCTATATGCCCAAAGGCACCAAAAACAATGTGCAGTTAAAACTAGTCAGAAAATACAAAACCAACGCTTTGTATACTTTTACTTTATTTCTTTCCGAATTCTTTATGATTGTCCACATTATTAGTGACATTACAAATTACACTAAATTATTTATATATATTGGAAAGTTTATTCAAAAGACTTTAGTATAAGTTAGTAGCCAGGATGTTTAAATTAGTACGCTTTTTGAATAATTTTTTTAGGTAAATCCCAATTTGTAAAGATTTACACTAAAAAACACGCATTTATGTTGTTTATATGTATTTTTATGGATATACATATATTATATTCATATAAGCGGCCATTTATCAAAGAGTTAAAGATATAATTGACATTAACAAAAATAATATTAAATAATAAATAATAATAAATAAATATTTGTGGACATTTCACACAACACCATCTAGCCCAAACTAAGCAAAGCTTGTACTATGGAACTAGATGGCTGATAAAATACATATATACTTTTTTTTTGTAAATATATACTTAAGATACATAGAAACACCCAGACACAGAACAAACATCCATGCTCATCACACAAATGTTTGCCCTGGGTGGGGATTGAACCCACGACCTTTCAGTTCAGCAGGTAGACGTAAACACACTACCAACTGAGCCACAAGGCCAGTCAATATTACTAAGTATTTTAGTATCCTAAAATACGATGGCTACCTAAATTAAAATTTACACCAGCGATCGATTGCGAGCCGCCATAGCTAACGTTTACGACTGTTGCGTCGGCTGCGACCCACGGAACGCTACCCGAAGAATTCCGAATTTAGGAAAATATACAGGTGTACATTTTCATATATTTGGAATTATTTCCTTGGATTTAAATAAAACCGGCCAAGTGCTAGTCGGACTCGCGCACGAAGGTGTTCCGTACCATTATATATAAAAACGGCAAAAACGGCACGTTTTTTGTATGGGAGCCCCCATTAAATATAAATTTTATTTTAATTTAATTATTTATTTTTAAGTCAATTATATAACTCAATATTCTGTGAACATTTCAAGCGTCTACCTGTTGCCGTTATCAATATCGAGCAAAAACGAGCAAAAAAAATCACGTTTGTTGTATGGGAGTCCCCTTAGATATTTATTTTATTCTGTTTTTTAGTATTTGTTGTTATAGCGGCAACAGAAATACATCATCTGTGAACATTTTAACAGTCTAACTATCACGGTTCATGAGATACAGCCTGGTGACAGACGGACGGACGGACGGACGGACAGACAGCGGAGTCTCAGTAATAGGGTCCCGTTTCTACCCTTTGGGTACGGAACCCTAAAAAAAGACTTGAATATCGAAGATCTTACGAGAAAAAAATAATCTTCGCGTAAGTTTTAAAATTTTAATGATGTTTGGTGAACTTTACATAAGAGGAAGATATATGTAATTATGTAATTCAATTATGAAGGCTTTAAGTTTGTTGTCAATACGAAATCGTACCTACATGGGCATTGAAGTTATAAATAAGAAAGTGTATAACGATATAACGTAAACATGTACAAATAATTGTTATATTAGTACAAATATCAGTATTGATATGTCGCTTTTGTTGATGAATGTTTATATTTTAATCCAAACTAAGTGGATATGACTGAACATATCACTGCGGAAGGATTATTGTATGTTCTAAAAGATAATGACTTTATTTACACGCTATGAAAAATGTACTAAATAATCCAATGCTTAACTTGTCGTTGGTTCGGCCATATCAAATTATATAGGCGTTTAAGAAATACATATATTGCCGAATTTCATAAGGATAGGTAATAACTTCAATTTATTAATATGTTTTAATTTTGTTTATATTCTTTGGACGTCTGCATATATAAAAAAAAATATTCTAATACGTACCTGTTTAATATTTTCATCAATAGTTTCTCTAGTTAATCTTAGATTTATCATACTTGTTATACAATTTATAGGTCTAGCTAGTTAGAGATTTATTATTAAATGTTTTTGTGCACGAATGAGCAGTTTTATGAAGTAGAACGTTTTATTGCTGCGGTTTTTTTTGTTCAGTAGGAAAATACCGTAACTCAAATCTTGGCAAAAAAGAAACTGGCCTCAGAGTTCAGTCAATTGATTGTAATTACTGGTATCCATCGATTTTTTAATATTAATAATAAACTTAAAATTCAATATTCGACACCTTACTATTCCTAAATACGCAACTTTGATACCATTATCGAAAGTTGGCTGTTTTGGAATTCGATGGAAGCTTTCCGTCGTAGACCGCAACGTCGCAGTTGGCGGTCAAGCGTAAACCTATTTAATCTACATAAAAAAAGTCCTTTTATTGTAAACTTAGATGCGATGACTCTACAAAGGGAGATTTTTATTGTATTAGTAAAAACTTGTCCCTAAATAATTATAGTTAAAAAAACTGAAAAAAAAACCGACTTCAAAATACGCAATATGTATAACGCCTATAGAAAAGTGAATAGCAAGTCGCGTCACGAAGAAGAATACATACACGACTATTCTATTTTGCCAAGGTACCTCCAGCTGTTTAGCTGCTGCAATATAAAACAACACCTTCATAAAATTAAAAATTGTCATCCAAGTAGCTTAGATACTATACTGCGATGTAATGCCACCCTAAAGCTACGTATAAATATAATTTATTTTCGCATATTGTGAATTGTTACGCGTATTCTGTGATATATACCTACCTAGCGTTGATCTGCTTGTAATATATTGTGTAAAAGTGCTTGCGAGATGTGAACGATGATTATTTAATTATAAAATTATGACGAAATCAACAACAGTCATATCTTGTTAGAAGTAAATGTACAAGCATGAGATGGTTATTTCATTTCGGATACGGGCAAATCTTCTAGAGGCCTCTGAATATTAGGGTCTTAACAATAATTATAGTTTAAAAAACTGAAGCAACCGACTTCTCATGGATGCCATTGTCAGAAATGGACCAAATTGAAATGGGACCACCAGCTGTCCAATAAAAAAAATCATCAGAATCGGTTCACCCAGTCGAAAGTTATTGTTACCTCATAACTTTCGACTGGGTGAACCGATTCTGATGTTTTTTTTTTATATTACATAAATAAATTGAGAATCTCCTCCTTTTTGAAGTCGGTTGAAAAACGTGACTCAAAGAGCTATGCTCAACATTTTACTAAGGAGAATAACGTGGTTTACACACATTTTTAAATAAACTACGGGTCACTCACGTCTACGGGTCATCGACCGAGAGTGACGTTTGCGCTGCTCTTTTGAAAGAGATCGCCGAATGCGGTTGAAACTATAGTCGGATATTTCTACTCAAAACAAACGTGAGTGACCTGTAGTTTTTATTTCAAATGCTCAACATATTTTGTCAATTTCCCGCTGTCACGTAATGACACTTGCGGAAAGAATATAGAGAATTTGAGACGTTGATCAAATTAAATAACGTTTTTCGGAAAGACAGTTTAGAGTCGTTCGAGCGTTGAGTAGTGGATAGCAACGCGTTGTTATGTTAAAACAAACCGCATCGTCGCTTTCCAACAGGCGAGTTGGTGGTCAAACGCGGACTTATTCGTGTAAAAAAAAGCTTTCTGCAAAAAGAGACAATGATGTGATATTTGCGAATTGACACAGAAGTGCTGTCTATTTCACTTCCAGTGTCACTATTTCACGCGTAAAAAATACTATGTTTTTGACGTGACAATCAATCGATGAACGCCGGCTGCATGCACGAAAAAGTATCCCGTTACGCTCATTATTGAGCTCAATTTTATTCATAAAAGTATGCAATCATTTCATCAATGTTTTGATATGACGTTGTCACGTTAAACTATCGTCCGTAAACCGACTTTACAGACAACCAATTTTTTTTACATAATTTTAGGTAGGGTAAAGTGATGGGAAAATGTATAAACTGCAAGAGTAACAATGTAATGTGTAAATCTCAGTATGAAAATACGCTATGTTTTCGTTTTTCTTACTTTATAGGCTAAACACTAATTGTGTTTCAAATTTAAACTCATGTGAATTTGAAAGAAAAAAAAAGAAAATATACATCGTAAAAATATTTAAAACCCTGTTTTAGCTTATGCTAATGAAGCTCTTTCATATGATTCCCCAGAACTTTAAAATTTGGACCCTCATTCCTTGCATGAAGACACAATTTTTTTGTGATTAAATTAAAAATTACCAGTTTTCGTTTTTTTTCCTAATGTGTACTCTAACACAATGTTTCTTGCCAAATTTCATAGTTCTAGATCAACGGGAAGTACCCCATAGGTTTTGATTCCCTTGTGAGTGTCGAAATGTGCGTTTTTTACGACATATTCGGCTGTACCTTTTTTTTTTTACGAAAACAGAAATTTCTGCAGCAAGGCACCATGGATCTGCGTATTTGGTTTTAATTTCAACACGATACCTTCACGCGTTCCCGAGATAAAGGTCTTGCTTGACACCCGGACGGGCGGACAGACGGACAACAAAGTGATCCTATAAGGGTTCCGTTTTTTTCCTTTTGAGGTACGGAACCCTAAAAATTATAACTTCAAACCTTAATATTTTGCAAACAGATCCCTAATAGAAAAACGGTTTTCGCACACCCCCAAATTTGTGATTACCTATCCGACGATAGCCTACATAATGGGGTAGATGACTAAAAATAATTCAACCCCACTTTACGTGTACGAGAGGTACCCCAAAAGAAATTGTTTTCAATATTTTATTCTACGACTATAGCTTTCTCGTACTAATAATATTTGAGCAAAGTCGCGGACAAACAGACAGACGGATATGGCGAAACGACAAGGGTTCTTTGTTTACTACGAAACCCTTAAATTTCCAGACAAAATTAAAAAATATATTTAGGTAAGTATACAAAAATTACACAATATATTTTACTATTACCTACATTTAAAAACATTCGGCAGCGGTACATTTAATATGTATGTAAATTAAACAATGACGTGTTGTTCACTTGGTTACATATTTATTTATAGCTAGCACGCTTTACGTACATATGAGTGTGTATTGCCGGCAGACTACAATTCTGTATAGTATCATCGTCGTTTGGCGACCATTACAGCTAGACGTAGTAGTAGGTAATATCGGGTGTTTATGTATAAAAACATCGGACACTTTATAATAATTATTTCGGTAACGAGCCTCAAAATAATATCTAAAATTACGTAAAATATCACATCAGAGTTGCATTAGACATTTCAACATTGCGTCCTGTGATAACGAGTGGAGTTTTAAAGATAAAATTCAAGGTACATAATAAATAGCGCAGAATTCAAGATATAAAAAATTCCAAAGTGGTAAGTAACAAAAGAACACAAGTGTTTTTAGTAACAAATAAATCACATAAGTTCGCACCTCAAGCAGTCGCAGTTTGTTACAATGGCCAGAAATTTGCCGCGAACTATGAAGGCCGTGGGTCTGTATAAATATTTACCTATCGCCGATCCGACCAGTCTCATCGACGTAGAAGTTAATCTACCGATTCTCCAGAAAAAAGACATCTTAGTGGAAGTGAAAGCTGTGTCAGTGAACCCTATAGACGCAAAACTGAGAGCACCGAAACCAAATGTAGAGACCCAGCCGAAAATTCTCGGATTCGACGGCGCTGGAATTGTGGTCGCCAAGGGACAAGAAGCGGACATCTACAAACCAGGCGACGAGGTGTTCTTCACGGGAGATTTTAGAAGAAACGGAACAAATGCTCAATACGTCGCTATAGACGAGATGATAGTGGGACCGAAACCCAAAACCCTGACATTTGAGCAGGCAGCGGCAATGCCTTTAATATCCCTGACTGCTTACGAACAGCTTTTTGATAGAATGAAGATTTCTAAAAAAGACGAAGGCAAAACGATGCTTATAATCAACAGCGCGGGCGGAGTGGGCTCCGTCGCCTCTCAGCTGGCAAAATTTATGGGAATGAAGGTGATCGGAACTGCATCTCGTACCGAAACTGAAGCGTTTTCTCTGGCGAATGGAGCAGATGTTGTCTTGAACCATAGATTAGATTTAATACCGCAATTAGAAGCAAGCGGTCACGGAAATGGGGTAGACTATATTTTTGTCAATTATGATCCCTTCCCCTATTGGGATACGTTAATGCAAGCGATCAAACCTCAAGGCACGATAAGTTTGATTGTAGATAACTCTGGTTCTGTTAACTTGGCACCGATGAAAGATAAAAGCGTTACGCTGACTTCTGGATCGATGTTTACACGAATGAAGTATGAGATAGAGAGGTTCAGACAGCACGAGATCTTGAAGGAAGTGTCGAAGCTGATTGACAGCGGAGTCTTAAAGTGCAGCCTGACGAAGACATTGTCACCGATAAATGCTGCCAATTTGCGAGAAGCCCACAAACTTATGGAGAAGCAGGAAATGATTGGGAAGCTGGTTTTAAGTGGATTTTAATTAGTTTCTTTTTGATTCCCACTAGTACTAAACAAGCATATGAATAAATTTATTTATATGCTCGTTTAGTACTACTGGGAATTATCTTTTATGTATAATATCCCATGTAGGTATGTATAAAAACCTAAAACCTAGCCCTAAGTACTTAATGTTATCTTTGTTATTTTGTTATCATGTGGTTTTTAATAGTGTTATCTATCTATCTATCTATATGCATGCTCATTGTCTAACCTAGAAACATAGTTATTAAACATATAAATGAACGGTGTGTTATGTCTTCTTTAAAATATTAATTGCATAAACTGGTACATTTGGTGTTATAGAGTACATTAGCACCTCAGTCTACCCATTTCGCGGGCGTACAATATTTTGTAGTATTATGAAGTAAATAACGAAATAATTATTTCACTACTTACTTACTAGTATACAAACAACATGATTTTCTAGTTGTCCCCACACTAGGGCAAGCCTATCTTGTGAGGTAGTAGATTAAATTTAGGATTCAGTCTTTAGCTGGCAACTGAGCTTTAGACAACAGCTTTAGATTTAAGATATTCTTACTTTGTTTGAGTTGGGTAACGGAGCACACTTTTATGTCTAGTTTTCCCACTATAGTTATATAAGTAGGAATTTCAAATAAATGCCACTGTAACTCGTTTTAAATTAAAACATCGATATAGGTCACGGATTGTTTATAACATATAGGTATTATATTACTACGAAATTTTTCTACGGCTTGCATCATACAGATATTGGTATATATGTTTGTTCACATTCATGTTTGATTGCGTACCTGTCATACAGGCTCGGGTTGTGAGTTGTCGTGTCGTTTGCTTGTCAGTAATTCAGTCAACTCATCGGAAAATATATCGTTCCACAAATTAAAAGTTGTTTTATAACGTAAACACGGTGCCGCGGTTCACGATAACTCAGTGTGGTAAAAATTAGATAACAAAACCCGATAACAATTCAAAAAGTCATCGTCCGCATTAGCTCAATGTCATTCACGAAAACAATCATTACTCTGTTCATTTTCGCCGTGGCATTACCGAATTCATCGGTTTTTTCTACAAACGCCATCGAAAATTTGCCAAAGAAGATGAAAGCTGTGGGGTTGTATAAATATTTGCCTATCTCTGAACCAGACAGCCTCATCGATATCGAAGTGGGCGTGCCTACTCCGCTAGATAACGAAGTTTTAGTGGAAGTCAAGGCGATTTCAGTGAATCCTATTGATACAAAACAGCGAGCGCCGAAGCCAAACGTAGAAGCGAAACCTAGGATTTTAGGTTGGGATGGAGCGGGAATAGTGGTAGCCGTTGGTAAACAAGCAAACCTGTTCAAAGTGGGCACCGAAGTATTCTTCACTGGAGATCTGAGAAAGAATGGCGCAAATGCGCAGTACGTAGCTCTGGACCAGATTCAAGTCGCTGAGAAACCACAAAGGCTGACCTTCGAGGAAGCGGCCGCAATGCCGCTAACTTCCGCGACTGCATACGAGGCTTTACACGACCGCTTGTTAATCTCAGAAACCGGTGGGGATAAGGGCAAGTCGCTGTTGATCATAAACAGTGCTGGGGGCGTGGGTTCCGTAGCTTCACAACTGGCTAAAATTGCAGGACTCAAAGTTATCGGAACTGCGTCTCGACAGGAAACTACTGCCTATTCTTTAGAACATGGGGCTGATTATGTCTTGAATCACACACAAGATCTGATACCTCAACTAGCGGATAAAGGGTACGAAGGCGGAGTAGATTTTATCCTAGTCAACTATGATCCTTATCCATATTGGGACACGTTAATGAAGGCTATCAAGCCACAAGGCAAAATTTGTCTGATCGTGGATAGCAGTGGTTTGGTGGATATAAAGCCGCTCAAAGACAAGAGTGTGACTTTAGTTTCGGAAATGATGGCGACTAGGATCAAATATGACACAGATGATAAGTTTAGACATCATGAAATATTGAAAAAAGTATCCGAATTGCTTGATTCTGGACGTTTGAAGTCTACTTTAACAAAAACTATGACTCCTATTAACGCGGCTAATTTGAAGGAAGCACACAAGCTTTTAGAGCAGCAACATATGGTTGGAAAGTTGGTATTGCATGGATTTTAATTGTATATTCACACATTGTACTTGTCACATTGACTGATATTATTTAATTGTATATTCACACATTGTACTTGTCACATTGACTGATATTATTTATTTGAATAGTTCATTGGGGACTGGGGTCTATTGTTCATCATCTTAGCCACAGGATGTCGATTGCTGGACATAGGCCTCTCCGATGGATTTCCAAAAAGATTGGTTGGAAACGGCCTATATCCAGCATTTTCCTGGCACTTCTATGAGGTCTTCTGTCCATCTTTGGGCCTATTATTATTTAGATAAAAAGAAGAGATATTGTAATTAGTAATTTAGTATATAATAAAGTTTATATTAGAGTTTCCAGACTGTTAAAATAAAGATATAATATATTCACCAACATTTTTTTTATTGAAAACCTTATATTATACTTGGCATGTTGTCTTAATCAAGACGAAAAATTTCATTTATAAGAACTTACCGAGCTAAAATTATATTGAGATACCATTTATGACCAGATATTATAGATTCACTTTAATATTAGATTCACTGCCCCTGTGGGGGGAACATGGAGTTGGAAAGTACGCTGGGGTCAAACTCTTGACCTTGGAATGGTGAGCCGGGAGCATTCCAAGCCTTCTTCAGGATATCCATGTTGCGGAGCTCATCCGATGTTGGTAATCCTTTCAACTTCCTCTCTTGGTTCCATTGTAATTCTCTTACCTACAAAGAATTATGATAAAATAAGACATCATTGCCTGGTATTTTCCGGTTCATTAAAAAATTATGAAACTGATGATTGATCAGTGTTTGGGTGTTTCTAATTATTGTGTTACGGTATTTCTATGTATCATAAGTTTCTATTTATACAAATATCTATATTCAAAGAAAAACAAGCGGAAAAGCGGTTTTTACAGACTAACTTACGATTTCGTTAAACTTGATACGCTGTTGAGCCCAAGTTTTTTGTGACAAAGTATGAGTAAAATCGATGAAAAAGGTTATAAATGCGCATTCTTTAGAATAATGGTAAAATCACTTATTTATTACGAAAAAAAAATTTTTTTTCAAGGCGTGAAGACGAATCTAACTACACCTCGCACATCCAAATCGGTCAAGCTGTTTAGTCTGTAGGACTCATATGAATCTTCAGAAATATTGGTATGCATGAGCGAGACAGACGATGGTCGAACTACATACTCTTAAGGTCACACAGGATATATATTTCCTAGGTCTTCATGCTTATCTTAAGCTGCTTGTAGCAGCTTTTATTCAGTACTTTAAACTTACTCTTCAAACATATTAGTTTTTAGAGTATACTCACCTTGTCAATATGGTCTTCAGGTAGTTCATTCAAAGGTCTAGAAGCATCTATCTTGGATAGATCTATTGGCTCCTCTTCTTTTAACAACCGATCCCACCATCTTTCTTGTACTTTTTCTGTAAAAAGCAAAATAAAATATTTGTTACAGTTGTCTGAATAAACGAACATTAATACAGGGTTATCTGTATTAATTTTAATTTATTATTGAATAATTAAATAATAGAATAATTATCATTATTCAAAACATTGAACTACAAGTATTTTAAGACAAATTCAATATTCATGTGATCAATGTTGTATTTATATTTTTAATCATTTAGTGTTTATTGTGTAGCCCAGGTAAAATGCTCCAGGCATGTGCCTCTAGAAGATATTTATTATGTAATATTTTTTGGTAACATACAAAACAAAAATACACATCATTTAACGATAGTTACACTCATCTTTAAATTTTCAAGCTAAATAAATTAATAAAAACATTCTTTAAAAGTACCTGTTGCATGAAAGGCCAAGGTTTAAATCAGTTGATGATGTTTGCTGTATAAACAAAATGTATATTGTACACACCTTTTAGGGCTTTACAGAGACTTAAAAAGAACATCACATTCTATTTTATTCAATGTGGGGTGGAGCTACAGGCATCCCCATCACTGCATCATAAAATTACATTTATTATTTAGCAAGTATTAGTATTAGATGACCCAAAAATCCCTAATAAAAAAAAAACAGCTAAACCGATTATAATGAAACATAGCTAAGAACACTCTCAAAATATCCTCTTTCAAACAAAAAAATAAAACCGGACAAGTGCGAGTCAGACTCGCACACCAAGGGTTCCATATAAACTAATACATAAAAGGGCAAAATCATGTATTTTTTACATTTTCCTTCATAAACCGAAAAATATACATTATCATAAAAATATTTAAAAACCTGTTTTAGCTTATACTAATGAAGCTCTTTCATATGATACCCCACATGATACGGTTAAAGAACTTTATGGACCTTCTTTAATTAAATTAAAAATTTGGACCTTCTTTAATTAAATTAAAAATTTGGACCTTCTTTAATTAAATTAAAAATGTCGAGTTTTCGGATTTTTTCCCATATGTGTACTCTAATACAATGCTTCTTGCCAAATTTCATAGTTCTGGGTCAACGGGAAGTACCCCATAGGTTTTGATTCCCTTGTGAGTGTCGAAATATGCGTTTTTTACGACATATTCGACTGTAACTTTTTTCACGAAAACTGAGAAATTTTATTTTTCTTTCTGCAGCAAGAGACTATGGATCTGCGTATATGGTTTTAATTTCAACACGATACATTCACGCGTTCCCGAGATAAAGGTCTTGACACCCGGATGGACAGGCAGACAGACTGACAACAAAGTGATCCTATCAGGGTTCTGTTTTTTCCTTTTGAGGTACGGAACCCTAAAAAAAACTAGATCAAAATTAATCTATCCGATTGAGAGTTATGATGTCACAGAAACACACACAGATTTACAGAAACAGACATGTCAAACTTATAGCACCCTTCTTTGTAGGCCTGGGTTAAAAAAGAAGCCACAAATAGGTAGATAAATTATACTGTTAAATGAAATAGTGAAAAGTAAGATAGTAGAATTACCCATATGAATTAGCAATTTCCCCTCACTGATGCTCCAGAAACTGTCCATGGTCTTAACTTTATACGGGAAAGAGTCTTTGATGATGATGTGTCCATTCCGGCGCGCCACACAGATGTCTCCCGTGTTGATGGTCACCTTCAGCTCTTTAGACGACTTGATGTCAGGCGGCAGTTTCACAGTTACATCTATAATTTTATAATATAAGCTTAATTTTTTTTCATTTCATTCAACATTACATGTACGCCATGGTTTTCACTAAAGTGGATTCACATTTTTTGGGTCAAGCAATTGATCAAGACTGTAGAACTATGTAGTAGTGTTTGTATATTTTTTTTTTCCATCCATTGATTCCTTCTCCTCTTCACACATAATGGACATCTTAACATCTTAATAATGGACAACAGATATCATGTTATCATTCATCATGGCAACTTGTTTTTTTTGGGTATTATTGGTTGATGTAAGACAATGTGTCACCAGAGTGAAGACAGTCCAATGTGAATAACTCTGAGCAACTTTATAAAAAGCATCAGTTAAAAGAAAAACTGTAAATATTCTTTTAACTGATGTTTTTTATAAAGTTGCTCATTTATTTAACTTTATACAATTATTTAAGAGGAAGACATTTCTTTAGACCAACCTTATTGAAAAACTTTACATTGTAAGATTTAGGAAACAAAGTCGCAAAAAAAACCGGACAAGTGCGAGTCAGACTCGCCCACCGAAGGTTCCGTACAAAATAAATAATAGGGGGAAATCATATATTTTTTTTATATTTTTCTTCATAAAACGAAAAATATATATCGTCAAAATATTTAACACATACCTTGCTCACCACTCGGATCCGAGTAGGGGCTATAGTATCTGCGCCTCCCACTCGCAACCGTGCGAGCGAACGTTTAAGGCAGCCTTCATTCCTTGCATAGAGACACTATTTTTTTGTGATTAAATAAAAAATGACCAGTTTTCGGTTTTTTTTCCTATATGTGTACTCTAACACAATGCTTCTTGTAAAATTTCAGAGTTCTAGGTCAACGGGAAGTACCCCCATAGGTTTTGATTCCTCTGTGAGTGTTGAAATGTGCGTTTTTTTACGACATATTCGGCTGTAACTTTTTTTACGAAAACTGAGAAATTTTATATTTTTTTCTGCATTAAGATACTATGGATCTGTGTATATGGTTTTAATTTCAACTCGATACCTTCACACGTTCCCGAGATAAAGGCCTTGACACCCAGACAGACGGACAGACAGATGGACAACAAAGTGATCCTATAAGGGTTCCGTTTTTTTCTATTGAGGTACGGAACCCTAAAACATTGAAACATTAGATGTAAAACCTACCCAGCTCCATAATAGTTTGTGACCACCAATATTTCTCCCTTTCTGCTCCGTTATAAGTCTCACTGTTCTGTTGCACTGGTATCACAGGAGGTTCATAGTCATCAGGAATCACTTTAGGAGGAATTTGTTTAGCTGCTTCAGGTTCGGATTCTTTTTTAGGAATTTTCGGATTAGACTCAGTTTTAGCGGTGTCTGATGGAATCTGGTTATCATTTGGTGGTTGGTCTTCATTTTCAGCATCTTCTTCAGCGATTACTTCGACCTCTTGAGCTACAGTCGAGCACATAATCTCATTATTGACATCTATCGGTTTTCTCGCGCCGTTTGGCGCTTTCCAGGTTTTCGGATCACACGTTCTGAGTACTTTAATCACGAGCTCTTCTGCAACACCCGGAGGAAAGCCAATATTTTCGTACGGCCCTTCCGGCACATGGTAGAAATCCGTTCTGAAATAGTACAGAATACTGATTTATTTATTGATAATATATGTTAAATAACCTTTTGGTTTCTCCGGATGTAACGTTTAATATAAGAATTACTGTAAGCTATTTGGTAAAGAATATACAAACCGCCTGGCCAAGAAGTTGAAGATTGCCGACAGGAAACCTAAAAGTGACTGCTCGTTTACTAGTATTGACGACAACACTTCATCGTATTTAGTATGCTCGTTAGAATTTGCCATTTCTTAAATATATTTTGCACAAATACAAACATCGGCTTTGTTCGATTTAAAAAAGAAAATCGTCGTAAAATAAAAACAAAACTTTGTAAACATGGCCGTTGACACTGATTCTTATAGTTTATTTTGACATTGTCAGTGACTGCCTTTTTTAATTTATTCATGACCGTGGAAACAAGTGCTTTAGTCGTCAGTGAATGCAGAGGTAAAATGCTGCCAGCACTATAGCTATAATTGTTCCATTTTTACCTGTCTGCGCAAGAAGGAGGGCTATGTTTTTCATGTGGATGTATGCTTGTATGTACTTATATATGCTTGTATACTTTGTATGTTTCTATATTACCTCCTACAGCCTTAACGGCTTGACCAATTTTGATGAGCGATGTATCGTTAGATTTGTCTTCACTCCTTCTCCTCCTGTACTCACTCCATAAAATCGTGAGGTACGGGAAATATCTATCAACAGTCATTAAATGTTATTTACATAATTAAGTACTCAGATTACGCTACACCCTACAATTATATTTTTGAGGCTGATCAATGCCTTAGATTGATGTGTAATCCGTCATTTTGTGGTGGCGGCCATCTTGAATTTAGAATGATACTGGCAGTATCATTCTAATTCTGCCAGTGTATTGACATCAAAACCATTTTAGTTTTGATGACAATACATGCACTATGTGTGTGGAAAACATCATATCAGTTCTTCTGTATGTAAATAAATAAATAATTTGACAACAAGAAAGGGGTAAAATTTCATTTAAGACCCAAAAACAGCAAACAGGGCAAGCTAAATAAAACCGTTTGAAAAGACACTTTTTTTACTATCGAGACAACACAATTGCTCATTTTTAACGTTCCATTTTTACACTAATATGAGAGTACATTTTATATTATGGCAACATCTTTATTTACATCCGTAACCAGTGTTTCTAGTATTAAAAATAACCGCATATTACGTTTTTCAAAGTTGGCAACAAAATAGCCTGTTTTTAATTTGCATTCCCGCCACTTGGCGGAGGTGCTTCGCTTTCGAAAGTTTCACATCCGCAAGTGAGCGGCGGGCAAGGCAAGGCGACGTGAAGTAGGCGAAGAAGTCTCGCGCGCGAACTCTGTACGCTGCAGGCGATGACCGCATTCATATTAGTTTTTATTAGAATATTGTGAGTGTGCTGTCGTGTTCTCCGTTCCGTTCAGTGTTTTCGAAAATGCTTCATAGGTGAACTTTAGCGATACAAAAGTGTTGTGATTGTGATAATATCCCAGTAATTCTATCTTTGATTGTTTCTCGAAGGTTGTAAAAATGCCTTGCTCAGCGGTAACTTTGTCTATAGCGACCATTACGGCTATCGTGGCTGCTGCTCTAATGGCTATAGCATTCTCGACAGATAACTGGCTCTACATTGAAGTTAAGCGAGCTAATATACAGGTGAGAATATTTTTAGTTAAGTGGGCTTACTTGAGAAGAACGCAGAAAAAAATAGCAAAATAAACTGACTAGGTTGTTTTTTAATTAAATGTGGGTAGTTGCCTTGTTAAGGTAGTAAAAAATACTTTCTAAACGAAACACAGAAATTTCGTTCGAAAACCGTTTTTTTACCACAAAAATGGTCATAAACCTAAGTATAAGTTATCTAAAAATATTTCACTATAATCAAAATAATTTATAGAATAATAAATAATAAATAAATAATATAAACATTGACTCGACTTATCTTCGAAATATCAGACGAATAGAAACTTCTAAAGAAAAAAAGTTTACTTAAGTACTTTTGTAAATAGTTAAAAGTATTTTGGCAAATAACCTAGCCTACCTATGCCACATTCTGAGTATTTTCCGTTCGTACTGGATTCTTTTGTTTCTAAAACAAATTTTTAATAACTTTCAAAGCTCACATTCTGGACGGACAGATTTGTCATTCTTACAAAACTTCCTTTGTTTCATTGCCACACCTTTTATATGATCTGATCAAAATGGAAATCAAGTAACACCGTAACACGTATTCTTTCGAGTCCTTGCGGAGGCCCCGTTAGCCACGAGCAGACACGGTACGCATAAATATGCACCTACTAATGGCACGAACAAAATGTATAGCTAACTGTACTATTCCGTGAGCAACTTCCAGGGTAGGATTCAGACATTTTAAAAACTCATTTTTTATGTGATACCCGAAGCAGTCAAAGTTTCACCCGAGCAGCCTCCTATCACTCCAACAAAACCGACGCGGAGCTGACATTTGACAGCTCCATGCATATTTTATATTTACATTTTTTATAAATAAATTAAATAACATAAATCGTGATAAGTATGTCGTAAAAAGTTACGCTACGCGAATAGTACTATTAAGACTAAGCTGGAAAACGTAATATCTGCAAATAAACCCCTAAAGTAGACTGTACTATATTCTATGATCATTTTTCGTGTGTTATATACCTATCCAGACTTTCCAAATAGGTACCTATAATCTGGATATGGATGGATGGATCTATAAATTATGTTCATCGTAGACCGTAACGGTCGCTTAACATCAAAGGAGTTAGCTTGACCGCTAACAAATTTTTTGCTTACTCCTTTACCTTGAATAGCAAAAGATAAAGATTTATATCTACAAAAACGATAATTTCCGTTCAAAATTCATCCCTGTCAAATGCACACAGAGATAAAGAAATGAACGCCGCCGACCGATAACAATTTTCATTTTATCTTCTCTCAAAAGACACGAAACTTGGCTTATCAAATGCAAGTTTCTCAACAGTACAAAATACAGAAAGCGCGTAATTTAGAAAAACTGGAACATCGCACGGTTAATCCGCGAGGTATTATAACAGATATAGTTTTTGTTGGAGATTTTGTTAACTGGCTTTTTTGTTCGAAGACGGCGTCGTAGTTTTTTGCGGAGTCTGGAACGATGGCAAGTGTGTACCTGCCTCTTTGACTTTAAAAATATTTCTTTAAAAAAAATATACAGGATGTGGCGTAATTAAATACTCTAACCTACGGATAGCGAGCTGTTCGATCATTGTGTCAAATATAAAAATTGGTAAGGACTAACGACTAGGATATCATGTGAAATAGGGCCTTGAATGTTGTGGAAGGTTTCATAATTTACCTTTGACTACTAATACAGCTTGAACGTGATTAAAAGCCGGAAAAACATATTTCAATGAAGCTTTTTATGTATAGATTTTTAGTCAGTCAGAAACGACCTGCAATCCTAATGTCTCAATACTTTTTCTTTGAAAAGTTGGTTAAAATTTTGACAACATTAAACGTGACTAACGGACTATTCATAAGTCACCTGCGATTTGAAATTTGAAGATTAATTTATTTCATGCTTTTTAATTAAAATTAAGAATTATTAAGAAAGAAAATTCCAATAAAATTAAAACTGCGGGACGCATTTAGGCTTAGGCTTAGAATATATAATTCTTTATTAGTTGACACCTGTATACCGGTCGTACGCGAAGGTATATTGTTAGAAACTCTGTTAACGACCCATTTCAATGTTATGAATTTGAATTTCAACTCCATTACGTATATCTTACAATTTGCCGACATTAACTTTCAAATACTTACGTTTCGCAACAGGTATTTTAGACTAGTTTGGTACTTACTCGTTGCTATACAAGCGTAATTAAAGACGGGTTGCCAAACTAATGGTTGTGAAGAATGTCGATGTTTCTTCGTGACGAGAGATCGTTTTGCGGAATATTTATTGTTTTACGATCTCCAGCTTAGTTTAACACCTAAAAACATCTAACATCTACAACATCTAACAACATACACATAGAACATCTTTAAAAGAACATTTTTATTGAATTCAGTTTCTTTTTACCCGACTGTTTGAAAAGGAAGGTAATGTGCAAAGAATTCGAAGTATTACATGGGTAATAGGGCGAATTCTGTGCAAAGTACATATATATAAATCGTCGGTAAAGTAAATGTTGTCGAGTCTATTTTCTGACAAAATGGGATATGTTAAATAAAGGAATGTTAGTTTTTTTTGTTTTATTCGAAATTTAATTATTTTATACGAAACAAATTCTTTCTTTCTTTATATTTTTAAACATTTTTCAAAGTTTAACCTCCGTGATATCAAAACTTCACCTAGTCCTGGCAATAATTTACTTAAGTTAAAATTGTAAAATAACAAAGCCCTACGCAAGAATACGATTTTGACTTTTATAACAATATAAATTTAAAAACTGTCAAAAAACTTTAAAAAATAAGTTTTTGTGGGGCATAAAAATAATAAAAGGTCCGCCATGTTTGAGAGTCCGCCATATTGGATTTAATTGCGTCACTTCGCTAACCATGCAATGGCATACATTGTGAAGGCAACATTAAACTAATTAAAATTCTTAAAATAACTTTCGATCCATTTTGAGTTCAGTGATTTTGTGAATTTGAATTAGTTAACTGGTACTTTCAGAACTGATATCATACTGTCCACCCAATCAAAAGTTTATGCAAATAGAATTAGATAGAATTAGGTCAATCGGTTGACGAATCTTATAGTAAGAGCCATACTAATATTGCACGTTAAAACAATGTTCAAATCAATATCAATAATCTGTGTGTGTCAGTGTCTTCATAGTTCTCAAACTATGGAAACAAACATGCACACTCAAACTTTCATAATTATTACAAGTCTAGCTAAGAATACACCAATAAATCCTTCAATATAGAGATAAATTTGACACAGCAGCAAATGCAACAAACGCTTGAAAGTTTGAGAGAAATCGATCGAGAAAGTGACGAAATCACTGTGAGAAAATCTAATGCAAGTTTAAGATATACGTATGTACGTTAACTCTATGACATGCTATTTATTCTGCGAGCTAATTTTACAACATAAATCATATTATAAAATTAGCTTGCAGAATTATATTATCTAAGGCTCTGTATTGTTTCGCTCATCAATAATTTTTAAACATAAATGATTAAAATCGAATAACAGAAAGGACTCACATTGAAACCGAATGAAATGAAGTGACAAGACCGTGTTGTGACACGATTATGGTAGGTTTCCGTAGTTAATGTTATAATCTAAAAGATCACTTATAGAGTAATGTTTGACTTAAGACCACTTTCCAAAAAGGTTAATGACCTCTCTACCAAGTTTCTGACAAGGTTTTCTACTATGGTTAATCATGAATTTCTAGGTCTAATAGTTACCTTACTTTTACCTTAATTTTATTATAAAATACCTATTCAAAAATACCCCATACGATGGGGTTGAAAGAAATCGGTTTAAAGGACTTTGCAGAGACTACATGGGGAAGTACCAACCACATTTTTGCCAATTAATTATTGAACAATCAGTCAGTAGTGTAAGCGTCAAAGTCTGCATTGTCACTCAGGATGTTGTACCTACTGTTGAAATCTAACACAATTCTGTGTGGCACTGGACTGTTATGGGCAAGCGAGACGCCTTCATCAGACGGGGGTCTCTCTCTCGTCTTGTGACTTATATTTGTAAATCGGCCAAGTGCGCGCCAGACCACGCAGTTTAGAGTTCCGTTGTAGCCCGCACGTCACAATAAGCGGACTTTTTATGTGATACTGAACTTTGAGATCACGGATTAAATGGAATTAGTACGAAATCTTCTTTTTCACTTCTCCAAGGAGGTATTTTCATATACCTAGGTCTTAAAAGGCGTATTACACTACCCGATTTCTTGGGCCCTGTCTATCGGGTCACTGTCTGGGAAGTATAGAGATCGAGACCAAAATTAAATCGGCACCGTGCCTCTTACCTATTACACTATGCTATCCCTGGCGATAGGACACGAGAAATACGGTGGTGTAATAGACCTTTTACGTAGAATACGTATAGTAGAAAGTTCCCAGAAAATGCTCAAAATACAAGGGTGATTACATCTCCGCACAAAAACAAAACACACCCACAGATGAGTTTATTTCTTTGTAATGTCTACCTGGGTAAGCCGGGAAGGGAGCGGATGTTTGTATTACAACATAAACACGGAAACTAAAAATAGGATGATAAAAGCGTGTCCCTGTGTTTACTTGGAATATTAAAGCTTGACGGATTTGTTGATGGAATTATCATCTTCCCCTCCAATGGCAGGGGTCAAAAGGTCACGTGCCCCCAACTGCCGAGCCCCCGCGTTTTTTTTTTGCCGCGCGCTATTAAAAACTAAATAAAAAATAAAATTTGTATGAAAACTATATATAACATTTATATCACTGTAATCCTACTGAATAAAGCTAAATGAATATCAAACGCATATGTCTTGTATGTTGTTGGCATATCGGTAATGACAAGTATTATTTATAGATTCATGAAATTAGTCAATATTTTTCGGATACTTATATTCAAAATGTAAATTAACTATTTAGTGAGTTTACGCTTTGATATCTTCAAGCTGGTAAATATACCTGCTTCCAAGATTTCAAGTTGGCACTTTTGTCTGATCTCGTATCTTCACTGGTACTGCTTCGATGTCTTTAAGCTGGTACTCTTACCTGCTTTGAAGTCTTCAATCTGGTACTCTTGTCTGCTTCGGTAGCTTTGAACTGGCACTCTTATCAGCTTCAAGCTTTTCAAGTTGGTACTCTTGTGCTTCGGTGTCTTCAAACTGGCACTCTTTTCTGCTTCGGTGTCTTCAAGCTGGGGCACATGTCCACACGCATTTCACCCGTTCACGAGGCATTTCAGGACGTTTTGACTCTTCGAGCTGCGCAAGAGCTCGAAGAGTCAAAAAGTCCTGAGAAAAAGCAATGATGTCTAAGTGAAAGCGTCAAGCGATGCCCTTCTCCGTGTAGCCGTGAAAACGTAACAAAAAATAAAAGGATAAAGAGTTAATTTACCTTTCTTATTATTACTTAGGATATAAAATCTAAAATATTTATATGAAATATTATTTTATACATTGAAAATATTCATCATCGTCATCCACAGCCTTCTCTATCCCACTACTGTTCTCGTTTATAACGCCATCTCCCTCGGTCCTTTGCCAATCGAGTCCAGGTCCATAAATATTATTATTGAACATTTAAAAATGTTATGCTTACAATCGTCGATAAATCAATAAACAATAACACAGAATTCAATAAACTACTATTGTGGTGAAGACACTGTGACAATGGGTGATTACTACGCGGAAATCGGCTTTCTTCGGCGGGACCACCCATTTCTCACGACAAGAGCGCTTCTATTCCGCTTTCATGGCTTTAAAGGTAATTGAATATTAGAAGCAATTGCTGTTTCCGATAAATTAATTTTAATATTCTCCTCATTCTGAATAAATGTTGAATTGATGGATTGAATTAGACATAGACATGTATTTTAATCTGATAAAAAACATACATGAGAAAAAAATATATGTGAATATATAAATATAATCCAATGATGTATTATATGTAGATAGATTTTCGCTGCATCTGCGTGGCAAGCCTCAAGTAAGGTAATCGCCCGACTCATGATCAGTCGCGATAAATCGGGCAACGCTGTTAGACGCTGTGTCGTGCCTTGTGAAGTAACAATGCTATCCTGTGTGTTTAGATAGTGCAACACTAAGACATATTAAGTAGAGATTGCAACCCGGTATGTTTCTCAACCCGGCCGGGTCCGCCGGGCCCGGCCGGGTTGGCGGGTTGATGTGTTAGCGATGAAAACGTATTGATTATTGATTGAAAGTATTTTATGAAAATTTGCTATATAAGAATGGAAATGGACAATGATTCAAGGTTACGAATTAATATTTATTTCAAACTAGCAAATCAACAATAATCACAATAATCAGTCTCACTCAAAGTCTCAAAATCTCTGATTTAATACAGAATTGATTACTTTTTTACTTATGGACGGAATAGTGACATTAGTATTAGTAATATTTTTTTTATAAGTTTAAGCAAGCAGGTCTTTCTCTTTACTCGTTATAGTGTCCATTTGAAACATATTATTAGAATAAGAAACTAATAAAGCTTAAAGCGCTAAACTTGTCATAATAACTTAGATTAGATAGATAGATAAACTTTGGTATTCTATCAGCCATCTAGTTCCATAGTACAAGCTACAACTTTGGTAGCTTTGGTAATATTTGGTATAAACAAAACAAATTCTTATTGGCGCGTCAGAACGGTAACGTGGCAGCTCGCAGCGGTTGTTACGCGAATTTTCTATGATTTCGCGCTCCCTCCCGCGCCGCGGTTTTCATACCTACCGGGTCCGGTAAGAATGGCCGGGCCGGGCCCGGTGGGTGTCTTAAAAGGCACCGGGCCCGGCTTGCAATCTCTAATATTAAGGCGAAGATACCTACTATCCTCGGAAGTGCTGAGAACTGAGATTTGCCATGCTTTTACTTCATATTCAATGAAGTGTAACCTTTCTATAGATAAAATCTCATTATTACTGGCCTTGTGGCTCAGTTGGTAGTGTGTTTACGTCTACCTGCTGAACTGAAAGGTCGTGGGTTCAATCCCCACCCAGGGCAAACATTTGTGTGATGAGCATGGATGTTTGTTCTGTGTCTGGGTGTTTCTATGTATCATATGTATATATTTACAAAACAAAGTATATATGTATTCTATCAGCCATCTAGTTCCATAGTACAAGCTTTGCTTAGTTTGGGCTAGATGGTGTTGTGTGAAATGTCCACAAATATTTATTTATTTTTATTAACAGCAGTTCACACTGCATTTACATTGATCTCAGATTTGTAGGTTCTTGATGATGTAACAGTTTCCGAGATGGCCGTAAAATGTAAAACAAATAAACGTCTCAGATCTTGGAAAGTGTAGATAATCTGCTAATTCGTGCTTCGTTATTACTGTTGCCTTTCACTAAATATGCTCACACTTGGCGGAGGCACCGCCTTGACCCCCACGCATGGACGTTCTGGCGTTGACTGATCGCTTAACTAACCCTTATCCGACTCTAGTGTGTAAAACTACAAAACGATTAATATTGTTTAGTAAATTAGATATTTATTACTAAGTTTTCCGAATACAATAAATATAAATTAATTGTTATACAAATATTCAAAACAAGCTTTTACAAAAGTACTTCTCAAGAAGAATCAATCGAGCCCAAGCTCGATGGGTTTGTCTTGTTTAGTTAAGAAATTCTTATGGCCCTCTTCCGGCTCCATCATCAGAATGGCTCCATGGTTTCATAATATTGTATTGTCATCGAAGATACATAATGTACAAATTTGAGCCCAATTGGACATACGGATATGCACAGAATTCGGGGCCCTATTTACATAGTGGATATGATTCTAATTTAGCTTTCAAGATTCGTGCCAAACACACATACATACATGCATACATACAAACATTGCAAGTTAAAAGCTTGTAAAAACTAAGACATGGTGGCAGACGCAGACGCAGTAAGCAGCTACAGTGATATGAAACGCCCACAGGTTGCGCAAGCGCCGAGTTGTCTTAGATCTCGCCAGTCTCACGATCGCTGGGTTGTGTCACATGGAATTTGCTAATTGCACTCAGTTACTCGATTTTTGTAAAGAAACTTATGAGAATAATACGGGCTTTTTTAATTGATGGTTCGGTTTTGAGGTCACGATATTATTCAACCAAGTTGCTTGCCTATTTATCATATTACCTTCATTCTGGATTCATAACTTAATTTTTTTACACATTTTATTTGTCGTAAATAATTATATGCGTAGTGTTTCGTATGAAAATAAAGTTCTATATTTATAAAATCTCGTTTAGTTAAATAAATAATAATACTAAATATTTGTGGACATTTCACACAACACCATCTAGCCCAAACTAAGCAAAGCTTGTACTATGGAACTAGGTGGCTGATAGAATACATATATACTTTTTTGTTGTAAATTTATACATATGATACATAGAAACACCCACACACAGAACAAACATCCATGCTCATCACACAAATGTTTGCCCTGGGTGGGACGAACCCACGACCTACAGCTTAGCAGGTAGACATACTACCAACTAAGCCACAAGGCCAGTCAAATTTTATATTTATAATTTGTGTAGATAAGTTTAAAAATAAAATATTTTAAAAGAAAATTTACGCATTTATAGTGATGTAGGTATTTGGGTTTCTTTTTCTTGACCTATAATGTAAATATGTTGTTAATTATTTCAAAATGAACTATAATCACAGCGATCTATATGTACTAACGTATTAGAATCCTAACATTTATAATGCATTGGAAAGAGTAGGTACCGACGTGCAAATATTTTTGCATCACAGAAAGTATGGTAATGAAATGAAATGAAATGAAATGAAAGAAATGAAATGGTAAGAAGGTATGTCAATCTGCGTAGGTAAGTAATAGTTATAGTTTTAAAAGTATGGTAAGAAGGCATGTCAATCTGCGTAGGTAAGTAATAGTTATAGTTTTAAAAGTATGGTAAGAAGGCATGTCAATCTGCGTAGGTAAGTAATAGTTATAGTTTTAAAAGTATGGTAAGAAGGCATGTCAATCTGCGTAGGTAAGTAATAGTTATAGTTTTAAAAGTATAGTAAGAAGGCATGTCAATCTGCGTAGGTAAGTAATAGTTATAGTTTTAAAAGTATGGTAAGAAGGCATGTCAATCTGCGTAGGTAAGTAATAGTTATAGTTTTAAAAATATGGTAAGAAGGTATGTCAATCTGCGTAGGTAAGTAATAGTTATAGTTTTAAAAGTATGGTAAGAAGGTATGGGCCAAATTCCTTGAGCCATGAGGCCTGTCATTTTCATGAAAATATAATATCCTTTCAAATAAATAAAGAATTTTTCAAATCGGTTTATAAATGACGAAGTCACTCGGTAACAAACATATAAAACAAATACAGCCGAATTTTTAACCTCCCTTTTGAAGTCGGTAGAAATAGATAAATAGTCTGTACTGACTAAAGATAATATCCAAAGAAAAACCTTGACTATAAATGTAGCGGCCATTGTTTCAGTAGCAGGCATGGGCAGCCTGACAGCTGCCTACTGGCTTCTTTCAAATTACGGGATGCTTTATAGGTTCTTATAGTGGGGAAGGACAGGTGCCTGCTATTTCTGTACATGACATACCTACTTACATATACTTACTACATATAGCTGAAGATGCTGGTTGAAATAGCATAATATAAGTGTGAATATGATCTTTATACCTGTATTGTAATACAATTGAAAATTGTTTGAATGAAATGGTATTTAAGTTTTCGCACTTGTTCATCATCATCATCTCGGCCATACGAAGTCCATACGTTCATATACTTCCCCCATAGATTTTTCCGAAAAGGCCGATTGGCGCGCGGCTTGCATCCAGCGTCTTCCCGTCACTTGTATGAGGTCATCTGTCCATCTCGTGGCTGGTCTCCTACGCTGCGCTTGCCAGTGCGTGGACTCCAATCGAGAACTTTTCGGCCCCATCGGACTTCAGTTCATCAGTTTTTTTCTCAAAATTTTAGTTATAGCGTAATTTGTAAAAAGCAAACCGACGAGGCATATTCATTTATGATTCCAATCAGATAAAAGTAAATATAATCGAAACCGGTCAAGATTTAGGGGTAGAAAACAGTTTTCTACTTTTGGCATGTAATAACGCACGAGAATTTGTATGATATAGTGAAGTCTCGTAAAACAGCTGTCCCATGTATTTTGTCAGGAGTTAAAATAACTTTTTCCAAATTTTTAGGCTTCCTTACTAAGGGTGCGGGAGCCTATTCGGGAGGCTACGGTGTCTGTCTGTCTGTTTAAACGACTGAACACATAAACGACTGAATCTTTTGAACGGAAATAGATACAAGTCTCAAAATTGGCAAGATTGTAGGGTTCAATTTGATGTAAATCTACAAATACTAAACACTGGTCAAGAGTAAGACAAGCTGTTGTAAATAATTCTCGAAAAAAATAGTAAATTATTGTGCGAGATAAAACCTCCTTGTAGATTCCACAAAACAAAAGAAACGAGAAATGACAATTGAACGTTTCTTTGACAGTTGGTCACAGGGACAGATGACATAAAGGTAGTAAATGGTAGTGTTACAATCTCTTTGAATAAAGAAAATAGGTCTGTAACACTTACTTACTTGAAGGCAATTCCTACTGTAGAAACTATGTGAAGTTCCAAATATTCTTAGATATAAAGCACATTTTGCTGAAAATTACCCATGTCAATTCATGTTTATGTATTGTGTCATGCATAGAAGTACGGAAGCCTCAGCGTGCGAGTAACTCTTACTTTGCCGGATTTATTTTAATTTCAGAGTTATGTCCATTGTTAAAGTTGTTTGTTTACGAGTAGAATGACCTTTTATCCTAGTACAGGGTACCGCAACAACCCCGAATATAGCATATACAGCTCACTGGTCAGGTTCCATGTTATGTACAGACAGAGCCGTTCAGTCTCACATTACCGCCGACATTGCAAGGCAAACAGGTTGGCAGGTCGGCTCCCGCGGGCCGGGGCCGGGTTCGAGACCCGGTGGCTCTTAAAGAAACGTTGACTCCAAGCGATGAGGGAACTCACCAAGGGCATAACACTATAGGAATAACGAGTATTATCTTGTGCTGGGTATCTTTAAAATAATCGCTATGCATCGATTTCTTTTAGGCGTGTGCTTCATCCTAGATCGAACTACATATAAAACCATTGGTTTGGAATACCTATTAGGAAAGTGAGAAATGAATTTGTTTAGGCATTTAGACAGGAGTTCAGAGTGACTTCGTCTACTTTCCCATTTCGTCAAGACGTCAACATATCAACTTTCAAACTTCGTCAACTTTACTCCACCTGGAAAATATATAACAATGCTTTGTATAAAATTCGCAACCAATGCTCGTAGGCATTTTGAGTCAAAAATTATATTTTTAGCCTCAAGTACATAACAAAAGAGTAAAAAATAACCTAAGTATAAATATAGTTTCTGCTTACCACGCGTGGCTTTTCACAAAGTTTTTAATAGATTAGGACTAATATTGTTAAGTTTCTGGCAGCCAAGTCGGGAGACCGTCTGACTTGCGATCCGCAGGTCCTGAGTTCAAATCCCGCGGCACGCACCTCTGTCTTTTCGAAGTTATGTGCGTATTGTTGATTGCCGCCAACTTCAAAACGGTGAAGGAAAAACATCGTGAGGAAACCTACATGTCTGAGAGTTCTCAATGATCTTGAAGATGTGTGAAGTCAACCCGCACTTGGCCAGCGTGGCAGACTATGGCCTAACCCTTCTACAATGAGAAGATGGCCCGTTCCCAGCAGTGGGACAGTTTGTACAAACAGGGCAGATAAAAAAAAAAAAAAAAATTATAAGTGAATTACAAATCCGCTATAAAAATATTGATAAAACTTAATTCTGTAAATCAACTACGCAATAGCAAAACAAATGTTGTTTCGTGCCTCAGCACGCTTCCACCTGTGTTACCGGTTTTGTATCTACAAATATAACTGCATTGGAAATTGCGTTTTACTGTTCGGTGTTAAAGTCGTTTTGTGATATTAAGTTGACCTCATCGCCCCGTGCCCCATTCCATCATACATCGTCTAGTCCAGGGGCTCTCAAACTTTTGAGCTCACGACGCACTTCTAGGTTTAGGATTTTGTTTGGACGTTCCAACTAGTCAAAACACGGTACCTACAATGATACTAAGGTTAGAAAATTATAAAAATTATAACATTTGTTATTTTGGAATATTAGAAAAGATCTTAGATTTACATTTAGATTTAGGTTCCGGAGACGAGTAAATGGGATCAGGCTTTTACTTTTTGATTCCGCAGTGGCCACTTTGGGAACCCCTGTTCTATTTACACGTTTATACTCGCATCAAACAGAAGAAATAGCATAGGAACGTTTACGCAAGCATTTTTTCATCTAAGTCAACGCTCTTTGCTTCAAATATCCATATCAACACCTACTTTCACTTTAGTTGTGTTCGAATTGAATCCGCGAAGAAAAGACATCAACGGGCACCGCTGCGCTGTTTTGGCGAACATTTTGCACGCTTCTAAAGTGTGTTTTTATTGTGCAGGTTCGCTGAAATGAGATTGTGTCATAGTAGGAAGCTGCATTGTTAGTTTTTATCTGTTTGCTAATTGCATGTGTTTGTTCTTATATGGGAGTGAAAGACCAGCGACATAGTAAAGACAAGGTTAGATGTTTCATGATCTACAAGTCACACTTGTCAAATGTATCGTTATTTTTACCCGACTGTCGAAGGAGGGTTTCTTTAAATGAACAAATACAAAGCCTTTATTGTCAGCTGTGTTAGAATACATGTGGTCAAAGAAAGAAGTATCAACAGCTACCCTTTTGGGCATACAACATTGTAGCTACCTAATTAACATTTAAAATTTATTAATTAATGCGTATGTAGGTCGTTATATTATTATATCTTATTAAAAGAAGTTAAAAAATAGTATTTAAATATTTGTAGAAAGTTTTATTGAGGTACGCAAGGTATTTTTAACCTCCAACCCAGAAAGAAGGGTGTTTATAAGTTTGACGTGCGTATCTGTGTATCCTGTGTGTCTGTCTGTGGCATTGTAGCTCGCAAAAGGATAGACCGATTTTGATCTAGTTTTTTTGTTTGATAAAGGATTTCATGGAAAGTGTTCTTAGCTATGTTTAATTAAAATCAGTTCTCCCGTTTTTTGTCGGGGGTTTTTGAGTTTTTTAAACTTATAAAATATAGAAACTTACATTGATTCGATCACTCTAAGATTTATTATGTAGGTAGCTTGTATGATTTGTTGATGAGGCGTAAGATAATTGTTATTAGAACTTGTTAATAGCATATTATAGTACTGTGGTTCAGATTCTAATGAGGGGTGTACAAAATTAACATTGAATTTTTAGCAAACGGTAGAACTAATGCGTTTGGGCTCATTTCTTAGTCATCATGAGCACTATATGTGTGTATGATTAGAGATTAGAGTTCAATTTAGTATAGTTATAATAAGGTTTTCTTTATTACCTGAAAACAAAAGTTACGTATGAATTAAGTGTACTTACCTACATAATTTGTTTTAATATCTACGTGCTCTATCTTTGCTTTAGTTTGTAGGTACGTGGCGTTATAATCTTGGGCCAACTATTTGCACGTAGCTACATATATTTTTTTAGATAAATACTTGTATACACAGATTCGTAACAAATTATTTCTCTATAACTCATTGACCTATTCTAAGTAAAGTTTCAACCACAGGTTTCAACTTAATTTTCTTGTTTGTCGCTCTTGTGAAGAGATGTTTCACAACTCCGCCTATGTCACGATAACATTCTGAATCTGACACATCGGCGCTTATCCTGACAGTAGCTAGTGGACGAAGTTTTTTTTTGATATGATTTCGGGCCGAGCTTACAAAAAATCGATTCATTTTTGATTTAAAGCCCCAAACCCACTTTAACCAGTCAAATTAAGCATGTATTCGGCACCTACATATATGTCGCGTTACCCAGTTTGTCCAAACCTGGCCAAATATCCGGAATAGCGGAAGAGGTACATGTTTAGAGCGAAAGTGGACAGACAATGGGCGAGTCTAGTAATTATTATTGGTACCCGAGGCAAGATGTGCGGGGAAAGTGCTCGCCGTTACTGTGGAATTGGCCGGACACATGCTCTCAAATATGACAGTGGAAGTTTTGCACTTATGACTCATGCGTTAATGATCATGATTTTTTCAATATCGTTTTGATTTTTTTTTATTCGTAGATGCGTAGCGGAATTTTTCTGTTAGACTGACAACTGGCCTGTGGTGGCTTACGAACGAAGCGCTTGCGCAAAGACGATAAATAAATATTGGTGGACATTTTACACAACACCATCTAGCCCAAACTACGCAAAGCTTGTATTATGTAAATGTAAAATGGCTGATAGAATACATACTTAGTCTGGCCATAAATACTGTTACAGTTAAAAATAAGAAAGATATTACATTTGAATTTGGAATCTGTCATTTTTATACGATTGTTCATTGAGTTTTCTAATTTTGGCGCCAATACATTGTACAATATTTTGCGATATTAAAATGGAGTGGGGTGATAAAGAGAACCGAATCGCTGTGATTGCATTACACAAAGTTGGTATGGAGCCAAATGCAATTTTTAAAACTCTCCATACGCTTGGTATTAGTCAAATGTTTGTGTACCGGGCTATTAATAGGTACAATGAGACCTCCTCTGTTTGTGACAGAAAAAGATCTGGGCGTCCACGTAGAATTCGTACGAAAAAGGTGGTCAAAGCAGTAAGGGAAAGAATTCGAAGAAATCCTGTCCGAGAGCAAAAGATTTTATCTCGGGAAATGAAGATAGCACCCAGAACCATGTCGCGTATTTTAAAAGATGACTTAGGACTTGCAGCCTATAAGAGACGCACTGGTCATTTTTTAACTGATAATTTAAAAAAGAATAGGGTGGTAAAATCGAAACAACTACTGAAGCGGTACGCAAAGGGAGGTCACAGAAAATTTTTGTTTACGGATGAGAAAATCTTTACAATTGAGCAACATTTTAACAAACAAAATGACCGTATTTATGCTCAAAGCTCTAAGGAAGCTTCCCAATTAGTCGACAGAGTGCAACGTGGGCATTATCCAACTTCAGTGATGGTTTGGTGGGGTGTTAGCTATGAAGGAGTGACTGAGCCATATTTTTGTGAAAAAGGTATCAAAACATCGGCACAAGTGTATCAAAATACCATTCTTGAGAAGGTAGTTAAGCCCCTTAACAACACCATGTTCAATAACCAAGTATGGTCCTTCCAACAAGACTCGGCGCCAGGTCATAAAGCTCGGTCCACGCAGTCTTGGTTAGAAGTGAACGTTTCGGACTTCATCAGAGCTGAAGACTGGCCGTCGTCTAGTCCTGATCTTAATCCGCTGGATTATGATTTATGGTCAGTTTTAGAGAGTATGGCTTGCTCTAAACGCCATGATAATTTGGAGTCCCTAAAACAATCCATACGATTGGCAGTGAAGAATTTTCCCATGGAAAGAGTGCGTGCTTCTATTGATAACTGGCCTCAACGTTTAAAGGACTGTATTGCAGTCAATGGAGACCACTTCGAATAAGCTTTAATATTTTAAATTGTTTTATATTTATGTATTAAACTAACACACTGTAAAAGTAATAAATATTATTTGCAATAAAAAATATTTTTTTTCTTCGTGACAATATTTATGGCAAGACTAGGTATATACTATTTTGTAACTAGGTACCTACCTACCTATGATACATATAAACACCTAGACACAGAAAAATATCCATGCTCATCACATCACACAAATGTTTGTCCTGGGTGGGGATCGAACTCACGACCTACATAGTAGACATACATACTACCAACTGAGCTGCGAGGCCAGTAAAGATACAGATTCAATCGCGAATTGAAGATACCTATATTAGATTTATTGGTTAAGCCTCTCTTGGGAAGCACATTCCACATTTTAGCGAATATTGGATGCATGTCCAATAATTATAGTTAAAAAAACTGAAGCAACCGACTTCTCATGGATGCCATTGTCAGAACTGGACCAAATTGAAATGGGGCCACACGGGAAGCACCAGCTTTCAAATAAAAAATAAAAGTAGAAAGTTATAAGGTAACAAATATAAAAAAAAAAATATAATAAAAATACAGTCGAATTGAGAACCTTTTCGAAGTCCGTAATCCTTTTTGAAGTCGGTTGATAAAAGTAGAACTAAATGTAAGCGAGACGTAACTGACATTGCAGGTCAGTGTTTTTTATTCGTAACTGGACCTGCGTGGTTACGCTCAACTTTTATACTCGTAGCGACGCAAAGTTTGCTCGCGCTCGTTTTTATCTTTCTTTTTATGTGAGACAAAAGTTCAAATGTGTTTATATTAAATTGTGATATTTTTAACAGTCTCTTTAACTTTTGTGTCATTCTCTTAATTGCAGAAAAAACAAAGAAAAAACGGACGCGCAAGGCAATTTTGTACCGATATCAGTAGGGACCACATTATATGCATTTGCATATTTACCACATTTTCAGCGATCATTGCATATTTTGTCTGAAGTTTAATGATCATGCATATTTTCGCTACATTTAAAACACTTTTCGGTAAAATTAACTCTTCCAAAAAAATCTCTATATTCCTACTTTTTTTTAATGTACGTATAAAGAGAAAATTATTGAACGTGTTTTTTTTAATTATATTTTTTTTAATAATTTAACATTTAATGTAAAATTAAATAAAAAAAAAATAAAAAAATACTCGTTCATTTAATTTATAATAAATATATATTAATATTATTATCTAAGATTATTATAAAGTATATCTAATGTATACCTAGTCTAATATGGTTGTTAACTTGTTGTTAAATTTTGAACAAATAAGTAATTTACTCTTAGATTAATATGTTGTTTATTTACGTCAAATAATTATTTTGCGTAATTTTTTCAATTAATTTAGTACCAATTTCTATATATTTTTTGGACTCTCCTATTTTGAATAGGAGAGTTAGATAGATAGATTATATATTGAATTTACTGATTTAGAAGTATAAAAAATAGTTATTAATAAGTGCTATTTTTTTTTTTTTATTCATTATTTATGTTTCATATTATACTAATATTTATGCATATTTCAAGCTTTTTATGTTGCATATAATCCTGTCCTTAGATTGGTCAAGTGTTGAGTATCATGTCAAATGTAAAAAATAGAAACCGCCAAACCAGTGACATCTTTAAATTAGTAAAGTCAGAGTATTTCTCCCAGCGATTGATACATCATCACAGTCGCATTAGACTTTCCCATCGCTCGTCATCCGATGGCGAGTAAAAACAACGAGCGATGAACTCGCGAGTTGAAGGTACGTCGCGCTCCGGTGGCTGATCGGTGACGATACTATAGTGATTAGACAAATCTCGGACAATTACGATTATTGACGTTTTTTTCATTTAACACAATAAACAAGAAAGTTGCCAAGAAGTTGCTTAGTCTGGAGTATCGGCATAATGGTGCATGTCTATATTCTAAAGGTTCTATATTATATATTATATTTGTAGTGTAAAACTATAGCAGGATCAAAAATTTACATAATCAACAGCTGCAAACATATATCAACAGCTGCACACTGTCTGTCTGTCTGATATTTGTCTGTTCTTCACAGAACAGACCAATCAGACTAATCAGAAAAAATATCCAAATTTTCATTAATTCATTATAAATATGCTTGATCCGAAAATTGGGATATTTGTTTGTTCTGTGAAGAACAGACAAATATCAGACAGACAGTGTGCAGCTGTTGCCATGTAGACATTGCGTAGTTGTCGCAAGCAGTGTTGTGCTGTCTCGTGAGTAATACGCAGTTATTACTGTGTAATAACAATGCAATTCCACACTTTAACACGTGTGCAATTCCACGTTCGCATGTCATCGATTTATCTAGCATTCTTGAATATAATTTGTAGCTGAAATCGGCATAAAATGAGTTCTACCGCTATAAATACTTATTGTCAGTTTTTTGATCGCCAAATAGTGCAATCCGGAACACAATGTACACTGCTGCTTATCGGTTGAATAACTTGCAACGTTGTTTTATTTCCCCAAGCCTACTATAAAAATAGTGGGACTATTTGCATAGTAGACTATAAATATAATTAATACACACAATAATTACTTAATTTTGTTGCAACTGTTGTTAGGTTGTGAGTAGTTATGTCAGAATGTTAGGTCCCGATTTTTGTCTTTGGTAGATAGATAGATAACACTTTATAAAAAAACTACATGACAACAAAATTACATAAAGATATCATTAAGTACTTAAGGCTAAGGTTTTTAATTGGTGGCCTTATCGTTAAGAGCGATCTCTTCCAGGCAACCATCTTTGCTTAATGATTTAAGTATAGGTACTATATATTCTAATTCTAAAACAAAAATAAAGACCTGTATTAAACGGCTCTACTGAATCTTAAACTATCAATAAACGAAAATAATGTTAAAATGCAAGATTTTATTCAATCTGCAAAAAATACATGCGTTTACTCACTTCAACACTATGTCTAGTACACGTACTCGTAGTAGGGGTAGTACCGATTTGCGTAGTCATAACCGTCATAGTCACTTCCGTAACTCCTGTAGTAAGGAGAGTATAAGTTTTTTCCTTCCACCTTCACTCCATCTTCAGGGGCGGAAGTTTTTGCCTCAGCGGAATCCAGCTTAGCTAAGTTTTCTTCGCCATTTTCAAGGTTTTCTGATCCAATAGCCAAAGATTCTGGTTGATTATCAGCGCTGCCACTTGGGTCCCAGGCTTTTTCTCCAGCGTTTCGTCGCGTACGATAACTGGTCGCTAAACTAAGATCCACTGCAACGCAAGCCAGGGCGAAAATCAAAAACGCCTTCATGGTACTGCTGTCAAAATAAACTTAAGCTAGTCATTCTAAGAAGAGCCTTTTAAATGAATATGGTCCATTAAGGATGAAAACGTAATAATTGGTTATTAATCGAACCTAAATACAAAAGTAATTTTCCATCTAAAGATTGAGGTATTCTAGAAAGATAACGCGTATATTTTCTCATGATACAAATATAGGTAATTACCCGCCAACGGAGTTTCCTATGCCGTCATCACTATTTTATAGTTAAAAAAATTGTGCAGCGTGGGGAGAGGTAATTGATCTTTAACCCGAAGCAAAAACGACGGGTGTTATAAGTTTGCCGTGTCTGTGTGCGTGTCTGTCTGTGGCATCGTAGCTCCTGAACGGATGAACCGTTTTTTTGAAAGGTGAATTAGTCGGGGATGTTTTTAGATATGTTTCATAAAAATTGGCTCAGCCGTTTTTTTGTCGGGGGTTTTGAGTTTTCTAAACTTATACTTGTACCATACAACTCTCGCGTGTCCCTCCTAACAAATGGACTCGAAAATTGACTTCTGTTCATTTGAAGTTCGCACTTTTTATTCCTGACGGGATCTAAGGAAATCATAAATACCATTCCATCGCAATAGATAATATGCCGTCGCGTCGTCGGCTGGCACGCATGGTTAACTGGAAGAGATCGCTTTTAGCGATAAGGCCACTTTTTGTTGCACTAGTCTATTTAAATCCTTGGTTATTACTTTTAAGGTGTGTACACTAAAGAGTTCATCTATCTATCTACTAAGCGATTAGATTCAAGCTTTGCTAACCACTACAGAATGGCTTAACAGTGTCCACGTTTCCTGAAAAAAAGAACTTACTTTTCAATTCTAGAGAATGAGTACTTTAGCTTCTAGATGTGTATGCTGTCTTTTATGTCTTTATTAGCAACAGAATCGCTTTGCTTAATTTGGGATTAGATAGCGCTGTGTCAAAATGCCCCTCAATATTTATTTAATTTTTAAACTTATAGTTCAAGATCACTGAGCTATGGAGAGGGCTATAAATCAGAAATTAAGAGATCCATACAAATACGAAAATCACTGACATTGCACAGCGAATTAGTAAGTTGAAGTAGTAGTGGTCAGGGCATATAGCACGTAGAACTGAGGTTGGTGGGGCTAAAAGTTCTCGAGTGGAGAGCACGCACCGGCAAGCGCAGCGTAAGAAGACCAGCCACGAACTGGAAAGATAACCTCATACAAGTGGCAGAGAGACGTTGGATGCAAGCCGCGCGCCAATCGGTTTTTTGGAAATGCATGGAGAGGCCATGTCCAGCTTTGGACTTTTTATGGCTGAGATGATGATGTACTTATATTAATAAAGTAATTCTAAGGGAAATACGTATGTTCTCATTTGCGCCAGAGCACATCCGTCCTATGCTACAACTGTTATATATTCTGCGTTTGTAAAGGAATGCGTGCCTAATGCGAAGTGAGCCCGCATTCTCACGATGAATGAACGTTTGTTCCCGACTACTAAGCAGCTGCCTGCCAATCGGCTTACCTGATCGTTTTATAGAGGAAACTCGCTACGTAGCGGATCGGATACTTCGTGAGACAAAACAGATCACAATACGAGTAGGAAGTGCGCTTTGTTCAACTTTATTACGCTTTCCATCGGTTTGATGAACTTGTATATAGTAAAAGTTGTTACCCCTAGTCTAATCCCACCTCATAATCTTAAAATCCATCAAAATTTAATGTCCCTAAAGTTTAATATTATCCAAAAAATTACCTCCCTTCAACAATCGGATAAACATACCGTCTTACTTATAAACGCTGAATAAGCGCATTTATTTTAGTTATACAGTGTTTTGTTCCGTTTTCGCGCATGACAGTTCCAGTTTGACAGGAAGTGACAAGTCCTTATTCAGTGAATAACATTTAATTACAATTAATAATAAACCTCAAAAACTAGCTGATTGATCAAAATTACCATAAAGTACAAAGTACCATAAGAACAGTAAACCTGAATCCATGATCCATTGTGTTCCGTGGCAAGGCCATCTCAAGGTGATTCGTTCGTCCCTGCTACAGAGGAATGCGGTTCAAAGAACCAGTGCCGGCCGCTTCCTACCGTGCCTTTACTGATTCCCGCCCCTCTCTCCACGTCCTATGGTCCCACCGGACGTGGATTGGATATTCGGTTTGGTGTCTTGTAGCCTTTGTATTTAAACATTGTGCTTTTTAATCAAGCGTAATAGGTTTCCTGACTGCACATTTGTCACCCCTATACTTATACATTATCTGAATATGTGTATTTACTGTAGGTATTATTTACCGAACTTACGAAATGTTTTTATTGTGATGAATTATTTTATATTTATAAGATTGGACCACGTATAAGTAGAACAAACAATAAAAAACTAGCATATCATTTTTATGATACCTATAAATAATCATTGGTATATATTGATATCGAATAATGTAATGAAGCTTCCGGCAGCCTAGTGGTGAGACCGGCTGACTTGCGATCCGCAGGTCCTGGGTTCGAATCCCACGGCACGCACTTTTTTTTTTTTTTTTTTTTGTAAATACATACTTATGATACATAGAAACACCCAGACACAGAACAAACATCCATGCTCATCACACAAATGTTTGCCCTGGGTGGGGATCGAACCCACGACCTTTTAGTTCAGCAGGTAGACGTAGACACACTACCAACTGAGCCACAAGGCCAGTCAATGATCTTGAAGATGTGTGAAGTCTGCCAACCCGCACTTGGCCAGCGTGGCAGACTATGGCCTAACCCTTCTCACAATGAGACGATGGCCCGTTCCCAGCAGTGGCACAGTTTGTACAAAAACAGGGCAGATAAAAAAAAAATGTAATGAAAAAACCCGATTTCAAAATACGCATTCAAAATATGTTTACTTGTATGACATATTTTCCAGTTATTTTGTTATAAAAACCAGAGTACTGAACCGATTTTGATAATATTTATATGGGGCTACTTCTGAAACCCAAACAAAAAAATCATCAAAATCAATTCATAATCGGTGAAGTAATCGCTGAACAAATATATACATAAAAACACAGTCGAATTGAGAACTTCCTCCATTAAAATAGTTTTCTATTTTTATAGGCGAATATATATAAGTACCTACCTACGTGGTACTCAAGTAATAGGGCGAATTCTGTGGTGGTACTTATATATATTCGCCTTTCTTGCCGTGGTATTTGTATAGATTCTTTTCTTCTCTTTCTATGCAGTCGTTTAAAAATGTTGCATTATTATTGTCAAATTAACAAGCTCAAATTATTCAAAAATTTTTTTATTTACGCAATTTCGATAACAATCTGTCAATTACTTGCAATTACTCGTAGCAATCAGCAAGATATTGTTTGTAAATCGATAATTGGACAACTAATATCGCGTCCAATTCACTTGGAATGCTTCTTGCAGTAGGTACTAGAGAAATAGCTATGACTTCTTTATTTATGTGACAGGTGAAGCTGAGTGAACGCACTTGTAAACCAACATAATTATATGCTATTATGATATTATATGCTATAGCCGTAAAATATATTGGTACAGTAATATTAATTATTAGCAAAATATTTAGTCTTGTTGTATAATGTTATCTAGCCTAGCTTTGTGCAAACGGCTACGTGTTAGTCGTCATTTTTTTAAGACTATTATATGATCATGGCAGTATTTCTGATTGATTTATTTTTTAACACGCTTCTATTAGTTTCACCTGTATGCATGTTTGTTTGTTTGTTTGTAACCGACTCCTTTGGATTTGATTTTGACCCACTTCAAACGGTCAGATTTCATTAAAACTTTGTAGACTTATCGAGGACCGATTGACAATACAATAATTTGATAAGATTAAGCGTGTTTTTTAAACTATTATTAAGGATTCTGTATTAAGGGTGCGGGAACCTATTCGTGATGCTGCGGTGTCTGTCTGCTGTATCTTTTGAACGGTAATATATACAAGTCTCAAAATTTAGCATAATTGTAGGGATTACTTTGATGTGAATCAACAAATACTAAAAAACTGGTCAAGTGGTAAGCTTGTGAAAATATTTTTTGAAGAAATAGGACGGATGACTGACGGTTTTAGAAAAGTAATAAGTTGATATTCTTTATTGTTTTATGTTATAATTAATAAACAGGAACTTTTGTAGTATAGACTTAGAAACATATTACCTTAACGATAAAGTAAAATTTCGCGTGCATTGTTCCAGACGTACGCAGCGGAGAAGCCGGCAGCAAACCAGGCGGTGCTGGACAGCCTGAACAGCAAGTACTACTACTACACCAGGACGCGGGGACTCTTCCGGGTGTGCTACCCCAAGGAACGACCGCCCACAGGTGAGGGACTGATCAAGACTGGCCATCAGCAAGCCATACTCAGTTTATGTTAGGGGATCAATCATAGTAATCATGATTGACGTTCCTCAAACGTTAGGGGATCATTGTAATCATGATTAACGTTACTTAAACGTTACGGGATCATTGTAATCATGATTGACGTTACATAAACGTTAGAGGATCATTGTAATCATATTGGCCGATTAGGGCACCCTACATTTATCTAAAAGAATGTCATTGTACTCATTATTATGAACAACTTTTTCACTTTACTAGCTCGTAAAATTCGGTTTTCAAGACTATTACTAAAGTGGAAAGGTGCCCGAAACTAATTACAAAATTCAACATTGGTTCTCTTAGGATTCTACACTAGAAGCACTCGCTGTGGTTCAAACCTAGATTCCTTTGCTTGGATTCAACTGTCAGACGCTTGACGGTAAAATACAACTTTCGTGTCTAGTACACTGCACACAAAAATATTACTACTGCGGTCGTATCTTTGAAATCACGAAAAAAATCTGCTGTTTCATGGGTCAATTTTTTTTCAGTTGTCAACAAATTTTCTCTATGGAACACATTTTTTTCGCAATTTCAGGATTGTTCGGTTGGGTGGACTTATTTCAAATACATAGTTCTACATGTGCTTAAAGATTTTGTCTAAGTATAGTGTTTTTTATAATTATCTAGCAAATATAGCAGAAAGCGGAAAAAAATAAATGGAATTCAGTCTGTGATTTAGGAGTCTTTAAACATTGTTAGCACTGGAATATTCCTGTATAAGGCATACATTTTCTTACTTCACGTATCTAATAGACCGCACATTTCCATATGTAATTGTAGTGTAACGATCGCAGATATCATAGATAGATAAGCGTGTACTAAATACTCATCATGCTAATTACAACGATCCGCAATATTCAAGAAAACCACACAAAACGGTAAGAAATGTTTACTCCAATTGACCATACAGCGGTTTATTCTACTCACTGGCGCATAACCGTTCGAGGAATTTTTAAATTCTATGTCCGGGACACGTGAGTCACAATTACAATACTGTTGCGGGAAATCTGTTATGGAATTATGATCTTTACGTGTATTAAAGTAGTTGATAGTGTTGTTCTGGTACGGTCAATTGTACGGTACTTCGGCAGATGTCTAAGCACTTTTGTACGATAAACGCAATCATTCTAAATATTTGCAATAAATAGGTCGAGGTTACTCTAGACATGTTCTGTTGAAAAGGTGATAAAAAAAAGCCTCTGATTTTTTAACCGTCTTCAAAAAAGGAGGAGGTATTTAATTCGTAGCGTATATATTTTTTATGTAAATACATGAGTTGCTTCGTCACGCGTGGACCAATTTTGGTGTTTCTTGAATTAGTGAAGTTACAAATATTCTTATCTTAGATATAAAGCCTGGTGGTTTTATATAAGCCTCAGTGTGTAAGTGAAATGTTACTTTTCCGGATTTATTTCATCTACACCAACTTACCAGTACACACTTGGACCATTATTACCACCTGTATTATTCCTGACGTATTTTGACATTTTAGAATGACTTCTGACATAATACTATTAAATAATTATTAGACAATAATTCACTAATGTCATTTTTAACACCGCAGGCTCATAAAAGAGGTAACAGTTATCTAAGTTTTAATTTACACATGTCCATTCAAGACGACTCATTTATATACATAAACATGCATTTGGACTTGTTAATGTATAATTAAGTAATAAGATTTAATTAACTTTCTACTATAACGTAACACTCATCTTCCTATTATTTCATTCAATTTCCTGTTTCCGTTAGAAAAAATAAATTAAATAAGTTAGTGCTCTAAAACTTCACTTACACTTCTAAATTTACATATGTATAAGTTATTTTTTTTTACCGACTTCAAGAAGAAGGAGGTTCTCAATTCGGTTGTTTTTATTTGTTTGTTACCGCATAACTCAATCATTTATTAACCGATTTGGAAATATTTTTTTTTAAAGGATATACTTTAGATTGTTCCTTAGAAATTTTACTAAAACTCTGTTTGATAGCTTGATTTAAAAAAAAACCGTGAGAGAAGAAGAAAGAAGAAGTTCGTGTGAAACAAGCTACAGGCGTCACTAACGGAAATCTGCAACACAATTAGTATCACTGATGACTGTACTCCCAAACAAGGGCGTCGCCAGCCCCCAGGGGGGGGGGGACATTGTAGGTACAGTGCACAGTGTACAGTGAATTGTAGGTACAGGCACAATTGCAGAGTCTTAGGACTTTGGTAGCTTTGCAGTTGGCTACATTTTTAAAATCTCTAGGGGGGGGGGGGGCAGCCGCCCCCCCTGCCCCTCCTCGGCGACGCCCTTGCTCCCAAACATAACTTGTACATACCAACATACATTCCAGCGCCTACTTATGATAGATTTCACCTCCTTCCACGTAATTACAAGCCAGAAGACCGACATTATGGTGTATGGTGTGCGTAAAATATTAATAAATCATAAGTGCCAGTAGAAAGTATGATTTTGAACGTACAATTAGAAAACGGACTCATTTACATAAGTGTATGTGAAGTGTAATATTGTATACATATTTACAATTATACTATGCAGTATGTGCTGAGAGTTAGGAATAAAATTGATATTGAAAATTAGACTTTAAAGTTAAAATATTTAGTGATTCTCTTAAATCTTTTATCTTTAAAGTCTAATTTTCAATATCAATTTTATCGTCTAACGAGATCTTTTGCCAGCAAATTACGCGTTTAATTTTATTTAATTACATTAAAGTTAAAATTTAGATACAAAAATTTATTATGGGACCGCCTGGGACGTATACCTACCAGGGACCACCTGGGACGTATACCGTTCCTAACATAAAAAAATAAATTCAAATCGGACCAGGAGTCCTTGAGTAATCAGGGAACGTACATAAAACAAGATTCCGACGAAATGAGAACCTCCTCTTTTTTGAAAATCGGTTAAAAAGGAAAGTAACCCTGTCTGTCTCTTCATTTGTTACCTTTTTACCACCAAACGCCTGTATCGATTGTTATGAAATTTGGTACAAATGTAACTGAAAACTTGGAGACGGACTTATGCTATATTTTATAATTATTAATTACCTTTCACCACCACCATCGTTTTTCATCAATACGCGGGTGAACCCGCAGGGCACGGCTAGTTTTGTTAAGCCGGAACTGTGAAGCACAAATACTCATTCACATTGGATTCCAATTAAAAATATTTTAGTATCAACCTATAACTACATAACATAGTATATCCTTCATTTTAAGGTGATACTCGACGAAGTATCTAAAATAGAATTATTGAATTGAATTTCCTTTCGAATGTGTCTAATAGTGGATTTGTCGTGGCTCATATTTTTAGTCATTTTGAGCAATTACTTTTATAATTCTATATTTTAAATTAGAGTTGATATATTAGAATCAGGGACATTTTGACGTGACAATGTTTAATAAATCGATGAACGCCGGCTGCACGCACGAATAAGGATAACTCATTGTCCCGTTACATCATCGTTATCATCATTTCATCAATGTTTTGTTATGACGTTGTCACGTTAAACTATCGTCCGTAAACCGACTTTACAGACAACCAATTTTTTATTGGATTTATAACAATAATTATTTAAATCGTAGTTAAACTTTCCGACTATGTGAAATTAGTATGTATAAGAAAAGAAAATTCGAGAAAAGGTAGTCCCGGCGTGCCCGCTGCCTTACATGGCGGGGGCACGGCCGTGCCCTATGTTATGTTGGAACAATTCCGTTACACGCTCACTTTACTAAAAGCTTCTAATGCGATAGAAAAGTTCAGCACGTGTTTCAATCCAGTCAATTTAGTTTACATTCTAGCGAGCGTAACAGAATTAGCACCAATATCCGTGTACAAATAAATATGCAGGGAATACCTTAAAACACTCATTCATTCTAAAACACATGTAGCCGTGGGAGGCCAGTATGGAGAAGACTCGAATTCCGTCAAGTCGACCTCTGCCACAGAACAAGTGATAGTTGCCAGACCTACGTCATAGTTCCTTGAACCAGCGCAGCGCATTCGCGCGACGTCCTTTCCACACGTTCGAATACTACTCACCGTCTTGCATACTGAAGAATAATCTGACCAAAATATTTGTACACGACTGCACTAGAAAGAGGATAATGTGTTTTTTTAAAGTTCTATGTTGCATTCTGAAGCCTAAACGGCTTATGAAATTTAGTTGTGTGAGATACAGTTAGATTTGGCTTTTATATTTTATTTTTGTTCTATGACCCAAATAACCTCAAATAACCCAGAACCTATGTTAGAATTGGTCTGTTATTCTAGAACTCCAAGAATTATTTTGAATTCAATGTTATTAGTTTACGTTTTTGATGCTTTCTGCACAGGAACGGAATATTTTTCTGCCTTCTTTGTTACCTGGGAGCGATAATCGTTGAATTTTTAAGACTAGAATGAATATCTTCTAGATTGACGAACTCCATCCTCAGCCACACCGTCGCGCGAGTTGGTGGTCAATCGTAGATCAATCTAATGTTAAAAATTGGTTGTCTGTAAAGTCGGTTTACGGACGCTAGTTTAACGTGACAACGTTATAACAAAACATTGATGAAATGCAAACGTTACAACGAGCGTAACGGGACAATGAGCGTAACGGGACATCATCCTGAGTCCATGATCTATGAGTCATCTTTTTTCGTGCGTGCAGGTGGCGTTCATCCATTTATTAGACGTTGTCACGTCAAAAACTATGATTTTTTTAGGATAAAAATACTTTCTTTACGCCCTAAAGAAAGTAAAAATACTGAGCATGTGCAGAGTAATTAAAACTGCCCACATCTATAATTAAATTTCGTATTATTATTCATGTCTGGTAAAACCGTAACGCATTTTATAAAGACTTTGGCCCAATTTGCTCCATATTTGGTAGAGTTTCTAAGGTCTAGGTCGTACGTGACGTCGTCTATAGATTTCCAATCGATTCAACTGGTTTTTAGATATAATATATAAATATATTTATAGGTGTAATTATATACATTCGATTCTATATTACATTTAAACATATAATATAAATAAATACTGGTTGGAATTTCCTCAAAGCATTATCTAGCCCTAAACTAAGTGAAGCTTGTACTATAGGAACTAGATACCTAACTGATAGAATTTTGGTTTATTATCCGTGTAATGTTTTTTAAGCTATTGCATAGCTTCTATCGCGGGCCTTGAGCGTGGAGACCGAATCCAGAAATTCCGTAACGAAAATAACCTAACGCAGTAACGCCGATACAACCAATGCCACCTAGAGGCGATTTTCAGAACTAAAGAGACAAGCGTGATATTTCAAAAAGTCATTAAAAGTTCTGCTATTCATCTATAGATGGCAAAACTAAAAACTAAAAAGTATCACCGCTGTGCCGGTCGGAGTGGGGGGTGTTACGAAACCTGCATAAATAAAATAAATAAATAATTATAATTGCATAAGTTGATAAAAAATGCTATGCAATAGCTTTACCGCGGCAGTGTCCGAGTGCCACACGTCTTTTTATTTTTATACAAGATATATCTACGATTGACCACCAACGACGGTTTTTGTTTGGCTTACGCTCATTTAAGTCTAACTTGTCTGTTTGTTATATTATTATATTATACAGTACTATTGATTGCCTATCAAATAAATACAAACATTTCTAAATTTAGTCCGATACTACCAAAAGTCTTACATTAAGCTTGACGCAGTATTTTGTGGCCTAAAACCCACCAAGTAGTTTGTTTCTATATTCGTATCCTCCATTTCAATATTAAATATAAACCGCAGCAAACGTTTTGCGTAACCGCCAAGGCGTAAGGTAATTAAACTAATATTCGTTCAGTACTTAGAATCGAATTATCTCTGCTTGCATATTCAAACAAAAGGTCAATCTACGAAGCTATCAAAATTGCAAGTTTATACTTTTTTATGTTTGTTTAATCGGTTCGCTCACGTGACGCAGTCTTGTAGAGCGTTATCCTTGACAAATACTACCGGATGTGCTAACTTTTGTTGAAACTACGTGATTACTATACGGGAAGATTTTATGGTGTTCATCAAAATCTGTCTAGTTTTCTTAATTAGTGGTTTTTCTGTGAATCATTCGTTCACTGCGATTTTTAAGTTTATAAACTAACTTGCTTTCTTCTTTTTGCTTATATCTCTAGACATGCCTGTAGCATTTAGTCTCTTTTCTTATTTATTTGAGTTATGATTGTCCATTAGTTTGCTTGTAAAGGATCCGGTACATTTTAGGTACACCATATGCCATAATAAGGTAAGGTCATGCATTCTCCACAAATCCCCCCTTTGTAATTTTTAAGAAACGTGTAAACTTACGCCTTTGGCTGAAAATCTATCAGATGTGGTGTTAACCAGATTTGATTTTGTTAATATTTCTATTTTTCTCCTACAATCACATCAGTTGCTACAGTTACACCAGTTTCCGTAACACAATGATGATTGTTGATTATGGACAGCAATTGTTTGTAAATGCGCGTAGCTGCCACAAGGTGTCAAGGGTGCTTCCTACGGCAGCCGACCTTTATTTCCTGCACCATTGTCGCATTCGACACACTCATCAACTCATTTTGTTGTAAACCATTGATTTTTGCGGGCTTAGTCAATGTTGTTAGCTAAAAGTTCGCTTCAAGGCCATCTTGCAAGTTTTTTAAGCAACCTAGTGACGTGACGAGTTACTTGCCTGATGCATCACGAATACATCTCAGAATTTTGGATTTCAACAGTGTAAAATTCTGTGTAGCGGTGGCAACAGTGTAAAATCTTCTGCCCTCGTCACTCTGATTTGATCACCTATCTGAAATTCTCTGGAAACCTCTGCTTATCAGTCCGGAATAAAATAATGTTTGCATAAGGTAGAATAGCTTACAATTAATTAAATAGTAATAATGAAATGTAAATATAATGTTAATAAGTAGAATAGATAGTACAGTAAGGATATAAATAGCACTGATCATGTTAAGGATGATGCTAGTGATGAAATAAAAAAAACGACTGCTTGCCTGTTGAATAACTAGCAAAAGTAGTGTATTTCCTCGGGCGGATTCTGTAATGGAGTCGCAAGACTATATAATACTTACGTGTGTAGGTCATGTAAATGCAAATGCTTAGCTAATACATAGTAAAATAAGAAAATATGTTTCCTAACTGACTATTTTAAATATTGCTCTTTTACTGATTTATCATTGTTATAGGAGAGGTATATGTCTGCGTCTCTACATCTAAGAGTAGTGCAGTTTGATAAATCTTTCTTTCTAACTTCTTCCACTGACCTATCCATCAGTCATCTTTGAAAATAAGTTATTTACAATGTCATCATTAGTATATTATTGGTGATAAGAATATTCAACTATCTATTTATCTTTTGTGTAACTATTAATCACTAAAATGTGTTGTTGTAATTTTACAACAACAAATTTTAGTGATTAATTAGTAGTAATCAAATTCTCAATATCTCCAGCTATTTTGTACTAGTTGGGAATATAATTATTCCCTACGCCTCGTGGAAGTTACTAATCCCATTGAGTTGGTGTCTGATCACAAACTGTTTTCACAAAAGGCATTGTAAGGAATACTCAGTCGGCCCTTGACAGAGTTCATGGTATCCGGCTATGGTAGAAAGCAGCTGAACAAAAGAATCTGACGGTGCCGTCTAGGAAACACGTTACGTCACTTATTGTCACAATGTACAGAGAGCTTCGTGACCACGAATTGTCGCAGTCGATGACTTACAAAACAAAGATGACTTGGATTCTTTTTTGATTTGCATTTCTATTAAAACTATAGGTGGGTGATATAATCAATCGAAGATCACAAATACTGAATCATTCGATTACAAATTTTGCCGGTCTAGGTACACTTCAGATGTTTACACTGTGGCATTTTAGACATATCATATGCTCCAGAAAAACGCTTTCAAAATGATTGTGCCATCCAATTGCAAAGCTTTAGAACTCAGGTACTTGCAGTTCGTAGAACTAAAAATAGTCTTAGATTTTCAAATGAATATTAAATGTATTTCTGACTAAACGAGGTCTACTTTTTGGTGAAGCAAGGTCGAAACCTTATTCCACATAAAAACTAAGGTTCCCAAACTCCTTCCGTGACCGACCTGACTAGGTAGTTAAAGTATTTAAGCAACCAGTTACTAAAAGTTAATCGTCATCAGTCATGCGAACGATGTATTTGGTAACCACTCCAGTCACTTGTGCATGTGAGAACTAAACTGTATACAATATTTATTATTCAAGGCGTAATTAGATTATCTAGGTTTAACACTATTTTTACGAGGAATTCGTGAGTAGGCAAATTTCTAGGCAAGTGCGCTCCATCGTAGACCGTAAAGCAAAAACAAAACTTGTTGCCTCATCATCATCATCATCTCAGCCATAAGAAGTCCACTGCTGGACATAGGCCTCCCCCATGGATTTCCAAAATGACCGATTGGAAGCGGCTTGCATCCAGCGTCTTCCCGCCACTTGTATGAGGTCATCTGTCCATCTCGTTGCCTTGTTGCCTAAATAGAAATAATGAAATATTTTGCTTGGGATGGTAACAAATATCGTTTACTGCAAAAAAAAAAGTATTTATCGTGCACATGCAATACATTTTTATTTCATAGAATTCATCTATTTCATACATTCGCTATCACCATTTTATAATTGGCACGAGTGATCTCAATTGGTCTCGAAAGTACTGATTGAAACGTCCCAGATAAGCAATCAATCAGTAACTGGTCCAAAATGATCAGTCTACTCAATTCTAGGAGTCCCAGATCTATATCTTGGAGAGCAATTATTCTATCATGGTATTCGACTGGTAGGGTAGAGTATTTTGATCGCTTTTTGGTATTCAACGGTTGGGGTGTAGATAACTGAATAGTTTGATAAGCTATTTGCCATTGTTATATATAGAAATGAAAAAAAAAACGGATTTATCGCGTATATTTTACATAATTTTATGACTTGACGTTTTGAGTACTGCAGCGTCTGTGGTCCACAGGTGAGACTAGATGACAGTTGTCTTTTTTGTTATGAAAATATTGGTCAACCGTGAAGGTACCACTAAATTAACTGAATTTCTTAAAATCAGTATATTCAAAAAAGGAACAAAAATTGTATGAGACAATTGTTGGTTTTTTTAAATATAGTTAATAATAATTTTTATTAGTTAAATGGTGCCTTCAGAATTGACCACATTAATTACTACCGCCTAATATTTTTATGAAAAAAGTTTCCCTATGCACGCAGAAGTCGCTCACGGAGGCAACAGGTACGCATGTCTGGGTTGAGGCTGAAATTATGTAAAACATCGGTAAGCGATAAATCCAGTAAAATTTGTTTCATTTAATTTTTAGTCTTTTTTTTAATTACTAAGTAAGTTTATTCGTAGGTATATCTTAAAATGTTTTTGTACTTATTTTGAATCTCCGTCAATCATTTCTATTGTTTCGAATCTCCATCATAAGGTTGCCTGGAAGAGATCGCTTTCAACGATAAAGCCGCCTGTTGTATTCGCTAGCGTGTAAGCTCTCTCTTGTTAATTAGTGTTTTAGTATAGTGGTGTAAGCAATAAAGAGCTTATCTATCAATCTATCTAGTTTCAGTTTCATATTGATAACATCATTATTTGTGTAGATTATATGTCATATTCAATCACACATTTTTAATTTGTAGCAAATTTAATTTTAGGTAATAATTTTTTTCAGAATTGAACTAGGCACTTTTTAATCTCTAATGAATAGGTTTCTTTTAGACAAGCGTGCTTCATCGTAGATCGCAACGGGCGTATAATATTAGGATGGCTGGCGTTCAAGTGAAATCATATTTATAAGTAAAATAACATTTATTTATTTTTTATTTTGTGAATTAAATTGGCCAGAATTTACGTATCCATTTCAAAACTAGAATCTAGATTTATTTAAATTGTTTCGTTATACGGAAACGAATAACAGAATAATTAATTATTTAAATTAGAAAAGATCTAGGCAAGTCTAGACTTTGATCATTGAAACCTGATCGAGCAGGTCCCAAAATTGCACATTTATGATACTTTCTCAATTCATTTTGCATTCGAATTTGGACGAAACCGATATGCAATTTAACAATATTTGCATATTAATCCATTCATGCAATTTTGTTTGAAATAAGGTTTCTGTTTCGAATGTTTTTTTTGTGAGCTATTAGTTTTAAATTGAAACTTTATCTTATTGAATAAAAATAAAATAGTACTTCTTTAACAGATTAACGGCCAGTCACACTCACACTAGTATCACTAAATTTCAATTCATTGAATTTCAATTCAATTTCACAAATATCACTATTAAATGCTGGCGACTTCGCCGACGAGGTAACACTGTAACTCGTTTCTTCTGAAAGCCAAGAAAGGTAAAGTAAAGGCTCTTATTACAAATTAAGAAAGTTACTGTTATGTTATTTAATTTATACAATTTAGGTTCCGCCGGTGACGGAAGTCAAGATGTTAAAATAACACAAACATACATAAACCAAAAAATCATAATGTAAGGAGTGAATTAAAAATAGTAAATTTTTACCCGACTGCGTAAAAAAGAGGGATGTGTTTTTCCAGTGCATGTATGTTTGTTTGTATGTATGTATATATGTATGTATGTGGACATCTATGTATGTATGTTTCTATATAATCGCCTACAGCCTAAACGGCTTGACCGCTTGTGATGTGTGAGATGTCGTTACATTCATCTTCGCTCATTGAGTGTCAACTGTCATGGCTATATATTTTTGTAATAATAATAATACATCTCTCGCAAAAATAAATAAATGCGTTTTTTCTTAACCTGCAAGGATTTTTTTCGTAATAAGCAAGTGATTTTCCAAGAATTATTTGAAAGAATGCGCATATTTTACGGTGATTTTACGCATACTTTCTCACAAAAAAACGTACACTCAAAAGCGTATCAAGTATAACAAAATCTGCAAGTTACACTTACTTTCTCACAAAAAATTACACTCAACAGCGTATGAAGCGTAACGAAATCTGCAAGTTAGACTGCAAAAACTGCTTTTCTGCAGTCGAATGTTTTTTTTTTGTATATATACTTGTTTAACAGATTAGTTGCCAGACACAATTTCAATGCTATTCCACAAGTAAGTATCATCATATAATACTTGAGATTTCACCGACGAGGATCACTGTGGATTCGTTTGTTCTGTAAGCCATGAGTATCGATTAGGGACGGTTACAGTTTTTATTAAATAAAATTTTGGTTCGGTCGGTGTCGGAAGTCAACGTGTTAAAATAATCAGCTAATCTCTATCGTATAAAAAAAATTAGAAACCTGATTTTCTTATGTTCCGCTTCTTATATCAAGGTTCAAAAAATGCCATAAGCCTCTTTTTCATATTTTCCGCGTGTTATACAACGGTTCTAAAAATGCTATAACTTAGCTTTTAATATTTTCAAATCAATCAATTCCCATTCGTATGTAGTGAGCGCGGCAGACACAGGTGAAATCTCCGTTCCACAAACCACCACAACCGGTCCGCGGCTGCTATCTGCATCTCGCTCGAGTGGAGATGCGTCGCTTCGAGGTACGATACAAACCTTTTTTTATTGAAATGGGAAGGTCGAGACCAGTAAAAAATATCGTTTGAGCGGGTAGAGTTACCATGAGTTTTTACTTTTTATTAATTTTTCGTTTTTTTAGGCTAATAGGTTCTCGTTTGCCTATTAACATTCAACTTGTAAAACGAGGATGTGGTCGAAGATGAAGCACGTAAACTTAAAAAATTCACACTGTATATAAATATGTATTTGTGTGTTTCTGTAATCACTATTAAAACGCATATTCCATTTATTCTGGGTAATTTTTCTTTTGTTATACAAATCATAACATAATACTTACATAACATATCATGTGAATCAATTATATCATTAACGAACGGCTTCACCGATTGGCGTACCCTATGTTATTGGATTCATACCTCCAAAGTGTTATTTCATGGGCTTTAGAATGAGTTTTTTTTGTTTTACAAAAATTGCATTACTACGCTCGCAAAAACAGGAATTTTAGAATCTGGTTATATATTATATAACTTGAAATTGTATTATCTTATTTATTCCTCGTTAATCATGAACTCCTATTAGACTTTTATGAAAACATTATTCATAATTTTCTTATATTCAGCTGTTCAAATTCATCTTTATTCTGCTTAAATTCGTCAAGTTTGTAATTCACAATCAGCATAACGTAGGTACCTATGTTTGGAGAAATATACACAAGGAGCGAATGACTTTCCTCTGAATTTGTAAATTTTTTATCCTTATTCCTCTCTCCAGAAGTCAGCACTGTATTGTGCACGTTCATATCATTTATTTTTGTCATTCCTATAGTTTTATTCAAAATTAGACTCGCGTTATACCACATATTCTGTTTGTTGCTAAGAAAAATGAATTCATTTATAACGATTAACTAGCTCTGTAGTATTCATATCATCTGCTTATTCGGAACCCATTTACGAGTCTAACTCGAAATTGACAGTATATTTAGACAATATATTTATGAAAACGGTGATTACGATTATGATAAAATATTGCCCATGTCCTTCTCCAGATACTAAAAAATCTCTGTGCCAAATTTCATACGAATAGTCCAGTCGTATCGCCGTGAAGAGGTAACAAACAGACAGAGAGAGAGAGACGACAGACAAAGCTACTTTCGCATTGTAATATTAGTTAGGATAGGATTATCTTATACACAATTTTCATGTCTACAACTACAACCAATTTTTATTTTCGTGGTTTGATTTTTTTCTTCGCATGACATGTCCGATTATTTCCAACCTGTTGAAAAATTTCAAAGAATTTAGTTGGTAGTGGTAGCCCTACTTTAACATCTGGTTGAAGATTACTGTCTATTTCGAAGCTAGTATGGTGTGTGTCAATGTTTTTATCATTAACAGATACATGTCAGTTGCCGAACACTGCTAATGCTTCAAGTTTTCCTTATTTAGCGGGCGGTTCAGTATCGTTGGCATGAGGAAGTGTGTTTGAGACATTGTACATTGTATTTGTTTCGCTTATTGTATCACATATCTGTGTCATTGGCGACAAAGCGACTGTTCGTGCTAAATATTCAATTACCATACAAAACATCTACGATAGAGTAATGGTAATTGTATCTGTCTATACATTCTAATTATTTAGTCTGTCCATTATAGTAAGTTTCAATTTGTTTTTATTTTTTATATTTTTCTTTAATATAAAGTTGATTTAAATTTGACTATCAACTTGCTTGATGGACAGCCGTAATGTGCTTAAATATGAAGCATACTTCGAAGATTTATGAGTAAGTGATCTTACATGTTAAAACTACGTAAACTTCCTTCTCTACTGAAAAACAAAAGCTTACCTTTATAATCCGTATTAGATCCTTATCATCCTTAACACTTTCTTAAAAACGTTTATTTTCGGTGTAGGAGTTCAAAGATCGATTCATCTCTTTGTAGTTCGCGTTCGCACGAGGCGTTTGGGAATTATTTTACTATTCGTACTGCGAAGGTTTAATCTTTAGGGCTTTTGGGATCTTTGTTTGTTTGTTTGTTGTTCACTCTTCGTTTGAAGTACTGTAGGAACAGTCTGAGGATCTTCAAACGAACAGTGAATTGATATCTTCTGGCAAGTGTGCTCTACCTTTGACTTCTTTTTGGTGAAAAAAAAAGTCAAACGTGAGACCATTAAAAATATATACAAAACCATCAACTATAATCGTATCGGGCTTTTAAAATTATTGTAGTACATATGTATTTAGAAAAAAAAAGTATATATGTATTCTATCAACCATCTAGTTCCATAGTACAAGTTTTGCTTAGTTTGGGCTAGATGGCGTTGTGTGGAATATCCTCCAATATTTATTTATTTATTATTTTAATTAGCTTAAAATGTCTTCTTAATTAGAATGTACGAATAAGAGCCAAAGATGGAAAACAAGGACTTACAACCTATGACTCATTTCAATAGTAAAAAGTCAATATGAAAGAACCTGATATGATAGAAGAGGTGGAAACTAGTTTAGATTACTCATTAAAGAACCAGTCTTACGAAATGAAAGTTAACAAGATAAGTAGATATATGGCTGGATAAGTAAGATATATGGCTGGATGGAGATAATGTGACTACAATTTGTCGCAGAAAGAAAAGGTGTGAGAACGAACATTATTCGAAAATTCACTACTTTAGGCGTAACTTAGATTCATGTGTTTCTAATCGGAGATTTTTACAGGTGTACTTTATTTACATGCTCATCCTGCGTCTGTGTCCACTCACTCTCCTTTCGTTCACGCCTTCTTTTCACTCCACTGTAAATCTCGTCTATTTTATATAATTAATTTGAAATGTCACCTGACCATGGGAGCGGTGGTCTGCGGTGGTGATTTGCCCTTTCTTCGAATGCTACTCAGTAATATGTTTTGCGCTACTTGTTGCTATCCCGTAGGGGTCTATCTATTGCATCATTGCGAAGTCAGCGAAATCATTACTACACCTTATCGATTTTTGCCTTATTTTTGCAATATTTGCATGTCTTCGTCTGTAATGCGATGTTTAATTTTCATATATTGGATACATTCAGATCCCTAGCATTGAGTTTTCTATAGCTCTTCATACTACTTATAAGCGGATGATATAAATTTGTTTGTTAAGCTTTGATCTTCAGATAATACTGAATTTAAAATTTGAAGATGTTTTCAAATAACTGTAATCTGTCGATTTTCATTGTAGATACACGATTTTATTTAAGCACAATAAAATCAAACTCTGTTTCTAGTTTTCTTTCTTTTGATTTCGGATAGAAATGATAGAATTGAAATTTCCAATGTCGAATAACTGAATAGTGTACAACGTATCTACGTCAAAGTTCCGTTGTCCGGCCAAGAGCGTGCGGTTTATACGAAAACCACCATGAATGAAACGACGCCGACGGTTTCACTTTGCGCCGAACGGCCGAGCTGTCTCACGGATTAAATCATTAAACTCATTAAAGTATCAAACATTGTTTGTCGACGTCGAAGGCCGTTCCTCCGATGGCCGACAATGACATCATTGTTTCGTACTTGGCAGTAAACATCGCCAATTGGTAGGTTGAAGCCGCTACAGGAAACTGATGATTCCTCGATCATTATACTCGTAGTGCTGTGAAAATAGAAGATTAGTAAAGCTATTGTTTGAAAGAAACTTTAACTTTAGATTATTATTGTATATTGTATACATGGTTGTATTTTTTTATTCGTATAATCAATCAATCAATATATTTTATTCCATAATCACATGTACATCTCAAGTTGTGCAGAAATAAAAATATCTTAATAAAGTGTAGCTTGTGGAACATGATAGTGACGTGCAGCACCCACACTAAGTAAAACTTGTATCGTGGGTGCTGCATACCCTTCAGTGTAATAGAGGAGGACACGTTTACAGCTTGAATTAACTTATAATAAATAACATTAGGATTAATTTTGAATACATTAATTATTTTATATGATTAAATATAAATATAAGCATTCTAAAAGTGTTATACAGTTAATAATAGTTTACAAAACAAGTAAATGCAAATATATCAGCTTTTTTTTTTGGTATGTATTATTTAATTGAAGATTCAACCAGACTTTAGTTAATTAGATAAATAGGCCAGCAAACAGTTATATTTTAGAAGACACTTACCTGTATGGTAATAATGACAGTTTAAAGACATCTAGATTATATCTATTGGATAATACTTAAGTTAGTTTAAACAAAATTATTTCTTGACCAGCTATTTATTTATATAAATTTGACCACATTTCACTTGATGTTAAGTACCTATTATTTTATTATCTCTCTGTCCTTATCCCACTAGGTGGGGTAGGCAGATCATATTTCTTTCACTTCACCTTACACCCATACTTGGTTATGTCGTACATGTTAAATATTATTTATTATAACTTATTTCAACATGTCGTGATTATCTTGTACTGTAATATTCGTCATTTCATAAATCATTCAATTATTAACAGTAGTAATAACTTTGAAGGTGAAATGAAACAAGTAAATCAAAGTTTCACGACATAACGTGTTTGGTCTGCATGCTTTGACAATTCGTCACACTAAATCTTGTCCATGTTAAATTGTCATTTCGTTTTCTAATATCGACCAATAAGAACGGTGCAATGATTCTTGGATACTAGATATTCTATTCAGTGTTTATATGTTACTGGTAAAATTTGGTTACACGCTATAGCTATAATATCTTAGTATCTTCTTAATCGTAAGCTTCATTGCTGAAGGTCGTGTCCGTCTTGAAATGCTATGACAGAGTCGATGACGAGCTGTTTCCACGCCACCCTGTCCTCGGCTTTCCTTAAGGCAGTGGCAATAGGAAGTCCCGTTAGGGTTTTAAATTGATCAGACCAGCGGGTAGGTGATCGCCCACGTGGTCTTTTACCATCCACTTTCCCTACAACCATCAGTTTGTCAAAATTATCTGGTTGTTTTCGGGCAATGTGGCCAAAGTAACTTAATACTCGTTGATAACACATTGTGGAGAGTCTGGTCTTAATCTTAAGTTGGTCAAGAATGGACTTGTTGGTACGCCTCGCTGTCCATGGTATGCGTAACATTCTCCTCCAGCACCATATTTCAAAAGCTTAAATTTTTTTCCGGTCTGATGCGCGAATGGACCATGATTCGGAGCCGTATAGAAATATCGAGAATACAAGCGTTCTCACGAATCTCACTTTAGTTGTGTTGGAGATACCTCTGTCTCGCCATATCCTCGACATCTTGCTCATAGCAACCTTTCCCATTTGCGTGCGCCTCCGGATTTCCTTTTCGCTACCTCCCTGATCATTGAGCCTAATTACACAAACTCATTCACGAATTCGAGGTCTGCCAGTTCTCCCGTGGGTACGATTTGTCTTGTTCGATCAACAACCATAACTTTGGTCTTGGCTTTGTTGACTGAAAGTCCTACCATCTCGCTTTCTTCTTGCATCTTATCTTAGTATACATACTTGTATAGTCCTTTAAGTCTAGGTAGTGGCAATAGTTTGCTGTTAAACTTTCTTATTATTTTACCAAGGCCTTTTAGCCGTAACAGCCTAATACCATACTGTGGTCTTCAATAGATACACACCTTACATGGTAATGCACTACGCTCGTCAATAAAGATATTAAACATTAAATTTTATTCTATCCAGTTGTCCCATCAATCCGTAACATATTAACACTTGCACACTACTGCTTGACGGTTAAATCACCAGCAAGTTCAGTGAACGACTCTGGAACTTAAATATTGATTCTTATTTTTAATGCAAAAAACAAAACAAAGTCTCATTTCACGCTGCCGACTTGTCAATGATATTGTTACTGATAGTTGCTGGCTACAGATAGCTACTTTAGTAACCAAAAGTATGAACGTAAATATCAATTGAAAAGAGCCTTACATATTATCGTTAGACAATTAAACAATGATGAATCGCGGTTATTAATTTAATGAAGCGTACAAATTACAAAGGCCGCCGCTTCAATGTCATGTTTGAATGTGTATACTAATTTGTGTTTCATACATACATGAGATGTGAGTGTTATATGTATTTGTCATTTGTATTTCTTCTAAATCACGAAAGCGTGTGACCTTTTCATATTGTGTTAAGTATACAAACTAGCGTAATGTGCATGTATACTATTATATTTCAATAGATCCGCAAGGGTCGCAGTGACAGGGAGGCTTGTGGCCACCCTTACGGAGGCCACAGGCTTGTGGAGGCTTGTGCAGGGAGGCTTGTGGCGTGGTGCTCTACCTTGAATATAATGTATATTATTGCTACACGATTATAAATGTAAAGATGAACGCGTAGGTATATAACAATATAACAAGTTATACAACTGTTTTTAGAAGTCAACAAATGAGAAAATTTGCTATTCGTCGGACTGTTAAATTGAAGAATACGCATACGGAGTGGGTATTTCACGATAGATATAACGATGGGTGTCTATCGTTTTGTCGATTCGACCCAGCGCCTTTTAACGATCATGTATTGAATTACTAGCCAGAGAGCTCCACTTTTTCACAGAGCCACTTTGATGAACTGCCATAATAAGTCCACAGCTGGTCAGTCATGGACTTAAAAAAAGCGGCTTGTACCCAGCGTTTTCCTGCCACTTGTATGAATGAGGTCATCTATCCATCTCGTGGCTGGTCTTCCTACGCTGCGCTTGTCGGTGCGTGATCTCCGCTCGAGAACTTTTCGGCCCCATCGGCCATCAGTTTTACGTGCTATGTGCCCTGCCCACTGCCACATCAACTTGTTAATCTGCTGTGTCAATTTCTTGACTTGTCAATTTAAGTGCTATGAAAATTAAAATGATAATAGAAAGTTCTAAAGAAGACAAAAATTGAGCAATTTATGTTCCCAAGTCAATCTACTCAAAATAGCTAGGCCCCAAATTAATCTAAGCAGGTGTAATGACTCAGACTATAAGCCGTATACAATGTAAGTAGAATAGTAGATTGCTATAGATATCTGCAGGGAAAACAAGCCATAGACAGCATTCCTAGTTTAAACAAAAGCCAGTTTCATTGTCCCTTCACTTATGGTATGCTATTTGTATTGTCTCTGGCTGTGATAGTTATCGTTGGGACATTTCATTACATTCTTTTATAATGACCACGTTATCAGCAAACTCAAACTTTAGCAACCTAGTAAAAGTGTTCGTGATGACTAAAAATATGAATATGAACTCGACAAGACCATTATTTGTCATTAAGGATAAGCCAGCTGAAAATGCTGATGCTTACTGTATCTGTCATTAGACCTGTTCATGTCGATGTTCATGATACAATTATCTATGGGATTGTGGTTACCAAAACCAAAATTCGTCAATAATTTAACAGTTTATAATAATAGATAAAGCATATTCATCAATAAATTTAACGGCAGTAACCAACATTTTGTTATCTGATGTAGTTTGATGTCAACCAGAATGCTGGGCGTATGTTTTTGCAGAATAATAGCCAGCAATTATCGTTCAATTCAGTCGTGTTTTTTTATGCATAATTGATATCTTCGTGTAGTTAAAATATACAATATACTTTGTAACATAACAATTTGATTAATTGCTAGATATAGGCTTCACTCAAGGCACGTCACTCGGCCCTGCGTCTTTGCGATTCCAATAAATGTCGATTGCCTTCGAAACCTAAATCACTCCATTGAGGAAATTATAGACATCAGTAAACATAGCTTACCTTGGATCTCCTTGTGTACTACATGCCATTGTAGGATCGTCAATATCATTATATGATCAGATGACACAATCGTGCTGTGACGCCGGAATACCGATCTTACAGATACGTGCGTGATGTTTTTAAATCTCACAATCAACATAGGCTGTGATCTACGATTACACGCATCGCATGTTTGCACAATATGCTTACTGTGGATTTTTGTTGCTTCATCGTAAGCACATACCGAATGATAATCGGTGACTGACACATTGCAGCCAGGGACTGAGCGAAAAACATTACATTGATAGAAAAAGCGAAATGATTAAGCATTAAAACTTTCGCTTTTCTTGTTCACAATGTTTATAGTCATACGCACACAGACTCTCGCATTATTTTTTCTTTAGTTTTTTTCGCTCCTTCAAGAAATATTGGGACTTATAAAAAGTTACAGTTTCTTAGTTACTTGAGGTTAAAATTCGGATTACAAATCTACATATGTTTTAGCTAGCATATTCTAATACATACATGAGGAAGCATAACAGTAGTAAGTATACGAGTAGGTACACTGTCAAGTAACTTTGGGTTATATGGCTTGTTTCGTTTTAAGCTTATAAGGGAACAGGTTTTTACATATTTCCTAATTTTGTTGTTGTTGATAGTTAATTTTGTATATAACTGATCAATTTAGTAAGCTCAGACAAGCCATTCGACCTGATCTTTGGCTTTCTGTTTCCAGCTACTATCGACAGCCTTTCGCAAAGTGCAATTTATTTAGAACAATGTATAATATCTATAGTTGACAGGTTTATAACATTTCCCTTTAATCTGTGTAGATGACAGCGATTAAACAATTAAATTTGATCATACCTATGTTTTGAAACCTCATTTCCACGGCCAATACAAAATGTTGGCTATTGCAAACGTCTAAGTAATCACACACTGTCGACAAGTTTCCGATGAAGGAGAAAACAGTATTTACCCAGTCGTAACTAATGGTAGTTTCACAAACCCAGTGTGGTCCAAGTCCAGCCAGGGTTGTGCAAGGAGTCGCCGTACCGTGAAGGCGTGTACTCTAGGAAGGAGGGACCTTCGGGCTTGCTTAACTGAAGATGGGTATCGCTTGACCATCGTAATATTACTTTATTGTTCCAAGTTTAACCCTGAGTTTCGCTAGACTAGTCGGTAATATTACTGGTTGGTCGCAACGCTACTAGTATTGTGTAAGTGTGGTTGAATTAGTTTTAGATGTGACCGCAATTCCTATGCGGGAACTGCTTAAGACTAGGAAAACAATAAAACTGAAAACAAAGTTTGTCGGCTCGTTTCGTTTCGAACGTCGCGTTTGGACGTCGCTTTTATGTGGATGCAACATAAAAAGTTTTTTGACTGGCTCAAGTTAATTTCGCGCTGAGCAAAGTAAATTTTACTCTCTAACGAGAGCGTCGAAGTGTGTGATCCTATAGTTCAATTCTGTTTCTTGTTATGTCTTCTGCTTAGTTCATAAGTAAGCATAAATAAGCGGATAAGTAAGTATATAAATTTGGCATCGTTTATTCCTGTACCCATATCTCTAACTGTCCCATCTGCAGTAAGAATTTATTCCTATTGCCAACAGCCGTAGTGAAATCCTGTTATTCATAGTGTGCATAATGTAGCAATCTCTATATTCCTAAGTTTAACAAATAACACAGAAGTTGAGTTCAGTTACTTTCAATTTGACACAGTTATGTCTAACAGAATGTGGTGGACCGGTAGTCATACTTACACGAAACGGGAGTCTGACTGGACCACCTTACTAACCTGTTTCGGCTGTCCCAAACATCGCAGTACATCTCACTGTATTGCAAAAAGCAAGTTATGATTACATTCGACTGGTCGTTGGTGGTTTGATAGACACATTTAGTTATTTTCCATTTGTCATGAATTGTTTTTTTTTTGTAAAAAGCGAGTTATGAAGAAACGTTTTATTGTTAGTCGGTGGTGCCATCGAAGCTGATATTTAATATATTTTCAGTTTCTTTTATTTTATCTCAGGAGTGTCACAGGCTAAATATTCTGTCCGTTCATATTTATTTATTTGGTATATGTTTAAAACTTTATTCTCTGCTGCTATTTTGACACAGTTGTGTGTATTATCATCAGTCACCTTAGTTGATCTGTGTTTACTGTGATTCTTCCTCTTGTTAGTGCTAATTGAGTTAAAGAGTTCACCCGCTGATCCCACTGAACCCACTACACTGCGAAAAATGCGTAGCGGTTAACAATTATTAAAATTTAGATATTTATTACATTTGTGTATAATATTTTATATTATAAACATGGGATGCATTGCAAATGGAACTGAATCGTAAAGTTTGCATGTCTCATACGCCAATACCGCAAGTACAAGCAAATCTACATGAGATTTGTAAGACTTATGAAACTCACATACATAGCACAGTGGATAACAAGTTGAAGTGGCAGTGGGTAAGGCACATAGAACGCAGAAAGGCTAACGGCACCTATCGGCAAGCGCAGCGTAGAAAGACCAGCCACAAGGACAGACGGCCTCATACAAGTAGTCGGAAGGTAGGCATTGGATACAAGATAAATAGATAACACTTTATTAAAAACCACATGATAACAAAATAACATTAAGTACTTAGGGCTAGGGTTTTAATTGGCGGCCTTATCGCTTAGAGCGATCTCTTCCAGGCGACCGTGCAAGAACAGGAATTGTATGCTAAAAAAACAGCCTCTTTTAATATATTTTTTTTATCCACGGGTTGTTTATGCCAGTACATTGTATTGCTGTTCATCTAGTTATACAGTTCTCATGATTTACTTATAGGTTGTAATTTTGTACACTGTCATTGAGTGGTTAAGATTATCGTTTAAAGTTGCGTGATGTCTACAGACTACCGTATCGTTGAATTGCGGAAGACAATTTGTCCCATGTGGCAGGGTTAACCGCTAGTGGTCATTATATCCTATAATCTACTTGTATTACGTTAGGATAACAACCATGGTCTCTAAGACAGAAGCAATTGCTGTTGCACATCCTACTTGGTTTTAGTTCTGTGTTGTTGGTTGAGATTAGCTATGGTTATAGGGCTTTATAATTTGTTAGCGAGTTTATTATTATGAATAGCTGTATTTTAAGAAGCCTAGTACAAATTAGTTTCGTAAACCGAGACTTCTATACCCCCTCTCGCGACATGCATGTCTACTCATATTTATAAACCATAAAAACAAACGACTTTGTAAATGAAAACATTGTTTCTCTCCTCAGGTTCACGTACATTCCAATTACGGTTTACATTTGTAATTGCGAATATTTTTTTAAGTGTTTCAAGTGCAAAATAACGATTCTCGGTCTTTTTACTGAATTTGTAATTTGAGATATTGCTTTATGATTCTAGGTCAATAAATAGTTTTTTTTTTGAGAAAAAGGGTCTTGAGGGACAGATAGACAGACAAACGGACAACACAGTGGGCGTGTAAGTGTTCCGTTTTTTCCTTTAGAGTTACGGAACCGTCATACACACCGCAAACAGAGTAGGTGAATGCATACATTGTGCACCAATCAAGCGTTATTATTCAGCATGCGCGTGCGCACCGCGTGCGACGTCCAATACCGTTGGTTGACCGCGCAGCCGCTGTAAGAAATGAAGAAATTAACACCTGGTTTATAACACTTCTGGCTTGAAACTACATAATATATATGATCTGTGAATTGAAAAAGACGACATTAATAAAGTAATCTACAGCGGCACTGCACTTACTTTCTACCGAAAACGTACATTCAATTGCATATCAAACAAAATCATCATCTTTGCCATAAGAAGTTAAGAAGTTTACCGCTGGACATAGGCCTCCCCCATAGATTTCCAAAAAGACCGACTGGAAGCGGCTCTCATCTAACGATCCTGTCATTTGTATGAGAGGTCATCTTTCCATCTTGTGCCTGGTTTTCCTATACACTGCGCTTGCCGGTGCGCGGTCTCCACTCGAGAACTTTACGGCTTCTACGTGCTATGTGACCTGCCCACTGCCACTAAAATTTGTTACCCGCTGTGCTATGTTGGCATATCAAATATATCAGATGCATATAACGGTAAAACATATATAGGTACACACGGAAATAATTACCCCTCTTCTTTTGCAGTCGGCTAAAACACCTAAGACACACTTATGCGTGAAAAAGACACACAGACACAGAGAACATTAGCTAAAAGCTCATGACTTTTAATTAGCGACGAGTGTATCACGCTAACCTCCTTGCGTATCAATGAATGCACGAATAGGCAGCGTTCGTGCATACTTTAAGAACAATATGTATAGTCTATGTACGAACCTATTTACTTCGGTTTACCTCGGTTTACCTATTTACTACATACATCGCTCCATCCACTGTAGTAATGTAGTTCGTTCTTAGGTAAATATGATAGGCATAGAGTTTTTATATCAAAATATTTAAGTTCGTCATTATTGGTATAATGAGTATCGGTCAACCCAGTACACTACATATATTCGTGATTTTTGTTTTAGGCTTTACGTCCACGTGACGGAATGTCTTTGTTGAGAATGAACTTTATTCCCATAGAATCCAAATTCGTCAATCTGGTCTTCAATAGCCCTGTTGATTGGTTGATTCGATGATATTCACCAATGCTCATTTGTCTGTCTGTCTGTAGTCTGGCAATAATTATGATGACCATTCCCAGAATAATAAATGTTAGCCGATAAGCCGGCGGGTGTTTAGCTTAGCTCTGTCATTATCAAGACGATACTTTGTGGAGCGGAAGGTGACTCGAACGAACGGTATCTAAGTATTACTCATTAGAACACTAATGAGAGAGTGAATGATACGTTTCTTCTCTTTTAAGAGTAGGATTTGGAGCGTTGGTAAATGTATAGTCATGATTTAAGCCTTCTACTTCAATACTGCCTCATTATACATGTTATGTGCTAAATATAATAAATAAATTATAAATAATAATAAATAAATTATAAATAATAATAAATAAATTATAAATAATAATAAATAAATTATAAATAATAATAAATAAATTATAAATAATAATAAATAAATTATAAATAATAATAAATAAATTATAAATAATAATAAATAAATTATAAATAATAATAAATAAATTATAAATAATAATAAATAAATTATAAATAATAATAAATAAATTAAAAGTTTTAAGTTTCCGGCAGCCTAGTCGGGAGACCGTCCGACTTGCGATCCGCAGGTCCTGGGTTCGAATCCCACGGCACGCACCTCTGTCTTTTCGAAGTTATGTGCGTATTGTTGATTGCCACCAACTTCAAACGGTGAAGGAAAACATCGTGAGGAAACCTACATGTCTGAGAGTTCTCAATGATCTTGAAGATGTGTGAAGTCTGCCAACCCGCACTTGGCCAGCGTGGCAGACTATGGCCTAACCCTTCTCACAATGAGATGGCCCGTTCCCAGCAGTGGACAGTTTGTACAAACGGGGCTGATAAAAAAAATGCACTTAAAATAATATATAAATGTACAAATCTACTTTGTCCACGGTGAATATTCCAGAAATCCTCACGAAAAACTTTAATTCCACTTTCATCTTGTGAAATGTGGATTGCGCTTTCTAATTGGATGTTTTTACCAGTTTTTAATCTTTGTGTGCTTAAATTACGAGTGGAAAAAATGTGTCCATTTTTCAGGAGTCGCTAATTTTTATGCAAACGTATTCGATAGTTACTACGACATTGTAGCTAAGAACGGAGCATGTCCTTATTCTAGCCATGAGCATTCCAAGGTTAATTGGGATATAAGGTGGAAAGTTCCTCTCCAGTTCAGTTTTTTTTTGTAGCGGTTGTGTGTCAAATTTGACTTTATCTATCGGCCAGTATATTCCACATTTCCATATACCCATGCAGTACCCAGAAAAGTAGAACTAATAAAAAAAAGTAAAATTAATTATAACATTTTGATCGGGGTAAATGATCATGAAAATAATCTGATCAGCTTTTTCATATATGCATGTAGCTCTCAAAAGCATATTTATCTAAACGAATCTGATAAAGAACCGAAAAATAGCGGCTATGTGTGCGAACCAACATTACTTTGTCTGACAGTCTGTGACAAGTTATTGCAAAAGGCGAATTCTAACATTTGTATTCAAGACCTACTGCATTTTGGCTCGGGTTAGCTAATCGACCGTTCAATCCTGCACAAACTAAATGCGGTCAATACGCAGAGGTATTTAGGTTAAGCTGGACATTACAGAGTTTGATCGGACTTATTCGATTCGGCTGCATGTATTTTGGTTATGATTTTATTACTACTTTAACTTTAGTGCGCTTACGGGTAAGTAAGGGTACTTGCAAAGTAATTATTGTCAACAATGTAATTTTACGAGTATTGGCTAAAGATAAGTGAAAACGTTTTTTTTTAATGTTCATAGATCTGAAGATTAACTAAAACTTTATAGACTGGGATGTAATATCCTACTCATATTCTATCAAACTATAATGGTAATCCATTATGAGGGGTCATAATAAATATACTTAAAATAAAAATAAAAACTGAAAAAACCGACTTCAAAATACGCAATTTGTTTACTTGGATGATATTTTACCAGTTATTTGGTTATAAAAACCAAAGTGCTACACCGATTTTGATAAAATTTATATGGGATCTTCTGAAGTATGAGTAAACAAAAAAAAACATCAAAATCAATGCACTCTTCATGGAGTAATCGGTGAGCAAATATAAAAAAAAAACATACATTCGAATTGATAATGTCCTTCTTCTCGGAAATCGGTTAAAAATGTTAAAACTTGTTTAACTTAAAAAAATGCTGCTTGATAATATTTCTTGTATATCTAATACATAGATCTTAGAACGTACTATCAAGAGATAATACAAAATAATAAATTATAAAACTACTGAATGTGACAAAATGCTATGAAAAGTCATAAAACCAAATAGCCCACACATTTTAGAGATTAATTTATCGTTGATCCCTTCATTGTATGACCTGAAAGTAGGTCTCGCACCTGCTCGCAGTACTCAGACTCGTCTAATACCTACACACAGCACTTTCTTCGTGCCACTTCCTCGCGTTTATCTTTAAAACATTTGTCATTTGCGAACCGCGCCTGAGGGTCACGGCATTAACATGGAACGGCGAATGGGTGGCGAGCCTCGAGCCTGTTCTGGGGAAGAAAGCGTGTTACTTGTCACTGTTCTTATTTCTAAGTATTGTACCGATTTGCAGCTGTTAATCATGGTCTTTTTTTGACACTCGGGGCGTTTAACACACTCCTTTAAAAAATTAGCTATGTCTATAATCCAAAGAGGTGCGGCGTTATTAGTTACTGAATTAAACCATTTGTTCTACAAGTTTTAAGTTGATAAGCACAAATTTGTTCTTGTGTAGGAATAATCATTTTGGGATAGTGTCATTTTATTTCAAAGTTAGCTTGCGAATTGATTCTTGTGGTCTACGGTGATAGCTGATGCATGAAACACAGGACTGGATCTATCTGGTGTTATAGGTACTTATATCTGGAGGATTACTACATATACACATCTACATAATAGAACTGTATAGTATATGTAGGATTTCTACATATGCACCACTGCTTCTAACACTTGTTCATTAAAAATTAAAAAAATATAGGAAAATCCGCTTCCGCCGCGTACGTAACTCAAAATTTTCTAAAATTAAGATTTTAGAAATCTAGATTGGCCAGCTCTAAAACTTTTGTAACTTAAGCTTAATGCATGTATTACACAAGTTTTCGCAAAAATCGAGAATTGAGGGAAATTTTGCTTAAAAACGTTCATATATTATTAAAGTTTATTGATTATTTAAGACATATTAGAAGATTTAGAACCATTTAGCTACTGACTGTCAAAAAGCAAATTGTTCACTTGTGACAATTTGATCTTTATGTGAGTTAGCATTTAGAGACGCGTTCAGCAAGGTGCACATTCACTGTACTTACATAATAAGGTGTTTGCACACAAGTATGAAGACTTGTTTATTCAATAACTGACGGTATGCTAGAAATCCGCGAAAGTGAAACTAACGACCAGTACTTAGCGGGAAAGGTGAGCCGTGGAAACGCTGGACCGCAGTTTTACATTTTCTTTCCGGCTGTCTTCATCGATGAGGAATAAAACTTGCTATAACAGTTTACTTAGAAGTTACAGACCTGACTGGATTCTTTCGGAGAGGATTTGTTGTAAAATGAATTTTAAAAGGTTTTTCCTTATACAACAACATCAGCAGCGGACAAACCCTTTCTTATGAACTGAACGCTTTACCAAGGTTGTCATTGTCACGCAAATTATGCGAATATAGCCATTCAGCAAGGTTTTAAATAACAAACACGTCATATATGTAATTGTTATATTGTTTTAAAAGCAATGTCAATGGTAATTTTTACAAGCTGTAAAATGAAGTAGCTGGGTGACGAGAGCCTATTTAAATTATTCAAAACAAAAAAATATTATCTTCATTCGTCATTTGCGTTTTGTTTTGTTTATTTTTTGTTACGTAAGAGTCACGTGTTACGTAATAAATTGGTGTGTGTATAGTAGTCACATAAATAATAACGCTCTATACATTTATAATATTTACAATGTACTGTTAAACAATACTAAATTTATCTCTCCCAAGTTACCCCTCTCTAAATTTTTCAATTGCTTTGACATACTCACATAGTTTAAATTGTTTCCTTAACCTAAATGATGAAAAGGACTCTATTTGACAAGTAAAAGATGCAACAAATCCTGCTATTGCTTGGCACACACAAATAAAGTTTCTTCATTTGCAACAATAGGAGTATTATTATATTATATGTCCTGTGTAGTGAACTGAGGTACTTAGATATGAAATAGATACAATAGTGTAACACCTAGTATGTCGCAACCAGCTCTGGTCCGCACCTGAACATAATGAGGTAGGCTCAGCAAGGACGACAATTGGCGACTTTCTCTGCCTACGGATCGACGAAATGCCGCCGGCAGACCGGGTCACCCAATTGCTGCATTTGGACTCGGCGCAAGCGAGGGCATGCTGCGGATATTGACTACCTAGTCCTGCTGTTCAAACTAGCAATCAATTGATCATGCAAACATTAAACTTGATTTGCAAGTACAGAGTTCAAATAGTCCAAAATGACTGATTGACTGACATGAATTATGTGGCGTAACGGAGATGTTAATGGTATTGTAGTTATATGCACGCCTGTATATAATTACTTATACTATATCGTTGATAATGTTTAAAGTGATATGATACTATTTCAAAAAAGGGTAAAGGCAAATAGTACTAAGAGATGGAAAACATATAAAAAAAATATTTTGTGATCCCTTTCTTTAGTTGGTGTCGTAGTATAATAACATAACGTTTAGCAAAAAGAAAATGCAACCAATGCATTTTCTGTTCAATTTGAGACGCTCAGTCCTGTACTGCCGCTTCGCTCCTACCTAACTATTTATAAACCACAGCCTTGTTTTATTTCTATCATCGAGTCTTATCACTCAGAAACACTAATGATGACTGATACAAAGACTGGATGACTGATGAATGACTCAAATGCTATGACACATTTATCTACACAACAACAAATAAAGAACAACAACAACAAAATCTATGAAACACTTCGAAAGCATACCCTTTTGAACAAAGAAATATTTTTTCAAATCGGTTCAGGCCTCTTCGAATAATCGGGGAACATACATAATAAAAAGAAGATTGCAACGAATTGAGAATCTCCTCCTTTTTGGAAGTCGGTTAATAACCGACTGCAACGGGAAATTTTTATTACAGAAACTACATATTAAAATACCTAGATACTTGCTGTTGACAGCTCAGGTTACTACTTTCCAGGTTCTGAGATCATTATTTACTTTCGATAAATGCCGTCACATCCTATGACTTTCACCCCACACAGCCACGGGTTTGTCACTGCATTCCTCGCGCTGTAGGCAGAACAATGCCTTGATATTATGACTGTTATTAATGTTGATGCTCATTGAATATTCATAACTCACGGACTGACAATAGGTGTAAAGCTGTAACCGGCCTTCTGGTAGGACTACTTGACTATTTGATAACATTATTTCAAGATATTTTTGCGCAAAATGACCTTGTGTCGGTAATGTTAAATCCTTACTTGAATTCTAATGTGGTCATGCTATTTTAAATACGGTGTATTTAGTTGAACTATTTTGCTCTACCTGTAAAGTTTTATATGTATAAGCGCTAATCAGTATTACACATTACATTCAATTGCAATTTATCTATACTGTAACTGTGAAAGAATGACGACCCGAATTAACTACCTTGATGTACTCCGACTCTTGCGAAATTAAGAATGTATCTATAGACGGATCTAAGTTCTGCTAGTACTTAGGTAAATACATAAAAATAAACTGTTTTATATTTAAATAATTCTGCAACGTGATGTGCAAAGGTCATTCTGCCAATAAATATAATAATAAAACTTGAGACTGTGTCAAATACAACGGAAGGATCTGCAAATTTAAAACGGTTGGCATCGTCACTCGTTCAGTGTTTACTATCTAGCTAGACAATTGTTTAATAGAAAACGGTGAACAGCTTTAAATACGTCTAAAGCAATTTTTAATCTCTAAAGCAATAAGTAGGAAAGAGACAAACACAGGTTTTTAGAATGGCATGTGAATTGTCTGCGGATCACAATAGCAGTTTTTGCCATAATTTTATCTTAATTGTTATCAGTACAAGTAGGTTTTTAGGATGCGATTATTTGAGTTTTACACTGAGTGAAGATTTAAAATACGTTAATGCTTACGTGATTTTCCATGAGGAAGCAACATTTGATTTGACACGTTTAATTATTACTGACATTCTCGTACTGTAGGTATAATATTAGAGAAATATTTTCGAATCAGCTACAATGAATTCATAAGTTTTCTTTGAACCTAATCAGAATGACCCTTTCTTTATGACTGGGCTGGGATATTCTCTGTTCAGTGTTAAATTATTTGTATTCTAATAATTATTGATAATATGTATATTTTCTTGAAAGTCTTGTCTTATGGGTTGGCAGACAACTCCCATATATTAAATAAAACATTGAGAGTTTTTCTTTCATTTCTTTGGAATTAGCGCCAATACGCATATAACTTCGAAGAAGAAAAAATCAAAAGGTGTTGCTGTATTATTTGAACCCAAGAATTCCAAGGAAGGATTAAAAGTCGGACGGTCTCCCAATCAACCTACCGTAACTAGCTTATTATAATTTATATTACATTTAGTTTTAAAACCTAAACCGAGTCTTCACATTAGAGTCACAACAGACATAAGTGCGAAACAATAAGGAGAGGTCGCCCCGCCCCATGCATTGTGCGCATACTTCCTGGGTCACTGCATCTGATGTTACACAAACCACTGTTATGGGCTCGACGGCATCACGGTTACACTCAATACACTACCATCGTAAAAATACACATCAAAAATCAATGATAGTTCCAATGCCGGCTCTCAAATTACGCAACTGACATATGAACTGTCTGTCGAAAGTTATGTAAACCTTTCGTGGAGATTGTTGATCGACATCTTGCTATTTGGTTGATTTTTTTATGAATAAGGCATTAGATACGAGGGAAAATCAAATTTTAAGGTTTAGTGACCTATCATACAAATAAGCTTAGTTCTCTCCTCAAGCTCTGTTACAGAGGTAGCCATTCTTGAGGCCAGATTTTTTATTCTAGAGTTAGAAACATGCTTCGAATGTTCGATAATATAGTCACTAAATATCGGGAATGCAGTGGTTGAATGTGTAGCCTGTTTATATAACAGCTTATATAAAATGTTGTATAAGAATATTATTTGCTATCTCTTTCTCTCATTGCGAATTTTTTTAAGATATGAATTGGATAGGTGTACGAATTCACTATCCCGCTCGGAAAGTCAGAGCATTTCTCATTGAAATGGCAAAAATCCATACTCTGCGATATCGGTCCACGTTCTTGATACCTACTATACAGGAATATTTTTCTTTATCTTCTGATTTTTTGCTTTATCCAGTTGACTGTAACTATGTAGGTTCTTACATATTTATATTATGGCATTACGATTAAAATATTTAATAAAACAGTTAGTTTATATTATAAGCGAATTGTTTTCGTTTAGTAGTGTAGTTTGTGACTTTGTGTAGTTTGCATATTGTTTTGTTGTAATTAAATAAAGGCACTTGCCCATTTAAACAATATCTATAACAGTAACCAAGTGTGATATATGATCGTGTGTATGTGTGTATGTACCTGTACGAGTATATGTGTGCAGTAGAATAAGCAGACAACCTTCACACTTTCCATTGCTTATAAAAGGTCATCTTAATTTGCACATGATGCCGCTCGAGTGCGTAAAAGAAACTCACTTTCAGTTTACATTTTTTGAAATAAGAAATTTGACCACCGGAAACGAAGCCTGATTCGCAACTACCACATGACTTCAGTTTTTTTAAATATAGTCTAGTAAAAATAAGATTTGTGTCAACATAAAAGACAACTAAGTATATTGTTATTTAAATGAATCTACTGGACTACTGGTGGTTTGAAATACATTTGATACAATTTCATAATGATATTATAAAAGCTAATTTTGTTACCTTTACACGCTCTAACGGCTGAACCGATCGTTATGAAAATTAGTATAGAGATAGCTTTGGACCTGGAGACGGATATAAGCTACTTAAAATCATCATAATCATCACCGTTTTTCATAACTACGCGAGTGAAACCGCGGAACGCAGCTAGTCTATAAATCGGGGATTATTGTTGATCTATGATTTTTACCTATTTTCCTATCATAATTTCAAAGAATCCCCCCAGTTGCAAATACTGCGATCTGCTCCATACAAACGGATTTATTTTTACTAGACTAATAGGTTTGCGTTTGACCTCTAACTCGCCTGATGTTAACCGATATTGCGATCTACGATGGAGCGCGCTTGCCTAGAAGAAACCGATTTACTCGCAATTTAAAGACACCATTGTATCCATCTGCAAAGATCTACTCAAGAAGCGTATTCCACAATTTAGTAGTCCATACAGCTTACATGATTGACCACTGCTTGCCTGAAGCGCAAAATACTTAATATTAATACTCCAGGTTTAAAATACACGTTCCCCAAATACATTTAATTAAATTAAACAGAGACTCCGGCTACGACTCAATAAGGAAGTCAGCATGCGCAGGCACTAAGTGCGTATTCTTATATTAATTCGCGTCTTGTTCCATCGTGTATCTCGTATTTCTACAATTTCTCTTATTTCACGCGGCAAAGACCTGAAGTGTCCGGTCGAGCCGGCTGGCTGGATGTACTTATTAATAGCATTATACCTAAACTGAATATATCAGGCTTCACTGAAGATATGTAACGAAATGATCGAAGATTATAAGCACAATTAGAAATGAAAATGTTGCAATTTAGCTAAGAAAGTACGACCATATCTTTCGTTTCTTTATAAGGGACGGTAGCTAGCCAACAGTCTATTAGAAAGTACCCAGCATCCGTTTCTCTATCTTCACCTAAGGTCAACTTCAGCTAAGTAATTTAAGTTAAATAGTGGGATATTTCTCAGCTTTCGGGGTTAATTAGGTGCTCTATGCCAAGCAAATAGGTCAATGTACTATCTTACAGACAAAGGCTTTTAGTACGGGCATAACTCTAAAATAGCGAAAATATCAGCTGTTCTACAGGAGTTTGTTGACCCCGACAAAACGTATGGCTGATAACTGATTATGTTTTCGCGATTTATATAGTAAAAAGCTACATATATACTACTAAAATTATAAGCACTAACTGTGCTCCACGGTTTCACCCGCTTCATAGGGGAACTGATTTCGGGCCAAATAATATTATGTAAGTATATATTTACTAAAGGGAATAAACTAAGGCTTTCCAAATATCGTGTAGCGTGTAAAAGTAACAAACACACAGATATGAACTGTTTGGGATTTGATTAATTTAATTTCTCTAGTATCCATAAATGTTTTTTACGAAATACTACGATATAAATCAAAGTTTATTTAGTAGGTACAAAAAACTACGATCTTGAGCAAGGATGTTGTTGCAAATCTCCTTTCAAAAGGCGAATGAAGTGAGACGATGAGTCAGAGACTTGGCATTTGTTGTAAATATTAGTATTTCTCAGTATTTGTATGCAGCTCGTGGTTATGTATGAGTTCAGCTGGTATTTTGGGAGTTCTCGTTCAATTTGTTTAATTAATATTCACAATATTGTTCCGCGGTGCTCCGTAACGTTCATCGGTATTGCTTCTATAAGATCCACAGAATATTGAAGCTGGTTTGTTTATCAAATATCAACTTAGTATACAAGTATGTAACTAGTGTATTTTCTGTTATTGCAGTGGAGATCTACCTGTCGCCCGTGGAGACGCACTGCAGCAATGTGGACTACTTCATCCCAGACGAGAACAACGAGACGAAAGGTTTCTCGGACGACGCGATGAACAGGTAATCTCATCTTAGTTAGGGTCCAGTTACACCTTAAAGACATTGGGCCGTAGGTACGCCCATTTAATTTAATTAAATGAGCGTACCTATTTGACCCCCAACCTAATCTGACTAAAACCTTTTTTGAGGGTTGGATCCGCGACTGTATTGTTGTTGTTTTATTTTCTAACCACTGAAACTAAACATTGGCTATGCCCGTGCATTGGGCTTTTTTCAACAGACTTTAAAGAGGAGGATCTCATTTAGTTGTACTTTTTGTTTGCCCTTAATTCTGTCATTTGTTTTGTCAAACGGAGTTTGAAAATTCTGGTGGCGATTTCGAAGGTGGCAGCATACATGTCGAAAAAAAGACAACACCGGTGACCGATCAGACAATTAGATGGACATAAGTATATAAAGTTAACGTACTTATTTACGTAACAACATTATGAGACTGAAATTGATATCACGGAAATATCAGCCGTTCCATACCCCTTCGAAATAGGAAACTTTCCTCTTCGAAAATCGCAGAAAAATGGAAAGTTACGGAGAAAATTTAGCTTTCTCGCTGAATCGATCCAAATTACTTCATCAATAAGGAAAGCAAAATCATTGATTTCTATTTGTAAAGCCACAGAATTGCTCTTATTATATTTTAAAGCATTTACTTTTACAATTTTTAGTAGGTATCCACGTACAAAACTGACATAATGTTTATTATTATTAAAAGCCTATAGGTTTCCCATTGCAGAACAATGTCTTATTTCCGGTCTTGCGCTAGATTCTTCCAGAATGTCATGTTGTGTGTTAAACTCCGTCCGCCATTTTTCCGTGTTGGTGTGTAATGTTGGTCTGTTGTCAAAATTAATAATGTGACAGAAATGCAAACTAAGCAGTCATTAGGTTTTGTCATAAACTAGTGCCAGGTTAGCAGGCTATCGATTGTTGTCTCTTGTATTGGTGTTTTACTGGGGTCATCGGGCACTATTATTTATTTTATTTAGAGAATCTACAGAATTCGATGCCCTATTAAGCGTTAAATTTAGCTAAGCGTTATATTTGTCACATACGCGAGAACAGTTTAAGACAAATATAACGCTTGTTTCCTTGACAGATAGTCATTCATTTGGACAAGTATTCTGTCATGTATACGCTATAAAGCAAACAAAACTCTAGTTATCGGTTTTATTCAAGCGCATTATGTATCTGATGATCAAAATTATGAACTGCAATTCCGTTTTCAATAAATAAACGATTGTCCAACCGAAGGCTACAGCATCCTATGCTGCAGCGTCATGACGAAGTAAACAAACCAACATCTAACGAGTTCCTGCCCGTCTAATCATTCAATCAATGCGATGAGACAATGCCTACGTTTTAACATTAAGATTGATCTATGGCTATACGCGGCTGACCCAGATCACTCGGTGATTTGGCACAAGGTCTTTGAACTGTGATTTAACGTGCCGGAGGTTGAATGGCATATTTCACGGATTGATACTAAATCGATTAGCGATCATTAAATACGTTACTGAAACGTAGTCAATTTGCTAATGGTTTGTGCTATTATTGGGCATGGTTATTAATTTAGTCTCCCACAAAATTTTAGTGGGCGACTAAACAATATTAATAAATTAAATTATAAAAAAAATTAACTCGACTTCATTGTATTAGTAAAAAAGGTAACTGAAAAAAAAACAAGCTTTCTATACCATAAAATAGAAACTGAAAAAGCACTTAAACACACCTTTTTGAAAATGTAAGACAGACGGGGGCATTATTTATTTAAGACAATTGTAACTATTCAAACTTGTAATTTGATAATAACGACACCTCGCACGTCAAAATCGGTCAAGCCGTTTAGACTACAGGTGATCATATAGGAACATACATACACTCGAAAAAATAACCTTCCTTCTTACGCAGACGGGTAAAGCATGCACATTCCCTATTCTGCCACAATATGTTTGCCATTCCAGGTTACACATGGCTCGGTCGACGGTAGCGCTGTTCATCGTGGCCTTCCTCTCGCTCTTCATCGCCTTCTGGACGGGCGTGGTGGGGTGCTGGAAGCGAAGCCCTGGCAACATCACCGCGACCGCTATACTCATGCTGGTCACTTGTAAGTAACACCTCTGTTCATTATCTCATGTAATGTTCATCATCATCTCAGATACGAGAAGTTTTCTCCTGGACGTAGGCCCTCTCATGGAATGTCGTGACCTGCATATAGCTTAGACTTAGGAGTCCGTAGTCCGACCATCGTCCATCTCGCTCGCGCATACCCACATTTCTGAAGATATAAAATGACTGCATGAACTTATAAAATCGTAGTTTGTAAAACTAGAAAACAACATCACAAATATTCGTCAAAAATTTCAATTCGATCCAATTCAGTTTTCGTACATAAAAATCATTTTTGCCTTAATCATTTCTAAATAAGATTTTTATGTATGAAAATTAACTTAACAAATTGAAATTTTTGTCGAATATTTATGATGTTGTTTTCTAGTTTTACAAACGACGATTTTTTTATAAGTTCATGCAGTCATTTTATATCTTCAAAAATGTAGTATGCACGAGCGAGACGGACGATGGTCGAACTACGGACTCTTAAATAATGTAGGACCTACACAGCGCAAATACAACCGCGGAGCGCAACTAGTAATTAATATTGTTACGGGAAGTGGGTATAGGGATTGGAAGGAAACAACGATGTTATTCAAGCCCGTTTAATTCACTGACACGTGGTATCTTCTACAGAGCACTCACAGTCTATAACACGAACACCGACAATAATTACAGAATCGACGCGCTGCGAACACACAGAGACCGTGTTCCGATCAACACACTTCTACTATAACGTCTCTTCACTATACTGTTCACTTCAACACTTCACTTTCACATGTAACTTTTTCTTCTTTCCTGTATGCTATTTGTATCCGAACTGCCCTCTGTCCGCGACTGAAGCTCCTTATATATCCCGCAGAACCTTCTAGAAGCTTTTATTTCGATAGTCATTTCGTTCGTCATTTGTTTCGTTCCAGAATGTTCAATTCCGATCGTCTTTTCGCTCGTCTTTTGTTTTTATCATTTGTTTCGAACTTTCTAGAATGTTGACGAGATTCTTTATTTAAATAGTCGTGGAGCATTTCCTTCTAGAAATTTCACCATCATCATCATCATCGTTACACTACCCCCTCCTTAGACATGCTCGTCTCGAGCATCATTAGAGCCGTAGTATTGTGCTAACCTATCCACATGCACAACTTTCGCAGGACTTCGTGACGTTTTCCGAATTCTGTAAGTTACGTCGTTGAGCTTTGTAATAACTTGATACGGTCCCTCCCAGCTTGGCTGTAACTTCGGTGATTTACCTAGCTTTCGCACAGGGTTGTGTAGCCAAACTAAAGAACCTTCTTCAAATCCTCTTGAGTTAACATTTCTGTCATATCGCGTTTTCATCCGATCGCTGGCATGCAAATTGGCTTCCCTCATGTGTTGATGTACGTCTTCCATACGCTTCCTTAGTTCATCTGCATATTCTGTGACACATCTTGGTGCATCCGGAGGACACCCTGCCAAAAGCGTTGCTGGAAGTCGAAGCTCTCTGCCAAAGTTCGCTCGAGCTGGCGTAGTACAAGTACTTTCATGAACAGCCGTTCTATATGACAAAAGGAACAGAGGAATATACTCGTCCCAATTTCTCTGATGTGAATCAACCACTTTTGCCAGATGCTGCTCCAAAGTTCGATTAAATCGCTCCACCATTCCGTCGGATTGTGGGTGATATGGTGTTGTTCGCGTTTTATGTATCCCCATTAACTTACAGATTTCCTGGAACACATGCGATTCGAAATTTCTTCCCTGGTCACTATGAATTTCAAGTGGCAACCCAAATCGACAGAAGACCTCGTTCACCAATTTCCTCGCTACAGTGACAGCTTCCTGATTAGGTAACGCAAACGCTTCAGGCCATTTCGTGAAATAATCCATAACCACGAGAATATAACGATTTCCATTATTAGACAAGGGAAATGGACCGGCAACATCTATCGCTATCCGTTCCCAAGGAACTCCGACGTTATACAACCGTAACGCCCCTCGACTCCGTGTATGTGGTCCGTTAACCGAAGAACATCGTTCACATTTCCTGCACCAGTCCTCGATATCTTCCTTGCAATGTAACCAATAATAACGTTGCCGTATTTTCATAAGTGTCCTTTTTACTCCGAGATGCCCACCCGATGTTCCGTCATGGTAAACTCTTAGTACTTCCGAAATTTTTGCTTTCGGTACAATAGTTTGTAGATGGGTGTCGTTTCCAGACACATTTTCCCATCTCTTATGCAAAACTCCATCACAGAGGACCAAACTATTCCACTGTGCCCAATAACTTTTAGTGATTGCGCTCATACCAGATATCTCACTCCACCCGGGACGAGGAGTTCCACTTGTCATCCAATCTAGAATTGGTTTCAAATTTTCATCCTCATTTTGAGCTCTACGCATAGCATCGTTGCTAAAGTCATCATCAAGGGCATCTGTTCTAATCAGTCGGACTGTAACTTCATCTCTTGCTTCCTGTCTTCCACAACGCTTACAACTCTCAGAACAGGGCCGTCTTGACAAAGCATCAGCGTTTCTATGGGAACTTCCACTTCGATGCTCTATCTCAAAATCGAATTCTTGTAGTTGCTCAATCCAACGTGCAACCTGGCCTTCCGGATTCTTGAACTGCAGTAACCACTTCAACGCCGCGTGGTCTGTTCTGACGTGAAACTTCCGCCCCAGCAAATACTTCTTGAAGTGTTGTAACGTTTTTACTACAGCTAGTAGTTCTCTTCTCGTCACACAATAGTTTCTTTCAGGTTTGGACAACGATTTACTGAAGTAGGCTATGACCACTTCCCCGTCCTGTGTCTTCTGTGACAATGTTCCTCCGATGCCTACATTGCTCGCATCGGTGTCAACTATAAAATCACCATTCGCATCAGGATATCCGAGAATTGGAGTTTCACATAGCCGCCCTTTCAGTTCATTAAAAGCTGCCTCACATTCTTGGTCCCAAACAAATGGCCGTTTTTCTTCTGTGAGTCTATGCAGTGGTTTGGCAATATCGGAAAAATTCTTTACGAAACGACGATAATACGAGCATAGTCCCATAAATGCTCTTACTTGAGTTTTATCGGTTGGAGTAGGCCAATCTTTCACTGCGGAAATCTTTGCTGGATCAGTTTCCACGCCCTCTTCAGATATAACATGCCCCAGATATTCAACTTGGCATTTGAAGAAAGAGCACTTCTTTAAGTTTAATTTCAAGCCTGCTCCTCTTATTTTGTTGAACACGCTCTCCAACTTCTTCAGATGGTCGTCGAAGTTCCGTCCGACTTTTATTATGTCATCGAGGTACACCAGACAAGCTTCCCCTAACAGACCGGCTAGTATACGCTCCATTAATCTCTCAAAAGTGGCTGGAGCATTACATAATCCAAATGGCATCACCTTGAACTGCCAAAGTCCTTTCCCTGTGGAGAATGCCGTCTTTTCCTTGTCACTGGTATCCATTTCCACCTGCCAGTAGCCACTTTTGAGATCAAGCGTAGAGAACCATCTCATGTCATTTAAAGTGTCCAGCGTGTCGTCTATCCTTGGTAGTGGATAGCTATCTTTCTTTGTCACATTATTTAATCGCCGATAATCGACGCAGAACCTGGTTGACCCGTCTTTCTTCTTAACTAGGACAACTGGAGAACACCAAGGGCTAGAAGATGGTTCAATGACTCCATTACCTTCCATCTCTTTTAACATGTCCTCAACTTCCTTTTCTCTAGCGAACGGAATCCGCCGAGGCCGTTGGCGGATTGGTTGCTCATTCCCGGTATTGATCCGATGTCGAAATAGCCCTATTCTTCCAATGTCCGCGTCCCCTCTGGAGAAAATGTCACCGAAATGTCGCAGTAAATTTTTCGCTTTTGTCAGCTCCACTGTGCTTAAATCCCCCTTGCAGTTATCTAGGACGTTACTAAAATCAACCGCATTCGAGTGAGTTTTCTTCACTTCGTCGCAGTTTCGAAGCCAGACTATTTCTTCGCTCTCACCGATCAGACACCCCTTCTTCAGTATTTGAGGATTATCACTCAAATTCAAGACCGGTACCGCCATTTTTTTTGTCGTTCCAACAACCGTTCTAGCCGGTAACCATGCGTTTTCTCCTTTGACTCTCTCTACAACTAAGCAATGTTGTCGATCAGTGCTTACATTTTCGGCTAACTTTATCGGTACCAAAGTCTGAGTTCGTGGTGGTAGCTTAGTGTCCTTAAGACAGTAGACTTTACCTCCCCTGGCTCCCTTCATTGGAACCTCAATCGATCCACACTTAAGGATTCCGGATTCAATATCAAGTTTGCACTGATGTTCTTTCAGAAAATCTAAGCCGATGATGCAGTCATCCACAATTTCAGCTATCACCGCCCAATGCCAGTAAAGCTTGTCACCAACCTTAATTGCCACCTTCTGCTCCCCTCTTACAGGTATGCGCTGGCCGGTAGCCGTTTTCAACTGCACAGTCTCTCTGCAGGAATATAATTTTCTTCTATTCCGTGTCATCTGTACCCCCACTACCGTACGCGAAGCTCCTGTGTCCAAAGTCAGTTGGCATGCAGTTCCATTTATTCTTCCATCGACGGTTAAGCTGTTTCCGTCTGAGCTTTGATAGATCATAAAATTTGGGGTTCCCTGATTACCGGCCAGCGCCCACCCCGTAGCTCTGGCCTGCTTTAGTTTTCCGAATTCTCCGACGCTTGTGTTCCAGCGTCGGTTCGCCTTACCGAGCTACGATTGGGGCAACCATATCTCAAATGCCCACGCTCTCCACACTGGTAACAACGCGGAGCAAAGGTCCGCCGTGGTATTTCCCGCTCTTCTGTTGAAACAACTTTACGCACAGAGCCGCTCTTGGAATCCCGACGTACCGCCTCCACCTCAAGAGCGTGTGCCACCGCTTCTTTGATGTTTTCATGGTGCGCCAAGCGTACTGTTGCCCTCACTTCTTTGTCGTTGATTCCATCGACAAACGTCTGCAACAGCATACTGTCGACTAGGTTCGCTGGTGAAGATTGATATGCCTTCCTTACGAGCTTCTCCACTTCTAGTGACCACTGTTGCAGGTTTTCGTTGGCTTTCTGGGATCTATCACGAAGCTGAGCCCGGTAGGCATGTTCCAGATGCGAGTCGCCATATCGGGACTCCAAAGCATCCACCAACTCCTGGTACGAGGCATTAGGTTCTACGGCCTCCAGTACCGACGTGGCTTGTTCACGCAATGCCAAAGTGAGAGCTGTCTTTGCTTTTTCCTCGCTCCAGTTGTTTAGTTTGACAACAGCCGAAAGCTGTCGCTTATATGCAGCCCATGAAGAGGTCCCGTCAAATGTGGGAATTTTGAAACTGCCACCCAAAGTAGCTGTGACTGCAGTTGCTGGACCGCTGGTTCCGCTTACTTCGAGTCTTTGGAGACGTCCTTCCGCTGATTCGAAACGGGCCTGGTACTCGTTTAGACGATCTTCGTGCATCTCTACAGTCTTCTGTATTTCTGTGACTTTTACTGCCCCCTCAGAGATAGCCGTCAGAATACGCTCTTGCATAGCACTTTGGCGATCCTCCTCACGACGCTGGCGTTCCTCCTCAAGGCGTACCTGTTCCTCCTGCAAGGCACGCAGCTGTACCTCCTGGTGGTGCTGGCGTTCCTCTTCACAGCGTGCCTGCTCCTCCTGCAAGGCACGCAGCTGTTCCTCTTGGCGGCGTGCCTGCTCCTCCTGCATAGCGCGCATTTGTTGTAGTAGTGCACCAAGGTCCACTGGAGAAACTGGAGCACTCACAGTAGCACTGCCGGAAGTCCCCTCACCGGCTTCCTCACGTGTCCGAGGATTTCCCGTTCTAGCGGCTTCCTGGTCTCCGCCGCTTTGTTGCTGAGCGGCTCCCCTTGAGCGGGTGTTTGGGCCATCTCTAGGCATGATTGGCATCCTTCCTTCCAATCCACCCAATTGGCATTTTCTTCCTTCCATCGACGCGCTGCGAACACACAGAGACCGTGTTCCGATCAACACACTTCTACTATAACGTCTCTTCACTATACTGTTCACTTCAACACTTCACTTTCACATGTAACTTTTTCTTCTTTCCTGTATGCTATTTGTATCCGAACTGCCCTCTGTCCGCGACTGAAGCTCCTTATATATCCCGCAGAACCTTCTAGAAGCTTTTATTTCGATAGTCATTTCGTTCGTCATTTGTTTCGTTCCAGAATGTTCAATTCCGATCGTCTTTTCGCTCGTCTTTTGTTTTTATCATTTGTTTCGAACTTTCTAGAATGTTGACGAGATTCTTTATTTAAATAGTCGTGGAGCATTTCCTTCTAGAAATTTCACCATCATCATCATCATCGTTACACTATTTCTCTTCTGAACAATATTGCCACATGTATTTGATAAAATATGTACCGTGTTCCAGGCCTGCTAGCGGCGGGGGCGATGGCGTTATGGCACGGAGTAGAGTTCTACGAGAAAGAGAAGGCTGTCGGAGAGGAGTACTACCAGCAGTGGCCTCATGTAAGTTACGAACCAGTTTTGGTGCGACCATTGGTGTTCTCTATGTTAACTATATTCTGGGAGGTCTACTTTAGAGAATGTAACAAATTGACCATTAAATCCCGTACTACCCCTACATAGTGCACTTACTCTCACCGTGGGTAACTTTGAATCCGTGTCAAATATTGTAAGTACATACATAGGTCTTTTCAAATGTTCTCGATTTTTTCCCCAAAAGAATAGTGCTCAAAACAACTGCTAATTAATTCATTAAGTAATTTGACTACTATTTTTTTGGAGAAAACATCAAGAACCTTCGAAAAAAGTTAAGTATAATGTTTGACACTGATTCAAAGTTACCCACGCTGACTGTATTTGTATCAGGTGCAATTTTTTCTGCTGGTCTGCCGATGGTCTGCTTCAAAATAACTGGGTGTACACCAATCGATATAATATCGTAGTGTAAACATACATAAAGTCACACCTATTTTCTTTTACGGGGTAGGCGGAGTATCATAGACAACAACATATTTAGGCAAATGACGGTTAGAGGGTGCCGTAAAGGGTCTCCAACCTTATATTGGTTGTGCTTCTCCGGATTAAATTAATTATTAAATGATACTTTTATTATTATTATTATTGCCACCTTTAGTATTTTTATCACAAAAAAAGTTATTTTATCGATATTTATTTATTAACACTAGTACGCTAACGTTCACGCATTTGTCAAAACTACATTCATTAATTTTATATCGAGAAAAAGTGTCAAGTATTCAACTTATTAATGAATGGTATGGTGTTGTTTAGTTAACTTTTTTTTTGTTAAAATTGTAAATGTGTTGCGCCACATTTGACTGGAATGTGGAATTTTTGAACTGTCTATAAATTTGCAGATACTTAAGTGTGTGAAACACTAAAAAATATCGAGTATTTACAGACGTGCGACATCTATCATCAGTCTGTGGAACTTGTAAAGGGTCCGGATGAGTAGTTCCACGCTTGAACCGTGTGTTACGGGGGGCGCCACCAACGCTTGATTGGTTTAAGCAAATAAGACTGTTCTCTAGTTCCGACCATCCCACGTGACACCTCCGTGGTCAAGATGGTAAAGGCTCCCAGGTACAGATCGGGATATACGGGTCCCGTTGGATGTGTGGAATTTTTTAACAGTCTATAAATTTGTAGTAATACTATTTTTCTCAATTATAGTCATTCGGTGATAAAGTTCTTATCACTAGTGCTTCTAATAAGACAGATGATATATCAATTGCTGGATGGAAGCAATTTGTTTTTTAATCGTACATTTTTTTTTAAATATAAGCTTTTTTATGGCAGCGTTTGTGTGTATCCTTACAACAAATTATTTCGGACAACCATGTCATTCTATAGGCACCTGAATATTAACCACTTGACTCCCTTAGCAATGATACTGACTGCCCACGACAGGTGCTAAAAGACAACTCGTCGATCTGGTACGACTGGTCGTACATTCTCGCCTGGTTGTCTGTCGCGGTCTCCTTCGGCAGTTCTATTCTGTTCTTCTCCTCCGCGATATGCCTCAGCAAGGAGAAGCGACGCGAGCAGCAGAATAATGTGCAGTACATAATGCCAGGTTAGGCGGCCATCTTGGGTGCGCCATTTTGTGGCAGCCATCTTGTGCAGAGGTTAACGCTTGGCGGTTACGGATGGAGACTTTTGTACAATATTTCCAGTTTTAGACGGTTCCAGGTCGCAGCTGCATTAGATAATAACATCTGTATCTATACTCTTATTTATATAATATTCACTCATCGTTATTACTTAATTTATTCTATACATTTCACCTAAAATATAAGCAGTATTCTATAAAAATTGTACCAAATTGCAGAGCGTGCGCGTTGAAGTCTTTTGTATGAAATTTTAGACACGAGACAAACGTACAAATTAATGACCTAAATAACCTATCTCCTATTATTACCTATATGTTTAAATTACTGAAAATGTAATATTCGCACATAATTGTTCTAGTAAATATTACCAATAAAATTACATTCATAACAACGTTAAGTTTTTTGTACAGATGCCTTTGAAACAAGTTGAAATCGAATTCTTTTGTATTTTAATTAGCTTATAATATCATGACCTTTCCTGTTCCGTCGAACATATTATTTAGTTAATATGAATAAAATAACTCCATCAAATATCATTTAAATTAAGTTAAAAAATGTAAGTATCTCATACTAACAAAATGCTTTTCTTTCTTTTCATGTATCTATGAAATTGCTACTGCGTCACTACAAAACGACCGGTCGAACCTTATTTATTAAAATAACGCATAAATTCGAATAATCGTGCCCTTTTAATACCTGGTTTACGCCACGCAATACTAACTCGCTTACAAACATTAACACGACTTCTGGTGTTGTACATAATTCAACATTAATATTGTAACTTGTTCAATATTGAACTATACAACTTTTTATACGTAACAACTCTGCAACACACAAATCTCTCAAATATTCACATTTGTGTCACAAAATGGGTTTTACTCTCACACCAATACGCCCATGTTTGTTTTACGAACCGTATTCATGTCGCTATAAATATTCTGATTATCAAACACACACACACACACACATTCAAAAACCACATACGTTCTCACCTCAACATACCCTCACCATATCATACACGGCATTTATTCTAAAACACCGAATACAACACACAATACTCTCTCTCTATCACACACACAAAAAAAAACCTCCCACGTTTCACAAACGGTATTAACTCTCACACCAACGCACGCTACAAACACTCATTTTCACACGTTTCAAAAACGGTATTTATTCATCCCAAAACACACAATCACTTTCTATCCCACACAAAACAACCTCGCACGTTTCACAAACGGTATTAACTCTCACACCAACGCACGCTACAAACACTCATTTTCACACGTTTCAAAAACGGTATTTATTCATCCCAAAACACACAATTACTTTCTATCCCACACAAAACAACCTCGCACGTTTCACAAACGGTATTCATTCTCACACATACTCCGTGACACGTCTCACGAACGGTATTTATTGTCATCTCAACACCCACTCACTCACACCGTCCGTCCCGCTGCCGGTATAAACCAGCTATTACGTGAGAACTCGCGCGTGTGGTACGACTGGTCGTACATCGTGGCTTGGTGCGGCGTGGGGCTAGCACTACTCGCCGCCATCTTGTTTTCCTCCTCGGCCATTTGCTTGCGCGGCGAGCGGGAGAGGGAGGAAGCGCTTAACATGCAGTACCTCATGCCGGGTAACACATTATAAATATCCATTTTATTGTATAAGACATACACGATAATCTTCTAAAAACACGGTCCGGTATCCTTATCGTAAAGTGAAGAATCATAAAACAAATATTCAACCAATACCGTTAGTACAAATTGTTGACTTGTGTTGTGTTGTTTGACTACAAGCAGTAGACCTCGCGATCTCACCAATAGGTAGAACAGGGATCTCATTTTCAAATAGTCAACATATGCTTATTAGATTACATACGAAGCTTTTACGTCTAGGTATACATACATATTATATATAACTATATATTTATCATCATATCTCCATTCCAAGGTTGCCTGGATCTTCAAGGATCGTTTTTAGCGATAAATAAATTGTGTTTTACTGTAAGGTGTAAACAATAAAGAGTTTATCTATCTATAAATAAGAATAGTAATTGTACTTAATTGGCATACAATTTTTAAATTATCAGTTTCAAACAGCATCCTTTGGGCACTCTCTTGCTTTATTTCGTTAGGTATAGAGAAACTTGACTGCAAATATTATGCAGATAAAAATCAATCTAATTACAACTTTGACATCAAAAGTTAGTTCCTACGACCGACGCAAGATATATACCTACGTAATATATATTAACTACTTACACAAATTATCTAAATGAATGATCTCGATGAATTTCCGATTTTGGATACCGGACTGTAGGAAGTATTTTTGGGGGAAAAAACTGTCCAAATGTTTTAAGACTTCTGGGAGTCATGACTGACTGTTCAGTTCTGGTAGTTGAAAGGTTAATTACCTAACTGTAGAAAACACCATCACACATCAATGCGCCTTTTGTAAATATAAATTTCGATTTTAATGCTTACGCATGATGGGCAGTGGATATAAACTCCAACTTTAGATTATAAGGAATTTCGATAAGAAGTCGTTAAATGGTCCACTTTGTATCCTACTATAAATCCTACTTTACGAGCAATAGAAAATTTTCCTCAACAAGTAAACAGTTTTTACAACAAGTGAAAGCTGCTGATAGTGACTTTCTCATTGAAATTTTACTGTCAACAACATTACTTAAATTATCTCTACTCTGTCACTGAATCATGTAAACAAGTTTTTGTCACTCACGTCTGTTTTGAGTCTAAATATCCGACTATAGCTTTAACCGTATTCAGAGGAGTTTTTCAAAAGAGCATCAAGTGTCAAATGTCACTCTCGGTCACTGACGCGCGGAGGTTCGTAGCGTTTTTCAATCACGAAAACTATTTAATTATACTTTAACTTTTAATTTAATTAACGTTAAGTTTAATGCCCTCTGTCAAAATATGTGAAACAGGTGATTTGTTCGGAATTTCAGGACAGGTTTTTGGGTTTCATAATAAAAGTTACAATTATGTTACTGTAAGACCAATCATGAATTCACGAAGAAAATCAGCTGTTCTCTATATAAGGTATATTGACCTTTCACAATGTGTGCCTATGTATGGACTTACATAGGCAGAGTAGAACAACTGATTTTTTCACGATATCCGAAATGAATGTATATCTATAGAACAACTGATTATTTCACGATTTCAGAATTGTTTTCGTAGTAAAACCAAAAAAAAAATTATGTTCGTAATTTTCGTAACACACTTTATATTTAGTAAATCGATACAAAATATACTGATACGTAATTTTGTGCTACAGTGTACCCCCAGAAGCAACAGTACGCGTACGCGGGCTACCCCCCACCCCAAGCGTACCCCGCGGGCCCCTACTACCACGGGTCACAGTACGGCCCCTACAACTACTGAGCACGCGACCAGATGAGGGAGCTCGTGGCGGCTCACTTCGCCAACACGGCCGCGCCACAGGCACCAGCACGCAACCCCTCCCCCTCCCCCCATCCCGGATCCTCCCCCTGCAGGACGCACACATACGACACGTACAACTCCCACCGCAAGATCAACAGACCCAGGATAGGAGATAGGAAAGTGTACCGACCGGTGCGACGACACACGCTCTCGAGGATCGACGAGACGCCGCAGCAGACGAGGCCACGATCCCAGAGTCTGCAGCATTCCACTGACTTCTCATCGACCCGACCGATTTTACGATCCAGGTCTAACATCTCCGCCGATACGAGTAGAAGCGTGCCCGTCTGCAACGCGAGTCAGGAAGTCGGGAATCAATTAGAAGGCGGAAGTCCTCAATACGCCGAACCGACACATTCCGAGTCCGGGTCGTCGTACGATCGCCCCGAGTCTATGACCGATCTGCCGATCATGGTTCCGATAGACTCCGCCACCGGGGCCTATATTCCGTATCCAGAGTACACGTATTATCATGACGATGGTTGCAGATTGAACCGGTTTAGAAAGAAAAAGAAATTGAAGAAATTATCGTCAAAGAGTAATTTGTATTTAGCGTTCATGTATTGAGGGGCGAGACGGAAAACGACGAAGGTTCACGAGTTTCGGACTAATGCCGTTACAGTGTATGAAGCCACGACCCGTACGTACTAATAATAATTCCTCCAAAGTTCTTTACTGTTGCAAGTCTGGACACTGACGGTACGGACGATAAATTGATTAATGCAGACGATATGAATATTGTCGACATTTGGTACACCTACAGCGTTAATATTTATAATGTTAACAGGACCTACGTCAATAGCATATGTAGTTAGTTAATAAACTACATTATAGATAGTACTTTCTAGAAAGTGTTATTTTGCGCGTTTATTTTTATTTCTCTAATGGGTTATTGTTGCCATAGCAACGTTACTACTGGAGATATTGACTAACGGCATTATAGTTGATTTGTTGTAGGTAGGTTTCTTTCGCTCTCTGAGAGTATTCAAATGAATTTAAATATAAACTTCTCGTGCTAAAATATATTTTCTTAAATGTATATTTCGACCTAAAATAATTTTGGATCTGAATATCGACTAATCTCTGATAATGATTCTGATAATTTAACATCACAGATTATGATAACAAATAGATAAGATAAATCAATTTTATGTACATACCGTATTGTCTGTAAGAACCGTCTTATCGTTTATATCGTCCGTATCGTCAGTCGAGACTTGCGCCCGCTATTTTGCATCACTTTAGATGGGTGCCCCGAATCTGGTTGAAAGATAATATTCTATTGGCACATTTTAGAACCGGAGCGAAAGTTCGACTGAATAGCTAACATTTGTATAAAACATATCAAGATACTGACGTTCCGGATTTTGCGCACGGCTTTGCGAAACTCTGACACCTCAAGCTTCGAAATTTCGATATTATTCGAGAATATTTAAATATTTCATGTACTTACTTATCGCAGGTAATAATTAGGAGTAAGCAACTCCGCCATAATGTATCAAATTCGACAAACAGTTTAGGTATTTAGTTGTAGAGTCTAAGCGTGTAATGATAGATATTGAATTTGAACAAAGTTATTAGTGTTTTTAATGCTCGTATATTTCGGACCACGCGCTGGCTTGAGATGGCTTTGTCGTAATTTAGAAGGTGGCAACTAATTTCAGCACCTGATGAACGATTCGATTTTGATGATTTTAGGTGATTTAATGATTAAATCGGTTTTAAAATTTTTGTATTTACAAAATCTAAAATATGACTATGTTTTGTACCATCTCATAAATTACCAAATCCGCCATATTGAATTTCAACTGTCATCAAGTAAATATCACTCGGGCATAATGATTTATTGATTGACACCTTCATCGGAACCAGATGAGTAGGTATTTCAGACGCTATGGTGAAACATACGCAAATACGAACAAACTCACATAAACTACTTTAATCATATACTTTACAATTTTAGCCAACTCAAGCCAGTTCGTAGAATATCTACATATACCTTCGTACCTATAGATTATAACATTAGCTCAATATTTATGTTATATACTTTACAATAACTAGTTATAATAAAGTGTGAAATGAGAACGATGTATCTATTTATGTTATATACTTTACAATAACTAGTTATAATAAAGTGTGAAATGAGAACGATGTATCTATTTTTCGATAATTATTACTTTCTATTGATATTTAGGTATAATAACGACTGACGCCTACCGTCCGATTGTATGAAACTTATACGAATGTATAATTTTCTTCGATAATTATGTATAATTTAGTCAAAGAGGTCACATAAGTTTAGATAGGTTTTTATGTAAATTAATTAGAATGTATGATTGAACAATAATATGAGATTCGAATTATTTTCCACTTGTATTTAAATTTCCAAAATAAATAATATAAAATGATTTTATTTTTATTTTCTTCTTTTCCTTCATCTAAGAATATTAAAATTAACGTTTACCGCGCTTTTGTCCATACGATAGGAGAACAAAGATTTCTACCCTTAATCATATGGTTTAATTTCATAAATGTCTATACTTCTTCCACTTTACTCTTTTTAAACTTCGAAATTAAGTTACTGAGTTAACAATTTAAAAAAGCAAAAGCTCGAAGCCTAGCCAATTAATTCCAACTAAAAAAACATCAAAATCGTAGAAAACAGTTTACCTCAGTTGTATAAAAAATACTTGCATAATTGCGCCTAGCTGGATACCACATGCAAGCTACTGGTAAACATTTTGGTTTAAAAAAAACATCGTTAAATTGAAGACCTTTATTATATTTGATAATACGACAGAGAAAATAAACTAAAACACACGCACTGTACGCTGATGCTTCGAACAGATTACGAATTTGAGTTGCGGGGTAGCGCGGGGGACACTAGCTAATTTTCTGACGGCCTCGAAATGAGGCACCAGACAATTGTTTCTGTCTCCCTCACACATCGTAGGTGAAATCACAAACTAGTTCGTAATAAAAAGGGTTTTATTACGAACTAGTTTGTGATTTCACCCATGTAGTGATGAAAAACGGCGATGATGATGAAATGTAGCGTACTTTCGCTTTTATAGGATTAGGATAGTAGACGAGCCACGGCAATGCTACGTCGTACGGACGTATAAAATATTAATGCGTAGCCTTTGTGAGCATGCGCTACATTGTTCTCTTGGTAGGTAGGTATTATGTGCTGACCTAATCTGTCTCATTATCCGCGACCCACGAAATGTGCTTAGGAAAAGTTTCTATGAGGTATCTATACCTATCTAGGTAAAATTAAATGATAAATCATTTACAAATTGTACAAAATACCGTATATTCAATAAAACTTTACAAAAATATTATAATATGGCTAGTATGTAACACTGGATGGAGCGGACAATATCACATGCTGTTGTACATTTAATATTATAATCAATGCCATATTAAAAATTATGCATTGAATAGTTATCGCTAAAATACATAAATTATAGTAACACTGAAAAGACACATCCTGAAAGTGAAATAAGTATATTTTTTACCCGACTTACGCAGTCGGGTAGGCAGGAGGGTTATGTTTTTCGAGTATATGTATGTTTGTTTGTATGTATGTATGTTTCTATATAATCGTCTACATCTTAAACGGCTTGACCGATTTCGATGTGGTGCAAGTCGTCTTTAGATTCGTCTTCACTCCCCGAGTGTTATAAGCTATATTTTTTGTAATAATAATAATACATCTCTCACAAAAATAAAAACATGCGTTTTTTCGTAAACTCCAACGAACTCTTTCTTAATAAACTTTTATGTAATTATTCTAAATAATGCGCATTTATATTATTTTAGAGCGATTTTACGCATACTTTCTCACAAAAAACGTACATTCAACAGCGTATCAATTATAACTAAATCGTAAGTTAGACTGCAAAAACTGCTTTTCTGCAGTTGCGTATTTTGTTTTCATTTAAATATAGATACTAGTTTATTGGTCTGTTCGCTTAGGTATGTCAATATGAGTTAAATACTGACTTATATTTACCGAGTGGTGGTTAGTAGCTGTCAAAATACTTTCATGCCTAGATTACACATAGAAATAAATAACACCTTGTTAAGGCACTAGCACTGCGTCTAACAAACAAGGCATTAAAGCGTTTCAATCGATCTTTGTCTCATTTAGGTACCATGTAAAGATGTCGCTGTTTCGAACTTAGCCGTCCGAGTGTTATGAATGAAATATCAACGAAAATTTAAAGAAACGTTACTTTTTCTTACACAGCACTCACTTTCTATAATAAAGTATTCATGAGCCGTCCGTATTCTGCGGCTAGGTTCGTTTTGTAACAGTTTCTTCCCCGATGAGATCTGCACGAGGGCAGCTGACCACATCTCTGTTTGCTGTTGCGCGACGTAATGTCCAATCGTCTTATTTATTTGCGCAACCGGCCACTGGGCTAGCGTTTTTTTATTACTTTACTACTTAACTTCGTATAGGTAGACTTCCATTTACATTTTTGACCGACTTCCAAAAAGAAGGAGGTTCTCAATTCGACTGTATGTTTTTTTTTGTATGTTTGTTCAGCTATTACTCCGCGAATTACGAATTGTTTTTGATGATTCTTTCTTTTTTGTTTGGTAGGTATATACCTTAGAGGTGGCCCCATATTTTTTTAAATCAAAATCGGTTCAGTACTTTGGTTGGTTTTTATAACAAAATAACTGAAAAAACATCGTCCAAGTAATCAAATTGTGTATTTTGAGTAGTTTTTTTTCAGTTTTTTAAACTATAATTATTTACGTTTGTGATATGAGCTCCAATTGGTAACTTGTCTGATATTAAATCATGTTGCGGTGTACGATGGAGCGCGCTTAATCTACAGAAACCTGTATATTCGTGATATGAAGATGTCAAGGTTATATACCGTTGAGAAAACCCACTATAGAAGTGTATTCCAAAACATAGAAATCGTACGGAGCCAAAGCTAATTCGGCGTTTGTACGTAAATATAAGAATAGGCAATTGGTGGCTGTGTGAGCCTTCTGTCACAAGTCTATTGGCAATTAAAAAAAACATTTGTATCAGATTAAATAAGTAAAATCTTTCAGGCAAGCTGAGGTATATAGGTTAGTTTCGTAAATAAAGTTCGTAACCAACCACCATTCGATAATATTATCAGTTTCGAAAACTCAAAAACCCCCGACAGAAAACAATCAGCTGAACCGATTTTGATGAAACATAGCTAAGAACACTCTCGATGGTACCCTCTTTCAAACAAAAAAACTAGGTTAAAATCGGTCCATCCGTTTGAGAGTTACGATGCCACAGACAGATACACACGTCAAACTTATAACACCCATTCATGACAAAAGTATACAGTAATAAAATAAGACACCAGTCTGGTGTTGCTATTTTTTAGCAAAGTAACAAAAAATACGTAAAATATAACTCATTATGACATAAATTAAACATTTCAATTGTTTTTGTTTTGTAGTTTCCAACAACGAAATTATCCAAGGTTAGGGTTTTATTTGTCTTCAAAAACCTGTATTTCAGCCCGACTCTGGATAAATATTTTGTGGAAAGCGGGTTTCCACATCGGCCACACTCCCGAAGTCCCGAAACACAACTTTATAACTGTGCCTGTATAATTGTGTCATGCACTCCTCTTCGGTTAAAAACAACAATAAACAAAACATTAAAATCAATTTCCGTCAATCATTATTCTATTGTATACTAGTTGCGCATCGCGGTGTTACTCGCTGATTTTCATAAATAATTTCTAGGAGATATTATATTTTTCGGGATAAAAAGTAGCCTATGTATTAAGAGGTCGTAGGTCGACCATCGTCCGTCTCGCTCGCGCTGACTGAATGAATGATATAAAATGACCGAATGAACTTATCAAAAAATCGTCGTTTGTAAAACTAGAAAACATGACAAATATTCGACAAAAAATTCAATTTGATCCAAGTTAATTTTCATGCATAATAATTAAAAAAAATTATTATTAACGTAAAAATGATTATTATGTATGAAAATTAACTTGAATCAAATTGAAATTCTATTGAATGTATATAAAATTATATCTTCGAAAATGTGGCCGACCGAGATAATGGTTGAACTACGGACATTTAATCCAGGGTGTCAGCTATCTCCATACCAAATTTCATCAAAATTGGTTCAGCCGTTTGAGCGTGAAGAAGTAACAAACATACAAACACACACATGAACGTTCGCCTCTAGAATATCAGTTAGATATTCTATATGTGTGTGTCTACAAGTGGTCCCGGATGCGCAAGCGCCTGCCTCCTCTCGTGTACGGCGGTGGCCAGCTTCCTGTACGGTCCGAGCGGGAGGCCGAGGGTCTTGAGGTCTCCCTCCGTGAGCAGCATCAGCGCGTCCAGGTCTATCTGCTCCTCCCGGAACCTGGGCACGTACTGCTGGAGGCCCCACGCCGTCAGGAACCGCTCCAGGGACGCGTAGCCCGTCTCCTCCGGCTCCCTCTCCTCGTCCGATGTTATTGTTGAACTCTCTGACAATATAAATGCCGTAATGTTTGCTAAGGGTTTCACGATTTATTCATATTGAAATGAAGAAACTTTTAACGGATTTATCGCGTATCGCGATAATTCGAACACATTGCAGCGTCCGTGGTCGCAGGTGAAATGAAATTATGTGAAACACACTCGATAAATCAGTTAATTTTTTTCATTTCAATATAAATGTCATATTCGATATTTTTAAGTGTTTTACACATTGAAGCATTACATATTTATAGACAATTGAAAAATTACACACATCCGACGGGACTTGAACCCGCATTATCCCGATCTGTACCTGAGAGCCTGGGACGATTTTGGACCCCTCCGTGGCCAAAATGGTAAAATAAAATAAAAAAACCTGTTGAACAGATTTTGATGAAACATAGCTAAGAACGCTCTCGATAATATCCTCTTTCAAACAAAAACAAAAAACTAGATCAAAATTGTCCATCCGTTTGCGAGCTACGGTGCCACAGATATACAGATACTCAAATATACAGATGTATCTGTATATCTGAGTATTTGTGTACAGATACTTATATATACAGATACATAGACATACAGACACACACGTCTTTTTGGGTCGGAAGTTAAAAAGTGCGTTGAGAGCGGTTCGTACGCACCAGATTGCGCGGAGGTCCACTCGACGGGCTGGTAGTGGCGGGCGGCGAGCGAGCCCGCCGACCCGATGGAGAGGTCCTCCCCCGCGGCCCCCGTGGCCCCCGCCGCCGGCAGCCCGCTCAGCGTCGCCGTTATAGACCGCCTGTAACAACACGCCTACACTGTTGTTTGCTGGCACGTACGGACGAAGAAAGATGGCATTAACTTTCTACCTCCCTTTACATCGGGCGAGCTGCTAACTCTTTTTTATAGATGGTAGGCTACATCACATGTACAACTATAAAATATTTTAATCTGATTGTGTTAAAAAGCTGTCAGTTGAAACAGAAGGAAACTCGAGCTCGATGAAATAATTTATTACACCGTACTGTCTTAAGTGTAACGTTCACGACTTGTAGTGAGTAGTGTTGCTATAAGTGTGGGTGTGTATGTATGTAAGTGTGTGTGTGTGTGTATGTGTGTGTGTGTGAGTGTGTACCTGAACGCGACGCTGCCGAAGCCGGGCCGGTCGAAGATGCTAGCCGGCTCCTGCAGCAGCACCTCCTGCCCGATGGCGCTCTCCTCCCCCGCCCCCGGCCCCGCCCCCGCCGCCAGGAAGTCCGGCTGGCTCGCCGATCTACACACACAACAATACAACTATGGGGGAAACTCTTTTTTTATTTAATTTTTAGCTCCACAGACACCGGGTTCTATGACGTCAGATTTACAAACTATTGTTAAATAGTTGTTATGGGAAGACAAGATTTTTCTTTTTAACTTACCTTACTTATCACTATATTATGTGGTATACAAACATACTTTTATATTTTTTATTTTACATATTTATTTATATGTCAGAGGAAGACAAAATTACACTTTTCTAATTTACACTAAACTAACATATACACGTGTATACGCTAGCAGTCCAGCTCCCGCAAGCAGCACCCGCTCACGAGTTGACGCATGCGCCAGCCATAGTGAAAATTAATAATTTGTACCATTGATTATTCATTTGTAGAATATGTCATTATGAGAATTAAGTATAGAATTAGGACTCAATTTCACTGAGAACGTGTACCACCGCGCCAGTCCCCCCACCCGCCAGTCCCCAGGTACCTGGTAAGGTTCCCCTGTGGGCGGTGTGTCTGCGTGTCCGTGAACACGTCGGCGACGGCGGCTCGTTTCTGCGGGCCCGCGCCGAACGTGCCCACGTACATCACCTCGGAGTCGCGCCGCAGCCCGCTCAGCGAGGTCACCGAGCGACGCCCGGTCGTCTCCACCTCGCCCACCTGCATCACACCGAGTACATCATCATTATTATTTGGTTTAGCTGTGAGGTGACAGACAGACGTCAGATAGTTACTGTCGCCTTTATAATATTAGTGTGATTAGGATTAGCATGTTTAGCAAAACTATTGTACATTGCACCGGGCCGTACCTTGAAGTCGTCGTCAGCGACGGGTCCGTTCCTGCCGATGGTGTTGTACATTGCACCGGGCCGTACCTTGAAGTCGTCGTCAGCGACGGGTCCGTTCCTGCCGATGGTGTTGTACATTGCACCGGGCCGTACCTAGAAGTCGTCGTCAGCGACGGGTCCGTTCCTGCCGATGGTGTTGTACATTGCATCGGGCCGTACCTTGAATTCGTCGTCAGCGACGGGTCCGTTCCTGCCGATGGTGTTGTACATTGCATCGGGCCGTACCTTGAAGTCGTCGTCAGCGACGGGTCCGTTCCTGCCGATGGTGTTGTACATTGCATCGGGCCGTACCTTGAAGTCGTCGTCAGCGACGGGTCCGTTCCTGCCGATGGTGTTGTACATTGCACCGGGCCGTACCTTGAAGTCGTCGTCAGCGACGGGTCCGTTCCTGCCGATGGTGTTGTACATTGCATCGGGCCGTACCTTGAAGTCGTCGTCAGCGACGGGTCCGTTCCTACCGATGGTGTTGTACATTGCACCGGGCCGTACCTTGAAGTCGTCGTCAGCGACGGGTCCGTTCCTGCCGATGGTGTTGTACATTGCATCGGGCCGTACCTTGAAGTCGTCGTCAGCGACGGGTCCGTTCCTGCCGATGGTGTTGTACATTGCATCGGGCCGTACCTTGAAGTCGTCGTCAGCGACGGGTCCGTTCCTGCCGATGGTGTTGTACATTGCACCGGGCCGTACCTTGAAGTCGTCGTCAGCGACGGGTCCGTTCCTGCCGATGGTGTTGTACATTGCATCGGGCCGTACCTTGAAGTCGTCGTCAGCGACGGGTCCGTTCCTACCGATGGTGTTGTACATTGCACCGGGCCGTACCTTGAAGTCGTCGTCAGCGACGGGTCCGTTCCTGCCGATGGTGTTGTACATTGCATCGGGCCGTACCTTGAAGTCGTCGTCAGCGACGGGTCCGTTCCTGCCGATGGTGTTGTTCTTCATCTTGCTGGCGAGCACCCTCTTGTAGACGGCGCCGCGGCCACGCGCGCCCGAGCTCACCGTGCCCACCAGGTCGCTGTACGTCGGCCGCGGCTGCTCCTCCAGTAGGTTACCTGCAACCGCACATACAACATACAGTTTCACTTATTCTAAATTTTGTATATGCTTATCTCTTTTATATGTATGGATAAGTTCCATGCCTAGTCGCGCCAATCTGCATGTAAGGAAATCGAACAAGGGTCGCCAAGATACAGGCATTGCCTAGTTTGGGGCCCACTGATACATAACTTAGACTATGTAATACCTTAATGCCATAGAATAGCTTTACCTTTTTGCACATAGTATTTTAACAATGTATTTGTTTAGCAAATATCGGCCTTGCCGAAAAACGTTACTTAACTTTAAGTAATGCTCAACATATTTTGTCACCTCCTCGCTGACACGTAATGACACTTACGGAATTTATACTAATTAAAATAATTTTTACTTACTTAGTTTATTTATTTATTATAACAACTAAGTTATATTATACTCATTATAATAACTAAAAGTAAGTCGGCGAATTACCACCCATTTCGCGTTGAAATGCCTAAAAGCTAAAATCCGTACTCAGCAATATCGGTCCACGTTCTTAGTGTGTACTGCACAGGAATGGAATTCTTTGCCGCCATATCTGTTTCCTGAGAACTACAATCTTGGAACTTTCACAGCTAGAGTGAATAGATATCTTATAGATCGACGAGCTCCACCCTCAGCCACTTCGTCGCTTAACATCAGGCGAGTTGGTGGTCAATCGTAGATCAGTCAAAATACGCAATTCGTTTACTTAGCCAATCATTTTTTCCTACCAAAAAAAGGACCATCAAAACTCATTTAGGGGGAATTGGCGGAGTAATAATAAAACAGTCGAATTGATAACCTTTTCTTCTTGGAAGTCAGTTAAAAAGTTAAATCTAAGAGGATATAAAGTGGTACCTTGGCTGGTAGACCTGATCATCTTCTGCTTGAGCGCCATCAGCACGTTGCTGGGTCGGTGCGGCATCGGAGTGACGTCCTCGCCGTACCCCTCCCACTCTCTGGTGAGCTTCTTGAGCTCCTTCTCAGCGAGGAGCTCGGCCTTGCTCTGCCGTTTCTGATACTGTTTCTGCGATTTCTCGAACTCTTTTTTGGCTTTCTCTTTCAGTGATTTCGCTTTTTTTCTGGAAACGAAAAATATCATATGGAGAGTTGTTTGTTGAAAACTGATAAACTGTTTAGTATGCATCCACCTTCTGCTTTCATTTGAAACTAGTCTTCACGATTTGAAGTCACTGTAGGTCGTGGGTTCGATCCCTACACAGGATAAACATTTTCGTGATGAGCATGCACGATAGTTCTGTTACGTCTGGGTGTTTCTATGTATAGAAATATGTATTTAGAAAAAAAAATGTATTCTATCAGCCATCTAGTTTCCATAGTACAAGCTTTGCTTAGTTTGAACTAGACGGCGTTTTGGCGTTGTGTGAAATGTCTTAAAGTCTTCTGTGCTACAGGCCTAGCGTTTAACTGAGTCTGTTTCTGAGGTACGGGAGCGGCGCGGGAGGGGTGTGTTAACGGCACATCAAATGACCCGTGACTTCAGTCGGGCACCTGCATTGCTATTACATGTGAACCCTCTCGTGCCGCTCCTATACATCGACTCAGCTATAGCCGAACCGCTTAACTGAGTCTGTTCCTGAGGTATGGGAGCGGCACGGGAGGGTTCACATGTAATAGTAACGCTGACGTCACGCGTCATTTGATGTACCGTAATATAACCCCTCCCGTACCGCTCCCATACCCCAGGAACAGACTCAGTTAAGCGGTTTGGCTATAGCTGCAAACACGCGGACCGTTCGTTGAGGCCTACCCGCGGGTGGCCTGCCAGCAGTCGCACGTTGACAACGCGCTAACTGATTGGAAACAAGCAGGCGGCGGGTCGACGGCGCGCGGACCGCCTGTAGACAGCGCAGAGCCGGTCGTTGCTTGTGTCCAGACGCCGCGTGTGTGTGGGTCGTGCTCACTTGTGTGTGAGGGTCATGCTCACTTGTCGTTATTCTCCAGCTTGGCGGTGGCCTGGTCAAGGTAGCGCAGGATGTCCTCTCTGCCGTTCGTGCCGGCCAGCTCCTGCGCCGTGTGTCCATCCACGTCCATCGCGAACACGTTGGCTCCGAAGTTGACGAGGAAGGTGACGCACTCCTTGTGGCCGCGCGCCGCCGCCAAGTGCAGCGCCGTGTTGCCGAAGTAGTCCGCCTTGTCCGGCTCGCCGCTGGAATGGACACGTTCACATATAGTGCGCGCAGGGGTCGACGCACCATCCCTATTCACCAACTGAGAGGGTTATAATAGTTTCGCGGCCCATGTTGTCCCATATCTTATTTTAGTAGTGTCTGTATAGTACATAATATGCTTTATTTCTTGTATTAGTGAACCCATAGTACTTCCACGACAAAAAAGTAAAAATACGCGCGCGAAGCAAGCGCGAAAATTTTGAAGGTTTTCTTGGAATCGTGTTAGCAAGTTCTAGGTTTAAGTTTTCCTATCCAAATATAATACATTTTATGTAGAGTCATCGTCAGTTTACCTTCTCCACGTCATATTTTGCACATACGTCGTAAATTTTGCGATAAAATTGCAATAAAATAACTGTAATCTTAATCCAAACACTATATAATCTTTAAATACGGGGTTATAAACATCAAACACTAATGACATAGAACCACGAATCATTATGAAATAAGTGATCCTTTTCCCTCTTGAGATACGGACTCCTAAAAACGACATGGTAGGGTACCTTAGTACCTTAATGCTAACCATTGTTCCTTAGTTGTAAAACGACATGGTAGGGTACCTTAGTACCTTAATGCTAACTATTGTTCCTTAGTTGTAAAACGACATGTTAGGGTACCTTAGTACCTTAATGCTAACTATTGTTACTTAGTTGTAAAACGACATGGTAGGGTACCTTAGTACCTTAATGCTAACTATTGTTCCTTAGTTGTAAAACGACATGGTAGGGTACCTTAGTACCTTAATGCTAACTATTGTTACTTAGTTGTAAAACGACATGGTAGGGTACCTTAGTACCTTAATGCTAACTATTGTTCCTTAGTTGTAAAACGACATGGTAGGGTACCTTAGTACCTTAATGCTAACTATTGTTCCTTAGTTGTAAAACGACATGTTAGGGTACCTTAGTACCTTAATGCTAACTATTGTTCCTTAGTTGCAAAACGACATGGTAGGGTACCTTAGTACCTTAATGCTAACTATTGTTCCTTAGTTGTAAAACGACATGGTAGGGTACCTTAGTACCTTAATGCTAACTATTGTTCCTTAGTTGTAAAACGACATGGTAGGGTACCTTAGTACCTTAATGCTAACTATTGTTCCTTAGTTGTAAAACGACATGGTAGGGTACGTCAGTACCTTAATACTAACTATTATTCCTTAGTTGTAAAACGATCGCCATTCCCCAGCATTCCCAGTCCAGGCGGCCGAGTTGTTAATTTCTACAACTATTAGTAAGCTTTTGAATGAATACATACACATAGTATATACATATAGCTACATAAGTACCTATATATCTAGTGATTAAATATATGTCTACTTTCGGTTAATCTCTATAGTAATAAATAACACCAGCCAACTCCCATTTCTAGAATTATTAGAATAATAGCTCAATTAAACACTTTATCAGATGGAGATAAAATATTACAGTAGAAGTGTTCCGAGGTTCATATTTTTACTGTTCAAGTGATAATATGTAAAATCAACCGAAATATGAATATTCACTGAACTACCTTAACTAAAATTACTAATAACATTAATAATAATAAATAATTAATACCTACCTTAAATTACTTAATTTGTCAATGAGTATCTTATGAATCAACACCACCTTTACATATACCTTTCCAACACATCCCAAGGTTGTCTGGAAGAGATTGCTTTTAGCGATAAGACCGCATTTTGTGCCATTTTTCTTATGCGTTTATTGTTTTATTACTTTATGTGGTGTCAATAAAGTGTTATTGATTGACTGACAGTGAATATTATTTCCAGCTGGTTTTCTTCCCGGGCATACTAAAAAGTCAGTTAGGAGACTTGAGGGAAATGCGCTAATTAGCGCTAATGCAAGCGATGGGCTGACTCCCTGTCACTGCAAGCTAACATTACATCTTACCCTCCAATACCTCCTAATCTACTAATACCCTCTTCCTTCCTTCTAACCTTCTAACCACTGTCAAATGTGGCGTCAAACGGCCTCATGGTATTTGATGCTCTACTAATCTACTAATACCCTCTTCGTTCCTTCTAACCTTCTAACCACTGTCAAATGTGGCGTCAAACGGCCTCATCGTATTTGATGCTCTACTCACTCCGTAAGGGAAAAACGGCGTGATTGTTTTATATATATGTAAATATATATATTAGCTCTATGCTTGACCACCGGCACGCCTGATGGAAAACGATACTGCGTATGTAAATAAATAAATAAATACATTAAATAATTAAATAAATATACATAAAACAAGCTATAGATTCAAATACTGAAACCTCCTTACGTCTTGATACTCCGTGACAGTTATTACCTGCTAAAATTAAAACCTAAGTGAAATGCATGTCGGAATCAACGTCACGCTGGAATGCGAGCAGTGGTCAGACGTCGCACGCACGTCACGCTGGAATGCGAGCAGTGGTCAGACGTCGCACGCACGTCACGCTGGAATGCGAGCAGTGGTCAGACGTCGCACGCACGTCATGCTGGAATGCGAGCAGCGGTCAGACGTCGCACGCACGTTATGCTGGAATGCGTGCAGCGGTCAGACGCCGCACGCACGTCGATTTTCTAACTCGTAAGTAGGTAGATATTTCGGTACCCAGACATTATGTAAGTAGGCAAGTAAACCTGGCCCAGTGAAGAGAGTCAACGCATTCATATTTACTTTAAATATTACGGCACTTATTTATACGCTACTTTAAATATTGTAGATATGGCCTATCATAAATAAGTAGTCAAGTGCGTGTGCGTGTTGCATAATAATTTATGTGAACTTTACGTGTCGGAGAGGTAACCAAACCAAAATTTATTTTTTTCAAATTTTTATTCTACGGTTTCTCGGTATAATTCATATGCATAACCATGCGAAATTACAGCTTTCTAGTACTAATAGTAATAGTATTGGAGCAAAGCCGCGGACAGACAGACAGACAGACAGACGGATATGGCGAAACTATTTAAGGGTTCCTTGTTTACTACGGAACCCTAAAAACCGGCCAATTGTGTCCTTACCCTCGTCCACAGAGCAAGCGTAGCGCCTCTATGTGCCCTTCGAATGCGGCCCACAGTGTGGGCGTCATGCCCGACTCGTCCTTGTTGTTGCATTCTTTGCGCGTCGCCTCTCGCAGCACCTCCAACAAGCCGTCTTTGGCTGCTCTGAAATTGAACAAAAATCATGTTGAGTTTGTTTCACAATAAAAAATATATTTTTAACAACAACAATCTCTGCATTTGTGGATCTGTTAGTTGCAAGTCTAATGACCACTAGATCAATTTAGTACAAAAACCGTACTCAGCGATATCAATCCACATTCTTGATGCGTACTGCACAGAATTGGAATTCTTTGCCGCCATCCCTGTTTCCTGAGATCTACAGTCTTGGAATTTTGAAGGCTAGAGTGAATAGATATCTCCTAGATCGACGAGCTCCATCTTCGGGCACACAGTCGCTTAACATCAGGCGAGTTGGTGGTCAATCGTAGATCTATCATGCATAAAAAAGTACTTATCAAACTTTTAACAATGACACCCGAAGTACCGAATGAACGTTATTTAGTTAGGCACTATGTTAAACATGTTTTATTGCAGAGCCTAAATTAGAGTTTCCAGTAAATGAAACCACGTACCTAATCGTGATATTTCGCTTGATAGAAACAATCTTAAATACATGAGCCATTTCGTTGTTTTTCGTCTTTGTTGATGGTATTTGATCAATATCATCTTATTTAATACGAAAAACATATATATAGCTGTTGTAGATATAATCTTTTTGGAAAGTTAAAAATACAATGGGATAAGGAAAAATGAAATTACGGGCGCAATATTATTATTACCGTAACTGCCACAGCGATATTGTTTTTTCGTTCAATACTAGTCAGTATTAAAAGAAAAAACAAAAAAATGGATGGTTTTTATTTTTGGGAAATAAAAACCATCGAAAAAGAGTTTAGAGTGTCATTACTTATAAAATAAAATGTAAATAAACAGGAATTTAAAAAAATGTATAGCCAATGAATTACTGGAAGAGTTTGTGAAGTTGATTTAGATAATCAAACTAGGAATAGTAGTATAACTAAAACTCCGAATGTTGTATGTTGTTGTTGTTATGTGTTGTTGATTGTGTGTGTGTGTTGTTGATTGTATAGTATAACAGAGAGCTTATGTGCCAACAAACTATTTTATAGTTTGGCAGAAAATTTAATATGTAAGAAATAAGTATTTTTTTCCGGAATAAATGCTTTATTTATTTTGATTTTATTTTATTTATTAAGGGTTGTGGTGACGAAACACGGCGACTACCTTGAGACTCACATAATTATATTATCAATAAAACAAGAATGTATAAAATTTGCGATAAGTTTTATCTATGCGTAATCTATTCCTGTAATAAACATGACTGAATTATATTCTGTTCAGAACTCGATGACCGCACCTTAAGTACGCGAGGAGAAGACAACAAGATATCGTGAAGTTGAAAAGTTATGGAGACCACGCACCGGCAAGCGCAGTGAAGGAAGACCAGCCATAAGGTGGACAGACGTCCTCGTACAAGTGGCAAGAGCGGCCTACAATCAGCGTCCTCTTGCCACTTGATGATCAGGTTTGTTGGAAATCATCGGGAGAAGCAGTCAGAAGCAGCATGTCCTCCAGTGGACTTCTTGTGGCTCAGGTGATAATAACTTATTGTAAAGTGTAAACTAATACAGAATGGTAAGCTAAACAGACTTCTAATATAGTCCTTTTTGCAACGGAATGGGGCTGGAAAATTCTCAAGTAGAGTTCACGCACCGGCAAGCGTATAACTAGCCATATAATGGACAGACGACATGTCATGCGCTATAAGCTTACTAAAAAAAAAAAAAAGCAAGACTCATGGCTCAGTGGTAGTACGACTGCCTTCTGAGCGTGTACCCACGACCCAAGGGTAGGTCGTGGGTTTGATCCCCACCCAGGACAAGCGTTTGTGTGATGAGCATGGATGTTTGTTCTGTGTCTGGGTGTTTCTATGTATCATATCATAACGAAAGTATTTACTTTTGTTATGTATTGTAACAGCCATCAGCAGCCATCTAATTCAAGTACAAGCGTTGCTTAGTTTGGGCTAGATAGGTAGTCTTGTGTAAAATGTCCACTAATATTTAAAAAACAAAAGGAAAAGTAGCAGAAAGAGTGAAGACTGAAGTACATGGAAGTTACAAGAGCCAGAATGAATGAATGTAATTAGATGACACAAATGACATACGATCTTGCGTCTTGTTGACACTACATACTGTTGCGCACGAAAACAATGTCAAAGTAAGTGTTCGATTGTGTTCTTATGACAATAGCGTCGTGCGGCTGTTACCGCATTCGACCTTTTTGCGTCACCACGTGGGAAAGAAGAGGCGGTTATTGAGACATCACTCTCGATTGTTAGTAACTCATTATTTGACGGATCAAATAGACTAGAATTACGAGATGGGAAAAAATACGATGAGAAATGGCTAAAGACTGAAGACATTGTTGTTTTATTACTTTTATAAGGTTTTGGCTGAATTATTTATCATAGATAGATAGATAGCTCTAAAGAAAAATATACATAGAAAATAAGATTATGGTTAGGCTTTTAATTGGCGGTTTAACGCTTAGAGCGATCTCTTCCAGGCAACCATGCACGGATTGGAAAGACAGCACAGATAGACAGATATTAGAATACTCATCATCTCAGACATGGATTTCTAAAAAGACCGGTTGGAAGCAGCTTGCATCCAGCGTCTTTCTGGCACTTATTTGAGGTCGTCTATCCACCTTAACGCTGGTCTTGCTACGTTTCTTTTGTCGGTGCGTGGTCTCCATTCGATATATTTTCGGTCTGTATAAGTATGTACCCTGCCCACTGCCACTTCAACTTGCTAATCCACTATACTATGCTATACTTTAAAAGATAATTCTAATTATGCTGTGTTAATGTGCTGTGCCAATCCACGAAATAATACATTTTAATTTAGTTTATGTAAAGGTTTTTTTTTTACCAAACTAAACGCACTCATCCAAATTTACGTAAAAAGCATGATCTATACAGGTAATGGTTGATGTCAGTGAACTTCACACTTCCGCTACTTCCGCGGTGCTGGTCGGTCACCAAGGGCGACAAACGTGCACTCACAATCAATACACTGATAACGCGATGCCACACGATTTTCAACTCTATACGTATACCTATAGATACTATGTGATAAGTTCATTTTGCATTACCTGGTGTTTTGCCCCCTTTTTACGTGTGCAAGGAAGCGTGAAGGTGATTTTAACCACGAATACGGAGGTATATGAGGGTTGTCGAACATGGAACTGAGTTTTGCAACCCTTATTGTACAACTTTTATGTTGATAACGTATAACTGTAAAAGACCGTAAAATCAGCAATGAGGCTAAGTTGGCGCCAACGCGTAGCAGTCAAATGTAAACTCTTTGCAGTTTACCGTAAGTTCAAATTAGCTTGCAACCACTCCGCTCCGTGCAAAAACTTAATTTAATTTGAATCTACATTTAAACCAAGAAGCGAGTATTGATAATGCAATAAAATGCGGATTTTTTACGAATATTTTATTTACAAATGTTGCTGAAAATAATTATGCAATTATTACATTAATACTAGCGAAATACTAAAATTAGGCGTAGGTTTGTTTACAATATTTATTTTCAATTACAGGATTGTATTTTTTTTACTTAGTATTTAGATTTAGGTAAGTATTACATATCTACAATCACGCCTTTTTCCGATTCCAAGTGGCAGGAAAACGTCGGATACAAGCCGCTTCCAATCGGTCTTTTTGGAAATCCATGGAGGAGGCCTACGTCCAGCAGTGGACTTCTTATGGCTGAGATAATGTTGATAATGATACTTTTTTCCCGTTAAGGTGGTCAGGACTCCACGATATTCCCTGATTGAATTAACTTTTTCCTACCAACACTCGACTTTACTCAGCCTTCAATAGAATTTCGTAATTTTATTATGGTATTTTTACCTGACTACCTAAGAAGGAGGGTTATGTTTTTCGAGTGTATGTATATATGTATGAAGGTATGTATATATGTATGCTACATATATGATAGCCTAAACGGCTTGACCAAGTTTGATGTGTGTTTTTGTGTGTGAGGTGTCGTTAGATTCGCTATATACTTAAATATATTTTTTGTAAATAATAATAATATTTCTGTCGTAAAAATAAAAAAGGCGTTTTACGTAAACTTGGACGACCTTTTTCGTAATAAACAGGTGGTTTTACTATAATTATTCTAAAGAATGCGCATTTATAATCTTTTACAGTGATTTCTCACAAAAAAGTAGATACGCTCAAAGCATATTAAGCGTAAGATAGACTGCAAAAACTGCTTTTCTGCAGTAACTATTTTGTTTTATCTTTATCTATTCAATTGCTACGATTTTGACTCGTGGTCTTTTATCTTCTTATTTTTAACCCCCGACGCAAAAACGATGGGGTGTTATAAGTTTGACGTGTCTGTGTCTGTCTTCGGCATCGTAGCTCCCGAACGGATGAACCGATTTTGACTTCGTTTTTTTTTTGTTTGAAAGGTGAATTAGTCGGGAGTGTTCTTAGCTATGTTTCATCAAAACCGGTTCAGCTGTTTTTTTGTCGGGGGTTTTAGAGTTTTCTAAACTTATACTTGTCATTGGTGTTTTCATACACGCTCGTGGTTGCGTACTTAGGTCAGTAAGTAAGTACCTAGTCGTGGATATGTATGGAGCGGAGCTGCAGGAAGTACGGTCCATGCTGACATAAGTACAGCGCCTGTAGTTGAATGCCCTTACCGAAATTATTTCTCACGGGCCCTGAATACCTACATCTTTTATTAAATTCATAAAGTTGCCAAAATGACAGCGGTTAAGTATTTTTACGCACGATAAGTTAGACAATTTACAACAGCTTACTTGACCCAACAGCTGTTGCTTTTTTGAAGAACAACGCCACGCAACGCGTTTTACCTTCGAGCACGACGGAATTGAAGAGCCTCTGAATTACTTTCAGTACCGGTGCTCCACCCGCTTTCAGTAGCTCTGATGTAATTCCGTCGTCACCCGGTGCCTTGTTGTTCTTGAGCTGTTTCAAGGCCATCCTAATCTCGTACAGGCTGATGTCCGGGATATCTTCGGTATAATTCCGAGTCAGTTTGGCTCTTGGATCTTTCTCCAAACTGCTAACAACTGGTTTTGCGACCGATATGTATAACAGTCCATAGAACCTCTCGATTTCCTTCAGGACTTCAGCTTCGTCAACTGGCTTTGCCCAATAGACATGTCTCTTGCGAACACTTTGGCGCCTTTGTTCCTTCCGCTCTATCGTCTCTTTAATACGATTAGTATTAAAGGTACGGATGTCGTGTCGCATAGACTTTGATATGTAGTCTATTGAGTCGCCTAATTTAAATTCAAATATCAATGCGTTGTAAAAAGTTGTAGTGCTAATTACGCGAGTAACTTTCCAACCCCGGTCGAAGATGTAGAGGCAGGCCCACAACCACGTGGAAAGCTGTAGTGCTAAAGGACATGAGAGAAGTTTAGTCGAACTGACCGACGCAGACGGCAACGTCGAAGATCGTGCGAAGCGGAGAAGCAAAAGCAGGAAGGCTGACCCCACCACCATGTGGGATGAATGAATAGCATGGAAAAGACAGAGAACAATGAAGGGGTAATTCATAAATTGATCATTCGTATAGATCTCGCTCTAGGGATGGGAAAAATGAGTACAATTAATTCATAATAATTAATTATGCTGCCATATAGGTAACGTTTTTATTTTTACCGTGCGTATAAGCACATAACAGTAACTCTAAGCTTATTTAATATTACAACGATCAGATAAGCATATTTCCAAAATAGAAAGTGGTCAGACGACTTTTGTTTAATTTCCACATTTCGAACGTGTTCGTTATAAAATAAAATACGGAATTAAAACAGTATGCTAAAGAACAATAACATTATTTAGTTATCGGAACATAAATAAATACTTAACGGGTAGGTACATGCCTACGTAGGTCACAATAATCTTATCAGATTTTCGCATTGGGCTAGATAGACAAAGTATTTTCTGTTACTTACTTGTGAAATCTGTCTGTGGTCATTTTTACTAACACCTCACCACACTATAAAATCCCAGTAGCTGTATTGGTATCTAGAAATGTCTTAAGTCTGTTCAACTCATTTTAACGTTTAACACAATTTACTACCGCGAAATTGATAAGCCGAGAAAGTTTTAGTCACTTTTGTCACACTTTTCACTTCACTAATAATAATTATTAGGTACGCCGAAAACTTTTTCTGTTAACGAAATGATTACCGTGAGTTCGTTATAGTGTAAATAAATTATTTGTTGTGGTGCAAATTATTTACGAACAATAATCAAAACATTTGATATTCAAGCAATGAGAAACACACATGACACATCTACACCAAAGCAAATTCAAAACTGGAATTGTTATAGATAAATAAAAGAATGAACGAAATCGTAAGCATTCAAAAAGTGCAATGACCTTGTCAGTGAAAAACCTTGAAAGCGCTATCTGTATTGGTTCTTGATACAACTACTATTTTATAGTGACATCTGTCGGCAAGTAGTTAATTTTAATAAATATCCTACTCATTACTAGATGTCGCTATACAGTTAGTTATATATCATCGATTACTTTTATTACAATAAATAAGTAATAAATACGTAGTTTTTTTGATACATAGATTTTAATAGATATATGTTTGACCATCAACTCGCATGGTGGTATGCGACCGTGTGGTCAAGGATGTAGATGGTTAATATTATTTGTATTTTTAATTTTATTTCAATATTAATTTGACATTTGTCTTGCTCTCTCAACAAGTATCTATATTAAAAGAAAAACAAAATACCCGACTGCCGAAAAGCAGTTTTTGCAGTATAAATTACGATTTCGTTACGCTTGATACGCTGTTGAGTGTACCTACGTTTTTTGTAAGAAAGTGTGCGTAAAATAGTTGTAAAAGATTATAAATGCGTATTATTTAAAATAAATCTAGTAAAATCACTTGTATAATACGAAAAACCGCATTCATTTTTATTTTTGTGAGAGATGTATTATTATTATGACAAAAAATATACTTAGCATTTAAGACACCCGGGGCATGAAGACGAATCTAACGACACCTCGCTCATCAAACTCGGTCAAGCCGTTTCGGCTGTAGGCGATCATATAGAAACATACATACTATAGGTACATACTTATATACTTATAAACATTATACACTCGAAAAATATAGCCCTACTTCTTACAGTCGGGTAAAAAGAGGAACTAGCGTCTCAAAGTATGTAATACATAATTTGATATTCTGTGGTTTCCACTGAACAAAATAATTAATAAGGACATCAGCGTTCTCAACGCCACATTAGTTATCTAGCTGAAGTCTGAACAGACTAAAGAAGTTGATTTCAAAACTCGAAAGTGACGGAGTTACACAGGGCTTCCGCGTTTGAATTTGCCACTAGAGGCGCTGGTGTAGCGTGAGATCTCCGAAATTACTTATTACTGAACTGCCCAATACTAAGGCATGCTCTATATTTTGTTCAATTGCACTTTTATAATTAAACTCTGTTTCCACGCGCGTAATAACAAATTTTGACAAGACCCCACTCGCCGCCGCCAACTGGTGAGTATAAAAAAATAATTTATAGTAAAAAAACATTCAACCTCTTTGACTTCATAAAACGGAAACAAATATAGTTAGAATTAAAACAATTCGTAATTGGCGGAGTTATCGCGTAACAACGTAATAAACATACAGAGAAAAACATACCTACAGTCTAATCGAGAACCTTCTTCTTTTTGGAAGCCGGTTAAAACTAAGATATCAACAGATATTCCCATTCTCGTGATTGTTTTATGATTCAGTTGATAATGGTGTCAACAACAGGTTTACCAGTAATCCTGTCACGATATTTGAAGCTCCGCCACAGCGGAGTGTCCAGTCGCCGCATTACTTAACACCATTGTTTGCAATCCATTAGTCGCATTGTATCATTAATGTGGTTTACATGTAGCCCTCGAACACAATCAACCAATATTGCAGCCGATGACTGATTTATATGCATTATCTATTAATATCTGAAACGCTGATAAACCCTTTTAACCCACGCGAAGTGGCAGCGTCATTCGATTATAGATTAACTGTAATGGAACTAAAATGTGTTATTCGGTAATCTCTAGTGCTGCGATATCGATATTCTGTCTATCGACTTGTTTTTCCTTTTTATTGAACCCGCGCGATTAGCGCAATTGCCAATGGCCAAGTATTGAGATTTCTTCAAATTTCATAAATAAAATATTATAAATAATATAGCGATATATTCTAGTCACAATCTAAGACACGTAAATAGTGAGTTTCAAGTCTAAGTAATGCCTCAGTAAGGTGATAATATTACAAGAAGCGTCTACGGAGTGTTGTCGACAATGTGAAAACAAGATAAGTACACAGCTTTATTTCACTTACCTACACTCACGCAATTGATCAAATACTTAATGAATAAAACAACACCATTCGAAATACTGCACACAAGACAAGTATAGGAAAATAAAACAGAGCGACAACGTGTTTTTAAAACATTCCCGCCAAAACTCTATCTATCGACAGTCAATGTACTTAAGTCGGAATGTACACGCGCAGAGTCGGAACCTCATTTATCAACGTAAGTAGGTTGGTAACACTCCCTCAATCGAAAAAGCTTGGTAATTAGCTCGAAACATTCTCGATAAATCCACATAACATTGTAATAACGTCGTAATCCTCGTTTGAGATGATTGCCTCGCCCGACGATATATCGTTTTTATGCCCGTTTATCGCCCGATAATATAATAATCATATCGACCTGACAATAATGGCATGCCAAATAAAATCTACCTACCCTATATTACAGTCACTTAATGCCGCGATAACGCAATGGATTTTGTTTAAAAGTTGGCGAACAATTCTTATTTGTATCTAAACGAAATAGAGTTAATAATGCCGGCTGAATGATGTGAATGTTAGGACCTTTACGGATTTAAGAAAAAAATCGGAGGTTCGAAAACGGAACGCGAACAAATTGGGTGAAGTCCGCGCGCGCGGGAAAGCAATATGTTTTTATTTCTTTTTAATTTCCGGTTCGTTTTAATGGCGTCGAAATCAATATAATGGTGAGGCGAGCAGCACCATTTCGCATTTTGTGGTTTTGCTCATTTGGTGTTATTGAGCATGAGCACTGAACAGGGTCGTGTCTGCTTACGGTAATGAGGGCTGTCGTTACCTTGCCATTACGGATGTGAAAATCGGACAAGATTTTATAGGGGAACAAAATTTTATTTTAACAACGGTACTTTGCAGTGGAGACGAGTAACTTCATAATTTATTTAACTAATGTTTTATTCATCGGAGAATTTAGTAGTTATTTATTGTACTAGGCAGGAAAGTTGTATTTTACTGTCGAGTGTCTGACAGTTGAATCCAAAGCTAAGCGGAGGATTCTAGGTTTGAATCACGAGCGTCGCGTTTTCTACTGTAGAATCCTCAGCGTAGCGACGGATTCAAGAAGACACGCTGCAAAATTACTTTACAGATGAGTGCAATACAAAGTATCGAAGAAAAAGATAATTCACATATTTTCCCTGATAGAAAGCATTACATGCATCTCTAAAATTATATTATAGTCACGTGAGTTCACTTGCATTTTGCTTTTTTATGTACCTACGTTTTACAATAAAATTACACAAATCTGTTAATTTGTTTTTTTCTTGTAATAGGCCTGGTATACTGGCACAACTCGTTATCCTTTACATATTCAAACCTTTTTGTGTAGGTATTTAAACGAAAAAAAAAACAATACTCTTTGTAAAGACTCAAAAAACAACTTTGAGAAATAATTGTACATTTTTATTTACATTTTACGTAAAATCACAAAATTTCTAAGTTATTTAAAAAAATATTTAAAGATCTTTATATTAACTATAGATCTTTAAATATTATTTAATTGCCGCGATAGTTCTATATTTAAGCAGACTCTGAAATCTGTTTAAGTACATTACGAATAGATTACAAGTAGAATCCCTACCTCTACAGAAAGTAGTACTGTTTAGTATTCAGTGCTGTGGTGTCCGATCCGTCGCCCGATTGAACCTTCATTTTTTCTCCCCGTCTTTCATAAAGCTCCTTACATTTTTATTGACTGTTGAAATTGGTACTGAACCACTTTTTATATATTCGATATTTTTAAGTGTCCTTCCACACTTCAGTACTTATCTACAAATTTGTAGACATTTCGAAAATTTTACATTCGTCGGGACTTGAACCCGCACATCAAAATCAGTATTTGGAGGATTTATCAGTTTGGGCCACACACGCACTGATACTGCCAGAGACATGCAACCTTTTTCTATTATTTATCCAATAACAAATATACATTTAGAAAACTCCCGACAAAAATACATAATGTAGGTATGCATTCATTATAATTACTAAGTACTTTTATTTATTGTATATTTTATTTGTGTAAGTTTATTTATAGACTCTTTAATTATATAAGTATCGGTTTATGTTCTTTTTAGTAACTTTAAGTAGTTTATTTTAACATTTTACTTGTTTTCTTTCCTTCAACTTAATTTGTCTACGAGTATCTCATGAATCAATACCACCGCCCACCTTTACATAAGTATACTTTTTCCAACACATCCCAAGGTTGTCTGAAAGACGATAAGACTGAGGCTTTTAACGATAAGACCGCATATTGTGCCATTTTTTTAAATGTATTTATTGTTTTATTACTTTATGTGGTGTCACTAAAGTGTTATTGATTGATTGATTGACAAAAAAACAGCTAGACTGATTTTAATGAAACATAGCTAAGAACATTCTCGATCAAATCCCTCTTTTAAACGAAAAACTAGATCAAAACCGGTCCATGCAATAAGAGTTACGATACCACCTACAGACAATACTCGCCAAACTTATAACATCCCTCTTATTGAGTCGGGGGTCAAAAAGGATTCCAGATGTGCGCAGAGCTTGGAATCATTAAAGGCTCAGCTGCCTCGTATGACACTACATAGTCCTTAGTCATAGTCATAGTTCTTGATTTAGATCATTAATTACTCTGAGCTGCAGTAACCGCTTTGATTGGTGGATGCGATGAAGTTCATCAATGCTTATTAGCTGTATTTTATCTGGCTATAGTCACGAAGATCCTTGATTTTTAATGTCAAAGGTAGGCGATAAGGCAGTAGATCAAGGACTGTTATTTTCTACAAGGCTTATCAATATATCATATCAAATAACTAGTATAGTATATAGTATAGTATAGTATAGTATAGTATATAGTATAGTATAGTATTTAGTATAGTATAGTATATAGTATAGTATTTATATCAAATATCTGTGTATGCATTCTTTGTACTTATTTAGTCTATTTACTCATGGTATTAACCACTGCCCAGTTTTATAGTAATATTTTCACATAGATATCCTAAGGTTGTCTGGAAGAGATCGACCGCTTAAAGTCCGATAAGACCGCCTTTTGTGCCATTTTCTTATATTTTTTTTTTATTTCTCAATTGCAGATAAAATCGATCGAGATGCGTAAAATACAGATCAGCAAAATGTCTGTTGACTAAAACGCAAAGAATTCTAAGAAAACATCCTGACTGAGTATATCTGAGTATATCGTTTCTCACAGAACAAAAGCTCGCCTCAAGGCATCAAATAGACGAAGAAAACCCTACACCGTGATCACAATCGATGTAGAAAATTAAAAATCAATCGCTGGCCATCAGGCTAGCCATCAGGTCAAGTGGACGCGGGCCGAGTCGCGATGGGCCCGGGCCGGTCCACGATAGACTGTAGTGTGCGTGTGCGCCGGTCAGACGCTAAGTGCTCATCATGCGCGTCGATAGTATCAATAAATTGTTAGACCACTGCCAATAGATAAGGGTTTGTTGTGCTCTCTTCCTAGAGCTAGCTAGTGTTGAGAGAGCTTTATATTCGTCTACTCAGAATGATAAATATATAATAATTTACCAACGCAGCTCAAAGAAATAGAAAATATACAGAATTTTTCTCAAACCCTAAAAAATATATTAATTAAAAAAGGCTATTAAGTATACGATAGAAGAGTTTTTTAAAGACAAACACATAATAGAATAAACCGTTCCGCTCCTATAAAATGCGTTATAAAATGACTATTCTCAAACTCCGCCATATTGTACACTATCTGAAGACTCAACTCTTCAACCAATATGTTCTCAAGGGCGTCGCCATCCCATGGCCCAGAGGGGGGCAAGTTAATATTATGGAGGATGAGAAAAATATGAATTGTAGGTACAGGTACAATTGCACGGCCTTAGGAGTTGGCTACATTTTTTTAATCTCTAGGGAGGGGGGGGGGGGGGTAGCTGCCTCCTCTGCCCCCCCTTGGCGACGCCCTTGCTGCCTACTATGGTTTATGGTGCCGAAACATGGACGCGCACACTTATGAGGCTATGCAGAAAATGGGTGACGCAGAGATTAATGGAGAAGTTAAAAAAGCGACATCGTATTATGGTGGATATTCCAGAAGCCCGTACGAAACGCTTTGGCGCCACTTTCATTGTGCGTACCGCCAAAATGTAGAATGCGCTTCCTGAATGGGTCTTTTCGAATAGATATGATGTAGGTGTCATCAAATCGCGAGTGAATAGCTTTCTTCTTTCACGCTCCATCGTAGATCGTAACTGTCACTTAACACCAGGCGAGTTGGCGGTCAAGCACAGTTAGGTACCTATATTTTCTAATAAAAAAGAGGTTTATACTCGGTATCAAATTCAAAGACCCAGTTCGAAACACCGACATTTTTATTTAAAATTATATATTTTACGGGCTATGTGTACCATGCCACCTCAGAAATAGGTATATTATCTATTTTTGTTTTAACTATTTAATTTAATAAAAAAAAATAAAAAAAAAACATCACACCTAGTTAAAGACTCGCGCAACTCGAAATAATTCAAAAATGACTTATTATCATTACCGGAATCTGCGTTTAAAACTACATAATCTCCACAGACACCTGTAGAAATAGTTCCATAAATAAAATGATGATGGCACTATAACTTAGTATTGCGGACTAGCTTGGTCCACACCCCCGCCAACAACACTAACGCATTACGAATTGCGACATGTTAGCCAAAGGGATAGGTGCTGTTAGTACACGTAAATACCGGATTATTTTAAGTTGGGCGTGTATTCGTGATTAACCGCGTTTTGAATACGTAAATTATTTTAGTTAGTCTGGTCTTCGTGGTCGAACCTGTGATGAGCTAAGACCGATTCTTTGACTATTTTGACTTAGTGGAGTGTTTGTTTACAAATGTAAGTATTTTTATTTTACTAACTGAAAATGGTTTATTATTGTTGAAATTATTTTATAATATTTGAGTTAGTCGAGTATTGCTGGTTAAATGAAAATCGGCTATAATATTGTAACAAAAGCTGCTACGGGTTGTTTGAATATAGGAATATTTTGTATTGTAGCTGTATTTGTCCCAGTGATTCAAAAAATATTATTAAGAAATGTCGACTTCGAGTTATGGGTATTTTTTGAGTTAGTGTAGTCTTCGTGACTAAATCAATTTAATGATTTATTTTTCAGAAGATGAATGGTCATGGTCTACTTTTGCTAAAAAAAGGCTATGGCAGCTCGTTCAAATGAATTTGAGTGCAATGATGTAGAATTGGAGCCTCAAAAGTGCACACCATCGCCTTCAACGAGCACCACAGTGATAAAAAAAGCCATATCAAATGAACCAAGCCAAGTGGGCAATGATAACGATGTTTTTTTTTATAAAACCTCTTACGAAGAGCCGATTTTTAAGAAAGCGTTTGTAAGAAATCTAAGACGAGCACGAAATCACGAATTTTCTCCAAATTTGAAACAAGCGTATCTGTAAAAAATACCGTTGGGTGCTAATAAAAAGCGGCACATTCAGAAATTAATTGATAAGAAAATTATTCCCCTGATGTACTTCGATTCTTATTACAAAAATGCACTTGCTGTAGAATAATTTTCCAGAACAGAGTATTAGTACTATTGTTGATCGTATTCTGTGATTTATTAGGTGTTATGATTAGAAATTTGGGATATTTTGTAACGCTCAACATAAAAGCCTGATTATAGATTGTAGATCTTGATTACTAACTGTTTTATAGATTAAGTACCAAAAACAAAGTCTGATTGTTGTTACGTATTTTTGATAGACGTGCCAATTTAAGGTATCGTATACAGTGAAAGCTCCTTATTCACGCTTCCTTCATTCGAGTTTTCACTATTCGCGCATTCAAATATTGCGACCCAATTCCTATATTCGCGGCTAAAGATTTCTTAATTTGCGGATCTAAACGGTATATCAGTACATACATATTAATAAAAAGCATTCGGTATCCTTTGTAAACGCGTCGGCCAAATAAAAACTAATAAAAAGTAAAGTAGACCTTATTACAACAACACCTAAAGTATGTTGTTAAATACTATCGCCGTTGTATAATTGGTTTGGCTTTTCCTTTGACATAAGCCGCCTTCGCCGGTCGGTAATAATAATAATAATATATAATAATATTTATTTCTGAAAATTTTAGTGTTTTACAAAGTTTCTATTAATTACTTAAATACTTAACCAATAACCTTATATTATTGTTCCTGCGGGCCCCAAACTAGGCAAAGCCTGTATCTTGGGCACCCGTTGGCCAAGTTTATTGAGTCTATTTATTGTTTTTAGCGCTGACATTGGTACACATTTTCGGCTTGTTATTCGACTAGTAAATTCCATATAAAAATATCCATAATATGTTACAAAGTGCAATAGATTCTGCAATTTAAATTTATGTAACTAATAATAATTAACCTAACTATTAAATAATGTTCAGTAATTTTCAAAGAGAAATTAAATTTATGCAATTAGAAATTAAAAAATTAATAAAAATAATCAAATAAAAACTATTACAAAAATTAATCAATTAATTAGATTTACGTTATTATATATTTTAAGTGAAGAGTTTTTGAATACAGTGCAATTATAAACCTTAATTCATAAATCATACATATTATTTATTAATAAAAATTAAAAATTAACTAAATTAAAATTAAATTAAATCTATTGAAAACAATTTCATTGTACTCAGGTTCAAATCAAATTACTCCCAAATGTCGTAGTACATAAGTTATATTGAGTAGTACGTGTGCCTGCAAGTGAGTGTTAGTGTGAGTGCGAGTGTGTGTGGTTGTGTGTGTGTGTGTGTGTGTGTGTGTGAGAGAGAGAGAGTAGTATGGAGTGCATGGTATGAGAGTGTGGATGGACTAATTAAAGTTTCCTAGATGGAAAAACGTCTTTAAACTTCATTTCGCTGAAAATGACAAGTTTTTCTGTTTGTATATATGTCAGGGTCTGTAGCCATTTTTTAACTTTAAGCTTAGCATCAATAACAGTGTCATCATTCAAAATGTCAGCATTCTTACGTACTGAGTTATATGTAAATATATGCACATATTTAGGTAAACGAGAGGCAAAAACGGTGTTGATTTTTGGAAGTGGCAGATCTCTTGGGCGTTTTCGTTTATTTAATATCTGGTGCGATTGCGGGGAGAGATGGTGACATTTTATAACCGCATGCAAAACGAACAACTGTCTGACACTTAGAACGGACGCGTCTTGGTATAGTGTTTCTGTAGAATACCGCCGTGGTTTACCCAACATAACTTTAAGTACTGCTCTTTGAGCACGTTCTGCCTCTAGCATGTATGACTTAGCAGCGCCGCCCCAGACTCCTACACAATATTGAAGAAGTGACTGGCATAGAGACTTGTATACTAGCATCTTGATCTTCTCGTTAGCAGTTGGTCTTAAAACTTTCATTACGTAGATTAATTTGCGGACTTTCTTGGAGATATACGTTATATGTTTTTTGAATGATAAGTTTTGATCAATCAAAACTCCTAAATACTTTGTGCATTCTAGTCTAGTAATCGTCTTACACAGACAGCTTGAAGCCTCTTCATTTTGAACATAGGATGTCTTGCAGTTAAAACTATGGATTTTCAATTTAGTCAGGTCTGTACCGGTGGCTTGCGTAATGTTGAATGGAATAAAGTTGGTTTTTTTAACGTTTAGAGTTAGAAGATTAGCATCAAGCCACCGAGACAGAACAGCCATTCCTCTTTCAGCCTCTACAGCCGCAGAGCACCAATCTTTCCCATGAAAAACGGCGACTGTATCATCTGCATAACAGATCAGTTCAGCGTTTGGTAAGTCAAGCCTTAGTATGTCGTTCATATAGATAGTGAACAGGGTAGGAGCTAAGATACTTCCCTGGGGAATACCGAAGGCAATAAGCGTTTCGAGACTCTTGTGATCTCCTATTTTGTGTTTCGGTGTTTTTGGAATGTAAACAAATATAATGTTTAAGTAAAGCAACCTTAGTACTCAATGCATAAAGTATATTGTTAAATGCTGCCACATATTAGACGTTCCATCCTTAAAATTAATCAATAGGGTCAAAAACTTCAATTAAATTGATTTTTCATATACATATTTGTTTTGCATTTTGTGGCCTAGGAACGCATATTATCCCATACAAATTACCATTCCATATTCACGGTTTCTGTATTCGCGGCATGTTTACGGAACGTATACCCTTATTCGCATAAATTACATTGTTTTATTTATTTTTATTAATGAATAAGAAAAACTGTTTTTGTACTGATTTAAAGGATAATGAGCAATAATAGGTACTAGTTGAATTAGTAATAAGTGTTTTTGTATCATAGCAAAGTCTATAATTATCTTTGACTACAGACATTCCTTAAATATGTTGTTAAAAGGAATCCTGCATTTTTTTAAATATCTATTTTGATACAATTAATGTTAAATGTATCTTTATGTTTTAACAAACCTATTCGTAGGTTTATAGGATTTTTCTAGCGATTTTAAAAAGTTTTGTTTCTAGTTTTCTTTATTTCTTTGTGACCTAAATAAAGGTAATTTCTTTTTTAAGATATTTGTTTTATTATGATAATCGTACAGAAAATAAATTAAATATAATGTAGATACACTACTATTTTTTGTGAATACTAGATAAATAAATACAGATTAATAGTGCACTAATTAAAAAAAAGCCATTAATATGAGCTTAATTCGATTTAGTAAAAATATTAAACAATGATTTTGTCATGAATACCAACCTAACTCAAAAAACTGAAATTATTAAGTGTTACTGTTATTTAATGGAAGACTATTATCATAATAAATATTTACGTAAAATTATGTACAAGAACATATAAGAAAGTTTTTAATATGCTAAATAGAAATGAAGTAAAACGTTTTTTTCGATTCCTGAAAAAAGTGATATTTTGAGTTGAGCTAGTCTTTATCTAGGTGTGCGATTATAGTGTAGTCTTCATGAAAGGGTGTAGTGCTACAAAGCTGCGTCCACACCGAGCAGCCACCAGCGCAGTAATGAAGACATAGTGTGTCCGCCACGCCCTCTGTAAGCGGGTAATTGAGTCATTATAGCTGCGCGCGCGCACGTCTATCTACGATCGAGATACTGCGAGCTGATCCGGCGATCGGGACATAGGATAGTTACTGCAGTGATTTTTATTTTTACCCAACTTCAAAAAGGTTCTCAATCCGGTTTTATTTTTTGTTTGTCACCGCCGAAATGTCCACAAATATTTATTTATTTAGTTATTTTATTTAAGTATATTACGTTCAAGTAAGTTTCAGTACAAAACTTCAAAGTCGTATATAATAAACGCAGTTGCACTTATTTTCACGGAACATAGCAATAAAAAAAAAACTATCGATCAAATCCTATTTCAGACAAAAACAAATTAGGTCAAAAAGTATTTTCACAAAAATAGGTTCAGTAGTAAGTTTGTGCGTGTAAAGATAATACTTAGACCCGGAAACGGAATGTGTATTTTAAGCATTACCAGAAGATTGTTTCTTTTGTGATGGGGACGCTATGGTTCGCATGATTTTCGAAATCTATATCACAATAAGATCTGCGAAACGCAAGTTAGACGGTTCCCAGTTTTGAGCACCAGTATGCTCGATGGTTCTCAGGGTTCCTAAGGGTGCAGTCACTTTCCTGGGCCCGGGGTTGGTCGGGACTGAGACCCTGACTTACTACTCAGACTTGCCTGAGGTGGACGCGAGAGCTGTCAAGCTGTCGTAGGCCTAGCAGGCTGAGGAGGGCTCCGGTATGTTTTCGAAACGAGAACCCGGCGTCCTCGGCTTAGCACTAAGGCTGGTATTATTGGGTACAATTCCACATAACCCGGTTGCATTCTTAACGTACAAGCAGCCGGGCAGCCGGGTATCTTTGGAAGATTGCCCCCCTCGTCAAAATAGGGTGAAGTAAGTTCGTCGTGAAGAATCTTACCTACTGTAAGATCTGCACTGTGTCAGTGGTGTAGCCCAAGGAGGAAGGGCGGCGTGGAGAACGTTATAGCTTCATAGAACACGCTGGTAATTAGATTAACAAGGCTCGCTACGGAAATATTAAGATATTGGGAGTAGGTATTTTATCTATGAGCTTCGCGGAACATCTCAAGATATGTGTATCTTCAACGCTACAAGAAAGAACAACAAAATCTGAGAGAAACATTGCGCTATGTACATACGTACGAGAGCAGACATCACAAGCTACACACCTACACATAGTTACTTTGTTATATTCAAATGCGGTGAGAGCGCCGCACCTCACTCAGTGGCTTACTAGTGAAGTGAGTGCTTTCGACGTTTTGCTGACGAGAAAACACACACCATAGAAGCAATTCTGCGTTGCAAGTCTCAATCGTATCGTATAATCGTAGATAAGCGATGTAATTATTATTCCAGCGTTGTAAAGCTGTTTTGTTTACTTTAGCAAAATATATGTGATAATAATTTTGCTTCAGCTAGCTCCTCTGGTACCTACGTAAGTACATACAGCTCAATGGACAGAAAAGAGAGTTAGCGTTTGTTCGGAAAGAGAACTAATGTAGCATTGAGAGCGCTGCTGTCCTTATTTCATTATTATTTTCGACTAGCATAGCAACACAATCGAGACGTCAGTTGCGATGTACGACAGTAACGTTTTACCGACCATTTTTTTACGTGAAATAGATTTAAAATCGATCATCTACTCAATTGATGATAAGCGACCGTGTGGCTGAGGATGGAGCTCGTCGATCAAGAAGATACCTATTCACTGTCCTCCGGTAGTCCTGTGGTGGTAGGGGGAGGCACAGAATTCGCCCTATTTACAGTAAGTCTTTGGGGGGAGGAATAAATTCGTGAAGTTCTACCAATTAAAATTACAAAAACAGGACCTCCGTACACTCGTGAGCCTCATCACCGAAGATTGCAATTTGAATAGCTACTTGTATAATTGGATGACACGGACAGCCTTCTTTGTGGAGACTGTCTGAAAGTGAATGATACCACGGTACATATTTAGTGGAATTTCGATATCACAAAAGACACTAGGAGATTCACAGGTCTGCAAGTGAAGGTTTAACCTTTACCTTAGCCTCATCATCGCTTTTATTACAGTGTAAAGAACACTACGGCCATTTATATTTATAGTTAAATAAGGTGTGGTTGCTGAGATATTCCGTTTAAAATTAAATTTGAATAAAACCAAAAATAATAATCTGGGGATACTTGACCTTTCCGGCGCTCACAGGTCAAATACGCGTGACTTCGATAGGAGGCAAGATGGCGGCAAGGGTTTTGAAAGCTGTCACTTTGACAACGTGGGTCAGCTTCCGTCTTCAAGCTTCAATTTCCGGTGGTTGTCATGCGATTTGAATTTAATTTGAGAACGTATCAATCTTAATATACTTAAGGCTCGAATCTTTGAGAGAAAATGTCTATTTTGTATAACTATGAGTGAGATGGAGAATATTTTTTTATTTTCATTAGCTTCACTCACAAATATATATTTTTTCGCTTACATCTAACGTTTCGCTTGGCTTTACTTGTAACCAGGGTTTTTTTTGTGGTGGCACGTGGTGCCCCCAAAGAAAATTTCGAAAATATTGAAAAATTTCCATGAAAACTGAAAAAATTAAAGAATTTGAAAAAAAAAAAACAATTTTGGTAACCTTTACAAAAAATATGTTTTTTTTTAATAGGTCAAAACTATCCAAATTCTAAATCTAATCCATCATTCCTGAACACATAAAAAGGCCTGCTTGTAATTATGTATATGAACAATCGATACAATAACGTAATTTTATTAGAGCTCGAATTTTACTGCCAAGATTTGTATACATAGGTACTCGTAGAAAGATTAGCTTACAACGAAGAAAAGAAAAAAGAATTATGTTCATAAAAAAAAAAAGTTTTAATATAATATGTTATATCATTGACAGTAATCAAAGCAATGACCTCATCGTGAAATTATGACCAAAAAAGTTTAGTTTGCTGTAGAAAAAAATACTTTTTCACTACTCTTGCTCTAAAAGTCCGTCATTGTAGCGTAGTAAAGCGGGGCTAAAATAGCATTTTAAGCTCTAAGGGATAAAGTATTTTTTTTTATTTGATTTTTATCTGTTACCAAAGAGCCTACATACACGAAACTGTCTTTATTCAAAAGTAGAATAATCTCTTTGACATATATTTACATTCTCTTTGCAAACATCTCGTTAAATATCCAGAATTGTACATTTCATTTTTAATAAAATAAACTTTGAATTATTATTGTATCGGATTATTTTATTTTCTCGCATTCGTAGTGAAAAGTAGAGTGTAACACACGGCGCTAAAAACCCATTGTAACTCGGTTTCTATTTACTTTACTCCCTCGCTAAAGCTCGGTAAAAATCTACCTCGTTACAATGGGTCGTTTTTAGCTCCTTGTATAACAATCTACTATTTTTACGTATTCTGAGTCGTCATACATATCTACTGCAAGCTGCAGCGGCTCGGAATATACGAGCAGCATGCGACTTCGCTGCTAGAATAAATCACGCTTGATTTATTTTTATTCGGTTGGCAACACTGAGCATTGTGCAGTCCCCGCCATGCTCTTTCAATTCTTTATTTAAATTATTTTTCTTTTATATTCGGTCAGAATGTAATCTGTTTCTGTTATGAATTTTGTGATACTTATGACGTTCTTCAAAATATGTCGCTGCTTTTAAAGTTTTATTAATTTTAAGTTTAATAAAAAACTAATGTTTAATTTCCAAGACAGTATGGAAACACATATTGTAACGGTTCCGTAGCTGATGCTATATCCTTTCCCGCCTCGGCCATTCGGTTAAGGCGCCGTAGACGTCGGTATTAAATCGTCTGTCTTGCTTGCACGAGCAAGACAGAGGATTGAATACCAAAATTTTTGAAAATTTCAGACAATTCCTGAATGACTTACCGAAAATTTGATTTGTAAAAACTAGAGAATACCTAGCGCTTATATATATTTAAAATAAAAACCGGACAAGTGCGAGTCAGACTCGCCCACCGAGGGTTCCGTACAAACTAAATAAAAGGTCCAAATCATATATTTTTTATATTTTCTTTCATAAACCGAAAAATATACATCGTAAAAATATTTAACACATTCCTTGCTCACCACTCGGATCCGAGTGGGGCGGGGCTATAGTAGCGGTGCCTCCCACTCGGATCCGAGCGAGCGTCCCTTTCATTTTGTAGTAGTCAGTAAACCACCGGCGTTTGAGGCAGTCAACGTTGCATTGCACGGCTACTCTGTACTTAATCAAAATTCGCTTAAAAAGTTTTGGTTCCCAGCTGAAGTGAGTCTGCAGGGGGCTAAGAATGTGTTAAAAACCTGTTTTAGCTTATACTAATGAGGCTCTTTCATATGATACCTACCCCACATGATACAGTTAATTCACTTTAAAATTTGAGCCCTCATTCCTAGCATAGAGACACTATTTTTTTGTGATTAAATTAAAAATGTCCAGTTTTCGGATTTTTTCCTATATGTGTACTCTAACACAATGCTTCTTGCCAAATTTCAGAGTTCTAGGTCAACGGGAAGTACCCTATAGGTTTTGATTCCACTATGAGTGTCGAAATGTGTGTTTTTTACGACATATTCGGCTGTAACTTTTTTTTTACGAAAACTGAGAAATTTTATTTTTCTTTCTGCAGCAAGATACTATGGATCTGCTTATATGGTTTTAATTTCAACTCGATGACCTTCAAGCGTTCCCGAGATACAGGTCTTGACAGACGGACAAACGGACAACGGTTTAGAGGTACGGAACCCTAAAAAGTAAGTACTCAATTATTTCGTATTGATAAAAAAAAACTTACACATGCAAATATGGGATTGATAATAATAAGTACTTACCTACCAAAATATGTACCTATGTACATTTTAAATGAAAATTTGTTTGATGATTCAAAAAAAATTTAAGTACTATTTTTGGTAAACGCTTAGATGGTAAACGTTTCATTAATTTTTGAGATTTTTTCACTGATTTACCACAGAAAATTTTTCGTAACTCAATAATTTTAATCTTCACGAAGATTAGAGCGAGCGAGACAAAAGAGTTACTACCGCGCCTTAAGAAGCTAAAAGCCTTAGTTATGATTTTCAGCTTCGTAAGGCGACCACAACAATTACTCAGTAAATTAAGTAAGTAATTAAGTAAGTAACTGCCTTACCGAAAAACTTTACTTAACTTTAAGCATAGTTTACATATTTTGTCAATTTCTGGCTGACACGTAATGACACTTGCGGAAAGACAGCGAACTTAAGACGTTGGTTAAAGTTAAGTAATGTTTTTCGGTAAGGCCCCAAATTGATAAAACTAACCTAAAAATAATTGTGAAATAATGTCGGTGCACGGGTACAAAGACACCCAGTGACATCTGCGCGACCTCAAAACTCCAGCATCATATAATTGCGTCGGTATTAATATTCAATAAACATGTTATCTGTAGCGGTCACTTGAAACATACTGTTTCGGTAAATTATAAGGCGGCGATAACCTGTGTATCGTCAGATGAAACTTTGGCTACGTAGAGCGACTGCTTGGTTTGGGGCGCTTGGACATTAGTAGAGTATGCCGACTTTCTGCAGTTTTTTACATGAATACGTAAGGAGGGTTATATTTTTCAAAGTGTATGTATATACACTATATATATGTGTAGTGTATGTCACATACATACATACATATATATACATATTATCTCTCGCAAAAATAACTTTCGTAACCTCCAACGAACTTTTTCGTAATAAACAAGCGATCTTACAAGAATTATTCTAAAGAATCAGCATTTAATAACCTTATACAGCGATTTTACGGATATTTTCTCACCAAAAACGTACACTTAACAGTGTATCAAACGTAACGAAATCGTAATTTTGAATTGAAGAACTGCTTTTCTGCAGTCGGGTATTTTGTTTCCTTTTAATATTGACACTAACACAGCCACAAGGTGGACAGAAGATATTCTATAAGTGGCAGGAAGACGTTGGATACAGGCCGCTTCCAACCGGGGTTTCTGGGATTCCATGGGGGGAGGACTATGTCCAGCAGTGGACTTCTTGTGGCTGAGATGATGTTGATGACGAATGTTGACACTTGTTCCATATAAATTTAATTAAAATCGATGCGGTACTTTGGTTTTTATAACAAAATAACTGGTTAAATATTATCCAAGCGCTTGTAGAAAAGTGAATAGGAAGTCGCGTATGTGCGTATATTGCGTATTTTGAAGTCGTTTTTTTTAGTTTTTAAACTATAATTATTAGCATTATCAACGCTGGTTGCTTACAACCAGTAGGTACCATGCTGAGCTGGGGCTGGCTTGTGGCAAAAAAACTATTTTCTGTTTTCGTGCTGTATTATTTTTATGTTAGTAGTTTTTGTGTATGTTTTTGTCGCAATAAAATCTAGGTATGTCTATTAATGGTTTGATTAACAAGTTTTTATTGAAATGAAAAAAAAAAACTATGGATTTATTGCGTATATTTTTACATAATTTCATGACCAGACGTTTCGAACACTGCAACGTCCGTGGTCACAGCTCATATTCTAAGGGTCACAGCTACAGGTGAGACTAGATGACAGTTGTCTTTTTTGACAGGTTCTTATTTTGAAACGACAAAAAAAAAAAAAAAAAAAAAATAGAAAAAATAGAATGACTCCCAGTAATTCTCAACGGAGAATTACTGGGTGTCATTCTATTTTTATCCCGGTTTGGTAATATCCGGGAAAATCGAAGCGACCATACATAAGTAGTATATTTATATGACTTTGTCATACGGCAAATTAATACAAGCTCCGTTATCTCGACCTCTCGCCCCGAGCGCGCTAGTACACGCCGTATCGTGTTCTGATTCTGATGCCAACTAATTATCGCTTGTTTTCGGCTTTTCTATTTTTACACACTTATTGATTTAGTTTTAGGTATTTGGGACACGATGGAGCAATATTCGTGTTTGTTATTTTTCCTTGTCATTCGCTTAGATAACAAAGCAAACGAAACGAAAAGTTTCCTCTAAGATTTTTTTTTGTTTTTGACAGTACTTATGTATGATCATACGGTTTTTATTTTTCAGGGAAATTAGATAAGAAGTTTTTCACTATTAGGACCAAGTCTTAACTCACGCTATGCTACGCTTTAATTTCACTTTCATCGTGCGGACTGCTAGATTGTGGAATGCGCTTCCTGAGTGGGTCTTTCCCGCTAGATATAATCTGGGTGTCTTTAAATCGCGAGTGAATTGGTTTCTTCTAGGTAAGCGTGCTCCATCGTAGACCGCAACGTCGCTTAACATTAGGCGTGTTAGCGGTCAAGTGTACACCTACTTCTAAATAAAAAAATCTAGTCCTAAAGTAGTAATTTTTCAACTTTTCCTGTGATATCGAAATCAGAGAAAAAGTAGTTTAAGTTCTTTCGACCCTGAGCGAAGCGATTTTTTTTTATGTTTGTGCTTCGACAACAAAATAATAACATAGAGATAATAGTTTTATTCAAAATTTCGTTCACAATTTAAGCTAAAAATTGTGAAAAGTAATAAAAAGCGTTCGAATGATTTTTCAAGTTGGTAAACGTTATTGTCAAAGAGTTAAGAAATGAAATTCTGCCAAATTTAGCTTACCTGTCGTGTGTAGCGATGGACATAGTGACATACCTAGCCGAGGTAATTCGCATTCTAAGCCTATTAAGTACTTTTACAGCGAGTAAATTTATTCGAGGTACAATGTTTGAGGATAGCCTACGCCTAGAAGACACGTTCATCTTCATCTTTTGTAGTTTATGCTCTAGAGAGTCTTACCTATCCTTAACTTCATAGGATTCAGCTAAGAAATAACAGCAATTACAGTAAAGAACAACATAGAGTTGTGTCGCAGCAGGAATAGGCCATATATCAACAAATTGCCGAAATGCGCCGCCGGAATGGTCCATAAAGATGATTCATACTCGACGTATATAGATAGCTCCGCTCTATATCATTGGAGAACTAGCTTTAAATGTCTTCACTCTATGTATTTCTTAAACTATTCTAACATAAGCATTCTATACAACAGTCATAAATAAATAAGAAAATTATAGTTTAAAAACTGAAAAACAGTCTTCAACTGCGTAATTTTGTATTAAATCAAACTACTTGACCGATATTGATAAAATTTCATGAGACTAATTTATACCTATACACTTTGAAACAAAAAAAAAAACAATTCTATAATTTTTGAAATTGCTTCATAGTAATTGGCGGAGTTATGCATAAAAGAACAAAAACAAAGAAAAAATGCAGAATTATTTACCTCATTCTTTTCGAAGTCATCTATGTATTCTGAGAGCTAGGCTAAATAGATATCTTTTATATAGACGAGCTCCATCACTTAACATCAGGCGAGTTGGTGGTCGATCATAAATCAAATTCGTAACTTGCGTAAAAAATAGAAACTTACATACATACATACACTCGTAAAACGTAACCCTCTTACATAGTCGGGTAAAAAGTAATAAATATTTACTTCAGATTAATTCACAGATATTGATAGTATTTGTACTTCAAACCTACAAACTTCCCTCCTCCTCCTCGCCCTCCAACACATGAGCTGCAGCGCCATATGTCCCCGGCCGCTATCGGCGCGCCTGTATAAATCCCGGGCTGTCGGTCCAGTCCTGCGGCGCTGTGACGCTGCTCGCCTGCTGAATTATGGCTCCCTGGTGGCTGCGAGGAACTTACACCATGCTGTACGGATATATTGGAACAGTGCGTGAGTGAGTCGACATAATGTAAGTAGTGTAATAAGCATACAAGGCTACTTCCAAGGCTAGAGTGAATAGGTGTCTTCTAGACTGACGAGCTCCATCTTCGGCCACACCGTCGCTCGACATCAGGCGAGTTGGTGGTTAAACGTATATCTGTTTCTTATAAATAACAAGTATGTATATTAAAAGAAAAACAAAATACCCGACTGCGGAAAAGCAGTTTTTGCAGTCTAACTTTTACTGGCCTTGTGGCTCAGTTGGTAGTATGTCTACCTACTAAGCTGTAGGTCGTGGGTTCGATCCCCACCCAGGGCAAACATTTGTGTGATGAGCATGGATGTTTGTTCTGAGTCTGGGTGTTTCTATGTACCTATCATCATATGTATATATTTACAAAAAAAAGTATATATGTATCAGCAATCTAGTTCCATAGTACAAGCTTTGCTTAGTTTGGGCTAGATGGTGTTGTGTGAAATGTCCCCAGATATTTATTAAATGAAACAAATTTAAAAAAAACTTATGATTTCGTTACGGTTGATACGCTGTTGTGTGTACGTTTTTTTTGTGAGAAATTACGAAATGGTTCGTTGGAAGTTACTTTATTTTATTTTGCAAGAGATGTATTATTACAAAAAATATAGCCTATGACACTCTGGAAGTGAAGACGAATCTAACTACTCCTCGCACATCAAAATCGGTCAAGCAGTATAGGCTGTAGGCTGTCATATGGAAACATACAAACATACATACACTCGAAAAACATAACCCTCCTTCTTACGCAGTCGGGTAATTATAGTTTAAAATACTAAAGCAACCGACTTGAAAATACGCAATTTCGTTTACTTGGATGATATTTTTCCAGTTATTTTGTTATACAGTCGTTCTTCGGAAAATTGGGTGTAGATGTGTGAGTAAAGGTTGGGAAGGGACTGTTGGTAGAGACTCCTAATAAGATAAGATGTAATGACATGATGTAATGACATGTAATGACATTGACAACTGACTTATCAATACAGACAGAAACGGCTTATTCATTCGTGTTAGACCTTGGTGTAAAGATTGGGTCACGCCACGACCAACTCGCGTATGCTGCTTGAAACTACAAATTGCAATCTAGCTACGCCCTACGGTGTCCTACTAGTGATGAAAAACAGCGATGATGATGTTAAAATATAGCCCATATCCTTCGCCAAGTTCTAAAGAAGCTCTGAGCCAAATTTAATAACTACTTATTGGTTCAGCAGCCGTTTAGCCGCGAAGAGATAACAAACAGACAGAGAGACAGACGTTCATTCGCGCTTATAATACTAGTTAGGATGTGATGATAGGAGTCCTATCTGGGTAACTCCTGGTGGAGCATCAAAACATGTACCGAGTGGCTAATTGACGATAACACTATCAGCGCGACCGGACGCAGCGAGCGGATCCGATAACCTATTGCGAGACGGACAAACGAAATATTTATCGCACTTACCAACAGCTCCTTTGACTTCGATGCGCCTGCGCATGGCTCGCTTCATGCAATAGGTATGCATGCCATCTCTCCGGGCATCTGCAAATCTCAGGGCACTCCGGCACAGCCAATTTGTTCCACTATTTGGCTGTCAAAATTAAAAACTTCTTTTACGTCAAATAGGATCAGTTCAGTATACGATTGGTCATTTCGTCTAATAGTAAGTGACGGTGTGGCCGAATATGCAGCTAACCGATCTAGAGGACATCTTTACATTCGCTCTAGTTTTAGAAATTCCTAGAATTTAGTTCTCAGGCTACAAAAAAGGTGGCAGAGAGAGCAAATAGCCAGGCCCGTGGACTTTCTAATATTTTAACTTAACTTTGCCGTCTTTAAATGTAACTTATACATGTAGTGTGTTTCGTTTCGCTCGAAGCGGAAATACTAGATACTTATATAAGTTAGATAAATAAATAAATAATAAATAAATATTTGTGGACATTTCACACAACACCATCTAGCCCAAACTAAGCAAAGCTTGTACTATGGAACTAGATGGCTGATAGAATACATATATACTTTTTTTTTTTGTAAATATATACTTAAGATACATAGAAACACCCAGACACAGAACAAACATCCATGCTCATCACACAAATGTTTGCCCTGGGTGGGGATTGAACCCACGACCTTTCAGTTCAGCAGGTAGACGTAAACACACTACCAACTGAGCCACAAGGCCAGTCAATTATTAAGTTTTGAATATGAATTTCTGCAAAAAACGCCTGCTTCAATAAGTTTTCTAAAGCTAGATTATAATTAAATTAAGGAATGTATTTCGGTGTTTTAAAAATAATTTAAAAAACTTCTATTATTATATTCTATACTATTATACCCGAATAAGTAAATACGCTATAAAACAAGCTAGACTTGAATAAATCTTATTATGAAAACTAACGTGGTCACATTTTTTATTTGAACAAACGGGCTACTCACGTCTAGTTTTGAGCCGAACTCTACGACTATAGTTCAAAATAAATAAAAAATGAATAAATCTATTGCTCAAGCCCATCCCGCAAGCGTAATTGGACAATAAAACATTCCGGATGATTTGTGCATCGATATAGTTTAATTATTTAGTATTCTACTCATTGAATCGCAGCCCGTTATCGGCGGCTTCCATTGACGGGTCTCATTCAACCGCTGCCCTATATTGGAACCGTAAACAGATATAGAAAACTGATCATATGTGGTGGTAACTGCTGTAAGATGATATGACGTCATTCAAATATCCCAACAAGTTTTTTTTTTTTTTTTTTTTTTTTCAAATTATATAATATTTATTGAATGAATAGTAGCTTTATTATATGAATAATAAGTATAAGTAAGTATCTATATTATATGAATAATTATAGTTAAAAACTGAAAAACCGACTTCAAAATACGCAATTCTATGTAATTGTTATGCTGATAATATTAATGCTTATTATGAAGTTCATCCGTGTTCGCATTTTATAAACCCCCTACGCAAAAACGACGCGGTGTTGTAAGTGACGTGTCTGTGTGTGTGTCTGTCTGTGGCATCGTAGCTCCCGAACGGATGAACCGATGTTTTTTGAAAGGTGAATTAGTTGGGATTGTTCTTAACCTTTAACTACTGACGTGATTTTTTTATCGTAACCTCTGACGTAGGGGCCTGGGAGGTCTGTAACTTTAAATGTTTTTATTAGCGGTCCATGAAAATTTTGAGGTCCTATTTATAATTTATTAGCCAACTTATGGATGAGAAGAAGCTATTGGTCCATGAAAGACCTTATGAAGGGTAACCTTCCTCTCACTCTAAAGAAAAAACTCATGGACGTGTGCATTCTCCCCATCCTCACCTACGGTGCTCAAATCTGGTCTTTGAAGGGACATCAAAAGTCTACTCTCGGGGTATGCCAGCGAGCTATGGAGCGCAGCATTTTAGAAGTCAAGCTCTCAGACCGCATTAGAAATAGCGTGCTGCGCTCTAAAACTCAGATCGCTGACGTTGGTCAAAAAGCCGCCGAACTGAAGTGGAACTCGGCTGGACATGTATGTCGCATGCATGACGATTTGTGGGCTAAGATCACCACAAAGTGGGTTCCACAGGTCGTCAGACCACTCGGTAGGCCCAGGCGGAGATGGCGAGACGAACTGGACTCCTTTTGCAACAACTGGACACAAAAAGCTAACGACCGTGAAGAGTGGAAGGAGGATAGGGAGGCTTTCGCCCAGCAGTGGGACATATCAGGCTGATAATAATAATAAAATAACTTAAGGATATTTAAATAAAACAAATAGAAAATGAAATATATTTTTGTATGTTAATTACCATTAATGTTAATTACCGTTAATTTATTATATTTGACAATTTAGATAATAGATAACAATTTTTGGCAGAAAATACTTGAGTTCAGAAATCAGTCTGGATTTCGTAAAAAAAATAATCAAAAACAATAAACTTACTTGTATTATATAACTTAAATAGTGTCTCTAATAAACTATACATAATCAATTCTAGTCACTACATAAATAATATAAAATTGCAAGGCACCAAATCTTTGAAATTATACACAGTCGGAGCTAACTTTTTTTGCGCTTTGGAGAAAAACATGTTTTAAACACATACAGCAAGACAAGTGTGTGTAGACTTTATCTGAAGCTTCAATGGATATGTGTAACATCTTCTTCTTAGCATAAAGTCTTCTTCTTCAAATTCTGGAAGTGCTGGATGATCAGACGTTGACTTAATAGGTCCCAGTATACAGGTCAAAGTCATATGTACGTAGATCACGAGGCAGTTTTCCATTCAGCACTCTTTGTTTCATGTGTGACAACAACAAACTAAGGCCTCTTTTATAAAAATGCCTCTTTCGGACATTATTTCTTGGTGTATGTCATACAATATATGGCTGTTCACAGAGTTGATATCTAAGATGCGGCGAAAATTGCCCATTGGTCTAAGTATGTGGTGTCCTACGACTGCATGTATAATAATTACCTAACTTAAAAACACTTTTTGTCTATTTCATCCACTCCTTCTTTGATCGGTCCATCTCTGAGGTGTTTTTTGTTACTATGCCGCAGCGGCCCCCACGTCAGCAGTTAAAGGTTAACTATGTTTCATCAAAATCAGTTCAGCCGTTTTTTCGCCGGGGGTTTTTGAGTTTTCTAAACTTATACTTGTTTAAAAAGAGATCCGAAAATTTGCTTTTGGTTAAATCAAACCATAACGTAATGAATCTCACTTTATAAATCGCCTGGTTTATTTATTTATTTATCCGCCTGGGGTGTTAAAATGAAATAATTACATTCTGCCCCTTAACAAAATTGCATTTGTAAAAAAGTTGGAAAGTAATCAATTCAATTCATTTCGCGCCGAAATAACGACTCCATTGCTATTGCTTTTAAAAATAATATACTGGTTTATTTATTCCGCATATTATTTATTAGAAAGGGATCAGTCAAGCGTGAGCTTATCGCTGTTGTGTTCCGTCTATTTAGATAGAATTTATTTTTGTCGTGATTCCTTAGTTTACTCAAGTTTTAACACAAAAAATATACAACGTTGTTCGACTATGATAGTTTTTTTATAGCTGTTAAATTAATATTCTAAATAATACTTTTAGTAAATTAATAATAACTAGTCTTACACTAGTACACTAAGGTAGAATACTTTATCGGCTCACGGGTTGGATTCAAGTTAATACAATAAATTCAAGATTGAAATAGACGGAATAATAAATTCATGTGCGCAAGAGCTTCACGACCTAATTCCACCCTCCCCTTTTCACTACAGGACTAGCAGAAAGTCGGCGAATTACCACCCATTTCTCGTTGAAATGACAAAAATCCGTATTCAGCGACATCGATCCACATTCTTAATGCACACTGTACAGGAATGGAATTCTTTGCCACTATCTGTTTCCTGAGACCTAAAATCTTAGAATTTTCAAGGCTAGAGTGACTAGATATCTTCTAAATCGACGACCTGCATCTTCGGCCACACCGTCGCTTAACATCAGGCGAGTTAATGGTCAATCGTAGATCTATCTTGTATAAAAAAGTGACACTAAATATATTATCATAAAAAAAACAACAGTACTGTTTTTGTACTATCTTGTTTATTTGGGTAGTTCAATGTCTTAACCATATCGGTTTTATTTTATCAATACCGTTTCATCAATTACGCGGAACCCTAAAAAAGAAAAATAAGACCGCAGGTGTAAAAGAGGTGTGGCAACATACCTCGAGGGAATGGTTAAGGGCTGTCAAAAGTTGAAAAAGGATGGCTACATGGTATTACGATATGTTCAAACGGGACAAAATATTATTAAAGATGGCGTTGGCAGCGATAAATTACGCGTTACTTATCTTGGAACGTTAATTGAGAAGAGTGCAAATGTTTTGCGCGCGTGTTAATTAACTATTGATTAATGGTTGCACGCTACCGGCGATTATTTCACCTTGTCATTTGAAGGAACGAACTATATTTTAACTGTTAATTTGATCTCGCTGGACTATATTTTTACCCGACTGCGTAAGAAGGAGGGTTATGTTTTTCGGGTGTATGTATGTTTCTATGATTATGTTGTTATGATTGCCTACATTGTAAATGGCTTGACCGAGTTTGATGTGTCAGGTGTCGTTAGATTAGTCTTCACTCTCTGAGTGTCATCGATTACGCTGAACCATAAAGAAGATTTTTTTTTTATTTAACAAATTTATTCTCCACAGACTCCAGGGTCCGTGCCTTTATGAACTAATATATGCTATAACTATTAACATATTTTTTTTAAGTTATGCAAGAGGAAGACAAAATTTTAATTTACACTTAACTAACATGTATACGTGTATACGCTAGCAGTCCAGCTCCCGCAAGCAGCACCCGCTCACGAGTTGACGCATGTGCCAGCCCGAGCCGAGTCAACCATGTTTGAGGGAAGAGGGCGACCCGCCACACGACGCCGCCGCAAGAAGAAGCTTTTTAGTGAGCGTGAGTGCTCTGAGTATACACGCTTTCTTATTATTATTAAAATAACACAACGGGGACAAGAAGAAAATTAAGATCCTGTTGGTGTAAAAGAGGTACGGAAACATACCTCATATCATAAAAGCGAAACGATTACTTATATTATAATATTTTCTACACGTCGGCTATAGGTTGACCCCTGTCACTGCAAGCCAATAATTTTACCCTCTAATACCCTCTCCTTCCATGTAACCCTCTAACCACGGTCAAATGTGGCGTCAAATGGCCTCGTGGTTTCTGACGCTCTAGGTACAAGTGGCGGGACGGCGTTGGTTGAAAGCCGAAATCCATCGTGGAAGCATATATACCAAATAGTGGACTTCCTATGACTGCGACGATGAGCCCTATCAGCACAACTTTTTGAAACAGGTGTCTATGTCCACCAGTGGTGAACACGGAAGTGGGGGACAACGGGAATAAACGTAATTTTCCACTCATCTATACTTAGTCTGGCCATAAATACTGTTACAGTTAAAAATAAGAAAGATATTACATTTGAATTTGGAATCTGTCATTTTTATACGATTGTTCATTGAGTTTCTAATTTTGGCGCCAATACATTGTACAATATTTTGCGATATTAAAATGGAGTGGGGTGATAAAGAGAACCGAATCGCTGTGATTGCATTACACAAAGTTGGTATGGAGCCAAATGCAATTTTTAAAACTCTCCATACGCTTGGTATTAGTCAAATGTTTGTGTACCGGGCTATTAATAGGTACAATGAGACCTCCTCTGTTTGTGACAGAAAAAGATCTGGCCGTCCACGTAGTGTTCGTGCGAAAAAGGTGGTCAAAGCAGTAAGGGAAAGAATTCGAAGAAATCCTGTCCGAAAGCAAAAGATTTTATCTCGGGAGATGAAGATAGCACCCAGAACCATGTCACGTATTTTAAAAGATGACTTAGGACTTGCAGCCTATATGAGATGCACTGGTCATTTTTTAACTGATAATTTAAAAAAGAATAGGGTGGTAAAATCGAAACAACTACTGAAGCGGTACGCAAAGGGAGGTCACAGAAAAATTTTGTTTACGGATGAGAAAATCTTTACAATTGAGCAACATTTTAACAAACAAAATGACCGTATTTATGCTCAAAGCTCTAAGGAAGCTTCCCAATTAGTCGACAGAGTGCAACGTGGGCATTATACGACTTCAGTGATGGTTTGGTGGGGTGTTAGCTATGAAGGAGTGACTGAGCCATATTTTTGTGAAAAAGGTATCAAAACATCGGCACAAGTGTATCAAAATACCATTCTTGAGATGGTAGTTAAGCCCCTTAACAACACCATGTTCAATAACCAAGTATGGTCCTTCCAACAAGACTCGGCGCCAGGTCATAAAGCTCGGTCCACGCAGTCTTGGTTGGAAGTGAACGTTTCGGATTTCATCAGAGCTGAAGACTGGCCGTCTAGTCCTGATCTTAATCTGCTGGATTATGATTTGTGGTCAGTTTTAGAGAGTATGGCTTGCTCTAAATGCCATGATAATTTGGAGTCCCTAAAACAATCCATACGATTGGCAGTGAAGAATTTTCCCATGGAAAGAGTGCATGCTTCTATTGATAACTGGCCTCAACGTTTAAAGGACTGTATTGCAGCCAATGGAGACCACTTCGAATAAGCTTTTATATTTTAAATTGTTTTATATTTATGTATTAAACTAACACACTGTAAAAGTAATAAATATTATTTGCAATAAAAAATAATTTTTTTCTTCGTGACAATATTTATGGCAAGACTAGGTACATAAATAATTGAAATCCTTAATTTTTTTATATGAGTCCTAATTGGACCTTCAAAAAGACAATAGGGGCGTTAATGAAATAGTACTTAATGAAATAGTACAGAAATAGTACATGGGTGACTCGCACCGCGGTTCGAACCACTCGCGGTGCGAAACGCCTAAATACCCTAAAAACGATAGACAATAAAACAATATTCATTGATTCTATGCTACCCTAACCAGTGCATATTTATCTAATCAACCCAATTCCGTCAAAGACCCCTGCATTATTACTTCCGTTCTATTAACTGGTGACCCCTGCCCTTCAATTCATCAACTAATATGATATCACCATGTTCCGATATCTAATTTAACTATGAATTAACAATAATATTTATAATTTTTAATATTTTTGTACGAAATAGACTTTTGACCACCAACTCACCTGATGGCTGATGGTAAGCGACGATGCGCCCGAGGGTAGAAGGTGGAGGGGAGTCATTTATTGAAGCACTATTATTATTAAACAAAATTAACAATTAATTGAAATAATTAAAATTAATACGAACCACAGTAAATATCAGTATAATAAGTTAAAATTTATTGAAATCATTTTTTTTGCGCCGTCAGGTAAAAAATAATAAAATTGCCTTTAAACAGTTATCACTGAACTTTAAACAGCTACCTATCAAATATAAATAACATTTTTAATATAGTTTTTAATTTAGTAGCTAAAGCATGAAGGAAGTACTAAATACTGCTATAATTACCAACAATTCATACAAAGTACAATTAACGAATAATAAAATACATTTATTTATCAGTTCTTAGTTAATAGAAGAAGCACCTGCTACACAAGTACCTGCTACATACTTAAGTAATATAGATTTCTTAAATTATGACAACTAGAGTGGCAAGTTCATTAGTCCAAATAATTAACTCATTCGGGGCTTAACTTACTTTACTGGAGTTAACTAAGTGTTTATAATATTTGGATTTTAACTAGTAATTACTATTAGATAGATATTCTAAATTATAATGCAGAATTGAGTATCGAATGTTACTGCCGAATGTGTATCATAGTCGGGCGACAATAAATGGCATCGTAGCGTAGCATTATCGTTATTTCGTATTTTTTTTTAATAATGATTTTAAAGCAACTCTTGCAAAAATAAAAAACGGGCAAGTAGACAAAGACAAACTAAATAAAAGCGGGAAATCATATATTTTTTTTTATATTTTCCTTCATAAACCGAAAAATATACATCGTAAAAATATTTAACACATCCCTTGCTCACCATTCGGATCCGAGTGGAGTGGGGATATAGTAGAGGCGCCTCCCACTCGGATCCGAGCAAGCATCCCGTTTATTTTGTAGTAGTCAGTAAACCGCCGGCGTTTGAGCCAGTCAACATTGCTTTCCGCGGCCACTCTGTACTTAATAAAAATTCGCCAAAAAGTTTTGGTTCCCAGCTGAAGTGAAGGGTCTGCAGGGGGCGAGGAATGTGTTAAAAACCTGTTTTAGCTTATGCTAATGAGGCTCTTTCATATGATACCCCACATGATACGGTTAATTCACTTTAAAATTTGGGCCCTCATTCCTTGCATAGAGACACTATTTTTTTGTGATTAAATTAAAAATGTCCAGTTTTCGGATTTTTTCCTATATGTGTACCTACTCTAACACAATGCTTCTTGCCATAGGTTTTGATTCCTCTGTGAGTGTCGAAATGTGCGTTTTTTACGACATATTCAGCTGTGTTTTTTTTTTACGAAAACTGAGAATTTTATTTTTCTTTCTGCAGCAAGATACTATGGATCTGCGTAATTGGTTTTAATTTCAACTCGATACCTTCACGCGTTCCCGAGATAAAGGTCTTGACACCCGGACGGACGGACAGACGGATAGACAGACGGACAACTAAGTAATCCTATAAGGGTTCCGTTTTTTACTATTGAGGTACGGAATCCTAAAAATCGCTCCTTCGGAACCTTCAACGAACTTTTTCGTAACAAATAAACGTTGGTAGATACATATAAATTATTATAAATAATGTTTATTTAAATAATTAACTGTAGAACCCTTTTCACATCCTTATGATCGATTTCGTATTTAAAAATGTTGTTTACAATCGAGTATCGAGCATTTTTATTCATAACAGAAAATTTCCTCCTTTTATTTTTAATATTAATCGAAAATCCCAAAATTTTTAACCATTTGTTTCTAAACTTGGTATAATTACAGGTTTTAAAATTTGACAGAATTTATTAATCTTCATAATTTCTGTAAAATTGAAAAACCTGTAAGTACACATAAAAAGTAAAAAAAAAAGATTTATATATTCGACCTGCACGTCAGTACCAAGCAACATTAAGACAGAATAAAGAAAAATTTTACTTGAAGAATCTCTGTTCTAAATTTAAAACGATTCAGCCATTTACGGCCTTACCGAAAAACGTTACTTAACTTTAAGCATTACTTAACGTATTTTGTCAACTTCTCGCTGATACATAATGACACTTGCGGAAAGAAGACAGAAAATTTAAGACGATGGTTAAAGTTAAGTAACGTTTTTCGGTAAGGCCGTTACAACTATACAAATAGACAGAAAGACAGACAGTTACTTACGCTTTTATAATATTAGGAGTCATCATGCGTCTACCATCTTATTATCATTAGTTTACTAAATATTTCTGGGCAAACTAAAATTAAATCAAGACAAAACATGAACTAAACGTAACACAAGAACGCTAAGGACTAGCGAACCAATTAATTTTTTATCGTCTCAATTATTCCACAAATAGGCATTTTTTACTATTATTCCACAAATAGGCATTTTTTAGCTTCGGAATGACATTAGGATGGAATTTCCTGATTCACCCACTCGGAGCAGATTCGACTCGGTTAAATACACTTTAAATCAATTTGTGCGACTGAGGAATACATGGAATTGTAATGTTAGGGTGGCAACACTTTTACGCTGTAAGTGGATAAAATCAGTCAAACTATAACTGTCGATATCGGTGTTAAAATGGATACAATTACTACAATATTAACGCTTCGCTCGCCAGGCCACATATATAATAGCAGTTCCAGCAGTTCTACGAACAGTAGACCTCACGAGCACATACTTTTGCAAAATTACTTGTCATAAAAAAAATCTGTGCTCGCGAGCATTTACTGCTGATATTTGAAATTCTTGTTCAAAATTCAGTGAGTAACGAACATTTCTGATAAATTTTCTGAACGACGTCTACAAATGGCGTACTAGCTTCTTCTAACTTCTTAAACTTCTCTTTTTTAACCGAGATTTTACAACATTTTGTTTCGACAACCTCTCGACTGATTTTGCTCATATTTGTTTTTTTAAATTGAAAAACAAACATTTCTACCAAATATTATTTAAATCTTTAAGTAAAGGGTGCCACAGCCAAATTCCCCCTTTTAGGGGAAATACCCCATTAATTAAAAATAAACGTCGAGAAATATTAAGTTTTGTAAAGAATGCTTGACTAAACAACCGAATCGAAGAAAGAAAATTTTGCTAGTTGTTGCAGAGACCTTTGTTCGCTTCGCTCACTCGGTCAATTATGTGACATGCTAACACAAGCGCACACTTAGACGTCGGTGGCAGGCGTAAATAAGAGCAGATGGATGAGAACATAGACACAAACACGGAGACGAACATGGAGAATATGTATGTAGACTGTCCCATTATCCTGCGGAACCATGGCGGCAGTACAATCAGGAGAGCCCCATGCGGAGAGCGCGATAGCTCTCGCCATGACGTCTCATGTTAATTAATACCTTCACACTCTTCATCACGCGCCGCTTGATTACTTACACCATACAAATGATGTGATAAAAAAACAAATTAATTGGAGCTTTTTATGTTCATCATTATTAAATATTTAAAAACTGAAACAACCAACTTCAAAATACAAATTTTGTTTACTTGAATGAGATATTTGGCCTGAGAATCGTGTCCGAAGATGGAGACATTTTCACACAGCGACATCCAGCTCCATAATAGTAAGCTAAGCTTGTACTATATATGACAATCGGGGCCTACTACTACCGTGGGTCGGATGACACGTTAAGTTGTAGGTCCCGGTTGTTTCTCAATCGTCAAGGCAGGTCAGAGGCCTTTCGGCGGCTTAATAACTCTGACACTAGGGCTGGCCTACTTACTTATATAGATATACCCGGACTAATGTGCTCAGACTCAGAATAAACATTCATGCTCGTCACAATTTGTCCTGGGTGGGAATTGAACCCAACAACCTGCAGCATAGAAGGCAGACGTACTACTGAGCGACGAGGTCAGTCAAGTCTATAACAATATCATTATTTACAAATCTGTAGACAATAATTTAAAAATTAATATTATTAATATACTTAATTGATTTTTTTTACATCCGACGGGACAACAAAGTTAAGTAAAACTTCAATAGTGTCAAAAATATAATTCTATATAATAACATTATTTGTTGTCAAAACACCAAAACGTGATCAGAAATCAATTCGTCTGCCACAAGAAATTCTACAAGTTGTTTTGAAAACGCTAGGAATGCGCGGAACAAATCGGCCGAGGCTATCGAAAATCGATAAAAAATCGATAACGGGAATGAGCAAACCACGACAAATGAGAATAGCTACAGAAATTGAATAAGTCGATATCACCAAAGCTGGAATTGATTGACGATTGTCTGAAAAAAAATGGTTCGATCGATTTGCTTCCAGCGTTAACTGTGGAAAATCGGTTGGTAGTGATGGGATCAAAGTTATCGATACAAACATGATTTTATGTGAAGTTGTGGTAAAGTTTACTTGCAGACTAGATATATAGATAGTACAAAGGAATCGATTTAATAGTGGAGGTTCATAATCAGGTACTAAGATTACTTAATTTTACGGCGAGATGAATATAATGACAATAGAATAATATTAGTGACTATGTTATTTTAGCTTTGCAATAAAGTTTAAGTAATTAATATTTTTACTTAACAGCCCAAAACTACGAGGTAATTATTAGGGTTGTCGGAAAATAATTGTCGAAATGTGATAATGTTTTGGTTTTACATAACTCACTAACTGGATATAATTATAGTATCTCTGTGCTAGTTTTTGTTAATTACTCTAGTTAACAATATAACGCTGGCTCACATGGCCCCCGCACGCCATGCTCCCAGATTCATAAATAAAAAAATGTGTTAAGAAAAAATCTTCTTAATCGTGGAGCCATAGCCATTAACAAACACCCGACGTAATATACCTTCGCTTCGTCTAAAAATATAAGCAATCTATCCGCTGCGCTGCGATCCACAGCTACATTAGGTATAGACATAATGAAATAGTAACATGTAGTCTTTGCGTGCACGCCCTACGCCGCAATGTTTCAGCATTATACTGGCCATGGGATGACGTTAATCTGTTTGTCAAAACTATCGATATATCGACAGCCAGCGGCGCTTCTCTACCGGAATGACGTTTGGAAACGGTAGCCGGCCAGCGGGGGGCGTCACCGCGCCATCTTTATTTTATTATTTTTTTCCCTCGTTAATCCAGTGGCAGTCGTCTCGGATGAGTGGCTGGAGCAATCAATAAAACGCTGGGACCGAAACCACGACGGATTAAATACAACCGCTTGTACGATACGCAACCGTCCAATCGAAATTCAAAATTACTCGAAGGCGTTAGAATCGCTTTTCCAGAACAAATACGACAGAAGTGTGTCTATAATTTTTAGTTCATAAATTGTCCGCATTTGAAGAAAATTCAGTTGTTATGTACCCAAGCGGACGTGGTTTAAATATAAAAAGTGTACCAATTAGTTAAGGAGCAGTACAGTGACTAATTTATCTCCGTAGTGGAATGATGGAGCCACAATAGTTTTTTCTAAGTAAATAGCAGATAAATATAGTTTTCTTTATTTGTCTACCTTTACAGATATAATGGTTGGTATGTTAATAATTGTTGTTTGGTAGAGACAATGTGATTGCTTCAGTTTTTTGTTAGTAAACTATTTCTTCATCGGTTCTATTGTAAATCACAACTTTTATTTATAAAGTAAACTACGATTAGTTTCCACGGCTGTTATTATTAAACATTTTATTCTGCCATTTTCATTTTCTAGATTTAATTTCACCTAAATTGTATGGTTTCCGTATTAGTATACGGAACCCTAAAAAGACACTATCTACTCTACACTAATAACTCTGTATGGAACCACGATCTTTCAAGCATCAATTTTGTATAAGCGAGCTACGTTTATGAACACTTCTGGACATGCAAGCTACATTTTTTAGATTTCGTAGCACACGTAGCACTCGTAGCGTAACAATGATGCATGCGTGTAATTTAAAGAAGAAGTATGTATACTATGTATACATACATACATGTATATGAATATTGTATATGTACCTTACCTTCTAAATATGTATCTTGTAGCCTTTTTTACCTGACTGCACAAGAAGGAAAGTTATGTTTTTATATCATAAAAAATGTATTCTATATCTTGTATAGTACAAGTCATATTTGTACTTACTTTAAACTATTTGAACTTGGCTTTGCCTTGTAACTGCCTATTGAAGTGCACGCGAGGTGTACTGCTCGAACCACTAGACTTAGTATAGAAAACCAATTAATTACAACCAGATTGACTACCCCACAGTGTATGAACATCAAACGATAATTCCACAAAGCAACCCAATCCGGCCGCGTTCACTCGCCCCAGGGAAACCACTAAAAAAACATAATAGAGAATTATAACAAACACCGTCGGTGGCAATTTCACACTTTATTAATGCAAGTATTACAGCTAATTCCATCGGATGACACGTGCCGAATGGTGTTCCCATAAAACCCCAGTCTCCCCTCAATGCAAGTCAACTTTAATACCTAATTCATGCCATGAGGGTTGCGTTGCTCATTTTCAATCTTAATTCCATGACAATACGCTCTATATTATTTGAATAATTAATTTCATGCATTGCATCTGAAAAGTTTTAATCACAAAGTAAAAAGATTTTATTTGCTTTGGTTTGAGTTTGTAATTTGGCATGTTTGTTCCCTGCAATTTTTGACAGATACGCATGTTGATTCATAGATAAACAAGCATTATACTGGTCCATGGATCATAGAGCAAGGCGGACTCTACTCTCTATGATAATTACCAAACACTTTTAGTATTTTTTATATATATATTTTTCTAATAATAAAAACTCGATCAATTATAGTTTAAGGAACTCTAAGCCTGTTTGACCGACCTTTTAGACCAGTCTCTTAGCTTAGGTATAGTATGACACAAAAAATACGTAAGAAGGAATGTCAGTGTGTTTGAGTTACTGCGAGACTGTGTGAATGACTGTACCTATGTTTTTTATTTCTCTGTTTTTGACTATATAATTTGTTTTATTTTTAAAATTATTTATGTGCTGTAATTTTTAAATTTGAAGATAGTGTGATTCATTTAATGTAATTGGTTTTCAACCGTATTAATTGAATTAAATAAATAAATAAATGACAAAATGTCTGTAACTAGATCTACGTTTAACTAAATTCTATTCTCTGGCTCTAAAAATTCTAAGACTGTTGTTGTTGCCAGAAAACATAAAGGGCGTTATCCCTAACGCCCTCACGTTCCACTCACGTGAAGTATGCATCACAATTGTAGACCGAAATCGTGCATGGATTAATATTTTGCCAACCTTGTGTTTATCTTGTAAATGAGTGTAATGTGTGTAAAGCTAGATGTTATACTGTAGTTTCTCTAATAATTTGTAATATTGTGCTCGAAAATAGAAAGTAATCTTACTTATTGATCCTATTGCTACAACATGTGCTTTTCAATATTATATTTTATCTTCTACTTACGACTGGTAGTCAAAATACTAAAGAAACATTTGTACTAGGATAGGACTGCTTATCTCATCTACCTTAGTAGAACCAATTTATCTCTAAGACTGTATAGTGGAGACACCATCGCAATTCCAAGCTAAACTAACGAAAACTCGTTAGAGCTGTCAGTTGTGTAATTTGTCCGCGTTTAGAGACAGTTGTCGCACTTACCGCGCTCTCCCCGCGTTACATGAAGTGAGCCAGGATTGAATACGGTATTATAATGAAATGATTCATATTTAAGTGAGTCTCCCCTCGTGACGCTGTCGCATGTCGGTGTGGGGATCGGAAGCCATGTTTCTTATTAAAGTGCTGTTATGATTGTCGTTTTTATTGTATTCAGCAAATTGGCTTCTTTTGGCTCTTGATTATGATTTATAATGCAATTTTTTGGAAGTGTCAAATGATTTTTTTAAGGTTACTTTGTAAGCATTAGCTTCTTATATATTAATAGCAATTTTAAAGATACCCTACCATAAATCATCTGACAATAGTTGGTGAATGTAAGATTTTCATAAAACGAGCGTATTGTCCGGAATTTTACCTTAATTCTTTGGCACATGCTAGGTTTTACTAAACCATTTTTTATGGCTAACAAATTGAACAAACTAAACTAACTGTAAATAAGAGGCCAAGACCGTGTCGATACACGCATTATAGTAGGGTTCCGTAGCTAATACTAAAAAATAAACTATGACTGGCCTTGTGGCTCAGTTGGTAGTGTGTTTACGTCTACCTGCTGAACTGAAAGGTCGTGTGTTCAATCCCCACCCAGGGCAAACATTTGTGTGATGAGCATGGATGTTTGTTCTGTGTCTGGGTGTTTCTATGTATCATATGTATATATTTACAACAAAAAAAAGTATATATGTATTCTATCAGCCATCTAGTTCCATAGTACAAGCTTTGCTTAGTTTGGGCTAGATGGTGTTGTGTGAAATGTCCACAAATATTTATTTATTTATTTAATACTGTATAATAAAATAATTTTACCTATTTGGCGAGTAGTTTTGTTTAGACTACTTTGCAAATAGGCCAATGACTTCTGTACTACACTTACTTAATGCCTTAAATGTTTTACATATTTATCGCTATATCTCGAAAAGATGTAATCACAGAGTGTTCAAAACATATTTCTTTGAAAGTATTTGACATGGTCTACTACTTTAATTAATTATTAATTTCTAGATCTAATAGTTTACAAATGCAGGGGGGGGGGGGGGGGGGCACTATTTTTCATTTTTGGTGGGCTATATCTCGCACACATCACAGTTAGTCTTATTTTAAGATACCTATTCAACGATATTCCATTAGATATAGTGGAGTTGAAAAAACAAAAAAAAAAACATCCTTTCTTTATATGTATGGAGTGCCAGTGATGTTGAAGAACATATCTACGCCAAATTTCGTTTATGTAGGGCTGTACGTGTGGCTATATGCGACTTACGTACAGACAAACAGACAGACATGGCGAAATTATAAGGGTTCTTCGTAGTTACTACGGAACCCTAAAAAGATGACAGGATAGATATAATTTTTTTTTTTTTTTACATATAATTAATAAATTATTAAGCTATTCTTATACATATCTAAGCTAAAAAAAAACGTTGACCATCACCAATACAAGACTAGCAAATATATATACTCGACTATGCAAATCGTTACCCCCAGTTCCCAGAGCGCATATAATCCCCGATAATCTCCGAAGATAACGCGATAACGGCGCCGTAATAGTGCAGGATATATCCTAATATCCCCCGGTATCACGAGATATCTCCTTAATGCGTCGGTAATGGCAGGCCGCGTGCGGCAGCGGGCCGCCGCGTGCCGTCGCGTGTCGTTGTTTGTGAATCCAGCTTTATCCGGATTACCACTTAGGGACTCTTCTCAACGATTGTTTGTTTTCTTTTGGTTTGATTTGATGGTGGTCTTAGATGGGTGTGAGTGCTATAATAGATGTGTAAGATTGATATGTTAGAAATAGCGACACTAAATCACATTAAATTAAGAAACACAAAAAAATGAATAATGTAAAAAACATACAAAAATATTGAAAAATTGTTTCTTTAATTGAAGGAATTTAGTTTCATATTAGTTCCATGGAAATTTTATCAGAATCGGTTTAGTAGTTTGGTTTTACAAAAAAAACGTGAAAAAATATGTAATTAAATATGATTTAAAAGACTAGCAAAAATTACTTCATTGTAAAACTTTGTATTTAAGATACTCTTTACGACAATAATTGGTAAATTTACTTTTATATGGAAATCGTATATAGGTACCTAAATGTAGATATTTGTTTGCAAGATATTCGTCGAGTAGTTTTGAATGAAGGCAAAAACCAAACACGCAAAAAAAAAACTAATGCATAATATCGATGATGACAAAGACAACGGAATCTCCATTGAGTATGTGCCTACTTACGTATCAGAGTAGCTAGCTGAAGCAAAATTATTGTCACATTTTTGGTAAAGTAAACAAAACAGCGTTACAGCGCTGGAATAATAATTACATCGTTTATCTACGATTATACGATACGATTGATACTTGCAGCGCAGGATTGTAGGTATCAATGATTGTTTCCTCGTCAGCAAAACGTCGAAAGCACTCACTTCACTAGTAAGTGCGGCGCTCTCGCCGCAGTTGAATGTAACAAAGCAGCTATGAGTGGTGTCTGCTCTCGTACGTAAGTAATTACAGCTCAATGGGAATCTTCAGATCTGGGTAGCGCCGGCGTGCGACCGCACGGTCCAATGTTTCATTATAGATTAATACAGATTGATCCTCAGATACGGGCGCGGCGCCCCGTATCGGAACATCGCACATTATACAAAGGGAATCTACGCAACACTATACTCATAAAGTTCTCTTGTACGGAGACTGGAAATAATGGGGTATGAAAAGTATCTTTTTAACCGACTTCAAAAAAAGAGGTTTTTAATTCGGTTGTTTTACGTTTGTTACTGCTAACTCCGTCATTCTTAAACCGATTTCGAAGTTATTTTTTATTTGAAACGATATACTCACTTCCGGATTGGCCCCATACAAGTATCCACATCGGTTTAATAGTTTGGTTTATAAAGCAAAATTGCCTAAAAGTAATTTAAAAAAATTAAATCGACTTCAAAACTATTCAATGTACTGAAAAAGGATAAATAATAACAGCTAATATTAACAAAATACTGAAAAATTAAATCAAAACTGCGTCTACCGAATTAGGTCTGTACGTACCCCAACTATTTTTTTGAGGTCGGTGCCTATCTAAGTAGTGACCTGGCACCGATCTCAAAAAATAGTTGGGGTACGTAAAGACCTAATTTGGTAGACGCAGTTTTGATATAAATTTTAATATTATGTAACAGCTGTTGTTATTTCTCCCTTATCAGTTCATTGAATAGTTTTGAAGTTGATTTAATGTTTTTAAATTACTTTTATTGGAGTCTGCTTGTAATACAATCGTACAAATTTCATAAACTCTTCACATAGACATATTTATTCATTTGTAATCTCACCACCGTCAGCGTTTATATAAATATTTCTCTTTTATCTTCTAAATGTTGTCTGGAAGAGATCGCTATTAGCGATAAGGCCGCCTTTTGTACCTTTCTTACGCCCTAATCATGTACATATTGTTATTATACTATGGTGTCAATAAAGTATTTTTGTATTGTATTGTATTGTAGACATGTTCATGGTATTAAATAAGATCTTCACATCTACGTTTGACCACCAACTTACCTGATGCTTAGCGACGGTGTGGGCTAGGATGAAGCACGTATTCACTCTAGCCTTGAAAATTCCAAGATTATAGTTTTCAAGGAACAGAAATGATGGCAAAAAGTGTCATTCAAGTGCAATACGCATCAAGAACGTCGACCGAAACTACGGTACTGACGGTACGGCACGGTATAGCACGAACTTTGGTGAGAAAGAAGTGGTAGTGTGCCGACTTTCCACTAGTTATTCTGTGAAAGTAGCACTCGCTGTTTAGAAAAAGCAAGATAAAACTGCGCGCGATCCAACTTTTAACTTTATAACTTTTTTGTAATAAGAGATCTATTTGGATACTGAACCATCGTGACAAAAATTGGAACTAACGTCTTGATTGAACAAAATAATGAAACAAGAACAGCAGCGCCCTCAATGCCACATTAGTTCTCTAGGCAAAACAGGCTCAAGTCAGTATATAAGTAGGTAGGTATTGTGGTAAATTATGAAGACACCACTTAAACTAAAACAACTAAATAAAATAATAAAACGAACCAATGTCTCATATTGTCCCTTCTTTCAATATAGTGATTTGAAGAATTTTATTTAATTTAGTTGGCGCCTTCAGAATTTACCACTCTGTAATTAAACATTCATTTCCTTCTTCTTTAAAATTACTTAACTTTACCTACGTATTAAATCTTTAACAAACCTCTCTTTCACTACTTTTTATGTATAATTTTTCCATACTGTGAATAAAACAACAAAAAAAAACTTTGTAAGTTCAGCCGGCTCTGTAATAAATAAAAATAAAGCTAGAAGCAGTAAGAGAAGGTTACATTGGCACCTTCCAGATGTGTTGTACTCACCTTCTCACACACACTTACTGTTACAGCCGTTGACATGACAAAATAGAGGACAGCTGTATACACCAACGAAACAAGATATTTATTATCAGAACCAGTAAAAGCCTTTATCGTAAGACGACGTAAGAACTTGTAGTCAAAACGGCTCATGCCCTGTGGAAATGAAATATAAAGAGTAGCATTAAGTATTAATAATAATTAACCTTAACCTGAAATTAACCTGAAGTTTCCGGCAGCCTAGTGGTGAGACCGTCTGACTTGCGATCCGTAGATTCTGGGTTCGAATCCCACGGCACGCACCTCTGTCTTTTCGAAGTTATGTGTGTATTGTTGATTGCCGCCAACTTCAAACGGTGAAGGAAAACATCGTGAGGAAACCTACATGTCTGAGAGTTCTCAATGATCTTGAAGATGTGTGAAGTCTGCCAACCCGCACTTGGCCAGCGTGGCAGACTATGGCCTAACCCTTCTCACAATGAGAAGATGGCCCGTTCCCAGCAGTGGGACAGTTTGTACAAACAGGGCTGATAAAAAAAAAGAATTAACCTTATCAAACGGTAATCTTGTTAACGCATACTAAAATAAACTGCTAAATTGTAACACATAACTACTAAATTGGTATTTAACCAACGATGTGTTTTAAGTAGTTGCATTTTTATTAAACCTACGACCTTTTAAATTGTGGAATACATTGAGTGGGTTTTCTTCAATAGAAAACCCACTCAATGTATTCCACAATTGTTTCACTCATGTTTTGAAAACACACAATATATTTTGGGTCTTTTCAAAACATGAGTGAACCTAAGTCGACGTTCAAGCGCAAGCCAATGAGTGAATAAAAAAATACTTAAATAAAAAAAAAACGATTTCATGGCGTCTTGCCAACGATCATAACTTTCCATATTTTTTGTTTGAAAGGATATAAGTATATATTATATTATTAGATTGGCTCCAAAGAAATTTTATCAAAATTGATTCAGTAGTTTGATTTTTAAAGCGCAATAACCCGTTGAAATCCGATAAATCTATTTTTTTTTTATTTCAACAATATTGTGCATTTTGAAGTCGGTTTTTCAGTTTTTTCACTTTAATTATTTGTAAATCTTCCTGAATGGTTAGATAGTGCATATATAGTACACCAGTGTTGTAGTGAGCAGTAAACAGTGAGGCGACATGAGCTAGCTCAGCGGGACAGCGCCCATTCAATCCTGTTTTATGTCCTTCTATAGCCCCGTGCGGGACACGCCACTGCGCGGGCTGCCTTGCTGATTTGTGCACTATCTCTTCCAACTACTATGTTACGTGCCTTCAAGGCTTTGTTTTTATTCATTTTAGACAGGCTTGACGACAACTAGCCACTAGTGAGACAGCTGTGGCTAAGGCTGGAACAAATCGATCATGCAGAAATCTTTTCACACTCTAAAGCCCTGAACATTTTCACTCCTGTGTAGTGCTTACGCATAAAGAACGTGGATCGAAATTACTTGTGCAAGTTTTTTGGCATTTCAATGAGAAAGTGGATGACGGCAGTGAACATGAAACACATAATCCATACAGAACAAATATTTTGTATTGCACCATGCTAAGCTGGGGCCGGATTGTAGCAAAAACTTTGCTGTACTTTGTTTTTTTAATTTTTATCCCAATACAGTATTTATAAAAAAAAGAAATATGTTGTTTACCCTGTTTGCTGTTGATATTTTTTGGGTCAAATTTATTAATCGAAATTTGTTCCTCTTCCCTTTGACAAATTGATCTGATATTTGGTACACGCCTTTAGTAAGTACCTGTAGATGACAATACAACGAAATATATTTAGTATGATTATAAATTCAATATGGCCGCCGCCACAATATGGCGGATTTCATATTTCTTACAACCCCCACAATATGGGTATCAAATGAAACAGTTTTTTTTAAAATAAAATACAGTAGGTAAATACATTGCCACATCATTATGTTTGTTTTCAATAAAACCGTTTAACTTAAAACGTTCTTTTTAAGTACTTATTTATTGTAAGATTGTAGTTCCCAGGGCATGTTCCACTCCTGTGTTATACGCGTTAAGAACCTGGACCGAAATAGTTGTATTGATATAGATTTTAGGCTTTTAAGTTTTAGAAATGAGTGGTAATGTCGACTTTCTGTATGTACATTTTTTTAATTTACAAATACTTAGACTTGCACTCGTAGCTACTTACGACAAAACACATTTGCCTACACAAAAACAAATACAGATACATTTGTACGTCTATATACTTTAATAGACTTCACAATTCACACAAACGTTATGAAATAACTTATTATCGTTAAGGAACACAACAACTTACAAGCAACATCACCTTGTAGTAGACAAGGGGCCATTACAATAAACACAAATCCACATAAATCGTCTAAACGCCATTCAATTTGTAAAGTAATCCAAGTCAAGCGTAGCCGGCTTGTTGTAACCGCCACCTACAATATTCATTGTGCACATTCTATAAAAAATAATAGCTGCATTTGAGCGTATATCGTAATAAAAATAAACAAAATGGCCGATATAATATCGGGCCAAGCCCTGGGGCGATGAAAAATAAATAAAAATGCGAGGGCCGGGAAGCGAGCGGGGAAATGAAAAGCCACTTAGTGTCCCCTGCCTCCCCACGGGCTGGCCTCTGTTACAAACTACCACATCAAAATATAACTCTTGTGCGCACTTGGATGTTCACTCATTGCTTTTTGTCCTTGATATTTTTATTTTTTTTATTATGAGCCGCACAGTCGTCGTGAATTCTTCTCTTATTGGATATCTACATGTTACAGGAAATATCTGTCAACTTATTATTTGTCTCTAGAAGCGGCGTTTAGGTTGTACGTTGTGTGTTAGTCAACCATTCAGGACAAAACCTTTCGAAGAAATTACTTTTAGCAATAAGGACGTGTTTTATGTAAGATATATCTACGATTGACCACCAACTCGCCTGATGTTAAGCGACGGTGTGGCCGAGGATTGAGCTAGGCGATATAGAATATATCTATTCACTCTTGGCTTGAAAATTCAAAATTTCTCAGAAAACAGAGATGGCGGCAAAGAATTCCATTCCTGTCTAGTACGCATCAAGAACGTGGACCGACTGAGTGCTGTTTTTTGGCATTTTAATGAGAAATTGTTGGTAATACGCCGACTTTCTGCTAGTCCTGTAGTGAAATGGGAAAGGTGGAATTAGTTCGTATGAAGCTCTTACGCATCACTCCCCGAAATAAATCATATAGATAGAATATAGAAACACTGGTGTAACAACAAACAGACGTTTGTTGTTACACCAGTTGTTTAAAGTTGTTTTGTCTGTCTGTTTTTGGATATATTTTGTAAAATGAAGTTATTATCTATCTACTTATACCTACGTATATATATATATATATATATATAATTGCGTTTGGCTGAAAACTCTCTCTTAAATCCTATCTCCTATGGAACGTATTTACCTAGAAATAAAAATATATTTATTAGATATGGTAAAAACATTCAGAGAAAAGCCGCAGAAAAGAAATTACATTTTTAAATTTAGCAGCAAGATCGATAATGAAATTAAACCGTCATTCGTGGTTTTGGAATACCTATCCACCGCGAAATCATTTCCCTTTTCAGCGTTCAGTTCTTTGATAGTAAGTAATGCGGTGTTGGGGAATAAGATCATTTAGATCTGAAAGTTATTATAAGTATAAACAAGTAGGATCTTTTAGTATGTGCGTATGCCGTTCTCGTATCGGATTATTTAGTCATCAAAAATCATCAAAATTTAGTCATCAAAAATCTTCATCTTCGACCACACCGTCGCTTAACATCAGGCGAGTTGGTGGTCAATCGTAGATCTATCTAGCATAAAAAAAAACTTCTAATCTGACTCGAGTTTGCTAAGTACAGTATCAATGGGCGCGTATATTCATATTATACTTTTCTTTTCTAAATTAACTTATATATGAACTACGTTCGTTCTTTAAAATATTATTGCAGCGATTACATATGTATTCCTCTTTATCATTTAAAGGTTGTTTGAAAGAGATCGCTATTAGCGATAAGGCCTTTTGTGCCTTTATTATACCCTAATCATGTACTTATTCTTATCTCAATATGGTGTCGTATAATAACGTGTTTTTGTATTGAATTGTATTCTATTGCGAGAAAATTTTAAAAGTAGTAGTAGTAGTAAGCAAAAGTCGTTTGGTTATTCAACCTATATTTCAACCAATAACTTTTTACAGAAGGAAAATGTCGTCAAGAAACTAATAGAGAGAGGCTTGGTTGGCTTAATTAGGTTTCGTTGCAAACATATTCTCTTAAGAGTCTACATTTAGTAACTAGGTACCAGTTCGAATTTCTAGAAAAAAAATACTGAAATTTTTATTTTAACTCCTAATGCAAATAGAGCAGTGTTATAATAATATGACGCATATTCAATATTATATTCATATTCATTATTGTGTGTTTGAGACATTAACGGATGAAACTATATTAATTTCATTTGTTTGACGAAGGTTTTTATCATTAATGACCACTTTAAAATACGCATCGTCTTTTATAGTTTTTTTTTGTTTTGAAACATGCGATGAGTACGATAGATTCTGAAGTACCTAAGGTATTTAAAAAAAACATCTTTTTTCACACAATCTTTTCTTCTCTTCAATACGTCGCACTCTGTTTTTACATCCTATTATTATTATTATTTAGAGCCTGTTCCGTCCCACTGCTGGGCAAAGGCCTCCCTATCCATTTAGTTTTTACATCCTATTCGGAGAAAACTAGCAGCAACCAATTTTGATGATTTTTCTGATAGAAACAGTGAATAACTAAGCGTGTTCTGTTTTTAAACTTGCTTTTTTTAACTATCAAATTTATAACGATATAAAAAGAAAAACTCAATCCTTTCAAGTTTATGTTAATAACATGAGAAAAGTCACCGAAATCATGTAGTGTTCGTAAAAGTAGAACAAGTTTGTCCTTATACACAAATTTGCGTTAAACTGAACATCGACAAAAAAAAACGATCGTATCTCCCTAAGAAGAAAATTCCTCCCCCGATATTTGGAATATTCATCCCAAAAAACAGAGAAAACCATTTAAAAAGCCATGCACCTGAAACTCGTGAGATTTCCCGCCGAAGTATTTCTCGCCGTTATGTTACGCGGGAATATTTACGAGCGCTAATGACATCGGCCGGGGGAGGGGGGAGAGGAGGGGAGAGCGGTGTCGGTGGGCGGCCATAACTCATGATTTCCCAGTTTCCCCGCTTCCAGGGGTATTTTTTCACGGTTACATGAAAGGTTGCTGGAATATCAGATGCGCAAGATTGTTTATATAGGCCGATTATTAAGATTGATTGCGGTCTTTTATATGCTTTGGTACTTTGGATGTCGATGTTTGTCATTTTCACCGACTTCAAGGTAAGAGGAATTTTTCCGTATCTCGTCATAGTTTTACTCTACTGCGAAAAACCAAATAGAAGGGTTTTGACTTCAGCAGTTAATCTACTTTAGGATTGCACGTGTAAAAGATTGCACAATGTAACCTTTTACACGTGCAGCATGTGGGCTGACTACACAAAGAAAAAGTACAGTGATCTCCGTGTCCTGTATAATGACACCTTCAGGATGCTGTTGGGGCTGCCCAGCCTTGCGCAGTTTCATACAAGTTCAAGTTTCAAGTTTCAACTTACAAAATGTGTGAATCAGTTGCGAAAAATGACAGTTACACTGTTTGACACAAACTTCAACAGTTTTTTTTAAATCTTTGTCTGTTGTTTCTGAAGTCCATTCTTCCAACAACAAACGGAAGGGTCAATGTGACGAGATCTAATGAAGACAAATGTTTTAAGAAATTCAGACATAAGCTTTCTTCAAAGTAACAAATATTATTTCGTAATTTCCTTGGTGCTGTACCAACACGATTAACTAAATTGAAAAGATGGATATGAAATTGAACGATTTATTTTAGTTGACAAAGGCAGTATAGCCAAACAGTTTTTGCCAGCCCGGAGTACGAATTAAAAAAATCAAGTTGACTAAAATCAAAATATGAAAATATCTTCATAGATTTTTTCTCTATGAAAGATCCCGCTCTTGCAAGTGCCAATTCCGAAGAGAAGTTACTGAACTAGACTATGTTAGAAGCGGTTGACATTTTTAATTTATAGTATAGTTTATATATATTAAAATTGTTATTTATGTAGTCTTAAAGTGTATATAGCGTAGGTATTGTTATAGTTTTTTTCTTACATGTCGTTTCTGTAAAAAAATCTTATTTTCTTTTCCGTATAGTTAATATAGTCAACCACTATAATAAACTTGTCCAAACATACAATTAAAACCGTTATCATCGAGTGCAATCATTACAACTGCTCAACAATTCAAATTGAATTGCAAAAGACAACACTACACCGCTAACCCTTGAGTGCGCGCGCGGGGCTCGCGCGACCCCACTGAAGAATATGTTGCCAGATGTGACAATTATAGACCCGGTTTCGATTGCGGCTGAATGCGCGGAGATAATATTTTAAATGGACATCGGAAGCTTTTGTGTGAATTTGATGTGACGCTGAATAGAAACGATTTAGTAAACATTTGTTTAATAGAAATTAATTTAGTGAATAAAACTACAAGTTTAGTACTTTACAATCATCATTTTCACTCAGGAGGTACATTAAAATCGATTAATTAGTCGTAGTTTACTTTTAATACATAATAATAGAAATGAAGTTTCCGGCAGCCTAGTGGTGAGACCGTCTGACTTGCGATCCGCAGGTCCTTGGTTCGAATCCCACGGCACGCATCTCTGTCTTTTCGAAGTTATGTGCGTATTGTTGATTGCCGCCAACTTCAAACGGTGAAGGAAAACATCGTGAGGAAACCTACATGTCTGAGAGTTCTCAATGATCTTGAAGATGTGTGAAGTCTGCCAACCCGCACTTGGCCAGCGTGGCAGACTACGGCCTAACCCTTCTCGCAATGAGAAGATGGCCCGTTCCTAGCAGTGGGACAGTTTATACAAACAGGGCTGATATAATAGTAAAATAATTTAGAAAATACGGTTTCTTACCCGTGGTCCACCAACGTAGTTCAACTCTAGATGATCCACGGGCACATTTTGTACACGTGGTCCACCCAGGTGTACTATAAATAACGTAACGTACTTATGGTCTACCCCAATGTACTGATACACTCTAAAAATACTACTTTCCTTCATAAGTGATTTAAAAAGACACTTTATCCTTTACTCAGAAAACCCTTGACAATGACATTTCATTGATAGAAAAAAATCAACAGAGGAAACACTGAATAAGTCGCAGGAAAAGGTTAAACTTTCCTTCAATTCAAACATTAGAATAGTCATGCAAGTCATAGGTTTTGTTATACTCACTTGTACTAATTTGAGAGAAAAAACCCTACTTACGGGTTGAACCGATACAATTTTAGGGATGCGCAAGCGTCACTGCCAGAACTACAACTTCACAAATCGATAACATCATTTAATCAGATAGGTTTAATTGAACCATGTGTTGTGGTGTCGCCCTGACAGCCGTATTGTTTACGACTCTTTTAGCGGTACCCGAAATATCGTTATCTTTATCATCGCTGGCTGAATAAAAGCTGTTAACTTGACACCTGTCATTCACGTTCGGTTGTCAGTTATCGTGGATGCCATAATGCATAATAGACTGTCGTTAACGTTTTTAGTTTATCTTGAGGGACTGTTGGAGGTACTTAACTGATTTTGCTAGTGGTCAATTATCTAAAGTACACATAAAAATAATAACGCACGATCGGATCTATACGGAGTGGACATGGAGTAAACCTTCATAATTGTCTAGAGTTAATTAAATTCTTTCGTGTGCAGAGCAGTTCTTCGAGAATATGGCTGGCACTTTGATTTGATAATACCACTGTCTTCACTGTTTTTTTTTAATACAAAAAAGAGCAGCACCTTGGGAGACGTCTCGCCTGATGGTAAGCAATAACCGTCGCCTAAGGACAACTGTAAGATCAATGACATTACTGTTGCTTTACTAACCCGGAGAGGTGCTAGACACCCTTTTTAAAACGCTCTTTGTTGAAGCTCGGCGAGAAAAGCTTCCGAGGAAGGATATTCCACATTATTCTTGTGCGCGGACGAAGCGAGCGAAGAGGAATTGTTATCTTAGAGTGACGATTGCAGTGCATTATCACGCAGGTTTTGATCTGTCAACGTCTTCCGTTCATTGACATTTGACTGCTATGGACAAGTGTATTACGATTAATACACTTGCGTCTGATATTGACGTATTACTCGTCTTTTCACTTTTTGTTATTGTAGGGGTATCGGACGTTGCGCAAGCGTTTGCTTTTTCAAGTCGAGCCCGTCAGTTACCCTGCGCTCACCACACCGAGTGGTACCTAGTCTTAGTCGGTATTCCCACTAGTAATTGTACACTGAAAATAGTTACGGAATAATAACGCAATCAAACCATCTTCGGAATTTTTATTTTTCTTTTAACATAAGTACCCGGCAGGGAAAGAACACTTGAATACGGAGTCATTCGGGGTGCATCCACACGTTAAGTCTAATTAACCCCGAAAGTTATTATTAACCTATACACTGTCCCACTGCTGGATAAAGGTCTCTCCCACTTCCCTCCACAAGTCATTCGCTGCCAATCTTTCTGGAATGTGTCAAGATCGTCACGCCGGCGTTCCTGCACCCACTGCGTGACGATCTGGGATGGGTATTGCTCGTCTTTTCACTTAGTTTTATAAAATAAAAACTTAAAATCAGCTAGATCCATACTGTGGTCAATTCTGAGGCACCACTAAACTAATTGAAATTCTAAAACTCAATTCAAAAAAAGGAACAAAAATTGTATGGGAATTTTGTTCGTTTTTTTTTATTATAGTTATTTTAAACATCTTAATTAGTTTAGTGGCGAATTCAGATTAGCTCTTACAACGTGTAGTTACAATCTATCAATGTACAAACATGGATAGAATTAAAACAATCCACCTACCATAACCTAACAATAAATCTACACAACGAGTAGTAATAAAGCATAACGCGAGCCGCGCGGCCCAGGGCAGCGCCCCTGCGGCCGGGCGGCCTCCCGAGGCGGCTTCCCTGACGTGCCATAACGATAACTAGCGCATCTGTCCACGTGACAGCACGGCGACGGCGGCGGCGCAGCGGCGGCGGCGGCGGCGGCGGCGATCGGGCCGACGGAATTATGCTGCACTTATCATTGACCGAGAGAAGCGATATTATTTCGGAACTAGCCGGGGTTGCTTCATCTTTTGTAATTTTTTTTACCGACTTCAAAAAGGAGGTTCTCAATTCGGTTGTATTTTATGTTTGTTACCGCATAAGTCATTCCGTTACTTATTAAACTATTTGGTTTTTTTTGTTTGAAAGGATATACTTTCAGATTGTCCCATAGAAATGTTATCAAAATCAGTTCAGTAGTTGGGTTAAGACAAATTTGCAAATTTAAAGTCGATTGTTTCAGTTTTTGAACTGTAAGTAATAATTTTATAATTTGAATTTATTCGAAAGTGCTCGAAATGTAACGTCATAAAATAATGTAAAACATGAAGTTATTTAATTTCAATATTTACAAAATTATTTGATATATATAGGTACATAGGTATTGAATATTGTCGCTACTTATAGGATGGCTCAGCAAAACACTAGTTAGACACCCTGGATTCGCTTGGAAAACGTTGAATGTTGTTGAAAAATCAATTTAATTTCCACGTAAAAAAAAAAAATTCGACGTCCTTCCGACTATCGGACCAAAGCAAGACAAACCATTCAACACCAAAGTCAAAACCTAAATACCTAAACTTAGCTAAACTCAGACACTGAAATAACGAAACGCCCTTATGATTCCAAATCTCTAATTAGCCGTAGATTGTCTCCGCGTATGCTAAGTCGGTTAGCTCCGTTGCTCGTGGAGTTCATGACGCGGGAGCTGAGTATAATGCGAGACGTCGTCGCTAATATGGCGGGGCTTAAACTCACGCAAATAATTAGGTATGTGAGCGGGAGGCACTCTGTTTACTGACGAGGGGAGGGGAGGTATTCCGGAATACTGGCAATTGTGTTTACAACATCCCTCCTACCTTGCCCTCCACACAAGACTTGGCATCCTCCAATAAGGTTAGGTACCTACAGATACATATTTTATTGGTGAATCATTACAATATGTCACACGTCAAAAAAACACTAACATCAGGCGAGTTGGTGGTCAATCGTAGATCTATAGTGTACTTATTAAAAAAAACTATACAATAACAAAATAATAAAAAAATTATAACAATAAGTACATATAATTCATTCATATACTTACATGCTATTATGTCATCTGTTACTACGCAAGTAATACTTTGCTCCGAAATATTCTTTTAGTGAGTAGTAGGGTAGAGTAGGGCTTGCTGACCAAGAACTTCTTCAGTCGAATTTTAGGCATTATTTCTCACCGGGATAGTTGCTCCATCTGTATCAAGCACAGGTAGGTAGATAGATACATAAACTCTTTATTGTACACACCTTAGAACTTACAATCAAGACAAATTGTTTAAAAACTAGTGTAACAACTGGCGACCTTATCACTAATAGCGATCTCTTCCAGGCAACCTTAGGATGGAGAGGAATGAAACGAAAGTAATATGACGGGGCGTGCTGTAATAGAGAGGGGAAAAAATATTTATAAATATTAATTTGAATATGTACATTATGTATTGTATACATACAATACATAATATACATAATTAATTACCTATATATACCTACATAATATGAAGTAGACACACATTCTATTCTACTACACACTAATACTTATGATCCAACTATACTAATAAATACCAAGTATATAAAAAACAGATAATCACTTAAAACTAAGAAAGGAAACATGAAAAAGAAATGTAATTATAAAAAAGTCAACTGTCATCTAGTGTCTTCTTCTTTTTTGTATTGGACCCGCATTTAAGCATTTGCCAGTGTCAAGTATTAAGATATTTTCAAGTTTATTTAATAAAACAAGTTGTAAATGTCCTAGTCACAATCTAAGTCATGTATACAGTCAAGTCAATTTAAGTCGAGTCCCGCTTCAGTAAAGTGGTGGCGACTTTACTAGAAACTTCTATAGAGTATTGCCGACAACGTAAAATCACACGTTTTACTGCTTTATTTTACTTGCCTACACTCACGCACTTTATCGAAAACTTAATGAATAAAACACCACCATTTTTATAGCATTAATGTTCAAAATAACACAAGTTTAGGAAAATAAAACAAAACAGCAACACGTTACTAAGACGTTCCCGCCAAAACTCTCATCTAGTGTCACCTGTGACCACGGACGCTGCGTGTCGGAAACGTCAGCTCATAAAATTATGTGAAATATACGCGATGAATCCGTTAAAAATTGATTAATTTTAATTAATTGCAGATTAAGTAATTATAGCTTAAAATACGCAAATCGTTTAGGTACTTGGACGATATTTTTTCAGTAATTTTGTTATAAAAACCAAAGTACTTATATGGGACCACCACCTACTAAACGAAACAAAAATCATCAAAAAACAATGCATAATACCTAATTGGCGGAATAATCGCTGAACAACACACACAAAAAAAAACATACACTCGAATTGAGAACTTTTTTTGGTCGGTTAAAAACTGAAAAACCAATTTCAAAATGTCCAATTTTGTTTTAAAAATCGATTTTGATGACATTTCCATGGGAACACACGGTTTGTACACCCTTTCAAATAAAAAAAAATAATTTTACAAATAGGTCCAGACGTCGAGTAATCAGGGAACATACATAAATACAACATAACATACATATTTGTACATATTTGTTAACACACAGGGAACATACATATTTGTATTTGTGTTTGTATTTGTATTTGAAAGATTTCGACGAATTGAGAACCTCCTCCTTTTTGGAAGTCGGTTGAAAATTCGTATTTAGTTATACGAATTTTGCTTGCTATGTTGAAAAACGGTGGCCATGATGATGATGAAATATAGCCTATGTCTATCTCCAGGTATCTCTTTATCAAATTTTCTAAGCATCGGTTCGGTTCAACTGTGCAACAGTAATTAATATACGGACTAAGAGACAAAGTTAACTTAGCTTTATAATCAACTTCCAAAAGAGAGGAGGTTCTCAATTCCACTATATGTTTTTTTACCCCCGACCCAAAAAGTGTAGTAATATTATTGTAATAATGTATCTATTCAGAATGTCCCACACAATTAAAGTGTCACAGATAATAACAGTACAAAATAATAATAAAGTCAATAAAAATAAATAAATAAACTCAGCAAAACAATTGAAAATTAATGATCACATATTTATAACTTCCCACCCATTAACGTTACCATCCACTTAGGCTAGATAGGGCGGTTCTGGTGGGCGACAATAATTTGTAGTAGGTATTATGAGTTTGACGTGTGTATTATGTGTATCTGTGTTTTTGTACCTATATCTGTGTGTCTGTTTGTGGCATTGTTGCGCTCAAACGGATGGACCGATTTTGATCTATTTCTTTTTGTTTGGAAGATTGATCTGAGTGTCCTTAGCTATGTTTCATCAAAGTCGGTTCAGCCTTTTTTCGGAGTTTTGAGTTTCTAAACTTACCTATAAATACTTGTTTGTATGTTTGTTACACGATTATTTTGCGATTTTGATGATTCTTTTTTTATAATTCAGAGGTGATCCCATATAAACTTTATCATAATCGGTTCAGTATTTCGAATTTAAAACAAAATTATTGAATAAATATGTCATCCAAGTAAACGAATTTTCGAATTTTTAAGTCAGTTATTTTAGTTTTCTAACCTATAATTAAAGTTAGGATTAAGTAGGGTAACTATGGTATAATCTACCAAAGTTAACTGAAGTAAGATAACATTGTCTATTACAATAAATTATACTAAGCTCTGAGACAAATTAGATTACTTGATTAAATGTCATGCTTGACCGTCTGCCAAAAACGTAGAGGGTTTTATATGCATGAGGCAAATAATGAAAATGAATCTACGCTAATCTTGAATAAGTCTTACGTAATTATATCATCATGGACATAAGCCACAAAATGCTGACCAAAAGCGTGTCGAGTCACACTTATGGTAGAGTTCCGTAGCAAATGTCATAATGAAAATAATCATCTCGTCGAGAGATCATTTTGTCAAAATGTAATCTTGTGTTACGTTTTGAATGTGTTACGTGTGTAACCCCATAAATACGTGTGTGTACACGTATAACCCCATAACTCTTATAAAATAAAAAAATAAAAATAAAATTATTATTGCATGCAACAGGCGTTACGGTAGAAAACAGTTATCTTATTTGTATAGAAGAGCGCGCGACAATGTTTCTCTTAAACCCGCGGGATGTGGCTGCTTCCTTACTTGAATCAGTTCATCATAACTATAGGGACTATAAAAAAAGAGAAAAACTCTGTTTCTCTGTTGGTTTATCACCTTTTAACGACTAAACAGCTATACCGATCATTGTGAAATTTAGTACAGAGATAGACATAGGCTACTTTACATAAATACGCGAGTAAAACTGCGAAGCAAAGCTAGTACCCTGTATAAATCTGACGAACTCAACGTAACGTGAAACAGGAGTCCAGAATACGTCCCCTGGAGCGCAGCCACGTCTCCCCCAGAAGTGGGGGGAAGCTATTAAGCCAAGCCAAAACTAATTTAAATTAAATCCTAGTGAATTACCCGACGAGGAAATTGTCGAGCGTACCCTCGATGCTCCCTGAGATGTACTGGTGAACACACAAGTGTTAAGACTTTTGATAAAGAAAGGATGACGGATGTTTCAACAAATTGTTTGATGCTGAAAACCGTCTGTAGTACGTCACATAGCTCAACTTAAATATCTCAAAAGAAAAGAGAGATATAGATGATGTTGTTATTCAGAGATGTTAATAGATTAGCTTAAATCTCTCTAAAGAGAGATTCTTAATTGTTGTTAAAAAATAAAAAAAAAATGCATCATTCCCTCAATTAATTATAGACTTAAATAGTATAAAATTTGAAAACAAGTTACAATAAAATTTTGTCGAAAGAAAGAAAATGTGAAATAACATCCAAATTCTATGAAAAAAACTCTATTTTAAACTGACTTCAAAAAAAGGAGGAGGTTCTCAATTCGACTGTATTTTTTTTATGTTTGTTAGCTCAGAACTTTAGACTGGGTGAACCGATTTTGATGATTATTTTTTTATTTGCAATCTGATGCTTCCCGTGTGGTCCCATTTCAATTTGGTCCAGTTCTGACAATGGAATCCATGAGAAGTCGGTTCTCAATGATCTTGAAGATGTGTGAAGTCTGCCAACCTGCACTTAGCCAGCTTGGCAGTCTATGGCCTAACCCTTCTCACAATGAGAAGATGGCCCGTTCCCAGCAGTGGGACAGTTTGTACAAACAGGGCTGATAAAAAAAAACGTAACCTGAAATGCAGATATTCCTTCAAAACATTTTTTTAATATATTTACTAGTTCTATTTCCGTCTGTATGTATGTTTATTGATCTTTCCGACAACAGTGGATCAACTTTTATTTATTTTATCGTTGGATTTCAGATGCTTCTTTCTTATCAAATTTGCCTTAGTAGTTGTTTATCCATCTCGAATTATAGGACTAATTTGTCTGAGAGTGTGCTTAATGAAGTAAGAAGTTTAAGTTTTTTATGCTATCACTTGACATTTCTCTAATGTTTAAATACGTATGATTTGTACAATGGAAAAATAAAATGTACGACACTTCATCACACGAGTGTACCATCTATATTGGTTGGTGGCGGCGCGGCACGGTCTCGGGGCGCATCGTTACATGTACCATTTGAATATTATCTCCCCCCACCCCCCACTCCCGGAGTTTAGACGTAAGCGAGGGCCGTGCCTTAATTAATGCAAATTTCAGCGCTAACAAGATTATGAATCCCGCTTTTTGACTCTGACACTTAAGGACTCTGGATAGGGCTGCCAACACCTGGGTTCGTATAGGCTAGAGCGGGCTTTAGCTCGATGGTTAGTAGACTTGAGACAGACAGACTTGTGTGCAGAAATTTCCGCTCGAATCTACGTTTTTTTTTTTCGTATACATTCGTTAGATAAATATCATCCAACCGGTCCTTCAACTATTAGTGTACACATAACGCCATCTAGTTGACCGAAATATGTTTTAACATCAGGTATGTTGACGATCAATAGCAATTATATAGAAAAATACGAATTTTCTTTAAGTACTTTTTTGTGGTAAAGAAAATTATATCTATCTATATATGGAAAGGTCTAAATCTGCGTGTTTCAGCTTCGACAATATTGTCAATTTAAAAAAGAGGAGATTTTGATTATTCGTTTAAAAAAATGAGCCGTCACAGGACGTCTGGCAAATGTGAAACATTAAAACTATTTTGTATGGAAAATATGCATGGGAAGATACTTTTCTCATTTTTTATACAACACTTTCTTTATTTTAACAATACCTACCTCGGTGAAGATGCGTCGCCAAGGCTATAGCTGGTGTAACCCAGCGCATTAGACATTTCACATCAAAAATCTTCATAAGTGACAGCCCTACGCATACCGTTTAAGTGGTTGTATCTACATAAGGGTTTTAAGTGCCTTGTAGCAGTTTTGCGCGCGAGTGCCTTATGTGCTTAAAGTTTAGACGCGAAGGCAGAGCTTTAAATTAGATTTGTTTCTTTGTAGGTTACCATCCCGCAGAGCTCTGTTTAAAATGGAGATGAGATTTGTTCTGGTCTTGCTTGAGTTTATTTTGTAGCGGAGATGTTGACTGCAGGTAGGAAGTTGTGAGTCGTTCCTTGCAGTGCAACCTTTGTGCAACAAACCATTGAGCTATATGTACTTACGTACGGAAGCAGACACCACTGATAGTTATTTTGTTACATTCAACTGCGGCGAGAGCGCCGCACCTCACTCAGTGGCTTACTAGTGAAGTGAGTTATTTCGACGTTTTGTTGACGAAAAAACACACACCATAGAAGCAATTCTGCGCTGCAAGTACCAGTCGTATCGTATATCGTAGATAAACGATGTAATTATTATTCCAGCGCTGTAAAGCGGTTTTATTTACTTTACCAATAAATGTGAAAATAATGTTGCTTCAGATAGCTCCTCTGGTACGTAAATAATGAATAAATAAATATTGGTGGACATTTCACACAACACAAGTACATACAGCTCAATGCAACAAACACACAAAACTGACTTAATACTTAGTAGATATACAGTGAATATAGAGACTGCTTGGATATGGAACTATCTTGGCAAAAACTGGAAGTAATGTTTCGATTTAACAAAATAATGAAATAAGGACAGCAGCGCCTTCAATGCCCCATTAGTTTAACACAATAAACTTCCGCTGAGAATTGACTTTAAATGTTCTATTCTGTATGTAGTTCTGTTCCTGTAGAAAGTATTATTAATAACAAGAAATTTGTATCGTGTTGAGGGAAAAGTTACGTTCAAGAATATAGGGGTAGGTAGGTACCAAGTATGTGTCGTTTCGATGAACAATCCTACAGGTAGTGGCGTGTAAGTTGACCGCTGAGGCTTATTTTATTTTATTTTTTATTTTATTTTATTTTTATTCAAATGCTTACTGTGCTTACAGCAGAACCAAAGCGCACAGCAGCCAATAATTACATAATAAATTACAATAACAAATTACAATAATAAATTACAATAACAAATTACAATAACACTATTACATTACAATAATAACAATAATAATACTTAAGAAGTAGCCGAGAAACGCATACAAATGTCTAGCATTACGCTAAACCTATCAAAAAATATGTCAGCGTCTGGATTCTGAGCAATCATCTCGTTGAATAGATTTAAGGCACGGGTAGAGGGAGCGTACCGAGCTGTGTTGGTGCGCACGCGTGGACTCTGGAATAATTTCCTTATGCTGGTACTTAGGTGCTTAGGTACTTATCTTATTTATATCCATAAGATTTTTTCTATAGGGGAGGTTATATTCATTGAATATGAAGTAAAATCATGGCAATTCTCAGTTCTCAATACTTTCGAGGATAAGCCCACATTCTTAAGATCTTTTATTATCTTGGCTTTATGTAACTTGGTGTTGCACTTTCGAGGCACACAGGAAAGCATTTTCACTGTTCACTAGTCACGACACGCGTCTAACAGCGTTGCTCGACGTGTCGCGACTGAAGGTGAGTCGGGCGATTACCTTACTTGAGGCTTGCCACGCAGAGCCGAGGTTTCAGTTCAGTTTCAGTTTCAATTTCAGCTCAAGCGGAAACCGGGAAGTGGGAGAAATTGTAATTTGATTGGATTATAGACAGACAGACACTGTGGCAATACATAATATAGTAATTTAATAAACACACACAAGAATGCACACAAGAATGGAATTCTTTGCCGCCATCTCAGTTTCCTGAGACCTACAATCTTGGAATTTTCAAGGCTAGAGTAAATAGATATCTTCTAGATCGACGAGCTCCATCCTCGGCCACACCGTCGTTTAACATCAGGCGAGATGGTGGTCAATCTATCTTGTATAAAATTAAAAAAAAAAAAAAACTTGTCCAAAAATAGTTTACAAATCTCATCAGCAAGCTACTACCATATTTTTTTTTTGACCATCAACTCGTTTGATATTAAGCGACAGTGTGGCCGAGGATGAAGCTCATCGATCTAGATATCTAATCACTCTGGCCTTGAAAACTTCAATATTATATAAATATATTATATAATATTTACCAATTATATATATTTACTAATTATTTAGGAGTCTTAAAGTCCTAAATTAGAAGTCTCCAAATTAATTAGTAGATATCTATTAATAGTACTTAATGTGCACCATGAGATATATCTATACCTAGATAATAGTGTCAAAGTTAACTGAGACGTTTCCCAAAACATTCTTCGAGTTGAGACCAGATTATAAGTAATTATGTATTTTTTCAGCATATTCACACCAAGAAGATCTATAGTGTTTTTCAGCATATTCACACCAAGAAGATCTATAGTGTTTTTCAGCATATTCACACCAAGAAGATCTATAGTGTTTTTCAGCATATTCACACCAAGAAGATCTATAGTGTTTTTCAGCATATTCACACCAAGAAGATCTTGTTTTTCAGCATATTCACACCAAGAAGATCTATAGTGTTTTTCAGCATATTCACACCAAGAAGATCTATAGTGTTTTTCAGCATATTCACACCAACAAGATCTTAGTGTTTTTCAGCATATTCACACCAAGAAGATCTTGTTTTTCAGCATATTCACATCAAGAAGATCTATAATGTTTTTCAGCATATTCACACCAAGAAGATCTATAGTGTTTTTCAGCATATTCACACCAAGAAGATCTATGGTGTTTTTTCCCATCTCATGTTAAAATCATTAACAGGAACCAAAACCAATATAATATCCGTTCTGGGAACTATGATTAACCCGGTAATGATGGTGTTCGGTGGACCTTCACTAAACAACGGGCAAAAAACCATTTAGCAAGCCCTAACCCGTTGGAGGAAGCTGGGGCGTGACGTCACACGCTCTGACAGACCATCCATCATAGCCGAGATTTGATTTTGGGATTTTAGTAAGGGTACAAAATGTCGATGTTTTTTTATCGATATCTAAAGCGATAGATTGTAAGAAATACAGTGAATTCAGTAAATAGGAGCGTGAGCGTGAGGCGTTCTAGACTATTATAAGTACTTAGGTAGGTACTTATATTTTCTTGCGTAGGGATGTAAAGGAGTGGAAAGATGAATATCGAGCTAAGTGTCGTTTGAACAGACATCCAGCAGTGGAGTAAATTTGGCTTATGAAGATGATATGTTTTAAACCATATGTAGAGTAGATTTTTTAAAAGATTTATCTGTCTAAATAAATATTACTTGGAGTCTGGTATCGTTTTTAAGAGTTACCAATCTTAACTTTGTTTATCATAAAGATTCTACTGCAATAATAATTTTGAGTACCTACTACAGGTTCTTTTACTTAGACGGCACTTTTCAAGAGTACCTTTCTATACTTTTAGAGTTTTTTTTTTTAAATTAACAGCTGCCTTTATATAAATTAAGTGTTACCGCTTAACACTAAGTACTTACTTTAGCTTACTTGACATGTCAAAAAAGTTTACCTATGATCGTTTTGATGTTTCATCAAAAAGGTTTCTTTATCTTTTGTATCCTATCCTTAAATTGTATCGATACTCGGCACATCTCTAATTCTATTAAAATTTTAATCAATTGTTCTGACTCGTGCCCTTCATCCATCTCGCGTTATCAATATTTATAAAGCATTAGCGGACGGGTTGACGTCTTCGATCACTTGCACGAGAGGAAATTAAAATAACGATTGATTTGCGCACGCGCCGCGACGTTGGAGTGGAGGGAACCATCCTAACACTTTTTTTTTAATAATTAGGTAGTAATACTTAGTAAGTATTTATTTGACTCGTCACAATATTCGTTGAAATTGTTGGTCACAATAAAAATATTAAAATGAATGAGATCAACGCGCACAGCTATCTCTCTCGCGCATTACATTTTTAAACATACAGGTAATATCATTGGTTAGGGATATTATAAAAGTGAGCAATGAATTTGTTTAAGTATTTAGATAGGAAAAATATTAATTTGACATGTGTTTTTATGGCATATTTTTAATTTTTAATTACTATTTTTATTTTTCGCTCATTATTAGTATTAATGCGTGCTGACTTCATCTGTAATTATTGTGACATTAAGCTGTATTTTATTTGTTGTACACAGTGTAGGTGAACTTTATAAATAAATAAATAATTTTAACAATAAGTACATAGGTACTTAACATGCGAGCTGTTGTTAGTTGCCTAGCTTCTTGTCCATAATAAAGAAACAATTAAAAAACTCGCACATTTATCTTAAAATGTAAGCTGGTATAGGAAAGCTCCACTTTACCTACCTATAGGTAGGTATGTTTTTACGTAGATTCAGTAAACTAGAGAAGTGCTGCATAAATCGTGCGCGATGACGCGCGACACTCCAACATCCATCAAACTGTCGCGCGTGTCGCGCGTGTTGCCCCTCGCGCTGGAAAACATATCTACCTATAGGGCTCTATGACTTATCCATGGAAAAGAAGCACAGTGGTCATTAGGGGTTTTTGTTTTTTTTTCCCTATTGGGATCTTACAACACATTTGCATAAAACTAAAAGCATCGTCTGAAACTTTTTTTTGTCAGCCCTGTTTTTACAAACTGTCCCACTGCTGGGCGCGAGCCATCTTCTCATTGTGAGAAGGGTAAGGCCACAGTCTGCCACGCTGGCCAAGTGCGGGTTGGCAGACTTCATACATCTTCAAGATCATTGAGAACTCTCAGACATGTAGGTTTCCTCACGATGTTTTCCTTCACCGTTTGAAGTTGGCGGCAATCAACAATACGCACATAACTTCGAAAAGACAGAGGTGCGTGCCGCGGGATTCGAACCCAGGAGCTGCGGATCGCTCCCGACTAGGCTGCCGGAAACTTATTACTAGGAGGTAGGTAATATACATACATAATAATACATACATACTTAGGTATATATATTATACCCTAAAAAACATTACCCTCCTTTTGCGCACTTGGCTAAACTTTTACCTTAAATAAATTGAAGACAAAATTCAAAGTTCAATCATAGTGAAGTAATAAATAAAACCGAACATAACTCGAAAACCGCAACAATACAACTCAATAAAAACAACTAAAGCCAACCATTCACGGGCGTACATATCTAACGCGGCCTCGCAGTAATGAGGAATAACGGCGCGCGCGTGCATGGCACTCTTAATTCCGTAGACAGAGACAGCGCGACGTTATAGTGAGCGGATGAGAAAGAGAGGGAGGATGGTCTAGTGATGCCGGTTGGACGGAAATTGGTGATAGATGTGGGGGAATACGCTAGAATACGGAAGTTAGAACTATTTGTAACTATCTGAAGGATTTTTGTAGGGCTGCAGTATTTATATAAATAATGGTTTCATAAAATTATTTGATAAAAAAAATCAAATAAAAAATCTTAAACATATTCAATTTTACAAAAAAAAAAATCTTTTCAAAAATATTTTATATCAATAATCATAATAACCGTAAGTAGTTACTTAACATAATAGCCGTAAGTGCTTAGTACCTAAGTTGTTGCGTAAACAAGACTGTAACAGTTCGTTATAGATGTTTCATATTTATTGCTAAGTATTGCCAAACAATAGAATCCTCTCATCGCATAAAAACTCCAAAAACGAATCTCGCAAAACTCTCATTACCGAGACTCTAATTAAAAAGTAATTAAATTCGCGAGAGAAAAAGAGACTACGACATTTAACTGATACTAATAAGATCGTCAAACAATTACGACTGGCTAATCCCCGCGCCGGAGCGAGACGGAGCTACCTCCCGAGTCGCCTCTCGCTCGCACACACCACACTCTCTATTTAACTTTTAATTTATACTCATTCCTTTATATCTTTTATTGCTTCGCCCATCGTGACTCCTAATGCGCCCGAGGTGCTCCTCGCACTAATTAAATTCATGCAACACTAAGCTTTCCCGACACCCCCCTTAGTACGCGCCTCCCAGTGCCCCCCTCCCCGCGCCGGCGACCAATCAGCCGGCGCGGCGGTGTTTCCACAAAGGAGGGGCGGGGCGCGAGGTACCGTCAGTGCGAGGTCCCCGATAGAGCTGTCATGTCGCGTCCGAGCGCTCGTTACGCTGTCTTGACACATTTTATTATTATTTATGTCAATTACGTTATTACCTTTTTTGTTTAATGGAATATGGAATTGGTTGTGAAATTGATTGCCTTTCGGTCGCTTATGATTCATCACTGTCCGAAATATAATCTGGAACGTGTTAATTTCGTATGATTGATTGTTGTCCCGTCATTAGCCGCAGACCGAGATGTAATCTAGTTTTACGCAACACTATTGTATCGCTAGTGATGGGCTATCTTCTTTCTACTGGAAATTAGTTGTTGATTGCCCACCACTAGTCAATCACCTGTCATACGTTAATAATGAGAAATTTTCGAATTGTCTATGCATTGGATTAATAATGGAAATAATATCTTAATGATCGCTTCCATTACGATATGTTGTTTTCATACTTAGGTATGATATTTCTTATATTATGAAAAAATTATATTGTCAAATGTTTTTATTTTTATTTTATGATAAGTAGTCCAGTAAATTTATTGAATTATATTACAATTCAATCTATACAAAAAAAAACATCATTGAGCTTTGAGTTGAATAAAGAAAATATTAATGTAAAGTTGTACTAGTACAAATGACTATAAATTTATATTACCAACATAGATAATCAAATAGTAAAGAAAACTCACAAACGTATTAATTCTACGGCGAAGTTCCATAACTTGTTTCCGAATATCTCTACATGTGTCTCCGGGCCGGCGCCGGCGCGCCATGCGGCTAAAAGAGATTATGACGGCCGCCGGCCGTCCGTAACTTTACAACTCCTATGTTAAATCGATCCACGACCGATAATAAACGCTATCAATGAAGAATAAAGCTTATTTTAATTCACACAAACCCGTCGTCTACGCCGCCGTTAATTCAATGTTTGGCTGCCCTTAATTTATCGCCAGTTATTCAATATCCGTCTCTAACTTCAGAGCATAAGGTCGGAAAGCGTTAAGCGGCCGCGCGCGTACCGTCGGAGGAATAAATCTATAATATGAAGGAGGCGGAGAATTAATTTGCGCCGTGGTAGGGGTAGGGGGAGCTCGCCCCGCCCAGTGACCGGCGCGCCATCTCAGTGCCGACCCTGGCTCGCGCGAGACCGACACACGGCCCGCGTACCGCGCGCGCGTAAACACTACACCCGACTGTTGTCAACAACACACATAAAAAATTAAAAAAAAAGTGTTAGTGATTGAAAAGAAAAACAATTCGGATTGGATTGAATGAATAGTGTCAATTAAAATTTTATTATAAAATGAGAGTAGAGAATGCGTGTTGCCGTCGGTGAGGCGGTGGGTTTGTGTCAAGATACCTGGTGGGTACGGTCGCGGCGGGAGCATGGTGCTGGAGGGCGGACTGCCAGCCCCGCTGCAGCTGTACGCGGCGGCGGCGGCGCAGCTGGCCCCGCGCCCCGCCTGGCCGCCGTTCCTGCCCTTCTTCGGCGTCCCGCCGCCGTTCCTGGCGCGCCCCAGGCTGCCCCACCCGCTGCCCAACAGGGCACCGCACGGACCCCCCAGTGAAGACTCTAATGAAGACGGGGGAAGCAGTAAAGGTAGGTTCGGCTCGTCAGTTGTGCAAAACGAATCTAAAATGCACAAACGTTCCTAACCTAAGAAACCGTATAAATATCGAAGAAAGAAATATAAATTAATAAGTAAGTACTAAGTATCTACAAATTTATAGACAGTTCAAAAATTACATTACATCCGACGGGACAAAGTAAACCACAAAAAAAACATATAATCTGTATGTATATGCATTTTTTGCTTCATCATATTCCTCAACATTTAACTTATTTATCATCTTTATTCCTATGTCCAGCAGTGGACTTCTTATGGCTGAGATGATGATGATGACCATCTTTATTAAAAGACCTACCTATTACAGTACATGATTTCTCAAACCCTGTCTATCAGGTCCCTGTCTGTAATATATATCTGGAGATCGGGATCCTGTCTTATTACAGCACCCTGCCCTTGCCGACAGGACACGATAAATCGGGTGGTGTAATAGGCCTTTTAGAGGCTATTCATAATATTGATTTTATTAGTATAATACGCGATTAATACGTATTTATTATATTATATTATTATTATATTATATTTATATTATTATATTACTATTATATTATGTGTAATAGATATTTTATTTAGTACTAAATAGAAATAATATAAATTAATAACGTTGCTATTAACTAAATCAATTAAAAAAAAAAAAACAATTTGACGTTAAAAATTAAGATGAGGTATCTCCCCGCCCAAACGTGCCCATTAGGCGGGCGGCATAAGTACTAAATTAAATTGAATTTTAATAGTAAATAATTAAATAACTTAATTAAAATATAGTTAAGTTTAGTTAAGTGTTGAGAAACACTTTAAAAATATCAAATACCTAATAAATATTGAAATAAAGTTAATAAATATCCAATAACTTAGAAATGCCATACGAAAATACTTAAGTGGTTTTTAGTCTAAAAACTTGCGGTAAGCTATGCGATTAGTGCAATTGATTTAGATTTTAAAGTTTAGTTTTTATGTGTGAAAAACATCCCGAAACGACGCGGGTTTTTTTTTGTAAAAAAGCACGATAAGTATTTATATATTTGATAGATAAAACAAAACACAGATCAGAATTGGGTTGATGTAGCATCTACTTACCTCATGCAATCGATATAATAGATAATACATAAATAATAACTCTTTGTTAAAAGAACATAAATAAAGGAAAATAAATACAGAGAAGATATTATTATAGCTAAGCTTATGCTTATGCTTATTATTTTAGCTTATTAATGTACTTACTCGTGGTTAGCATAACAGCAGTAACTACCAGCACTAATACTTGCCTGTGTATCAAAACTGCAGTATGTGTCTATAGTAAGAAAGTTATGGTAGTTATGTATAGTTAAAAAATATTTGGTAAATTTATAAAATACTCTTCTTTTTCTGAGCATGCGAGAATGTTTATTTTTATTTTTTTATAAATATAAAATCTAAGTTGACCTGCCGTTAAAATTAGGTTCAAATTATACTTTGAGCCGTAGTAAATATCCGGTTGAATTTTTCCCGTATTAATTGAAATGAAATAAATTTTAACGGATTTATATTTCACATATTTTTATGACCTGACGTTTCCCGCATTTGTTATACATAGGCGAATTTATTTAAATTTTATAATAAAAGTTTCATTAATAACATGTTTGTTATCATACCTATTTAATTTTATTATGTTCTAGGAATGGTAATAAGTATATAAATGCACCATTTCTACATTGACTGAAATAAAAATAAATAAATAAAACTAGTCAAATTCGTGTTGAGTTTGCGTTGATTGCTCAGATCTAAATGAGAAATATGGGCCGCTAAGAAACCCATACTAAATACTTAAACCTTAAAATAAGCTTTAGTACTTAATTGCTCATTGTCATTTGATAGCAGATAAGTTTTTTTTTCAAGTTGCTAGCTCAGTGTCGTTTTTTAACTCGTATCGATACGGAACTCTCAGTGTACGTGTCAAACTCGTACTTGAACGTTTGTAGATATGTCTTTAGGGAAAACTTTTTATACTATATCTGCCTACTTTTTATTTGAGATGTATTATAATGATGTTTTGTTAAATGATATGAAAAATATAATTATTTATGTAAGTTTTGAATAGCAATTAAATGAAAATCATCAACTTACAAATTAAATATACTTAGCTTAAAATATTATATCTACGCCTACATTTAAATTAATTAAAAATTTGCAAGAAACTCTAACATTTAAATTATTCGCAATCACCTACGCTAAGTTGCTGACAATACCCACAAAAAAATGAAATTCATCTCGAAATATTCACAAAGCATTGATTTTAACTTTTTCAACATCTGTATTCATACACAAAATGCTATTCAGCCGAGAAGGTCGTTTATTTTCTAATCTGATAATAATATGTTTGTAAATAGGTGTGTTGAAATATGACCTTTTAGGCTTACTTAAAAAGATGGAAACGAGTCAGCGTGGTGCAGCATGACTTTAAAAAATTTAAAATCAATACTGTCAACGTGGGTAACTTTGACTCTGCGTCAAACATTGTACGCGGCTGTTTTAGAAGGTTCTCGTTTATTTTCTCAAGAGATTAGTAGTCAAAACGACTGTAAATTAATTAATCAAGTAATTTGACTAATAATCTGTTGAAAAAATAATCGAGAACCTTTTAAAAAGGCTACGTTCAATTTTTGACGTTGACTGTAACACCAACAATTTTGAAATGAACACTGTCAGCGTCGATTACTTTGCCCGATAACGTAGTTACAAAACTGTACAAAGTTACCGTAGATTATTTGAACGGCTTTTTAAATGATATTTCCTCAAATTAATATGTATTTTTTCGTAACATAACATCTGTACTAACACATGTAAAGAACACCCGACTTCATAATATACATTTTTGTAATGTATAACTGTTAAACCTTTTACCATTTTAAGTGAACCTTTTTGCGAGAAACGAGTATTTTTTTGAATAAATCTTGTAAAATACTTAAGTATTTGTTAAACAAAAATATTAATATAGGCCTAATTCTGTGTAAACAAACATAAGCTTAGAAAAATCAAAATCCTCGACATAATAAACTGCAAAATCTATATTAATGAAATATAGACCTCAAAAAACAGTTGGTGTAGGTACCACTTACTTAGATGCCCAGATTTAAATTAATTTTTCGTTTTATTTCCTTTCCAGTTAATTAAATAGTTGTGAAGTCGAATTAACTTTTTAAATTTCTTTTATTTATGAATTTCAATGGTAATTACTTGTTTTGCTTAAAACAAAAAAAAACACCAAACTTCAATGAGTAAGTTCGTTTAATTTTTGAACACACTTCACTACTGTTTATGGTAACTCCTAATTTTGTGGGTTATAAAGTTTGCTACATCCTTTTACATAGTATGAGTGATAAACCTATATAAACCGATAAACCGATTTCGTTCAATCCGTCCAGTAGTTTGAATAGCGCCGGTGAACGTTCATATTTTCCATATTTTGTTTAAGTCCATATCTTGAAAACTACTGAACTAATTTTGATAAAACTGACATTGTTTCCTAAGTTGGGAGATACTTTAATTCAATAAAAATAAGAATTTTTGTAATACAACTTCTAGTTTCTGCGTAATACGTACAAATATACGAACATATGTACCAATATACAAACATATAAATGTACATACACATAACAAATTTAGCCCACGTTTCCAAATTTCTTATGTAACAATCACGAAAACCTTAGAAAACACTTACGACCTAATGAGTTACTCATAATTGTATGTATGTATAATGTATATACATAATATGTATGTAATATACATACATACAATTACGCCTTTTTCTTGTTGGGGGAAGGCAAAGGTGAAAAGATAAACAGTGTACCTAGTATTTCCTCTAGTTACGATCCTGCCACACGTCTGTCGTGTCTACACTCTCATTGGTGTTTTCACACATGCTCGTCGATATTACATAATATATATATATATTATAATTATTATAAGTGAACAGTCTGTACAAATAGGAGAAAACTATTCGACCCCCAAACAACCATCATCATCCTATTTCGATACTCCCATCGATTCTTTTTTTATCAGAGAGTTCTTAATATTTTAAAGATAGGTATGTGAAGTTAAAACACTATTATTATTAACGGGATATTTATCGTGGTTCACGTTAATTTTAAAAAAAAAGGTAAGAAAAGGTATGTGAAGTTTGCCGACCCGCACATGACCAGCGTGGTGGACTTTGGCCTCAGTAATGGGACAGTTTTATTATGAAAACTATATATCGTGATTATTCCTATATAAGATGTCCATTGGGAGTGACTTGGGCTCTGCTCCTTTTGAAAAAGATATGAAGGATGAGCTTGAAACCATAGTCGGACATTTTGACTTAAAAATAACTGTAGTAAAATAAATGAGTAACCCGTATTTTTAATATTATAATTATAATTTAAGAACTAAAAAAAATCGACTTCAAAATAGGCACTTCGTTTGTTTGGATGTCATATTTTTCTATATAGTTATTTTGTTATGAAAACCAAAGTACTGAAACGATTTTGATAAAATGGAGTCTCCTGTGAAGTATGACTTACCAAACATTAAAAGAACCATCAAAATCAATTCATAATTGGCGAAGTTTATTTTGTATTAAAGTTCATAATTTTTTATTTTGTGCTCTTGCTTATTTAATTAGTTTTTAAGTTAGTTACTGTGACACTTTATTGTGAATTATTAATAAAGATTTTTACTTATAAAAAAAAAAATTAATTGAGAACATCCGTTTTTGGAAGTCTGTTAAAAATGGGTCAGTATGCAAACAGAGCTGATACCAACTCTTATGATTAAAACGTATGTTCTCAAGCTGCACAAAAGTAAATAGTAAAACTTTCCGTAACCTTTCAAAATATCTGACCCCAGAAGATCAAAGCAGCTAGAATAATGGAATAAATAATGACAGGCTAACGTCCATCGATACACTTATCCTGCTCGGCGTAACATATCGCTCTCGAGGCATTATTCCCGAAATATGTTCGGGTTTGAATAAATTTTATATTAATAAAAAATAAACGTCGGGCAAGGTGCTAAGAGGCTAACGAGCGTAATCCGTATGTAAGTTATTAGCTGGTTGGAGGGCCGCCTGCTGTGCGCGCCGCTCGCCGCGCTCTCGCGTTGCTCGATGTCGATACTCAGATTTTATCGACTCTTTGTCGGCACTAGCTGAAGTGTTACTCACGAAATTAGGATGTCTAATGTTTTGTGGATGACGCATGGCCGCTTTGTCACAGAATAAGTAACAGCCGCCGCGGCTTTGTACCCGATATAGGTTTTTTTGTTCGGGTAATAGAAATATCAATAGGTTTTTTGGGATGGCAATAAATTGTTCCGATGATAATGTGTGAAATTATTAAGATGTCTCCGGTTGAGATGTTTTTATGGGATTTTTAATCAGTTAGGAATGTTAGGATTGGGATCGCTGTGTATGTTAATGCAGATGTTACGATAGGGAAGAATATTTTATTAAGTGCTTACTTTTTCGTTTCTATTTTTATTACCTAGGTAGGTACTATTTTTAAGGAAGAACTTTTTTTTTTTTTTTTTTTTTTCGAAAAACTAAGCCTGCACCACAATTTCCACAGATGGGGAGCGATGAAAGTCGAAGATGTAGCTTGTTTTTTTGTGTCTTGTACATTTTTTTCGTGACTAATCGTTACTACTTGAATAAATTTCGCTTAGATATAGATAAAATCAAATATGTAGAGCAAAACATTGTAGGTAACTACTAGATAATATATTTTAATACTTAGTTTGTAAATCTGACAAAGGTCACAGACCCCGGTGTCTGTGGAGCCGAAAATTAAATAAAAAAAAAACATTTTTACACGTAATATTATTTATGCGATAAATCGATAAATTAATATAAGTACATGTTGTGGTGTAGTTAAAAAAAAGTACATATTTAAATAAACACCTAAGTTTTTCTTAAGAGGTAAATAAATAACTATGATAAAATGATTAAGACATAATAAACTATATTTATTTCGATGCATTTAATATCTTCATAAACGTTTTCATATGAATAAAGTATGAAACAGTATGGGTGGATCGATGTAGGTACCTATTTGCCGTCGGCAAACGGACGCTGCCGCCCGTCGCTATATTTTTCTGACCAATTATTTTAAACGTTAGGTAAATAAATAAATGGTTTTCTCATAATTATGGCTGTTCGTTTTTTTTTCTATCCACAAAAATTTTATACTTAATAATTTTTACAAGTTTTTTTTTCTCACATTAATAGGTACTTGTTAACTTATGTATCTACATGTACTTATAAGTAGTTACCTATTATTTTGTATTTTTTTGTACATACATAGGCAATTCTACGTTTGACCACTAACTTAACTAAATAAGCCCGTTCACATTATATTGGTAATTTGGTAGAGTAGCAACTAACCCTGATGAAATATCCAGTTTTTTTTAAAGTAGCAGACGGTCCGCGTAAAATTAGACTCCAACATAAACATAAATTAGTAATACCAAGTTCAAATCTAGCAATGCATAGTTCTAACCCTAATTCTATGGCAGTAAAAATATATAACAAGCTACCGAATTGCTTAAAAGATATAGATACAGATGAAAGCTTTATTTTGAATTTGAAAGATCTCTTAGAAGCTAACAGTTATTAAGTATAATCTTGATGAATTTTTTAAGGACGACGAAATTAAAATTAAATAAAATGTAACGTTCCGACTCAAGTGTTGCCAGGCCCTTATAGGGACATATGTATTCCTTAAATAAACATGTCTTATTATAAGACCTGCATATGACGTAATAAATAATTTCAATTTCAATTTCGCACCAGCGCTTGGGTAATCTATCTATAGCCCGAAATACATTTGTTTGAAACTTACTTGCCCGAATCAGTACCTATCATAGAATTGCCTGATTCCAGATATTTTCTTCACATGACTATCTGATTCCATAAGTTTGTTAGCCTTAGTTTTATTGTTCCGAGCAGTTATTAAGTTAGGTTAGGTTAGTTAGGTTTCTGTTTGATTATAACCAGAAACCTTCATATTTACATAGGTTCGGTTATTAGATATATCAATTATTAAATTAGGTTTCTTTTAATTATACAAATAAACTTTCGAATCACAAAGATTCGGTTAAAACACGAATTGTCAAATGAGCTTTCAGGATTTTTGTAATGTGTCTTTGAAAAGAAAACGTTTTCTGGGAAATGTTATTTGATATTTGACAATTTGGATTATAGCTAGGAAACCCGTGAAGAATGAAATTACTCAGACGGACCCGTTACTGGGGTTTGTGTTGTTATAAATGTTATATATTTTTAACTGTCTATATTTGTAAATAGCATCAATAGAAATGGCGCTGTACTAACGCGGGATTACTAGCTACTTGACTAATTTGATAGCATATTGCAAATCGAAATTAAACGACAGTAAGTTAAATACAGTACAGGCAGTGAGTGTTACTGCTTGTTAAGTACAGGCAGTGTAGGCTTACAGTGTTAAGTACAGGCAGTGAGTGTTACTGCCTGTTAAGTACAGGCAGTGTAAGCTTACAGTGTTAAGTACAGGCAGTGAGTGTTACTGCTTGTTAAGTACAGGCAGTGTAGGCTTACAGTGTTAAGTACAGGCAGTGAGTGTTACTGCTTGTTAAGTACAGGCAGTGTAGGCTTACAGTGCTAAGTACAGGCAGTGAGTGTTACTGCTTGTTAAGTACAGGCAGTGTAGGCTTACAGTGTTAAGTACAGGCAGTGAGTGTTACTGCTTGTTAAGTACAGGCAGTGTAGGCTTACAGTGTTTAGTACAGGCAGTGAGTGTTACTGCTTGTTAAGTACAGGCAGTGAGTGTTACTGCTTGTTAAGTACAGGCAGTGTAGACTTACAGTGTTAAGTACAGGCAGTGTAGGCTTACAGTGTTAAGTACAGGCAGTGAGTGTTACTGCTTGTTAAGTACAGGCAGTGTAGGCTTACAGTGTTAAGTACAGGCAGTGAGTGTTACTGCTTGTTAAGTACAGGCAGTGTAGGCTTACAGTGTTAAGAACAGGCAGTGAGTGTTACTGATCGTACGTGCAGTAACACTCACTGCCTGTACTTAACACATCGATTTTATTTATGTTAAACCTAAATTCAACTGTATATTTTTTGTAATGTTTTTTTCAGCGAAAACTCCGCTAATTATAAATTGTTTATGATGATTATTTTTGTTTTTATTTTTTATTTTTTTATCCAAATAAATGAATTGCATATTTTGAAGTCGGTTTTTTTAGTTTATTTTTACTCTAATAATTTTGGTGTACCTACAATAAATTTATATTTAGATATTTATTACTATTTATTTAGACAAAATGAATTCGCTCTAGTACACTTTCAACTTGAAAATTTAAAGATTGTAGTGTTTAGGAAACTGCGACGGCAGAGAATTCCACTCCTGTGTAGTACGCATCAAGAATGGGAACCGAAATCATTGTTATGTACAGATAGTAGGCATAGTATGTACCATCTAGTTTTCATAGTACAAGCTTTGCTTAGTTTGGGCTAGATGGCGTTGTGTGAATAGTCCTCCAATATTTATTTATTTAAATGAAAATTTGTTGGTAGTGTGCCGACTTTCTATTCATCGTGTACTCTTTGAAATGAAACAAATTTAAACGGATTAATGTCAATCGATTGATTCCTTCCTTATCCAGCCCCATTACAGCTCTTAAATTACTATAGTTTGCTATAAGCTCCACATCACGCAACCTTTGTCTTATCATTAATTAATTTAATACATATTTATTTTCCATGTACTTTTATCACTTCGTTTATACTTAAATATTGTTTTGATTTACTAGTTTAGTCCTTATTAATTGGATATGTTGAATGAGTACTTACTTAGACTACATAATAACAAATAGTTCATTGAATGGTTATTTACATGTAAACATAACATATTGTTATTGGCGTTATAATTATTTACTAAATAGTCTTGTTGTTGTAAATTGCTGGTACTTGTTGTTATCAGTATTTTTTTCTATAATTGCTTGTTCATACGAATGACTAATTTGTACGGCATAGGTCGAAAAATTAAAGTCCGACGTCACGGCATTATGCTACGTTGTGTATTTGATATTTATTTTCAGATTCCGATTGTTTAGTGACATTTCCATAGTCTATCTTAGGTAGGTACTTATAAACGCTGAATAAGCGCATTTTAGTTAAATAGTCTTTTGTTCCGTTTTCGCGCGTGACAGTTCCCGTCTGACAGAAAGTGACAAGTCCTTATTCAGTGAATAACATTTTAACATGCGTTTATAAGTAAGACGGAGTATGTATTACATAGTTTGTAAGAACAAATAAGCTATTCGGGTATCATATGGACCCCGTCGGGCGCAGCAACATACAAGAGAGGCTTTTTATTGACTGTACAAAAAGAAGGGTAATCTGTTTCGAGTGCGTATATGTTTTATGTACGCATATTATGTTTCTAAATATATTATCTCCTAATAGTTTGACCGAATTTTATATACAAGGTGTCATCAGATTCATCTTTCCTTTCCAAGTACCTATTATAAGTTATATCATCACCACCTCAACCATAAGCAGTCCATTGCTAAATATAGGCCGCTTCTATGGATTTCCAACAAGTACTTACTTATCTATGTTAAAAGAAAAACAAAATAACTTATGCAGTCGGGTAAAAATATCGCTTGGACGAGCATCTAACATCCTCATGGCACTTGTATGAGATCGTCTGCCCATCTTGTGGCTAGTCTTTTAGTAGTAACTCATGTAATACCTATCTGAAAAAAATCATAAAGGAAAGAACATTCCTAACTTGTAATAAATAAAATAAAACAATTAACCGCTCGACCACAAAAAAATACTTAACTATAACTTAACAAACACACCCCCGAAAACACAATCCTTGTATCAAACCTCGATCCCAATATAAACACGGCTAAATGGCACAATAAACAGAAATCAGAACTAGTCAAAAGTACATCAATAAAGGGCGGAGGGGAGACCGGGCTGCGGCGGAGCAACGCATAAATTAACCACCCTTGACAATGGAGCTGGTTGAGTATTTTGTAGAATAAGATTTAAGATAAGCTTGACGTTAGTTGTTTGGTTTGTGATTCTCATACGACTGTCCAAAACGTATTTGAAGAAAAAAAAAAATCGGTTTCCATAATATTACGGTCTTAATATAAGAAAATTTGTGTTTTCCAGATGTAGATATTTAGGAGAGTGTGACGTATATCTATATTTATTAGACCTGTTCTAAATTTAAATTGCTACGTCTTGTGTATTATATGTATTATAATATTGTTCTTATAGTTTTTTAAGCCACATTGTCGCTTAACTGGTGAGTTAATGATCATCATTGAATTAAAAAAAGAAACAAGTATTAGACGAGATTTCTTCTATGAACAATATTGTTTAGCATATTAATTTGACATTATTATGACTATGTTGTTACTTTTGGAAGACCAGTAATTTATTTTCAACTTTTTATGTAAAATAAATATTTCCATATTTTATACTTTATAGTTAGTGAAGATATGAAATACCCAAATATCTTAAAAACGTGGTAAAGCAAGAGAAAAAAAAAACAAAATTTGATAACCAACACTGTCATTGTCATGCTTATTTATGCAAAAAACATTGTCACCTTCTTTGCAAAGACTCGTAAAAAAGCACATTTACCTCGAGAAGTGACGCAGCATAGCCCAAAAACGTCTATAATAAAAGCTAAAATGGCCCAAAATGTGTATAATAAGGGCTATTAGTCAAGTCGACGCAAGGTGCGCGAATTGTAACCGAGGCAGGCCAATTTCAGGGGCCATTTCCTCACACACCCACAAGAGGGTGACGCTGACGGCGACTTTATAAATAAGCTGATCAGATGCCTTTTTGGCCACATTCAATGCACAGCTGTTAGGTATTGATTATTAAACATGGTTATAACTACTTATAGGTATTTCAAAATACATCTATTTTTATCAATGCAATGTAAATAAAACTGTGTAATAAGCTTTAGCGTATTTTTTTTCTAATTGCTGTTTTGACACGAAATTGATCTTCGTTGGTCCACCAACTACTTGATACCTAGTAAGAGACGATTGGGCCGAGAATAGACCACATCGATCTACAAGATATATTTTTACGCTAATTTTGAGATTGTAAGGAAACACAGAAAGCAGCAGAAAATGTTTTCTTGTGCTTATTTTTTAACCCCCGACGCAAAAACGACGGGGTGTTATAAGTTTGACGTATCTGCGTGTGTGTCTGTCTGTGGCATCGTAGCTCCCGAACGGATGAACCGATTTTGATTTTGTTTTTTTTTTTTGTTTGAAAGGTGAAATAGTCGGGAGTGTTCTTAGCTATGTTTCATCAAAATCGGTTGAGCCCTCTTTTTGTCGGAGGTTTTTGAGTTCTCTAAACTTATAGGTACTTGTCTTTGTTATTGTTCCGTGGCATCTGCGACACTGAAAATGTTAGTGAAGAGCTGTGAGTGTGATGTATTATTCTTGTTTAGGTATCTGTCTAGATATTAAACTGTGTAATAAACTGAGTAAGTAGACGACAATGCGAAATAAATTAGGCATTGTTATAATAATATTATAAATTAGTTATTAGCTGTGCAATTGTACTGGTAAATTTATGTCACTACATCATATAGGTACTTGACTGTCGATTAAAAGAGGGTTATGTTTTTTTAGTTTATGTATCTAGATAATATATGCGAGTATTTATAACATCATTATTATCATTATCTTAGCCACAAGAAGCCCACTGCTGGACATAGCCAGACCTTCCCCATGGATTTCCAAAGTTGACCTGTTGGAAGCGGCTTGTACCAAGCGTCTTCCTGCCACTTGTTTGAAGTCACATATCTGTCTTGTAGCTGGTCTACGCTGCGGCTACTGGTGAACGTTTCGGCTTACACTGTTCATATATTTCTTTATGTTACGTATGTAGCTCAACAATTTGATCGATTTAAATGTTTGAATTTTCGTTATACTTATTTTAACGCCTTCCTTGTGTAATACATTATATGTTCTTATATAATTTATGACAAATATGTCAATACGGAGCTAAAATGTATGAACACACAAACTTCAATGTTAAGTTTATGTACGTAACAAAAGGTTTCTATTAAATTCTTCCCCTTCATCACACAATATTCTCATCAAGGTTTTTCAGACAATTTTATATCTACAGCAATTTATTTAATACAAAATTAAATAATAAAACATAATGAAATTACTCTTAGATTTTTCCTTTTTACCAGTTTCTACACATTACTTGAGTCTATTAAAAGATGGCGAGCAAAAACGAACCAAAACAGTGTTTATTTTATGAGACATAAAACTGAAACGCACCGTTCGATAATTACAGTCAATTTCGCTTTGAAAACTATAGAACTTGTGACGACATAAAGTTTGATTGCTTCTTTAAATAGGTAGGTGCGTCGCTCGCGCCTCCTGTCACCCGATGCGTGTCAAATCGCGCGACGCGTGCCTCAAAACACGCATTTGTCACATTCGACACGCGTTTTAGGGTACCGTATTAGTATGAAAAACCCTTAAAAATGCCAGTTCTGCCTATATATATCACAGTAATTTTACTTAAAGACTATTAACACGTCGTGAAATTTGGCGTGTATGTATTCTGTAAACCACAATAAAATTTAGTAAAAGTATGAAAACAAGAAAAATTTTGGTGGCACTCCATGCGTAAATAGTGAATAAACATTTCTTTCCAATCTTGCCTCCTGGTATGATATCATTCAATAGATCTTTTACACAAAACTAATTGTGTTTTTCTTCTCAAATGAGAGATGAGATTTTTTTCACCTTTGGCGAAAAAAATCCTCGTACAGCCAAAACAGCTCTCATGAAAAAAAGTATATTTTGTTTGGCACCAGTAATATATCCCAAAATACCGAAAGATTTAAGACACTATAAATATAGTTGTATTTTCAAAATTAAACTTAAAAAATTACTAACATAAAAATGCTACTATTCGACAGCGGAATTTTTATTTGACAAAAATATAGTTACAGATTTCATTACTAACATTTCAATATCAAATATTTACTTAAGTTGACATAAATATCTTTAATTGTAAATTAACCTTACCACAACATGACCAAATTTTTACTATCATTTGTAATGCATGCGTAACGCTTCTTCTTTTTTTTCTCAATTCCGACGTTTTATAATTATTATGACATTTTTATTTTTTTGATCAATATTTTCCGTAATTTATTTTCTTATAATTTGTACGCGCCAAGATGGCATGGACATGTGATACATAAGTATTGAATAATTCCATCTTGTATGCTATCTTGTAATATATAGTATGCCAACTATGTTCAACTAAATACATTTCTGATTTTGATTCTGATTCAACTTTTTACAACATGTAAAACATTTAAATAATTATAGTATAAACGTCATTGACTTTTTTTCTGTGCTCTCAAACAACACTCACATAATAATTTTATTTTTGAATAAAGTATTTGAACTACGGAACCCATATGCTTGTCTCAACATGGTCTTAACCACGTTCTTGTTTACTTTTTTCCCGGTGCCGTGTTTGGCCGGGGTTACCCTCAGATATTGGTCGCGGGAGAGTGGTGTGATTTCGCGCCAATATGTCGCATAGTTTAGCGGGTATTCGGATCCGGATTGGATTGGCCTCCTGGGCGCTGGAATAGACCAGGTATTAGTTATACGCATATGGGCTGTTACTTGTTTATGGCGTTCATATTTCACGGTGATCTAATATCAAATGGCGGTAATATAATCCCAGATTCAAGCATATACCTATATAAAGTTAATAGTTCCTAAAACGGCAAATGCCTTTATTAACTACAACAAAACAACATGCAAACTTCAATTACTTTACCACTTAACTCATCCATTACATAAAAAGAAAACAATGAGATTAATATATACCGATGGTGGTTTAAAGATAATCCATATGCTTAACTCACTATCGGTTGGCAGCGTACCCAGCATGTAGTGTGCTATGTTGATAGATATAAGCAGTAATTGGTGACAGATTAAAATTTTTATAGTTACACAAACTGATATTATGTTTATATTATATTAATTTTATTTTTATTAAATCTAACTAAAGTATAACAATATCTTTAATCATACAAATAATAAAAAATGACAATATGAATACCTACAAATAGAAACTACCTACACATACTAAATATATTAGTTAACATAACAAAATAAAATAAAACAAATTGTTAATTCCTAACCAATTTAATTAATTAATTTAAAACAAGTATAAATAAAATATTAAAGGAACGACTAGACCAGTAAGCAGACCACCAGCCAGATGGAGAGATGATACTCTATAGGCAATTCAGAGGGCAAGAGCTGGATGAGATCAGCGCAGGACCGGAAAGAATGGTGTGATAAAGAAGAGGCTTATGTCCAGCAGTGGATCGATAAGGGCTGAAATGATGATGATGATGATGATGATATTAAAATATATACCTAATGTGTACCACCGCGACGTTGCAGCGCGGTCCAAGATGGAACCCGCTTACCTAGAAGTAAGCGACAAACGTGCACTAAGTTTTGTAACGATTTACTTTCTAATTGGGTGTTTCTACGTATCATATGTATATATTTACAAAAAAAAGTATAATTATGTATTCTATCAGCCATCTAGTTCCATAATACAAGCTTTGCTTAGTTTGGCCTAGATGGCGTTGCGTGAAATGTCCACAAATATTTATTTATTTAATTAAAAATAACAAACATAACAATATTTACGGTTGTTACGAGTCGTTATTGTTTTCTATAACCGAGTCGAATTGATTACGACTTTGTACGTTTCTTCGTGAGACTCGCTTAAAAAATGTCACCCACGTTTTTTTTTTCGTAGAAAAAAACAAATAACTAATTTCATGCTCCAGTATTGCGCTATGAATAAATTAATACATTTTATTTGTGAATGACTTGTAAAAAATATGAAGGGGAAGTAAGGAAGGTTTTTTATGATACGGAAACATTTTACTGGCAAGCAGAATGTTTTTAAGTGTCATATTCATTTGATTACATCTTACCATAGTTTTGTGGCAGTGTGATCCAAGATGGTAAAGCACACCTAGTGTGGAATGGGAATTGTCTTTGATAGGCCACTGGAACATACTGTTACATATTTGACGATAGACTTTCAACCAAAGGCAGGTAGCAAGTTTAAATTTCATGGCCATTATATTTTGTTAACAACAAGAAAAGACATGTTTCAGCACTTTATTTCACTTACCAACATTCGTACACATAACTAAACACTAATCAAATAAAATAAGAAACACAATTTTTAGAAATAATACAGGTTTAAGAAAACCGTTACTCACGTTCCCACCAAAACTTACAACACCAAATATCGATAAAATAGGGATGGCACTCTATTTTCACACACATCTTACCGACCCTGTCAAATCGCAAAATAAATCCTGCTACAGATAACCAATAATCCTGTAAAATCGAGTCGACTTATCACAACAAGACCAACTAATCCTTTCATCCCGAACATATTGCTAATCCAGGGGGTCTGTGGGACCCGTACACCATAACTAACCCCATTAGAAGACTGCAGCCCCCGGTATTAATGTAGCATAAAATTAACCCGCGCGTCACGCTCGCTGCGCGCAATGTTTTAACTAGCGGGTCTGGGGGACCGTTACGGGTTTTGGTCAATATTTTGACTTTTGAGTCTCGATTTTGATGTAGCAAGTAACAACGCTAGTCCTTGTTTTTACAAAGACTATAGTCACACCTCTAGAGTGTAGAGTTTTTCACAACTAGTTGTGAAAACCCGTTTTTAACACTTGTAACCATGTAAACAAATCTCAGAAATCGGATTTAACCTTACTAACTTCTAAATCGATTTGAAATTTAACAAATATGTTATCATATCTAAGGGTTTGAATTTCCGGACGCACTCGAGCCATTTGACTCTTGTGTACTTAACCCTTGCCTTACTAAGGCAAGGGTGCTTTACTCACGCGTCTTGGTATTTCTGAAGAAGGACTGCATGAGTTTCAGAATATCACCTGGTGCGAAGTGACTTCCGCAGATTCTTAGAGATCTAGTCCAGAGACTGCTAGTAATGAGTCAGAGCTACATGAAATGTGTTTCATCGACGTCTCAGTTTCTCCATAGGCCCTACATGTTGGGTTCTCGACAGGTCGCCATTTGAAGAGATGACCAGCTTCCTAAGTGTCCCGCCAGAGTTCCAATTATATTTCTTGTCTGTGCTCTGCTATATATACATATCCTTCTATCTCGCTTGTCGCCTTCAGTACCAATACGTCTAGTTAGGTATATAAGTATATGTGTTACCGATTATAATACAATATTTTGGTTACATTGAGGTGATCTGATGATGGAATCAGGAGATGCATAGTGGAATTATTGAATACCTTTGAGACCACTCTTGAGATTTAGCTCATTCGGTTTGTTATAACGATTCCAATCTTTACACTTGATGACGTAAATCTGTAGAGGCATCCTATTTTTAACTTTTTAATACGCTTCTCTGTTATCGTTATCACGTCAAAACGCTGTTTTGACGTGATAACGTCTTGTAAATCAATGAACGCCTGCTGCACGCACGAAAAAGCATGATTCATTGTCACGTTCCGCCTGAGCCGAGCGTGCAAGCGAGAGCACGGAACAAGCGATAGAGAGGCACGATCGGCCTAAGCACTCGGCTTGTGACGCATCGTTATCACGTAAAATTATAGTCCGTAAACCGACTTTACAGACAACCATTTTTTATAGATTTTTAAACTAAATGAAAGCAATCGGACAGAAAAAAATATGATGAGTGTGGAATGTATTCATATGAATACCTTATTCGAAATTGGTTTTTAAGGTAGCTAACGTAAGGTTATTGGTTATGTTTTTAAGGTAGCTAACGTAAGGTTATTGGTTATGTTTTTAAGGTAGCTAACGTAAGGTTATTGGTTATGTTTTTAAGGTAGCTAACGTAAGGTTATTGGTTATGTTTTTTATGTCCAATGAGTTCATTGGCTAGTGTTTGGTTCTAATATCAATATAAGCCTATCATCGAATAGAAATAAATAGAAAACAAAATCAGTACACTCTCAAACAAAATAACAGGTATAGCATAGTAGGTGTAGCAATACTCGATTACATAAAAAAAATAATTAAATACAATCCAACGTTGTCCACCTTCTTTTTTAAATATTCCTAGTTAAAAATATAAACTTTCTGAAGTTATTCTCTAAACTATACTACCTAGATACTTACTTTATCTAAGTAATATTAAAAACATAACATATCTATATCTCTATGAAAATCACTTTCTAAAACTAAAATACGTAAATCCCCTAATCCCCTCAAAATCTGTTTGTTTTGCGTGATAATACCGGCATACTTACAACCTAGTGTAGGGCTCTCCAGAGGGCGATATATCACAAGTCAACCGCGCGGTTAGCTCGACTGACGGTTGCAAGGGTCGTTCCACTTTCAAATTATTTGTTGAGCTATGAATTAAAAAATCAAAAATTTTTTCAGCGTATTTTCTTTTATTTGTATTGGACCCGCGTGATATGGCAAATACGCTATATTTGCCAGTGTTTTGAGTTGAAAAACTGATACAAACAACTTCGCAATAAGTAATTTCGATTACTTGGATGACATATTTGTCCAGTTAAGTTCAGTTTAAGTTATGTTTTAAAAACCAAACTGCGCAACTGATTTTGATGAAATTTCTATTCAACCAATCTGACAGGATCCTGTTAAACAAAAAGAAGAATTTTCTAAATCGGTTTATAAATAACAGAGATTTGAAGTAAGGGACATTTAAAAATACAACCGAATTGAAAACCTCTTTCTTTTCGGAAGTCGACTTAAAATATTCAAATATATTCTCATTTTTCTCTTGATAAAAGATTTTACTTACACTGTTTACACATTTGCCATTTTCAAGTAATACATTTATTCCCAGTGACCTCTTAAAATTAGTATACTACACTTTTTTTTAACAGGTTAAATAAAACTGTGGAAATTACAGATTAAGTATTACACTAGATTCTTCACATGTTTTTTACTTGCTTATTTACTAGAACAAATCTTTTCTTAGTGAATGCTTATACGTTTAAAGGAATACCATCCACATTACTGCATCTATAGCGAATGCAACTGTGTCTTCAGTCAGGATAATGAATTTAATATAGCTAAGTATATTGGTTACTCTGGCTTTGCTGATTAATCCTGTCACCACTAAACTGTAACTGCGGTTCAATTTATTTATTTACTAATAAAACGTAGACACCGCAATTCGCACAAGCCAATGGCCACCGTTTGTCAAACATTCCCTTCCCGAGCGCAGCACCAACAGTGAGATATTGCTCCCATGGGAGCCACAGATTATGTGCGGAGCAACTTGCAAAAATAGTGATGCGAAAGAAATACGATGACGTACGCTCGTTTGTTTTGTCGATAAGTGGAAAAGTTTTTAAGTTGTGTGACGTATAAAATATATCTTTGTTGAAACTGAAGATTGTGTTTATAGTTGCCTGATTTTATTTTTTGTATTACCCATTTATCTACATCGTCAAAAACAGTTTTTAGCGCTTTATGTAAATATACTTGTATTGACGTACGTTCCAACTAAACTTCTAAATTACTTTATTCAATAAATACATTAAATAAATCCCCCCCCCCCCCTCCTCACATACCTAATTAAAATTCAAGATATACGACCTATAGATATGCCAGTATCAACATCATAACAAATTTCTGGATAGAAGAAATCAGATACGGATAATTATTTGCTTATTTAATTGTTTTTCGTATAATTTTTTAATATTTTCTTCATTTAATCTGTTATTTGTATGTATTTCTATTTTATTTAGTTAGGATTTAAAATTATTATTTTTTATTAAAAAAATACCTTTTCAAGAGTTTAACACAGTGAAATAATTATTTATTAAATATAATTCATTAAATTAGGAGTTATTTAATATCAATATATTAGAGTTTAATTGAAAAACATTATTCAATACAAAAGACATAAACGCGTTACTTTTGTTTAACCCTTCTCAATTTTAGAACTCATTTCTAAGATATCAATAGAATTTGTCAATACAAGTTTTGAATTCAAAATAAAGCTTGAATTCATAATTAAAGTAAATAGCTTATTACCAACTCGCTTGCGTATACCAACATTTTTGAAGATATAAAATGACTGAATGAACTTACAAATACAATTTTTAAAGACCGCATTAGAAAGTAACATCACAAATTGTCAAAAATTTCATTTTGATCTATATCTATGCTAATTTTTATACATAAAAATGATTTTAACAAATTAATAAAGTAAAAAAAAGTTCATTTAGTCATTTTAAATCTTCAAAAATGATTGTAAGCGCTAGCGAGACGGACAATCGACGAACTAAAGACTCTTAACTACCTACCATTCTGTCATTAAAATGTCAAAATATTAAATAAGTATCGATACATACTTATCATCCGTATGTATTTTATCGACAAGTGCAGTACAATGTTGGCAGTGTCCATCGACAGCTCCCGACATTAACGTAAGGAGATAGCAGTCACTCGGGAGTAATCCCCTTATAATTATCGCGGTCCGACTGTTCGTCTGCCAGATGTGCTGTTTGCTTGCCAAGCCGAGGTGGAGATTTGGACAAGATAGTGATTATAATATGTAACACAGATACAAATTCTCATTTGTCTAATCTTTTATGTAGGATCAGGTCGTAACTGTACTGGTGGACATTAAAATATTAAAAACGATGTCAGGATGGCTTCTCTGGTTTGATCAGATCTAATGATATTCTAGACAAAGCCAGGCGCACTCGGTTTTACGTAAAATGCCACAAACGACCGACCAGCTCGACTGGATATTATAGTACTTTGTGCGCTAAAAGAGATAAAAGCTACACGGTACAACGAGACACACTCTGTAAATGTTTGTTGGTTAATTTATGAGTAGGTGCGCTTGTGCAAGCTGAGTTTTGCTTTGTTGCGTCATAGCTCAAATACCTATTGAATTAATCTTGTTTATTAACTTGTATATTGTATATTAAAGCATATTATTTAATTTAGTTACCATGGTACCAGCTTTTCTTAATTTAGACTAAATAGTGTTGTGAACTGTCCACAAATATGTTTTTTTTAATTAACTTAAAACTGAATTGAGGTTTGACGATCACATGACGATAATTAAGAATAAACCACAATTATAATTTACTAGCAACCACTGCATATACGTAGTAATAAACAAGTATCTATATTAAAAGAAAAACAAAATACCCGACTGCAGAAAAGCAGTATTTGTAGTCTAACTTCGTTACGCTTGATACACAAAAATGTTCGTTGGAATTTACGTAATAACGCACTTTTTTTTTTACGAGAGATGTATTATTATTATGTAAAGCCTATGACACTCAAGAAGTAAGACAAATCTAACAACATCTCGCACATCAATATCGGTTAAGCCATTTAGGCTGTAGGCGATCATATAGAAACATACATATAAGTACATACTTATATACGTTCGTACATACATACGTTCGTACATACATACATACAAACATAATATACACTCGAAAAACATAACCCTCCTTCTTACGCAATCGGGTAAAAATTCATACAAATAGAAATAAAAGATAATAATTCACCAAGGTTGACATAAACGTATATTTCTTTATTGGCAATCGTACGCAGTAAATTGATCCGAATAGTTACTTAAAAGAAGTACGAGTTTATCCAAGGTGTCCAACTCCATTAACGATACAAAACCATATTACGCGTCACCCATAAACGTACCTTTACTACCCGTAATATACCACATTATGTATAATAAATATTTAATAACTTTATTTGCCTAATTGCAAGCGCTTCATCGGACGAGCGCCCGATCCGTACGCCAATCAATATTGTTTTCGTAAAATATTAAAATTTTATTACACCAATATTATCACGAGCATAAAATTGGCGTTCGGAACGGTTATTATGTACACTGTTTTATAGTAGGATCGATTTATCATGTTTCAATCTCCGGACGCGGCGCGGCCCGGGGCGGTCCGCCGCGGCGGACCTACCGAATATTACGTAGGTATCTACATGTTGAGAACCACATGAAAAATAGTAATTTCTATTCTGATTTTTTTGAAGATACGCTCGTATAAGTAGGTTATTATGGTACTGTTGTTAAGGTTGAGAGATTTTCTTACACCTTTTTTGGTGCTTGAACCGATTCAATGTTTACCCGTGAACCACGGAAAAGATTACAGAATAAAACGGTTTCGGTATAAGACTGCAACGATTGCTATTTAGCACGAGGTGTCTGGTTAATTCGCATTGGTTGTACATCAAATAGTATTGGATTTCGATAGATTTATAATCGCAATGGATTTGAGATTAGCGATCAAATGTCCGAAATCAAAAACGTACTTTAGTTGAAAAACACGGGCCGCAAACACGCTCGCTCAACTTTTTTTTTACAAAAAAATTATCAATTAGTCATCAATAATATAGTTTAAAAATATTGAAGATATATTTTATTCTTGTCTTTTATTTTGACGCATATTTGAGGTAAAAAATAATTGATCACCGTTAAAGTACCTAAATATGATTATTCAAATAAAAAAGTTGTTTTAAATATTTAATCATAACTTTATGTAATCGAAGTTCAATAAAAGACAATCGATTTAACTTTTCAAAAGTGTTTACATTCAATAATTTTATAAAAACATGCGATTGAGACAGCTGCCGTTTGTCAATAATCTAAATGAAAAAAATAAGGCATTGTTTTTGTAATAGTACTAACTAGTATAACGATGTCTATTATTGTAACTTATTTATGGTTAGGTAATTTTAAATATTTATCTAATTTTCTTTTTCCTCTATTAGGTACACCAATCGGTATTTTTTCTATTAAATGTTTCTCCATCCCAAAGTCTCTTCTTATCGGTGCTTCTTATCACTGCAATAAGTAGAAAATAAGTCCAATAAATAACGGTTAGTGACCGTTATTTATTGGACTTATTTTCCATTGTAATAATTTTAATTTTTTAACAATAAAGAGTTTACTTATCTAAAGATCCATCATTCATTTTGGTATTGATAAATCTATGGATGACAGTATAGTGTGGAACTTTTTGCTCTATTTGGAGTTTTTACTGCAACGCGTAACTAAAACAAATTGCTCTAATATCTGTTAATTAAACACCTTACAAGAATTTATAATTATTATTAGCCTTAAGGTAAAGAGGTTTACTTAAAAAAGTGTCACAGTTAACTGCCTCGTAGGCCTTAATATTTTATTTATAATCTATCGATCGGCTTATCGATTATTTTTAATTAATTGGCACAATGTGACTACCTCCTTATTCCGGCTGGATAGAAAAAAAAACTGTATGTCAAGGTTCCATATATAAAGTAGACGCAAGGGACAACTCACGCGGCTTATAAATATTGATATTTTAACAAAATGCGGCGCCTGCGCTTGTTCTATCACATGTTATAGCGCTAAATTACTTTATAATAATATGTATATTGCTAATAATTTCAGTATTCTCTTTAATAATCTGCCATTAGTGCAGTAGCTGGTAATTATTGAAACTGAATGAAAATTGCTAGCTTACAATTAGCCTTTTTTTCTTTTTTCCTTCGCTTGGCTACATGAGAGACAATAAATATTATATTATATGCTTTTGTTGTTGACTTCAACGACAAAAGAAATGAGATCTAAATGGGTGCCAAGGTCAGTCCTGAAATTTATTTATACTTAGCAACGTAAAATATTTTGTAACAACTTCCAATAAGTATCATTTATTCTTATAACTTAGGATAATATATTGAAACCTATGGTCTGACTTGGCTAGTTATCATATATCTCTCTCTCTTTCTCTAATTTAGCATTTTAGGTAAGTATTAGCTGTGTATTACGGTTTCACCCGCGTAGTGATGAAAAACGATGTTGTTGGTGATATAATGTAGCCTATGCCGTCACCAGGTTCTTAGCTATATCTGTCTGTATCAAATCTCATAATAATTGGTTCAGCCGTTTAGTTGTGATTAGGTAACAAATAGACCGAGAGAAAGAGAGACAGAAATACAGTTATAATCGTTTTTATTAGATAGGAAGTTAAGATATTTATTATGTAGGTATGGTCTATTTGGAAAGCTATGATCCAAATTATAAAACAAAGGGCCCAGTATTCTTTGCATAGAATATTATTTACCTGAAATAGTTTTTTCTCGACGCTCAACCGATCACAAAATTCTATTCGCACTTGCTATTTCTTAATACGAAGATTCAATACCTTCATATTCGTAAAAATAACTTTTCTAAAACAACCGTCTCAGTCGCAGTTTTAAGGCTTATCTAAGGATTTATGAACGGCGTTAAATACTCAGAAATAAATGACATTTATCGTCATTCCTCATCACAGGCAAAGGTCCATAAAAGTCAATATATCTGGCGACATAAAGAGATTCAATTAGTTGCGCAGGCGCAGCGAACGGTTCGCGGAACGGACGTAATGACGAGCCAATGTCTTCATCGAGCACTCGCGGACGGACTCAGGACTGAGAGGAAACTTACATTGTCTTGGATTTTACCTGACTGTTCAAGGAAAAGGATTTTTGATGTGGAATACATATTGGCGCGTCTTGGCAGTAAAACCAACTCGTATGCCGTGACGGAAAATCACATGACGGTCTTACATGCCGTCATGCTCCCACTCTTGACTCTCTTGTGTTTGCTTGCGCCTATATTTTATACTTCTTTACTTCTAAGTGCTGAATTGTATACTGCGTATTGCGGCAAATTTGCCTCTGTATTCATAATTACATATAAATGACGCGTTCACCACTCGTACGCGAGTAATTTTTTTATTTCTGTAAATATTACTTTTTTCATCTGCCTGACATCCCGTGACGTTTAGCTTTTTTTAGGGTCCCGTACCTCAAAAGGAAAAAACTGAACCCTTATAGGATCACTTTGTTGTCCGTCTGTCCGTCTGTCCGTCTGTCCGTCTATCCGGGTGTCAAGACCTTTATCTCGGGAACGCGTGAAGGTATCGAGTTGAAATTAAAACCATATATGCAGATCTATAGTATCTTGCTGCAGAAAGAAAAATAAAATTTCTCAGTTTTCGTAAAAAAAAGTTACAGCCGAATATGTCGTAAAAATGCACATTTCGACACTCACAGAGGAATCAAAAACTATGGGGTACTTCCCGTTGACCTAGAACTCTGAAATTTGGCAAGAAGCATTATGTAGAGTACACATAGGTAAAAATCCGAAAACTGGACATTTTTAATTTAATCACAAAAAAATAGTGTCGTTATGCAAGGAATGAGGGTCGAAATTTTTAAGTGAATTAACCGTATCATGTGGAGTATCATATGAAAAAGTTTAATTAGCATTAATTAAAACAGGTTTTTAAATATTCTTACGATGTATATTTTTCGGTATAAAAAGGAAAATAAAAATAAAATACGATTTCCCCCTTTCAAGTATATATTAGTTTGTACGGAACCCTCGGTGGGCGAGTCTGACTCGCACTTGTCCGGTTTTATTTTTAAATATGCCAGACACATTTTCGTAAATAAATATAAATTCTAGGTAATGAAAAAATCTGTTCTCTATTCAATTAAAAATAAAAGCGTGTTAAAAAAATAACAAATCTGAAAATAATAAATTGTAAGTAGTATATATCGTATCCAATTCGTCCCTGCAAGCGTGCCTGTCCTCGCCAGGTACGTACTCAGGTTAAATTATAACTTTATTCGGGTGGTGATTTCGGAAATTAATTTCCCGGGATCGAGACGAAATTATGATGGCCAAGTTCTTGCAAACATGACTGGTTGTTGTGCGCCGTTTATTTTTTATTTTTCTGTGGTTTCAAGTAAATAAAATAATGTGTTTAAAATTCTTTTAGGTTGTAGGGACCCATTTAAGGACTCATTTTTTTTACACTCTCTTTTACCAACTAAGTGACGAGACAAGCAAATCTCACGCCTTCACGCTTGCCTATAATTCTACCCAGACTTTGAACTTTGACAGTTCAAAATACCTTGTGGTAATGCATTGCGTTGGTCCCTCTGAGATATTAACTAGAAATGTTGGCCTGTAATTCACACAGCAATGCTTGCACACTATAGTGTACTGGGGGCAATTCAGTTATTCAAAACCGATCCTTAACTGAAACTTGTGCGAAGCATTTCCTGTCGGCTGCTATCTTTTTTTGATTAAGCAAAGAGCGAAGGACGTGTTACGTTTCATCAAATGTGTCAATAGTATGACATAAAAGTGACTGAATCAAAAAAACTATGGCGGCCGACGGGAAACGCTCCACATATGGTTCGGCTATGGAGCGGTCTTGAATAACTGAATTGGGCCCCAAGCTGCTTGGCGTCAGTGAAATATCACAATTGGCAAAGATGTAACATTTTTTCGGCAGCCTAGGTAGGAGTTTTCCACAACTAAAATTGATAATTCAGCATCGGCCCATCACTAATGGCTATTATGATAAATTATATACCAATGTATAAGTACCTATAAACAGTTTATAATTCAAAGCACGCTTATATCCCTTCAATAGACCATACCATTGCTTAATATGATAGATTTACAACTTTAACAAAATAGAAATAGACAAGAAATTTCAGATTGTTCAAATAATCGCGATATTATACTAGTAACATAATTGGTTAATGTGTATCGGCCAATAATAGACACATTGGCCAATAATAGACACATTGGCCAATTACCGTTATAACAAAGCTGATAAATAATCTACTTATTTTATCATTTCTTCAACTGAGCTTCGGTCGATCATCTATCACCTGTAAAAAAATTGAAATATGTTAAAAATTTCAAATATTATCGAGGTCACAAAATCGCAGGTTACACGAGCAGGTAGGCATAATTGGTTAATCGGCATCGGCCAGTTATGGCCGCATCGGCCATTACCGATATGGCGACGGTGATAAATGACTTATTTTTGGCCGATGTTGAATTTACCTTGTTGATTAAATTATAGACTGAGTGCGATCGTTATAGTCTTATTATGGTTTTGGTTGTGATATGCAATTTTTGTGCGCATTTTTTTAATTCGTGCCGGATTTCTTGTCATTGAATTTTTTATGCGTATTTTTGTATTTTTGATGGCGATTCCAAAAATTGTGATATAATATTTATAGATATACTCTAGGTAAACAGGTACATTTCAGTTGAAAAATAAAAATAACTCGTTTTCTCAAAATGTTTAATTGCGCACTTTGGACGATCAAACCGTCTTGATCTAATAATAATAATAATGTACTTATTCATTATTAATGATAAAAACTAAAAACATTGCCTGCTATTCTTTTCTTTTGTATTTAGATTTCGTTTTGCATTTAAAAGAGAAATCTGCGTATTTAAAGGTAAATATACCTATCATCCAAGTATATTTTTTTAACCCCCGACGCAAAATGAGGGGTGTTATAAGTTTGACGTGTGTATTGTATCTGTATATCTGTGTGTCTGTGGCACCGTAGCTCTCAAACGGATGGACCGATTTTGATCTAGTTCTTTTGTTTGAACGAGGATTTCTTTCGGGAGTGTTCTTAGCTATGTTTCATTAAAATTGGTTCAGTCGTTTTGTTTTTGTCGGGGTTTTTGAATTTTCTAAGCTACATACTTCTGTACTAAACGGATCTACATATGACCACCAACTAGCATGATGGTATATAGGCGACGGTGTGTCCGAGGATGGAGCTCGATGATCTTAGAAGATATCTATTCATTCTAGCCTTGAAAATCCCAAGATTATAGCTCTCAGAAAACAGAGATAAATATGTAAACTAGTCTCTAAATTATATCTTTAGAAGTAGTACACACTTATTCTAGTTTTCCACCCAGCATTCCTGATTAGGTCGCATCGCAATGTTGTCTAGTTGTCGCTTCGAGAGACCGGTGGTTATTGGACATCGGTAATGGAATCACTATTTACGTTGACTTTTTTTAAATCCAACAATGAAATCTCCAATCCAACCTGTACGATTTTTACGAGTTTCGCACTCAGCAATTTGGCGAAATAAACTATTTTAATCGATTTCCAGAAACAATCGGAGTTTCAGTCGCGAGTGTGAACTCCGAGTGAAATGAAATGATCGGTCCATTCGATGTGGTTATCCGTGCTTATAACGGTGAAACTCGGCAGTTAGAGTCCGGCCCTTGGCGAAAATCAACCTTCAATTAATTCTTGGAATAACGATATTAACTTTTTTTTAAGTTTTCCTTTTGGGAGGAGCATCGCGCGTTACGCTCAATCGCCAGTGTCGAGTATTTGTATTGTTTACAAGATGTCTGAAAATCGTAATATTATAAAAGTGAAAGCAAATTTGTATCTCTATCTTTACTACCTTTATATCTATCTGGTTTCAAATGGCTGAACTCGTGCGTTATGAAATTTGATACAAAGATAGCTTAGAACCTGGACAGTTATCACATAGACTAAGGCTACATTTGATCATTATTATATGCACCATTTCTCATCATCACTATAAATAGGCATAGTGAACTCGTGAACAAATCATAGTCATAGTCAAAGAAACAAAATACATAAGTCGCACTCAACCCCTAGTCACGCCTGAGTAAAATCGTAGTATGTAACTTAACTATAGAAACATACATACGGCCTTACCGAAAAACTTTACTTAACTTTAAGCTTTGCTTAACATATTTTGTCAATTTCTCGCTGACACGTACCTAATGACTCTTGCGGAAAGAAGACAGAGAATTTAAGACGATGATTAAAGTTTTTCGGTAAGGATGATACTTAGTTTTGCTTAGAACATAAAAAGCTTTGTCAATTAACATCCAAAACACATATTTTAGAAAATGGTACATTGTGACGTCACCACTTTGTTTGTTTATTTTTTCTAAGTTCCCACCAAAACGTTAAAATACTTAAGTACTATAAACATTATTTTCAAACACGACGAATGGCAAATGTACAATATCAAGAAAATAAAAATATTTCTTTTTTTAAAGTGATAACTTACAATGCATAGACAATATATTTTTTGTATGATATGTTGTCTTGTTGATTTCTTACACAAACTTTTACTCTGACCACTCAGCGTTCTGGCAATTCAATCTTTACTTTACGATTATTAAAGTATAATGTCATTTAACTTAACAGAGTTTACAGCATCCGTCCGGACTTTGAGTTTAATTTATATTAAAATAATTCAATCTGCATAATTATAACGCAATACAATCAGTGTTCTTTATTTTAATAACTGAATTTATTTTTAATTTGGTGTTAACAGATATTACGCGCCACTCTTTGTGAATGTACATTTATCTTTTTTAATTATTGTAAAACAGGTATTTAATTAATGTTATTGTAAATGTATTTTTTTTGTTTAAATGAACTTTTAGAATTTACCCGACAGCAAACCAATTAGCCTGTAGGTACATAAAAATGTATGTTTATCTGTGGAAGAATAATTTCTAATCTACGCAAATGAGGTATCCTAAGAAGCATAGGATACCTACTGATTGTCCGCTGATATGTGACGTCACACTAAATTCGGCCAGTGGCCAGTATAAATATGGCGCCAGTATACTTTGATTTTTATGCGCTATTACTAACGTCTTATAGACGCGGCGCTTAAATCGTATTTCCGCCATACATACTATTAAAGTATTCTGTGTTCCTGCGGGCAGTAGCGGGCCTGTCAAATTTAGTTCCAAAATTTCACCATCGGCCTTCAGTGGTGGCGTGAACGCTAACATACCTAATGTGAAACGAGCATTACCACAAGCTTCTTCCCTTTAGTTGGATTAAGCATATTTTTATGTAAGAAAGAAAATAATATCTCCTATTTCCTTTTACGACCTACCTCCGGAACATAATGGAAATAAAGGAAACCGACATAAAACAGGACTAACAGCAATCAAAGACCATTCATCGCTTGATAAAACTACCGAACTAATATCAGCTCAACGTCTATAAAACTACAATCAACAATAAAGATCCATATCTCGCCGAAATATACCATAAATTATACATAAATAGCATAAATACCAGCTCCGTCATTTCAATTTCCCCCTTACTGTCCTCGGTAATGGAAATATAAAAGGCATTGCGAAATAAAATCACATTTATTGAATAGAAACATTTTGATAGCAATCCGCTTTGTCTAGAAATTGACTGTGGATTGCAAAATAATAGTCCACTATGTGGTTTTAGTTACTGCGGTCTTGGTAGAGGAAGCATTGGAGGAAATATATGATGTTTATACAAAAATGGTTATAGTTTAAAATACTGGAACTACTAATAAGTACGCAATATCGTTTATTGGACGGAATATTTTTTTCAGTTATTTTGTTTTTAAATTCAAACTAGTGAACTGATTTTGTTCATCTATGGGAATGGTAATTTATGGACAAACGGTTCATTACCAAACACTGAATGTATATGCATTCAAATAAAAAAAATCGGTTTAATAATGTTGGAATACAAACATATAAAAAAAACGAATTGATAAATAATCTATTCCTTTTTTGAAGTCGATTAAAAATACCTATATATATAAATGATATCTGCTTCGATCTATAACCTACTAGCATGGGATCAGGTTATCAAAAATCAATGAATCTCCAGCGCCAAAACAGATCTGCAAGACCTTGCGATACAGTATGTAGGTAGGGTAAACTTGCCTAACTCGTACTTGTTCCTAAAACGTACTCCATCAAGTTCTCGTAACGTGAAACTGCAGTGGCGACGCAAGTGCTACAAAATGGAACTACTAGGTCGTCGTGTTACGTCACCCAAGCAACAACATTACACTGCTGTTCCGGTCAAAATTATTCAAAAAGTAAGTAATTTTGCTGTTTTCGAGTAATTTTTTTGATCAACTCTTAAGGTTTTCAATTTTGTTGATAGTGATTCATGTAAATTAGAAGTTTCTTGGTTAATTCTATACTTATTTACGTTTTAAATTACAAGACGTATCGGCGTCAGCATGGCAGCCATTTGTTACGAGACAAATTTAAAATCTTAGTTATCCTTGTGCTTAATTCGTACTCATCACTTTGTTTGATTTCGTACCGATACGAATTGGGAATAACTGTTTATTTATTTATTTTTTATTTAAGGCTAACATGACCAAAGCGACAATTCAATACTTTCAATACAATAAGGACGAAGATCGTGTTGGGCAACAAGATTTAGAGCCACCAGTTAGCCCCCATTGACAACATTGACATCATGTGTTTAGCCAATGGAAACCGTCAAAAGATCGCATAATGCCCAAGTCAATCATACTCCTGCATCTTTGACCCTAGATAGAGAGGAGATTTCAAAGTCAGGTTCTTCGTCAGCGTCACCATTGAAGAGTTTAGCTAATACTCTGCAAAATCACGGGGGTGAAGATTATTTAAAGGTGAACAAGCATTCAAACAACAATAAAAGTTAAAAAAGCAGGAATTCGGGCAGCCACACAAAGTTTTTCTCCATTGTGTGGTCCTCGTGGAACAAAAAGGGCCTTAAAAAATAAAACAACATCTCAAGTACTTATAGAAAGTCCGTATAAGAAAGAATTAAAAAATATGTCATTAGAGTTAAGAGAAAACAATGAGTCAGAAAAAAGGCTGTAGTGTAGTAGAAATTTAGGTAGAAAAAAAAGTCGTCAAAAGGAAGAATTCAAAAGAGAAGAAAATTACGAAGAAAGTGAATAAAGAAATGAAGAAGATAGCTGGTATTGCCCATTCTGTAAAGATAATAAAAAAGAAGACATGATACAGTGCACACAGTATGAAACCTGGATCCACGAACTTTGTGCTGGAGTTGACAAAAATGCTAGTAACTTTTTTTGTGGCGATTGTAAAGATTAAAGAATTAGAAAATACAGTCAGATATGCGATCGATCATTAATATGATTGTTTTATATATGAGATGATTGCACAGGAGTCGACAAATTAATTAGATTAGTTACACAATAATTTATTATTAATACTTGTGGGTATACATATATGTCAGTTGCTGTGATTATGAGACTGACTTTATTTATAGGATCTCAAGTTTGACATAGGGATATGCGGGTACGATATAGGAATCTACCGGTACGTTTTGAGAATAAATATTCCTAAATCGTACCTTTTCCACTTTTTTTTAAAACGTATATTTCTCAGAAGCTATTGAAGTTAAAGTTTAAATTGTAATTTTTGTTGATTAGTAAATAAATAAAGATTCTTTAAATATCATAAGAATACTTTTTTCTTATTTATATTTCCAGATAATTAGCATTTTCTCTTAGGGGGTACGAATAAGGCAAGTTTCCCCTACATACATGCATAAAAAACCTTTTTATTTGAAAGGATTGTTTTACTTGACTTAAAATGTATTTCGTTGAAATCAAAAAAATCCGTACTTATAGCGGTAACGGTCCACGTTCTTAAAGCGTACTGCACAGGAATGGAATTCTTTGCCGCCATCTCTATTTCCTGACAACTACAATCTTGGAATTTTCAAGGCTAGAGTGAATATATATCTTCTAGATCGACCAGCTCCATCCTCGGCCACACCGTTAAGTACTTAAAATCAGGCGAGTCAATCGTAGATCTATCTTGCATATAAAAGGATATAAGTACTTTCAGATTAGTTCTATAAAAAAATATGAAAATCGATTAAGTAGTTCAGTTTTAAAACCAAAAATAATTGGAAAAAGGTGAATAGGTGTTCTCGAACGATCACCAATGTCAAGCAACGGATGGACCGGTCAGTCTTCGGATGGGTGACCGTGAGTGGCATTTCTTTCTGAGCGCTACCATGGGTCGGATGACACGTTAAATTGTAGGTCCCGGTTGTTTGTTCTTAAAAGCAGCAATCGTCAAGCCAGGTCAGAGGCGAGGCCTTTCGGCGGCTTAATAACTATGACACTAGAGCCAGCCACTCAATCTATACGAACTTACTTTTTTTATTGGAAAAAATGTTATCTAAGTATACGAAATGATACATTTTGAAGTCGGTTGTTTCTGATTTTATAATAAATAAAAATTACATAATATCTCCTATCTCAGCGTAACCACGGACACTGCAAGTGTTCGAGACGTCAGATCTTATAAAAATAAGTAAAATGTGCGCGATAAATCCGCTAAGAGTTGTTTTATTTCAATGAGTCACCCTTGTTATGGCTGAGTAATTATCGTACACATATTCACTTAACATTTAGCTAGCGCTAAATGTTAAGTGAATAAGTGAATATTATAAGTTAATTGTAAATAAGTTATGTACTTACAGCTGTAATTAGGCTTTACTTAGTTTTACAATGTTTTGTTTACTGCGTCTATATAGTGTGGGATAAATAGCATATTGTCTGTACATAACTCAACCTACAACAATAAAATTAAAAAGATATTGCGCTAAAATAAAATTAAAAAACCACGTGGAAATAAAATTATGTATGAGTAATAAATACATATATGTATATGGTAAGTTTTAACCGACTTCCAAAAAGGGGAAGGTTCTCAATTCGAATGTTTTTTTATGTTTTTTACGCGTTTACTTCGCCAATTGTGAATTGTTTTTAATGATACTTTTTTTTTGTTTAGTATGTAATAGATACCTCAGAAGCAGTAAGTCCCATAGAAATTTTGTCAAAATCGGTTCGGTACTTCGGTTTTTATAACGAAATAACTGGAAAAATGTCATCCAAGTAAACGAATGTTGGTTTTTTCAGTTAGATATTTATACTATAATTATTTGTGAGTATTGAATGAGACGCCACGCTCGGCTATATACCTAAAGCTCATTCGGGTAATATCGGCTCGAGTCGACAACGCGCCTAAACAAGTTTTTACTTTTAAAATGCTAAAATTTAAGTTATTTACGTACTTTAAGTACGTAGGTTCATTCATAAAAACCTTTACGCTATCTAATAATAGTAGTTCGTAGCTTACACATAAATTATTATCATCTGCACGAATTTATTAACCGGTCTATACAACCCTCAAATAGATACTTATCCCCCCCTCCTCCCTCCCTGGCGACATTAAAACATTGAGCAGACTAAATTAAACCGCGCCAAAACTGTTGTCTGTGGGCCCAAGGCGGTCGTTTGTTTTAATACAATAACTACATCCGTCCTTTTCCCTCCCCGATTAAAACCAATAACGCTGTCTCACTTGAATGCTGTAATTTAGCCTTTTCTCTTAAGGCGACAGCGTAACGTATCAATCATAATAACAAGTTTGGATCAGCCTTCGAATTGTTGAGGGAAGTGATTTATGTCGTAGATAATTGATTTAATATAGGCAAGGTTATACACTCTTGACACTTTAGCCGCATAACAAGTGTTCAGAAACAAATAAAAGGCAAACGCTATTAATGTCAGTTGTCATGTTAGTGTTGCCAATATTTTAAATTAATTTAAAACAAAAAAAATTGAACCGGAAGCTATTAATTTTATCGTCGATAACAGGTTGACGTAAGACATTATCTCGAACACGTTCAATAACTAATCAACCGAAAAACTTAATACACCAAATTATAAGTAACAAAACAACGGTTGAATCCAACAGAAGCGCGTTCCTCTTAATCACTTCTAATTTATTTAGTCCCTCCGAGGACCGACGGGGTAATTTATAGCCGTCCCTCTCCAACCCCTAACGCGGCGCGCTCTACCCGTCTCGCTCTCCCGGGACCATTTTTAATTAAAATCACCGGGAGAAAATTAGAAATTATATTCTATTTTCAAAAACTTGTTCTGACGGTTTGTTGGAGATTATCTCTTTTTTATGAGCCCCAGGCCGGGGCTTTGTTTTAACTGGCGAGGAATTGTGTAGAATGGAGTTCGCCGCGTCTTTTATGATTATGTCTTATTCATTTCAATCCGAGAGCCGATTGGAACGTTCGACTTTATTAATTTAACGTCGGTCGATATAATGCCGTGATTTATATTCCGAGCCGTGTGAAGTTTTAATCGTTGCAGGTTTACGAGTTGAGTCTTCCACGTGTGAATAAACTTTACAACTTTAATTGTATTTTTCTTGTTGCATTTCAATAAAAGATTTTTAATTAAGAACCAGTGGAGTAGCAAATTGGCACGTACTTTCTCTGTTACGCTCTGACATCTGGCTAGTGCGAATTAGGAACAATAAAGTTACGTGACTAAATGCTTGCCCGTTTCGGCCTAAAAACTAAGTTTGAGTCTAGTTTCACTGCTGTTTCTTTAGCGAAATTGTTTCACGAACTTTTGATTACTGACACAATCAAGCCTAGTTAAGGAATCAGTGCAAAAAAAACACGTAAGTAAGTACCTAGATACTTATTGGCAACACGGTTTAAAAAAACAGAAAACAACTTTGATCAACTTTCATGGAGTTTTGGCGGGAAAATCATAGAACCATGTTGTCGCTTTGTTTTTTTTTTTTTGTTATTATAGGAAAATAAGTATAAAAATTGTGGTAAGTATTTTAAGCAAATTAAATTAAAGCGGTGAAACGTGTCCTTTCACGTTTTCGGCACAATTCCATAGAGGTTTTCAGAAAAATCGCCACCACTTTACTAAAGCACGACTCGAACTAGAAACTGACTTTATACGTGACTTAAATTGTTCTATAAATAACTTATAGGTATCTATTATTCAACAAACTTGAAGAAATCTCAATACATGACACTGGCAAATAGTTATTCGCGTGGGTCCACTATAAAACTGAAGGAGAACTTTTATTTCAAAAAAAGTGAACTTCGCAAAAAAAAAAAAAAAGTGTATCTGATTCCAGTATATTTGTTCACCAGGTGGTGTTGGTGACGATGATGGCGACAGCGGCAAGCGGCGCCGGTCGCGGACCAACTTCAACTCCTGGCAGCTGGAGGAGCTGGAGCGAGCATTCCTCGCCTCGCATTACCCCGACGTGTTCATGAGGGAGGCGTTGGCCATGCGACTTGATCTCAAGGAGAGCAGAGTGGCTGTAAGTTACCTTATAATTCGATCTCAAGGAGAGCAGAGTGGCTGTAAGTTACCTTATAATTCGGTCTCAAGGAGAGCAGAGTGGCTGTAAGTTACCTTATAATTAGATCTCAAGGAGAGCAGAATGGCTGTAAGTTACCTTATAATTCGATCTCAAGAAAAGCAGAGTAGCTGTAACTTATCGTCTATCAAAGAGATTAGAGTGGCTATAACTTACGATACTACATAATTTTAAAAAGAACAGAATGACTGTAAGTTATTTTATTACTTAGTATACTTATTATATTACTTAGAGTTTTAGTAGTACATCGTGACGGTAAAAAACTAAATGGTTATTCTCGATATGAATAGAATTGCTTCAACATTTACATGACAAAACACACAACAACAATTAATTTATTTATTTGGCACATTAACTTGAGCCAAATAAATTATTGATATAGAATAACGGAACAAAATAACGCCCCTAAGCAGTCGGGTGAAGAAAAAACTAATGAACACACAAAATACCGTTCAACTAGCTACTATTAAGCCATCAAACCAAAATTGTACGTCGCATTTCACTTCGAAAATAGCCAATCCAAAATTGAAGGCAGGAAATGTAAATCAAAAAAAACTTTGAAAATGAGCGTCGCAGTCAGCTGTTGACGATTCCATTTAGTTATGGTGCTCAGGCACCGCATTAAACCCCCTTTGTGAGTTGCTTAAAGGTTATTAAATATAATATATTTAGCGCAGACGAAAGGACGTCGCTTCACGGATAATGTCTTCATTTCCTCCGGTTCTTGAAGCGATTGCGATGTATGGAAGGTTTAATGGAAGATTTTAACTTGCCTACTCGTAGACAGTCTGGTATGTTGAGTATCCAAAGAGTTGGAATACTTGGAATGCCAAGTTTATGTCATTTAGATTTACAAAATACTCGTAATGACATATTTTATTCATTGGTGGTTTATAAAAAAATAATTGCCCGTTTTTAGAGTTATTTTTTTGTTGTTGCATGGCCTTAGATAGAATCAAATAAAAAAAAATTAAGGGATCATAGAATATAATTACATTTTTGATGTCAAATTTTAGCTTGACACCAAATAAGTAGCGTTCGAGAAAAAGGGGTTTGGTCTCTTGATCGATGCACAAGGGATCAGTTATGTTCCTTCTGAGATACGGAACCCTAAAAAGTAATATCATCAAATTGATAAATTTTATCAATGAAAATATCACTAAAATAACTTGCACATTTATTGAGATGCTCTTATCCCATCTTCACCGCTGATACCACATAGGGCGAAGTAAATAGCCAAAGGTTTCGTTTCAATATGAGCGAGGGGCCGTATCCCTTATTTTCCCCGAGGCTCCCGGCTAAGCGGCCTACAGGGGCCTCCTCCCCCCCTTCCCCCTCCCTGTAGCCGCACTACTTTTAGACATCTTCAGATTACGGTTTTGTTAGACCCTCTTTGCCTGTTTTGGAGACCTTTGTAAACTGTCTGAGATGGTTGGAGCAAATTTTTGTCTATATTAGGATTTTTAAAAGAGTTTTATGTCTAAACTATATCTAAACTGGCAAAATTTGCTTTCACCTGTCCTGATGTTGGATGTTAGTACAGTTATCCTACAGATCGCAATTTTGAATTAATATTGACAAATCTCTATGTTTTGCTTTTTTTTGTGTGCGGCATTCTGTAATTGTGGCCTTTTTTAATTTTTTTGAAAATTGCCGATAGATGGCACTCACCATGACAAACACTATATAATAAAACTCTATGAAAGTTGGTTTCTAAACGTTACATTATACCTTAAAATGCATATAAAAAATATGTTACTGCAAACTTTATATTACCATAAAACCTTAGCATAAAACGTTCGATTTGTTTTTTAACAACGTTTTGTAATAGACGTTTTCGAACGAAATTTACCTACATTGTAAATTGTTCAACTTGATATTTGAAACTATCGACGCGCCACCTAGTGTTATTATGAAAACTAACGTGGTTGATACACATTTTTATTTTGAACAAACGGGCTACTCACGTACCTATATATATTTTTGAGCCGTATTCTCCAACTATAGTTTCAACCGCATACGGTGGTCTTTTTCAAAAGGAGCAGCGCAGACGTCACTCCCGAAAGACGTCTCAGCTCAAAAATAGACGTGAGTAGGTAATTCGTTTGTTCAAAATACAAATGCGCCACCTAGTGAACAACATAAGAAGTAAGGATTTTTCTTAAAACCCACATTGAGAGTTATTTCCGTTAAAATGGGGTTTGCTGCGGCTTTAATAATAAGTAGGTATTTGACAAAAACATTAGGTACATGAATACAAAGTACATGATAAGGTGGCTCCGTAAAATATGTTGTGCTCGCGAGTTTTAGATCGAACGTTAACAGCAGTCTAGTTGGCGCCTAAGAGAATTCGTTCCCGAATTAAAAAGTTTTTTTTAATTTTAATGATCCAGATTAGAAACAATATTTTACTAGCAGTTACGGGGTTGGGGCTAAATGACGATGTATGGATATATCCACCAATATTTATTTATTATTATTTACAAGAAATATGCGTATGTAACGTTTATTAGATGATTATTAACGGCTAGATGGTGTTGTGTGAAATGTCCACAAATATTTATTATTTATAATTATTATTTATTAGATTTATTTAGACTACATTACAAGCTTATTTAGTGCTTAAGTATGTCTAAAAATTTTAAATAACACTTTTTCTGTTAGAAACATGAACTGTTTTCTTTTTATGCTGACTTATCAGCATAAAAAGAGAACAGTTTTGATTTTTCTCCAACTACTATATGAGTTACTCAGTTATTTTCTCGAAAAATAATTTGTCTAGAATTCATATTTACCAAGACGTAATAACCGAGTAATAAGTTCATTAGTCGCTATCTCCATTCATCATGCGAGACGGCCACTCCAGTATAACAAGATAGCCCGCCGGACAAACCCAACCTTTTCGCGGTCACAACAAAGAGCTCCATCTGCATAAAGTACGACTGAGATAAGTTATAAGTTAATCCATTTCTATAATCAGTACTAACGTCGATTGTATGAGACGTTTATCGCAAAGGATCTCGTTCTAGAGACGGAGTATCCCGCTCCTAATAGTTGGTATAAATCAAAAGATTGCAATCTCGGTGGCACCCCTGGGACGCGAGCGAGACGGCACGATTGAATAGCATAGATTTAAATGGGCGGGTCAGATAAGGACGGTTGCAGGTTTCACCGCTCCGACCCCGCGCGCCGCAGCCAGGGACGTCACAATTCGATTACAACTCAATAAACTTAAAGTGACTTGTTTGCGTCTGTAAAGTGGATTTTTTCCTCTCCTTTGACTTCTCTATTTTCTTTCGTTCGCTCGCCGAACCTATCTTTTATGTTACGGTTTCGCAATCACTTTTGCTTTATAGGCTGTAATGGTGGAACCATTATGATGTAGATGTTTCTCTTTGTTAAGTATATGCTTTTAAATAGGTTTTAACTTTTTAATTAACTGATTATTAACATAATTTTTAAGTAATAAAATAATTATTTACAACTGGAATGTGAATATGCTAATTATTGAAATAATATGAGCTTTTAATGAGACAAGAAATTGACTCGTTATTTTATGGGACGGCTTCTTGCGTTAAAAGTCCATATTTTACCGAAACCGGCGTATTCTAATCTAATTTCATCCTCGTCAGACACAAACTCGGTAAAACTGCTCCGCCGAAAGCGCGGAAGTATCGACTTCATTTTAAAATTCATAGCATAAAATTTACATTTATATGCCAATTTCATTCCCTAACAGAGCGTCGGCGGTTGCACGCACACATCAGTATTCCGCACACATCCTCTTTGCCAGTACACCCCAAAAGTAAAGAAAAAAAAGAAAATCGCCTTACATTCCCCGCTCGGTGGAAAAGAAAAAAGAATGGCGCGAGGCTTAAATATGGAACACTAAATGGAACGCTTAGGCGACAAAATGCGGATAGAATATAAAATTTAAGGAGTCACCTTCGTCTCTATCGCTCTCGCACGTTTTCCATTTGGAGTCTCGCTCTGTGAGATATCAGACATGAGCCCAGTTCGCCGGAGGCTTACGGAGCGGTAAAAGATAGACACGGGCCCAGTAGGGTTGTCCCTGAGGCGGTGAATTATTATCGCGCGTGAATAATTTCGCGGCCGCAAACGAGACTTGCTCTAAACTGGCTTAGTAATTACTGGAGCTAATGAGATGCGGCATCTCGCCATTGAGTTATACTGACAACTTGTACACGATTCGAGCATGGCTTGTATCTAAGATGTCTTTATTAAGGGCGTGTTCTTGAACTTATGGGATATTGTACTTCGTTAATATCAAGGATATTATATATCACCTGTGTTATTCTATGGTGTAAATTCGTACTGGAGGAAAATAGGATTTCTTAATTGAATTACCTTGTGATAATAACGACGCTAGGTCCTACGTCGCACGTCCAACTAGACTTACTTATCAATTGAGACATTCGAAAATCATACTTAATCATTACTCTTACCAAAAATAAAACCTATCACCAGTCTTACTTAATATTTTTTTTTTTATATAATTAACACACAAATCCATCCTCGGTCACACCTTCGATAATATCAGGCGAGTTGGTCAATCATAGATCTATTTAATCTAAAAACAAATATATAGTTCATAAAAAATATGTACGCTACAAATTGATAACCTCCTTCTTGTTTGAAGTCGGTTAAAAATTGAACAACCGATTTCAATTTATTTTACACACATTGGACTTTTGTTGTATTGTAGGTTTTTCAAGCTCACTAGATTCATAATATTAAACTTTTTTCAAAGAACGACTGTCATCTGTGCACGCTTTTCCATGTGTTAAAAGTAAGGTTTGTCGCCGATTGTCAAATACATGAAGTATTTGACAATCGGCGACAAATCTTATTAACTACTACTACGAAGATAATAAAAGTGCAGATATTAATGCGACAATCCGCAATATTTGTCACATATGCAAAGAAATACTCTTATGTATCCGATTAACATCTGCGGCTTTAGGTATAATCTGAAACGGTTCATTGACGCACCTAAACAAAATATTTACATTTCTAGATTATTTAAAAAATAATAGAGCAAAATTAATAAGGAACCACCTCGTAGCTTCCTTTTTATAATTATTCAAGAAACACAGAAATTGATTTAGGGATGATGGAGTAATCGGGGAACATACATAAAAAATAGATACAGTTGAACATAGATCCCCCTCCTTTTTTGAAGTCTGTTAAAAATTTAAATAGATTTTAATAGTTCTAATAAATTCCTGCCGAAAGAGATTCTGTAAGGTAGAACTGGATGGGTGCAATAATTTCAAAATACTTTAGTCAAACTGCCTTTAAAAAACAGTTTATTTCATGTGTTTGTCAAAAAGAAATAACGTAATTTGATAAATCTAGTAAGTTTACTATATCAACCAATGTGACATCTGCCTTTTCAAGATATATTATGCCGTATTTAAGTCAAAAACAAAGTTAAAAAATATAATGTCAGTAAAAAATAAAACTATCGACAACCCTAATAAAATATTGCTTAGCAAGCAACTCGAGAGGAGCGTGTGAAATTTATATCTGTCTCTATCTATCTAACCGCATTCCAATATCAATTTCAGGGCTGAAACAAAGAGATAGCACTAATCGATTAGAAACACAGCGCTTTAAGTGATTTGCGATTTATAGAATTAACATTTTATATTTTAGATTGAAGCATTTGAAGCCATATTACAAAAAAAAAAAGTTCATTATATTATTTATACAAATATACTTATATACATTTTCTTACAACGCGTATGATAAATAAATAACCTTCCATTTAATTTAAGATATGTACTTTAAGATTTTAAAATCGTATAAAGTAAGTTAAATGACTAATTCGATGAGTAGAAAATTAATTACCTAATATTTATGTATGTATTTATTTTAGTTGTGTTATGGTTCACCTAAAGGTTTACCATATTTGATAGAATTAATTTGGATTTTCATTCTAAAAGATTGTAAAAACTAAAAAATAGCACCTAAAATCACACAAGCTATATGGTATTCTCTCTAATATGAGCATTCTGGTTTAGAAGCTGGGTTCAGAAGCTGGGCGTTTAACCATTGCTTCTCTGATGCTTATGAACGGTGTGCAAGATTAAACACAAGCTCAAGAAATAGTATTGAATCCAAAAATTTAATATCAAGTAATTCAAAACATGTTAAAGACTACACTATACTAAAAGTATTATAGGTATATTCCCTTAAACCCAACATTTTCCATCGAAAAGTCCTCCCACTTTTGACAGCAACCTGCATTGACAAAAAAGCGCTTCGAGCGCTGTTCGATCAAAGGGCAACAGGAAACGAAATAGCTTCCCGAATCTCGGAAAATGACACTGCAATAAAAGTCCATATATACATACAGCGCACCAATTTATCGAGGAACCGTGTTGAGCGCCACCATCGCTTTTCCGTTCAAAATTTGACAGCATACTAGGATATTTTAGTTATACTATTTGGTCACTTGTACGGAAAAGTTGGAACCATAGGTAAGTACCTGACATCGAAGCGACCCTTATTTACCATCATTTACCGGGCTTTAGTAAGAGGGGAGACGGGGGTTAGGTGGACGCGTCAATTGTGGACGCGCAACGATTTCCACAAACGGTTTTTGTTTTTTATTTAGCCAAATTTTGGGGTTTTTTCGAGGGGTGAAAACGTTTTTAGACAAATGCTTACAGTGATAATTTGTTAAAAAAGTTATGTAATACATTTTGATTTGTGTGATTGTAGCAGACAGGCTATTTTGGAGGCAGTTTTGAATCATTTGAAAATCGAAATTATTTTAATCGTCTAAGTCTAAAGGTGAGATCTAAAGGTTGCCGCTTTAGATCTCATTGCATTCAGACGTTTTTGAGCGCTGGCTCGATATCCTAGTCGATAATGATATCGGCGAGTTGCATCAATTGTGGCTATAAGCTGACTTCATAATAAATAGAACTGATTTTTTCTACTGGCTAATACAGAGATTATTTTAACTTAAAAAAAATATATCAAAACATTCATATCATGGACATGGAAAAGTGGTACGACATTTTAAATATGTAACTATTTTTATAGTATACAACATTCGTTTTTTACAAATTAGGTAGCAATGAAGACAGCTATCAAAGCTATTATGTCCACATTCTAATAACTTTCAAATTATGAAATATGCTACCCAAGTAGGTTTTTACTGATACAAGTAATCTGGGTTTTTTCAAATCTCGAGTGAATGGGTTTATTCTAGGCAAGCGTGTTCCATCGTGGACCGCAGCGTCCCTCAACTTCTGCAAGCTTGCAAAGCAACAGTAATATCAATGATGTTGCAGTTGTCTATAGGCGACGGTTATCGCTCACCATCAGGCAAGCAGTCTTCTTTTGTGCTGCTCTTTTTATAAAAAAATTACACAACGGTCAAGCGCAAGCAACGAATAGATAAAAAAGAAAAATACGATAAAAAGATTAATAAATTACAAATGTATATTGGCATATTAGGAGCAGCGTAATATTCAGGTTGATTTGAATATAAGCAGCGCCTAGCAGATAACGTTTTAATTAAAGCGGCCTTTCTTCCTCGTAATCGAAACACATTGATTACGGAATAGAATCCGAGCTGGTAATGGCCATCGGAGGCTCGCCCCCTTCTAATGAACCAATGGGGAACTGAGATGCAGTAGATCAACTTGCTACAAAACATTGTAATGTGAACATGTTACAAAATTATTTCTTAGGTTTTCGCGTCAACTGTCATCTAGAATCATCATATCACCGGTGACCACAGGCGCTACAAATAGACATATTTAGATCTTTTTGAAGTATATATAAATAATAGTCTTAATAACGATATAGAGAAAAATATATTTCTTTCTGGCATAATTGGGAATATCGGGAAAAACGAGTACTCTTTTCTACTGAATTTTTATATGTGCATAAAATACATTTTGTAAAAGCAACAAGTAACCTATCAGACAAAACAATGTCTGCTAAATAAAATATAATTTATCTACGTGAAACAATATACGTAGAATAAATAACATTAAAGATGATTAAGACCACTATAAGTAGCGAGCAATCATAAGCTAAAAATATATAAAATATATATTGTAGTTATAGCCGTATATATATATATATATATATAAGCCGTAAAAAAAATAACGGTATGTAACGGTCAAACGCCTAACGGATTTAAATTTAATATAACAAAATATCAACACAACTATAGTTGAGATACTGTTTTTTTCAATACTGTATTCGCCCCCAATCTAATGAGGGCCAAAACACCCCACTCTCCCCTACCTGGGTCATTAATACGGGGAATTGATGCGGCTTTGTGAATTTATTTCGTGACATCTTAATTACCTGCCTTATAAAATTGTATTATAATTTACTTAGCGCACTAAATAAAAGTTATTAGGTACAATTTATTAGATTATGTAAAAGGTAGGGCAGCCTAGTTGGGAGACAGTCTGATTTGCGACTGCAGGTCGTTGGTTCAAACCCCTATGTCAAGCTCTCAGTATAAAAGAAATATCTGTGTATTGTTAACTTAAATCATCCCACGGTTTCATCTGTGATATAAAATAATACCTTCAAATGAAGGCGTCCATTTTACAATTGTTGTTACCCAGTAGGTATTTAGGAAGGAGAAAGCCTTATTTAGTTTTTTTTTCTTGCACTTGACTGCCGGAACTCTCGGGCAAATTTATAAATACTACCCGAGATAGAAATACTGTTCAGATAGATAACTAATGTGAAATTGAGGGTGCTGATGTCCTTATTTCATTATTTTGTTCAAGAACAAAGGCGTTGATGTCCTTATTTCATTATTTCGTGCAATTGAAACGTTAGTTACCATTTTTTGCTGCAATTGTTCTATATCCAAACGGATTCTAAGCTTTCAATTAAATAGCTATTCGAAGCTATAAGTAATTAAGTTATTTGACTCACTTATATAAATAAAACTAAAATGAAAGATTTTGACTCAAAAGAGTAACGTAATTTCATCTAAAAATATGTGACAACCGTTAGTTTCCATTGTAAAATTACTCTTTCTGGGCAGTCAGGTAAAAATAATAAAAACAAATGAACATTATGCCATACAGAAAAAACCCCTTAAAGCGCATTTATAGATAATGAACAAGCCGCAAATGCACTAATTTCTGCCCGGCCCGCGTTCTAATTGAGTTCTCAAACTCAAATAATTTTCAATTTAATTTACTAACTATAAATAAAAGGATCCAACTAATTGTCCGAACATTACATCTGATGGGCAGCTATTACCAGCAATCATTTCGGTGCCCGCAAAAGGCGTTAACTCCCATTTTATTATATTAATCCTTATTAATCCCAGTTTTAATACATTTCGCAGTAAAGCGGGACGGTTGGCTCGTAACCTTTGTGTGCCGATACTTGATGGGAGGGCGTTCGCATTTATTTTATTCAATTGCTCTTTTGGGATGCTATTTGAAGGTATAGGCTTGTATGGTCAATCCGTAGGGTTGCCAGATGATAATTTGGCAGAGAGGATGATGGTTCAAAAAGAAGGATTTAAAAAAAGTTAATAAAGTTTAAAAAAACTGAACTGACTGAAAAAACCGACTTCAAAATACGCAAATGTACGCAAAACAAAGTGCTAAGCTGATTTTGATAAAACTGATATGGAACCACCTCTGAGGTATTAGGTACCTACCAAACAAAAAAGAATCATGACAAACAGTTCAGAATTGGCGGAGTACTTAGTCGCTGAACAAATATACAGTCTAATTCAGATCCTCCTTCTTTTTCGAAGCCGGTTAAAAATTCTATTTTGTTATGTGCAACATATATTGGCAGCCTTGGAAGTAAAACCAACTCGTATGCCTCGATTCGAGGGATTCAAGGTGATGGCCAACGTAATTTAAAATTTATTTTAATTGTTATAAATTTAGCTGTCCTGCCAATTTGTTTACAAAAAGCTTTTGGTTTATCATCAAATACAAAATTACGAATATCTTCAAATGCACTATTTAAGTTAAGTTACATTGAGTTACAGATGTAACTGACTTCACGCTTAGCCTGTTTCTCTTTTTACTCTACTGAAACATACATACTACATACCATATTCGCTTTTTATGAACTTATAAAAAATATAATTTGCAGATCTTAAGCAATTCAGCGTTGAAAGGTTTCGACGCTTTTGAAATAGATTGTACAAAGGAAAAGGAGGACAGACAATAGGTAGCAGAGTATGGGAGGGCAAAATGTGGACAAAGTAGGATGCCCTCCTTTCAAATATCATCTGACAACCCTAGATCAAGGCTCACCCGGATATCTATGTATACGCTCTGTGGGGTGGAACCGACTGTAGGAAACGGAGTATGGGAGGGCAAAATGTGGACAAAGTAGGGTGCCCTCCTTTCAAATATCATCTGACAACCCTAGATCAAGGCTCACCCGGATATCTATGTATACGCTCTGTGGGGTGGAACCGACTGTAGGAAACGGAGTATGGGAGGGCAAAATGTGGACAAAGTAGGGTGCCCTCCTTTCAAATATCATCTGACAACCCTAGATCAAGGCTCACCCGGATATCTATGTATACGCTCTGTGGGTTGGAACCGACTGTAGGAAACGGAGTATGGGAGGGCAAAATGTGGACAAAGTGAGATGCCCTCCTTTCAAATATCATCTGACAAGTGACAACCCTAGATCAAGGCTCACTCGGATATCTGTGTATACGCTCTGTGGGTTGGAACCGACTGTAGGAAACGGAGTATGGGAGGGCAAAATGTGGACAAAGTGAGATGCCCTCCTTTCAAATATCATCTGACAAGTGACAACCCTAGATCAAGGCTCACTCGGATATCTATGTATGCGCTCTGTGGGGTGGAACCGACTGTAGGAAACGGAGTATGGGAGGGCAAAATGTGGACAAAGTGAGATGCCCTCCTTTCAAATATCATCTGACAAGTGACAACCCTAGATCAAGGCTCACTCGGATATCTGTGTATACGCTCTGTGGGTTGGAACCGACTGTAGGAAACGGAGTATGGGAGGGCAAAATGTGGACAAAGTGAGATGCCCTCCTTTCAAATATCATCTGACAAGTGACAACCCTAGATCAAGGCTCACTCGGATATCTATGTATGCGCTCTGTGGGGTGGAACCGACTGTAGGAAACGGAGTATGGGAGGGCAAAATGTGGACAAAGTGAGATGCCCTCCTTTCAAATATCATCTGACAAGTGACAACCCTAGATCAAGGCTCACTCGGATATCTGTGTATGCGCTCTGTGGGGTGGAATGTTTCACAACCAACAATATTGATGTATACTGTTATATGCATCGGAGGAGGGTTTTGCAGTAAGAGGTCGTTTCGAAGAAAAAGTAACAAGTATACTAAATATGAAGCAGTACAGTAAAAAACAAGTCATCATCATCATCATCATCTCAGCCATAAGAAGTCCACTGTTGGACATAGGCCTCCCCCATGGATTTCCAAAAAGACCGATTGGAAGCGGCTTGCATCCAGTGTCTTCCCGCCACTTGTATGAGGTCGTCTGTCCATCTCGTGGCTGGTCTTCCTACGCTGCGCTTGCCGGTACGTGGTCTCCACTCGAGAACCTTTCGGCCCCATCGGCCATCAGTTCTACGTGCTATGTGCCCTGCCCACTGCCACTTCAACTTGCTAATCCGCTGTGCTATATCGGTGACTTTTGTACGTCTACGTATCTCTTCATTTCTGATTCGATCTCGTAGAGAGACTCCGAGCATAGCCCTCTCCATAGCTCGTTGCGTGGCCTTGAGCTTCCTTATAAGGCCCATAGTTAGGGACCACGTTTCAGTGCCGTATGTCATCACTGGTAACACACACTGGTTGTAAACTTTCGACTTGAGGGACTGGGGAATATTGGACGAGAAGACGCTTTTAAGTTTCCCGAACGCTGCCCAGCCGAGTTGGATACGACGATTGACCTCCCTCGTAAAGTTGGACCTGCCTAATCGGACCGTCTGTCCTAGGTAGACGTATTCGTCAACAACTTCAAGAGTGAAGTTCCCCACAGATATTGGGGTGGGCACTACATGGGCGTTCGACATAACCTTCGTTTTGTCCATGTTCATTTTGAGGCCCACCCGTTGGGAAACTCTATTGAGGTCTTCGAGCATCGTACTGAGCTCTTCCATCGACTTTGCCATGACTACTATATCGTCGGCAAACCGAAGGTGAGTGACGTACTCGCCGTTAATATTAATGCCGAGCCCTTTCCATTCCAGAAGCTTATAGGCATCTTCCAAACCGGCGGTAAACAGTTTCGGAGAGACAACGTCTCCCTGCCTCACGCCTCTCTTCAATGGAATTGCCTCTGAGTTCTGGTCTTGTACTCGGACTGACATGGTGGCGTTGTTGTACAAACACTTCAGCACTTCGACATACCGATAGTCAATACGGCATCGCTGGAGAGCCTCAAGCACCGCCCAGGTCTCGATCGAATCAAAGGCTTTCTCATAGTCCACAAACGCTAAGCAAAGGGGCAAGTTATACTCTTCGGTCTTCTGTATCACTTGCCGCAGCGTATGGATGTGGTCTATGGTACTATAGCCTTTTCGGAAACCGGCTTGTTCGGGAGGCTGGAAGTCATCAAACCTGCGTTCAAGACGATTCGTGATGACCCTTGAAAACAGCTTATAGACATGGCTCAGAAGCGAGATGGGTCTGTAGTTCTTCAGCAAAGTGTTGTCTCCTTTTTTGAAGAACAGCGCCACCACGCTTCTGTTCCATGCTTCTGGCGTTGTACCTTCAAGCACGACGGAATTGAAGAGCCTCTGAAGGACTTTCAGTACCGGTGTTCCACCCGCTTTCAGTAGCTCTGATGTAATTCCGTCGTCGCCCGGTGCCTTGTTGTTCTTGAGCTGTTTCAAGGCCATCCTAATCTCGTACAGGCTGATGTCCGGGATATCTTCGGTATAATGTCGAGTCAGTTTGGCTCTTGGATCTTTGCCCAAACTGCTAACAGGTTTTGCGACCGATGTGTATAACTGTCCATAGAACCTCTCGATTTCCCTCAAGACTTCTGCTTTAGTCGACGCTATACTGCCATCTTCCATCTTCAGCTTCGTCAACTGGCTCTGCCCAATAGACATGTCTTTTGTTTTTTTTTTAAAAAACAAGTGTTTATAAGAAAAATAAGGCACCAATACCCAACAGCATAAAAGGTAATTTTATTGTGTCCCTGTTATGCTTGAAATGATGTTGAATGTATGTTTTCGCGAGTAGGAACCTAAAAGACGTAATGTGCTATTATATGTATGAAAATTAAATTATGATTTTGATAAACTGACATATAATTTTTTATAATTATGAATAAAGAATATCATATCATACCAAATGTTTATATGAGCATTATTGAAAAAAAAAATACTTGAGAAAGAGATGCACAAGTTTTAAAACGGCTGAACAGATTTTGATGAAATCCAAATCGGTCCATCCGTTAGCAGTTTGAGAGCTACGATGCTACATACATAATTATAACACCCCTCATTTTGGGTCGTACCACATACCAAACAAGTCGTGCCAAAGTACTGTACCGATTTGGATAAAATTTATGCAGAACCACCTCTGAACTATTACATATTGTCATTTGCAAAATATGTACTTACCTATATTTTTATTAGCTAATGTTAGTGGTAAATACCGTTTTAGTTAATTATAAATAAAAAATACCTACCAAAGAAAAAGAATCATCAAAATCGAGTCATAATTGATGGAGTAATACAAACAACAACAAACAAACAACACTCGCTTGTTTGGTCGCTGAACAAACATAAAAAAAACATACATACAGCCGAATTGAGAACCTCCTCTTTTTTGAAAGTCTGCTAAAAAATACATTTCGTTTTCTGGGAAATGATATTCGGTGTTTAATAATTCAGATTATAACCGTAACCGATTATTGGTAACCGTATGTAATAGCTAGCTATTGTTATTCGTCTATTATAACTAAATTTAAGTGTAGTAAATGAGCTAGGATTACAAGTATGGCTGACGTAGTGTCCATATCTGGTCGTATATCGCTGTTATTACATTTAATTAATTTACAATGGTAGTTAATTGATCCTAATGCCTTGTTATCTAATGCAAATGAAGATGTACTTACGTGTTTATATCATCAGACATTTATTGTACTAAAGTATGTCTTAGGCCCTGATTCCGTAAGACCACCGTCTGCTTTACGCGAAATTGACGTGGGTGTGTGACAATGAAAATTAGACTTTAGTGGTTAAAATTTTACACAATTTTTACATTTGAAATTGTACATTGTCAACGCACCCACGTCTAGTTCACGTAATGCAACCTATGGTCATAAGGATTAAGAGCCCTGTAGCTTTGTGTTATTTATTCCTAATTGGCGAGGCTAGCGATCGTCAAATACGCAATTTCGTGTACTTGGATGTCATTTTTCCTAGTTTTTTTTGTGAAACCAAACTACCGAACTGATTTTGACAAAATTTCTATGGGACCAATTGAAAATATAGACACATATCCTTCTACGATTTAGAAGTACTAATTGACTAGGACATGAATTTAATAGACATTTGCTTACTTATATTTATATTTGGCATCTATTTATATATATTGTTTTTATATTTTGTATAAAATTTTATTATTATGTCTGTAGGTACTGACATTAATAATTTAATACTTTTGACATTGTGTACTTATTTTAATTTCATTTATGATGGATATTTATTATGACGGATCTGGCTGATTGTAATTGTATTTTCTTGTTGAAATTAATTTTTCTCCCTATACCCATACGGAGAGAAATAATTTAAGAAAAATATGCTTCTATTCCAAAGGATAGCAAATAATTCAATTCAAATTAATTTGTTTCAGTTCAATATACCTACCCATTATTAACCTGAAATAAATTATTTTGAATCCCTTCCTTTCACAAATAAGCACCCATTTTTAATAATCTAGTCGAGTTTTAGTATGTATCTACATATGCCATGTGCATTTATGAGTGCCGTAATAATTATAAGATGACACCGGCTATTGTAAAGAAGTCTGAATGCTCGAGCCGCTTGCCTAAGCGCACGAGTGAGCGCGCGCATGCGCACGCATCAAATTACCATGTAAATGCGCCCAGCTTAACGTCTCAATTTGCGCAGAGGTACTTTACATACCTTTGCGGCGAACCCGCCATTATATGCAGCTGTTAAGTGTTTAATCACTGTTCAGTTCAATTTCGTTCAATTTAGAACCACCAGTTTCTAGGGCTATTTCTGTCAGTTCGTTCTACAAATCGTAGTTTTGTAGTGAACTTCTTAAAAGCTGGTATAGTTTTGTAGTGAACTTCTTTAAACTCTGTTATAATTATGATAAAATGTCATATGGGACACGCTAAGAATATTTTTAACTTTACCTTACCTTTATGCCTTATTCTTGTGATAGAGTTGCGCCATCACACTTCTAGACACCATCAAAAATAGTATCCCTACTTTTGGCGTAGCAGGAAATTCCATAACATGTAGTCAGGTAAAATCGGTTAATGTTTAGAGGTAATAAAAAGTTAACTTCTGATTGTATGGAAGACCGCGGCAATACTTCTCTTAAATAAAAAAGTTCCTAAATACTACTCGTAGAAGACGATATTTACTTCACTTGTTTATTTACGCAATATGTTTGTATCATCAGGTATGGTTCCAAAATCGGCGCGCGAAGTGGCGCAAGAAGGAGCACACGAAAAAGGGTCCAGGGCGGCCGGCGCACAACGCGCACCCACAGTCCTGCTCCGGAGAGCCCATCCCGCCCCACGAGCTGCGCGCCAGGGAGAGGTGAGGAATTTACAAAATGGACCTTCCAGTCATCATCGTCACAGACCTTGTTTCATCCCGTCGGATGATGTAAGCAGCGCCATACAATGCTATTTTATCTGTAGAAAGGTTACTCTTCATTGAATATGAAGTACTTATAAGCGCGGCAAATCTCAGTTATCTGCATTTTCGAGGGTAAGATCACATCCTTACGACCTTTTATTATCTTAGCCTTATATATCTTGGTGGCGCACTTTCAAAACGCGCAGGATGACATTGTCACTGTTCACAAGTCATGAAATTCGTCTAAAAGATGCGTCTTTTAACAGCGACGCCCGACGTGTCGCGACTGAAGACGAGTCGGGCGATACCTTACTTGAGGTTTGACACGCAGAGTCGGGGAAAACCTGTCTACGTATAATACATCATTGGCGTCAAATATTGGAGTTACACCATGGTTGGTGACTGAAAACACCAACAATTACAGTATACCGCGCTGGTTTGATATATTACCTCTAAGGATAAGTTAGGTTGAGGATAGGGTTCCAAAATGAACCCTATGCAGTTAGGGTCACGGGTATATGCGCAAGTATTAGTTTATGAAGATATGCAGAAGAGGAACTTAGGATTTTAGTGGTGATGCTGTCATTCTAGCGGAGACAACCACATAACCAATAGATAATAGATTGCAAAATAAAATCAATTGCAAATTGAATAAAATTTAGATTTGCTTACACATATTCACCTATGTAAAGTTACAAAATATGCATAGCCTCTATTTCTCTGTTTTCCCCTTTGTTTCAATATAATACCTAAAATGTGTTTGCTCAAATGATGTATACATGCTTTGGAGTAATGCTGATCGATTGTCACATGTTATCTTATATTATGTTATGTTATATTCTGTTTTGTATACTTAAATAAATAAATAAATAACCACCTGGCCACCCTAATCTCCCTTTATGATAGGTATACACAGAGGAATTTTCTTTCTAAAGATGGTACATTATCTTTGCGCTTTAATTTATCAGATCAATAGGGTTACGCTCAGTTCTTATAGCGATGCAAAGTTTGTTCACGCCCTTTTTTATCTTGCTTTTTCTTGATACAAGTTGAAGATACATACTCTTAAAAATGGCACAATTCAAAGTAGGCTCCTTTGAATTTATGTCTCACACTGTTAATTACAGAAAAAATCAAGATAGAAACGAACGCGATCCAACTTTGCATCAGTATAAAAGTTGAGTGTAGCTTGTTGAATGTATTTTGATTTAGATCTCATCTAGATCAAAATAATGTATGTTGACATATTTTTGTAATAAGTACTTACAAAAAAAATTGGTTGTCTGTAAAGTCGGTTTACAGACGATAGTTTAACGTGACAACATACGTCCGCGCGCGAGCTCCGAAGAGTCGCGGACAGTCGGGCGCGGCGCACACCCGCCCGCTTCCTCAGCCACCGCAAGCGCGCGCGCGCGCGTTATCGGACAAGGAGCTTAACGTAACGGGACAATGAGTCATACTATTTCGTGCATGCAGCCGGCGTTCATCGATTTATTAGACGTTGTCACGTCAATATGTCAACATTAATTATGTAACGTATACACTTTTAGTAAAGTGCGTGTTCTAGTCGTTGATGCTTTTCCACCAGACCTGTGGTGAATCGAGAAAAATAGAAAACGTTAAAAAATAAGTAATAGAATTGTGTTAATCAAAAAGTTATTACGTCCGTCATAGAATCGGAAAATGTCTGCTCTTTTATAGCTTTGAGTAATAAAGACATAAAAGTTATACTTTCAATCAAGATTGCACGGTTGTATCATCACATTTTAGCCATTAAGTCCGGCGAAATAAAGTGAGTGTGAGTCCGCAATCACAAAATATTGTTCATAAAGCCTTGCGCTCAGAGCTTGTGATTGTCTAAATGTCTTCGACGGAATGCGCATGCCTAGAAGAATACAATTCACTCATGTTAAAGACTCCTATACCACCTACTAGTTGCGTCGCGCGGTTTCGTCCGTGTAGCGGTGAACAACCGTGCTGATGATAAAATGTACCATCTCCGTCTCCAAGCCCTCAGTTAGGTATATCTGTACCAGATTTCATAACAATCAGTTCATCCGTGTAACAAAGAGACAGAGTTAATTTTGATGACCAACACAATATGCACGCTCACTGAAGTGTAGCTGATAATAAGTATGTATATTAGAAGAAAAACAGAATACCCTACTGCAGAAAAGCAGTTTTTGCTGTCTACCTTGCGATTTCGTTACGCTTGTTACGCTCAACAGTGTACGTTTTCTGTGAGAAAGTATGCGTAAAATCGCTGTAAAAGATCATAAATGCGCATTCTTTAGAATAATTCTAGTAAAATCACTTATTTATTACGAAATATTTCATTGGATGTTACGAAAAAATGCGTTTTTTTTATTTTTACAAGAGATGTATTATTATTATTACAAAAAAATATAGCTTAAGACACTCTGGAAGCGAAGGCGAATCTAACGACACCTCGCACATAAAAATTGGTCTAGCCGCTTAGGCTATAGCCAGTCATATCATATAGTCATACATACCCACATACATACATACATACACTCGAAAAACATAACCCTCCTTCTTACGCAGTCTGGCAAAAAACAAATAAACTATCAAATTTGCGACGATGGTCCAGTCTTTGAAGCTTATAGCCCGAACAAGGGAGTCGTTTGCACAAGATTCTTAGCATATTTCTCATTCCTATGCCTCGAGTACTGATCCTTCCCAAAGTGCGAACAGCACTCCATACATGGCCGAAGTTGTGCTCGATACAATGTAAGCAGTAAAATACCAACACACTTTGATAGAACACCCAGTTATTAGCAGCCAAATTCATAATTATTTTCCGTATTTACGCGAGCTAGTTTATAATTATCGTGGTATGTTTTCAGTAGAAACTCCTCAAGTGAAGCGTTATCAGCGGGATTTTATTGAAATAACAAGTATATAGATAACTCTAGTGACCTGCGTATAATTTGTTAGTGTTCGGCGATTCGGTCGAACTTAAGTATCTACTTATGGCGCTAACTTTTTTTTTATTTTTCAATCATTTTTAAATAAAAACTACGGGTCACTCACGTCTGTTTTGAGCCGAAATATCCGACTATAGTTTCAACCGCATTCGGCGGTCTTTTTCAAAGGAGCAGCACACACGTCACTCTCGGTCGGTGACGCGCCTAGCACTGCGACGTGCCGCTCGTGCCGCACGTGATGTCATCGGTTGCAAAAGGGTTAGGGCGGGAAGCTGGTCGTCTTGCGTCGGTTCAGCTGAAGTGTCCTCTTCACTAGAACTCTCGTGAGTGTCAGAAATGTTCCAGCAAGCGGAACTCACAATATCACCACCAGACTCACGATCATCCTCCCGAGCTCCATGAAGGCAAGGTTTCCAAGTGGGTGGTAAGTGCCATCCCCCATCTCTGTTAAAGGTCGGTCGTTTACTAATTTCTATAGCCTCCCTGACCTTCCGGGGCACAAACAACTTCTCACGTGCCAGGACCTTCACCTTATCGAATCTAATGTAGTGCTGCGTGTCGGAGGTCAAAGCATGCTCCGCCACCGCAGAACTGACGCTGTCCAGATTCTTCATGCAGCGTATGTGTTCTGTGAGTCTGGTGGACACGTTCCTCCTCGTTTCACCGACGTAACACTTGCCACAATCGCACGGGATCATGTACACACCGGGGACACCCAATGGCTCTCTGTCTTTCGGAGAGCGAAGCAAATTCCTCAGTTTTCCGGGAGGACGGAAGATTGTCTTGATGCTATACCCTCGGCGTAACAAGTTTCCAATACTGTCCGTCACTCCTTTTATATACGGAAGAAACGCTGCTGCTCTGTCCACCGATGCAGGGCGCTTGAAAGACGACGCGTTCGCGAACCGCCAACTCTGTTTCCACTTATATCCATTGCAACTGAGCACACTTTTAATGTGACTTAGCTCGGTGTCCAGGTAATCCTGATCGCATAATTTCAGTGCTCTGTTAATAAGTGTCCGTGGAACCGAGGCTAGGTGTGCTGGGTGATGGTGTGAATCGGCCCTGAGATACATATCCGTGTGTGTTGGCTTACGGTATACCGTGTGGGAAAGTCGGCCAATGGAATCACGTTTAACCAACACGTCAAGAAAATGCAGAGCTCCATCTTGTTCACGTTCCACCGTTCTTGTTCACGTTGCGTTTTTCAATCATGTTTATTTTTGGGACTTTTATTTGTATAAACATGTCAGTCCCATTGTATATTCTTAATCTACATAAGACACAAACTTTTTTTTTTTTTTTATTCATGTTTTTTTGGGACTTTTTTTTCTTAAACTATTGATCACTTGAGATGACTTACACAGTCAAACAACTCTTTAGCTGGTTTAAATACTTACGAGTACATAGGTATGTGCGATGATACGCTGATTGGATCATTTTGTTTTAGTATCAATTTAATTTTATTTAGCGACACATATTTTGGATCTTATTTTATATGAAAACTACTGCTATCCGCAGTTTTATCTGTGATCTAAAAATTCTTCTCTAAAAAAATATTCTTTTAATTTTCTTTTCTTTTCTCTTTAGGAAATATTTTTTTATTCTTTTAGATGTCATCTTTTTACATGGAAACACTCAAAATTTCATATGTTTTGGCTGTACTTACGTTGTCTTCTAGTTAGTCAGTCAGTCTGTCCAGGACCAGAACAAAGTATTTTATAGGTAAAGATAAAAGTAAAAAAAAAACAGAGTCAAGATAAATCACGGTTTTGAAGTTTCTTAAGAAATTATGAATTTTGGTATGAGCTATATATCAGTCGGTTTTAATAATATTTAGTACAAATATTTTGTATTCAATTCTGAATAAGAAAATCGAATATATCGGTCAAAAGATTGTCAAAATATAAGGGTCTGGGTTCTCAGTTTGAGACGAACTACTACATATTACCAAGATATAACTTGGAAAAATTAAACCCCTGCACGTTCATGCTGCTTTTCAGAACTACTTTTGATTCCAAAATAGTTTAAGCTAGAATAAGTAGTAAATTAGTAGTTCTTAACAAATCATTTATAGACACAATTGTTGCGAAACACTTTGTGATCTCGATTTCCATACTTAGCTCGCAGCAGCGAACTAGTTCATGAGCGACTAGTCTAGTCTAACTTCTGCAAAATTAAAATTACTTATGTGTACGAAACGTCGATATTAAGGTTCTTTACGATATTTTGCAAGGTTCTATACTAATTGGGCCCTCTGATTTGATCACAGGGCGAGAAGAAGAAAGAAGCTGGCAAAGGCACTGGACAGGCAGGCGCGGAAACTGCGAGCCAAAGGCATCGCGGTAGACCTGGAGGCTCTGAAGTCGGAGTACTTGGCTCAGCACAGGAACACCGGCCTCTATTCCGACTCGGACGGAGATGGAGACGGGGAGGAGTGCATGATCGACGTGGTAGGAGGCGACTCTTGCCACGACTCGGGCCCTGAAGACTTCTCCCTGACTGGCCGCCTTCGTGCGCCATCCGGAGCAGACGGCATCAACAACTCCGATAGTTCCACTTCAGATGCCCATTCTGGAAGGCACTATAGCCCCACTCCTGACCCACAGACGTCATTCTTCCAGCAGTTCGGCGCTGCGAATGGAAAATTCGAGAAGTTCGACTTCGATCCGGGACGAGCGGTGTCTTTAGACCTCAGTGCGGCGACGGCTACGGAACAGAACCTCTCGAAAGAGAGGAAGCATAACCCGTTCAGCATAGAGTCTTTACTGAATAATACGTGAAACTGACTGCCATCGTAGAGGCTCTCTGTGTACCACTGACTCTCGAAGGTGTTTCTGGAAGTTCCTTTGTTTACAGCTCACTGATTTTATTTTGCAAATACAACATAAAATGTTAGTCAAGATTGTGAATTTGATGATCGACAACTGCTCTGAATATTCTATATCGACCAAGATATCTAGGAAATCTTATGGAATTACTTATAGTGTACCTACTATGTATGTAATACAGGGCTTAAGAATGAACGTACATGGATTTTAAGGGATCATTTTGTTATTTTTATTAAAGTCACGTCGAGCTCGCGGTCATACGGTGTCCCCCGTGGCCCCAACGGAACTGCAAAGTGTGGCCGTCACCTTGTCCTCCACGGCCTGAATGGAAAAACTTGAAAAAACTCTCGGCGCCGTGTTAACAACTGTTACTGTGAAATTAAAAAATCTGCTGTTCTAGCAACAGCAGATTTTTAAATTTTGGCGAACGTTTTGTCGAAAGTCAGTGAACTTTTTGCAGGAAACAGCTGCTTTCGCAGTAATTCAGGTTTTAAAAACTGATCAAAATAATTATTAACAATGACCCTTTAAAGTTTTCTTAATAATCAAACCCTGTATCATAGTTAAACATCTTAACATGACCTCCAAGATTTTATTATGAAGCAAAAATCGGTGAGTTTTGGTATTCTGATAGAACTTTACGTATACTTACTCATATGCATTTGGAATCGTTCAGATTCAATTAGATCAGTGGTATTTCATTTTGAGACGGATTTACACATGCTTTATTATAAGTACCTAACTATTGAAGCATATTATACAACTAATTTAAAAACTGATCTATAGTTGCCGTCACGTAAAAAGAGCGCTGGTTTGTTCGCACTTACGAACAAACCATCGCTCTTTTCACGTGACGGCAACTATACATTAATGGAAATGGTCTTAGGTGAACACCTAAAATAATATATTTAATTTAATAACAGTAAAATTCTAGCTCCCTGACTTTGAGTAACTGATTAAAGTAAAGCTTTATTAGCTAAGCTTTGCAAATGAGTACCTTCTTCCAACTTGCTCAGTAAGATGTACCTATTATTTGGATTTTCTGTATACACATATTTTGAATTATATTCAAGTTCAGATAACTTATCATAAATATTATTGTTAAAGTGAAATTGAATATAATTTGTACGCGTTTTTGAAATGAAATAAAATAAAATAAAAAGTAAAGGACCATAACAGTACATATTATCGTCCTTTTACCGCAGTCAAAAAATAAAGTTGAATTTGTGGCATCGTGAACTTTCAGCTTCATTTTTGCTGAGACAATCGCTTTACTAGGAACAAACATTTTAATTGTTAGGGAGCTTGATAATTTTGGTATGGCTGGCCAGCCTACGAGGCGCCATTTTGATTTTTTACAACTGTCAAACCAAGTGTGGTTTAATTGTGGGTGCATTACGAAAACAAAATGGCGGACAGTAGAGAGATCAAAATGTTCGAACCTCTTTAAATTTCTGTGTAAAAGAGTTATCGGTATTTATTTATATAAGTTAATTGCCACAAAGAGAAGGCTAACTAGCGACTAATTTCCTCTTCTCTGTGAACATCTCCATGTCAAAATTGGCACCGTTATTAGTTATCCTTGAAACTTTAACATGCACCGAATCGGAACTCTTTTTCACTCATAAATATTTAAAAAAATCTATAATCCTCGAATATGCTCAGGGAAAATATAGTAAGACGGAATCTTGAGGACAATATCACGAATATAATTAAATTGTTTTCATTTCATTATGAACTAAGTACTTATTGAGTATATTGATTTAATATTATTGTCAGATATAGTATTTGGACAGTAAAAATCAGTCTTTGGAACCTGTAATGGGTCCGGCTGAGAAACTGCATGCTTGAAGCGTGTGTTACAGGTGGCGCCACCAACGCTCGGCTGTAACGCAAATTCTGTTCAGAGATTTGCCACATCCAACGTCAAACTCTGTGGCCGAAATGGTAGAGGCTCCCCGGTAAATTGGGATGTTGCGGGTTCAAGTCTCGTTAGAAAATTTTGGACTGTAGGTATTGTAGTTAAAACTGAAGCAAACTATACCAATCAACTCTCGAACATAATTGTGGATGCCCATTAAACTACTAAAAGATATTTGACAAATAAATTATAAGACTACCAAAAGTTTTGCAAAATCCAACTTAAAAAAAAAAACAAATTGATCCACAATAATTGACGGAAAAATCAATAAACATACTTACATAAAGTCGAGCACAGAATTATTTTCTTTCTTTGAAGTCAGTAAAAAATTAAAACAAACATACAGATATTAGATGTTTTTAATATTTCGTCTTACCATATTTTTGCTAACTATACATTCACATTCATGAGCCAAAAGACGGGTCCAATTTGGCACATGTTAAGAGTTTTAAGCAGCTTAAAGACTTAATAGGTACCATTATATAACCTACATATCTTGTGTGAATACTAGATGTAGATATTGTAATATATAGCAGTAGTGTACATACTATCTCTCTATTTATTTATAAATGTTCATATCTTTGATTGGGGCAATATCCGTATCCGTATAGATTTGTTGATGATGTCGTATTTTATCTTCTTTGTGATTTTCAAATTTTATTGTTTGTAGTTTAATTGAATCTTAAGTTATGATTGGAAATGTTTTTTTCTGTATTGGTTAAATAAGCTGATAATATTTATATTACTTATAACAATAATTTTACTATAAATACACCTTTGAATTAATTTACGAACTTAAGAGAATCGTTGTGGTACAATCTTTTGCCAGTAAATTACGTATTTTTCATACAACAGGAGAACTCTGTTTTCTACCAATAAATATTTTCCGATTTCGATAAAATTTATTTACATGGTTAAAACCATTAATGGTTGAACGTTTGCTTCTTTAAAATTGTAATTTTTTAACTTATTTTATTTAATGGAATTTTATTGAAATTAAAAAAAAAGCAAACAGTAAAGGCGTAGCCATTTATGAATCAGACCAGAAAAAAAGAATCATCGTAATGGTTAATGTGAAGAAGTAGAAAACTGTTTTTCCCCTTTGTAAGGGAGATCGCGACATTTCTTAACTGAAAGTTATTAATAAACTTTTTAAACATATTTAAATATGTTGATTTGTCGAATAATTGTATCAATTTATGACATATTTCAATTTTGTATCAAACGCAAAATGTAAATTAATTGTAGGTAGTGGATAGAAATACAGATTCATACAATTTGTGTTCGGTTCCAAAGAAGTTTTATTATTGTAAATTACCAGGTACTAAAATGCCAGGTATAAGACGTGCATTTTATGTCGTGGCACAAATTTGTGTGATGAGCATGTGTTTGTTCTGTGTCTGGGTGTTTACATGTATCACAAGTCTGTATTTACAAAAAAAAAGTATATGTATTCTATCAGCTATAGTAAAAGTAAAAGTAAAAGCTTTGTTTAGCTTAGCCTAGATGATGTGTGAAATGTCCACCAATATTTATTTATTAATATAAGAAACACTTTGAAACTACTATTTGAATTACATATTTTAAAACTCTGTCGGTTATATCTCAGACTTGAGAAAAAGGCAGACGGAGCCCAAAGAACTCTAAAATAAAGTCAAATGTTTCAAAGTATACGAAATTTTTATTTACCGCTTAGGCATATTATACTATCGAACATTTATCAATTAAACATACTTTTAAAATATTAATAACAAGTACACACATTATTTATAGATATATGCTACTTAATATATAATTGTTTATATATTTCAGCGAATTACGATCTCGTATTTATTCATACTTTCCCATTCTTTTGCAAAAGTCCGCTTTCCTTCCGAGTTTTGTACACTCAGTATTTTTTTCTAGTCTGCGGGCTGCGTATTATTTTTGCGTTAGAATAATGCTAAAATATTACGATTAATAATTATACCTTTCAGTGCGGCATTGAACGGTTTATTGATAAAATAATTGCCGCAACAACATTGTTCATTTCAAACCACACGATTTAATTGAAGGTAAAGGGAATTATGATAAAACAGCAATCATAAAAAATAGAAATGTTTGTAAAATAAATCTAATAAATCATACAACAACTCAATATAACTGAAACAATAAATAAAAATAATAAATAAATAAAATAAAATGACGGAGTTATGCGGTAGCAAAAAAATACAGCCGAATTTTTAACCTCATTTTTGATGTCAGTAAAAAAAACTAAATCTTTAAGAGGCTATCCGTTCATGAATACACATGAAAAAATTATCTAAGAATGTTATACTTAAGTAATGTAATAATTTATTTATACTTGCACAGTAGGTATACTGAGCAAGCAAAAAAATAGTAGGTAATCGTTTTTTTTAATAATATTTTACCAAAATACTAAATACCAAGCAACCAAGCAGTCTTTAGCATAAAAGCAAGACTGTCATTTGTAATTGGTGACATTTGACATTTGACGTTGACAAAAGAATGTCACATGTCTTAGATGTCCCAACATTTTTCCTATCTCTATTTATTTCACAGGCATACACATTTTCCGCTACGCTTTAATTTATTTACATTTTTTTCAAGTCTTGCTCCGACAGTGAAGTTATTTTGACCCCACGCCAATGGCATAAGAAATACAATATCGAGTCGTAAAACAACAACAATTAATGAACGTTTATGCATAATGCCGATAAGGGCGCCAATTAGCCAAACAAAATGGCCGACTTTATTGCTATTTTTACTTACACCCGTAGGTTCAACTTTAGCATCTATGTAAAGGAATTAAAGTTTATTATCCCAGTTTATATTTGTAACAATGTGTGCTGTGATTGGTCATGCACGCATTGTCTGGAGCCGCTGACACGTGAAATTGTATGGATTTGTATGAAATTGTCCTTTACACTCGACCGCAAATATTTTCTTTTATTGTATGTATGATATTTGTGAAGAGTTACACAATTAGATATTTATATATTTTTTATTCAATAATAGGCTCCAGTTTGACTGCTAACTCATGACTCGGGTCTTTCGGAATAGATGTAAATTTGATTATATATATTATGAAAACCCCATTCTGGAAGTGTATCTATAAATTGGCGGTAGGTACAATTAAAGCGGGATTAAATAAAGCAGTGATATGTTAAATCTCTTTGAATCAAAGCGTTTCATTTGAAATTTTTAATAAAACTATCCAGCCTGAAAATCCAGACCTGATCAAAATCAAGGCTACTGCCTAATAACCATACAACATATTTATTTCATATTTAATACAACACAAAAATCTTTATACCGTAACGCAAATAATGGTATGATTAATTCAATTCAGATGTTCAGGTTTGATGTTAAATTTTTATATCTTAGTCTTTATACTTACAAGGTGTTACAAAATTATGTACTTATTCTTGTTTAACAACTTACCTCGAGAAAAAAAAGTGTTGTCTCCCAAAATCACTTATTAGATCTATTTTGTTAGGAAGGTAGTTTTTTTTTCTTAAATAAACTTGTATTATAAAAGTAGCTCACTTTAATTTTGACAAGAATGATTGAATGAATTTGAGGGATATAAAAGAATGAGGTTCGTTGAGGATACAAAAAGATAAAAACTGATTTCTGCTTCTAAGCATTATCTGGGCGCGTTTTTTTTTTTGTGTGCTCAATACATTAAGTAAGTAGGCTTGTGTTTTTTGCACTTATTGAATTACATTATGAATTATTAATTCATAATTCCTTTCAAATAAAAATAGAAGTTGGATAATGTTTAGAGGTAGAAAACACTTTTCTATTCTATGAAAAAAAAAATGCGCTTTGTACTGACGACACTTTGATTTCGTGTTTAAATTGATTCCTGAGTGTACAATGTTCTTTAACATCCTGTATATGAATATTTGATCTATTTATCAGTCTTTTGTATTTTATTTTGTTATAAGTTTTAAGATCTCTATCATCCTGTATAGCTATATTATTATATCGTCACAGGTAGTTAATTTTAATTATTTAAAACGTATGTTATTTGTATACAAAATGCCCACTTTACATACAAAAATAAGTACTTTACACATGACTTCTTGAAAATAAGTAGAATTAAAAATAATATGGTTGTTGCATGTTGTGATAGCGCGCGGCCTTTGATTGTGTGCGTGTCATATTTGTGTAAGTGCCCGCTTGTATCGTATCGTACACACACTAACGTCTGATTTACACGATGTAAGTAGTCAAGTATTAAACGAATTTAACTAAATTATAAATAACTTACCTACTGTGCACATGTACTCTTTAAATAATTTAAATCAAACTCTTTATTACATAGATATAATACTTTTGATTTTTTCTTTAGCTTCTCTGACACCAAAATGATTACGACATGGCCGCCACAGCATTTAGCCTTTGTAGTTTTATGATTTTGTAGTTGGCGTTTCTGTGATTACATTTTTTTTTAATGTCTACCATTATAATACAAACTTTACTGAAATATTTCAACTTTTTTTATATCAATAAAATTACAAAACGATACACTCGAACATTTGTTGTTTTTTTTTTTTTTTATAAACAAATTTTAATGTAAGAAATGAACATTCAAAGTCTCCGCCCACTTTAGGTGAAAAGCATACATTTACAGTTCTATTTCACTCGATTAAGTGCACTAATTTTTAATATACAGTTTTTGCTAAATCTATAATTTTTCAAAAAAAAATGTTAAAATTTACTTAAAATTTAGCTAGGTACTTAACGTCATGTAAATCAAGCATAACGCAATGTGTACGTACATTAATACTAGATACATGTAATAGAGTCTGTTCAGTTACAGAACTAATGCGGCTTGGAGGGTGCTGCTGTCCTTATTTCAGTATTTTGTTCAGTCGAGACCACAGAATATCATAGTAATGTGTGTAAACGGACTCTTCTACACAGAAACGGCCGCGCGCGCTTGTGACTTGCAACGCCTGCAGCCTGTACATTACTGTAGTCTGAAACAAATATACTTAGGTACAAATATATATTTAAGTTAATTTATATTTATAGAAGAATGCGAGGTGATACATGGTTATTGTAAATTATAACACTAGAATAAGATGTAAAAAGGTATGTTATGTGAGTAATTTATTGAATCAAAATATAACACACGTAAAAATGCAATTATGTTTGTTTTTTCACCCTTCCCTATATGCCTTATTAAAATAAACAAATCGCACGCCAAAATCAACAATGCATCAAGTAAAATAGCAATTCTTTCTGAATAATTGAGAATTCGTTATCTACGATAAAAGAGATAAGTAACAGTGTTTTAGGTTATTCTGATAGATCTAATAGAAATTATTTCGGAATAGCCGAATACGGTATCTCCCATAGATAGATAGATAACTCTTTCCCATAACGGAGGTGACAGATTTTCGACTATTCAGAAATAATTGCTTTTTTGACTTGATGCAGTGTTGATCTGGATGTGCGAAATATAAATAGATACAAAATACCCGATTGTCTGTATAATCTGTAAATGGGCGATTTTCGTACTTAGTGTAACTTTTTCGTTTGATATGATATTGATTGCATGTTTTATGAGAAAGTATGTGCAAAACCTCTATACATATTTTATTTTATTATTATTATAATTAAATGAACATTTTAAAAATACTTTCTGTAAAAACACTTATTTGTTACGTAAAAGTTAGTTCTATTTTTTAGGAGAGTCTTATTCATACAGTATTAGTAATACTTGACAAGTAAAACGAAATTAACGACACCTCGCAAATCCAAATTGGTCAAGCCGTTGGGACTTTAAGAGGTACCTACTACCTAGGTGATATTGAAACATACATACACGCGAAAAACAACCATCCGCCCTGCACAATCGGGTAAATATTAAAAGGATTGCGGATTGACTGCAATAGGTGAGTAATTTTGTATTTAACCTGACGCCAAAATGAAATATTTATTATCGTGGGAATCCCCTAGACACGGATAACCGATCGTCTTGAAGTCATTGGGAGCGGCCTATGCCCAACTGTGGGCTCTTTCAGGTGACAGAATATAAAACATTCAGGCTAGTATCACGACTTGCAGAAACCTAAGTTGTTGACTACCTAGATATACTTCAGACAAACTCTGAAATAGTCCAGGTCTGAAATAGTTGGAGCAGATTTTTCCATCATCAGGATTTCTAGTGCAGTCAGGAAAAGATAACAATCCATAAAATTACATGAAATACGTATTAAACTTCTTCTTTATCTATTGGTGTCTGAAAAACTATGAGTAAATGCGCTAGGGATATGTTGGCAATATGCGTTAGGTGCAGGAAAGAGACGGAATGCGACGGGGAGTAGTCAACACCCCCTCTCTCGCATTACTCCCCCTCTCGCGACTATTAACACCAAGTGTGAGTTTTGCATATGTGTGCGTTGTGAACCACGAGTCACGTACTCGCGCGTTTCTTTCTTGCATTCAAAAATCTCAGAAGGATTTGCTTGTCTTCTACCCACATCTTTTAAGAATGGTACAGGACCCAAACAGAACTTTCACTCATTAAAGTTCAACATCAAAGTACGTTCCGTGACGAATGTCCACCTCGAGCGCAATAATAATTTTAAATGTGGCCAAATTATACGGTGTATTCGCACCACACTCGGCGACTTTGATATCTGATACCCGTGTTAACTCGGATTTGGTCACGGTGCACTTTGACACGATCATTTGACGAAAAATATGCTCTAAAAGAAAAGAGAAAAAAAAAGAAAATAAGTACTTTATTCTACCGTTATGTACTGGGGATATAAATATTGAACCTGGCTAAGATTGGTACAGGACAGGAGATGAGTGGAATAAGAACAAAAAACCGGACAAGAGCGAGTCAGACTCGCCCACCGAGGGTTCCGTACAAACTACTTAGTTGATAAAAGGGGGAATTTATATTTTTTTTTTTTAATATTTTCCTTCATAAATCGAAAAATATACATCAAAAATATTTAAAACCCTGTTTTAGCTTGTGCTAATGAAGCTCTTTCATATGATACCTTAAATGATAAGGTTAATTCACTTTGAAATTTGGGCCCTCACTCCTTGAATAAAGACACTATTTTTTGTGATTAAATTAAAAATATCCAGTTTTCGGATTTTTTCCTGTATACTCTAACACAATGCTTCTTACCAAATTTCAAAGTTCTAGGTCAACGGGAAGTACCCCATAGGTTTTGATTCCCTTGTGAATGTCGAAATGTGCGTTTTTTACGACATATTCGGCTGTAACTTTTTTTTAACGAAAACTGAGAAATTTTATTTTTGTTTCTGCAGCAAGTGACTATGGATCTGCGTATATGGTTTTAATTTCAACTCGATACCTTCACGCGTTCCCGAGATAAAGGTCTTGACACCCGGACGGACGGACAGACAGACGGACAGACGGACAGACGGACAACAAAGTGATCCTACAAGGGTTCCGTTTTTTCCTTTTGAGGTACGGAACCCTAAATATGTTTCTTAACTTTGATCAACGTCCCTAAAAATTAGAAGAGAGGCTATAACCATCAGTGAAAGTAAGAATAAATAAATAAACATCCCAACCTACATAATGTAACCAAATTATTATAACAGGCACTACCTACGTACCTACATAGATCTCTGCATCAACTAACAAATTACCTTTCCTCAAGATTCAAGATTTATTTATTTGTCAGAACATGTACACACATACAAAGTGGTACAGAGATCTTAATATAATACTTTGAACACATGTTCTTGCCCACTCATGGCGTACAAATGTTATTTTATACCATGCAATTAAAATCAAAGAAATAATAATGTCACAAAAAAAAACAATACTTAATACTTACATAAATGTCAAAATTACATTTAAAATAAAAAATATTAAATTATACGTATGTATGTAATTATACGTCACATCTTTGTCGATAAAAAAAATTAAAAAATAGCAACACTAATAATAACATACCACCGTAGTAGAGTGTACGCGCAATGCAACCAACCGCCAGAAATGGAGAAGCATCGCGAGACGAGCAGCTGCCCTGGAGAGTGCTGGTGACGGCGAGGAGCCACCGTGAGGAGTCACCGTTTGATAGGAATTGTTTTTTTTTGTTGTAGGAGAGTAATTTCGATAATACTCGGCAGAAACATCCGATACTCAATTTTAATCAATAATTTCGACCATGACTAAACCTAACGAGCTTAGGCTTTTCGCAACAAGTATATAGGTATTGTTGCAAAACGTTGGTGCTTGCGAGATCTACTATATGTAGACCAACTAATTATTTAAATTCGATTCAAAATATGAAACTGTAGCCATCTCGTATGCACTCATAACGCAAATAAGTAGTGCGTACAGAATGGCAATACTTGAGAAAATACCAAGACACATAATAACAATACATACAGAGAAAATATAAGACTTCCGAGCATTTCTACAAAGATGTACCGGGAGCCGAGACTAATCGGTAATAAGTCGGACTTGATAAACTACAGCGGAACGAAAGGTGAGCCTCCACTGCATGAGGATAAGCAGCTTTAGCTTGTGCTAGTCATTGTAGAGGTGAAAGCTATGATCACAATCTAAAAGAGAGATTACAAGCCTTATCTAGTAGGTACAACGGGCTTACTCTGGTCTCTTATAGCGGTGTGAAGTTTTTATCTTGCTTTTTCTGCATTTTTAGGGTTCCGTTCTTCAAAAGGAAAAAACTGAACCCTTTTAGGATCATTTTGTTGTCCGTCTGTCCGTCTATCCGTCTGTCCGTCTGTCTGTCAAGACCTGTATCTCGGGAAAGCGTGAAGGTATCGAGTTGAAATTAAAACTATATACGCAGATCTATAGTCTCTTGCTGCAGAGAAAAAACTCAAACTTCTCAGTTTTCATAAAAAAAAGTTGCAGCCGAAGATGTCGCAAAAAACACATATTTCGACACTCGCAAGGGAATCCAAACCTATCCAAATCTCGTTGACTTATAACTGTGAAATTTGGCAAAAAGCATTGTTTTATAGTACACTTAAGTACTTAAAGGAAAAAATCCGAAAACTGTAAATTTTTTATTTAATCACAAAAAATTGGGTCTTTATGCAAGGAAGGAGAGTCCAAATTTTTTAGTGAGTTAAATAAATAAATATTTGTGGACATTTCCCACAACACCATCTAGCAAACTAAGCAAAGTTTGTACTATGGAATGGAACTAGATGGCTGATAGAATACATATATACTTTTGACTTCCATTAACCGTATCATGTGGGGTATCTTAGAAAAGACTTTCAGCTTGTGCTAAAGCTAAAATAGGTTTTAAACATTTTTACGATGCATATTTTTCGGTTTATGAAGGAAAATATAAAAAAATATATAATTTCCCCGTTTTATCTACTAGTTTGTACGGAATCCTCGTTGGGCGAGTCTGGCTCGCACTTGTCCGGTTATTTTACATTGCATAGATATACGATTGACCATCAACACGCTTCTTATTAAGCGACGGTGTGGCCGAAGATGGAGCTCGTCGATTGTCGTCATTTCAATGAGAAATGAGTGGCAATGTGTGACTTTCTGCTAGTCCTGTAGTGCAATGCAGAGGATACTTAGAATAAGGTCATGAAGTAGATTAGTTCAGTACATAATAAATCGTTGGTCGTGAACTCGCCGAAATGTATTGTAGCCTATAAAATACAGACAGACATATTACTTTACCTACGTAGGAGCTAAGTAGCAAGTAGTAGTATTAAGAAAGTGAAAAAGTAGGACTGATTATTAAAAATATCACAATTCAAAGTTGGCTCATTTCAACTTGTATCGCCATAAACATCAGTACATAAATATGAGAAACACATATGTGCCTCAGTATCAAATCAAAAATTTAAATTAATTATTATTATCTAATCACCGTAACAAAAAAAAAGTACTCAGTGTCACTAAATAGATTACAGAAACTTTTAGCCAATTTTTTAAATTGTAATTTTAACAAATTTTTACATAAGTATAACATATATTCTACTCCACGTGGTCATGCTCAATGGGCCTTATAAGTAGAAAATTGAAAGTGACGCAACAAGATGGACTGTGCTAGGAGTCTCTCTGCGAGATCGAATCAGTAGTACAGAGATCAGGGATCCGTAGACGTATGAAGGTCTCTGACATAGCGCAACGGATTAGCAAGTTGAAGTAGCAGTGGGCATGTAGAATCGAAGGTTGATGGGGCCGAAATGTTCTCGAGTGGAGACCAGGAAGACCAGCCTCAAGATAGAAGACCTTAAACAATTGGCAGGAAGACGCTGGAAGCAGCGCACGCATGACCACTTTTTTAAAATCCATCTCAAAGCCTATTTGTGGCTGAGATGTTGATGCTACATCAATTCTTAAATAGATAAAGTAAAAAGTGTTGAATAAAATAAAACACGGTAAGTCACTAAATGTGTCAAATAAATAAAAACAACAATGTCCTGTTTATACATCACATAATAAACAATAAATTAGGTTTAGTAAACTAATAAAAGCTGTATAAAAGTGTTATAAAGTAACACGGTGCGTGCGAACAAACTATAATTCACAAAAGGTAAACTGAACTAGGAAGTACAATAAGACCACGAACGTCTTGATAGAGTCGTTATAATACACGCAGAGTTATAAAGGTGGTATATAGGTCTATTAAGAGTGATTAAGGTGTGCTTTCATGTGCTATACTTTCACAAGTCATCCATCTTCCTTACTTCTCTTATGAATACTGTGCGAGATGCGCGAGCGCATCGCCGCTGGTACATGGCGTGACAATTTGGAAAAGCTAACGTAGACATACGTCCAGTTCCAATATCATTTGAATCTATTTTCACCAAACTAAGATACGTGAATCCGTACTTTGGTTAATCCTATGACATTTAATGAAATTTTGTGGTTTAGTTATTGTTTTTTTTTTTTCCTAAAATTAATATTACAATTCAAGTAATTAATTAGAATTTAAAGAAAACAATCGACGATCTCAGGTAAAATTTTATCAAGGAATTTAATAATAAGGGCTTCAATAATCGTTTTGATTGGTTTATTCAATGCAGTAAGCCAATGCTCATTAGCTGTCTGTGGACTAACAATGATCACGATGGCCATTCCCAGTGTCACCAAAAATAGCCAATCAGGCGGCAGATCTGATACACAATGTTTCCAAATCTCCACTAGATCTCAAGGTACTATACGAACTTTTTCTAGGAAGTGGCATCTCTGGAAAGCAATTGAGAATTGGCATCATCATCGTCATCATTTCAACCACAAGTACGCTGCTGGACATAGATAGATTGTCTGTCATGGATTCCAAAAAAGATCTGTTGAATGCGGCTTGCTTTCAAGGTCCTCCTGACACTTGTATGAGATCATCTGTCCACCTTGTGGTTGTCCTTCCTACACTGCGCTTGTCGGGTGGCTTGAGAAATTTTCGACCCCATCGGCCATCAGATCTACATGCTATGAACCCTGCCCTTTGCCACTTCTACTTGCTAATTCACTGTTCTATGTCGGGGATTTTCGGACGTCTACGGAATCTTCAATTTGAACAAACAACCATAATGTGTTCCAGCAGTAAGAAGAAGTTTCCATTCCAGGATTTCCAAGGATTCCAGTACGTTACTTTGTAGTGGAAGGTATAATTATTTGTGTTGTTACAAATACTCACTTTTCTCTTAGTTTTCTCAAATTCAATTTCATGAGCGTCTCGTATTGAGATACCAAACCAAAACTAGATTAATATGACTTTTTAGCGACTTTTTTACTCGACAATATCGGTCCCAAGAATGAATTTCCTGTCTCCTATATTGCCACTACAAGAAATAGGGAACTATCTCTTGACAATTTTACTATGGAAATTAACGTGGTTTTCACACATTTTTAAATAAAAACTACGGGTCACTCACGGAACTACGGGTCTATAGTCGGATATTTCGGCTCAAAACAGACGTGAGTGACCCGTAGTTTTTATTTAAAAATATCTCTTGACAGTTTATAATTTTGGATTTTCCAAGACTAGGTTGAATTTTATTCTTCTAGTTCGACGGCCTGGCTCCTCAGCCACACCGTCGCGCGTCGCTCACTGCTAGACGAGTCTGTCGCCAAACGTAAATACACCTATTTCATGTAAAAAAAATACATTATCGCTTTTCTCAGTAAATATGTGTAGTTCTCAAGCTCCGAATGACTCTACATACACGCTATTTACATTTATACAGTGTTCACGAAATACTAACCATGATGTACGACTTAATTACATATTTTATGTATTTCTAATGGTATAATTACGACGGAAGATTATTTTTAATGTGAAGTTCGAATCCGGACTGTTAAACCATCAGAGCGTTGCAATAAATAGAAAAGAATGAGATTATTTGTAAAGACGTTGTATGTAGTAAGTTCTCAAAGAGCATAACTGTTTCTTTACGTACAGTTTACGTAAGAACTAACTATAGGCGCGTGGCAGTTCGTGCGTCTGAACATAAAATAGGGAATATACATTAACCTAATACGTGTATGTACTACGTACGGAATATGCATTAACCTAATACGAATATGTACTTCGTACAGAATATGCATTAACCTAATACGAGTATGTACTACGTCCGGAATATGCATGAATTTTATTCCTAACGTCTTTTTGGATCGGGGCTAAAAAAAAAAGAAGTGTGTACTTAGAATGCAGGGCGCCTATAGCTCAGTGAAGCAACTTTTAGCAAGCCTTATTAGCATGAAATGAAGATAAATAGTGTTACCCCCGTTTTATCCACCTTTCAGAGGAAATAAAATAAGTACTGACATTGACAATTGACAAAACAACTTCGATAAAAACGATTTTTCTACCTTCCATGATAGACTAGCTGGATAGCGATTTTAGCGAGCGACGCGGACAGTAACACCTCTCCCCCCGCTACGCACAACAGGCAAACATATTGGCACTGTTCAAAACAAAAATAATCGCTTTTCCTTAAACTGGATTGTTTTAAAGCTGATTGTTTTTGACGTGATAACGTCTTATAAATTGATGAACGCCGGCTGCACGCAAAGCATGACTCATTGTCACGTTCAGCCTGAGCCGAGCGTGCAAGCGAGAGCGCGGCACAAGCGATAGAGAGGCACGATCGGCCTAAGCGTTCGGCTTGTGACGCATCGTTATCACGTAAAATTATCGTCCGTACAGACAACCATTTTTTTCATGTTGTGTTAACTAGTTCTGAGCCAAAGGGTTCACATTTACTAGGTAGTTTTCCAAATGATTCAATTCGAGGCGAGTTTTCATTTAGTTACTTTATCGGGCTACCGATCTGATAAAACTGGCTGAAACTAATCGGTTTCAGGGAACATTGTTTTTTTTAAATTTTATTTTTAGCTCCACATACACACACACACACACATCGAGTCCGTGACTTTTGCCAGATTTTCAAAATATTGGTAGATACATTGTTAGGGGAAGTCATTTTTTTTTTAAGTAAAACAATGACATTAGTTTTGGTAGGTACTTTTTAGATTTTAATTTGAGTTATTTGATGATAAATGATAATAATAGGTAGAAACATATGTGTTGTCATATTTAGGGTTTATAAAAGAAATAATTATTTTTATTATATTTACCTTGTACTGTGCGAACTAGATGGCTGATATAATACATATTATATACTTTTTTGTAAATACATACATACTTATGATACATAGAAACACAAAGACACAGAATAAACATCAATACTCATCACACAAATGTTTGCGCTGGTTGAAGATTGAGCTCGCAACCTACTGCTAAGCAGACAGATAGACATACTACCAACTGAGCTGCAAGGCCAGTCGAGATAGATAAACTCTTTATGGTATACACCATAACATTACAGAGATTAGAGATAGAAAACCTTTTCTCATGCTATATGGAAAAATTAAGCGTATTTTAATCAATTTCTAATAATAAATCGGCTGTAACTTAAACAAAAGTTGAATTTAAATTTTAATTAATAAATATGTATATAAAATTTAAATAATATAAATGATAAATAGGTTGCATTTATATTAATTATTAAATTCATGTTTTATAAGATTGAGAAAATAAAAGGCTATATTATTTTATTTATTTATTAACATAAACAAAATGTTGATCCTGAGTAAATCTATGGAAAAGTTAATTGTTTTATTGCGAATTTTGTGTAGTGCCTAAAAAGCTGTATAATTATTATCATAAGACTATAATATTCCCATTGGCCTAGTACCTATACGTCACCCTGTACTAATCTAGTATGTATACGTCACCCTGTACTAATCTCATTTGGGGAAAAATACAATAAGAAATAAAGAACAACAATAACAAAGAGTTAAACACGAATTTTTAAAAAAGAAAAACCATTAATCCGCAATGAAATCCCCATAAAATCATTAAAACAGAAATAGAAACATTAAGGCGCGAGTACACTCCCGAAACGCGCCATTAAAAAGCGACTTTTCGTTTTACTAATGCTCGTAACGCTCAATCAGATAAGGCTAAGTTCACATCGTGGAAAGCTGGAAGGGCAATCCCGCAATTATAAAGAAATTAGGCCGAAATTGTGCCTTCAATGGGTACAAATTGATATAATAAAAACTAGTATGGTTAACGCTGCTTCTGCTGTGTAGGGCTGTGCTGACACTACACGTATTTTAAATATCTGATGTTAAATGTAATTAAATCACTACAATCCCTATCAGTTTGACTTCGACTTCAGTCATTTTGCGTTCAAATAGGCTACATAATTTACGAGTGCATTGGTATATACGACCAGCCGCCGCACCCGCCGGTTCGACCGGACATTTCAGTTTTTTGCTGCATGCTTGAAGGAATTATAGTCACATGATACGATGAAATGCTCACTGCAAGTATCGGTAGGTTTTTTTTAATGGATAGACTATTGACCACCAACTCGCCTGATGTTAAACTACAGTATGACCAAAGCCACCTAAATAGCACTGCGAATTGAAAACTTGAAGTGATAGTAGGCAGGACACATAACACGCAGAACTGATGTCCGATGGAGCTGAAAAAATATTGAGTAGAAACCACGTATAGGGAACTACAGCGTAAGATGACCAGCCACTAGATGGACAAACAACCTCAAACAAGTGGCAGGAGGGGGTTGAATGCCGCTCGCAAAAGGCGAATGCATTTTTGGAAATTCATTGGGGAGGTCTATGTCCAGCAGTGGACTTCTTGTGGCTGAGATTACGAAGATAGAGTAATTGATTTCCCTTTGTTGTAATGGTGGTGCTTGTAGGTCTGGTGTTTGATTTATTCATAAATATTTTCAACCAATCTCGCAAGGGTGATGTTTTTACTGAAATTGAGATTGGATAACTTATAGGCTAGCTAGAGGAAAAGAAATGCGCGTTATAAACTTATTCCAATTGGTATTTTTGGATTTTTCTTACCAACGTCCAATCAGTAGTATATTTTTTCTACGAAGGTACTTCTACTGTACACTATGTTGTAACTGATAAAATCCTCGATATGTACAAAAAAAAAATTGTTGTCTGTAAAGTCAGTTTACGGACGATAGTTTAACGTGACAACGTCAACATATCGTCCGCGCACGAGGAATGTTGATGTAATGAGCTAGAGTGAGCGTAACGTAACGAGACAATGAGTCATCCTTTTTCGTTCATGCAGCCGGCGTTCATCTATTTATTAAACGTTGTCACGTCAAAAATCCTCCATCGCAAGTCAAAATACTTCGTAGCTGGTTACGAACGTCAACTGTCAAAAAGGCTACGCTGTCAACCAAGTATGTTTTATCACAGCTTAGAGCGTAGTGAAAAATCTTAATCTATGCTGGCAACCCTGCGGGCAGGTAAGGTGTCGCTCAATAATTAAGTGATTATGTTAGGAACGCGTGTCCGTGCCCGATTTGTATCAACGCGGCCGCCATTAGCATAGCGTGGAATGGCCCTTACGCACGGCGGACGCCACAAAACCACGGTAATGAAATGCGAAACTTGGATAGTGTGAACACAGCTTACTAGCTGAACTGTGTCTGTAAGAAAACTACCTAAATTACGCGATTGCGATTTCTTACTCACGCATTCCGTCAAACATACCTACATATTTTAAAAACCTACATCATGAACTCACTTGAGCGATTTAGGACGTTTTTTGTAAATATATATTTTGCCGGAAAAATCCGCCGTTGTTTTTAGTCCCAACTAAACTGTGAGGCCAATCAAAGATTTATTGAAATAGTTCTTTGCACAATGAGAAAGCAAGTGGTAAAAGTGATTTTTTAAATTAAAAATACTTTGCCTCGTCTTATACAAAATTTCAATAGATTTGTGAGAAAATCTGTAGCTTATTGGAAATTGGAAATTTGGAAATACGGAACCCTAAAATATAATGGCGCTTCTCTACGTATCACGCGTGCGCGTGGTGGCGCAGTACATGCATGCGCCGGACGCATAGAGATTTAGAAAATTGACCGAATATACATATTTATTTTAAGGTCGAGATTAAAGCGCGCAGCTATCTCTCTCGCGCATCACAACATTTTTAAACATAAAAAATCATTGAGTAAGGATATTAGAAAAGTTAGAGCTAAATTTGTTTATTTAGAGAGGAAACCCATTTTTTTTTTCAAACCAAGTTTAAATCAAATATATTTTATACTGGCGACGGAATTAGAAAAAAAAACACATATTTTCTTATTCCTCATCCAATTTAAAAGATATCGAATAAAAACTTATTTTTAAATATATTTCCTGTCTAAATAAACAAATGTAGCTCTCACTTTTCTAACATCCCTGTTCAATGATTTTTTGTTTAAAAAGGTTGTGATGCGCGAGAGAGACAGCTGCGCACGTTGAGCGAATCCTTAAAACTCCTTGCTGAGTGGTCTAGAAGAAAAACGTTGATTACAGGATTTAAGTTGACTCTCATATTATGACAAATAAACAGTTAAATAAAAATATGCGAGGCGAGTTATTTAATACAATGAATGCGTATATTAACAAAAAAATCATTTTATAAGTTAAGCTATGTCACCACTTATATGACAAATTGTTTTTTAAGTTCTTTAATTCTCGTGCGTAACCATACACGATGTCAAAAAAGCTTTGTAAGTAAACTTTTTCGATCAAATGTGTTGAATAAATAATAGATAGGTATAGGTATGAAATATGCGAAAATAAATATATTTCACCTGGCTTGTATTTGCCGCTACAGTATTTTTATAGCAGTTCCATTCTTTTAAAAAGCTTGTTTTTACCCTATTTCCCCACGCATAACATTTCCAGTAAAATGAACCAAAATAATGAGACACGAAACCAAGTTACATATAGAACTTGTTAAAACACAGCCTAAGCTCGTTTTCTTCAAACCTATTATCTTCGCCCTATGTTTAAGAATTCAAATGAACAAGGAAAACAATTTGAACGCTTCGCGTGCTATCGCGTTGACGCCTGTGACAATCGCGCGACATGCCACTTCTAGTGTGCTCAGACTTTATTTTCAAAAAAAAACCCATGATTTTTATTTATTGCCAGTGTTAATTTTAAGCATATTTTGTTTTTTTCCTTGATGTTGTCACTGCATGGCTTGCACATTTGCCATTGTCGAGTTTAATTGCTACATTTATTTATTTTGTTATTTATTCATTTTAAGCTCAAATAAAACTAAAAAACGTTTTTTGCCTACGCACGAAGTGTCCTATGCGCCAATATTTTAAAGTTTCTTATTATACCGTCTTACTTATAAACGCATAATAAAATCTTATTCACTGAATAAGGACTTGTCACTTTCTGTCAGACGGGAACTGTCTCGCGCGAAAACGGAGTAAAACACAGTTTAACTAAAATGCACTTATTCAGCGTTTTTAAGTAAGACGGATAGCATAAGGTATAGTCGTAGCGTGTTTTATTCAAATAAAACCGGACAAGTGCGAGTCAGACTCGCACACCGAGGCTTCCGTACAAACTACTTAGTAGATAAAAGTGGGAAATCATATATTTTTTTATTAGTACTTATTTTGCTTCTTATACCGAAAAATATTCACCTTCAACACGATACCTTCACGCGTTCCCGAGATAAAGGTCTTGACACCCGGACGGACGGACAGACGGACAACAAAGTGATCCTATAAGGGTTCCGTTTTTTTTTTCTTTTGAGGTACGGAACCCTAAAAAGTAGTTTTATTTTTTTATATTTTTACAACTATGTAGCGAAGTCTCCAGTGCCCAATGCTGCAAACAAAACATATTTCAGTTAGCCACACCTTCCTATAAAATCGTGACTTAACCGAAAAAAATATGAAAAATCCGTAGTTAATTAAGTTGGCACAGGAAATTAAATGTAGACGGGGAAACGAATGTTTCAGTCGTGAAATTATACCGGTCGGAAATTATTTAAAGTACTGTGGAGTTATCGCACACGATCTTGTAATAAGTTGCATGCTACGTCAGTAGGAACGTTATTAAAAAAATGTAGGTAACACTTTTTTTTCTCCTTCCTGGATAGCTATTCTTTTTGGCATAGCGCTATTACAGATTTAGCCAGAAAGTAGCGTTCTTGGAAAAACTAACGTAAGCCGATTCTACCCAACTACTAAGAAAGGACACACAGACACACACTGCTGTACAGGAATGGAATTTTTTGCCGCCTTCTCTGTTTCCTGAGAGCTATAATTTTAGAATTTTCAAAGCTAGAGTGAATAGCCTCAAAGGATGAATATATTTTTCATCTTACTAGCTCGTAAAGTTAGGTTTCCAAGGCTAATACTGGCGTGGAAAAGTTCATTTTGCTCCTTAGGGTGAAAAGTAATTTCAAAATTCGAACACGATGGAGCTCTACATTTTCAATACAATAGTTATTTGTGCAACAAGAGAGCAAAGTCGTTTTTTGCTGCGAGTGCTGATTTTGAATCCTGAGTGTGGCGAGGGATTCAAAGGCACGAGATGCAAAAAAAATTGCTCTCGTGACTCGTAACTTTTCACTTCAGCAGCGAGAACACTTTAGGAGATAATAAATATTTACAGGTTAAATATCAGTTTTACTCGCATTAAATACTTATTTTCGTTTAAATACAACAATAAGTTAAAAATTCAATAAATTACATTAAAAGACATAATTATTTTTTTGCAAAATTTCCTTAGTACGAAATTCCGAACGTTTTTGTCTTTGAGGTCGAATTCAAAATCGGAACTTCGAAAGGGCTGGTCTTTGTCTCACTCTCTTTCTAATGGCGGGAAAGAGATGTGAATGTTTCGAATTGTTTGATTAGCCTAAGGCTGAATAAGATATTCGCGGCTTTCTGAAAAAATAATTAAAAAGTTACTTTGTCTCACTCAGTGAGCAAAATCGCATTGTGCTCACTGATTTCAGGCAGCAAAACCTACATGTTTGAGCTACTGAAGTGAAAAATATTTCTAACCTTTTTGTACAATACCTTCACAAAATGAAAACAAATAGTTCGATTCAAAGAGCTTGCTATCTTAGCTTAAAGAAACACTAAATTTTATATTAAAATAGCTTACAAATTTTGTGTACTTACGTAAAATCTAAATCAAAATGTACAATTTACTTTCTCTTAGCATTTTTTTGAATTTTTACAACGATTTACACGAAAAAGGTATGAATGTGTGAAGAACAATATTACCTTTTTTTCGCGGACGGACAGACAGCGAAGTCTTAGTAATAGGGTCCCGTTTTTACCCTTTGGGTACGGAACCCTAAAAATGTGATTTAAATAAATATTATGTCAAAATATCTGTGACCTGAATTTGCTGTATCGTTCTATCACGGCTGCTACTTAACAAGAAGCAATTTTTCGCCGTTTTCCATTCTTTTCTTCAACGCTAGTTGATAGGGTAGCCACTAGCCAACCATTAGGAGAGACAGTCGCGTTTCAAAGGCTACGGTTAGACTAATGTATGAAACATAATGTACGAGCTATTCTATAGCTATGAAGAATTAATTAATCTGCAAATATTTTTTTTAAATAGAAAGAAATAAAATAAGGAAAGAATATTTAAAAATATTTATTGTTTCATTGCTTTGACATTTTTCAATAGATTGCTGGCATTTTGTATTTACATTATATTGTTTTTTTAGCGTTCCGTACCTCAAAAGGAAAAAACAGAACCCTTATAGGATCACTTTGTTGTCAGTCTGTCCGTCTGTCTAGACCTGTATCTCGTTTTCTTGAGTTGAGTTTTGAGTTTCCTAAACTTACACATGTTACATTTTTACTAAATAATTATAATTTGTGTAGATTTCTACAATCACAAGTCATGGTCCCTCTAGTCTTAGCATGCATGACGATTTTATAGTACGACATAACTCATAAGCCGCGGTTTACGGTGAAGAGAATATAGGTATACCTATTACTGCACTGACAGAAAAAGAGGACAAAGTTCTTCAATTTTTCTTTATTAATTAACAGGTTCGCGCATGCCAACTCACCTGAGCGCCACGTTGCGATCCACGATGGAGCGCTCTTACCTAGAAGAAAGCGATGAATGTATTTAAATAAGTAATTATATAAATATAATTATATATAAACTCCTTTTTGTTTACACCACAAAACACAAGCTACATAGTGAGAAAGGATTATGAATTTAGTTACTTTAATTTATTTCTTATGAATTTCTTTATGTTATTAATTTGTTTTATTATGTTTTAGGTTTCTTCTAGGCAAGCGCGCTCCATCGTAGACCGTAACTGTCGCTTAACACCAGGTGAGTTGACGGTCAAGCGCAAGCCTATCTGCGAATAAAAAATAAAAATGTTGTCCAGAACATGAACCAGAAGGGGTCTGGTTCATGTAACAGACATTCTCAACTGAGTTAATCGTAAAATTAGACGATATTAGGTTCCCACAACACGGACCCTGTGTCTAGTGTGCCACAGATCAATTTAGGAACTAAATGTAATGATTTTATGAGTAATAAATATATTTGATTTGATTAAGGCGTACATAGCATGTAGGCCTTATCTCAAACAACAGGCTTGTTCGCTTCAAGCGATCACTTCTAGGCAACCTTGGGGTGGAGATATGATATCAATAGAAACAGATATCGGGATGTGTAGCAAAGAGAAAAAAAGAGAGAAAAAACATAATAAAACAAATTAATAACTAACACAAAGATAATACACATACTTAACCATAAATACATATATGTTTGTTACTTTGTTTGTTACTCCGCCAATTATGAATTGTTTTTGATGATTATTTTTTGTTTGTTAAAATCGGTTCACTAAGTACTTTGGTTTTTATAACAAAATAACTAAAAAAATATCACCCAAGTACATTGCGAATTGCGTGTTTTGAAGTCGTTTTTTTTTAAATGTTATAGTTTAAAAAAATATTTTAATCTAGAATAGATCTACTTTTTTGTCCGTCACCTCACGACGGAAGCGGAAGCGACGGTGGGGCAGAAAATAAAACACAAGTCTAGGAGGGAAGTACTTATAATGTACCTATTGTAGAAATCAATTAAATTACATTTAAAAATACAGATTCTCTTTAATACCACTATCCTTTTTCTAAGCAGTCAGATAAAAAAGTTTTCGACTCTTACTAACAATTTAATTCTGATACAATAATTTCATAAGCACTTGTTTGGAGTGATGAATGGTGATATAAAGTGGTTATAAATAACCATTGTATAAGATTTACAGCTATCACGGTTTCCAATGCATCGATTGGTCGTATAGAGGCGTTTATACAGCGTTTATATACCGTAGGCGGTAGATTATTGACGATTATGGCGCCTGCGCCTATCGTTTATAGTACGTACTAAGTAGATACAGTCACACGCAGATTTTGATGGTATCCTGTAGGTTTTGATTTACTTCGTTTTGTTTTACAAAGAGGAACCTACATTTTTGTCATTAATTTCAGCTTAGGTTATCACCTAAATACGTAAATACCCCTACGTGTTTCTGAGAAAAAGAGTCTTGAGATACAGACAGACAGACGATCAATGAAGTGCTCTTATAATGTTCCTTTTTAGGGTTCCGTAGTAAACAAGGAACTCATAATTTTGCCATGTCCGTCTGTCTGTTCGTCAGCGACTTTTCTCAAAATCTATAAGTACTAGAAAGCTGTTGTTATTTGGTATAGATTCGCCTGGCCAAATGCGCGGTTCGTGCCACGCGCAATGTATAGGATTTCGTTGTTACATATCATAATTTATGTTTTTTTTTTTAATGTAGAAATAGGTTCGCGCTTGACCGCCAACTCGCCTGATGTTAAGCGACGTTGCGGTCTACGATGGAGCGCGCTTACTTAGAAGAAACCAATTCACTCGCGATTTAAAGACACCCAGATTATATCTATCGCGAAAGACCCACTCAGGAAGCGCGTTCCACATTCTAGCAGTCCGCACGATGAAAGTGGAACTAAAGCGTTTCGTTCGGGTTTCTGGGATATCCACCATGAAACGGTGACGCTTTTTCGTGTTTCTAACCGTCCCATAGAAAAAAGACCCATATGTGACCTTGAAACAGGGTTTCTTGTTTGATACTACTAACATATGAGTTAAATTGAAATAAAATATTTATTTTTGACTTTTCTAATTATTTTAAGTTGATCGACTATTGATTGATAACTTGTAAAGCCTACTCAGCCGTGATAGTTTTCCTTTTAATTTCGTCATATATTCTACTAGCATAATTCTTTTCATATCTCCTTTAGCCAGCAGCAGCTCTGACAAAAATTATCATTTCTCTCTAACCAGTCTATCAATAATCTCTAAATTGAAAAATGGTATTCGCATATCACACTATACGTGTAAGGGAAGGTACGTGACGATCAGGTGCTCAGATATTTTTTTGAAAATGAGATGAGCTCCCGTTTCTCACGGACTCAAAGTCTCGACACCAAACGGCTCATAATATAATGTAACATCTACCGAATTTGACATATTTACACCGCTTGTGCTGCTCCGCCGAATTAGCCGCAGCGCCAGGCCTACTCCGTGTCTCAGGAAGATGAGACGGTGCCAAAGTATCAATGCACGTGGCGTCCTACACAAGGGGCCGTCCCGGCTTCCCTATGGCACAAGCGTCATCTCGTCAGGGCCGTTTAACATCGTCACGCACAAGACCGCGCAACATAGAACCATCCTCTTTTTGAAATCGATCAAAAAGATCCCCCTTCTTGCACAATCGGTTAAAAATATGTATATACTTTATAAATAAACCAAACAGCAGACCAACAAGCATACCACCATTACATCAAAGTGAAACAAATTACTTCATTGTATCCAATAACTTCATAACTCGTAATCGTTCACTGTTGGAAACAATTTCACCAAATCTGAGGCCAAATAATTGTATCTAATGGCCGCCAACCGTATAATCAAAAGCGTATCAGCCGAAATCAATTTTTCATCGGGCTCGACTCAAAATTATCATAAAAACCTGATCCCGATGAACGCGACCAGTTTAAGCAGATACCTGCGCCGGTTGTTTAGTAGAGAATTTTAATAAGGACCTACAAAAAGTTTTTAAGTTAAACGGTTTCATTGAAAAGAAAGAAAATGACGTAGGTAATGTATTTACTGTATTCTACTAGAAAAGCTCTTTCATTTAATACCCATATTGTGGAGGTTGTGAAAAAATATGAAATCCGCCATTTTGTAGCGGCGGCGGCGGCTATATTGAATTTAGAATGATAATAAATATATTTCACTGTATTTTCATCTTAACTAAATGCGTGTACCAAATATCAGATCAATCTGATAACGGGAAGGGGGTCAAATTTCGATTACTAAATTTGACCCATAAAACATAAACAACAACATCAAAACAAACAGGGCAAGCTAAATAAAACCGTTTAAAACCATATTTCAGTCAGCCAGCCAGTCTTTTTTCTTATATGTAGCTTCACCCTTGCCCATAACAGTCGAAGAAAAACCTTGGATTTGAATATTCCACTTCCACTCCACATGACTTGACTTACAGCTCAGTACCTTATTGTTAGTATGCCTGGCTTCTGAGCTGTGAATCCAGCCATAATCCAAAGATGTTTCAAAAACTCGGCTGGTCTCACTACGTCTGTGCAGGTAATTATTTGAACCAGTGCATGTAGCTATAAAGGACTAATCAAATTGATTTAGATTCACTGAGAGCCATTTTGATACTAGCCGTGTATGTTACGGGAAATTCAGGTGAATTCCAGAATTGAGAATGAAAACTTTCTAAAACTTAACTACCATGCAAGTATTGAAGCATGCAAGTAAATGTACTTACGTGTTATATACAATACTTATAGGTAAAAAGTAGTAAATGTACTTACGTGTTATATACAATACTTATAGGTAAAAAGTAGTAAATGTACTTACGTGTTATATACAATACTTATAGGTAAAAAGTAGTAAATGTACTTACGTGTTATATACAATACTTATAGGTAAAAAGTAGTAAATGTACTTACGTGTTATATACAATACTTATAGGTAAAAAGTAGTAAATGTACTTACGTGATACATACAATACTTATACCTAACTCTTGATTAGTTATTTTGCTTCTGATCGTAATATAGGAAAATGGCATATGGTAAATTACTTTGCGGTGACGTTTCTAGCTTTAGATCTCCGATTAAACAAGATACTTGTTGATGATGAGCTTTTTGACACGTTTCTCAATGGACTGCAATGCCTGGGGGTGTGTTGCATGTATACGATATACGCAACTATGTTTTATACCTTACTAATAAATTAAAAACGAAACTAACCGTCTGTCACTGTCTGTTGGTTATCTTTTCACGACTAAGAGGCTGAACTGATTGTTGTGAAATATAAACAGAGAAGGCCTAGCCCCTAAACACTAAAAACTTACGGACGGACATATCCGTCTCTAAGTTTTAACAATAATGATGATGATAGCCCATAGTACATTTTGTCATCTTCATCACCATCATTCTTCATCACTGTGCGGGTGAAACCGCGGGGTTAGCTAGTTACCTAAAAAAGAAAGCTAAAATAACTAAACTCTCCACTCTAATTGAGTGTTCAAATGGCAATTGATAAAGTTGTAAATAAGGGCCTTGTCACACGGCGCGTTGCGTGACCGCGGCGGCGCGGCGCGGCAATTTGCACGTCTCGCGTCCGATTAAGCAATTTAGCTGTCAAGGCGGACTCTACGGCGTGTTGCAACTCAGCGCTGCAGCCGCTGGATGGAACATTTTGATGATCGTATTTTGTATGGAAATTAAGGGAAATGGATATGAATCAGAAAATTTCACTGAGAATAATAAATATAAAGTTAAATAATCTCTTTCCGGTTCGATAAAAAATAGAACCAATACTGTTACAACTGCCAAGACTAAGACACATGCTGACTTTTCCTAACCGCGGTAGTTAGAACATTTAGGCACGACTAATTTATTTTACTTTAGTGAGCCTCTAACGGAATTCGCCCTAATACTTATTATCTTTTTATCATCTTTTGATCATTTGATGTCATTTGAATGGGCATTTGACTATATTGATTGTTCAGTGCTGAAGCTGAACTGAATAAGCGCGCAAAAATCCAAAGTCATATTAGGTTTATATTTTAAATAATTTATTTATATTCAAATTTAGTCCATACCATTACAGCTCTATATATAGGTACTTATATAAAAATCAATTGATGTTCGTTTGTCTCGCTAAAACTCGAGAACAGCTGGGCTGATTTAGCTGATTTTGGTTTTGAAATGTTTGTCGTAGTCCAGGGAAGGTTGAGAAAATATCGGGTCCACTCATTGATAGGTGATACGAAGTACGCCCGTTCATCTAGCTTAATATAAAACTATTTAACACTATAATTTACAGATCCATATCAAATTACATCAAAATCCGACAAATGATGAATTAAATGAATACAAAGACAAACCTAACACCAAACACACAATTTTTAACATTTAAATAAACGCTATCTAGTAAATCGCTTGCCCCTGCAGAATCAGATCGCACTAGACACCTCATTACAAACGAATTTACACCTACAAGCGCACGCGCATCAGATTACGATACGTGAGAGAACGTTACACAAAAACATACAGATTACAAACCAATTTAAAAGTTTCAAAACATATAGGTACAGCACAAATACGTGATACCAGAGCCAGTTAGGAACGCAACGTACAATCTGAACCACATCACATTCAATCACCTCCGTCTAACTACCGCCGGCAAAAAACCAACGACAGACTCTCAGGAAGTCGGCCAACAATAAAAAAACAAATAACCTAACCCGAGCAAATTAAGTTATAATCTAAAACACGTATGAAGCCATCATCCGACGGTGTAATCATATTAACGACTACAAAAGGAACGGCAAAAAACACAAAAATTAGAGGACCGAGAAATGTGGGCCAAACAAAAACGTAACGTATAGCCTAATTATAGCTGTGAGACGAAAAAACAATTTTATGTGAGCCGCGTCGGCGCACACAGGCGTCTTTACGATGCCTGATTATAGTATACTGCCTGCTAACTCCTGTGTCGACGATAAATGTCGAACCGACATGAGTCTAGTTTGCGTTTGGGGGAATAGCCTACTGTTTGCAAGTGAATATAAACATAACAACTGATCACTATGGTTTCTTTATGCCTTTCATTTTTTATTTGGTAAATCGAAATAGTTCAAGATGATGAGAGCAATCTGTTTCGGATTTGGAATTATGTCAATAAAGTATCAATGATATTTCTATTGTGCTTCATTTACAGTCATAAGTTTTCCGTGGAAGTATGTATTTGTAAAAAACCAAGAGATCTTGTCAAGATCAGAGTGAGTATTTATAAATTTTTCGAATTTCTGGTCAAAACGGGCTTATTTACGTTTTAAAAACATAATAAAAATAGTATTCAATACATAGATTATAAAGGTCACATTACATTACAAATGCGTCACTAGAAAAAATACGTATCTGTCAAAAATGACACGGAGTCGAAATGTTTAGTCGAGGAAACTTCACGCCCGTTCGACTAAAAATTTCGACCCGTGTCTACCGACCCTCGGGCGAATCCTTTATTATTTCGACGTGTATACTTTTATTTTGTTTCTTCCCCGATTATTATTTATGAATTATTATTATTTGGGAATTTATTATTAGCTTGGCTCGGGAGAACAAGCGCGTCGTTTTCAATTTGCCACAAGGTGCGGCTCGAACCTCTCAGGTATCCTAATCATCTTTTTTTAATACTCTTTTGGCATTTCACGTCTTGGATAATTAAATTCATTTCCCAGATGTTACAAATTGATTTGGGATGTAATTTAATTAAGTTTTTAATGTCATTGATGCTCAGTTTAACTGCTTCATTTCGTTTAATGTCTTTCGATGACGGTTTCGGATAAATTAACGTTTTCTTATGGCATCATGTTTAACTGTTGGGAATGTACATATTGATACCTAGATATTTATATCAATCCATGAACAGGCGGCATGGAATGTAGACAAATTGTCTTTTAACCATTTTGTCCACCTATTGACATTAGCTCCTACAGCTTAAACGGCTTGACCAATTTTGATGTGCGAGGTGTCGTTAGATTTGTCTATTTTTCTTGAGTGTAAATGTGTTATACACATGTGAAAAAAACGTAGGGTATCCCTACGTTTTTTTTTTTCATAATGACAATAAAATACTGACAAAATAAATATTGCACTTTTTCGTAAACTCCAACGAACTTTTGTAATTGTAAAATAATATATTTTAGTGATTTTACTAGAATTATTCTATAAATGCTCATTACAATTCATTTACAGCGACTATGTTCATACTTTTGCGTAAAAATGTACACTCAACAGCATATCAAACGTAATCAATAGTTAGACTGTAAAAATCGCTAATCATGTATCATATAAGTAATATTAATAGAACAAAGCAGATAAAACAATTTAGTTTTGTTTCTAGACTTTTTTGAGAAGCTTTAAATGGCAATACAGAGTGAATGTATACATGATATGGTATTTTACGCACTACTTATACTATGCTTAATGTTGAGTTATTGTAAAATTAAACTATTTTAAAGGTTATTTTATAGATAAGTTTAACTTTTTGCGCTTTTTTTGCAATTACTTGTGTATCTTTAGTATTTCAACCTTACCAATAGACAACCTATGACGGCGGATAACAATATTCTCTTAATTTCAGTTAACTCCTATAAGGCAGTGTATTCACACAATTTAGAATATTACGTAAAATACGAACACAATGATTTGTGAAGTGGTAGAAATAATCTAGATGTACAATAACATTAGTATTCACCGTTTTTAGCCTTATCATCATCATTTCGGCCATGAAAAGTCCCACGGATTCCTAGTCTGGTTGGAAGCGGCTTGCATCCAGCGTCTTCCTGTCACTTGTATGAGATCTTCTCTCCACTTTGTCACCAACAACAGTCAACAACACACAATAGTCTTACTACGTTACGCTTGCCGGTTTAGCTTGTTAATCTCTTTAACTTTTTTTAGTTTAGTTTCGCCGGCACATTTTGATATTAAAACGATGGAAGCGTTTCTATCGAAAACAATGTAATTTAATTTCCCCTTTAGCTTGAAACTTCGCAGTTCACTCCAGGCGCGCCTATCGCACCAATTTTAATATTACAAAATTTTATCATTTAATAACTTTACAGTCCGCCATTGTTCTCTTGTTCGTTGAGTGTTGCCAGGCTACACAAGCACTGGTATTATTGGGATTTCTACGCTTGAAGTTTTTTTTTCAATTTGTTTTGGATGGCTGATTGAGACAACAGTGTATCATGTAGTAAATTTGTTTTCTTCCGCCCGGATGTTTGTTTTATATATATATTGGCACTCGTGCGCATGTCATATTTTTCAATTGATATTGCTATACAAGTTCTACAAATACATAAACTTTTTGTCGTCAGCCAATTTGACTAAACGCAGAACTTCTATCTAGTTATTTTTCCCCTTTTGCAATCTATTGTAAGTATTTTTTGTTTTATTTCAGAGAATAAATGCATGTGTTAGTTTTTCAGTAAGTATAAATAAATTAAAAAATTGGAAACCTATGTAAGGCACTCAGTAATTTATGGCTAATGGCAAATACATATTTTCATTTTCTGGGTCAAAAACGACAACATGAATTTGTAAAAGTATTTGCGTGCCTTTTCACGTTGGCTTGCCAACAGTGTGAAAAGGCACGCATCATCCAGCGTAAGAACACATAATAAAACATCACTATTTTTAGCCGACTTCTAAAAAAGAGGAGGTTTTCAATTCGACTGTATGTTTTATATGTGTGTTCATCAATTACTTCGCCATAATCCTGAGCGTAGCGATGGATTCAAGAAGACACGAGATAAAATAACTTTACAGCCGAGTGCAATAAAAAAAATTTCATCTTAACGTAGCGAGGAAATGTTTTAGTTCACCTATTTTCTCGAGTAGAAAAATCTGCTTGGCATTTATGCAACTTTACTGGTCCTAAAGTTACATTATAATCACGTGAGTTCACTTACATGTACACATTTCATTAATTTTGAACATTATTTACAACAAAATTACGTAGTACAAAGTTTTTTTTTACTCATTTTTTTTTCTTCTTGGGCTTCATTAGGCTCTTGACACAACTCGCATAGGTAATATTCTTCTTTATTCATCCAAACCTTTTTCGTGTAAATGGTTCTAAAAATTCAAAACACTACTAAGAGAAAGTAAATTGTACATTTTTATTTACATTTTACGTAAATATACAAAATGTCTAAGTTATTTTAATGTAATATTTAGTTTTTCTTTAAGCTAAGATTGACCTTGAATCGAACTATTTTTCTTCATTTTGTGAAGGTATTATACAAAGAGGTTGGAAATATTTTGTATTGAAAATGTAGAGCACCATCGTGTTCGAATTTTGAAATTACTTTCCACCCTAGGGAGCAAAATGAACTTTTCCACGCCAATAATAGCCTTGGAAACCTAACTTTACGAGCTAGTAAGATGAAAATATTTTTCGCTTTACATCTAAAGTCGTTGATTAGACCATACACCACCAAATCTGTTTTTCCGTGTTTCCGCTAAAACCCATTTTGTACATGGCCACTCCACTATCAGCATCTGAGTAAATTTTAAATAGCTTCTAGCAACACTAAGTATAGCTACACAGTCCGCGCCCTAGTGAGGCAATTTAACTCGCCGGGCGCTACGAGCGAGGCGTATATTTGAGAAATGGTCGGACACCACACATTGTTACCGCGTATAAATTATATAAGTTTATTGAGCTGATAATACACCCTCGAGGCGGCTGGCATGCTAAATAGTTTACCGACTTCGGACGTGTGTGATGCAAATACTTGGAATCAAGTTTTGGTACGTTGTATTGTCCTGACAGGTATTCATAGAATTTCAATCATAATTGTAAATAAGTACCTGATTGACAACTGAACTGGACAAGTATGGAACCCTAAGCACGGTGCTTTTAAACTAGAGCCTTTTTAAGTATCCGTGGCTTAAGAGAAAACAAAGGAATCCTAACGAAATCATTTGAGAGATAGATAACTCTTTATTATAAGACCACAATACAGAAACATTAAATACACAGAGAATAATATTACAGCTAGGTGTTTTAATTGGCGACCTTATCGCTTAGAACAATATCTTCCAGAGAACTTGAAGATGGCTACGTCTTCAAGTTCGCTGTTATCTTTGTACCTAGTATCATAACAATTGCTTCAGCCGTTTAGTTGTGACAAATTAAAATTAGAATCAATTGTGAAAATGTAATACTATTGTTTTTATTTATTGTTATGTGACCGGCACAGACGTCCCACTTGAAGTGTATCGTGCATTTCCCCCGCCAGCCTACTCAAACCAACCTAACTCCTTAAAGTAATGAAGCACAAACTTGGGTCGCTGGCATATTTGTTCCACCCTTATTGCGTCAGGTGTTAGATAGATAGATAGATAAACTCTTTATTGTTAGGTGGCCTTATCGCTAAAAGCGATCTCTTCCAGGCAACCTTGTGATGGAGATTCTAAACAATAGAAATGACTGACGGGGTGTGCAACAAAGAAAGAAAAAGAAAGAGGAAAGGTGTTGCGATGCAGAGTTGATTTTGATTATGAGATTTTTCCAGGAGTCTCGATGTTGATCTAGCCTGTTCTGTAGACCTATAGAGAGACAGACAGAGTTACTTTCGCGTTTATAAATTACCAGCTGCGCCCCGCGATTTCATCCGTGTAGTGATGAAAAACGGTGATGATGATGATGATAAAATATAGCCTATGCCATTTTACAGGTCCTAAAGAATCTCTGTGGCAATTTTTATAACGATTGGGTCAGCCGCTTAGCCGTTAGAAGGTAACAAATAGACAGAGAGACAGTTACATTCGCTTTTTTAATATTAATTTATTACTTTTATTATTGTTAGGAAGTTATGTAGTAAGTATTAGTTATCGTTAATGCGATTTGGAGTCGTAAATAACTAAACCTCCTTTCGAGTTTTATGTAGCCTTTATACAGGGTATATAAAACTTAATATTCTATAAGCAATAGTGGATCGTTTAGGTTTTACAATGTTTGGTTAGGGTCCCTATAATTTGGACCAAATTACTTTTATAGCCGTTATAACTCCTATTAACTTCTTGCTTTGTTTTATCCTTCAGTTTTTATTTAATAACAAATTTATGGTAGTTTTTGTGAATAAAACACACGGAGATTATTATTTTGTTATTGAAAATATTTGAAGGTTTTAATAATTATTATTTGGGACTATGATTATACACTATTTTTTGTCTATCTTTAAAACTTTGGGTACCTGGAGCCAGGATCTTATTTATAAAAAAAAATAGTAACTCGACGCGACTTGTGATCAAAATGCTGGTACGTATCTGGCCTAACGCATTTATCCTAGCTGCATATGCATACTGGGTACGCTGCTAACCGGTAAGTAGTATTCTACAATTAGAACTTCATGGGCATGGGATATTTCAATTTTGTTGAGTATCTAGTAGTTTAGGTAGTATAAATCTTAATTCTAACCTAACTTATCCATATTGATATTATAAAAGTGAAAATAACTCTGTCTGTCTGTCTGTCTGTCTGTTACCGTTTCACGACCAAACGGCTGAACCGATTATTATAAAAAGTAGGTACAGAGATAGCTGAGAACCTGGAGACATAGACTACATTTGATCATCATCATCACTATTCACCATCACCATCATTTTTCATCACTACGCAAGTGAAACCGCGGAGCACAGATAAAGATACTTGCTCAATAGAAAGTTATAAGATAGTTACAAAAACTTTGTTACATAGAATCCTAATAAATATAAAAACGAAAGTAACTCTGTCTGTCGTCTGTCTCTCTGTCTGTTTGTTTCCTCTTCACAGCTAACCGGCTGAACCAATCGTTATGAAATTTGACACAGAGATTCTATAGGACCTGGAGTAGAAATATAAAACGAGACTTTATGCTCAAAAGAAGACTGCAACCACTAGAAATAAGCAAACTTAAAAAACTTGTCTTAGGTACTATATCTAGCGCCCAGGGCGTCGCCAGCCCATGGCCCAGAGGGGGGGCAAGTTAATATTATGGAGGATGAGAAAAATATTAATTGTAGGTACAGGTACAATTGCACGGCCTTAGGACTTTGGTTGCTTTGCAGTTGGCTACATTTTTTTAATCTCTAGTGGGGGGGGGGGCGCAGCCCCCCTGCCGGGGGGGGGGGGGTGGCTTGGCGACGCCCTTGTCTAGCGCCAAAGTAAATTAATAGCCTATATTTTTTCACACTCGCAATATATTAAACAGATAAACACCACTTATAATCTTATTACTTACAAGTGTTTAGCATCATTATTTTTGAAGTAAGAACCGTGGTATGCGCGGGCGCATATCTCCGATCGCCTCCACCCCGCCATTTGTACCGGCGTACAAGAACGCCGCGAATTTATTTAATTTATTGACCGCCATTAATCTTTGACGCCTCGCTATTGTCTTATAAATGAGGAAGGGGGAAGATAACACTTCAATATTTTTATAGTTAGTAAAAATTTCGAATATAGCGAAATAAATGGTGATTCTGATTCGTTTGAGAATCAGAATCACCAAGCGAAGCGCAGCGCTCGTGATGTAGCCTGAATAGGTTTTCTTGAACGATCAAACAATAGATGGACCGGTCAGTCTTCAGATGGGTGAATGTGAGTGGCATTACTTTTGAGCGCTACCATGGGTCGGATGAAACGTTAAATTGGAGGTCCCAGCTGTTTGTTCTTAAAAAATAGCAATCGTCAAGCCAGGTCAGAGGCTTTTCTGCGGCTTAATAACTCTGACACTAGGGCTGGCTACTCAGTCTATACGAATTTACTTAGTTACCAAGCGAAGCGAGTTATCAGAATGAAGGGACAATGGGGGCGGTCATCTGTCGTAGACTCTGTTCACTTATGGAACTAATGTGGCATTGAGGGCGCTGCTGTTCTTGTTTCATTATCTTTACCGACTTCAAAGAGAAGAAGGTTAACAATTGGGCTGTTTTTTTTTTAATTATGTTTGTTACCGCATAACTCCGTCATTTATAAACTGTTTTTTTTTTGTTGTGCGCTTTCGTTAATTCCTGAAACCTGTTAAAATGAATACGTGCGAGAACGAGCTATGGAACGCCATAGCTCTGATTCTGAGCTTCCTTATAAGGCCCAGCACGTAGAACCGATGGCTAATAGGGTCAAAAAGATTCTCGATTGGAGATCACGCACCAGCCAGCGTGGCGTAAGAAGGGCTGGTCTTCTTACGCCACGCTGGTGCGTGATCAAGATGGACAGTCGACCTCATACAAGTGGCATGGAGAAGCTACACGCAATCTGGTTTCATCAGGTCTTTTGAAAATATATCTTTTCTGTATATATTTTTTATACAAGATAGATCTACGATTGACCAACAACTCGCCTGATGTTAAGCGACGGTGTGGCCGAGGATGGAGCTCGTCGATCTAGAAGATATCTATTCACTCGAGCCTTGAAAATTATTTTATATTATTATTATCAAAAATACGAGTTTATTTTTCCTTGTATCGGTAACTTATATTATTATTCCCGATATCATTTAACAAACTATTAAGTATAAAGTTATTTTCATAACATAGCACCGTATTATTAGATAAATAGCAGAGATAGTCGGGAAACTTTCCCGTCTCTATTCCTTTTTAATAGTGCTTCTAGTTTGCAAACCTGAGATTACTATTCAGTTAAAGACTACAGGTACCTATGTTATTAATTTAATTACAACGTAAGAGATTCTCAGTACAAAATATCACAATAGATCTGGTAGGTCGTATGACTCAATGTTGCAATCTCTCCACTACACGTGGATATAATTGCCTCCCCCCCTTCTCCCTTTATCTCCTTATCTCCCCTCCTCTTCACTAATACCTGGTCCCATAAATCCATCATTGATATTGTTACTGGTTTCACAAAAGAGTTTCACCTCCAATATAGGTCAAGAGACAAAATCGCAATACATTGTAACTCTAATGAGAGTCACAAAACCCTTGTCAAGGGCCTTCTTGATGGAAAACATCTTTTCCATACTCACGACAGAAAAGATGAGAGGAAATATAAAGTTGTTATCAGAGGAGTACCCACTGAAGCAATAGATTTAGTTAGTGAAGAACTGTCATCCTTAGGTTTCGAAGAAACTACAGTAACAACACTAAAAAGTAAATCTACGGCCAACAAATCTTCGTGTTCACCAATTTTAGTACAACTCTCTCCTGGGGCAGATATTACTAAGTTTAGACAGATTAAATATTTGTGCAACTGCGTGATCCAAATTGAAAGATTCAAGTCGAAAAACAATTTTGGCACACAATGCCAGCGATGTCAGCGTTTCGGCCATGCGTCGAAAAATTGTAACCTCAAAGAGCGTTGTGTGAAATGCATTGGTGACCATCCAACTAAAGATTGTTCTAAAAAAGAAAGAAACAGCCCAGCTCAGTGTTGCAATTGCAAGGACAACCATCCAGCAAATTACCGCCAGTGCCCAGCCAGGACAGAATATTTGAAACGACTGCAGAAGAAGCCTATACAACCTCAAAAAGCTACGAAGCAACCTGAACCTGTTAAACCAATATCACGACCCCAGAAAAACGAACGCTCCTGGGCAGAGGCTGCATCTTCTGCGAAGCCACAAAGGATTTTCCTTAAACCTGATGAGACTACAATTATCGATCCTGTGACCACTGAAATGCTGCAGCTACTAAACATTATTAAATCAATTAAATATGAGTTTACAACATGCACAACAATGATGGACAAGGTTATTCTTGTTTTATCTTACTTAGGTAATTATGTTTAATAAGGCTAAAGAGCTGCGTATCTTATATTGGAATGCGGACGGTATTCGTGAGAAACTATACCAACTTGCAGATCTTGCTGTCTGCGAGTTGAGTTCGGATATAATTGCTATTTGTGAAACTAGGATTGGTAGACAAGTGCCCCTCCATATTCCGGGATACAGGTGCTATCGGCAAGACAAACGTTATGATAATCGCGGTCAAGGTGTAGCCATTTTTATACGTTCCGATATTCCTCACTCGCAGATTACTACCCCGGACCTAGAGCATTTAGAAGCTGTAGGTGTTGAAATTTCAATATCCTCTTTAAAAGTCAATATATTTTCCATATATCAATCGCCGAACTTGACTCTTTTAAAATGTGATTTAGACCTTCTGTTAAACACTGGCAAACAGGCGTTACTTGTAGGTGACCTTAACGCTCGTCATCCATACTGGTGTAAGTCCTATAGTAAAAACTCTCGTGGTGAAATCCTATTTCAGCATATGCAAGATCGCGACTACATCATTCATGCTCCTTCTGAACCTACTCTAATCCATTACTGTATTGGTCACAAGATGTCAACACCAGACCTGGTTATAGCATCTAACGTCCCGACAGTAAAAAAATATTAAAGCAATTACAGCACTTTCATCCAACCACTTACCAGTATTGGTAACAATAGGCGGTATAGTAAAACGGCAGTCTCATGAACAGTATTGCTATAAGTCAGCTGACTGGCAAAAATTTCGGTCTTATTTGAATGAAAACATCTCACTAACAAGCAAAACCATCAGCTCAAATGAGCTAGTTGACGCAGAAGTTAACACCTTGACTAATGCAATTACTACAGCTAGACATTATTCTATTCCTAAAATTAAAATAGATCATAAGCCCAAGCCATTACCTAAATTTATTAAAAAATTAATCAAACTAAAAAATAACCTCCGACTGCGTGATATTTACTCTACTGACCTAAATTTGCATAAAATACTTAGATCTAAAATAAATGCCCTCCAATACAGAATTAAAATACTGGTTCAAACTCATAATGACAAAATATGGAATAGTAAATTAACAAAAATGGAAAACTCTCATCTTGAGCTATGGCGCGTTGCTAAGTCCCTTAAAAATCAAGATTCGAATATTCCACCTCTAATCAAATCTGATAATAAGCTTACAACATCAGTGGTGGAACAGTGTAACGAATTGGCCACTGCATTTAGTAAAAATATGAGCCTAACCACTGATTGGGTAGATGATAATGTTGATACTAGCGTAAAGGCTTCAATAGACATTATAAACATGTCTCCCAACAGTTGTTGCAAAGTTGAGCTAGTTCGACCGAAAGAAATTGTCAGACATATTCGTCATCTAAAAAACCGTAAAGCACCAGGTGAAGATAACATTCATAACATACTTTTAAAAAATCTTCCACAGAAATGTATAGTGTTACTGGCTAAAATATTTAATGCTTGTTTTAAATTACAATACTTTCCTACAGCGTGGAAGTCAGCTAAAGTAATTGCACTTCCTAAACCTGGGAAAGACCACAGGCTAGCTGTTAACTATCGGCCGATCAGCTTATTACCATCACTCGCGAAACTGTTTGAGCGTGTTATTTATGAACGGCTGCTGAATTATCTTGATGACCGGTTCATAAATGAACAGTTTGGCTTTCGTCACTCGCACTCGACTATTCAGCAGCTGGCTCGTGTCAGTGAACATATCTCCCATAACTTAAACCTCAAGCAATCCACGGGGATGTTTTTATTAGACATAGAAAAGGCTTTTGACACCGTTTGGCATGACGGCCTGTTCCATAAGCTTTTACAAAGCGGAGTGCCTATAAATCTAATAAAACTCCTACAATCGTATCTTCGTGATCGTAGTTTTAAAGTTTATATAGGCAATACGTCTTCCGAGGCTTTTTACGTCCCTGCAGGTGTCCCTCAGGGCTCAATCCTAGGGCCAATCTTATTCTTGGGATACTTAAATGATATTCCTAAGCAGCCACGCACTAATCTGGCGTGCTTCGCAGATGACACTGCTTCATATACCTCATCAAACGATGAAGATTTAGTTGTTAGCAGGCTACAATTATCAATAAATTCACTTTCCGATTACTTTACAAAATGGAAGCTAAAATTGAATGAGTCAAAAACTGAGGCCATTATGTTTTCTAGGAAACGAAAGCCTCCAATTCGAACGTTAACTATTAACAAGCATAACATACCTTGGTCTAAATCCGTAAAGTACTTAGGAGTACACCTTGATAATAAGTTAAATTGGACTACACATACTGAAAATTCAAAACTAAGAGGCCTTAAAGCGTTTGGTGCATTGAGCCCTATCATGAATAGGAAGTCTAATCTCAGCTCTAAGACCAAACTCAAAATATATACAGCTCTAATAAGACCTTGCTTCACTTATGCCGCGCCCGTATGGAGTAGCACCTGTCTATCAAACCTTGCTAAGCTTCAAGTTTTGCAAAATAAGGCATTGAAAATCGCATTCAACACTAAATTTTATGATAACATAAAAAAACTACATGATAAAATTAAATTTCCTACATTAAATAATTTTTTAACAAAACAAACAATTAAATTTTATATATATACTAATCAAAATCACAGAAACAAACTAATTTCTAACATAGGTAAAACTCGGTTATCAAAACTTCCATATGTCGATACATACAAAAGATATCGTTTACCCCATCACTATTTACTCGGCGACGATTGCGGTTGACGCATAAATTAGCCAGTCATGATTCTTTTTCAATTTTTAATAGTGCAAATACGGGTAGCTGCACCACTATTATGCAAATAATACGATACGATTGTGTCCAATTATCATGTTGTGTTCGTCGTTTGTGTTTTATGTTTATGTCAACATGTTTAGTAGTTAAGAAATTTCATTATATACATTATTAAAAGTACATTGGTTACATAAATGCACTATAACAATTTTATAAGTTAGCCATAATATTAACCATATCGTATGGCAATATAACCACAGGTTTTAAAATGTATTATTACTTAAACATAGTTTTTTAAAATACTAATATAGGCGTTTTTAGTCTGATAGTTATATGTATAAAATGTTATGTTTCTACAATTTATAGACTGTGTCTATATTGTATGTGTAATTTTATTTATGATAAATAAAGACCTTTTGAAAACAAAACAAACAAATACCTGGTACCCCAAAGTATTTTTTAAGATTTTATTTTAGCACTTTCTCAAGGTGATTAATATATATACTTATCTATACCAAATAAAAAATATCGTGATTTTTGTCTGAGTGTTTTATGTATTTACAAAAAAGAAAAAGTAAATATATGTGTATTATATCAGTTATCCAGTTTCATAGTACAAGATTTGCTTAATATAGAGGGCTAGATAATGCTGTGTCAAAATAGTCCATCAATATAAATTTATATTTTTGAAAAGTTTGAGGCAAGATGGCGCTGTCCAAAAGAACATATTAAAAAATATTGAAATGCAAAATAGGACTCTCTTAAGGACCGCAGCCACCATTAAAATAAATTTATCCATGTAAACGTCGACTGCAATCGATGTTATTTCACTCGCGCTCATTCTCGAAGCAGTAAACATTTACAAAAATAGCGGGTAGCATACAACTGGTAGAACGTATTAGCGGTGACATTTCCATCCAAATGTTATCGTACACTCGGCTTAACGTTTGTTTTTTTTTTCTTTTTTTCTCGTTTGGTAATCCCATTCCGCCAGTAAAAAACCGATTAAGTTGATACTTTGAATGTTTTTTCTTAGTCTTTGCTGTAAGACTTGTGAAAGGTAGGCCGTTTTTGTAATTTTCACAAGACTTTTTGTAATGCTACTAGTAATTGGTTTGTGTTTTTTATTGTAATAATTAAAATGCCTTTGCAACAGTGGAAAATATAAATATACATATTATTTAAACTGAAGGTTACAATCAGAGGTTTTTTAAGTCTGCGTGCTTCATCTTCGACCACATCTTCGCTTTCCAACAGGCGAGTTGGTGGTCAAACGCGGACTTATTCGTGTTAAAAAAAAGAAAAAAAAGAGAGTAACGACATTTACTTCTATAGTTGCAACAGTAGATATTATTTTCATATGAAAGATGCGATTCGGTTTGCTTTTGCCACCGTTTACTCAAATGAAACCGTTTCACTTGCAATAGCTACGCATTTTGAACTCAGTCTTAAATATAAGCGCGTAAAGTGCGCAGCTATCTCTCTCACGCGTCTCAACATTTTGTAAACATATAAAATCATTGAGTGGGGATATTTGAAAAGTGAGTGACGGTTATGTTTATGTAAATAAGAGAGATACTCGTAGACGTACCTGCCCGCTTGAGGCAGTGCTCAAAGATCCGTAATTTTGTAATTACGATAGTGGGTAAGTAGTTAGGTAGTTTTTTTACACGAACTAAGTCGCGGGTAATAGCTAGTACTATAGCTATTACCCGTTAGTAGTATTATAAAAAAAATAAGTAACACTGTTTCTCAGTCTTTTTGTGATCTTTCTCTATGAAACGGCTGAACGGATTGTTATGAAATTTGATCAAGAGATAAGAACATGCACAAATAATGCACAGTACACCCAAGAATATCCAATTAGTACACCCCAAGCAGGACGTCCTTAGCTGAGAAATGGTAGAGTATTTTCGGTAGAGTATACTCGGCTAGCTATAACCTAAAAATTTGTTGCCAAGCATCTAACCACGTTTTCGGCATTCTCATTTGAGAACTAATTCTTATTCTAAGCTAGGTCTGACATCTTAGCCAACACTGTTACCTACTTAAATCAAACTATAGTTGAATTCCTTTATTATCAACATTGAGACATGACGAAGCTTGTGGACTTGTTCAACAAGCTTGTAAGCTTGGTGAAATAAGACCCATTGAAATGAAGTCGTACAATTTCTTGAAATAAGCAAATGAATTGGAGATAATTATGTACATAATTATGTTTGTAAGAAACCATTTAAGCTATAGTGACACTGTTGTACGGAACATAGTACATATTAAGAGCAATACTCAAGACAGCACTAAACTAATTTAAAGTTTTAATTTAACTAAATTCAAAAAGCGATCGAAATTCCATTAAAATTTTTCCTTTTTTTAATTTAGTGAGCTTAAGAATTTTAATTATTTTAGTGGTGCTTTCTAAATTGACCACATTAACTTAATTTCGAATGCATTTTTTTTACGTAATCTTAAATATATGTATAAAAATGGGGTGTCGCCGGCAGCGTGCGTCCTGCCTGCTCCACTGGTAGTACCTAGGTGCTGAGGAACCTCCTGACAATTCGCGCCGTATCTAGGATGACTGCTTTTTGAATCTGACCCTTGACCCAACATATTCGTTCGCAATTATTCTTATATTATTGTATTGTTGTACTTAATATAATGGGAGCTATTCTCGCGGCACCACGAAAATTCTAAAATAAGAAAACTCAATAATTATAATTAAACAAAATTATAAACCGACTTCAAGATGAGCAATTTTGTTTTAAAAACCAAACTACTGAACCGATTTTGATGAAATTTCTAAGCGACTAATCTAAAAGTATCCTTTCAAACCGTTTTATAAATGACGGAATTATGCGGTAAGTAATAAACATAAAAAATAGAGCCGAATTGTTCTTTTTGAAGTTGGTTAGAAAATAATAAAAGTTTCATACAATTTTTGTTCGATATATGAATTTACTTTAAAAAAATGTTTAGTGTTTAAAAATTATTGCATTGAGAATTGAGCCCACTGTGTATTTTCATTCACTTTATGCAACGCCACTGTCCTGTGCTGTGTCGTGCTACTTCACGGTGCCTTTGGATATACAGCAATCCAGAAACCCCAAAGGCGCAATACAACTGCCAACATCAAGAAACCCGACTGGTGAGAGATAAGTATTTATTTTATTACTAAAGCACGTTCGAAGGATTTATGCCCGGGCCGGAATCGAACCGGCGATGGTATCGCGAGGGGTCACAATAACCACTCCGCCACACTCCACGGCACCGTATGAAACGCTTTATGTAATTGGCCACGCACAATGGGTTCGGATGAGGGTTTGTGGTCATAAATGTGTAGACTGTTTAACCGGCTTCCAAAAAGAAGGAGGTTTTCAATTCGGTCCGTATGTTTTTTTAAACATTGTTTTACCAAAATAATTATCCACTTTCTATTAATAAAACCGTCACTAAAATAATTATAGTTTACATAACTGAAAAAATCTACTTCAAAATATGCAATTCGTTTATTCGCATGACATATTTTCAGTTATTTTTGTTATAAATACCAAAATACTCCCATATAATAAATTTGTATGGGACCACCTTTGAGGACCTAGGTACCAAACAAAAAATAATAATCAAAAAAATTATTATTGGCTGAGTAATCACTGAACAAACATACAAAATAAACATACAGTCAAATTGAGAACCTTCGTTTTGGAAGTCCTGTACCTTTTTTTTTATACATTATTAAATAAATAAATAAATAAATAAATATTTGTGGACATTTCACACAACACCATCTAGCCCAAACTAAGCAAAGCTTGTACTATGGAACTAGATGGCTGATAGAATACATATATACTTTTTTTTTTTTGTGAATTTATACATATTATACATAGAAACACCCAGACACAGAACAAACATCCATGCTCATCACACAAATGTTTGCCCTGGGTGGGGATTGAACCCACGACCTTTTAGTTCAGCAGGTAGACGTAAACACACTACCAACTGAGGCACAAGGCCAGACAAATTTATAGATCTACGATTATAGATCTACGATTGACCACCAACTCGCCTGATGTTAAGCGACGGTGTGGCCGAGGATGGAGCTCGTCGATCTAGAAGTTATCTATTCACTCTAGCCTTGAAAATTCCAAGATTGTAGGTCTCAGGAAACAGATATGGCGAATTCCATTCTTGTGCAATAGGACTTGTACGCAACAGGAATGTGAATCGATATCGCTGAGTACGGGTTTTTGGCATTTCAACGAGAAATGGGTGGTAATTCACCGACTTTCTGCTAGTCCTGTAGTGAAATGGGGAGGGTGGAATTAGGTCGTGAAGCTCTTGCGCTCATTCCCCGAAATGAATCCTGTAGAAAACAGAAAGACATGCTACTTTACGGCGGTGCTCGAGACTAAGCCTACCTACCTACCTCCTCCCATGTAGGTACCCACGTATAGATAAGAATTTATATTCGGAGCTATTAATCAAAATTCGAGTGTTTCACTTGTCCATCTATCCTCTTAATTATAACTTTTTTTTTAACGACAATATCAACATTATTGTTGCGTTGTGACTGGGAACAAAAATGAGAAATCCCACAGTGCGTGCGCTAGGGCGGGGCAGTGCGATTGGCGTCGAACCCGGCCGCAGCGCAAAATTGCAATACCCGATAATAATTATCACTAATTAATTATCTGGACGCTTACTTATTGATTATGAGGCCGCGGATTATGTTTAACCTGCGTGGGCCTAATGTTATGTGCGTGCGTATTTGTACGGTTGTTCAGGTAAGAAGATAATATTTGTGGGTCAATATTAGGAGAAAGATACTAAAGGTGCACCGGGAGCATTCACGTGTAATGTAACATAATAGATTCGACTTTGAGCATTGAGCATGAACATTACAATACTACCTCCCTGACTGACGAGCATTCGCGTGTAATGTAACATTATTGATTTGATTTGACTTCACATCCTCGTTTTGTATCATTACAAGGTGCGCGCTGTAATAAGTACTCGGTTTTCCTCCCTCACTGATGTAATGCTCGAATCTGTAACGTTACATTACAAGTGAATGCTCCCGGTGAGGGAGCACCTTAAGGATAAATCTGCTCATAAAAATTAAGTAACTAAGTGTAAATAACTGAAAAAACCGAGTTCAAAATACGCAATTCGTTTACTTAGATGTATTTTTCCAGTTGAATTTGATATATTGTTCCTCTGAATGTTTAAAATTTTGCGATATAATCTAGTAACTGGTTAGTCTAAAACTTCACTACGTATCACCAGGGGTAACCTGGGTAAAACCGCAGTATCCAGTTAGCAGATTAAAAAAAATCACATACAACTAACACACACACACACACATTACATTACTATATTTTTAATACTCACTTTAACTTCTTACACTTCTGCATCCCTTTCTAATTTCCAACAGTTATGAGTCCCTTATTTTATCACCCACCGACAAGTTAATATTTGGACAAACTAATATAAATATTCCCACGTTTTCAACAGTTAATAAAATAGTTTTCAAATAGTGACGACAAGCTATCTCGTCTAACGAGAAAGTAATATTTATCTACGATTCAATCGAGTGTTAATATCGATATTAGAAAAACTGTAATAAAGATGAGTAGGTGACATGATGTTTGGATGTCTCATTTAATTCTTATTTATATATATCTAAAATTAGAAATTAACTAGAAAGTAGTGTTATTGTAGTTCCGTCTGAATGTTTATTTGTAGAATATCAGTACAGAGTAGACGATGAAATGATTCTTAATATCTAAATTGTTACATATTTTGGAGTTAATTATAAAAAAAAAAATATACTGATTAAACATGAAATGATTGTTGAAAGAAGCTTCTACGTTAAAATTAAATTAATTTTAACGGATTTGTTGTATATAATTTACTCGCGAAAACCTTACTTTTTAGGGCTCCGTACCTCAATAGGAAAAAACGGAACCCTTATAGGATCACTTTGTTATCCGTCTGTCTGTCCGTCTGTCCGGGTGTCAAGACCTTTATCTCGGGAACGCATGAAGGTATCGCGTTGAAATTAAAACCATATACGCAAATCTATAGTATTTTGCTGCAGAAAAAAAAAACTCAAAATTTCAAAATTTCGGCTGTAACTTTTTTTCATAAAAAAAGTTACAGCCGAATATGTCGTAAAACATTCATATATTCATTTATTTTTTTTATTTTTTTTTGAAGTAAAAATACAAGGCTATTTATTTTTGGATCCAATCATGTAAGGTCAGGTAAGTAAAGAATTATCAAAATCGGACTCGAAATCATATTATATATGTGTATCTACATACTCGTATACATCAATCAGCGCACTTGCTCAAAAAGCTACGAGTACAGTAAAAAGTACATAATTATTCTTTTACTGCGCGTACAAAAAACTTCATCAATCCCTATTCTTCACACGTTGCGCGCTTAAAACTCCTCTCAACTTTGTGCAGAGCAGAGATTTATAGATGAGTAAAATTACAGACCGCGCCCACTCTTTAGCAAATCTATCATTCTACACCTTTAATTTGAAATTAACAAGTTAAACTAGTCTTCATCCTACACCTTTAATTCGAAATTAACAGGTTGAACAACTCCATCTCTGACCCGTTCGGCCAGCAGCCTGTCGATTCTATAAACCAAGTGAGCACGCGAGTGAAGTGAGGCGACTGAAACAAAATGTTTCTAGTGTAATACGGATGAAAATCATGTGATAGTTGTTTTCAGATCATGGCTTTATTTGTATAAGTACTGTGAGTAGTGTTAGGTTATGTTATTACCACAGTTATTATTACACAGATCATTTTACTGTTGACAAGACACTTATACCTTATAAAATTCAGTTCTTTAGATTTAGATTTAGATAATAACATTTTCTTAAATTGTGCATGCCGTTAGGCGGAATATGGCGTTCTAGTTCGTTATTTTTTTCCAACTCTGTACACCCATGTTCGCAATAAAATTATTTGAATTTGAATTTGAACCTGAGTTTCCATTTTTCAAGCTGAAAACTGCAGAGACATGTCAAAATATCGAGTGACCATAATGATGTAGGTATTACCGATAACGTATTTATAATATGAAATACATTTGTTAGAATCTTATTTGCCCGAATCCTTCATAGAAGTTTCATAGAACGGCCTGATTCCAGATGTTTTACTTGATACGAGTTTCTGATTCTAAAGTTTGTTTGCCGTCAGTTTCATTTGCCCGAACAGTTATAGGTTTGTTAGGTTTCTGTTTCATTATATCCAGAAACCTTCTTATTTACAAATTTTCGGTTATCAGAAATATCAATTATTAGATTATTTCTTTAGGTTTATTTTTACTATAAGTACCTACACATGAATTGCCGTATTACAAAGATTCGGTCTTTGAATGAACTTTTGGGATATTGATAATGTCATTTGAAAAAAAAAACATATTCGGTATTTTACAATTCGGGTTATATGTAGATAGGTAACCGTAGGTGCCAATTCCACTTTTGTGGGATATTTTGATATTATCTGCAGTAATAAATAAGAAACATAAGTTCACTTAGGGTCTCACTTCACCTGTCGATTCTCTAAGCCAAGTAGGCTTAGAGAATCGACAGGTAAAACATGTCGGGAGTGGTCGACCTCCGTCCGGTTTAATGATTTATATGCGAAAATTAATAAATTTTGATAAGTGAAACTTAATAATTTGAACAAGCGTTAATTGGTTGTTACAATCGCAAGAATTAGCATTCTAAATTTAAGTTTTATTCTCAACAACTTGATACAAAATATAGTCGGTTTACTTATAGTTATAAGTTATTTTATAAGGTTAAGTTAAGGTATTAAGGTTGCCTGGAAGAGATCGATATTAGCGATAAGGCCGCCAGTTGTTACACTATTTTTTAATTATTTAATTTTGATTGTAAATTTTATGGTGTGTACAATAAAGAGTTTATCTATCTATCTATCTATCTATTTTATATGAATATGAACATCGCTACGCTCAGGATTCAACTGTTAAACACTCGACGGTAAAACACAACTTTCCAGCCTAGTACAATAAATAACTATGTAATATTAAACTGTACATAAATTACATCGCACGAAGTTTTATTTCCGTTTTTAAGCTATTGCATAGCTTCTATCGCGGGCCTTGAGCGTGGAGACCGAATCCAGAAATTCCGTAACGAAAATAACCTAACGCAGTAACGCCGATACAACCAATGCCACCTAGAGGCGATTTGCAGAACTAAAGAGACAAGCGTGATATTTCAAAAAGTCATTAAAAGTTCTGCTATTTATCGATAGATGGCAAAACTAAAAACTAAAAAGTATCACCGCTGTGCCGGTCGGAGTGGGGGGGGGGGGTGTTAAGAATACTGCATAAATAAAATAAATAAATAAATATAATTACATAAGTTGATAAAAAAATGCTATGCAATAGCTTTACCTCGGCAGTCTCCGAGTGCCACACGTCTTTTTTTTTCTATATTAGACTTGACACAGTTGGCACAAATCATAATTATTCATGATATTCTTCGTGTAAAAATTATTGTAAAAACGTCTTCTAGAAAATAAATTTACAATTTTATTTAAATTATACGTCAATTCACATAATTTCTAACTAATTTTAATGTAATATTTAGTATTTTTTTAAGCTAAGATGACAAGCTCCTTGAATCAAACTATTTGTATTCGTTTTATGAAGGTATTGTACAAAGAGGTTGGAAAGTTTTATTACTGAAAAAGTGTAGCCTTGAAATGCACTTTTCAACGCTTGCTCTAGACCTATAGAAAACATTTTTTCCGAGCTAGTATTTGACTATGAGCTAGTAATATATTTCTTATTCCCATCGTGATATTTTCTTGATAGGTACTATATATCCACTTTGATTATATGAATTTCCAACATGTACGCTACCTGAGTGGATTTTCTCCATTACGAATAAACTGAGTGTCTTTAATGCGTATGTAGGCACGTACACCCTATATTCTACAATTCATTATTAAGCAAATTAAGAGTTAAGCGCAGCGCAAATATAAAAAAGCAGACTTTAAAATCTCGCAACATCGTCTATACATTAATAAAGTTTTTAAACGAAAATGTTCCTAAAACATAATTACAATATTTCAATAAAAACTTGTTAGTGATTCCGTTACCGAGTATAACACTTAAACCGCTTATAATTAAGTAAAAACAATTTTAAACTGTTATACTGTTCGTGTCAAATCAGATATTACATTTAATAATATGGCAGAGGCAAACGCGTGGCGTGCCGAGCCTCGAATGCATTAAAAAAAATCTGACTCCGAGACTGCCTAGAGTCACTACACAGCAAACTGAACAGAAAAAAAGTTCTACAGCACTACTCTGTCGTATTATTAAAAAAACGGACAAGTGCGAGTCAGACTCGCCTACCGAAGGATCCGTACAAACTAGATAGAAGAACTACCGGGCGAAGCTAGTCATTAGGTAATAAAAGGGGGAAATTATATATTTTTTAAATTTTTCGTTATAATCCGAAAAAATTAAACATCGTAAAAATAATTTAAAACTAGTTTTAGCTTGTCTAATAAAGCTTTTTCATATGACACCCCACATGATAAAGTTAACTCACTTTAAAATTTGTACATACACTGATTCCATACATAAAGACCCTATTTTTTATGATTAAATTAAAAATATACTATTAGAAAATGGTTTTTGCCAAATTTCATAGTACAATAATTATACTTCTTGTCAAGTTTCATAGGAAGTACCCTATACGTTTTGATTCCTTTGTGAGTGTCGTAATATGCGGCTTTTTGCGACATATACCTAAGTACGGCTGTAACTTTTTTTAAGGTTACCGAGAAGTTTGATTTTTACAGACAGTGTTCGAAACGACCGACGACGTTCGATAAATCCATTAAAAATTGTTTCATTTCTATTTTTTTTTTAATTAACAAATCCCATAATAGTTCCCAGACCTGGTTCCACAAGTCGCAAAAATCCTAACGCAGTGCAACCCTAATTAATAACGCGGTCGTGATCGACATAACCCCGCCATGTTCAACTGATTAACTCATCAGGCGAGTCCGACGGGACGAGCTACATTATTATTTAGCCGGATAATAATGGAGTCATCATTTCGCCCGTGACAGCTTCACACCTTGGAACTGGCGAGTATGAAATTAAGCAGAGATAAAGGTTTAAAAATTTTGAATATGGACTGCGATGTGGGTTGTGTGTGTCTGATAGATTTTGCGTCGATGAGTATTTGAGAAACTTGAGAATGCGTGGAATTTTAGGTTTTGAATCTAAATGGCCCAAACGTTTAATTTAACTAGAACATTTATAACTATACTAATTATTTGTACATTTTACACACAACTAACAATCTTTCAGAAAACTTGACACATTTCCAGAGATTCCAATATTTTTACTACCAACAAACTTTATTTTTAACCGACTTCTAAAAAGAAGGAGGTTCTCAATTCGACTGTATGTTTTATTTTTGTGTGTCTGTTCAGCGATTACTCCGCCCATTAGGAATTGTTTTTGATGAATCTTTTTTTGATTAGTTGGTAGGTAATACCTTAGAAGTGGTTCCTTATGACTTATCAAAATTAGTTCAGTACTTTAGTTTTTATAATAAAATGACTGAAAAAAAATCATCCAAGTAAACGAATTGCGTGTTTCGAAGTTGTTTTTTTTTCAGTTTTTAAACTAAAATTGTTAAAAACCTATAAGTGGTCTGCGTAGCACTTTCGTAAAGTTCTAGCAAGGGAAGTTATTAGAGCAAGGTTTCATATTATGCTATTATAATCAATCGAATTGCAATTTTTATTTGTAAATTTAGAATCAAAATTTAATTTCGTTTATTGTGAAACTGTGTATACAAAGATGTTTTAGTACAAAATAAATGTTTCAACTGTTGGGCTGCACCAAACATACATTATAGTATTCTGTGAGTTTGTTCTCTACAAATATTCTACTCCCAGTGAAACGGAGCGAACTTTCGAGCGAGCGGTCTTTATTATACTCCAGCTTTTGTATTGTATTTTTTTGGAGATGTCGAGTTTTACGACGGGCTTTGTGCGCCCGCGCCGGCTAATCGTGAGGTGTTAAACAGACGCCGATGTACGAAGATAATCTAAATTGTTATATATAATGAATCGGACGTAAGTAATTAAGATAATGAACAATTTGTGGGGTGTTGATGACGTGGAAACTGGTGGGTGGGGACGGAGTGAGAAGTGGGGGGCGGTGTTTGGGAGGGAAATGTGTGAGGTCAAATTTTTGAGACATTTTTCCAATTTGCAATTTTGCAGCATTATTACATTTCTTTCTGATGTTAAGGTACCTCGCCTGTTAAGCGATGGTGTGGCCGAGGATGGAGCACGTCTAGAAGATATCTAATTCACTCTAAGCTTGTAAATTCCAAGATTACCTATATTTTTCAATAACAGGTCGAGGTGGCACGGAGTTCTACTCCTTTGCAGTACGAATTTTGAATGTTGACTAAAATTGATAAGAACATTTTACTTACAAGAATATTTTTTAACTTTTGTAATTAAAAACCAACTGCAGGAGCTTTAGCTAGACTATCTTCAGCATTGTATGTACTTCAATAAAAGTGGTGAAATTAGTGATGATGATGCAGGAGTTTATTTTATTGAGAACCAATCTAAGTAAATACTTGAATTGAATTTGTATAATTGTTTATACATTTTGCGTTGTAAGCTAGTTAGATACAGACCAAAGAGATGTACTATACAGATACAGACATAGGTACTCCTTGGTTAGAAGGCTTTAGCTGTCAAAAAATATTTTATTGCCACACAAAAAATAAATTGACATTCGGCAAATATTGTTTCAAATCAAAACATAAAAGTATGAAATATTATGTATTAAATTATATACAATATAAGTACGCAATAAATAATAATATGTATATTAGCTAATATAATTGGTGAATAGCGTTTTAGTTAAATAAATAAATCAATTAAAACATATTTAATTTGACGAAATTCATTTTTAGTCAAATCTTCAAAGCAACCAACCATATCCAAAATCCTAACGTAAACGGCGTTCAATTCACCTCGCTAAACGTTCCGATTCAATCAGGCTGTCTCTATCGCACCATCACCAATCATTACATTATATTGTGATAAAAATATCTCTATCGAAACGTTTGTCAATAATATTTTATTAGCGGTCGGTTTGTCCGCCTTTCAACTAACAAACATCTTTTGGAGGCGTCTGATTTCACGCTGTGATTATCGTACGCGGTGTTGCTTACAAAGGAGGTTGGTATGATGACTACATTGGAAATAGTTTGAGGAAAGTTTTGTTACAAAAAAGTTTGGCCATGACACTGGCCGTTAAGAAATTATTACTTGTGTATTTTTATTTATTTGTAATTAGTCGCTGATTGGTTAAATTTACCTACGACATTTATCTGTTCTATGTTAGTAACAATCTGAGAAAAAATACGCCTAGGCAAACGGCAATGTGGGAAAAGTAAAGTTGCGGCTTTAGTTTACTTTTCGAGCCATGTTTTTAGGGTTCCGTACCCAAAGGGTAAAACGGGACCCTATTATAGTTCCCGTAATATTTTAAGATCGAAACTAAAAATAATGCTCATCTATATATTACCTATTTTTTAATTCCTGCTTATTCTAAAGTACTAAGTAGCTAGGCCTGTTGTTACACTGAAATTATAAACTAATAGACTAGTACCTACCAAGAGGCTACAACTGTAGGACGTGATTGTACACTTGCGCAGACACATCCCCTCCACTGCCGCTCAGCGTTCTTTTCACGTGACGGGAACTATACTAAGACTCCGCTGTTTATCTGTATGTCTGTCCGTCCGTTTGTCACCAGGCTGTATTTCATGAACCGTGATAGTTTCTTCTTCTTTTTTGTATTGGACCCGCATTAAAGCATTTGCCAGTGTCAAGTATTAGGATTTTTTCAAGTTTCTTGAATAAAACAATGTCTAGTCACGTATACAGTCAATTTATAAGTCGAGTCCTGCTTCAGGAAAGTGGTGGCGACTTTACTAGAAGCATCTATGGAGTTTTATCGACAACGAAAAATCACACGTTTTACTGCTTTATTTCACTTGCCCACACTCACGCACTTTATCGAACACTTAATGAATAAAACACCACCATTTTTATAGCATTAATATTCAAAATAACACAATTTTAGGAAAATAAAACAATGCAACAACCCCGTTACTAAGACGTTCCCGCCAAAAAACCCCAAAACCGTGATAGTTAGACAGTTGAAATTTTCACAGATGATGCATTTCTGTTGCCACTATAACAACAATTACTAAAAAATAGAATAAAATAAATATTTAAGGGGGCTCCCATACAACAAACGTAATTTTTGCTCGTATTTGCTCGATATTGATAACAGCAGCAGGTAGACGCTTGAAATATTGACAGATTTAGTTAATTATTCACTTTAAAAATAAATAATTAAATTAAAATAAAATTAATATTTAAGTACAACAGACATGATTTTTGCCGTTTTTATAGATAATAGTAAGGAACCCTTTGTGCACGAGTCCGACTCGCTACATTTACATAGGCTACATTTTATCATAATCATAACCAATCACCATCACCATCGTTTTTCATCACTACGCGGGTGAAACCGCGGGGCACAACTAGTAACCCAATAAACATGCATTCGCCCCACATTAGCTTACTACGAGTATTTGCCACAAGGAACACAATACGCAATGCAATCAAAAGAGCAGCAGTAAAGGCCGGCGCGAAGCGAATTGTAATCGCGCACACCCCAAAACAAATCGCCACTATCGCAAGATCAAAATAACATTTGTACTGGAATCATTTATCAGCGCTGATTCTCTTTCCATTTGGCGTCCCTCGACCGAAGGCGTTTATATCCCGGGTGTCTGATTGTAAGGGAGAGGGCACAATGACAGCGGGCAGCGGTGAGGTAGCGATAGCGGATTTATAAGACATAATTGCTTGTAAATATTTTATAACTCTAAATCAATATGTTTTTAAGTTTATTTAATGTTATACATAAAAAATATTAATATATTTATATATATTGCGTATATATTGCGTGCATATATTGGTGGACATTTAACACAACACTATCTAGCCTAATCTAAGAAAAGCTTATACTATGAGAACTAAATGGCTGATAGAATACATACTTAAGATATATAGAAACACCCAGACACAGAACAATCACCCATGCTCATCACACAAATATTTGTCCTGGGTGGGGATATACTTCATAAGTATATCCTCACGCAGGTATAAGTATTACCCATATTGATTAATAAAACTTTTAATAATCAATTCGGTTTGAGGTTCAGTTTCGGTCTTTGTATTTGCTTTGTAGCAAAATCTGTCCAGGATTTAATAAATTGGCTTTTTACAGCAATTTCCCCCTAGCTTATTTTCGTTTTCCGATTGTGAAAATATTCTGAACTGTAATTTTTTTTTCTTTGATTCATTAATATTTGAAATGCCATAGCAACCTTGACCGATGACGTGTCCGCACTATTAGCTGTCGAGCGAAAGGTGCCGACAACGAATCAAAACAGACCGCCTTTAAAACAAGTTTTAAAAGCTGTGCACTGGTATTTTAAGCTCAAGAACCTTATCAAGGTTGCCTGGAAGAGATCGCTATTAGCGATAAGGCCGCCAGTTGTTACACTAGTTTTTAATTCATTTCTTTTGATTGTAAATTTTATGGTGTGTACAATAAAGAGTTTATCTATCTATCTTATTGTATCAATAAAAATCTCTCGCGCTCACATAAATCGCTCCCGCTCGTGAGTGTGCGCTCTCCCCAGCCCCTAACACACAGCCCACTAATGCGTTTCAGGGGAATAGCTTCTTCGCGGGGTTCGCTCGTTAATACTCGTCCACCGAACGGGGATTAAAATTTAATGTTTGCATTATATGCAGTCATGAATATATAAAGCACATGTTTTAATTATAAAGATGAACGATAGCTATCATCATCTTACTCACAAAAAGATTGAAGATAGTCCTCCTCACAGACCAAATGGCATTATATTCATGTTAATATTCATTTATTGTTGGTAAAACCGACTTACAAGTCAATATAATTACAATGTCAGAAATAAAATAATCAAATTAATTTCAAAATAAACATTAAATATAAAACTATACAGAATAACAATGTTACAATTTAAATCATAAAAAGAGTCCGATAATCCAGCGCTGAATTCGATGTTTACCATCATCATCTTAGTTACGAAGAGTCCATTAGAGATAATCCTCCCCACAAACCAAATAATAGTTTTTTTTAAACCATCGACACAAAGAACTACTAATGAAAAACTTGACTCTGGCAACTGCACAAATGTGCGACGCCAATTTCCTCAGGTGAGGAGAAAAAAAAACTGATGAAATATACCAAAGATCTGTAGTCCTTCCCTAGTCTGTGGTCCTTCCCCATGAGTTTCCAAAGAGATCGGTTGCGCGCGATCTGCACCCTTATTCAGATTACATTCGATTCGATGCAATCTTCGATATGGAGAGAGATCTCGAAGGATTTCACACGGTTTGCGGAATTAGCGATTCAGGTTTCTCGAATATCGAATAATTTTGACATTTCCATTCCATAAGGTATCAGCTGATCATCCCAAACGGTTCCATTGATTGAAAGCGGCATGTAACATGTCGATTATCAATCGATTAATCGGAAATTGTTTTTTTGACTTGGAAAAACCGATTTTTAGATTTATCTCATGCTGCATGTCATTTTCGTGAAAGTGTAATTTTCGTCACGTTATTGTATTTTTACTACTGTAGTACCTACTTTTAAGACAGCAGAGTTATACATGTTTGATGTAATTTACATAATATATAGTATAACTACTATTATCAATTCTAATTTAATATTATTTATGTGATATTGATCCACTATTAAATATTTGCACTTGAGAAATGATCGAATGTAATGAAAAATTTTAATTAATTTCTAAAGCCTTATTTACCTACATTCTTGCAAATAAATTTCATTTCATAAGTAAATTCAAACCAAAATTTATTCATTTGTTTGCTAAATGAGCAACGTAAAGACAAACATGAACCACACACTTCTCTCCCACACTCCTCTCTCTGTATGGTAGTTGTTTTAAACAAGCACTAAAGTGACGTAATGTTACACAATTCGAATAATATAACTTAGTATTTGCTAGGATGATGTACGATAATTAATATGATTTGGATTACAATGAACGTCCACCGGAAAAAGGAATACGGGAGTCAGTGTAGGTCGAAAGCGAGAAGGAGGAATGACACCGGATGCTCTCCTAGTAACAACAAATAAAAATATATTCAACTTTTTACAAACTATCACAGAACATCAAATTCCTTTATCTATGGAGACGATAGGTCGGTTTAGAATTTGTAATATTGCCAACAAAAAAACATACAGTTGAATTAAGAACCTCATTCTTTTTGAAATCGGTTAGAAATACAAATGTGTGCTACTTCAACCCCAGCAAAATATAATAGACTTTCTTTAATAGCTCGCATTATTGACTGATCCCTGATTTAAACTGTAAAAAAATACGATTTTCTTACTTTTATTTGAAAATGAAAATTTATACACGCAAAAGAATCGAACTTTAATCGATTTTTTTAAATACTGAATCGAAATCCTTAGCGGTATCAAGTCACTAAAAAAAGTTTATAAATTTGACAGTTGCAGCCGTCTAGATTTTTTTTCTTTTATTGGCCACGATTGGCAGATTTGCCAAAATAATATGTTAAAGTTTCATGAAAAATACAAATAATATAAGTTTTAGTCACAATCTCAAGTTACTTGGCTTAGATTATGACGAGATACTCGGTTGATAGTGAAACAAGTTCATGTCATGACTTGGTTATTTTACTAGGAGCTGTTAAGGACTTTGTAAGTTACAACGTGAAGAAGTATGTTTCATCACTCTCATTTCAAACTCGTGTGCGTAAACGAACACTAATTGATTAAAAAACATCATCTTTACAAAATCTTTATTTGAAATAACACAAGTTTAGAATAATAAAAGAAAACTGTGACATTTTTTAATTAAGTTCCCGCGAAAAATTGCCTTGAATTTGAGCCGGCTACCGAATCGAATGGATTACCTTCGATAACCCTATTCACAAATTCGAATGGCACCAGTCGGTACCAAATCGGTAATGACCTCGTGTGACCGATAGGATAACATAGACAAGCTAGTTTTCAGAGTCAGTTTCATGTTTTTAGATAGGTGATTCGTGATAGAAGTAAAAAAAAAGCTTAATTATGACCGGCGACTGACAAAATATATAATTTATTGCATAATATACATATAACTTAATCCATCAACTTAATTATGGTATATAATTATTTAGTAAATTTATAGCTTCATTATGTGAAGCATGCTTCGAAAATACCTTGTTGGTTGTGTGTATGCATGTGTGTGTGATTTCAAAGTTCTTCTATTTTCTCCCTGTACTCACGCATTTAATGTATTTGCCATTTATTAGTAACAAGTATTAAATATTTAATATATTTAGGGCGCCATGTGTGTAATCTGACTAAGATCTCCAACTATAAAATATTACATTTTGAAACTTTGGAAATCATAATTAGGGGAATTTTAAAACCCGTAAAATCAGTACATTTGACTAATAAGTGAATAGATTATGTTAAATTATGGAAAATGGTAATTGAAAATATCAAAAAAGTGATCTTATTTTACTAAAATGTATTCGATATCACTCCCGACAGGTTTATCCTGTCGGGAGCGATATCGAATTAGCCATCGAATTTATATGTCAAACTCCTTCGGATTCGAGTTTGTGAATCGGTCTACCCGAATCCCGGCGGATCCAGTTGAGGATGAGTGGAGATTGTCTTTGGTTTCTCGAGATTTCTATACTAAAAATGGGACCGACGGGCATAAATTCGAATTCGTGAATACCCATTGGAGTCGAATGGAGCTTTATTCGATAGCCGGCTCATTACCGACAAAATTGACAAACCGACAACCGATTAGAACTAGAATAAGGGTGCTGGAGCTTAATTTCTGAATCGTTCTAATTTTATCGCATACGGATATAACTTTGTTACGGACGATATTCAAGAATTCGTTTGCTCGCAAGCACTAACATCACTCGCTAATGTGACGAATGATACCAACCATTCGAATAATAATTATATTAACAAGAAATTCTACGAAAATATTGTTGCACCCCTGCACCCAGCGTCTCCTGACACTTGTATGAGGTAGTCTGTATAATGTTGCACCCCTGCACCCAGCATCTCCTGCCACTTGTATGAGGTAGTCTATATATTGTTGCACCCCTGCACCCAGCGTCTCCTGACACTTGTTTGAGGTAGTCTGTATATTGTTGCACCCCTGCACCCAGCGTCTCCTGACACTTGTATGAGGTAGTCTGTATAATGTTGCACCCCTGCACCCAGCGTCTCCTGACACTTGTATGAGGTAGTCTGTATATTGTTGCACCCCTGCACCCAGCGTCTCCTGACACTTGTATGAGGTAGTCTGTATATTGTTGCACCCCTGCACCCAGCGTCTCCTGACACTTGTATGAGGTAGTCTGTATATTGTTGCACCCCTGCACCCAGCGTCTCCTGACACTTGTATGAGGTAGTCTGTATATTGTTGCACCCCTGCACCCAGCGTCTCCTGCCACTTGTATGAGGTAGTCTGTATATCTCGTGACCGGTGACTACCAACTACGTTAATTGTTATGTGACTACTAATATTTATTAGTGGTTGTAAGAACCACTAATAAATAATAGTAGTAATAATAATAATAAATATCTAGCTCTCGCTAGATAGTTGGATCAAGGGTCGAATACAAAAGGCAATCATCCTAGCGCGGCACGCATTGTCAGGAGATTCCTCAGTTTGTAGCCCTTACCGTCGACAGCTTGAGCCCTGCCCCGCTGCCGGCGGCACTCTAGATTTAAGTTTTTATAATGTTTTCATTGTTTTTTATATAAATATTGTAAAAATTTATTCTTAAGATTAATAAATAAATATGTGAATAATATTGTGATTATTATTACAAGTGGCGGGAAGACGCTGGATGCAAGCCGCTTCCAATCGGTGTTTTTGGAAATCCATAGGGGAGGCCTATGTCCAGCAGTGGACTTCTTATGGCTGAGATGATGATGATGGTGTGAATAATATTAAATAATAGTAGACTTTTAAAGCACGTCAATGTGTGCAATTGTGACTATCCTCACGCTTAGTTGGCAATACCTACCAACGTCTGCCTTGTAAGCTGTAGGTTGTGGGTTCGATCCCTACCCAGGACAAACGTTTATGTGATGAGCGAGAATGTTTGTTATCTTTAACATAAGGGTGTATTTACAAGTGTATATACATAATTAAATATCTCTCTCTCGTGTATCGTCTCGTGCATTTGTTTTATTTTTAAAGATATTTTGAGTCTATCTGCTTTATAACCAAGAATTTTCAGAAAACAATTAATTCTAGTTTACTTTTACATACCACGGGGGATAGACAAGTGGCATTCAAATTTCGTAAACGCTAGAAGAATAGAAATTAATAGAAAAGTAAATTTAAAGAATTGACAACGAAATGACACGTGCCGGCACGTCACAGTTTCTTAGCAGAAGCGTAAGCGTTTGTAGAAATAGAAACGCCACCAACTTGCCGTTTGTCTAAGCCAGCTGGTTAGATGTACCTGTGTAAGGCCTGTGTAAGGCCTAAGCAAGTACATACAACACTTTTACAGACAATAAATAACAACAAAAACAAACATAATCATCTCAATAAAACTATAAGTACACTGAAATCAGGAAACCCCAAAGGCCAAGTAATCCGTAACTCAACGTGTCGGCTTTTCGCACCATCGAAAGAAACCACCCCATCTAAATGATAATTCGTGTCCCTTCTTACAATAAAAATTATTGAAGCCTGTTTATTTTATTACACTTCGTATTGTGTTGGAATAAACTGACAAATACCACTATAAAAAAAAACTTACTAAAGTTCAAGCGACTATAACCTTTAAAGCTTTAGTAATAAGGTTACAGTTTGTGTAAGGGTAGTTTTTGTGTTGTCTATGGTAAGTTTGCCTCGACCTGTCACACCCTGTTGTATTCCGCAAATGGACAATGATTTTGCGCCTCTTACCCTTTGACCAATTCTGATTTGCCGCATTTACATTTTGTGAGGGCAAGCCTTTTCTTTTTATGGCTATCTATCGGAATAAAATGTTTGTGAACTCTGACGAATCTACGTTTGTTTTGCTCTTTGGTTTTTCGTGGAGATGCTGATTTATTTATATCGTGTCTGAAATCTGTATGTACTTGTTGGTGATATACATATATTTGCGAAAATACTTGTGGTCGATAAAAATCTGGGAACTCTTAGAAAGTTCAGAGAAAAACGTTTGCATATCTTCTAGTTGTAGTCTATTTAGGGTTCCATACCTCAAAAGGTAATAACGTTATTTTTTTTCTTTTGAGGATGATTACTTCGTTGTCCGTCTGTCTAGCTGGCTGTCGATGTATGTCTTCTCAAGAACCCGTGGATGTACTAAATTACAATTACCACCAAAAAAAACGTCAATACAACAAAAACAAACAACTAATATATCTATCGAATGTTTCTGCCAAATATAATTCAAATCGCCCGACAAATTATGTTAGCAATTGTCTCCTCTTTTTACCCGACTGCGTAAGAAAGAAGGTGAATATCTGAAATTTCACACCCTTTTGTCTCGACAACTTCTTGACCGATAAAGCTCTTTTTTTTGTTTAGAATTGTGCACCAAACGTTTCTAGTTAATATATAATATCATAATATGTCTGTATATGGTGACACAGCAAACTCCTCCCTACTTGCGGGAGATCCGATGACACAAAAATCTGTAAGGATGTAAAATATATAAGTATACTAAGTTTCGTCAAGATTAGTAAAAATGTCGACCTATACGCGAATACCAACAAACATTTTTTTATTCGAAAATAGGCTTGTACTCTTCTATACATCCGTACAGAAGAAAAAGTATTTTGCTAGTTGATGCAAAGACTTTTATTCGCTTCGCTCACTCGGTCAATTGAGTATTGTGTGGTAATAAAACACCTTAACAGGCAGCCATCAATCTTAAACTGAAGAGCAAGTAACTGTCTCCCTCAATCTGTATCAAAGCAAACACCGTCGTCACGTCAAATCGTCTCGTTAATGGAGTTAGGACAAACAAAAGTTGGTAAGTGGCGGAAGTGGTGATGGAGTGAGCGGCGTGCTTCGACCACCACTGAGTGCTTCCGACCACCTCACCTCGCACTTACACCCAAATGGAATGGACACAGTTCTATTTTTTTATTCGGGAGTCGAACTATTTACTAAGGTAATTTTGTACGGAACCCTCGGTGCGCGAGTCCAACTCGCATTTGACCGGTGTTTTTTATAATAACTTCTTTAGACGCGCTGAGCACTTTATTTTGTGGATATTGAATGAGATTGGGCCGTCACACTCGGCTGTGTAACGCATGTTCGGTTAAAGTCGGCTCGAGTCGACTGAGGGAGCGCGACAACGCGTTTTCACTAAACTTCTATCGTGTAGTCATAAGCACACAACTTTTTAAAATTTGTATTAAACATTATACCTAGACATATAGGCGTATTATAAGGGCAGGCCGGGTGGGCCAGGCCCACCCCAGAATGGCCTGTGGCCCACCCTAGGATTTTGGGTTACCCATCTAAGTATATAGACATCTTAGGGACCAGGTCCACCCTAGAAATAATCTTTAGATACCCCAATGCCTACACATAATTTTTATTTATGATCACAACAAAAAATACAAACTAAATAAAACCGGACAAGTGCGAGTCAGATTCGCCCACCGAGGGTTCCGTAAAAACTAGTAAATAAAAGGGGGAAATCATATATTTTTTATATTTTCCTTCATAAAGCTAATAACATACATCGTAAAAATATTTAAAAACCTGTTTTAGTTTATGCTAATGAAGCTCTTTCATATGATACCCCACATGATACGGTTAATTCATTTTAAAATTTGGACCTTCATTCCTTGCATAGAGACACTACTTTTTTGTGATTAAATTAAATATGTTCAGTTTTCGGATTTCTTCCTATATGTGTACTCTAACACAATGCTTCTTGCCAAATTTCATAGTTCTAGGTCAACGGGAAGTACCCCATAGGTTTTGATTCCCTTGTGAGTGTCGAAATGTGCGTTTTTTACGATATATTCGGCTGTAACTTTTTTTAACGAAAACTTAGAAACTTTATTTTTGTTTCTACAGCAAGACACTATACCTAGATCTGCGTATATGGTTTAAATTTCAACTTGATACCTTGACACCCGGACAGACAGACGGACAGACAGACGGACAACAAAGTGATCCTATAAGGGTTCCGTTTTTTTCCTTTTGGGGTACGGAACTCTAAAAAATAAAAACAAAATATGGCAGGACTAGAAGAAGTCTGCACATTACCGCCTTAGTTTAGTTTAAGTTTAGAAAACTAAAAGAAACCGACTTCCAATGCGCAATTTTGTTTTTAAAACCGAACTACTGAACCGATTTTGATGAAATTTCGATGTGATCAATCGGAAAGTATATCTTTTCAAATCTTTTTTTTTTTATTTGTAGAAAAACTGATATTTTTTTCTAAACTATTTAACGGTTCTGGATTATTTCTTTGAGTCCTTTTGCGCAAAAAAACTGCAATTTGAGAGATGTTGCCTGTTTAGATTCCATTAAAAATGATATTATTTTAATGATATTAAAAAAAAAACAACTTGTAAGTTCAGAGGGAAATATAACGCCTTTAGTTGCTAGAAACCGTCGTATGGGGCGCTTCAATCGACCGGAAGTCGATAGGAAATGGCCACTAATGGCGGCCGCACCGGAAGCGACGCCATTACGACCCTATTGCTACTCAAATAATGACATAAGCTCGTTTATTTTGCAATCTAAGCATGATGTTTAATAGGTACAGTACACTTCACATTAATATTACATATTATTATGTGATTACATACCTAATACCTACATATAAAGGTTAAAAACGGATTAAGGTTATTAGTAATTCATACCTAAGTACAGATTTTCTATTATAAGTATTTGCCTACAATTTACGAATTATTTTGGTGACAGATTTACCTATCATTGTTACATTCTATTCTATTTCTATGGTTGTGAGTTTTGGCGGGAACGCCATGGAAACATTTTGCCGCTTTGTTATTATACTGAACTTATTTTTAATAGTATAACAAGTAATCGATAAAAAACTAAAAAAACCGACTTCAAAATACTTAATTCGTTTACTTGGATGACATATTTTCCAGTTATTTTATAAAAACCAAAATACTGAACCGATTTTTATAAAATTCCTATGGACGCACCTGAGAAGTAAACCTTTTCAAACAAATAAAATATATCTTTTCATATTGTTAGCAAAACCGCTTTATTGAAACGTGACGAGCACTTGACTGTCATCATCATCATCATCATCTCAGTCATAAGAAGTCCACTGCTGGACATAGGCCTCCCCCATGGATTTCCAAAAAGACCGATTGGAAGCTGCTTGCATCCAGCGTCTTCCCGCCACTCGTATGAGGTCATCTGTCCATGTTGAAATAAATATTATTATATTATATAGTATCTCTGTCTGTCTCTCTGTCTGTCTCTCTGTCTGTTTGTTACTTCTTCACTGCTAAATAACTGAACCAATCATAAAGAATGGCACATATTCTTTGGGACCTGAAAAGATCATTTTGTAATCATCATCATTTTCATCACTACACGGGTGCAGCTAGTAAAGATATATTAATAAAAGGAAGGCAAGACACCCTCGATGAACACATCGGCTAATTATTTTGTTTTCTAAACTTGCATCCTGAAAAAAAGTTTTTTTTATTATTGCGTACACACTCGAAACACATTACCCTCCAACCTGGACAGTGAGGTAAAATTCTACAATAGTATCCGATAGCCACTTCGAAGGCGTGTCGGCTACCCAGAGCCCGCATCAAAGCTGCGTCTCCTGCGTGGCGCGTTGATCCCATATCCAGTACGCAGCGGGACGCCGCCCCGGGACACCTCGTTATTAGCACCTCGGCTCAAAGAGAGCCGCTCTACAGAATACATAACAGTCACTATAAACAGCACAGCCTGAAGCCTGATACACTTTATGCTAGTAATTTAGTAAAGTAAGGCGTAATACCGCTGTTCTTAAAGGCTCTTCCTGTTTAAATAGCAACTTTACCCTACTTTTTTATGCTGTAATAGATTTGCATTTGACTACCAACTCTCCCAATTGAATGTTAGGATATCTTGCGGTCGGCCGATAAAAAGCGCACCTAGAAGAGACGAATTAACTCGCACTTTGAGATAAATTAAACTATTACGTGTGTTGATTTTACACTGCCGTCATCTAGTTGAGTTTGCTGGAACTAAATTAAGATAGAAACATCGATAATACGCAATGTTTGTGATAAGTAACACAAACGGTGTCAAGTGTCCGTACGTATCTGCATCTCATCGCGCCATCGCACTAATGCAATTATTTACTCGCTATTTCACTAAATTAATAACATAATACAAATCGGACTTTAAAACGTTTGAGACAATGAAGTTTTTCGAATGTAGAAATTTTTAAATGACTGGCGAAAATTGGTGATGTTTATCGAGTATAGGTTTATGTATGTATTATTTTTCGCTCGCTTTACAGCCTAAAGCGTTGACGGATTTCTACATATATGTCAATAGATTCAGCTTAGTTGTAGGAGTGACATAGAACACATTATTTCAATATAGTACCGACAAAAAAATAGATGACAGGTCTTCATTTAGAAAAATAAACCTTTAGTTAGGTAAATACTTTGCTTAGTTTGGGACTAGATTGTGTTGTGTGATAAAAATATCTTCCAACTAAATAATTAACTTACAAGCACAGAAGATCTAATACGTAATAAAGCGTAAGTCAGCTCGCACAGGCGCAAAGTGTCTCCTCTTACCAACAGAAACTTTAAACATCTCGTTCTCGTTTTCCGTTTCTCCTTTACCTCTTCTCATATATTACTTAAATACCTCTTCTCTTCTGGCGCGCTTCTGGCGTGAATAGTAAGTACTGAAGTCTCTGATCAAGGTGGCATGCCGTTTCAATAGAATCAAATCAAATCACTATATACAGTTACTATAGCCGAACCGCTTAACTAAGTCTGTTCCTGGGGTATGGGAGCGGTACGGGAGGGGTTATATTAGGGTGCATCAAATGACGCGTGACGTCAGCGTTGCTATTACATGTGAACCCTCCCGTGCCGCTCCCATACCTCAGGAACAGACTCAGTTAAGCGGTTCGGCTATAGCGTACAAGCGCGCGGATGCATTGGGTTGAATAGATTTCGCGCGGATGGAACATTCCATCACAAAATCGTTATGTGACGTCACAGTCAGTACCAAAAATGTGGCACGCAAGGTTTTCATTTAAATGAAGTCGCATGCTCCATCTACTATGTCTGTGATTGTAGTACTATTACTTCAACTACAGAGCGTGTCCGATCTGTGAACCCGCATCACATTCCTTTCTGATGATCTAAAAATTCTGTTTGCCAAATTATATATTCCCTACATTATTTTCATAAAACTTGCACCTCAACCCGGTACGGCTCGTACATTGTAAAACAAATTGTTTTCTCGACGACATGTGTACAACACCCACCGCATCTCCATTGATTGAGCCATCACTGTCGCTATTCCAACTGCTTTACGCGCGCCACTAATTTAAAACTACCCGCACGAAAGTTTTCTTTTAACTCTATTTCAGAACGTTAGAGTTTACAATTGAATGATTGTTGTCTTCGCGTATGTCAGTTCAAGTTGGTTTCCACTAAAGTATGTTGCCATAAGTTACGTTGTACGGTCGGAAACTATTATTTGTTGTGGTTTACTTACATTGTATTGTAAAGTTAAAGGCAGCGAGTTTTTGTTCGTGAAATAAGAGTGAGCGGAAGGCGGGCTTGTGAAGTCTTTGTATGCTGGATTTTAAACGATTCTTTAAGCCAAGTTTCAATATTGGAAACTCAAATGTATCTTTTTCATGACATTTTTCCCTGTATTGTACGTAAATACGCGTTTGCGCAATGGAGTACATAATTTTAAGTAGGTATTTTGTCTATAATTGAAATATTATTTTAACCCCCCGCCCAAAAGAAGGGGTATCTATGTATCTGTCTCTGGCATCATAGCTCTCAAACATTGGCGTGGCAACCGAGGATGGAGAACATCGTAATGACGTGCTCCATCCTCGGTCTAGGTATAGTTTGATTAAATTTAAAAATCCGTACTCAGCGATATCGGCCCACTTTCATGATGCGTACTGCACAGGAATGGAATTCTTTGCCGCCGTCTCTGTTTCCTGAGATTTCATTCAAAATTCCTTTTACAGTTGAAGCCAAAAATTTAGAGAAATATGTTCATGACCATCACGTAATTTACGTCTTTGAACATGCATTTATAATGATGTTTCAAGTGGATAGACTTTTTTTCAAATACCTAGTTAAGATATGAAATTGTGCTCTCTTTTCACGTGTAGCAACGAGCAGAGTACCGTACAGAGCCTTAAAAGGCTTGCTAAAAGTTACTTTACTGAGCTAGACACGACTCACAGTCTAAGTCTACTTCTATGGTTAAAACCCCTTCTTTATTGCGTAATCGAGTAAAAACATAATATTTCGTCAGGTAATTGTACGAGTGGGCATCATACTATGAACATACAAGGTTGCCTGGAAGAGATCGCTATTAGCGATAAGGCCGCCTGTTGTTTCACTAGCATTAAAGCCCTTTTCACTATGTAATTTGTGTTTTAGTTAAGGTGTGAACAATAGAGTTTATCTATCTATCTGTCTATCTATGAGCCCATATTCATGGTTGATAAAAAAAAATCGTTGTTCATTTACAATCAAATAATTATTTCGTACCATCCATGATTGAGTGACCGTACATAAAACAACTCGATGAAGACATCAAATTGAAAACCATCAACGGCGAGGCAATAATGTGGCTTTTATTACCTTGATATATTGCCTGTACAAATCGTGATTACTAGTGAAATTGTCGTTTCAACAAAACACTGTATTAAAAAATGAATAATGACTGCTTTGCCGACGGAGTCATTATGACGCGCGATCGGGAACGTACGAGATTTCTATCTTTCAAACCTATTTCGACGATAACAGACCTTATCTGCTTAAAAATAAGTTCGAATATCAAGATAAGTTTGTTGTAAAAAGGTGCGTTCAAAAATAAGTTTTAAAAATGTGTGGCTAGAGTTAGTTTTCGCGGATGTGGTGAAATGCGTGTACGTTTCCACATGTCTGAGGCGTAGCGAATCGGATTGACAAGAAGGTTATTATTATCACATTTTACTTAGTATGTAGGTACGTGCATTTACATATAATCATTTGTGGTAATTTGTAGAAATGTTCAGATTGACTTTTCTACTGTATACGATAGATATACAAGGTTCTGGAGGGTAACGTGAGAAAGAAATGTCATCATTCTTTTCTATTTTCTTATCCTACTCCTAACTAATATTATAAACTAGTCTGTCTCTCTGTCTGTTTGTTACCTTACCTCTTCACAGCTAAAAGGCAGAATTAATCCTTATGAAATTTGGCACAGAGATTATTTAGGGTCTGGAAAAGGATATAGGCTATATTTTATCATCGTCACCATTTTTCATCAGTACGCGGGTACCACCGCGGGGTGCAGCTAGTATTTGTATAATTTTGAATATTAGCGCCGGCTGAAATCATAACTTTCCACAGTTATTTAACACATACAAAATTTTGAATATTAACGCCGGCTGACATCATAACTTTCCACAGTTATTTAACACATACAAAATTTTGAATATTAACGCCGGCTGAAATCATAACTTTCCACAGTTATTTAACACATACAAAATTTTGAATATTAACGCCGGCTGACATCATAACTTTCCACAGTTATTTAACACATACAAAATTTTGAATATTAACGCCGGCTGAAATCATAACTTTCCACAGTTATTTAACACATACAAAATTTTGAATATTAACGCCGGCTGACATCATAACTTTCCACAGTTATTTAACACATACAAAATTTCGAATAACAATTATAATCACAAAATACAATTAATATTAATATTTTGTGATTATAATTGTTATTTGAAATTAGTACTTATTCGTAGTAACACTGTCAAAAATGAAACCTATTATGGGCACTCACTACACAGCTACAAACTCTACAACGCTATTTAAACGTTAAAAGGAATAGATATCATTTAAATCGACGTGCTCCATCCTCAGTCATACCGTCGCTAACAATCAAGCGAGTTGATAATTAAACGTTATTTTTTGCATAAAAAGAACAATGACAGTTTCAATTTCTAACAGGCAGACGTGTGGCGCAAGTAAAGCTCAAGGCTCCTGGCCGCTGGCTGAGTCCCTTGGACTCAGTCAGCGAGACACACTCACGTTTAGTCACACTTGGACCATTGTCGTGAATGCTCGTGAATACCTACTCCCATCAACGGTAATGTCAAAATATGCATTTCAAATGTATCATGAGTAAATCGGTTTCTTCTAAGTGCATTCTATCGTAGACCGCAACGTCACCTGACGGTCAAGCGCAAACGTATCTTGTATAAGTAAATAAATAAATGAATAGTAATAAATTAACAATCAACAGGCTGCATAAAAAATATTAAGAATTAATAATATGAATGAATTAATGAATTCTGGAATAAATATTCCAGAATTTATTAATTCATTGCACAAACAAAAACTTAACCTGCAACAGAGCCATAACTCCCTCTTCTAAGCTTCTTAACTACTTTTAGCATGCTTTTAGCTACTTAAATAATTCCACACAACAGCAACCGCCCCGGTTATTAGAAAGCAATGAAAATGGCAAATTGCGCGAGTACCATCCCCAGCACTTCGCGTTTTACACCGAGATCGAACTCGAGAATAACCGACCATTAGGTTTTGTTCGTTAAACCTTCGCGTGTAATTAAAGGGCCCTCGGTAAAACACATAAATCATAATAATTTAATGCGCGTTCTCGCGCCGGCAGACGCAGCCGACAGTTTTTAACTAAAGGTATGGATTAGCGATTATTGAATCGCTCATCAAAAATTATATACTTACAGACATAATAATTATACTTTGAAAAACTGAAAAAACCGACTTAAAAATACGCATTTTGTTTACTTGGTGTTACCTAAAGGATGTATCTACTAGTGTCAATGAAACTGCAAATTCTAATAATTGTATTGATGAACATTATAAAATATTATAATGTTCATCATACATTGATACATATACATTGATACATTGATGTGTTCTGTAACACGGTTATGTCGCAAGTGTTGAATTTATTTAATGTATTGCGCGCCTCACACTCGTAACTAGCTAACGGTGATGAGTACACGCGACTTGCTGTTCACTTTTCTACAGGCACTTAGATGATATTTTACCAGTTATATTGTTACACAAACCAAATTGATAAGTCCAAACAAAAATAAAATGAAGTTAACTACTATTAATAAAGGTCAACTTATTGAAAAAACGGGACAACGCTTATTTTAAAGAGATTTATAAAGAAGTAGGAGGAGAAGTCAATGTCCCCTGGGCGCAATATATGTCTATCTCTCTCTATATAGTTCTCTCTCTCTCCCTCTATATCTCTCTCTCTCTTTCTCTTGTTGTAAGAGCATGTACCATAGTCTAAAGATATAATATTTTTCATACTGTTAATAACATCTCAAACAGAGCTAATTTCTATCTTTGCTAGCTTTTACTTGAGTTCACATGTTTTTTTCTGATTGCACCTGCACTGCATCGATTAAGTAATTATGTTGTGTGTTAATTATTTTAGACGTACAATAAAATATTTCTCTTTCCGAAGTTACGACTGTCTGCTGCATTCTTCTCTTCCGAAATGTCTTAAAATTGACAGCTTTATACGAAGGCTGATGGGTTTTGTGCAGGTATTTGCAGGAAAATCTATGGAAAACACACAACTGAAATGCGCAAAATCCATCGGTGTTTTGTTTTTTTTCCATAAGAAATACAGCCGAATAATTAAAAAAAACGGAAATAACTTGAAAATACGCAATTCGTTTACTTGGATTAAAAAAAACAGCTATTTTTAAGAAGCAAATTAATCAACCGATTTTTTATTGGTTAAGTATAAATAGAGTTAAGATGAAACAAACATAAAAAATACAACCGAATAATATAACCTCCTTCTTTTTTGTAGTCAGTAAAAAGAACTAAAACTTAATAAACATTTCCAGTGTCATCATCAAAAAAGTGTATAAAGAAAAATTACTGAAAATATAGCTCTCTACGATAACCTTAAACAATTTTCCTCAAAAAACTCATAACTTCGCAGACCAAACGAGCTCACAAATAAAAAGTCGACAATCAATAAAGTGTTAAAATATTTAAATATGGTAATTCTCAGCTTTATATTTTATTATCATGCGCGAGCGCAAGAACGCGCCATGATTTACTGCCGATCCAAAAACTTGGGACTAAGGTCAAACTTCTACATAATCTGTGGTTAGGGCAGTTAAAATCGACTCAAATTAAAACGATTGAAACGTAACTATAAATTAGAGATGTCGTATAACAAAACAAATAACATGTTGTATTTGTAACGAATTTTTTGATGATTTATATCACGCCGTGCGTTTTCCATGGTGTGTGTTTTTTATGTTTATTTTGAATTCAATCCAAATTTGATAGTATAATATTAGCTGTAACTTAGTTATAACATTTCACACAAACTTTAATCAAAATATACATACCTATATCTCAGAATAGACCTATATATCCATATTCGAGATTTGTCATTTTTAACTCCTGACCCAAAAAGAGGGGTGTTCTGTGTATCTGTGTATCTGTATGTCTGTCTGTGGTATCGTAGTTCTTAAACGGATGGACCAATTTTGATCTAGTTTTTTGCTTGTTTGACAGAAGTAATCGATGTAATCATCGAGAGTGTGCAGCTAGGTTTCATCAAACTCTGTTCAGTTGTTTTTTTTTTTTTGTCGGGGGTTTTTCAGTTTTCTAAATTTATAATACTTACTTTGTTACTTTTGTAGTTGTGTCACTATTAAAGTCTTCTGAGGTTATGTAACATGACAACTACCCTTAAATGGCAACCCTCCATCAGCAAGACATCCATTATAATTATTTCGAAATGTTTTACTAAACACAATCCAATATTTTACTAAATAAATGTCGTTATATCCATTTATTTCAGCTCTCTCTCCCAATCAATTTCCCGCCAATTTATACGGTCAAACTCATCCAATCAGTACATTTTAAATTAATAACCATTTTCTACCAATCTTATTAATCTTAATTAAATAAAATATTCCTATTGATAAAATCATTCCCAATAAAAAGCCAAGCCCCAATCAGGCGAACATTTCCCAGTTAATTTACAGTAAATCACGTTATATTATTCAATTTAATTAAATTCTAAGCGTAGATGTCGAATAACGAAGACAAATTGTAACGTGGCCGGGCTCATTAGCTCGTCGCGTTAAAATTCATAATGAACCTATCGAATATTCAATTAATTAATAATGTTATCGAATATTCCCGCGTCGTGTCCCAACTCTACCATTAACATTTTTTTTAATCTCAGGATTATGTATGACACAATGTAATGCTAATGACAGAATATTGGCGGGAAAAATGACATAGTTAATATTTCGAAAAAAAAATCTGATTTTTTGACCTGACAGTCCAAGAAGAAAGGCTAATTATGTTTTTCGGGTGTATGTGGGTATGAATGTATGTTTAGGCTGTAGGAATTAATATATAATTCCTACAGCCTAATCGACTTGACCGATTTTGATGTACGATGTCGTCTTTCGTCGTCATAGTAGAAATTAGAAATAATTCATAATAAGTTTATTTGTATAATAATATATGGGTACAGCTGATAGAATTTTCATACCAAATTATCCAATCACAGAATTCGCCCTATTACATAGGACCAAGTCTTTGTATCCAATAGTTTTTCTTAATCATTTAAGTATTATTTGACCTCAATAGATATCTTAAGGAATGCTCATTTAAATACATTGCACAGTAGTTTTGTGCAAACTTTCTCGCGGAAACGTACACTCAACATCATATCAAGCCTAAAGCAAACGTAAATTTACACTACGAAAATTACTCTTATGCAGACGGGTATTTTTATTTTTCTTTTGATAAGTAATAAAGAAGTGTTCAGCTCTCTCAAACAAATCAGATTACGTGTCTTTCTTAAAACTACGCAAGATTGGTAGATGCGGTAGCGACAGAGATTAAAATACCACAGACGATAAGCACGCGATCCAGCAGTAAAAATATATCTTATTTACAAACTAATAAAAATACATGTTCAGCTTCTGTAGAGACATGTTGACATGATTGTTATCTTAATTACTGGAGGTGTGAAAAAAGTCTGGCTTGCTGAGACATGTTTTTTTATCCCGCCTTCTATAGCCATAATGTGTAGCTGATGGTGCTGTAAAAGTCTAGAGAAATAGATAAATACTAAAACATAAATGTTGGTAGTAAAATTTTCATACAGCGCCATCTAGAAACGAATAAAGCAAAGCTCATACGATTGGAACCAGACAACTGATAGATAGATGTTTTGACGGGAACGTCATGGAAACATGTTATTATTTCATTTTTATTTTCCTACTTAATTGTATGTTACATTGAACTTTAATGCGATAAAAATGGTGGTGTTTTATTCATTAAGTGTTTGATCAAGTGCGAGAGTGTGGGCAAATGAAATAAAGCGATGAAACGTGTCTTTTCACGTAACTCCATAGAAGATTCCAGTAAAGTCGCCACCACTTTACTGAAGCCCGACTTGAATTTGAAAACAACTGTATACGTGACTTAGATTGTGACTAGAACATTTATAACGAGTTTTATTCAAGAAAGTTAAATCTTAATACTTGACACTGGCAATTAAAGCCTTTGCCAGGGTCAAAATCTAATTGAAAAACTGATGGATTTAGGTATATGATGTTTTTAATTTTTTAGTAAATACCTACTGATGATACATAGAAAGAACCAAACAGAATAAATAACGACTTTTTACACAAGGTCTGCTGGTAATTAAATATAATAACTCTTGCTGCAACGTAACAAAGCACAAGTCAAATGACATTTTAATATGTCACGTGAGCCGGTGAGGTTGAGGTGATAACTGGTAACCCACGTGAGGAGACAAATCTAGCTGCAGTAACATCTCTCTTTAATCATTTTTCATGCATATATAGTCATATCAACAGAACAGACTAAAAGCATGCAAAATAATACATTTAGAGAGAGTGGTCCAAATATTTGCAAGGCAAATTTACACTAAACGTTATATACATTAAAAGTGAAATTAAAAGAAAGATTATAAAAAAAATACAGTTGTCTGGAAAATTGAAAAATTTGGCAGCAAAAAACGCTTCTTTTGATCAAACAAATTTTGATCTCTAAGCGAGGCTGAATAATAATTAATAGATACGGTTCTTTCGTGCTTCTGTCAATGAAAGGACAACGGAAAAGATAACGCAGATTACAATACAATACAATACAAAAATACTGAAAAATAAAGAAATTAATAAACAAAAAATGGGTTGAATCCATAGAAAAATCTATAGACAAAACCCATATAGCTCAATAACTCCAAATAAAATACGTCAATAAAACCCAAACAACACGATCGAAGGGCACAAACAGAGATGGCCGATCAAAACAAAAATAGACAAAATCCTATTACAGAAAAACATAATAAAGCCACTAAAAAGGTATCATAACGGAACAATCAAGCCAGATGGACGAGATATAAATGATACCCTTATTTTTTACGGTATTTCGTTAACACCTTTAATCGCCTGTCATGGATGAAATAAACAATTTTTGGCCGTTCAACTGTCTCGTCACGATGACTTTTAACTTTAATTCTGCTCATAATATAATTACTTTAACATTAATAAGGCGGGAGAGATGATTCACTTATTGAGTGGTTGGTAAGAACACGGTCAATTTCAACTTTTGTTTATGACTTAGTAATAAAGACTTTGAAATGAAAACACATTTTATAGGATTTATTGCGTATATATTTTACATAGTTTTATTTATGAACTGATGTTTCGAACACTTTGCAGCGTCCAATGTCGTTCAATGAGTAATATAAGTAACGTGAGTATATCAGGTTCACAGTCCACAGCCCATATATGGGCTGTAGGCCAATAGCGTCATGAGTCCACAGCCCGCATATGGGCTGTAGGCCAATAGCGTCATGAGTCCACAGCCCGCATATGGGCTGTAGGCCAATAGCGTCATGAGAGTATTTTATTGGACTCTGAGGGAATGTCTCATATTAAACGTGGACTAGGTAGGATAGACACTTAGCTACAAAATTTGAGCGGACTTGGGTGGCACTTTATACTCTCGATGCTGGACTGTGAACCTGATATGGAATTTATACCGTGTCTCTGACGTCATGAGCATTGTGTGAAGGCGAGCGTTGTGGAATGAGAAAAATATAATTTCCCCCATTTATCTACTAGTTTATACGGAACCCTCGGTGGGCGAGTCTGACTTGCACTTGTCCGGTTTTTTTTCAATTGCATTAAAGTGTTAGTTTACGTCCACAAGTGGGGGCATATGAAAAAGAGTGGCGATACTTACGTGACATTCATATTCTCGTTATCCGACAAAACTCTATAGAAGCTTCCAGTAAAAGCATAAAAGTTACTTTAAGTAAGTTTGCATGACTTTTTACTTGGCTTAGATTATGACTAGATCTGATTATATGACTTATAACATTCGGAAAAAAGAATCTTATTAAATCTCAATACTTACTTAAAACCGGTAAATGGCGAAACATTTTTGACGAGAACTCTGTTTCTCTTTTCTGAGGACTATATAATTATATATCTTGGAATTTTCAAGGCTAGAGTGAATAGATATCTTCTAGATCGACGAGCTCCATCCTCGGCCACACCGTCGCTTAACATCAGGCGAGTTGGTGGTCAATCGTAAAACTATCTAATATACGAGTATATAAACAAATGACAATCTGGTGAAGTATAGACATGCTAGCTTGTCGATTAGTTATATGAAAAATTAGGACATCACTTTAACCGGAAGACTAATAAGACATAAACATAAAATCAAAAGCAACGCCTGCAACATAAACTTGCAATTTATATAGCCACGGTACAGAGTTAAACAAATATTATAATTCCTCACAAACATAAGAAACATATTAAAGTAAATGATCTGATAATGCTGACTGGAATTCATAACAGTAGGCACGTGGAAACCGATTTCTAAATGAAATCATTTCTTCACTAATCCAAAATATGTTTCGCCTATAAATTAGAGGCTCTATGACTTGTAGATCTGATGTCTTAGTGGCGTTTTCGTGAACGATTTATCGATATCGATAAAATCGTTACATTATTAGAAGATATATATGTCAATCGTTATTTATGATATATAGCTTCTGTATATCATAAATAACTATTGACGAAAAATAAACAACGAATTTTCCAAAAAAAGGAGCTGTTTAATACCCAAAATATGTAGGTATCAGTTAGACACAAAATTTTACGTTTACGTACGTAATGTAAATAATGCAACTATAGCTGTGGAACAAGGAAACCAGCCACCAGGCTGTATCTCATGAACCGTGATAGTTAGAGTTGAAATTTTCACAGATGATGTATTTCTGTTGCCGCTATAACAACAAATACTAAAAAATAGAATAAAATAAATATATATGAGGGATACCATACAACAAACGTGATTTTTTTGCTCGTTTTTGCTCGACATTGATAACAGGAACAGGTAGACGCTTGAAATATTCACAGAATATTGAGTTAAATTATTCACTTTAAAAATAAATAATCAAATTAAAATAAAATTTATATTTAAGTGGGGCTCCCATACAAACAAACATGATTTTTTCGCTCGATATTGATAATGGCAACAGGTAGACGCTTGAAATATTCATAGAGTATTGAGTTAAAAATAAATAATTAAATGAAATTAAAATTAATATTTATTTAGTATTTATTTTAATTTATCCCATACAACAGACATGATTTTTTGCCGTTTTTATAGATAATAGTACGGAACCCTTCGTGCGCGAATTCGACTCGCACTTGGCCGGTTTTGTATGTTTATATAAATTACTCCGCTAATTGCGAATTGTTTTTGAAGATTCTTTTTTTTTGTTTGGTAATGTCTCAGAGGTGGTCCCATAATATTTTTATCAAAATCGATTCAATACTTTGACGCTGTTTTCAGTTTTTTAATTATAATTATTTATTCATTATCATATCCCATCTCATAGCTCATCAATATGCGGGAACAACTTTAGGACCAGCTAATAATAAAAACGCCTTACTATCATTCCTTGAGCCAGGGTTACCGAAGAACACATACAAATGACATGACTATGACCATATTAGTTTTTTTTTTGTAAATATATACAATTGCTATATAGAAACACCCAGACACAGAACAAACATCCATGCTCATCACAAAAATGTTTGCCCTGAGTAGGGATCGAACCCACGACCTACAGCTCGGCAAGCAGACATACTGCCAATTACTGAGCCACAAGGCCAGTCAAGTTAGGTATAAGAACGAACACATACGCCAGTTCAAACGCTATCTAAGTATGTCTAAAGCAATATCGTATCTAAGCAAATCTATCTAAGTATGAATAAAAAATATTGGTGGACATTTCACACAACACCATCTAGCCCAAACTAAGTACGCAAAGCTTGTACTATGGAAACTAGTTTCCATGATGTAGTATCTAGTTTCCATGGCTGATAGAATACAACCATCATATATAATATATATTCCATTCATTACATTGATATTGTCATAATAATTGTATAAATCTAATTTATATCGTCAAATTACAATAAATTCCTTTAAAATAATCTTAAAATATTTTACGCCTACTGTCATAGTCTTATAAATCCCTCGCGCATCGAACCTATATATGTTTAAATATAGAATAATATGCTAACATAATATTTGTAAGGTTTTCGCGAATTTTTCTCATTAAAATTAAACGATTTTAACGGATTTATTTACGTATACATTTTACATAATTTAATGACCTGACGTTTCGAACACTTTGCAGCGTCCGTGGTAACATATTTTTTGATATGTAACAACGGGATGTAGCGTCAGTCCTCCAAGATGTCCGAGCTCAATTAGATCTAATTAGACCCCATACACGATTAAAATCATTTCGATTTTATTCGAAGCGGCAAAATAGAGGTCTCTAGACTTCTCAATCTAAAATAGGCTTTAGCGCGGCGACATATAGTCTTTACTCAAAATCTAAGTTCGTCATTGTTGGTAGAAATCGGTCAACCCAGGACACTACCTATAGGTATTCGTGAATTTTGTTTTAAACTTTACGGCCATGTGATGGAAAGTCATTGATGACAGTTGTCTTTTTTGTTTAGTAACACAAAATCTAGAAAGGAGAAAGTCATTCGAAATTATACACAAGTTTAAATTCTTTAAATCTGCTATTTTATTTCACCAGATAAGTACGTGTCAAATTTTACTTTCATGTCTTTCTAATAAATACCGTAACTTATAAAATATTAGTTTGTTATTTTATTATTCCACCTAATAAGGATTACACGCTTTCATTCGATTTAACTAGAATACCTGCTATTTGCTAACGGTGATACAGTTAATTCACATGAAATTTAACAAATAAATAATGAGATTTTGATTGATATACGACCGTCAGCCGCACTTGCTTGAAGGAAAAAAACTAGAAATTGTCGTAAATGTTTAATGTAAATATGTATTTTTAAGGATTAACATTTTCATTTATATTCAAATTTAAAGCCTTGTTAATAACAAAGTGATACGGTTTCGTAAAATTTATGGGTTCAAATATTTAAAAATTTGCAAATACTGATTATACGTTCGTTTACGCAGTTTTAATCCTACTTTTGGTAATAAAATTACCGTTCCAACTTTCTGTTTGTAGTTTTTTTCCTAGAATTACAACAGTGAAATTTGGTTGGAGTAACGGAAATAAATGGAATAATCCATTTGATTATAAAAATCATGTTATCTGTCAGATTGATCTAAGTAAGCACAATGTGGAGCAGGAAAAAAACAAATTTAAACAAATAATAGTTAGGAAAGTGACAGAATTTTTTCGGTGTCGAAATATTCCAATATTAAGTAACTTGTATAGCGTTTCGTTCGTGTTTTCGGAAAATTCATCACGACAAGACGTCGTTATTTCAAGCTCGTAGCTTGTTTATGCAGCTCAGATGCACACTCGTCAAATTAATACGTATCAACTAAGTAGCAACTTTGCGGCAACGTTTCAAACTGTGGTTCGATTTCCGTATTTTTACCAATTATATGGTCGAAAAAAGTATAGTTTTACTTTAACCCAACCTAAATAAAAATTTATTCAACATAAAATCTTAAGATGGAAACATATTTAAAAACGCCTTAAAGAAATAGCTAAGTAATAGAAAATGTATTCTATGATTTAAAAGAATTCTACGAATACACAGATAAGAAAAATATTTAACTAAAATAAGATTTTTTTAGAAATAGTTTTGCATTTTTTTTGTAAGTATATTATTGTTTAGGGTAAAAGCCGTAGATGAATGAGTGTATAAAAAAATCCTATTATTTTAGAAATGACTTTGTGAGATAAATTAATTAATATTAAGAAAAAATATTATTGCATGTCAGAGATAAACTGTTGTGTCTGATCTTTTTTGTAACACCTACACAGTTTTAGCAATAAAGGTTATCTTATCTTATCTTTAAAAATATAATGCCAGGTGAATCATACATACCTATTTGTTGAAGATAACAGGAAATTAGTAAGATTCATATACCTAAATAATTTTATCGAAAATTATGGATAAATATTTAATTATCAGTTTATATCTCTATTAATTTCAACTTTTTTTATTTTATTTTTTATTTTATTTATTTATTTAACAAAATCTACAGCCCTTTATAACGTACATAAATAACTTAGATAAGGCCATAATAGATTTACATTAAATATTTAATCTTATGCAATTACAGTCGTTAAGTAAAGGAAGATACTTTTACATCAAATAGAAAAATAAACCCTGCTTAAACTAAACGTGTGCGTGATGTGAGTGTATGATGGTGAATGTGTGCATGAGTGTGTGTGTGTGTGTGTGTGTGTGTGTGTGTGAGGAGGGAGGGGAAGTGAGTATATGTAGGGACGAGTGAGGACGAGTCGTGTATGAAGCGCATACATACTTACATAATATAACAAATACATTTTAGACAAATGTGATTTCCACACAAGACCGAAAATTTTAATACTTCGATTTGGAAATCGACCCTTCTTAAGACACAAGTATTTCAAAATGTCGTCGGTATAACATTGTACAGGGCGGTATAACATCGCTCCACATTTTACTTACATTTACTTCATCATCATCATTACCAGCATTGATAAGTCCTTCCTTGAAATACACAAGTGTTTCCCCTGTAACGCCACTCACCCCGTTCTTCAACTTCTAGTTTGTAACTCGTCGTATTCACGACTCCGCCAATGTCACGTAGCAAAAGCACGATCTTCTTCTTCTTTTTTGTATTGGACCCGCATTAAAGCATTTGCCAGTGTCAAGTATTAGGATTTTTTCAAGTTTCTTGAATAAAACAAGTTTTAAATGTTCTAGTCACAATCTAAGTCACGTATACAGTCAATTTATAAGTCGAGTCCTGCTTCAGTTAAGTGGTGGCGACTTTACTAGAAGCTTCTATTGAGTTTTGCCGACAACGAAAAATCACACGTTTTACTGCTTTATTTCACTTGCCCACACTCACGCACCTTATCGAACACTTAATGAATAAAACACCACCATTTTTATAGCATTAATGTTCAAAATAACACAAGTTTAAGAAAATAAAACAAAGCAACAACACGTTACTTAGACGTTCCCGCCAAAACTCAAAGCACGATCTTCAGTTTTCGCTTCCAGCTATTGTCAACTTCCTTATTACTTATCTAACGTCATTCTATTGTGTGTCAGGGTGTCCTACACTACGTTTGCCGACACGCGGTCTTCACTCTAGAGCGCGTCTACCCAAATGGTTATTGATTCATTATGAATATTTAGGTATGGTGGAAAGAATAAGACGGATAGAGAAGAAAACTAACCAAAGAGTTTCAGACCTCAATGAAAAAGAAAATAAAACTTTTCTAAGAATGTAAGAATGACAAATAAAACTTTTCTAACAATGTAAGAATGTCTTGTCACCTTGTGACCACATATACATAATAAATTAGTATCAGACAGCGCAAATACGGCTTAAATTCTGTGGAGCGCAAGATTTCTAAATGGAAAAAATCCATGTCATACCTATAGGTATTGGAGGCACAGATTTTTTTTTCACTGCGCTCAGGGTGGAGGCGAAAGTCTTGGCAGAAGACCAACAAAAATATGGAAATTCCATTAAATGTATAGGTATGTATGAATTCCCATCTTCAGATTAAATTATCATGTCCAACAGGATAAGTTACCTTAGCAACAATAACAAAGCATCCGAAAGTACAATACTCCACAAACACGCCCTATTCTATTCTCACAGCCGGTTAATTGAGCAATATAATTTGACACCTCACGGCGTCGTGAATAGCCAATTATTAATATGGGCCCTTGATTAATTGTGATATCAGCATTTAATTTTCGTGTTAACACTCTTGCCGCGCGCCGCGGTCGTCCGCCATTGTGCCCCGCGCCTTTGTGTGCCGTGACGTTTCAATTTTGAATAAATTAAATTTCGAACGCTTCATTTTTTCGAACCTTTTTAACTGGGAATGAGCTCGCGGCCAGTTGTAATTTATCATTTTTATGTTTTGAAAATAGTTTGCTTGTTTATGTTGGTGTTGATTGTACTCTATAACTCTATGGTTCAATAACTCAGTGCTCTACTTAAAAAAAAAGAAATGATAGATAGTTACTTCCACTACTTTATTGTACATAGTCTAATATTAATAACTATTATAAATGGACTAATATGAGCTATTAATCGGAGTTCCTATACTTAGTTCCTAGTTGTTTATTATTAAATACCGCTGAAATAGAAATCAATTAAAAAACAGGCCAAAGCAATAAAGTGATTTGTCTGTACTTATTCATGAAAAATCACCCTTTGAATACCTAAGTTCAAAAAGTCTAACGACAGATCGAAATGTTCTGCGAAGTCCAGTTTTTACTATTCTGAAGTAGATATTTCAATAACCATTGCTCTTATATTGTGCGACATCGATTTTTGCAACCAATAAGTAGTTAAGTAACTATCTCAAATATGTCTAACAAAACTGAATCTTTCTCTCAAAATTCGAATCCGCTGTAAGTTAACTTGATTTTATCACTATAAAATCCTATAATAAAACTTCAGATAGTTATAAGCCAACAACGTTTATTGCGCGTAATAAAAAAAATATCCAGTAAGAATAGAATAAAACTATTTATAAAAATGTTTAACTGAATTGCTACAATAAAAAGGTAGCGTTAAATAGTTTCATTAGGCTTCTGTCCAATGAGCTGATCCCATTAAACCGTTTATGGCAGCCATTTGCAAGATGGCGGCGCGTTCCAAATTTGAAAATTCGTGTTGAAACCAATGAGTTTTATCCTAATTTTATTACGTTGTTTAATTAATTTAACTAAGCCTTTTGAGAGAGGTTGAATAGATTTTAAACCTTATTTTACAATGGTTAGGTGGAACAGCAACATATCGTTTATTTTATCTCTGCTTAGGGCCTGTACTTACGTTTGTGTAGGTTACCTAAATAAGTTTAAGCATTTTGTAATGTTAAGTACTGTTGAGTTTTGCTTGTATCGCGCTTCTTTTGTACATATAAGTACCAGATAATTATTTATATCAATATGGGGTATAGGTATTTGACTGGCCTCGTACCTCAGTTGGTAGTATGTCTGCCTTTTAAGCTGTTGTTTTTTTTTTAAATGTAGTAATAGGTTTGCGCTTGACCGCCAACTCGTGCGACTTTGCTATGTATGCGTTGTTTGTTGTTGTTAATTGTTATGGATTCGATCCTCACCCAGACAGAACAACCATTTAGAACAGTTCTCGCGCGATCTCCCATACAAATAGGAGAAAGCTATTTTCTACCCTTCAATGGTTAACCAATTTCGATTATTCTTTTTTAGGGTTCCGTAGTAAACACGGAACTCTTATAGTTTCCGTCCGTGTCCATCGCCCGTCGTCCGTCTGTCTGTCTGTCTGTCCGTCCGCGGCTTTGCTCAAAAACTATAAGTATTAGAAAGCTGTAATTTGGTATAGATATGCATATTAACAATGCCGAGAAAGTCGTAGAATAAAATTTAAAAAAATAAAAATGTGGGTATCTCTACACATAAAGTAGTACAATAAACTACACGAATTATTTTTTCCCATCTACCTCATCCTTGACTTTGGAGATATGAAAAACTTTATATATTAGTATAATGTTACATGAAATTAAAAGAAAAACTATCACGGCTAAGTAGGCTTTATAAATTATCGAGTTATAGCCGATCAACTTAAAATAATTACTTAGACAAGTCAAAAATGAATATTTAAATTAAAATAACATAGGTACCTAAGTTAACTCATATGTTCGTGGTATCAAAAAGGTAACCTGTTTTAAGCTTACATAAATTATGAAATGTAACTACGGAACCCTACATTGCGCTATAGGCGTTGCTATTTGTTATTAGGTATGCTATCTATGCTAGAGGCATTGAATTTTTTTTTATGGTTTGTTTTTCTTTCAAATATCGCTATAATTCGAAACGGAAAAAAGTTTAAATTTGAAAAAAGCAAACCGTAGAGTTAATTTATAGTTCCAACCGTAATATAAAAAATAATTCCTCCTCCTTTTTTGAAGTCGGTAAAAAATTCGCGTATTCGGCGAAGGTTTACTACCTTCGCCGAATACGCGAACGCGCCTGGGCCAACTGTGCCAAGTGCCAACTGCCAACATAACATAAACAAGTTCACACTTGGCTGACAAGTTTTTAAATCTGTATCGGAGATCGGCGCTAACGCGTTTTTAATCACTTGACTGACGCCTTAGCTGGAGATTGCACGCAGTATACGCATAATGATAGTAGCACGCGTAATGACGGTTTTTACTTTAACTCGTCTACTTAAACGAGATTTGTTTAGTGTGATAAATAAATAACACGACGTGAGTAACGGTTTATTTTCTTATTATTGTGCAAATTATTCTTGATTAAAATTTTCCGCCATTTTTTAGAATAAAATGTACGTAGGTACTTATTCTGTTTGTGACGGTTGTGTTTTATACATGCGTTTTTGGGGCGTTTCGGAATGCACTCTTCGTCCGAAATAGATATTTTATAGTTATTAAAAAAAAAACATTTTTGTCTGGAACGTTAAATTAAAAAGTAATGTCGACACTATTTTTGATTTTCGGAATAAATTCCATTAAAATTCGAAATAACACAATAACTAATGAATAATGTAATTTTTAGATTACTTATTGTATTTTTTATTCGATAGTTTCTTATTTTCGTCCACAAGCACGGAGCACGAAGTGCAATTTACTAAAATAAAAGTAAAATGAAATGTGGCTCTACAGTCACAGCTCCCAAACCCCCTTGATCATGACTTGTTATATTTGACTTTGACTATGACTATGATATATTGACGTTAAATGAAAAGAATATAAGACAAAAATCCTCCAAATTCCATATTATGTTTACAGTAGTTTAGGCTGTACATTGTCTGTCCAACATTTAGGACAACAAAACAAGACGCGGCTAGATAAAAATAAAAAAAAGATTTGAAATAACTACGTGCAGAATGAAAAAAAAACTTACTATAAGTCATTGAGAGTATCTATCTCAATACTTTAAGTACTTGTATAAATAAAGGTGTATTATCTAGTGAATGTGTGAAGCGAAACCGCCAAAAGGCGTCACAACATTGTCAAATCAATTCATTTCACGCGAGGCCGCCATTACGGTTGAATCAAGCTTGTGTAACCGCTCGTGAGAACTGTTCTCGACGAGAAACATCACGATTAGACGCTACGGTGACCACACGATCTCAGAGTTAACTATTTAATGAGTCAAGCAGAACGTTCGTATATTGTCCTAGCCACAAGAAGTCCACTGCTGGGCTTTAGGCCTTTCTCATCCGAAATTCTCGGTTCGCCTTCGAAGTTTCAACTGAATCAAATCGTCTGTCCAATTTGTGGCTGTTCTTCCTGCACTGCTTTTGTCGATATGTGCACTCGAGACTTCAGCCCCCCATCCTTCCTAGTAAGTATCCTGTAAGTATTCATAATAAATAGTATATCAACTTAAAAAAATTACCTATAGAAATAAGAAATGAAAATTTCGTGCAAATTTCACAAACTCTTAACTTCGCAAAACATCAGGTGGGTACACCACCTGATGTTTTGCGAAGGTGTGACCGAGGATGAATCTCGTCAATGGTCTAACCTTTCTCACGAAGAGAAGATGGCACGCGCCCAGCAGTGGGACAGTTTGTACAAACAGGGCTGAAAAAAAAAACTACAGAACCTTATTTTACGCGTGGCCAGGCATGTACTTGGCTAGTTATTTTTATTATTCCTTTCCAAGTAGGTATTGAAACTTAATAAGGATTTTATGTTACCTTCACAGAATTCATGGCCCTATTTACTCAAGTCTTTGGTTACCTTGTATCAAATTGTTAGAAAACACCAATTAGAGTTTTGGCGGGAACGTAATAGAAACACGTTGTTGCTCTGTTTTATTTTCCTAAACTTGTGTTATTTTGAATATTAATACGATAAAAATGGTGGTGTTTTACTTATTCATTGAGTGTTCGATCAAGTGCGTGAGTGTGGACAAATGAAATAAAGCAGTAAAACGTGTCATTTTACGTTGTACGCAAAACTCCATAGAGGCTAGTACAGTCAGTACAGTCCAGTACAGTCGCCATCACTTTACTGAGGCAACACTCAAATTTTAAAATGACTGTTTACGTGACTGAGACTGTTACTAGAACACATAATATCCAAGAAACTTGAAAATATTGTAATACTTGACACTGGCAAATTTTAATCGCGGGTAATACAAAAAAGAAGAGAACACTAATTGACAGACTTATATGCACCCCACGCATATTCTTCCAAGTGTCAATCGCTCGCGTCTCGTTCCCATATTAATTTACAGTCTGTCGTACTGACACCACATAATGTTCATTCATTTATCTAAACGAACGGTGTACCAACACTTTACTATATAACCCTTTGTCACTGTCAAGTAACCTAATGTTGTAACTGCTCTTCGAGATATATTTGAATTGTATTATAGCGATATTGTTCCAATGTGTGTAGGTACCTACGTAACGTTAACTGTACTTTTAGTTCTACTAATTTTATTTATATCTCGAGTTTGTGTGAGGGAGCCACTAACGTATTATAATGAACCTAACAACTGTCAGGTTCAGTGATGCGCTCCATCCTGGACCGTATTGTTACTCAACGTCAGGCGAGGATAATAAATAAAATGCCTTAAGTAATACTAAAAAAATACCTAATGAAGCTTAACTATTTTCCTAAGACAGATTTATGTAGAAATTAAAACATTGACCTAGATTTCTTTCATCATCATCTCAAACGTCTCTAGGTCTCCCGTAATAGTTTTAGTCGCGATTCACCCTTGCCACTAAAACCGTGACCGGGTCCGAGATGCGTAGGCTCGTATGTGCAAGAACTGACCTCGCGACTTTCGAAAATAAAATAAAAAACGACAAGAAAATTGCGGTTGAAAAAAAAAATGAGGTTAAAAGTTTTTTTTTTTAAATATTTATATAACTTAAAAGTACTCAAAAACAGGGATCGTAAACGGTTAAGGCATAAGGTTACGCTACCGGTATAATAACGGTAGAGGTATAAATTATAAAGGTTGACCGAAAACGGTGATAATAACGGTTAAGGTACCTATATATTAATAACTCTACCGATATTTTGTTATTTTGGTACCGAAATCACCGCGTTGCATAGGACCTCTCGCTCTTACGCGTTTGCATACGAACGGGGGATGGCGATGCGCGGGCGGTCAAGGTCAAAATCTTTATTTTCCGGTTACGGTAGCGCAATTTATAATGATATCGTTATTTATCGGTACCGTAAAATTCCTATACCTTTATTTTCAGGTATCAAAATAAAAAGGTAGGTATGACGTCATTCCCTTAACCGTTATCTTTTCGGTATGAGACCCCTGCTCAAAAACCTAATAAATAGACAATACATTATTTGAACCTCCTTTTTACGAGCACATAACAAATAATACATTTGTCAGTAGCCACAATAGTGTATCCTATATAACAATCACTAATATTAAAATGTAAGTCCGTCTGTTATCATGAATAAAACATTGAACTTCTTAGTGAGAATAGTATCGCTTTAATTTCACTTTCACTGAGTGGGTCTCTCCCGATAGATATAATCTGAGTGTCTTTAAATCGCGAGTGAATTGGTTTCTTTTAGGTAAACGCGCTCCATCGTAGACCTCAACGTCGCTTAACATCAGGCGTATTGGCGGTCAAGCTTCCTATGTGGAAGCATCAGCCCATGTCACAATACCTACCCAAGACTTGTTTAACTCCATGTTGTACTATAGTTTCATCAATCATCCATATACCTAATCACTTTCTATATATCTTTTTAGGGTTCCGTACCTCAAAAGGAAAATGACAAAACGGAACCCTTAAGGGATCAATTGTTGTCCGTCTGTCCGTCTGTTAAGACCTTCTATCTCGAGTTGTCGTAAATAAATTACATGCTTCTTAAAAAAGTTACATTCTTCTTGCCAAATTTCATAGTTCTAGGTCAACGGGAAGTACCCCATAGGTTTTGATTCCCTTGTGAGTGTCGAAATGTGCGGTTTTTTGCAACAAATTCGGCTGTAACTTTTTTTTACGAAAACTGAGAAATTTGATTTTTCTTTCTGCAGGCAGCAAGATACTATGGATCTGCGTAGGTACCTATATGGTTTTAATTTGAACACGATAATACCCTGTATCTCGGGAACGCTTCACGTTTGGACGGACGGACGGACGAACGGACAGACGGACAGACGGACAACAAAGTGATCCTATAAGGGTTCCGTTTTTTCCTTTTGAGGTACGGAACCCTAAAAATGATTCTTTATGCAAGGAATTAGGATCCAAATTTTAAAGTGAGTTTACCATATCATGTGGGTATCATATGAAATAGCTTCGTTAGCACAAGCTAAAACTGGTCTTTAATTATTTTTAACATGTGTAATTTTCGGATTATGATCAAAAATGTAAAAAATAAACAATATAATTTTCCCCTTTTATCAATGACTAGCTTCACCCGATAGTTCTTTTATCTAGTTCGAACCCTCGGTGGGCGAGTCTGACTCGCACTTGTCCGGTTTTTTTTTATTTACCTAAAAACGTTACTCAAATATTATGTTCAAAGCTTTACATATTTTGTCAACTTCTCACTGACACGTGGGCACATAAGCGGAAATAAGACAGATAATTATAGACGTTGAATTAAAAGTTGAGTAACGTTTTGCGTCATTGCAAGATGGAGCGCGCTTGGATCGATAAAACCAGAAAACGTATTCATTCGGATTTGAAATTACTTTTTTTTAAGAGTTTTTACCCAAAACCGTTTGCCTTTTGGACAGTCGAGTAAAAAGAAACAATTGAATTATGAATCTTCTTTTTAAAATCAATTAAAAACCAAAAAGTAAAAAAAAATCTTTAATAATTTTCTTTAATAATTATAAAAAGTTTCCGGCAGCCTAGTCGGGAGACCGTCTGACTTGCGATCCGCAGGTCCTGGGTTAAAATCCCACGGCACGCACCTCTGTCTTTTCGAAGTTATGTGCGTATTGTTGATTGCCGCCAACTTCAAATGGTGAAGGAATGCATCGTGAGGAAACCTGAGAGTTCTCAATGATCTTGAAGATGTGTGAAGTCTGCCAACCCGCACTTGGCTAGCGTAGCAGACTATGGCCTAACCCTTCTCACAATGAGAAGATGGCCCGTTCCCAGCAGTGGGACAGTTTGTACAAACAGGGCTGATAAAAAAAAGCAGGTGAGACCACAGGCTTTAACTAGTACAATAAACAAAACACACATCAACAACTATTATAGTCGGAGCAGGCGTTAACAGACATTTTCAAAGGAAAAACAATAAGGTATTGTCAAGGAATTGTGCGCTCGCGCATGGAAGCCATCCGGCCGCTACCCGTCTCTCTTTAACATTTTGAATCTATGCATGCATCTGCCTCGCTCTATATGACATGTTATAACTTAGCCCCGCCCACAAGTCATTGCATGCAGTTCCGTAAGTAGTTTTCTTGATGACTTTCGTATTGCGGTACACGGCAAGATGCCTAGTTTACCAGTCGGAATATGAAGTTTCTTTTAAGGAATATTTATGTTGTTACAATGTGGAATATGCTTCCTGATTTAGTCTTTCCCAGTGATTGTAATCTGGGTGTCTTTATTGGTTTCTTCTTGGTAAGAGTGCTCCACCGTAAGTTAGCCCAATCAATACATAATGTGCGAAGTAAATCGCCGAACAAACATATAAAAAAACATGCATTCGAATTGAGAACCTACTCTTTTTGGGAAGTCGGTTAAAAACGTAGAAAATTTAAACTTTGACGTTGACTTCAGTCAACTCAGCGCGTTCTCAAACAAATGTCACAAATTTATTATATTTACTTGGATGACATATTTTTTTCTTCAGTTTGGTTTAAATCTCAAACTGTGGAATCAATTTTGATCTTTCTATGGGATAATCTGACACTATTTCCTTTCAAATAAAAAATCAAATAACCTAAGCCATTTAACTCTGAGGTTATTTGAATAAACACTTTGCACCTGTGCGAGTTGACTTACGCTTTATTCAATCATAGCATGTAACTATTATAGGTACCTACTATTATTATTAAGTATTCTGTGCCAGTCATACACTAAATTCTTGAACTTATTTAATGTAACATTATATTTCCCGCCATTATCGAGTAATTAAGCACATCACTCGGGGCTAATTACGATCACTCGGACTGAGTCGTCAATACGCCCCCCGGTGCGTTTGTTGCTGGACAGTTACTGGAACGGTAGGCAGTGCATGAAGACAGACAACTTTCCCGTCAATTGATGGTGTAGTTGTTTGTGAACACATTACTGTGTTATTAAGACCCTGGTAGCATTTTATGTTGGGCAGTTACTGGAGCGGTGGGTTAGACAAGTGGACAGCATACTCGTAAAAGCGATTAAAAGTTTAGCAGTTGTAAGCCAGTGACGGAAAGTCACGAGGTGAGAACCATACTAGGCTATACTCCAGGCGGCGTTGTATTCCAAAGAGCAGTGGTGGTATATAAACTAAATTCAAATTCATTTATTAAACATAACAATAACTAATATTTCATGCTTTGATGATCATTAACCACATAGTTTTGTTTTTATACAAAGTCAATATTTAAAATATATTTGAGTAAAAAAAGACGATACTAACTTCAAGTTTTGTATAGTTACCTAGTATTGGTCATTTTTAGATATTGGGTAATAACGTTGTATCTCATATAGTCTACGCGGACTTTTTGGCATGAAGATGAACGACGCCAAAACATTTCATCGCGTGAATATTGAATACTTTACGAGAAAATTCAACGAGAAGCATATAATTATAAAGTACGTATTGTAATCCACATACTGTTCTGAACTACGAGTATGTCCAAAAACATGGGTTTAAACAATTTCTCTTAAAAAATATATAAAAAATACCGCAATATTATAATAATAAAAACAGTTTATTTTAGTAAATGACAATTATATTAATATATTAATTTTATTGATCAATCTGTCCGGTATTTTTTGTCACAGCTGACACGGTGGGACTTTATATCGACTCGACATAGTACAGTGTCGACATACCGCGACTCGGGAGCGGGAGACTCCACTTTCGCCAGTAACTATCCTCGACAAACGCGGCACGGGTCAACTTGGGCGCCTGTAACCAATTATTACAGCGTCCGCTATTCCTGGGGCCCGCAATTAAAACATAGTTAGAGCACTCCTAGATTAATGTCTAATAAAAATGTTGTGCGTGATTACTTTATACGTTAATGGGTGAAATTAACATTGTTACTTTACACTTTAAGTTTGGAGTAAGTATTTATACCTCGCCGGAGCTAGAACTTTTTGGGGGCTGGCGCATAACAAAACTGACAGAAAAATAATAGGGGCCTTACCGAAAAACGTTATTTAACTTTAACCAACGTCTCAAGTTCTCCGTCTTCTTTCCGCAAGTGTCATTACGTGTCAGCCAGAAGTTGACAATATAATATAGGTATGTTAAGCATTGCTTAAAGTTAAGTAACGTTTTTCGGTAAGGCAGTAGATCACTTACTGTATTTTTTTTTTCTGTCATTATTTTTTGAAACCAATTAAAGTGTCTGACTGCAAAGTCATGAGCTAATTTCTTTGTATAAGTAACTGTTATGCTTCATATAATTAGTGTACGTTATTGTGGAAATGTATGTGTAGAGCCGTTGTACAAACGATTTTAATAAACATTATAAAGAATGCTCATAACATAATACATTTTACAACAGCTTTACCCATACCTTCTCACAAAAAAATACACTCAACATCAAGCACAACGGAAGCTTATAGGCAAATTACAGCACAAGGGCTTGTTTGCAGACGCCTATTGTTTTTCTTTTAAAACGACTTCAAAAATATGAAGTTCTTTGTTGGGCTGTATTTTTTATCGTATATGTTTACATATATATAATATATGTATTCTACTATGATTTATTAATTTATATTATTACTACCTATTAATTTATATTAATACATTTTTTTTTACTGAAAAAGCATATACCAGCTATTCTTACATACTAAACTAATGATTACGTACGTCAAGAACGTAAAGCTAAATAAATTACATTACCGAGATATCTCCCCGCACAAACGTGCCCAACTGCCCATTAGGCTGGCGGTTATATAGGTACTTACCTAAATAAAATTAATTTTGAAACTTATATTTGCGTTAGAATACGTAGACATGTTTTGCCTCACTACTAGGTACTTACTAATTAGTACCTACCTAAGGTCATAGATACATCGATGCCTTTTGTAGAATTTGTATTTAATATTACAATTATCAACCAAACCAACCCAAAACCCAAGGGACCCAAGGGCCCACCCACTTTTATTGAGTCTCTTGATCGACCATAAGCGTATTATTTATATATTTCATTACCTACCTACTATGACCATAACTCAGGGCCCCAGGCCGCAATAGTTCAAACTTGGTCAAGCCTTAGAAGCTTTTAATCCACCTTGGAAGCTTGGAACCTAATTTCTATTTCCGATTTTTTTAAGCTTATGGGGCATGCTTTAGGAGCCTACACATTCAGTCATCTTGAACTCGAAAAATCTTAGCAGAAAAGTGGTTTATATTTAACTACTCATTATTATCTATGCGTACGTCCAGCAACTAAGTGCATAACGGCACATTATCTCGCGCCAAACACCAATGAATTATCAAATAACTCAAAACGGATAAGAGCCAGCAATTTGAAGGTCTCACGATCGCTCCAAATGGCGATATTAGCAGCGCAATTTACCACCAGGCCTCGCTACGGTAAACTAATAACACCTCAGTAACACCTAGACTATATCAATAAAAGCTATTAGCATCGATCAACGTAACTATCTGTCCCGGTATTACCTTAAATTGAGTTAAACGCCGCGCGTCTGCTCGTGACAGTAATAACACCGCGAGATGGCGCCCGCGAGCGGGAGCGAAAGAATGAACGAGAAGCGTTAACTGAACGATAAATACTTCTAATTCGAATTGCTCTCCAATTCGCTCGGCGGGAAAACATCTCTATCTCCCCCATACTCATAATTTTTCAGCCACGGGGCGAGAGGTTGTCCCTCTCTCTCTAATTGGTTGCTCGAGCCTCAGAATCCAATTAGTAGCGAGCGAGCGCACTGAATTTATTATGCGGCTCTTGTTTAGTTTGTTGGCCTTTTTAATTGAAACGTAGTGCGTAACTCGCGGCCGGTGTCCGACTAATGAACATGACTGCTCTGGGAACGTTAAGTTTCACTTTTGCTGATAAAATACGTATTTATTTTGGATTGAATAAGATGCTACTTCATGCTACGAAAAAAGGGTGTATACGTATAGGTTGTTACCTACATCAGAAATCTTGAATATATGATGATCAAACCACTTTTATCTGAATCAAAATGTTCAAAATAAAAAAGTGGATACCCTGTATGTTTTGTACTATTTTCTGTAGTAAGAAGGTTGAATAGGTAAGTATCTACCTACCTACTGATTGTAAGTACCTACTTACCTATCGACATGTCATTCTTCCTTGGTCTGAGAATTCTGAGATGTAGGAGTGAAGTACGTAAGTGTAAAGTAATAGAATAGTGTACAATTTACCTACTAAATACCTACCTATTACAGAAACCATAAAACAAGCAAGAGGCCTGCAAATTGTGATCGAGAATAAGGACACTAAACAATATAAATTACTAATTAAAAATAATTTAACAAAATAGGTACCTACTTACTTACAAATTTAACAAAAAATAAAATATCATTAGTGACAATTATTCATATTAATGGCATGGTCGTGAAAGTGATGTTGTGTGACGTTTTACTGTAAAAATTACTCAATTGTATATACTTTTAACGACATCTAGTGTTGACTAGCTAAAGATTGATTCTGACATCTATCGTCGGGTAGTAAATTTTTAGTTTGTAAAGCATATTATACACAAAGGAGTCTTGACGGCAACGTTATAAAACATATTGTTGCTCTGTTTTATTTTCCTCAGATGGAACTCTAACTATTTAACAGACCATACAAAGCAAATAATTTTTATTTTTAAATATTTATTTCAGTCCAATTATGAAAGTATGTAAAATGTATTTTGTACCTATGCTATGATTAATTCATTCTTTGTCTTTCTTGGCAGTGACGTCTTATTTGTTTGTCTATGTTAATTACTTTCATTCATTCATTCAAAGCGTTCGGTTTTGCATTTTCTCTATTTTTGGAATTTTTCGGTTCTGTTTTGTTTGTTTTGTGTTGTAAATTGAGAAAATCAATTAAGATTTCTCGTAAATATTTTTCCAACAGTTTTCATGAAGATCCTTTTTGTGCCTTCATTCATTGATCTCAATACATCAAAATGTAAGTAACGCAACTTTCGAAAAACCTTTCTATTTCGCGCGCGGTGTGTATTCCTTCAGAATTATAAAAAGAGTCGATTTCAGGAGCTTCGTGGACCTTGCAAAACTGACTATGCATCGACAAACCGAGATGGAAGGAAGAATAAACACTTTCAACGAAAAATGTGACCGTGCCATCAGTGATATTAAAAAATTAAAAATGCAGGTATATAAACATCCTAATATCTTAACATATACCTCGTGTACAAAAATGCAGAGGGTATTTCTTGTCAGAGAATTACTATAACGATACTGTTATTACGGGCTTGAAAGAATATTGGACCTTAGAATATAATGTGGATACATATTTACAGAAATGTACCAATATTTTATTTTCAACAAAAAAAACCAGATTAGTAGGCCTACAGTCTCTTTATTCATTGACAATGTAACATGCAGCTAGAATTTTAAGTTCATATAATCAATTTGAAATCTCACGAACAACATGAGGTCTGACAAATTTTATTTGACTACTTTTTAGTAACGGCCAAGTGCCTTTAATAATTACAATAAAACAACATACAAACTACACATACTTAACTACGACACAAAAAGCAAATAGATTACGCCAGACCAATAAATTGATGTGTAAAGGCAAAGAGACGTAAATTGAAGATTGTTGATTTGAGAAAATAGCACTCAAAAGTTTTTATAGCCTAGCCTTTGTTTACTTGTACAGCCATTTTCAATACTTTAGATAGATCTATGGTAGACCACCATCTCGCCTGATGTTAAGCGGTGGGATGGCCGGTTTATTCATATCTTCTCTCAATGCTTCTTTTTGTCTATTGTTATGTAATTTGATACTGAAATACCTGAGAACCAAAAAACAAGCGTATTTGCTACATTTATTGGTCCTCATAAGATCTCATAGAGATAAGAAAAACTCAAGTATACCAGCATGTTGGTTGTGAAGTGTAGATTCATTTAAGCGCTATAAAGAAAGGTGGTCAATCATAGATCTATCTTATATAAAAAAATTACTGTGTGTTTTTTCGCACCGTTGTAAATTAACTTGTGCCAACACACCTGGTGACACATCAGTAAAGGTCTAAAATAAAGCAATTGCTCAAACTCACTACCAGTTGGCAGCATATCCTACTACCAGTTGACATTAGATTTACAAACAAGACCACTGTAATGTTTCCTGTGGTTATAGATATCATGGCCATGATGTTGGCTGAACCACAGAATCCTTTATTTATGGCTCTTATTTGGTTACAAAGCCAATTATATTGTGTAAATAACCAGTAATTGATTACAAAACAAAATGTAAATTAATGAGGTCAAAGAATTTCGTAATTGCACCAAATCATTAGTCAGCATAGTATGATTGCCCCTCAGGGGGGGGGGGGGGGGGGGGGAAGGTTGGGAGCTCATTCCCCCCCCCCCCCCACATGCCTATGGCCTTGCAGCATACGGTAACAAAGAGACAGGGTTACTTTGTTTTTGTCTCGGAGTTGCAAGATTAAACTTATTAGAACAATACCATAAAAGGAATGTTCATGCATTATTAAGTAACAAGTTTAGTAATTAATGTGTTAATTTAATGCTTAAAATCTTTTATTTATCACATATGTACTTAAATGTTTTTAATGTGTATTATTTTTCATTTAATATATACAAAATAATTAGTGTTATGCAATTCGAAATGACATAAAAACAACTATTTTTATGTAAGATAATTAACTTTTTTTGTAAGATTTATTCTAGTGACACTTTTTTTCAATACTTTAGATAGATCTATGGTAGACCACCATCTCGCCTGATGTTAAGCGGCGGGATGGCCGGTTTATTCATATCTTCTCTCAATGCTTCTTTTTGTCTATTGTTATGTAATTTGATACTGAAATACCTGAGAATCAAAAAACAAGCGTATTTGCTACATTTAATCATCATCATAATCACCGTCAAGAGATCACTATAAGAAATAAGGTTACAAATCAGAATCAAAGCATAAAAAATTTAAGTTAAGTATTAAGTTCATTAAGTAATGCAAAAGTTTATGAATTTCATCATCAGAACCATAGATAGATAGATAGATAGATAAACTCTTTATTGTACACTATTAAACAAAAAAATATAAGGTCGGATGTGTCAGGTTTTGATGATTGGACACCCAACCTTATGGTGTGGATATTCAGATATGTTTTCATCTGTTTGAGGGCACCAGGTTTAAAACAGTGTATACTCCTTGCAGGCTCATAACTTCCTATCTCAGCTGAACTGCGATCCTGTGGAACTGAAGGAGAGATTCCTCACTCTTATGAAGAAGCTGGATGAGTACACATACCTTATCACGGATTTCAATCTTGCTATCGCACAAATTGGTGAGTTGTTTAGAACTCTTCTCATGTTTATTTTGCTTGCTACTGAGCATTGTGATGGTGTCAATATGTCGACAAAGCTGCCATCTCTGATGGTTTTCAGTTTGGTGTATTGCGTCAGAGAGTTTTGTGCCAGATTTTGTGACATTTGATCTTGACACTTGTGCATCTTATTGGATTGCTAAAAACACTGAAATGTTTTTCAAACAAAAATCATTTGAAAAACAGAGAGACCAATTAATCAATGAAAATGTTGTTGGCTTCTGTATCGATGGTAATACTTCCTCCAATAAAAAATTACAAAAAAAATAAGAGTATAATTGTCGAGGCAATTTTCACTAGTTTAATTACAAAATACAAATAGTTTTATTGTTTACTTTACAATATTATATTATAATAACAATATAACATTGTATCTAAGACAACAGACATAGACATATTTGGCGACAGTTATAATATCTTCAGCGAGTCTTTGACACTAAATCTATTTTAATGCAGCAAAATTTTATATCTTTTGACATTTATTTTAATTTAATTGACATTAATATTTTGATTGCTTAACTTTAAATGTAATATATTAATTATCTTTGGTGTAATATAAAATTTTATATAATTTTTCGCTCTTGTAATGCATGCCGTCTCCATCTATAATTATTGTGACATTTGGATTTATTCTTTATTATGTTAGACTTTTAAATTATTGTTAATGTACACAATGTTGATGGACTTAAATAAATAATTAAAAGTGAGTTAGCACCCGAACTAGAAATTCTGTGTCTCGGTATTATTAATAATTACATATGATATCAGCCTTAGAAACCACGCGTGGTATTGCTACAGGCTGTATTGTTTTATATCAAAACACTTGAGTGGTACGCCGCTGTCGCCCTGAGCCTTTGCTAGTTATTTTAAATAATGTAGCATTGGATAGGATTTGCTAGTTATTTTAAGTAATTGAGCTTTGGTTAAGATTTGCTGGTTATTTTAATTAATGTAGCATTGGATAGGATTTGCCAGTTATTTTAAATTAGTAGTTCTAGGAACAGTAGACCTCGCGAGAGAGCTTATTTGCAGCTCACCTTGCGTCATCTGTACATAATACCTACATAAAGTTGGCTTAGGAAGCCGTATTTTAAACGAAATAAAATTTGGCCGACTTATGCACAGACGCTTCGCTCGCTCGATCATCAAATAATTTTATAAATGGAGAAAACGTAAAATCAAGAAAATTATTCAGCGCTAAAATGTATCAAGCTCCGCACTAGATTACTATACCCTATTAGGGTGATTATGTATGTACCTATGTTATGTATGTAATTGTAATGCAATAAAAATAAACAATAAACATCCACGCGCCCTCACTATTACACGCAATCTCAAGTTGGTTGTTATATCTCAACAACCACTTGACCAATTCTGTTTATTTTTACGTCAAGTTGTAATAATGATGTACTTAATCTATCTACCAAATATCATTAAAATTGGTTGGTAATTAGCGCCGCAATCAACTTCCCCCTTTTTATGGGAACCACCCCTCCTATCAAAAATCGACGACGACAAAAAAAAACATACGCCAAGTTTCATCAAAATTGATTCAAAATTACGCGAGTACGAACATACAAACTCACAAACAGACAGACGAAAGAAAATTTGGCCAGTTAATGCAGAGACGCTTCGCTCGCTCGGTCAATAATGTAGCATTGGATAGGATTTGCTAGTTATTTTAAGTAATGTAGCATTCGATAGAATTTGCATTGGATAAGATTTCTTTCATTCACTGAATGAGCTCATGCCCTTCTGAGCGGACCTCTACTTAAGATATTTAAGAGTCTGGTAGTGTGACCATCGTCTATCTCGCTCGCGTATATCAGCATTTTTGAAGATATAAAATGACTGACTGATTTTTACAAATTATTAACGTAAAAATATTTTTATGTATATAAATTTAGTGAAAGTTTTGTCGAAAGTTATGATGTTGCTTTCTAGTGTTCTGTGGGACCATCATTCTTTAGCTACAAAAACGTTTGTATGCGCGAGCGAGACGGACGATGGTCAAACTACAGACTACTATTACTATTAGTTTAAAAAAAATATATAAAATCATCTTCTCGGCAGCTCCCGTAATCTTGACATATATACAAGTTTTTTCATACATAACGGGTTCCTCTAGCCAATATTTGAATATTAAATAAATAAATAAATATTGGTGGACATTTCACACAACAATATGTAGCCCAAACTAAGCAGAGCTTGTACTATGGAACTAGATGGCTGATAGAATACATATTATATACTTTTTTTTGTTGTAAATATATACATACATATGATACATAGAAACACCCAGACACAGAACAAACGTCCATGCTCATCACACAAATATTTGCCCTGGGTGGGGGTCGAACCCCCACCCAGGGCAAATACAGCTACAGCTCAGCAGGCAGACATACTACCAACTGAGCCACAAGGCCAGGCGTAGTACATGTAGTGATATGGATGCACTTTTGCAGAAGATATCGGCTCCGAGCACACTCCGGAGCAGGACAACTCGCTATGCCTGCCGCTGTCCACCACATCCTACACCTTTAACCCGAACAACTTGATGGATGCGCTGAGTGAACCCGCGCCCTCCACGTCATGCGCCTGCTCCAATCTCTGCCCGCCAGAGAAGCCGAAAAGAAATAAAGTGCCGAAACAAGAACAGGTTGATATGTGTTTTCATTTCAAATCTTTCCCATTTATTTTTTTACCTGACTGCGTAAGAAGGAGGGTTATGGTTTTCGAGTGTACATTATGTATGTTTGTATGTATGTATGTGTGTATGTACCACCTACACCCTAAACCTGTTTCACCTACAGCCTAAACTAAAATCTGCCTACAAACTGTTATGCAGTTTGGCAGAATTATCTCATAAATTTCATGATGTAATTGAAGAATAATTAAATAAAATAAAAAACGGCTTGACCGATTTTGATGTGCGAGGTGTCGTCGAGGTAGGAAACATACATACATACCCACATACATACAAACATACATACACTCGAAAAACATAACGCTCCTTACGCAGTCGGATAAAAAGACGGATCCCACGGTTTTAGCCTTGATTGAAAAATCCTTTCTAAGTCTAGCTACCTCTTCATAAGCACTCTCCAAATTTTATGTCTCCAAGAGCAACAGCTTAGGTTGTACAATATCTATTAGGAAGTCACTCAGTATTGTTGATTGCCGCCAACTTCAAACGGTGAAGGAAAACATCGTGAGGAAACCTACATGTCTGGGAGTTCCCAATGATCTTGAAGGTGTGTGAAGTCCGCCAACCCACACTTGGCCAACGTGGTGGACTATGGCCTTCACATTCTCACAATGAGAAGATGGCCCGCGCCCAGCAGTGGGATAGTTTGTATAAATAGGGCTGATCAAAAAAAAAGTCACTCAGGCCAAAGCCTTATATGGGTATATATATGATCCATCTCATAATATTTCCACAGGTGCTGATCGAATTCTCGAGCGCTTCGACTTCTTATGAAAGTGTTCCGTGCAGGAAGTCCGAGATGGTAGCTAAGGAGGTTCAGTGCTCGCTTGGGAATGAAACGAAATGTGTCAACCTTGAAGGTACATGCATGTTTCCATTTTACTACCAAAGAAGTTTCGGCGAAAGTGTGCGATATATTTATTTCATCTTTTTTTTTTTTTTTTCAAAGTATAGGATTAAGGCACACTACCATCAGTTTTCCATTTATATGGTTTTTATTCATATTACTTACAGCATAAAATAAAACTGTTTGAAGTCTTCCTAAAAAAATACATTATATAAATTGTCACTGCGCAAGTCCATCTTCAATATGATCTAGATATTATTATTCAATATTTAAATCGGTTTAAGATTTTCCTTGATTCTTGAAATCTATAATTATATAAGTATACGGTCGAAGATAAAGCACGCAGACTTAGGCAATCTCTATTTACTCTTACCTTGAAAAGACCCCTGTTTATTTCGCCGATCTCGGGAAACAAGGAATCCAGATGCTTATGAATAAAAGCAAGTACGAGTATATCTTAGATCAACAGAGTTGTCAGACTAAAATTGTTTTATAAAAATGTAATGTGGTCAATTTTGAAGGCACCACCAACGATTTTATACAGGATAAACGGGCTTGGCAAGATGTAACATTAGTTGGTATTAATGACAATGACAACTAACAATAATAACTGTTCTATCGTTAGTTTTTTTTTTTTTTTTTTGTAAATTTTTATGTTATTTTATGGATTGATAAATGCACAATTTATATAGTTGTATGCTAATTTAAATCTCATGTAAAATGTAAATGTATTATTATTAATAATTTATGATGTTCAAAAGTGTACCAAAATGTATGTACCCAATTGAAATAAATGAATTGAATTGCGTTAGAGTCCGTGCAGGGATTGTGGAGGGATCCAGGCAGTGCGCTGTAATTGGTTATGTACATATAAAGTGTTGCTGGCATCTTTTGAGTCTTTGAAAAATGGTTCCCGCTCGTGTTCAAATGGATACTTCGGGGAAGAAAGGTCGTAAGAGTAACTTTTGGCGATAATGACCTTATGATACAGTTTTATTCTGAATTTGGCTCTCTATCCATCTGTATAATATTTAAACTTCCAGTATTATATTTTGACCTTTACGACCTTTCTTCCCCGAAGTATCGAAATAATTTAGTCCCGTGGATGTCGTGCTATACGACATAGCAATACTCGTATAAACAAATAACAATTCTTAAGTTCCCGAAAATTAACGATATAAGGACAATTATGTCAACAAATGAAACAATCGGTAATATACCAAGCTTGAGAACGACAATCCCGAAGATATTTTCAATTGAAATGATTTAACGCGCGTTGCATCAGTTGCATGCCTATTCAATTGTTGCACTTTACGCTCACGCATTTATGGTAATTTTCGTTTTGCCGAATTAAGATTAGGTAGGGGATATTGGGGACCATTGGGTTACCGGGAGGTTCGGTCTTTTACCCGAAATCATATATTTATTGTAAATTTTTCAATTAAAGTTTAGCACTTTGAACAATTTGTAAAACAGTTAATACACAAGATAAAATATATATTTTGCGATATGGCGGTGCTAATTATCACAGTATGTGACAAATGGTGAGTTTTATTGAAATATCATATGTATTTTTAAAGTTGTGATGGTATTGTGATAACTAATTAATAAAATTGTCTAAAATAATGTTATTGGTAATATATTCGAAAATTGAGTAGGGGAGCATTGGGCACTGACTTAGAAGGTACCTTAAAATTACAATAATTTTAAAGTATAAAATTATTTAACAGATGTTGTTGTCGATCAATTTGAACAAGTTACCATCTGCGGCTCCACAATAGGCTCAAAGGCCGTATTATGAGACCAAATAATGTGCATAACAAACAATATATTATCTGGATAAATATCTGGTTACGTATTGGTATGTTATAATACCTATATTTATGGTACAAATGCATGGTCTTTTTATCACACAAAAATAATGATTCCCTTAACGTATATAACTGTATTGTCAGCTAGTGAAAAGTTACGTTTTTTTTATTGCAATTAAACAAACTTTTAACATATTTATTGCGTATATTTCATAATAATTTTGCTTTAAACATTTTTTAACTTCAAGTCTTAAAATAATATATTTTAAAATATACCTAAAATTTATCCGGTGTATCGCGTATTATGTAGTAAATCGCGAAAACCTCAGAACACATTATATTTAAAATATATTTTTAACCAGTTCAGTAAAAACGTGTGCCCAATGGTCCCCTGCCTCCTCTTAACTGCCTTTTTCGTGTATAACCAAAAATAGGCTTGCGAATTGCGCTTGACCGCTAACTCGCCTGATGTTAAGCGACTGTTGCGGTCAACGTTGGAGCGTGCTTACCTAGAACGAACCTATTCGCTCGCGATTTGAAGACACCCAGATGATATCTAACAAAATAGTTAAAAAACCCTGATATAAAAACGGCTGGACCGATTTTGATGAAACGTAGCTAAGAATACTCTCGATCAAACTTACTGTCAAACAAAAAAAAACTAGTTATAATCGGTCGATCGGTTTGAGAGCTACGATACTACAGACAGACACACAGATACACAGTTTTTTAATTATTTGTTTATTTAACAACACGTGTACATTATTTGTAATATTATGCTAATAAGATACCGTTAGTTATACACGTCAAACAATATTCAAACACAACAACAACAAACAACACACAAACAAGACAACAAGATATGTGTTAAACAAGATTCTTCTTTCTTTTCTAGGTAAAAAACGTATAAAAGCTTCCAAAGCGCAGATTAAATACCTAATGAATTACATGAAAGTTCACCAAGACATTGCCAAAGGATACTCCAAGAGCTCGTTGGAGGAGCGCATTAGACTCCAGAAGAAATGGGAGAGACTTACGACCGCGTTGAATTCTATAAAAGGACCGGTCAAAACCGTGATGAAATGGAAACAGGTGACAGTTAAATAGATAGATAAACTCTTTTATCATCATCATCATAATCTCAGCCACAAGAAGTCCACTGCTGGACATAGGCCTCCCCATGGATTTCCAGAAAGATCGGTTGGTAGTGGCTTGCATCCAAACTAAACTTTTTATTGTACACCATTAAACAAATACAATATTATAGACAACTTACAAAACTAGTGCGACAACAGACGGCCTTTTATCGCTAAAAGCAATCTCTTCCAGGCAACCGTGGTATGGAGAACAATTTATAAAAAAAACGTAGCTAAAAAAAAAGTGTACTTAGGGTTGCTATACACATAAGCGGGTCGGCACTGTCGGTTCGACATTATTTGTCAACAAAGCCGACATTGCACTAGTTCGACTGGGATCGACGCAAATGGCCAAGAACGCAAAATACCATTTAGCCTTTTGCTTATTTAAAAAAATATTTACTTCGTTCGGGTAGTTCAGTCGGGTCCACACATCATTCTATTCGAAAGTACTTTACCTACCTTACGTTACATTCTTTCGGCCTCGGCTTCATTCGGCATATTCGATGTTACCGGCCGGCTTTGCCGATTAATGCCGTCCAGCTGTCGCCCGGCTTAGTGTGTGTATGCGGCAAAGTCGAACGGCTTTTTCCCCGAACATGCATCTACATATAGTCGATTTTACCATCCAGCTGTGCCGATCAATGCCGGCTCGCCTGTGTATAGCAACCCTTAGTAAGGTGGGATAACAATTTCACCATATTATTATGTGCTTTAATGTAATTTAACTTTTTCTATCATAGATATTGATATAGTTATCTTCCAATAAAAAATAAGTACCTGGGCGACCGAGCTCCACTCGTATTTTTAAGACTCATAATACGAGCAAACCCGGGTTCACTAAAAATGAAACCTAGCAAGATCGACTTATCTACCTACAAACCAAATTTAATTAAAATCGTTGGAGCCGTTTCCGAGATTCAGATGATATACATACAAGAATTGCTCGTTTAAAATTAGAAAGAATTAGATATTTTTTTTTTTAACAGCCCTGTTTGTACAAACTGTCCCACTACTGGGAACGGGCCATCTTCTCATTGTGAGAAGGGTTAGGCCATAGCCTGCCACGCTGGCCAAGTGCGGGTTGGCAGACTTCACACATCTTCAAGATCATTGAGAACTCTCAGACATGTAGGTTTCCTCACGATGTTTTCCTTCACCGTTTGAAGTTGGCGGCAATCAACAATACGCACATAACTTCGAAAATACAGAGGTGCGTGCCGTGGGATTCGAACCCAGGACCTGCGGATGGTAAGTCAGACGGTCTCACCACTAGGCTGCCGGAAACTTAGAATTATTAGAATTAGATTAGATATGTGTTTTTAAGCGACTTCAAAAAAGGAAGTCATCAATTTGATGATATTTTTACCGACTTCAAAAAGATTTTTTTTATGTTTGTTACCGTATAACTCCGTAAAATCGGTTTATAACGATTAGAAAAAAATATTTTAGGCTTGGCGCGACCTTAAATGTAACTTCAGAAAGACATCAGGCAGAGAACTGAGTGCGGACGAGGAGCAGGCGGTGTCTGCGAGCGCCGGCTGGCTGGATCCTCTCACTGTGTACATCATAGAAGAGGCTGCTAATAATGAGGTATGTTTTTTTTTTTGTCAGCCCTGTTTGTACAAACTGTCCCACTGCTGGGAACGGGCCATCTTCTCATTGTGAGAAGGGTTAGGCCATAGTCTGCCACGCTGGCCAAGTGCGGGTTGGCAGACTTCACACATCTTCAAGATCATTGAGAACTCTCAGACATGTAGGTTTCCTCACGATGTTTTCCTTCACCATTTGAAGTTGGCGGCAATCAACAATACGCACATAACTTCGAAAAGACAGAGGTGCGTGCCGTGGGATTCGAACCCAGGACCTGCGGATCGTAAGAGGTATGATCTTTATTTCTTTTATTTGTATACATAACTAGCTGCACCCTGCGTTGTCTCCCGCGTATTGATAACAAATGGTCAAGTGCGTGTCATGTCACGCGCAAAGTAGGGTTCCGTAGTTGCACATCATAATTTAACGTTAGCGGCTGTAAAAGGTCAAAAATTAACTATTTAACTTTTGTTATTAATACGTCTTTTGTGAAACTTTTAATTATTTCTGTGACAGATAAGGGAAACCCCCGCATCGCCACGGTCGAGTCCTAAACGGTCAGAGCGAAACACGCGCGGTCCGTCGCCTCACACAAAACAATGTTGCTTGGGTATGTTTCTTTCCTTCTTCTTACTCATACAAATGTTGTTTGTACGATATATCTAATAGTGATAAGACCGACTTTTGTGTCTCTTTAATGTCTTCTAAATCTTATTTATACCTATGTTACATTGTTGTGGTATTAGATAGATACCACTTTATTAAAAACAACATGATAACAAACTAACAGAAATATGAACATAAGTACATTCGTTTCAGCCAATATGAAGCGGAACAAAGCCACCAGCGCCCAGCTCCTATACTTATCTGATTATATGAGAGTTAACCCCGACATGGCCGCCTCCCGCCTCAACTCTTCTCGGAATCAACAACACGAGCTTCAGATAAAATGGAGGAATCTGGCGCATAAACTGAACTGCATGGGAGGCCCCATCAAAACTGTAAAGAAATGGAAACAGGTATTTAAATATTCATCATCATCATCTCAGTGATAAGAAGTCCACTGCTAGACACAGGAATTCACCTCCCCCATGGAATTCCAAAAAGACCGATTGGAAGCGGCCTGCATCCCGCGTCTTCCCGCCACTTGTAAGAGTCACCTGTCCATCTCGTCTCGTTTTAACGGATTTAGCGCGTATATTTCATATGATAAAAAAATAAGTTTAATTTCGAATATTACCAACTAACGGCCACTCATCAAAATCGGTCAAGCCATTTAAGCTGTAGGCTGTCATATAGAAACATACATACATACGTACACTCGAAAAACATAACCCTCCTTCTTACGCAGTCGAGTAAAAAATAGATAGGCTGTATCTGTTTTTTTTTATTTTTTTTTTATCAGCCCTGTTTGTACAAACTGTCCCACTGCTGGGAACGGGCCATCTTCTCATTGTGAGAAGGGTAAGGCCATAGTCTGCCACGCTGGCCAAGTGCGGGTTGGCAGACTTCACACAACCTCAAGATCATTGAGATCTCTCAGACATGTAGGTTTCCTCACGATGTTTTCCTTTTTTTTTTTTTTTTTTTTATTAACAAATTTATTCTCCACAGACTCCAGGGTCCGTGCCTTTTATGAACTAATATATGCATTTATAACTACTTACATTTTTTTTTTTTTTTAAGTTATGCAAGAGGAAGACAAAATTTTAATTTACACTTAACTAACATGCATGCGTGTATACGCCGAGCAGTCCAGCTCCCGCAAGCAGCACCCGTTCACGAGTTGACGCATGTGCCAGCCATCGCTCTCCTCAACCATGTTTGAGGGAAGAGGGCGACCCGCCACACGACGCCGCCGCAAGAAGAAGCTTTTTAGTGAGCGTGAGTGCTCTGAGTATACACGCTTTCTTATTATTATTAAAATAACACAACGGGGACAAATAATACATACAAGAATTTACAAAATTAGGGACAGACAACTAAAGAATAAAAATAACCTAACACCTAACACTTTTTTTTTTTTTTTTTTTTTTTATAACAAACAGCGAAACTTTCCATTCAGGGCCTCCACTACCGCCGTGTTGCGATCTTTGATAGCCATTTTGAGGTTGTAGTCTAAAATGGTCCTTGGTGTAGCTGCCATTGCCCGCCGCACAAAACGGCTGATGGCATCTCCTTCATCATCGGTGTAGTAAGTGAAGGTCCCGGTGTGCCTCGAGACTGCCACGACTGCATGCGAGACGCTGTCATGTAGCTGCAGTTTGCCTTTGGTCTTAATGACGATGACCGACTCGTACGTCAAACCTTGAGCTTCATGGATGGTGAGGATTCGTGACCCTGTACCTCCCCCGTAACCCTGGTTGCTAAGGGTTAACTTTTCTTCTTGAGTGTGGACCAAGAAAAGAGTTTTAGGGGCGGCTTTGGGTATTTGGGAACCCGTGAACCTTCTCTGCTCTAGTGACTGGATGTGGGCGACTGAGGAATATATTCCTGAATATATTTCTCTCAGCGCATATGCGACGTCCATTGGATTGCGATGCGTGCATAACAATTCCTGGCTGATGTTGGTTACCAGATTTGGGCGATGGTACCTTAACTCAAAGAGATTTTCTCTGTCGATATAAGGCAACTGGTTGATATCTCCAATGAGAACAATCTCGCCGGCACCAGACAGCCGTGTAGCCATTACTATGGCTCCGAAATGGTTCATGAGTGCTTCATCTACCATAAGGCGGATGTAGCTCTCGTTTTTTCTGAAACCATTTACGAGAACAGAAGCCATAGTGCGCACTCTGGTCTTTACCAAGTTTCCTATCCGGTGCGCTAGCTTCTCTCTCAGATCTTTAGCTGCCTCTGTTGTTGTGGTGATAATGGCGTCCTTGTTCGCATCAAAGTTTCCAACTACCCAAGTTGTCTTGCCGCATCCTGGAACTCCATTGACCCACTGTATATTAGGCACCTCCCAGTTTTCCCACAATGCTTTAACTCCAGAACCCTCCTCGAGAAATTCCGCCATTTTGAGGATTTTGTCATCTAGCATTATTTTGGTGTGCCGGGTTGTGACTACAATAGGGTCATTCAGTGGTGTCGCATATTTTGGTCTTCCCGTCCGCTCCGTTTCACCCTCATCTAGGGCCACAAAACCATTCTTAGCGCTGTAAGCTGCCATATGATGACATGACATTTCTCCTCTTATGACCAGGGATGATTCGTTGTCATATATGGCTGCTTCTGCTTCATCTAGTCTCACCCTCAGAAAGCTTTCGGATCCAAGTCTAAATAACTCCAAGATATTTGCGCATATTTTGAAGTAGACTTGTCTCGTTGCCCTTGTGACGGCTAAAAACTCGATGAATGCATTTCTGGCATGTTCTGATGGTGTGTGTGCTGGGATATAACGGGGTGGACAGACCTGGCCCATGTCGGCTCTCGTCCGGGCAGCTCGCAGTGGTACCAGTTCCGGAGCCGCTTTTGCTACTTCTGGTGGTGATTTTGGTGTCGACCTGAGCAAGCTCTGCCCTGCAACACTGAAAGCCGTTAGAAAAGCCGAGACATGGCTCCTGCTATTTAAACAACTGACACGTTTTTGCGACGTGGTTCTTTCATCAGTTGCTTTTTGCTGCGCTCGCTCGGATCCGCTGAGATTGGTCGATGTCGGGATGGGGTGTCCCCAGCTATCTGTTGTAGAGGGGCCGTCGTGTCTCTGGGATTTTAAGTAAGACAAGTTCTCACCCCTATCTTCATACACGACCACCTCATGATGTTCTGAGGCTTTCAGGCTGCCTAGCCGATGCACCACTTCTCCTTTTTCGCTCTCGATCACCATTGCGTCGACGCTTATAACCCGGGGAGCACTGTCTAGATTTTCACCAAGTTTTGTTAGAAACGAACATACCTGCACGAAAGGTGATTGGGCCGTCCATTCGAACAGTAGAATTGTTTTATTTTTCGATCGTACTAGTCGACATCGGTAGCCAAGAACATCGGATACTGGCATGGCATCGTACGTTTTCCGCTTCATGGTGGTTTTAGTGGTACTCCCGTTTAAAAGACATGCTAACCCAGGTGACAAACGGACACGCTTCCTGTTACGAACCCGACAGAAGCCTACCCCAAGTCTTTCCTTGGCATTGTCCATGAAGAAAGCTACGCCACGTATATGAATTCCCGGCACTCCTTTGTCTGCGTTGGCAAACAGTTCTTCAATTGCTACGCTGTTAGGAGATATCTCCGGCCGAGGTATGATTATTGAGGCTGGTGTTATTTCAGTTGTGTTCGGTGTATGTGATGTGATGTTAGGGGGAGGATGTGGTGGTGCTAATGCTGTTGGCTGTGTTTGTGTTTCTTTATTTAGGGTGGAATTTCTATTGGCCGCTATGCGAAAAGACCTCTCAATAAAGGACAAGAAGTATGATCTATTCTGTGCATCCGATAGGATGTGATGAAGATCAGACTCCACAAGATTTCTATCCATCTGAATTTCAAGATCCTGTCGTGCGGCCAAAAAACGGGGACATTCCATGAGCACGTGACTTACAGTTTCATGGATGTTTGGGTCGCACTCACATCCGGGACTGTTTTTGAGCTTACATCTGTACAAATATTCAGCTATTCCTCCGTGTCCTGTTAGAGCCTGCACATGGAAAGGTGACAGTTTTGTAGCTCGTATCAACCGATATGCCTTAGCTACGTCCGGGAGGAACTTCTTTGTTACTGCACCAGTGCTGGAGGTATCATATCGGTCTTGCCATTTCCTAACTGATTCCTCGCGTATCTTCTTTCTACTATAGGACAAGGGGATCTGCTCATAATCCAGGCCAGCTTCTGTGAGTGCTGCTGATTTCGCGAGCTCATCGGCTCTTTCGTTTCCAGCAGTTCCCACATGCGCTCTTAGCCAGAAAAAATGGACAGATCTTCCTTCGGCTACAATCTTTCCAATGTTTTCCTTTATAGCCTTTGCCAGAGGGTGACTTGTCTTAGGATTTCGTAGCAGTTCGAGCGAGGATCTTGAGTCGCTTAAAATATTGACCACTGGGTCATTGCTCGATTTCACCATTTGGGTCGCTTGACATAGGGCAAAAAGTTCTGATTGGAAGACTGTGCACTCGGAATGGAGCTTGAATGTTGAGAAGTTTGTCTCTTTACCGTTTTCCCACCAAGTGAGAGCAGCACCTACTTGACCCCCAATTTTACTGCCGTCAGTGTAAATTTGAGGTCCCACCAGCTGTTCTGAAATAGTTTCGAGGAGCCCGAAATCCACAGACGTTAGTGTGGATGGGTGCGGTTGGTCAAGGAATTTGATGTTTTGTTCGAGCTCTTTGTCGGGTGGGAGATAGTCACGGGAGAGATTCTTCTTTACTTTGTACAGATTTGCAGCTTCTTGGATTCTCAAGTCCAGAGGGAGAAGACCCGATAGAACAAGTGCTGATGTGAGGGAGACAGTACGATATGACTTACAAATTTTTTGAGCGAAGCCTCTTTGAAGCGCATTTAGTTGCGACTTATTGTATTCAAGGTCTGTCGCCTGGGCCCATACACTTGAGGCGTACGTCATTATGGGTTCCACCACTGCCATGTATATTGTTCTCGTGATTTCACTGTTGAGGCCCCAGTTCACCTTTGCTGCACGTGCTACTTGTTTGTATATGTCCGCAGCCTTTTTACATTGTGCGGTTACATGTGCCTTGAAGGTAAACTTCCGGTCGATTATGAGACCTAAGAGTTTGATCTCCTCTACGAGGTTAAGCCGGACACCAGACATATTTACAATTGGGGCATCAAATTTCAACTTATTTGTTAAGATCATCGCGTTGGTTTTATGCGCTGCAAAGTTGAGTTCTGGTCCTTTGAGTTTGTTTGTTTGATGTTTTCCTTCACCGTTTGAAGTTGGCGGCAATCAACAATACGCACATAACTTCGAAAAGACAGAGGTGCGTGCCGTGGGATTCGAACCCAGGACCTGCGGATCGCAAGTCAGATGGTCTCACCACTAGGCTGCCGGAAATTTCCCGTGTATCTGTATGTATCTCAAACCCGACGCAAAAACGATGGGATGTTATAAGTTTGACGTGTCTGTGTCTGTCTGTGGCATCGTAGCACCCGAACGGATGAACCGATTTTGATTTTATTTTTTGTATGAAAGGTGAATTAGTCGCGAGTGTTCTTAGCTATAATTCATCAAAATCGGTTCAGCCGTTTTATTTTCTCGAGGATTTTTTAGTTTTCTAAACTTGTAATTGAATGTTTTTTTTTTTATACAAGATAGATCTACGATTGACCACCAACTCGCCTGATTTATGAGCTGTTTTGGTTCAGTTTGAAAATTTACAATGTAACTCCCAAAGCTAACTAGTGGACTTGCGGAATTTGGGATCATCATGATCATTCTTTGTACATAGCAGTAAATACAATCTTGTACATTACAAAACCTTTGCTCAAACTTCACTTCTTTTTTTTTATTTTAGGCTTGGCGAGATCTTAAAAGTAATCGCAAGAGGGGCCAAACACAAGAAATGTCGGCAAATGAGGAACAAATCTCGTCTGTGACGGAGCCACAAGAAATATATATAACCGATGAGATTGTTAATACCGAGGTATGTTTAGAAATAACTACTAACTTGGGGCAATCCTAAAGGCACCGTTAGTTTTTTTTTTTTTTTTTTTTTAATTAATTAAATGTTTGTTACTATCTGCAGAAAAGCAGATTTTGCGGTCTCAATTATTATTTCGTTACTTTTTATACGCTGTTGAGTGTACGTTTTTTTGTGAGAAAATAAGCGTAAAATCGCTGTAAAAGATTATAAATGGACATTCTTTGGAATAATTCTAGTAAAATCCTTTGTTTATTATGAAAAAGTTCGTATATTATTATTATTACAAAAAAATATAGCCTATGACACTCAGGGAGTGAAGGCGAATCTACATCAAAATCGGACAAGGCGTTTACGCTGTAAGCGATCATATAGAAACATACATATACATACCCACATACACCCTTACATACATACATATACTTGAAAAACATAACCCTCATTCTTACACAGTAAAAACTTCCGATTCGATAGTTTGTCAACTAGTTACTAGCGTACAAGCGCGCGGATGCATTGGGTTGAATAGTTTTCGCGCGGATGGAACATTCCATCACAAAATCGTTTATGTGACGTCACAGTCGGTACCAAAAAGAAATAAGGAGAACGGCGCCCTCAATGCCGCATTATAGTTCTCTATCCAAAGTCTAAAATAAAATATAATCACTATGGTTTCGTTATAGTTACATCAGTTAAATGTTACGAATATAGTTCAATATGTCCACACAGGTAACGGAATCCCCAGCGTCGCCATATTCACAGCGAAGCATGCCAAGTCCTATGCCCGAGTTCCTTAACGGACCTGGACCATCACGGCCAGAAAAATGCAAAGGTATTCATCTTAAGGGCCAACAATAGACATGACAGAATTATGAAATTTTAATATACTAAATTTTATAAAGATCTGTGCAGCCGCGGAACAACTGTAGTATTCCTACAGCAGGGCTATTCAGTACTCATTCGGAATCTATATCTCCGTCTCTGTGATTCTCTACGGAAAGGGAGGATAAATCTGGCCTCTTATAACAAACGTAGCAGTAGCCGTCACAAAGACTACTTAGAGAGTGTACCGCGCACATTAAAAAAGTCAACAAAGATTAGTCACGTCATGGGACCGACAGTGTACAATAAACTCCCAGATAATGTGACAGACGCGCCGAGTTTACCAGGCTTTAAAGCTCGTCTAAAACGATGGCTTACCGAGCAGACGTTTTATGATTTGAATGATTTCAAAGGCTTGCAAGAATAAATACCTACAATTATTTTATAGTTTGTAATTTTTTATTTTTGTCATTTTGACATTTATTTCCTATTATTGACATTTATTTGACATGTCATACGAATGTTATTATTGTTTTTAATTTTATAATTGTATAATAGGAATTATACAATTTTTTAATATTTATTTATATTGAAAATTTAGTTATTAAGTATTGACGTGTAAATTGAAAATTACGAATAAAATGAATATGAATATGAAATGACAGAGACGGAGATATAGGTTCCGAATCGATTCCGAATGAGTTCTGAATGCCCCTACAGAATATATAAAAATACTAGGTATGGGATTGCGTAGCGACTATGTATTTCATTCTAAATTTAAGGCCTATTCACACCTGAGCGTTATTCGCTGCCGCAGCGGGCAAGGTAATTACCGCGCGAGGTTCGCTCAGGTAAATCATATGGAGTTCCGTGACTAAAGCGAAACAATTTATTAATTCACAGTTTAATAAATAGTTGTTGGTGAACATTTCACACAACGCCATCTAGCCCAAACTAAGCAAAACTATGAGAACTATATGTCTGATAGAATACATATATACTTTTTTTTTGTAAATACTTATGATAGATATAGAAACACCCACACGTGAGGAAACTGTTTTCTACTATTTGATAATTCTTTAATTTTTAAGTTATTGCATAGCTTCTATCGCGGGCCTTGAGCGTGGAGACCGAATCCAGAAATTCCGTAACGAAAATAACCTAACGCAATAACGCCGATACAACCAATGCCACCTAGAGGCGATTTTCAGAACTAAAGAGATAAGCGTGATATTTCAAAAAGTCATTAAAAGTTCTGCTATTCATCGATAGATGGCAAAACTAAAAACTAAGAAGTATCACCGCTGTGCCGGTCGGAGTGGGGGGTGTTAGGAATACTGCATAAATAAAATAAATAAATAATTATAATTACATAAGTTGATAAAAAATGCTATGCAATAGCTTTACCGCGGCAGTCTCCGAGTGCCACACGTCTTTTTTTTTTATATGACTGGAACCAATAATGGCTATGTCTATACGGTTTGCTGAGGGAATGCGTATACCGTTAGCGCTGAACCTCTGCTGCCAGGACCAAACCTCTCCCACCACCCCCTCAAACCTTTTATCTCAAAAAAAAATAAAAAAATACGGTTTGCTGTTTGTTTTTTGTTTTTTTGATCATTCATTTTTTTCCAAGGTATAACGAAATTTAAAAAATGCAAACCATAGCGACATGGCCATTTTGTGATTGCGCTTAGAGAAAAAAACAGAATCGAAATGGCTAAACCGATTTTTATGAAACATAGCTAAGAACACTCTCGATCCTCTATCAAACAAAAAAATACTAGATCAAAATCGGTTCATCCGTTTTAGAGCTACGATGCCACCGACAGACACACAGATATACCGATATACACGTCAAACTTATAACACCCCTTTTTTGGATCGGGGGTTAAAAACGGTTTTCTATATGTATGAGCTCACGACATTATTTCTCTTAAACAATGTAATGTAATCTTCTCTTTATCTCTAAGTAAGTCAAAGATAACAAATGTTTGTTTTCAGAACAGTACGAATTCAAGTCATTGGATATTGCCGAGAATTACTTGGAATTTAAAATTGAGAGGGATGATGACGGAGAACAATAGAAAACTTGAATTGAGTATACGAGAAAAAATCTCGTGTTAAATCGGTAGGTATCGTCGTTTTGATGGAATCTGGGTGTCTTTAAATCGCGAGTGAATCGGATTCTTCTCGGTAAGCGCGCGTATAGTATTCATCGATTCGTTTTGATGGAATCTGGGTGTCTTTAAATCGCGAGTGAATCGGATTCTTCTAGGTAAGCGCGCGTATAGTATTCATCGTAGACCGCAACATCGCTTAACATCAGGTGAGTTGCCGGTCAAGCGTAAACCTATATTGTATAAAAAAAAACATAACGTCAAACTCGATGGTCTATAATTATCTTGTTCAAATTTAAATACTTCCTTTAGGTCTCTAATTAAAAATTTTTTTTAAATAAAACTACTAAACAAATTTTCTTGAATCATATCAAAAAACGACCAGTAAACTTCCAAACGAAAAAAACTAAGTATATTACGGACTTCAAACTTTATATGTCACACCTCCTTTTGTATCGGAGGTCAATTGCTTTTAAAACATTTACTCTTATTATGGATTAGTCACGTCTATTATATATATATATATTTTTTTTTTTTATATCATTCATTGTTTTAGGATACCAGTGCAGGCCAGTGCTATACCTCACCAGATTAAAAAAAATAAGGGATCACGTACAATTCCTAAAATACTGGCACATCTATAAGAAATGCTCAAGTGGGAATGCTGCTTCGTTTGGTCAAGAAGTACAATAGTGCCTGTGGGATATTTTCTCAATAAAGAATTCTCGAAAGATAACTTAATAATGCGAGATGGTGAAAATTTGATATATAAACATAAGAAAACACTATAACTGTAATTTATTGATGTATGATTAGTTGAACAATGATATTTTTTTTTATATTTTAATGTGACGTATAATATAATGTATGAATATATTTAAAAACGATTGTAACAACTGATTGCCTTATCGCTAATATCAATCTTTTCCTAGCAACCTTGTAATGAAGACGGTCGAGAAGAAAAAGTAACGTGGCATGAATAGAAAAGAAAAAAATGCTTCCTTTTTTTCCTTTCTAACTAGACATAGCTGTATAATATAAACTATATGTAGTAGAATGTATGTCACATTCTACTCAAATTACTGATTATCCTAATGTATATTATATAAGCGAAAGTAACTCTGTCTGTCGTCTGTCTCTCTGTCTGTTTGTTTCCTCTTCACGGCTAAACGGCTGAACCAATCGTTATGAAATTTGGCACAGAGGTTCTTTAGGACCTGGGGAAGGACATAGGCTATATTTTATCAACATCATCATCGTTTTTCATCATTACGCAATATACGCGCATTCAGCAAGTATATTAATATTTACTATACTAAAACTTTACCGCCTCGTGGATTCAGCCGCGACTCGTAGTGATGAAAAGCGGTGATGATAATGATGATACAATACAATATTGTCTGTGTCCTTCTCCAGATCCTAAAGAATTTCTGTGCCAAATGCCATAACGTTCAGTCGTAATGTAAACAAGCAGAATTACTTTCGTTTTTTATGTACGTATGCATAGTGCATATGGAAATATGTTTCTTTTATCAAGTGTTGATATTTTTTTTGTTTAATATTGGGTACATAAGTTAAGAAAATAAGAATAAGTTGAAATATTACTTTTGTTTGATTTTTCTCATGAGTTCAAATTTGTTTAGTACATTTTTATTTTATTTTGCTAAGAAGTAAGTTGCTAACAGGGGTGGTTACCACAATCTTAATAATGACATTATTTCAATATTACTTTGACGTTTGTCTCTCTCAACTGTAGAAAGAGCGAGATAAAAGTTAAATTAATATTGAAATAAGATTGATTGAACCTTCGCGGTACAGCCTCTGATACAAACCTAATTCGTTCTAAGTTAATTTGATAACTATTTATATTTTTTCTGTAGAAAAATATAACAATAAAATATTACGTACATACAAAGTCAGACCAATATAACGTAAGTATAAAATTGTATGATTCTGTTAAGAGAACTGTTGTCGCGCGATCTACAAATTTGTTTTCTGTCCCTAAACATTTACCGATTTCCATTATTAATTTTTTATTTGATTAAAATCATAAATTTCTATAACTCTATGGTTTGCTATTTTCTTTCGTTATAGTTCCTAAGTTCCAGAATTAAAAGTGTGTTTTTTTTAAAGGGCGTAACTTGCTGGTAAAAATATTTGTATAACATAAGAGATTTATTGATTAAATTTAAGCTTTTAATTTTTTTTACTTCAAAATTGCAACGAAATTAGTAAAAATCAAACCGGAGAGGAATAGTCATGTATGATATAAATCAGATAAAAGAAGAATCATCAAAATTGGTTAATGTTTAAGGGTAGAAAACAGTTCTCTCCTATTTGTATGGGAGATCACTCGACAACGCTTCTCTTAAGCCGCTTATTACGAACCTTAGAAAAATCCACAATTAACGAGTGGTAGTGTGCCTACTTTCTACATGTTCTAGACTGGAAAGTGAATGGTAGTATAAATAGTAAACCCCGTTCAAATCCACAATGTATGGGTGGTAGTGTGCCTACTTTCTACATGTTCTAGGGTAGAATTTGAGCGGTGGTAGGTATAAACAGTGAATCCCGTCCGCAGACGCGTCCCCCCCTTCCCCCGAGCTGTTGAACCTGCCCGCGCAGTCTATGCTGGAAGTGGAGCGCGACTATCCCGGCATCATCACGGCCATCGCCGGTGCCTGCTTCTGGATCATCACGGACGACCGGGAGGAACTCGTCGAGTGAGTTTTAAGCTGAGTCCAGACATGTTCTTTTGTCCGTACCGTACCTGCGTTCCTTTTCGTTCCATATTTCGAACATTTATGCCAGCCTTTGGTAAAGTAGCAACGGGATGTAGTGCCAGTCCTCAAAAACGTCCGAGCTCAATGAGATCTAATTAGACCCCTTACACGATTAAAATAATTTCGATTTTCAAAATAATTCGAAGCCGCAAAATAGATGTCTCTAGACTTCTTAATCTAAATTGGGCTTTAGCGCGGCGACATAGTCTTTATATCAAAAGTTCGTCATTGTTGGTATACGAGTATCGGTCAACCCAGGACACTATATTCGTGAATTTTGTTCTAGACTACGTCCACGTGATGGAAAGTCATTGATGGACGCACTGAAAATAACCCATATCTCCTTAACGTCGCCGTGATTATTGCGTGTTCATTTCTGAGTCAAGTGCCGTCCAACCATGTCGTCGACTGCAGAAGTTTATGTAAATTTTACGATTTGTTGCGCGTGTTTCTTTGTTTATAATAATGAAACATGCGCAAGAAATCGCCTAATTCGTTATCCTATTGCATTTTTCAAACTCGTTACGAATTCGGGCAATGATTGAACGCGACCAGCGCTTGCGGCGATCGCGTCCAGACAGTACGTACACCGTATCGTATCGCATTTGAACGGGGCGAAAGAACCGATAAATGATGGATCGGGGCGTACCTGTCTCCGTATCGAGACGCCGTACCACCGTACCGTACCGAACGGCGTCTTAAGTAAGCGTTTGGATCGCGACACTGATACGATACGGTTGTACGGTACTGGCAAAAGAACATGTCTGAACGCAGCTTTATAGCTTGAACTTCAACACGCATTCATAGGTAATAGACATACAATGACAAGTAAGACCTGTCACCATAAAGATTCGTAAATTGTAAATCGCGTGTCACGTTTCCACAGCTACGTGCAAGACATTACCGAATACTACAAGAAGAACGACACGGCGCTTACCATTGAGCAGGTGCGCTCGCTCACCTACTGTGCCGCTTATGACGAAGAAACTACATTCTACTATAGAGCTCTCTATATAAAGGAAGAGGAGGTAATATTGTATCTATTTCTGTATGAATGTTTGTTTTATTTTATGCAAAATAAATCTACGATTGACCACCAACTCGCCTGATGTTAAGCGACGGTTTTTTTTTGTTTTTTTTTTTCGAAAATAGGCGTGTGCTTGACCTTCAACTTACCTGGTGTTAAGCGACAGTTAAGGTCTACGATGGAGCGTGCCTGAAGAAACCTATTGTGGAGTGGCCGAGGATGGAGCTCGTCGATCTAGAAGATATCTATTCACTCTAGCCTTGAAAGTTCCAAGATTGTAGTTCTCAGGAAACAGAGATGGTGGCAAAGAATTCCATTCCTGTGCAGTACGTATCAAGAACGTGGACCGATAGCACTGTGTAGGGATTTTTAGCATGTCGATAAGAAATGTTCAAAGTTTTTTTTTGATATGACGACCAGTTTGGCCTAGTGATGACACGGCTGTCTTGTAAGCATAAGATTTTGGGCTACACGTCTTCACCACTGTAGCAGTTATGCCAGCGGCTCAGAGCCTCACTCCGATATTTCAGGAAGCTGGGTTGCCTTGAGTAATGCTGATAGGGGGAAATGCACAATATATCCCAAGCGGGACGTTGCAGCACTTATCGATACCCCCACTTCGAATAAGTATAAGGTCTTGGGCTCGATTCCCGGCCGAGTGGATGTTTGTATGATGAATTTAAATATCTGCTCCCTTGAATTATTATTTGCCCTTATGTCTGTATGTGTATAGTATGCCTGACATAGAGTATCCTAGGCTGCTAGCAGTGTAATATGTAGGCTATGACAATTATTTATTTTTACCAGATTAGCAGAAAAATTAGGTTCTTAATTCGATTGTATGCTTTTTTTATGTATATTTGTAATGCAAACCGATTTCGACGATTCGTTTATTATTAGTAATGCGATGCTCCGGGGGTGTTCTCATAGGCCATAGGAAAAAAAAACACCTATTGTTACTCCTTGTACACAGTTCATAAATGTCAATACTATGCATTATTCACATCAGAGTATTTGATATTCCATGCTGCATACAAAGGAACGTATAGTAAGTAGAGTAGTGAGCTAATTTTTAAACTGACGTATAGTAAACCGAAAATTTGCAACAATTTAGCTACCGTATGGCGTCGAGACTTTGGATCCATGGAGGCTGGGAGCTCATCCCGTTGACAAACACATATCTGAGGGCCTGATGGGTGCGACACGTGACCAACATGCTGGTGCATATCTTTTTTAACACGCTTTTATTAGCTTCACCTGTGTGCATGTTTGTTTGTAACCGACTCCTTTGGACTTGATTTTGACACACTTCAAACGGTCAGATTTCATTCAAACTTTGTAGACTCGAGTGTGTATCGAGGACCGATGACAATACAATCGTTTGAAGCGTTTTTTTTTTAGTTTTTTAAACTATTATTATTTATTTTAAATATCTGGCCCATCGTATAATCATTGCCATTCAGCATGGCAATGCTGCTGGCGTGCTGGGTACGCTGCCAACTAATAGTGGGTTTGAGCAATTGGATTGTCTTTAGACCTTTTGCGGTCTGGGACAATCATTTTTTTTTTACACAGCTTAGACAAAAAATATAAATTAGGAGTGTTGTGTTGTATTGCAGGAAGACCCTGAGAAAGTGAGCCTGTTCTTGCTGGACACGGGCGAGATCCGCGTCTGCCCCGTGCGGTTTCTGCGCCCGCTCGCGGCTCCATTCTTCAACCGGCCGCCCTACGCGCGCTACTGCCATCTAGCGGGGGTATGCCTAATTAAGCCTTTATACTATAATAAATCCGACAAAGTACGAGTTTTACTCGCACACCGAGGCTTCCGTGCTCCCATGCAACGTATTAACATAAACAAGTGACGCGTCACTCATTTATGTCTTGCGACAACCTGAACTGATTTGTTTCATTTTTAAAATGACAATTAAACTGATAATATCTAGTGTTTTTTAATGAATTATTATTTGTTGATTACATCAAAGTGAACCCGATAATCTTACCAATGATGAGACTTGTGTCTATTTCCGTTCGAATCATACAGCCAAGTAAGTGTAGAATAGACAGACAGACCGGAGCCTCACTAATTGGATCCCGCACCCTTGGTACGGAAGCCTAAAGAAATTGTTGTCTGTAAAGTCTGCGTACAGACGATAATTTTACGTGATAACGATGCGTCACAAGCCGAGTGCTTAGGCCGATCGTGCCTCTCTATCGCTCGTTCCGCCCTCTCGCTTGCACGCTCAGCGCAGGCGGAACGTGACAATGAGTCATTCTTTAACGTGCGTGCAGCCGGAGTTCATCGATTTATAAGACGTTATCACGTCAAAAAAAAACAGTAGTTTGATATGATTGCGATATTCATAGCGATGGGATCTACTTGTCATTGTTCTAAAACTGTCTGTAGCATATATTATATTATTTTCTTTCAGATAGTTTTAATAGACTACAATGACAAGGAGCTGATGCAGAAATTCGAAGATATTATGCACGATTGCCTCGATTCCAAATGTGTGTTTTACGTCGACGAAAAGTGAGTTTCTCCGTGAATTGTTAATATTTTTTTAATATTATAGGTATACTAGATATATTTACGATTGACCACCAACTCGCCTGATGTTAAACAACGGTGTGGACGAGGATGCTTGATCTAGCTTCTACATCTATTGTTTTTTTTTACAAATTCCAAGTTTATAATCGTTGTATTCATTGAGTACGGATTTTTGGCATTCCCATAAGAAACATGTGGTAGTGTTCAGAATTTCAAGCTAGTCCAGCTAGTATTTGGCTGATCCGTCGAAAAGATGGCAGCAGTACTCCAGGCAATGTTTGAAACGCACGAAAACACATTTTTTTATTTTTACGAGAGTCCTATTATTACTACAAACCCCCCCTATTACACTGAGGGAGTAAAGACGAATCTAACGACACATCGCACATTAAAATCGGTCAAGCCGTTTAGGCTGCATGCGATTATATATTTTTATTTTATTTAGTTTATTGGTACACGAAACAGTATACAGTCTTTACAATGTACAATTCATAATTTTGGCCTAAACTATATTCCTTAAATGTATACACAACATGTTATAATTACAATTACAATAATAATATTTTCAGTTTACAAAAGTAAAAGAAATAAAAAGAAAATTGGTAATATCACTAGATTTAATTAAATTAATTAAACTTCATCATCATAATCATCATATGCAGCAAACACAATATTTTAACGTCTTGTTTAAATTTGTAATTTTTTTGATTGAAGACATCAATTGAATCAAACCGCCAAAAAGCTCACCCCCACATTTTGCATAACTGGAAATCCCATACAGTCAGGTTCTCACGCTCCTTCCTCCCGCGAACAAGCAAAATGTGGAATGTCCTTCCTTGGAAGGTTTTCCCGCCGAGCTTCAACAAAGAGGGTTTTAAAAAGGGTATCTCTAAGCAGCTTTCCAAGTTAGCAAAGCAACAGTAATGTCAGTGATGTTGCAGTTGTCCATAGGCGACGGTTATCGTTTACCATCAGGCGAGCCGTCTGCCTTTTTGCTTCACATATTTTATTTAAAAAAAAAAAAGTTTTTTAGATATTACATTGTATTGGCGACACATTCTTACTATAGGGTTTAAGAAAGAAGTATTATTATTGTACACCCCTAATACGAAAGTATTTCCAAATCCATCGCGCTTTCTGGGCTTAATATTTATGCTGATATTTGCAAGAAGAGAAGGGCAGTCAATTTTTGAGTGTCTAATTTTGTGTAAACAAACTAAATCTGAATTTAATCGTCGCGTTTTGAGAGTTTGTAACTTGTATGTTGTGTTTATTCAACGATGATTCAACTGAGTTTATAAAAGTTTTTTGAATTCTGAAACGTAAGATAGAAAACGTATCGTAGTCTCTGGGGTTGCCAAATTTACGGTGACGACGGTGAAACTTTAATTTTTCTTTCAGGGTACGAATCAATGAAGGTGAAAACCATTGAGGGTACCTATTAGGGTTAGTTTAACGAAAGTTTTTTATAGAAACATACATACACTCGAAAAACATAACCCTCCTAATAACGCAGTCGGGTAAAAGGGAGTGAATGAATGAGACAAATGACAGATGAATGGAGAAAATGTACATACTGTACCGGTCCCACATTAGTGGGAACAGGGTAAGAAAGAGAAAGAAGAGCTTCATCGATCCACATTCCTGTTGCGTACTGCACATAAATGGAATTCTTTGCCGCCATCTCTATTTCCTGAGACCTACAATCTTGGAAGTTTCAAGGCTAGAATGAATAGATATCTTCTAGATCGACGAGCTCCATCCTCGGCCACACCGTCGCTAAACATCTGGCGAGTTGGTGGTCAATCGTAGATCTATCTTGTATAAAAATTGGTCAATCGTAGATCTATCTTGTATAAAAAAAACTATCAACTAGAATAAATAATATTTCACTTTTTTTATTTTCCTTATCCAGTGAGGACGAGTCTATTGGCGTCTACGTGACTCTCGGAAACGGAGAACTATTGAACGACATCGTAGTTCGGAACGGATTGGCTCTGCCCTGTAAGTTCATACGATATTGTGTACTCTTATACTTATTCAATTTAAGGCGAAGTGTAGGGTGGCGCCGCTGTCTCGCTCGCACGCGGCACATTTATTTAGATGTACAATTATTGAAATGACTGTTATTTCGACTGAATTTGTTTATTTCGGTAATTGCCACATTAATGGCAATGTATATGCGTAAAATAAAATATTGTTAGAAGGAAAGCAGCGCCTTCAATGCCACATCAGCCCCCGTATTCTGAACCCATTCGGTTTCGGAATCGATTCGATTTGTATATCTCCGTCTCTGTCATTCTCTATGGAAATGAGAATGACAGAGACGGAGATATACAAATCGAATAGATTCCGAAACCGAATGGATTCAGAATACGGGCGCTGTTCTCTATCGGGACATGCTGTATAACAATGATATTGTGGTTGCAGTGGACAAGAGTCCGCCGGCGGGGGTGGAAGCGCGGGTGTGCCGATCGCCGCGGACGGTGAGGGGTCCGCCCGAGCTCGCCGACTCCCAGCTGCTGGACTCGCCGGAGTACACTGACCCCGTGGTCGCGGTCACTGTACGTCATATACACTGTACACCTCTACCGCACATCGGACACTCCATACAAACACTCGCTATTTAGTCATCATCATCTAAGCCATAAGAATTCCACTGCCGGAAATAGGCTCCCATGGATTTCCATAGGCCATAGGAAATCCCCCATGGATTTCCAAAAATAAAATGTCACTGTGTATATGTGTTCTCTCTTGTCTTTTTGTTGTAGTGTATGGTGTATAAACCTAAAATATTTTCTTTCTATAATTATTTTCATACCAAAAAGACAACTGTCATCTAGTCTCACCTGTGAACACGGAGGCCGCAAAATGTTCGAAACGTCAGCTCATAAAATTTATTATTTATTTATTTATTTATTTATCAAATTTATTTTACAACTATCATTACAGTTTTACCTAATACAATAGTGCAAGTCATCCTTACTTAAAATATACAAATTATCAATTATTCAGTCTTAATTAAAAAATATATAGATCTGTCAAATATTATCACGTTATTACAAATAAATTATACATTAGTTACTATATGTTATGAAATTAAAATATACGCGATAATCCGTAAAAAATTGTTTCATTTCAATGTATTTTTATTTTTATTCCAGGGCTACCACAACCGCGACGAAGAGGATATCTGCAAGCATTACAAGGGTGGCCCCGGGAAGACTTGCTTCAAGGGACAACGCTGCCACAAGAAACACATCATGAAACACCCGGGTAGGTATTGTCACTTCACGCATCGATATCAAATGCATGTAATAAAAAATATGTCTCAAAATTTTATAGGAAAAATGGCAAAACTTTTTTTTTTACTGATTACTCAATGAATTGAGATGAATCCACTTTTAAATTTATTAAATCCAGATCAGGTCATCCGTTGGGGAGAGGGAGTCTGTGTTATAATACCACAGACAAGCAGACAGACACACGCGTTAAACTTGCAACACTTCAAATCAATAAGATCGCTTTCAGTGTTAAAAATTATGTCAACTTTTCCCTGGTACGAAATGACAATAGCGGAAATGAGAACAACATCACGAATATTTGACAAAAAAATCATTTAAATAAAAGTTAATTTTCATCTATAAAAATCTTTTTTAGATATTATTAACGCAAAAAAACATCTTTATTTATGAAAATTAACTTGGATCAAATTGAAAATTTTGGCGAATATTTATGATGTTGATTTCTAGTTTTACAAACGACACATTTTTTATAAGTTCATGCAGTCATATCTTCAAAAATGTGGGTATGCGCGAGTGAGACGGACGATGGTCGAACTACGAACACTGAACAAACAATCACATATGTAGCCACATAGTTTAGTGTTCGTGATGCGTGATTATATGTAGAATGATAAGTCATCTTTAGGATACGTTAGCATAAATAATAAGAGTATGAGTGATATAGATAGGAGGCCTCTAGCACGTAGTACTTAGTATATAAGCTTAGTTATTTGTTACAATAAATTAGACCGATACCAGCATGTCTCATTATCATCAACCCTCCAGTCCCCGGCATAACATACAACAATTGAGAACCACCTCCTTTGTAAGTTATAAAGGTTTATTAATATAATTGTAACGTCAGACGGTTGGACGCTGGACCGCGTGTCGGTGGTGGGCCGCATCAAGGCCCACCCGCTGCCGGCGGCCGACGCCTGGCTGCGCGTGCTGGTCACCGCGGTGCCGCACTACGACCGCGTCTACGTCAACATACTCGACCAGACTCAACAGAAAGGTATAGTTAACGCGACGAATATATAACGGAATAACCTATAACCTAACCTTAATAGTAAATATAATTATATCTAATAATAAATATAGGAAAACTCAAGGGATGCCCAAGATACAGGCTTTGCCTAGTTTAGGGTCCGTAGGAACTTCTACTATATGCTGATCTGAATTTAAATAATAAGGTTACTGTAAATTTTGGATATGTAATAATATTTAGAAATATATAAATATAAATAAATATTTGTGGACATAAATATAAATATTTTGATAATTTTATTTTTTTAATTTTATTTGTATTATTTTTCGTAATTTAAATAAATATTTGTCCACAAATATTTATTTAAAATATTTAGAAATAAATGAATTTATTATTATTATTATTTATTATTAACCTATTTTATCAATATACTCAACGCAAAGATAGATAACACAGAATTACTTAGTAAAATTTTCTTTCATACACCTTCGTTCAGATCCAGACACTCGACACGTTTTACATCATCTTTTGCTAAGAGAAACTATATCGAGGGTACTTTTCTTCACAGACCCACATCGTCGATGAACAAATACTTATCAAATTATGATATTGATATATTTCTCCATAGTGTGAATTTAATACGTTCACAATTAACTTCCGAATTCTATGATTCACAAACTTAATTAATTTACAAATTACTTGAAACTGGTCTTTATTTTTTCCGCTGAGTATATTTTCACCGGCAAGTATTGTTATGGTTGGTAGATAGGCGCGTACAGCGTCAAGCTTTATTTCATATTTTTTCAAACTATAGGCGAAAACATGTAATTAGCCTTGTAATTTATATAAACGTATAGTTTATTTAAGTATTTAGGCTGTAAGTTTTCCTAAAAATAAATTAAAAAAAAACACAAAAAAAATAATAAAAGAAATAAAATAATAAAATAATAATTAGACGATGTGAGTGCAGTCGCTGATAGAGTCCGATCAACCGAGGGCAAATAGATAATCTGGAAACCCCATCTAAAACCGGGCTCTACCAGTGACTGCATTCACAGAAATACTAGTATTTCAGTAGTTAGAAATAAGAGTTGTGTGCATACCTTGAGCATTCATGCTCACCATCGAAGGCTCCTTCTTGCGGCGGCGTCGTGTGGCGGGTCGCCCTCTTCCCTAACATATGGTTGAGGAGGGCGATGGCTGGCACATGCGTCATACTCGTGATCGGGTGCTGCTTGCGGGTCGCTGGTTTGCTCGTGGTATGCACGCAACATAGTAATAAGTACTTAAATTAAAATAAAATCATTTTCCCGTAACGATAATTAGTAAACAATAGTTTGTAATTATGACAAAGGTCACGGACCCTGGTGTCTGTGGAGAATAAAATTAAATTAAAAATAAATAAATAAATAATAATAATAAAATAAATAAACATAAAACGAACGTCTGTACAACCGGCGCACGCAGCGTAGGAAGACCAGCCACGAGGTGGACAGAAGATATCATACAAGTGGCAGAACGCTGGATACAGACCGCTTCCAACCGGTCTTTGCGGAAATCCATGGGTGAGGTCTATGTCCAGCAGTGGACTTCTGGTGGATGAGATGATGATGATGATGAAACATCAGTATTACAAGTAATAGTTTAAAAAACTGACTTCAAAATACGCATCTCGTTTACTTGGACGACAAGTTTTTCTAGCTATTTTGTTTTAAAAATCAAAATACTGAACCGGTTTTGATAGAATTTCTATGGGACTACCTAGAAACGATACCCTTTCAAACAGAATTTTTTTTTTCAAATCGGTCCCGGTGTCTCCGATTAATCGGGGAACGTACATTAAAAAGAAGATTCCGATGAATTGAGAACATCCTCCTTTTTTGGATGTCGGTTAAAAAACACAATATACTCGACTTTATTATGAAAACTAATTTGATTGTTACATTGTTACACATGTTTACTTGAACAAACTGGTTGCTCACGTCTATTTTTGAGTCGAAATCGCCAACTATAGATTCAACCGCATCAAAAAATTCAAATAGATGTGAGTGACCCGTTAATTCAAATAAAAATATACCCGTCTGCAGAAAATAGATTTTTACAGTCTAACTAACGATTTCGTAACGCTTGATACGCTGTTGAGTGTACGTTTTTTCACACAACACCATCTAGCCCAAACTAAGCATAGCTTGTACTATGAGAACTAGATGGCTGATATAATACATATTATATACTTTTTCGTTTTTTTGTAAATACATACTTATGATACACAGAAACACCCAGATACAGCACTAACACCCATGCTCATAACACAAATGTTTGTCCTGGGTGGGGATCGAACCCACGACCTACAGCTTAGCAGGCAGACATACTACCAACTGAGCTGCGAGGCCAGTCATATGGATTCAGGTTGGTTTAAGGCCAGTTAGCCATAAGACCAAGCTGAAAATAAATTATTTCTAGAAATCTACTGGAAGCGGCTTGCATCCAGCGTCGTTCCGCCACTTGTATGAGGTCACATGAATTGAAACGTTGCGTGTGTTAACTCGACCGTGGCGCCATCTAGTTGAATTTCTTTTAAGAAAAAAACGCGTAATATACTAGCGAACATTGCCGCGACAACTGCTCGTTACATTTTGTTGTATGTCGTGTAGACGAGGTGCCTGATTTCGGCGTGGTGCTCCCGCCGACAACACTGCAGGCACTCCTGAGGGATATGAACAGCGCGGCCGCGAGGGCGAGCTACAAGCCGCTGCAGGTACGTTTGTTTTATTATTATAGTTATTTAGAGCCTATTCCGTCGCACTGCTGGGCAAAGACCTCCCAAGCTGAAGTGGAATTGGACCGGACTGTGTCTGCCGTATCTGAATAACGTGTGGGCTAAGCTAAACATTTACTAAAATAAATATTTCGATTGGTCAATAAACTTCCGAGATTAAACATTTTAGGGGATGAATACTCTGTCCCTTTCTTGCGAAACAACAGATATTGAATATGTACGACGAACATGATGCATGACGTCATCTTCCGTGATCGTGTGCTCTCTGTCTAACATGAAATTAAAATGATTGTAAAATTCTTATTTTTGAAGATATTTTAATGGCACTGATTTAAAGAGGCAGTTGTAAATAGCAGTTTTAATAAGTTAAAAATTATAAATGGCACGTTTAATAACTAGTTCAGCAGTTAAAACTAAGCAGTAAAGTAAACAAAAATGAGTAATAAAAAATAATGAAATGGATCAGTGAATATATAATTGAGCAGGAAAATAATTAAATGGGCGGTAAAAATTATTATCTATAAATTTGTATATAAAAAAAAACATATACCTAATCTCTGAAGAAATTATTGCTTATACTTATATACATAGATAACTTTCCATCATTTTTACCGCTCATTCAGTTATTGGACTGCTCAATTATTTTTAGAATTGACATTGTATGATAAAATAACCGACTAATTGTTTTTTTATTACTGTCCATATTTTACTGTCGCAATAATTAATCAACCGCCATTAAATTAAATAACTGCTCAATATGTTTTTGAACTGATCATAATAACATCTCGAATATTTAAATAACAGCTCAAAAAATTAGTTCCCTATTTTAATTATGTTTTTGTGAAATTGATCTATTTGTGGTTAACCTTATAATGACCAAATAAAAATAAATCATACATGTTCCCTATTCAAATTTCAAACAGTTTTTATTTCCTTGCAGCCAGGTCAGGTAATAATAATTATCAGTTATCATACGTAACGTTTGCGACAATATAAGATTATTATTTATCTTAATTTATTGTAGATTCAAAATCTAGAAAAATAACGAGCTTAGAGCAGAAACCTTAATTCTTTTTTTAACTATCACGGTCATTCATTGAAACACTTATTATTAACGGGATATTTACCGTGGTTCGCGTTAATTTTGAACTCCCGATATTTCGGCAAAACAAAACAAAAACAAAAAAGACAAAGAAAGAGGGTAGACAGATATGTCTGCTCTTAACCGTATCATCCACCCACATTCTTCAGTCCGTGAACATGGTACCTACATGTAACTGTGCCGAAATATCGGGAGCTCAAAATTAACGCGAACCTTGGTAAATATACCGTTAATAATAATAGTGTTTTAAAACCTTAATTAAAAAAAAAAATTAAGGTTTTTTAATTGTATTGAATGTGCCATTCATTAGTAAGGGGCCATTCATTTAATACGTAAGACGATTTAGGGAGGGAGGGTTATTTTTTCTTACAAGGGGGTGGGAGGAAGTCTTGATAGTTCTTACGTAAGATCACAAAAATGCGCAAAGTTAAAATCATACTTTGAAAAATAACAATAAACCAAACGTGTATTCATTTTTCCTTTAGATTCTTACGTAATAAAAATTACACTTCTATTCTTATTTTTACTTATATAGGGGGGAGGGAGTCAAAAACTAGCAAAATTAGTCTTACGTAATAAATGAATGGCCCCTAAAGTGTAATGGAATCCGCAGCTTGCGCCCGCGCCGGGCGAGTATGTGGTGGCGGTATACCCCCCGGACGGGCGCTTCTACCGCGCCTGCGTGCGCATGGTGGCGCGCGGCGAACAGAGCGTAGAGGTACACTATTTGTTATTTTCTTTTTAATGGACCCGAGCGATTACCTACCGCATTCGCCAGTGTCGAATATTGGAAATACAAACTTTGCTGAACAAGTTTTGCTTACTCTATTTCTTATGCCTTTATTTTTTTAAATAACACAAGTTTATAAAAATAAAACGCAGCCACATTCCCTTAGATATGTTCTTGCTAAAACTTCTACTATACTATTTAGTTTGCTATGCACTGTTTTCAGAATGACAAAGTGGCAACACCCCTATTTTCCTAGTTTTGTATGCTATGGAATCAGTCATAATTAAACAGCACTATATACTGTAGCTATCTACACTGTACGTAGCATTCTCGTCTTTATTAGACACACAATGGCATGACCATACTTTGACAAACGTGAAACGCTGCTAATACAACTTGACTGTGGCGCCATCTAGTTGAGTTTTATAAAACTAAATGCTATAAGTGAAACTTCTGTTTAGACAGTTATATGTATGTTTGCATCCAGGTGCAGTACATAGACTACGGCACCGTCACATGGGTGAAGGAAGACCAGATCTTCCAGCTGGAAGCACGGTTCACATCTCTCCCAGCGCAGGCGGTGCGGTGCGCGCTCGCCGGCGTCTTCTGTCCCTCAGAGAACTCGCAGGCGTGGGTGCGTGCGCGCAAGGCGCTCGCCGATATGGTACAGGACAAGACCGTGCACTGCCATGTCGTGTGAGTGTCTACTTCTTCTTTTTTTGTATTAGACCACGCGATTAGCGATTTGCCAGTGTCAAGTATAGAGATATCGTCAACTTTCTTGGATAATACAAATTATATAGTGTTTTAGTCTAAGTCACGTAAACAGTCATTTTCAACTTTGAGTCTTGCTTCAGTAAAGTGGTGGCGATTTTACTAGAAGCTTCTATGGAGTTTTGTCAACAACAATAAATGACACGTTTTACTGCTTTATTTCACTTGCCCACACTCACGCACTTGATGAAACACTTAATGAATAAAACACCGCGATTTTTATCGCATTAATATTCAAGATAACACAAATTTAGGTAAACAAAACAACAACATAGTGTTTTGACTATGACGTTTTGGCGGGAGCCAAAAAACCTATTTTAAGTGTCTTTGCCTTACTCGTTCTTAGCGATACACACATATAAATGTCATATACATACTAAAACATGTAAAAAATTTGCATAAAAACTGTCTTGCTCTCCTCTCTCAAAGCAAATCTCGCGTCAAGACAGTTTTTTTGTTATTTTTTTTTATGTTTTAAGTATTATGATATTCATAGATTTATCAATGGAAAGGGATGCTGCCTATACCGAAAAAGTGGCCTAAAAATATAGCGCAGTAGTTCCAAACAATATTGAACATAGGCTATTAAGCCCCTAATTACTCCTTGTGCTTTTTACTATCGGACAGTCAGAAACACGAAAAAGCGTCACCATTTCATGGTGGATATTCCAAAATCCCGAACGGAACGCTTTAATTCCACTTTCATCGTGCGGACTGCTAGAATGTGGAATACGCTTTCTGAGTGGGTCTTTACCGACATATATAATCTGGGTGTTTTTAAATTGTGAGTGAATTGATTTCTTCTAGGTAAGCGCGCTCTATCGTAGACCGCAACGTCACTTAACATCAGGTGACTGGGCGGTCAAGCGCAAACCTATTACTATATAAAAATAAAGTTGTTTTATAATGGTGTACTTGTGTCAGTGCGCGGGAGTACGACGAGATAACGGTGGAGTTGCTAGACGACGAGGAGTACAGCGTGGCGGAGCAGCTCGCGGCGCAGGGCGTGGTTGAGCTGCGCGAGTACACGCTCGACGACCACACGCCTGCGCACTCGCACGTGCTGCCGTGACGCGACTCGCACGTGCACACACACAAACACAAACGAACGCACACACGAAGTGACCTCGCCACGTGACGGCCCCGATTATAGACTATTACTTATAATATATAAAGGAGAGGTCAAAAATTGTACCTTATTCCGAAGAAATTATAGGCACAATTATATATATACCTCACTTAAAAGCTTGTGTTCTTAAGTACTTAAATATTTATTCATATATATTTTTAATGCCTCCGTTCAAACAAAAAATTGAAATAAAGGTATGATCTCATTACTTTAGAAAAAAATGAACTTTCTTAAGTATTAACTGATGTCACTCTCAGATCAAAGATCGTGTTCCGAATTACGTCAACAATCGTTCTATACTTAGGATTGAGGAAGGTACACAGCAACTATTTATTTATGCGAAGTTGTTTGGAATATAGCGGTAGCTATAAATCAGTTACCAGTTCTATACAATGTTACCTAATATAGTTATTATGGTAACATTATTTCAAACTTAATTTAGAAGAAAAAAATAGAGGCAAGTAAACACCTGTATGTGTAGAATAATACGTTGTTTGTTCACGTCAAAGAATAATATTGCGTATATTTTTGTACCAGTTTCCATACATTTTTTTACCTCTCTTTTATGCTTTTATTCGAAACTTTGAATTAATTTATTATAGAAATTTGTAGACAGTTAAAAAATTTAACATCCGACGGTTGATCAAAAGCAAAAAAATGCAAAATGTCGACTTAAGCAAAAAAAATGTTCGGAAGGTTTGACCGTCGCAAGTGATACACCTGTGGCCAAACTAGTAAAGGCTTCCAAGTACTGATCGGTATATTAGAGTTAAAATCCCGTCGGATGTGATTTTTTTAACTGTCTACAAATTTGTAAATAATATATAAGATAAGTGTGGAAAAAAAAACATTTTGTCACCTATATGATTCTTCTTAATGATATATGTACTTCATTGCTAAACTGTGAAAGTGAAAATGTACTTTGTCAACTTTAAATGCTGTATTATATGAGGTCTTGTAATTTTGTAAAAAAAAAGAAGGAATCCTTGCTCAAAATGATTACGCGTAGCTTTTGACTTCACTGAACTTTCTCAATTTTAAAACACAATAAAAAAAGAAAGAAATATTAATTTTAAAAAAATCTTCGTTAAAATATTTCTATGTTTGGAATAAAAGTATAAAAGAATACATGCCCTATTAAGAGCAGCCAAGCCGTTATACTTTTAATACAAGAGCTCGTACGTCTTTATGACGTAATAACAAAACTTTATTCAAATGTATGGTTAGAACAGATATCCTGAGCAGTAGGTCTAGGTCTCAATCAAAATAAAAATTTAAAACTATGGGGCACAAGTCCAGGACAAGCTTCCAAAACTCCGATTTTTTACACAAACTTACACCGCTTATAACACACACTCAGAAATTATAAATATAAAAAAATATTCCAATATAAACTTAGCAGATATATTGGAAATTCCAAATAACCAATATTCCAATATTTTTACTATAAAGCTTTCAGAATTTTACAAAAACACGTAGTTTATTTGGTAAATTTCGATTAACTTATAAAAAGCTTCGTCCTGATTGACTGACTGACTGACTGACTGAAAGGCGACTTCCTCGTGAAGTGTACGTATCCACTAATAAGGGCAATTTTTATATGACTAGCACCATAAAAATACCATTATAATCTGACAAAGAGCTCAATATTTTAATTGGTCGTAACTTAATGCATGAGTTTTATTTTTTTGAACTTACATTCAAGAATTCGGTCGCTCGCAATCATTCGAATTTTAATTATTTTATCATCAAACAAAAAACTATCAAAGTGCGTTTGATATTATTCGAAAGTCAAGCAAATTCATGTGTTAATTTCTGCCGAGAAATTTTGAAATGAAACACATGGACTCGGGACAAAATATTTTTCCCTGTTGTTTAGAACAATTCATCAAGTATTGTGAATACTTGTTATGATGTACATGATGTGACAAGAGTCGTCAATGCTGTGCCTAATGTTTTTATAGTTGTTTAAAGATGTCCACCGCCCCAACAACTAAAGGACGATTTTACTCTGTTTAAGCTTAAACATTTCGTTATGAGATTTATTACATTCTTATAAAGGTTTATATCGATGTTAAATGTTATAGTAATATTACAATGGCAATTCTCAAGGCACCGATAATTAAAATTATTAAACTAAATTCAAAAAACGTTTCGTTTTTTTATTTAATTATTTTAGGTATTATAATAAGTTTAGTAGTACCTTGAAGATTGACCTCAATGGCCGCAGGTTATCGTCTATGTCATAGACATTTCAAAGTCAACATCCGACGGGACCTGAAGCCGTACTCTCCTGGTCAGTACAAAGGTCGCCATTTACCAATTCAGCCTCCGCACCGAAGGCACCGAAATGAAAGATGCGGTTTCGAATCCCGTTGAATGTTTACATTTTTGCACTGTCTTTAATATAGTTAATATCTAAGTATCTAAGTATAAGTATCCAATTAAATTGATCTTTCTTAGGTTATGGAAATAATAATGGCTATCATACGTCTTATATTATTATTTATTAGGCTTAATGATTAATGTGAATTCGAACTAGAGCCGGTGAAAAATCAACGTTTAAATTGTATGTCATCAATGGAAGGGACAGGTTTAAATCTTATTTCTGTGATTGGCTTGTCCGTAGAAGCTATAATAGACTGACGACCAGTCATAGCTCTTGATTTCGAATATTAGAGTTCTCATTGGGCACCAGTCTCTTACAGTATTAGATCAATAAGAAAGAGCAAACTAGTTAATTTCCATATCGCTTGTATGCCTGTATCGTCTAACTTTTGTTTTGTTTATGACAATATAAGCACATAATTCCTACGAAGGCTGTGCAGTATTATATTATTTGTTTTTTTTAAACGTTAGATTTTGTTTTGGTAAGTTTTAAACCTTTAAAATAAGATTAATCATCATGATTACTTTTTTATGTACAAATTGCCTTAGCAATGAGACTAAGATAAAGGAATGATAAAAATCTGTTAAATTCCATTTCAGCACAGATATTATTATTCTGTTTAATCCGGTTAATTTCTGAGATACATATTTCACTAACCATTTTGGATTAAGTTCTTCTGAACTGACCGTTTCATAAAATCTGCACCGTCCCAAAATTAGCACTTTTCAAAATTAACACTTCCTAAAATGAGCACTTTCATGTGTCATAGCATGAATACACATACTACATATCGCAAATTCGTACGGCGTCACATAAACATTCATTTGTTTCGTTCGCTTAGTCAAAAACGAAGATGTATAACCTAATAAGATAAGAATAGAAACACTTGTGTAAACATAACAACACACGGAAAGTGCTGTTTTTCGTAAGCGTCCTTTTTGGGATACGCATATTTTGGGACAGCGGTATTAATTCTGAAGGAACCACTACACTGGTCTAATTAAAGTATTTCAAATGACTAAATTCGAAAATCGAAAGAAATTCCCATACAATTTCAGTTCCTTTTTTAAATTTAGTGACTTAAATAATCTTAATTAGTTTAGTGGTGCCTAAACTTAATGTAACATTATAAGTGATGATTAGTAAAATATTTATTCCAAGAGAAAATTCGATGAACAGAATATTTATATATGCCGTCAATGTAGCATAGCTACTGTAGTGCCTTTATTATGCTTTTTACCAATATTTTGTAATAAATTAGCGAAGTTTAAGCTTTTAGTTACGATATCTGTTAACGACTGATTTCAATATTCTGTCAATCCAGATTATGTATATTGTCTTATTATGTATATTGTCTTACAACGTATATTGTCATATTATGTATATTGTCGTCAATGTAAGCAATGACCAATGACATGGTAGGGGTAATTAGGATTTGACAGATTTATTGGCATCTGCCTTATGACTACAAAGTGTAATCAACTATTTTCTAGATTAATAAATTTAACTCTTAATTTGTCTCTCTCGAATATTATCATGAAGATATTTAGTTGAAGAGGTTATCGCCGTTTGCTGTATATTTTGTTGGAACAGTGTGTGTTTTTTTAATGAGCATTATCAGTATTTCTGAGATTCAACAATAAACTCTCATTAGTATATTAGATCTTTTATTTTAGCCCCTCATACATGTAATAGTTTTCTGTAGAGCGCAGAACCGTTACTACAGGCAGACATAGTATATGTAAGTATTCTTACGTAAATTGCTAACTCGAGAAAAGATAGTCCTAGACGTACCCGCTGGCTCACATGGCGGGGGCACGGCCGTGCCCCCCAAATCCTAATATTTTAAAATCAACTCTCATTGAGTCGGGGGTTAAATTAAATCATCGAAATTGTGTAGTTTATCAATTATGAATAGAAGAATCTGTTTATTCATTTTGTATGAAAAAATGCATGTTCAATAATCCTCTAATAGTAATTGGATAATATTATGTACTTAATTGAAGACTGTTTTTTTTTTCTTATAGCGTTTCGAAAATCTCGGAACATATGTTGATCAGGAACACGACAAAACGTATAAATTAAATATACCAGTACAGTTTTTAGAATGCTTAATTTATTTACGCTCTATTAGGTTGAAAACATGTTTGAGATTGCATTAGTTTCGTGTTACAATATTAATACCAATGATTATAATAAAATATTAATTTTATGTAAAGCGAAAACAATGAAGCCCCTCAGCTAAGGCACTTTCTCTCACCAATTTAAGTCCAAAAACATACAGAAAATATCCTTCCCTAATAGTAAAAACGTTCATAACTGTTTTGCCTAAACTTTGTGCCAAGACTATTTGTTTTAAGAGGGGCTTTACTTGTAACTATTAGAGCCGGCGCAGATATGGCGGAGCGCAGCGCAGAGCATGCCTGCGAAGTTTTGTACACTCGTGTCACACTAGGCGGATTTCTACCCGAGAATGCGCGCGGATGCGCTAGACACACCGTCGTCATTCAATTTGCAATTTTTCGAGAGTCCATACAGCGGATGCGGGCGGAGTAGCGCGCAGTCGCGTTCCGGCGCGCTACCTTTCGTATGCAGTCGCTTCGATGCTCTTCAGGAATTGATTGTTGTGTAATTGATTTTAGACAATATTAAAATGAGAACAATGTCGATAATAGTTTGACAGTGAAAAATGCTCTGCGCTGCGCTCCGCCATATGTGCGCCGGCCCTTACAAAATAGAAGCTGGCTCACATTATTTCAGTGTTATGGCGAGTGACATTTTGAACTCTGTAATGTCCACAGTCCCACATGACAAATATCTTAGTTTTTCTTATGAAAGACTGCCTTTTATTTTACTTACATTCATGCCTCTTTTCCCATCAGGATAAGGGGGTGATGAAAGCTTCACGCTCGTCACGTAAACGTCACTCTTTTATAAAAGATGTAAATGAAAAATGTAGATGTAATAATACATTATTACATCTAAAAAATATTTTACGAAAAAAAAAACCCTGTGCATTCGGAAGTCGCTTACGGGTTAAAGAGATCTTGCAGTCCGGTGTATAATTTAAATTTTAAGGCAGAGTCGGGTAGCGCCGCTGTCTCGCTCGCACGTAGAGTCTTTTTCTAGATACAAAATTATTGAAATTACTGTTGATATATATTCTCTTTTTAGCTATAATATTAAAAATAATTCCAACAAAAAAAAGTCTAAAAGAAAGATGCCGCGTGCGAGCGAGACAGCGGCGCCACCCTTCTCTTTGCCTTTGACTGGATCACATACCAAAACACCTAAACTAAAAAACCTGTCACATAGTTGACCATGGACACAGCGGTGTTCGAATTGTCAGGTCTAAAAATTATATACATTATGTGCAATAAACCTGTTAAAATATTGTTTAACTTTCTACTCATATTTGTATAGGCCACAGAAAGAAACTACTGAAATAATGTGACCTAACTATAACTATAGAGATATTATAATTCCATTCTATATCAATTCCACTAGGAAATTATATGCCCATCTCTGTCATTTCCATACAGAATGACAGAGATGGAGATATTGTTTCTGAATCAATTGAAATTAGAATACCCATACCATAGACCCATACTAATTCTACCAAAATTAAATAAAAATCATATAAGAGAGAACAGTCAGGTCTACTAATGTACGTAAACATTAATATTTTGATATAATATGCAAGTACACAGAGAAAATACTATTTATCAGACTTGATTACAAAATACTAATTACTTAACACTAATTTTGATTAAAGATTATACATTGAACACTCCAGGCAAGGAAAACCAATACCTTTGATTAAATTATGCACGCAGGTTAACTAAGTACTAAAAAATCTAATCTGTTAAATATATGAACAGTTAATAATAATATTGTTGACTAGATACATTCCTATATTTTGCTTTTCAAGCTAAATTACAGCAAGCCATTGGCAATGGAAATTACAATAAAAATGAAGAAATTCTTCTCCGATCACTCTCTCTCACACACACAAACTCCCTCTCTCTCGCTCACACATTCAATATTTTAAGTGTAGTATGCATTTGCCATACAACAGGAAAACGCCTAAATTAATCTAAAATTGTCAAATACAAAAATTATGGGAAAACAATTATAATTCTAATGTTATTAGAAAGTCTTTACAATTGGATAATGTTCACTAGTATATATCAGTTTTCTCATTGTATGGAAAAATGCACACTTCTCATATTATGAAATAGCTATCTAATACATTTTCAACATCATCACCAATTTTATGTATTTAGAAAAGTATTGAATGTGACAGCAAGTGTGAAAGACATAGGCCACTCTTAGATATCTGCTACAAATAACTTTGGCAGCTCAGATTCTAATCGAATCACTCTTACTATTGAAGTCAAGCGCCAACTATCATACGGATTAGATTTCTTTGGTGTGTAAGATTCAGGAGGCACAAATGTGCTATAGTACGAAATCAGTTCATGAGATTGGTCTCCGTCTAAATCAGCTATCATTAGCGACTGCTCTTGGTACTCCAAATCAGGTTGGCATATCGGCAGTGGTGCATGTGGATCAATAGTTCCCCGTACACAGATCTGAACAATGTCTGTCTGACTAACATTGACATTGTGCGTTTGTAGTCTGTCAAATGACACTAAAACTATCCTCTCTGATATATCATGCGCAGTAAACTCTTCGTATTTCAAAAAAGATGAGATTGAAGCAACATTGATTGCTGGCTGATAAAACACATCATACGAGTTTTTTGGGCTCTGATTTTGTACGTTATATTTGACTTCATTTACTTTCTGTGCACCCTTTGCTAGGTGTGCACTGTTCCACTGTCATAATTTCAGCACAAACCCTCGTATCGAGTTTGCGAAAGCAAACGAGCTAGGTCTCATAGCAAAGACATGATTAGCCGTATACTCCCAACTGACATTGGTAGTACCGTTTCTTTCAAGTATCAATTTTATGTTAACCCTGCATGTTGTGGGGCATTCACCTGAATTCTCCACAATTAGCTTCCCAGGTCCGTTAGTGAATATTTCTCTAGTATTTCCAATACTTTTCTTCAAACTCTGATTAATCCTTTTCGATACAGGCAAAGCGGTTGGAGTGTGAGTAGATTGATCCAATTTTAAAAGTTTCCGATACAGTAATGGATAAGTTATTTGACGTACAGCTTCCGATGTGCCATTCTTGCAAATGTAAGTTATGGAATCTGATTCTGTGAGAAGTTTCACTGATAAGCAATCTTCTACTGCCATCGGTTCCCCTATTATATTCCCTGTCATACCAGATATAATGATAAGGGAATTGTGATTTGCATTTGGGAGCACTGTAGCAACAGTGAGCAAGTCATTTACTTTATCTTTGTCCATGTCTTTCATTATTATAGGGAAGTCAATTGCCGCTATGTTGCTAAACACCTTTCCTTGTTTATGAATATACCAGTAGTATGTACCAGAGAGTGGATTCAAAGCAGCTAGCAAGCCTTCAGATCCTGACACGATACAATCTTTTTGCTTATCTCGGTTCACGTCTATTAGGTGGCAGTTTATTTCTGTTGGTATTCTGTTCTCTCGAGTATACCAGCCGACTTTTCCGGAGTTACCAACAATGAGTATAACACCATTAACACTGTCATCACTCTTATCTTCTTGTTTCATGTGATTCCCGCGATATATAAATATAAGATTCTTAGTGTTAGGCAAAGCTCCTTCTACGACCTGAACTGCTCCAGAAAGTTCTATTTCGTCGTAAGGAAGTTCCCAGCTAGTGGTTTTGTCTTGCCATTCAGCCGTAGCACAACTGCCGACTTCTGAGCAGGGTATGCCCCACAGAAATATCACAACAGTGAACACACACACAAGTATTGAAGCTATAAAGGCGCATCTGTGCGCGAAAGACATTTTATTAGACATGTCGGACTGGAGGAAACTCACATTATCGAGTGTACTTTCCATAGTATTCATATTGGTGTTAAATTCATCCATGTCACTTATACTGAAGTTTTTAGAAGACTGCAGGCCGCTGTTGAAATCCAGATTGTTGCAACTATCCGTGTTCTTGATAGGGACATGTTCTAACTTATGATCATCTTCGGACTCAGAATCGGAAAGTATCTGTTTCAATGGAGCATAATCACCTCCGTTGTCACCGTTTCCATTTGTTATCGCCATAATTTTAACAACTGAACATATCTGTTACATTGCAACAGAAGAACCACGTTAAATTTAATGTATAAATTAAAAACTATCGCAATTTACACGAAATTCTAAATACGTTAATCTCCAGTTCTCCACAAGAAAAAATAATAAAAAAAAAACGTCAAAAACTGAAAATCAATAAATCGCATATTATGCGGGTGTTACCAATTACTAATCTTATTATCCCTTTTTACCCGATTGCGTAAGGAGGGTTATATTTTTCGAGTTTTTGCAAGTATGTTTGTATGTATAATTCTACAGCCTAAATGGCTTTACCAATTTTGATGGGTGAGGTCTCGTTAGCTTCATCTTCACTCCCCGTGTGTTATTTTTTGTAATGATAATAATACATTTCGGGCAAAAAATTTAAAATGCGTTATTTTGTAATCTCCAACGAACCTTTTCGTAACAAACAAGTGATTTTACAAGAATTATTCTTAAAAAATTGCATTTATATTCTTTTACAGTGATTGTACGTATACTTCCTCACAAAAAACCTACACTCAACAGCGTATCAAACGTAATGAAATCGTAAGTTGGACTGCAAAAACCTATTTTCTGCTGTAGGGTATTTGGTTTTTCTTTTAATATGAATACTTGTATTTGTAATCATATCACACCAGTTAAATGAGGGATTTTGTAAAGAAAATTTAATTATTTCTATTTAAATGTTAATTATTTCTTACGTTGTTCACTTGGTAACACTTCAAGCATTGGATTTATAGAAGGATAAAGTAAAATCCCCTGACAGAAGTGGGATTTAATAAATAAATTAATACGTATTTTTTTTTTACACAACGTCTATTCACTCCAGTGGCTTAGGGCAGACTATCTTAAATAACATGAGACCTTAAGAGCTATTCTTTTGTAAAATAACTACTACCTATTCTATGGTGCAGAGCATTGTAATAAAAACTATAACTATCAGACTGCGTTTCATCATAATTACGTGAAAAATGAATGATTTAAGCCGGATAACTTTTGTAGAAATATATAATATCTGTATATCTTTATCTTTGTATTCTGTGTATCTTTGCCTAATACGCGATGGGAATCCAAGAATCGAAGCGAGAATTTCTAAATAATGCCATGTGAAGAACTATCTAGAGCAGAATGAACTAACTGATCTTTGACTCTTAAAGAAAATAATTCAGCAGAGGTAGACACAATTCACCATGTATGCCGTACGTGCCTGCCAGTCATAAAGCCACCATTTCGTCACTTTATTCGAATATCCTCGCCCCTAAATCGTCCTATGTAATAAATGAACAACTCCAACTATTCCAAGTCTACACATATACTAAGTATGCTGATCCAATTTGTGGGGGCAGCGTTGGATTTTTATTTATAGATATAACTTTGCTTGCTGCAGTTTTAGATTCAAACTGGTAATAACATTGGTAAGAACCCGAATATAATTTATTTCCCATAAAAAGAGGGGAAATCTCCAAAAGTGGGAGCACTATGCTTGACATTTTATATTAGCGTCAAAGTCAAAAATAGAACCTAAGTTATTGTCACTGTCATTTTGCTTTTTTCTAATTTCTGCCCATAGTATTTGAAGCATTCAACCGATAAATATCAAACATCTTTTCCTAATATTAATCAAAATATGCGACTGATTTAAATGTGATACAATCGTCTTTGTCGCTGTCACAACAAATCAGTTTCGCAGTTAGTCCTCTTATGGCTTAGAGATAGAACGCTTGTTCAAGTAATCTTATTTCAATATTAGTTTTGTCTCTTCCTACATTTAAGTGAGCAAGACAAAGGATAAAATAATGTTGAAATAAGGTTGTATTAGGATTGTGGTAACCCCCCAGTATTCGTGTAGTGTAATCAGTGGCGTAGCATTAGTGGTGTGTGTGTGTGTGATGTAGCGAGCGCCACACGCACGTATCCAAATAAGACACGCACACTATCAGACACTGCACGCAATCACAACTTCTAGGTGTGGGTAAAATAAAATTCAAATATAAAGGCAGAATGTATATTTTGTATATAAATTATTTGCAGTTCTTTCCATACATGTCTACAAACGTTAACACAAGTATCATATTATGTCACCGCTTATTTACAGTGTTTCCCTTTACAAAATAGTATAAAAATAACTTTTATTCCCAATTAAAATGTCGAATAGAAACAATATACAGAAACGTTTAAATAACTTATTTTGAGGCTGATTGAAACATTTGTAAATAATAAACATTTATACATAGTAAAATGTGAAGCTTATTAAACTAATTGAGATTATTCAAGGTACATAATGTAAAGTATATTCTCATCTGTCAATACAATTGTAAACAAAGTGACGTACTACCAATCACATACAGTAACTTAGAAAATAAAGAGTTCTCATTGGCCAGTCCAACATGATTGTTTACATTATTGGATAGGTGCGAAAAATATACTTTACACATATAAATACACAATAGTGAACATCACTAGTCGTCACTTCCTTTTATACCTAAGTACCTATGTATTAAACGTTAACCATCAAATGGCCCTGAAATAACACGATACATAAACTTATTTACAAATAAATAGAGATAAATCAAGATAATATTTACACGTTCAGCCTCAAGTTAATATTCAGCTTACTTAAAAAAAAGGTTCATTAATGATTTAATGGCACTGCAACTAACCATAATGGTAACGTGCCAGAAACGATATAACAGACCAAACAGATAGGAACCAAGGAAAACTTAGCTACAGATGCCTCCATCCGAAATGCCCCACCTTTATCTTCGATTTAAGGCCGGGTACTCACTAGTACTATGTTACTGTAACCGTGTAGTTACAGTGACAGAATTCTAATGCACTGAAACCGTAAGAGACGCACTGTCAACGTTATGGGCATGGAAATTGCTATTTCAACTGAAATTAAAACAATTTTTAACGAAATTATCGCGTATATTATACATAATTTTATTACCTTGATGACGTTTCGAACACGGCAGCGTCCGTGGTCTCAGGTGAGACTAGATGACAGTTTTCTTTTTTCGTTACGACAATCGCGAAAACCTGAGAAAACATGCTATTTCACTCGTTTAACCTTGCGAGAAAGTCAAATATTATCCAATTACATCATTTGCAATTCTCATTGATTGAAATAGCAACCTTTACACCCTGATTTGAGCAAAAACATATGATTGTAGGTTCACAGCGTTGGTTAAAACCAACGCTTATGGTACTCCGAACTTGTATACAATTCGTGGCTCAAACTAGATAGCCGTTGGTATAGACCAGATTAGCACTAACTTGTCAGTTTAAAATGTCATGTTAGAACAAAAATCAAAAAACAAAATTGACAAAAAAATATAAATAATACATAAATGTATATTTTTTTTATAAATTATTTATAAATTTCTTTAATTAAATATTACAAAAAATATTGTTTGGCTAGTTTCATTCGTTATACTTGTTGGTTACAATAGCATACATTAGTTACAGTAACAGTTCAATATTGAGTACCCAGCTTTACATCATCTACATTTGAGGGTTACATTTCTATCGAACGAACTATACAGCTAAAACTTAATGAGAAATCAATAAATATTATAGCTCTATTATTAGTGTGATGATTCCTAAGTTGATGGACAAGATTAGGCATTAGTGATTACAAAATAATATCAGCAGTCAGCGTCATATGTATCTTCTATGGTTATGTTGTACATGAATTAGGCATAGTAAGGCTATTGGTTAAGCCTGCAATGTCTTAAGACTCATATTCATTAAGAATAAAATGTCCCACGGCTTAAGTTACTAGATAAATTTGATCAACGTCTCAAATTCTCTGTCTTCTTTCCGCAAGTAGCATTACGTGTCACCGAGAAGTTGACAAAATTTGAATAACGCTTTTCAGTAAGACCCAATGTTGAACGATCTCGCTAGACATTACAGTGGTTCTATTTTCATATAAAAGTATTTTGACCAATTATGGTCGAAATGAGTATAATTTTACAATGAAGTAATGTGGTTAGCTTTAATATCGGGCTTTATTGCCGGTACATTACATGCGTGAAAGAAAAAGTAGAGATTAAAAGCAAAAATGATTATTCATGAATTAAATATTTATCCATAATTTTCGGTAATAAAATATTTTAAGAAAATTGGCTATTAATCCCCTGTTACCTTCAACAAATATTATGTGATTTACCGCCAATAAAGACCGATATTAAAGTTAACCACAATTACTTGATTGTAAAATTAAATTCTTTTCTATCATAATTGATAAAAAAATATTTTGGAAGGAAACCTTAAGCGAAACGTTGTCGCGCGCTCCTCCATACAAACAGAAGATAACTTGTACCATCCCTAACGTCATCCGAATCGTGTCGCAGGATATTCGTTCTTAGTTCATACGAGGTCAACAGATGTGTATATTTACGTCAATTTTGATATGTCGTGCCTTAAACTAAATCTGACAGGTTCAAAATTATTTCTATCCCTTTCACACGTATTGAAACAAAAGGATACTTCTATCAGACTAGTTCGCTTAAGAGTATTGTGATGTACTTATTTATCGTCAGTTTAACGAGCATATTTTTGCTTAAAACAGGAAAAAAAATATTTCTGTTCTGTTATTTAGAGGATATTTTTTAAATTGTTTGGAAAATTATAAAACAAATAAGTGTATTCAAATGCATTTGAAAGAAGTTATTGCGTTGAAACAATAGAACACTGACTTATGTTTTAAATTTCTAACTCATAATGAGTTAGAAATAGAAAACATAATTTCGATCGTAATTGTAAAATTAAATTTCAAAAAAACAGGCGTGACATTAAAAAAACTATAAAATAATTTTTTCGAAATCTATATGCTTAATTTGTGTTTAAATCTGTTATAAAATTAATTTAAATCCAGAAATCAATATTTCACAAACGAATATGCGCTTCACAGCACTCTTAACAAATCGATATATCAAAACCGACAAACAAACTAAGTTCGAGAAATCAGTCTTGCGTCATTCAGAACATCTATATACAGAAAGAATAGGTTCAACAGACAAACAGAAAAAACGATATCCGAATCAAAAATTTCACTAAATACCATAGTTGAGTCCCATATTAAAATACTTACAAAATAATACGTTAATTTAACTATTAAAAATTAATGTTAGTCAAGGAGCCGGCCCTTTCTAGCAACCCGTACTAGACGATGCAAATTACTTTGTACAAGTTATATTAATAATATGCAAAAACACTAGGAAACAGGACACAGTCCGTGATGCTTATAGGTAGCGTTCCGACGGTTGCAGCCAATGCGACAGACGACAACTCTATGTAAATATATACGCAATATAAATGAAGACAATAAATTCAACACAAAAATTTCAACTTCATAAAACTGCGGTAATATACTGCGCTAGTCACTATAAGATATGTCAAATCTCGTTATACCTAAAATTTCGCTGAAAATAATAATAATCAACAGGAATACAACTGCTTGGCAAAGTGCGTTCCCTACCCTTCAATTTAATCGCATCGTCCGCAACTCACGGAACGCTAACTCAACAATACGTCCACAATTTAAACAGAGAAGGGGTATTCCCCGAGATAGTCTATGAGAGTAGTGGGTAAGGGCAGTAGTCTATGTTTGGGCGCGGTCCACAGTTTCGGCGTGAGGGGGTTGGAGTCCAGCGCTCTGTGCACGGCCAGCCTGGCGCAGTGCATGAGAGTGGGGGGCGACTTCCTGAGCGGCGCCTTCAGGCAGACGGGCGAGTGCTGGCAGCCGGCGCGGTCCACCCACACGGTGCCGATGGCGCGCCGCCCCGCGCTCCGAATGTAGTGCTCCACTAGCTCCACCACGCACCGGAACCGCGGCATATACTTGGCTAGAGGCCGGTCGCAGTCTAACCTGGGGGACAACGAAATACCGATTATAGAAAGAGTGAGTTTTACAGAATGATAGTCTTATAGAAATAACGAGTTTTAAAGAAAGTTAGTTTTAAGAAAGAGTGAGTTTTATAGAAAGAGCGAGTCTTATAGAAAGAGTTAGTTGTAAGAAAGAGTGAGCTAAAAGTAAGAGTGAGTCTAAAAGAAAGAGTGAGTCTAAAAGAAAGAGTGAGTTTTAAGAATATGTAAGTATTATGGATAGTGTGGACTGTGTTTGGACTCTTACAGAAGTGTGGGTTTTCTTTAAGAATAATTCTTAAAGAAAGGGTTAGTTTGAAGAAAGATGATCATGATGAAGATGATCATGTAGAAGGAGTTAATTAAAAAAAATAGCAAATGAATTTTAAATTAATTATGTTTGTCTCTTTCTATCACTTTAATACTTTTTGATAAAAAATCTATGGGACCTATCTGAAAGACACCAATCCTTATTTTGATTCTTAAATAAATAATAATAAATCCTAAATCCTTAATTTGGGTTATGAATGATGGAGTTTTGAGGAAACAAAAATACAATCGAATCGAGACCCTTTTTTGGTCGGTACGCTCCGTTTTGCAGTTACATAAAAACCTTTCAGCGAGTACGATATAATAATAAACTAAAAATAGATCGTTTATATGTTTTAAACTATCTAAAATTAGAAAAGTTACATTAAAACTCTAGCATTCCATTCCATTTGCGTAAAATAATCTGGCTGATAGCCAGGAACCTTGATATTTGAATTATAAACATAATAGATAGATTTCCTAGTAATCTAGCAGTTCTATCTATTCATTGATGCACTAGTACATGGTGCGCATTTACATGTTAGTATTCCAGGAAGTGAATACAAATAATTATATTTAAGTATAGTGTATAGCGGTACTTTGTTTAGAGGTTTGCGGAAATGCCAAAAAACAACAATCCTAGGTTGTTTCTAATAACCTGCATTATTATGTATAGGCAGGGCTTTTTTGTGGGGTCACGTAATGCCACGCAGTGCCCCCAAAAGAAAATTTCGAAAATATCGAAAAATTGCCATAAAAACTGAAAAATTTGAAAATAATATCAATTTGGGTAACCTTAACAAAAAAATATCCAAATACAAAATCTAATCTATCTTTACTGCCTATCTTGACTTACAACTTTCGAGAATTAGCGTGCCCAAAAGGCCTGCGTATAGTTATACCTCATAGGCGTACTCGCGATTTGAAGGTACCCAGATTATATCCATCCGGAAAGATTCATCCAGGAAGCGTGTTCAACATCTTAGCGATACGCACAATAAAAATGAAGCTAAAGTGTTTCGTTCGAGTCTTTAGAATATCCACCATAAAACAATGTCGCATAATTTATATCTTATTTTTTTTATTATTCTTTGTGTTGAAAACGTTTAGCCTTAAACGGTGACTGTCAAAGAAGAAAACCGTGTCTGGAATACAAATCCAATACCTACAATTTTCCAACCTCATCCATCGCACTTCATACCTTTAATTCTGTGACCGCACTACAAAAAAGGTTAAAATAAACGATTCCAAATACACGACATAACAAGTAGGCGAGTAGTAGTTGAATCACTTGGTACATAATGGGTACGTTGGCGAGTTAACGAGAACAGTTGACTAACTATCGCTGGTACTCATGTATTCAAGCTAAGTTGGTGATTTGAGGAACTGTGATTGGAGCCAGAATCATTCTCAGTTGGAGACTGTGGTTGGCACTATTCTGTGACGCGATAATTGTATATTACCCATTGTACACTGGGATTTTTTACATACGTTAGTAAACAAACTATAATACTTCAGGATATAACAAATGGATAAAGGTTGTCGGAATACCAAAACCGTGACTTGTGAGCCGTGTCTAGAAAGTGGAATGTGCCACTTTTTCTAAAATTTGTGATTCTATTTGCTTAGAGTATGATAATTTTAAACCATTTGAAACACAGTTCAAAATAAATGTGTAAGTAAATTCTATAATATAACAAGTATCTATATTAAAAGAAAAACAAATTAACCGACTGCAAAAAAGCAGTTTTTGCAGTGTAACTTACGATTTCGTTACACTTGATACGCTGTTTAAAGTATCAGTAAAATCGCTTGTAATAACTAGATGCAATTAATTAGAATAATTCTAAAAAAACACTTATTTATTACGAAAAAGTTCGTTAACGAAATAGCTTTTTTTTTGCGAGAGACGTATTATTATTATTAAAAAAATATAGCCTATGACACTCAGGAAGTAAAGACGAATCTAACGACACCTTGCACATCAAAATCGGTCAGTTTAGGCTGTAGGCGATCATATAGAACATACATACGTACCCATATGCATACATTCATACAAACATACATACACTTGAAAAACATAACCATCCACGCAGTTACGCATCTTACGCAGTCGGGTAAAAAGTAATAACACTGTACTCTACTTTCTGAATATTTACTTTATCCAAGGCTTGCGTACAGAGAATGACGTGGACCTCTCAGTCCGCAAATCTGTTTAGGTATTCGTGACGTACTCCTGCCTAACTGATGATAAATGTAGGCGCAACGTCACATGCCTACAACAACATTCATCACGAACTACAGCCAGTACATAGCAGTGGCGGATTTATACTTTTGCCGCCAGTAGGCTATTAAATTTTTGCCGCTACAGGGGCGGGAAAAATTAAATCCTCTGAAATCTGCCGCCCCCCTAGGACGCTGCCGCCCCTAGACCGCGGCCTATACGGCCTATTGACAAATCCAGGGCTGGTACCTGGTACATAGTTATAGTAATAACAAATTATTGCTATTCACAATTATGTAAAGTCTCATGGGTAGAGCTGCGGTGTTATTGTGAACTGAACGCGATCTACGGTCTCAATTGCGTGGTGATAAAAATTGTAAATATGTTGAAAACTGGCTTATACCACTTTTAAAAATAATCTACTATGTATACTCACATCATCCTAGTTTTTATTTAATTGTAACAACAAAAAAGTAACAAACAGAAAAAAGACATGTACTATCGAATCAATACCTGTAAAATGTTTATATTCAGTCACTGATTGACAGCCCACATACACAACTTCTTTTCTCGTAACAGGCGCTACACGTGGCTGCGCGGTGTGGTGTTATCATATTCATTTATTTATAACATTTGTTACATTTATAATCTATGGACTAACTATCTACAGATGTTCCAGCCAAGTACCTACACAATATTACATAATATAATATGATAAAAAAAAATAGATGCTCATTACATAAAGCAAAATATTGAGTTTATAACTGTACTAAAACTTCCGTGAGTATTCATTTATATTAATTCAATAACCGGAAAAAAACAAATATTGTGAGTTTATGTATAATTACATTTCATAATATTAAATAAATATCATTATATTATTACAACACGTTGCTACCCAAATTGCGCTCATTGGTCGCCTCGCACCATGGTCACTTTCACGCGTTCACTAACGCAATGGGAATCACGAACGGAAACCCACAATAGGGCCGCCGAATAAGTCCCTCCTTATTTGTAGCCTATTGTTCCGAGTAAACGTTATGCAAGTTTCCGCTTATTTTCTATACTGTATTTTTTCAACGTTATTCATGGAAATGTTTATGCTTGTGTAATGTTTCTTTTGAAACGTTTGTAATCGGAAAATGTGATGAACTCAATTACTGTTCGGGGAATGGCCGAGTGCCATCATTTAAATGTCAGAACAACGACAATTGGAATCATTGCAGTTCTGATTATTTGCTCATAAAGTTGGCACATCTAGAGGGCGTAATAAATGTATTCAAGTAATAATGTCATTTTTTTTTTACAAAAAAAGTTTATACGCATGCGTGAGTAATAAAAAAGAAAGATAGTAACTAAATTAAACCTAAAGAATCACTGGTATTAGAAAAGTGAGAGATGAATTTGTTTATTTAGATAGAAGAAATGTTTAACTAAAAAAATATATTTATTCAGATGTCATTGATATTAGCGACAGAATAGTGAAAAACACATATTTTGCTACTTCGTCATTGTTTTAACTTGGCTCTAACAGAAAAAAGTAAAATTTAAAAGTATAATTACCCTAAAAAGTAATAAGTAATGTCTTAAAGAATACATTTTGAAAAAAAAAGCAAACCATAGAGGCATAAACAAAATCATCTATAATTTTTCTAAAATCCCCACTCAATGATTTTATATGTTTAAAAATGTATCTCTTTCGCACGTTTTATTGTTCTTTTGCAATTTTTAAGTCTGTGTCCTTGCTAGATGTCCAGACAATTTTATGACGTAAATTAATAACGATAAGCAGAATATCAAATTTGCGTAGTAGATAAGTCTATCTACGCAAAGATTTTCCTGCTCTTGGCAGTGATAAAAATTAAATAATAATACGATAAGATATAATTATAAACTTATCGTCTTATCAATGAGAGCGAAGATCATTAACAAATATCAAATAACATTTATCCCAATAAGGAAAGTTACATACAAATAAATAAATCAGTTTATAATTGGCGAAGTAATCGCTGAATTAACATACAAAAAAAAAACATACAGTCGAATTGAGAACCTCCTCCTTTTTTGGAAGTCTGTTAATAAATATCAGTGAGGGTTACCTAAAGAATCCCTGTTCGTAATGCAGCCGCACGGAGGTAGGCCCCTTGCCCGTCTGAACGGAGAGTGAGAATATGAAGTTCCTGTCGCCGGAGTCCCGGATTACGAACGCACCCACACTCGCCTCCTTCAGCAGATTCCTGGCGCCCTGCAATAGAAGGAAACACCCGGGTCACACTTGCGACTAACTCCCGCCAATATCAAGATCCCATTTTTTTTTTACTATCACGGTCATTCATCAAAGCACTATTATTATTTACGGGATATTTACCGTGATTCGGTTTACCGTAAATATCCCGGTTTAGCCATTTTTGGCCATTTAGCGCTCAAAATTATATATATAAATTTATATCGCGTTAATAATAATAGTGCTTTAATATATATATCAAGATCGTCCAGAATCAGGCAGATTGATTTCGCATTGTCTATAATCTGGCGAGTGGCGAGGTTGTTTATCAGTTTATTGCATAAAAGTTTATTGACATACTAGCCATGAATGTTTTACCTGCAATCCAGGAAACTTTCTTTAGTAGACTTAGACAAGTAAACCTACTTTCAAATTTCATGTTTCTAGTTCTAGCCAATAAGATTCTATCTATAGAGAAGTTATACGCATTGTATGAGTAAAGCATGGCAGTACTTTCGAGTGACATGATATATTGTTGAGACCTATTAATAGAGCTTGGCCTTATATCTTGCTGTTGCACTTTCTAAACACACAGCATGGCATTGTCACTGTTCACAAATCATGACACGCGTCTAACAGCAGCGTTGCCCGACGAATCGTGACTGAAGACAAACCGGGCGATTACCTTACTTGAGGCTTGCGACGCAGAGCCAGGGAAAACCTATCTACGTATAATACATCATTAGGTCTAGCAGTTTAAGCTGGAATCTGGACGTACATTATCTTTCAAACTCAAAGCCTTATATGGGAATAATGTGAATACTAAGAAACTATCAATCTACCAGCTGTATCTACCAGCCGAGAATGATAAGTTGCACAATGTGCAACTCTATGTTGGGACGGTGAACGGTGAAGCCTTGACATGGATTGCTGGATCTTGTACTTTGTATACTTACTTGAAATTATATTATGCCAGACAGCTGGAACTATTACTTTTATATATATAATATAACTATGATGTTATGCAACTCTAAGCAATGCCATTTCAAAATTCAGATAACTATTAATGACAGATAATATTCTAGGCAAATGTTCTATGAATTTTAGTTTTCCTTTAGCTGATATACCTACTTAAGAGTACGTAGTTCGATCATAGTCCATCTCACTCGCGCATACCCACATTAAGATATTAAATGACTGTATGAACTTACAAAAAATCATCGCTTGTAAAACCAGAAAACAACATCACAAATATGTGCCAAAATTTAAATTTGATCCAAGTTAATTTTCATACATAAAAGTCATTTTACGTTAATAATTTCTAAATATTATTTTTATGAACGAAAATTGAGTTGGATCAAATTCAAATTTTTGACGAATATTTGTGATGTTGTTTTCTAGTTCTACAGACACGATTTTTTTGTAAGTTGCATACAGATATATTATATATCTAAAAAATTTGAGTATGGGCGTGCGAGACGGACGGTGTTCGAACTACGGATTTTTAAATAAGTAATATAGATTGTCCTAACAAAATAAGATTTATTTCAAATATCTTAACTTTATATAAGATACCTTGACACAAATTAAAACCTACTAGATCTAAAAATATAACATCAGCAAGTCTAGCATATAAAGAAATAAATAATGTCGAAGTTGACAACTGGAAAACAACCTTTGTCTAAACGCTAGGGCCCCTTGAATTACTGACAACATTTATCTAGATAAAATATGTCATTTCATATAATATATGTTCTTGACGGATTATCATCAATATTAGAGAGATATCACATTAATCAGATTACAAAATTTCCAGGAAGGCGAAACGGATCCAACAGATAAGAATAGCGTAAAATATTCCAAACAAGGCTAAATTATCATTCAGAATAAACGATAAGTAAATCTCGATGTCAATCAAAATGTGATCAAGTGGATTTTATAAATCTTTGTGGTCAATTAAAATGCAATTAGTAATTATATATATTGAGATTAACTTGCTGCATTTTCCTTTAAGAGTATCCTCTTAATGTAATGTGGGAAAATATACAAATAACATATGTATTTATATAATTGATTTAATTGAAATATTATTGAGTTAATTTAGAATTATGATTATATGTCTGTGTAGGCATATCCTGGTGACAAAATATCTTGTAACATCATTTGACATTGAAAACTTGAGTCAAAACGTCTAAGAGTCCTTCATAGTTTTGCCTGTCCAAGCAGTGATACACAAATGTTATTTAATAATAATTCATATCTTGCCCGCGGTCAAAGCATCATTTCTTAGATCTCAATACATATCACAAGAAAGGCACCCTATAAGAGAAATATCGTAGCGCGATCTCCCATACAAATAGAAGAAAACTGTTTCTACCCACAAACATTAACCGATTTCGAATGTATACGGTTCCCTCTACGGTTTGCTTTTTTTTAATTTTGTTATAGTTCCGAAATTCAAGAATAAATAGTGTAAATTTTGAAAAAAGCAACCCATAGAGGCATAGCCATTATGGTTCCAACCATATAAAAAATAATGATCGAAATTGGATAATATTTAGAGGCAGCCCTGGATCTAGGGCAAACCGGGGCACCCGCCCCGGGCGGCATTTTCAGGGGGCGCAAAAATCATAATTAATATGATTAAAAATAAAATAACTTGCTCCACAAAGCGCCTATAATAGGAAAGCTTGGTTGACTCACCGTTAATTTTTAAGAAAAAGGCGCCACATAGATAATTATATTAAGTTTTTTTAAGCAAGTTATTTTAAGCGCTGGAGAGAGGGGCGCCACCATCAAGTTTCTGCCCCGGTTCGAAAAAATCGTAGATCCGGGGCTGTTTAGAGGTAGAAAACTGATTACTCATGTTGTATGAAAAACGCGTAATTTGCTGACAAAAATCGCGCGACAACGATTCTCTTAATTGCTTGTTTCTTGGGATAGCAGGTTAGGCTGTGTATGGTCAGACAATAATTCAGGACAAAGTCTTATAATGATATCCTTACTAATATTAAAAAATTACTTTCGCTTTTGTAATTCGTAAAACGTCTGTCTGTCTTCTATCTGTTTGTTACCTCTTCACGGCTAAACCAATTGTTATGAAATTTGGCACAAAGATTCATTTGGACCTAGAGAAGGACATATACTGGCTATATTAGCTATGGGGCGCAGCTACTAGATTATATTAGTAATAAATGTGACAATTACTTGAAATTAAACATTATAATCCATCAACAGTACACAATATCACAAGCAGTTTTTATCGAGCACTTTTTCATCATGCAAAGTTGTCACCTTCAGGATGCATTACAAGAAATCAAAGAGCCACTTTTGAACAGTTTTTTACTCGACTGCACAAGAAGGAGGGTAATTTTAATTTGGTATTCTAGCTAAATATTACCTTATTGTACATTTTCCTTCCTTAATTTTCTTAACAATGACGTAATTTTAAAACATGTAAATCCAATAATATTTTAAACTTAGAAACGAGTTACTCCGCCTGTTGGTTTCCTTTTAGTGACTAAACAGGCAAACTTGTGATGATAAAATTTGACAAGGGCGTAATGTGTCACTGACAATGTATGTTATGGGAAAATAATATGTGTGGGAACTTCCTGGGAAAAATCATAGTTACTTTTATAGGCAAGCAGGAAAACTAGCAAACTTATTCAAGGTGTCTTTGTCTGATACAAGATAAACTTTCTGTAGTCATATATTTGTCCACTTTGTAGTCTAGAAGTAGATAGATAGATAGATAACACTTTATTAAAAACCACATGATAACAAAAAACAAAGATAACATTAAGTACTTAGGGCTAGGTTTTTAATTGGCGGCCTTATCGCTTAGAGCGATCTCTTCCAGGCAACCATGCAAGGACAGGAATTGTATGTTAAAAAACAGTGGCCTATAAAGAAAAAAGATCAACTAAATAAGAATGATTAGTAAACATATTTTACAAATTAATATACTTACACACATAATTGATATATATATATATATATATATATATAATTATATATTACATACCCATAAATATATACCTAAAACATAATAAACATACATAAAATTACGTAAACATCTACATAAAAATATAATAAATAGTAATATAATAATATACATAAGTACCTACGCACTATACTACGAAGTATACTTTCATATATAAAAATAAGATTAACTAAGCAGATAGCACTAAAAAGACTTACATATTAACTCACTCTGTATTTTATCTAACAACAATCTTTTTAATGCTACCTTATACCATGTTTGATCCTAAATTGTTTTTAATCCTTCAGGTAATTTGTTAAAGTTGGTAAATAATAACAATATTCACCTGCCAATCCAGATTGCCATAGTACCAGCCAGAGAGCCTGAGCGCTCTAAGTGTGTCCGCTAACCGCCTCAGCTCATCGTTGTAGGGCGGGAAGAGTGGGGAGGGTGTGGTGTACACCGGCGACTGCGGCAGCGCAGCTATCGTGAAGGGCGGCGGCGTGTGCGGCGCAGGCGCTCCGTGGCACTTGCCCAACGAGAGGCGAAGCTCGTGCCGGCAGTTCGGGCAGCAGGTCACGCCCGCATTCCATCCGCCCAAGGGCACACCCACCTCCACGCATGCATCTGGAACAATACAGATTGGCTTTAGATATTTATTTCTTACGAAACAGGCCTCATGGCTCAGTGGTAGTATATATGCCTCTAAGCTGTAGGCCGTGGTTTTGTTCCCCACCCAGGGCAAATATTTCTGCTGAGCATGATTGATGTTTGTAATGTATCATATGTATGTATGAATTTAAAGAAAAAGTATATAATTAATTATGTATTCTACCAGCCATCTGGTTCTCATAGTTCAAGCTTTGCTTAGTTTGAAGCTAGATGGTGGTGTGTGAAAATGTCATCCAATATTTTATTTATCATCCATCATAGCTGTGGCTTTTTTCAGAAAAAAAAGTAGCCTATGTATTAATCCAGGATATCAGCTACCTTCATACCAAATTTCATCAAAATCGGTTTAGCCGTTTGAGCATTAAGAAGTAACAAAATTCATACCATCAAATTCAAAATTATCATACTTGTGTTGACACATTATGTGCTGTGCATTGCCTTCTACCAACTCAAGCCAAGCTCCATGATTAGCACAGCCTTAAATCACATAATAGTATCATTGATGCTATATGTGTTTTTAGATGGGAATCTATTTTCGCCTATGTAACTTGTGTTTCGCCAAAGCACGGAAATTACAAAGTAGAGCAAGTACATAAGCACTGTAAAGAACTTATCTCTTTTATCACTTCTTTTAGATATATTAGATTCAGATACATGATTAGACTTCAGAGAATGATTTAATAGATAAAAACACTTGTGTTAATAATGATAATTGTAATTCATTTTATATGCATATGGCTGATAGAATACATATATACTTTCTTTTTTTGTAAATACATACATGTGATACACCCAGACACAGAACAAACATCCACGCTCATTACACAAATGTTTGTCCTGGGTGGGGATCGAGCCCACAACCTACAGCTTAGCAGACAGAAATACTACCAACTGAGCTGTGAGGTCAGTAGAACCAGTCAACAATATTACATTCAACTATTCAATAAATAAAAATTAATCAAATTACAATTCATTTACTTCAGGTAGGTATTTATTAAATTATGAGTTTTAATTTGAGTTGAATACAGGTAAATCCATAATTACAATAAAAAACAACAAGTTAACATTGTTTTCAATTTAGAGATGTATATAATATTATACCTTCAATGCTTTCCAGAATGTTGAACTCCAAGATATATATCAAGTAGGTATTTGCTCAGCTGGAGTACTGAGTAAATATATCACACAGTTATACATGTGCCTACTTCACATTTCAAGTACATTCTGACCTTGAAATTGTTACGAATGAGTTGTGTATGCATACTTGTGTCTCAGTGTGAGTGAATATAGTGCTCTCTAAAGCAATATAGTCCATAGATAAAGCCAAATAACAAGAAAGGTGAATGAACACTAATGGATGATATGAATCAATGATTATGAAATACATTTAAGTTGTAAATGGACTTTTGAATGGAGTTGTTGAGTTTATTACTTTAACGATTTCTTAGATTTCATTATACTAATACATGATTACTTATTGAAATTTATGTGACATATTTGTTAAAAGTAAATAATCTTAGTTGTTGGTAACTATTTATGATGATATTATGTGTATTATTAATAATAAATAAATAACTTACATACATGGGAGATGAAATCAAATAATTATGTATGTTTAAATAATAGCATCTGGTCTTTGGATAATGGGAGATCCCATACCTAATTTAATTTAATACCTAAAATATAATATGCATAATAAAACATTAGAAGTGCATGCAGATTTATGCATAGCAACAGTAGTATATACTAGCAGAAGGAATGTGTATACCATTAGCGCTGAACTTCTGCTGCCAGGACCAACCCACTCCCACAAAACCTTCCAAAACCCTTTTAAAAAAAAAAAAAAAAAAGTAGTATATACTTCATTATAGTTGGCAGGCACGTTTAACTGAGATTTAACATAATATGTATGCGATGTTAGCAGCAGCCAGTGTTAAGTACTAATAGTAGAAACTGTAGTTGGAAACGAAATCAAGAACATAATGCAAAGACATGTCATATCAGTTCCTAACCTCTGACTGCAGTCTAGAAACTTACTTTGTGTAGGTAATCGCGCTGCGAGAGTCATATTTTCTGGATAAATTGGCTGCTCACGGTTTTCTTTAATACACATTTGTTTACAGACCGATGGCCTGATGTTCTCACCGACACTATCTCTGGATGCCACGGTTTCAACTACTTTATTTTAAAAACATTTTCCGCGAAAATTTGAGTCTTGGAAAACTGATTCTATTTCACTGATGAATTACATAAAATTTTAATTAAAAAATGTAATCCACAAACACAAAACAACCTCAAATCCAATGATGTTTTTTTTAATAATTTCTTGACACTGACACTAATGTCCAAATTGACAAAATAGAGATAGCCGTTTGTCTTCTACAGCGTTGGTTCAACTCGAATAAAAATGCATGTAATTATCTGAACCTGAATTTAACACAAAGCAAGAAACTGTGTTTTACGTTCTCACTAATTCGAAGCGAGATATAAATTCGAATAAAATTACAAATTGACTGTACGCGCTCGCGGCGAGCAAGCAACTGATTGAGAGACTGAGTGAGTGGAGCGACGAGCGAGCGAGCCAGTGAGTTACAGACTCATATCTACTTACTACGAAACGAACGTTCACTGGCTTCCGAGAATTCATTCATCGATATTTGCTATCTTGCTACAAAGAATAGAACAGTAATTATAGTTAGGTACGAATATTATTGCTAGATAGGTACGCAAGTTATCTATCTATAACCTATAAACTAGTTTACTTTTATAGCTTTCTTAGTATTGTATTATTTTAATTTTCTCACTACTCTTTTTATATGACCATGACTTTCACAAGCTAATTTAATGCCTTGTCAGATATTTTCATCTTTCGAAATTAGAGTATCATTAAGTGTTACTTAAAAACGCATGTAAATCACAAAATTCGTGGCCCTAATTAAATATCTAGTTTAAAATTCTCAACTATCTACAAACAAGATAGTTAAATAATGCCCTGTGATGAACTATGAATGTATTCGCGGGCAGGTGTTTTATTCGCATTCGAACGCATTACATTAAGAACATGGAGAGCGAGTTCTACGTATGTCGATTGTATTCGACATTCTCGGAACCGCGTACCTGGGACGTGGAGTTCGCAGCTTTCACAACCATCTGCTTGCGCCGCTGTCATTGGCGCGCAACGATGCAGCTGTCAATTCGGACGTTCGATTCAAACGTAGAGATGTAATAAAAAAAATACACTATCATGGGTCTGGAATCGTTATTCATTGAGCCTATTGTGCATAAAATTGGGGATATAATCACTGGGGGCGATGGACTCAAAGTTTAATAGATGGAGTATAATTAAACATCGTTATTATTATGAGGGGGGAAAGTAGAATATAGAAGACGGAACGAACTGACATAGGCCAAAATTGTTTAAAATACAACAACAAAAGAGTCATTAAAAAAATATTTAAACCTCAACCTAGTATTATTATTATAGAAAAAGAGAGTAAAATAGATTCTATGTACCGCGCCAATACTCAAAATTTTTATCATAATGAAAATAAAATAAATTACATACCTACAAGGCAAGTACTGAATTTTGGCGGGAACGTCTTAGTAACGTGTTGTTGCTTTGTTTTATTTTCGTAAACTTGTGTTATTTTGAACATTATTGAAATAAAAATGGTGGTGTTTTATTCACTAAGTGTTCGATAAAGTGCGTGAGTGTGGGCAAGTGAAATAAAGCAGTAAAACGTGTGATTTTACGTTGTCGGCAAAACTCCATAGAAGCTTCTAGTAAAATCGCCACCACTTTACTGAAGCAGGACTCGACTTATAAATTGACTGTATAAGTGACTTAGATTGTGACTAGAACATTTACAACTTGTTTTATTCAAGAAACTTTAAAAATCCTAATACTTGACACTGGCAAATGCTTTAATGCGGGTCCAATACAAATAAGAAGAAGAAGGCAAGTACTAAGTAAGTAGCTACCGTAGCTACCTAGCTAGCTTCTGTAAAAACCTACAAAAAATAAAACATAAATTTTATTATTGGCTTAGGCAAATAAGCTTTTCTAAAGAAACAAACCGTTATTAAGATTTCTCGTAAGTAGCACAAATAGTAAATATTTGTCTAGAGAGGTCATTCTGCCATTCGCAGAAACGAACACGATCGTCGATTTCGATTTTACGTCGAATGCCGTAGACACGTGCCTAGTTTCTCTATTGTATTACAAACTAGGTGTGACGTGATAATTTTTCTACTTTATCAGCCTTACCGAAAAACGTTACTTAACTTTAACCATCGTCTTAAATTCTCTGTCTTCTTTCCACAAGTGTCAATACGTATCAGCGAGAAGTTGACAAAATATGTTAAGCATTGCTTAAAGTTAAGTAACGTTTTTCGGTAAGGCCGACAGTGTTAGGCATGTTCCAGATAGCACGTAGTTCTTGGAATATTAATTAATATCTACGTTTACCTACTCCGGATACAAATTCTTGAGGACTGATCTCTGTTCGAGTTCTAAGGAAAAATAGTTTTAGTACGTTTTTTTTCCTTTCTGTAGAATAATAATAATATAAAGCAGTTTTTTTTAAATATACAGCTTTATGTATAAGTACATATATAATGGAGCCGGCTTTTCCGGCTTTATTACTTGTTGAGCCGGAAAATATTACTTGTTTTGGATATTTGGATAAACTAGTTAGTTATTTTTTTATGTAATTAAATGATTTCTAGATCATAAAAATAAAAAGTTTGATTTCTTCACCAACCAACAATGTTGTTTTTTCTTATGGTTTCTATACAATCAAGGGTAACTTGGAAGGTTAAAGACTAAGATCGAGGATTAATTCGCTTTAAAAGTAGGTAAGTACCTACTTCGCTCAAACTTGGTCCTAGTTTGAAAGTCAAATATAAATTTACGTAAGTATAAAGGTTATACGTACAGTCGTACATACGTATGAGAAACTAAAATGTTTGTAACTAATGCGACAGCAACATTGTATGAAAAATGCAGTTTCCGTTTCCGCTATTCGCTTTAGGCGCTTAGGGACCTTACCAAAAGCGTTCAAGTAGTCTTATTTCAATATTACTTTGACTTTTATCTCGCTCTTACTACAGAAGAGAGAACAAGACAAAGGACAGAGTAATATTGAAATAAGGTTACTATTACGATTATGGTAACCAACCCCCCTGTTAGGTTTTTAATACAATTTTGCTACACGAGTATAAAAGTAGACTATACATAAATAAATACGATTTATTTAGGTGTATTTTAATATGTGTATAAAATACGTTAAAAAATAAACAACGGGTTGCACTCCGGGAGTGCCGGCAGAAGTGAAAACTAAAAAATATAATAGCAAAAATACTGATTCGTGAAGGATTTGAACCTCCGCCCTCCGATTGACAAATTGAAATTTATATCGGTGCTCTCTAACCTGTTGAGCTAACGAATCTTACGTACATGTGACGAAAATAAGTATTCGGCGCAACGAAATGATGTAATGCTAGAAGGACAAACTTGCACATACAATAATGAACTTTAAATGCAGAACGTTAGAATAGGTTTCTGACTAAAATAATGACGTCATGCTAGAAGAACAAACTTGTACATACAATAATGAACTTTAAATGCAGAACGTTAGAATAGGTTTCTGACTGTCCGTCTTACGATCTGACGCGAGTTTAATTTTTTTTACCCATCCCAAATATGCACAACGCCGCTAAAAAAGTTTTCACTTCAAAAATACCTATAACAATTAGAATGGCTAGTTTGTTATTATCGCTATGAGAATACCGATATTACTACTTTTTTAATTGAATATGTATCTACTTTTAATACACTTTTACATCCACATACTAACGTAAAAAAATATTGGTTGTTTGTAAAGTCGGTTTACGGACGATAGTTTAACGTGACAACGTCATAACAAAACATTGATGAAATGATGATGATGTAACTGGACAACAAGCGTAACGGGACAAATAGTCATACTTTTTCGTGTGTGCAGCCGCCGTTCATCGATTTATTAGACGTTGTCACGTCAAATAAACTTGTAAGTATAACCCTTTCCGTTTCGGAATTTTGGCAATTAGGTACATGGCGGCATCAAAAGCGTTCCATCGATCGTTAACTCAGGCGGGACTATAGTGAATTATTAACATCAATAACCGTAGAAACAAAAAAACAATTCGCTGAAAAATATCACTTTTAAATTAGAATACAAAATTCGGCTCTCGTGCCAAGTGGAATGTAATAAGATTAATTTAATAGCCGTTTAGCCAAGTAATCGCAGAAATACTTCCAAGAAGAGACGCTTTACTCGGGGGAAGTAGAACGAATATGAAATAATACGTCTCGTCCGACCAAGGGCGTCGCCAAGGGAGGGCAGAGGGGGCCCCCCTAGAGATTTAAAAAATGTAGCCAACTGCAAAGCAACCAAAGTCCTAAGGCCGTGCAATTGTACCTGTACCTACAGTTCATATTTTTCTCATCCTCCATAATATTAACTTGCCCCCGCCCCCTGGGCCATGGGCTGGCGACGCCCTTGCGTCCGACTTTAATCATGAAACAAAAAGTATAATGATATACTCGTACCTACCAAGAGCAACTGACAGACTAACATCGTGGATAATCAATAATTATTGATTTGTTCTGATTGATGCTGCTTGTTGCGGCACTGCCTCATCTTGTGCCTACAGTTGCACGTGGTGTAGACGAGACGACGTCGACTGTGACGTAGGTAGTAAGGGAATCGGGGGTATAATATATGTATGCATGTATGTTTCTGACCGCCTAATACAGCCTAAGCGGTTCACCGATTTTGATGAGCGAGATGTTAGATTTGTCTCCACTTCCTGAGTGTCTTAGCCGTCATTGGCTTTTTTTGTAATAATAAAACATTTCTCGCAAAAACAAAAAAAATGCGTTTTTCGCAACCTCCAACGAACTTTTTGCAGTAAACAAGTGATTTTAATAAAATTATTCTAAAAAATGAATGTTCTTTTACAGCGATTTTACGTATACTTTCTCACAAAAAACGTACACTCAACATCGTATCAAGTTTTATTTTCTGCAGTCGGGTATTCTTATTTGAAAATTTTACTACAGCACTTTGTAGCGGTTCATTGAACACACCTACTTGCCAAATTTCATTCATGCCCTACTGACCTGGTCTCTGAGTGAAATGGCTATGACATACGGACAGACAGACGGACATAGCGAATTTATAAGGGTTCCTCGTAGTTGCTCGGGAACCCTAAAAATTACAAATCAAATCAGTTTACTGATAATTCCAGAGTTACACGTCGAATATCTAATAACTATGTCAAAATACGCAATATTAATTATTAAATCAAAATATTAATTAAATAATCACAATAATATAATCAAAGAAAAAGCAATCTTTCAATTTAAAGCAATCATTGATTTAGTAAAACATTACAAAGTAAAGAAAAAAAATAGTTGTCTGTAAAGTCGGCTTACGGACGATAATTTTACGTGATAACGTCATGATAGATGCGTCACAAGCCGAACGCTTAGGCCGATCGTGCCTCTCTATCGCTTGTTCCGCGCTCTCGCTTGCACTCTCGGCTCAGGCGGAACGTGACAATGAGTCATGTTTTTTTGTGCGTGCAGTCGGCGTTCTTCGATTTATAAAACGTTATCACGTCAAAAATATATATGTTACGTTGTAAAGATATTTCCAAGAATACAGCCGCTTGACATTTGAACACGCAATATAATTTATTTAGCTACTGTATACATTTAAATCGAATAGTTATGCAAGCTTGTTTACTCAAGAATTCTTGGAAGTTCTTTAGCATGGCGCGAATCCATACGAACGCAGAACAATACTCGTGCCACAGGCGTGCCATTTATCTACCTACCATCTGTATTATTGTCTAGCTTATACAATAAATTGGTTTTCTTGAGAATTTTCCAATGTAATGATAAAATCAAAAGAAAAACAAACAATAGGATACTGGCTGGATTATAAATATTTCGGTATGAAACTGTAGGTTAATCTCTGCGTTTGGTCACACACACTCTCAAAACCAAATCTCTATATATACAAACGTCGCGGCCTAACTAGCTATATTATTCAGGGCTGGCAAACCCTATTTCAAGCAGAACTATTATTTTACTCCACTATAAAAAATAAAAAAAAGAAGTGTGTGTATTAATTTTGTTACGCTTGATACGCTATTGAGGGTACGTTTTTTGTAATAAAGTATGCGTAAAGTCGCTGTAAAAAGATTATAAATGCGCATTCTTTGGAATAATTCTAGTAAAATCACTTATTTACTAGAAATAGTTCGTTGGAGGTTACGAAAAAACGCGTTTTTTTTGCAAGAGATGTACTTATTATTATTATTACAAAAAATATAACCTATAACAGACTGGAAGCAAAGACGAATCTAAGGACATCTCGTACAGCAAAATCAGTCAAGCCATTTAGGCTATAGGCTGTCATATAGAAACATACATACATACTATATATTGACATACATACAACACTCGAAAAATATAACCCTCCTTCTTACGCAGTCGGGTAAAAATAGGTACATCCAATAGAACTAGAGACCAAAAAACTTTGCAGCCTAGCGTTATGCAAAATTATTCTTATTGTCCTCAGCGAGAAAAATAACGCAATTTCTTTGTCAAATAGAAAGGCCAATCAATTCTTTGTCAGATAGAAAGGCCAAACCATGCAATTTCTTTCATTCCGAGCATTTCGATTTTTTTCATTTATGACGAACACGCATTTCGTACGAGTTTTTGGAATATCCAGTTTTAAAATATGTCGGTTTTTATGCTTCTTGCCATTCGATCCGATTGATGGTAAAAAGCACAAGAAATGTGAAGCATTCTTATTAGGTATTAAGTATTTACCGACATACTTTATCATTTCTAAAACTCAATTAAGACAGAATTGCTCAAATAATTGGTAAAATAATACAATTATTATTACAGAATTCGATGCCCAATTAATGAATAATTGGATGTGTGGTATCGATGAAATGATATTTCGAATAAGTATGTACTTAAATTATTTTTTTAAATCTATCTACATATTTAATATTTTAGTTTTTCGCAATTAGGTTAGCTTACTTACCAAACACAAAAATAATCATCAAAAAAATCACGTAATCGGTGAATAAACATACAAAAAAAACCAGTCGAATTGAGAATCTCCTTCTTTTTGGAAGTCGGTTAAAAATGATTGATTTGAACACTTCACTTTACTAATTACGTGATTAAAAATCCTATTCAATATTAATTTCATTACCATGGCAAATAAACCATAATTTATCCCATAAATTGATTGTTATTGGAGCATAACATACGCAAAAACTAGGTTTTACCTTTGAAATAGCTCTTCTTGGAAATGTATGTGGTTTTCTTCGAAATAATGAATATTTATGGTTAGATAAATAGGGGGAATTTCCGCTGATCATACGGTAGGGGTTTCGGTATATTGAATGCAAAAAACATTTTGTAGTCAATGATTGAGGGTAACGAACTGACTCATTTGTTACACCTGATAGACACACCGCTATGGCCGTAAATAAAACGGTTTGAATAGCCTCATTTATTGAGTAATTTTGTAATCATTCAAAGCAGTAGGTGGTTTAGTCTGAAAGAGAAGTAATTTGACAGAATAGAGACTATTGAAGATAATTTTAGTTTAAAAAACTGAAAAAACTGACTTGAAACATTGAGCTGTCTTACGTACGAGAGCAGACACCACTCATAGCTGCTTTGTTACATTCAACTGCGGCGAGAGCGCCGCACCTCACTGGCTTACTAGTGAAGTGAGTGCTTTAGAAGTTTTGCTGGTGTTTAGCTGAGACATCAGAAATGAAGAGATCCGTAGACGCACGAAAATTACCGATATAGCACAGCGGGTTAGCAAGTTGAAATGGCCGATGGGGTCGAAAAGTACTCGAGTGGAGACCACGCACCGGCAAGCGCATTGTAGGAATACCAGCTGCTAGATGGGCAAATGACCTCATACAAGTGGTAATTTTCATTACAAAAAAAATTGGTCAAAATCTCAATGCCTAATCAACTTGGTTCATAGATCGCTAGTGACAACAATTATCAAGTGGCGTCTATGAGTAAAGTAGATACTTAAACACTCAGTAGTCAGATAGAGGTATTAGAAGTGTTTTATCAAATGACTCACAACACCGTCGTGGAATTTCTTAGTTCACTAAACTATTGCAAAGCACTAAAACACGTGTCAAATGACTAATTTTTGATTACCGATATATAAGAAGGTACGATGCGTTCTCGTAATTGTTATCTGGCATCCATTTTATCTCACTGAGTCATTACATTGATGATATTCTTTTTCTGGGATATCTAAAGGCTCACTTATCAGAGGAACTGTCTTTTGTTGCTACTGATTGAATTAGTAGGTGACAAATATGTAATAGTAGTTTATTACACAAGGGTTGAAAGTGACCTATTTAGGCACGAGATAGTTTAGGACACGAGTGTAGCGAGGGCACCAATAGTTCGAGTGCCTAATTAGGTCTTTCACCCGAGGTGAACACTCTGCTTTTTATTTCGAATATAAGGAGACAACACAAAATAAGACTCAAGCCTCGGGATTCGAGATACGGGACACAAGACTCAAGACACAAGGCTCAAATCTCAAGATCAAGACGTAAGACTCAAGTCCCAAGATTCGTTTCGACATAAATTGAACAGATGTGAGGTATTTTTGTGTGTATGTGTTAGTGTGCTCATCACACAAACTGTGTCTGTGTGTGTGTGTGTGTGTGTGACACACACACACACACACACACAGAGACACACACGCACGCAAATTGTGATTAAACTAGCAACGTTCGTTTAATCAAATAATCAGCATGTCATTATTAATGACGTACTCAATGAAGAATGTCATAATTAAAAAAAATATCTTCATAAAAACAAAGACTAGCAAGGTCAGGCTACAGTAGCAAAAACATCAAAGTGGCCAGATGCTATCGTTATTGGATTCTGAGAATAATCTACACCTACGAAATATAGCTATGTAAAATATACAGACACCGTAGGTTCTATAACTGCGATATAGGAAGTTTTATTCAATGGGGTTCAATATATATATAAAATTATTGACAAAACAATAACAATTTTGTGTTATTGTGTGGCAATATATATATGACTTCTGACTAGTTTTCTACAATTTATTCTCTGGAGAAACAAAAACAAAACAATTGAGATGTAAAAATAACTCTAATTATTATTTGCGTGATTAAGCAAATGACATAATCATTTGCCTAATAATAAGAGTTATTTTTATGATTTTTCTTTTCGTTCTCAAAAACAGCGACACCAAACTGGTGTCCAATTTTTATTACTATACCTAGCCCTGTATACCTATGTCATATTGGTGGAGCTACGTAATCTGTTGCTGACCGGAGCTCCTAAATGACAGCTGCTGCTGGAGTGACCTCATCACGTTACACTCTTAAATCGATTCTTAGAAGTATTGATCGATTTTGCTAGAATTTTCGCTACTTAAATTTATCTTTTTGACTTTTCCATAAAAAGAGTAATAAAGGCATTACATATTTAATACATGTAATGAATATGTAATGCCTTTATTACTCTTTAATCAAAAAGAGAAATTTAAGTAGCGAAATCGATCAATACTTCCAAGAATTGATTTACGAGTAGGTACAGCGTGATAAGGTCACTCCAGCAGCAGCTGTCATTTAGGAGCTCCGGTCAGCAACAGATTACGTAGCTACGCCGATATGACGTCACGCGGTGACATACAGACGTACCTAACCAATTGAGAGTCACGAGTGTTCCATCACGACGCGAGACGTTACCGCACGAACTCCTGGCATACCAACCCTGCTGTTGACCGCAAAAGACCGTTTATTTACCTATTAGGACGTACTTATCAATTATAGATAGAGGATAAAAAATTCAGGTTTGTATTTTCAGTTGCCATCTTTAAACATATATTAGCTATGCCATGCGGTTGCACCAGCATAGTGTTGAAATATAATGGTGATGGTGAACAGTGATGATGATAAAAATGTAGCCTATATCCGTCTTCATGTTTTCAGCTTCCAAATTTCATAAGATTCGGTTCAGCCGTTAGGTCGTGAAAAGGTAATAGGTAAAAGAGTTACTTTCGTACGATTTTGTCTGTAATCAGGAAGGATCATTTATGAGTGCGAAATATCTTTATATTCGCTATTATGTAAAGAGCCGGTATACTTTTCTGCAAGATTTCTTCTTCTTCGTCATTAACAAATATACTAGCTCAGAAATACTTATCTACAAAATATACAGTATATTGTTTCAAAAGTTCAACGTTCAATTAAGTTCCGAGGAAAAACTGAAGAATAAATATCAAATGTCAAAAAAGGTCTTTATTTGTTGGTGAAATATAATTTTTATCGCAACCTAAAGTATTATCCGGATAAAAATCAATCCTTAATTCATATTAAAAAGTATTATTTCTTGTTCAGCGAGCAAAACCAACAGACTACAAAAGGAAAATATTAAGATAAATACTTATGTGAAGTAAAGAGTTGCGTAATTGGATTCACCTGACGTAATATGAAGAATTTGTAGGAAACCCGTTCGTCGTGACTCATTGAATGATGATTTCATTCTGAAATACTTTAGTTTATTCACAGACTTCTAAACAATTAATCTTTGAGTTTAATAAAATTGTTATAATCGGTGTCAAGCAATTTATTCATTTAGGAGAAAGTAATTTTGAACCCCTAAATATTATCTGATTTCGATAATTCTTTTTATAGATGGTTGGAATTGTTAAGGCCACGCCTCTACGGTTTACTTTTTTCAAAGTTTACTACACTTTTACAGAACTATAACGAAATTTGAAAAAAGCAAACCGCAGAGGTATAGACATTTATGATTTGAATCAGATTAAAAAAAAATGGTTGTCTATAAAGTCGGTTTACGGACGATAATTTTACGTGATATTTCAATAAGCAAACAGTTTTCTCTTGTAATTATGTAAAAATGTACGCCGTAACAACTGGAAAAAAATGCCTATGGTACAATGTGTACCTACAGGCGACAAATACGCTTGCTCGATAACAAAAACTGCCGCTTGAAAATGTTAGATCATTTTTTTGTTCGGTATAATAGCTTGATCGAGAAAACTTTCTGGTTTGTCCTAGAATTTTTCTTATGATAGTAATAATGTAAGTTAGTATTTTAAACTTGAACCGGCTGATAGAGTTCGTCGTAAAACAATATTGGTAGTGTTTTTTCTCATAGTGGATCGATAACGTTATCGCAGCTGTTATCGTTTTCACTGACCAAGAAAAACATGACCACGTTTTTATTCCTAAGTACAATTTTTTTAATATAATTTGACATTATAATACAGCTATATTAAAGTCTGTAGTTCGACTATCTTCCATCTCGCTCGCGCATATACATTTTTAAATATATAAAATAAACTGCATGAACTTATAAAAAAATCGTTGTTTGTAAAACTCAAAAACAACATCACAAATATTCAACAAAAATTACAATTTGATCCAACTTAATTTTCATAGACAAAAATCATTATTGCGTTAATAATTTCTAAAAAGATTTTGACGTGACAACGTCTAATAAATCGATGAACACCGGCTGCACGCACGAAAAAGTATGACTCATTGTCCCGTTACGCTCATTGTCCCGTTACATCATCATAATCATCATTTCATCAATGTTATGACGTTGTCACGCCCGTAAACAGACTTTACAGACAACCAATAATTTTTTTATAAGTTCATTCAATCATTTTATATCTTTAAAAATGTGGGAATGCGCGAGCTAGACTACGAACGTAGATAGAACTACGAACTCTTAATAGAACAAAGAAAACTAGGCCGTTCTTGGAGCCCATACTTTTTCTCTATTGTCTATGATTGTGACTTTTTTTCTAGATCGGTCCAATTTTTTTCATTAAAAACGCGGCATAGGAAGACCAGCAACAAAGTGGACAGATGACCTCATATACGTAGCAGGAAGACGCTGGATATTGGGCGCTTCCAACCAGTATTTTTCAAAGAAATAAGGCTCTCCTATAAAATGCAAAAACCAACTTAACTAACGATGACTAAAAACCGCATTTTATTTTCGGAATTATATAAAAGCGCCGTGTACCTAGAACAGGTGTGTCATGTCGTTAAAATTATCGTGGCATTTCTAGAAATAGCCTAGCCCCAGCCTTCCAGGTGGCTGACTCACGAGCTGGGTGAATGCCGCGCTACCTACGACCTTGCCGCATACGCATAAAACAATGACTTTTAATGCTTTCTTATGTTTTCAGACCCGGACACCTCATCATCATTATCTCAGCCGCAAGAACTGCTGAACATTCTCCTATATGTATTTCTAAAAAGATCTGATGGACGCGACTTGCATCCAGCGTCTTCTGCCATAGCACAGCGGATTAGGACACATAGAACTCATGGCTGATGGGGCCGAAAAGTTCTCGAGTGGAGACCACGCACCGACTAACGGAGCGTAGGAAGACCAGACACGTGATGGACAGGTGACCTCATACAAGTGGCGGGAAGACGCGGGCTGCAAGCCACTTCCAATCGGTCTTTTTGGAAGTCCATGGGGGAGGCATATATCGAGCAGTCGACTTCTTATGGCTGAGACGATGATGATCAAATAAATATGCTTACTTGTTAACTTTTACATACTTACCCTACATAACATATCTACCTATATATATTTAGAAACAAAAATTAAACAGATTGTAATTTGTTCAGCCAACAAAATCTACGTCAATACATGGAATTTGATGAACTGATCATCTAAAATTTAGATGAGATTTAGATTTAGATTCTAAATAATATCGTCTATTAGCTGTATCAGTTTCAGAATTCGGATCTATAACCGTCTTACTTATAAACGCTGAATAAGCGCATTTTAGTTAGTGTTTTGTTCCGTTTTCACGTGTGATAGTTCCCGTGTGACATAAAGTGATAAATGCTTATTCAGTGAATAAGATTTAAACATGCGTTTATAAGTAAGACGGTAAATATGTTCGTATTGATTAGCAAAAGATTGGTATGAAGTAGTAGGTAGTATGTAGGTAGGCTTCCGTACATAGGCACTCTAAACTTACCTACCTACTCCTACCTATTGTAGGTAAGCTTGCCTACTACATACGCAGAAGATATTTAAACGGATAAAAAATGTTTCCTCCAAGGTTTTGATTCAGCGCTCATAAGTTTCCACGGTCCAAACTTACAATCTCAAATCAAGGATTGGGAGTGCTCAAATGAGTCCTTGGACTTTAAATTGCGACCCATAAGAGTCGAGCTAACCCCGAAAAAAACTGAAAGTGGTCAACAGAGCCCGTAGCCCACTGACCCCGCGGGCTCAGTTAACTACCTAATCTATAATTGTATGCCTAAATGACCATGACTAAACGAATTTTGCTTTTTTCAAGCGATTTGGAATATAGCAAAATGTAGTCTACGACATGAAACGACAGTGGTAGAAGATAACGTCGAATTTCGACAACACGCCTAAAATATACAGACATACATGTACATTCACATTCACAAATGGACTCTAAAACTATTAGCCTCATTTTTGGGTAGCGGGGTACTAAAATACTACGCGCTAATACGACGCTCATTCTATCGAAAACTATCGATTTAGTCGTCAGCCTGAGACCGTTGTTTCTCTGAACCCGATAACAACGTGGAGCAACAATATGCCACTACTTGGAAACGGGGACAGAAAGGAGCCTAAGAATAGTTACGCAGTAAATGCTGAGTGAAGTCCGCTTTTACGTGATGTCACTTTGCTTTTATCTCACTTTATCTTGGAGAAGGCAAATATTACATGAAGTTGAGGGGATATGCTTGTATGTAGGTTGATTGGGTTGACGTACTTATTTTATTTTTTTATTTGTAATGTTTGTCTAATAGCTGGAAAAAGTAGATTGTTCGAAAGCAACCTATTAGTTTGATGCCAATAGTACGAGTGCCTAAATAGGCCTTTCACCCGAGATAAACGCTGCATTTCAAATATAAGGAAAACAATATTTAAAAAACCTGATTAGGTAAACAAGATCCATATCTGAATCTGATAAACTAAATTTATACAAACCTGTGATAATCAAAATCTCATTGGTGATTAAATTACCACTCAACAAAACAACTGAAGATCGAAATGCCGCTTATCCTGTCTTTTTGTTTCTTTTTCTGTGGCATCCAGTTTTATTTAACTATTGGAGATGATGTTACAATAATAAACGTCAACAAGATGCAATTTTTAGGGTTCCGTACCTCAATAGGAAAAAACGGAACCCTTATAGGATCACTTTGGTCCGTATGTCACAGTCATTTAATTCAGAAATTATCAATCCTACATAAACGAAATGTCATGTAGATGTGTTCTGTGTTACCCGCTACAGTATGTCGTAGTCAAATTTTCAAACAAATTAAAAATAGGGGGCACTCCATGCATAATTATGAAGAAAAGATGATTTTTTTTCAACTCCACCCCATCGTGCGTAATATCGTTGAATGGGTCTCTTAAAATAAGAATAAAGTTCCATAAGTATATCATTTTTCTTAGATGCGATGTGTGCAAGATATAGCCCGCCAAAGGTGAAAAATTGTCCCCTCTTTCCCTCCATTTCTAAGCTATTAGACTTAGAAATTATTGATTAACATAATAGTAGACCATACAAATAATTTCAATGAAAATTGTTCTGAACACTGTGATTACAACTTTTCGAGATATACATATAGCGATAAATACACAAAACACTTAAATCATCATAGTGGCGAGGTCATTGATCTTTTCGCAATGTAGTCTAAAGAAGCAAATTAATTACAGCATTAGCTACGGAACCCTGCTATATGCGCGTACACGGTCTTGGTCACTTATTTATTTGTATGTTTTTTTATAAATACTAGACACGTAAGAATTTCGATTTGGCATCGAACACGCGTTCAATGCCTATTTATGCATTTTTTGATATTATTTTAAAGAGGAGACTCACCTGATGACAAGTGGTCTCCGCCGCCTACGGACATCTGCAACAGATAGAACGGTTTTACTATCTATCTAATTCAAGCAGCTAATCTTCTTATTTAATCTTTTCATTTGGGTTTATCTGGACTGTTATAATTACTGACCTTTCCAGTCAATTTACTAAGGAAGGCACACTACTATATTTTATAATTTAACCGTGTCTGTATTATTAAATGTAATATCGTATGATAATTTATTAATTCAATTATTTCAAAGCGTTCCGTACGGGTTTTTGTAATATATACCATGAAACGAAGTCGTTTTATCATGTTTTTAGCCATCAAATAGTATGAAGGGCAAGTGGAAAAATCATACCTCCTACATATCTGAAGAACTGTATCCAATTCCGAAATGTGTCAAACAGCGACTTTGCGGCGATGCTCCACGATTTGGAGTTTCCCCAAACAAGGGAGTCATTACTTATAAGTGAGTTGATATACCTATATCTACTTTATTTCACAACGACATGCTAAAAGCGCTCCCAATGATCCGCTAAAATTTTAAGTAGACGATTAACTCCATATACCGCGAAGACGATAAACAAATAAAGTCCATATGGCATAAAGTATTTTATTTGCTTACTGCATGTTGAAACTCTTATACAAGGTTTCTCGGAAACTCTCCGCTATCTCCGAGGCTATCTATATATAAACTGTACTAGATATTTATTTAATCTCGAATCGCGGCTTATATTCACGACGAGAGACTAATGGTCGCCGGTTTGGCATTGTACTTAAAATATTATAAACAAAGAGCATGACGTCATCACGTGTGACAAGTAGGCGCTTATTTTTGGAACGTCCAAAATAGTGCGTTCAAAAGAGTAGGGACAGTCATCTTCTCGTCTCTTTAGGAAATGCCTTGAATGGTTCATGTGAATCATTGGAGACAACAGTTCTGCTAGTAAGATAATGTTCTGCTAGTAAGATACTGCTACTTATTCTGCGTCAGTAGTGCTAATACTAAACTTATACTCTGCAGTACGACTTTTAACAGGCCGATATATCGGTAAAGTTTTCTGAATAGGTCACTTCTGTATTTTCTGACATTGATAAGACTTGTGGAATTTTTTTAATTCGAGGCAAAAAAGACGCAGGAAATAATAGAACCGCTATAATCAAATTATTTGGAAAGTTCTCCATTTCCGAGCAATATTTTATAACAGGTTCAAATTCAAATAGAAAATGTTAGTGAATTACAACAAAGACATTTATTTGTCTATGGATTTTTTTGTTTGTTTTGTCTGCAGGTTCTTTTTAGAGATTAAGCTGTAAGAAGAATTCTGTTTCTAGAAGGTTTGCCATTCTCTCCTTTGACTACCGATAACGTTTCTATAGTAACGGAATATCTACAAGCTTTCGAGAATGATACAATCGCGTATGAAACAGGAAGTGCAAGAAGCGTCTCTTCTCGGAAGCGCGCAAGCGCATCTCAAGGCATCCTGCCTGCTCCAAGTGCCCTTTGACATCTCGTCAGCGGCGCCAAACATAATCAGATCTCTAGACCCGCTTCACTCGAGGAATTTCTTAACAACCCAGTAGAAACTCAGCCAGATCACAGATAAACAGAAAACATGCGCCTTCTTGTCGCGCGATTCCAAAAGTTTTAAACGGAGCTGATGGAATTTTAATGGCCTCAATTGATAGCTATAAAGCGCTAATGCATGCCGTCAGCACATAAAAGACTTTGGCAATAACCGTTCGGATTCAATGTAAGAGTTTAGCTGAGTAACCTTCGCTCGTTCTTAGAACTACCGACCGGTTGGTTTGTGCGACTCGAGGGCACAGCCTATGTAGTAGTTACTGCGTCGCGGCGGATTCCCGGAACGGAACGTCGACCCGCAGTTTCGATTTTTAAAATAGACACGTTCCGTTATACTTGATTCCAAACACCGATGGGTCCCGATTTATGGCCAGTCAATTAGACGTTGTGTAATCCGTAAATGAGAGTGACTATTTTTATCCACGTTCCCGAGTGAAAGGGGGTTTCCTACTCTTGTGAAACGGGTTTTCGAGACGAACTTTCCTCCTTTGATGTTGGGTTTCTTTGAACTCTGAGGGAGACAGTATTTGCTGTCTGTGAGATTTCATTGAGAACTTATCTCTATTTTTAAATCTATCAAGATAATCTTAATCTCACAGACTTAGGAATCTTAAACCACGGGCTTAAAGTATACATAGTACCTACATGCATTTATATTGTACATATACTTGTTTATTCAAATAAAGAGATAATCGAATACCTCCGAAAGGTAGGCGTAAGCATTAATAATGATGCCTACAAAAATAAGTGTTGTGTGCTTGCGTGGGTTGACTCTCACACTCACTCAGCAACCGAGGTGACGCAAGCATACGTCAGCTCACATACTTACCTACCCACTGTAACTACAGACGTGGTAGTCCTCTGAGGTGACCTAATCGTTTGCCTTCACCTTATTTACTTATTTATAGAGTTCGTTAACTGTACAGTTTATCGACACTCACCTACATGCCCCGTAAAAGGCAAAAACCAAAAACCAAGTACCTACAATTTGAACGTAGAGAAAAAATCTTTGTTTTATTTGTAGTACAACTAAATAAAATATATTTAAAAAAAAAGGTGCGAGTTAGACTCGCCCACCGAGGGTTCCGTACAAACTAGTAGATAAAGGGGGAAATTATATATTTTCCTTCATAAGCCGAGAAATATAGACTAAAAATATTTAAAATGTTGTTGTTGTTTTACCTTGTGCTAATTAAGCTCTGATACCTCACATGATACGGTTAAATCACTTTAAAATTTGGACCCTCCTTCCTTCCATAAAGACCATATTATTTGTCATTATTTGTCATTTGGAAACAAAGTGGTTCCGTTTTTTCCTTTTGAGGTACGGAACCCTAAAAACAATGTTTTTTCGTTTCTTTGATATTGAACACGCACGATTCGCATATTTTGCTAGTGTCATGAATTTTGATGAGGTAGCTCAAGTTGAAGTTTCATAACGTTAGTCATCTCAAGTAAATATGCCTATAACAATATTTTATAATGCCGAAGTGGTGGTTACTTCACTGATTATTTATTTAAAGCGAAACTAATTGACAGATTTAACCTTCAAAACGAAAGCGAATTCGCGGATAAAATGGAAATTCATGATCCTTTTTTGGAGTCGCGGACATTCAATTTGCCGATGCGAAAAAATTGGATACCAACAGCGGGGTATCAAAAAGAAAATCAACAGTGCTTCATCTAGGAATTTGAACCTTAACCTGTTGAGCAGAAGCCTTCATTTCTATGAGCCAGGATGGAGATCAAAGCGGTTTTTGAATCAGTTCGTTAGACGAAATTGTCAGTGGTTCGCAGTAGTCTGCCATTGAAATTTAAACTAACCGAGGTTCTGGGAAAGCGAGACGAGTTGCTTTTTGCTTTTTTGGCCTTCTCTGTCCTAGCCCAACAACGAGAATTGTGGGCGCAACAGGGCGACACAAATCGACAATTTAATGTCCTCAATTCTTGGTGGTCCTTTTAGCATTGTTATTTTCTTGATCACTTCTCTTGTTCATGCGATTCCGACAAAGCAATAAAGCTAAACAGTCGTTTTATGCAGGTTTTGAATAGATACCGCGGTTCTTTTGTAGTAGTCTAAAGTCCAACTTAAATTAGTAGGTTTATAAAGGTGTTAGTCTTAGATTTTGCAATGCCAATCTTCTTTTCGTGTCTAAGGTTTATTTTTTTATTTAAATGTTTTTTTTTTTAAATGTGTCATTTTTAAGCAAGCTGTTTTGTTGTTAATAAGAGATAATTTATGAATACTCAAACAAGTATCTAATTTACTGTATCAGAAGAAAAACATGTTCTGTAACTATTACTCACTTATTTCATGGTTACGTAATTTTTGTAAGCACTTTTTTTAAGCCTTTCAGATACCCACGCCATGAAAGCATGAAAGCAATAAATAACATTTTGTTATTTTTATAATCTCAATATATCCAGTGATACTCGCGCAATAAAAATGGGTGAAATGACACATTCATCAAAATTGACCTACGCGTTTTATCAAAGGGGAGAAATGTACATACCTACGTATTTACATAGGCTGATAAAAACATACCCTCCTTGGCGTCGGGTACAAGCAACCAATACAAAACACCTTTCCGAAATATACACCATGTATGAGATAGTCACGATTGTAGAATAAAGTATCACGCGATGCGACGGAAGCCATTTAATCATAATACCAATGACCGATAAAATGGCGACTCGATTCTCGGAAGCACATCGGCCAGCAAGCATTTCCTACAAACCGGGGTCAGAGGACAATTCTACTTAAAAGCTTTATGGCTCAACAACACGAAACTGCCCTTCGCGGAACAATAACAATTTTCGAAATGAGACAATGCAAAAAATAAATAAAAATATTAGACGTAATGGTGGCGATTTCTCATAACATCCCTCTGGTTGGAGGCTTCCAAGGATTAATTACGAGTTCTGAGTAGGCCCGCCACCGGGCCATTCGATTCTTGGTAAAGTCGAATCGAAAAAGAAGCAAAAACGGACGCGGCGGGTTCCGAGAACACGCATACCTGCGTTTGCGTCCCACCTTGCTCCAGCCGCCGCGTTCGAGACGGACGTTTTCCTAGTACGCACTCTGCCAACATTACTGAGTATACATTTTCTCTTTTTCACTGTATCATCTCTACAATTATGTTTGTTGTTTGTAGATGTTATATAGTTTGATTCTGATGTATTTGTTAGAAGTACGTTTGCGAATCCTTCGCCGAGTCAGATAGAATGTACACTAAAGATAAATTAAGATTTTTAGATACTATACTAACCATCCACATAATATATTTTCCTCCCCCATTGAATTCGTCGCCCTATAAATATAAACTATATTTATACTAACTACTATTAATGGATGTTTATCGTGGTTAGTATTATTTTGAGCTTGTAGGGACAAGAGCCCTGACGACTTTCGTTGGGGGTATATGGGTGGAGGAGGACGGAAAAAAAAGAGCTCCCGGGTATTTAGACTAATTCGATTAGTTTTTTTTTTACATTGTCCGATTTCTAATTTAGGCTATCAATGATATTCAATTGGGATGTTTATCATGGTTAATATTATTTTGGGAGTTTTGGCGAGAAGGTCTTAGTAACATGTTGTTGCTTTGTTTTATTTTCGTAAACTTGTGTTATTTTGAACATCATGCGTGAGTGTGGGCAAGTGAAATAAAGCAGTAAAACGTGTGAATTTACGTTGTCGGCAAAACTCCATAGAAGCTTCTAGTAAAGTCGCCACCACTTTACTGAAGCAGGACTCGTTTTATAAATTGACTGTTTAAGTGACTTAGATTGTGACTAGAACATTTACAACTTGTTTTATTCAAGAAACTTGAAAAAATCCTAATACTTGACACTGGCAAATGCTTTAATGCGGGTCCAATACAAAAAAGAAGAAGAATATTATTTTGAGTTCCCGATTATTATCCGAATTCGATTTGTGTTTTACCCGACTGCATAAGGAGGGTTATGTTTTACGAGTATATGTATGTATGTTTGTATGTATGTACATACATATATATGTATGTATGTTTGTATGTATGTACATACATATATATGTATGTATGTAACGGGCACGTAATATCTACATACTATTAAGTATTCTGTGCTAAAACTTACGTTTATAGCAAATCGCGACCATTTAACAGTTGCAGCGAATTGCTCAGCTATTTATCCCCGTAATATCGACTTCTTAGTAAAGGCGTTTACCTTTCATTTCAAATGTGCCTCATAAATGTAATACTTCATGTATTGTGTTTGGACAACAATAACTCAATTCTGGGAATACTATTTATGCACATTATATTCATATGTAATGTATATGAAATATAATTAAAGTGTAAAGCCAAGCGGTTGCACCCGTGTACTGATGAAAACGGGTGATGAAAAATTATGATGACATTTATACACCTCTTCTAATAATAGTCAAAATTTAATAGCCGCATTTAATGTGGTCTCAAACGGCTTTTTGAGACGGCAAAATATGTCTATCCAGTAGATATCTAGTTTCCATGTTATCAGCTACTATATGTATGTGTAGTTGTGTACCAAATTTCTTAACAATCGGTTCAGACGTGTTGCCGTGAAAAGGTAACAAACAGACGCATAAAACTATTTTCGCTTTTTGAATATTAGTTATTATTAGGGATATGTACGTTATTATCATATATAATATTGTGTGTGTATAGTGGGATAATAGTTTACGCTTCTGCGATTATTATTCATTGAAAACAAATTTTAAGGGATTAATCGCGTATAATATATTTTAAATAGGTATATTGTATAATAATATCGTAACGTGTTTTGAAAGGTTTTGGTTGTGAGTTTTAATTTTATACGTAATTTAAACAATAAATTATAATAATATCGTAAAGGGTTTTGAAAGGCTTTGGTTGTGGGTTTCAGTTTTTAGACCTTAATTGATTTGGGTTACCTAATTCAATTGTTTTTTTAGATAGATAGATAAACGTATTTACTGTAGGTACACCATTAAACAAATACAATTTTACAGAGAACTTACAAAACTAGTGTTACAACAGGCGGTCTTATCGCTAAAAGCGATCTCTTCCAGGCAACCGTGGTTTGGAGAACAATTTATAGAAAAAGTAAAGCGGGTGTGCAATGGCAGACACTGGATATAGCTATAATATAATCATACCAAGCAATCTAATAAAATTAAACACTAAATACTTACTTAAATAAAATAATATACACTAATAAAATAATACAATAAATACACATATTTCAAACATATCTATAAGATCTGCAAAAGTGCCTACATAAATAAGAAATTAAAAATAGCACCGAAACAACGTATTTTAGAGTTAGACGGTAAATATTATTAGGTATTGTTTTTGTTCTTCTTTTAAACAGTACTTATATGTAGTTTGGTTGTTAGTTTGTTGTAGTTAACAAAGGCCTTTTAAAAATAATAGCATTACATCTGTACCTTGGTTTTCTTTCAACTGTGGTGCTTTGTAAATATTTCCAATTGTACAATTATATTATATGTAGGTATTTTGTTAAAATGCGTTGAATGGTTGTTGAATTGTCTGTTTCTTGAATTAAATTGAAGTTATACTTATAACATTCTAGTGGAATAGATAATCCCAAATAAAGAAATATCCAAAATAAGAGTAATATGTATCCTTTAAAATCATAGAGCATAAACAGCACTTATTTCTAAACGTGGCTCTAAGTCTACTAAGTGCATTCAATATGAGACGTAAGCCTGTGGGATGCAAATTAATGTCTTTGGTATTGTGTTACATAATATTACAGACGATGTGGGCAAAAAAAACGAGTAGATTAACAGAGCTTGTTTTTACTGTTATATAACTTCTGCGAATCGAAACGCTCTTATGCAACTATCCCAATAATACGATCTAGATACGACTATATTTTGATTATGCTATACTATATATATATGCTAAACAAAAGTGTTTCATAAGTTAGATTTCAATAATTCCTTTTTTATCTGATTGCAATCATAAATGTGTAGGCTTGTAATATTTTCTTTTTTATCCCTGGCTTGGGCCAGAGATAAATAAGATCTAGTTTGTTTTTTGCGGTCAAAATTGCGGTCTTAACGTTAAGCTAATTAGTAAGTCAAAAGTTGCTTAATTTCAATAAGTAACAATTGCAAAAACTTAAGAAACCACAATTAGCTGATAGTTTCTCTTCGAAGACAAAGCCATTTCAGGCGAAAATCTGAAGCTAATAACGAGCGATATTTCCTATTATGTAAGGTCGTTAACAATTTCAAACGCATTAATTCGAAGCATGCAATTAATAGACTCGTTACTCTATAAATTTATCAATGGAGCTTGACGTGTTTCTACGAATCCAATCTACGTCAGTGTAACCTCTAACAATGGGGCTGTATCTAATCTAGCCTTAAAAATAGGTTGAAAAAGTTTCATTGTCTCGTTGGAGGATAAACAAAGGCGGTGGTTCTTCGTAATCGATTTGCAGCAAGTCCTGGACCTGAGGACAATAAGTGATTGTCGCTATTGTCTCTTGATGTTGGCGCGATTCCTTGAAGATCGCTGGAGAATTCTATTGAAGTTCACAATTGAAGCGTAAATTGCTTTTAATGCTGCGAATTTTTAACGGACTTCGAAAAAGGAGGAGGTTATCAATTCGTAGCGTTTTTTTAAAATGTATGTACACGAATTACTCCGTCATTCGAGAACCAATTTTTGTGTTTCCTGAATTGGTGTATAGAGAAAGCTCCCAAGTTGGTCCCATAATTATTTTATAAACATAGCTTTATTACTTTTTGAATAATCTCTAAGATTGAAAATATTTTCATTGTATTGCTGAGTGCAGTGCGTCAGATTATAGAATCGCAGAGTTCCACCTACACTTTTTTCTTTGCAAAAGTGTCAAACATTGAGGATTATCTGTCAGTAAAAATCAGTTATTATCAGTATAAACATCTGCACAATTTATAATCTTCGAAGACAAGCATTTGACATTCAACGACAAATCGCATTCTTGAGAAAGGGAAAAAAGCGAGTGAAGAGAGGTCTCATTAACAATTTTACAATCATGAAGGATTTAGTAAGTTGCAGTTTACTTTGATATAATGTGCTTTGTTATTTTGCTTGTGTATGTATGTCTTTTCTTTCGTATGATTTGTAAAAGGTGTGTGCTTTCGCAGTAATCAGTTAAGGTAATTCTTTGTCAACGCTAGATATATTAATCAAGTTAATTGATAATGATTAGATCTTGTCAATTTTAGTCTGGACTTTCAGAAATAATTCATTGAAGCATAGTAAGTAAAATAATATTTGTTTCAAGTCCGGGTGATACAATTGTTCTCATCATTGAATTTGTATGTCATTATGTTCCATAAAATTTAACGTATCAACATAAAGAATCTTTTAAATGAGAAGCTATGAGTCTGAATATACCTATAAATAATTATAATTTATATATCAATTTATGTAACTACGTAATAAGCAACTGTTTTTAAATTATAAATAAAATAAAAGAACAGTTCATTCGTCAGCTAAACACCCTAATTGATTAATATTGAAAAATTAACTTGTCAGATATGAATCTTAAGTGATATCATCAACCTTTTGAGTCAGCACCCTGTGGTTTCAGTGATTAATTTGTTTTATGTAACCACGTTATTTTGATTTCATTACCATGCATTGTACTTCTTGTTTGTCCAGGTTATCTAAATGTAAACCCGATTCCACTCATGGATTAAGCTATGTAGGTACCATAAGACTCAGTATGTCTTTTTGGCTTATCATAATTTTCCTTTCCACGAATTCTGAAATGTAGGTTGATTCCCAAAATCCATTACTTGTTTAATAATAGGTACTTTATTTATATATTGTTTTGCTAATCTCCGATACGCAGTATGTTTTGTTATCTGTTTGCTGCTTAGTGTTTTGAGGAAACGTTTTGGTAGCATGATGGAATGATAATTATTATTGTTTTGAAATGAATTGATGCGAAACTGAGCGGTGTCATTAGCACGACTGGCAAACACGATTTGCATAAACATGCAACATTATCACGCTATGATGCAAAATAATTTTTATTATTTACATACAGTATTTTTACTGTCTTCTTCGAAACCATTACAATAAAATAAAGAATAATATTAATACTCGGTCGTGCAAGCATACTACAATTTATAACATGACATACTTAAAGCATTCTAGCAAATAAAATTAAAACGTAATATTTCGCATTAGCAAAGTTATGTAAATAAATATAAACAATTTAATAAGCGGCTTTTAATGAGTTATATCTTGTATTATAAGTAAAATCAAGTATAAGTATATAAGTGATAAATAAATAAGTTCAGCAATTTTGAGAACAATCTTAATTTTGGATTACATGGATGACATTATCATTAACCCAATCCCATTTCGAATGAATTATGAGTTCGACGCTATCGTGTATGTAAACCTAGAAACACTGGATGCTTATTATCGTTATATATGTTTGTCTCTACTAAATGTGCGCCATGACGTCAGTGATTATCATTGGCAACGAACGACCCCGACGCGGGCGGTGATAATGATAACAACTGGCGCCTCAGCTTGTTATTTTTGCTACACTTTGCACGTGGTCTGCAGCCGTAAACAAAGTGACAATGTTATTTTTAGCGGAATTTTTGTCTTATTTGAAAGTAGACCGTTAATACCGATCTTCTTATTTATATTCTAGTTTAGATCTACTTCTCACCTGGTAGTTTGACCACCATTGGAGGTACGATCGGTTTGTTGGGATCCAATGTAAACGCCTTAGCACACAACACGGAAACACAAATCCCACTTGTAATTACTTATATTTCCTCAAAACCACTTTACGGCCGTTTCGCTTCTCGGTAAAACTCTTTATAAGCAGTTTCGTAGAAACAGACTGCACTGGAGAAATTAATTTGCAGAAATGGACGTCGCCGGCGGGTGTCCGTCCGCGAGCCGTGACTCGGACGCTTTCTAAGCGCACGTTCATTCAATTTCACTGAAGATTTATCACAGATAAGGATATCGCGGAGGTGAAAGTTCGGGTGTATGTTCGGGCCGCGAGACAGTCCCGTGTGGTGCGCGGAATCGTACTGAAGCTGCCAGTCGCCACGCAGCGCGCCGGCTGCCTGCTGCCGGGCGAGGGGGGCGCAGCTACACCAACACCAGCTCGCGCTCGCTCCGTACTTGTCGACGAGCCGCCACTTCCCAGAACTACCAACCTTGGCACTTCCACGAAATCACTCGAGCCATTGTCACTAATTTATAAAACTTATGTTCTTCCGTCCAAGGCGACATAGGTTCCGTGACTCCACTAGAGACGAGTATCGCTGCCGATGGTATGTTGACCTCCGAGACAACGAGCTCTGAGCGCACAATGTTGAATTAGGTAACTTGTATCTATCTAACCATCAATCAAAGCGAGGCGAGGTCGGCCCCTTCCACCATGGGGCATGGTAAACGTCAGAGTCAGAGTTCATTCACATCTTGGTCTATTTTTTGTGCTCGAAGAATGTTGGTTAGAATAAAGCCGTATTTGGAAAGTTTAGAAACATATTTTCCTTATGCCTTTTGCATAGTAAGTACCTAACTTACAAATATTGATTACAATCGATTATGATAAGTACTCGTAACAAGAATAGATATTAGAGTTCGAAAATATGTTTCTTATTATCCTATTTATAGTAATTGTAAATTGAAAGGCTCCGTGTAACATTTCTGTCGAAAATGTCGGAAAGGAAATTAGTTTTGTAGATTTTTTACTAGCTATCGTTCCTACAACTCCCATGTGAATATAATATTTCTTATCCGCCAGCCGCCTCCTCCATTCGTTCGCTCACTACTGAACATCGTGATATTCGTAATGCTCCCGACCCTGGTGTGACAGATAACAATAAAGGTGCTTCCATCTCTGACGATCTTCAGACGTATTGCCTCTGAAATTTTTGTACCCAGATTTTGTGACACTTCACTCCCTCGAGCCACTTAATAAACTGCATCCTCTTGGGACTTTTACTTTCCATTTTAGATAGATAGATAAATCTATATTAAAAGATCACATTGTACAAACATATTAAAAAACCGGAAACATTTTACCGGATTAATTTTCGTATATTTTAAATTTGGTCCATTCTGTTCATGCTGGACTGGGAGACGAAGCAAAACATAGAATGTACCAGTTGCTTTTCCCTCCCGGGCCAATTAAGAGACTTGACGGAAATAGTTGTTTATGTAGGCGATGGGCTGACCCCCTGTCACTGCAGGCCAACATAACATCTTATCCTCTAATACCCTCTCTTTCCCATCTAATCCTCTAACCACGGTCAAATATGGTAAAAAAGTCAAACAGCCTATTGATCTTTGTTGCTTTGCCTGGCCTATAGGGAGATGACTAAGAGCTGTTGGCCTCTACCGGCCTCTACAGCTTACCGGACTTTGGAGAGCGCAGAAGGCGCTGGGCCGCTTACAAACTAAAGGTCACGAGGGAGTAGCTCAAGGGCACCTCAAGTGGTTCAGATCTCGGCTTGGGCCGTCGCTTGGGCGGGGGAGTCGAATTGCCGTGGCAACCCTGATGGGGTGTGCCCTGTGGCCCTATTAGTTTGAACTGATTGAACTATTTGGATAGAATCTAACCGGTCTTCTAACATACCTGGGGGTTCCTCGACCTCGCCGACGAGGTCGATGTGTCGAGGCTGTGTTATAGGGAGGAATAGGTGTGATTTTATTTATATATTTAAATTTGCAACGGCAATACCATATTCAGTCTCTACTTGGTCACTACCAATAATTTTTATTATTCCTGTCACCATTATTCCAGTTTCTGTGAAAGGGTTCTTTATACTGCACCGGCTTAGCAAGCACTGACCCTGGCTGTAATTTATATGCACTGCATTAACATTCAGACTATCAGCGATCTACGAGCTGCACTCTGACTTACCTACATTCTCTATTTGTATACAATCTACATCTATAATTCAGTACTTCATAATTTATACTTGTCGAAACTTTAAATTATGATAAATTATGATTTGCAAAACATACTTGGCTTGCCTAATAGCTTAGAAATGTAGTGTCCAGCAAATTGTTTCACCTTTGGCAGCCTATATCTCGAACACATCATTATCTGAGAAGAAAATTAAACATAGAATAGAACCACACGATGGAGTGGAATTAAAAAAAACCTACTTTACGTGTATTGAGTGCCACCAAAATTTATGAAATAAATGATTGACACCGAAAAATATGATATTTCACATAATGGCATATTATGTCGCAGTATAACATAATGAAATATTAAATGATGATACAAATATACAATACAATACAAGAACACTTAATTCACAACATAATAAGATAACAATTATAAGTACATGACACAAAGCGTAAGAGAAACACAAGAAGCTTACGTGAGCGTAAGAAAGACACAAAAGGCGGCCTTATCGCTAATAGTGATCTCTTCCAGACAACCTTAACCTTAGGGCTTAAATGACCTATGTACTTTAGATCCTCTTTACTTGACATATAAAACGTTAATAATGAGCAGTTGGTGGGGAAAGTTATATATCAGTACAATATATACAATATATAACTCTGAGCTAAAAAGTTGTATTTTATCATGAATGCTTTACAATTGGATCCGGAACAACCGAAGGATACAAAAAAAGTTGTTCGAAAAGTATACGTTGACATTTAACAATTATTTTTTTCGAAAGGGAAGCAGTACGTACTATTGATGTAAGGTCTTTACTGCATAATGCTGTAAAATAAAACCGGACAAGTGCAAGTCAGACTCCCCCACCGAGGGTTCCGTACAAGCTAGTAGATAAAAGTTGGAAATCATTTTTTTTTTATATTTTCCTTCATAAACCGAAAAATATACAACGTAAAAAAAAAAAAAACCTGTTTTAGCTTATGCTAATAAAGCTCTTCCGAAAAAGTTTCCGGCAGCCTAGTCGGGAGACCGTCTGACTTGCGATCCGCAGGTCCTGGGTTTGAATCCCGCACGCATGCAGAGACACGCACCTATGTCTTTTCGAAGTTATGTGCGTATTGTTGATTGCCGCCAACTTCAAACGGTGAAGGAAAACATCGTGAGGGAACCTACATGTCTGAGAGTTCTCAATGATCTTGAAGATGTGTGAAGTCTGACAACCCGCACTTGGCCAGCGTGGCAGACTATGGCCTAACCCTTCTCACAATGAGAAGATGGCCCTCGCCCAGCAGTGGGACAGTTTGTATAAACAGGGCTGATAAAAAAAATTAAGCTCTTACGATACCCCACATGATACGTTTTTTTTATACTATATAGGTTTCCGCTAGACCGCCAACTCACTTGATGTTAAGCGATGTTGCAGTCAACGATGGAGCGCGCTTACCTAGAAGAAACCGATTCATTCGCGATTGACGGTTAAAGAACTTTTGAAAGAACTTTTTAAAGAAAATTTGGACCCTCATTCCTTGCATAAAGACCCCCATAGGTTTTGATTCCCTTGTGAGTGTCGAAATGTGCGTTTTTTACGACATATTCGGCTGTAACTTTCTTTTACGAAAACTGAGAAATTTGATTTTTCTTTCTGCAGCAAGAAGATATGGATCTACGTATATGGTTTTAACTTCAACACAATACCTTCACGCGTTCCTGAGATACAGGTCTTGACACCCGGGTCACCCGGACGGACGGACGGACAGAACAGACGGACAACAAAGTGATCCTATAAGGGTTCCTTTTGAGGTACGGAACCCTAAAAACATCATCATCCTCATTGCCTTACTCATTTACGGTTATTCCATAGAGTCTGAAATCGATATTAACTTGAAAGATGTAGGTACATTTAAACATTATAATGTAGTATGGCAGACATACGAAGAAAATAACTGTAGAACTGGCCACAGGCCACAGGGTGCCCGAAAGTAGGCTTGCTTAGTTTGGGTAGTATTATTATACGTTTTGTGGTTTGGGACCCGTTAGTCATTTCTGTATTTTAGGCCAGGTTGATGTGACTTCTCTTTTTAGGGTTCCGTACCCAAAGAGTAAAAACGGGACCCTATTACTGAGACTCAGCTGTCTGTCCGTCCATCCGTCCGTCTGTCACCAGGCTGTATCTCATGAACCGTGACAGTTAGACAGTTGAAATTTTCACAGATGATGTATTTCTGTTGCCGATTTAATAACAAATACTAAAAAACAGAATAAAATAAATATTTAAACAATAAGCATGATTTTTTTGCTCGATATTAATAACGGCAACAGGTAGACGTTTGAAATATTTACAGAATATTGAGTTATATTATTCACTTAAAAACTAAATAATTAAATTAATATTTAAGGGGGGCTCCCATACAACAGACATGATTTTTTTGCCGTTTTTATAGATAATGGTACGGAACCCTTCGTGCGCGAGCCCGACTCGCACTTGGCCGGTTGTATTTAATAATATGCACCTGATAAGGAAGTTCATATAGACTTACTTATTCTATACGAACTTAGAGTCTATGCCACCCACCCCTAGTGTCAGAGTTATTAAGCCACCGAAAGGCCTCTAACCTGGCTTGACGATTGTTTTTTTTTAGAAACAAACAACCGGGACCTACAATTTAACGAGTCATCCGACCTACGGTAGCGTTCAGACAGAAATGCCACGTACATATGATATATCGAATATAAATTATACATACAATCGCGCATATTTTCCCTTTCGGGGTAGACAGAGCTTCAAATACTATTTTGTCGTTACATTTGACCGTGATTAGAAGGCTATATGGGAAGGGGAGGTGTAGAGGGTTATGAGGTAATGGGGGGTAATATATGATATTGGCCTGCAGTGACAGAGGTCAGTCCATCGCCTAGCTACATAAACAATTATTTCCCTCAACTCAAGTCCTTTAACTGACACTGCCATGCTGGACTGGAAGAAAATGAAAAACATAGAATGTGCCACCTGCTTCTCTTCCCAGATATACCTACTGTAAAAATATCTTATCCTATTATGTATTGTACATTATTTCAAATGTGTTTTAGCTTTCCGTTGAAGCTCTGTTTCATTACAACGATTTTAAATTTCCGGCGAAACGTTATCAATACAAGCTCAATCTATTTGAAAGGTTCGCAAAACTGTTCCATGTTATAAGCCGAATATCAGTGAAAGTAATAAATACAATGAATTAAGATCTTACAGTATCAATTACTAGATACAGTTATGAAAGATAAAATATGAGTATTGCTACTATAGCCCGGCCCCACTCGGATCCGAGTGGTGAGCTAGGAATGTGTTAAATATTTTTACGATGTATATTTTTCGGTTTATGAAGAAAAATATAAAAAAAAAATTTGATTTCCCCCTTTTATTTAGTTTGTACGGAACCCTCGGTGGGCGAGTCTGACTCGCACTTGTCCGGTTTTTTTTTTTGAACTTAGGTACATACAAGAGGAAGACGGATTATTGCTTATCGGTATTGAAAATATAGATAGGTACGTAAGTTTTATAAATATAAACCTTCAAGTTTGGCATATTGTTGCACCTTCAAACATTGAAACAACTGATACAATACTCAATATCGTTTATAAACGAAGAAAATTATGAGATGACAAACATAAAACAAATACAACTGCATTGAGAAACTCCGTTTTTGAAGTTGGTTAAAAAGTGAAAGTAAAAGTGTGTCTCGGTCTGTTCGTTCCGTTTCTTCCACCACAAAGGCATAACAGAATCATAAATAGATGTACTCACATCATGATTTGGATTTTTTTTACTTTCAAATTGGCCCATGGAAATTTCATGAAACTCGAAGAATTATGACACATTTTGATGTCGATTGTTTCAGTTTTTTAAACCATAATTATTGTAAATTATTTGTGGATGTAAGTTAAGTGTAGGTTATTTAAGGATGGAAATGGAATAAGGTTGTGAAGCTCTTGTGAAATGTTCATTCGTCGACATCAATTGCTTGTGTCATGGAAGTTCGGACGGCCCTTGTGTTCCCACGTGGGTTGATACTTTGGCACCGTCACATCTTCCTGAGACACGGAGTAGGCCTGGAGCTGCGGCTAATTCGGCGGAGCAGCACAAGCGGCATAAATATGTTAATTTCGGTAGAGGTTACATACTTGAGCCGATTGGTGTTGAACTTTGGGTCCGTGGAGACCGGGAGCTCATATCATTTTCAAAAAAAAAAACTGAGCGCCTGATCGATGCGACGCGTGACCAAAATGCTGGCGCGTATCTGGCCCAACGCATAAGAATTGCCATTCAACGTGGCAATGCGGCGAGCATGCTGGGAACGCTGCCAACTGGTAGTGGCAAAAAAAATATATCCTGTATAGAATATATAGACATAAAACAATTTTACTTCTATTTTACCCGACTACGCAAGAAGGAGGTTTATGATTTTCGAGTGTATGTATGTTTCTATATAATCATCTACAGCCTAAACGGCTTGACCAATCTTGATGTGCGTGTTGTTATTAGATTCGTCTTTACACCCTGTGTGTCCTAGGCTATATTTTTTGTAACAATAATACATCTCTCGCAAAAAAAAAAACGTTTTTTCGTAACCTTAATACTCCTCGAACTTTTTCGTGATAAACAAGTGATTTTACTAGAATTATTCTAAATAATGCGCGTTTATAATCTTTTACAGCGATTGTACGCATACTTTATCACAAAAAACGTACACTCAACGTGTCAAGCGTAACGAATCGAAAGTTTGACTGCAAAAACTGCTTTTCTGCAGTCGGGTATTACACTTGGTACCTTTATTGACTTTTACGTAAAATTACTTCGAATCGAAGCAACAAATGATAACAAACAGACTGAAGGACAGACCTGCTATAGCAAGCCTATAATTTACTGCTAATCTACTCAAATACTATTTAGGTATAAAGTAATGGCTAGTAATTTTGTTCGATCTCACTTCGCAGAAGCCAAGAAACACAATTTTACCATTTCTATGTAACGCTATTTCAAAGAAATAGAAACATGATTGGAAAGTTGTTATCCAACTGCAAATTTCAAAGAAAGAGATATGTTTGCAGGTGGTTTCTAGTTAGATTATTTTCGGAAAGACCAGAAGGCATTGGCGCTGCTGTTCTTATTCCATTATTTTGTTCTATTTTTTTTCTATTCGAAACTAGGCTTACGCTTGACCGTCAACTCACCTTGTGTTAAGCGACAGTTACGGTCTACGATGGAGCGCGCTTACCTAGAAGAAGCCTATTCACTCGCGATTTGAAGACACCTAGATTATATATTATCTATTCGGAAAGACCCATTCATGAAGCGCATTCCACAGTTTGGCGATACGCACAATGAAAGTGGAGCCAAAGCGTTTCGTACGTGTTTTCGGAATGTCAACCATGTAACGATGTCGCTTTATTAATGACATAGCATAGTAGATTAGCTATGTGGGTAGATAACACAGCGCACATAACTGATGGCCGATGGGTCTAAAAATTCTCGAGTGGAGACCACACACCAGCACGCGGCGTAGAGACCAGCCACGTGATGGACAGGTGACCTCATACAAGTGGCAGGAAGATGCTGGATGGTAGCCGCTTCCAATCAGTCTTTATGGAAATCCATGGGGGAGACCTAAATCCATTGGACTTCTTGTAGCTGAGAAGATGAAGACGTGACACAGCCCATTAATGACTTTCCATCACGTGGGCGTAAAGTCTAAAGCAAAATTCACGACTATAGTGTCATGCTGGGTAAACCGATACTCAAATACCAACTATGACGAACCTAAAGATTTTGATATAAACGGCCGTACCGAAAAACGTTACTTAACTTTAAGCAATGCTTAACATATTTTGTCAACTTCTCGCTGACACGTAATGACACTTGCGGAAAGAAGAAGAAGACGGTAACGTTTTTCGGTAAAGCCCAAAGACTCTATGTCCCCGCGTTAAAGCCTAATTTAGATTGAGAAGTCTAGAGAAGTCTATTTTGCCGCTTCGAATTATTTTGAAAATCGAAATTATTTTAATCGTGTAAGGGGTCTAATTAGACCTCATTGAACTCTGACGTTTTTGAAGACTGACGCTACATCCCGTTGTTACTTTACCAATATAATATATATGATTTTTTTTTTATCGAACTACAGAAATAACTAAAGAAATTCGTGAAAATCATACAATATCGAAAGTTACATATTAAGTATATCTATATTTATACTAAATATGAACATTTTTAACCTACTTCCACAAAGAAGGAGATTCTCAATTCGACTGTAATTTTTTTGTATGTTTGTTCAGCGATTGCTCCGCCAAACGCGTTTTTTTACAAAATCGGTTCAGTATACTTTGGTCTTAATAACAAAATAACTGCAAAATGTCATCCAGGTAAACGAATTGCTTATTTTAAAGTCGGTATTTTCAATATTTTTGAACTATTATTATTCCAGTATCATGCTGAGTTATAGTTAACTGATTTCTCTCCATTGTGGCTCCGATACTGCGAGATAATCAGGCGTTCTGTGAAGCGGAGCGCGTGTGACATGCGCCACTCTTCTACGAAGTGGCTCTCTGTGACGGGACAGACACCCACCCACATCAATGTTTATAGCTTTTTTACCCAACTGTCTAAGAATGAGGGTTATGTTTTTCGAGTGTATGTATGTTTGTGTGTGGGTATGTATGTATGCTTATAATGTTTATATATGGTCGCCTACAACCTAAACGGCTTGATTGTTTTTTTAGTATATACATAAAACCAAGGACTTTGAATCACAATGGAAAGAGCCATAAACTTTGCTTGTCGCTATTCAGATGTACAAAACGTGTCCGCTTCATTCCTACTCTTCGGTCATATTATATTGCGTTAAGTGGGCAATAATAAGCGTTAGTTTATGCCACTGAACTAGTGATGAACTAAACGCACGTACAAAAATTAGGGATATATTTTTATAACCGCTCGCTGTCAGTAAATTTTATATGTTCTACATATTTTTATCACGCTTTTATTGGCTTCACCTGTATGCATGTTTGTTTGTTTGTAACCGACTCCTTTGGACTTGATTTTGACCCACTTCAAACGGTCAGATTTCATTCAAACTTTGTAGACTTATCGAGGACCAATGACAATACAATAATTTGAAGCGAGTTTTTTTTAAAACTATTATTATTTATTGGCAATAAATAGTGGACACGGTGTGAAACACTATACTCTCCATCTATTAAGCGTAGTGGAAAATTCTTTATCTATATATAATTATGTGTAAAACACTTCCTATAATTAATTACACATCAATACAATTAATAATTTATAATCCTACATTAGCACGTCAGGCACGGCTTGCTGGCTCGCGTTACTGGCACCGACATATTGTTGTCGGGCGCTTGTGTCGTCGAGTGTACTAGCGACAGATGTTACACACGTGCTGGGTGTCAGTTCACAATTCGGCAAACAGCAGCTGACGGTATGTATGGTCTATTCTGTGCCGAGGGTACGTAAAGGAGTACCTAGAAATTGTCATTCAATTAAATCATATAACGCTAGGATGAAGCCACTATCACATCAGTAGTAGAAATTTTGTTGGACATTCGCCGCGTTCGCATGAACGCTTTTTCATAGCACGCGTTTATATGTGGTTGATATAGTAGTGCCAACGTGGGGTTACTCGTTGCTTCACTTACCACTATATTTTAGGTGAATAATAATATTTTTAATCTAATTTAATTGGAATTGTAAATGTAATCATATTCGTAATGAAGGTAATATTAATAAGGATAAAAGGATATTGTGGTAATTCTGAAGGACTAAACTAATTAGCATTACTAAATTGAAAAAGGAACGAAAATTTCAGATTAACAGTTTTTATCCAAGTTTCCGGCAGCCTAGTGGTGAGACCGTCTGACTTGCGATCCGCAGGTCCTGGGTTCGAATCCCACGGCACGCACCTCTGTCTTTTCGAAGTTATGTGCGTATTGTTGATTGCCGCCAACTTCAAACGGTGAAGGAAAACATCGTGAGGAAACCTACATGTCTGAGAGTTCTCAATGATCTTGAAGATGTGTGAAGTCTGCCAACCCGCACTTGGCCAGCGTGGCAGACTATGGCCTAACCCTTCTCACAATGAGAAGATGGCCCGTTCCCAGCAGTTGGACAGTTTGTACAAACAGGGCTGATAAAAAAAAAAAAACACGTTGCTATGTCAATCCAAGTCCATACTTTATATCCTCTAAAGTAAGTAAGTTCGTATAGACTGAGTGGCCAGCCCTATTGTCAGAGTTATTATTATTATTATATCCTCTGAAAAGTAGATAATAAGTGAAAAGAAAGACTATTTACCTATGTTCATAAGCAAACGAAAAACTTACTTTTGCGGCACTGCATGTTTTCTCGTCAAAACTTTCTTCTTAAAATTGTAGATAGATAGCTATATAAACTCTTTATTGTACACCATTAAACAAAAACAATTTTACAGAGAACTCGCAAAACTAGTGTGACAACCGGCGGCCTTATCGCTAAAAGCATTGTATTTTTATAATAATAGTCATCCGTATTTATTTTTATTATTTCAAAAAAGTATCTATATTCAAATAGGTACCTACAAGTATTCATATTAAAAGAAAAATGAAATACCCGACTGCAGAAGAGCGATTTGTGCAGAGGTTAAGAAAAAGCGCAATTATTTTATTTTTGCGGGAGTTTCATTATTATCTCATTTATTTATTTACATTCTTAATTTAAAATTTTTTACAACACAAATATAAACTTATAAAAAATAAACATAAATATTGTAAAAAACTTAAAACAAGGGTGCCGCCGGCAGCGGGGCGGGGCTCAAGCTGCCGGTGGTAGGGGCTACAGAGAGAGGAACCTCCTGACAATACGTGCCGTGTCCAGGATGACTGCCTTCTGTATCTGACCCTTGACCCAACCATCGAGCGAGAGCCTCTTGAGATGTTAGTCGAGGCTCTTCGCTATGACACCGTTCACCGAAACGACTATCGGGACAATGATCGTCGAGTCAACATCCCACATGGCGGTTATCTCGTGAGCCAAGTCAAGGTACTTGCTGAGCTTGTCCTTCTCAGCTTTCACGAGATTCTCATCATGTGGGATGGTGATGTCATTATTATTATTATTACTAAAAAAATTGCCTACGTATTCACAAGAATGAAGGCGCAGAGCTGCCGCATACATCCGAAAAACAATATATTAGTCGGGTAAAAATTTGACAAAGAACAGAGCCTTAATATGTATTACTGACAGATAGTTTAAATTACAATCGTTTTTGCGTAGACGGCCGAAAATACGAGCCGCTTTCTTTTGAAAATAATGTTTTGACGCACAAATAAACGGATACCTCTCGCGAAGTTCGCCAATAAACCGGCGTCCCGGGAAATCCATGTTTATGTTTACCTCTCCAGACGCTTTGCATTTTTCTCTTGAAGAAATTTCGGCGGCGCGCGCTTTTCGCGGAACAATGCGTGCGCGCAATAAAACGCTGACCTTATTTCGTTATTGGTGTTGCCAGTTTAAAGCTTACGTTACGTTTACGATCGTTTAACGTTTTAGTTTTTTTTTTCAGTTTTCTTCGTAGACTGTCCGTAGAGAAAAAACAGTCTATCGTTATTTACTTGGATATTTTCAGTGACAAAATCTTGATGATTCAAAACACGGTAGACGCGGATAAATAGCCTTTTTAACCAATTTTAAAAAGGAGGAGGTTGTAAGTTTTTATTTTGTTACTTTCTTAACTCTGTCATTTATAAACCGTTTTTTTTTTGTTTGAAATGATATACCTATTAGACTAATCACACAGAAATATCATCAAAATCGGTTAGTCCTTTTATTTTAAAACAAATTTTCGCATTTTGAAATCGTTTGTTTTAGTTTAAAAAACAAACTATAATTTATACAACTATAACAGATAAAGCTTGTTGCAACACTTCGCTCAGTGCACCTCTCACCCCGGTGAGAGGCATTTCGATAACGACGATAACACATCATTTTTTAATTAATTAATTCATTCGATTTTCAGTATTAGAATATCCTTATTCTGAGAAACCATTGTATGAAGACAGGGCAAATGCAGCCGATAGACCAGATACCATACATAAATCTTAAAACCCCTGTAGATATAGAACAAGTTTAAATTTAATAAACACAAAAACCCCCGACAAAAAAAAATGGCTGAACGGATTTTGATGAAACATAGCGAAGAACACTCTCGATGGAATCCGCTTTCAAACAAAAAATAAGTTAAAAATCGGTCCATCCGTTTCAGAGATATAATACCACAGATAGACACACAGATACACACACAGATACACACGTCAAACTTTTAATACAGAAATTATTATTATTATTATATAATTTAAATCTCGGGTCGCAGCCCGGTCCTTTGATGGGCATCAGTGGAGCCGAAGCCAACACTGAGAGGCCCTTTACAAAAAATAAAATAAAAAACACAGTGTTTTGGTATGTGGATGGATGATGGAACTATTGTACAATATGGAATTTGACAAATCGGGGCTATTGAAATGAAATGGTTATGATTTATAAAACTAGTTTATTGACTGATGCTCCCACACAGTGAGTAAGATAAGGTACTTCTGTGTGGGAGCATCAGAATGAGATACGGCACCTGCCTATTTTGTCTCATTATCCAAAAATATTGAGGCAGGTGATGACTCGCCACCCACTGAATGGGCCCCCCATAGTGGCGCCGCATATTGGCGCCGGAGAAGCAACATCGGTGTGGGTGGCTAAGGGTGTCGAGAGGTGTGCTCCGCGTTCACTGAGAGCTACTAGCGGCGTTATGCCCTTTAACACTTCCACCCTGGAACTTAGGGTCTTAGCTCTTGCAGTTTCCACCTCACAGCCGGCCGGTTAAGGCAAGCTGGAGGTCAGGGGTCTCATTTAGCCCCAGGGAAACATCGGGGTACGCGGTGTCGCCACTCACCGACGGCTCGCCACAAAGCCGCCCCTGCGGTATTATTATTATTATTATTATTTACGTTTTGGGTTGTTGAAAAATGAAATAATTTGTTCTTCATAATACGTCTCAAAATCCAAAACAAGATAATATGGCAACACTGTTTCTCGTTTCTAGTAGAAATAAGGTGTAGTATTGTTTTGCCATCTGCGAAATTCTTCCAAGAAAAAAAAACGTTCGTTGAATGTTAATTTACGCAACCTACTTCGGCTTCGGCACGAGTCGATAGCACACATGCTCTAGAATACATACCTACCAACTTACTAGTACATCTAGAGACCGCGCCACCACTCAAGTCTTATAAGCGCTTCAACTAAGCGCTTCAATCACATTCCGGCCATACATACTATTATGGTACTCTGTGTTCCAGCGGGCAATCGCGCGTCTGTCAAATTTAGTTCTAAAATTTCTCCGTCAGACTTCAGTGGTAGCGCGGACTACTACTACTCTACTCTACTCTTAAATAGCTGACACTTTTGACAGCTGTCAGATTTATTTGTACATAATTACGAGTATCTTATATGAAGAATTTTTCGCTACGCTCAATAGATGGTGGGTATAGTGTTTCACATCGTGTCCACTGTTTATTGGCAGATTTGACAGAGGTTATAAAAATATGTCCATATTTTTGTACTTACGTGATTTTTAATCCATCACTAGTTAGGTGGCATTAACTAATGCATTCAATTATCACGTATTTTAGCAATATTTTTTCTTCACGTGACGCCAACTTGACGCAATATATAACCGAAGAGTAGGAATGAAGCGGACACGTTTTATACAGCTGAATAGCGACAAGCAAAGTTTATGGCTCCTTCCATTGTAATTCAACTTCCTTGGTTGATATGATTGCCCATCCAGAAACTGTGGTCCAGGCAGCGCAGTATAAAATGTTGCTAATTGAATAATTATAGATAAAAAAAAGAGATATACGAGATGAAGTCTAATTCATAACCATTTTAATCCTAGGTCCCTAGTCATGTTACTTATCACATAGGAAACAACATTTTTGTGGAAACAAAGTCGGTACCTACCTATTTACGAGTATAATGACACCGGAAAATTGATGCAAATTCTAACAAAAACAATTTATCAGTAATAAAATAAAAGTTCCCCTTCTTACAACGAGAAGATGGCCCGCGCGCAGCAGTGGGACAGTTTGTACAAACAGGGCTGATAAAAAAAAATTCAATTTTATTACTTTTTTTATTAGTTCCCTAAAAATCAATGAGATAAAGTAACGACAATTATGACAAGTGAAACATTTGGTGACAATGACAACTTTATCGTATGGAATCCTCGGTGTACGAAACGAATTCGCAATTTATTTATGAAAACTGTACAAATGTTTTTATAGAGTTTTCTTAATTCATTCAGTAATTGAATTAATTAATTAATTATTAACAAATCACCATACAGCAAGGTTCCCGCGGACCCCAAACTAAACATTTAATTGCCCGTTTTTTAGGGTTCCGTAGTCAAATACGAACCCTTATAGTTTCGTCAAGTAGCTCTATTCTAAGTTCACATAATAGTGAACTACAACTACGGAACCCTACCCTATGCGTGACCCGACACGCACTTTCCCGGTTATTTTTAATGTAGCTCACATATTTGCATAAGTGTATTTTTTGAAATCCAGTTTTCTCTAGCTATTGGTTGCCAAATAGTTTAAAATCACGTACTTTAATTGTAAGTAAAGGTGATTTTATGATATGATAGGTATAAACTGGATTTCTTTAAATGTTGAGGGGATTCACCGCAATACTTTCCGATAATATTTTCCTTGAAGTATTTTTATATTAGGCTCTAATTAATTAATTTCATAAGAAAGAAGCTATCTGTCCTGTAATCTCTATAATCACTTTAATAAACCACGGAAGGTACTTAGCTTAATTGACATCACTGAAATAACTAGAAGAGTAACAAGTGACTTTTAGGGTACATAACGTAGGTACGGCACCCTAAAAAATCACTTGTTCACACGGGTCACTCACGGCAGTTTTGGAGTCGAAATATCCGAATATAGTTTCAAGCGCATTCAGCGGCCTTTTTCAAAGGAGCAGCGCAAATGTCACTCTCGGTCGATGACGTGCCTCGCACTGCAACGTGCCGCTCGCGCCGCACTTGACGTCATCGATTGCAAGAGGGTTGGAGTGGGAAGCTGGTCGTCTTGCGTCAGTTCTGCTGGAGTCCTCCCTCTTCACTAGATCTAAGACTCTCATGCGTGTCAGGAATGTTCCAGCAGACGGAACTCATCCAGACCAGAGTGACCCGTAGTTTTTATTTAAAAACGTGAAAAAATAAACAAGAAATAATCATATATCCATAGTGTTTTTTACTAACTGAGCCTAACTAGAGACGTGACATCACCGACATCGTCCTGCTAGTTTAGCTGCTCGCCAGTTTAGCCTGCAGGTGTTGCTAAAAGTTTGAGATCAAAATTCCTACAAAGATCACATAGAGGACGTTCCATTTTTCCCGCGTTTAGAATTTTTTCCGGGCCACTTTTCCAATTTTACTTTCCATAAAAACGTAACTAAGACTATTAGTCTCTTACCTATAAACGCATGTTAAAATCTTATTCACTGAATAAGGATTTGTCACTTTCTATCAGACGGGAACGCGCGTCACGCGTGAAAACGGACCAAAATACTGTTTAACTAAAATGAGCTTATTCAGCGTTTATAAGTAAGACGGTATGTCTATAAACTTTTCTGGTATTCTTAAGGCGAGGCTTCCTCAGAACTTTAGATATTTTACGCTACTTCAGCCCGCACTTCTTGAGCGCGGTGTTTTCATGTACGTAGCACAGAAGTGCGTACAACGCCGCGGCTGTATTTTGCTGCTTTTGCGGGTAAGCGTGGCCTTAACTCGTGCGACCCGAATGCGAAAGAAGGGGGTAATATTTTTCGGGCTTATGACATTTTCCTTGAAATATTTCTTTAACCAACTTAATTAATTTCATAAGAAAGAAGCTATCTGTCCTGTAATCTCTATAATCACTTTAATAAGCCACGGAAGGTAGCTTGACGTTATAAACACATCATAAATATTGTATTCAATATATTAGAACTGTTTTTCCACACCTAAGTATATATATTATTATCTTAGTATATCTATTTACCTAAATTTGTAGACAGTAAAAAAAAAATAAAGACTCCCAAAAACTCATTAATATTTTGAACTTCAACGTCATCGTCATCATTATCATAATTGATAAGCGGTAGTGCGCATACTTTCATACTAATACGATAACAAAAACTTAATGTCATTGCATATCAAGCATATCTAACAGTTAGAAACTTCTTTTAATATAATTACTTGCAAGTATATAATTATATGACAAGTATTAAAGTGTTATATAATTATAAATCCATTAATTATTTCCGATTATCTAACATCTAATACTGCATGTAAACTCTACACTAAGTACAAACAATCGTTTGCAATAATAAGTAAAGATAGATACATAGTAAAGATAGTAATAGTATTTCTTGAAATTTAGATGGCGTTTTATAATTCCAGCTACTCGTATGTAAATGGGATTTAGATTAGATAAAACAATAACAGTACCTACATTGTATTTCACTAATGATACTACGTCAGCCAATGAGATTTTATCTACAGAGGGGTACTCATTGAATATTAAGTAAAAGCATAGCAAAGCTCAGTTCTCAGCACTTTTAAGCATCAGAGATTTTATGTATCTTGGCCTTATATATCTTGGTATTGCATTTTCTAATCACACAGGATGGCATTGTTCACAAGTCATGACACAGCGTCTAAGGGTGTTACCACACCAATCGATCGATCATCGATCGATCATCGATCGATGGTAGAATGGAACAGTCGACGTCGATCGATAGTTTCTACTAGATCAATCGATCGATGTCATCGATCGATGGTAGAATGGAACGACGACTGATCGATTTAGACGACGTTTCATCGACCGATGTCCGTTGATCAGCCAACGATCGATGGTATCGATGGTGGATCGATTATTGATCGATTAGTGTATCCGTCGATCAACCAAAGCTACCACACTAGTCGATTGGTGTGGACTGAAGAAGTGTCGGGCGATTACCTTGCCTGAGGCTGGCCACGCAGAGCCAGAGAAAACTTATCTATGTATAAATAAATCATTGCTTTGTGCACATACATTTTAAATGCCAAAGACTAAAATAAGGCCACGAATTATGTATTAAATACCTACAGAAACGGGTGAATGAAATGATGACATAATTGGAACATTGTAGGTGCAGGATATTTTTTTTATGATTATCTGAAATCTTCTGGTTAGCAAAACCTCAAAAGGTTAAGATTTTTTTTTAGAGATCCGCAATCAACGAGGATCCCACATATTTTCGCGCTGTCCGTCTGTCCGACCGCGGACTAGCTCAAAGACTCTTAGTACTAGAAAGCTGTAATTTGGTATATATATATTATGTAAGTATATTAATCATGTCGACAAAGTTGTAAAGTAAAATGAGTAAATTCTGGACAAGTATTTTTTTAGGTTACCTCGGACTACACATTTGTAGTCTTCGCCTACATGAAGTGTGGAAATGGTTTTCTTTAGGGATCCGTTACGAAAAATTAAGATATCCCTCCCTTGCTTCTGCTAGGAAAAGGTTGATGTTAGACATGATGTGAAAACACAACTAATTTTATTGCGACAACCTTATGAAATACTAATTTTATCAGTTCTGTGAATGTTAATCAATGCTGTAAATACGTCGCTAACCAGGGCTGGAAGTCTCGACTAAACTCGAATTTTCTTATCGACGGAACTCGCTTTAGGCCACGCTTACCTGCAAAAGCAGCAAAAACTGCTTTTTGAAAATTCACAAAAACTACTTGTACTATTGTTCATTGTATATGTTCAAGCTCTTTAGTATGTAAAATGTTGATCTGTTGGCTAGGGTTCTCCTTGTACAAAAACACGAATGCTGGAAAAAGTATTTTACTTTTTTTTTTTTTTTTTAAATTGATCTCCAATTTGTTTAAAGCCACCAACACCAAAGAAACCATGTTAAGTAGCTATTAGCCGTTTTACTGGAACACACTTTTGATACTTATTTAACAATAATTTTGATTGCGAGCAGGCGTCCCGCGGCGCGCGGCGCGGTGGCTTCGTCGTACGTACTTCTGTGTTACATACATAAAAACACCGCGCACAATAAGTGCGCGGTGTGAGGACTGAGGACTGAGGTAGCGTAAAATACCTGAAGTAAAACTACCTGGGTATACCTGAAGTATACCTGGGGAAGCCTCGCCTTAATATGTCGATTCATACAGGTCGTATGGACACAGTCAGGTAGTACAGAATAAGTGACCGAGGTCGTTTGATAAATTGATTCGTATGAAGTCGAGACTTCCTACCCGGGAAAGATAAAAAATAATTGTACCTATATCGGTCAAGCGCATACCGCGGATTTACTCCACGCCAGACGTAATTACATATACATTTTCTAGGGGAAAACCTATCACCATCTCATGGATAGTATTAGTACTGTACGAGTACATCTTATCGCAATAAAATATTTTTGTTCTAAGACTTAAAAATTCAAGATAATTCCGGCAAAGTACGAGTTTCACTCGCACACTGAGGCTTCTGTACTCCTATGCATGACACAATACATGAACATGAACACTGACACGAGAGGCGATTTGAAATCAAGCACAAACATCTCATGTTTTTATAATCATCATCTCTTCCACAAGAAGTCCACTGCTGCACATAGACATAAAATCAATGGGAGAGATTGATTTTCAAGAAGCAACTTGCATCCAGCATCTTCCTGCCATTTGTATGAGGTATTCCGTCCACCTCGTGACTGCTCTTCCTACGCTGCGCTTGGTGCGTGATCTCCACTCGAGAACTTTTCGCCGCAATTGGCCATCAGTTCTACGCGCTATGTGCCATACCCGCTGCCGCTTTAATTTGCTAATCCGCTGTGCTACGTCGGCTACTTTCGTATGTTTAAGGTTCTCTTCATTTCTAAGTATAAGGACCATAGAGACCACATTTCAGTGCCGTATATCAACACTGGTAACACAGTTGTGTTAGTAAACCTGGTTGTTCGGGAGGCTGCATGGAAGTCATGAAACCTGCGTTCAAAATAATTCGTGATGACCCTCGAAATCAGCTTATAAACATGGCTCAGAAGCGAGATGTGTCTACAGCAAAGTGATATCTCTTTTTTAAAGAACAACGCCATCACGCTTTTGTTCCATGCTTATGGCTTTTTTTAAATATTACAGACAGACAAACTATACAATAAAATTTGTAATACATCGATATATTATAAAAAAATGATCGACGTTAAGTAGTTCGGATTAAGAAGGATTATAAGATTGTTGGTATAAATAAGTTAGTTAGAAGTCATGATTACTTCTCATGATTCTTTTGTACCTACTTGTTTAGGTTTTTACCCGACTCCCTTTATGGAGAGTAGGTATTACCTTTTCTTGGTAATATAAACAGTCAGTCCTCTTTCAAGCCCAGAAGGTCCAGTATGGAACGAAGACAAATCATCTTTCCATCGTTTTATCCCATAATGGGTGGAAATGTTGTATATATGTTACCGGAAATCTATTTAAAGCGTAATTCTATAGAATTCCTAGGATATCTATATATTTCCTAAAATCGATAAGTAATAAATTATAAAATAAATTTTATTTCGCACATATCCTAAACATCAAACGGAAAATCAATTATTAAATTAGGTCGTAAGTTTATTTTATCTAATACCTTTAAACGAGCAATACTTGTATATAGGTAGTTATGTACATATATGTATACCTATATAATCTGAATCTCGGAAACGGCTCCAACGATTTTAATGAAATTTGGTTTGTAGGTAGATTAGGGGACGAGAATCGATCTTGCTAGGTTTCGTTTCGTTCGTGAACCCGGGTTTGCTCGTATTTTCAGTCATAAATAATCCGAGTGGGGCTCGGTCGGCCAGGTAATGGTAATTTTTAATGAGAAACTGGAAGGTCTGTCCATTAGGTAAAACTATTCCTACTGCTATTTAGGAATTGCATATAAATTCTACGAAATATTTATTAAATGATATTCCTTATTAATTTCCTAGGATATGTATGAATATAAAATAAATGCGACAAAATACGAGTTTCACTCGCGCATATAAATAATTACACACACACACACACACACACACACACACACACACACACACACACACACATACAATCATAATTCCAAATCCCCAATCGCATTTAATGTGATCTGATCCATACAAACCAAAGACCAATATGTATGTATGTATGTATGGTAGTAACCATAGACCAATCCATAAACCATAGACCAATGTCTATGATACAAAGGAAATATTTTTAGGAAAGGAATTATTTTTACTAGACTAATACGCTTACACACACACGTACTTACACATTCAAAAAACATTTCTATCCTTCTTTGTCAGTCGGTAAAATAACCGTGCTTAGCATTAGTTCACAGAACTCCTTGTCTATGCAAATAAGAGTCGGAACTTTATCAAATGAGGGGTAATTCTGCATTCAGCGAAGCCCTTTACAATTTAAATCGAGCTCTGGCTGTTACTTATTCATTGGAAAATTGTTTACATCGCCATTTTTAGGGATTCGTATCACAAGAAGAAAAATATAACCCTTATAAATAAGATTAAGGATGTGCTCAAAGCGCGTAGCTTTATTTCTCTCGCGTATCATGATATTTTTAAACATAACATGATATTTTTTAACATTTATTTTTTATTTAATAACACGACCTAATTCCGCCCTCCCCATTTCACTACAGGAATAGGAGAAAGTCGGCGAATTACCACCCTTTCTCGTTGAAATGCCAAAAATCCGTACTCAGCGATATCGATCCACATTCTCGTTGCGTACTGCACAAGAATAAATTCTTTGCCACCATCTCTGTTTCCTGAGACCTACAATCTTGGAATTTTCAAGGTTAGAGTGAATACTCGTAGATATCTTCTAGATCGACGAGCTCCATCCTCGGCCACACCGTCGCTTAACATCAGGCGAGTCGGTGGTCAATCGTAGATCTATAGAGTATTAAAAAGAAACATAAAATCACCGAGTAGGAATATTATAAAAGTGTGGAATTTGTTTATTAGGTATATGAAATGATATTACATGGGCTTACACAGTTATTTGCATTCCCTAACCCACGTTTAAATTGGAACGTAAAAGCCAAAGATGCGTAGCGGAAATAAATTATGTCTGTAGTACAAGCAAATTGTTTCTAAAAGCTGACTTCTGCTTTCATAGTCATTTTCAGTGGCAGAAAGACGCTGGATGCAAGCCGCTTCCATCCATGAGAAAGGATCTCCTGCAGTGTTCTTCTTGTGGCTGAGATAATGATGATGAAGATAATATTTATAAGTATGGAAGCCTCAGGCTACAAACTCTCACTTGACCGGTTTTTCACCACAAACGCGTCTCACCGACCTCACCATGTTTATGTTTTTGTGCGTTGTTGCAGCCAAGTAGAATCAACGCTACCAAAAGAGCCTACTTTCAGTTGACCAAATGAAGGAAGTACAATAAATCAACGGACATCTTTACGTTTGTTTTGGAAAATCGATGCTAGCGCCCTCGATGACTTGCAACTTGTTTGTCGGGTTCGTTCCGTAATATCGGTGGCTACCTCATGTTAGCTAATTGCTTGTAGCGAATAGCGAAGTTGTTTTTTACCGAATTTCCGAGAAGTGGGTGTAATTTGTTTTGTCTTTTCCGCGGCCGTGAGAATGGGCTATTAGGCTCAATTAAAACTTAATTAATTTTAATTAATAGCGATAAAAATATTTACTAGAAGTTTCTTTTGAATGGCTACGATTTCAGAGAAAACTTAGCCATTGACGAATGGAGACATCGTTTTTAGTACTGTAGTCAACTAGGACCCCTTATAGTTTTGCCATATCTGTCAGAAGCTTTGAGACTGTTTATTAAAGAAAGCTCTAAATTGGATTTTGGATGGAATGTATATACATACTAACTGCGCCGTCAAAGTAGTATAACTAGTACTACAAACAGTAGACCTCGCGAGCTCATCACCTATTTTTATATATTGTGTGCTAGATGGTGATAAGTATACAAATACTTACCTAGTTTTTTAAAGATTGGTTGAAAAATATGACCCTGTATTTGATACCAAACAAAAGTCCATTAATTTTGGTGCTTCATAAATATTTCTAGTACGTATTAGGTAGGTGGTAATTGAAGATTGTTTTGTTGATTTTATTTTGTAAGATTTGGAGTTCAGCTCTTTTAGCTAGCTAGCTAGAGTAATGAATTGCTCAGTCACAGATATACAATCTAAACAAGTAATATTTTAGAAAACTTAAAAAAACGACTTTAAAATACGAAATTCGTTTACTAGGATGACATATTTTTTCCAGTTATTTTGTTATAAAAACCAAAATACTGAACCGATTTTGATAAAATTTCTGCATCCTCCTTTTTGGAAGTCGGTTAAAAAACGTCCAATCTAAATAGACCTCTACACTATTTCCTGTAAGTACGCAGTAAGTAGTCTCCGTATGTACAGCAACTATTTCCCCCCTATTCTAGGTACCATATTTTCCCTCTAGCGTACTTTTCCAAGGTATTGCTGGTTCTACGAGTTCAGGTAGTACCAAGAATCCGACGCTTCTTGCACTTACTCCGGACATTGCCCTTTCGTGGTTTTGGTCAACTTAGGACGCCTTACCCGGTTGACCAAAGGAGGAGAATATATTGGGGTGCGTGCAGGTATGCACGTAATGCTAGAAGAAAATTTTGTTTACTTGTGATTTCAACTTGGTTCTTGACTTGGTTCTTCTTGTTTTTTTTTACCGGATTCAATAAAAAATGAGTTCAAGAGTTTGTAGTTTAACCATCGTCCGTCTCGCTCGCGCATACCCACATTTTTGAAGATATAAAATTATTAAATGACTAATGAACTTATAAAAAAATCGTCGTTTGTAAAACTAGAAAAAAACATCACATAATTATAACATCACATCCCTGTTTCCTGAGACCTACAATCTTGGAATTTTCAAGGCTAGAGTGAATAGATCTTCTAGATCGACGAGCTCCATCCTCGGCCACACCGTCGCTTAAAATCAGGCGAGTTGTTGGTCAATCGTAGATCTATAATGTATAAAAAAAATATATACATACGACAAAAACTTCAATTTGATTCAAGTAAATTTTCATAAATAAATTCATTTTTAGAAATTATTAACGCAAATGTTTTTTTTTTGTATAAAAATTAACTTGGATCAAATTGTCATTCTTGTCGAATATTTGTGATGTTTTCTAGTTTTACAAAGGACGATTTTTTATAAGTTCATTCAGTCAATTTATATCTTCAAAAATGTATATGCGCAAACGAGACGGACAATGATTGTATTGTGGACTCTGGATTTGGCTGTATTTTTTTATGTTCATAGTTCCGTCATTCATAAACCAATTAGAGAAAAAAAAGTTTGAATTAGTCCAACTAATTAAGAATACCTTTAAATTAGTCTCATAGAAATTTCATCAAAATTGGTATTAGTGATTTGGTTTTTAAAACAAAATTACGGTGCAAGTCGGTTGTATAAGTTTTTTTAACTATAAAGAACTAATAAAATCTAAAGCCTAGCCTTTATTGGGGTAGAAAACAGTTTATATTTGTTGTATGGAAAAATACAGACAGCGCTTTAATACATGCATCATAAGTACATTTCAGTGGCAGTAGCTGGAACCGGAAAGCTGAGGATCTTGCTAAATGGCGTTCAACGGGAGAGGCCTATGAATTATTTATGTTCTGTGGCTACGTCTAGCAGTGGACTAAATTAGGCTGATGATGATGATGAAGTACATTTCACTTCTCCGTTAGAAACCGTCTCGTGCATTGAACCAGAAAATAAGCTTCCTCAAAGCATATGAAAACAAATGAACTATTTGTCTTGCGTTAAATGTTAACTAATAACCAGCTGTTTTTGCATAAATGTTTAATTGCGGATTATTACGTAGAAGGGAAAATGACTGTCTTTTATATCGTAAAAGCCCGAAATCGTAAACGATAGGGGTTGAACATACATATAACTTTATAATTTGTGCGATAGGGGAGTTTTTGTCCCTTCACTTTTTAGGGTTCCGTGCCCAAAGGGTAAAAACGGGACCCTATTACTGAGACTCCGCTGTCTGTCCGTCCGGCCGTCCGTCCGTCCGTCCGTCCGTCTCTCACCAGGCTATATCTCATGAACCGTTATAGTTAGACTGTATGTATTTCTGTTGCCGCTATACTAACAAATACTAAAAAACAGAATAAAATTAATATTTAAGGGGGCTCCCATACAACAAACGTGATTTTTTTGCTCGTTTTTGCTCGATATTGATAAACAGCAACTCGGCAACAGGTAGGCGCTTGAAATATTAACATAATATTGGGCTATATTATTCACTTTGAAAATAAATTATTAAGTTAAAATTAAATTAATATTTAAGGGAGGCTCCCATACAGCAAACGTGATTTTTAGCCGTTTTTATAGACAATGGTACGGAACCCTTCATGCGCGAGTCCGACTTGCACTTGTCCTGTTTTTTTTGCTTGATGTTGGCATCATGCTTGCACATTTGCCATTTGTCCCTTCACTTGCTGTGGCAACGGTTTTGACGATATTACATTTGTCGCCTACATAAGTACATTTAAGGCGGTAGTAAATTGTGCGTATCGCTCGCGCATACCAACATTTTTACCGACTGCGTAACGAGGGTTATGTTTTTCGAGTGTATGTATGTTCGTATTAGGGCGTGTATATGTTTGTATGTATGTTTGTTTTATATATTACCTCCTACAGTCTAAACAGCTTGACTGATTTTGATGTGCGAGGTGTCCTTATATAGATTTCTCTTTTCTCTCTGAGTGCCATAGGCTATAACTTTTGTAATAATAATAATGACTCTCGCAAAAATAAAAAAATGTGCTTCTTCGTAACCTCCAACGACCTTTTTCGTAATAAATAAGTGATTTTACTACGATTATTCTAATTATTGATTTAAAACCTTTTACGGCGATTTTACGCATATTTTCTCCCAAAAAAATTGTACTTAACAGCGTATCAAGCGTAACGAAATCGTAAGTTAGACTGCAAAAACTGCTTTTCTACAGGCGTGTATGTGGTATTATGCGGGGTTATGTGCGTATTGTTGATTGCCGCCAACTTCAATCGGTGAAGGAAAACGTCGTGAGGAAATCTACATGTCTGAGAGTTCTTAATGATCTTGAAGATGTGTGAAGTCTACCAACCCGCACTTGGTCAGCGTAGCAGACTATGGCCTTCCCCTTCTCACAATGAGAAGATGGCTCACGCCCAGCAGTGGGACAGTTTGTACAAACAGGGCTGATGAAAAAAAGATAGATTTATCGTCCTCTAATCTACCTACAAACCAAATTTCATTAAAATCGTTGGAGCTGTTTCCGAGATTCAGATTATATATATATGTATACATATATACAAGAATTGCTCGTTTAAATGTATTAGAAAGATACTTGTTACGTGACGGGAACTATATAAAGTACCTAACGGTGAAGCGACAGATCTGACACAGTCATAACAAACGCAACATGTTATTTGCTAAAGAGGGGAAAAAACCTTTCCGCAGTTAGTCATGAAAAACACAGGGAAACATGAACACCGGGAACACTCTCCATGTAATAACTAGCTGTTAGATAGGAAACTTAATGAGTTAATACTTAACTAACTGAAGCCGCAACTTCGTTCACACGAAAAACGTTATGCAAAGGAGAGGTCAAAAATGGTACGTTATTCCGAAGAAATTATACGCACTATTTACCACGCATTATGTATACCTCACTTAAAAGCTTATGTTCATAGATACTTAAATATATGTAAAAATATTTGTTAGTGCTCTCTTTCAACAGAGAATTGAAATATATTTCTACCTGTTATTTATTTTTAGATTTGTATAATATATGGTAAGTAACTAAGTAAGTCCGTATATACTGAGTGGCCAGCCCTATTTTTCAGAGTTATTAAGCCGCCGAAAGGCCTCTGACCTGGCTTGATTGCTGTTTTATATGGTAACACTATGCAACTAAGTATTATTTATGCGAAGTTGTTCGGAACTTAGCGGTAGCTATATCAGTTACCAGTTATAAATTAAAATGTTACTTATAGTTATTATGGTATATTTTTAACATTATTGAAACTTAATTTAAAAATAAATAAATATGTTCAGTGCTTTTACACGTATATTTAAATTAATATGCTGATTCTTCAATTCAAAGAATTATTTTGCGTATATTTTTCAGTTATTTTAGTACTACTTTCCATACAATTTTTGACCTCTCCTTTAGTCTATACTCAAAATATTCTGTCAACTTCTGGCTTGCTGACGACAGAGAACTTGAGATGGGTTAACAAAGTCAAATAACATTGTTCGGTAGGAACGCTCATTTACCAAACTTCTCTTTATCGCGTATCATATATTATCATCTACAACCTTCTCTATCCCACTGCTGGGCAGAGGCCTCTCTCTTATCTTGCCATCTTATCGCGTATATGTTACATAATTTTAAGGCTTTACTGTGAACAAGTCTTAACTCTACAAAAAGTCTATTGTTTTCGAAAACAGAACCCGAACGAAACAGAAAAAAACCCATTACCATAAAGTAGGGCATAGTTTCAATGACATCTTTACATTGCTTTATTACATTTCCACAAGACATCACAAATTACAGTATTTGTGGTTTTCTTTTCGAGAGAAGCGACACGCTACGTCGAAGGCATACTTGACTTTACGCAGAAACTTAGTTGCAATGATGCGCATCCACGCGGGAGATATTGGAATTATAAGTTTGACGACAGAGAACATGAGATGGTAACATTTGGTTTTCGGTAACATTTTTTTTTGCTCGTAAAGATAAATAAAACCGGCCAAGTGCGAGTCGGACTCGCGCACGAAGGGTACCGTACCATTATCTATAAAAACGGCAAAAAATCATGTCTGTTGTATGCCCCCCTTAAATATCAATTTTATTTTAATTTAATTATTTATTTTTAAAGTGAATAATATAACTCAATATTCAGTGAATATTTCAAGTGTCTACCTGTTGCCGTCATCAATATCGAGCAAAAACGAGCAAAAAAAAATCACGTTTGTTGTATGGGAGCCCCCTTAAATATTTATTTTATTCTGTTTTATAGTATTTGTTATTATAGCGGCAACAGAAATACATCATCTGTGAAAATTTCAACTGTCTAACTATCACGGTTCATGAGATACAGCCTGGTGACAGACGGACGGACAGACAGCAGAGTCTCAGTAATAGGGTCCCGTTTTTACCCTTTGGGTACGGAACCCTAAAAATTGGTGTTTTCGTAACCTCCAACGAATTTTTTCGTAATAAGCAAGTAATTTTACTAGAATTATTGTAAAGAATGTGCAATCAGTTTCAAATTTACAGATTTTTTCAGATTTTACGCATACTTTCACACAAAAAACATACACTCAACAGCATATCAAGCGTAATGAAATCGTAAGTTAGTTTGCAAAAACTGCTTTTCTGCGGTCGGATATTTTGTTTTTCTTTTAATATAGATACTTGTGCCTTTTGTTCAAAACGTCAGACCAGCAGTTAGCAAACGAATGCAGGAGAAAGGCTAGTTCACAAGCGATTTAATTTTTCACGCATAAATTTCGCAATAAAATGACTTTCACATACCGACGTACAGACAGACGGACATGACGAATTTGTAAGACCCCTAAAACCATTTACATTTAGCGCCAACAGCAGTGAAACCAGTCCTTATAACAACATAATTAAAATAAGATATCAAACGACGTTAAAACTAAACTCGTTAATCGTACGAATTAAGTTTTATCATTAAAATGCGCGAGCGCTCCGAGCACCGCGGTAAGAGGTTTTAATTACGCGAGTTCGCGGTAACGCGCCGGACCTCTTTGCCTCCGTAATTACTCCTCCGTATTTTCAGCCGAATGTACTGCGAGTGGTTCCTCGAACCCGCTGGTCCAGGATAAATGATGCTATCACATTAATAATGTAGGCTAAACTGACATTGCAGCTCATTTGGTACGCCTGCCTTCCAAACTGTAGGTTGTGGGTTTGATCCTCGCTCAGGACAACATTTGTGTGATGAGCGTGTATGTTTGTTTGTAAGGTAATCGCCCGATTCGTCTTCAGTCGTGACACGTCGGGTAACGCTGTTAGACGCCAAGTGATATGTGAACAGTGACCGTGTATTTAGTAAGTGTAACACCAATTTATATAAGGCCAAGATACTAACAAGATACTAAGACACAAGATACCAAGATACTAACTGAAGTTTCCGGCAGCCTAGTGGTGAGACCATCTGACTTGCGATCTGCAGGTCCTGGGTTCGAATCCCACGGCACGCACCTCTGTCTTTTCGAAGTTATGTGCGTATTGTTGATTGCCGCCAACTTCAAACGGTGAAGGAAAAACATCGTGAGGAAACCTACATGTCTGAGAGTTCTCAATGATCTTGAAGATGTGTGAAGTCTGCCGACCCGCACTTGGCCAGCGTGGCAGACTATGGCCTAACCCTTCTCACAATGAGAAGATGGCCCGTTCCCAGCAGTGGGACAGTTTGTACAAACAGGGCTGATAAAAAAAAAAAAAAAAAGATACTAAAAAGCCTTTAGTATGTGGTCTTATCCTCGGAAGTGCTGAGAACTGAGATCCATGCTTTTACTTCATATTCAATGAAACCTCTCAATAGATAAAAACTCATTGCATAGCGAGGCTACATATCGCACCCGGATATTTTTTACTTTTGACAAAAATTCGTTGTTAAACGTTAAACTAGCTTTAATAAACATTAAACTAAAGGATATAATACAAATTGAATTTCCTAGAATAACTCAAAAATGGGCAAATCGAATTCCAAAAAGTAACAGGCAAAAATGAACAAATTAAATTCCCTAAAAAGTAACAGGTAAAAAATGAACAAAATTACAAAATATACAGCAAATTGATAGTGAATTGGTGAGTTCCTCGAAGCGCGCTCAATATCTTAAGTCCTTTTAAGATTGGGCAACTGTTCGTCGAAGCAGGCCGCCCTCGCCTGCCGCATCTAGAGTTGTAAAATACCGAGCTCGTTTATATTGCTTTATAATTTGTGGACTGAGTCTTGTTCTCGAGACTTGAGTATTTTCTTAAGGATTCGCTTAACACGCGCAGCTTATCTCGCGCATCACAACCTTTTTAATTAAACTTATAAAATTATTGAATAGGTATATTAGAAAGGTAAGAAATATTTAAACACAAGTTTTTCTTCAATACCTTTTACATTGACTGAGTAATTAGAAAATATATGTTTTTTCTAATTCCGTCGCCGTACAGGCACAAATTTCACGACGTAAAGATTACACAACTATAAGTTTAGAAAACTCAAAACGGCTAAACCGAATTTGATGAAACATAGCTAAGAACACTTCCGACTAATTCACCTTACAAACGAGAAAAAAACAAAATCAAAATCGTTTCCTCCGTTCGGGAGCTACGATGCCACAGACAGACACACACACACACACACGCAGACACGTCAAACTTATAACATCCCGTCGTTTTTGCGTCGGGGGTTAACAACCAAAAATGTACAAGCTTAGAGGTATTTATGATTCCAAACAATAACAATAGTACCTAATTATAGTTTAAAACACCGAAAAACCGACTTCAAAATGCAAAATTTTGTTTTAAAAATCAAACTACTGAATCGATTTTGATGAAATTTCCACGGGACCACCTGGAGATTCCGACGAATTAAGAACCTCCTCCTTTTGGAATTCGGTTAAAAAGAATCACTTTCAGGTGTATAAATACAGTTTCTCGTTTTGTTTTGGCGCACCAAGCGGGTCACGCGGCTGCTCAGTCTCGACAAGAGTTGTTTCATAATAACAATTTAAAAATCAACAAAAAACTTAACTTCCAACTCAGACTCGGGCCTTTAAAAATAACTCTGACTCTCCAACGAGAACTCGAGTCTAGACTCAAGACTCAAGACATGAATCTGTTACAACACTAGCGCCATCCGGCGGGAATATCTGGCGAGGAAAGTATGCGGATGACTAACTCTAACCTGGAGGTTCTTGTGAAATGTTAAATTCGATGATTACCAGTGATTCGAGTAGGAATGATTTTCGTACTTGCATCGTGATGTCACGACATGGACATAGCATTTTTAACCGACTGCGCAAGCTCGAAAACCCTCCTGTTTTCGAGAGTATGTATGTTTGTATGTATGAACGTAAGTATGTATGTATGTGGGTAGGTATATATGTATGTTTCTATATGATCGCCAACAGCCGAATCGGCTTGACCAATTTTGATGTGCGAGGTTTCGTTAAATTCGTCGTCACTCTCTGAGAGTCATAAGCTATATTTTTTATAATAATATTTATATATCTCCTACAAAAAAATGCGTTTTTTCGTAATCTCCAACGAACTTTTAAACAAGTGATTTTACTAGAATTATTTTAAGGATTACACATATATAAACTTTTCAAGCAATTTTACGCATACTTTCTCACAAAAAACGCACTGTGTTGTATGGGAGCCTTAAATATTAATTTAATTTTAATTTAATTATTTATTTTTAAAGTGAATAATATAACTCAATATTCTGGGAATATTTCAAGCGTCCACCTGTTGCCGATAGAAATATCGAACAAAAACGAGCAAAAAAATCACGTTTGTTGTATGGGAGCCCCCTTAAATATTTATTTTATTCTGTTTTTTAGTATTTTTAATTATAGCGGCAACAGAAATACATCATCTGTAAAAATTTCAACTGTCTAACTATTACGGTTCATGAAATACAGCCCGGACAGACAGATAGCGGTCTTAGTAATAGGGTCCGTTTTGCCCTTTTGGTACGGAACCTTAAAAAGGCTTAGCCATTTAGGCTGTAGCAGATAATATAGAAACATACATGCACCGAAAAATACTGCCCTCTTTCTTATACAGTCCGTAAAAAATGATAAAATATAAATAAACCTTAGCTCCCACGTTACTTACTCGACGAATAAACGAAGGCGTCGGGTGTCATAACGACGTATCACCCACGCATGGGAAACAGGAAATCGGCTGTGCTAGTCACGGAGACAGCCGGACGAAATAATTACTGGCTAGTTGCTAGTTAGTTACTGGCGACTAGGCTAATTACTGCTTATTGCATTAATGAGGCTAACCTCTGCTTCCAAATGCCAAAAATCCGTACACGACGATATCGATCTACGTTCTTAATACGTACTGCGCAGGAATAGAATTCTTTGCCGCCATCTTTGTTGCCTGAGAACAAAGATGGCGGCAAAGATATACATACTTTTTTATCTTGGAATTTTCAAGGCTGTGAGAAGAGTGAATAGATACCTTCTATATCAACAAGCTCCATCTACGGCCACACCGTCAAATAATATCAGCTGGTCAAACGTAGATCTATCAAACGTCAATAACTTAAAATTGGAACAGTTAAGTTGATATTTTGTTTTTTTTATTATATTTGGTGGAGGTAGTTATTTGTATCTATATATCCAACAATACACGTAATGCAAACCACTAACGTGCAGTAAAACCAGGTCTCACACGTCCTTTAAAATGTTTGACTAGTAACAATAATAAACGTGATCTCCCCGTCTATAACACATTGAGTTTCCCTCTGCAAGTGCGTCGGGTGTGACGTGACGTAACGGTACTCCCGTTACGTCAACAATACGTGACGGATATTGCTAGCCGGGAAATGTATAGGTACCTATTTGGGTGTTTTTACACGACTGGGTATGAAGGAGGGTTATGTTTTTCGAGTGAATGCATGTATACGTACAAACAGTCATAAAACAAGGGGTGTTTATTACTATCATATCACTTATTTATTTGATTTCCTAATTAAAATTTTCTTACAATATAAATATGAACTTACAAAAATAACATAAATATTATTAAAAAAAAAAAACTAGTGCCGCCGTCAGCGGGGACTCGAGCTGTCAACGATAAGGGCTACAGACTGAGGAATCTCCTAACAATGTGCGCCGTGTATAGGATGACTGCCTTTTGTATTCGACCCTTGATCCAACTATCTAGCAAGAGGTGTTATTATTATTATGTTTGTTTCCGTACTCAGCGATATCGATCCACATTCCTGTTGCGTACTGCACAAGAATGGAATTCTTTGCCGCCGTCTCTGTTTTTGTTGAGACCTACAATATAGAGTGAATAGATCTTCTAGATCGACGAGCTCCATCCTCGGCCACACCGTCGCTTAAAATCAGGCGAGTTGGTGGTCAATCGTAGATCTATCTTGTATAAAAAAAAACATTTGTGCATCCAATTTGCCCGAAACCCATTTGTAGAACTGGTTCGTTAGTTTTTTTTTGCAAAGATTCGGTTATCAGATGAACTTTTGTCAAATGGGATTTTGATAGCGTCATTTGAAAAAAATAATTTTTGATTGTAAAGTCGGTTTACGGACGATAATTCTACGTGATAACGATGCGTCACAAGCCGAACGCTTACGCCGATCGTGCCTCTCTATCGGTAGTTTCGCGCTCTCGCTTGCACGCTCAGCTCAGGCGGAACGTGACTTGAGTCATGCTTTTTAGGGTTCCGTAGCCAAATGGCAAAAAACGGAACCCTTATGGATTCGTCATGTCTGTCTGTCTGTCTGTCTCCGTCCGTATGTCACAGACACTTTTTTCCAAAACTATAAGAACTGTTGGAAATTGGTAAGTAGATGACGTATTCTGTGAACCGCATTAAGATTTTCACACAAAAATAGAAAAAAAACAATAAATTTTGGGGGTTCCCCATACTTAGAACTGAAACTCATATTTTTTTCATCAAACCCATACGTGTGGTGTATCTATGGATAGGTCTTCAAAAATGATATTGAGGTTTCTAATATAATTTTTTTCTAAACTGAATAGTTTGCGCGAGAGACACTTGGACCTACATAAATGTTCGCATGCCCATTTCCTGTTTTGGTCTCTATTTATACAAAACAAAACGGACTTTAACTGTAGAAAAACCAGACGACATTACCCTAGACGTAGGAAAATAAATAAGAAATTTATCCTTCTAAGAATTTGAGTCTAATCCTAGCGTGTTTCCTTTTTGCTCATTGTAATTTCATTGTGTGACAAATTCACATTAGGTAGGTAATCCCAAAGGAAATAAACAGTTCTGGGAAAAGGGAGAATGGGTTACGTATCTACATCGTAACACACCTTTTAAGTAGGGAGTGGGTATCGTAGATACATAGTATAGTAGATAATTACTTCCAATAATTATAGGTAAAAACTGAATAAGTACATATACATGGGACCGATCTGAAGGTAAATAATATATATCTTTTGAAATAAAAAAAAAAATTCCAGATCGGTCTATAAATAACAAAGTTATGCGGTAATAAATATAAAATTATAGTCGGTTAAAAAACATACACAAACAAGATGAAACTTGTCCCTCCTTCTGCAGTAGGTAAAAAAGAAAGGCTGCTACTGTGCAACATATTAACTTGTTATGGCTACATTTTGTATCGTCAGAATGAATAAAGAGTTTTTCTGAGTAAGCAATCGAAACGGCCATTAGCAGTAATAAATAACTTGTTCCTGTAACTGCGGGCGCAACACGGCGCGTAACACGGCGGTATGCGCGAAATACGCGGTATTGGATGCGCGTACGCAAATATCGGGCGGCGCGGGAACGCGAGGGTTATGCAGTGAAGACAGCGTGCATTGGTGTCTAGGGAGAAATGTTTAAAGTTGGGTTTGCGATCTAATACAAATAGGATAAAACTATTTTCTAAAGATCAACCGAGTCAGGTTCTCACGCTCCTTCCTCCCGCGAACCAGCAAAATGTGGAATGTCCTTCCTCGGAAGGTTTTCCCGCCGAGCTTCAACAAAGAGCGTTTTAAAAAGGGTATCTACTAGCACCTTTCCGGGTTAGCAAAGCAACAGTAATGTCAGTGATGTTGCAGTTGTCCATAGGCGACGGTTATTGCTTACCATCAGGCGAGCCGTCAGCCTTTTTGCTTATCCTATTTAATAAAAAAAAAAAAAAAAAAAACGATTTCAATGATTCTTTTTTTTTTACTGATTAAAATCATAAAAGTCTGTTTCTACGCTTTTTTTTCAAATTTTGTTATAATTTCCAAAATTCAAAAATTAAAAATGTTCATTTAGAAAAAAGCAAACCGTAGAAACAGGATCATTAATTAATGGTGCAAGCCATTTAAAAAAGTATGGTTGAAATCGGATAATATTAAGGGATAGAAGTTAGATAGTTTTCTCCTGTTGTATGAAAAACACGTCATTTTCTGGCAAGAGATTGCGCAACAAGAGACAACGATTCTCTTATGGCTCTGCTCAAAGCGCGTAGCTATCTCTCTCGCGTATCACATTTTTAAACATATGAACTCATTGAGTGGGGATTTTATAAAATTGAGAGACAATTATGTTTATTTAGATAGGAAAACTATTAAAAAACACATAATTTATATTAGCGATAGAGTTTTTAAAAATACATATTAAACATACTTTTTTTTAACATTTCTCCTGTCTATAACCAATACTGTCTCTAGCTTTAATAATATTCCCACTCATCTAGGGGATATACATGTGGCTTTTTGATTTCTTGAACGCTAGTAGATTGGATAGCTAGGATTTACATTTACCAACGAAATGTCACGGCACACTTTCTTACCATTTCGAAACGTAAGCATTTGTAGAAATAGATATTTGCCAATTGTCAAAGCCTACAGATGGTGTGGCCGAGGATTAAAATCAATAGAAATTAAATAAATACGTAGGTAAGTACTAAAATAAACACTCAATAAAATTCTCGTGAAACTCCACCCAGTCGCGTGGTTAAATCCTATAAAAAACGTATAATCTCTACTAAAACCAATAAATGAGTTTAACGCGCATATTTTCCTACGAAAGTACGCACCGCGTTGTCGATTTCCGAGAAGTATGGAAATCCATAGTGCGTGACGCCGTCGCTAGCTGGCGTTACATGCGCCAGTTTGCGACAATTGTACTATTTATAGGGATACCACTTGTCTGGGAATTTTAGGATAACTGTAACACCTACCAGTGTTAGAGTGTATTAATAGCTTTTCTTTGCATGTTTGACTGTGCGTCTTTTTAACCGACTTCTAAAAAGAAGGAGGTTCTAAATTCGACTGTATGTTTATTTTTTGTGTTTGTTCAGCGATAACTCCGCCAATTATGAATTGTTTTTGATAATTCTTGTTTGATAGGTAATACTTCAGAGGTGGTCCCGTATACATTTTATCGAAATCGGCTTAGTGCTATGGTTTTTATAATAAAATAAATGAAAATTTGTCATAAAAGCAAACGGTTTGCGTAATTTTGAAATCGGTTTTTTCAGTTTTTTAAAGTATTACTTTCCAAATTGTCTCTCATACAATGAAGCAGTCGATAAGTTGTCGAGAGGAGAGCACGCACAAGCATGCGCAGCGTAGGAAAACAGGCCACAAGGTGGACAGACGAACCCAGACAAGAGGCAGGAAGACGCTGGGACTAGGTGTAAGCCGCTTCCAACCGGTCTTTTTGGAAATCTATGGTGGTTTATAGGATCTATGGTGGTAGCAGTGGACTTCTTGTTGCTAAGATGATGAAGTAAGTGATGAGACGAACAAGACGGTCGTCTGATATGAAGCGACATGTTACGGTTGCCAAATACCATGCAGAAATATGGATAACAGTCTAATACCATCCAGAACTGTTGACTTTAACAGTTGAAAACTCCGTGTATTATTCTTGAATCCGAGATTAATAGATATTAACAAGAGAGGATGTTAAATCTCCTTATGCTCAGAAGTTTCTCTAGAAACATTGAATTGATTCTCTCGCCTCAGAAGTTTTATACATATTGCATATTATTAAATTTAAGCAGCGTGCGTACACGCGTATTATTTTTATTCCAATATTCTCTAATTTGACACGATTGTATCAACCCAGAATTTATGTATTTACATGTAATTTAAATTGAAATTAAGTACCATTAAAATATCAATACGTGACGTCACTTACCGGTTTCAATGGAAGTCCAGCGTTGGATAATTTTGTTTCAGTTGGTTAAGACCACGTGGTTTACGATTCCGTGCAAAATGACAATTTTCTAACCCTAACATAAACTTAATTCTGGACTACTTCCCTCGGTAGGTATAGGGGCTCGGTAATGACTCTCCCCTAACTATATAGGAGTTGAAATATTTTACGAAATAAAAAAAAAACAAAGGAAAAAGTATAAACGACGGAAGTGATGGTTGTACGAGGGGTCTTGTGAAAGCGTGCGCCCGCGCCGTTTTCGCAGAACCCCGTCCGCGTCCACAACAAACCGCGCTCGCTGGAACTCATGTTTTCCTGGTACCCTCGACGAACATGCTGCTTTGTTACTTAAACAATTTTTATTACTTTTTAAACTACTTGAAAACAGGTTTTTTTTTCCTTTTTTTGGAAAAATATTTGTTACAAAAAAGTATGCACTCTCGGGCACTACTGCTCGTATTCTAAATTTCTAATTGAGTACCGAATGTTTCTATCAATTGACAATTCTTCCATTTTCCACAAAGAAAAACATATAATGTACCAAACTCTTTCTCTCCGGGGCGTACTGCGTCAGTTAAAGAACTTAAGGGAAATTGGCGTTTATGTAGGCGATTGGCTGACCCCCTATCACTGCAAGCCGATATTACATCTTACCCTCTAATCCCCTCAAACCTTCTACTTTCTATCTATGAATGTTTCTGCCAACAAAATCGGCCGACTAATTTAATGGCCACGCAGCAAACTTCTCATCTTTTTACCCAACTATGCAAGAAGGAGAAGGAATACCTTTTGTCACGACAATATCTCGACCGATTTTGTCCATATCATCTGAATTGAATTAAACATGTTTATTTGTAACACATTTGTGTTTATTTGTATTCTCAGCGTACAGTCGCTTGCGACCACGCGTAATTTTTATTTTAAATTGAATACTAAACGTTTCTGACTAGTATTATTACAATCAGTCAGTAAACTGATTTTGTATTTAAAGAATTATTGAGCTCCACAGACTCCAGGGTCCATGCCTATTATAAGCTAAGTAGTAAGTAGTTTCCGGCAGCCTAGTCGGGAGACCGTCCGAATTGCGATCCGCAGGTCCTGGGTTCGAATCCCGCAGCACGCACCTCTGTATTTTCGAAGTTATGTGCGTATTGTTGATTGCCGCCAACTTCAAACGGCGAAGGAAAACATCGTGACAAAACCTACATGTCTGAGAGTTCTCAATGGTCTTGAAAGATGTGTGAAGTCTGCCAACCCGCACTTGGCCAGCGTGGTAGACTTTGGCCTTACCCTTCTCACAATGAGAAGATGGCCCGCGCTCAGCAGTGGGACAGTTTGTATAAACAGGGCTGATCAACTAAGTTTACATGCTTAAAAAAATATGTAGGTATTATATATTAACGGGATAAGAGTTAGCAAACTTTTTGGGAGAAATACCCCCTTAATAAAAATCCTCGTCGAGAGAAACACAATAAAATTGTGAAACTGCACTTATACCAAGTTTCGTAGAAATAGGTTGAAAGATACGAACTGTACTTGAGTACCAACATACATCCAGACAAAAGAAAGAAAATTTTGCCAGTTGATTCAAAAACCTTTGTTCGCTTCGTTCACTCGCTCAATTAACAGCCCCACCATTAAGCACCATAATTAATTCAACCGATTTCTTACAAAACAATTATAAAGCAACAGTAACGATATGTATGCAGTTAAAACAATGAAGTCATCAAAATAATTCTGCGTACCGGCTATCTAAAGGATCGTAAATCAACGGTAAGGAATGACCGCTCGAAAGCTTCCTTGAATTGAATTAAATCGAGGGTAATTAAGTTTTTAATTGCGAGCTGTAAGGCGGACCTTGATTAAGTTCCTGTAACTGAGCCGATAGAAACGCCAGGTAAGATAAACGTTTTCCACGCACTTACTCATACAAAAGCCGATTAAAGAAGAGACGAAAATATTTTTTTACTTCAAAAATACTTCAAAATAGTAGATTGTTATACATGGGGCTAAAACGACCCATTGTAACGAGGTAGATTTTTACTCCCTCGCTAAAGCTCGGGAGTAAATAGAAACCGAGTTACAATGGGTTTTTAGCGCCGTGTGTTACACTCTACTTTTCACTACGAGTGCGAGAAAATAAAATAATCAAATACAATAATTCAAAGTTTATTTTATTAAAAATGTTATGTACAATTTGTACAATTCTGGATATTTAACGATATGTTTGCAAAGAGAATGTAATATTCCAAAGAGATGATTCTACTTTTGAATAAAGACTGTTTCGTGTATGTAGGCTCTTTGGTAACAGTTTTTTTTTTTTTTTACTTTATCCCCTAGAGCTTAAAATGCAATTTTATCCCGCTTTACTACGCTACAATGACGGACTTTTAGAGCAAGAGTAGTGAAAAAAGAATTATCTATTTGTTATGTAATATTGTTAGAAATGCACAATTTTCGCATATGTTAATCTATGTGGGTTTCTATACATGCTTCTTTTATGTGTGTATGTATGTATGTATTTATGTTCAAGGGTGTCGCCAAGAAGGGGGGGCAAGAGGGGGCAGCTGCCCCCCCCCTAGAGATTAAAAAAAATTAGCCAACTGCAAAGCAATCAAAGGCCAAGGCCGTAGGCAGGGGGGGGGGAGTTTGGGGGGTTTTCAACCCCCCCCCCCGAAATCCTGGCCATTATCAAAAATCCATTAAAAAAAAATACACTAAAAATAGCCACTAACCAAAAATTTTTGCGCGTTCTTGTAGGTATGTTTGTAATTTTCTATTTAGGAATATATTTTGTTTATATTTAGGAATATTAAATTGGCAATCAATGCATTCAAATGGTTGTATTTATAATTATTGATAGCGTTAAAGTCATTCTGTACCAGTCGGGTATTTCCTTTTAACACAGTTAGTTTGATTCAAATTAATATTTAAAACCTTTAAAAAAAACTTTTATTTTTACATGGAAGTACTATGGGTTCACTATACGAGAAATAAAGCATATTACTATAAATACACCACTAAAACTTTCGCGCTCGCGCATTATTACTATTTTGACATATAAGTACTTTGCTATGCCCAATGCCTAAGCTATGCCCAGGCTACGGCCCTGCTTAAGGCCGTGCAATTGTACCTGTACCTACAATTCATATTTTTCTTATCCTCCATAATATTAACTCAGATATACATATTATAATACCTCAGAAGTGGTCCCAATCAAAATCGGTTCAGTTGAAAAAATATCATCCAAGTAAACGAATTGCATATTTTGAAGTCTTTTTTTTTTCAGTTTTTTAAACTATAATTATTATTAAGTAAGATTTTTCCCATATTAGGGAACAGTGTAAGTTTTATCAAAATCGGTTCATTAGTTTTCAAGATACCTATGGACTTTATGAACGTTTCAACGACGCAATTCAATCTGCCTATTCTCTTTGAACGAAATTCAGTAGGTTTATTACTCATACTGTGCAAAAGGTCTGGCATACTTTTTATCCCAATAGTAGTGAAGTACGTTTAAAAATTAAACGAACTTACCAGTGAAATTTGGTAAATAAAATTTTTTGTATAGCGCAAAATGGGTAATAAAAATACCTACCAATAAAAATTAATAAATAAAAATAATTTTAAAAATTAAGTCTACTCCAAAACAATCTAATTGACTGAGAAGGGAGAAAGAATGACTGTTACATAATACGGGTAAAACTATAACAAAACTAGGCGTTTATCTAAGTAGGTATCACATACCCATCTATTTTCTTAAGGCCGGTAGCTGTTTAGGACTTAGTTGTTGATAGTTTAGGTAGTTTTTTACGCAAGATAGATCTACGATTGACCACCAATTCGCCTGATGTTATGCGACGGTGTGGCCCACAAAAGACAGAAATACTCTGTCTTCTGTGGTGTGGCCGAGGATGGAGCTCGTCGATCTATTTTTTTCTGTAATCAACAGCTTCTAACAACATCTTAAATTATACAAAATTCTATAAGATATCTATACATCAAATCTAGAATCACTATAGCCTTGAAAATTCTAAGATTGTAGTTCTCAGAAAACAATTGGAGATCAATTCTTGTGAAATCACATTATTTCGTTACGAAAATGTTCGTTGGAGGCGAAAAAGTGCAATATAATTTTCCCGAGAGTCATCTCAATCGTCGTCGTCGAGTCGTCGGCAGCTGAAAGTAGAATTAACTTAACGCTAATAATCTATTTTAAGCCCAATATCTGTGTCACCAATGAGACCTATCCTACGCCATCTACCTACGCTACACCTACAATCTCCTGCCTTCTTATAAAGTTCCGCATTTCACAGCAAACGTTTAAATAACTGTGATAAAAGTGAAAATGATCGTTTTTCTGAATATAATCACAAGACGCGCAGAAGTCAAGGGCGTATCACACATACCGGCCGCGCAAATAAATACCTAAGCTTCTCGGAAGTGACGAGTTGTTTACAATCTTGTTTGCCAGTGGAGAATTAGCTGAGTTGACACGCTTCTCAGATGTTTGATTAAAAAAAGGGCTTGTAGACCTCGCCAGCACAAACCTTTTGCAGCAATGCTTGTTGCAAAAATCCTGTGCTCGCAAGGTCTACTGCTCATATTTTGAATTATTTTAACCGACTTCGAAAAAGAAGGAGTTTCTCAATACGACTGTTTTTTTGTATGTTACGTGATTGCTTTTGATGATTTTTTTTTGTTTAGTATGTAATACCTCAGATGTGGTCCCATATATTTTTTATCAAAATCCGTTCAATACTTTGGTTTTTATAACAAAGAAAAAATATCAACCAAGTAAACGTAAACCGAGGCGCGGCGTCATCTCGGCTTACGATGGAGCGAGCTTGCCCAGATGGAGCCTATTCGAAGACACCTTTATATCTATTTGAAAAAATCGATTCAGGAACCGCATCCCACATTTTGGTAGTACGCACAATAAAAGTGGAGCTAAAGCGTTTCGTACGAATTTTTAGAATATCCACCAATGACATAAGTATCCACCATGAAAAGATGTCCCTTTTACTAGAGGTAAATAGAGGTGCGTGCTGTGGGAATCGATACCAGGGCCTGCGGATTGCAAGTCAGCCGGTTTCCCGAAGGTTGAAACGTAGTTAATCATCATCATCTCAGCCACATGAACTCCACTGCTGAATGTAGGCCTCCCTCACATATTTCCAAAAAGATATGACGGGTGCGACTTGCATCCAGAGTCTTCCTGGCACTTGTATGAGGCACTGTCCAATACTGTCCATCTTGTGGCTGGTCTTCCTACGCTGCGCTTTCCGGTATGTGTTAGTTAATCATTAGCATGATTTCATGAAGAAGAGGTCATGTGATGTTATCGCAATCGTGCTTTCTATTTCTAGAACACGCGAGATGACGACTGAAGTTGGACCGAAGCGCGAAATACGCGCCGCGCTGACGCGAAACTGACGTTTATTGACGTCACAAATTTAGTGAAAATGGGTATTTCTGTTTCTTAAGTGTCACTGCAAGCCAATATTAAAATTTACCCTCTTATCCCTTGTAACCCTCTAATAATCTGTCCTTTCCATCTAACCCTCTAACCAAGGTCAAATGTGGCGTCAAACGTCTTGGCCTTTGATGCTCTGCCTACCCCGTAAGGACAAATAGGCGTGACATTATGATTATGTGTATAAAAGAGTGGTCCTATGTAATAGGGCGAATTCTGTGTATAAAAGTATGTTTTTGCAAAATAATTGGTCAAACCATAGACTTCTATAGATACCACAAGTGTACCTAGAGTGTCAAAACGAGGAAAGGAGAGCGTTGCCTCAGTGCTCCTTTGCCCTATCTACCGTTGCTAAAATTTCACAGTAGAAGGGCTTAATGCTCTATTATTGAAGTGATAACTTCTTATGGGAGGGTAAACCGCTTCGTTACGTAACGCTACGTCGCCAGCCGCCCGCCGGTGTGCGACGGCGTCTGGCTAGATTAGTTTAAGTTATCACTTCTGTCGGCCGTCCCAAGACGCACACGTATTTTTTTTGAAAAAGCTATATTTGTGTACATGTGTTATATGTACTCATGTATAAAAAAAATCGGCCAAGTGCGAGTCGGACTCGCGCACGAAGGGTTCCGTACTATCATCTATAATACTACAAAGTTTAGTTCTGTTTATAAAATAACGAGAAATCAACGAAATTCCAAGTAGTAAATTGCAAACTTTGTAGGTTTTCGATACACATCCGGGCAGCATGACGACGCTCGCGCGAATACGCGCGGCTATGGCTCGCTCCGTAATGTTACCTCCCCCGCTACCCGCGCGTTCGCGCCACCACCACACCGCGGCGCGGCGCTCGCACCGCGTTTAGATGCACGGATTATTTTCATTTTGTGAGTTTTTATGTATTAGATTAGGTATTTATTTTTATAGTTAATATATTTCTAAATATTTACATACAAATATTCAAGTTTCTAGCTGTTAATTAAGATCGAGTAAAAATTGCTTAAAAATTACGTTTGTTGTATGGGAGCCCCCCTTTAATATTTACTTTATAGTTATTTAATTATTTATTTTGAAAGGTAATATACAAGTAAGTATTCTGTGAAAATTTGAAGCGTCTACCTGTTACCGTTTTTAATATTGAGCAAAAAAATACGAAAAAAACACGTTTATTGTATGGGGACCCCCCTTAATATTTTTTTTTTTTAATTTTTAGTATTTGTTGTTATAGCGGCAACGGAAATACATCATTTGTGAAAATTTCAGCTTTCTAGCTATCACGGTTTATGAGATACAGCCTGGAGACAGACAGACAGACAGACAGACAGACAGACAGACAGACAGACAGACAGACAGACAGACAGACAGACAGACAGACAGACAGACAGACAGCGAAGTCTTAGTAATAGGGTCCCGTTTTTACCCTTTGGGTACGGAACCCTAAAAAGACTTTCATGCCTTACAAATATAGCTTTTTCAAAAAAGCTATACTTAGTTTTTTGAAAAAATTGGCCATTAAACTCTTCTCCTATGTTTTACCAATGGTAGATAGGGCAAATAAGCACTAAGGCAACGAGAGGGTATTAGATGGAGACTATTACATCGGTTATCGTTTTATACCATCTCCTTAGGTACAGTAAACACGTTTTAAAATTGTCATACTTAGTCGTTTGTCTAGAGCAGAATTGACGTCGATTGACGATGGTACAAGCACTCAATCTCAAATTGAGTTCGACGAAGCGCACCGGAAGCGGCCAACTAGCTAAATACTTCGCGGGAACGGTGCAACATACTTGCGATATGCAAAAAAATATTGCAAAATGTCCAGAATACTTATTTTTGTATTTCACTACTTAAAACCAGGCATTAGATTTTAGATTTAAGGGCCAACGGCCGGACTTGCGACGGGAAATTAATTAACTTTTATTTTTTTAGTTCGGATTTATAGCGAAATTTGAGATATCGGATGATAGGGATAGAACACAGTTTTCTTCTTTTTGTATGAAAGAGTGCGCGACGACGCTTCCCTTATATGTTAAGTTCGACAGTGACGTGATAAATCGATGAACGCCGGCTGTACGCACGAAAAAGTGTCACGTTTCGCCTGAGCCGAGAGTGCAAGCGAGAGCGCGGAACAAGCGATAGAGAGGCACGATCGGCCTAACCGTTCGGCTTGTGACACATCGTTATTACGTAAAATTATTATTAATAGTCAATAGTTTATTGCATTCATTATAGGTTACATGGATGGTTAGATGGATGGATATCGTCCGGAAACCGATTTTACAGACAAACATTTTTATTTTTGCTTGATGTTGGCATCATGCTTCCACATTTGCCATTTGTCAGCTCGACAGTTGCGTATCGCATTATGTCTGGGTTCCGCGTAAAGCGGCGGAAGCTGGTAAACGGTGCAATTTGCGGCTCCCACCACGGCTCAGCACTGCGTAACGCAAATTGGTGTTTGTTGTAGCGTAAATGGCCCGCATACTGTTGCAAGAGCACTTTACTAAAGTGGAGGGCGTCTGTTCTAGGTTCCGATGAGTACATCCGTTACACACACAGAGTTGATCAAGAGACTACTAAACTAATATTATAGAAGCGTGTCTGTCGTTTGTCTGTTTGTTACCTCTTCACGGCTAAACCAATCGTAAATACATTTGGCATATATATTCTTTAAGACCTGGAGAAGGACATAGGCTATATTTTCATCATCATCATCACTGGATTTCATCACTATCTACGGACGGTGATACCACGAGGCACAACTAGTACTTAACATAATAGTATGTAAGTACAGCACTATAGACCTCATAACAAACTTTAAAGTTACGCAACGAGCTATGGAGAGGGCTATGCTCGGATTCACTCTGCGAGATCGAATTAGCAAGTTGAAGTGGCAGTGGGCAGGGCACATAGGTAGAACTGATGGCCGATGGGGCCTAAATTATATCAGGATTAAATAAATATTATGGTAACAAGCAGTTTTAATTATACTAGAAAGTAGACCTTCTTTATTTAGATCTACACAAAGTATATGTATAAAACTGTTTAGAAAGGTTGAGAGGTAGGTATGAAAAGACTTTGACCAGAAATTATAGATTATCTAGATTCCAAATTGTGTCAAATAAAATTCAAAAATAAAAATTACCTGTCGAATAACAATTGCCATGATCAGTTTTTTATAAAAAAAATATTATACACAGGTCTCAATAAAAATATTTAAAATTTGGTAATAAACACAGAAAAACATACACCCATAATAAATTAGAAAGTCAAGACATCCATAAAACAGATTTCCAATATGCATTTTGCTAGAGAGAATGGATGCTGCAATTTTCTTCCCCACGGGACTTGTGGATACCCAGAATGCTGTCCATGTGGTGTTTGCAACGGGCCAAAATGCGGTCCATGCGGCCCATGCTGCGGCGCGAGCGGCGTGGGCCCGTGCTGCGGCTGCGGCTGCGGCTGTGGCTGCCCGGCGCCCGGCCGTTGTTACGGCCCGAGTCCTCGCACGCCGTGTTGCGGCCCGTGCCGCCGCTCCTGCTGCGGCCCCTGCTACGCCGGCTCTTGTCTCGGCTGCGGTCCTTGCTGCTGATCGTTGGCATACCATTCTGTGCTCCCGAATGGCTGATTCAAGCATGTCGCAGATGAAGTCAGGGTACCGCGTGCTGTGTATGGATGTGTTCGATCAACGTAATTTAAGAATTAAATATGGTCTAAATTTCTTAGATTTTTCTACATTTTGATATGAATTTATCCTTAGGTAATAGGCAAGCACAGAATTCGACGCCCTATAATTGGCTTTGTAGTTATGGCATTAAAATCGCATTGATACCAAATATACGTCATTCCCAACGTATTGTCTGCCAACTATGAGGAGGCGCAAGGCTCACTGTAGACACAAGTCCCACTGTAGACAAGAAATAGAGCATTCTTGTACATCACAAAATTCGAGGCCCTTTATTCTGAAAGCCCAGAACCGCCAGACGTTATATACTTATTTTGTGACGAATGAAAGTCGTACTGAGTAGTAGTGGTCCTAAGCCGCCGAAGGCTTGCGTACACTCTGAAGGTACACAATACACATACTTTCTAACTAGTTCCGATAGCTAATTTATTGATATTAGCCATTATAAATGTGTAAAAAACGTATACTAATGCCACTGATCTCATGGTACGCATACTCGTTTAAATATGCTCAATATGCTCCGAAATAACTCGAATCTGCATGTTCAGGGGAATCATACAATACTCTACAAATTTTGTGCACATATCTATAGGTGCGCTTACACGAGGGCAATAATTGCTCGGCGACACAAATGGACCGATCTGGAGCAATTAATGGAGCAATTTCAATAAGTTGCGGCAATTATTTCGGCGATATTGCTTCTTATTGCTCCAGATATTTCATATCGCTCAATGTCGCAGATACGAATTGACGAATATCCAATGGGCTTGGAAATTCCTAGCAATTTTTGTATATATCTCATTCGCACTTGTTTGTTTTGCGGCTTGCCGTCTTGCTTCCGCTGGGAGAGCGAGAGGTCGGGTGGAAGTAGGATAGCGCGCGGCAAGGCGTCGTCAGTCCAGCGCGTAGTCAGCCTCTGTTTGTTGTGTGACTGCATTTTTACTTCAGTTTTGTTGATGCAGAAATTGGTTCTCTCATGTTGGTCGTCTGTTTCGTAATTAATGGGCTAACTTTATTCAAAAGTAATTCAAAGTCTGTTCGTGACATTCTAGTAAAGTTTTTGAATAATATATCATCTAATTCTTTACACAATGAAAATTGCGGCCTCTTTGCCAAAAACGATCGCACCCAGATACGCCTATTCCTTTTCTTTCTTTTTTGTTTTTGATGGATAATAAAAAAAAGCGCTACAAGCCGCCGCAGCAAGAACAATGTCGTCCATAGCGAGCGAATACTGAAATGCTCGTGTAGGACAGTATTGCCTAGGTGATGAAGTTGCGCCATATCGCTCAATATTGTATTGCGCAGTATTGATGCTTGTTGCCGTTGCCGTAAATTGCTTGATGTAGTCGTGACGTCATAGTTGATGAGTATTGACTGGAATTGAGCAATTTTAGTTGCCCGTATAAAGGTGCGCTTATACGGGCAACTAAAATTGCTCAATTCCAGTCAATACTCATCAACTATGACGTCACGACTACATCAAGCAATTTACGGCAACGGCAACAAGCATCAATACTGCGCAATACAATATTGAGCGATATGGCGCAACTTCATCAACTAGGCAATACTGTCCTACACGAGCATTTCAGTATTCGCTCGCTATGGACGACATTGTTCTTGCTGCGGCGGCTTGTAGCGCTTTTTTTTATTATCCATCAAAAACAAAAAAGAAAGAAAAGGAATAGGCGTATCTGGGTGCGATCGTTTTTGGCAAAGAGGCCGCAATTTTCATTGTGTAAAGAATTAGATGATATATTATTCAAAAACTTTACTAGAATGTCACGAACAGACTTTGAATTACTTTTGAATAAAGTTAGCCCATTAATTACGAAACAGACGACCAACATGAGAGAACCAATTTCTGCATCAACAAAACTGAAGTAAAAATGCAGTCACACAACAAACAGAGGCTGACTACGCGCTGGACTGACGACGTCTTGCCGCGCGCTATCCTACTTCCACCCGACCTCTCGCTCTCCCAGCGGAAGCAAGACGGCAAGCCGCAAAACAAACAAGTGCGAATGAGATATATACAAAAATTGCTAGGAATTTCCAAGCCCATTGGATATTCGTCAATTCGTATCTGCGACATTGAGCGATATGAAATATCTGGAGCAATTAGAAGCAATATCGCCGAAATAATTGCCGCAACTTATTGAAATTGCTCCATTAATTGCTCCAGATCGGTCCATTCGTGTCGCCGAGCAATTATTGCCCTCGTGTAAGCGCACCTTAAGCGCACCTTATGATATTGATTACCTCTCTGCGCACTAGTGGCGAACATTGTAAACCCATCCACTAGTGCCGCAAAATCATCTTATTCCTTGACTTGTATTTGCAAATTAAATAAGTATAAGCTTATAATCTCAAAAACCCCGGAAAAAAACGGCTGAACCGATTTTGAGGAAACATAGCTACGAATACTTTCGATGAAATCCTCTTTCAAACAAAAAAGGTCCAAAACTTCGTCGACCGGGACTATAAAACTTTTAACTTATATACTATAAAAGGACAGTAATAAAATTAAGAACTAAAATTATTTGACGTGTCAAATTCAAAAATAAAGTTTACCTTTTGACTGACAAAACCCAGCGATCACTTTTTATAAAATTTTACACAAAGAACACATAAAAATTTCAAAGTCTAAAAACATTGAAAAATATCTTCAAAATTTTTCAAGTAAACTCTCTCTATATTCAAACTCCCACGCGGTACTCTCGAATCTGAAAGGAAAATGTGTTGCGGAGGCTGCGGACCTTGTTGCGGTGGCTGCGGGCCGTGCTGCGGCGGCTGCGGGCCGTGCTGCGGCGGTTGCTGCGGCGGCTGCGGACCGTGCGGTGGTTGCTGCGGCGGCGGCTGCGGACCGTGCGGCGGTTGCTGCGGCGGCGGCTGTGGACCGTGCGGCGGTTGCTGCGGCGGCGGCTGCGGGCCATGCGGCGGATGCTGCGGCAGTTGCGGCCCATGCGGCGGTTGCTGCGGCGGTTGTGGCCCATGTGGTGGATGCTGCGGATCTTGCTGTGGCGGATGCTGCTGAAACTGAAGTGTCCTGTAGAAAAGCGTTCGTTTTGTCCAGGTTCTCGGTGGTCTGGAGTGCTGCGTGGGTGTCTCGTCACGTCAACGTAATTTAAGAATAAAACTTTTATTAAAATTCTGTTTTTAATTATGCAGTAACTAAAAGAAAGAGAATCCTAATAGGAAAGGAAATACGTAGGGTATTTTTCACAATAAAAATATACAAGGAAATTGTCCTACTGGTGATGAGGATTAAGCTAGCTTACGATGTTTTTTCTTGCTCAGGAAACGTGTAGATCCCTTTGCCCCATCGTCAAACTTAAATATCTCGAAGGAAGGGACTTACTTTATACACTTTTATTACAGTACAAATAAAACTGTATAGTGGTCCTGCCCCAGCCTAAGTTTATCAAGAGATTATTAATCGATCTCTTGGGTCCTGTTTGTCTCATTCACATATAAATTCAGGTGCTTATTTACTGCGTTTTTGTAGAGAACCATATCCAAAAATCAGAACAGAGCGTTGACCCCCTGTTCCTTAAAAGGGAGGTCTATATGTAATAGGGCGAATTCTGTGGTCTATATGTATAATGTCTCTAAAAGATAGGGTATGTACAAGATAGAATGAGGCTGCTGCTGCTCAACCCATGAAGCCACAGCTTACGTTCACGAATGCTGGCTTTCAGACCAGCCGAGAGCAGCAAACCAAGTTCGAAAGGCAACACGCGAGTTGATACAGCTCAATACTATCATAGCTCCAGAGTTCTAAAGAAGGTTCCACTTAGACCGCTTGTGCTTGCGGGTCAGATATTTTCATTTAGACCTTCCCGATATTTCCCGGTCAGATATTTTCATTTAAACGTTTCGCGACGAATTCGCCCCTTCTGGACAAGGTCTTAGATTGAATAAACGACGAATCTCTGCTCTGATACAGAATACTGGACCTATGACAATTTTAAGCCCTTGCGGCTCGTCTTCAAGCTTTTGTTGGCATAACACAAAACTTAAATAAAAAATCCAATTTAAATCGAGTGAATGTATTTATCAAAACGTCACGCAGACCACACACTGCTATTCCTCATTATATTCAGCCGCATCTCGGGCCACAGCAGCAGGCGCAGAGCCCGCTCTGGCAGCCCCCGACGCAGCCGTCGCCGCAGCTGAAGTATGACGCTGCCAAGCCTCCTCGAGCTCTGAAATCAGAACGAAATATCATATATATTAACTAATTTTTAAGGTCTCGAAGGTTCATCGTCATATCAGAAGAACTCTACATCATAAAGAAAGATAAAGTGGATAAAGTTATCTAATGAAGACCATGCACTGGCAAACGCAGCGTAGGGGGACCGGCCACAAGATGGTATCTATAGTTACTAGTTTTTTTATTCAAAAATAGGCTTTACCATCCAATACGAACCTCCTAATCTTCTGTATAATAATACCCTTTCCCTCCCAACTAACCTTCTAACCACGGTCATATATGGCGTCAAACAGCCTCGTGGCTCTGCCTACCTATTTTATATAATAAGTATATAAGTATCAAAATCTCACCCGTGCATGCATCCAACACTGTCACCGCAAGGAGAGCTGCAGGACCCATAAGAATGGACGCAGCAGGGGCCCACAGCACCACAACAGTCACATCTGGTGCCACACCCCCCGCAAGGGCCGCGCATAGGGCCCTGGCAGCCTAGGCAGCAGTTCCGAACTGGCATTTTGATAATCTGTCAACCAAAAGATGAGTTTAATTTTATTAATCCTTAATAAAATGATGATGATGATGATCCAAGATGTCAGATGGTCTGAAATAATTTCAGACCATCTGACATCTTGGACAAAAGAACACAAAAAAGATAGCGTGAGAATCCTCTATAAGCACGCTACGCAACTAGGAGTATTTTTGCCACAGGCAGGAGAGCCCAGGGGCCCAATTCGGTTATTCAAGACCGCTCCATAGCCGAACAATATGTGGAGCGTTTTCCGTCGGCCGCCATAGTTTTTTTGATTCAGTCACTTTTATGTCATACAATTGACACATTTGATGAAACGTAACACGTCCTTCACTCGTTACTAAATCAAGCAGCCGGCAGGAAATGCTTCGCAAAAGGTTCAGCTACGGATCGGTTTTAAATAACTGAATTGTAGGTAAGTTTTACCCTGGGATGGTCAGATAGAATGTTTTACCATCAAAGTTTTGCACCGCAAGGTCAGATAGAATCCCTTCTATTTTGACCTTGCCGGTGCAAATATAACTGTGCTCTCCTTAACTTCAGTATATTAAACACAACAGTATGTATCAAATTGTAAATATGCTTGGTTACTTACCGAGGGTATATAACACTGTATATTTTCATAAAATATTTTTTAGATTTTCAACAATTTTGTTACAAAACATGACATGAATATGATTTGACGTTAATTGACGTGTAAACAGATGACTCTTTTGTTTAATTTTTACTGTCAAATAAAATAAATTTGTTCATAAAATTAATACAGGCTAATTCAACATTTCAAGATTGAAGGTTTAATGCGTAAAACATACATACAGGAGATGTAGATCTTCTCAATTCTCATGAGTTTCCTTGGTTTGCTAGATCTAATTATCTCTTAGCACGTTTAGAGATGGAAGACTTCTATCATAAGACATGCATATACCCACATACTCCTTCTCATGGTAGCTTTTATTTTGCCAAAACTGTCGACATTTTCCTCTTCAGTGAGTTTCAACTTTTTATGTCCGTCCTTTTTTGCATCATCCCAATCTCGAAGAAAATTTAAATGACATCTGTCAAAAAGTCACCATAATTATTTTTTATAATAAGCAAAATTCTCGGAAAGCCAATAAAACTACAAAATTAAGAAAAATCCTTTTGTATCCATACTTTACACCCTTTTAATTTCATCAATATCATTTTAATTTCCAGTTAAAGTTTTTAGTCCAGTTTGCATTTAATGGTAAGGGGCCTTAGTGACGTTTGCACTTTTTCCACAATGCCTTGCTGCTGTTCTTCTTGCGGTGTCCCGTGCTGCGGCCAGGTGGCAGGCCTGCACTATCCAGCGCCCTGGTGCGGCCCTTGCGGGGGGGTCTGCTGTGGCCCCTGCGGACGCCCCTTCGGACACTACAGCTGGAGATTCCGCTCTGGCTGCTGCCCTTAAACCCTACATCTGTGAGGATGTAACCTTCGTTGATGTGTATCCTGTGTCCAGTAAATTATTAACTTAATCTTCGACGTTTCATTTTTATTTATACAGTAGGTATACATTTAAAAAACAATACTTAATTTAAATTAAGTATTGATTTTTAATTAATTAAATTTTTGTGACTGAGAATGGAACATGTCGTACTAAATGTTTATTCTCTTTCCAATATTATAAAAGTGAAAGTAACTTCTCTGAAAGTATATAGGTAAGTCTCTGTTTCTCTGTTTGTTATCTATTCAAGATCAATTCATGAGTTTTAAAATGAAGGTTACTTTAAAATCGTAATATTGTTTTAAAAACCAAACTACAACCCGAATTTGATAGATTTTATCGACCAATCTGAAAATATTCTTCCAAACATAAGAAAGATTTTTCAAATCGGCTTATAACTGATGAAGCTATGCGGTAAACAGACATACAAAAAAATTGGTTGTCTGTAAAGTCGTTTACGGACGATAGTTTAACGTTACAACGTGACAAAACATTGATGAAATGATTGCATACTTTTATGAATAAAATTGAGCTCTCGACAATGAACGTAACGGGACAGCGTAACGGGACACTTTTTCGTGCATTAATCCGGCGTTCATCGATTTATTAGACGTTGTCACGTCAAAAAAAACAGTCAAATTGAGAACCTCCTCCTTTTGAAGTCGGTTAAAAATATTACCCGCCTAATATCTCCTTTAGTATGAAACTATATTATCTATCCATCAAGCCGATACACAGCATGTGTACAGAAACGTAACATTTATATTATTTATGTTGAAGTGAAAGCGACTCATGGCACAATGTGTGCGAGACCGGAAGTACGTTCATTTTGTAGAACGTCGCCATCTGATAAAATGGCGACCGGAAGCCGCGTGTGATGTACCCGCGATAAATCATATTCTTTCACCTCGTCCTGTCGCCGTGAGATAATTATTTCCGTATTCACACTACTTACTGTAATAATAATGATTTAAAACGGCTGGTTCCGATTTCAGTGGCAGTTCCTATTCCGCTAGAACCACTGCCTGTATCCGACCCTTGACCCAACTAATATTTTGGTGCTCGTCTCTTCGCTATGAGCCCGTTCATCATTACGACTATCGGGACAATGATCGTCGAATCAACATCCCGCATGGCGGTTATCTCGTGAGCCAAGTCAAGGTACTTGGTGAGCTTGTCCTTCTCGGCCTCCACGAGGTTCTCATCATGTGGGATGACGTCGACGAGCACTACCCGGCATTGGGAACGATCTACGATATCAGGCTTAATATATATAATCGTGTATCTATTAATAAGGTTAATCTATGGAAATTAACGTGGTTTTCACACATTTTTAAATAAAAACTACGGGTCACTCACGTCTGTTTTGAGCCGAAATATCCGACTATAGTTTTAACCGCATTCGGCGGTCTTTTTCAAAGGAGCAGCACACACGTCACTCTCGGTCGGTGACGCAGTGCAAGTTGGCAGTGCAAGGCGCGTCACCGACCGAGAGTGACGTGTGTGCTGCTCCTTTGAAAAAGACCGCCGAATGCGGTAGAAACTATAGTCGGATATTTCGGCTCAAAACAGACGTGAGTGACCCGTAGTTTTTATTTAAAAAGGTTAATCTAAGGCTAAACTGGCTAGTAAAAAGCTTGGCATCATTAATAAGGTTAGGCGATACTTCTCACCGGGACAACTGCTTCATCTGTATCAGGCACATGTCTGATCGTGTATGGAGTACTGCTGCCACCATGGGCGTAGCTATAACTTTCTCATGGGGGTGTCCGCGGGAAAAAAAAATACTACTATTTGCCTCTTTATTTACGCAGACTATACGCAGACGAGTACTAGTTTCTAAACGTCTGTTTATATAATTATATTTTTTTTTAAATTATAAGTTATAAACATTTAAATACACAAAAATTAAGCTACGGACAAACGTATAACTGTAAATAAAGTGTATAAGTAAAGTTAGAACATTATTAATTGATATTATACTAGATGTACCTTATGATTTCACCCGTTTTAATTCGTTTTAACGAGCGCTCAACATTTGCATGACTCAAGTAAACAAAACATAGGTAATAAGCATGCGCGAGCGAAGCGAGCGCGAAAATTGTAGTAGTGGTTTTATAGTAATATGATTTATTTCTCGTACTAATGAGCCCACAGTACTTCCATGGCAAAATAGTAATATTGCGCGAGAGTAGCGAGCGCGAAAATTTTAAAGGTTTTTAAAATGAATGAATGAATTCTTGGAAGTGATTTGATTCATTGATCGTGTTAGCGAGCCTAGGTGTTTGTGGCCCAGATGAACCAAACAAGTATATTTATGTGTTAAAAGAATGGAATACCTGACTGAATTAGAGTGACTTTTACGCTATCAAAAATTACATATACAACCATTTGAATGCATTGATTGCCAATTTATTATTCCTAAATTTAAACATATGACTACAGAAAATTACAAACATATCTAAGCGCTACTTCCTTGCAGGCGGAAACATTTTTTTGGTTAGTGATTATTTTTTTGGTGAATTATTTCCTTGTATTAGCACGGCACTTGTTCGATGTTATTAACGCATAAATATTTTTTATGTAAAATTGGCTTGGATCGAATTGAAATTTTTGTTTGTTTGTTTTTGTTTCCATAAGATAGATCTACGACTGACCGCCCACTCGCCTGATGCTTGGCTATGTTATTTTCTAGTTTTACGAAGGAGGATTTTTTATGAGTTCATTCAGTCATTTCATATTTTTTTAAATATGCGCGAGCGAAGCGAGCGTGAAAAATATTGAATCATATTAAGTATGTTTTTTATGAGAATAAAAATGCTTAAAATCACTGTAAAAGATTACAAATGCGTATCCTTTAGAATAATAAAAAAAAAGTTTATTACGAAATAATTCGTTAGAGGTTACGAAAAAAGAGGTTATGTATTTTTTTGCAAGAGATGTATTATTATTACAAAAAATATAGCCTGTGACACTCTGGAAGCGTAGGCATATCTAATGACACCTCGCACATCAAAATCGGTCAAGCCGTTCAGGCTGTTAGGCTGTCATATAGAATCATACATACATACACTCGAAAAACATTACTCTCCTTCTTACGCAGTCGAGTAAAAATATGTAGTTTCGATTTGATATGCGCGTTTGTAGACTTAGTAGTATGCGCGGGCGCAGGACGGACTAATGTCATACTGCATCTCTAGCAAAACTGTCGTTATGACAACCGCGCCTGCTGCGCGTGTTTATGTATATTTTGTGACATCTGTGCCTTCCGCGATATTCCGGCATTATGATAACACTTTTTTTTTTCGGTCAATGGCATGGGGGGGGGGGTCCGCATCCCCTGGACCCTCCCCCCCCCTTATATACGCCAATGGCTGCCACCTTTTTGATGGATCAGCCAAGTATCAGCTGGAAGGTTTAGGATCAGTGGACCGGCGAGCTGTGACGTTAATCGGTGACGATAAACTAGCTGCCAAGAAGCTACTTAGAGCACCGCCGTAAAGTAGCACGTCTGTCTATTTTCCACAGAATTCATTTCGGGGAATGTGCACAAGAGCTTCACGACCTAATTCCACTCTCCCCATTTCACTATAGGACTAGCAGTAAGTCGACGAATTACCACCCATTTCTCGTTGAAATGACAAAAATCCGTACTCAGCGATATCGATCCACATTCCTGTTGCGTACTGCACAAGAAATGAATTCTTTGCCGCCATCTCTGTTTCCTGAGACCTACAGTCTTGGAATTTTCAAGGCTAGAGTGAATAGATATCTTCTAGATCGACGAGCTCCATCCTCGGCCTCGGCCACACCGTCGCTTAACATCAGGCAAGTTTGTGGCCAACCATAGATCTATCTTGTATAAAAAAAAAACTATTAAAATTAAATCCATGAAAAACAGTATCCTCATTCGGCAATCGCGTAAAAATAATTTCGTTCCGCGCTGTACAGACAGACATGCATGAAGGGTCGTCATTATTATTATATAGATCAAATTCCAGTAATTTGTAACATGTCCAATACTTTTCGAAGGGGACTTTGACACGATTCGTTGAAATCTTCTCATATCCACAATGGCAGATAGCAACACCATTTTACAAAAAACTCTCTTTTACCTTATTTCAATATCGTTCCACGGGTCGCGGTGCAATGGTACTTTACAAGCATTGACCAATGTAACAGGAGCTTAGCTGTAATTATGGTTACTTTGTTGTGCAGGTCATGGTTCAGTGGGTTTTTTACGTGGGGCCTATTCACAGAAATCTTTTAGTAACGCAAGGTGGGGTGGCGTTCTACGAAAACCGACATATTGTCATTGTTTAATTTGGGTCTATTCATATTTAAATGTTTACTAAGAATAAAATAATTTGGCTGGCCGTTTGTTTACTCGTACTGTAGGCAACTGTCGGTTGCCGGGCAGCGGTAGGAAATATAAGATCCAATAGATCAGAAAAAAATCAACTGTTTGTAATAAAACTATGGTCATTCACGTCTATTTCCGACCGAGAGTAAAATTTGGGCTGATCCTTTGAAAAATACCACCGAATGCGGTTGAAACTATAGTCAGATATTTCGACTCAAAACAGACGGGCGTGAGTGACCCGTCGTTTTTAGTTAAAAATGTGTGAAAACCACTTTAGTTTGCATAGTAAACTTTCAACTGTATTATGGCTCACTGGAACTTTTGGGACTTGCCATTTTGGATCACTGGACCTTATGACCCTGAACGATACTACAGTATGTAGTTCAAAATAATTATGGGTCTCGGTTAGTATGGTCCTCATAAGGAAGCTTGGAGAGCGCTGGTGGTCGAGGTCTCTCTGCGAAATCGTATCAGAAATTAAGAGATCCGGAGATAACGGCATATCCATGCCAAATTACAGCTTTCTTGTACTAAGTCTTTGAGCAAAGACGCGGACAGACAGACGGACATGACGAAACTAAGTATAAGGGTTCCTTGTTTACTACGGATCCCTAAAAAATATGGCCTCCAATTCTGTGACTAATTTTCAACCTTAAGCACCTTTATTTCATACAACTAAGAAAAAATTAAAGATTAATAATTATAATTATTATATTTCAACATTTTATTCCTGAATCAAGTTACAATCTTACATATTCTAACAAGAGTAGCAAGGGAAGGGGCACGAGGCAGGCACGCAGCCAGAGTGGCAGTTACAGCAGGGCCCCACGGGGGAGCAGCAGCACCCTTGGACGCACGGCATACAGCCCCTGCACATGCAGCGGTCGCAGCCCGATGGGCACCGTGCGAATGTGCCGATGGCGAAGTCCCGGTAGCAACCGTGTTGTACTGGCATTCTTGTTTAGCAGTTTTCCTTGAGGGTTTCGTAGTTTTTATAATTTGTATTTTTATTAAAAAAATGTGGAGATATTTTTTTTTATTTCATTTAATAGTTTTTCTACAAAACATCTGATGTACTTTCAATACAGAATGAAGAGCAAAGAAACTCATAGAAGAGTCATATTGACAGCTTGCTTCGCTATTTCCGCTTCTTTCTATTTATTTGCTGAGGTTTGTTTGTCTTCCTTAAGGAGGTTGGTACACAATTAAACCTGCTTTACAAGTTTCCTGAATTAGTTCTGTTATTTACTTATTTCCAGCCACAAGGTGAACAGAAGACCTCATACAAGTGACAGGAAGACGATGGATGGAGATGATGATGACTTAAGCCCTACTTTCAGCTTAAAGCTGACATCGAGAATTAATACTGTTTTAATTATTTAATTTAATTATTATTTGTGTTGACATTGATGTTTTATATCTAATTAATAAATTTATTATTATTATTTGTAGCGTGCTAATGGTTGTAATTATGTATTTAATTTTTTGTATTGCTAATTGCCGATACTGATGGCCGATGGGGCCGAAAGGTTCTCGAGTGGAGACCACGCACCGGCAAGCGCAGCGTAGGAAGACCAGCCACGAGATGGGCAGATGACCTCATACAAGTGGCAGGAAGACGCTGGATGCAAGCCGCTTCCAATCGGACTTTTTGGAAATCCATATGGGAGGCCTATGTCCAGCAGTGGACTTCTTATGGCTGAGATGATGATGATGATGATGATTGCTAATTGACGTGTAAAATATTTTACCAATAAATATAGGAATATGAATACTTTCACGTTCGTCTAATGTGCGTAACTCGAAAATTCGTAATTAATGGCTTAGACTACGCATAAAAATGTTACCGCTGCATATTTTTTGTGAATACACTGTGCATGTAATGCATATATGTGCATGAATGAAGACACTGTGCGTTTTCATGCTTCAATATGAGTAAGTACTTCCTTGGGCACTCGAAGAGTAGTAGATAGAGTTAGAATTTATATACTTGTTGGCTGTCTGTCTGTCTGTTTCTATTTATACCTTTTATTATGAATCTAGTTTTGAAATGCCTAGTTCACACGATGTCAGTGGCTGACTGGATTCAAAGCCCAACAAGCTGGCACTGTAGAATATTGAAAGAAAACAAATTTTTCGATTTTCAAAATCATAGTCGATGTCAGAAAGACGTCAAAACTTCAGTCAAGTCAGCCATCAAACGGTGCTAAGCCTACTGAAAATTTTAAAGTGAAAATTCCGCAAGGATGCCTGTATACTACGGTGGGTTCGTCGGAGGGGCCCACAGCGGAGGCTACTGCATGTACTCTTTTGGAGGCTGTCCCTCCAGCACCGGTGGCTGCGGCGCCTGCGGTCCGCTCCCGGGCCCGGGCGGCCCCTGTTGCACCGGATTTTGAATATCAGGTCTGTAATCAATTTACCAAAACAGTTGTGACCAAAACATGGGGAGAAAACATGTCGATGGGCAATATACATTTAATTTAATTATTAAATTTAATCCAGCAGTGGACTTCTTGTGGCTGAGATAATGATGATGATATATTGAAAAGAGAAAATAGCATTTTTGATGTAAATCTGTCGGTTATGAGACTTCTGAAAGTTCACTGGTCACAGCTTTCGATAAAATCATCGTGAGAAAACAATGATCATCAGTCATTACCGAAAAACGTTATTTAAAATTGAGCAATGCTCAACATATTTTGTCAAATTTTCGCTTACACGTTAGCACTTCCGGAAATAAGAGAAAAAAAATTGAGACGATCAAAGGTAACGTTTTTCGGTAAACCCGAAAATCTGTAGCACCCGGCTGACTTAACTAATACCCTCAATTTGAAAACAATGTGTTCTGGTGTCACTTGAGCCAGTTTCCATTCCTGGCGGTGTGCTTACTTACCATCTTGGTTCAATTCACCAAAAAATAGACTTATAGTGAAATGACTAGCCTGCCCATAATAATGTACTTGTCTATAAATGTAGTTTGTGTTGTTTCAGGACCCACTCGGTGTGTTAATCGACCAAAGATACGTACTTACCGAAAATGTTCACTTCGTCACTTCAATCATAATATTTGTGGTGTTGTTCACTGTGTGTTTGTTTGGATTTTATTTTGAGCATATCAAATATAACTTATAAAAAAAGCTGTTGACTTTTTGTAATCGATATGTATAATGTAGGTCTAACCAGTCGTAGCAAAGGTAAGGCAGTTGTCCCACCGCCGACGAGGAAGCGACTATCGGCTACTTTCTCGCTCAAGAAACGTACATGCAATAGGTAGACATTCCGTGTAAATAAAAGAGATACTAGTTGATCGCTGACTGTTTACACTGCCGGCGAGGACTCGCTTCACTAGTTTATCAGAGCGACAACAGCTATCACATTCTCGCTTCGCTCAACGATGCTCGCTTGGCGGTCAGAATACACGCCGAGAGACTAACTAGCAGTCATATAATCCTTTCATATTTTTTTTTTGTCATGCGTGCCACATGCACTCAGGGCGGGCGAAAAAAATATCTGCTCTTTTGAGAATTCAACATTTTGCGAATTCAACATTTCGAGAATTCAACATTTCGAGAATTCAACATTATGGTCCGGAAGGTGCGTGCGGCCCGCTGCAAGTATGCAGAGCTGGCCCGCACGCGGGCGCAAATCCGCATGACGACAACAAAAGAGCCCTTATTGCCCAGCGACAAAACTATGGTCCTGGCTCGAAATGTTGAATTCGCAAAATGTTGAATTCTCAAATTGTTGAATCTCAAAATGTTGAATTCCCATAATGTTGAATTCCCATAATGTTGAATTCGCATAATGTTGAATTGTCATAATGTTGAATTCCCAAAATGTTGAATTCTCAAAATGTTGAATCTGAAAATGTTGAATATAAAAATTTTGAATTTTCATAAATTTTCCCGACGTTCCCTACGTTCCTGACGTTCCCTGCGTACCTGACGTTCCCAAAGTTCCCTCTGTAAATAATGTAGTGGCCCTAAAAGTAGGTTAGGTTATGTTAGAACATTAAAAACACATCGCGCGAGCCGAGCTAGCGTAGCGAGCGTGCCGCGGCAGCGGCCGGCGAAGCGCTAAATAGTAGATGTGTTTTCGTACTTCAACATTATGAGAATTCAACATTTTGAGATTCAACAATTTGAGAATTCAACATTTCGACATTCAACAATGAGAATTCAACATTTTAAGAATTCAACATTTTGAGAAATCAATTGAGATTCAACAATTTGAGAATTCAACATTTTGCGAATTCAACATTATGGTCCGGAAGGAAAACTATCACACTTCCCGCTGCTCGCCAACTCGTTTCTAGTTTAGTTCTACTCGCTTCTCGTTCATCGTCGGCGAACTCCTTCGGGACGCGCAATGTCCTGATAATAAATAGTTATATTCTATAGAGACATGTCTGAGAAATCTGCCTCAACTTCACGTGAAACTGAGCGCTCAACTAGTTCAGCGTCACCGTGGCAGTTCAAAAATCAGTTTGTTCCCCTTAACATAACTGCATTTAGAGCCATGGGAGATTCTTTCCCGTGACTAGTACATGCGTCCCTACACCGATCTACATAGATCGATTCGGATCACAAGACGCAGCCCTCCCTACACAGACGCTGTCGCAGGCAGTCACTTGCGACCTTCCTTATGAAATAAAACTGCTAAATAGAGGTTAATCGTATTTTTATTACAGAAAATCCATACAAATTTGTTTGAGACGGTTGACGATATTCACGAAGGCGAAGAGGAGCTGCGGTCCACGGACACGAGGCCGGAGTTCAGGAGTAGCGCCGCTTCCAGCAGCTCGTGCCATATTGGAATAGCAAGAACTCTACGCATAGCGGAGCTCTCCAGCGTTAACGTCACCAAAACTGAAGCTCACGCCTTCCCCGTGGGCCGCACCGCCTTGTCCGCTAGTTACGGCACCATGCTGCAGAACCTGCCTCAGGCTTGCAGCTTAACAGCAGTAATAGCCGCAGCCGCAGCAAGAGTAGCATGGAGAGCAGCAGGTGCCGCAGGGGGCGCAAGGCCCGCAGCAGGGGGAGCAGCAAGATCCACACGGAGGGCAAGGCATCTTCGTTCCTTCAGCGAATCAACTAACGCACCAACAGAATTAGAGAGATTGTAGAGAACTTGCACTTTATTTTTGTATTTTTATAATTTTTTGTTTGGGTCTGTGTCTTGAAGGTTTGAACTCTAAGTTATGAATGGCAAAGTCTGCAGCATTATGACAGAAGAAATGTCGGTGAAGAACAAAATGGTATTCGAAATTCAAATTCAATTCTTTTTCAGGTAAGCGTTCATTGGTGGATTTTGTATTCAAATTTAAAAAAGAAATGATTAATTTTTTTTTATTTGAAAAACGTTTTCTCTAGTGCCAGTATCACAATTATTTGGAAGGAATTAGGTCCGTAACCAAAAAATAAGTCTATCTCTAAGAAGTTTACTAGTTAACCTTGAGGCACAGGCCATAATATGGAACCTTTGCCTTATTTTACCCGACTGCGTAAGAAGGAGGGTTATGTTTTTCCAGTGTATGTATATATATATATACATATGCATATATGTTTCTATATGACCTCCTATATCCTAAAACGGCTTGACTGATTTTGATGTGGGAGGTGTCGTTAGATTCGTCTTCATTCCCTGAGTGTTATAGGCTATATTTTTTGTATTAATAATAATTCAACTCTCTCAAAAATTTAAAAAACGCTTTTTCGGAACATTCAACGAAATTTATCGTAACAAATAATTTATTTTACATACACTATTCTGACGAATGTTCATTTAAATAAATTACAAAATAGCTTTGCGCATACTTTCTTATAAAAACGTGCACTCAATCACATCACATCAGTCCAGCGTGGATTTTTGCGGGGCTACATAAGATTTTACCGTCTCCTTCGACCTTCGAAATATGTTTCGTACACCAAGACTTCTGTACCCTCCCTTCTTCGTTCGAGGAAATTCGAGGCCTTATTCCATAGGACCTTTGATGAACCTATGTAAGACCTTAAACAACGTAGGTGTTAAAGATTTGCTTAAAATACATTTTCATGATATTTCGTAGAAGTTACCACATCGAGTACGAATGTGATAACAAACAGCGACTTCTCAGAAACATAATTTAGTATATATTGTGAGTATTTAGCTCGGAATAGTCACAATTCGTGAAACAATACTACCATACCGTACGATGGATATTCTTCTTCTTTTTTGTATTTGACCCGCATTAAAGCATTTGCCAGTGTCAAGTATTAGGATTTTTTCAAGTTTCTTGAATAAAACAAGTTGTAAATGTTCTAGTCACAATCTAAGTCACGTATACAGTCAATTTATAAGTCGAGTCCTGCTTGAGTAAAGTGGTAGCGACTTTACTAGAAGCTTCTATGGAGTTTTGCCGACAAAGTAAAATCACTCGTTTTATTGCTTTTCTATTCTATTCTATTTCACTTGCCCACACTCACGCACTTTATCGAACACTTAATGAATAAAACACCACCATTTTTATAGCATTAATGTAAAAAATAACACAAGTTTAGGAAAATAAAACAAAGCAACAACACATTACTAAGACGTTCCCGCCAAAACTCTACGATGGATATACCTATCTCCGGTGGTTTGGATACCTACTCTACCGAACCAAAGAGAATGTAATACCGAACTATATTTTTAGCTGTCACGGGTTTACCTATTATTTTTTAATTTATATATATACAAATGAATCACGTAGAGTCTACGTGCTACGTCGTAGACGAAGAAGGTAAGTACTTATTTTACTATATAATTAATATACTTAATCTTTTTTTACTTTTTACCACTATATTTAGAAATAAACATTATTTACGCAAAAGGCGCCGACGAATGAACCTAAAGGTCATCAGCTATTTTCATGCTTACATACGTTCATTTCATAGAAACTGCCTCGACGAGCATCAAAGTGCCTGAAATAAGATTTATATTAATATCAGACGCCGATACGAAATTCCGAAGTGTTTTTACCTCCTCAAATAGCGCAGTTCGCGGAAAAGAAACGAGAATACGAGTATAGCGCGAGCAGACCAAACTATTAGTAGTTTATTAACCACTTAAACTATTATAGATGCTATTATATCCAGTGTAATATCCGGAGTAAAACATTCACGCGGAATCATAATAATATTGTATATGCAAATTTTTGATTATATGTTTGGTTCTGTACAACGATTTATTATGTACTTGGTACTTTATCATGTTTTTCTGTAACTAAAATCTCACCCAATTTTCTCAACATCAGAACCGACAGGTCGGATGTTCTATTTTTAGGCTTCCGTACTATGGGAGCGGGAGCCTATTCGTGAGACTACGGTGTCTGTCTGTCTGTCTGTCCTACACTTAAAAGGCCGTATCTTTTGAACGGTAATAGATACACTCTCAAAATTGACAAGATGATAGAATTTACTTTGATGTAAACCAACAAATTATATAAACTGGTCAAGTGCAAGACAAGCTTGCGTATGTACATATTTTTTGAAAAAATATTCTGCGAGAATTGCGAGTTAAAACCTCAATGTCGATTTAAATGTAAGTACTAACGTATTGAATTCTTTGGATCAAGGGTTGTTTTTTTTAAATGTAGAAATAGGTTTACGCTTGACCGCCAACTCGCCTGATGTTAAGCGGTCTACGATGGAGCCACATTTGAGAGACCGTTCTCATTTCAGACAAGGTATAATATGTTTACCACCTTCCACTACAACACAACACTCATCAGACGAGTTATTGTTAAATGCGTAGTACCTACCTACTCGTATATTGACCCAAAACAAAACTAAGTCATAAATCACAATCTGTCCCTACTAAAAATAATAAATAATAAAGCCTTGTAGAAAAGCGGGTGAAACCGAGGAGCACAGCGAGTCTCAAACAAATTAATATTCTCGTTACTAACAGAAAGCGTTTTAATTATTTCATGGAAATATTTTGGCCGCCTTTCAAGTCGGTATTTCAGTGAAAAGGCCGCTGGAATTCCCGCTTCGATCCCTAACTGACTATGAGAAATGGTAAACAAATAACCGGCCAAGTGCGTGGCGGCCCACACATAAAGTAAGGTTACGCAGTTGCACATCACAATTTCATCATCATCCCCGTTCATAGTATCAAACTAGAAGCCCTCTTTTACGTCCACTTATTTTGACTACGGAATCCTACACTAAGCGTGGCCCGACACACACTTGGCCGCTCTAGAAACTTGTACTCGTAGTTATACCCGTTTGTCTACCTGTGGAGGGCGCGGTTTCGGATAAAAATGCCCTCCCACCAACGATTTATTAAATTCATTGCCTCCCACCCATTCTTCATATTTATCTAGCTAAAATACAAATGATCATAGCTATTTACAAATATTATTATGTTATCTGTTTACGTCAATTTCCCGCCTACGTCATGTGTGTCAAAGATAGCTTTCCTTGAAATATTTATTTATTTATATAAACACATTACCTATCAGAGTACCCGCTATGTAGACTTAGTAATACATTATAATTATTATAGTTTGAAAAATCGACTTCAAAATGCGCAATTTATTTTTTTAACTAAACTATTGAACCGATTTTGATGAATTTTCTATGGGATCAATCTGAAAGTATATCCTTTGAGAAAAAAATCGATAACGGTTAATAAATGATAGAGTTACGCGACAAACTATAATAATTATATTGTATATTTCTGAGGTCGGTGCCAGGCCCTAAACTATCCTATCTCAAAAATAAAGTTGGGATACGTAGGTACCTAACCTACTTAGGTAGATGCCCAGTTTTAATTTAATTTGTCGATAATACATAATATAATATGTATATAACAGTTGTTATTTCTTCCTTTTCAGTTTTGAAGTAGATTTTTTAATTGTTTTAATTTACTCTTTTTAATGGTATTTATTCGATTTGCGTTAAATAAAAAAATTTATTCACCAAACTTCACTTGATAAGTTTGTTTAATTTTCAAACACACAACAACCTAATTTTTCGGGATAAAAAGTACTTATGTCATATCCACCCAGTAGTTTGAATTGAGTCAAAGAAATGTTTATAACTTAAAATTTAAAACCCCCATATCTTGAAAAGTACTGAACCGATTTTGATTAAACTGGCACTGGTCCCTAATCTGGCAGATACTTTATTCAATAAAAATGCATTAAGATTGCAATACGACTCCTAATTTTCGCGCAATACGTGGACAAACATCCATACATACATGGATTACTCACACACTGTTTCCCTTGGATAAGGATAGGATGATGGGGAGGAAAAAGGGAAGAGGGTAGGGAGGGAGTGTGAGGGGGTATGGTTAGGTTAGGTTAGTAACAACTAGTTTTAACTGAAAATCTAAAATATTTGTGGTAAAAAGTTTCCACTAGTTAATTCTAGTTTCAACAAAGGCATTTAGTGAAAACTAGTTATAACTAGGGAAAACGCGTTATATCTAAAAACGGGTTTTAACTGTAACATATATAATCTGAATCTCGGAAACGGCTCCAACGGTTTTAATGAAATTTGGTTTGTAGGTAGATTGTAGGTAGTAGGTAGACGATAAATCGATCTTGCTAGGTTTCATTTTAAGATAACCCGGCTTTTCATATCTCGTATATTCAGTCATAAAAAATCCGAGTGGAGCTCGGTCGCCCAGGTACTTAATATAAAAAATGTAATATTTTTTTTATTAACATTGTAATCTAACATTGCCTTGTTGTAATGCAAACTTATTGCAATAAACATAATTATAATAATTCTTGCCTTATAGATTATTATCTACCTACACGACGATGAGTCACGAAAATGTCTCATACACCTTTTAAGAAATTGCAAATTGAGTCTGCTTCCTAGCATTGAGACAGTGGCTCGAATTTGAAGGCCTTCCAGGAACCTTATTTCGCTGAACAGATCCGTTTCGCTCAGTTCTGGGTAGGCACCGTCCCCTCTACTCGGAACCACCAAGTCTTAGGTACCTATCCATCAGGCCTGGTTCTTTTCAGGATTTCAACATTGCAAAGGACTATTGGAAAAGGGGACCATTAAAGATGGTTGAAGTGGCGCCATTTCATTAATAACATAACTTACCCGGTGTCGAGACAGTATACTAAACGAACTCTAAACTTATTTTAACAGACAAACTGGTGGGAAGATCATATGGCATACTATCCGCAGGCCCTGGGCTCAAATCCCCGCGGCAAGCACTTATTTTGTCGAAGTTACGCAAATACGCAATGACCAACTTAAACGCTTCAAGAGCATGGGATAAAGAACTCTGCATATAGACTGTGTAGAAAATTAGAATAGTACCAAGTATATTGGTCTTGCTAGACGCAGGGATGACAGGCCATTGAGTTCCAAGACAGGAGAAGGAAGGTTGTGATGGAGTGGTGATCGAAGCAATGTAAGAGGAGCGTAGGACGTCCAGCGGGGCTAGCACGGCAAGTGGACTAATTGCTCCCGGGTTTTAATAAAACCTCATGTCCCGCCTGTCATTTTAGTCATCCTCGCGAGCACGGGCTCACTTTTTAACAGCCGGGACTATTTTGTTACGGGTGACATAGTGACATTACGCCGGGGGTAGTGTTTTTGTTGCCATATGTAGAAAATTAAACGATAATGACGTATCAGTCTTCAATATTTTATTCAATCTATCAAAATTTGTAAAATCGTTCGTTCTTTTGATTATCTACGGTTGTCTAAATTTGGGTGGTGTGCCAAGTTAAGCCATTTTTGCTATAAAAGTTACTTTTAGAGTTATCAAAACTACGATTGATATTCCCTATATATATGACAGATATAGTTGACCGAGTGAGCGAAGCGAACGAAAGTCTCAGTATCAGCTAGAAAAGTTTTTATTTTTCTGACCGGATGTTTGTTGGTACTCATATCGTCGCTTTAGTGCTTGTGTAACACAACCGCCACATTTATCAAAAATCACTTTTAAATGCAGTCTTGTTAAGGATTAAATTTCAGTTCTGTTGGTTAAAAAAAATTTTGCTTTTAAAACTACAAAAATATAGTTTAAAATTTCTTTGTTTCACGACAACGTACTTTTGATAAATAGGTATACTTCCTTCGGATTCATGAGAACACTATTACCTACAATTTTTTAGCAAAAGCTGTTGTTTTGACCGAAATAAACGTATAAACGTCAATTTTTTCCCGGAGATGTTCTTTTATACGTTTATTACGGTCAAAATAACAGATATACAAAGTAAAAGGTACTCCTCCTTCTGTTACCACGTGACCATGTGGTTTTTATTTTTCTGGTTTATAACTTAAATCGGAGCACTTTAGACCACTTTTTAGATATTTTAATTGCAGAGCGGCAAAAAAAAACAATGTGGTTTGGGCGACGGACCGACACCAATCTACATCGATAGTCTTGGAAGTCAACATCAGGCCAATATAGGTAACTAATTCTCCAAAAACATCTCACTTTTCTCTCACCATCTCAATTAAGAAAACCTCAGTCCGGTCAGTCTTCGGATGGGTGACCGTGAATGGCATTTCTTTCTGAGCCCTACCGTGGGTCGGATGACCTGAACCCATAGTACTTTTCTGTCAAAATAGTAATAATAGTAATAAAGCGCGAGCGAAGCGAGCGCTAAAATTTTAGTGGTGTTTTATATTAATGTGCTTTATTTCTCGTATTAGTGAATCCATAGTACTTCCATGTCAAAATAATATGAATGCGCGAGCGTAGTGAGCGCTTTGTTTTTCGTATTAGTGAACCCACAGTACTTCTCTTTCAAAATAGTAATAAAGCGCGAGCGAAGCGAACACTAAAATTTTAGTGGTGTTTTTATAGTAATATGCTTTGTTTTTCGTATAACTGAACCCATAGTACTTTTCTGTCAAAATAGTAATAATAGTAATAAAGCGCGAGCGAAGCGAGCGCTAAAATTTTAGTGGTGTTTTATTTCTCGTATTAGTGAATCTATAGTACTTCCATGTCAAAATAATATGAATGCGCGAGCTAAGTGAGCGCGAAAATTTTAGTAGTGCTTTGTTTCTTGTATTAGTAAACCCACGGTACTTCTCTGCAAAAATAGTAATAAAGCGCGAGCGAAGCGAGCGCGAAAATTTTTGTGGTGTTTTATAGTAATATGCTTTATTTCTTTTATTAGTGAATACATAGTACTTCCATCTCAAAATAATATGAATGCGCGAGCTAAGTGAGCGCGAAAATTTTAGTAGTGCTTTGTTTCTTGTATTAGTAAACCCACGGTACTTCTCTGCAAAAATAGTAATAAAGCGCGAGCGAAGCGAGCGCGAAAATTTTTGTGGTGTTTTATAGTAATATGCTTTATTTCTTTTATTAGTGAATACATAGTACTTCCATCTCAAAATAATATGAATGCGCGAGCGAAGCGAGCACGAAATTTTGAAGCATTTTATAAAATTATTGAAGCCTGTTTTTTTTTTGATAATGCCAGGATTTTGGGGGGTGTTTGGACCCCCCAACCCCCCCCCCCCCCCTGCCTACGGCCATGTTGATAAGTGTGGTATTTCCCAAAAAGGTGGGGTGGGAAGTATACTGACCGATTTTAACAATATATTTGCTACTTACGAATTATGTTTTTTTCTAATTTTTTTCTTTAATATTTTGTCTAAGAAATAACGTTTTGGATATCTATCCTAACGTAATAATAGAAAACTTTATGATATTTTACAACAAAAAATAACATTGCGACAAAATAGCGTTCTAGCGCTGTCACACTGGTAACACTGTTGTTTAAAATAAATGTTAGGTTACCTAAAATTACTTTTCCTTTTGTTTTCGAAGAAATAACTAATAAAAAATATAAATGGAACGACCGACGATTAGTAAGAAGTGAGTATTTAATGTGTCATTGTATTGTCACAAATATTTTGAAGATAATATCGTAATGATCACTAAACAATACACCCATAGCTCTTTATCCTGTCGATTTAATGTATTTTATTCAATTTCAGACAAAGAAGTAACAAGGCTCAGATTAGAGTATTGGTCGACTACCGACCAATAGACATTTAGAGGCGGGAGAATTCACTGGGCCGCTTGGAGCCCGAAAAGCGAAGGCGCACTGGGCCAAACTGAAAGCCCTACTTAAAAATTATGGCCCCGAGACAGGACAATAGCGCAGTGGAAGCAGGTAGACATTATTAGTACACCATATTTTATAACTTTTTTTAGTATTCCTTTGTCTAGCAAACAATTTTATCAATCAGTTTCTTCCAAAGACATATTATTCAATTCCAAGGATGAAAAGTAGTACTTAATGTGTATTAACTAATCAAATATCGTCACCCAACTGATTATACACTGTTTTGTCAAATTGCAGACATGGATTACAAAGAAGTAAAAAAACATGCAAGGATGGAGAATGCCTCAAGTGCTCGAGCCAGAACTGCCACAAGCAATAGTGTGGCAGTACCTATCTATTGTGTCAGAGAGCAACCCTTAATATGTTTGTGTCGCTTTGTAGAATTGTGTATTGTATTGTAGAAAAATAACAAAGTCCACACTGTATAATTGCACATATTTATTATTTCATCACATAAAACGTCCTTCATGGACCCCGAGAGGGTACTTCGTGGCTTTGCAAAGATTCTAACTCCACATTCACAAGCCCTAGACACTAAATCATGACACTATTATCCAAATTTGCAACTGTGGATGTGTGTGGCTGGGTGGCAGGCTCTTAACAGTTGACTCCATGCATATAATCGGGACTCTGAAACAAACAACATGATGGAATGTATATAACACAACTTGTTTAGTTATTAAATGTGTATTTTTAATATAAATTCTTTTTGTGCGAGCAACTCAATATGTTTGTGTCGCTATTATCCAAATTTGCGACTGTGGCTGGACGGCTGGGTGCAAACCGCTTACAATCGGTCTTTTTGGAAATCCATGGAGGACTTATGGCTGAGATGATGATGATTAAATAATTAATTTCTTATTTAAAAAGTGTTTTCTTTTTTAAATTTAACTGGTTTTTTTACGACATACTTATCCCATATTTTAGATTTTCCAGTCCATATTATATGTGAATATTTTATTATTTTTATTACATATTTATCCGAGCCCTAGTTATGATGTAGTCGGAAATGGTATACACACCTAGCTTATGCAATCAATAAAGCCTGATGAAGCAGCGTCAGGCTTGGCTATTGACCACAGCTTAACTGCTTTCAAATTACAATGTACATGATATGTAAACATTATAATATTGAATTTCATCTTTATTGTGCTGTTACTCAATATTTAATAATGTTAGGCTATCATTATTGGCATAGCCATGAAATATATATACTTACCTAAAAGATAATACTGTCCAATTCCGCTGTTGTTAAGTCGTTTGAGCCCCAGTTTTCACATTGGAATTGTTAAATATAAATTGGTCATGTACTCGGCCAGCGGCCTGGATATCTTGCGTTTATGTGTAATATATGGCAATTGACATCAACAACCTACAACAATAATTGTATATTAGTAATAAAACTTTGTTTTTAATATAGCTTTATATTTTATTAAAACCATTCCTTACCAGTTGCACATTGATTGTGGTATGACCCTTTCTATTCCTGAATTGTACACCGTTCGGGAATGGTGGAGGGAAGATGTCCACATGGGTGCAATCTATGGCGCCTAAAATATCTGGCAAGCCATATTTCTGTGCGAACCCATTGGACACACTCTGCCTGGCATCTTCCGACCCTGAGAACACAATGCATTTTGGCATAAGCCTGAAAGTTTTTATTATCTTTGAGATTTAGGCAGATAGGTGTTAGTATTATCTATTATATTATAAGTACCAATCAAATTGTGCCCCATATTATTATGGTGATTGTGTTGGTTATGGACAGTAGCCATGTTTCCTGGGTTTTCAGCTATCATATACCAAATAATTATCCTCATCGACTGGTCAGTCAGTTTTTAGACTAGAGAGAGATACACAGAGATAATATGGTAGACAAGTTGCAGTTAAGTATGGAAGAAAATATAGAGAGATAGCTCAAATCTTTCACTTACTTTTTTATGATAGCTCCACAGACTTGGGTCAAATATTTGCTGACGGTGGTCTGTGCTATTGCCAGGCCATGATCTTGACCTGTCCCATGCTGGTAACTACCATCTCCCAATAGCCTTATGGATGAGAGGACCTTTTGCAGAGAAAACAAATAGCTATATTTAGAATGTTGATTTTTTGTGCCCATACAATTTATTGGTAGACATTAAATATAAGTATCTATTTTCTTATGGTACAATGCCAAAATGTACATATAATATATTGGTTACACACACAGTAAGCTCAGAATTTGCCCTATTTACATAGGACAGTAAGTACTATAGTCACAAGAAATGGGAACTAACATCTCAATTAAACAAACTAATGAATCAAAGAAAAGAACAGACTCTACACCCAGAAATTATTTAGGATCTACATAATAATATACCTATCTATCTCAATGTCATTATTATCCTAATTCTAATTAATTTAAAAGTGAAAGTAAGTCTGTCTGTTTGTTACCTCTTCATGGCTAAACGGTTACCAATCGTTTCAAAATTTGGCACAGAGATTCTTTAGGAACTTTAGAAGGCCATAGTCTATATTTTATCGTCATTATTACCACAGTTTTTCATCACTATATGGGTGAAACTGCAGGGCGCAATTATTCTATTATAGATAGAATAATACCTAAGCTAAGGTATTCCTAAATTTTAATGGTAAAGTACAATACCTTCTCACATAAGACACACACAAACACTTTTTCACAGAACGACTAGTAGGATATTAGAAAGATTTATAAAAATGTGATACTCAGTTAGGTACTTAACCTCTTTTCCTAAAATTCGTGGAGTATAAGATAATTTTACCTTTATGTGTACCGGCAGCCCATCATGAGGATTTTGCGGTTCCAATTCGTCTTTTAATTCATGGCACAAATAAAGCGCCACGACCTTATTCACTCTGAAGATTTTTTGAAATTCCCTATCGGGAAACTCGAAAGGGTTGCTTGCATCCCTTATTTCCCTCCGATGCCATTTTCTTCGCAACGTTTCTTCCTCTCGCGCTATCATATCGTGAACAAAAGCTCGCGACATCTTTTTTTTTCACAAAACAAGTAATATAATTGTTAATCACCACCTCAACGGAACGTGACTAACAGTCCGCGTTCAAACCCCGGTCTAATGTCAATCGGAGAGTATTTAACCCGCGGTCCCCAAGCCCGTGCTCTGTGGCGGGGGGTAGCAGGATAAAATAGTCATCGACAAACGTCAAATTAACATTTTTTGTCTCTCCCTCGGTTGCCGTGCTCTGTGTGGGTGACATACTAATTTTGGTCTCTGACGAGAGGGCATAAGCCGGGAAAGACTAATTTGTCCACTTGCCGTGCTAGCCCCGCAGCTGTGAGATGGTCGACGATATTATCAGCATCACGGGTCGAACTAGACTCGTTATACATATATGTTACCGGCCAAACCCGATTTCAGGACAAACTAGTTTGGCCTAGGCTAAACTAGTTCATCCTATCGGGCTTAGGACAAACTAGTATAGCCTAGGCAAAACTAGTTTGTCCTAAGCCCGATAGGATGAACTAGTTTAAGCTAGTCCAAACTAATTTGTCCTAAGCCTGATAGGATAGACCAGTTTAAGCTAGGTCAAACTAGTTGATCCTGGTATAGGTATAAGCAATAATTTCTTCAGAGATTATATTATTCTACAAAACTGCAATAATATAATTATATTATTGCAGTTTTGTAGACTGTGTAGATGTCTAGATATTATACGAGTAGCTTAGGGTTCGTTCAGGGATACGCGGAGCGACACGCAGATCGACGAGCGACGCGACGCGTGCTCAAATCAAATACTGCTTATATTTGTATCGTTGTTGTACGTATCGCGATTCACGAACGAAGAAAACGCTTACCGCGCTGCTCGTCGCCCTGAAATCTGAGAGTAGGTACAAACGGTATGCCGTATTATTATAATAAATAACAAACATAATAGGTACCTATCTATGGTAATAATTCTCTAATAACCGCAACATGTAGTTATAGTGATGTTTCATAATAAGTGATTGGCGCGACGGTCTGTCTGATGTGGTAACTGCCATATTATATGATACAAATAACCGGAACCCTGTATCAGAGAATAATTATTATATTGTAAATACCAGGAAAATAAGTATTTTTTATTAAAAATATGGTTAATTATTATAATAATGTATTGTTATGTGCTAATGTGGACAGCGGTTTGTACAAGAATCGTTTTATTCCACGAAATGAGGAAGAATTGTATACTTAAATAGAAATTATTTTTTTTACACTCCTAACTGCGCCGGTTTCACCCGCGTTGTGATGTATGAAAAGTAGCGATGATGATGATGATGATCAAATGTGGTCCATGACCTTCTTCAGGTCCTAAAGTATCTCTGTGCCAAATTTCATAACAATTAGTTCAAGTCGTGACGTAGACAAATAAACAGACAGACAGACGTACATAGGTTAAAAACTAGCATTTTATTTTTATTTTTAATATTTATTATTTAAAGGGGTTTAGTCACCCAATGACTAATATTATGTCCGTGAATGATATATCCATAATTTACAGACCGATTTGATAAAAATCTTTTTTTGTTTGAAAGGGTATACCTATATACCATAAATTGGCCCCATAGAAATTTCATGAAAATCGGTTTAGTATTTTGGTTTTTAAAACAAAATTGCGTATGTTGAAGTTGGTTTTATAAACTATAATTATATAATAGGTGAGTTATTATATAGTTAGAATATTTGTATACAAAAAAAAACTATCTATACCTACGGGTCGGTACCGGATCTTTTCTACGAATAAAGCGGCTTGCAATAGCTATTCTAGCTAACTAGTAACCATTAACCAGTTAAGCACTAACTGATTATTAAGGCATGTTGCCTTTCTCACACTGTACATATTCACAGAAATATAAAATAATATCGCCGCTAATGATTACCCAGTATGTAGCCACACCGTAGTTAATTCTAGTTATTGGCATACGTTGCAGCTGATTTACGATATCTGGAATTGCGATATCAGTATTTTCTGAGTTTTTAATGAGTTGAATTGCAAAAATTTGCAAAAAGGCTTTTCCTGAATAACAAACTGACAGACAGCGCACGGCTGTTTGGATGCGTCGATTCCCGTTGTCCCCCACTTCCGTGTACACCACTGGTGGACATCGACACCTGTTTCAAAAATGTGTACTGATGTCCACCAGTAGGGGACAACGCCACAACTTTCTGCTTTTTGTTGGATTTGGAGAATACTCAGATAAACAGGGAAGGAGAGTGCCTCTCTTGTAAAGTGTATTCGTGTAAAGGTAGTCCCGGCCGTACGTACCCGCTCGCTCACACAGCGGGGGCACGGCCGTGCCCCCAGATACCTACATATATCCACCGATCGCGGGTAAATTGAAATGCGGCTGGTTGAAAAGAAAGTGATGAAAAGCTGACGCTATGATGATGATAAAATATAGCCTATGTCCTTCTCCATGTTCTGTAGAATCAGTATGCAAAATGTCATAACAATCGGTTGTCGTTTAGCCGTGAAGAGGCAACAGAATTACTTTCACTTTTATAATATCAAAGGATGTTACATAGATCTACGACTGACCACCAACTTCCCTGCCACCTTCTTTAACTAGAAAGAGTTAATAGAATATTCTAGATTGACGTCCTCGGCCACACCGTCGCTTACTATCAGGACAGTTGATATTGATAGTTAAACGTAAATCTATCAGCAAAATTAAAATTTAAAAAACCTAGTAAGTACTTCAAACTATTGACGGTTGCTAGAGACGAAGGGCCTTACCGAAAAACTTTACTTAACTTTAACCAAAGACGTCTTCTTTCCGCAAGTGTCAGCCAGAAAAACCCATAAAAATAATTTGAAAAAATTAAACCGACTTCAAACTGAAAAGAAAGAAATAACTCGAAGAAAGTCAAAATTGGGCGTATACCTAAGTACGTAGGTACGTACACTAACAATTTTTTTGAGGTCGGAGTCAGGCCCTACGCTATCATCAACTAAGTCCTATATAGACACCGACCTCAAAAAAATAGTTTTGGTCTACGTACCTACTTAGGCCCAGTTTTGATTTTCTTCGAGTTATTTCTTTCTTTTTAGTTTGAAGTCGGTTTAATTTTTTCAAATTATGTACTTTTATTTATTCGTTTTTAATAGTATTTATTATTTTGAAGTCGGTTAAAAACGGTCGTCAAAACTCATCACCGCACATGTCGCTGTCTATCAAACAATTGAAATATAAGGTGTAGACACTGCTCTGCAGTTGCGATGAACGAAGTGAGTGTTCAAAAGCCCATATCTTGAAAACTATTTTTTCTCCCTTTATATAATATTCCTCTATGAAAACTACTAAACCGATTTTGATAAAGCTTACAGTGACTCCTAAGTTGAAAGATTCTTTATTCAATAAAAAAAGAATTATTAAGAACATACAAACATACATACACTTATGAAATTTGGCACACATGTTTAGAAGTTGGTATAGACTAACTTATACAAAAATTGTGCAATTCTGACAATATTACAAACATACAGGTCGAATTGATAACCTCCTTTTTTGGAAGTCGGTTAAAAATATGTTAAGCATTGCTTAAAGTTAAGTAACATTTTTCGGTAAGGTATATTATATGCAAGTTTCCTTTTAGTTAGACGACTCTTAGAATTTCTACGCAGCGTATAAAAAAACTTTCGTAAAGTAAATAAAAACTACACAAATTTTACACACACACACTTTGCTCTTCTAGTTCTAATAGGCAGTAGTGTGTTGCTCCCAATACATTTTGTCGCTAGTAAAAATAAATTCGCTCATATAGAGCAGTCGCATTAAGTCCACCTTGAGGGGTGCTTTGAAATTATGATAGGAAAATACCTAAAAGACATAGACTCAATAATCCTCGATTCTAGTTTATAAATAGAGTATTGTTGTGAGTCCTGCGCCCAGTTTCATCCGCGTAGTTATGAAAATAATGATGATGATAAGTAGCCTTCAAGTCCACAGCTACCTCTATGCTAAATCTCATAATACATTATGAGAACAAATTTTTTGAGCAGTTATTTAAATATTCGAGATGTTATTATGATCAGTTCAAAAACATATTGAGCAGTTATTTAATTTAATGGCGGTTGATTAATTATTGCGACAGTAAAACATGGACAGTAATAAAAAAACAATTAGTCGGTTATTTTGTAAAAATAATTGAGCAGTCCAATAATTGAATGAGCGGTAAAAATTATGGAAAGTTATCTATATATAGGTATAAGCAATAATTTCTTCAGAGATTAGGTTTTATAGATAATCATTTTTTTTACCGCCCATTTAATTATTTTCCTGCTCAATTATATATTCACTGATCCATTTCATTATTTTTTATTACTCATTTTTGTTTACTTTACTGCTTAATTTTAACCGCCATTTATAATTTTTAACTTACCAAAACTGCTATTTACAACTGCCTCTTTAAATCAGTGCCATTATCGGTTTAGCCGTTTGATCGTGTAAAGGTAACAAACTTCGTTTTTATAACATTATTATGAAATTGCGACATCTGTACCTTTTTGAATACTGAATTTTCTTAGGTGTATTTTATGTTGTCACTCATCACTTGCCACATACCTTTTTTTTGAGCACGACACAATTATAGGTACATGCATAGTAATAAAGTGGTGTTTCGGGACTTTAGGAGTGCGGCCGACGTAAGTACCCGCGTTCTACAAAAATCTTATCCAGAATCGGGCTGAAATACAGGTTTTAGAAGAACAAAAATAAAACCCTAAGCCCTTAAATAGTTACGTTTTTGGAAACAACCAAAAATTTGAGATGTTTAATTTATGCCATTTGCCTAATAATAAGAATTATATTTTATTAGATTATATTTTTTGTTTCGTTATTAAAATAGCAACACCAAACACTGGTGTCCAATTTTATTACCTTGCCTGTACTTTATACTCGTGTCATGAATCCAGAATCGGGCTGAAATACAGGTTTTAGAAGAACAAAAATAAAACCCTAAGCCCTTAAATAGTTTCGTTTTTGGAAACAACCAAAAATTTGAGATGTTTAATTTATGCCATTTGCCTAATTATAAGAATTATATTTTACTAGATTATATTTTTTGTTTCGTTATTAAAATAGCAACACCAAACACTGGTGTCTAATTTTATTACCATGCCTGTACTTTATACTCGTGCCATGTTTTTGAGTTTCATCAACTGACCAATTATGTGAGATAAGATTTTGGAGTTTTGGCGGGAACGTCTTAGTAACGTGTTGTTGCTTTGTTTTATTTTCCTAAACTTGTGTTATTTTTAACATTAATGCTATAAAAATGGTGGTGTTTTATTCATTAAGTGTTCGATAAAGTGCGTGAGTGTGGGCAAGTGAAATAAAGCAGTAAAACGTGTGATTTTACGTTGTCGGCAAAACTCCATAGAGCTTCTAGTAAAATCGCCACCACTTTACTGAAGCAGGACTCGACTTATAAATTGACTGTATACGTGACTAGAACATTTACAACTTGTTTTATTCAAGAAACTTGAAAAAATCCTAATACTTGACACTGGCAAATGCTTTAATGCGGGTCCAATACAAAAAAGAAAAAGAAGAGATAAGATTTTTGTGGTTAAATGCGAACGACCCTGTTGATCGACACTTTATTTTCTATTCGTTGACAGCTAAATTTTTTATAATGATATACAGAGCAGCAAACAAGCAGGTAAGACGCCTGATGGTAAGCGATAACCATTGCCCACAAAGTTTACTTTGTGCCGTTGCCTGTGGATAACTGCAACACTCCTGCGTCGCTGTTGGTTGGCATGGGGACGTCTTGCTGGTCCGCGGAAGGAAGGAGCAGAATGCGACTCCGAATTTCCTGCTATGCAAATAATAAGAGTTGATATTGACAAATGCCATATCGAAGTGCTCCATCCTCGACCACACCGTTGCAGAGGCGTGTTGGGGTTCAAAAATAGATCGTAAACAAATGTACTAATTGCTCATTGTTCAATACAAAAAGTGACCACCTTGACGTCATTTGTACATCGCAGTGGGGCAATGTCTCTTTTTTTTTATCAGCCCTGTTTGTACAAACTGTCCCACTGCTGGGAACGGGTCATCTTCTCATTGTGAGAAGGGTTAGGCCATAGTCTGCCACACTGGCCAAGTGCGGGTTGGCAGACTTCACACATCTTCAAGATCATTGAGAATTCTCAGACATGTAGGTTTCCTCACGATGTTTTCCTTCACCGTTTGAAGTTGGCGGCAATGAACAATATTCACATAACTTCGAAAAGACAGAGGTGCGTGCCGTGGGATTCAAACCCAGGATCGCAAGTCAGACGGTCTAACCACTAGGCTGCCGGAAACTAATATGAGTAATATAATACAATACTACTAATACATGTCTAAACATATACATATGTCTAAACATATACATATGTATAAACTAATATAATATGTCTAAGAACTAATTATTGTATCTTATCATCTTCATTGTACTAACATTTTAGACAAATAAATATTCTGACTATGATTCATAAGGTTGTAGTAAAGGAAACAATAAAAATATATAAAAATGAAAATTTATTCTTACAGCTTGTAGCTAGATAACAAACATTAATATTAAATTATCGGAATGTGGTGGTACACCTAACTGGCAAGCGTCCCACGCTTGCCAGTTAGGTGTAGAAAATCTATGATTTACCTTTTTAAAATTTTAATTCTTTAACTTAGGAGTAATAGCGAAATTTAAAAAAAAGCAAATCGTATAGGCATATACATTTATGATTCCAATCATAAAAAAAGGAATAATTAAAATCGGTCAATTTTTTGAGGCAGAAAAGTTTTCTCCTGTTGTATAAAAAATCTATGAAAACTGTTTATAGAGCGTGACCACGTCTCTCTTAATAATTAAACGTAAACAATTATTATTATACATATATATTGTGGTCAATTTTGAAGAAATAAATTAACTAAAATTCTTAAAATCACTAAATTCAAATAAGGAACAACTATTGTACGAGACATACGTTCGTTTTTCAATTCATTATTTTAATAATTTTAATTAAATTAGTGGCGCCTTCAAAAGTGTCCACAGTGAGTATTCAGTATCGAGTTCAGGAGACTCTCCTACGTTTCCTCGTCGTGTTTTGTTCTTCATCGCTGTTATCGACGCGGGAGTTGGACTCCGGCATCTCGGTGGTGGCGTCGTTTATATCTTGACTCTCTGAAAACAGTATCAACATTATATCAGCGGGCTTAGACAAGTGGTATAGTTCCCGTCACGTAAAAAGAACGCTGGTTTGTTAGTAAACGCGAACAAACCATCGTATCTTTACGTGACGGGAACTATAAACGTTTCTATTTCTACAAACGCTTACCCTTCGAAATGTCAAACAATTCATTCATAAATTTCCCTCTAGTCACTGACCTGACTTTTACAGTATGCCCGGGAAGAGAAACAGCTGGCACATTCTATGTTTTTCATTTTTCCCAGTCCAGCATGGAAGAGCTCAGTGATTTTATACGTTAAAAAATGTTGTGATGCGCGCTTCGAGCCCATTTTTTTTTTTTCTTTTTTGTTGCCCATGGGAAACCCTTTATGGGTACCACCGCACCTCGGGGGAGGCTGCGTGGTTATGTGGGAGTCCCGCCCAGTTGACCGGTGTGCCGGAAAGTCCAGTCCAGTCAACCGGTATGCCGGGTTACCCACTAAAACCCCTGGGGTGTTTCGTCTCGGCGCCTGTGTGCCAGGCCCATGGGTGCGTTGATGAAACTCGTCCACGGACCCGGCGGCGCTGGTCCTCTAGGACCCTGCTCATTCGGGGCTATTTCCGCCCCAACGTCTCGGAGTGGCGCGCGGAAACACCGCGCGCGCCATCTCGGGACAACGCTTTACGGGCAGCAGACTCCCCCGAGTCTGCCGCCCACGGCCCGGTTACGGGGGGGGTTGGAGGCTGTAGAACAGCCTCCTACGGCGCCCAGTTCTCCGGCGGCGCATGGGGAGATCGGAGACGATCTCCCGTTCGCGCTCCGCCGTTTCCTTCTGGAGGATGACTTGCTCACAGAAGGAAACTGCCGCCATCCACTTTGTCTCACCAAAGACAAATCGCTCCCGACTGCGCTCGTGAGGTCACGGCGCTCGCTGGCCCATGCCGGGCACTCCTCCAGCGTATGTTGCGCCGTGTCCTCGTCGGCGCCGCAGTGGTGGCACACGGAGGTCGGTTCCCTTCCGGCTACTCGGCATAGGTACTTTCCAAAACAGCCGTGGCCGGAAAGTACCTGAACAAGCCGGAAGGTAAGCGACCCGTGACGCGCTTCGAGCCCAACCTTAACGTTCTCGAAGTCTACCAACCCGCACTTGGCTAGCGTGGTCCACTTGCCCTTCTCACAATGAGATGGCCCGCCCGTGCCCAGTTCAATTCTTTATTTCGTCCATACACCTTTACAGTATGCTTGGATGCGTCAGTGTTTACATATAAATGTGGGACAGGTTATACAAACATAATTTTTCCGTACATTTGTTTCGTACCTTCATTTCCATCATGAGTTTGATCGTTCCTGTCTCTTGCGTTGAGCACTTCTGCTATGACGGGTAGTTTTATTTTGAAGTCTCGAGCCGTACCCAGCGCCAGGTAATGCTTCCAGTCCAACTGAAATAAAAACAATATACAGATTAAAACTGGGTGTCCTTAAATTGTGATGGAATCGATTTCATCTAGGAAAGTGGACTCCATCGTAGACCGTAACATCAAAATCGGATAGTTTGATGGTCAATCGCAGACCTAGCAGAACTACATTATAATAAACTGAGTAAAAAAAAAGGAGATCAAGCTTTTATTCGCGCATTTTACTAAAATTTTAAATAAAGTTTATAGGTTCATCTTCTCTTTTTATCATTCAAAAAAATCTGTGTCTGTGTATCTGACTGTGGCATCGTAGATCTTAAATGAATGGATTGATTTTAATCTAGTTCTTGTTTGCAGGAATATTTGACCAAGATTGATGTTCGCTACACAAGTACACGACAAAGCTCCTCTCTCCTTATTTCAGACCCAAAGGGCTGGTAATCCGGCGCTACTTGGAAACGACCCGAGCAAAAACCCAGAATCATCAAAAAAAAAAATATTTTTTTATTCCACCCTCCCCATTTCGGCGGCAACGAATTCCATTCTTGTGCAGTACGCAACAGGAATGTGGATCGATATCACTGAGTACGGATTTTTGGCATTTCAACGAGAAATGGGTGGTAATTCGCCGATTTTCTGCTAGTCCTTTACTTGATCACCTGTCTCATAATACAATGCTCACTCGCTCACATAGACGCTAAGGTTGTACGTTTGCTTGCGGCGGAAAATCAAGGAATCCAAGATTGGCGGGAGGCGAAGTGTCCATTCTGTGTGTAGTACTATTAATGTTCGGTGGTAGAATGTAAGGTGTACCTGCGCCTTGCCCGCGAGTATGATGACGTGCTTGGCGTAGTTCTCTAGCTCGAGCACGAGGCGCGGGATGAGCTTGGTGTCGCGCAGCACGCGGCTCGCGCTCTCGCCGTGCTGCGACCGCTCCACGTACAGTATCAACTCGTTGATGGTGTTCGACAGCTTCTTGCCGCTCAGCTTCAACAACCGCTCGAAACTGAAACAAATTATACACATTTGTAAGGGCCAAACAATTACGTTATCGGTCACCTCAGCGATATCGGTCTAAGTTCTTGATGCGCACTGCACAGGAATGGAATTCTTTGCCGCCATTTTGTGTTTTCTGAGAATACAATACTGCAATCTTGGAATTTTCAAGGCTAGAATTAGTTTGGATCAGCTTAGAGCATTTGCCAGTGTCAAGTATTAACATTTCTTCATAAAACAAGTTATAAATGTTCTAGTCACAATCTAAGTCACGTACAGTCATTTTCAAATTCGATTCGTGCTTCAGTAAAATGGCAACTTTCCTGGAAGCTTCTATGGAGTTTAGCCGACGACGTGAAAAAACACGTTTCGTTGTGTTATTTCATATAACCACGCTCACGCACTTGATCAAACACTTAATGAATAAAACACCACCATTTTTCTAGCATTAGTATTCAAAATAACACAAGTTTTGGAAAATAAAATAAAACGACAACATGTTTCCTGTTTCCATGACGTTTCCACCAAAACTCGAGTGAATATATACTTTCTAAATACATCATCATCATCATCATCTCAGCCATAAGAAGTCCACTGCTGGACATAGGCCTCCTCCATGGATTTCCAAAAAGACCGATTGGAAGCGGCTTGCATCCAGCGTCTTCCCGCCACTTGTATGAGATCATCTGTCCATCTCTAATGTTCTAAATACATATAAGATTTGAAAAAAAAATGGACACAAAATCTAAAACAAAATTCACGACAGTCAGCACCTTGTCACTGCCGCCACCGATGCAGCAACGTAATTTCAGTAGCATGTATCTCACCGTGCTGTCAGCGCCGTCCCTGGGTCTATCTGCTTGGCCAGCGTGGCCAGCAGTGCCAGCAGTCTCATACAGACAGTCAGCACCTTGTCAGTGTCGCCACCGATGCAGCAACGTAATTTCAGTAGTATGTATCTCACCGTGCTGTCAGCGCCGTCTCTGGGTCTATCTGCTTGGCCAGCGTGGCCAGCAGTGCCAGCAGTCTCATACAGACAGTCAGCACCTTGTCACTGCCGCCACCGATGCAGCAACGTAATTTCAGTAGCATGTATCTCACCGTGCTGTCAGCGCCGTCTCTGGGTCTATCTGCTTGGCCAGTGTGGCCAGCAGTGCCAGCAGTCTCATACAGACAGTCAGCACCTTGTCACTGCCGCCACCGATGCAGCAACGTAATGTCAGTAGCATGTATCTCACCGTGCTGTCAGCGCCGTCTCTGGGTCTATCTGCTTGGCCAGCATGGCCAACAGTGCCGGCAGTCTCATACAGACAGTCAGCATCTTGTCACTGCCGCCACCGATGCAGCAACGTAATTTCAGTAGCATGTATCTCACCGTGCTGTCAGCGCCGTCTCTGGGTCTATCTGCTTGGCCAGTGTGGCCAGCAGTGCCAGCAGTCTCATACAGACAGTCAGCACCTTGTCACTGCCGCCACCGATGTAGCAGCGTAATGACAGTAGCATGTATCTCACCGTGCTGTCAGCGCCGTCTCTGGGTCTATCTGCTTGGCCAGCGTGGTCAGCAGTGCCAGCAGTCTCATACAGACAGTCAGCACCTTGTCACTGCCGCCACCGATGCAGCAACGTAATTTCAGTAGCATGTATCTCACCGTGCTGTCAGCGCCGTCTCTGGGTCTATCTGCTTGGCCAGCGTGGCCAGCAGTGCCAGCAGTCTCATACAGACAGTCAGCACCTTGTCACTGCCGCCACCGATGTAGCAACGTAATGTCAGTAGCATGTATCTCACCGTGCTGTCAGCGCCGTCTCTGGGTCTATCTGCTTGGCCAGCGTGGCCAGCAGTGCCAACAGTCTCATACAGACAGTCAGCACCTTGTCACTGCCGCCACCGATGTAGCAACGTAATGTCAGTAGCATGTATCTCACCGTGCTGTCAGCGCCGTCTCTGGGTCTATCTGCATGGCCAGCGTGGCCAGCAGTGCCAGCAGTCTCATACAGACAGTCAGCACCTTGTCGCTGCCGCCACCGATGTAGCAACGTAATGTCATCAGCATGTATCTCACCGTGCTGTCAGCGCCGTCTCTGGGTCTATCTGCTTGGCCAGCGTGGCCAGCAGTGCCAGCAGTCTCATACAGACAGTCAGCACCTTGTCGCTGCCGCCACCGATGCAGCAACGCAGTTTAGCGCAACGTCCCGTCCACGCGGTCATGTGACACATTTGGACTATGATCGACTTAGTTAGTTCCTTTAGCTCTGAAATAAAAAAAATATTGATATTTAACCTGTAATATCAAGGCCAGAATAAAGGCTTTTACTATTATTATATTATTATCAAGGCCAGGTGTCCATAGGTCCGAACTCACGGGATGAATCTAGCCGAGCTGAATTCATAAAATTGCTATAACATGATATGAGTAAAAGTCTACCTAACATACCTTTATCGATTCTCTGCGCATGCGCCCCGGCCGCCAGGGCCGCCGCCGCCGTCAAGTCCTTGGCCCTCTGAAGCAGTAGGTCGGCGCACTTGAAGCGAGCGTTCAGATGCGCACAGACCAGGTTCAGAATCGCGTGCCCGCTGCTCGAGTCTATGTACGGGAACAGGGAAGACTCTTCGCCGGCCGATGTCTCGTCTTCCTGTTAGATACGTTTTCGGTTCAAAACTGTTTTGCAATAATATACTCACAGAAAAAAAACAGGACAAGTGCTAGCGAAACTCGCTCACCGAGGGTTCCGTACAAACTAGTAGATAAAGAGAGCAATTATTATTATTATTTTTTTCCTTCATAAACAGCAAATTACACATCGTAAAAATAATTAAACCTGTTTTAGCTTGTGCTAATGAAGCTCTTTCATATGATACCCCACATGATACGGAAAATATTATAATTTCCCCCCTTTTATCTACTAGTTTGTACGGAGCCCTCGGTGGGCGAGTCTGACTGGCACTTGTCCGGTTTTTTTTTGCCTAATGAGATTAAGAGTCGCATAGAATACAAACAGATTAATTAAATTAAAGTAATTAAAAAAAATAAACCGACTTCAAAACAATCTAACTAACTGAAAATGGAGAAATAACACGTAAAATTAAATCAAAACTGGGCGTCTACCTAAGTAGGTACGTACACCAACTATTACGTACTCAACTATTTTTTATCAGTCAATGTCAGGCCCTAAACTATCACCAACGAAGTCCTATACAGACTCATCAAAAAATAGTTGGTGTACGTACCTACTTATATATGTACATATTGCACATACACTTGTGAAATTTGGCACTCATGTTTAGAATCTTAGAAGCTGGTATAACATATTATACAAAACTATGCAATTTTGACAATATTACATACATACAGGTTGAATTTGATAATCTCCTTTTTGAAGTCTGTTAAATATGCTTCTTTTTGGCTTCGCCGGAGTCAGGTCAGTCAGGGGTCAGGAATCAGCGACCGCAAAAAACGTTTCACAGCGAATTGGCAATAATACTTTTTCGTATTATATATAAATATATATAAATATTTGTGGACATTTCACACAACATCATCTAGCCCAAACTAAGCAGAGCTTGTACTATGGAACTAGATGGCTGATAGAATACATATATACTTTTTTTTGTAAATATATACATATGATACATAGAAACACCCAGACACAGAACAAACATCCATGCTCATCACACAAATGTTTGCCCTGGGTGGGGATTGAACCCACGACCTTTCAGTTCAGCAGGTAGACGTAGACACTACCAACTGAGCCACAAGGCCAGCCACATATGTAAGGTTAACGCTTAGCTAGACCAACATAGAATACGAAAAAGCGTAGTAGTAGCGAGACAACTTGTCTACTGGTACGAGTGTACTCTGCTAGTTAGTAAGTGAAGGCAGCAGCCGTACGCTTAACTTTTATAGCGATGCAAAGTTCGCTCCGCGCCCGTTTTTACCCGACTGCGTAAGGAGGGTTATGTTTTTCGAGTGTATAGTGTAGTATATCGCGGAGTGGAGCGATCTTTGCGGACGCTGACTCCGCTGAGAGTTGAGGGTAACCCCGCAGTTGTGACGTACATCGATCCTGCCCAGGGCCTCGGTCAGTTTGACCAGCAGCTGGTCCAGGAGCGGCGCCTCCTGCTGGGTGGAGTTGGTGGCCGTCAGCAGAGCGCTCACCAACACGCCGATGTCTTGTTTACTGCTGCGGACGTACTCCTCTAGCTTCACTATCACCTGAGTACATAATCATAGTTTAAACAAACTGAAACAACCGACTTCAGAATAAGCGACTTCGTTTACTTGGACGACATATTTTTTGCAGTTATTTTGTTTTAAAACTAAAACACAAGACCGATTTTGATAAAATTCATATGGGAACACCTCTGCAGCAAATAAACAAATAAAAATGATCAAAATCACGACTAAATTCCACCTCTGCGTGTCAATGAGACAGTGGAGATATGCCAAATATCTTGAAATGTTTCAAAGCGTTGTTTTTTTAGAGTGAACAGATAACTTTTAGATCGACGAGCTCCATCCTCGGCCATACCCCCGTCGCTTAGCATCAGGCGAGTCGGTAGTCAATTGTATTGTATAATTGACAAAATAATGGCGTAACAAACATACATAAAACATACAGTCGAATTGAAAACCTCTTCCTTTTCGGAAATCGGTTAGCAAGCGATGATCGAGGTCAAAGCGTTCAAGTATTTATTAACCTTATTATAGTATATATCTATTATTATGATTTTTCTAAACTTACATTAGTAATTTCCACACACGATTGAGTGGGTACTTCCAATAACACTGCAGCGATGGCAGAAAGAGACGAATGTATCTTCTTGTCCATCGGATCTCTCGTTTCCTCGTCGTCTTCCATCTCTGTCTTCAGAAGCGCCGTGTGGATGTGTTCTAATATTTTCGCGATGCACATCGATGGAGAAGTATCAGTCTGTCCCGCTGCAAATAATTAGTAACAAAGTAAAAGTTAAAAAGAAAGTAGTTATTACCAACTTTACATTAACCAATGGTCTTGCAATTGAATTTTAAACCAGGGGTCTCATACCGAAAAGATAAAGGTTATAACGGTTAAGGGACGTCATACCTTTTTATTTTGATACCTGAAAATAAAGGTATAGAAATTTTACGGTACCGATAAATAACGATATCATTATAAATTGCGCTACCGTAACCGAAAAATAAAGGTTTTGACCTTGACCGCCCGCGCATCGCCATCCCCCGTTCGTATGCAAACGCGTAAGAGCGAGAGGTCCGATGCAACGCGGTGATTTCGGTACAAAAATAACAAAATATCGGTAGTTATTATTATATACCTTAACCGTTATTATCACCGTTTTCGGTCTACCTTTATAATTTATACCTCTACCGTTATTATACCGGTAGCGTAACCTTATACGTTAACCGTTTACGATCCCTGTTTTAAACCATTTAGCCCCAATTCATTGAGCTGAATTTTAGCATATATTTATGTCTGATTTCGATAAAAATGCATAATTAGCTATGTGACATTCTCTAAATCCAGTATGGCAATAATATCATTGGTGGGACGTTAAAGATCGCCATGTTTTCGTTCAATTATTTTTTGCTCATCCCGACAGTACAAGTATTAAAAACACTTATGTAACGCCTGATTCAATAAAACATATAATAATTTTAAAAGCAGCAAGTATAGCTGGACAGGCAAAACTTTACATGAAGTTGACAAAGCTTCATCGCTTAGCAGCACAGAATGTTTGGTTCAACCATGAAGCGGAAACACACTAGATATATAAGTTAGATTTAAGTTTTTGAACACTTATGCAAATTACCCAAGAAAATCTAAAGGGGTTGAAGGGGTTGAATTTAAAGGGGTTGAAAATCTAAGGGGGTAAACCCAACAAACCCTCATCATAAAGTATAGCACATGGAACTCATTGAACCAAACCGAACGATCATAATCTCGAGGGATTTACATCAACTCTGAATCTCTGACACGGGGAGTCCTGGGTGAGCTAAGAGCCCGTTTCAACTTACTGATGGTCGGCAAAATTTTCTCCATCTTGAAAGAGTAGTTGGGCGAGAAGAGGCAAGTGAGACAGCTCTTGAACAGCTCCAGGCAGCCGAGAGCTGTCGTCTCGTCGAACTCGCGCATCGCTTCGAATCTGAAACAACATAGCTGTGAGGCTTATAGGCACACGTCGGACACTTCATACAACGGCGCGCTATTGAGTGACACATACGCAAGTTGACGTCTGTATATAACACACACATGTATGAAGTTATGGTTGTCGTCTGATTGTCGCTCGCTTGTGACGTCAGTTGAGTATCGAGCGCTTGAAGCCCACGACGCTGGTCTCGACTGAGAAATGAATGTGCCGCGCAAGCATTCTTTCAATCGAAAGGTCGAACGCGGGGAGCGGGTCCCAAGGCTGCTATTTGACCTGTGCGTGCGTGCTGGGGGGTGTGTGTGTGTCTTGTTTGGTACAGGTTTGTATATACACGTACCGGCACACAGTCCGCGTATAGAGCACAGCGGCCACGGCCAGCAGGTGCGGCAGGGTGTGCCGGTGCGGCGGCGACGGCGGCTCGCCGAGCGCGGCGCGCACGCAGCGGAGCGCCCACACGTGGAACTCACGACGCACCACCAGCTGATTGCGCTGCTCCGATGACGACCACAGGATCTCTTCACTGTAACAAAACAACTCCTTTCCCTAGTTTTGGATATCTTAAGTTTTGAATAAATGATTTATTATTATTACTGTTCCTTACAGATACATTCACTAGCTACACTCGCGACTTCACGCACATCTCATGCGTTACCTAGTAAACTGTTTCACTGAACTTCACTTGGTAGAGTCTGTTTAGCTAAATAACTAATGTGGTATTGAGGGCGCTGCTGACCTTATTTCAATTGTTTAAGAAGGAAATAGATATGTTCTAGATCGACGTGCTCCGTCCTCGGCCACACCGTCGCTTAACATCAGGCGAGTTGGTGGTCAAGCGTAGATCTATCAAATACAACTTTCTTAACGCCCTGCGCTCGTTCGAAATTAGAACACATACCTGTACAGTAAGTCAATAATCCTCACACAGAATCTCAGGTCCCAGACACAAGGCAGCGGCTTGAAAGGTCCCGCTCTATCTTTCACGAGGTTAGTCTTTTTAACGGTCGGCTTCTCTTTGTCCTTCTGCGACTTTTGGCTTTTCTGTGACTTGTTTGTCTCTCTGGTTTCGTTTAACGGCTTGCCTTTTTTACCGAGTTTCGACGGTGCCTGTGTAAACACAGTATTTATTTTTTTAATTAAATATTAGCTATGACTTTCGGTTCGGGTTTTAGGTGAGTTTTTTTTTAGCTTTTCTGCTTAATTTCCTAACTTCTATTATTTCGAATGTGAATGCTATAAAATGGTGGGGTTTTATTCATTAAGTGAGTGAGTGAGTGTGTGCAAGAGAATCCGATGTGAAACCGTGAAAAAACCGACTTCAAAACGTATTTTCACGGTTTCACATTTAACAAATGTATAATTTGTTTACTTGGATGATATTTTTCCAGTTATTTTGTTATAAAAACCAAAGTACTGAACCGATTTTGATAAAATTTATATGGGACCGACTCTGAAGTAGGGACCCACCAAACAAAACAAGAATCGTCAAAATCAATTCAGAATTGGCTGAGTAATCGGCGAACATACAAAAAAAACATACAAACGAATTGAAAACCACCTTCTTTTTTGGAAGTCCGTTTAAAAAATTGGTGAGACGTGTCTTTTCGCGTTGTCAATTTAACGTGATAATGAAAAGTACAAATCTTAGATTGCCGCAAACATTGTAATCAATTACAATAGTTACCCGAGCTGCTAAAAGAACAATAAAGTAAAAACTCAAAAACCTCCGACAATAAAAAACGGCTAAGCCAATTTTGATGACACATAGCTAAGAACGGCTGAACCAATGTTGATGATGCGTAGCTAGGAAGACCAGCCACGAGATAGACAGATGACCTTATACAAGTGGCGGGAAGACGCTGGATGCAAGCCGCTTGCAATCAGTCTTTTTGGAAATCCATGAGGGAGGCCTATGTTCAGAAGTGGACTTCTTGTGGCTGAGATGATGATGATGATAGCTAAAAACACACTCGATGAAATCCTCTTTCAAACAAAAAAAAAAACAATCAAAATCCATCAGTTTGAGAGCTACGATGCCACAGAGGCACAGAGACACACTCAAACTTAGAACTCCCCTATTTTTTGCAAGGGGGTTATAAACTGTTTGAAATTTGAATATCCGCAAGTGTCGAATATAATACTAACTTTAGCCTGTTCCAGCAGTTGGCTGCATGCTTTAAACAGCTTATACACAGCAGCGGCCGCGTCGCCGCTGTCCAGTTTCCACTGCATGACTTTGTACGCTACGAGCGCTTCGTAGCACTGCAATATTTGCTGCACCTTCATACACTTCGCCTTGGACTCTGGCGTTAAGTCGGTGAGACTTGGTTCCTCCTGCAAATAAATTCCAGGTATAATTTTAAAGGTATTGTGTGAGGTCTGTCACTATGAGACCTACCTTGTGGAGATAAGCGCGTGAATAATGTGGTAAGGAATCATTAGAAAAAGTGCTAGGCGTAACTTCTAACGTCACAGCATTCTCCACCACAAAATATATACAAGCAAGTGTACATGTATATTAAAAGAAAAAACAAACTAAAAAAAAAAGCAAAAAAAAGTTTTTGCAGTCAAACTTACGACTTCTTTACGCTTGATACGCTGTTGAGTGTAGTTTTTTGTAAGAAAGTATGCGTAAAATCGCTGTAAGAGATTCTAAATGCGCATTCTTTAGAATAATTCTAACAAAGTCACTTGTTTATTACAAAAAAGTTGGAGATTACAAAAACGCATTTTGTTATTTTTGCGAGAGATATAGGGAGTAAAAACGAATCTAACGACACCTCGCTCATCAAAATCGGTCAAGTCGTCTAGAACTCTAGACTGTAGGCGATCATATAGAAACATACATCATTTTTTTTATTATTCGAAAATAGTCTTGCGCTTGACCGTCAACTCACTTGGTGTTAAGCGACAGTTACGGTCTAAGATGGAGCGCGTTTGCATTTATTTACTTTTTCTCTGTAAATACATACTTAAGATATATAGAAACACCCAGACACAAAACAAACACCCATGCTCATCACACAAATGTTTGCCCTGAGTGGGGATCGAACCCACGACCTGAAGCTTAGCAGGCAGATATACTACCAACTGAGGTGCGAGACCACTCAGTGAGCCTCGTACTTGTTCTCAGTTCTCACCATGTCGATCGTAAACTCGGCGCTGCTCAGTTTCTCCATGAGTTGGTTGAGCTTGGTCCTCAGCGAGGCGGCGGCGTCCTGGCTAGCGAGGATGTCGTCCACCTCGGCCACCGAAGCCTGCGTGAACTGCGCTATCGCGTACAGGAGACTGCCGATCGGCTCCTGGCAGGGAACACCCCGTGAATACACCGCCTTACATCACATTGACCCTCGCTCCGACTCCTACCTTGGGCAAAGATTATCCGACGCCATGCAACGCGTAACGCGTCTAGTGTCATGGACACCTTTGCACCGGGTACAGTACGGGGTGGGTACCTTTTTGACTGTTTTTTTTTTATAAAATATGTGAATCAAAAAGGCAGACAGCTCGCCTGATCGTCAGCGATAACCGTCGGCTATGGGTAACTGTAACATTGTAATATTGGCCTGAATTATTCAACAATTTTAATTTAGTTAATTTCGTCTGATTATTGATTATTATTTAATTTAAAATTAAATACTATTATTCCTAAATTAAGCAACAAACAAAAATAAAATAAAACCCAGTCTATATGAACTGTCCTGCTTACCACTCAGTCTATACGAACTTACTACAGGACTAGCGGAAAGTCGACTGATGGTACGATCCATTTTTCATTGAAATGCCAAAAATCCGTACTCAGCGATATCGGACAACGTTCTTGATGAGTACCGCACAGGAATGGAATTCTTTGCCGTCATCTGTGTTACCTGAGAACTACAATCTTGGAATTTTCAAGGCTAGAGTGAATAGATACCTTCTAGATCGATGAGCTCCATCCTCGGCCACACCGTCGCCTAACATCAGGCGAGTTTGGTGGTCAGTCGAAAATCTATATTGCGTAAAAAAAACTAAGCTGCGAGACCAGACAAAAAAAACCGCTACTTCCACACATGTCATACATACTATGAGCACAGCAGTGGCCCCGGTGACTTGCACGCACTTGTCCAGTTTGAGCGGCGTCTGGTCGTCGTCCGAGTCCGGCCCGTACTGCGTCACGTGCTCGTACAGCAGCTCTAGTATGGACTCGTGGAAAGCCGGCTTGTCTCTCGTACACTCGTATATACCTGCAAGGAAATACTAATATTATATTGTTTTATATACAAGTGACGGCAAGCCGCTTGCAATCGGTCTTTTTGGAAATCCATGGAGGCCTGTGTTCAGCAGTGGATTTCTTGTGGCTGATTTGATGATGATAAGATAATGTTTTCTAGCGTTAAAATTTGTTTCATTTCAATTAAATATTATAGTAATTCTTAAAAAAAAAAATTGTGGGAGTCAGCCAGTAGATCAAGCTGGTTTTATGACAAAAATTTCAATAATAGATCACATAATTATATACTTTAAAAATGGTCTCAGAAAAGTACAACAAATATGACAAGCACCTTTATTTATGCTTCATAGACTATAAGCAAAACATTCGATTCAATATCTCACAGTTATATCTGGCATTCATTAAGGATAGAAGGAGTAAATAAGCAATACATAGACTTACTGAGAAAAATATACCAAAACAGCTCTGCTAGAATTGTATTGGAAAAACCTGGCCCGCTCTTCAACATTCAAAGAGGTTTGAAACAGGGTGACCCCTTATCTCTCATACAAAACTAACCACAACAAACAGATAACATTTTATTAACAAAAAAATAATAATTAAGGAAATAAAATAATATTATTATTATACTCATTCAAATTAAACAACCCCGGACCCCGACATCAAATTAATAAAATCTCAGCATTAACACAAATCTGCATTATCTGCTGACACAGTGAACGGCTTCTGCGTGCATAGGGAACGGAGCGCATAAAAATAGTAGGCGGTAGTAATTGAAGGGTTGTAATTCTAAAGGATCCAAGTGCCAAAAAAAAACAATATTATTACAAAAACACGATCTATGTGCTAAGCCTAATAATATGAATAGAATAGAATAGAAATAATGCAAATGAAAATAAAATATTAAAAAAAATTGGCACTTAGACTCTTTAGACTTGCAACCCTTCAATTGATATTTTCATAACAAAAAGACAACTATAGTATAAACTGTCAATAATTTACAAATTGTCAATATACTAAAATTAACATGTCAATAATTGTATTTAAAATTTAAAATATAATAAACATTATGTCAAAAAAAATATTACCTACTCCTATTTGAATGAAGCCCCTCGCGCGTGGAACCTTGGGGAAAGGTACCCATTATGCTTACTATAGTATTATTCGTAGAACTACTAGTTTATGTATGTATTAACTCACTGGTGTATAGTAGTTGTTTAACGGCTGCGTCCTGTACGAGACACCGGCGCAGTATCGACACCACCTCTATACCGACGGCTTCGTTCCGCACGCGAGACGTCACCCTGAAAGGTTGTCACACTTGTCACCACTGTAGCGCTCGTGGCGTGCCTTCACTAGAACGATCACCAATGTCAAGCAACGGACGGACCGGTCAGTCTTCGGATGGGTGACCGTGAGTGGCATATCTTTCTGAGCCCTACCGTGGGTTGGATGACACGTTAAATTATAGGTCCCGGTTATTTGTTCTTAAATACAGCAATCGTCAAGCCAGGTCAGAGGCCCTTCGGCGGCTTAATAACTGACACTACGGCTGGCCACTCAGTCTATACGAACTTACTTATTTAACACTCTACAGGCAGCGGATCGTCAACAACCGACTTCCAAAAAAGGAGGGACTTCTCAATTCAACTGTATGTTTTTTTTGTATGTTCGGCGATTACTTCGCCAATTATGAATTGATTTGATGATTGTTTTTGTTTGGTAGGTCATACTTCAGAGGTGGTCCCATATAATTTTATCAAAATACTTATATATTGTAGCGTTTTCTTTTGTATTTGTGCTTTACTTAGGTTTTTATAAAAAAAAATAACTGGAAAAATGAAAAGAGCATCCTTCCCTAAAACTTTAAATGTTTATATCTTAGAAGTTTACTGACCGATAAATATTTTTTTTTTTAGTTTATGTATTACATTTTGGCATGTTATCAATCAAAATTTATTATTCCTATGAAATAAAATTCATACATATTCCCTATTGTTAACCTCCTTCATTTTGATGCCTATCATTTAAAAAAAAAAAAAAAAAAAAAAAAAAAAAACTAACGCATTCCCCTGTCTCGAGGTGTGCATGTCGACCGTCAGCTGGGTGAGGTAGGAGTGTCCGCTGTAGCGGTCACTGGCGCTCTGACTCCACATAACAGCAGACAGCTTCATGTGCCGCAGAATGGACAGGAACCCGGACAGGGCCAGGCACCGGTGCACGGAGTCCCTAAAACAAACGAGTAATCATGTCAACTCGAGCGAACCAAACATGCCGCGTCAGCACAACTCATCTGAATCAGAGTTTTATTTCTCATTCCGCAGATTCCGACCGGAAACTATATCTCTATCTCTGTCATTCTGTATGGAAATGACAGAAAAAAACATATAGTTTTGGTATAAAAAATTTTTTTTTTACTTTGTTAAAAAATAAAATGTATTAGCCTATATAAGACACGGACCCTGGATTCTGTGGAACTCATTTTTTTTAATAAAAAAAATAATATAGATATAGTTTCCGATGGAAATTACAGAGATGGTGATATAGTTTCCGATCTGAATAGAGATGCAGATCAGTTAAGCAACATTTACCACAATCTCACATCTTAAGTCTGTGACAAATACGTCTACTAAATTAGATTTTTCGCTTCACGTAAGAACGCAATTTTAAACAAATCTATCGCTCTTATCGAAAATTATGGATAAATATGTAATTGACATTCCTGCTATTAATCTCTACCTATATTCAACAAATGTGTTTTACCGCAAATAATCACCGATATTAACTACAATTACTTCACGTCATCTCGTCCAGACGGGAGTGAGGTCTGCGCTGCTCCTTTTGAAAAAGACCGCCGTATGCGGTTGAAACTATAGTCGGAGATTTCGTCTCAAAAATAGACGTGAGTAGCCCGTTTGGTCAAATAAGAACTCCAATAGTTTTATTTTTTATTCTTTTAAATATTTGCGGACATTTCACACAACGCCATCTAGCTCAAACTAAGCAAACCTTGTACTATGGAAACTAGATGGTTGATATAATACATATATACTTTTTTGTTGTAAATACATACTATAATACATAGAAACACCCAGACACAGAACAAACATCCTTGCTCATCACACAAATGTTTGCCCTGGGTGGGGATCGAACCCATGACCTACAGCACAGGAGGCAGTCATACTACCACTGAGCCATGAGGCCTGTTACCTAGAATAGAGTCCCTTGCGGCAGACCATGACGAGAGCATCCCTGGTCCTGATGCTGTAGTTGAACAGCGGATGCACTGCGTCGAGCACTGCCGCCGCCGGGCCGTACTCGGTCGCTGTAGGCCGACAGCTCTCCAGTATGGTCCGCAGCTCGGAGCAACGCTCCACCGTCCCTGTTGCCAGTTTGCACAGGACGTATAAACAATCTGGAATAATACAAGTAGATGTATCAAAAGAAAAACAAAATACCCGACTGCTGAGAAGCGGTTTTTGAAGTCTAACTTACAATCTCGTTACGCTTGATACGCTGTTGAATGTCGTTTTTTGAGAGAGTATGAGCAAAATTGCTGTAAAAGCTTATTATTATAAATGCGCATTTTTTTGGAATAATTCTAGCAAAATCACTTATTTATTACGCGAGATGTATTATTATTACAAAAAAATATAACCTATGACACTCGGGAAGTGAAAGTTTTAATTTTTCGATCGCCAAATCTTCTTTTAAAAATTGTGCAGCTTCTTCTAAATGTGTACAAATCTACAATTAATTATTAATTTTATCTATTTATCGTCTTATTCATATTACTTTTATATATAATGCCAAATCTCATGCTCAAAGTTTTGATATGAACCCTAGTGGACGCAGAACAAACATTTCGCTATACTATTGTACTGCTAGGAATAAATTTACACTGGTATTGTACATGTTCTTAGTTTATTATTATTACTGAATAAAGATCTTTTAAAACTGAAAAAAACTGAACTCAGGAAGTGAAGACGAATCTAACGACACCTTGCAATTCGCGCCTTCAATATCGGTCAAGCCGTTTACGCTGTAGGCGATCATATAGAAACATACATACATACAGGCAAGCAAAACTGTACAATTTCACATCTAAATTCTGTAACGAATTCGTCAATATAAATATTTGCGTTATAATGATATTTCAAGTAAATATACTCACAATATCATTCAACGCTCATGTACATGTCAAAGACAGAATTTTGAATAAAACTGTCACTCAAATGTTATTACCCTAAACGTGCGCGTAAACGTGTAAGGGTGGATACGTATCTTTGTGAGTATATGTGAGTGAGTACCTACGTGCGTGCGTGCGCGCATGCTTGCTTGCGTGCACGTTTCACAATACCTGCATACTGCTTGTGCGCCGCGTCCTGCATCAGCTTGTCCGCGAGGCGCGCGAGCACGTGTGACGTGGTCTCCGACTGGACCTGGCACAGCCGCACCAGCACCAGCTTGCCGTGCGCCCAGCATGCGCTCGCGCACGGTTTCACGCGAGACACGTCCAGCAGAGTGAACCCCAGGTTGATCAGACCCACCGCTGTCAACTCGCGGTGGTTGACGCTGGACAATCGACAATGTATAAAGTAACTAATATTATAAAAGTGAATGTAACTGTCTGTCTTTCGGACAATTTGTTACCTTTTCACGGCTAAACGACTGCTCCGATTGTTACTTAAAGTGACGAATGAACTTAAAAGTCGTCTTTAGTAATTTTCAGACATTATTTATTATAAAGAGAAATTAGTATTGCAAAGTAGATTTTTATATATTTTTTTTTTATCAGCCCTGTTTGTACAAACTGTCCCACTGCTGGGCGCGGGCCATTTTCTTAGTGTGAGAAGGGTTAGACCATAGTCTGCCACGCTGGCCAAGTGCGGGTTAGCAACTTCACACATCTTCAAGATCATTGAGAACTCTCAGACATGTAGGTTTCCTCACGATGTTTTCCTTCATTGTTTGAAGTTGGCGGCAATCAACAATACGCACATAACTTCGAAAAGACAGAGGTGCGTGCCGCGGGATTCGAACCCAGGACCTGCGGATCGCAAGTCAGACGGTCTCCCGACTAAGCTGCCGGAAACTTCTTATATGAAAATTACATGAAAATTGAATTGGATGAAATCTAAATTTTTGTGGAATATTTGTAAATGTTATTTTCTAGTTTTACTAATGACGACTTTTTATAAGTTCATTCGTCATTTTATATCTTCAAAAATGTGGATGTGTGGGAGCGAGACGGACGGCGATCGGACTACGGAATCTTAAGACCACATGACAGAAATGAAAACTTTTTCAAAGCGATGTTAATATATGACTATATCTCTCTCGCTCCCTTAGTCGAATCGAGCCGACTTTACCTAAACGAGCGTTACATAACCGAGCGTAACGGCGCAGGTTCATTCAATACCCACTAAATAAAGTTCTCAACGCGCCTAAAAGGTTTTCACTTTAATTAAAGATTAAGATTTAATGAACATTAATTAGAGTAATTTAAAAAACTGTTGAAGCATAGCACAATCGTGAAACCTTCTGTCCTAATGCGCAGGAGTCGCTTTGACGGTCACCCTTACCTCTCGGTAGTAAGCACCTTGATGAGGCTAACGACGTCTATTTCCGTGGGTATGATGGCGCGCACCCACGCACTCTCTTGCTTCTTGAGGTCGTCCGTCACTCGCTGCTCGATCGCTGACCTGACTGCCTTGAAAACATCACATCAGCTAAAAATAAGGAATTTGCACCATTTTTAACAGACTTCCAAAAAGAAGGAGGTTCTCAATTCGACTGTGTGTTTTTAGGGTTCCGTACCTCAATAGAAAAAAACGGAACCCTTATAGGATCACTTTGTTGTCCGTCTGTCCGTCCGTCCGGGTGTCAAGACCTTTGTCTAGGAAACGCGTGAAGGTATCGAGTTCAAATTAAAACCATATACGCAAATCCATAGTATCTTGCTGCAGAAAGAAAAATAAAATTTCTCAGATTTCGTAAAAAAAAGTTACAGCCGAATATGTCGAAAAATCGCACATTTCGACACTCACAGACCCGTTGACCTAGAACTCTGAAATTTGGCAAGAAGCATTGTGTTAGAGTACACATGTAGGAAAAAATCCGAAAACTGGACATTTTTAATTTAATCACAAAAAAATAGTGTCTCTATGCAAGGAATGAGGGCCCAAATTTTAAAGTGAATTAACCGTATCATGTGGGGTATCATATGAAAGAGCCTCATTAGCTAAAACAGGTTTTTAATACATTCTTCGCCCCCTGCAGACCCTTCACTTCAGCTGGGAACCAAAACTTTTTAGGCGAATTTTGATTAAGTACAGAGTGGCCGCGCAAAGCAACGTTGACTGCCTCAAACGCCGGCAGTTTACTGATTACTACAAAATAAACAGGACGCTCGCTCGGATCCGAGTGGGAGGCGCTGCTACTATAGCCCCACCCCACTCGGATTCGAGTGGTGAGCAAGGAATGTGTTATATATTTTTACGATGTATATTTTTCGGTTTATGAAAAAAAATTAAAAAAAAAATATGATTTCCCCCTTTTATTTAGTTTGTACGGAACCCTCGGTGGGCGAGTCTGAGTCGCACTTTTCCGGTTTTTTTATTATTATTCCGCATATAATGAATTGTTTTTGATGATTCGTTTTTTGTTTGGTTTTAGAGGTGGTACCATACCAATTTTATCAAAATCGGTTAAGTACTTTGGTTTTTATAACAAACTAACTGGTAAAATATCATCCAAGTGCCTGTAGAAAAATTATCAGCAAGTCGCGTATACTTATCACCGTTAGCTAGTTACGAGTGTGTGCCTCTGAAATATGACCTACCAAATATCATTAAAATCAATGTACATTTAGTGGAGTAATCGGTGAACAAACATACAAAAAAAAATACAGACGATTTGATAACCTCCTTTTTTTGGAAATCGGTTAAAAAATGTTTCCTACTTTTCTAATAAGCCGTATACCCAGTGATTTTATGTTTACAATTGTTGTAGTGCGCTGGAGGGATAGCTGAGCGATTTGAACCAGACCTCCATCATAAAGTTGCCTTAAAGAGATCGCTGTTAGCGATACGCCCCCAATTGTTTCACTCGTTTTACATTGGTCTCTTCATTATGTGTACAATAAAGAATATATCTATCTTAACTTACATCCAAGCAAACAGTTTTGAAATCGGCTCCCTTGTATGATATCGCCAGCGCCACGTCGATGATGAAGGGAGCTCGCACCAGCTGGCTCCGGGGCCACGTCTTGATGTGCTTGGCGACCAGCTGTGGCTCCACGGCGCCCTGCGATATGTGGTAGAGGCAAGTCGACAGGCACCGGCTGATCTCCTCGGGACTGTACGGTACTGCCGATGGAAATGGAATTAACACGCTGTTATTTTTATTTATTTATTTTATTTTAACAATTTTGGAGAAATTAACGGCCTTAATTAACAGAGTTATAATTATTACTTAAACACAAATAAGCCATTTACAAATTTCTACTATTAGATTTAATATATAATTTTTAAAGCTTTTGTATTAGTAGGTATTTATATAAAAACGAAAAGAAAATACGTAGTTAAATAAACCATAAGTACCGGAGATACTGCATCTTGTAAGGTAGGTAGGTATATACTTATTTACCTAGTATTACACTATGATACTAACTAGTAAATATATATCTATTGAAAAAGTTGTCACCCAGTCGCTTCTTTATAGATCCTATACTTGAGTGGAAGAGGTCTATATCAGGATTAGACTTAAGAAACTTATTACAAGACCTACATGCGCGTATAATAAAACTATTTTGTCGATAGTTAGAAAATGTTACAGGAGGTCGGAATAACGGACTACTACGGAATGTTGCGGATGGGGCATAAAAGTTAATTTTGCCTAGAAGATCAGGGCAGTCAATGCTAGATGAGATAATTTTTTTAATTATTAATTATTGATTATATTATTAATTATTGACTTCATTTGTCTCTACTTTGTAAACAAATCTTGAAAGTAAAATTTTATCACAGTCATGTAAAATTTTATCAAAGTCAGTGACACTATCCGCCTTCCGCCAATGTCGGGTTCCTCACCCGCTCCCCTCGCGCGTCCTGTCGTTTGTTAATAGTATTACATACAGAACGGACACTCCCCGCCTCCCACCAATGTCGGGTTCCTCACCCGCTCCCCCCGCGCGTCCTGTCGTTTGTTAATAGTATTACATACAGAACGGACACTCCCCGTCTCCCGCCAATCTCGGGTTCCTCACCCGCTCCCCGCGCTCTTCCTGTCGTTTGTTAATAGTATTACATACAGAACGGACACTCCCCGCCTCCCGCCAATGTCGGGTTCCTCACCCGCTCCCCCCGCGCGTCCTGTCGTTTGTTAATAGTATTACATACAGAACGGACACTCCCCGTCTCCCGCCAATCTCGGGTTCCTCACCCGCTCCCCGCGCTCTTCCTGTCGTTTGTTAATAGTATTACATACAGAACGGACACTCCCCGCCTTCCGCCAATCTCGGGTTCCTCACCCGCTCCCCGCGCTCGTCCTGTCGTTTGCCGCAGTTTGCGGCGCGATTGTCAGTCGAGACAAGCGTTGCAGCCTTGAAGCGGTCGAATTCCAACTGACGTCACGAGCGAGCGACGATCACACGACAAACATAACTTCATACACGTGTGTTTGTCATTTACAGACGTCAACTTGCGTATGTGTCACTGATTAACGCGCCGTTGTACGGCGTGTCCGACGTGTGGTAACCAAGTGGTAACGTTTTAAATATAATTTTTTTGTTGGTATGTGCAAGCGAGACAGACGATTTGCAATCAGTATAGTCTTTAGCCTTCTATACTTATATATCTTTCTACTTTTATCAAGAAGCAGCTGGTACATTCTATGAGCTATGTTTTTCTTTTTCTTCCAGTCCAGCATGGAAGGTAAACGATACTCACATATATCATCAACGTCCATGGTGGTTGACTCTGAGTCCGAAGTAGGCGGTTCCAGCTTGCTGTACAGTCGTATGCTGAAGTAGTTACTCAAGTGTGACAGTACTACTTCCAGATGGTAAGTCTTACAAAGCCTAAAATGAGACAACGACCTTTTAGGGTTTTTTATACATTCAAAACATCCTTTTATCGATGATGTCGTATAAAAATATATCCTAATACATCATTCCTATTGCCGGGTCAACGTAAAAATCAAACACTGAGAACATACTGAAATAAGCACCACACCACACGTCCGCACCGCTCAAGAGACAGAATAGGACTGACATTTGCTCGCAACGTGTAAACGCCTTAAGACCCTTATCTCCGACCAATGACGTTCAGCGCTTGATTTCTCTATTAGCTCGTTTCGGTGAATTAAGTATAGGAGCTAACGCGCCCAATATGAATACAAAGTCGGGTCTCGCCCGAGCGATTAACGAGCGAACTGCGAAGAGATCTTGTAGCCCGTACGATATCTACGTATGGCTGAGTGTAACAATATGTATTCAATATAACTTACTTGAGAAGTTGGTGTACCAAAGGCGGTAAGTTGACTGGTGACACATCTATAATATGTGAACATATCTTGTTCACTACTTGTTTGTGACTGTTCTTAGACAGCTGCATGTCTCTGCAACATATAAAAAATATATCACTGAAATGATTTTACAAAATTTTGGTAAGTAATAATTTCAATTTGATCCAAGTTAATTTTCATACATAAAAATCATTCTTAGAAATTGTTAACGCAAAAAATGCTTTTTATGTATGAAAATTGATAGGATCATATTGAAATTTTTATCTAATATTTGTGGTGTTGTTTTGTGAAGAAAACATTATTCTATTTTTTAAGTTTTCATAAGTTCATTCAGCCATTTTATATCTTGAAAAATGTGGGTATGCGCGAGCGAGACGAAATGGTGCCATATAAACTCCGACAAAGGACAGAGCGCGGGGAGCGGGTGAGGAACACGCGATCAGCGGGAGGCGGAGTGACCGTTCTGTATGTAATACTATTGATATCTTGTGTGCCCTGGATCTGTATAAATACTAACTGGAACATGCTAGTGAGCTGCTGCAGCTGTTTCTCTTTCCACCGACACTGACAGAGTGTGTGCAAACACTGCTCTTTGTACTCTTCAGGGGACATCTCTGTATCACAGTGTTTCACGACATTATGCGAGGAGAGAGACTTCAGGCTTTTGGGGAGAATGTCACTCCAACTGAAAAATAGTTAAACAGTATGTTAGGAAGCAAATGGAGGCTTTTACTACTTAATATTTGCGTTATAAAGTATGCCAGATCCTCTTGCATAGTATGAATGATAAACCTACCGAATTTCGTTCAAATCCGCCCAATAGTTTGTATAATAGCGTCGTTGAAACGCTCATATTTTAATTTTTTTATAAAACTTACAGTGACTTCTATGTTGGGAGATACTTTATACAATAAAAACGTTTTTTTGCAATACGACTTCTAGTTTCTGCATAATACGTGTACAAACATACAAATATACAAACATACAAATTTCATAAGTAATTTGGCACACATGTTTAGAAGTTGATATAGAGATAGTCTAACATATTAAAAAACTGTGCAGTTCTGACAATATTATTACATCATACAGGTCGAATTGATAACCTCCTTTTTTGAAGTTGGTTAATAACAGAATATAAACAAAACTTACATCATATTAACATCACTATCGTCGATGATAGATTGTATGCTATCATTGCACAGCCTCACTAAGACACTTGCCGGTAACTTCGGCAGCTCCAAGTGAATCCTTCCAATTACATCGGTGCAGTGGATCAGAGATGTCGACTCTTTCCTCATTGTGTCCAACACTTTATCTATTATCTAAAAAAAGGAAAATACATTTACTAAGAGAAATATTTCAATCAGTCAATTAACTTCCGAGATATATAATTATTTAAAGTTTTATGGGAGGGATGCTCTAGTGGAGAAACAAAAGTAGAAAAGCTGACCCCACTACCATATGGGATGAATAGCTAGGAAGAGAGAGAGAGGGGAGGGGTGCTCTATCCCTCTCTTGTGAAAAAATAGCTTGTATTAAATATGTACGGCGAACATGATGCACAACATCATCTAACACGATTGTGTGCATGTCTAATATGAGATTATTTTTTTTATGAATTTCTTATTTTTGAATATATCAATTTTGCTTTTATGGAATGGGTCTATTTGTGGTCTTTTTATGACCAAATAGAATCAAATCATACAAAATAACATTCTTAGAAAAAACAGGAGAAAATATAAAACACTAACGGAACCAAAAATGTTAATTAACCTTGATGAATGTCTCAAACCTGTCTCTGATACTCTGTCTTATTAACGTAGCTGTCATTTCATACCAGCAAGATGGTAAGACTGCAATAGATTACCTTCATTTTGTTTTTAGTAGACTCTGCAGTAGTATTTGGTATTCCCTTAAGTATGCAACCGAGTAAATCTGGACCATCACTGTTCAGGATTCGCCGTGGTAAGAACTGGAGGATCTGATGTAACAAAATAATAATACAACAATATGGTTAAATAACCAATGGTCTGAGTATGTATATAAATATAGGGCCAAAGAATTAAAATAGATATATGTTCATATATAAACATGGCTACGAAATTCCAGAATTAAAAAATAATAAGTATTATTCCAAATTTCAAAATTAGGTATACAGAGAGAAACAGACCAATATGAGCAAGTTTTTTTCTTAGGACTTTCAAGGGCACACAAATGATACATATGTACAGCATTAAGTACTATATACATAACTGAACTTTGTAAATCTTAGGATAAATATTAACAAAATATATTACCATAAATTAAGCAAACTAAAACAAAGACAGTCAGAACTTGCTCTGACTAGTTCTAATTTGTTGAGATAAAGTAGCTGTTTAGATTAATTGTTTTTTAACTAACAGTTTGTAACTATAGGATTTCCTGATAACTTATCATGGAAACTTAAATACAACATGATACATATCTTAATAATTGAAAAATTAAGTATATACTAGATGAGGAGTGTTAACATGATACATACAAGTATTAACAATTTTGAAAGCAGAATTTATAGGTACTTAAGGGATGATAAACTTCAGATATTCACATGCCATCTCGCGAGTATACACTGAACTATTTGAACATGACGCCTTTTGCATTACAGAATTCGTGGCAATCGTAGCATTGTTTACATAGGGCATTGGTTTGAATAACGAGATCACAGAATTCGTGGCCCTATTAACGTAAGTCTTTGATTGAGAAATATTCAAACAGATTGTTACATATTTTCAACCTTCATAAGATTATTAAAATACAAGTATTCTTTATGGGCTTTTCAAACTATGTATATTATGCATATATTGGTAGTATTCATATTCATATTCATTTATTGATATCTTTTGATACACGTCACATTTAAATACATAAATAGTAAACTTGTTTATTGTAGTTTCCCTTGTAGGTGCAAAATACGTTGCAATTGTATGATGTTATGGTATGTGACACAGTTGGAGGTTGGAACAGTAGCTCTGTAACACAGGTATTATAAATAAATAAATAAAATATTAATACACTATATTAATAGGAATACGTGTTTTTGTTATTCAATACATAAAATGAGTGTAGTTACAAATGTTTTATAAGTTTTTGGAAATAAATGTATTTGTATTTGAGTTTTACTAATTTTATTTAGTATGAATTTCGATCATTTTAAAGAAGTTGTAGGTACTTACGACATCAAATTTGCTTGTACAACAATCACGCAGCTCTTCTTGTTTGTTATTTACGTGCCCTAGCTCTTTCAGCTTATCAACTATTTTGTCTATATCCTTTGGAAATCGAAAAACTAATTTTTGCGACTGTACTTCCATTTTGTACACTTGTAAGCACAGCTTGTAAGTATTGTAGTCTGAAAGGTAAAAGTCTATGCCTGAAATAATTGATTTTTATTACGTATTAAAGTAGAATACCAAAAAATACAAACGAATAAATTATTATCATAAAATAACAAGTACCGGTCTGTTACTTATGCCGTTGCCGCCACTTGCACAGACAGAAGGGAGTTTTGGCGGGAAGTGGCGGGAACGTCTTAGTAACGTGTTGTTGCTTTGTTTTTATTTTCCTAAACTTGTGTTATTTTGAACATTAATGTTATAAAAATGGTGGAGTTTTTTTCATTAAGTGTTCGATCAAGTGCGTGAGTGTGGGCAAGTGAAATAAAACAATGAAACGTGTCTTTTCACGTTGTCGGCAAAACTCCATAGAGCTTCTAGTAAAGTCGCCACCACTTTACTGAAGCAAAGCAAGACTCGACTTATAAATTGACTGTATACGTGACTAGAACATTTACAACTTGTTTTATTCAAGAAACTTGAAAAAATCCTAATACTTGACACTGGAAAATGCTTTAATGCGGGTCCAATAAAAAAAGAAGAAGACAGCACAGGAATTTCACACTTAATTTTTTTAACATGACAGCCCCACATTTGCATTAATGATGTCCGAATAGATTGGTTTTCACAATGGTTATGGTGAAATGACGTGACGATACATCTATCCTATTTATCCTATTATACATATCTATCCCCGATCCAAAAAGAGTGGTGCGAAAGAAAATTTCATCGAAAGTATTCTTAGCTATGTTTCATCAAAATCGGTTAAGTCGTTTCTTTTTGTCGGGGGTTTTTGAGTTTTCTTAACATATAAAATTGTCAAACATACTGTACAAATCGTAATTCATCCATCATGTCATACCATGCTTACTACAAACTATCTTACCATTTCCCAACACTATTATTCAGTAACGTCTTTTGATGACGTCATCAGTTTATGTTTAGCGAGGGAGTAGTAGTTACGAAATTCACGAATTTCGTTACAACGCGACTGTTTTACGTACAAGTATTGTACAACGCTATAATTTTACTAACTTTTATCATTAATCTTCTATAATTATGTGAGATAAACATTAAAAAATAACCTTATTTCTTATAGTTGTTATTGAAAATTACCAAGGCAATTACGTTACTTTTGGCGGCATCTCATGTCATGAAGCCACAAAAATAGATTTTCTTGTGCGATATTCGGTGTGCACGAAAACCTAGTGATCTAATTAATTTTTCGGTGTTTATTGAAATGTTCTTGAGTGAATTCTGTGTTAAATTTATGTGATGATGGTGATAAAGCAGTGTTAACAGGAGTGGTTTGTAAAATGGAGAACCTGACTGTGAGCGGATTGCGGTCAAGGTCTCGCTCGAAGACTCCCTTCCTGAGGTCCAACTGCGACCACGAGAGCTGCACTGAGGTGGAGGAGCACACCCACAAGTCTGGTAGAAAGACCCCAATCAAAAGGAGCACACCCATCAAGTAAGCTTTCAGGAAATGATTGTATTTTGAAGTGTTAAAAGTTAATCTGTATTATTTTCCACTAGAATTTGGTCATAACTCCAGATCACTTCCAATACACATGTCAAGCAATATTACCTATAATTAGATTTGATACTGATAAAGGGCTCCTTTATGATAAAGATAATTCTATACTGATAACAAGTTTTTTTAAGTACCTATTACACAAAAATATTGTTTTAAGTTCAAGACTACATGATTAACTTATTCCTGATGGTTCAGAACATTTGTTTCAGTCGTTGGTTAATTGTGCTAAAATTGAATTAGGTATTAATGTCTGAATCATTTGCAGAATGAGATATTTGAATGGGACTTACCCAATAACCAGTGTTAATCTATGAGTGAATCAGTATTTCTTCTGTAAGGACACTATTATGAACTGTATGTAATATTGCTTAAAATCAGACAAGACTTTACTACTAGTGTAATTTCAATGAGACAATAGGGTCAATGTGCCAGTTCGCCGTCCACAGCTAGATCTCGTCCATCGGACGGATCGTTCTTACAAATCGTTTAAAAATAGCAATACTGACAATCTTAAAACAAAAAAAAAATATTTCTTTGCAAGACTGAAGACTGAACCACATATACACACAAGCACACAAAGCCTAATGTGTATGTGTAACTCGTAAAAAAAACAACAGTTGGCGGTTGGTATCGACCCAGTGTGGATACGTGAATATTACAAAACAAATAGTGGCACACCGCGACTTTCACAGTAAGTATTTTATTGATTTTTTAATATTTTGGGTTTTTTTACGGTTTGTAGACCTTGTTTATGATCTATAGAATATGGGAAACATCGTTTTTATTTTGAATGTCACTATTAAAGAAACAAAATTAAGTGGTCAAGAACTGAAATACCATTTTCTTAGAACATTTAGTTTTCGACCGCGTGGTCGGAGACTAGCTTGGCTCCGTCCAATAAGGTTGTTTTCGCTATTTAATAATGTGTGAAAATCAAGTAAATGAAATTTAGAAATTTGAACCTTACGTGCGGATACTATTTAATTATCAGTTTTCGTCCACTTTTTTTTTATTACGTAATAAAATACGCATTAGAAAATCATGCGGTCGGAAACTAAAAATGCTTAGGGGAACATGTCAGTTTACGACCGGTATTTGGTTTATAGCAGAAATTTCATGAAAATTTTAAATATACTAATATGAAATTGTTTTTGCTTTTCAGAAGGTAATAAATAAAGACAGAGTCAATGTTACAGAAGAATCAGTGTTACCCAGTGATACTATAAAAGTATTAATCTATGAATATAGTGTATATTAAGGTTATTAAGGAAAATAAGATCATATTTTTTTTAATATAACTATAATATAAAATAACTAATTACTGTAATAGATACACTCATAATTAAAGTAAAAATATAGTGTACATTAAGTAAAATACGATCTCATTTTCCTAAATTTTATAGTTTCAGTAAAAAAAATATGTTAAAGATTGAAGGTATTAGAGATGTTTCAATAATTACAGATGTTTAAAATGTAAGATAATAAATGATAATCACTGACTTTCTTTAAATGAACCTAAGTATATATTTTCTTATTGAATTCCAAAGTTTCCAAGTAAGTGGTCGAAAACTAGCTAATAGGTGGACAAGAACTGAATTTAGTGGACGAAAACTAGCAAAACAGCAATTTTGAGCATTTTATGAATTATAAAAAAAAACAGTAAACTTACAACCACAAAAAATACATTTTATCAAAATAGAGTATATGACGAGTATATTGCAATAATTTCTTATACAAATTGCACAGTCTAAATATTTTATATTGTTTTCCGAACTTGACAACTCCACTAACTGGACGAGAACTAGCACATTGACCCTACTAGTCTTTTGGACAGTGAAAAGTTATGATAAAGTAACATGCCACAAGTCAGACCAGATAAATTATCTATGACTTTTGACAAACAGTTTTGCTGAATATGCTTTTCTCTGTCCTTATTAAAAAAGGGGTTTTCAGTACATTTAGAAATACCTATATAAAATAACTTTAAGTTTCCCTGATTTCTCCATGCAACTTATAAAAATTTTCTTTAATCAAATTAATTAGATTCAAATGACGTATTATATATTCTATCTATGCCTTGCTGTTTCACCATTCTGGCTACAGACTCACAAGAACCATTTAATTTTTGAACATAAACAATAGCCTATAGATGTATCTGTGTTATTCTTCTAGGAGTTTCTAGAGTGAATAGATATTTTTTAGCGTGTCAAGGTTCCATCCTCGGACATACCTTTGCTAACATCAGGCAGGTTAGGGGGCAATTGTAGATCTACCTAATGTAAAAAAAAAACAATATTTTAGTGTCAAAATTCCACATCAAGATAACAAACTCATAAAAATTCATGGTCACTCTAAGGAAAAGGACAGATTTGTTTACTTGCAGTGATGTCACATTCATAGATGTAAAAATGAGGTCATGATGTTCTAATGCCAGAGAACCATGGTTTGTGAGTAACCTTGCTGTAGTACAGACAGCAAACTAGTATAGTTTGCTGTGATACAAGTTAATTTTTAACTCTCGTATATCTCTGTGGCATCGTAGCTCTTAAATAGATGGACCGATTTTGATCTAGTTTTTGTTTGAAAGAGAATTTCATCTATTGTGTTCTTGGCTATGTTTCATCAAAATAGGTTCAGACGTTTCTTTTATCTAGGGTTTTTGAGTTTTCTAAACTTCAAAAACTTAAATCTAACTAATAACGCCTGATTCAATAAATTTGCTAAACTTTTACTTGTATACTAGTTTTGATCAGTTTCTTCAACTACTATCATACCATACTACCACATAAACATTTATAAGGTGTTTTACACCCCTTACCCAGTCGATAGTGTTATCCTTTATTTCAGGAGTTTCTCTCAAAAGTCTGACTTATTCCAATGAATAGTAATAAATAGCTGCACCCCACAGTGTCAACCATGAAGTGATGAAAAACAGTGATAACAATGATGATCAAATATAACCTATGTCCTTCTCCAGGTCTTCAAGAATCTTTGTGCCAAATTTCATAGCAATTGATTCAGCGTTTTAACCATGAAAGCTAACAAACAGACAGGCATTACTTTTCAAATAAAAAATTTCATAGATTTTTTTTATGAACTTGTGAACCATACTAACTTGGCATAACCTTGGTCTTTTGTGGTATACTTGGAATAATAACACATCTCTCTAGCAACTGTGTTTTTTTTTTTCATATAAAATAGGTGAAGCAAAAAGGCAGATGGGTCGCCTGATGGTAAGCGATAACCATTTGCAATTAGTTTATAGCTAAAGAGTAATAATTTAATTATGTTTGTAGAAACAATAACATTAAGGTTATTCTTATAAACATATAATTAATTTGATAAATAATTAGCACTTTCTTAATATACTGATATGTACTAATCTCACTAATATTGTAAATGTGAAAGTTTTTGAGTGTTTCAGTTTGTGTGTTTGTTATTTGTACACATTAAAATAGTTGAACAAACTTAAATTAGTACATTTTATTTACCACACACCGGCAAGAGTAGTTTAGGAAGACCAGCTACAAGACCTCATACAAGTGGCAGGAAGATGCTGAATGCAAGGTGCTTGCAACCAATCTTTGGAAATCCATAAGGGAGGCCTATGTGCAGATAATGATGACATTTAGAATATATATAGCTTACTAGCATCACTCTTGTTTTTTTGTATTATAGTGTTATTATAATAATATTGTATCATGGCATTGACGTAAGATCCCATTTTCCCTACTGATAAGGAAAGGGAAATGGTTAACCTTGACCGCAGTCTGCAGTTGATAACAGCTTACTCACACCCACTACAAAACAATGTCATATCATTAAATAATTATTAAATTAAACAATTTTGATAAATACACATTTTTAAGCCACGGGCAAATGTAGCATCAAACGGCGTCATGGTATTTGATGTTCTGCCTATCCCTTATGGGATAAGTATCTAGCAGTCTAACTTACTCTTGATTCACAGTTGAGTGTAGGTTTTTGTGAGAAAGTATGCGTAAAATCGCTGTTAAAGTTTATAAATGCGCATTCTTTAGAATAATTCTAGTAAAATTACTTGTTTGTTACGAAAAAGTTCGTTGGATATTTAAAAAAACGCATTGCTAAATTTTACTAGAGATGTATTATTATTATTATTATTACAAAAACATATAGACCTATGACACTCGTGAAATGAAGACTAATCTAACGACACTTCGTACATCACAATTGGTCAATCCATTTAGACTGGACCTAAATATATAAGAATTTTGGTCATTCCATGTACCGATTTTCTACTTACCTCTACAATCTAACATATTTAACACCTTCACAGCAGTAATGTTGACACCTCCGTTGCAGGCAACTCGGTCAGGTCAGCAAAATCACGACAGAAGTAATAACAGAGAGCAGAGAGGAGTACACGTCGCCGCCCGCGCATCGAACCAGGAACTCAACAAAACATGCAGCCGAGAAACTCGTGAAGACATCCGACTACTCCTCGCAGGAGAGCTTGGACCGGCTGAAGGGACATGGAAAGGAAATATATCAGGTATGATGCCTCTATTGTGAGATCGCATTATTCATCAGTAAAGTAAGTGATTTTTCACCCTAAAATATTGACCGATTTTGATAAGTTTTTTTATTTAACTACTTTTTTTAGAAGATAGATCTACGATTTACCACCAACTCGCCTTATGTTAAGCAACGGTGTGGCCGAGGATGGAGCTCGTCGATCTAGAAGATATCTATTCACTCTAGCCTTGAAAATTCCAAGATTGTAGGTCTCAGGAAACAGAGATGGCCGCAAAGAATTCCATTCTTGTGTACTACGCAACAAGAATGTGGATCGATATCGCTGAGTATGGATTTTCGGCATTTCAACGAGAAATGGGTGGTAATTCGCCGACTTTCTACTAGTCCTGTAGTGAAATGGGGATGGTGGAATTAGGTCGTGAAGCTCTTACGCACACTCCCCGAAATGAATCCTGTAGAAAATAGACAGACATGCTACTTTACGGCGGTGCTCGAGACTAAGACTTCCAAAAAGAAGGAGTCTAAAGGAGGTAAAGGGGGTTAAAGGAGGGTTCAAAAAAGAGGAGGTTCTAACCCCCTCCTTTTTGAAGTCGGTTATTGAGATCAATTGATACTAAATTCTTATTTATTATTACGCGTGGTTCTACGTTTCACGTTTCGCCCCCTTTTATTAAGACTTCACAGAATTCGAGGTCTTAATTTGCGACTATATACGACTGTTTATCGCTAACCGAAAATTTCAAAAACTCAACGGCCAGATGGGTCGCCTCAAATGAATGACGTAATTTGTTAGTTCAACCGCGCATGCGCCTTCTGTTTCGTGTAAACTTATAAAGCATAGGGGCTCAAGCTCTCGATGTCGAAGTACCTAACAAACGAACATTCATAACGTACAAAATCCGACTCGTCTGGTATATTTTAGATTTTGACATCTAAAATAAAAAATTGTGGTGGTGGTGATGTTAAAATATAGCCTACTAGCTATGCCCTAACTACGTCGGTTTCACCAGCGCACTGATGAAAAACTGTGATGATGATGATCATGAAAAGGACCCTATGTCTGTCTCCAGGTTCACAGCTATCTCTGTACCACATTTCATAACAATCGGTTCAACTGTTTGATCATGAAAAGTTAACAAACAGACAGAGACAGACGGAGTTAGCTGTGAAGTTAGGATTGACCGAGCGAAGCGAGAGTTCGTTTCGGAATATGCCGAGACAAATCGACGTTTGCATGTGTATATTATTTGTTTAATAAATTAAGAACGGTTAAATCATTTTCATGAAATTTCCCAATGTCATTTTATGCTCAAATATGAGCAAAATCGGTCAAAAGTTTGTGAACATACAGGGGTGGTAAGGGCACAGTTCGCCGAGGTGGATAATTTTGTTTATTTACTAATTCATCAGCACATACTTCTCTTATCAGGATGACGTCATAACCCTGAAAATTCGCGTACCAAAGGAAATTCATTGATAACAGAATGTATTTGTTTATACCAACCTCGTTCTAAATTAGAATTACTTTTGAGAATGACTATGAGTCTTGCTTTACGTCATTCTCGCACTACACAGAATCTCCGTGCTCTATAAACGTACTATACTATTTATTATCCCAAGGCCTTGCAGTGTTCACGCATGGGATATTAAAAATAGTGGAATTAGTACACGTGTTTTACAATCCATGCCAAAATTTATGGCAGCCTTTTTAGGCCGGTACTAAGAGTGCGGTAGCCTATTCGTGAGGCTACGCCCGAAAAACAACCCTCCTTACGCAGTCGGATAAAAATTATCCACTCTTTCCGTCTTACTGAACGCATGTTAAAATCTTATTCATTGACTAAGGACTTGTCACTTTCTGTCAGACAGAAACTGTCACGCGCTAAAACGGAACAAAACACTGTTTATCTAAATGAGCTTATTCAGTGTTTATTTATAGGTAAGACGGTTTATGTTTTATTCTCAAAAGCTACTTAAGAAACTGTAATCCACTTACAACTCTTAACCCCAGACTATTTTATCAGCCTTTATCACTTCCCTTCAAAGGAAAATCACCCCAAATTACATACAATTGTAAGTGCACACGGTAGTTTTTCGAGTGCATCACTTAGGCGTATTAGTATCCCGTCTAATTGAATTACAATTATATCCATACATAAATAACAATGAAGCAATTGAATTTAACAGACGCCCACCTCGCTAGATACTGCGCTTCCTGCTTCGGTGTTCTTGGAACAGTACAGTCTGTATCTATTATCTCATCATCATCTCAGTCATAATAGTCTAGTAAAAATAAATCCGTTTGTATGGATGTAATGCAGATCACAGTATTTGCAACTGGGGGGATTCTTTGAAATTATGATAGGAAAATAACTAAAAATCATAGATCAACAATAATCCCCGATTTATAGACTAGCTGCGTTCCGCGGTTTCACTCGCGTAGTTATGAAAAACGCTGATGATTATGATGATGATAAGTAGTTTATGTCCGTCTCCAGATCCAAAGCTATCTCTATACTAATTTTCATAACGATCGGTTCAGCCGTTTGAGCGTGTAAAGGTAACAAAATTAGCTTTTATAATATTATTATGAAATTGTGTCAAATATATTTCAAAACACCAGTACATTCATTTAAATAACAATATACTTAGTTGTCTTTTGTGTTGTCGTAAATCTTATTTTTACTAGACTCTAAGAAGTCCACTGCTGGACATAGGCCTCCCCCATGGATTTCCAACAAGACCGATTGGAAGCGGCTTGCATCCAGCGCCAGCTTCTTCCCGCCACTTTTATGAGGTCATCTATTTATCTAGTTTGAGGAATATTTAAGAGATTACCGCGGTGAATATCGTTGTCTCGTTCATGCTTTTCCATATTTTTAGATTTAGTCTAGTTTATTTTTATTTCTAGATTTAGTCAAGTAATAAAAGCTTTTAAAAATAAGATTTGTGACAACTTATAAGACAACTAAGAATATTGTTATTTAAATTAATGTACTGGTGTTTTGTATTACATTTAACACAATTTTAAAATGATATTATAAAATCAAATTTTGTTACCTTTACACACTCAAACGGCTGAACCGATCGTTATGAAATTTAGTATAGAGATAGCTGTGAACCTGGAGACGGGCATACGCTATTTATCATCATCATCATAATCACAATTTTTCATAACTATGCGGGTGAAACCGCGGAACGCAGCGTGTTTATAAATCGGGGATTATTGTGAATCTATGTTTTTAGGTATTTTTCTATTATAATTATAACAGAATCCCTCAAAGTGCATTTAATGTGATCAGCTCCATACAAACGGATTTATTTTTACTATTCTAATTTCTTTTTGACTACAGTTGATTTTTATTTGTACAAATTTATCTAAAACCAAATGGTTTTTTTTTCTATTTTGAATTTTCGAAATTACGTTCGTTTTTGTCGTAAGCTCAGGCCATTTATTATATTAAAAAATGTGAAAATGCGCAAACGATGTAGCGAGCTTTTTTAACCGACTTCCAAAAAAAAGGATGTCCTCAATTCGAATGTATTTTTTAACCGACTTAAAAAAAGGAGGTTATTTGTATGTTTGTTCAGCGATTACTCTGCCTTGTTTTGTTTGGTATTGGCAGGTAATACCCCAGAAGTGGTTCCATATAAATTTTATCCTGGATCTTTTCAGTACTTTGGTTTTTATAACAAAATTTCGCAACAAGTTTTATGGAATGAGCCATAAACATGGCATGTTCGCTACTCAGCTGTATAACACTTTACATCATCTTTTGCTAAGAGAAACTATATCGAGGGTACTTTTCTTCACAGAACCACAACGTCGATGAACAAATACTTATCTAAATTTGATATTGATATATTTTCCATAGTGTGCATTTAATACGTTCACAATTAACTTCCGAATTATTTGATTCACAAACTTAATTAATTTACAAATTACTTTAAACTGGTCTTTGTTTTTCCGCTCAGTATCTTTTCACCTGCAAGTATTGTTATGATTGGTAGATAGGCGCGTACAGCGTCAAGCTTTATTTCATATTTTTTTCAAATTGGCGAAACTTGTAATTAGCCTTGTAATTTATATAAATGTATAGTTTATTTAAGTATTTAGGCTGTAAGTTTTCCTAAATCTAAAATATAATAAAATAAATAAAATGTGTCCGCTTCATTCCTACTTTTCGGTCATACATTGCGTGAAGTTAGCATTACGTGAAGATAAAATCTACTGAATTAATTGCTTAAATACGTGTTTACGCCACCTATCTAGTGATGTACTAGAACGTACGTACATACAAAAATATGTCGATATTTTTTATCGACCCTTGTCAGAAATATAGCAATAGATAGACATGGTGTGGAATCACCATACATTCCATCTATTTTATGTTGAATGTTGAATGTGTTGTCACTCTTTCTGTGTCATAAATAAATAATTATTATTATTATTGAACCTGGCCTAAAATTCTTCACATTACTTCTAATGCAACGAGTGGTCTCAATCATTTTTATTTTATCACAAGTATCTATGTATGTTAAAAGAAAAACAAAATACCCGACTGACTATGCGTAAAGTCGTTAAAGAAATGCACATTCTTTAGAATAATTCTAGTAAAACCACTTGTTAATTTTTTTAACATACATACATACACTTGAAAAACATAACCCTTAAAAACATAAGTCCTTACGGAGTCGGGTAAAAATGAAAACACCTGCCCACCTACTCTGTACCATAAAACATGATAAGATATGCCATGTAAACATAGTAAGAATTAACTTGAGCAATACCTTGGCTGCATGCCGCTCAAATCCACGCGCGTTGTGAGGAAATACAACGTACTTATGCAAATACACCGGACTCAATGAAAACCTGTCGCGTAGCCTTTGGAAGGTGATGATTTACACATCTTAGATCTAAATAAAATATTACGTCATTGTGGAATTTTGAACATTTAAATAGATTAATTTGAAATAATAATTATAGTTTAAAAAACTGAAACAACCGACTTCTCATGGATGCTATTGTCAGAACTGGACCAAATTGAAATGGGACCACACGGAAAGCACCAGCTTTCAAATAAAAAAATAATCATAAAAATCGGTTCACCCAGTCGAAAGTTCTGAGATAACAAACATTAAAAATAATCGGCCAAGTGCGAGTCGGACTCGCGCACGAAGGGTTCCGTACTATCATCTATAATAGAAAATCGTATAAAATAACGAGAAATCAACGAAATTCCAAGTAGTAAAATGCAAACTTATAGGTAGGTTTTCGATACACATCCGGGCAGCATGACGATGCTCGCGCGAATACGCGCGGCTATGGCTCGCTCCGTGAAGTTACCTCCCCCGCTACCCGGGCGGCGCGGCGCTCGCACCGCGTTTAGATGCACGGATTATTTTCATTTTGTTAGTTTTTAGGGTTCCGTACCCAAAGGGTAAAAACGGGACCCTATTACTAAGACTTCGCTGTCTGTCTGTCTGTCTGTCTGTCTGTCTGTCTGTCTGTCTGTCTCCAGGCTGTATCTCATAAACCGTGATAGCTAGAAAGCTGAAATTTTCACAAATGATGTATTTCCTTTGCCGCTATAACAACAAATACTAAAAATTTAAAAAAATTCAATATTAAGGGGGGTCCCCATACAATAAACGTGTTTTTTTCGTATTTTTTTGCTCAATATTAAAAACGGTAACAGGTAGACGCTTCAAATTTTCACAGAATATTTACTTGTATATTACCTTTCAAAATAAATAATTAAATAACAATAAAGTAAATATTAAAGGGGGGCTCCCATACAACAAACGTAATTTTTAAGCAATTTTTACTCGATCTCAATTAAAAGGTAGAAACTTGAATATTTGTAAGTAAATATTTAGAAATATATTAACTATAAAAATAAATACCTAATCTAACCTAACCTTAATATTTAATTATTTTTAATTTTTAGTATTTGTTGTTATAGCGGCAACGGACATACATCATTTGTGAAAATTTCAGCTTTCTAGCTATCACGGTTTATGAGATACAGCCTGGAGACAGACAGACAGACAGACAGACAGACAGACAGACAGACAGACAGCGAAGTCTTAGTAATAGGGTCCCGTTTTTACCCTTTGGGTACGGAACCCTAAAAACGGTTGAATTGAGAACCTCTTCCTTTTTTTGAAGTCGGTTGATAAGTACTAAATAATCCAACTGCGTGTCACCATTATCTCAGCGACAAGAAGTCCACTGCTGGACAGATCTCCAATGGATTTCCAAAAATACCTGATTCAAGCGGTTTACACCCAGCGTCTTCCTGCCATTTGTAAGGGGTCATCTGTCTATCTTGTGGCTGATGTTCCTATGCTCGCTGCGCTTGAAGGTGCGTGCTCCCCACTCAGCTGGTTCAAGTCACATTATCCGTTCATCACAGTAGTCCTTCAGAAAGGAAATCTTGTGCCATTTGCGTGTGAGGTTTTATCATTCAGCCCATTGCGTGGAAAGTAATAACAAATAGAAAAACCGGCCGAGTGCGAGTCGGACTCGCGCACTAAGGGTTCCGTACCATTATCTATAAAACCGGCAAAAAAAAAACACTGTGCAATTATTATAAATTTAATTTTAATTTAATTATGTATTTACTTTTAAAGTGAATAATATAACTCAATATTCTGTGAATATTTCAAGCGTCTTCCTGTTGCCGTTATCAATATCGAGCGAAAACGAGCAAAAAAATTACGTTTGCTGTATGGGAGCCCCCTTAAATATTTATTTTATTCTGGTTTTTAGTATTTGTTGTTATAGCGGCAACAGAAATACATCATCTGTGAAAACTTCAATTCTGTCTATCTATCACGGTTCATGAGATACAGCCTGGTGACAGACAGACAGACAGATAGACAGCGGGGTCTTAGTAATAGGGTACCGTTTTACCCTTTGGGTACGGCACCCTAAAAAGTAGTTTCAGAAAATATGAACAAATAAATATTTCATGTGGATGATGTGTATTAGACAATTCACAAAAATAACTAAGTGAAATCTTGCGTCATTCTGCAAATTATAGATGCAATGTCGTCTCACAAGTTGTGCTAAATAATGAATCACAGTTGTTGCAGGCGACAAATTACTGAAATGAAAAACTTCAGACTGCGCTATAATTATATTGTATTTCGTAGAATGGATATTTATCGTAAATGTAACGTACATATTATTGATTTAAAATTATGAAGATCTACCTGAATCGGTTTTGAAGAATAATTTTCAATATTTTTATGTTTGAACTCCAACGCCATCTATCGGAATCTACTAAAACTATGATGTAACGTTATGTCACAGAATACTTTAATAGTATGTATACGTAGCGTGCAGCATTTTTGGCACGCGAGATTTTTATGTTTGTAGGTATGCGTGCACGCTTGTAATGTGCCACTGAGATCACAGAGACGACAGCATTTCATTGGTATTAGAAATTTTGTTTGGGCAACTGAATGATAAAACGAGCAAGTTACTAGTCTGATGCGAAGCTTTACGCTTGCCCTTGGATTTCCAAAATTTTAAACCTCAGATTGACGAGTCCTCACTACGAGATGCTAGACTTTAAATCTTGTTCTGCCTGGGACTTTTACTGGAACATTACTCTTCCGTCCGGAACACTTTGATCTTTGCCTATAGAGTTATTATAACAATTCGAAATAGTAATAGACACGAGATGGACAAATGACCTTATACAAGTGACGGGGAAACGCCTGGATAAAAGTCTCTTCCAATCGGTCTTTTTGGAAATCCATGGGGGAGGCCTATATCCAGCAGTAGACTTCTTATGGAGATGATGATGATATGGTAATGTCGTCTGAAAGCAAGATCTTGCAATCAAGCACAGCGCAGCATCCTGGGCTCAATTAAACGTCTGTCAATGACCGATACATGACCCTACGTCTATGCCAAGTGGCAGTTGATCCAACAGGAAAACATGACCATATTTCCTCCAAATATAACCGAGAATCAAACATCTCCCGCGTCGGTGCTATTTTTACCCGCACTACATATGGGCATTATTATTTCAAGCCATCAGTTTCAGTCGTTGCATGTAATACGCGAAGATAGCGTTGTTTGCGTTCATTTCGCCGTTTTTTCACGATAATTAAGACAGTAACACTAAATCACGGATACTTGACCTACTTTTGTCGTTAATATCGTCTATTCTGTGCCAGTTTGTTTCTTTATTTGGAGATCTCCAAGGATCCTACGGGCGGGAGGTGAGTCTGTTCATCAGTTACTATGGAGATACCGATTGCGTAAATCCATTTGATTTTGATTCACCGGTGATGTTTGCAGCTTCGAAGGTCAGTTTTGCAAGTCTATTATGTTCAATATTGTCTTATAAATGGTTGATTGTCCACATTTGTGTTTTTGAACTTGAACTGTTGTTATTCAACCTTGTTTTTGAGATAGGTATGCATTATGTATTGTCTACTTGGTTTTCATGAATGTAGTATTGAAAGTTATTTAACATCTAGAGCTGTTAACGCTCTAGAGTGATATTGGACTTTGTAGCTTAAATACTAGAGTTTATTTTACTGTTGAAATGAAAATGCATCTGCTTTAAGTATGCGGTAGGTGTCCTCGAAACTTATCGATCGATTCGTGTACGCTTAAAGTAACTATCTATAAATTCTATAGCTTTAGTTAGTCGTATATTTTGTATAGTGTTGACTTTTCGTAGTGACCAAACGGTTCCAGTAATAACTTCTCTAACAGCTTAGATAAACTTCCGTTTCTATCTTATAGTGAATTTACTACTTGTAACTCGTGGTAGTAGTAAATACTCTGTCTCGTTCGCGCATGTCAACATTTTTGGTTTGAAATCACTTGCTGGGATAAAAATCGGTTTTGCAGAAAACGAGAAAATGACATTGAAGACGTTCAAATTTTTTTTCATTTTTACAGACTTTAAAATGAAAGGGGTGGACAATTCGGTTCTATTTTTTTAAATGTTTTTTACCGCATAAATCCGTCATTTATAAACAGATTTGAAAAAAATATATAATTTTTCTGTTTGAAACAATATACTTTCAGATTGTTCGCATAGAATAACCAAAACCGGTTGAATAGTTCGATTTTTATTAAAAAAATTGGGCATTTTGCAGTGGGTTTTCGGTTTTTTTAATTGTAATTATCCATTACTATTTACCTGTACTTATCAATACTTGTTGTTCGTTTAAAAGATCCAGTTTTTGTTTACTAAATATTTCGTAAGTCTACCGAGTTCTTTTTTTTTTTTCTTTTATATAATTATTATTAATTGTAAATTGTAATTTTATTTCGTTGGACTTGGTATATGCTAGCAAGACAGAGAATTTACCACCTGCCCCGTCATTTCATAGCAAGATACATCAGTTTATCATTCTAAAAGACACCTCATGTGGTTAATCCAAATTGAGATAAGATCATCATCATCATCATCATCAATTGAAGGTTGCTTAAAATATAGCATCATCATCTCAGCCATAAGAAGTCCACTGCTGGACATAGGCCTCCCCCATGGATTTCCAAAAAGACCGATTGGAAGCGGCTTGCATCCAGCGTCTTCCCGCCACTTGTATGAGATCATCTGTCCATCTCGTGGCTGGTCTTCCTACGCTGCGCTGCGCTATGTGCTAAAATATAGAATACAAGTTTGTGTTTTTTTTTACACAACTAAGTGAAAAGAGTAGCAAAACGCTTATTTTGTCTGTGTGTAAAAATGTAGACTTCAGGAGTCCAGAACCTTATGTGGTAATGCACTGCGCCCGTTACTCTTAGATATTTGATGTAAACCTTATGCCCTGAAACCATTCATTTTGCCAGAAACTTTCTTCTTCAAATTGGTTTACACAATTACACAATAATGCTTGCACACTACTGCTGCTTCGTGCGTGGCTGCGTGGTAGTTCCCCAGACGGACTGCAAAGGAGACCCATCGCTATAATTAATTAATAAAATCTTTATTACGGCTACGATACAAATCTTAAATTACCATATATAAAAACACGCAAATAATTAAAAATAATAATTTAAAAAAAATGTCAATTAGTTTTACAATTTTTATTGGTTTACATTAGATATTTACAATTTAGCTTAGCGGGAAGTGAAGACGAATCTAACGACACCTAACACATCAAAATCGGTCAAGCCGTTTAGGCTGTAGGCGATCATATAGAAACATACATACCCACATACATACATACAAGCATACATACACTTGAAAAACGTAACCCTCCTTACGCAGTCAGTAAAAATTGTCCTCGAAAATGATGCACCAACAAAAACGTGCTGCAAAATACACCACCTACGTTTACCTGTTTATGTTACATATTCAGTTATTTATAGATTTAGAGGTTAGCTGAAGGTGATTCGAATATACATATTTTATGACTTCACTAAATGATCACTTCATCGCCGTAATTAATTTTCCTAAAACAGGCTGTGGGTGGAAATACTAAACACTGACGTGCTCATTGCAATATGTATGTACTCTACATTTTATGCAAATTATTTTTAGCAATAATTAAAGGTGCATACATACATACGAGTACATACCCACATACATAATTCACCCGAAAAACATACCCCTCCTTGCGCAATCGGGTAAAAAGGCTCGAGGTCGCGAGTTTCGAGATCTTGCAAGATCGCATTCCCTGCATGCAATGTGAGATGCGTCCATAAATGATTTCTGCAAAAAATGTTACCTTAAATGTAGTAGTAATTAAAGGTACATACATACATACCCACATACATAATTCACCCGAAAAACATAACCCTCCTTGCGCAATCGGGTAAAAAGGCTCGAGATCGCGAGTTTCGAGATCTTGCAAGATCGCATTCTCTACATGCAATGGACATGCGTCCATAAGTGGTTTCTGCAAAAAATGTTACCTTATAAATAAAAGCACTCAAGGCCTGTATGAATGCTTATACGACTGATAAAAACTGACGTTTTCGTATCATCACTTATATATGTAGAATTGTAGATGTTAATTTCGTTCAGGGTCACAAGGTCCAGTGGGCCAAAAGATCTAGTGGGCCAAAATGACAAGTCCCAAAAGGTCCAGCGGGCCAAAAGGTATAATTCCGATGCATGTATAAAAACAATTCATATAAGTCGATTTCTCGTCGTGGTAGGCAAAAAATATAATTAATTTTATACAAATGCAATAAAAAATGGCTTATTAATGTTTTTAGTTATCTCAATACCATTTGTATAAGAAGTAATTCAATCTTGTAAGAGGTTATTGAACTAAGATAGTGTCACAGAATACGTTAATAGTATGTACTCCATAGTACACTCTGTAGTGTATAAACAGATAGTGGGTACTGCGAATACAAAGAAAAGTAATATCATTTCAATTAACAAGTTATAGGTTGAAAAAATATAACCCGACTATGTCATTACACATTAGTCAACGCTCTGCATCTTTTCTTATAAAATTATTTTCAAAAGTGCTCATATTTACTCATCATCATCATTTCAGCCTTTATCTATCCACTGCTAGACATAGGGATCTTCTTTATCACACCATTCCATTCGTCCTGCGCTGATCTTATCCAGCTATTGCCCTGTGATAAGACGATACCGTCTCTCAATCTGGCTGGTGGTCTGGAAATTGGCGTTTATGTTGGACAGACCCCCTCGTTACTGCAAGCCAAAATTTTCTACGTTTTACTCTCTAATACCCTTTCCATTTAACCACGGTCAAATATGGCGACAGACGGCGGTCTTTGATACTCTGCCTGCTCCGTAAGCTAAAGAGGAATGGTTTATGTAACTATGGTCATAGTAAGTTAAGGTATATCAGTTAGGATAATACTCGAAACTGACGTAAGCTTATTTTGTTCACAGAACGAGATCAACAACCAATATGAGCGGGTGTCGTCCAACTCGTACTCGGCACTGGATGACGTCACGTTCAGTCCGATACAGACATCACACAACTTGACTCGCGACCGGTGAGTTATATGACCACATACAACCTGGTACAATATGAGCTGGTATCCTCCAACTCGTACTCGGCACTGGATGACGTCACGTTCAGTCCGATACAGGCCGTCATGCAACTTGACTCGCGATCGGTGAGTTATATGACCACATACAACCTGGTACAATATGAGCTGGTATCCTCCAACTCGTACTCGGCACTGGATGACGTCACGTTCAGTCCGATACAGACATCACACAACTTGACTCGCGATCAGTGAGTTATATGACCACTTACCTATAATGGTCAACCGTATACATGTCCTAAAATCAATCTGCATACTGGTGACCAATGAGAGCTTATAATTTCATAAAAATGGTTCTCATTGTCACCAGGCTGTTTGAACCGCTATAAGAGACAGAGTAAGCCACTTGTACTGCTGTTCTTTTCACTCATAATGTTACAGATGTAGGACCACGCTGTTGTAAATTCTATACGAGTTGTTGTATATAATTTTAGCACAGAATAAACTTGTACACTCAGATAGTTATTAAACAATTTAATAAACGTTATCAACAGTACAAAGGCACAGAGTATCGCACAGAGCGATTTCTCACATTTTTACATGGATTTTTCTTTAATTTCTTTTTTTAACGTCCATGTTTTTTGATAGCGATCAGACATGCGAATAAAGTTCAGAAGCCAAGTAACCGTGAAATGTGAACCATAAAAAAAATCAATGTGATAATTTGTTAGATAAGCATTCTAACTTCTATTGTAAGAATATTTTTACGCATGCAAGCCTTCGAATTCAGTAATAAAATTAAAACCACTTCACGTAACATTCCAATTTAATTATGTCATAGTTCCGTCCGGTATGACGTCATATGCCACGTGACTTGATCCTTAATGACGTAATTGATTAACTGATAATAAGCAATGGATTAATACATTAGGGGAGCTGCTTCCGTTCCATTGCCAATTTCGTTCGACCTTATGCTTTTTTTTTTCTTTTTTTTTCTTTTACTTTAAAAATATGAATATGTAGTTATTTTTTCGGACCTCAACGCTTACTTTATACTAACAAACATTATACTATGCTAACTGATGACTTATTTATATTACTTAGATAGATCTACGATTGGCCACCAACTCGCCTGATGTTAAGCGACGGTGTGGCCGAGGATGGAACTCGTCGATCTAGAAGATATCTATTCACTCTAGCCTTGAAGATTCCAAGATTGTAGCTCTCGGGAAACAGAGATGACTTCCAGCTAAGACTAGCAATAGGCTAATCTTTTTTGATATACATAAAATCACTTTTATTCTCATTGTAAGTTGAACAAAATGTTTTAGTGACATGTGGTCAGCCCATCGACTACACAAACTTCTTGCTACAGACGACTCTCGCTAATTTAACACTCAAGGTACTGGGAAAGTTACAAATTACCGGAGTTCAAAATAACAGGAATAGAAATAACTAAGAGGGAGGGAGGAAAAAGAATAAAGTAAACAAGAGTTTGACCATAGTTCGTGATTTATTATTAAAAACATTTGTGCAATTATTCACAAATGTTAATTTTGAATAGTCTGTAATTTTCAGTTGTGTGAGCGACTTCAGTCTATCATTGTCCAACGAATTTTTGATGTATGTAAACAATCGACAAGTTTGCATAATAAATGCTTCAAATTACAAGTATAAATTTACAAAACTCAAATCCCCCGACAAAAAAATACGGCTGAACCGATTTTGATGGAACATAGCTAAGAACACTCCCGACTAATTCACCTTTCAAACAAAAAAATAATAATAAAATCGGTTCATTCGTTCGGAAGCTACGATGCCATAGACAGGCACACACACAGACACGTCAAACTTATAACACCCCGTCGTTTTGCGTCGGCGGTTAATAAAGAATAGTGAAGTCCGGACTTCAAATTATTGCATGTTGGATTTTATTCAATTTATCTCGTATTTTTCAAGGGACCGGGAAAAAAATAATTGTCGAGAGATTCAAATTACTGAATGTCAAATTATAGAGAGTCGACTGTATTATGTATACAGATTCTATACAAATTAATATTGAATCGTGGCGACTTCGTCACCACCTAACTCGCGCTAAAATCTACGGACACATACAACAATAAATAAATAAATAAATATTGGAGGACATTTCACACAACGCCATCTAGCCCAAACTTAGCCAAGCTTGTAATATGGAAACTAGATGGTTGATACAATACATATATACTTTTTTTTTCGTAAATACATAAGATACATAGAAACACCCAGACACAGAACAAACATCCATGCTCATCACACAAAATGTTTGCCCTGGGTGGGGATCGAATCCACGACCTACAGCTCAGGAAGCAGTCGTACTACCACTGAGCCATGAGGCCTGTCAATAGGCGTATAATTCGTAAAATAGTGACGAAATGTTTGTTTATATCTCCATACCTCCAGGGCACTATTCCAAGGGCTACCGTGACAGCATCGATTCTCTTTCACAATAACCTAATACATTGCAACATTACACAATCGTATCGGACAAACTAACACACTTGGCTTTTCTCCAAATTTTCATGAGCATTTCGTTTGGGATACACACACACACACACACACACACGCCCACAGCTTATGACGTAACTCACATTCACAGACATGTTATATACAAAACATTGGAAAAGGGTGCAATATTAACCCGACTGCGCAAGAAAAATGGTAATGCTTTTGAGATGTATATTTGTTTCTATATTAAGAGAAGTGTTATTAACTGTTTTCTACCCCTAAACATGAACCTATTTTGATGATTCTTTTTTCATCTGATTAAAATCATAAATGTCTATGCATCCACGGTTTGCTTTTTCGAAATTTATGAATCGTTTCGAAGTTCAAAAATTATAAGTGTAAATCTTGAAAAAAGAAAACTAGATGTATTAACCATTACTGGATGCATTACTGGATAACCACGCAAATCCGTGACACTGTGAACTGGCCCCAATTAAAGAGGACACTAGTCTTCGACAGTCTTGGAACCTGGCACCTGTGGTCGGGATTCCGATAATCCGTGTCTTATTGACCGAATTGCAGAACCTGACGAAAACATAGTATTACAAAATTGTAAACCAGGCGACAAGCCTCCAGCAACAAAACTGTATAAAATAGTAAGTAAGAAACAAAAACTAAAAGTATAAATAGTTATAAGAAAAACTGTAATGCCAGCATCCGAGCGGGCCCTATCGTCCGAATGTCAGGCATTGGGACGATGAAGCACGTTACTGGAAACAGCTGGAAAATAAATAGTCACTAAGAAATATGTAAAAATTTTATAAAATTAAAACTATGTTAATAAAGTACCCAGTTCCCCCAACCTTGACCATGTTAGGGAAAAGTAGCTCGCGGGCCCGGTCTATGCACCCGGGCGGTAGGGAAAAAAAAACCATTACTGGATCCAACCGTATAAAAATTATCGATATTGTATAGTATTTAGGGGTAGAAAACAGTTTTCTCCTGTTGTATGAACAACGCGTAATTTGCTGTCAAAAGATCGCGCGACATCGATTCTCTTAAAGGTTCGTTTAGGTTTAGGAAATCATTATTATAATTATAGGTAGTAGTCATTAATATTATCATAGCAAAAAAGATAACTGTCATTAGTCTCACCTGTGACCACGGACGCTGCCGTGTTCGAAACAACTGTCATCTAGTCTCACCTGTGACCACGGACGCTGCCGTGTTCGAAACAACTGTCATCTAGTCTCACCTGTGACCACGGACGCTGCCGTGTTCGAAACAACTGTCATCTAGTCTCACCTGTGACCACGGACGCTGCCGTGTTCGAAACAACTGTCATCTAGTCTCACCTGTGACCACGGACGCTGCCGTGTTCGAAACAACTGTCATCTAGTCTCACCTGTGACCACGGACGCTGCCGTGTTCGAAACAACTGTCATCTAGTCTCACCTGTGACCACGGACGCTGCCGTGTTCGAAACGTCTGCTCATAAAATTATTTATTTATTTATTAGCGTTCCATGTTACATAGGTGTTAGAATAAAATATCAGTTACAATTGTGGACCCCGTCGGGCACAGCTAAATAATGAAAGAGAGAGGGACAGCATTACAGTCTTATTTAATTTATATATGTAAAATATACGCGAAAAATCCGTTAAATATTGTTTGATTTCAATCATTAATTTAACTATTACACTGATTTTCGAAACTATATTAAATCGAATTCAAATTAGCGAAATTCAAGCCAGAATAAGTTTGACATATATAAGTTTCGCAATATAACTCCTGATTCGATGGAAATAATTTGTACACAGTACACACACACCAATGGAATGGAAGTAAAATTTTATGAAAGGAAAGTAATTATCTCATAGAAAATTATCTAATCGTGATAACGATAACGTGGTCGAAGTGAATCAAGTTCAATAAATATTATTTATAATTGATTCTGTGCCATAAATATATGCTCTTTATATTTATTGAGTGACAAAAAGTTATGAACTAAAAGATAATTTAAGAAATTGTTTCAATTGTTCAAATATAATATATGTACTGTATATTTATTGATTGATAAACAGTTTCCAAAAGTTGTGTTAATTAGTCCGTTTTGTTTTTGCATCGCCATCAGGAGGTTCATAATGTATTCGTAAGTCATAAATATTCTAGTGATGTCTATCATTAAAAAGCTGTTGAAGCCTGCTTTGCAAAATTAACTAAAGTGTTGGCTTAAAACTGCTATTTAAAATATAACTAGAATTACAAACAAAAAAAACATGTGTGAAGATTGCGCCTAAAGCGCATAGCTATCTCTCTCGCACATCATAAAATTTTTTAAACATATAAAATAACTGGGTTATAAGTTAAGGGATATTAGAAAACCTTTGGGGGGGTCAGATTTGTTTATTTAAATAGGTGAAATATTTAAAAAAAAAGTTTTATTAAGATTTTATTTTATTGTCGACGGAGTTTTGAGTAAAACATTTATTTTTCAGACCATTTAAAAGATATCGAAGATCTTTTTTTCTCTCCCTATCTAAACAAACAAATCTGTCTCCCATTCTACTAATATCTCCAGTGATTTTATTTGTTTAAAAATGTTGTGATGCGCGAGAGAGATAGCTGCGCGCTTTGAGGAGCTGGTACGCGTTTTACGTTAGCTTTTTGGTTGTTACATGTACATATTTCAAACTTTTATTGCACCTTTAATGCATATTACACATTTAATGCTAACAGCAAACATTGCTGTTAGCATTCCGAGATCGAGGAATCCTTTGTCGATTTATATCTACAGTCCTATACCTACTTGTCTATGAACGCACCATCCTTGCACCTTAGATTCGGTTTCACTCCCTGAGTGTCATAAGCTATAATTTTATAATATAATAATAATAATAAACTCTCGCAAAAATAAAAATGCTGTGTTTTTTCGTAACCAATGAACTTTTTTGTAATAAACAATTGATTTTACTAGAATTATTCTAAAGAATGCGCTTTTATAAATTCTTTTACAGCGATTTTGCATATACTTTCTCACAAAAAAACGTACACTCAACAGCGTATCAAGAGTAACGAAAATAATTAGACTAAATTGGACTGCGAAAACAGCTTTTTTGCAGTCGGGTAATTTGTTTTTCTTTTAACTGTTGAAATCTAAAAAGAAGTATGGGTCTAGATGGCGCCGTGTGTAAATGTCCACCGACGTTTATCGTAGTGTACATTATGCGGCAGGTCGACGAGATTCGGCAGTCCAGCGTACAGCGCGTGTTCTACGGACAGCTCGTTTGCCGAGCAGGCGCTGGCTGACACCAGCCTGCTGCTCACCAGGAACCCTAAGAGCGAGCACCTGCCCTCCCGACTGTACAAGATGGCCGGAGAGTACTGGAAGTGAGTATTGGCTTGACGTTCTCCAAATTTTTAACAGACTTCCAAAAAAGGAGGAGGTTCTCAATACGACTGTATGTTTGTTCAGCGATCACTTCGCCAATTATGAATTGATTTTGATGATTCTTTATTGTTGTTTGGTAGGTCATACTTCTGAGGTGTTCCCATATAATTTTTATCAAAATCACTTCAGTAGTTAAATTTGAAATCTCTTTTTGGTTTTGTTGTAGTCAATAGGAGTTGATAATTTGGACGGAGAGTGTACAAACAGATACACTGTTTGGAAAGATAACTATCGTATCAGAAATGGGAACTTACGTCTCTATTCTGTTGCTAGTCGAACAAAATAATGAAATAAAGACAACAGCGCCCTCTATGCCACATTTGTTTCAGAACAAACTACTTTTTCACTCCTCTTGCTCAAAAAGTCCGTCATTGTAGCGTACTAAAGCGGGGGAAAAATAGCATTTTAAGCTCTAGGGGATAAAGTTTTTTTTTTAATTTTTATCTGTTACCAAAGAGCCTACATACACGAAACAGTCTTTATTCAAAAGTAGAATAATCTCTTTGGAATATATTTACATTCTCTTTGCAAACATCTCGTTAAATATCCAGAATTGTACAAATTGTACATATCATTTTTAATCAAATAAGCTTTGAATTTTATTTTATTGGATTATTTTATTTTCTCGCAATCGCTAATCGTAGTGAAAAGTAGAGTGTAACACACGGCGCTAAAAACCCATTGTAACTCGGTTTCTATTTACTCCCTCGCTAAAGCGCGGGAGTAAAAATCTACCTCGTTCCAATGGGTCGTTTTAGCCCCTTGTATAACAATCTACTATTTGATGCGAGCAAAAAAACATCACATGAGGGTAGTTCAAAATGTCCAGTGACAGTTACCAGCTGATTTGAATTTTGTAACGTGAATCATTGTTGACATCGTGCGTGTAAATTATTTTATTATTTGACTCGTTTTGTTTCATTACGTTTACATGTTATTTATTGACAATGGCTGATGTATTAGCTGTTATGGAATTACAGGCAGTGGAAAATGTGCTGACAATACGGTAACTATAAATATAATTTTTACTATATTTTGTATCTTTTATATTGCCACTATCATGCCATTTTATAAGATAGAAAGTTAATATAAGATAGAAATTGAGATAGACGTAGAGGTGCTTCTATGCTGCACTGAAAAGAAAAGAAACATTTAAAATGTGCCAGCTCCTTCTTATCCCGGAGATATGTTGTAAAAGTCAGTTTAGTGATACGAAGGGAATTGTCCTTTATGTAGGCGATGGACTGACCACCTGTCAGTGCAAGCCAACATTTTGAACATCTTATAATGCAACCCTCTAACAACCGCCGGCCGGGTCCAGTCAAACAGCCAAAAAGTCGTGATCTTTGACGTTCTGCCTGCCGTGCAAGGGAAAATAAACATGAATCGTAAATGATGTATCGATCCACAGCGAGATCGTTTCATTGTGGATATTCGGATAAACGCGCGCAAACTATTTTTTTTTTGACGTGCTAACGTCATATAAATCGATGAACGCCGGCTGCACGCACGAAAAAGCATGACTCATTGTCACGTTCCGCCTGAGCCGAGCGTGCAAGCGAGAGCGCGGAACAAGCGATAGATAGGCACGATCGGCCTAAGCGTTCGGCTTGTGACGCATCGTTATCACGTAAAATTATCGTCCGTAAACCGACTTTACAGACAACCATTTTTTTGTACAATTGGAATAGTTTTTTTATAGTGAAAACTTCTTTAGGCGCGATGAGTACATCAAAGTCAAAGTCAAAGTAAATTTATTTGCGTTAAGCATGAGTGATAACATGCTTTTGGTGTTCTTAATTTTAATGTGCTTCATGTTATGCCTGAGGAGGCGTGCAAATCAGAGGGCGCTATCGATCTTTAAAACTACTATAAATACCTAATTATCAAATGTCAATTTAAACATGTCATAATACAATTATATAAAATTATTTTTTATTTTTATTTTTATTAATTGTGTCAGTAAAATTTCTAAACATTAAAATATTTTGTTCATAAGGAACGATCGTCTATATAATCTTTAATCTTATAGTAGCATTTTTCAACCAGCAAGGCTTTAAATTTATTTTTAAATAAATTAGTTGTCAGATTTCTAAGACTTATAGGTATCTTATTATATATAATCATTATGTGGGGTTTTAATGATTCTGCGCCGTCACGCTCGGCTATGTAACACTTGTTCAGATTAAGTCGGCTTAAGTCGACTAAGGGAGCGAGAGAGATATAGTCAACGCGTTACTGCTTATACTGTTATTTTATATTTTTTACATCGGCTTGATGAAGTTTTCACTTCTGTCGTATGGTCAAGCTTAAATTAAGCACACACTTTTTTACAGCGACAATATTTATATCAATAACAAATAATATGAACACCGCTGTCATGTCCTGCGCCTACGAGCATAACAAAGCTGCATCGTCGACGCCGATGCTAGGAACAAGCAGTAAAATTAGACATTATGCTTCTATATTTGCACTGGAGACTAGTACTCAAATGTCAAACGCACGAGCGCACGTGCATTACGCACAAATACATAATATTGTAGAGTTTTTGTGTGAATTGAACAGTGGTTATATTGTGATTCATGATAGTCATAGAATATACGCTAGTTAATACTGAAGTGATGGGATCGTAAAATCTTGGCTCAGTGCTATAAACCTTGGATATACCATATCAAAACAAAGACAAACGATCTTACTTAGGGATCGTCCATTAATCCCGTGAGGCTCGAAAGGGATATTTCGTGATTTTTCCGAATCCCTCCCGATTCGGAAAAATCACAAAATATCACAAGGGGGGTTGAGATATCACGTGTAAATACACGTGATATCTCTTTTTCGTTGATCGCACGATTTTTAAACTAAACTGTGGCGCGTGGTCAGTCAAAAGCAATCATATTTATCACAATGCTTTTCCAAAATTTAATCAGATTATACCTATATTTAAATATACTTTGTACCAAAAAATACACGTGATTTTGGGTAGTGGGGGGGGGGGATAGTCTAAAACCTCGCCACATAATAATAAAAAAAATAAAAAAAACATCATCAGGGGAGTTAAAAAGTTGCTAAAAAACATGTGATTAATGGACGACCCTTTGTAAGTCTGTGTCCGGGGTGAATGTCTGACAGACAACATACAGCTTAAACCGCTGCTCATTATGAAGTGTAGATAACCTCCGAGAAGGGATTTCTAGGACCACATCATAAACCTACTTGCGTATGTAATTAGGAATCAAACGTAGAGCTATCTCTGACTGGCGCTAGTACGATCCTTGATACGATCCAACTGTTCAACCATACGGTTCAACTCACAATGACCAGATTAAAAAAGTAAGTTTTTCTTTTTGTGGTCCTGCAGGCCTAAGATACGTGCCGCAACAAAATTCACATTTGTCACGTGTCTATACACGTTTTGTCAAGCGAAAAAGAGATAGACTGATATACAACTCCGTATCCCTGTCACGTTGTCGCACGACAAAAAGAGTGAGATAATATTGTCGCGGCGCGCATCTTAGTTCTGCTTAGGCTTAGGTATTCGATAATTATTATAGTTTAAAACTGAACCAACCGACTTCTAAATACGTTATGTTGTTTACTTATACTTTTTTTCCAGTTATTTTGTTTTAAAAACGTCATTAGGTACGGATATTACAAAAGTGAGAAATGTTTTTTTTAATTTAGATAGGAGAAATATTTAAAAAAGGTTTTCTTTGTTATCTTTTAGATTGACTGAGGAATAGGAAAATATATGTTTTTTTTTCACTACTCCGTCGCCAGTATAAGTGATATCTGATTACAACTTTTTTTAAATATTCCTCCTAATATTAAATAAAAGAAATTCTTTTCTAATATCCCTAACCAATGACTATATGTTGTGATTGGCAAGAGAGATACTGCGTGCGTTGAGCTCCACCTTAAATAACTGACAAAGGTGATTCTGATTCTATATCTTTATTTCAGTAGTTCCGTCAGTTGGACGACAAGTGCCCTGATGAAGAGGCTACGCTTAATTTGCCGCCCAGTCATGTGTGAAGGGCTCAGGTTTACAGCGATTGTTGCCTATTCAACCTTTTTTGTTGCTTAATCAAAATGAGTACACACATAAAGCAGTTTGTAGGCAAACTTATTCGGAAAAGATTCATTACCGTGTAATACTGCGGAAATTGGATTTTTTATCCAACACGCAAGAAGGAGGGTTATGTTTTTCATGTGTATGTATGTATAAGTACAGCCTAAACTGCTTCACCGATATTTATGTACGAAATATCGTTGGATTCGTATATACTCCCAGTGTTATAGAGAGTTTTATTATACTTATAACAAAATATGTAGTTACATATTTTGTTATAAGTATATAGTATATAAGTATAAAGTATATTGTTATAAGTATATAGTATAAGTATAATAAAACTCTCGCAAAAACAAAAGAAATACACTTTCTCGTAACTTCCAGCGAACTTTTTCGTAACAAATAACAATGACATCTTATACTTATAACATCTAACGCATGTTTTTTCTACAGTCTGTAATGATTTCATAGCTTAGTGTTAGCCTGTATTATCCAAATCATTAGGCAGATATATATGTATATCAATTTTCTTTTTAAAGTGAGGCACTAAAAATAGTTTTTGTAAATATTTAATAGGTAATTTTATAAATTTTATAAGCTTTTATTAGCTATTAAACAACAAGACTGGATAAATAAAACTATTATAAATGAAATAAATAACAGAAACATACTATGGAATATATACAAACAGAATCCTAATGACAAAAATATAAAAGAAGTTTTCTTAAAGGCAAGAAACAGAGTAACAAAACACATACAAGAAACGAAAAGTGAATACTATAAAAAAGCTTTTACTGATTGCAAGAAACAACCGAAAAAGATGTGGACACTTATCAACAGTTTTTCTGTAAATAAGGTTACAGAAAAAACTTTACCGTCAAAATTACAAGTACAAAACAACTTATCTACAAACGTAAAGGAGATATGTGAATGTTTTAATGATTTTTTTGTAAATGTTGGCTCTTTACTTGCCGAAAAAATACTAAATTCTGGTTGCTCATCTAATATATCCCAGGAATACGTATCTGGGACTGACTTACCTCAATTAAGTGAGTTTACCCCGGCAACCACAAATGAAGTCATAAAAATAATTGATAATCTTCAAAATAACACTAGTTCAGGATTAGATGATATAAATACTAAATCAATTAAATGCGTAAAACATCAAATCGTCAATGAACTAACAAGCTGTATTAATAAATGTTTATCCCTTGGTGTATTTCCTGATAGCTTAAAAATAGCAAAAGTTACTCCTGTATATAAATCTGGATCTAAAATTGAACCTGGAAATTACCGCCCCATTTCTGTACTCCCTGTATTCTCAAAGATATTTGAGAAGGTTCTGTACAATCGTCTCGAAAGTCACTTAGCTTCATGTAACTTTTTGTTTGATAAACAATATGGCTTTAGACCAAAATCTAATACAAGTTCAGCAACAATAGATCTTGTAACTAAAATAAAACAGGGTATTGATAAGAAACAAATAGCTCTTGGGGTGTTTATTGACCTCAAAAAAGCATTTGATACAGTCAGCCACAACATATTACTGGATAAACTTAAAAGAGTTGTTAAAGGTGTTGCTTACGATATCTTCAAATCTTATCTTTCAAATCGCTATCAAGTAGTTAAAATCGGCGAAACTCAGAGTAATCCGAAATTGATAACGTTTGGCGTGCCACAAGGCTCTATTTTGGGGCCTCTATTGTTTCTTCTTTACATAAATAGTATTCATCTCATTGGGCTAAAAGGGGATCTAACGTTATATGCTGACGACACATGCCTTTTCTATTTTGGCAGTTCTATTGAGGCGATTGTAACTGAGGCTCAAGCTGATTTGAATTCGCTTAACCAGTGGTTTAATTCAAATTTATTAACAATAAATACTTCAAAAACTAACTATATTATATTGGCCGCTAAAAATAAAACAATTGGGGAGCATACTCCTCTAATGATTAATAATGAAATCATTAACAAAGTTGATCACGAAAAATACCTGGGACTTATTTTGGACAGTAAACTGAGATGGATTCCGCATATAGAGAAGGTTAAATCAAAATTGGCAGCACTTCTTGGTATTTTAAAAGGAAACGTACGCTGTTTTCCCCGCCACATACGATACACTATTTATAACTCATTAGCAAAACCACACATTGACTATTTGATAGAAATTTGGGGAGCAGCCGCTAAAACAAATTTAATGAAACTCCAAACTGCACAAAATAAGCTAATAAAAGTGTTATTTCATTATGACTATCTTACTCCTACAATAAAACTTTATAAAGAAACTAAATTAATGAATGTCTGCCAGTCATACATTTACTATACCTGTATATTTATACACAAAATACTGAATAAATACATACATTCAAATACAGTTTTCACTAAAATACATAAAACAAATACTAGAATATTAAGGCGAGTAAAAGACATATCTTTGCCCGTAACTCGTACAAGGTATGGTCTCAAAAGTATCACATATGAAGGTGCTAAGCTTTATAATAACTTGCCGAAAGATATTAAAAATTCAAAAACAATCACTACCTTTAAAAGACTTCTAAAGTACTACGTAATGAACAATACACCAACTTTATTATGAAAAATATGCATCAATATGTATATTTTTAGTTTTTATTTAAAACTATCGAGAATATGAATTTTAAAATAAAAACAGTAATTAACAAAAATTAGATAAATAAATGAATTTAAAATAATTAATTAACAAAGCATAATAAATATACACATATATAAATATTATGTTTTATTAATAAAAATTAAATAAAAGTACTTAAATAAGAAATTAAAAAAAAAATTAACGAAAAAAAAAAAAAAACAAAGAAATTTACCAACTATGAAAAAAACTTTAAAAGTATTTTTGAATATTGGATATTAACAATTAAAGTTATAAAAAAAAAAAAAAAAAAAAAAAACATGTTCAAAAAAACGTGATTTTGTTTAATTGCCACTTCCAGATACGTTTGTTCGGTGTCACAGCGCAGAACAGGTTTTGCAACAAGTGCGTTCCAGCCGCCTACCTATGTGCCGCGTTAGATGAGCAATTGGTTGTGTACTACCCTCACTTTATAAATAAAATAAGACGTTTAACAATAACAAGTTTAATGAAATGTAATCTCAAATAAGTGAATGTTAATTCTTTTTGAGAAAATAAAATTCTTTAACCCCATTAAATAGTCAAATTTCATCTGAATATGGTAGCATTATTGATCTTTTCTTTAAAGACGTATTGCTGTTGGAATATTGTATATAATATGTTGCAAAAATCAATCTGTCTCACTCTGACATGTGTGACTATATGAAGCATTCTCTTTCGTACGGTTTGTTTATGTCTAATAACAAGGAGCCCTTTGTCTCTACGGTGTTAGTTTCGTGGGCTTAGCTAAATATCCCATTCCAGAGCTCGTTAGTTGCCCTATGTATGGTGTTTCCGTTACGGGCGACCCAGTAGCGAGCACTCACACCTCTCCTTCTATTTACATACTCGTAATATCGGTAATAAATCATTATTTTATTTAAACCGATAAATACCATTTCCCTTTCCTTTACCTTTCATTGGTACCCATTAACCTAATAAGTGCGAACACTAACATAATCTAATATTTGTGTGTTCCAGCAAATACCCGAAAACCGACTACACGTACTCGCCGCTGTCCAAAGACCGCGTGGAGCTGGCGCCCGGACAAGTGGCGATGCCGAACATGTCGCGGCGGTCGCTGTCGCAGTTCCGCATCCAGGGCCCCAACACGAGCGCGGACGAGCTCGACCGGCTGGCAGCCACCACCGCATGGACTGCCACCACTACCAGCACGCTGCGCAAGCGGTACACGGTGAGCTACACTACATATAACTACATATAATAGTATTTATTTATTTTATTTTATATAAGCTCGACCGGCTATATAATATACAGTATATAAGCTCAACCGGCAAAACATTGTGAACCTAAAATCCAATTACAACAGTACACAGGTTAAGTGATTTGTAGCAATATGTATGAGCAACAAAATATAAAAGAACAATTTATACAACTAGCTTGTTGATTTCAAATTCAAACAACGGAAAACTACATGAAAATATGTCTCTGATATCATTCAGATCATCATGTGTGTGTGTATCATAGTAATTAAAATGGTAACTATATATAACATACAATAGCATCATAGTAAATAAACTATCAACTGCATATAACTTATGAAATATGTGTATCGCATGCACTTAAGGTTTTAATATTTGCCCTATCGCACCTTGACCACAATATCAAAAAGATATAGTTAAAATATTAAACGTCCACCGGGACTCCAACCCGCATCTTTTTCAGTACCACACCAAGTAAATGCAAGTGACATCTACCTCCGTTTTACAAATGGCTCCATAAATTACCTCTCAGTTACTCGTCCACCGCTATGTTAATACTCATGTTTGTTGACATAGCCATTCCAGATATGCTAATATGTCCGTGTGTAAATATATGTACCGTACTGGATAAATATCTACTGGAACGCTCAATCTTAAGTCTGTTAATTATGTGTTAGTCTAATTTTGAAACTTTCATCATCATCATCTCAGCCCCATCAGACATCAGTTCTACGTGTTATGTATCCTACCCACTGCGACTTCAACCTGCTTATCTCTTGAGCTATGTATATGACTTTCAATTTCGCGAAAAACTCAAGTGGTTACCAATTCGCCTTCGACGGAATGTTCACACACTTTCTCTTCTTTACAACATCTTATTTAACCCCTGTACCCCGCGCTATTTGAAAGAGGATTTCACTTACTGGCACTCTTCCCATCCCCTACCTCTCAGATCTAAAGATACCCTCTCTCTAAAGACTCCTTCTTCACGTTGTGTTACTTTTTATGGTAAGTCGTTTGCATTCCAGGCAGTTCAGCTATGGAACACTTTACCCGCGTCAATTAGAAATTCTCCTTCGCTCGCTATTTTCAAAGAACGGGTCAAGTCGTTTTATATGTTTGGTCTAGTCGCTAAATAACTTTTGGATTGTCAAATTATGCTTATTCGTTTTAAGTATGTTTTTGTAGTGTATAATGTTTTGTTGTATTAGTTATTAAATTAAATTATAATATTTATTAGTATATTTTTTTCCTCTTTATATAAGTATTAGTATGTAATTAGTATTAGCATGTAAATATATTATATGTCATTATTTAGTTTATAATGTTACTTGTTTAATATCCCGTTGCACGCCCCGTCTGATTTATATTTTATATTTTTCCCCATCCTATGGTTGCCTGGAAGAGATCGCTTTTAGCGATAAGGCCGCCTGTTGTTGCACTAGTCTATTTAAGTACTTTGTTATTACTTTTAAGGTGTGTACAATAAAGAGTTTATCTATCTATCTATCTTTCAACTTGACTATGACTTGAAGTCGATTCAGTAATTTGATTTTTATAAGATAGTAACTGAAAAAATGTCGTCGAAGTACACGAATCGCGTAATTTAAATTCGTTTTTTTTTTAGGTTTCTAAACTATCATTATTTGTCTCTTTCAGTCTATCGACAGTTCCGATGACGAGAGTGCATACATGCACAAAGCAGCGCCGGTCGACGAGCGATGGTGGATAACCAGACTGCTCGTTGCCATGGTAACCGCCGTCTCGACGAGCGCTAGCACTGCTTACCGGAAGGTGGTCGGCCCCTCGCATCGGTATCCGTACACGGACCGGAAAGAAGGTAACTTTTCTACCAGTTATGCAGCTCTCAACCTATCGCTAATAATATTAACGCTAATTTTCCTCAAATCTCATAACTAACTTTTATAGTATGCCCGGTAAGAGAAGCCGCTGGTACATTTTGTTTTTTTTTTCTTCCAATTCACCATGGTAGACAACATAATAATACTATTATTGTTTATGTCACAACCCGATTTCTACTTGGCAAAATGCTGATAAAAACTAGCAATAGACAAGCCGGCTGCTGATTGCCATGGTAACCGTCGCGCGTCGTCTCGGCGCGCCCTAGTAGCTCTTACCGTCGTCGTCCCGACTGAATGTAAAGTAAAATAAAGATTTATTTCCAGTAAGATTTAAAATAATACAATGGTTTCATGGTTTCACAGTGGGCCCCAAACTTGGCAAAGCCGGTATCTTGGCAGCCCGAGGCAGATGTACCTACATGTTATGTAACAAGTTGACACGCGCTAATAATAAGTAAAATATAATTAAGTTAATTAAGTTTTAAAACATTAGAATAATAATAATTAAAGTAAAATAGAATTAGATAGTTTTATATTACATTCAAAAGATAAAAGATAAAAATGTTATTTGTATGTTGCAGTGAGCCTCTTGTCCCGGACGGCGTCGGTTGCAGCCGCGCCGTTCCTCTGGATCTACACCCTCGTCAAGACGATCACCACGACCACCGTCACCACCATCACCGAGACCGTGAGTTCTACTAACGATAACTACACTGGACTCTATTTAAATATAGAACTGTCGTGGCAAACTACTGTCAGCAGTATATAGTTATTATGGTATTCAATAACTACACTAGAGTCTGTTTCAATATAGACCGGTGTGTATGTTTCATCGACATTGGTTCAGCCTTTTCTTTTTTGGCGGGGGTTTTTGAGTTTCCTATACTTGAAAGGCCTTATTTATTTATTTTATATTTTTAGGAAAACCACCACTAAAATTATTAAGTAAACTATACATTTATATAAATTACGAGGCTAAATTACAAGTTCCTATAGATTGGAAAAATATAAAATAAAGCATGAAGCTGTACGCGCCTATCTACCAATCATAACAATACTTGCCGGTGAAAAGATACTGACCGGAAAAAATAAAGATCAGTTTAAAGTAATTTGTAAATTAATTAAGTTTGTGGGTCAAAGAATTCGGAATTCAATTGTATTAAATGCACACTATGGTAAAATGTATCAATATCATATTTGAATAAGTATTTGTTCATCAACGATGTGGTTCTGTGAAGAAAAGGGCCTTACCGAAAAATGTTACTGAATTTGAACAATGTTCAACATATTTTGTCAACTTCTCGCTGACACGTAAAGATCCTTGCGGAAAGAAGACCGATAATTTGAGACGTTGATCAAAGTTAAGTAACGTTTTTCGGTAAGGCCGATACTTGTTACCGATATTGAGGCATGATTTTTTACAACTCCATCAAACAGTTGACCCCAAACCACGTGTCGGAGAGTGAGAAGTACCTGGCGCGCACGTCGCGGCGGCCGCGGGAGGGGCGCCGCTGGTGGCCATGGCTGTTGCTGCTGCTGCTGCTGCCTGCGCTCGGATACGGATGTGAGTACAGTACTTGTTGTTCCTGAATGATTTCAGTTAGGGTTGACCAACCTTATTTTGGTTGGCGCTAGATGGCGCTGTGCAGCAGCTCTTTAAAACTAGTAGCTCTGCGAAAGTTCATCGCGTGCATAAACTTTTTTGCAAAAATTGTTTTCAGTCTGCATGATTCGATTAAGAACCACTTATTGGACCTGTGTCAGGAACGTAGAAGAATCAGTAGTTCTTCACAACCTTTATAACCCCTTTACTGATTTTGCTTATATTCAAAATTCTTATTTAAAATTGAATACTGAATGTTTCTGTCAAACGTTATTAAATCACCCGATAATGACCTCGGAGGATACTTCTCTCCTTGTTAACTTTACAACCCTTTGTTTCGACAACCTATATTGTAATTCGATCTATAAATATTATTGATCAGATTAACAATTTTTTGAGTCAGTTTTGCGTATTTTTTTATATTAGATGGATCCATGCTTAATTAACAACTCGTCTAATGTAAAGCGACGGTGTGTATATATATATATATATTATTTTGACGTGACAACGTCTAATAAATCGATGAACGCCGGCTGCACGCACGAAAAAGGATGACTCTTTGTCCCGTTACGCGCGTTACGAAATGATTCAATTTTATTCATAAAAGTATGCAATCATTTCATCAATGTTTTGTTATGACGTTGTCACGTTAAACTATCGTCCGTAAACCGACTTTACAGACAACCATTTTTTTTAAAATGTTAGATCTACGATTGACCACCAAGTCGCCTGGTGTTAAGCGACGGTGTGTCTGAGTAATGAGTTCGTCGATCTAGAATATCCGATCGGTGTATCCGATGTTGATGATGGACGATGTGCTCGTTGATTCACTAGCCTTGAAATTTCCTATATTATAGCTCTTTAGTTATTTTGATGTTGCTGATGAGCTTTCCAAAATAGGTCTACAACTATAGATAATAACGATTCCTTGCAGCGCACTACACCTACGAAAACTGGGAACACCTCGCCTTACCAAACTTTACCGATTTCCATATAAACCTAACCGAGTTCACCAACAAAATACCCGCGATACCCGTACCCAACTTCACCCTCGCCGATCTGAATGTGCTGCCGAGAATCAACCTTACCTTACCGGACATAAATATCACTTTGCCGGACATAAGCGACAATTTGCCAGAAGTAACGAAGACGTATAAGGAGTACAAGGATATAGTACAGAATAGAATGGCGGATGCGTCCGATTATATGACCGTTGTAGCGGAGAGCTGTTACGAAGAAATGCGGCGGTTCTGGCGTGGAGTGATTGGATGATTGGTGGATTTTTTTTAAACTCGAGATATCTCCTATAGAAAATCATACAGCGAAATGTTAATTTAAAAAAAAAAACACTGAAACGAAGCCTGCTCATTGGTGTTTGTAAGGATACCACTTATCTGCCTAAAAACAGTGCACTAATGATGAGAACTCGCTATATGTCTATTTTGACCGATGTGTGCTTTGTTAATGGTTTTCAAAGAGGATTCTATAGGGGATAATCTTTGCATTTCTGGCAGCTTGTTCTTTTTTAACCACTAAGCAAAGAAATCATGGTAGTTTTTGTTTTTCTGCATGAAAATTAGTATGTTTAACTGTTTGCTGTTCAGGAGTAAATTAAAGTATTGATTCATTTTACTATAATGTCTGTATGATTTTTTATTTTTTGGAGAAAACTCAATTTTATTTCAATATAAAAGCAAGTAGGTATAATACAAGTAAAATAGTGATTACAATATATTAAAATGATTACAATTTACAATGTACTTAAAGTTAAGAAACGAAAAATATAATGATTATATTTTAAGAACATTTTATTTCACTGTGGTGCAATATTCATATCAACCAGCTTAATATGTTCAATTGTTATCGAACAAAATAATTTAAAATACAATTATTCAATACGATATAAGAAATCTGTGCCTAGTTTTATTATACTGTAATATTAGAAGTAAACAAGAAAGCGCGAACACTATAACATTGATTTTACCAATTATACTGTAATAGTAACTTTTTAAATGTGTCAATGTCAACTTCAAATGGTGAAGGAAAACACCGTGAAAACCGTGAAGAGACTTCTTTACGCTTTTTAAAATGCAACATATCTGATAACCTTCATTCGGCTAGAGTGGTAAACTATGACTTTACCATTCTCACAATGAGATGATATCTCGCGACCAGTAACAGGACAATTCGTACAGCTAAAACGAACTTCAATTAAGAATGTTCATTTATGACACCAGTGCAAGTAAATCTTATGTCCTGGTTCGAATTAATTCGAGATTACTCAGTGTTCTAGCCTCAGTAACACGCAAGAGAGACAGAAATAGACAACAGTATTTCATCTCTCTCTCTCAAAGCAAGCGGCTTGGAGCATCGGCTCTTATTCTGGTGGGCTTATTAGAATGACTATCAGCAATGAAAATACACTAAAAATGTATTTGAATTATCGTTTGCACTTTCTTGTCATATAGTTTATAGCTTTATAGATATGTCATTGTCTAAGTACAAATATTTATTTTTATGCAGATGTATAATTTTATTGTTTAATTTACTATTATTCTCATTCCATCACTCGTATATATTTTGTCATTTCTTGTTATTGATATATTTATTTATTTTATTTCATCACGTTATAATTAAGTAATTGAGATTTTAATTGTGTACCTAAATAGAAACATGACGCTGCCATATTTTTTTCTTTTGAAGTCTGGAGAAGATTATAATAGAAAAGCATTAGGATTTTATTTGTATGTTTTGATTGGTGAAAATTGTGCTAAAAGACTAACCCTAGTCATAAAAACTCCTTAATTTTTTATACCTTGTTCAATTAGTGGAGAAAGCAATGTGGGTAGGAGGCTGACACAAATTGGAAAATTTCACACAGTAAATGCATTGAGATAGAAAGACATATACATGTTTGAAAAAGTTATAAAAATACATATGCATATTCATATTATTATAGTAATAATTAGTACTTATATATTATAATACTTATTATCCCATGATAGAATAACATTTTGCTGGTTATATTTTTGTTGGGTTCTTATGGATTTAGGTTGTCCGTCTCTTTCTCACTCGCAGAGAATTCATACAGATTAAGATATCTCTTTACCACATTTTATTGTTTTTGTTAAAATAAAAAAATAACAAAATAGTTTGTTTAAAAAAGAAACATGTTTTTTTTTAAATATAAATAAAAAAAATATAGAAAATGTAACATACTATTCAATGTTAATATACCAAAAAAAAAATTACATTAACAATAGACATTATATAAACAAACAAACAAAAATATAACTATAATAAGTGTTTTTACCGATAAAATTTACAGTTTCTAGACTTTTTGGACAGGGTGTAAAGGATTGTATGTGTTTAGATTTAAAAATTTAGTGTCGCCTAAATATTTGGAAGATTTGAAAGCTTTATATTTTTATTATTCTTAGCTGTACCAAATTGCAAATTTTATTAGTACTGAAATATATTTCCTTTTTTGTGTTCATAAATCTTAAAAATATATTTTGCTTTATAAAGCTTTAATTTTTTTTTTTGGATTCTAAGGAAGTTAGTCTGTAGCTAAATAAAAATGAATAATCGTATTAATTACAATTTTAATTATATAATTTCAATTTGTGTTCTACTAATTCTGGGCTAATTATTAAATACAATATTTTTATGTAATGTGTTTTTCATTTATATCTCCTAGATTTAAGATTTGAATAAGTTACTTGTTGTAAGACCACTCCCACCGAGATTACCACTATTATTATTTTCAGCAGCATTAATTGCAGCAAAAAATTAATACACAATTGATTACATATTTTCTTTTAACAAGTATGCACTTAAAGCTGCACGTTTTGTGAATATTAGTTTTATTAAGAATTAGGCAAATATTTAATCCCTAGTTGACTTAAAAATTAAAAAAAATAACTGACAAAATAAATGTCAACTGACATTGTATTAATTTGCCTTAATATTGACAATATTATGTATTTTTCGAAAACGTTCAACTTGTAGCCCTAACATGTACATATCTTTTGTAGCTGCCACATTTTTGTGCTGTATTCAAATCAAACAACCTCAATTGAAAGCCATGTCTCATTCCAGACTAAACTTACCATTGGCCACACTGGGCACATTTCTGGTTATAGTTTCAATCACATTCAGTGGTCTTTTTCAAAGGAGCAACACTTGTACAATCGTCGTTTCGCTTTACACACCTGAAAACCTAGCTTATCGTTAGTTTTTTCATAAGGAATTTGTATGTATTGTTATAAGTAAGGGAAGGATAGAGGCAAACATCACCTATAAGAAAGTGGACGTACTGTCTGGGACGCTACACTTTTAGGTGAGTTTTTCACTTTTCACACTAGTTTAGTTCATCTCTGTCCTTCCCTGCCTTAAAAAACTTTATTCTGTAAAAATTTCAAAAAAATCACGGGAAGGACAGAGCAAAAATACAATAATAACGAAACATTTTCCTCTTACAGGTTACAACTATGCAGACCAAATATTACCTCAAGAAAAACCAATCATAGTAGACACTTATAAATCTCCCCAAATCGTCCAAGATCCGGATTTAACTAAACGCATGGCAGCTCTCGAAGATTGGGCGGTAAACGTCGACAACAGACTCAAGTATTTCGACCGAAAAATATCGAAACTGGACAATTTAGAAGCGCAAATAGAACAATACTCCTTTAAATATCTACAGCAAAATTTGATACAAATACTTAACAGTGAAAACAGTGGTGTTTTGGCGGCGAAACTGAAGCCGTATTTCGACGAACACTACATGTCTAAAGAACAGCTACAAATACTAAGCCAAGAGATACACGAGCGCCTCATAGCGAACTGGAAACCGGATTTAGACGAAGATAGAATACGTAGAATCATCCAAGAGTATCTATCTGTGTTTGAGAGACAACAGATGGAAATGTTAGTGGTCAAGTTGAAGGAGTATGCGAAAGAGGTGGAGGTTCATCATCATCATCATACTGATGGCGGAATGGATGTGGATTTGGTGAAGAAAATAGTGGCTGGCATGCTGGATATGTACGACGCAGATAAGACGGGGCTGGTAGACTATGCTTTAGAATCTGCAGGTATGGTTTTTGGCCGGTTTCTAGCTTTTGTTTTCCAATGAAGAGGTGGTACTCTGTTTTTTCCTAGAAAATGTCTACTATTCTGAACATTAACATGTTATAGCAATAAATACAATTTATATGATCGGGCGATAAGAGAGAAAGAGAGAGTGAGTCGTTTGCATGATTGTTTCTCGCTTGAATATAACTGTATAAATCTATTCAGAGCGAAACTTCGGTAGCTCTATATGTAAAAAAAACGTTTTCTCTTTTGTAAAAAAACGTTTTAGGGGAAATGATAATCGATATTTCCTAATTCAGATTATAAATAGATTAGATAGGTAACCATTATCATGTGAACATTCCAGGCGGTCAGGTGATATCGACGAAGTGCACCGAGCTGTACCAGATCAAGACGAAGCAGTACTCGGTGCTGGGGCTGCCAGTGTGGTGGGTGTACACGTCGCCGCGGTACGCGCTCACGCCGGGCGCCATGCCGGCCGAGTGCTGGGCCTTCCAGGGCTTCCCCGGATACTTGGGTGAGCCGGCACCGTCCACACAACACTCAGGGCGACACCCCATCCATACAACACTCCTTACAGCGCTATTCACTCACACATACGCTAGTTGACATGTGTACATAACATACACCCCTATATAAAGTTATTATAGTCATGTTTATTAAAATGTCATTCTTAAATGTCATATCCACGTTCATTAAAATGCCATTCTCAAATACCATATACATGTTTATTCCACACACAGCCTCAGGATAGTTACAGTCAGACAGGTTCAGCTCAGCTTATTACGGAATTCATTATTAATTTAATTTATATGCTCAATATACTATTGCAATTATTTTTTTCATTAAATTGCTTTACCCATATGGCATATCTATGTTTTTTTTTTAATATTTTTTTTTTATACATTATAGATTATTGGGTAAGCTGATAATTCTATATAATGCACTATCACCTAGCATGTCTGTATGTATTAGCTATAAATAAATATATCTGAATCTGAATCTGAATCTACGATTGACCACCAACTCGCCAGATGTTAAGCGACGGTGTGGCCGAGGATGGAGCTCGTCGATCTAGAAGATTCACTCTAGCCTTGAAAATTCTAAGATTGTAGGTCTCAGGAAACAGATGGCGGCAAAGAATTCCATAATGTATAACAGTTCTATGACGTCACAGTTCTATAGAACTAATGGGAGGTACCATATTAAAATGCCATATCCATATTGAACACTTATATTGTTAATGTTCCAGTGGTGCGGACATACGCCATTATCGAGGTGACGGGCTTCTCTCTGGAGCACATGTCGCGCCTCCTCGCCGTGGAAGGGAAAATAGAGTCCGCGCCTAAAAACTTCTCCGTCTACGTGAGTATTACAGTTATATACGTGGCGCGGGATGTACAAAAATGAAAATAAATAAAAATCTCATTGAAATGAAACAAATTTTAACGGTTTTATCGTGTATATATTTCATTTATATATATATATATATCCGTTAAAATGTGTTTAATTTCAATGAATAACAAACGCGTAAACCTTAGAAAACATTAAAATAAAAGGCTATATATTTCTCATTTACAATTTTGCAGCGGCACACATTCGTATAGTTTAGACTAACTATGTGGTTTGGACAATTGACTTATGTATACACGGATTTATCGCGTATATTTTACATAATTTTAAGACCCGACTTTTCAAACACATTGCAGTGTCCTTGTTCACAGAAACATGAAACGCCACGACTAGTTTACTAACTGTTAAGTATTTCAATGTCAGGTCTTGAAATATTAAAATGTCTGTTAAAATATAGAACTATCGTGGCAAAACACGGGAACTAATATCTGGAAGTATGAACTACTATAATATTCTGTGGTCTCGACTGAACAATATAATGGAATAAGGACAGCAGCGCCCTCAATGCCACATTAGTTCTCTAGCTAAACAGAGTTCACGCTAAATATGCTACGAATTAATTAGCATTTTGTATATTACCGCCTTACCGAAAAACGTTACTTAACTTTAAGCAATGCTTAACATATTTTGTCAACTTCTCACTGACAAGTAATGACACTTGCGGACAGTAATGACACTTGAAGACAGAATTTCAGACTATGGTTAAAGTTAAGTAACGTTTTTCGGTAAGGCCGTATTATTACAATGCCAAGTTTTAATATCTATGTGTTAATTTTTTTCTTCATTTTGTTTTGCATTGTGACTTTAACTTGTTTGGTTTTGGTATTTAGGTGAGTGTTACTAATTTTATTTGCTTTGCTTATGGCTTCTACTTATTGTCACTTCACCACTTGGCCTCGGCGTCAAGCCTGCTATTTCATTTGTAAATGAATCGTGAATTAATGGTTATTCTTGCCCATTTTCTTACCATTTCTTAAAACATTCGTATTAGGGGTGTACAATAATAATACTTCTTTCTATAACCCTATAGTAAGAATGTGTCGCCAATACAATGAAATATCTAAAGAACACTATGATTCAGTTGATGTCTTCAATAAAAAAAATTGCAAATTTAAACAAGACGTTAAAATATTATGTTTGCTGCATATGATGATTATGATGATGAAGTTTAATTAATTTAATCAAGTGATGTTACCAATTTTCTTTTTATTTCTTTTACTTTTGAAACTGAAAATCTTATTATTGTAATTGTAATTATAACATGTTGTGTATACATTTAAGGAATATAGTTTAGGTATAAAAATTATGAATTGTAAAGACTGTATTCTGTTTCGTGTACCAATAAACTAAATAAATAAATAAACATGGCCTGGGTTACTATTTATAAATCCAAGTCTGTTATTGGATAAGAATTGCCATTTATACACGATTTATTTAGCATTGAAATGGCAGTCTTGACGCCCTGCAGTCGGTCTCAAAACAGCATACATACTTGTACTGGACGTGACCAAAATATTAACGTTTGCATAAAGCATGAACTAAACTATGCATGGTTTATTAAATGCCTCTCGCAGCTCATATTTTCTTAATAATTCAAAGAGCAGTTACATTTCCCGTATTATCAAAAACAATGTAATTTTCACACAGGGACTGCATGGTGAGCAAGATCCGGAGCCCCATCTTTTCGGTGACTACATGTACGATGCAAACGGCACAGCCATACAGTACTTCCCAGTAAAACACCCCAAAACTACCCTCATCGGAGGCGTGGAGTACCCGGTCGCTTACGATATTATCGAGCTGAGGGTGGAGAGTAACCATGGCAACCCTACCTATACCTGCGTCTACAGATTCAGAGTACATGGCAACCCTCTAACTGATATCCGTAGGGCCACCGAAGACAGCATAAAAGACAGTGAGACCTAGCAGTTTGAAGTTGTGACAAAATGGTTGAATATACTGAATGGGACATAGCGGTTGAGCCGTTAAAATAAAAAAAGAACAATTTGAAATGTGACGTTTGCGATGTGTTCAATTGGACATCATTCCTAGTTTTATCTCGTAGTGAAGTAAGTTCAGTGGCCTTAAATTGTACTAATTTTATGTTCGAAGAGTACAAAAAGTATGACTTAGAAAATCATGTGCTTACACGTTTTATAGTCAGGGGAGTTATTCACTGTGTCCATTGACAATGACATTACGTGCTACGATTCTATGTTTTGACATTCAAATGTCCAAAACTTTTTTGTTCGTCCGCGACTCGCGCATCAACCTCATTTGCCGTTTGGATGAATAATTAGAAAAGCGAGAACGTGGATCACGGTTGACATTGAAAATTACACTTTCGGGTTTCAACTTTGAAGTTTAATTTTCCATGGCAATTCTAGCGCGCTATTCATTATATTCAATGGTCATAAAGAATTGCCCCGGGGTGGTTATTGCTTTGACCATTTGACTGTAACATTTAAATTATACTGACATTGTTAATTAATAGACTTTATAGTTAAATAGAAATAGATTTTAAAGTGAATAACTTAAAGTCTAGTGTTCAATAATGATCCTTAATGTTCCTTATCTTTACAAGGCTAATGGTCAAAGAGAGTGAGCCGTAGTAAGGTAGTGTTTTAAAACCACGAAAGTGCGGAGTGGACGACCTGAACTGGTTAAATATATGGAATAACATTTTTATTTGTTACACGATGCGATTAAAAATATTGCAATAATATTTTCACGCAATAAAATATTTGTCATATATTAGCATGCGTATACTATGAAGATAAATTATTTTTTAGTAACGAGAATCATGACTAGAGACGTAATGCGTGCGGTTTTCGCAACGCACAAATCAATGCATAATTGATTTGTATGTAATAAAATCATGTTATCCGCAAATCAGCAAATTCCCCGTAAAAAACGTTTTTTTTTTTTTTTTCATTTTTACTCGAAAGATCAGTGTATTTCGATCTGCTCTGCGGGAAAGAGTATAATTTTATCGTGGGTTTTAAATACACACCTTATATAGACGATTATGCAGCTTTTGTTCTCTAATATTTATCCTAGCATATAAAAATAATTATAAACTACCAGAGATCGCACATGTATAATTAACCTTCCTTCTTGTAGTCGGGTAAAATACGTCAAGGGGTGTCTGGAGGTAGATGTGAAACAAAATTATTAAACAAGTATAAGCTTAAAAAACTCACAAACCCCCGACAAAATCCAAAAAGAAGGGGGGTTGTAAGTTTGACGTGTGTATCTGTGTGTCTGTGGCGTTGTAGCTCTGAAGCGGATGGACCGTTTTTGATCTTGTTTTTTTTGAAAGAGGATTTTTATCGTGAGTGTTCTTAGCTATGTTTCCTCAAAACCGGTTCAGCCGTTTTTTTTTGTTTTTGTCGAAGGTTTTTGAATTTCTAAACTCATACTTGTTTATACAAAAAAAACGTATGACGGTAGGCGACGGTGTGGCCGAGGATGGAGCATTTATATCCATATTTTACTCTCGTTCTCTGGTAATTTATATATTATTTTGACCACTAGGTGGTGAAGTCTCTACTATCTACTGTAATTCGTGGCGTTATTATACGAAACCGGAAATCTCTAATAAAGTTATATTATAATAGTTATATACCGCACAATATCTTGCTGATACGCTTAGTTTAACAGTTTATACCAATTCATATATAGATCCATGCTTGTATTTAAGGAATCGTTTGTATCTATAAAATAAGGTTTTGATTTTTTTTAATAAATTTAGTTGAGTTAAAGTAAGAATCCATTATAAGGTAATCCGTGAAAAGTTTTGCAAGGCGGTTTCGGATGATCGCAATGGAATAGAGTACGTCACCAAGCCTTTTCTAGTATGGAACTGTTTTAAAAAGGAGCACTTTGTAATCCGACTAATTACACGCTTATAAAATACTAGATGTGTTCCGCGGATCACCCGTGTGGTGATGAAAAGTGGTGATCATGATAAAATATAGCCTATGTCTTTCTCCATGTCTATTTATGCCAAATTTCATAACGATTCGTTTAGCCGTTTAGGTGTAAAAAGGTAACAAACAGACATAAAGACAGAGTTACTTTCGCTTTTATAATATTAGGATTATTAACAAATATGTATGTATGTATGTGCATTGCGTTGTAAGATTGTAGAAATGTATGTCGATACATTTCTACAACAGGTTTCAACTTACTTGGACGAAGATTGCCGTAATATACATATATACTTTGTAAAGATATGTCGGATTATAGAAGGCGCCGAATTAGGGAGGGGGCCGGTTTATTGCGTGTGTACTACCTGTGTAAAATTCGGATTATTCAAATAGAAACGATAAGATTGTTTGCTTTTGAGATATTTATCTTAGTTTATTGGTTAGGAACTCAATATAGGTTTAAAAGGTTTTGATTGACAGAACTAAATAATTCTTATAGTTCTAATATAAAAATAAAACTTTAAAAATCGAAATTTAAAATTATTATTGCAGAAGCGCCTAATGGTGTGTTCTAGCAGCCTTACTTGTGAGCTAGGTCCAATTCCAGGCTAGGTGTGCTTTACCATCGTTAACTGTGTCACACAAGTGAGTTGTGGTCAATCGCCTAATTTATCGACCATAAAAAACATTCTTAATAAGTTACATAGGCGTCAAAGGAGCTAGTCCAGTTAGATGTTAGTAAATTTAATGCCAACTTAATTATTAAGTGTTCCCAATATATATAAAAAAATAATAATAATAAAATATCTCTCTCCAGTCTCAAAATAATAATATTAACGTATAGGGAACCCAGCGTCCGTTACTAACTTGAGGATCTTGCTAGGATATTAAAGATAATTGTAAGAATAAAATTGTGTAATATGCTTAGAATGTATATCGAAATATTTGTTAGTAGTCCTCACAGCAACGTGTAGGGTTATTGGGTTTGAAGGCTGCAAATTTAAATTGTCAATAGATCGTCTATGAATGACACCATTGCACAGTCTTGACTTCTTGATAAACCATACAGTATTTTTGCCACCATGATGACTTTCAATGGTATGTGAAATATCTGAGGTACAATAATAATTATGAACGGACTTTATACATTTCAAAATACAGCTGGCAATGCAATACACTCGTCACTTTGAGATATACGATGTTAAAACTCATTATAATTCTGTAATTTCATGTAAGTTTTAGCGAAAGATTGTTTCGAAATGCAAACTAAATAATCTCAAATATTGTTTTAACGCAACTCTACCAAAGGTGGCTACAGGATACAACCACCAAAGATACAAGAATTCAATAAAACTATGCGTTAAAATATGATTATGCATTTATATATAATCAGCATGAAAAAAAATGTTTTAATAAATTGCCGTTATTTTTTAATTAGACTGTTGAACAGGCATAAAATCATGTTTCTCATAATGTATTAATGTTTTTAAATTAGGGTATTAGGAGGAAACTTGAACAAGCATTTGTCCATATGAAAGGAGAAAACTTGCAAATAATTGTATTTTTAAAATTTCGGTGTTTTTTTTTTGTATTTCGAAGTTTTTTTTCATTGTATTATATATATTTATTTATATATATTGGGGGCGATTCGAAAAGCACCACTAAACTAATTAACTAGTTATTTTGAGAATTTTCATTAGTTTAGTGATTTACTTTTGATTTTAAGTGATTTCTAAAAAAAAAAGTAATGAATAATTGCAAAAAGCGAACAGAAATTAATATAATTGAAATCGCATGTTTAGAGGCAGACAATATTTCCCCAGTTGTATGGAAAATTGCTCGATCAACGTTACCTTTTAAAAGTTTTATTCTGTAATTTATATTTAGCGTATGTAAGTCGATGTTACCGCGTCCGCAGTGTTTTATCTATAAGCTTCCTTCCTTATTGTTATAATTTTATTTGTAGGTACCTACTGAGTGAGTAATGAAGTACAATGGACAGTTAAAAGTACTAAATTATCTAGTTCACAGTTTAGCAGTTATTTAAACGTAAACCCTCGTTTTCACTAGAGCAAGTCAATCTGAAAAAAAAGAATGAACAAGAACGAATTATGACCAAGATTGATTTTCCAAAATTACTAGCTATCATTGGTCGCCAGGTCGCTGTTCATTCATTTTGTGGTTCATTTGTGGCTCTTCAATAGATAGGCTGCTAGTTCAAAATGGTAAATGTTGTCCAATAGCAACCGACTTAAAAAAGAAGGAGGTTCTTAATTCTGTTGTAATTTTTTACGTTTGTCATAACTCTGTCATATTCTATTTTTTTCTATTATTTCTTTATTGTTTGTAAACTATCAAGTTGGTACCATAAAAATTTCATCAAAATCGGTTGAGTATTTTGGTTTTAAAACAAATTTACTGTTGTATAACATGTTATTAACATGTTATTTCCAGTAAATTTGTTTTAACTAAATTGCGTATTATGAAATCGGTTGTTTCAATTTTTTAAACTAGGGTACCATTAGTCTTCTGTGATAAAGTATAATAATTTATTAAATATAAGTCTGCTATTGGACAAACAATTCCGTTTGCACAAGATTGTTATAGCAACCTTGATGCCCTGGCAGACTAAGAACTCTTTTTACCTGAAAGTTTGCTCGCACTCGCTTTTATCTTGCTTTTCGTGTTAGAGCGAGACAAAACTCTAAACTATTATATAAAAAAAAAAACACAATTTAAAGTTAGCTTAACGAGCGAGAGTCAACTTTAAGCGGTAATAAGAGATAGACCCTGTTTCTAGTGAGAACGAGACTAATAAGTTAACTGTGTATAATAAGCTCACTAGGGTATCTATTATTGTCTCTGCACTCATGTTTTAACCGTGACACTTTCCTTAATTTATTTTGTACAATAATATTATACACTTTTTAACACTAACCAATTATTTGTATTGAAATTTGTAATTATGTGAAAACATTTGTGATGTTCTTAATAAAAGTTTTATCAAACTTGAGGTGTATTCATTCGAATAATACTTATATTAAAATTGAAAAAATACTTCGAACGAATAAGCGATATCGTTACATGGTTGATATGCCGAAAACTCGTACAAAACACTTTGACTCCACTTTCATTGTGCGTACCGCCAAAATGTGGAATGCGCTTCCTGAATGGCTCTTTCCGAATAGATATAATCTAGGTGTCTTCAAATCGCGAGTGAATAGATTTCTTCTAGGTAACCGCGCTCCATCGTAGACCGTAACTGTCGCTTAACACCAGGTGAGATGACGATCAAGCGCAAGCCTATTTTCAAATTAAAAAAACCGAACTATTTGGAGTTGATTAAGTTTGCCTGGAAGAGATCGTTATTATCAGCTAAGGCCGCTACTTGTTACTCTAATATTTTTTCTTGATTGTAAGTTCTAAGGTGAGTCCAATAAAGATTTTATCTATCTATCTATGCTAAAGTAAAATTACTGTTTTTTTATGGGACCATTTCTAAGATTCTGAAATGATAATGAAAAGTACTTAAAAAACTTTTTAAGTTAAACGGTTTTATTGAAAAGAAAGATAATGATATAGGTAATGTTTTTACTGTATTCTACTAGAAAAGCCCTTTTCTTTGATACCCATATTGTGGGTGTTGTGATATAATATGAAATCCGCCATTTTGTGGCGGCGGCCATTACTCGAGAAAATAGGTGAACTAAAAAATTTCGTCGCTACGCTAAGATGTTTTTTTTTTTGTATCGGCTGTAAAGTTATTTTGTTTCGTGTCTTCTTGTTACACTGTAAAATACAACTTACCAGTCTAGTACAATAAATAACTATTTTCTCTACAGTAACATGTGTTCTATATAATATGACTCTAGCAAACATTTACAATACTACGTAAATTATATCACCACGATAAATAAATAAAGGTCACATAAAAATAGTTTCTGTCTGCGACCGCTAGGAGCGCTGTTTTTGCGTACATGACACGACATTCTCGTAAAAGTTTGCTAGACCCAAGTATCACTTGAAATGCACGTGCGAAATGTTCTGCTTAGTTGGCGATTGTTGACAGATTTATTTTTGTAAAATATGCGCTAATACAGATATAAATTTACAAGTTCTACTGCATGCCTCAAGAATGTAAAAAACTGAGACAGCTTTTTATAAATTATAGCTAACACTATATAAAACATAGCTAACACCTTTACCACAATCTAATTCAAAATCGGTTCTTCTAGGAGAGGATCCTCTCAGTGCTTGACTCATAATGAACCAACTTTGCGCATTTTCTTTAAAACAGTAGAAAACTGATAACTACTCCTAAATGTTATTAAAGTGAATGTTTTTTTTTGTAGGATCTGTGCATGGCTCTGCTTGTATTTATCTTTTAATTTCTGATCCAAAAAGATGGTTGTTATAAGTTTGACGTGTAACTGTATTTATGTGTATGCCTGTCTCTTAAACAGATGGCGCTGTTTTGATCAATTTTTTTTTGTTTAAACGAGATAGTCCTTCTCCGTTTAACCGACTGCTGATCGAGGGATATGTTTTTTTTAAATTATCAGTCTAAACAGTCTATTTGATTCTAACACAATCAAATGAAATGTTTGATTCTACACGCTAACCAATAAAAACAAGTACAATTTGAAACTCGACTGTTGTGTAACTTACACAGTGTAAGAAACAAAATATGTTGAGCTGTTTTTGACCGGTGCTAATAATGATTCAAATGGTTGTGTAATGGGTAGTGGTTCAGATATATTAGTAGTCAGTAGGCGCATGTTGCAGTTTTACTGATTGTATACATGTACATCTGCATTGATTGGTTTTCATTCCAGTGTGACATTATGCTAAATTTTTATTTTACATTGAAATGAAACAAATTTTAACGGATTTATGGCGTTTTTACATAATTTTATTTTTCAGTTAAATATCTGTTTTTCTTCTAGTAATGAGGTATGTAATTTTAAAAGTAAGGAGTTGTTCCAAAATTTTAAGTAGGTAAGTATTTTAAGAAGTTCTCGTGACTGACGTAGTTTTTTATATATTTTTAACCGACTCCAAAAAAGGAGATTCTCAGTTCGGTTGTATTTTTTGTGTATTTTAGCATAGCTCCGCCGTTTTGAATTATTTTGTTTGGAAGGATACTCTCAGATTGTTCCCATAGAAATTTAATCTAAATCGGTTCAGCAGTTTGATTTTTAAAGCAATTGTGATTTTTGAAGTGTGTTGTTTCAGTTTTCAACCAACTTCCAAAAAGGAAGAGGTTATCAATTCGACTGTATTTTTTTTATTTCATTTTTTATGTTTATTACCTCACTTTCGACTGGGTGAACCGGTTTTGATGATTTTTTTTTTATTAGAAAGCTGGTGCTTCCCGTGTGGTCCCATTTCAATTTAGTCCAGTCCTGACAATGGCAACCATGAGAAGTCGGTTGCTTCAGTTTTTTAAACTATAATTATTAAACTATTTGTGGTGAGGAGGGCTGTGACGTCACAATGAACTCATAATCCTTCAGACTAAGAATACCTCACGTTGATTGTGGGAATGATTATCGTAGCCCATTATCATACATTTTACTATCAAGGCGTTTACTTAGTAACGTACTTTTTTTAAATGTAGAAATAGGTTTGCGCTTGACCGCCAACTCGCCTGATTTGAATCGACGTTGCGGTCTACGATGGAGCGTGCTTAACTAGAAGAAACCAATTCACTCGCGATTTAAAGACACCCAGATTATATCTATCGGGAAAGACCCACTCAGGAAGCGTATTCCACATTCTAGCAGTCCGCACGATGAAAGTGGAACTAAAGCGTTTCGTTCGGGTTTTTGGTTGTTTTTCCTCTTCCATACTGGACTTCTAACCTTCTAATCACGGTCAAATGTGGCGTCAAACGGCCTTATTGGTCTTTGATGCTCTGCATACCATGCAAGGGAAAACAGGCTTTATTTTATGTATGTATTTGCTCCACGTACTAGAAAATAATATAAAAGATGCTGAGTACACACCGCACATCTTGATTCAGAGATTGCATGGGTCCGCCGCGTCACGTGCTGGCTTGGCGCCGTGTGGAACGTGATTGCAGACGATAACCGAATAGAATGATAGTCACGCACAAATACTTTACTATACAATCTTGTTGAAAAATAGATTGGAATAGACGTCCCCGTGAGAATGCTGAGCTTGTACATATCTAGAGGAAACAACCACTAACAAAACTTGTCCATTAGCAAAAGAACTTTTATTTAAAATAATGTTAAAAAATTTAAACAAGCGAACCGAAATGCGCAATCTTGTTTTAAAAACCAAACTGCTAAATCTATTTTGATGAAATTATTAAGGGACCAATACCAATCTGAAAGTAGATATGTTACGGCTAGAAGCCGAAGCGCTGCTACACTTAGTTTTAGCCGGTTAGAACTAGGTGTAGCCATTTACTCTTGGTTAAATCTAGTATTAGCCGATTATTTTCGGGTAAAACTAGGTCTAACCCAACCAAACCCTAGTGGCTGATACTAGGTTAGGTTAGGTTATTTTTGAAATAAAAATATAATATAGTATCAGCCGAATGATACCAGTTAGACCTATCTTAACCGAAAACGATCGGCTAGGCTATACTAGATTTAACCAAGAATAAATGGCTACACCTAGTTCTAACCGGCTAAAACTAGGTGTAGCCGCACTTCGTTCTAGCCGTAACAGATATATCCTTTATAACAATACCTAAATAAATTCCAAGTCGGTTTATAAATGACGGAGTTATGTGGTAACAAACATAATAACCTCCTTTTTATTGAAGTAGGTTAAAAACAGTCGAATTGAACACCTCCTTTTAGAGTCGGTTAAAAACTGAAAATCCGGTTTCATTCAGAGAACGCCAATTCCTTATGATTTTATTTTAAAGATGGTTTGAAAAATATAAACCGAAGTCATCTACCTATTTATTATCTAAACTTAACGTTTGAGTAATACGAGCGTGACCGAAGTACCTATACGATTATTATGCCACTTATGCCACATTTAGGGTACCAATTTTCAAACTAAACTTAGCCACAATCTCACTCAATCTCTCTCAAAGTATGTACTCACTAACAAAAAATAATACCTACAGAAGTTATTGTAACACTCTTCTCTATGTATTCGTATGTGTACTATTTACCTAAGTTTTCAAGCCCTCCTAACTACGGAACGGTCCCATTGTTTTGTACTTTGAATAATAGGAATAGCAGAAGGCTTTAAGGGAGAAACGTTAAGAAATATTACGAAGTAGTAAAAGGTACATAAACATTAAAAAAAATATGTTTTACTGAACCAATACGAACTAAGTTCTACCATCCAGCAAGCCTACACATGTCATTAAACCCCCTATTTAGACATATTTTGATTTAATTTTTCACTTCTTTACCCATTAAATTTTATAATCTACCACATTCTAAAGTTACATAGGTACCTACCTACATTCCTAATTTATTTTATTGTTAATTTCAAATTCTAAGGACAAAATATTAAATTAAAAATGCCTACAATTTTGTTCGGTTTTTATTTTAAAGTACACAATGGAAATCGGTACATAAGTTACTTAGCAATTAAAATATTTACACAACTAAAAGTTAATAAATGCCTCAAAGTAAAGTGGTATTAGCGGCAAGGTCGCCTCGAGTGGTCTATTTCTGAACGTAGGTCAATGCCGGTCGTCGACGCTCAGACTATCTTCCCTACTGTACGGGATTATTTAAAGGTAAAGATAAAAGAAAGTCGAGTTAATTTTGCAGATTTTTTTTTGTATTTTCGTTATTTTTTATAATTTATAAATGACCTAGTAAGAAAGTAGTCTTATCCGTTTCAGCACATACAATCATCATTCATGAGATTACAAAAAATCCTTTGGCGAGTGCAGTACCGAGGGCGGCGGGCGAGCGCGCCCGCGGAGCCGCGCTGCTCCCGCCGTCACTATTACGTTTTAATTACATAATAATATCTTACGTACAATTAAATTAACGGAGATTACAAGCCTGAGTGTCGCAGTCGGCGCGGGCCGCGGACCAGCGCCGAGTCGAGCGCGCCGGGCGCTTAGAAGCACTTCCTGTGCACGATTGAGGGGCCAGACTCGTCGTACTCCTGTTTCGAGATCCACATCTGCTGGAAGGTGGAGAGGGACGCGAGGATCGAACCTCCGATCCATACGGAGTACTTCCTCTCCGGGGGCGCGATGATCTTGATCTTCATCGTCGAGGGGGCGAGCGCTGTGATCTCCTTCTGCATGCGGTCGGCGATGCCGGGGTACATGGTGGTACCGCCGGATAATACTGTGTTGGCGTACAGGTCCTTACGGATGTCCACGTCGCACTTCATGATAGAGTTGTAAGTCGTTTCGTGGATACCGCAAGCTTCCATACCCAGGAACGAGGGCTGGAAGAGAGCCTCAGGACAACGGAACCTCTCGTTTCCGATGGTGATGACCTGTCCGTCGGGAAGCTCGTAGGACTTCTCGAGGCTGCTGCTGGAGGCGGCGGTGGCCATTTCCTGCTCGAAGTCGAGGGCGACGTAGCAGAGCTTCTCCTTGATGTCGCGCACGATCTCACGCTCGGCGGTGGTGGTGAACGAGTAGCCGCGCTCGGTGAGGATCTTCATCAGGTAGTCTGTGAGGTCACGTCCGGCGAGATCCAGACGCAGGATGGCGTGCGGTAGCGCGTACCCTTCGTAGATGGGCACAGTGTGGGACACACCGTCACCGGAGTCCAGCACGATACCGGTGGTACGACCGCTGGCGTATAGCGAGAGCACGGCCTGGATGGCCACGTACATGGCGGGGGTGTTGAACGTCTCGAACATGATCTGGGTCATCTTTTCTCTGTAACAAAGAAAGAGCGGAGGTCAGAAAGAGCGTGGCTAGAAGGGGCTGAGCGAGGGCAGGGGGAAGCGGAGCGGGATGAGACTCACCTGTTAGCCTTGGGGTTGAGGGGGGCTTCGGTGAGCAGCACGGGGTGCTCCTCGGGCGCCACACGAAGCTCGTTGTAGAAGGTGTGATGCCAGATCTTCTCCATGTCATCCCAATTGGTGACGATGCCGTGCTCGATGGGGTATTTGAGTGTGAGGATGCCTCTCTTGCTCTGGGCCTCGTCACCTACGTACGAGTCCTTCTGTCCCATGCCGACCATGACGCCCTGGTGGCGCGGTCGGCCCACGATGGAGGGGAACACGGCGCGTGGAGCGTCGTCTCCCGCGAACCCGGCCTTGCACATACCGGACCCATTGTCCACTACCAGCGCGGCAACTTCCTCGTCGCACATATTGGATTAGTCTGGAAAAGATGATAAACACAACATGAAACACCACTACAGCACATTTACGAATCGCGAAACTATCGTACCTACTAAAAAATCTTCAAATGTGGGTCGGATGAATGGTTAGAAATTCGAAATGTCAGCACGCAAAAAATATTAATTCAAATGTGGGTCGGATGAATGGTTAGAAATCCGAAATGTCGGCACGCAAAAAATATTAATTCAAATGTGGGTCGGATGAATGATTAGAAATTCGAAATGTCGGCATGCAAAAAATATTAAAATGATATGTCCTAATAAGACTAAGAGGCAGCAAAATAAGAATCTAGTTTGGTACACGACATGTCCTCAATCCCCTTATAAAGAATCGGGTGGGCAGCTAACCTACGCAACCGCAGGACGGCGCTAAGTGGGCGATGGAGCCTCAATTGAAACCAAATAAGGTTGGGTCTAAGAGGCGATGCGCGAACGTGGCAGACTAGTCGCGACAACCTTTCGCAGAGACTGGTTGCTCTTACCGCCCGAGAAAGTCGATCACAAGATGAGACACTTTCTAATTGGAATGTACACTGTCCACCGCCAGAGATATAAAATAATAATCGAGTTCGATTCGAGTTAAGTCGGGATCGGCACGACCACGCCCTACCGCAACCGGCTATCCCGACTTCCCGGCCCGGTATCACGCCGCGCAACCCTATCTCGTGTCACTGACCGCACACATCATCCAAATTGCACAAATCCTCACGCCACTAATTCACCAAAACAATATCACAAAAACGACGATAGCACAAAATCAACTTACATTAAATTAAATAGTCCTAAGTTAATAAATAAGTTAACTTGCTATTGCACAGCCTCGTTTACGCTGCACAACGTCACAGCTCGAGCTCACTTCGTGGAATGTCAGCTTGCCCGACCCACGGACTATATAAATGAGGCTGGATATCGCGGCGCCCCTGCCCCCGTCACGGCTGCCGTCGACCAATCGCGGCTCGAAGGCAGAATACGTGAGTTTTCGTGGCCATATATGGCATTCGCTGCAGAGAGCCTGCGCGGTCCCCGCTGCGCCAGGCGGCCCCCCGCCGCTGATAGCGTGCCGCTTGATAACGACATGATCTTTCAACAGAACACACACACAACACCCAAACGATGCCCGGTCAGGACATAAAACCACCCCTCGTGAAACCTAGATACGCACAATACCTAACTCTTAACTTCGGTCTAAGATAATGAAAGTACAACGGTAGCGATACCGCTCGCTGGCCAGTTGCCAAAACCGTTCGACGCGGTGGTAGTAAAGATACACTGCAGGCTGATAAACGGTGACGCATAGAGGGACTACCCAACTTGCACTTCTAAAAATAAAATACCGTGGAAGCAGACAGATGGTAGACTTGGCCATGACACGACTAGGGGGCTTACGCTTTTCTAGGTTATGTTACCAACGGTACGTCAAGTCGCGGAACTTAAAATTTTATTTAATTCCTTCATTGATCAAACATCTAAATATAAAATAATGACTTACCAGTAAGATTAATGCGGAACTAGAGAATAATACCGGAGCGATCGTGAACCGTGAGAAATGAATGCCGGCCGGTTTCTTTCTGTGGCCGCTCGTACGTTGAGGTCGCTCCGCGCTCGATTTGCTTCACTAGAATCCGCCGTACAGCCGCCGGGCGCCCCGCAACACAATCGACTTACCCAACAGACCTCTGCGTGTGCTTAATAATTTGAAATTTTTCAAATAAATACACCACAACAACCATCAAAACTATGTTGGAAATTCTTCTGTTGACAAGCTGAAAAACAATATGTCAATTATAATTCCTAATTCAAAAAGGAGAAGAACAGACAATAAAATGTTTCTTTACATAATGGACTCGCCCAATGTCCCCACTTGGCGCAACCGATGGCCTCACCATATAAGGGAATCGGTAAAATCCTGGGTTGTGATTGGTTCACGATGGCAATGACTTTGTGTGCTCTTGTAGTTACAGGGGCACACAAACGTAACTTAGCACATTTTTATGGCTGTGTTGGTGATTTGTACAAAACGATCCATTCAATACGGTCTGCAAGGCAACGAATAGTGCGGCCAAGTTACGAAGTCGTCAAAAGTATCGAGTTGAAAAGGTTTCGAGAGCTTATTAAATTTACCTAAGTTAGATAATGTGCGTTGTCATATCGATAAGTTTTGTAACGTTTTTATTTTGTTCGTAGACACGAAAATCCTACCTTCAAGGCTTCAGATAGAATTGATGCAACAACAGGGTTTTCATGGTAGATAGACAATAAAGCAAAAAAATACCTATTACATTTGAAAGCTATAAGGTAATTTACTTGCTACCGATGTATTTGGTTAATTCAACGATCTCAAATAACTTGATTAGTAGATACTTAGTACATTTAAATGGACTCAAATTAACTAAAAAATTGTTTTTGTGGCCATAGTAGGTATTTGTTTAATTTTTGAATTAGTAATGCTAATGAACGAACGTCTTGTTTTTCGTAAACAAATTAGGTTTTTTTCTGCATTTCGCTACTTTTACTTTGTCTTAACGAAGTGAAACTTATTAAAATATGCATCAAATATGAGCATGTTATCGCCGAGAGGAAACTAAAATGACATAAATTTATTATAATCAATTCATCAAATGACTGCTAGCTAACTTTCTCTAGGTACTCATTTTAAGTAAGTAAGTAATACCTATATTTCGAATACTTATATATATATATATATGTATATTAAACTTTAATCGTGTACGATACGTAACTTAACATTCTTATCATAGAGGTACCTAGGTAAATGTAATATTTTTTTATTCGTATAATAACACTTAAAAAAATCAATGTTTGATATATGCATTGAGAAGGTGTATTCAGATAATATAACCGTTGACTGTTTTCAAATAAGTTATGCAGGTATACCTATATTTTTATTTAACTTTAAAGCAACCCAGTGATCAAATATTATTTTGAATATTGACCAACGGAAGATATTATTATTAGTCAACAAACTGATAAAGCCTTGGTTTATCTAATGTCAGTAGTTTATACTGGACACTGGACAATAAGTAATCTGAGTAGCTCATGAGTCATATACGCTTGACTCGCGCGCGTACTATGTTGATGAGTCAAGTCTCCGGTAAGGAGTTGAATCGTACTAATTCATTTCTTTGTAAGTCCTCGTGTTCATTCCATGAGTAATCTTTGAGATTCATTAAACATTTTGGTCTGTCACATCGATTGTGTTGCACAAAATAGGTGCCTACTGCATACAGTAAGAATTGTTTTTGGCGTGCTGGAAAACAATAGAGACAATACTTTATGATTTCAGATAGGTACGTTAATTATTTATAAACATAATCATTATGACTGAATACTTATAATTCCTTTCTAGGTCTTTCATGAAATAGTAGTATTACATATTAATTTACTTACTAATCTAACTAATATGTATTGTTCTAATTATCCGTAGGTAATTACTCACGGTACCTATGAAATTTTCAATGTTCAATCGACATGAATTTAAATTGCGTTTCTACTAACACACAATTTTATACAGTAAAAGTACCTAGGTAGGTACTCACGATAGCATAAAATGACTCAACGAAGGAAACAGAATCCTCCTTGTGGAATTCATAAGTAGGTATTTGTGCGAGCATTGTATTGAAAAAAGTTTCGATTATAGAATACAGAATAGTATCTATTCTTGTAAGAATGAGTCATTTGTATGTACACAATATTTTAAGAACTCCACTTGTGATATTTGCCTTTCTTAAGTATAAATTGTTGAACGTATGGACAAATATTTCAGAATAATAATGCCGGTATATTTCTTAAGTTCAAAACCTATTATTTTTAAGCGTGTGGTTGAAAGTTTAACATTAATCTAATCATAAATCTATCTTGATATCATAAAAGCGAAAGTAACTTTGTCTGTTTGTTACCTTTTCATGACCATCGGCTGAACAGATTGTTAAATTTAGTAAGTACAGAGATATTTGAAAGCCTGGAGATGGATATAGACAAATTTTTCATCACTATGCGGGTGGAACCGTGGGACACAGTATAATATATACATAATTAAGTTTTATAGACAATTTAGAATTTCCTGCATTTGACATTTTCTTTTATCAGTCCTGTTTGTACTAACTGTCCAACATCTGGGAACGGGCCATCTTCTCATCGTGAGAAGGGTAAGGCCATATTCTACTACGCTAGCCAAGTGCGGGTTGGCAGACTTCACATATCTTCAAGATCACTGAGAACTCTCAGACATGTAGGTTTCCTCACGATGTTTTCCTTCACCGTTTGAAGATGGCGGCATTTGCAATTACGGCTTCACTATAATCATTTTGAGACAGAATATTTATTTATTTATAAAGTTCACCTACACTGTGTACATCTATACATTGACAATAAAAATCATACAAATAAAATACAGCTTAATGTCACAATAAATATTGAAGTAAAGAGTTGTAGCATTATAATAATAATACTAGTAGTTCTACGAACAGTAGACCTCGCGAGAGAACTTTTTGCAGCTCACCTTGGATCATCATAATACCTACATAAAATTGATTTAGGAGGCTGTATATAACATTTTGTCCGATTTCGCAATTGTAAGTGATTTTACAGATTTATTTGATTTACAGACGTTATTTCAGGATCAAATTTTTTTTTCCCCATAAGTTTAAGCACCTTGAAAGATCAATTTTATTATAATACACAATTAATACAAAAATAGGATATGTTTAGATACCCATAATTAAAAAAAAAACTTATAAAAACAAATAAAAATTGTATACATGGAGAAAACGTAAAATCAAGAAAATTAGCACACCCACGCGCCCTCTACTGTAACACGCGATCTCAAGTTGGTTGTCATATCTCGACAACCACTTGACCAATTCTGTTCATTTTTACCACAAGTTGTAATAATTGTGTACTTTATTTATCTACCAAATATCATTAAAATCGGTTGGTACTTAACGCTGCAATAAACTTTTATGGGAACCACCCCTCTTATCAAAAATCGCCGACGACAAAAAAAAACAAATAATCCATAAAACACAAGTTTCATCAAAATTGGTTCAAAATTACGCCCTGTACGCGAGTACGAACATACAAACAAATCACAAACAAACTGACAGACGAAAGAAAATTTGGCCAGTAATTGATGCAGAGACGCTTCGCTCGCTCAGTCAATAATTGATCTTTTTGAGAAGCTGCAGGAAAATAACAAGAGGACATGATGACCACAAAACGGCGTAGTGTGTAAATAAAATATTCAGGAAAACAAAGCTATAAATGATAGATACTACGAATGACGCTATGCAAAATTTTCTTGCGCTTATTTTATTGCTTGTATTTGTGACAAAATAAATAATAATGTTTGTTTTAACCCCGACCCAAAAAGAGGTGTGCTATATCTGTTTATCTATATAACTGTGTGTCGGTCTGTGTCATTAGCTCTCAAACAGATAGACCGATTTAGTTTTTTTTGTTTAAAAGAGAATTTTATCAGGAGTGATCTTAGCTATGTTTCATCAAAATTGGTTCAGCAGATTCGGCGGTTTTTGAGTTTTCTAAACTTAAACTTGATAAAGGAACATTTGATCACCAACTCTTCTCATAATAAGTGACAGTTTGGTCGAGGATATTACGAAAATAATAAATTACAATACATACGCACTCTATAATACGCATAATGGAATTAATATTATACGATAGAATAGCTTTATCTAGGACAGAAATAATTGTCTGTGATCACACTTCACGAATGATCGCATCAATTAGTACGAGAACTGGCCTATTTAGTAAAAATATGGAACATGCATTTGCCACTAACGTTAACAGAATGCAGGACCAATCGGTGAATTCTATGTTTATGAACATACAATTTATTTTGTAAGTTTTGTACAATGTGGGTGAATTAATAAAAAAGGGACAAATCTGTTAAAGGACTTGATTGGCTAGTGAATTTTATCATCTGGGCTAATGGCTCTGCCTCAAACTATATTTTGAGGGTTGGCTGATTTGTACGCCTCATCAGGCATAACATGAAGCACATTAAAATTAAGAACACCAAAAGCATGTTATCGCTCATGTTTAACGCAAATAAATACTTTGACTTTGGTTTTATAATATTTTCTTCAAAATTTATCCAACGGGTAAATTAAATTATATTAGATACTCTAGTACAAAAACTACAAAAAAAAATTACAGACAACATGCGACATGTTACACTAAACGTAAAAATCTTAATAACAAGAAAATAAATAACTATGGGTTTGGCATTACTCTTAGAGTGTTGTGCATTTTGATTTCCGTTTCAATCAAACAATGGGTTTTTGCATGGGCCAATTATCTCAGTTACATTTATGATCATATAGTCGTAAAACTAACAGTTTCTTTTGTATTTATTTATTGATCGCAGCGGCAATTTCACCCAATAACAAGAAGTTATTTCTCGTTAGAATGCACATACACTTTGTAATTTGTGAGTAAATTTTTCAGTGGGACATGTTTTTTTAAACGTTGTTAAATTACCTATGGTAGGTATATAGACACGAATCATCTCGCTCATTACAATCGATCTAGTCGTTTAGCCTACATCAAAATGAACAATTTAGAAGTTGCGCTTGCATATCAGCTCAACCACATGCATACTTACTTCAAATTACGACCGCATCGCGTGTCGTCGGTTGAATGGACTTCGTTCCGTTTTATCGATTTTTCGATGGCAGCAGCCCTAGCCCCGCCCTTGACCCTCGCCGGGAGAGGTACGAATGTGGGTGTGCGGGGGTCGGGGATTCGAGGGACGTATTTATACATATAAATCGTGCGTTTCTGTGTGAGGTTAGAGTTTAGAATAGTGTTTTTGTCATTTTTCGTCATTAAAATACAAATTACTTAAGTATAATATTTTATGGGTTTAATGACCTAAACAATTCTTACTAATCAATTAAGCTTATGTTGATCCGATTCCTTTAAATTTAATTACATAAAAAAATTAGATCTAATAATTAATAGGTATTATGAAAAAAAAATAACTTTTGCTCTCTGTCTAACTGTTTATTACTTTTGTTTAGCTGAACGGATAGGCCAATCTTAATACTTATTTAATTTGGTATATATATTGTATAAGTAGTTTCTTCTAGGCAAGTGCGCTCCATCATAGCCCGTAACATTCGCTAAGAGGAGTTGACAACGTCAAGCGTAGGCCTATTTTCCAAAAAAATAAATAGATTAGTTCTTTTTACAGAAACATAGTAAAACTATATAAGTAGGCCACATAACCTTCATCGTAACTTTTCAATGTTTGTAGAAAAAGAATAGGCTTGGATATTATATATGAATTAGACACCTAATAAAAGATTTCGCTTTCGCTATCGATTCCGCTTCCATATGAGAATTTTAGTTATATTTTTTATTAAATCTCGCAATGAATAATAGACATTACAATAAGTACTACATGAAAATTTAGTAGGATAAGTACATCGTTATGTAAAATAAATATGTAACGAATTACCTAAGTAACGAATTACGTAAGTACGTAATTATTTTATCGATAAAATCGATTCTGAAAATATCACCACTCAATCCCTAGCGGAATAGATTCATTCTATCAAACAAAATTAAGGGGTTTTGGCGGGAACGTCTTAGTAACATATTGTTGCTTTGTTTTATTTTCCTAAACTTGTGTTACTTTGAACATTAATGCTATAAAAATGGTGGTGATTTATTCATTAAGTGTTCAATCAAGTGCGTGAGTGTGGGTAAGTGAAATAAACCAGTGAAACGTGTGATTTTTACGTTGTAGGCAAAACTCCATAGAAGCTTCTAGTAAAGTCGCCATCACTTTACTGAGGCAAGACTTTTTCAAAATGACTGTTTATATGACTTATATTGTGACTAGAACACTATATAACTTGTATTATTCAAGAAACTTGAAAATATTTGAATACTTGACACTGGCAAATCGCTAATCGCGGGGTCCAATACAAAAAGAAGAAGAAGAAGAACAAAATTAAGCAAAATACAGATAAAATTAGGGAATGAACAAACTGTCGAACTACTTGTAACTGCCACAAAGTTAATTTTAACAACAAATTATAAATCTGTGGAAATAAATAATTTTCAAATAAGCAACGTATAGTTCCCGTCACGTAAAAGGAACGCTGATTTGTTCGTAAGTGCGAACAAACCAGCGTTCTTTTTACGTGACGGGAACTCTAAAACCAACGATGCAAAGCAAGTGCATTTTTTTTTATCAAAATGTTTTCAGCTTTGACCTAGTTGGTCAGCTATCTAATAATGGCTCTAGCAAACACGTAAGTAATTGATCATAACCAACTTCACCTACTGGAATAACACAGGATTGTGAAGTAAAACATAAGTAAAATTCAATTTTACCTCCCAATCCTGTATTATCCAAGGTAATTTATAGGTAAAGAAGAATTTGACGACACTTCACGCACCAAAATCGGTCAACTGTTGAGTTGAGATCACAGGAGATTCTTATTGGAGGATAGTAGGTATATTTCGTTTCTTGTTTCAAACCGTAGCGCGTATGCACTTCTACTCATCCTGCCCAAAGAGGCTTTTTAAAATGAAATCTGCTCCTCTTTCTACCCTTATCCCACTTAGTGGGGTCGGCATATGCTCAGAATTTAACGCCCTGTCATGTTTCTTGTTTAATTTCGCTACCACAATTCGCTACATTGTCAGACAGACGTCTTTACATTCATGCCACTCGCACACATCCTTTCACACAGTTCACATCCATATTTTCTTAGGTAGCCTCTCCCAGTCCTACACTTACCTAATAATCTAGGATACATATCCATTTCAACATTGGCATCTCAACTGCATACAATTCCCAAATGATTTTTTACGCCATTTTACATTGGGCCTACTCTTTGTAGGTTTTTAATTTGGAAGATCCCCTAGATTTGCCGAGTCCGCTGAGGGATGTACGAAGTACAATATCTTTGCTAGTTTATTGGCCGCCAAGCAGTGATCCGATCTGAGAATTTAATCTTATAGTGACGAGCGTATTGCATTGCCACACACGGTTTTGAACGGTTGAAGTTCACAGTCACGTAACGTTTGCCCGTAACAGTTTTACGGGCAAATTGAATGTGACGCTTACCAACAGGCGAGCGTCTTGCATATCGCATTATAAAACTACGTATGGTCTATTATAGGTCAGAATAACTTACGATAACGCAGTATACTACATTCTATTGTTTTGAATTTGAAACTTATAAACCTAAACACGTAGGTAAATAAGAAATAAAAAAAGCTAAATATGTTAGATTTAAAATAGAAAATGATACGTTTAGTAAAGTTGTGAATTAATTATTTCGTTATCCCCTCAGAAGGCATAAGTTTGATATGAATTTAAATGGGATATAAAGCTAACTATTTATGGGTTTACGAGGATAAAAATTAAAAGTGTGGTTTTCCCTGTTATTGCAATAATTGTCAACTACAATCAAATGGCCTCGCCCATGTCTGGTAGGGTTGCCAATTGTACGAATTTTACCAAATTGCTTGGTATTTCCAAGGATATAATGGGAAGGTACTTGCGGAACTATGCCAAAAATATTAATAATATGTAAATGTACAAAGTAGTTTTTATTGCGTTGACGAACATCATACAAAAAAAGTTCGTGTTTAATTATAAAAATTACCTACATTCTTTTTACGACAAAAGGAAAACCTTTTCAAATTAAATCTGTTTTATTTATTACATTAGTATATAATATTAGGTATATTATAAATACAAAAAGGACACCTAATATTTAAATTAGGGAGATCGAAAAGAGCTGTTTTTTTTCACGATATGTCTTTTATATGGGGTTGTTATATTTTAGCGACAGATAAAGAATCTCACCTCTAACTTAGACGAAAGATGCTGACATTGGGGCTTACTGATAAACGTTACTGAACTTTAACCAACGTCTTAAGTTTTCTGTCTTCTTTCCGCAAGTATCATTACGTGTTAGCCTGAAGTTGACAAAATACGTTAAGCATTGCTTAAAGTTAAGTAATGTTTTTCGGTAAGGCAGTTTATGATAATTTCAGACTTTCAGATGTAACGGTCGCTGAACGGCATTTTTACTTTTTTTAAATAGAAACTTCTTGTATAAATGAGCTCTACAAGAGAAAACTAAAAATATGTATCATCACGAATTCCGATTGCCTATAACTGTATTTGTCACTTATGTGATGATGCTTCGGGGAAAAGTGAGTTTACCGATGACACATCATAAATATGGCGTTAGAAGTTAGAAGCCAGTTTATACTACATCTACCTAATAAATAAATAAATATTTGTGAACATTTCACACAACACCATCTAGCGCAAACTAAGCAAAGCTTGTACTATGGTACTAGATGGCTGATAGAATACATATATACTTTTATTTTTATCATAAACATATGATACATAGAAACACCCAGGATGGGGATCGAACCCACGAACTACAGCTCGGCAAGCAGACATACTGCCAACTGAGCCACAAGGCCAGCCAAAATAGGCGATAATGTTGGCATTTCCACTTTGAGATACTATCACAAAAACCTATCTATCGGTCGTTGTTGTTCGCCCGATGTTGTCCTTGGACTGTATATGTTCTATGATTGGACTATGATCCTTCTAAACACTGTGCTCTATAGGTAATCAAAGTATAAAATGTTAAATATCGTCATTCCCAGATTTTTTTCTGGATACTTTGTCATTCAATTTGGAACACAGTATTGCACACTACTGCTTGGTGCTTGAATATCTGATAAAAGTGTGTTGCTTGCCCAGGCAAACTGCACGAGTCCTACCACCACAAAAAGCTGCTATATAAATTTAGACCTACTGAAGATGATGTGGGTTAGCATAATTATAAATACAAGAAAAGTCATATTTATACCGGTATATAAATTAACTTTTATTACAAATAATGTTCAGGTTAGTAACGATCATTAAAAATAAATAAAAATCTTTGTCAAAAACGGCAACAACAGTTACACGCACTCGTAATATGCATATTACGATACCTTACAACCTATTTAAATACTGAACTTAATATAAAAGATCACAAGCGTAGTTTGAGCCGCCCTTTCAGGGGCTTGGTGTAGGGCATCATATATTAGGTAAAGTCTTACTTGGCGCTTAGAAGCACTTCCTGTGAACGATTGAGGGGCCGGACTCATCGTACTCCTGTTTCGAGATCCACATCTGTTGGAAGGTGGAGAGTGAGGCGAGGATGGAACCTCCGATCCATACGGAGTACTTCCTCTCCGGGGGCGCGATGATCTTGATCTTCATTGTGGAAGGTGCAAGGGCGGTGATTTCCTTCTGCATGCGGTCGGCGATGCCGGGGTACATGGTGGTACCGCCGGATAATACTGTGTTGGCGTACAGGTCCTTACGGATGTCCACGTCACACTTCATGATGGAGTTGTAAGTGGTTTCATGGATGCCGTTGGCTTCCATACCCAGGAACGAGGGCTGGAAGAGAGCCTCGGGACAACGGAACCTCTCGTTTCCGATGGTGATGACCTGTCCGTCGGGAAGCTCGTAGGACTTCTCGAGGCTGCTGCTGGAGGCGGCGGTGGCCATCTCCTGCTCGAAGTCGAGGGCGACGTAGCAGAGCTTCTCCTTGATGTCGCGCACGATCTCACGCTCGGCGGTGGTGGTGAACGAGTAGCCGCGTTCGGTGAGGATCTTCATCAGGTAGTCTGTGAGGTCACGTCCGGCGAGATCCAGACGCAGGATGGCGTGCGGTAGCGCGTACCCTTCGTAGATGGGCACAGTGTGGGACACACCGTCACCGGAGTCCAGCACGATACCGGTGGTACGACCGCTGGCGTATAGCGAGAGCACGGCCTGGATAGCCACGTACATGGCGGGGGTGTTGAACGTCTCGAACATGATCTGGGTCATCTTTTCTCTGTAACGAAGCAAGGGCCGGAGTTAGATAGAGCGTGGCTAGAAGGGGCTAGGCGAGGGCAGGGGGAAGCGGAGCAGGATGACACTCACCTGTTAGCCTTGGGGTTGAGGGGGGCTTCGGTAAGCAGCACGGGGTGCTCCTCGGGCGCCACACGCAGCTCGTTGTAGAAGGTGTGATGCCAGATCTTCTCCATGTCATCCCAGTTGGTGACGATGCCGTGCTCGATGGGGTATTTGAGTGTGAGGATGCCTCTCTTGCTCTGGGCCTCGTCACCTACATACGAGTCCTTCTGTCCCATGCCGACCATGACGCCCTGATGGCGCGGTCGGCCCACGATGGAGGGGAACACGGCGCGAGGAGCGTCGTCTCCCGCGAACCCGGCTTTGCACATACCGGACCCATTGTCCACTACTAGCGCGGCAACTTCCTCGTCGCACATATTGGATTAGTCTGAAATAAGGAGTAAGCGGTATAAAATAAAAGTTTTACCAGGTCCTGATTCCAGGTAGCTGGAATACAGTCACGAAACAAAAATGTTGTAATCTAAAAAAAAACTAAGTGCTTCTTTACAAAATTCCACTGAAAAGGTTACGTAACTATTTAAAATTATGTAACACTCGTAGCTGAAGGCATCGTTAGTCACGTCACGATCGTATTGAAATGTAAACACTGAAAGCCTTTTATTTTCATGACCCCACAGAATAAGTTTTAATTATGGCACAAACTTTTCACAATTAAATTTAATTGAATTAAATAAAGAAATGAACTTACAGGGAAAATTAATTTAATAAATAACTATTAACGGGTCCGCTGTGCTCTGCTCAAGCACGCCACAGTAAATGAATGTCGGTGCGCGAGGATAAACTATATAAAACGCGTCTTATCAGAGAAGTTCGCGCTATCGTAGGTATGCTATCGGCCACAATTTACTCGCATATTCCACCAATCAGGAGCTGGGTGATGCTGCTTCAATTTTTGTCACCATATATGGTAAGGCTACTCCACTTTATCCACATCTGATAACGATGCTATGCTTTGATAAGTGATAACAGCACACTAAAGCGTTCCACGTAAGTACGTGGAACCTGATACCGTGGTGGTTCGCCTCGACGCGTCAATTCCAACTAATATGATAGCATTCTTATTACGTTGAAAACGGGTGAATATTGCAGTGTTCCGACGCTTTCTCTAGTGCGAGGCGTCTGTTTCACGCTAATTGCTATCACTGAGATTAACCTAAAAATGTTTAATTAGTTTAGACGGTGCGATAATTACATTAACCGTTGAAAATATTATAATTATCTAGATCAGAAACTCGGAAAGCATTGCAATGTTTTACCGATGGATACTCATCTTTTGCGAAACGTTGATTTCAAAGTGGGATGCTTTGTAAATATTGGTGACATCTATTCTGGCTATACTTACATAAGACTAATCCGATATAGGTAGTGTGACGATTCCACTAGCACGGGTAAATAAAATTTATAAATATAAAAATGTCAAGTCGTGGACTTTGAGTTCGATCCATAAATTGTTAGCTGTATGATTATTTTATTACATACCAAATATAACACTAGGAATTTCGATTGGTTTAGTATGACTTAGATTTTATACTTATGTGTATGCTATGAAATAGGCGACACGCCAGACATGGCGGACGAACTGTGAATGAAGCAAAATAACGAACTGATAAACATATTTTTTTGTCACGAGTGCAAATCTGAGATGATGAAGAAAAAAAACTATTCAACGGGTTCACTAACTTTATAGATAAACTATTTATGGGGTACAAAGTCAAAAGACTCACTCTTATTCAAAGTCAATACACAATGATAATTTTAAGTTTAGATTTCGTCAAAAGTTTTAGCTGCGCCTGATTTCACATTACTTCTTATTTGTGTATCACCAGCTGTGTTTGTTGACTAGAATACCAAACTAAAAAGCCATGACATGAAATAACACCTGAGTCATTATGGTAATGAAATACTGACATGCAGGTGACTAATGCGAATTTTATACTCTGGTTTAACGCACCAAAACTATAGCTTCACTCTGCTTCACTGATATTATTTATTAATGACAAATTAAGCTGGATCAATGATATCTAATAATATAGGAATATATGTAGGGCGAGGAAGGAAAATTTGACAATATATTATATTTGACTAGTCATACGGGACTGGTCATATAACTCGCTATTTATATGCATTGAAACAATATTGACTATAATTTTAGTACTCGGTACCAAAGGTGGGAATCAACGAGCATTATTTCCTCATAAATTGTTTGTTTTTCCTCAAACATATGACAAGATTGGTTGACTGTTGATACCAAATTAAATTCAATTATCATGCTAAGTTGATCTCTGACTTACGAATATCGAAAACTTAAAAATACTGATCTCCAGTTCTCCAGTAGGTACTATATCCAGTTAAACATAGTTGGAGTAAACAGTCTGAATGTATTGATTTTCCACCCTCGCCTACGAGCCTGGTGCAGCCGACGCGACGCGCCCCTGTGTGGGGCGGCCAATAGGGGCTGCAGATGCATGCAACTACAGGGTTGCTAGTTGCTACACAACTATCTCAAAAGATTTTAGTGTATCTTAATCACATTAATGTTATAAAGGCGAAGTGTGTTTGTATATTTGTTACTTCTTCACGCTCAAACGGCTAAATCGATTTTGATGTTTGGTCTGGAGATAGCTGACACCCTGGATTAACACATAGACTACTTTTTATCCCGAAAAATAATATCTCATTTGATATAATTTATGTAAAGCAGCGGGTAATACCGCGGGGCACAGCTAGTATTACATTTCGAATAGATATTTGTCTCGCAAAGTTGTGTTCTATGAAAGAAGGACAAATTATATTTGGTAACAAATAAGAAAGGCACTATTGTAAAATAATCTCATCTCTGCATAATTATTGGTCAGAAGTGTTATGTTGGCGTTGGTAACTGGTATACCACAATGAAAAGCGGACTTGTAGAAGGCCAAATTCAAAATATATTATACTCGTAAAATGTGGTGAAGACTAGTAAAAGTAGATACAAGTGTCATAAGAAAATGTATTCTCCAAAAGAACATCAATATACATTTAGACTGTGAGCAAGTGATTTGAGTGAATGAGTGTGATTCTACTAGTAGTTTCACGCACTTGATCGTGCTGTAATGAATGGACGACGAAGGAAACCCACCCATATAAAAGAAGAGCAAAAGTCTTTTGGCACGCCTTTCAATAGAATGTAAAGCTGGAGCTGGTACTTGGAAAGCCATGATGCCAAACAATATCTAAATACCAACTTTGCAAAAAGTCACTGGCAACCATAACTGCAAATAATGATTCACCGGACACACCCTCATTTCAAATATAGTTGAGTAGCTATTGGATGAGTAAGAACAATTTATTAAAGAGGGTAGTCTACCGGATCGTCGAGATTCTAGTCATACTGGCGACCATAACGATGACAAACTATACCGTATCCTCCATAAATAAACTCAAATAAGTATATGATGTAAAACTTACAGAACCGAGTTCAAGCAGCAGAGCAGGCCAAACATAATAATATTCATATAATTTGAACAGGTTAAAAACAATAGTTTTGAAGTTAATGAAATTTGAATACCTACCCTCATAAAATAAAAAAAAACATCAAACTCTATTCACAGTCGGTGAAAAAACAGCTGTTAATAAACGCAGCAAAAACATAAACTGCTTATGGCTGCATTTATTGTAAATATCTGTTTCTTACCTTGTATCACATCAGACTTCACTAATTTAAGACTTCACATTATTTTGAAAGCGAAGTGAAACGCTTACAAATCTTTTACACTCCATAAAGTATCCTAATAAATGACCACGTCTGCTTCTTAGTAAAACTAATTACGGTAGCATCATACATAATGTAATCATAATATATCATTGAAGAGAGATCCTATCTCTAGTCATTAGAAAGTGTGAAACAAAACGTTGAATGCTCTAACTGCATCATTTTGGGTCACATTTAGATGTTGACAGCGGTGGCCCTTCGAATGAGTCACCCCGTGTTCTCGGAATTGACAACAATGAGTCATCGCACGTAATCGATTAGACATCGAGCCGGTACGTCTCGATGTTTGATCATCAACAGTTTATTTCATAGCAGTGGCCTCAGTATAGTTATAATACGCATCTGATGACACACCTTATCAACATGTTTTTATTTGAGCGCCGAGGAATCCACCATAAACAACCATGTTTTTCGTCATACACAACCACAAATAATATTATGATTGTGTCGTATTATTATAGGTATTCCAAAATCCGAACACATAGCTAAATACGGAATATTCTTCCGGAAAAAATATTTCCTAGTTGATATTATCTGAATGCGGATGTGAATCGTCTTCTAGGTACCTATGCACTTTTAATCATAGACCACAACGTGTAACAGTAAATTAGTGGTCAAACGCAAACTTGTGACTGTGACTGAATAAAAATGGCAATATTTTCATTTTAATAATGTTGGATTTTGGCGTGAGAGTTGACCATTAAATCGTATTGTAAAGTTTATAACCTAGAAATGACTTAATTGTGTTTTGAGCTTCAGAAAAAACATAATTTTTGACGGCATGTGCATAGTGGTGAACATAGCTTGACCTGCAGTCACACCACTGCAATCGTCTTGCGTGGTTTTTGTTACTTCCTAAAAATATAGGGAAAACTCAATTTGAAAAAGGAAACTGGGCTCGAAGGTAACTTAGAAAATATGGTATTGCCAGCGTATCCTACCATTTTCCTGTCACTAGATGTCATCTGACCAAAACTGGCTGGTGTGGCCGTCATACTATTTCCGATCCGAAACAATATAACAACAAAATTCCTGGTAAATCTTTATAATAAATTCTGATGTATGCCAATGAAACAATATTCACAATAAATAACATTAATACAGGAAAAATAATGTTTGTGACGGAAATGTATTGTGATTCATGCGTTACACTCGAGTATTGACTATTGTCCTTCTTGAACATACAACTATACATATAATTAGTGATTGTCCTTATTAAGGCGTATAACTTATACCATCCCGTCTGAATAACCAGTGAGACTAGTCCACTGATAAGTAAAATAAAAAATTATTATAGTCGGCTTATTATTTATTATTGTCGTACGACTCTTTTGAAGAGGGGGAAATACCATGTTCAATAAAATAATAAAGATTGGTTCTGGTGCACACCTTTCCCAGTTATTCAGCCATTAAGCAGTTCAAATCTCCATCAAAATAAAAATGGAAAGACAATTTATTTTATTTATCAGATTCATAACAGCTTTGTTTTCAAACCAGCTGAGTCCCGCATTTTAAACTGTGATCTTTATTGCGAGCCTTCTTAGTGGATGTGTCTTCAGCTGCTTACGGGCTGTGCGTTAATATATAAACCATTCGATTTTGATGTTTAAATATATGTCATCATCATCATCATCATCATCATCTCAGCCATAAGAAGTCTAGTGCTGGACATAGGCCTCCCCCATGGATTTCCAAAAAGACCGATTGGAAGCGGCATGCATCCAGCGTCTTCCCGCCACTTGTATGAGGTCAAATATATGTGGTATATGTATATTTATGTGTTTTTATTTAAAACAAGCTGCTTGATAATAGCATAGCTCGTAACACTACGTAAACCGACCTTTCAATTATTTCGACCATGCGCTAAAATACTCGTATTTCAGTGTGATAATGGAGAAGAATATCATGAAATTATTCTATTCGGGTAATTGAGACTTCAGTTCTATTTTCTTGAAGCTATAATTTCATTTACGTAGTATCTTTTTCAAATAATTCAAAAGCCCGGGACTTGTTAGGTCTCATTCAATGAACCTGAACAGATGTTTCCAGGCCAATTTCATCTATTCAGTCGGGCGTCGATCTTGATATTAAGTTTCATATAACAGAGGTCGTTGACACTGTATCCTGGGAGGTTTAGGCTGGCGCAGAATTTGCGAGACCGACATCTGTTATCAGTTGAAAGAGCTCGGATGATGGAAATAATATGTGTCACGCTGATTACCTACCATATGAATTATGAGCAAATAATGGTATTAAAAGTAAATGATAAGTGGCCAAAAGCATCTCAAAAGGCGTATGTGGTAGGATTCTGTATAAAGCCATAGTCAACAAGAAAACCTCTTGGAAGTTTTAGAGTACGCGCCACCGCTGAAGTCCGACGGTGGAATTTTGGAACTGAATTTGACAGGCTCTTGGCTGCTGGAACACAATACCATAATAGTAGGTTAGTAGGTATGTATGTATCCGACCGAAATCCGTTCCATGGATTGAAGCGCTTCGTCGATAAGACTTGAATGGTGGCGCGGACTCCAATATCATTTTGTAAAAAGTCTATGACTTAAATAAGAAGAAGAAGACTAAGCAAGAACTTCCTGAATGTTTGAACTTTTCATAATAATAAGTCAGAAGATTCTATAATTTTTACCTGTGACATCTAAAGAAAACACTATTAGGTACATCTAAAAATTACAGGGTGGGTGCAGGTTTTTGCAATTTTTGAAGCATATTCACTCCAGTTTTAATATACCTACTTAACTGTTCACTGTCAACGGTTATTTATAGTATTTCCTCTTAGTATGTACTATGGGTTTAATGACCTAAACAATTCTAATGAATCAATCAAGCTAATGCTTTGCGTCGATTCCCTTAAATGGTCATAAAACGAGCGTTTGCATTGTTTGATGTTTGAACTCAATATACACTTCTATTCTGCACCAATGCATCAAATATAATTAGCACTTTGGACTTATTTATATTGAAACTCTATAGTAATAGAAAGATAAATTTAAAAGATAACTGAGTGCTCTTATTTGCCTCCTTTCAAATACTCACTAATTGGCTTAGTTACCCAGCATTTTGGTGTCGACTGGGATTTTTCTCGATTCCCGCCTGTGATGGCAAAGAAGATAATGGTGACGACTGAGAATAATCATCATCATCATCATCCACAGGCCTTTCTATCCCACTGCTGGGTATAACCCTCTCTCTTATCATGCTATCAGCCACGATTCTGTGCCATTAGAGTCCAGGTTCGACCAGCGATAACCACAACATCGTTCACTCATCTTACAGCTGAACGACCTACTCTCCGCTTCCCTTGTCTTGGCCAATTTAATATTTGAAAGAAATTTTCTGTAATTAATCGAGTGAGCGAAGCGAGCCAGGGTCTCTGCATCAACTGGCAATTGACTGGCCTTGTGGCTCAGTTGGTATGTCTGCCTGTTGTGCCGTAGGTCGTGGGTTCGATCCCCACCCAGGGCAAACATTTGTGTGATGAGCATGGATGTTTGTTCTGTGTCTGGGTGTTTCTATCTATCATATGTATATATTTATTAAAAAAAAGTATAATATATGTATTCTATCAGCCATCTAGTTCCATAGTACAAGCTTTGCTTAGTTTGGGCTAGATGGTGTTGTGTGAAATATTTATTTATATTTTATAAAAAACAAAGAAAAAAAAATTTACAACCTCGAATCTTGACCAAAATGAATCAAGTATTAGACAGTTTGAACTCGCAAGGTTCATTGTTTGCAACACTACTAGTTTACGTACCTATATATACCTACGATTAACCACCATCTCGCCAATTGTAAAGCGACGGTGTGGCCGAGGATGGAGCTCGCCGATCTAGAAGAAATCTATTCATTCTACCCTTGATAAATTAATTTAAGAAATAATCCAGAAAAATACCTAAAAAAATATAGATTTTTTTGAAAAATGTATGCATGAGGTGATATTACATACATAATATCATATCCGGAGATCTTAGTAATTATGCGCCGACGTCGCGACGTCCCATTGTTCTTGCGCGTCGTATGCAATGCAGACAGGATCGATAAACCAAGCGTCGCACAAGGTCGAGCTGCGGCCTGCGCCCGAGAACTAACAAGTCCAAGTTCATTGCTCATTCACGCCTGAGCATGCAGCTGACGAACTATTACTATACCGACTGCGCAAGAAAGAGTGTAATGTTTTTGAGTGTACGTATGTTTACACATCATTATGGATTGATATATTTTGGTTTGCGAGCTGTTAGGTATATTGTGACATAAGCTATATTTTCGTTACGCTTGGTATACTGTTGAATGTACGCTTTTTGTGAGAAAGTATGCGTAAAATCACTGTAAATGATTATAAATGCGCATTGTTTAGAATAATCCTCGTAAAATTACTTAATAACTCAATAATAAAGTTCGTTGGAGGTTACGAAAAAACGAATTTTTATATTTTTGCGAGAGATGTATTATTATTATTACAAAAAATATAGCCTATGATAACTCTGGATGTGAAGACGAATCTAACGACACCTCGCACATCAAAATCGGTCAAGCCGTTTAGGGTGTAGGCGATTATATAGAAATATACCTACATATATACACAAACTCGAAAACCATAACCCTCCTTCCCTCCCTCGATCTCGATTTTTACTCGACTGTACGCAGTCGAGTAAAAATCGAGGTCTTTATAATAGATTACTGAAGTAATTCCTTTGCAAGCTTGCAATTGCACTGTTATTCTTTCCACCCACGTATGAATACAGATTATCTAATTGTAACTAAACAGAAACAATTAATATACAGGCCAATCAAACTATTGACCTTGTTGACCGTGACATTGATGACACAGTTGACAGTGGTCGTAATTTCAACCTTTGAAATGATACTCTGAATCTTGGATATTCTTCTTCTTTTTTGTATTGGACCCTGCGATTAGCGATCTCCAGTGTCAAGTAATGAAATATTTTTAAGTTTCTTGAATAATACAAGTTATATAGTGTTCTAGACACAGTCTAAGTCACGTAAACAGTCATTTTCAAATGTAAGTCTTGCCTGTGCAGTCTCAGTAAAGTAAAGGCGATTTTACTAGAAGCTTCTATGGAGTTTTACCGACAACGTAAAATCACACGTTTCACTGCTTTATTACACTTGCCCACACTCACGCACTTGACCGAACACTTAATAAATAAAACACCACTATTGTTATAGCATTAATGTTCAAAATAACACAAGTTTGTGAAAATAAAACAAAGCAACTACATGTTACTAAGACGTTCCCGCCAAAACTCCATCTTGGTAATTTCCGATAGATCCCTAGACATAATTTGAAAAAAAAAACAACAAAATGCGTTTTTCTTGTAACATTTTACGTCTTCCAACTTTATCGTAATAGACAAGTGATTTTATTAGAATTATTCTAAAATTCTTCAAAATAATTCTAATAAAATCACTTGTATAGTTATTTATAAAATTTTACGGCTATTTTATGCTAAATTTCTCATAAAAACATACTCTCAACAGCGTATCAAGCGTAACGAAATCGTAAGTTAAACTGCATTATACCTCTTTTCTGCAGCTGGGTATTTTGTTTTTCTTTTAATATAGATATGTACCTATATATACTTGTTCCTTCGATTAATTCAACTGCTAAGGGTCGAGATGATCCCGATTACAATATTGGGTTTTTAGGGTGCCCTGTATGTATTAAACCGAGATGGGATCCTTGTGCTCATCATGATAAATAACTTGTACTTAGGGCATTGCTCTAAAATCGCGGAACTTAGCTGTTTCATACATTTTGTCACAGATAAAAAAATAATTATGGAACTGCCACAGAGTTCGAGGCCTTTATTATGTGAAGCACGCGTGAAGCTCTATGGAATAGACATGAGTAAAGTTTTTATATGGGAACAGCTGCTTTTCCGCGACTTTCCAGTGACCTCCTCCTTGTTCCTTTCCAATACAAACGATCCTGAAAAAATGACTTTCGCTTCTGCTATTTTAATTAGTTTTTAACCGACTTCAAAAAAGGAGGAGGTTATCAATTCGTAGCGTATTTTGTTTTCATGAATTTCTCCGTCATTCGTGAATAATTTTTTTTCATTACCTGACCTTACTCCAAACGTCAATTTGATAGTGATACTTTCAAATTTTCTATAATTCTTACAACTTATACGTTTGTGCATCTTCAGTCTTTATTTACCTTTTATTACTCTCATAATTTCATTTTATTTATGTTAGAAAAATGTATCGTATTGTATTTTAAACTGAATGATAATTAGTAACCAAATAAGCGACAGTACGTAGAATAATTTCCGTTCTTTCCGCCCCATTTGACGATTGCCTTCGTCGAGCGCCGAAGCAGTTAGCCATCTAAAGGCTGGAGCCGTAAAAGGCCTAGCGCGACTCAGGCGCAGCTCGATCCATTTTTGGTCGATCATCGGCGAACCTTGACAGGAACACATTGCCTTCGCCCAGATGGTATATTCCATAACAGTGTATGGAAAACCTTTAAGAGTCTATTGATGTGGTCAATGGATATCTTTCAATGAAATGCCTTTTTTGTTGATAGATGATATTTTAGCAAGATGGCTCATTTGTAATGATGATGAAATACTTTTTACCCGATTATTTATGTTTTTCGAGTGTATGTATGTTTCTATATTACCTCCTACAGCTTAAATGGCTTGACCGATTTTGATGTGTGTTAGATTCATTTTCACCAGGGCCGGATTATCCATTAGGCGGATTAGGCAACTGCCTAGGGGCTCCGCACCGACTAGGGGCCCACGGGGACCTAGTCGATGCGGGCCACACACGAGGCCGTAGGCAGAGGGGTTAGATTAGAGGGAGAGGGTTATATTCGTTAGAACTCCAACGAGCTTTTTCGTAATTAGTGATTTCACTAGAATTATTCTAAATAATGCGCATCTATAGTCTTTTACAGCGGTTTTGCGCATACTTTCATATAAAAACGTATGTTTGTAATTTTATATGTTTTTTTATTAGGAATAATAAATTTGCAATCAATGCATTCAAATGGTTGTATTTATAATTTTTGGTAACGTAAAAGTCGTTCTTATCCCTGTCGGAGATTTCATTTTTCTCTTAACACAAATACTTGTTTGGTTCATCTGGGCCACAAAAACTTAGGACACGCTAACAAGATCAATGAATCAAATATTCACGCGCTTGCTTCGCTCGCGCTATTTATTACCTATGTTTTTATTTACTTGGCCATGCGATTGCTTACTACCCAAACCAATAAATATCCTATTGAAAATACATCTTAAGGCCCTATAAGGGTATGACAACAGAAGATTCGGAGCGCTCTATTTTGATATACAAATGTATCCTAAAAAAATTCGTCCAGAGTGTAATAACAATTGGCTTCTAGGTATGTTTTCAGATTCACAACAAAGCTATTTTCTGTATCTAGATCCTTTAATTAATTTGGCAACTTATTATATATCTTTACCGCCATCGAGTTAGGGCCAGAACTCTGTGCATTACACGAGTTAATTTTGATACAATGATAAGTCTGTGTTGTGACCAAATTTTTCGCGAATTGTCTCCTTTTCTTTAAATAAATTGGGGTAATTTCGGACAAATTTACAAAGTTCTAATATATACAATGAAGTCAAAGATAATATTTTAAGTTTAATGAATTACGGTTTATGAAAGTTTTTTTGTTATGACAGGAGCTTTTTTTTTTAATCACTTGTATTAAGAAAAAATAAAACCGAGTCTTAAATTGCATTGCAAGAAAGAACATCAAGCGATCTACTGCGTTCCATACACTGTAGATTGCGAAAGTAAAAGTAAAGCTTTGCAGGTGCCACGCTGAACATCTGGCGGAAGGAAGCTGATAAGTCGGTGTCAAGGTTAACAAGACGAGGGGCGATGTCGGCCGAACTTACACCGATAAAATATGAGACCGTTCGAAAATAGCACACGGTGTGCCCATAGACTTTGTATGTATGAGGGTATGTATGTATGTTTCTATATGACAGCCTACAGCCTAAACGGCTTGTCCGATTTTGATGTGCGAGATGTCACTTGATTCGTCTTCATTTCCAGAGTGTCATAGGCTAAATAATTATTTTGTAATAATAATAATACATCTCTTGCAAAAATAATAAAAAATGCGTTTTTTTGTAACCTTCAACGAACTATTTCGTAACAAACAAGTGACTTTACTATAATTATTCTAAAGAATGCGCATTTATAATATTTTACAGTGATTTTACGCATACTTTCACACAAAAAATGTACACTCAACAGAGTATCAAGTGTAACGAAATCGTAAGTTAGACTGCAGAAACTGCTTTTCTGCAGTCGGGTATTTTGTTTTCCTTTTAATAAACATACTTGCTTTAGAGTTCGGTAGTAACTACGAGTACCCTTATAATTTCGTCATGCCCGTCTGTCTGTCCGTATGTCACAGTCATTTTATTCAGAGACTATCATCCCTACATAAACGAAAATTTATATGTAAATGGATTCCGTAATCCGCTACGAAATGTCGTAGTCAAATTTAAAATAAATGAATAACCGAGGTAGCAATACAATACATGTATGTATAGAAGGGATGTTTTTTTCCACCTCATTCCATCTTGGGCCTTACCGAAAAACGTTACTTAACTTTAACCAACATCTTAAATTCTCTGTCTTCTTTCCGCAAGTGTCATACCATGTCAGAGAGAAGTTGACAAAATATGTTAAGCATTGCTTAAAGTTAAGTAACGTTTTTCGGTAAGGCCGCTTGTCGATATCCCACATTAGGTCAAGGTTCCATATAACATATTGTTTTCAGATGTGACGTGTGCAAGATATCCCGGCCAAGATTTTGAAAATCCTTACTTACGCAAGGAATGTTTTGTCATATTATATAGTAGGGCTGGCAGACTAAACCACATAAGTCAAAAATTCATACTTTTCAGGAACAACAAAAAACTAAATAAAAATTCAAGCTTAAAATATTACTATACATACTATATTACAATACAAACAACACAATACAATACTTAACAATACATTTAAATGGTTATTTTATTCAATTATTTATTTTTTGTGCCTAAAACTACAAACATTGGACTCATTTTAAGAGTCTCATTGTTTATCATTTTCACTAGAATGTCAGGGTAAGTATTTCGTGAGTGGTTTGCAGTAGGTAGATACATCCCTATAAAAACGTATGGAAAACGTCGGGCATTAAAATAAGCAAAGACATCAAGTCTTCTTTTTTTTTTTCTTTATATGTTGACAAAGGCTGTACCGATATGACAGGAATATAGGCAGGTGCCACAGAAGCTCTTTGTTTTAAATTAATTTTAGAAAATGGAGGTTCTTCATCTAACATATCGTTACAGGAAATTATTCTAAAATCAGAATCGTAGTGCAGCCACCTTTTGTCCACCCATTTAAAGTGTCGCCCATCTGTGTTTTTATTTCTCAACAGTAAAGGGCCCTTAAGCAATGAAGATAAGTTAAAAAAGTCAGTACTGGTCATCTCAACCACTTCAATTTTTTTGCTGCTAGATCTTATGAGTTGTACCCTGTATTTTGGTTGATAAATTTACAAATACGGCTTTTTTATTTTTTCATATAACTCGTGATCTGTGTCTACATCTGTGTGGCTGCGAGCGGGTATCATTTTGTGTTCTATTACTTCTATTTTTTTTTTGTAAAGCCCAAGTAAACATTCATATTCATATTCATATTCATTTATTGATACACACTCTAGGTACACTGAACTGGCATTTGAATTTCGGATTTGAACATACACAATACATAACTGACGTTTGTAAAAATCTACTGAAGAGCTGATTGAAATTGCTTGTTAACTATCATTTTTAATTCATTTTGTGTTTGTATATATAAATCCCAGATTTACTTTCAGGGGTTGGAGATCTTAACGCAATTTTTTTTTCCTCGCTGAGAATCCATAGCATGTAAGGAATATTTTAGCTTTCTAAATTACGTCACAAACCACACGTTGAAAACCACATGTTGAAATGAGATGAGTAGTACTACTTGTCCTTGCTATCATGTCTCATAACACCACAGCCACTTCACTATTTTCACCCGACTGCGTAAAAAGGAGACATATGTTTTTCGAGTGTATGTGGGTATGTATGTACGTTTCTATATGACAGCTTACTGCCAAAATGGCTTGACTGATTTTGTTGTGCGAGGTGTCGTTAGATTCGTCTTCATTTCCTGAATGTCATAGGCTATATTTTTTTGTAATAATAGGTAATAATAATAGATCTCACGCCAAAATAAAAAATGCATTTTTTCCTAACCTCCAACGAACTTTTTCGTAATAAACAAGTGATTTGGACGAATCTTTTACAGCAATTTTACGCATACTTTCTCACAGAAAACATACACTAAACAGAGTAAATCGAACGTAACGAAATCGTAAGTTAGACGGCAAAAACAGCTTTTCTGCAGTCGGGTATTTTGTTTTTATTTTAATATAGATACTTATTAACCCATAATTCTTATTGTCAAGTGCATACCCTCAAGTAAAAACCTATTAACACAACGCAGTTATCGTCCCATAAGACATAAGTATCGCCTAGAGTTCATAAAGTATAAGAAAGTGATTATGTCTCTTTTGACATAAGTCGACTTATGTTATTTATATTATTGTCGCAAGGTGTAGAGAGATTAATGAAGTTGAAAAGATACAGTAATAGAGTTCAAATTAAAACGAATGCTTTTGACTTATGTGGTTAAGTCGGTCGACGTAATGATTAAAATCATATTTTTTGGTGTAATAAAAAAAATAAAGCATTTTTTTTGAGATGCCGTGGTTTAGTCTGCCGACCCTAGTATACTTTTAGCTATTTTTGTTCCAAGTTGGGTGAAATACACTAAACTGTAAACAGTTAAAAGTTTTACTTATTGTATTATTTCATTTTAGTTAAAACTGAAAAAAACGGTTATAATAGTTTATTATGCGTTCCAATACACTTGATTGGACTCACGCAGTAAGCGCTGTTGCCATAGGCGTGAGAGTTGAGATCTTAGAAATGTAGAGGAAAATAAAATAAACTTTCATTTTAAGAAATTCAGGTGATTTTCTTTTAATTTAATAAAATAATAACAATTGTTTATAATTTATGATTTAAATTGGTGTCTTTAGGTGTTTAAGTTATTTAAGTCTTACCTTATGTTATTCTTGTAGACAATGGAACGACATTCGTAGCAGAAATGTTATTTTCCAGGACAAACACAGTATGCTTTATTCTATTAGTTGATAATTAGACATGTTTGTTTCAGTGATCTATAAATAAACGTTTGTTTCATTAATTAAATATGTATACGAGGAAATATTATGTCTGAATTTTCCTGTAATGAATATACATATATAAAATTATCCTGAAGCTAGGTCAGCTGCGTCAAACTCGCACTAGGAGAGTATTGTAATTATAATTAAATTAGGTCCATTATAAGTAATTAGTTTTATAAAACAAGTACATAATATAATTAATACGACATACAAATCAGACAATTATATATAATTAATAGAAAAACAAAATACCCGACTGCAGAAAAGCAGTTTTTGTTTGCAGTGTACCCTAGCTATAACATCAACCTTGAATGTACATACTGTCAAAATAAAAATCATTTTTAACGTAGGCAGTAAAAATACCTATACATATGCCAAGATTGAGGAAGATAGCCTATCAATTGCAAATATAATAAATTGAAAGAGTCACAACACAACCTCCTGTCCCGCTAAAATGGCGAGTTTATACCTATCACGTGTCGCCTACACGCCACGCTAGCTATTGTAGTTACAAATCGGTAGTTAATTGGACGTGTAAACGGAACTTTGTCACGTTGTATAATGTTGTTATACAAAACATGTGACGCTGCGGTATGCGTATTGAGTTACTTTACTGCCTCTTTACTACAATGACCTACTTTGTTGTGTAATCCAACTTGAATCTAGGCTGATTCCGCTTCAATATGTCTTTAAGCTGGTCTGCTTTGTCTTCAAGCTCTTCAAAATTATAAGCCTTCTTTGTTTCCGACAATTTTTTGAGAGAGAGTGAGTTGTGAGTGAGTGAGTGAGTGAGTTTCGGCTAGAGTGTATTAACTATTTGTGCAACAAGAGAGCAAAGTCGTTTTTTGCTGCGAGTGCTGATTTTGAATCCTGAGTGTGGCGAGGGATTCAAAGGCACGAGATGCAAAAAACTTTGCTCTCGTGTAACACACATAACTTTTTACTTCAGCAGCGAGAACACTTTAGGAGATAATAAAAATTTACAGGTTAAATATCAGTTTTATTTGCAGTAAATACTTATTTTCGTTTAAATACAACAATAAGTTGAAAATGCAATAAATTACATTAAAAGACATAATTATCTTTTTGCTAAATTTCTTTAGTTAGTACGAAATTCCGAACGTGTTTGTCTTTGAAGTCGAATTCAAAATCGGAACTTCGAAAGGGCTGGTCTTTGTCTCTCTCTCTCTTTCTAATGGCGGGAAAGAGATAGAGTGTGAATGTTTCGAATTGTATCATTAACCCATGGCTGAATAAGATATTCGCGGCTTTCAGAAAAAAATAATTAAAAAGTTACTTTGTCTCACTCAGTGAGCAAAATCGCATTTTGCTCACTGATTTCAGGCAGCAAAACCTACATGTTTGAGCTACTGAAGTGAAAAAAATATTTCTACTTGATCGCCGTAATCCATCCTCGACCCATCAGGCGAGTTGGAGTCGAATTGAGAACCTCTTCCTTTTTGGAAGTCGGTTAAAAAGCTAGTCGACAAGAGTGGAAATTCACTAGATATTTAAGTTAGATTAAGTCAAATTTAATATGAACTTCTTCAAAGTATAACGTCTTTTTCGTATTATTTGAGAGACTAGATATTTTTATACCGTCTTACTTATAAACGCTGAATAAACTCATTTTAGTTAAGCAGTGTTTTGTTCCGTTTTCGCGCGTGACAGTTCCCGGCTGACAGAAAGTGACAAGTTCTTATTCAGATTTTAACATGCGTTTATAAGACAGACGGATAACTTCTGACTTCTTCAGAGGTATGTTAAGCGATTTCACCTTATGCGGTATGACATTTACTTCGTCCTTTATTTTGGTCACAAATGTCCTTTGGTCTTCTGTTTCCTTTTTATTGATTTGTCATTGTCATGTAGCACAAGGTAGCTAAATATTTTTCCCTTTCTAAACATTTGCTAATTTAAATGGATTCATCGCGTATATTTTACATAATGATATGACCGACCTGACGTTTCGAACACTTTGCAGCATCTGTGGTCATACTTGTCACAGATGAAACTAGATGAGGAGTTTTGGCGGGAACGTCTTAGTAACGTGTTGTTGCTTTGTTTTATTTTCCTAAACTTGTGTTATTTTGAACATTAATGCTATAAAAATGGTGGTATTTATTCATTTAGTGTTCAATAAAGTGCGTGAGTGTGGGCAAGTGAAATAAAGCAGTAAAATGTGTGATTTAACGTTGTCGGTAAAACTCCATAGAAGCTTCTAGTAAAGTCGCCACCACTTTACTGAAGCAGGACTCGACTTATAAATTGACTGTATACGTGACTTAGATTGTGACTAGAACATTTACAACTTGTTTTATTCAAGAAACTTGAAAAAATCCTAATACTTGACACTGGCAAATGCTTTAATGCGGGTCCAATACAAAAAAGAAGAAGAAACTAGATGACAGTTGTATTTTTTGCTATGAAAATAAATACTACCGCCTATTTATTATTATGCAAAACGTTCTCTACGCACGCAGAAGTCGCTCACGGGTGTCAATAGGTATCGCAGGATTCGCAGGTATCTGTGTTGCAGCTGAGATTTTATTAATTTGATGACCACGTCCCATGCGGGCTTGCTAATTTTTATTATTCTTTATCAAAATTACTTACAAAATCCCTCTTTTCCATAGTAGTTAAGATATCTACTATGATATTGTTAGTGTACCTACCTTTCAGACCTCGTGATTCTCTGCTAGCAGAATAATTTCCTAGTACGTCGTGCGCGATATTTTCCTCTTTACGTCCTTTATTTGATCTACACCTGTTTTGTTTTTCTTTCAACTTTTCCTTTTATGATATTTTGACGTGAAAACGTCTAATAAATCAATGAACGCCGGCTGCACGTACGAAAAAGTAGGACTCATTGTCCCGTTACATCATCATCATCATCATTTCATCAATGTTTTGTTATGACGTTGTCACGTTAAACTATCGCCCGTGAACCGACTTTACAGACAACCATTTTTTTTACTCCCGACACAAAAAGAGTGTTGTTATAAGTTTGAAATATGTAACTGTGTATCTGTGTCTGTCTGTGGCATCGAAGCTCTCTTAAATGGATGGACCGATTTTAATCTAGGTTTTTTTGTTTGAAAGAGGATTTCATTGAGAGTGTTTTAGCTATGTTTAATCAAAATCGGTTCAGACATTTTTCTGACGAGATTTTTCGAGTTTTCTAAACTTATTTAAATTATTTTTTAAAACATCTAATTAAACTGTCTATGTGAAAAAGTTTTTTTGTTAATTTGTCTATGAAGTAGTCAAATTGTTGAAATGATTTCCGGTGCCATTTGGTCCTTAGTCATATTTTCCGGTTTTTTCTTCTATTCTATATTTTCTTAGATATCTGGATCTCTGTATGTTTATTATCTTGTATACGCTTCGTTATCTTTTTTAATTCAACTGGGATTTTTAAGACTAGAATCAATACATCTTCTAGATCGATATACATCTCGCCCATACTGTCACTTCGTTCAAAGACCTAACATAAAAAAAAATCAAAGCGTTATTTATACTTTGTTTCATATAAATTAATTTACTCAATTATATCTGATATGTTTAATGCTCACAGCATAATTATATTTTATCAAATATCGCGTATTTGTTTAATTAATGTAAATATATTTCAAATTCAATATCATTTTTCATATGGTGTTATCAAATATTTATTTTTAAATAATTGTTTATATATGAACACCTAATTAATGTAGTGATAAAAATAACAATTAAAATATGGCGGTAGTTAGAAAGTAAGTAACATCCATGGACTGATTAGGGACCCTGAATATTCCCTCCCCATTGGCCATTTCTCAATGAAACAGGAAGAAATGGCCAAGTGCGTGTCATGCCATGCGCATTATCGAATTCCGTAATTGCACATCATAATTTACGTGACCTTTAAATTAAAATAGGATCTCTTGTTTAATGCTATGATCATACGAGTTAGCTTAAATTAGTTGACGGATGGCGAAAGGGTTTACTACGGAACCCTAAATATGAAACTTGTGTCTTATATTGTAATTTGATTGAGATTTTTGTTTATTATAATTACTTATTATTGTTTGCTTGTCATTGTCAAGATGCAGATATTGATAAAATTTAGGTACCAACGAAATTATTTGCTAAGATTTCCCTAAACCTTTTTTTTGTCCTAAACTAAAATGCGATAAGAAAGTTTTATCAGAAGACAATCCTATGATTCACCGGCGGACAATGCAATCTTGGGTGTTCGGAATCATTAGCCCATAGGCTCCTACGCAAGGGAACTCCGCTTCGAAACAGGTTTCGGTGTATAAGCCGTCAAGAATTCAAATACCTACGAACAAAGGATGCTGTCTGTTATAACGATTAATGTATGCGACATAGAGAACATAGTATGAACCCTGTTCTCTATGTCGCATACTGGACATACAACTATATAATTTGTGGTTTACATAGTTTGTAGTACTATTACTTACTTTCATATACGCGTAAATGTTGCTAAATAAGTAGCATAATCTTAAGAACTTATCTATTAGGTGTTTAGCCACAGAACTTATAGTATAACTTAGCTTAGATAGTATGGATTTTTACCCGATTTTTTTTGTACCTATGTTTGTTCAGTGATTACTTTACCCATATGTAATAGGGCGAATTCTGTGACTTTACCAATTATGAATTGTTTTTTAATTGTTTCTTCTTTCGTTTGATAGGTAATAATACCATGTAAATTTTATCGAGGTCGGTAAAGTACTTTGGATTTATAACAAAATCATTGAAAAAAATTGAAAAAATATCATCCAAGTAAACGAATTGCGCATTTTTAAGTCGTTTTTTTCAGGTTTTTAAGCTATAATTATATTGTACAAGCATGAACGTCTTTGCAAGAGGCACGTAGAATTTTTTTTTTTATTGCATAATGTTAATGACCCTTCATAGTCTGGTAACAATAAAATGATGAAATGGGGCTTATAAACATAATCATATTGAATTCTGAGATAAAAATGTCTTCGTAAAGATAAATGATGAGATAGAAATCCATCGACCGATGAATTGCTATTTGCTGCAGTAATAAAGGATGACAAAATAGTACTTATCGTTGATAAATCGGCCTTTCAAAGAAGCCCAGACTAGAGTCTGGATCTGTCGAGACATTGACCTTCTAGGTGTTTAGTCCTCGAGTCTCGCTCTAGGGAATAATTTTAACAGCTCAGAAGGTCCTGGCCTTGAAGGGGTTATACAATAATTTTTGAAGCAAAGGACAAGAAAATTGTGATTGAAAATTTAACGATTCAGATTAGATTTTTTTATAGACACAAATTTGGCATTTGACCAGGAAAGCACTCAAAGCACGAAACTGCGGGGTTAACTACTCGCAACTCTTATAGCGATGCAAAGTTCGCTCAGCGCCCGTTTTTATCTTGATTTTGAGTGTGAAACAAAAGTTCAAATGAGCCTAGTTTAAATTGTGATATTTTTTATAATCGCTTCGACTTTTGTGTAATTAAGCAGAAAAAGTAAGATAAACACGAGCGCTGAGCGAACTTTGCATCGCTATAAAAGTTGAGATTACAGCTGCTGGCTCTCAAGCTATCGAAGCTACCGAAACACAGCCATAACAAAATTACTTACCTGCCGATATTCTTATTTTTAGCGCCTTCTTTGTTTCCTGAGAGCTATATTCTTGGAATTTTCAAGGCTAGGGTGAATAGATACCTTCTAGATCGACGAGTTCCATCCTCGGCCACACAAAAAACGACCCTCGTCAGCGTATCGAAATAGTAAGTTAGACTGGAAAAACCGCTTTTCTGAGTCGGGTATTTTGATTTTGGTTTTATAGATACTTGTTGACATTGAAGTTATAATGAATTTTTATTAAATATTCATTATAACTTCAATACTATAAATCTAGCTAGGTATTCATAGTCCCAGCCACATAGGTGAATAAAATACATCTTTTCAAACCAGTGTATTGTATTATAAGTTATTTCCCCGATTGATATAACTTGGGTGTTTTCAAAACTCAGGAGAATAGGTTTCTTCTACGCATGCGCACTCCATCGTAGACCGCAGCGTCGCGCAACATCAGGTGAGCTGGCTGGCGGTCAAGCGCAAGCCTTGTCAATGAGGGCTTTTGAAAATGAAACTTGCTGATAGAGATGGCACTGCATGGAGATGGAATGGCCGATAGACGTTCATAATATTTTGTGTCTGACACGAAGTTCTTTCTAAACGAAAAATTACATCTTTAGCAAAGCCTTAATCTTTAGAATGCATATTTTCTATAAATACATGATAAAAAATATGTTACTACAAACTTCTGTGTTCAAAAATTATTCTGAAGTTTTTATCATTTATATATTAACTTAATACGTTCGATTTGTTCATCTGACAACATAATATTGTGATAGCTGTTTTCGAACGAAATTTACGCAAGTTGTCGACTTGATACATGGAGCGCTCGATGTACCCTAGTAAAAAACGTAAGAAGGATTTTTTTGAAACTCATTTAATTTCTTGAAAAACATTGACTTCAAACGTTAAATAATTGCCTAGGGCTAGATACATCACGCTACTAATTTTGTATGACCTCCAAACCTACCAAGGCTTATCCTATTTGAAGCGAACCTTAAAGTCGAGGGTAAATGCCAAATAGGAAATATGACAAAGGCAAGCAAGGATAAGCAACGTCCATTAACGTTTGGATTTTAACGACATACGCAATTTCAACATACATTTGGATGTGTTTTTTCCAGTTACTTTATTTTAAAAACCAAACTACTGAACCGACTTTTGAATAAACTTTTTTAGGGGACCAATCTGAAATTATCTATTCAAACAAAAAATATGTGTGTGTATCAAAGAGATTCCAAATTAGTGTGTATATTTATATGTCATGAGGGTCGCTGGTCTGCACGTAGTATACACACATATCCCTACACACAATATAGTAATAATTGTAGTTTAAAAAACTGATAAAACCGACTTCAAATACGCAATACAATACAATACATAAAATATACGCGACTTGCTGTTCACTTTTCTACAGGCACTGGATGATATCTTACCAGTTATTTTGTTATAAAAACCAAAGTACTGCATCGATTATGATAAAAATTATATGGAACCACCTCTGAAGTATTACCTACCAAATACATAGAATCATCATCATCAACACATACTTAAATTAAACTTACAGACCGATTTGATAACCTCCTTCTTTTGGAAGTCGGTTAATAAGTTAGATAAGTTAAAAAAAAACAATGTATTTAACAACAGTTTGTAAATCAGACAAAAGGTCACGGACCGCGGTGTCTGTGGAGCTAAAAATTAAATAATAAAAAAAGTTCAAAAAATATTTTTGTAAATCGGTTTACAGCGTAATAATTAATGTGCCTCTGGACTGTTCATCCATCCGCGCTCAATCGTAGACCGCAACGTCGCTTAACATCAAGCAACTTAGCGGTCAAGCGCAAACCTATTACAACATATAAAATCTCCCACACACCCAATAATGCGCGAGCGAGACGGGTGCTATTATTTGGAAAAAATACTTTCGAGTAGGAATATTCTTTTTGCTTGTGATACTGAGCTCTCACCACATACTACATACATGAAAAACATAATCCTCGTTCTCGCGGAGTCGGGCAAAATCAGCATTCCGTTACCCCCACTAACACAGGTTGCGCCCACTCTAATCTACAATCAGAATCACCAACCGTTTGACTGTAAGTAACCGTTCAAGTCTTGCTCATTGCTTCCGACGCTAATATCCTATTCCATATTAACTATTAGATTGTCTGTAGCCTTGGATGCTCGAAGTCTGTAGCGGTCCTTGGCCCCCGAGACGTTACAATTCAAATTCATAACATGTGCGGTTTTGGATAACGCATAACGGAAGCCACGCGGCCGCGGCGCGGGCGCAACCATTGTTTCGCGATTCTTTACGACCCATTGTCTATCTCGGAAAGTTGTTGCTTATTCCAACCGTTTTGGGAAGACGCCTTTCTCATTAGAGCTATTATGACGAACGCAGCAAACGCTGTCTAATGAATGATTCTCAGATTTTAGGTAAAGTTTCATAACAATCTTGGGTGAGAGATAGTGATCTAAATATAGCAAATTTCACTTTATTGCTAGCGTTTTGCTAGAAATTTTATAAACTTTAATATTATCAACAACATTTAATTTTGTACTTACATTCGCCTCTTTGCTTCATAAATGCTTCATATCTTTAAAAAAATAATTTACAAAAAAAAATTCAGTCGAAACGGTTTTTTTTTACTCGAAGGAGGGTTGTTTTTCGCGCGTATGTATGTTTCTATATTACCTCCAACAGCCTAAACGGCTTGACCGATTTTAATTGATATGTGCGAGGTGTCGTTATATTCATCTTTATTCTAACAAAAATATCACTTCAGACGGACCTGACGATCGGACGTCTATTGGAAAATTACGCTCTAAAAAGTATAAAACAAGAAATTATCCTCATCTGAAATTGTTACGTATTATACTAAACTAAACTATGCGATATGTATCGTGTATTAAACAAACAACTTACATGTAATAAATATTTTATTGTATTTCATACATAGTGGTGTTCAGAGGATGCTCCTTTGCAGAATGTATTGTTTTGTTACGTGGCGTGACATATTATTATGACCATGGTTATTCTTAATTCAACTGTTTTTTCAAATGTTTGTTCAGCGATTACTTCGCCAAATTATGAATTATTTTAGATGTTTTTTTTTTTTATGTAACACCTCAGTTTCTATACAAATTTTGTGAAAATCGGTACAGTAATTTAGTTTTTATAACAAAATAATTGAATATATGTCATCCAAGTAAACGAATTACGTTTTTCGAAGTCGGTTTTCTTCAGTTTTTTTTTAATAATTATTCATATTTACAACCATTATGAATGTTTCCGGAATCCTGTTTATTTCTAGTAATCTTAGAGTCCTTTAGTTTCTATAATAATGTGTCATAATTGGCTGATTTCCTGTTGACTTGTATTGTTTAATAAGAATCGATGTTATTAATTTTACTAATACGATAAAAATATGATAATATCGGATGATTGCTATTACTCAAGGCATTAAATAATACGAGTTTTCGGAATCGTGAGATAAGTATGTGTAAAATTATATAGATTAAATATGTAATTCAAAGATTACGTATTGTACATACGTAAGTAAGTACGCAGTGTGATAATTAAAATACCTAGGCGCACGAAACTAGTGGAATACTATTTAGGGTTCCGTAGTAACTACGAGAAAACCTTATAAATTCAAGTTAGTCCGATTGTCTGTCTGCCCATATGTCAAAGCCATTTTACTCAGAGACTATCAGGCACGTAAACATGTAAAGCGCTACAAACAAAATACCTATATGTCAAATATTTTTAGTGTCCATCAACAATTATAAATTAATAATTAAATAAAAACTACGGGTCACTCACGTCTGTTTTGAGCCGAAATATCCGACTATAGTAGTATCCCGTAGTTTTTATTTAAAAATGTGTGAAAACCACGTTAATTTACATATTAAAATTAATAGTTAATTTATACTTAATTATAAATAAATCCTGATAATTTAGCAAGGAATTAACTATACTTATTTAAATAAGGGGTAAAATGTCTCATTGCAATTCTCGCAAAAAATATTAGTCATATCAGATCGCGATATTTTAATAATATCACTTGTTAGTCGTACGAAATCCAATAGTAAGGGCCATCGTTTCGGTCTAGCGTCTTAGGATTCCGTCAATGTTGCCATGACCTTGAATGGAGGCAGCCATCCTTTGAATTCTCATACGTTAACGATCCTCTACCGTCATAATCAAATAATACGTCAATGAATTACATCATTGTCGTACGACCGCTGATAAAATACATCATCTTTTATTTTAGGTTTACGTAACCTTAGTTCAGAAAAAGTTTAAAATAAAAAAAGACTAGTAGTTAACCTATGGATATTGGACACTGCCATAACAAGGGACCTAGAAATCTGTTTGAAAAAGGACTATTGTGGCAAAAAAATGGGAACTGATGTCTCGATTGTGTTTGCAAGTTGAACAAAATATTGAAATAGGAACAGCAGCGCCCTCAATGCCGCATTAGTTCTCTTTCCGGTTCAAAATGTTACTCCAGCTCAATAATCTTCATTATAACATGTAAAATACTGCGGAGTTACTCTCAACTCTTATAGCGATCCAAAGTTTGCTCAGCGCACGTTTTCATCTTGCTTTATTGAAATTAAGAGTGTGAGACAAAAGTTGAAACGAGCCTAATTTAAATTGTGATTTTTTTTATACTTAATCGCTTTAACTTTTGTGTCACTGTCTTTGCAGAAAAAGCAAGATAAAAACGAGCGCTGAGCGAACTTTGCATCGCTATAAAAGTTGAGAGTACGCCTGCTGATTATAATAATTATTATCGAGGAACTGATATTTATACTAGATGGCGCTGTCAACTCTTATATGTACTTAAAACTCATAAACATCTACGGCGCGTGGTACAGATTTAAATTTCAGTTATTTTCTTAATTTTTGAAGAATGTTTCTTAGATAATATTTACAACTTAGAAATTGTGCCTTTTATTGCAGGCCTTTATAAATACATGTCAGTGACACTGGACAAGACCTTCATGACCAATTACTCTGGGCTTCAAGAATCGTTTCGATTGATGCTCCTGTCGGGTTATGAGTTTGCCCTGTCCGGGGCAAACATTTGACATTTATGGATATTTGTTCTGTGCGTTCTGTCTTTTTGGAAACAAGTATTGTTGCAAAAAGTTTGTGCTCGCGTGCTTTACTCATCGTAGAAATACTAGTAATAACATTATCCACTGTAGGAACCCTATCCTTATCACGAGATAACATGGCCCGCGGCAGTATGACTTTATAGAGTAGAAACAACGCTGATCCGAAATAAAGTGGATTTTCAAGATTGTAAATTCTTCCAGTATCCTTATCGAACGTCAAATGAGTTTGTGATAATAATATTTGCCTATTAAAATTCGGTGAGTCATACTATGCTCATGTGCTAGTCTGAGTTTGGTTGCAAATGGTCAGGATTTGAATATGCGATTATTACAAGAAATAAGTTCAATCAAAGGCTGCTCAAAGGCGATAGCAATTTACCATTGTCAGTTGAACAATCATGTTGAAAACTTGAAATCAAGTAAGTATAAAATATTTGATCAAGGGAGTGGCCTTAACATCGATTTTAGTGGCATAAACACTAGTATGCATGGAAACAATACATAAAATAATAAGATAAGAAAAGATCTGTCAGCCGTGATAAGATTTCTTACCGGTTAAAATGTGAATATTGCAGTATGAATCACACACACACGTATTTTTGATAAATTCGCGCGTTTCACGATGAGATTACTATTATTTTCACATGTAGTAATTAACTTTGGAGTCTTTTGCAAACATTATTTAGTCGCTAAGGCAAAATTATAATCCCCGGCGGTCTTTTTACCTGCACAAGAAGCTTCAAGTTGGGCTAAAAAAATGAGTCATTGTGGAGTCCGAAGTTCCGAACCGCAGATAGTGGTTTCTGGTGATCAGCAGGGTTAGCATGGAATGTAGACAAATAGTCTTTCCACCATTTTATCAAATTTTCAGAGGAAATAAAGTATGTAACCAACCTATCAAAGTGGATAAACTTGTACTATACAGGGACTACTGGCAAGAGACGATTATTTCAGGGAAGTAGGTAGAATCTAGGAATTATGTGGTGGATGACACCAACGCACAAAATGTTACATTACATGTGCTATATGTAGCTACACCATAGAGGAATATTATACAGGTATATGAAACATTATATACAGCTACACTAACTGCGTAGATACACATGTCACAGAATTATAAAGTATAGTCTCCCTTATCATTCGCTATCATCCATTTCATGTTTGAGGAGAGCTTTTTGTGGCAGTATTACGGACTTTATATTACAATGCATTGACATATTATCGCTGGACAGAAGTGAATCGCTTTATAAACCGTTCCTAGACACGCGAGACTTCTTGCAACTCATCGCCGCTTGGGCCAGTCAAGTGCAACCAACATATTTGGAGATTCCATTGAAGGCTACACTCTCGTTATTTCGACAGCAAATGGTAGTAAATTTTAGTACCACCATTTGGCCACGTTTATGAATAAATTGGTCGGTATTCAAACTGTCTGCGCTAACCTACTGTAGAGTCATTATGATAATCCAACGTCGGTTATCCGAACGAGATTTCTTCGACAATTAGTGCGAGTGAAATGTGTTTTGTCGTTTTTTGTACCTACATTGTCGCCTGTGATCGTCGCATTCCGTTTGTGGAATGTTCATATTTGAAACATAGATATTAGTCTAGTAAAAATAAGACAACTAAGTATATTGCTATTTAAATGAATGTACTGGTATTTTGAAATACATTTGACACAATTTCTTAATGATATTATAAAAGCTAATTTTGTTACCTTTACACGCTCAAACGACTGAACCGATCGTTATGAAAATTAGTATAGAGATAGCTTTGGACCTGGAGACGGACATAAGCTACGTATCATCATCATGATCATCACCGTTTTTCATAACTACGCGAGTGAAACCGCGGAACGCAGCTAGTCTATAAATCGGGGATTATTGTTGATCTATGATTTTTAGTTACTTTCCTATCATAATTTCAAAGAATCCCCCCAGTTGCAAATACTGTGATCAGCTCCATACAAACAGATTTATTTTTACTAGACTATATATATGCTACTGATACTCAAAGATGATATATATTACGGTACATAAACGCCATAATTCTGGCCAACTAAATTATTTAATATACTGAATCACTAAATTCAATAAAGGAACTAAAATTGCGTGAGACATTCGTTCGTTTTATGAATTAAGTTATTTTAACAAAAAATGGTTTGATTGGTTTCAGAATTGACCACATTTAGACGTGGATTGCTCGATATTAGATCGATCTATAATTAATGTACCTATATGCACAGATGAAATACAAGTAGGTACAAATGATGTCACATACAAAAGTTGCCCACTTGAAGCTTGAAGCTAAACTTTCCTCGCCTTAATTTTTTACATACCTACATACATGTATACGATTCTTTATGCCACCAAGGCACTAACTTAACTATAGAAGGGTTTAACTTTATGGAGCAGGCATTTTTTAGATGGGCATTTAGATTTCTAAAGATGCTCATACACCTTGTGCCCTTCTTGTAATTGCTTATACTTCCACCAATTTACGTAGGTATATGTACCACTAGCTTCATCAAGCGGCTTTATTCTGGATTAAGAGATCATTTCTTAGTGGACACTACCTACAAGTTTCAAGAAAAAAGTCTCAAATGAGGTCTATTACACCACCCGATGTATCGTGTCCTGTCGGCAGAGGCAGGGTGGTGTAATAAGAGACAGGGTCGCGATCTCCATACTTCCCAGACAAGGTTCCGATAGACAGGTTCTGAGAAATCTGGTAGTGTAGTATGTGGTAGTCTTGAAGGAGGATCAAAATTCATATCGCTAGGACCTAGTGAGGTCTAGGTTAGGGTTCACTTTGTCAGTCATTCATGTAGAAATTAGGATAAAATACAGGTAATAGAGAACTACGTAATTTTGCGCTGTTCTTAAACCCAGATGATTTCAAGTAATTTCTTGTATTGGGAAACGACTCACAAGGAATGTATGCCACCCGCAGTTTTTAGGGTTCCGTACCTCAAAAGGAAAAAACGGAACTCTTATAGGATCACTTTGTTGTCCGTCTGTCCGTCTCTTCGGCTGTCTGTCCGTCTGTCCGTCTGTCTGTCCGTCCTGGTGTCAAGACCTTTATCTCGGGAACGCATGAAGGTATCGGTTTGAAATTAAAACCATATAGGTACGCAGATCCATAGTCTCTTGCTGCAGAACAAAAAATCAAATTTCTCAGTTTTCGTAAAAAAAGTTACAGGCGAATATGTCGTTAAAAATGCATATTTCGACACTCACAATGGAATCAAACCTATGGGGTACTTCCCGTTGACCTAGAACTCTGAAATTTGGCAAGAAGCATTGTGTTAGAGTACACATATAGGAAAAAATCCGAAAACTGGACATTTTTAATTTAATCACAAAAAAAATGTGTCTTTATGCAAGGAATGAGGGGCCAAATTTTAAAGTGTTAACCATATCATGTGGGGTATCATTATCAAAGAGCTTCATTAGCATTAGCTGAAACAGGTTTTTAAATATTTTTACGATGTATATTTTTCGGTTTATGAAGGAAAATATAAAAAAAAATATATGATTTCCCCCTTTTATCTACTAGTTTGTACGGAACCCTCGGTGGGCGAGTCTGACTCGCACTTATCCGGTTTTTTCTACATTTGTACACAATCCCATGCAACAATGGCATGGAATCTATATGGGATTACTCTCTGCTCTCATAATGAAGACGACTCGAGAAAGTGCATATGAATAGAGAAAGTATTGAATGTGATGTGAACACAGAACGGAACTTTGCGAAAGTAACTCCTCGTCTCCATATTTGCGGCGGAAATTAAACGATGACTTGTATTTCGCAGTTTTTTGCGTCGAAAACCTCGTTCCCTAGGCAATCCATCAAGTAGGCGTTTCAGCCAAGTAGATATTAGCCTAAATATAGGTTACGGTTTGTAATTCCCACACCCTTTTTTCGTAGCACAATGGCTTTAGGCGCGGTGTAGACAGCTGACCATATAAGGCGAATTCCTGAACGGAGCTGTGCGCACAAGTCCATGCTCCGTTGCACTTGCAAGCGCGCGATGATATCCAAGATTTCAGAGACGTCCGAAATGCCTCGCGTCATAACATAATATAACGGAACCTGCTAATTTGATGATTTTGTTCAATGATTTTACAACGTACCGGCTCTCTCTCAGTGAATTATGTCCATCTGCAAGCGTGGAGAGGCTGCTGATTATATCGATTAATGTTTACAAGTGGAGAGTAGTTCGATTAATGGATAAGTTGCTGCCTACTGTTCTGTTCTGTTCGAAGTGTTAGGAAATGGTACTATAGACAAAATACGGATTACCATTATCTCGTCACTAGCGACTGGATTTATTACACTTACGATGCGATTTTTGATCGCGAATAAGACTTATTGACGCGTTGACCATCAACTCTTCTGTTGGAAAATGATGATGTTCTCGAAGATGAAACAAGCAGACTTAGAACTCATCGGTTACCAGTTTACTACAGTTATTACAGTTTAGTTTACAGTGTATCGGTTTAGTTTTGAGGATTAATAAATTCTGCCAAATTCAGATGATTTACTTCTTGAATCAAACCTTGTTCTTTGTAATGCGCGTCAGAGTCCCCAGCCAATACCAAGAAGCTCTTGGATGCAAAAAATATATGTATTTGTGGATGGATATGAAACTATTGTGCAGCAAAGGATAACCAAATCCAAAATATTGTTATAGTTCGTGAACTGGTACGCATAAATTACATATTGAAATCCGCCTAGAACATATATATATATATATATTAGAATATTGGAATCCGCCTTAATATGTACTTATAAGGATTTAAATGCAAACTAAACCTATAACACACTTGCAAATCTGCATCGTGGAATGAAGCGGTTTTCGTCTAAGTTGGTGGCAGTTTTGGAGCAAAAACCTTTCAGCAAATGCTTAAATTGTATGTGTACCATGGTAGGACACCAGCACGCTGAAGTAACAGTCCATGGAACTCAAAAGAATGCGACTGGAGACCACGCATCGGCAAGCACAATTTACATTGACCAGTCACAAGGTGGACGGACGAACGACCTCATACAAGGGGCCGGGAGACGATGTTTGCAGGCCAAACGCTCTTTTTGGAAATCCATAGAGGAGGCCTATGTCCAGCATTGGACTTCAGGCTATGATGACGATGATAATTTCGATAGAATGATGGTAAGCTCTGTTTATTAATTGGATTTGTTGGGCGACATTCATGTATTAAACAAATTGAATGGAGGCGCTAAACATTTTGCCATTACTGCAATTAGCATGAATGATACAGCCGCCATAACTGTCGAGTCACAATATCTTCTGTTCTCGTTATCCATAAAAAGGTATCCACACAATCTCGCCTTGTTTGGCCCGAGAGCGACACAGCCTCATTTTGACCATAATCAGTACTTGAACATGCCGATTGACAAGTTTTATAGAGATCAATTGCGAAGGGGAAAAGTAGCTTGGCATGGAATGTGGCAAATTGTTATCTCCAGTTAGTATATATTATATAGCAACCAAAGTCCTAAGGCCGTGCCGTGCCCTCCCTGTGTATATTAAAAAAAAACAAGATACCCGACTGAAGAAAAGCAGTTTTTTGCAGTCTAACTTACGATTTCATTACGCTTGATAGGTATGCTGTTGAGGTACATTTTTTGCGAGAAAGTATGAGTAAAATCACAGTAAAAGATTTAAAATGCGCATTCTTTAGAATAATTCTAGTAAAATCACTTGTTTATTGCGAAATAGTTAGTTGGAGGTTACGAATAAACGCATTTTTTATTTTTGCAAGAGATGTATTATTATAACCTTTAGTTGACATAAATCTCGGGTCGCAGCCCGGTCCTTTGAAGGGCATCAGTGGAGCCGAAACCAACAACTGATAGGCCCTTTACATAATATAATATAAAAAATACACTTTTTCGGTAGGTATGTGGATAGATGATGGAACTATTTTACAATATGGAATTTGACAAATCGGGGCTATTGAAATGAAATAGTTCTTACTTATAAAACTAGTTTATTGGCTGATGCTCCTACACAGTGAGTAAGATAAAGTACTTCTGTGTGGGAGCATCAGGAATTCAGGATAGGATAATGGCACCTGCCAATTTCGTCAAATATACACAAATGTTGAAGCAGGTGATGACTCGCCACCCACTGAGTGGGCCCCCTATAATGGAGCTGCATATTGGCGCCGGAGAAGCAACATTGGTGTGGGTGGCTAAGGGTGTTGAGAGGTGTGCTACGCGTTCACTAAACGCTACTAACGGCGTTATGCCCTTTAACACTTCCACCCTGGAGCTTAGGTACTTAGCTCTTGCGGTTTCCACCATCTAGCCGGCCGGTTAAGGCAAGCTCGAGGTCAGGGGTCTCATTTAGCCCCAGGGAAAGATCTTGGTACGCGGTGTCGCCACTCACCGACGGCTCGCTATAAAGCCGTTCCTGCGGTTGTTGTTGTTATTATTACTTATTACAAAAAAATATAGTATAATGACACTCTGGAAGCGGAGACGAACCTAATGACACCTCGCATATCAAAATTGGTCAAGCTGTTTAGGCTGTCATATAAAAACATACATACATACACTCAAAAAACATAACCCTCCTTCTTACGCAGTCGGGTAAAAATAGTTTTTTTCGATAAACTCGCATTTGCGCTTGGCCGTTGGCTGCCTAAACTCGATCACGTGATGTGGAAAGTATTTATTTTTGACATGAATAAATGTAAGGTGTGTCTTTTTGCCATAGCACTTTCTTAGTCGGCAGTCAGCACTTTGGAAGTCACCTTTTGATGAGAAAAACCGTTATCCTCAAAGCCATTATAGACTCCAAAATTAGCATTAGGGTTAAGGAGATTCAGTAGGGTATAAATTATGTCATAATAAATCTGCAAAGATTGCTGTTAATACCCTAGGTGTATATAAAAAAAAAGTCACATCATGTTATTTGTAATTTAACCGACTTCCAAAAATGAAGAATTTCTCAATTCATCTGTATTATATTAGTATGTTTGTTTCGCGAATGCTTCGCCAATTATGCATTGATTTTCATGATTATTTTTTGTCTGGTAGTACTTCAAAGGTGGTTCCAAATTTTTATCACCATCGGTTCAGCACTTTGGTTTTTATAACAAAATGTTATCCAAGAAAACGAATTGCGTGTATTAAAGTAGTTTTTTAAACTATTTAAATTCACTTAGTTGTGAGATACCATGGTATCTATGACTTAACTAGTAGATAAAAAGTGTAGGTACCTAGGTATCTACGCGTTGATCAAAGTTAAATAACGTTTTACGGTAAGGCCGATCTAGTACAGAACACCCAAAAACTTTAAAACTTTAACCTTTCTTCTGAGTTAGGCGGTCGGGTAATAACCACAGAACAATATTACTCTACGCGTAATAAATTAAAATAAATAAATAAGGAAACAGTACATATTCAGAGGGAAAGGGTAATAAAATCCTAAAATTAAGTACGACATCTAGTGAGTTAGCGTTGCGTAAATTTTGCAACTTGTACACATTTTGATTAGTGCCTTAACTTCCTGTAGATGTCACTAAATAAAAATTAGAATATTGCCATTCGACACCATTATTTTAAAAATATAACTCCTATCGATTGAAGAAACATTTAATTTTTGTTTATAGGCAAAAAGAAAAATGTAATACTTGCGTTGCAAAAACAAAGTGAAACAAAATCTAGGAATACTACTTAGTAATAATTAGTTTTTCGAATATTATTAGTAAACAATATATGTAAATCATACGTGTATTATAGTGTTTTCAATGAATTCTAACAGGAAATCATAAAAAGCTTTCACTATAGTTACCATCAGTTTACTGAAGCGTAACTAATTTATTTTTTATTTTAACTTGGTCTTCGAATATAATGAAGAAACGGCATTAAAAACTTGAATCCAGTTGCCGTAAAACTTACGAACAACAACAACTTTAAACAGCTGATTGTTTGATGTTCCGAAACGACGACCATGAAATGACTATTTATCGCATTGCTGATTTGTCAACTCGCTCTATCCTGCTCTAATCAAGCCAGAATAACTTACTTGTGTAGTGACATCTCTGTCTATCCATGTTACAAATTAACATTTGTTAAAAATTTAGGTCTATGGTAAAATGTCAATCCCAATGTCATTAATCAATTTGTCATCCATATTTTCAATTCCCTGAATAATAATTTTGGATTTGCTTTTGCGTTTGTCCTGAAACAGTGATTTATTCTCAACATTTGAGTTAATTCTTTTGAACATTAAATTGAAGCAGTGGTTTCTAATGACTTATAGAAAAGAGGCCACCTTATATTGGAATCCTTGCTTGACTAATAATGGAATAACGTGTATTGCAAATATGACAGAAAATAGGTATTTATTCTGAAAATCTATTATTTTTGAAAAATATGTAATAACCAACAAAATACGTTGTATCTATTAACCGATTTTGTTTTGTTATAGAAAACGATCTAGAGAAGATGATACCTGCGAATATATGCCATTATCGAAAAGGATCAACAACTTGCACATAAACAACAGCCTTGTGCAGAACTCAACTACGCAAGAATCTAGTCATATCAATGGATTAATCCCAGAAAATGGAGTTGCTTCACCTGGTTCATCGTCGGGGTCGGAAAGAAGACCCAGCTACGATCCAGGAATCAATTCTTCTGATAGTACATATTACTTTGATAATAAATTACTGTTTGAACTGCATATGGAGAGAATACAAAGATCTGGCCAGCAGTATCATTATTAATTAAGATTTTAGAGATAAGTTTTGTGTGTATGCTATTGTTAATTGTTTATATTTAATTTATTTGATTGAACTTTGTCATTAGGGTATTATTAATCTTTGTATTAAAATGTGTCTATTAAACATATGGCTGCATGTGAAATTTTTTTTTTTTATTTGGCAATTTAATGTCAATGTTAAATGACATATTGATAATACCGTGACAGATAGCGAGCCAATCACAATGAAGATTAGTTACGCCATCTAGTGGATTTTGATACAAAGCCATCAAAAACAGTATGGCCGACTTCATTTTGTTGTAATTTTTGTGAAAGTGAAGGGCTTTAATGGCAAAAAATTGTAAATGAACATGTACTTAATTGTTTTAAAGGGTGTGTAACAGTTTCCCAATAAATTATTTCACTGCCAAGAGAGGAGAGCTTAGAGGATTGTTGGTACGTAAGTATTTGTTTATAACGTGTGAATATCCATGACCTTATTTCTGAAGCGAAGCGGTACTTTGTTATACCGTTAGACGGGGCGCGTGGCCCCAGAGCTCCGACGAGAGAGTGCCGCGAGGGCCGCGCGCACCCCTCCTCTCGCGTTTCCTAGCCGGTGGTGGAAGGAGTCGGGAGCGGGAGTGATTTGGTCTCGACACATGGAGGGGATCCCGCTTGGTGGGGATGCGCGATATGGACGTTCTGTCATCGCCGGAGACAAACTGGTAGGGGTGAACAACCTCAATACTCTTGTTTGTATCCGCCCACAATCATGGGCACCCCTTCCCTCTACACTATTTGTTTATTATTTTCCATGTAATTGCGTAACTAAGAATAATTTTTTATAGTAATATGTTTCATTGACTTCAAGCAAATCACATGCTAAAAAAACATGTAGTTTAACCCCTCAGTAAACGGTTTAAAATAAATAGTACCTAAAATGCTTCTATTTATAACAAAATTGATATAACATACTTTAGTTAACATTTCAATGAAATTGAGGTCATTGACATTCTAAGATGACCTCATTTGGAGGTATAGAAACTTTCAAGGTTTCTCAGAAAGTTGTATTCTCTCGGATCAATTAAAAAATTCCATTGATAATTTTTTAACGAACCAACAAGTACACTGAAAGTCAGCAATGCACTAATAATTCAGTGCAAAGAATTTGGTCAGTGCACTGATTACCAATCGGACAGACAAGCACTGAACCACGACCACACTTCACCGTGTGTCTTGTGAAAGTACAGCAAAGAGAAAGTGAGTAACACGCTAGACCCACACGTACACATAGTCCAGTATGTATAACTAACTCGTCTGTTGGGTACATAAAAAACTTTCTTTAACCCACTTTCTTCAACATCGACGATCATCTCGCGCCTCTCACTGAGACTGCATTAATTTTAGTGTTGTGCCGTGTGTGGCTGGTGGTGGTATGTGCCCTACCATAGTCCCTGATCCCTAGTGGTGGGACGCGAGGGGGGACCGCGCCGCGTGACGTCACTGGGACTGGGGGGACAGTGTTGTTTTTTTATTGTTTTCCCTCAATGGTGTCATGTGTGATATGCAGAAAATGCCTTCAAGAGAGGATGCCTCTTGGTATGGGGTTCCCCCTTGTTTATTTAATTTTATTTTGAAAATATTTTTTTAAGTTCTTGTGTTATTTAAATTTACGTATTAATTGGGCAATCTAATGAATAATGCTTATAAATATAATAAATAGATGAAAATATATTTCTAAAACAATTTGATCGACTAAAATTATGACTTTAATCATCAGATGGCTTTTATGTACTTTCAAATTTTCTTACATATTTATGGACAACTATTATTAATGGATGACTATTATGTATATAACTTAGACATATACAGATAAGTTTGCTTAGTAAATACCTAGTCAGTTTATATCCTGCTTTCACTCTTACGTAACAAATTTCACTCAAATTAAGTAAACTGGTCCAAATGAAATTCTGGATAATGATTAGAATTATTAAAATTTGCAAAAATACTTAACATATGAATAAACTAAAAAGATATTTTTTTTTACACCAGCCAGATAATAAGGAGTCATATCAAAAAAGTTTTATCATGACTTGAGTATCTTGCCTGTAGGTCGCACTCTGTTTTCTATGTTTAATGCTTAGTTCAATAATCAGGAATTTGAATTGATATCATGAAAAATTGACCAATTTTTTTCAGAATTATAATAACGAAAGTAACTGTCAGTCTCTGTTTGCTTGTTACCTTTTTACAGCCAAATGGGTGAACCAATTGGTGTGAAATTTGGTACAGTGATAGCATAGAACTGGGAGATGGATATTGGCTACATTTTATCATCAAAATAACTATCGTTTATCTACACTATGTGGGTGAAACTGTGGTTCACAGCTGTTTATAGTATATTTATTAAAGTGAAAATAACTCTGTTTCTCTGTCTGTTACCTTTCCATGTTAAAACGGTTAAAACAATCGTTATGAGACTTGAGAGTGTTGAAAATCTGGAGAAGAACACAGGCTATATTTTACAGTCAACATCACTGTTTACACAAGCTTTTTATTACTTTCACCTGTAGTCTAGTAAAAATAAGATTTGTGACAACATAAAAGACAACTACGTATATTGTTATTCAAATGAATGTACTGGTGTTTTGAAATACATTTGACACAATTTCATAATGATATTACGAAAGCTAATTTTGTTACCTTACACGCTAATTAACGCAAAAGCTAATTTTGTTACACACTCAAATGGCTGAACCAATCGTTATGAAAATTAGTATAGAGATAGCTTTGGACCTGGAGACGGACATAAGCTACTTATCATCACCATAATCATCACTGTTTTTCATAACTACGCAAGTGAAACTGCGGAATGCAGCTAGTCTATAAATCGGGGATTATTGTTGATTTATGATATTTAGTTATTTTCCTATCAAAATTTTAAAGAATCCCCCCAGTTGCAAATACTGCGATCTGCTCCATACAAACGGATTTATTTTTAATAGACTACTGTCCCGGTGTCTGTAATCAAATCTTGTAAGTTAAATTAGGTGCAAACCTATTACTACATAAAAAATAAGATCCACTTCTCGGTTTCCAATTGAGTTGAAATGTATATGAAATTGGATGACAATGCAATATTGTTATGATGGGGAGCTCATCTGATGATGGTACCAGGATGTATGGATCAGAATTTCCCAATGAAAAGTTCTAAAATAGTTGAGTTTCAGTTTGTTACCTTTATTATTTCTGGTACCATCTATTACACATGACAACAAGGGCCAGAACATTGAGCCTGGAGATTGCTACTGGAACTCTGCTGACAGAAAAAATTAAGATAGTCGTTTGACTGGCCTCTCGCCAGCGCAGTTGGTAGTATATCTGCCTGCTAAGCTGTAGTTTGTTGGTTCGATTCCCACGCAGGACAAACATTTGTGTAATGAGCATGTTTGTTCTGTGTCTGGTTGTTTCTATGTATCATAAGTATGTATTTCCAAAAGTATATATGAAGTCTATTAGCCATCTAGTTTCCATAGTACAAGCTTTGCTAGTACTATGGAAATTTAGTTTGGGTTAGATGGTGTTGTGTGAAATGTCCACCAATATTTATTTATTTAGTCAAGTTATGTTCTTTTTTAACCAATTTCCAAAAAGGAGGAATTTCTCGATTTGACTGTATTTTTTTTGTATGTTCAGCAATTACTTCGCCAATTGTGATTTGATTTTGATGATTCTTTTTTGTTTGGTAGGTCATATTCATAGTCATAGTTGGTAGATCAGAGGTGGTCCCATATAATTTTTATAAAAATCGGTTCAGTACTTCTTTTTTTTTTTTTTTTTTTATAGAAGATAGACCCCACTTACATTACCACTTACATTACTACTTACATTTTTTTACGATACTTTCTTTTTTATAACAAAATAACTGGAAAAATATGTCAATCAAATAAACAAGTTGTGTATTTTGAAGTTGATTTTTTCGGTTTCTTAAACTATAATTAATAATTCACTTTTTTTATTTTTATTTTTCATTTTAATCGTAGACCGCAACGTCGCTTTGCATCAGGCGAGTTGGCGGTCAAGCGCAAACCTATTTCTACATTTAAAAAAAACTTAGCACTTTTCATTGGGCTACTTATTAAATATAAAGGCTGTTTATTTTAAATTATCTTGTTCATTACTAGGCATATCAAACACGTAGTTTCATACATACACAACTAGTAAATTAATAAACCTGACTTATATTTAATACTTAACTTTGCAGATTTTTCAAATCTTTATCTACACTGCCGTAAGGACAACAATGTTTCAGTTTTATGTACGGTATGGTTCTGTACCTTCTACAGCCTAAATTATATGACTGCTTTTTAATATAAAAATTATTGGTGGTCATTTCACACAACGCCATCTACCCCAAACTAATCGAAGTTTGTAGGAAACTAGATGGTTGATACAATATACATACTATATGCTTTTTTTTGTAAATATATACTTAAGATACTTATAAACACCCAGACACAGAACATACGTTCATGCTCATCACACAAATGTTTGTCCGAGATTGAAACTACAACCTAAAGCTTAGCAGGCAGACATATTAACAACTGAGCTGCGAGGCCAGCCATGACATGCTAGGTGTGGTAAGATTTATCTTTTCCTCTCGAGTGTCATAGGGAGTTTTTAGCCATTAAATATAAATTAAGGATATTTTTCACACAACACCTTCCAGCCCCAAACTAAGTAGTCAAGATTACGGGAGCTTCCGGAGGATGGTGTTTTACTTAAAATTAATGATTAAATAAAAACCGAAATATAGGTCTGCTCAGAAGGACATGAGCTTATTTAATGCATCAAATGTTACACTACATTACTTAAAATAACGAAGGGTCGGGGCGACGGCGGACGCACCACTTGAGTGTTGTGTTATAAAAAATACAGGCCGTAGGAATGCGACTTGCTAAAGCGGATAACATAAATAAGTACTATGGGACCAGAGCAGAAATGTTTGCCCAGGGGGGATTGAACCCACGACCAACAGCTCAGAAGCCAGACGTAAAACCATTGAACCATGAGCTTGTCATTGCCATTATAAGTTTAACCATATATTTACTCAAAAAGAGCTCATAAATACATTGTTGTTGGTTTTTAAATTACTTGTACCTGTTATCTTTAAAATGTTTGAGAAACAACATTAGCAATGATAATGCAGTGATAATAAAATATAAAATAGGTAATAATTGTAAAAATACAACAATGAAACATTGATAATGCATAGAATGATTACAAGCAAATATGAATTGTGTTAAAAAGTATAGCAGAATTAATTAAAATTGTTTATATACATAGGAGAAGAGGTGGTGTGACGAAGTTGACACCTTCGACAAAAACTGGTTCACCAACGCACAAAATCGCCAGCAATGGAAAAATCGAGGGGAGGCCTTTACCCAGCAGTGGGACACTTTAGGCTAAAAACAACAACAATAACATAGGAGAAATATTTAATAAAGATTAAATATCTTTTTTTTTTTGGTGATAGAATAGTGTAAAAAACATAAATGTTCAATCTCCTCAGCCAAGTTAAAAGATTTTGAAGAAAATATATTTTTGAAACATTTCTCCAACCTAAACTATTTGTCTCTCTGTTTTCTAATTGCCATTTCTCGGTTGGAATGCCAAAAATCCGTACTCAGCAATATCGGTCCACGTTATTGATGTGTACTGCACAGGAATGGAATTCTTTGCCGCCATCTCTCATTCTCATTTCAATATTACTTTAACTTTTGTTTCGCTCTTTCTACAGTTGAGTGAGCAAGAAGAAGTCAAAGTAATATTGAATAAGATTGCTATTGAGATCGTGGTAACCCCCTGTATGTAATGCTATTGACATACGACAGGGCGAGCGCGGGGAGCGGGTGAGGAACCCGAGATTGGCGGGAGGCGGGTGGCGGAGAGTGTCCGTTGTGTATGTAATACTATAAATGTTATGCTGTGATTGTTGTTTCTGATTCCAGTGAGGACGAGGAGATGAATTTCGCTGCGTTCTCGGCGGTGCCTGGCGGCGCGCACTTCGTCACCGCCGGCGGACAGCTGCCCGTCGCCAAGTTGCAACAGAATAATGGCAACGCGCTCTCACAGGTATTATACATTTTGATTGGAAACTACACAGGCTCGAAGTACCCGTTAAATGAGGCAATTCCTTGTGTCGCGCACACAAGCGGAAGGGGCGACCGTTTACGTAAAAGGCCTATTATACTACCCGATTTCCCCGGGCTCTGCCTATCGGGTGCCTGTCTGGGAAGTATGGAGATCGGCACCCTGTCTCTTATTACACTACGTTGTCCCTGGCGACAGGACGTGAGAAATCGGGTAGTGTAATAGGCCATTTACGAGCACGACCACTGTTGCCAGATGTCCGAGTCGCCTTCTCTCTAAAGAGTTCTCGCGCTCCCTTACCCAGAAATCCCAGAATGATGGGATTCTGGGATTTCTGGGTAAGGGAGCGCGAGAACGAGCGCGGGAATAATCAAGTTTTGAAGAAAATTGTCTGCACTTTAAAAAAATATTTTCTCCCAAATTCTATGAGAACGAGAATTGTTTGTCACAAAATTTTAGCTAAACCGACTTCTTGACCAAAACTCGTCAAAAGTGGCGTTATAGGCCTTTGTAAAGGCCACAGTAAAGGTAACTCGAGTTTTAGCTAAACCGACGTCTTGACCCTACCAAAACTCGTCAAAAGTGGCGTTATAGGCCTTTGTAAAGGCCACAGTAAAGGTAACTCGAGTTTTAGCTAAACCGACGTCTTGACCCTACCAAAACTCGTCAAAAGTGGCGTTATAGGCCTTTGTAAAGGCCACAGTAAAGGTAACTCGAGTTTTTTTCGATTTTAATTAGTTAAGGCATTGGCTACAGGACCCCTGCCTGCCTGGTTGTTTGTATCGGAAATAAAAAATATGTCTGTATGCGTGCCTCGACACGGTCTTAGCCACTTATTAAAAGTTAGATATCATGTAACTAAACTGTATTTTATTTGCACAAACTTTATATCATATATCTTATATTTGCAGTAAAGGTTATCGCGGCACTTTGCAATAATTCTCAAATATTTACGTTGATAATAATTATAGCCAACATTCGAATAAATTGCCACGGAAGTAGATAGGAGCCAAATGTGTCTGTAGAGGAATTAAACAAGTTTTAACGGTTTTAAGCGCGTATACCAGACTTTGAACATTTTGAAGTGTCCGTGGTAACAGAGACGTGACACCAGATGACAGGTGTTTCAGTTTTCAACCGACTTCCAAAAAGAAGGAGGTTCTCAATTCCACTATGTTTTTTTTTATATGTTTGTTCACCGATTACTCTGCCAATTATGCTTTGATTTTGAGTTTTTTTTTTGTTTGGTAGGTAATTCTTCAATGGTGGTCCCATACAAATATTATCAAAAATGGTCCAGTACTTTGGTTTTTATAACAAAATAACTGTAATTATGGTCAGTATATAATGATATATAGTTATATTGCGATGTCTCCAGGTGGTGGGTATGGTGGGTGTGGAAGGCGGCGTGCAGTACGTCCGCGCGATGGACAGCGCGCCCATGCAGACGCCGCACCTCATCACGGTGCCCATCGCGCTGCCCGGAGCCAAGCCTGGTACAAAACACTTACTAAATCACTCGCCATCTTCTCCTGCCACAAGACATTCATTGTTGGTCATAGATCTCCCCCGTGGATTTTAAGATACACCGGAAGCGAGCTGCAACCAGCTCCTTCCTGCCACTTGTGTGAGGTCTTCTGTCCACCTTGTGAATGATCGTTCTACACTGCGTGCGCCGACTAAGGGCATTCACATGCGGGACACATGCCGCAAACACTAAATAACGGCAACTCTAAATATTTACAGACTAGGCGTTTGGACACAGCACACAGCTCACAGGATACAAATACAAATATATTTATTAAAAAAACTTATAAAACATTTGTAACTACCCTCATTTTAAATATTGAAATAACAAAAACATAATCTTATTAATATAGTGTATCTGGCCAGTGAGGTGTTCCGTGAGCAGCCGTGCTAGGTAACACCAGACCTGTGTTACAGCTGCTACTGTTCCAACCTCCAACTGTGTCACACACCATAACACTATACAATTGCAACGTATTTTGCACCTACAAGGGAAATTAAAATTAAACAATTGTACTACCAATATACACAAAATATAGTGTGGAAATCACCTAAAATAATAATAATTGTATTTTAATAATCTTATATACACACACCCTCCACAACCTCCTTCTCAAATTGCCTGTTTCCTATACACCCTAAGGTTGCCTGGAAGAAATCGCTCTATGCGATAAGGTCGCCGTTGTATTTTCAACTCCGATTATTATCTATATTTAAATTACTCTGTATGGATGTACAACAAAGTTATTCTATTCTATATAAGTAATGGCGTGTAGAAATTAAACAATTTTTATGACCTGACGCTGAGATTTTATTAATTTGATGATCGGATCCCATGCAGGTGGCACTTGCCAACCATCTTCATTCTTCTCTTTTAAAGTTCGGATATTTCCTAATTCACAATAGCCTCGCGTAACATTCTTAGTACATAACGCGTCTGTCGAGCCAAGATTTGAGGAGTATCGAGACGGATGTAGTGGTTTGGTTTATCTAGTGCATGTTCACACTGCAGACCTGTTGGTCTGTTTTTCATAACCGCAATATGTTCCTTCACCAGAGTCCCGATGCTTTTTTTATCTGCCCACTGTATCTTAATCTACACTCGCATCCCAAATCGGAATAGAAATTTGAAAAATAAATTTAAAATTTATAAATGACAGAGTTATGCGGTAACAAAAAAAAAAAATGCAGACGAATTGTTGACATTCTTCTTTTGAAGTTTGTCAAAAAAGGGGCGCCGCGGTATTTGTGCCCATTCCCGGCGGACATCCTCCTCCTAACTAGGCAAGTTGTGGCTGACATGCTTTTGTATTACGTCAGGCGACCCGCAGCAGACGGTGCAGATCCAGGTGCTGAACCCGAGCATGCTGCAGCACCAGCCCAAGTACCAGATGCAGATACCGATACAGGGGTTCCAACAAGGTGAGCAATTATCATCATCATCGTCATCATCCACAGCCCTTTCTATCCCACTGCTGGGTTTAAGCTTCTCTCTTATCATGCCATCTGCTTCGAGCCAGTGCCAATCGAGTCCAGGTTCGACCCGTGATAGACACAACATCGTCCACCCATCTCGCAGCTGGACTGGACGACCTACGCTCCGCTTCCCTTGTCCTGGCCACCACTCGGTCACAACTCACAACCTTCTCCACCTGTCATCTCTGCGTCTAGCGACATGTCCTGTCCAGTTCCATTTTAATTTCATTACCAAAATTCCGATGTTCCGATGTCTCGAACTTTTGGTAAAGATAATCACTATTACTATGATAATCTACAAAAATACTTTTTAGGCACTTCTTTTTGGTGAAAATGGTGGACCTCACCGATTCATTTAATTTCTGTACGAAACTCGTAGGGCTTGGCGATTTTTATGTAAGTTATGTGTTCAATTCTGTGTTACTTTCTAACAAAAAAAAAAACCCCAAATCTGTCTTTAAATTACGGAATTATGCGGTAACAAATATTTTTTCAAAGTTTCCGGCAGCCTATTGGTGAGACCGTCTGACTTGCGATCCGCAGGTCCTGGGTTCGAATCCCACGGCACGCACCTCTGTCTTTTCGAAGTTATGTGCGTATTGTTGATTGCCGCCAACTTCAAACGGTGAAGGAAAACATCGTGAGGAAACCTACATGTCTGAGAGTTCTCAATAATCTTGAAGATGTGTGAAGTCTGCCAACCCGCACTTGGCCAGCGTGGTAGACTATGGCCTAACCCTTCTCACAATGAGTAGATGGCCCGTTCCCAGCAGTGGGACAGTTTGTAAAAACAGGGCTGATAAAAAAAAATATTCAAATCTGTTAAAAAGAAGGGCAGTGGCCTACGAGCTACAATTTTATTTTAAATTTTAGTTTACAATGTTATTTTCCAGTTTCTTTTCTTGCATGACTAGTTTTTTGGAAATTCATTCAGTAATTTTATATAATTAAAAATGTTTTTATGCGGAAGCGAGATAAGAGATTAATTTTAATATTCGTTTTGAATGTGCGCCAGGTGGTGCGGTCCAACTGACCGTCCAGTATTCGCCGGAAGCGCACGAGACCGGCGCCTTGCAGCTTGTTGGACAGAATGCGCTCGCTGAATGTAAGTACATAGTATCAATAATCCAATGGGGTATGAAAACTATTCTTTTGCGTGTTTACTTTATGTTTTTGAAACCAAACCATTTAAAGTTATTCAATTTACAATTTTGTTTTATTTGATACAATTGTTCAAATTAAACTTATTGAATTAGAAACTCGTCTCAAGTAAAACATCTGGAATCAGATAGTTCCGTGACACGGATTCGGGCAAGTAAGATTCATACAAATGTATTTCGGATTATATATAGTATACCGGGTGAATGTTTCTGTTAATAAGTGAATCATTCTGTGTTCCAGCCGGTCTGCAGGTTCTGTCGGCGTTACCACAAGAAATGCAGTTAATCCAGCAAACGGACGACAAGTCACAAATACAATCGAACATACATCAGGTAAAAATGAATAATGAATAATCTGGGTGTCTTTAAATCGCGAGTGAATTGGTTTCTTCTAGTTAAGCGCGCTCCATCGTAGACCGTAACGTCGCTTACCATCGCGAACCTATTTCTACATAAAAAAAAACAAGGCAGATCGGGATAGTGCGGTTTCAAGTCCCGTCGGATGCTTATAATTTTTTAACTGTCTATAAATTTGTTGATACTGCAGTGTGTAAACACTCAAAAATATGAATATTTATAGACGTGCGGCATCTCTCGTCAGTCTATGGAACCTGTAAAGGGTCCGGCTGAGTAATTGCACGCTTGAAGCGTGCGTTATCGGTGGCGCCACCAACGCTTGATTGGTTTAAGCAAAAAAAACTATTTAGCATAGTTATAAAAACTGGTAAAATGATAAAAAAAAAATATATAAAATACATTTTGAAATATATTAACCTATTTTATACGTATGGGGCCCCCACCACAGGTTTAACCTAGGGGCCTTCAGACCCTAAATGCAGTACTGGTCAGCGGATTTTGTGTGCTAGAGAAAAGTATTTCAGAGATATGTCAGTTGTTGCGCACTGGCGATATCGAGAACTTGTTTAACTGGGTTAAAGTGAGTTAAAGTTACACTCGTGTATCCATTGGCCCCAGTACCAGTACCTCCAGTGCAGTTAGGAACCCTACACTCGACAAGGCAATAGGGAATATGAATGACTTATTTTTATCTAGTCATAAAAAGGCTAACCACAAATAGATCTATTCCACAAAAACGAAATTAAAATACCTTCAAAAATAAGAAAGTTACATGCATTTTAATTTCATGTTAGACAGAGAGCACACGATCAAGTTACAAGCATTTTTATTTCATGTTAGAGAGCACACGATCGCGTTAGATGACGTCACGCATCATGTCAGCTGTACAGATTCAATAGAAACTGTTGTTTCGCGAGAGAGAGACAAAGCGTCCCTCCCCTAAAACTTTAATCGTCTTAAAAACGCTGAATAAGCTCATTTTAGTTAAACAGTGTTTTGTTCCGATTTCACTCGTGACAGTTCTTGTCCGACAGAAAGTGACAAGTCCTTATTCAGTGAATAAGATTAACATGCGTTTATAAATAAGACGGTAAATGTATCTCTGAAGTTTATTGACCGATCGAAATATTGTTTTTTATAAATGTATTACATATTAGTATGTCATAATTTAGAACTATTATTTGTATTAAATAAAAATCTTGCATATTCCCTATTAGGCCAGTCGTAATTAATAACTAGTTGCGTCCCTAAGTGTTACCAGCTGTTTTACATAAATTATATCAAAGGAGATATTATTTTTCGGGATAAAAAGTAGCCTATGTGTTAATCCAGGATGCCAGCTACCTCCATACCAAATTTCATCAAAATCGGCTTAGCCGTTTGATCGTTAAGAAGTAACAAACATACAAAGCTCTCGCCTTTATTATATTAGTATGATAAACACGTAATAGCAAGGAGTCAACTAACAACACATTCTGTCGTCACCCGGCAGGTGTTCGTGACGCCGAACCAACAGATCATCATCAACTCCCCGACCGACAACAAGGCGCTCAACAACAACAACACCGGCGAGGAGCACGTGGAGCACGCGGCGAGCATCGTCATCAAAGAGGAGTGCGACGACGTTAATGATGTGAGTGTCGCACGCTGGGGAGGCTGCAAGTGAGGGGGGGGGGGGGGGTCGTGTGAGAGTGCAGCTAGCAACCTCGATCGAACGAAACGCTTTAGCTTCACGCTTATTGTGCGTACCGCCGGAATACGCATCCTGAACATAAACATAAGGTATTAATTTTTAGCACTTACTGTCTTGTAAAAGCTTTTTGCTGCCTTTATTGGCTTATTGTAATGTTAGAAAATAGTAAGTGCTAAAAATTAATACCATATGTTTAAACAATTGTCCTAGGATGGGAAAATGCACTACAAGATATAAGAAATACAAGGTACTATATATATTACAATGTGTGTATATAAACACACCCACTAAACACACCTAATAACACGAATGTTAACAAACGACAGGTCGAGCGCGGGGAGCGGGTGAGGCACCCGAGATTGGCGGGAGGCGGAGAGTGTCCGTTCTGTATGTGATGTATGAATGTGTTGTGCGGTTGCAGGAGAGCTCGCAGGGCACGGAGAACAGCGAGAGCTCGCCGTGGTCCATCTCCACCGCCAGCGGCCAGCAGGACCTCGTCAAGTACCTCAACAGTCTGCCGCCGCAGGTCAGCGATACTTTTAACACACCTTCCAAAAGGAAGTTTCAATTCGGTTGTATTTATTTATTTATGTTTGTTACCGCATGTCTCCTTCATATAAGAACCAAATTGGAAAATTCTTTTCTTTTTGTTTGTTTGAAACGATATACTTTCAGATCTATCCCTTAAAAGCAATCTTTTTAAACGATTTTCAAGAAGTTTTTCATCAAAATCGGTTCAATGGTCCAAGTAAACGAAGTTACGTATTTTGAAGTTGAGTTTATTTTAATTTTTTAAGCTATAATAAACGATTATCATACCAAACGAAGTTACGCGGTTACACGTGCGTAGCGTAGAACAGGAATCTTTCCTTTATATATATAAAATATATACCTATTAAATATTATTTCAAATACATAAAATCATGCCTATATTCCCTACCTGTAGGCCTCATGATCCTCGATGTTCTGCCTACTCCAGGCAGAACATCAAGAATCATGAGGCCATTTGACGGCTCATTTGACCATGGTTAGAGGGTTAAATGAGGGTGAGAGGGTTAATTATTAGAAGGTAAGATGTATGTTAGCCTGCAGTGACAGGGGGTCATCCCGTTTCCTACATAAACAATAATATCCTTGAAGTTAACTTACTTTTACAGTATACCCAGGAATATAAGCAACTGGTACATTTTCTTTTTCTCCCAGACCAGCGATGGAAGAGAATATTACAAAGTTTTATCCATTTATTAGGGTTCCGTACTAAGGGTACCGGGGGCGTATTATTCATAGTTATAAAGCACATTTTGCTAATTAGTCCTGTTTTCAGTGTACATTTATGTTGTATGGGAGTACGGAGACCTCGGTGTGCGAGTGAAACTCGTATTTTGTCGGATTTACCTGATTAGTAATATTTGTGTGTCAGCAAGCGCAAGCGCTGCCGCTGTCGCTGCAGCAGTTCTTGAAGCTGAACCCCGCGACCATGGAGGCGCGCAAGGTGGAGCCCCTGGAACATGAGGGCGACTACCACGGGAGGAAGGACGAGGAGGCTGTCGCTGAAGCCATTATCGGAGAAGGTACCCGACTTGTAACTAAGGGCTCTATGGGAGAGATGCATGCACCCTCAGACCTAAATATGGGAGAAATTCCACATGAAAACGGGGCAGAGGTGCTTGTACCGTCAAACCTAAAAAATACAGGAGATAGTCTTCAGATATAAAAAAATGTGAGGAATGTTTTTACCCAATTTTTAAAAACGTGGGAGAGTTGCCTATACCCTAAAACCTAAAAAAAAGAGTGAGAAATGCCTATACCATCAGACCTAAAAAAATAGTGGAACAGTTAACCTAACTATATAACTAACTAGTTAACAGCCTATACCATAAGACCTAAAAGAATGTGGAAGAGTTGCCTATACCATAAGACCTAAAAAATGTGGGAGAGTTGCCCATACAAAAAGTATATAATATAGAATTGCATAAAAGGCGGTCTTACCACTAAAATCAATCTCTTCCAGACAACTTTAGCATATGTGCAAAATGTTAAGGTAATGATCGGTGATCTTTGTAGATGATGTAAACGTTATTGTTTTAAAAATAAACTAAATACAAGCTGTATTGGTGCAGACGGTACAGTCCGGATACAGAGCAAGAAGAAGAAGAAGTACAAGAAGAAGCCGCCGAAGCCGGCGCGCCCGAAGCCCGGTCAAGTGGTGATCGCGACCGCGGCCGACGGGACGCCGATATTCTGCTGCCCCGAGTGCCAGATGGCGTACCCGGAGAAGGAACAGCTCGAGATACATCTGGTCGTGCACAAGATTGAGAGGCGGTTTATTTGCGGCATCTGCGGCGCTGGGTGAGTACTAAAACTAGCACACACTATTTAAGGTTGTCTGGAAGAGATCGCTTTTAACGATAAGACCGCCTTTTGCCATTTTTCTTATTTGTTTACTTTATGTAGTGTCAATAGTGTTATTGATTGTTTTACTATGTACTAAGGTGGATTTCACACATTTTAAATGAAAATTACGGGTCATTCACGTCTGTTTTGAGTTGAAAATGCGCCGAATGCAGTTGAAATTATAGTCTGATTTTTCGACTCAAAACAGAAACTCGTGAGTGACCCGTAGTCCCGTAGTGTCTATTTAAAAATGTTGTGAAATTTGGTGATGAGATAACTGTGAACGTCACAGTTCCTTAGCAATTCGAAGCATTTATAGAAATAGAAACGTTTGTCACTTGTCTAAGGCTGCCGGATTCGATTGGCAAAGGATCGAGGAAGGTGGCAAGATAAGAGAGATAGTCTAGTAAAAATAAGATTTGTGACAACATAAAAGACAACTAATTATATTGTTATTTATTTGAATGTACTGGTGTTTTGAAATACATTTGACACAATTTCATAATGATATTATAAAAAGTAATTTTGTTACCTTTACACGCTCAAACGGCTGAACCGATCGTTATGAAAATTAGTATAGATATAGCTTTGGACCTGGAGACGGACATAAGCTACTTATCATCATCATAATCACCACCGTTTTTCATAACTACGCGAGTGAAACCGCGGAACGCAGCCAGTCTATAAATCGGGGATTATTGTTGATCTATGATTTTTAGTTATTTTCCTATCATAATTTTAAATAATCCCCCCAGTTGCAAATACTGTGATCTGCTCCATACAAACGGATTTATTTTTACTAGACTAAGAGGAAAAATTTATTTATTTATTAAATTCATTTTACAGCTATCATTACAGGATTACCTAATACAATAGTGCAAGTCGTCTTACTTAAAATATACAAATTATCAATCATACAGTCTTAATTAAAAAATATACAGATCTGTCAAATATTATCACGTTATTACAAAAAAATTATACATTAGTTACTATATGTTCTAAAATTAGATTCAATTAATTCATTATTTATACATTAATTCATAATTTTAATATAATTAAAAAATAAAAAATAAAATTTATTAAAATCACACACATATGTATAGATATTTCATCATTTTTTAAATTTCAATTTCATATTATCACTGATCGATATGGCTTAAGTAACTTTTAATTATGTACTACTACTACATATTTATAATTTTAAAAAGTATTTAATTACCAGATGTTTATTGGCCTGTAAACATAAATTCTATTGGTGAAAACTGTAAGGCTTATTTTTTAATATTAATTTATACTATATATATGTTCAAAGCTGTTTGTTTTCCAAAAATAAATAAATATCCGGCAGTGGGATAGAGAAGCCTGCTGATGATGATGATGATGAATAGCCTCCATGATGTATAACCATCGCGTAGACGTACGAAACTATAAGTGTGTTGTGGTGATGCGCGTGCGCAGGTTGAAGCGCAAGGAGCACCTGGAGCGTCACAAGCTGGGGCACAACCCGGAGCGTCCGTTCGTGTGCGCCGTCTGCCGCAAGGGGTTCAAGCGGCGGGAGCACCTCAACCTGCACACGGTGATGCACTCCGGCGTCAAGACGGAGATGTGCCTGCAATGCGGGAAAGGTACGACACGCTACATAATCATATTAATAAGAAACATAGTCGGATCAAGGGTCGAATACAAAAGGCCGTCATCCTAGACACGGCGCGCATTGTTAGATTCCTCAGTTTGTCAGACCCCTTACCGTCGACAGCTTGAGTCCTGCCACGCTGCCGGCGGCACCCTAGTTTTGATTTTTTTAAATACTATTTAAGTTTTATATATATTTATTGTAAAAAAACTTAAAAATTATGATATAAAATAAATAAAATGATAATAATAATTTATTATGAAAATTACAGTTACAATAAACAAGTTGTTAAAACAGCAACCTGTATCAGTGCTGTTTACGCTAGCCAGCAAAACCGGTCGGGATGGTGCAACTCGTATACAACTTCATTTGACTTTTTAAATAATTATGTAGGTAGATTGATTTGTTATTGATTATGTGTTTATTGCAGTGAATCAGCACCTACACAAACCATTTGTGGTTTTCAGGTGCTAAATATGTGTATTTTATATAAAACTTTGTAATTATGATAATAAATAAATAAATAATAAGTTACAGGTTCTTATGGGCCTAAACTAGGCAGAGTCTGTATCTTGGAACCCCTTTTTCTTCCGGTTACATAGTAAAATAGCGCGCGACGTGATTCATGCTGATTTGTTTACATATTGTTACACGAACTTACCTTAATTAATTATCAAGATAAAGATTTAGATAAATCACATTGACGTCTAAACAAATGAACTAATATAATCTGAGAGTAGAATTATATACAAAATCAAAATTGCGTCGGCGCACTCACACCAGCCACGTCAGTGGCTCACAGGACTGTGCCACCCACCCGAACCACCTCCCATATCCCCCACGTGAAGTAACTAACAGGCTGGGGGCACCTCCCCTTTCCAGATATATATATATATTGTATTTTTCGACCTAACCTACTCAACGCGAGGTTGTTTTTTTATATAAATAGAATATTTCTACGTTTGACCACCGGCACGCCTGATGGAAAGCGACGCTGTGGTCGAAGATGAAGCACGTAGACCTAGAAGGTACTTATTCACTCTAACCTTGAAGACATCCGGGTTATAGTTTTAAGGCATTCCGTTCCCGAGCGGTTCGCATTGGGAAGGTGGAAAAACGCTTAGCTCGAGCTCATGGCAAATCTGCCATCAAAAAGCCATCCCTTTTTGATTGATGCGTTTTCCGGCTTGTTCTATTGTGAAAAGGGGAAGGAGCAGTGTTTGGCATCATGTGTGCGGCACATCCGGATTAATGGACTGTTCTTTGAGACAATGTTGAAGGCAGGTGGCATGCTAAACAGTTAAAATTACGAACGGAACGTGAGGACACTTTAAAATATATATTTAATAATTTCCATTGACAATTTACTGCGGCACATACCATTTACATACATTTTAATTGTATACAGGGTGCACAAGTCTATTATAGTTCTAGGGCTTTCAAGGCTCTTTGTTTGAAAATTTTCCAGTCTGTTTGCATATTCTTTAAGTTTCCGCCTCGGGCCAAGTCTAGAATAGTTCTTGCATAGAAATCTCAAGAATCATCGCTGAATAGATTCGATCCCGTACATGTGTATCATAAATTGGATATCACAATCACACAGAACAGCAATATTCCAATATTGAGCGAACTAAGCTACGAGTATTATATAATATAACCCACGAAAAAGGTAAAAGGTACGCAGGATAAAACGTAACATTCATTTTTGCAATAAACAATGCAAAACTACTAAAAATACAACTGCAATTTTTTACTTTATAAAACGTATAAAATATGTACACTGGAGTTCAATTTTTAAATTAAGAAAAAAAAGATAGTTGTTTTGGTCCTTAACAAGGAACGATTGGTTCTCGTCAGGCTTCTATCGTAAGGACCACCTGCGCAAGCACACACGGTCGCACGAGAACAAGCGCGCGCGCGACGAGGCTAACGGGGAGTCCCCCGCGCTCTTCGAGGTGAAGCCGGCGCTGCACGGAGACCTCTCCAACACGATCCTGCCTGAGATCACAATACACGTGAGTACTGTACACCTGCGGGGCTACTCTCTACCCTAGCGATGCAAAGTACGCTTAGTGCTCGTTTTTAGCTTGCCTTTTCTGTAATAAAGAGTGTGAGACAAAAGTTCGAATGAGTCTACTATAAATTGTGATATTTTTAATAATCGCTTCAACTTTTGTGACACTCTTAATTGCAGAAAAGGCAAGATAAAAACGAGCGCTGGGAAAACCTTAGATTGGGAGCACCCTAACTCAGTCAAATCATTTCAAATAAGCAGTTTTCCAAATAATTTCCATACAAAAGTTTTATATTTTTTATTATCCTACTAGCTGCGCCCTACTACTACAAGCTGTGCTGCTGCCGCAGTGTTATCCGCTATTTTACATAAATTACATCAAAGGAGATATTGTTTTTCTAGACAAAAAGTAGCCTGTGTTAATCCAGGGTGTCATCTACCTCGATATCAAATTTAATCGAAATCGGTTTAGCCGTTTGAGCGTGAAGAAGTAACAAACATACAAACCCACTCACAAACTATCGCGTTTATAATATTAATAATGTGACACTGACTCCTGGGAAAAGCTCTCCCACAAGTCACGGTCCATCGCGTACAAAAGTATTTCTACGAATTATAGTGGAATACAGTATTAGTTTTACAATAAAGTAATTGTTGTTAGCTTTAATATCGGTCTTCACTAACGGCAAATAACATTTGTTGAATTGAATGAATCACATTTATTTATTTATTTACAATGAACGGTTGGCACCAATTACACATTGCATATATTATACTAAGTCATAATTATAAAATTCAAATATTAAAGTAAAATATAACATGTCAATAATAAGTACAAAATTAATAAGTAATAAATTAAATTCATTAAAAGGAATGTTTTTCACAAAATAATAATAAAAATTGCATTAGGTCAGGCCACTTATCGCAAAAAATATCACAATCTGGAAACTCTTTTAAGAATGCGTTGAGTCCACGAATGATGCGACACATTGGACTGAAATTCCGCGACTTTGTCCGGTTAGAGCCATTGGAGAACAGCTTATGTTTTCGGCTGGGCCGATGTCTCATATATTTATCTGGTACGTAGAGAGTACAAATATTGTTGTGCAAATCCGGTGAATTTATTGCGCCTCTCAATATCTTGCAGCCCGTCTTAAGTTGGTCTAAAGAGCGCCTAACTTTCAAAGAATTAAAGCCCAACTGCCCAAGTAGAAAATCAGTCGGGTATAGGAAAGGGTAATAACCCAAAGTTTTCTTGTAAAGGTTCCTTAAAAATGCCTTCTGGACCTTCTCAAGACACAAAATGTGTGTGTCACAATGTGGACTCCACACACACACGCTCGACTCGAGTGTACTCCTAACCAGGGTAGAAAACAAAATCCGAAGGACGGCAGGATCCCGGAAATCCTTTGCATTTCTTAATACAAAGCCGAGACGGCGATATGATTCCTTCGCTGTAACGGAAATATGATCCTTAAAAGTTAGGGCACCGTCAAATGTTACTCCCAGATCCTTAATTGTCGTCACTCGCTTCATAACATCACCACCAATTAGGTAATTATGAAGAAGCGGCTCCTTCTTCCGACCATAGGTCATGACGTAGCACTTGTCGGGATTAAATAACATTTTGTTCTGCAGACTCCATTGGTAGATGGAATCAATGTCACACTGTAATGCATCACTGTCAATTTGCGATTTAATTTCAAATGCTAGTTTCAGATCATCAGCGTATAGTATACATTTGGCATATTTTACAATCTTAATCAAATCATTTATCATGATAAGAAACAACAGTGGACCCAGGATAGAACCTTGACTCACCCCAGAAGGGGTAAAGTATGACTGGGAAACGTATACACCATATTTCACAAACTGTCGGCGGTCGCGCAAAAAGTTGGCAAAGAATTTTAGGAGACGTGGAGTAAACCCAATATTACTTAGTTTTTGCAGTAATATATCATTGTCAATTTTGTCAAAGGCTTTACGAAAGTCGAAATATAAGACGTCCACTTGAGAGCCTCGTTCCATACAACTCGAAACATAGTCGACAAGACTGAGAAGATTTGTATTGACCGATTTGCCTGGTCGGAAACCATGTTGCTCTTCACAGAGATATTGGGAGATTTGTCTGTAAATTTCTTGGTGAAGAATACGTTCGAAGACTTTAGCCGGAGAGCACAAAATCGCGATCGGACGATGTTCATCCACCGCAGCTTTATTACTGGACTTGGGTATTGGAGTAACCCTGGATAACTTCCATTGCGATGGATATATACCGCCTTCCAAGGACAAATTGAAAACGTGACACAGAGGAAGGACAACATGCCTCTTGCAAGACTTAAGAATAAAAGTCGGCAGATGATCAGGTCCCGGAGAACTAGTCACTTTGAGCTTACTTATGCTTCGCTCCACTTCCTTGGGGGATATGTGGGTAATATTTACACTTCCCCCCTCGGAAGCGTTATCCAGACATCGGTCTGCCTTTAATACTGGGGGATCTTTAAGGAAAACATTAGAAAAATAGTCAGCAAAGGCTTCAGCTGCTGCAACCCCCTCCCGACTCGTACCCTCGTATACAACAGAAGGCTCAAAACCGCCCTTTGACCTCAAGTTAGACACATGCTGCCAGAAGCGCTGCGGACATTTCTTTAGGTTACTCTCAATAGACGCAGTGTGATTTTCATAGGCTACCGATATACGTTTTTTTAAATCAGCGCGGAGGAGAGAAAAGGCTTGATAATCTTCGATACGTTGAGAATGTGTCCATACCTTATGAAGACACGTCTTTTTGCGGATATCTCTAATTATGTCAGAGGTAAACCAGACAGGGTATCTAACTGAGGCAGTTTTCGGTCGTTTTCTCTTAGGAATACATTGATCAAAAACGGCATAAAGTTTTTCATAAAACCTATTAGCTGCCAGCTGCGCGTCATTACAGTCATAGACACCAGCCCACGAGACTTCACCGAGCAAGCTATTCAAGTGCGATACATCAACCTTCTCAAAGTTCCAATCGTGAGATGAGTTAATATTGCTCGGAGGTGATTTTATATGAGGAGCACTAAGTGCTCTGGTACGGAACGTGATCACGAGCGGAGGGTGATATGCATCGATCTTGACCAGCCCGCCGGCCGCGGCCTCGACCACGCTCACTCGCGACTCACCGCATTCTTGCGTCAATACAACATCTAGTTTGCTACCACGTAAATTAAAAATTTCATTACGATCCGTCAGGTTACAATATTCCAAAAAATATGCATAATAATTATTTACATTAGCCGAAGCGCTATTCATATTTAGATCACCAGTAATTAAAAAATTTCCGTTTAATGTCGTGATAAAAGATTCAACTTTGTAAAACCAATTCATATAAGTATCATCAGTCGCACTCGGATTCAAGTATACGACACAAACATAGTAAGTAACAGTGCGGTAGGTAAAAGAGGCCCACATGTCTTCGCCGCTGTTTGTCTCCAGGTCGCGTCGGCGATTTAGTGCAATGCCAGGTCTAGCAGCCAGCAGCACTCCTCCGCAGGGGGTGCTTCTATCCCTACGCAAAAGAGACCAGCCATCCGGTACTACTTCAGAGTCTTCAACCGAACCGTCAAGAAAAGTTTCCGTGGCTGCGAACAATGTGGTTTCACAGAGCAGCAAACCTTCATTGAGGTTTCGTAGCTTGGTTTTTAGTCCGCGTACATTTTGGTAAAAGATACTAATTTCAGCATTACTTTTACTAAACGGCATGTTGACCGCCGAGCCCGCTCTGAAACGAACGTCTTTCAGTGGCGCGTTTCTTGTGGTTTGCCCATTTCTTCACTCGAGCCTTCTCAGGCCAGATATCCAATGAACAACAGACGTCGAAGCATTCGTCAGGTACGCCGATTTTGAAAGAGTTGTAGCAATTTTTCGTCTTTAGTTCTTGAACTGTACAAGCTCTTCGAGGATAAAGCTCATCGAGGTACTGCTTGATCTCTTCCGCATTGGAGAGCATATTCCATAAGTGGATGTATTTGCGGGGCTCCACCGCTCTGAGTGTAGTAACGGCAAGTCCGGCAGTGCAGCGCCGCGACGTCCATTCACGTACCATTTTACGCCGTACTTCAGTCCTCTTATCACAATTTATTTCCTGCGCGGGAATGTTGCTCGATTTTGCCGTGGCGGCAGTGTCTTGAGACGATTTGGTAGTGTGTCCTAAGTCCTCGGATAGTTCACTTGCCGATTCAGTATCTTTATTGCCTGGAACTAATATATTCTGTTCATTATTTGAAGAATAAATCAATATGTCGTTTTTCCTACGGCGTCTCTGCTGAGTAATCTCTGTGACGGAGCTTTCACCGGTTGCGGCAGAGGTTGGCAGCACCAGCACCGCGGGCGATCCCTCATCGGTTGCGGCAGAAGTTGGCAGCACCAGCACCGCGGGCGATCCCTCATCGGTTGCGGCAGAAGTTGGCAGCACCAGCACCGCGGGCGATCCCTCATCGGTTGCGGCAGAAGTTGGCAGCACCGGCACGGCGGGCGAGGAGCGGGCGTCAGGAACGCTGACATGAGAACGCCGTTCAAGCAATTGGTTAACGCTGCTGGTCAAATCCTTGACAACGGCACGCAACTGGTGACTTACATGTAAAAGATCAGTAGTCAAAGTATTTTGTCTCTCATTTTCGCGAATGAGCGACTCTTCAAAACAGTTTAGTTTTTGTTGAAACTCTGTGAATTGGATGTCATATTTTCTATTTAATTCTTCCCTCATGATGTCTCGAATAATGTCCGCCGATATATTATAAGAACAATTGCAAGGGCTGCGTGGCTTAGTGTGCGTAGTAACATTATCGTGTTGGATGGCCGCGGAGTGCGACGGCGCCGGCGGCGGCTGTACCTGTGTCGTTTCAATCTTTGTATGAAGGTTTGCAGTGGCACCGATTCTAACCGGGGTATTACAGTTATTTCCAAGCCTGGGCTCCTTACTACGGCATAATGGGCACACCCACGTCTCCTTAAACTCCACAGAGACCTCACCGGAATTCTGTTTCTTATAATTGACACAAATATAATGATATTTGTCTGAACAGCGGTAGCATTGCAAAAAACATTCATCTTTCAAGAGGCTAGTACAACCGGCACATTTTTCATTATCCATTGCTGCGTACGATGTTCACAATAATGAGTAGGCGAGAAACCGGTACGCCAATGTACAGCGCACAGCAGATAGCGAACGTTACTCAGGCCGCGCCCAAAACGTCGTAAGCGCCGTGCAGGTGACGTCGCTTACGCGTCTACGTCGGTAGCTCGTAATATTTTTGTTATCAATTGATGATGAGATTAATAATCACTCTTATCACTATTGTACACGATAGCCGACAGGTTCCAAGCACTGCACTGTGTGCACAATGATACATAGTATAATGATGCAAAGGGTTCAGCAATATTATTGGATTGCACTTTTAATTTGAGCACTAATATTGAATTAAAAATATTTACACGTTGTAGAAACACTTGTTTACACTCGGACGAGAGGGTAGGAAAGAGCATGAGCATGGGATGCATGAGTTGTTTTCACAGATGTTGTTTTTGATTTTGTTTATTTCGCGGCAGCACTGTCAGTTATCAAATTAGATACTGTTCATGCAGTGGAACAATGTGTACTGCACATTGTTCCACTGCATGCAATTATCTTTCATTCTCCCCTTTGATGGCCTAGCACCTTGATCCATATCCTGACAATACTACAGGTCTTATAAAACTCGCTTTTTATTTTCATTTAATTTTTAGCTCCATAGACACCGGAGTCCGGGACTTTTGTCAGATTCACAAATATCTATAAATAACCCCTTTAATTAAAGTAATAAATCGAGCGTCACAAATTGTTACCTAAGCCTGTCGCCATCTCATCCAAATGATGGTAACCAAATTGTTTTTTTTTTAACTTTGAAGGTACCAACGAGCGCAAACGTGCAAGTCCCCGTCCAGATCAACATACCGCAGCACGTGGTGACGTCACTGGCGGCGGCGCAAGCGCAGCAACAAGCGCAACAACAACAGCAGCAGCAACAAGCGCAGCAACAGAGCGACCAGGCGCAGCTAGAGGCGTTGCTCGCGCAACACTCGTGACGTACAGCGCTACACGCGTAATAATGTGAAACATAATTAACGGTAACCTATTTATAATCCGAAATACTATTGTTTGAATCTTACTTGCTCGAATTCGTTTCGTAGAACTACCTGATCCCAGATGATTTACTTGACACGAGTGTCTGATTCCATAGGTTTGTTAGACATCAGTTTCATTTGCCCTACCCGTTATTAGGTTCGTCAGGTTTCCGTTTCCTTATATCCAGAAAGAAACTTTCTTCTCTGCAAAGGTTCGGTTTTTAGATATATCAATTATTAGGTTAGGCTGTTTAGTTTTCTTTTTATTATACACATACATTTTTTACTTTTTCGTATTACAAAGATTCGGTTATCAGACGAGTTGTCAAATGAGCTTTTGGGGATTTGATAGTGTAATTAAAAAAAACGTTTTCTGGCAAATTATATTCGGTATTTCACATTTCGGATTGTAGATAGGTAACCACATGTAACCATAAATTAGGTATCTTCATACACATAGAAGTACGGGGTTGTAGCGGCACTCTGTACTAAGCCAAAATGAGATCACTAATATCGGCAAATTTTACTAAGGGCACTACTCTGATATTGTGAAAAAATACAGTTGTAGTTGATTCAAAGATGATTTGCAACTAACCGTAAAGTCGGCGCACTGAACTGAGTGCCATGCGTAGTTCCGACTTTTTTTCACATGAGTGTGACTCTGTACATATTCTAGGTCAATGATGGACCTAATGTTAGACCTGCTAAAGTTAAAGTTCTGTGTCTCTGAAAAATTAATGTGACGATCAAAAACTTATTGGTAGCCATTGTAGATGTATAATTTGAGTACATATCATTGTTGACTATAAACATATGATTCTTCTCGATAAGTTTCGCGAATTGTGTGTTTTTTCATATACAGGGTGTAAAACAAATATGACTCGTCGGCCGACATATTAGTGGACATCAGTTCTATAGCAAAAAAAAAAATCTAACGTTTTAAAAATATGTTTGCTCAACATAATACGGGGGCGCCTCCATTGATAAAACTAAATGAATTACACCCTGTATACGGTCTTGATGACGTCGTTTTACTAACTATTGATGTAAAGAGTCTTTACATCTTCACTTAAGACTATGGACATGACAAGTTTATAATAAATTGTAAGAATATAAAGTGATTTGTATGTAATGAAGCACAATCGATTTTAATCAAGAATTTTCATTTAGACTAGAGATCATTATTGTATAGATTTTTCATTGTAAATATCATTTTCGCTGTGATATTTGATCCATTTCTGATATTATGAATTTTCCTGACGCCTTTTTCCGCCCTTATTTTACGGATTGGGAGGGAAATAAGCGTGCATTCGTGGTGCATAAAATTGCGATGGAAAAATACTTAGAATTTCTGTATGTTTTAGACTTTGAGCATATAGAATTGGAGACGCCAATGAGTTCACATGTACAAGTTTATTTCCATTGACAACAGGCAACTTTTGAAGGATTTGTCGCATTTTTTATTTATGAGACAATAATAAATAGAGACGGCTGTATTAATAGACGATATATCAATTGATATTTTCATAGTAAAAACTGAGACAACTGTCATTTTGTTTCGCCTGTGACCACGAATACTGAAAAGTGCTTAAAACGTCAGATCTTAAAACTATGTGATATATGTGATAAATCTGTCAAAAGTTGTTTAATTTCAATACTAATATCGAAGGAAAGAAAAAATATTTCGAATGTGTGCGCGTTTATACACACGTACCCAATACGAGTTTCATAAAAAATAGTTTCATAAAAAAAAACAACAAAAACAGAAGTAAGAGAAGACTATCGTATTGACGTCTCCATATCTATACTCTCAAAGGTTCTAGAACCATTTAGAAGCACATTCGTTGAGCCTGTTTTACTCTGTAAGTAGTATGTAGACGTATATTGATTTCGTATTGTATTTTTGTACGTAGTGTAAGATTTTTTTAAGAATTATGCTGAACAATGAGTCATTTTTGGACCACAATATTTGTAGTAGTATAAGATGTTTTTAGATTATCTATAACCGGAAAATTGTGTAAGAGGTGCGCTAAGCGTAAATCTTTTTGCGTTCTCTGAAGTTAGCGCAAGTGGAATAGCATGTTTATTTTATTGAGTTTTTTTTATTCAACCAATCGGCGCTCGCGCGACTCATGTCTGCATTCGGACACCTCAAAAAGGTTGCGCGATTTGTACAGCCTGTTGACACTTATTTTGCCTCTAGATGTGCGATATTTATCACAATTCTATTTTAGTTCATAAATAGCGCTGGTTAATTTAACCAGCTAATGCTGAGTTGGAAACCCGTTTGTGACAAAAACGACTGTAGTTTTTGTTTATTTTTATATGTTTATACTTGTGTTGTGGTTGTTTTTGTCGCAAATAAAAATATGTCTATGTAAACGCTATTACAGTGTCCTTGCAATCTGAATCTTATTTTAATATTACTTTAGCTTCTAACAAGTAATGTTATTAAATATGCGTTTTCTTTTTGTTGGCAAAACTCCTTAGGAATTTTCAGTGAAGGCGTTAATAATTTCGTAATAGTTTACCGAGACATAACTAGCATATGTTTACTTGCTATACTTTATTTAACTTTGGCCATGATTTAATATAATATAATTCTTTAATTATTTCGCATAAATGGACTTTGTGTCCGTATCTCGGGCCAAGAAAAGTCTTTAAACCAATATAACTGTAATAAAAAAGGCAATTGTCAAAGGTGAAATAAATGTGAACGGACCATAGATATGTCAATGTCAAAATAATGTCAGCTGTTCAAATCTTACTGCATGAAGGTGAACGAGGTAGGTAGGATGGAAGGCAGGTGTTTCGCAAATTGTGTCGCTTATTTATTTTTGTAAATTAGCCGGAATTTAATGGCACGGAAAAGTTTTTTTTTAGGGAAATAGCTTTTTTCAGGGTTATTAAGGAACTGCATCGACCGAAAGGAGGTACACTCTTAATTATAAATACCACCTTTTATTATAAACTTTAAAATGGCGAAAAAATCAGCTGATTAAAAAAAAATGATGACCCGCGACAAAGTGGAATAAGTACCTAATTTCTTTTTCGCAATTTCGAGTGTTCATAATGAAATAAAATCTATTCTCATTTATCTATCTGCTTATCCTAAGCCACACCGTCGCTTACTATCAGAGATGTTGGATGGTCAAACGTAAATCTATTTATAAAAAAATATGAAATGACCTCCTTACGGCATAGTATAGGGTCCCAAATAGTCCAGTATAGTATTTAATTGGTGTTATTTATGCTGATTATATTGCCAAAAATAAATGTTTTTAGTACACAATTCTCTCCAATTAAGAAATAAAATTTTTGCTTTATTTACAGATTTAAAACATTTAAAGCTGTCGCACACGATGAAGGTGCTATAGTATTGATATATGAATGGTGCACCACACACGTCGAAGTAGATGATATATATATTTTTTGTATGTATAACGATAATATTAATATCATAGTATCTTCATCGTCTGTGACCTCCTTTAAACCCTATAATTTTTAAATATAGGGAGTAGAGAAAAGATCGGAATTTTGGCGGGAACGTCTTAGTATCGTGTTGTTGCTTTGTTTTATTTTCCTAAACTTGTGTTATTTTGAACATTAATGCTATAAAAATGGTGGTGTTTTATTCATTAAGTGTTCGATAAAGTGCGTGAGTGTGGGCAAGTGAAATAAAGCAGTAAAACGTGTGATTTTACGTTGTCGGCAAAACTCCATAGAAGCTTCTAGTAAAGTCGCCACCACTTTACTGAAGCAGGACTCGACTTATAAATTGACTGTATACGTGACTTAGATTGTGACTAGAACATTTACAACTTGTTTTATTCAAGAAACTTGAAAAAATCTTAATACTTGACACTGGCAAATGCTTTAATGCGGGTCAAATACAAAAAAAAAGAAGAGAAAAGATCGTGTACTTTCTGTCGTGATCGTGCTTCCTTACCGGTTTTATAATGTAAAAAAAAAAAACTGGCCGGTGATCAATGATTTGAATTTTCTAAATGGCGAAAATTTCTAAAATTAGTTGGGCAAATTAAAAAAGAAATCGTTAGTTGCCAGTCCAGCATTGTTGTTTACTTTATAACAGTTATAACTCTGGTATAAACTCACATTTTATTTACTATTATTTGCAAAATGTATTCCCAACGTGCTACAATATTCATATATAGGGTGCTCCAATATTTTTAATGTAATTTTAGGCAGTTTGTCAATCGCGCGTCCTTGTATATTTTACTTCGTTTAGGATTGTTTAGTTAGCTCTTTAATCTCAAAAATTCTGAAATAGTTGTAGGTATCTTTATTCGAAATCGAAGGTTTGTGCACTCTTTAGATTTTAATTCTTATGATAAATGTAGATCGATATTTTTGTACTTTTGTTTGAAATTAGTAGTTGATATTAAGAAGTTGCGAGTATTATAAATTTAAGACATTAGACTATAAATAGAAAACTTCGATGGAAAGTTTTTATTGTAATTTTTTGTATGAACTTTATTTATTAAGAGAACACCGTACTTGAGATTCAAATAAATTCACTGATTCACACTATGGTATTTAATTTTTAACCTGTTAAATATGTCAGTCTAGCGTATATAATATTTTTTTAACTGCACTGCTGGGCAAAGGTCTCCTATTTATGTCCAATGCAGCCAGACCGGTGGGTAAAGAAAGGTCATTACGCATTGGATGCTTAAAGACGGTCATATACCAAAGAGGTTAGACAAGTGGCATTCTAATTTCGTGAACGCTAGTAGAATAGAAAATTACGTTTGTTGCTCGTGCTACTACCAATCTTACTACTAGTAGTAACACCGGTAATTGAATTACCCTTCTTACTACTTTAGTTAAAAGTTGTTAGAACAGCAATAAAAAATTGCCCGTGTTACTACCGTAAAACTAAAACAACAACAAACAAAACAAAATATGACGAATTTGTATTTTAAGCAAAATGTAAGTAGGTATTATGCTTATGAAATTTAAATCTAAGGGACATGATAGCAATTCTGCCATCATTCACCAAACTATAATTCGCTAATATAGCTAACGAAATGTCATGTGACGGCACGTCACAGTTTCTTTGCATTTCGAAATGTAAGCTTTTGTAGAAATAAAAATGTTTGCCATTTGTCTATGCCTTGCCTATGTTTACTTGATTACTTACCTATTCATTCTTCTTATTTTTATTTTGTTTGAAAACTCTAATTTTTAGAAGTTAAAGTATTGCTCATTTTTTATTATTTTTTTCGTTTTTATGAAATTGGAAAAAAACAGACGGCTTGCTTTTTTCGTGTTTTTAGATGATTGATACCTACCTTAGTAAAGTTTCATAGTAATTTATGGGTTTATACCTAAATCCCTTCTAAGAAAACGTTTTTTTTTTATCGGAAACGCTGTTTATAGTGTTCATGATTTCGGAAATCGTTTAAAAATAATATATTATAAGTTCGTTAACATTTTGACATATTTTCGATACTAAGGAAGCACGGAAAAAGCGTAATCAAACTTCCGATACGACCTAACCTACTTCTCCCAGAGCTCATGCAGAAAATATAGTAACAAGGGCAGGGTTGAGTGACCCTTTCTCAAACCACCACGGCCCCATTCCCCCAAGGATATATGGCACACCGAGAAAGGTGTGCTGTTACTAGGTACAAGGTTGGCAAGGGCCCACGTGTGCTCCCCTCGACGCGCGGCGCCTCCCTGCCCATCCCGGGACGGGGCGCGAAGCGCGCAGGCGCGGGCCCCCGCGCACTCAGCCCGCGCAAACCGATAACCACCACAATCCCCGTTTCATCAACGAGCTACTATTAAAACGCAATGAAAACCCACTCCACCGTCGCGGCGAAGGTAACCACCATCCCTCGGCGTGGGTAGCGCCTCGCGCGTGTGGTAGCGCCGCTGCCCGGCTGGCCGGTGGCAGCGTGGTGTGGGGCCCCGGTACAAATAGAGTGCTAAGACAGGGTGGGCAATGGCGGGGGTTGAGTTAGCGCCCGGGCCGCACCCTTCGCTACCGCCTGCATTCCGCGTCCACCGCCCTCCAGTGCAATGTCTCCCGCCGTTTCAGATTTAGAAGATGAACTTCGCACCGTTCAACGGGCACATCCCGACGGCGGCGGCGCTGCCCACCATCCACCAGTTCGCCGCGAAGCTGGGCTACGAAGGCGGGAGCTCCTCGAGCGGCGTGCTGCAGGAGACCCGCTACCACACCGGCGGCGGAGGCACCGTGCAGTTCGCCGTCGCGCCCGCGTCCGGAAGCGTCACCGTCGATGGCGTCAAATTCCGGCAAGCCGAGAGCGTGGTGGTCGTCAGCGCTGCGCAGCCTGGGACCGTCACGCTCGCCGGTCTGGCACCGATACATACCGGTTGGTATTTTATCGAATCATGTGACGAAATAATCAACCATCTAATCCAACAACATTCAGCCCCCAGTAGAAAATATTTTTGATCGAAGCTCCTTCGACAGTGAACACGGGAGTGAAGTATCAGACAATATCGTCGTCTTCCGTGAACCTGGGGAACATCGCGTACGGCGGTCAGACGAGCTACGTGCAAGCGGAGACCGTACACCAGATGAAGGCAGAGCACAGGACGGACCGGCGCGAGTTCCGCGAGGAAATACACCACGATCTCATGGCCACCATGATGCAGCAACACCAAGGTAAGTCGCCTATCCAAAAGTACTTAATTAATGTATTTTGATTTCAATAGCGCGATGAACAATTTTTTGACAGTCAAAACACCAAAATACGATAAATAAGACAAAAATATGACAATAGAATATATTTTCGTGGAAGTGTTAAACTATTAATTTAATTGGGAAAGGGATTGAACATTTGGTCATCTTCAATAACTGTCGCATAAAGTGGGTTATGCTTGGAGACTAGGGATTTATCTCTCATTTTCCGTAGAAGCGCTATTTCATCGCTTGTTGAGCCGTTTTGTTCTGCCCATTGGATACATTTGTCGAAGGAAGTCACTGCATCTTGTAGGGTCACTTGAGGTGTTGACGTCTCGATGTTCTCACCAAAATTAGAATATAAATTGTCATTCTTTTCCACAACATCGTCGAGACCGTCAAACCATTTCTTCAGTTGGTCCATAGGGAAGAGCATGTTTTCGGCTATATTCCGCAGGAGTGGCAAATCTAATGACTTGTCTATATCATTGCCAATTTCACTCCTCATATCTAACATCATGTTGTCCCAAACTGTCTTCCATGTTAAAGAAATTGTGGCATAATCAAGAGACTGCCATATTTGTGACAACGTATAAACCATGTCTCTGATATTGAAGTTCTTTAAACAATCTTCGATAGGTAAATCTCGTGATAAACACGTCCTCAATAAATGCCTTTTATAACTCTGTTTCACAGTTTGCATTAGGCTTTCATTTAGCGGCATTGAGTTTTTTAATCCAGTCGGATAAATTAATAAATTGAAATCTTCATTTGCATATTCCACCGAGTTACATAGAGATTGATCGACGATAAGCAACGCCTTAGGAGGTAGATTATGTTCTGTTAACCAGTTGCGAGTTTCTGTGATAAAGCATTCGTCAAACCACGTTTTGAACGACTCTTCATTAATGCGTAATATCTTTTGTCCGAAGTAATGAACGGGCAGACTCACATTATCCAAATGGTGCGATGTGTCGCTGTTACCCACAACCAATAGCTTCAATTTATGTAGACCCGACGCGTTGGCGCATGAAAGAAAACGTATATTATCCTTTCGAAATTTCCTATCGTAAGCATGGCTCGGTAAGATTCTCCAGCATAACCTCGTCTCCGTGGCCACGTATACTTGTGAAGCACACAGTTCTAATCCGATGAGTTTAGCGAAAAATAAGTTTTTAAATTCATCAAGTTCTTCATTAGACGATGATTCTCCAGAGTGATAATTGCTCAGAGGAAAATCATCTTGCTGTGAGAACAGCACTTTGTACCGTCTCTTGAAACCGGCTAACCATCCGCTCCCAGTGGGATACCCCTCTTCGGTATTAAATAATTCTTTGTGAATTTCTTTGGCTCTCTCGATTAATATCGCGCTAGTGATATGTATACCGGTTTTCTTTTCTTGTAAATACCATTCGTACAAAGCTTCTTCTAATCGTGGGTGTTTTCCTCTTCTGAGACTTTGCCTTTTGGTTAGCCCGAAGATTTTGGCCTTGGAGTACTCTTGAATTAACGCGCGTCTCTTGTAAGTATCGTGTATAGTTGATCGCGCGACTCCGAAGGCTTCCGCTAGATCGCCCATTTTTTCCCCGCGGCTCATGCGTTTTATAATTTCTAGTTTCTCTTCTACGGTTAATTGGCGTTTTTGCTGTTTATTCAGCATATTTTTTGCTATAAATAGTTTTGTTTTACTTGTGTACGAGCACTCGCTTTACGTTCTCTTGTCAAACTGTGTGAGTGAATGAGGGAACAAATGAATGAAAAGGATGTAATGAGCGAACGAACAGTCACCGAAAATGGCCGAAGCCGATCGAAGTCGGATTCCCGCCCTCTCTCCTTACGTCAAGTTCGGTGAATTGAGTTTCGAGAAATCAATGTTTTGTGAACGAATGTAGGTGGTGTGCTATGAAGTTGTAGTTACGAATTTGAAAGGTAACATGAAAGCGAATATTTGGATGCGTATATATAAAACAAAATTATCTAATTTTGGGCAGATATTATTAAATTGTGGCGAGACATCAAAATATTTACTTACCATTTTTTTATTTCGTTAACTGAATTTTGACCTTGACACAGATTCAATCTTATGCCGCAATCTCCATATTGTCGTAGATTAGATAAATCCGTCCAACGTAACTCCAAAATAAACAAGTATATTCACAATAAAAAAACCGGACAAGTGCGTGTCAGACTCACCGAAGGTTCCGTACAAACTAGTAGATAAAAGGGGGAAATTATATTTCTTTTATATTTTCCTTCATAAGCCGAAAAATATACACCGTAAAAATATTTAAAAACCTGTTTTAACTTGTGTTTCGTATTTTCCTTTGATGTACGAAACCCGTATAGGATCACTTTGTTGTCCGTCTATCAAGACCTGTATCTCGGCAACGCGTGAAGGTATCGAGTTGAAATTAAAACCATAAACGCAGACGCAGATCCATAGTTTCTTGCTTCAGAGAGAAAAATCAAGCTTCTCAGTTTTCATTAAAAAAAAATTAGCAAGAAGCGTTGTCATATAGTACACATAAACAGAATGCAGAACAGCGGGGTTTGCAGTAACTTACGATTTCGTTACGCTTGTCATTGGAGGTTACGAAAAAAACGCACTTTTTATTTTTGCGATAGTTTTACCTTTATTATTGTTACAAATAAAACCGGACAAGTGCGAGTCAGACTCGCCCACCGAGGGTTCCGTACAAACTAGTAGATAAAAGGGGGAAATCACATTGTTTTTTATGTTTCCCTTCTTATACCAAAAAATATACCTACATCGTAAAAATATTTAAAAACCTGTTCTAACTTATGCTAATTAAGCTCTTTTATATGATACCCCACATGATACGGTTAATTCACTTTAAAATTTGGACCCTCATCCCTTTCATAAAGACACTATTTTTTTTGTGATTAAATTAAAACTATCCGGCTTTCGGATTTTTTCTTATTATGTGTACTATAACACAATGCTTCTTGCCAAATTTCATAGTTCTAGGTCAACGGGAAGTACCCCATAGGTTTTGATTCCCTTGTGAGTGTGGTAATGTGCATTTTTGCACGTCATATTTGGCTATAACTTATTTTTTTACGAAAACTGAGAAATTTGATTTTTTTTCTGCAGCAAGAGACTATGTATCTGGGTATATGGTTTTAATTTCAACACGATACCTTCACGCGTTCCCGAGATAAAGGTCTTGACACCCGGACGGACGGACAGACAGACGGACAACAAAGTGATCGTATAAGGGTTCCGTTTTTTCTTTTGAGGTACGGAACCCTAAAAAGGGAGTAAAAAACGAAGACACCTCGCACATCAAAATCATACTTACATACCTACAGTGTGTAGTACCTCGAGTGTATGTATATTGTATACATTCGAAAAACATAACCCTCCTTACGCAGTCAGGTAATAAAACGCACAAATAGATACAGTCACCATGGGTAAGGTAAGTATGAATCCGTTGCAAACATTGTACACATAGTACCTAATAGCTTTTTCTTCGTAGGTTCTTGATTTTTTACTACTATACATTTGGCAAAAAAATTAAAATAATCCGTTTTCTTTTCCAGAAGTACTTATGTACAATGTTTGACACGGATTCAAAGTTATCCACGGTGACAGTACCTACATGAATGAATTATTATTTTTAAAAATACTCAATTCTCAATTAAAAACACCAAATATCTTTGCTTTTCTTAGAAGTAAAAGTTTTAAATTAATTATTCAAACAACCGACCAGGCGGGGGTTGAACCTGAGACCTTTAGCTTCTAAGATCACGCCACCACTAAACCAAAGCTTAAGTCAAGAATCGTTCCATGGGACGGCTAGACCGATACACCCATAGGTAGAATCGATGTTTTGATTTTATGCCTTTAGGAAACGGCTGGCCCTTACAAAATGTTATTTTAGTTACTGTAGTAGACAATGAACCTTGTCAAAATAGGAAATATGCATGGTTTTATATTACAAATAATAATGCGAAAATTTTATACATATACACTCTTTGATAAAGTATCAACGGAATGTAGCGTCGGTCCTCAAAAACGTCCGAGCTCAATGAGATCTAATTAGACCCCTTACACGAATAAAATAATTTCGATTTTCAAAATAATTCGAAGCGGCAAAATAGACGTCTCTAGACTTCTCAGTCTTAATTAGTCTTTAGTGCGGCGACATAGAGTCTTTATATCAAAAACTTTAAGTTCGTCATTGTTGGTATATGAATGAGTATCGGTCAAAGCAGGACACTATTCGTAAATTTTATTTTACACTTTACGTCCACGTAATGGAAAGTTAATGCATATACACTTAAATCACGCACCGGCAAGCGCAGCGTAGGAAGAACAGCCACGAGATGGGCAGATGACCTCATACAAGTGGCAGGAAGACGCTGGATGCAAGCCGCTTCCAATCGGTCTTTTTGGAAATCCATAGGGGAGGCCTATGTCCAGCAGTGGACTTTTTATGGCTGAGATGATGATGATGATGATGATACACTTAAATAGTAGATTACGCACATAGAGGATAAAGTATAGTGTTTATGACACGAGTGATATATTTTAATGGGCCCTTTGTTTTTGCACCGTTTATTACGTGTGCGGTATCAGGCACGGCGCCGCTGCAGCAGGGCCAGCAACTGCTGGTGGTGCTGCATGAGCCCAAGGAAGCTGCAGCGATCGCGCGCCACATCAAGCAAGAGGGCCGCGGGGACCGCGCCGCGCAATCAGCTGAGTTCATCAGTAAGTACAAGTAAGGGCTTCTTGCATGCGGAGTGTAGCATTGAGTATCGCGTCGTGTATAGCGTCGCGAGAGGCGTCGAGAATAACATCGCGCGGCGCGTCGTGTCGTAAGACGCGTCAAGTGTAGCGTCGCGCGGCGCGTCGAGTTCAGCGTCGCGCGACGCATTGCACGTTTACTCCGTTTACGAGAAGGCGTCGCACGGCGCGTCTGGTGTATACGAAGAGACGGCGGGTGGTAACTGTGGAGTAGTTTGTGATGTTGCACGCAGAAAGATACACTTGGAACGGAGTCTCTAAGTACTCTGAGACTCCTTCGCCATGGCTCGTTGCTTATCTAGATCTAGATTTAATCAGGCTACATTTTTCTCTAGGTATTGGCGACGTGTCAGACAGCGCCACGTGGCAGACCCTCGGAACAGGAGTGGCGGACTACCTCTCCGCCCTGCCCTTGCCTCTTCACCACCTGCTGAAGTACGCGCCTGCCGACAAACGCGACGACACGCCGACTATCGTGACAGCTGTCAACGGGAATGTCATCCCTGTTACTGCCATCACTCAGGTGAGAAAACTTCTTAGCGTCTCCAGTGTTGGAGATCTTTAAGAACTCTCAGACATGCAGATTTCCTCACATTATCTTATTTGCCGTTTAAAGTTAGTAACAAAACAATTTATAAATACGCACATAACTTTGAGAAGACAGGTACCGTGCATGCCGCGGGATATGAACCACAACTATAGATCGCTTCATCAGATGTGCTTCCGGAGAAACTTCCGATTTTATTTGTCGTCTCTTTTCCGTTAAGATGAGAGTTCACTTCTAGATTAGACGATATCTCTCGGAGTTCATCATGTTATCAACCACCAGAATCCACTAAGACATAGATTGTCATCATGGTTTTCCAAATATCCCGGTTGCTCGGACCTGCAACCAGCGGCTTCCTGACACCTGTATGAGATCGTCTGTCTACCTCGTGACTGGTCGTTCCACGGTGCATGCGCCGATGCGTGCTCCCCCCTCCAGAACTTTCAAGTGCCCAATAGTATGAAAAATCCTTCAGGTACCAGCGAACAGCGTGGTGGTCCAGACAGCGACGATAGTAAACCAGACCGTGAACGCGAACGCTAACATCCATAACACTATCGTGCTCGCGCCCAAGAAGAAGAAGAACAAGAAATGTAAGAAGGACAAGAAGGCGCGCCCGAGACCGGGCGAGATACGGCTCACCACAGCACTTGGTGAGGAAAGCTTTCATGGCTCTTAACTGCACTGCCCCTGAACTTTAAGATTCTAGTTTTGGAAGGGGGGTAGGAAATAATGTTCCAAGACTTGGAGCTGATATCGAAGCGTCTTCTTTCGAAGTTCAAATTTAAAAAAAATCATAATTCGAATTTTAAAAGACAGATGTGTGCTGCGGGATAATTAGGATGCCCAGGATTTGCGGATCGGAAATCAAACGATTTCAGATTGGGCTGTCGTATTTCTTTATTGGTAAGAAACGCCATTATCAAAATTAAATTCTTCATTCCAGACGGCAGCACGCTGTACTGCTGCCCGGAGTGCCACATGGCGTATCCAGAGAGAGGCCTGCTAGAGCAGCATCTATTGGGACATACTATGGAGAGGAAGTTAGTATACTATCTGTAACGCGGCTAGAGCGGTAGGTGAAACTAGTGGGGAGATTCGCGCAGCGGGATGGTTGAAGGAAATAACAACGCTGTATCGCGTTGCTTCCTCCGTAAGAGAAGAAAGGTATAATGCACACATTAACTTGTGTGCATTATACCTTCTTTAATGGCACCTATGACAATATACATAGTTAAGTTCATACCAACTGTGATTCCTACTAGTTCTAACCGCGTAACTGAACGGTATCCACCTACCTTACTTGTCTTACGTGTCTTACTTATAAACACTGAATAAGCGCATTTTATTTTGTTCCTTTTTCGCGCGTGACAGTTCCCATCTGACAGAGAGTGACAAGTCCTTATTCAGTGCATAAGATTTTGACATGCGTTTATAAGTAAAACGGCTAGTAGCATGAGACTTTGAAGTAAAAAGGGCTAGAGTCTGTGTTAGGTAAATAACTAATGCGGCATCGAGCACGCTGTTGTCCTTAATTCATTATTTTGTTCAATTGAGACGTTAGACTTTATCTAAACAGTACCCCTATTCCCAATCGTTCGTATTCGGCGAATATGGTCGGAAACTATGTCTCCATCTCTGTTTTTACGTACGGAAATGTTAGAGATGCAGATAGTTTCCGAAACAAATTATAGCCCTACAGAACAGACTATATATTGCACTGTCAGTGTATGAAATTGCGGAATACGCTTTCGGAATCGGTCTTTCCGATTAAATATACTCTGTCTTTAAATCGCAAGTGAACGGGTTCTTTCTAGGTAAACGCGCTCAACATTCGCATATCATCAGGCGGTCAAGTGCAAGCCTATTTCGGAATATATCCACAGATTCAAGGTTCGAGCCTTCTTATTCTCTTTCAAGATGGGGACGATAAGTCCTGCACTGACGTCCTGCTTGGGGTGTATTGTGCATTTCCCCCCGCCATCATCTACCCAAGCCAGCCTAGCTCCTTAAAGTAATGTAGGCAGGCCTTGGGGTGCTGACGTAATAGCTCCAGTAGTGAATATGGAAATGATGAGAATGATAATGGTGATGACAATGTGATTGCGGATGTCGATATATAAAGGTTCGAGCCTATAGCCATCCGTTATTTCTTTAATACTGCCTTTCTAATCAGTTCGGATGCTGACTAAATCCGTGTCCAGGTTTATCTGCGACATCTGCAATGCGGCACTAAAGCGCAAGGATCACCTGACGCGGCACAAGCAGTCCCACAACCCCGAGCGGCCGCACGTGTGCTCGGTCTGCCTGAAGGCGTTCAAGAGGAAGGAACAACTCACGCTGCACTTCGTTATACACTCTGGGGAGAAGAGGCACATCTGTATGGAGTGCGGGAAAGGTATCGCCTATTCATATATTTACCGCCAACTCAAACTAATTTGATATTTTTGAAGTGCTTTTCCACACTTAAGTATCTACAAATCTTAGTTTTTCCAGATTGGTTCCATTGAAATTTCAAGAAATCAGTCTAGTAATTTGTTTTTTTAACAAAAATTGAGCATTTTAACCCCCGATCCAAAAAGAGGGGTAGGTATTATAAGTTTGACATGTGTATCGTTTGTGACGTCGTAGCTGTCAAACGGGTGGACCGATTTTGATCTAGTTTTTTTGGTTGAAAGAGGATTTGATCGAGTGTTCTTAGCTATGTTTCATCAAAATCGGTCCAGCCGGTTTTTTTAAAGTCGGCTGTTTTTAAGTTTTATCTTATTTTAGATGTCCCGCAACGTCCAACTTTTTTAAATGAAATACTTCATTGCTGTATTCCAGGTTTCTACCGCAAGGACCACCTGCGCAAGCACACGCGGTCGCACATAGCGCGCCGCGTCAAGGCCGAGCTCTCCCAGCAGGAGGCGCCCGCGCCGACCCCGGCGCCCGACCCCGACCCCTCCTGACCGGAGGACAAGCACGACCTCAGCCTCATGACGCTCATCGCGGCCGCTAAGGAAGTGTTCTAATCTAGGGATCTTATGTGTACTCAAACACTACTCGGAGTGAAGGTCAACTTGAAGTGGCAGTGGGCACAGGACACGCAGGACTGATGGACGAGTGGGTCGAAACGTTCTCGCTGGAGACCACGCCCCGGCAAGCGCAGCGTAGGAAGACCAGCCACGAGATTGACAGAAGAGCTCGTAGAAGTTGGCAGGAAGACGCTGGATGGAAGCTGCTTCCAACCGGTCTTTTAGGAAATCCATGGAAATGTCAAAGATATAAAAAAATGGACTAGCCCTCTAAAATAATATGAATGGCACTAACGATCTGCCCGACAGATCGTTAGTTACCGAAGTCCCCAGAGTGACCTGTAGGTAGAAAATCTTCTGTCCCGCGCGTGTATACGCGCGGGACATTTAATATTTTCATTAATATTTTCAAATATAAAAAACTCAAAAACCAAACAGCTGAATCGATTTTGATGAAACATGAGATAAACTCTCGATGAAATCCACTTTCAAATTAAAAAACTAGATCAAAATCGGTACATCGGTTTGAGAGCTACGATGCCACAGACAGACACACAGATATACGTCAAACGTATTAAACAACTCTTTTTGGATCGGGGGTTAAAAATGACTGAATATATTTACTTGCCAAAAATTCGTCACACATTAAATAAAAACCAATTCAAACCTATTTTTTTTCCAATTTCGATATGAATAAATATTTGTTGTTGATCAAAATAAGGTTTCTAATGTTGCTTTCTTGTTTTTATGTTAAGAATTTTGCGTACCTAATTCTAAGTCTATTCAGCCATTTTATATCTTCAATAATGTTGGTATGCGCGAGCGAGACGGAAGATCGATTAGATAGAGCACAGGAATTAATAACGAAAAGATGTTATTAAATTAAAATGACCATTTATTATTTGGGCTAAGTACAGAGAATTAGTTGTCAGTTGAAATATATTTTGAAACATTGTGATTGGATAAAAAAAATGATTTTTATTTGTATAAACATTAAGTACTTGTTGGCTACCTCTAAAAGAGTTTGTTTCGATGTTACGTAGAATTTTGTTACCAAAATTAGAAATATATAAAATAATAAATAAAGAATAGTCTAAATTGTATCGATAAGTTTCATGTGATTTATTATGTACCTAAATAAAATACCTAGGAAAGTATGGATCTTTTATTAGACGCAGTGAGATATATATAAAGAGTAAGCATTTAATGGTGATTGACCGGCGGTCGTCGAAGAGCGTCACGAGCAAGTTCGTCACTGATTCGTCGTAGATTTTAAAGTACCAACAGACCTTTATATGATGTGCCCCAATCACCATCTACTAAACGAGAGAGAAGATTGTAATATATTTATCTCTCTCTGTCGCGATTGATTTCGACGAATGCCACTCCTGTTACCACCTTAAGAATTAGTAAAAATAAACTTTTTCAGTCAAAATAAAATCTATGAATGTTTATTACAGTTTTTTTTAAACTGTGAAGGATCAAAGATAGACATTTGGAAAGTTAACAGTCTATTATAAGGTATAAACGGAGTTTGGATGTACATTCACGCCTAATTAAATATTTTTAACTGTTCTGGTGAAGCTTAACATCATAGCATTTGCAGGTCTCGTCGCCTGAAGTAGCTAGATGCAAAAAAACAATATAATCTCATGTCTTTGGGTTCAGCCTCTATGTCGCCGCTCGCTATTATGGCGAGTTGTTTCTATATACAGCAGCCAGGTTTTTTTTTTACTTTCCATGAACTGTAACTCTTCTTTTTGCGTGTTTAAAAACGACTTCAATCATCGGTTAGGGGTCATCCATTAATTACTTCACACACTAAGGGGGAGGCAAGGGGCTAACAAACTGATATAGTGTGATAAGGGAGACGTTTGTGACGTCACATTTGTAAAAACCTGTTGCATACCACGTAATTTTCATGTTATTTAACTTGGATGTGTTTTTGTTAGTTCTACTCTTTTGTGACTTTCAATTTATCTAAAAAACAAAAAAATAATAGGTATCCTTGCAACAAAAAACTTATAAAATACAGTTCAAACCAGTTGCAAAAAATATGACGTCACACCAGGTGAGGGGATGTCATATAGTTACAGTTATAGTTACGTAATAGGAACTATATAAATGTAACCATCTGTAAGAAAGGGGAGGGCTCTAAAATCTTGTGACGTAATTTGTGTATGGCCCCTTATCGATATCGTTGTGTAATTTTTTTTATAAAACGAAGACATGTGTATTCGGTTATCTAGTTCTTTATAAACAATTTATACCAACGTTTCAAAAGCATGTATAGTATACACTGTCCCATTGCTGGGCGTGGGCCATCTTCTTATTGTGAGAAGGGCCATTACTAACACGATAAAATTTTGTTGTTGGTAGATAAACTGTTAATAACCGTACTACTGATACTTGTAGAATGTAGATGTCTCAACAGTACGGTCAGCCGCCATTAACCGTACTACTGTGAATTAAAAGTCTCAGTAGTACGGTCGACCGGACTAGCAACCGTACTACTGGGAATAAACGCTTTTTTATGTATGTATGTACCAACTGCCATCGCCGCGTTGACAGCTGCCTTCAACAGATGGCCTCTGCCGTTGGCAAGGTGCATCTCGTATGTAAAAACGCCGGGGTTTATTATTATATTCTATAATTAATACAAAGGCATTATATTGTGCAAAATACTTTATTAATTTGTACTTAAGAAAACATTCTATACAGACTTAAGAGTAAAATCACAACAGTTGGATTCACGATAAACGAAGGAACATGACTTAGTTTACAACTTATAAACGATAAGAAGTTATTGGCAAATATAGCGCTCGTTATGATAGAGAAATTGCACGATTTTTAAAAAAAAAACTGTATTTAATATTTCTGTGTTGATGTCTTTTAATAAAGTGTTATCTATATAACTGAAACAACCAACTTCAAAATGCGCAATTTTGTTATAAAAAAATTGATTGTCTGTGAAGTCGGTTTACGGACGATAGTTTAACGCGACAACGTCATAAAACATTACAAATATTATTATTAAACGTTACATCATCATCATTTCATCAAAACATTGATGAAATGATGATGATGTAACGGGACAATGAGTCATACTTTTTCGCGCATGCAGCCGGCGTTCATCGATTTATTAGACGTTGTCACGTCAAAACACAAACTAATAAACTGATATTGGTTTTTCTATGGAACATATATCCTTTCTTATTATTTGAAAGTATGTCCTTCCAAACAAAAAAAAGAGTTTTCCAAATTGTTTTACATGTGGTTAGATATGTGGTAACAAAATACAAACAAATTGAGAACCTCCTTTTTAAAGTCGGTTAGAGAATAAATAGTTTCATAAAACGAAATCATGTTAAAATATTTTATTTTATTTTATTATTTAAAAGTCTTTGATGCTTCTGAGTCTGAGATTTCATATAATTATGTAAGGGAAAATGATTTATTGGCAAAAAGTTCCATGATTCTCTTATGCCGAGGCCAGACGTTTGCCGCTTGCCACAAACTCCAAACTCCTTCAAACCCTTGGACAAATTCAGTGATTCAAATATTGGTATCCACACGCTTGCGAGAGCGTTAGTGTATTGACAAGCAAGCATGACGGACGTCGTGCTCGAGTCTGCTTTAACGTTTGGTTTTGCGTATTTGTATTATATTATCTTAAATTATTTATTTATTTATTATAGTATTTATATTATATTGTATTATATTTCTATTCGCCGCCAGTGCGTAAGGCATACTGACTACACACAAACATGTGGATGCATCGCAAGCACTTGCCGCAAACTCCCTTTGATTTGGACATCAAAAACCGACAGAGCGCGGTTCGGTGGCAAGCCAAGCCAAGCGCTTGGCAAATCAAGCAAACGCACTATCTATACGTTTGAATTTGTGGTAGCTTGCCGAGGTTTGGCAAGCGTGTGGTCCCGGCATTAAAACATGCAAATTCCCCGTTCTACATATAAATACACGATCTAAAATAAAACGAGCAGCTCCTTAAATAATACTTGTGAGAAGTTTGAGATCAAAAGGCGGAGTATTTTTAACAACCATTCATGCAAGTGCAAAGACGGATCCACAGCTACCTGGTTTAGTGTTATTAACGGTTCTTATAGTATACCGGATATCATCATTTGAAACTAACTATAACATATCGAAAAGGATTTCGCGTCTGTAATCAAAACTGTGACTAAAAAAAAAACTTTCACTTCATATTTCAAACGAATACCTAAATTGAAAAATGGTTTTCCCACGGTTGGGGTTTTCAATGGTTGGTGTAGATGAGTAAAAATAATTCATCCCCCACTTTACGTTTACGGACACAAAAAAAAAAAAATCAAGATAGTTTTACAACTTTTTTTCGGCTTAATTAATATGCCAAATTCGTGCCAAATTACAGCTTTCTAGTATAAATAGTTTTTGAGCAAAACCGCGGACAGACAAACAGTCAGTTGGACATAGACATGGCAAAACTATAAGAGTTCCTTGTATACTATGGAACCCTAAATGTGTTGGTATGCGCGAGCGAGACGGACTATTAGACTATCAGATAGACTGTTCAAATTATGTAAAATTTACGCGATAAATCCTTATTTAAAAGTTGTTTCATTTCAACAAGTAACAACTGGGAAAACACAAGGAACCAGTTTGGTATAATTTTCAGGGTAAATGCTGTTCCTCACGTAAATACACGACGTACTAGCTTCGATTACGTCCCACCTAGCACCAGGATAGCTGCGGTCAAACGTCTAACATATTTCTACCATAAAAACGGCTCATTTCACAATTACTTTAAATTCAAGAAGGCATACAATCTTAACAATTTTCACATAATCTTATACTTTTTGGTTCACATGGCACGATATGTGATACACTTAAAATCTATTTTTGTGAAATCACTTTTATGTACATACTTAAAACTTAGAATGATCTTACAAACAATTTAAAATACATTTTTTTTAGTAAAATCACTCACGTCTATTTCAAATAGAAACTATAGTTTCAAGATCATTTGGCGATCTTTTAGGAGCAACACAGCCGTCACTCCTGGTCCAGAGACGAGCAATCCGTAATTTTACTCAAAAATGTGTGACACCACGTCAGTTTCCAAAAAAAATATGGTTAGAATTCTATTTTTAATTCTAAAATCTCATTTAAATAGGTGTCATATAAAGAGAGTAAGGAAATATAGTCTATATTCATGTTTCGAAAGTCGCTATTCGCAAATATTGTATTATTAATTTCGCAATTCGAGGGTAAATATAAAACTAAACATAAATACCCATTTGGACCCCGTATTTCACAGACTTGGAAATCTAAAGCTTGAGACCCTAGATAAAACTTAGATATCATAGTCTAGTTCAACCATTCTTGTCTTGAAATGAATGAATGAATAAATAAATATTTGTGGACATTTCACACAACACCATCTAGCCCAAACTAAGCAAAGCTTGTACTATGGTACTAGATGGCTGATAGAATACATATATACTTTTTTTTGTTGTAAATATATACATATGATACATAGAAACACCCAGACACAGAACAAACATCCATGCTCATCACACAAATGTTTGCCCTGGGTGGGGATCGAACCCACGACCTTTCAGTTCAGCAGGTAGACGTAAACACACTACCAACTGAGCCACAAGGCCCCATGAATCGAGTCGAATGAACGGGTTCGAAGCTTTAGGACTATATCTCGATATGACTATATTGTAATAGAACAACATCGCGTTTAGACTACACATCTGTAAGTCTATAGTTATGTTTTCTAAGGTTTTAACGATTATTAGTCATTGATGTAAAATATACGCATATATCCGTTAAAATTTGTATCATTTCAATGCTCATAATTATCATTTGGTTTCTAAAGTACAGTTATTTAGACCAAACGCGATGTAGTCATATCGAGATTAAGTCATGAATCGAGCTAGTCATGTCGAGGTATTTGTCTTAAAGCTTCTTTCTTTTCTTGATTCTTTTTATAACTGAATCAGAAATGTTTATACCACTACGGTTTGCTTTTTTAAAATTTCTTTACAACTCCAAATCTAATCGCCGCGACAATATACGCTTACTGGAATTATGATTGAACTGTTTGATCGCCTTATAGTGGAATTCTGAGTACAACAAATACTGTATAATATAAATTTGAAAATATATCCAACACTTCGAAACGTATACAATTAAAGTAACGTAATTTTCAACCCACAACCCATCAAGTAGACCATTTGGATCAATCTCCTTTACATGTTTAAAAATCACTGTAGTAAATATGTATAAATTTTATTACATAGAAGTAGTAGTTTTAATTGATAGCAAACTAAAATGTAATAGATATACTAAAAGAATATTCCAATCGGTCAATAAACTTCCGAGATATAAACATTTACAGTTTTAGGGCAGGTATGCTGTGTCCCTCTCTCGCGAAACAACAGTTTGTTTTGAATTTGTGCGGCGAACTTGAACTATGACGTCATCGTCCACTATCGTGTGCTCTCTGTCTTACATAAAAATAAAATACTTGTAATTTTCTTATTTTGAAAGTACATATTTTAATTTTGTTTTTGTGGAATGGATCTATTTGTGATTAGCTTTTTAATGATCAAATAAAAATAAATCACGCATATTCCCTGTTGAATACATAGTATTTTGTACCTTCTTTATAAATTCTATAAGGTGTCCGAGCGAGCTTGCGGGTCGATGGTGACCGCCCGCTGTTCGCCGTTGTCCATCGACATCACCATCTGGTAGGGCACTTTTATCTGCAACGGGACTCGTAGTTTTGTATTTGATGGCGCCTGAAATCAGAAATCACCACTTTTTGAGATACTTTAGTTTGACACCAGGGAAAAAATCCTATTCTTTTACCCGATTGCGCAAGAAGGAGGGTTATGTTTCTCGGGTGTATGTATGTTTCTATATTACATCTTACAGTCTAAACGGCATGACCGATTTTTATGTGTGAGGTTTCGTTATATTTGTCTTCACTCTGAGTGTCATAAGGTATATTTTTTGTAATAATAATAACACAACTTTCACAAAAATAGAAAATAAACGTTTTTCCGTTACCTCCAACTGACTTTTTCAAAACTTTTTTTTTTATATTTGATTTTACAACAAGTATTCTAAAGAATCTTCATATAAATAAATTATTAAGTAGCTTTGTGTATTTTTTCTCACAAAAACGTACACTCAACAGCATATCGAGCGTAACGCCAACGTAAGTTACAATGCGAAAAAACGGTCTTATGCAGTCAGGCATATTTTTTTGTAATAATAATAATATACCTCTCGCAAAAATAAAAATAAACATTTTTCGTGACCTCCAACGTACTTTTTTGTAATAAACCAGCGATTTTACTTTAATTATAATCTTTTACAGCGATTTTACGCACATTTTCTCACAAAAACGTATACTCAACAGCGTATCAAGCATAACGTAATCGTAAGTTAGACTGCAAAAATTGCTTTTTTGCAGTCGAGTATTTTGTTTTTGCTTTTAATATACGTAACGTGTATACATACATATGTGTATACGTTTTAATATACGTGTTATGTAGATGTAGCTGCAAAACTAAAACTCCATATCATTAGAAGTATTTATGCCATAAGCTGATGTAAAACTCACGTGTATTGTGATTTCTGGCTTGATTTCTTTCCTGTTGGTGGAGACGTCTGTTTTCTTTGGCAGTACGTTGATCGGGAAGAGGCCCGGTAACGCTTTCTTTGGTTTCGTTTTTACTTTCGAATGCACTTGTGAATGTTTCTGAAGATGATCTTTCCGATAAAAACCTGAAAAAAGAACGTAATCCAGTTAGGTTAGCTTTAGAATGAGCATTCAATGTGTTGTTGTAGTATTTATGTTTTTTTTTTCTGTAGTATGTTTTTTGTCACAATAGAATTCATGCCCATGTCTATGTCATAGCGAAAATGGGCACTTTATCTACCTATACCGCAGCCTTTACAGGAACATTACCTACTTTTCCCACAATCTATACCCCTGTACCTATATGTTTCCTACCTTTCCCGCATTCATATATGAATAGAACGTACGTTTCCCGCAGTCTGTATGGGAATATTATCTATTTTTCCCGCTGTCTTTACAGGAATTTTATATACCTTTCCCGCAATCTATACTGGAATATGACCTACGTTTCCCGCAGATCGTATAGAAACAAAAAAAAGAATATATTATAAATTTATTGAAAGTACAATCATTTTAAATCAATAAATTGAATAAGTAAATATAGATTGTTTAAATCTAGCAAAGATCGTAGCTATAACTTATAAATTGTATCTGTTTCAATTTGTTAAACATTATTAGTATTGTCTTCATGTCTTTATATCTATATAGGCATATCTTGTAACTTTCCCGCAGTCTTTATAGGAATGTAACCTACTTTTCCCGCAGTCTTTATAGGTACGTTACCTACCTTTCCCGCAGTCCGGACAGAAGAACGACTTGACTCCGGTGTGTATGTGCGTGTGTATTTTGTAGTGATCTTTGCGCTTGAACGGTTTCTGGCAGAACTTGCAGACGTACACCCGCACCGGCGCCGGGATCAAGCTCTCGTCTTGGATCAGGTACTGGGTGGAGTCTTCTTGTGTTTCTAGCTGTAGGGACAGACACAATTATTCAATATTTTTACAGCAGATTCATGTGAATCATTTAAATAATAATACTAAATAATTTAATAGTTAGTTAAATTAATAGTTTTTTAGGTTTTGCAATTATTACTTGTGACATAAGCTTTTTTGTCGAAAAACTATATATGCATGTTTGTCAAATCAAAACCAATATCATAACTGACACACATTTCACGCACATACCGGTATAATTAGCACACACATACCAGTATAATTAGCACACACATACCGGTATAACAATCACACACATACCGGTATAATTTGTACATTCACACCGTTAATTTGTACACACATACCGGTATAATTTGTACACACATACCGGTATAATTTCGAGGTGGTCCGGCCACTCGTTCTCCTTCCTGGCGTCCGTCGGCGGGTTCACTATCTTGACGTCGAGCTCCTCGACGGGCGCGGGCTGCTCTACCTTGATGTCGAGAAGCTCGCGTGCGCCTGCGCCGTGAGACAAACACTCGTGCGTTTCGAACAGATCGTTCGACGTGAAGCCTGCAATCACAAGTAGAACACTCAAAAACCTCTGACAAAAAAATAATTGATTAAACATAGCTAAGAAAACTCTCGATGAAATCCTCTTTAAAAAAATTGATCAAAATCGGTCCATCCGTTTGAGAGCTAAGATGCCACAAACAGACGCACAGATATTTTTATTTAATTAACAGGATATTTTTTATTTAATATAGTTCCAGATTGGTCCCATAGAAATCACCTTCTTCAAAAATCGGTTTAGTACTTAGTTTTTAAAATAAATATACTGGAAAAATAAGTCATCTATGTAATCGAAATTGCATATTTCGAAATCGGTTGTTTCAGGTTATCAAATTGTAATAATTATTCCTATGTAATAAAAAAAAAACGAATTGTGGGCCTCGAATTCTTTGATTACATTGATATTAATTCGGTTGGTGCATTGAGTGGATAATTTAAATAAAAACTACGGGTCATTCACGTCTGTTTAAAGCCGAAAAATCCGACTATAGTTTCAACCGCATTCGGCGGTCTTTTTCAAAGGAGCAGTGCAAACGGGCAGGGCAACTACGGGCGGGGAGCGGGCGTAGTTTTTATTTAAAATGTGTGAAAACAACATTAGTTTCCATAGAGAGTTATAATCTTGGAATTTGTAAGGCTGGCGTGAATAAATATATTTTTTTAAATCGACGTGCTCCATCCTTGGACACACCACTTAACATCAGGCGAGCTTTAACTTTAATCAGGAGAGATTGAACACCAAATCTATCAAATCTAGGCTGAGATGATGATGATGTGAGGTGAAGACTGACCTTGATTACAATGCGAGCACCATATGTTGGGCTGGTGCTTGAGATGCACGTTCCTGTGCACGACGAGGTGCTGCCGCCGCTTGAACCTGCGGTGGCAGACGTCGCACTCGTGCCGCCGCTCGGCTCTGTCTGCCGGCACGCTGTGCCGCGGGACCAGGAGGCTGTCCGCGTCTGGCTGTAGCTACGGACGTACATATTCATACATTATTAAACAGAACCATCAATATCTACTTATTACAGTTAGAAAAAACTTAAACCACCGATTTCAAAATACGCAATTTCGTTTAGTTGGACGACATATTTTTTTCCAAGTATTTTGTTCAAAAAAATAAAAACTTAAGCGATTTCAATGTAATTTCTATGAGAGAAAAAATCTTTTGTTTAAGAGGAAGATGTTTTAAGTATAAATATTCTTATTACTTATATTATTAAAATAAAAGCGTATGTAACTCTGTCTGTCCATCTCTCAGCCTGCTTATTACCTTTTCACGAATAAACTGCTGACTATCACTGCAGGTGTTTCTCCCTAAACAACGACATATTGGTATAAGGTGTTACTTACGAAGGAGGTGTCTATGTTATGTTCAGCTAGTAACGCGTGCAGGTGCGTCTTGTCCTCGTCGCTGTTCAGGATGGAGTACGCGTGTAGATGCATGTTCATGTGCTGCAAGAGTTTCTCCTCGGTCGCGAACCCTAAACAACGACGTGTTGGTATAGTCGGCTTTCGAATAAAAAAAAGTACAGAACCCGAAAAAGGTAATTGGGATAATATACTCAAACCACAATATGTAATATTGAACAGCATTCGTCATTATAAACTGGATCAAGCAGCCAATAGGAAATATGCATGCTTTATTTTTATTTGGTCATGAAAAAGCTAACCACAAATAGATCCATTCCACAAAAAAAAAAAACCTTCAAAAATAAAAAAGTTACAAGCATTATAAATTCATGTTAGACAGAGAGCACACGATAGCGAATGATGATGTCATAATTATGACGAAATTAACCATAGAGGCACAGCCGTTTATGATTTCAATCAGATAACAAGTATCTATATTAAAAGAAAAACATAATACCCTGCAGAACAGAGGTTTCAGAGAGGCAATCGAACTTACGATTTCGTTACGCTTGATATACTGTTGAGTGTACGTTTTTTGTGAGAAAATATACGTAAAATAGCTGTAAAATATAATAAATGCGCGTCCTTTATAATAATTCTACTAAAATCACTTGTTTATTACGAAAAAGTTTGTTGGAGGTTACGAAAAACTTATTTTTTTGCGGGAGATTTGATATTATTAATACAAAAAAATATAGCCTATGAAACTTAGGAAGTGAAAACAAATCTAACGACACCTCGCACATCAAAATCGATCAAGCCGTTTATGCTCTAAGCACTCACATAGATACATATACATACATAATATACACAAACATACATACACTCAAAAACATAGCCCTCCTTACGCAGTCAGGTATAAAAGAATCATTAAAATCGGTCAATGTTTAGGGTTAGAACAAAGTTTTCCCCTATCTGTATGGTAGATCGCACGGCAACAAATTATAACCGGACTTTAGAAAGCTATAAGCCAGCACCTGCCCAAGTACCGTCTATTAATACCCAATCGATATTCACATGTAAAAATAAAGCAAGCCCCTAGCTCCGGTCACCCCTCCCCGAAATAAATTGGATCCGTTGGGCCGCTCCCCCTATTTTGTGCGCCCCAAATAGGGGTATTTTAAACCCCCTCCGGTCGTCCATGGGGGATCGACCCTAGAAGGGAAGATCTAAAGGTCGCCGTCGCCTCGCGCCGGGTTGTGACCCACTATAGCGGTTGGATATATATTCTGCTTTTAGCAAATAGAGTTTTTATTCTTGATATATCGTATCCTGAGGTTTAGTCCGCGATCAAATAATCTTTCTTAGTGGAAACCAAGGTATTTATTAGGCACTAGGCAGTAGGCTGTATTTACGTTCTTTCGGGACTATTTTTACGGGTTCCGTACCTCAAAAGGAAAAAACGGAACACTTATAGAATCACTTTGTTGTACGTCTGTCCATCTGTCCCTCTGTCAATACCTGTATCTCGGGAACGCGTGAAGGTATCGAGTTGAAATTAAAACCATATACACAGATCTATAGTCTCATGCTGCAGCGAGAAAAATCAAACTTTTCAGTTTTCATAAAAAAAGTTACAGCCGAATGTGTTGCGAAAATCGCATATTTCGACACTCGCAAGGGAATCAAACCTATGGGGTATGCCCCGTTGACCTATGACTGTGAAATTTGGCAAAAACATTGTCATATAGAACACATAAAGAAAAAAAAACCGAAAACTGTACATTTTTAGTTTAATCACAAAAAATAGGGTCTTTATGGCAGGAAGGAGAGTCCAAATTTTAAAGTGCTTTAACCGTATCATGTAGGTTATCCTATGAAAGAGCTTCATTAGAACAAGCTAAAACAGCTTTTTTAAATATTTTTACGATGTATATTTTTCGGTTTATGAAGGAAAATATATAATTTTATCAACTAGTTTGTACGGAACCCTCGGAGGGCGACTCGCGCTTGTCCGTTTTTAGGGTTCCGTACCTCAATAGGAAAAAACGGAACCCTTATAGGATCACTTTTTTGTCCGTCTGTCCGTCCGTCCGGGTGTCAAGACCTTTATCTCGGGAACGCGTGAAGGTATCGAGTAGAAATTAAAACCATATACGCAGATCCATAGTATCTTGCTGCAGAAAGAAAAAAATATCTCAGTTTTCGTAAAAAAAAGTTACAGCCGAATATGTCGTAAAAAACGCACATTTCGACACTTACAGAGGAATCAAAACCTATGGGGTACTTCCCGTTGACCTAGAACTCTGAAATTTGGCAAGAAGCATAGTGTTAGAGTACACATTTATGAAAAAATCCTAAAACCGGACATTTTTAATTTAATCACAAAAAAATTGTGTCGTAATGCAAGGAAAAAAATCGAAAAAAAAAAGAAATTTTAAAGTGAATTAATCGTATCATGTGGGGTATCATATGAAAGAGCCTAATTAGCATTAATTAAAACAGGTTTTTAAATATTTTTACGGTCTATATTTTTCGGTATAAGAAGGAAAATAAAAAAAAAAGATTTCCCCCTTTTATTTACTAGTTTGTACGGAACCCTCGGTGGGGGAGTCTGCCTCGCACTTGTCCGGTTTTTATTTTATATAAGAGTACATAAATGTCTACTAATTGCGTTTAACTCGTCTGATCACAGGGGGACACAACACACACACACACACACTTCTTTCACCTCATTATATCTAACTGGTAATCTGAGGAACCCGTGGACCAAAAATGGCGAAAAATATAAAAAACACAAAAACGTTTCTTAGAATTTTAAAATTTCGAGTAAATATATAAAAAAAAAACCCTTAAACACCCTACAAATTTAAGCAACCTAGTCCAGTCAGTAAGTCTACCCAAAAGGAATTTCTCTAATCCGGATTCGAAACAAAAAAAAAACAAGCAGCTTCACAGATTAACACCCAGTTACTATCCCGTGAATATTCAAGCTTAATCATTTTCCTGTTGCGTTCTAAGAAGGGAAGCCCCTCTACCTGAGTGAGCCGACCTTTAGACCCTTGAGCCCCCTTTGTACGGAGATATTAATAATGTACTTAAAGCTAATCGTCCGTCTCGCTCGCACATACCCAACACTATTGAAGATGTAAAATAAGTTAAGGTTAGGCCCAAAGCACGCAGCTATCTTTATCGAGCATCACAAAATTAACAGCAAAGTGAGACATATTTCTTTATTTCGATAGGAAAACTCCGTCGCCAATATAAGTGATATCTGGATAAGACTTTTTTTAATATTTGTCCTATTAAGGGCTAATATTTGAATCCGCAGATAAGAGTATCTGTCAGAAAAAAATTATCTCTGCCCTTTTCATTCATATGACTTAAGAAAAAGAAATCGATATTTTAAATAACAAATAGTTTTTTCACTACTCTTGCTCTAAAAGTCCGTCATTGTAGAGTAGTAAAGCATAAAATAGCATTTTAAGCTCTAGGATAAAGTTTTTTTTTTTAAATTTATCTGTTACCAAAGAGCCTACATACACGAAACAGTCTTTATTCAAAAGTAGAATAATCTCTTTGGAATATATTTACATTCTCTTTGCAAACATCTCGTTATATATCCAGAATTGTACAAATTGTACATATCATTTTTAGTAAAATAAACTTTGAATTATTGTATTGGATTATTTTATTTTCTCGCACTCGTAGTGAAAAGTAAGAGTGTAACACACGACGCTAAAAACCCATAAACTAACTCGTAACTCGGTTTCTATTTACTCCCTCGCTAAAGCTCGGGAGTAAAAATCTACCTGGTTACAATGGGTCGTTTTAGCCCCTTGTATAACAATCTACAATTATCTGGGGATTGAAAAATTTGCCCTTAAACAAACAAATCTGTCTCCCACTTTTCTAATATACTCACTGTGAACATTTTATACGTTTAAAAATATTGTTATGCTCGAGAGAGATAGCTGCGCGCTTTGTGCCTAACACAACAAAAGGTCATACAAGTGGCAGGAAAAAGCTGGATGCAGGCTGCTTTCAGCTGGTTTTTTTGTAAATTAAAAAGAAAACCGGACTTCTTGTGGCCGAGATGATGATGATGATTATCAAAATTACCGAATGGATATGAAATACGAATGTTTTTTACCGCAAAAAGAGGGTTGTTTTTCGAGTCGATGTATCTTTGTATACAACGGGTTTGTATTTGTTATTTTATATACACATATATTCAACCCTCTTTTTTGCGCTGCCGGGTAAAAAACAACCTGGGAACTGTTATTTGAAACTGAACTTGAACTGTTATGGATATGCCAAAACAAGATTTATTTAAATAATTTGAATACGAGGAAAATAGTTTCCCAGCAACGAAAATTACTGTTTTCATCTCTGTATTCGGGTAACTTCAAGCGTGCATAGTTTCCGTATATGAGAAATGGACATAAAACTGGCTCACATACCTCTCCCACACTCTGAACAGATCTTATCCTTCTTCATATGCGTCTGTGTGTGCAGTTTCAGATGATCCTTCCTTTTGTACGTCTTGTTGCAGAGGTGGCACGCGTACGGACGCTCCTCGTTGTTTGCTCGAGCCATGTCTACTGAGAGATGCGGCTGGTCTGGGGTTATTTGGATATCCTGGGAACGGAGACCAGAGTTATAATAGGTGAAAAAGTTGACACAGAAGGAGTTTTTAAGAAAAATTATGTATTTAGGCTATTAACAACTTTTTGGATTCGGGTCGGATACTATATCTCCATCTCTGTCATTCTGTATCGAAATGACAGAGATGGATATATAGTTTCCGACCCGATTCCTAATCCGACAAGGGGTACAGAGTTATAATAGGTGAAGAGGATGGGAACAGGAGTGTTTAAGGAAAACAATGTATTTATTCAACTAAATATGAGACAGAGAGGAAAAGAAGGAGGTAAAGAGAAATGAAAGGATAGGACAATTAAAAGAATATAGGGCAGATAGGATATGTTAAAAAAATATGCAGGAAAAGGTCTGGTGGATCTAAATTTGTCACGTGAAAAAATGTATAATAACAAGAGTGCATTATATTTTATCGAGTAATAATTATTATTAATTTAATTATAATTAAAAGAATGAATAAGAGACAAGAGCTAAGCAAAGCCACCAAAAAAGTTATGTAGTATGATAGTAAAAAAATAATGTTAGGATACGTAGGTACTTAGGTAGCTCAGTTTTGATAAAAAAAAATCGATTTTATGTAACAGTTGTTATTTCTCTCGTTTTAGTTTTTTTTTTTTTTTTTAACAACACAAAATTTACATTATAAATTGGCTTATAAAGTACCTAAAAACTACAGTTAGTTTGTACTGGTACCTTCATTCGCAGCGCGCTGACACTTGTAACTGTTTCCTACACTATCGCTATTCTATTTACATATATTTATATTCAGCTTTAATTAAACTATTACAAGTCGTTTTTTTTTAATTAGTTTTTTTTTTATTTTCACCTCTCTTCTAGATCACATAACAATCGACGAAGAACGTTAGGTCGAAGACACAGGTCTGTTAGGATCACAAGACTAAGTGAGTATGGGCGAACTTGATGCGTGGGACGCGGGCGTCCCCAACGGATTATATAGGGCAGCCCAGATCGGAGGAACACTTCCATTAGCGTTAAGCGACGGTGTGGCCGAGGATGGAGCTCGTCGATCTAGAAGATATCTATTCACTCTAGCCTTGAAAATTCCAAGATTGTAGGTCTCAGGAAACAGAGATGGCGGTAACGAACGTTACCGAAATACCGCTTCGTACAACTTAGATTTCTTTGATACAACTTTCAGTTGACAAGTTTATATTGAACTTATTGTAATAAATTGATGCAAGATGGATTGTTAATTTCTAACTGGTAATACTGGTATCATATGCAATTGTTTTTTTTTTAATTTAATATACTTAGTATACTATTATGCTCGATTTGATGTTGAATGTACGTTTTCGCGAGAAAGTATGTATGGAGTTCCTGTATTTTTTATTTAACCGAGCATTTTTATTTATTTGGACAACCAAACAGCTTTTTACACAATATCATGGAAAAAAAATAACTAGGCACAATTAAGCCAAATTTAGGTTATCACTATTAATCCCTGAGACTGATGTATTTTTAAGAATATATTCTGTAAAATTACGCATCATTCGTCGTAACGTAAGAAACACTTTATAATAATACAAGATTACTTCGACGTCACTTAATAAACAGCAAAAAATAGTACCCTAGCCAGACCAAGCGCCCTCGCAAGTTCCAATGCCTGAAAAGGGCGACAAAGTTTTTAAGTTCCGTAAAAATGCATGTAATTAATACATTCATGTACACTTAGTGGCAATAAAGAATATGAATAAACAGCAAAAAATAGTAAATAAACAGCAAAAAATAGTACCCTAGCCAGACCAAGCGCCCTCGCAAGTTGCAATGCCTGAAAAGGGCGACAAAGTTTTTAAGTTCCGTAAAAATGCATGTAATTAATACATTCATGTACACTTAGTGGCAATAAAGAATATGAATGAAACTAACTGAACTGACCGAGACCCTAGCTCGTACTCATACCGGGCTCAAGATCGTCTAAAAAGTCTAATAATGTGAACAATCCAAATATTCAGTTATAAAGGATTAACAAGATGCACCGAGGCTCAAAGGAATGCGCGTGCTCAGCACTATCCGCTCGGCAACGCGGCGCACGCGCATCTACCTAGGTACATAATTCCGCGAATGGCTGGCAGGCTCGCCATGAAATATTAAAAGGAACACGTACACTCAGTAGAAAGTTTTATTTCAGTCTATAAATGAATTACATGATTACTTAATACTACTTGCTTCACTATATTTGTTCAGGACTCGATCCTATGAATCCTGTGCAGTGGACTGTATAAATAAAATGTTCTTCTCTTTTCGTTCGTAGTTTTATTCCAAGTCGATGTCTACAGTGCGAAGTTACAAAACAGACTGACTGTACAAATTCTATGGACGCTTATTTAAACTAACTTATTCTACCGCGACTAGCGCACATGTGCGAGGGTACGCGTCGATCGCGTCCTCCAATCACGGCGCCGCGCGCCGCACCCCCTCCGTGCCTCGTTCCGCGTCCCGCGGTCGTCCTCCCGTAGCTCAGGGCTCGGCGTCCTCAACACTCTCCCCCCGGCGTAGCTTGCGCAGCCTTCTTCTGCAGCTTCCAGGACGGCGAGCTTGTATGTTGGACGCCTGAAGGTTCCGCTCTTCGTTCTTATGTCGACGACTCGCACGCCACCATCCGGTCCAGGGTAGGTAGCCGTCACGATTCCCATCGGCCATATATTCCTCGGTAGCGTGCGGTCGACTACGACGACCACGTCGTCGATCTTCATGTTCTTCGAGTGATTACTCGGTGCTCCTCGTGGCGTCAGCGTGGGCAAGTATTCCTTCAGCCAGCGCTGCCAGAAAGAGTCGGCAAGCGCCTGGCTCGCTCGCCAAGTTCGTAGGTCCGCCATTTTGCAGGGGCCCGTTGTTGGCAGGCCGCTCGACGAACCCAGCAGGAAATGGTTCGGAGTGAGTGCCTCAGGGTCTCTGTCACTCACACTCACGTACGTCAACGGCCTCCCGTTGATGGAGTGTTCTGCTTCGGTCAGCAGTGTTTGTAGTACCTCCTCCGTTGGTACTTGTTCTCGCAACGTTACTGCTAGCGCCGCTTTCACATACCGTACTAGTCTTTCCCACGCTCCTCCGTGTCTGGGCGCTCCGGGAGGTATGTAGGTCCACTTCATCCGATGGAGTAACCCCTCCTCGCGCAAGACGGGAGCCCACTCCTCGTAGGCCTCTCTCAGCTCCCGATCTGCCCCGCGAAAGGTCGTGGCGTTGTCTGAATACATATGTGACGGCCATCCTCGCCGTGCCGCCATCCGCCGTAGAGCCATGATAGCTGAGCTGCTCGTAAGTGAATTCACGATCTCCAAGTGCACAGCGCGTGTGCTGAGACATGTGTACAGCGCGCCCCACCGCTTTTCTCTCCTTCTTCCTACTTTCACCAACATAGGCCCGAAGTAGTCCATGCCGCAGTTAGAAAATGGTCGGTGGTAGGGGTCCAAGCGGGCTCGTGGTAGGTCCCCTCGTGTCGGTTCGTTCGGTCTGGCCTTCCTTGTGTGACAGAACTTGCATCGGTGTTCCACGGCTCGTACGGTAGGTCGCAGGTGAATGATCCAGTATCGTTGTCTCAAATCGTTCGTTACGCGCTCCCTGTTTGCGTGACCGGCGTTGCAGTGTTCTCGCATCACTAGTAGTCTAGTCACGTGATGCCGCCCGTCCAATATTATTGGGCGCTTTAGATCAGCGGGCGCGCTCGATGCTCCAATGCGACCTCTCACGCGCAATGCTCCATCCTCGATCACCGGGTCCAGTTTGTATAAACGACTCGACTTTGATAGCGGGCGAGCGTTTCTCAAACTGTGGAACTCGGCACTGAAGCTCTCTTCTTGCGCGTGCCGCAGCAACAATCGTTCGGCGCGCTCGATATGTTCTAACTCGACGCGTGCTGCTCGTCGACGGCATTTATCAATAAATGTTAGCACGCATGCGGTCGCGCGTACTAACTTCTCGTACTTTGAGAATCTCGTCGGCTTCGGTAGACACTCTGACAAAGATGCTTCCTGTTCGGTCGTAAATAGGACCTCCTTGTCTTCTTCTTCGTCGGTTATCCGAGACGGCCACTTGTCCTCTGTTTCATGTAGAAATGATGGCCCTCGGAACCATCGGTCGTCGGCGGAGATTGACGTGTCACTCAGCCGGGTCGCGTCGTCAGCGACGTTATGCTCCGTCGGCAGCCATCTCCACTCGTTCTTGTCGGTCAGTTCAGAGATCTCTCCGAGTCGGTGAGCGACGAATGGTGTATACCGTCGTTGGTCGTTGTATATCCATTGTAGCACGGTCGACGAATCGGTCCAGTATACGACTCGTGCTATCTTGATCCGATGTTCTCGCTTGATTGTGTCCGCCAGTCTCGCTCCGATAACGGCCGCTTGCAACTCGAGTCGAGGTATACTCTGAGTTCGTCGTGGCGCCACTTTCGCTTTAGCTGCGACAAGTGATACGTCGATCTTGTCACCACGACGTATAATCCGCCAGTAGGCTATCGTAGCGAAAGCCTGTTCGCTCGCGTCACACATCACATGTAGTTCTACGTTTTCGTGATGGTCGGAAGGTGTGCTTCGTCCTAGACCGTAGCTCCGTTGTAGTCGTAGGCTCGTTATTTCTTGTAACTGACTTATCCAAACGGCAAATCGATCGGCGTTCTCCTGCGGGATTGATTCGTCCCATCCTGTGTTCGTTCTCCATAAGTCTTGGAGTATAATCTTTCCGCGGATGGTGTAGTTACTGACCAACCCGAGCGGATCATAAAGGGACATTACTGCGCTCAGTGCTTCGCGCTTTGTGGGCGCGCGGTTCTGCGCGCGCACGTCGTCTGGCACTCGATGCATGGCAGTGTTGAATCCCAACTCATCGTTCCTCGCGTTCCAAAATAATCCGAGTATTTTGTTGCTAGCGACTCCCCCCAGTCGCGTAGGCTCGTTCGCTCGTAGATCATCGGGCACGTCGGTCAATGCCCCTGGTTTATTTGAACTCCAGCCTCGCAATGTGAAGCCGGCGTTAGCGTGCACTTCTCGTAGCTCTTTGATAGTGCGCCGCGCTTCCTCTTCATCGTCGTAACTGTCGACCAGGTCGTCCATGTAGTGACTATTGGTTATCGCCACTAGCGCTCTCGGGTGTGTCTGAGCGTGCGCGTGCGCGTTGTGATTGCGCACGCTATGGGCGAGGAAGGGTGAGCTGGCCGCGCCGAAGATCATACTGGTCATCTTGTAGGCGCGCGGCGGGCTCCTTCGGTCGCTTCCTCTCCATAGAAACTGCTGGGCAGGCTGGTCTTCCGGACGGATCTTCACCCTCAAAAACATTTCTTCAATATCGGCGGTGACAGCGACTTCTCTCTCTCGGAAGCGGAAGATGACTCCCGGCAGCGGCAGCAGTAAATCAGGGCCTTCTAGTAGTCGATCATTAAGGCTCACTCCACTGTTTCGATGCGCCGCGTCAAATACTAGGCGCCGCTTCCCCGGTTTGTTCGGGTTGGTAACCGCAAAGTGTGGCAGATACCAGCAGATGGGACTTTGTGCTTCGGTCCCGTCGCACGGCACGGCGTATCCTTTGCTCAGCAGGTTACCGATCTGGGCGGTGTAGTCCTTCGCAAAACCGGTGTCAGCGTCCATCTTCTTTTCGATGCCTTTTAGACGATTTAAGGCGGCGGCGTAACTCGGTGGCATAGTCACGTTCGGCTGTTTCCATAGTAGCCCCACTTCATACGCGCCGTCGACTTTCTTCACTGTCTCGTTAAATGTCTTCACCGCTCGTTCGTCCGCGTCGCTAACTCGGGGTTTGAGAGCGACACCCAAGGATTCGATCTTGAAATGCTGCTCTACTAGTTCTTGTAGGCGCATATCGTGCGTCTCGCTCTCGCATATACGTCGATCGGGCGTGTATATGTGCAAGACGCTCTCGTGGCTGTAGATGAGACTGCGTGGGACGGTTCCATGTATCACCCAGCCCAACTCCGTTCGGGATGCTGCAGGCTGGTTTGCGCCACCAATGCGCAACTCTCGTGAAACAATGAGCTCCCAGTAGTCACTTCCGATGAGTATGAGCGGGCGTGTTCGTTCGTAGCACACTTGCTCTTCGAGATCTCGCAGATGTTGGTATTGTAGTAGCGCGTTCGGTGCAGTCTGTTCTCGCAGTCTTAATTCGTTGACTGTGCGCGCTTTAACGGTGTATGATGCCGTCTCGCTCGCACCACGTAGCCGAATAGTCACAAGCTTGCTCGTAGCTTCGTTCTGGGACATATTCACGCCGGTCATACGCAGGGGTTGACTGGGTCCGTCGGCGCCGACTTTCTTTGCCAATTCACTGTCGATAAGGGTTATAGTCGCGCCTTCATCCAACAGAGCGTATGATCGCGTCTCTCCTTTGGGACCGGACACCACGATAGGACACACTTTCAGTAGTATTCCGCCGCGTTTATCAGTAACATTGGAGGTGGTTGTTACTGATAACACGTCACCCTCATGGCTTGTTCTGCTTGATTCCGCGGTTCGCGCGGCCGGTTCTGTAGTCGCCGACATGGTCTTGTCATCTTGATGCAGCAGGGCATGGTGAGGGCGGCGGCACTTGTTCACTCCGCACGGCTTTTCTCTACACTGCGCTCGATGGTGTTTTTTGTGTATGCACTTGAAACAGAGTCTCTTTTCTTTTACGTGATTCCACCGGTCATCGATTTTCATCGCTCGAAAATCCGTACACAATGACAGTTCGTGTGGCTTGCTGCATCGCGAGCATCGGTCGATCTGTTCGCACTCGGTATCCTTATCAGCGCTGTAGACGGTCGCTTTTCTTCTTATGTTCGTATTCACGTTCGGTTTTACTTCGGTTCTTGTGGTCGTAGAATACGATGCTGGGGTTTCATATGCGTACCGTAACGCGACGTTGGCCTCACGCATCAAAAATCGCGACAACGTCACAAAATCTGGGTCCTTGCTGTCACTGTTCGCATATGCGTAGTCGTACCACTTGCTTTTGATTGTCGGAGTAAGCTTCAGCATTATCTCTCGTGTGAGTTGTGGGTTGTAAATATAACCACGCCGATCAAGTCCTTGCAACACACACACCGCGTTTTGCACTTTCACTGCTAAACTGTTCAGTTCTTTGGCCGACGCACCCAAACGTGGTATTTTTCGTAAGTCCTCGATTATCTTGTCCACTAATACTTCTGGTGACCCGAAACTTTGTTCTAGCGTGGCCATTATCGTGTCGGGGTTGGTATCCGCGTATAGATGAGCGGACACGGCTTCCCGCGCCTCCCCGACCAGCGCCGATCTCAAGCGCATCACGTTTTCTGCATGTGGTATTTTAAACATCTCAGTCGATTCACGATATGCTGCTTTGAACGGTAGCCATTCACATACCGCACCACTGAACTGAGGTAAATCACAATTATATCGTCGCTGCGGTCTGGCCATCCGGTCCAATGCTTCAGCTATCTGGGATCCGTAGCTGCGAGACCGGCCCGGTGTCGGTGTCAACGATCGGTCTCTGCGGTCGGTATCGAAGCGTAACCGACGGCGTTCCTCCGTTTCATGTGGGCGCAATGAGTCATCGCGCTCCCCCCGTTCAGCAGCGGCGGCACCCTGCAGCCAGTCATCGACGCGCTGACGATGTTCAACTCTGTTCGAATGTAACGGCTCGTCCCGTACGCTGCCCGCTTCCTCGATGGTTGCGATCTGCGCGGCCAGGCGTTTCTTCACGAGATCCGCTTCCATTTCCAGTTCTCTTCGCTTGATTGCTGCAAGCTTCTCGGCTGCCTCCAGTTCTGCCAGTCGCAGTTGCAAAGTAGAGTTCGTCGTTCTTTGCGAGTGCTGTGGCGAGGCTGCTCATTCACGTTCCATGTTCGTACGTTGGTTGACGAGGGCAGGTGCTGCTTCCGGTCTGGCAGCAGCTTCCTCTCCCACCGGCATCGAGGGTGATGCCGGAGGAACCCTGCTGAGTCTTGTTCGTTCCCCTTCGATTCTCTGTAGTTCGGCTTGCTCAGTGACGTCAGCTTGACTCCTTGTTAACACCATTATTTTCTAAGTACGATCGGCACTTGAAGAAAATAACACGTGCGGAGTCCGATCCTCGCTGATTCACGTTCTATGCGGCGTTCGACGGAACAAATGCTCGCTGCTCCACGTTCGATCCGGCGCTCGAAGGACCAAATGTTCAGGACTCGATCCGATGAATCCTGTGCAGTGGACTGTATAAATAAAATGTTCTTCTCTTTTCGTTCGTAGTTTTATTCCAAGTCGATGTCTACAGTGCGAAGTTACAAAACAGACTGACTGTACAAATTCTATGGACGCTTATTTAAACTAACTTATTCTACCGCGACTAGCGCACATGTGCGAGGGTACGCGTCGATCGCGTCCTCCAATCACGGCGCCGCGCGCCGCACCCCCTCCGTGCCTCGTTCCGCGTCCCGCGGTCGTCCTCCCGTAGCTCAGGGCTCGGCGTCCTCAACACTCTCCCCCCGGCGTAGCTTGCGCAGCCTTCTTCTGCAGCTTCCAGGACGGCGAGCTTGTATGTTGGACGCCTGAAGGTTCCGCTCTTCGTTCTTATGTCGACGACTCGCACGCCACCATCCGGTCCAGGGTAGGTAGCCGTCACGATTCCCATCGGCCATATATTCCTCGAAGAACATGAAGATCGACGACGTGGTCGTCGTAGTCGATCGCACGCTACCGAGGAATATATGGCCGATGGGAATCGTGACGGCTACCTACCCTGGACCGGATGGTGGCGTGCGAGTCGTCGACATAAGAACGAAGAGCGGAACCTTCAGGCGTCCAACATACAAGCTCGCCGTCCTGGAAGCTGCAGAAGAAGGCTGCGCAAGCTACGCCGGGGGGAGAGTGTTGAGGACGCCGAGCCCTGAGCTACGGGAGGACGACCGCGGGACGCGGAACGAGGCACGGAGGGGGTGCGGCGCGCGGCGCCGTGATTGGAGGACGCGATCGACGCGTACCCTCGCACATGTGCGCTAGTCGCGGTAGAATAAGTTAGTTTAAATAAGCGTCCATAGAATTTGTACAGTCAGTCTGTTTTGTAACTTCGCACTGTAGACATCGACTTGGAATAAAACTACGAACGAAAAGAGAAGAACATTTTATTTATACAGTCCACTGCACAGGATTCATCGGATCGAGTCCTGAACAATATTATAAGAAAAACAAAATACCCGACTGCAGAAGAGCAATCTTTGCAGTCTAACGTTAAATTACGTTTTCATTACGCTTGTTATGCTTTTGAGTATACTTTTTTGTGAGAAAATACGCGCAAAGTCGGTTTTAAGAGCCATAAATGCGCATTCTTTAGAATAATGCAAGTAAAATCGCCTATTTATTACGAAAAAGTTCGTTGGAGGCTACGAAAAAGCGCCTTTTTCAATATATAAAGTTTTGTTATTATTGTTACAAAAAAAAAATTGCCTATGAAACTCAGGGAGTGAAGACTTATCTAACGACACCTCGTATATGTATGTATGTATATACAAACATACATACACTCGAAAAACATAACCCTCCTTCATGCGCAGTCGGGAAACCACTTGTAAACGCAAAAAAATAGGTTGCGTACGAAAGCCACACTTCAAATCTCGAATCTTCTCAATTGAGACAAACGGATCCGATCAGGGCCCTGATTCCGTATGACCATCGGCCGTTACGTGAAGTTGACGTGAATGTGTGACAAGGAAAAAGGTACCCTAGGCCCAGCGTAGGTACCCTAGCGTACCCTCCCCCCCCCCCCCCCCCCCCCCCTCTCCATATATCTAGGCATTTTGTTACCTCAATCCCCGCATCCCGGTCCTGCGACGAGTCATCAAACCGCTCGGAGACGTCGACCTCCATAACCTCAGCCTTCACGCCGATGAGCTGCTCCGATAACGCCAGCTTGTGTTCTAGAAACATCTTCGTGTGAGTTTGGAGATGCTTCTGCAGGTGGTCTTTGCGGTAGAACGCTGCAAGAGAGTTACATAGTGAGATGGTGTATGTATGTAGAAAAATTACTGGGCATTATGGCGCAGAGTTGGGCAGCGCAGCTGTCTCGCTCGCGCACGATCCCTTTTTAGGGATCCGTAGTAACTACGAGGAACTCACAGACATTTTACACAGAGGCTATTAATTTAGCACTACATATATTGAATTTGGGAGTGAGTTCTGTGAACCAGTACAAAATGCTGTAGTATTATTTTCAATCCCAATCAAATAACAACGTGTGGTTAAATAGATTTTATATATTTAATTATTATAGTTAAGAAAAACTGAAACAATCGACTCAAATATAAATGTAACCGATTCAAAATACGCAATTTTGTTTTAAAACCAAACCTACCAAACCGATTTTGTAAAAATTTATATGGGATCACCTCTGAGGTCAAACCAAACAAATAATTACAGTTTAAAAAACTAAAAAACACGCTACAAATTATTGTGGTCAAAGTTCATTACAAGACTTTTCTAACAAATCCAAACACAGCTATGATACGATGTTCCATCATGAAGTTCTAGTTCATATCTTCCGGCTCCATCATCAGATCAGTTCGACAGTACCATATTATTGTATTGTCATCAGAACTACATACAGCTACCAATTTTCATGACGCTACGATCCTTGGAAAATGGTTAAATTAGTTAACTTAGATTTCATTACATAGTTAGTTACATATACATAGGTCGACATAATAAAAGCGTGTTAAAAAAGAACCTATCAAACAAAAAATCACCATCAAAAACATTTCATAATTGTCAGAGTAATCGCTGAACAAACATATGAAAACAAAAACACAATAACATACAGCCGAATTGAGAACCTCCTTCTTTTTGGAAGTGGGTTAAAAATGTACGCTTGCTATGTGTTTAATTTATAAGTTATTCTCATCTATTCAATTTCATACGTACCTATCTATGGAACTCATGGAGTTAAAGTCGGTTAAGTTTGGACTCAAAGCGCGCAGCTATCTCTCTCGCGCATCACAATATTTTTAAACATATATACAATCACTGAGTAGGGATATTAGAAAAAAACAGAGGGACAGAATTATTTATTTAGATAGGACAAAAATAAAAAAAAGTTTATTCAGATTTCATATAATATGTATATTGGCGACGGAGTAGTGAAAAAACATATATATTTTTCACTCCCCAGCCTTTTTCAAAAAACATTGAAGATACATTTCTCCTATCCAAATAAACAAATCTCCCTGTCACTTCTATCTCAGTGATTTAATATGTTTAAAAATCTAATGCGCGAGAGAGATAGCTGCGAGCTTTAAGACGTCAATCTAGTCGTCAAATGTGTTCAGGCCATAAGGGCTGCAGGAATACTTACGTATTATCCACCCCTAAATCTGTAACCCTCCACGAATTCCACATGTGCGAACTTGGGGTATATCGGTCTGAGTTAGAGAAAGGGGTGTGTATGGGGAATACATGCAACTTATATCCGTTTATATATATTATGATAGCTACGCCGATATGCATACACTACGCATGCCAGAATGCTGTCTGTTGGTTACCATTTAGTGAAGAACCTATATTTTTTTTTAGCAAGATAGGTCTACGATTGACCACCAACTCGCCTGATGTTAAGCGACGGTGTGGCCGAGGATGGAGCTCGTCGATCTAGAAGATATCTATTCACTCTAGACCTATAGATGAACATAGGCCGCTATATTTCATCATCATCACCAATTACGAAATTAGAATGCTATTTGTCTAATTCCTATTTTGATGTTGTTTTAAAGTGAATAGAACCATCAATTACTTTTTTGGTTTTGCATTTTTTATCAAACAAAAATGAAAGAATACAAATATGTCAGCAACAAAAAATAAAAGAAATGTCTATAATAGAAACAAAATTAAAACATTTTGTTTGCCTTTCTTAAATTTCGATATAACTTTACATTAAAATTAAAAATCTGAAAATAATGTAAACAACAAAGCTTAGTTATACTCTCCACTACATAAAAATAAGTGGCCAAGACCGTATCGCGGCACATACATAAATAAAAGACAGTGAATAACGATCAGGATCTAAATAAAATACTATTTTAAACAATCTAAAACCGTGATTTTATAATTAAATGGACAGTGTTTGAAATGGAAATGTTACACTGAATAGAACTCAACCAGGGGTCTCCGAACCCAACCAGGCAAACAACAAAAAACTCGCCATAACCTTTTTTTAGGGGCAAGGGGGAACTTACAAAGAGCCGACTACGTAGGGGTGCAGCTGGGTATGTGGGATTACACCCACTAGAACCCTTTCTACGGGAAGGGCAGCCTGTTAGATCCCTTACAGAAGGTAGCAGGTATCTCGACAGGAACGCGGTACCTCCATAAAGGTTCGGGCACATTATATCGGCTGCAATAGGGCGGTGAGACAGTCGGATCGCAACTTTTTTTTTACCCGACTGCGGAAGGGTATGTTTTTCGAGGGTATGTATGTAATAATCTTGGAATTTTCAAGGCTAGAGTGAATAGATATCTTCTAGATCGACGAGGTCCATCCGCGGCCACATCGTTGTATACCATGAGGCGATTTGGTGGTCAATCGTAGATCTATCTTGCGTAAGAATATGTACCTATGTTTCTATATGATCACCTATAGCCTAAACGGCTTGACCGATTTTGATGTGCGAAGTGACGTTAGATTCGTCTTCACTGTCTGAGTGTCATAAGCTACATTATTAGTAATAATAATAATAAAACTTTCGTAAAAATAATAAAAATACGCTTTTTTTAACCTCCAACGTAATTTTCATTATTTATTCAATAATAGGCTTGCGGTCAAGCGACCGCCAACTCGACAGTATACGATGGAGCACGCTTACCTAGAAGAAACCTATTCACTCACGATTTGGAGACATCCAGGAACGATATTACCGATACAAATGTCGAGGCCAGCAATATCGAATAGGTATTATTGATCACAAAGTAAAATTGAAAAATGTTGTTCACATACCTACCTACATATTTTTTTTAATACACTATAGATCTACGATTGACCACCAACTTTCCTGATGTTAAGCGACGGTGTGGCCGAGGCCGAGGATGGAGCTCGTCGATCTAGAAGATATCTATTCACTCTAGCCTTGAAAATTCCGAGATTGTAGGTCTCAGGAAACAGAGATGGCGGCAACGAATTCCATTCTTGTGCAGTACGCAACAGGAATGTGGATCGATATCGCTGAGTACGGATTTTTGGCATTTCAACGAGAAATGGGTGGTAATTCGCCGACTTTCTGCAACATTATTTTTATAAGACCTATCCAAGGATATTACACACGACGGCGTACACGAGAAAAAAAAACAAACTTCGTGTGACCGGCTGCAGATTTTTTTCTTGTTTCCTATAATCTGACACAGCTTTTAATCGGGAGGAAATGACTGAATTTTTTTCTACGAGTTTGGGAGGCTGCCGTTGCCCAACCTACCCTGGGAGCCGCAGATGATGTTCATTTTAAATCTTAATACTCTTTCAATCATTATACAAATTATCGTCCGGGAGGAAATCAGTTATAATAATTTCTAAATTTTATATCTAAAAAAACACGCTACAAATTATTGTGGTCAAAGTTCATTACAAGACTTTTCTAACAAATCCAAACACAGCTATGATACGATGTTCCATCGTAAAGTTCTAGTTCATATCTTCCGGCTCCATCATCAGATCAGTTCGACAGTACCATATTATTGTATTGTCATAAGAACTACATACAGCTGCCAATTTTCATGACGCTACGATCCTTGGAAGATGGTTAAATTAGTTACCTTATATTTAATTACATACAGGTCGACCTAATAAAAGCGTGTTAAAAATATGCTGGTTCGCGGTCCATACAGAAGTATCGTTAGATTCATATAGTTCCCGTCACGTAAAAATAACGCTGGTTTGTTCGTAAGCGCGAACAAACCAGCGTTCTTTTTACCGTTTACCTATACCTGGTTGACATAACATGGGGGCGATAAAACAATACTCGCGTCTCGCACTCTATCAAGTTCAGAAAACTAAAAAAAAAAAAACACGACTTAAAAAACGGCTGAACCGATTTTTATGAAACTTAACGACAGACAGACGGAAACCTAAAGAGCGAAATTAGCTCTGTGTAAACGGCTGAACTGAGTTATGAGATTTGGTACAGAGATAGCTGAGAATGTGGAGACCGACATAGGCTACTTTTATCATCATTATTACCATCGTTTTTCATCACTACGCGGTTGAAAACGCTGGGCACAACTAGCAAGTTTTTTTAATATACTAAATAGATCAACCACCAACTCGCATGATGGTAAGCGACGGTGTGGCCGAGGATGGAGCTCGTCGATCTAGAAGATATCTATTCACTCTAGCCTTGAAACTGCCAAGATTATAGTTCTCGAGAAACAGAGAAGGCGGCAGAGTCCTACTCCTGTGCAGTACGCATAAAAATGTGGACCGAAATCGTTATGTACGAATTACGGTTATTTCAATGAGAAATGGATGGTAATGTAGCGACTTTTTGCTAGTCCTGTAGTGGAATGGGGAAGATGGAATAAGGTCCTAAAGCTGTTGCGCACACTCCGAAATAGATCCAATAGAATATTGCCAGACATGTAACTTTGAGGCGATGCTCGAGACTAAGTAGCTTCTTGAACACTGGCTTAACATCACAAATTAACCTGTTGGCTCGACGGTCATCCGACTCCAAAGTTTCCAGCCGTTGTTTAGCTAATCCGTCCAAATGATGGCAGCAGTACTACAGACACGATCGAATATACTCGTAGTTCAAAAAGTATATAATATCCAATCTAAAAAAAACTACCGAGCTAAATGCATATATAGCACAAGCACAAGCTTTCATTGATGCAATGAAAAGAGCTTGGGAATAAACTAGACTTGGGGGGAGCTCTGAGGTAACAGACATAAATATTACAACCGTATTGAGAATCTACTCCATTTTTTTAAGTAGGTAAATATGAATGAGTAATGAATATGAAATCATCACAAATTGAATAGTACAACGTCTAAAACCTGTTCGAAGCTTTACAATATTACCAAAAATAATAACAGTACAAAATAGAACCCTCCCCTACCCCATACATGGAAGGGTGGGCAAAGCGAACGAAAAAAAAGCCCCGCACCCCACTGGGAAAGGTTCGGGGATGAAATGGAAGGGACTGTAGAAATTCTTGTTATTTTATTTTTGGGAACCGTTAGAAACGCTTTGGGGCGACTTTTTTGACGACAATAAAAGTGTATTGAGAGATTTGAGACTTGGATTGTTTGTTGGAATTTAAACTTTGTTAGAAGTGTATTGATTTATTGTGGCGATTCTGTACAATTAGAAATTTAAAGGGGTTTAAGATTGTTTACCGCGCATTTTGCCATACCATAAAATAATTACACCATGAAGATATAATATTCTATATTATCTCATTGGAGAAATGGACCAAACTAGTTACCGAATGGCACCCCAGAGACAGTAAAAGAAGTCGAGGAAGACAGTGTAAACGATGGGAGGAAGATATTAAAAAAATAGCTGGTCCCGATTGGATGCGGATAGCAAAGGATAGAAAAAAAAATGGAAGTCTTTAGAGGAGGCCTTTGTCGAAGAACAAACTGTATGAAGACAAACCGCTTACCGATAAACATGATATTTATAATGTTAAGTAATGTATACAGTAATAAAGGATTATTTTATTTTTTATGTATTTTTATTATTATCTCATTGTGTGTGGTGTATCATTCAATTATGATACAAATGTATGAATAGATACATTAACATAATTATAACTGTTATTAAATAATTATAGTCTAAATAATTGAAGCAACCGACTTCTCATGGATGCCATTGTCAGAACTAGACAAAGCACCAAAATGGGAAGCACCAACTTTCAAATAAAAAAAGAATCATCAAAATCGGTTCATCCAGTCGAAAGTTCTGAAGTAACAAACACAAAAAAATACATTCGAATTGAGAACCTCCTCCTTTTTTGAAGTCGGCTGAAAAATTAAAATTCAATATGCCCAATTTTGTTTTAAAAACCAAATTACTGAACCGATTTTGAACGAAATAGTTTTTTTTTTCAAATTGGTTAGTAAATGACGGAATTATGCGGTAACAGATAATAATTATGTATTTAAAACAAGCATCTATTATTAAAAGATAAAACAAAAAACCCATTGCATAAAAGCAGTTTTTTCAGTCCAACTTAAGATTTCATTACGCTTGATATGCTGTTGAGTGTACATTTTTGTGAGAATGTATGCGTAAAATCGCTGTAAAAGAATATAAATGCGCATTTTTAGGGTTCCGTACCTCAAAGGAAAAAACGGAACCCTTATAGGATCACTTTGTTGTCTGTCTGTCCGTCCGTCCGGGTGTCAAGACATGTATCTCGGGAACGCGTGAAGCTATCGAGTTGAATTTAATACCATATACGCAGATCCATCGTCTCTTGCTGCAGAGAGAAAAATCAAACTTCTCAGTTTTCATTAAAAAAGTTACAGCTAGCAGAATATGTTGCAAAAAATGCATATTTCGACACTCGCAAGGGAATCAAAACCTATGGGGTACTTCCCGTTGACTTATAACTGTGAAATTTGGCAAGAAGCATTGTCATATAGGACACATAAAGAAAAACAATCGAGAATTGTATATTTTTAATTTAATCACAAAAATAGGGTGTCTATGCAAGAAAGGAGGGTCCAAATTTTGTGGGGTATCATTTGAAAGACCTTTATTAATTTAGATTAATTTATTAGAATGAATGAATAGACCTTAAAATTAATAGATATTAAAAAACCTGATTTAGCTTGTAGCACAAGCTAAATCAGGTTTTTTAATATTTTTACGTCGTATATTTTTCGGTTTATGAAGGAAAATATATATAAAAAAAAAACTTTTTATCTACTAGTTTGTACGGAACCCTTGGTAGGCGAGTCTGACTTACACTTGTCCAGTTTTTTTTTAGAATAATCCTAGTAAAATCACTTGTTTATTACGAAAAATTTCGTTGGAGGTTATGGAAAAACATATTTTTTATTTTTGCGTTAGATGTATATTTATTATTATTACAAAAAAATATAGACCTCGCACATCAAAATCGGTCAAGCCGTTTAGGATGTAGGCGATGTATAAACATATGTACATACATACATACACCCGAAAAACATAACCCTCTATCTTACATAGTCGGGTAAAAAGAAGGAGGTTTACAATTCAGCTGTATTTTTTATTGTATTTTATATGTTTGTTATCGCATAACTCCGTCTTTATTTCATCAAACCGATTTGATAATTTTTTGTTTAGAAGGATGGTATATCCTCAGACTGGTCCCATAGATTTCATCAAAAACGGTTCAGTAATTTGGTTTTTAAAACAAAATAGCGCATTATGAAGTCAGTTATTACTATAATTAAGTCGGTTAAAAATTAATAACTAACTTTGTTGCCGTAGCGACTCAAAATGTGTCTTTGCCTCCGATACTAGCACTTCTCTATTTTGTGCACGTTCATACCAAGCATGAACGTCCAGGTACCTCAGATCTTTCTCTACTTCGTCTCTCCTCCCCCATCCTTTCCAAATGACCGAGCCAGCGAAAAAATTAAATAACGACTTACATTTGTGACACAGCATGCAGACCTCGGACTTGTCCCCCGAATGTATGCTCTTGTGTATGTTGAGATGCTCTTTCCGCTTGAACGCCTTCGAGCAGATGTCGCAGACATGGGGCCGCACCTGCTGATGTTCCAGCAAGTGTCGGTCCAGATGTTCTTTGCGTTTTAATCTAGAAATGTTGGAGTTAGTGAACAATGTTGAAGTTGTGAACAATGTTGAAGATAGTGAACAATGTTGAAGTTAGTGAACGATGTTGAAGTTGTGAACAATGTAACAGTTAGTGAACAATGTTGAAGTTAGTGAACGATGTTGAAGTTGTGAACAATGTTGAAGTTAGTGAACGATGTTGAAGTTAGTAACAATGTTGAAGTTAAGTGAAGGATGTTGAAGTTAGTGAAGGATGTTGAAGTTAGTGAACCAATGTTGAAGTTAGTGAACAATGTTGAAGTTAGTGAACCAATGTTGAAGTTAGTGAACAATGTTGAAATTAGCAAACAATTTCATGATTAATTTAAAAGGAAAACCATAACGGCTAAGTAGGCTATACAAGTTAACGAGGAATCGCAGAACAATATTAACAAGGAAACGTCGATCGACTTAAAAAAAATGTATTTAGAGAAGAAATAAAAACGTTGTGCAAATTTCATTTCAATTAACATACTATGTTAACTCGTATGTTCGCAGTATCCCCATTTTCATGAATTTTGATGTGGAACTACGGAACACTACATTGCGCATTGCACGACACGTACTTGGCCGCTTATTTAAAATTTCGTTATAATTGCGAAGATAAAATATTAAAAATTAAGATTTTAAAAATCAAAGCGTGGAGGCATAGTCTTTAATTGTTCTAATTCCAACCATATAAAAAAGTATTATCGAAATCGTATAATATTTAAGCATAGAAACAGTTTCCTCCTGTTGTATGAAAAACGCGTAATTTACTGGAGAAAGATCGATGACCCTAAAGACCACCACAGGTTAAAATAATCATCATCATCTCAGTCCCCAAGAAGCTGCTGGACATGGGCCTCCCCTGTGGATTTCCAAAAAGACCGGTTGGAAGCGGCCTGCATCCAGCGTCTTCCTGCCACTTCTATGATACGGTTAAAATAATAGTTAGCGGATTAGCAAATTGAAGTGGCAGTGGGCAGGGCACATAGCACGTAGAACTGACGGCCGATGGGGCCGAAAAGTTCTTGAATGGAGACCATGAACCCGCAAGCGTAGCGTAGGAAGACCAGCCACATGGTGCACAGAAGGCCTCATACAAGTGGCACGAAGACGCTGGATGCAGGCCGCTTAAAACCGGTCTTTTTGGAAATCCATGGGAGGCCTATCCTATAGTCCAGCAGTGGACTTCTTGTGGCTGAGACGATGATGATGAAAATAATAGTTATAAAAAACTCACCCCGTGCCGCAAATCCCGCACAAATACCTGTACACATTATTGTGTACAAACAAATGCTTCTCAAGCTGTTCCTTGTCTCCATACCGAACTGGACATTGCACGCAGCAGTACTGCACTCCGTCGGGTCCTTTCATGATGATAGCGAGCTTGTTCTTCGCTAGCAGGCTTCTCTTCATTAAGTTCTCCATTGAGTGATCTAGGCAGATTGGAATTTAAGCAAGAAGGGTCTTATCAAAAAACGTTACTCAAATTTAAGCAATAAAGCTCAATATATTTTGTCAATTACTCGCTTACACGTTATGACACTTGCAGAAAGAAGACAGAGAAATTGTGCCGTTGATCAAAGTTAAGTAACTTTTTCAGTATGACCATAAATAACAGTAAATAGGTTTGAGCAATTGAATTATCTTTAGACTTTTATCTGTCTTGTGTAATCTAATTGCTTTTTGTGTAGTAGTTTAATTAGTAAAGTTTGTGTAGTTTGTACATTATTTTGTTATAGTTATTAAAGGCATTTGCCCAAAAAGTACCTTTTATTAACACCCCCTTTGAAAGTAATATTTTTGGTATGTTGTATTATGTGACTTGTCTAGTGACGAATGTATCTATTGACGTATCCTGTCTCAAGTGCTATTTGTTTTGCAGATCTTGAGATATTTTTAACTCCAGACCGAAAAAGCCAGATGATAGGTATAATTTTGACATGTGTATCTGTGTTTATATGTGGCATCGTAGCTCTCAAATGAATGGTGCCATTGTGATCTAGTGTTTTGTTTTTATAGAGAATTTCAATGAGAGTGTTCTTAGCTATGTTTAATCAAAATCAGTTCAGCCGATTTATTGGTCGGTGATTTTTGAGTTTTCTAAGCTTAAGTTGATATTACCATTTTTTTTACTATTTTGGCATGAGATTTCCTAATGAAAACGAGCTGCTGGAATGTTTATATTTTTTAAAACAACTTTGATCCAGTGAATGTTGAAAAGAGTTTTGTTTTATTTTACAACAAGTAAGTTTTACATGTACATAATAAGAATAATTTGAACTGACTGGTAAATAATTTTTTTATTTCCTTTTAAACTGAGTAATTATTTATTGTGTGTGAAATTAATAGTATGTATAACTAAATACTCAATATAAATAATAAGTTCTCCTAGGCGTTAAGCCAGTCTTTCCCAAAGTGGGCGATAACGCCCCCTTGTGGGCGCTACATGCCTAAAGAGGGTAAGAGACCCAGAAAAAAGGGGGCGTTGTAGAGGCTGAGCGGCGATTTGTAATTTCATCTAGGTAGGTAGCTACTTATTTTTTTTTTAATTCATCAAAATTCAATTAAAAAAAATAAAAATATAAATTGATTTGTAGAATATGAAAAGTGGTTGGCTAACGTGACAGTAAGCGTTAGTGTTTACAGACAAGTTACCTATAAACTTTAACCTCCTTTTTACTTTTAAATCTTTTTTATTTAATACTATATGTAAATAGATAAATATATTTCAGAAATATTTAACTCACCTTCAGCATTATTTTCTTCCACTTCCATTGGTTTAAAATGCCTGAAGAATTAAAATTCGGTTATCTATTTTAAAACAAATAACTTACGATGAAAGTTTCCCAAAACCGCGCAACCGACAAAATGAAGCAAAAAAAAAAGGATGAACTTGAAATAGTGATACGCTCCCCTACCTACGATATCGCCCAAGGACCGGTCGCCCCTCTTTGGGGTGACTACCCTTTGTCTACCTAAACATCCCCTATGGGAAGGGAGGGGACCCCACTACGTTATTAGGAGGGGTGGCTGGCTTAGCTGCCCGACATCGATTCAAAATCCTCTACCTGCTCGAAAGCTCGCTTTACACCCATCTAATAATAATACCAAAATATTCGTAACGTTTGCCAGCAAACTACTCACGCGTATTTGGTTTTTGTTTACTATTTAATTTTTTGTTGTTAAGTGGTCTAAAAATTCGCGCCCAAAAGTTTACAAACAATAAAATCTGTAAGAAAACTTGCCTTTTCGATGCGATCGTAATAAAAATCGGTAATGTAGGGTGATTCCTAAAACTATAGATCACAATTTGGTTTTAAAAATAGGTACCTAAATACCTGTATATCACATTTATAAAAAATAAATAATCAAACACCAACACACCGACCAAGCGTCACTTATCAAATGAATTTGAAATTTGAATGAACAAAATGAATGAAAAACTCCAAAACATACATTGTGACGGAATGAAGTGATGCTAGTAAAAACTACGCTAAAATAAATTGTAACTTATTGCTATTACAATTAAATTTACTTTCCTACTTACTTCCTTGTTACTTGTGTGTATTTTATTCGGTCTTTGATCAGTCTTGCCTTCTTCTTCTTCTTTTTTGTATTGGACCCCGCGATTAGCGATTTGCCAGTGTCAAGTATCGAAATATTTTCAAGTTTCTTCAATATTACAAATATTACAAGTTATATAGTGCTCTAGTCACGTAAACAGTTATTTTCAATTTGAATTTTGGTTCAGTTTCAGTAAAGTGATGGCGACTTTACTAGAAGTTTCTATGGAGTTTTGCCGATAACGTAAAATGACACGTTTCATGGCTTTATTTCATTTGCTCACAATCACGCACTTGATCGAATACTTAGTGATTAAAATACCACCATTTTATTCGCATTAATATTCAAAATAACACAAGTTTAGAAAAATAAAACAGAGCAACAACATGTTTCTATGACGTTCCCGCCAAAGCTCCACCAGTAACTGTATTGCCTTATGGAGAGAAAGGTCTTGTCACGTATAGTCTATGGTGTGTTCATGAAGTTAGAAATGGACACTTTCTATAAATCGTTCATTATATAAAAACTTCAATTATTCTTTATTGAAATATTAAAAATACCTAGATATTTAAAAAAAATGCTTCAGTCCAGTCCATACGTTTTAAAATTAATAAAACACACAGACACAATAGGGTAATAAATCTAAGATAGGGAGAAAAATATATAATCACAAGTCTCAATATCAAATAATCAATGATAATTGCACAGAATTCGCCCTATTACATGTAAGTCTTTGGATAATTGAAATAATTTAAATTCCAGTTTTTGTTTCAAGGTTGACAAGCAAGCAAGGTTAGGTTAATAATTTTTCTTTGGGTAGTAAAGTTTTCGCTATATTACAAAGCACTCTGTGGTTAGTAATTTGTAGGGTTGGCTAATGTGGCTAATGTGGCTAAGTGGCTTATTAAAGTACATTACTCTTTGGGCTTAGTTTAGTTCACGCTTAGTTAGTGTAATATTGTTCTGTGGTGGCGCACGCGCTTTATTTTTGTTTTATTTTGTGTGAATTTGTAATTTATTCACGTGTTTTTGTATAATTATTGAGAATGGCCTATGAAGAACAACTAAAAGATCTTGCAAACAGATTATTTGTGATAGATGCCGTTAAATTCGGTGATTTTACCACGAAAAGTGGTATTAAAACACCAATCTACTTTGATTTGAGGGTTATAGTCAGCTACCCCGATGTAATGGTTCGTACACATATTTTAAATTGAATTGAGAACAATAATGTTGTCCATATCAAACTAGTCTTTACGAAAATGTGATTATTTTAAGAATAATTCTATCATTTACAGGATTTAATAACATCTTTAATTTACAACAATACAATAAAAGACCTGCAATATGACCATGTATGTGGAGTACCATATACAGCTTTACCGATAGCTACTCTTTTAAGTGTGAAAGCTAGAAAGTCAATGTTAATGAGACGAAAAGAAACTAAGTCATACGGGACTAAGAAATCTATTGAAGGTCACTATAGAAATGATCAAAAGTGTTTAATTATTGAAGATGTAATTACTTCGGGTTCCAGTGTTCTCGAGACTGTTAAAGACCTGCGTAAAGAAGGCCTAGTAGTCACAGACGCTATTGTCATATTAGATAGAGAACAGGGTGGCCGGGAGAATCTAACTGCCAATGACGTTAAAACTAAATGTCTGTTTACCATGACAGCTCTAATAGAGATACTCAATAAAGATGGAAAGATTACAGAGGCAACTGTCTCTAAAGTACAAAAGTACTTAGAAGAATCTCGGGCACCAGTTTTGGGTATGATATTTACTCGTATTCACTCCGTTTTATTTTCATCCTTACTTAATATTATAATAGCGCAAAAAAGTCTGTCTCTCTATCTATTTGTTACCTTTTCATAGCTAATAAGCTGCACCGATTATTATGAAATTTTGTATAGAGTTAAATTTGTACCTAGAAATAGACATAAACTTATTTCATCATCACCTTCATTATCATTATTTCATAATTACGTGACTTAAACCTCGGGATGCAGCTAGTATTTTAATAATTTAATAGTAATATGATTTACTTGACAATCCAAGAAAGAGAAAATGTATTTAATATTTTTGTTTACGAGTACCTATTCTTATCACGGTATTATTTTATTTCCTGTAACCTACGCATGTGGATTTTTTGTGCGAGATGTTTTTAGATCTTGCTTTTATTCTCTCATACCTGAATGTTGCGGTCTTCTATTTGAATCTTACTGTTTGTTATAATTTTATTTTCAGATGATATCCCAAACAGGTTGACACTAACTTTTGAACAACGGTCTGAAATAGCTACAAATACAGTTGCTAAACTGTTATTCAACATTATGGCTACAAAGCAAACAAACCTTTGTTTGTCTGTAGATCTCACCACATCAGTTGAGATTCTTGAACTTCTTGAAAAAGTTGGCGAACATATCTGTATCGTCAAAACTCATATTGACATAATAGAAGACTTTAATCAAGATTTCATAAATCGTCTACAAAGTTTAGCATCAAGATTTAATTTTCTTATTTTGGAGGATAGAAAATTTGCTGATATTGGAAATACTGTTCTTCTTCAATTTACAAAGGGACTTTACAAAATTGGAAGATGGGCAGATTGTGTTACTGTACATTCGTTGCCTGGAGAAGGAGTGTTAAAAGCTTTGGATAAGCACACTAACGGTGTTAGCCGAGGTGTCTTTTTATTAGCTGAAATGAGTTGTGAAGTAAGTTTAAAAATATTGACTGAAGTATGAGCTATATGACTCGAGACAAAATTAGATAGATAGTTAAACTCAGTATTGTACACCATAAAATTAAAAAAAGAAGAGAGCAATATACTCAATGTAATAATTGGCGTAAATTAATTAGCAAAGATAGATAGATAAACTTTGTAAAAAAGTCGTACTGACTACCAATGAGAGGTCAGATTTTTCGAAATTACGAGATCTATTGAACGATTGGTTTCTGGTTCCTAATTTTTTAACTTGTTTATTCAATTTGTCTCAGATATATTAATATAACATATATGTACATCCATTTCATTATTGGACATAAATTAATTAGCAAAGTCGGACTGACGACTAATGAGAGGTCAGGTTATACGTAGTATCCTCTAGTAGTTTGTGGTCAGATTTTTCGACAAGATATAATTGGTTGCTAGTCCATCCTTGTTTAATTATTTTTTTCTCAACTGTAATGATATATCATATACATCTATTCCACTAAGGTATGTAAGAAACATTATGAACTTTTTTGCATCTGTTTACAGGGAAATCTTATTTCACCAGAATACAAAGAGGCTACAGTCAAAATGGCTTTAAAATACCCAGAGCTAATAACTGGTTATGTGTGTCAAAACAAGGATACCTTCGAAAATCCCGGCCATATTCAACTGACACCAGGGGTAAAACTCGAGAGCTCAAAAGATGATCTTGGTCAGGTTTACAATACTCCTGAGAAGGTGGTCATAGAGAATGGTGCTGATGTTGTTGTAGTGGGACGTGGTATTGTAGCGGCTAATAATCCTTCATCCGAAGCTGTACTTTATAAGGAAACATTGTGGAGATGCTACAAGAAACGAACTGGACAAGAATAAAAAATAGAATACTAGAACTACAATATATAGCATACAGATAGTATTAAAGACAATAAGTTTATTTTATGTATTTCAGAGTGAATCATAAAGTAAAAGTAAAGTTATGGAATAGTAAAAGGTACAACCAAGTATGTACCTTATATTGCCAAAACAATTTCATCCATTAGTAAAAGTAAAGGAAACAATGGTATCATGGATATACATTTTACTTTTTCCCGCATAACAAATACAATTTGTTTTGAAAATGATTTCCCGACAATTGGACATAGTTACAAGCATTTTTCTTTATAAACAAAAAAAAAAAAAAATTAATATCTCTCATAAGGTAATATAAGAAAAAAACTGAAAAGTTCATAAAATGCAACCTATCAATGATGTAGAACATAAAATAATAATGAATAAATTACAATTTAACAAAATTATAATATAGTTATTTTACTATTAATAAATAATACATATTTTATTTTGGCACAATAATGCCAAAATGAGAATAACTATGAAGTTGGTCAAAATATCAATTCATATTGTAGAAGTAAAATATTGTATAACATTTAAATATATATATATTTTTTAATTTCTTGTATTGTTTACATTTTTATGTACATTCCATAGATTTCCTATATTATAAATTTCATGTTACTTTTTTAATGTATAATTATGATGAAGGTGGAAATTATACTAATATTTAGGGAACATTATCTAAATAAATTCTTGTATATTATATTGTATGTATTTTTTGTCATAGAAATATATTAAGTACAGAATTATAAGGATGAGTATATTAAAATAATTGTTCTTGTAGGATAGCATGTCAAGCCATGGCAATAAATAAAACCAACTAGTGCCTATTCGAATACATGCGTTAATACAGAAAAAAATGAGATATTTAATTAATCTTCTTCTTCTACAGGAAAATGAATACAACCCTAGGGTGTAGGTAGTATAATTTTTTAATCCCCGAAGTAAAGAAAGAGAATGGAGGGATGTGTCCGAAGAAAGAGAGGGGTGCTTATAGGTAAGTTTGACTTTCCAATAACACCCCTCTCTTTGCTTCGGACACAATATTTGACATGCGTTCATACCATAGAACGTGTCTGTGTATCTGTCTGCAGCATCGTAGCTTTCAAAAGTTTGGATCATTTTAATATGGCTGTTTTTTGTTTCCAGGACGATCTTCTTAGCTATGTTATGTTAAAATCGGTTCACCTTTTTTTAAATCGAGAGATTTTAAGTTTTCTTAAAATCGATTTCATCAAATAAACAATAAAAATTAATTAATTTTCAACAATAAGGTACATCACTGCGGTAGAATCACAGGTAGAATTAATACAATGCTCTTTGGGTAGAAAGTACCTACTAATTTGAATGTTGTTGAACACTGAAGTTGAATTTGAATACGAGTGAATACGGATTTCAAATTGACACCATAGAGAATCACACACTAGTAAGAAAACGCATAGAATATAAAAAAGATTGCCAGAAAATGAGGCTTTTTCTATTAGCATTAAAAAATTAACAAATTCCGTAACGATCGGAAAACAACATGAAGTCGCTTTATGACTTATCGCATTCAACGTAACTAAAAGTTATATTACACTACCCGATTTCTCGGGCCCCGTCTATCGGGTGTTTGTCTGGGAAGTATGGAGATCGGGACCCTTACCCTATCTCTTAATAGGTACATCACCCTGTATCTGCTGACAGGGCACGACAAATCGGGTGGTCTTTTAACGTAACAGTTTTGTGGTGCTTAGATTCTCCAATGAATGTCAGGTTTTGTACGTGGCAAAAATAATATTAAATGTCAGCTGCTCCACGATGGATATCCGCTGAAAGATGTGAAATATTGCCACTATTTTGCAATGAGATTTTGTCTATAGAGAGGTTATGCTCATTGAACATGAGAGAAGCATGGCAAATTTCAGATCTCTTTTAGTATCTTGGCCTTATATATTTTGGTGTTGCAGTTTCTAAACATACAGGATAGCATTGTTACTGTTCACAAGACACGACACAAAGGGTCTAACAACGTTGCCCAACGTGTCGCGACTGATGACGAGTCCGGCATTTACCTTACTTCAGGCTTGCCACGCAGAGCCAGGGATAACGTATCTATGTATAATATTCCATTATTGCAATTTTGTTATTTATTCGACTTATTCTTATTTTTTAGACTTAGAATTATGGGTTTTAAAGGCCTATTCACAACACCCTATCACTCGCCAGGCCCGCCAGGGACAGTGTAGTGTAATAAGAGACAGGCAGGGTACCGATCTTCATACTTTTGACAGGGCCCGAGAGATTGGGTAATGTAATAAACCTAGCAGCCCTCTGACTGTCATTTTTCATTCATCATCATACCATTTTAATCAACTTTTATTCGTTCAATGAACGACTAATTTCTTATCTTTCGTTCAATTTGTCAAATGGAATGGTGTATAATCATTAATAGTCTATGGTGTACAATGATGTGATAACAAACAAAACAAAAAAATATTATTTTTAGCAAAGAAATGGATTTTATAGCTAGAGAATTAGGAATAAGTAGTAAAAACATATTTCCCACTGCGTCGCCCAGTTTGCTTACGGCGGTTGTGCATACGAGGTGGCTCAAGAAATGGTTGAAAAACCTGGAAGTGGAAAACTCTTTCAATAATGTTGATACCTCCTTGCAGCCTGGTGAAAGCATATCATATCCTTGGCGAAAAGTATTCATAAGGGTACGTAAACATTATTATATCACCGTAAATATAGCTTTTGCTCTTTTACCTATTAATTTTTGTAACTACCTTCAATGGTATGATTGATGTTGTAGGTCTTAAACAAGAAGGTTTCCAAGGTCCTGCCCCTACCTCGATACAAGCTGAATGAGAACACATCAGATCCGACACTCACCTTCTCACAACTGCTTCAATATGTCTCTCAGAGCAACCAGAGATCACTATGGAAAGAGTCTTATAAAAAATATTGTCAAAACATTGAAAGTAATAAAGAAAGCACCATAGTTAACCTGCTAGAGCATGATCAGCTCATAACAGAAGTGATACTGCGATTGTATGGCTGCAGCATTATTAGAATAAAGTCAGACAGTGCCGGTAATCATGTAGAATATAAAGAAACAATATCAAACAAAAGTCTCAAATGTTACGAAACAAATGTTAATTTACTATCAGCATTATTCACATTAGAAACAGATAATAACTTCTACGTCATATTTAGAGGACATCATGAAAATACTTTATTAGATTGTCTCAATTTTAGTCCTAATTTAATAGATATGAACTATTGTAGAGGATTATTTATTGTTTATCAACTACTCAATTTGTCAAAGGCTATGAGCGATCGAGGGTTAAGCCTGGGTATGCTTACGTTACAAGATATTTATATGTCTGAAAATCTGTGGCTTCAAGTGCTGCCGTCTATGACAAACAACATTCACTGCTTAGACGCTTCATTAATATATGAACAAAGGAAGCAAAGTCCTGTTATTAATACCCAAAGTCAAGGGAAGAAGGATGAATTTTGGAGGAACAGCTGTGTTCAACTGGAGAAGCTGTGTATGCTGTGGGTGAGAGGACGTATATCAAACCTGGATTATCTACTGCACCTGAATGTGTTAGCGGGTAGGAGTAGCAATGATCCTCAGGCACATTTTATGGTGCCTTGGGTTACAGATTTTGCATCCAGATGTGGTAAGAATTGTTTTCTACTTATATATTATTTTAAACAACATTGTTCATGGTTTCCAAAATTAGGATAATATGTTTTGTTTTTCTAAGTTTTAATTATTATTCATTTGTGTCCTAATAATATAATAGCGAAAGTAACTCTACCTGTAGTCTGTCTCCTTATCTGTTTGTTAACTTTTCACTGGTAAATGGCTGAACCGATTGTTATGAAATTTGGTACAGAGATAGCTGAGAACTTGGAGATGGACACAGGCTTCATTTTATTATCATCTACTTCGTTATACATCTCAATTGATTCTTATCACACGCAGGTGTAACTGCAGGTGTTGTAACTAAATTGTGTCTATAGATCAGTGTTCTTTATACACAATTTAGATGATTTTTTTAAGGATATATAATTTTAACTATATGAAAATAGAATGTTCCAAGTCAAATGTTGCCATTTCCTTATATATATTTCTGAACCAATAACATGTATTATTTATAAGGCCAGCATGTATCTACATATTATGTTGCAATAAAGCTATTGACTTTATAAAACTATATTTTATCAACATGTAGGTACAATATGAATATAACATGTCTGCTTAGCAGTTTCTGTGTGTAATGATTGGAATTTTCCTCATAAGTAATAATTAATTTATATACATATTTGTGCATATTGGCTATGTAAACAGATGAAAATCAAATTAATAAAAGATAGCCATATCCTACCTTGCAGGATGCAAAATTAAATATAACAAAAATTAATAAAATGACAATGTACAAACTCAGACGGACTCTTAAAACCAACATTCCTATTTATCATACATGTCTCAAAGAAAGTTTGCACCTGTAACCCGATAACAATGGTATCCATATGTTTCAGGCAGAAATTGGCGAGACTTAACCAAATCCAAATACCGTCTGAATAAAGGAGACAGACAATTGGATATGACGTATGATGTGAGCTGTAAGGATCAGATTCCACACCATGTGTCCGACGCACTATCAGATATCACATGCTATGTGTATCTGGCACGGAGGTTTGTCAACCTTATTGCTAACATGTCAAGGTTGCATGTACAGACAGCGTACATTGAAACTTTTTTATTTAAAAGATAAACTAAATATCTGACTGCGCGATGTAGTGTAATTTATGCTTATGTTATACATGATATGATGAGTGTACGTTTTTGCGAAAATATATGCACAAAGCGAGTGTATAATTTATATAAATGAGCATTCATAGCAATACTTTGTGTAAAACTACTCAGACTACGAAATAAAGGAAAAACGAAAAAAAACCTTTCTTTCTTTGTCATAGTTCAGAGGTGGTCCCCTATAAATTTTATCAAAATCGGTTAAGTACTTTAGTTTTTAAAACAAAATTAATGGAAGAAATATGTAATCCAAGTAAACTAAATAAAAAAAATTAAGTTTGTTGTTTCAGTTTTCACCAAACCCATCGCAAAAATACATAATAGCTTAAATTAATTATGCTCTCTTGCGAGGGGTATATTTGTATGATTAAAGTTTATGACATTCAGAGAAGGAAGGAAGAACCATACTACTTATTATAGAAACATTTACGTACATTCGTAAACCAACACCTTTTTGCGCAGTTGGATCCAAGGAGGTTTTTTTTTTTTCGAGTCTATTAAAAATATACTTGCGCTTGACCGCTAGCTCACCTGATTTTAAGTAAACATTGATGTCTATGAGATATGGAACCGGTTCATTCGCGATTTAAAAACACTCCAATTATTATATTATATCCATTAGGGACCCACTCGAAGAAGGAGATTCTCATTCAACTGTATGTTTTTTTTTTTTTTTTGTTTTTTTTTTGTATGTTTGTTATGCCATTACTCAGCCAATTATGAATTGTTTTGATGATTCTTTTTTTATTTGGTAGATAATACTCGGACATGTAGATGTGTTCTGTAAACAGATACAAAATGTTGTAAAAAAAATAAAAAATTATAGGGCTGGCACTCTATACATTTATATGTAGGTATGTATAAAGTTCCTTCCCTTCTCACAATGAGAAGATGGCCCGTTCCCAGCAGTGGGACAGTTTTTACAAACAGGGCTGATAAAAAATAAATAAAAAAAATTATAAAGAAGAGATGAAATGTTTTTCAACACCACCCCATCGTGTGTGGTTATCGTTGAATAGGTTTGATATATCATTTCTTTTTCTCAAATGTAATGTGTGCGAGATATAGCCCGCCAAATGTGAAACAATTGTCCCTCCTGCTTTTTAGGATTCCGTACCCAAAGGGCAAAAACGGGACCCTATTACTAAGACTTCGCTGTCCGTCCGTCCGTCCGTCTGTCAACAGGCTGTATCTCATGAACCGTGATAGTTAGAGAGTTGAAATTTTCACAGATGATGTATTTCTGTTGCTGCTATAACAACAAATACAAAAAAATATAATAAAATAAATATTTAAGGGGCTCCCATACAACAAACGTGATTTTTTTGGTCCTTTTTGCTTGATATTGATAACGGCAACAGGTAGACGCTTGAAATATTCACAGAATATTGAGTTATATTATTCACTTTAGAAATAAATAATTAAATTAAAATCAAATTAATATTTAATATTTTTCCCATACAACAAACGTGTTTTTTTGCCGTTTTTATAGATATGGCATGGAACCCTTCGTGCGCGAGTCCGACTCGCACTTGGCCGGTTTTTTTTAAACTATTGGACCTAGAAATTCATGATTAACCATAATTATTTTGAATACTCTGTGATCACAATTTTTAGAGATATAGCATTAAATTTATAAAACATTTAAGTCATTATAGTATTGAGGTCTTTTTAAATAAAAACTACGGGTCACTCACGTCTGTTTTGAGCCGAAAAATCCGACTAGTTTCAACTGCATTTGGCGGTCTTTTTTATAAGAGCAGCGCAAACGTGACTCTCGGTCGGTGACGCGTCAAGCGGCTCAAAACAGACGTGAGTGACCCGTAGTTTTTATTTAAAATGTGTGAAAACCAGGTTAGTTTCCATAGTAAAGTATTGAGATCATTGACCTTTCCGCAAAGTAGTCGTAATAAAAATACTCGCCAAGTAGTTTTCTTTTAATTTATAGCATTAGCTTGGCCACATATTTAAATTATAATTATTTTACTTCAGATTGTTTGTGTAAATCATAGCATAACATGTTAGAATTTTAATTAACTTGAGTTAATTGTGTAAGTTGTATAAAATACCGGTTAAAATAATTCTTGACATGTTTTTTTTACATATAGGTCCAGTAAACAGATTATTTACGGTAGTTAAAATTGTAGTAGTTAAAATTAATCTCCTATTTTCTTTAACAAACGTGATTTACCGCCAATAAAAACATTATATTACAGATATTAGAGCTTTTTACGTAAAACTGAACTCTTTTCGAAGTATCCGTATTAAAAGAAAAATAAAATAGGACAAGTGCGAGTCAGACTCGCCCACCGAGGGTTCCGTACAAACTAGTAGCTAAAAGGGGGGAATCATATATTTTCCTTCATAAACCGAAAAATATACATCGTAAAAATATTTAGAAACCTGTTTTAGCTTATGCTAATGCAGCTCTTTCATATGATACCCCACATGATACGGTTAATTCAAAATAGATAAATAAGCTAAATAGATAAATTTCATAGTTCTAGGTCAATGGGAAGTACCCCATAGGTTTTGATTCCCTTGTGAGTGTCGAAATGTGCGTTTATTATGACATATTCGACTGTGACTTTTTTTACGAAAACTGAGAAATTTGATTTTTCTTTCTGCAGCAAGATACTATGCACCTACGTACTCGTATATGTTTTTAATTTCAACACGATACCTGCACGCGTTCCCGAGATACAGGTCTTGACACCTGGACGGATAGACGGACAGACGTTGTTGTCCGTCTGTCCGTTCGTCCGTCCGTATCCTGTAAGGCATAAGGGTTCCGTTTTTTCCTTTTGGGGTACGGAACCCTAACAAAGTACCCGATTGCAGAAGAGCGATTTTAGCAGTCTAACTTTACGATTTCATTACGCTTGATAAAAAAGTGCATTTTTTATTTGTGTGAAATGTCCACCAATATTTATATTTATACACTCGAAAAACATAACCCTCCATCCTACGCAGTCGCGTAAAAATACTTTTTTATGGAAATCGAAATTAAAAATATTTTGTTCAGGACACCCAAGGAAGTATTATGCAAGCATGTGCGCAACAAGTGGGTGCCTGCTGAGTACCCCGCCTCCATCCAGCGCATGCAGGAGTGGACCCCCGACGAGTGCATACCGGAGTTCTACACGGATCCTACCGTCTTCAAGAGTATACATGAAGATTTGCCCGTGAGTATAATGCTTCACATTGTTTCAACTTCAACTTTGTTTTGATGGCTTCATCAGTGTAGCCACAAATTCGCCAATTTCTAGTGTAGATTCTCTGATAGTAAACGAAATTGCGTATTTTGAAATCGGACGCTTCAGTTTTTAAACTACAATTATAACACTTTTAATTGCAATTGACCTAGGATCATCGTTATAGACAATAAAGAGTCTGAAACGTACGTATGTGTACATAAGGGGAAGAATCCGAAAATAGTATTTTTAGTTACAGGGATTCATTTTAACGTTCGTAAAAAACTGTCTGTTCGCTCATGGTTGGACTATTGACCCTTTGAACTTTTGCAGTTATCCCTTATTGTGGTTTCCAGGACTTAGGAGTGCCGTCGTGGGCGTCATGCGCGGAGGACTTCATCACAAAGCACAGGGAAGCGCTGGAAAGTAGTCATGTGTCGGACAATCTTCACCATTGGATCGACATTACTTTTGGATACAAGTGAGTATTATCTCATGAATGTTGTCAGTATTTTGAGTGGCTTAGGAAATGTGCTAAGAGATTGTAGGTCTAGCATAGGCATTTACGTCAAATCACCACTACAGTCTATTCAGTTTTTCCTTTCTCTCTAATTTTGACTAACTTGACCAGTGGATCAGTGTTGCCTCAACTGACGATTTTTCATTTCTCAATCCTTCTGTTATACTTAAATGTATATGTATAATGATTTTCGGTAAACTTCTAGAATTCGCTACAGTTATCGGTGTTGTACTTTATGACAATCTCTTTTCGCTTATTATTAAAACCATCCAATGAAGGTACGATGACCTAACCCTTCTCACAATGAGAAGATGGCCCGTTCCCAGCAGTGGGACAGTTTGTACAAACAGGGCTGATAAAAAGAAAAGAAAATGAAGGTAATCCCTGTAAATGAAAAAATATTTCTGATTCTGAAGAGGCAGGTCTGTTGATATGTTAATTTACGTACTTATGTATCGTACTGTACTTTTTGGGTCACTGAACATTGTGACTCTGAACGTACTGATGTACCAAACATAAGTACGTCAAATAATATGTTATCTAAATCAGTTTTTTAATCACTTGTATTGGTATTATTATTTTCAGATTGTCAGGCTCGGCAGCAATAAAAGCGAAGAACGTGTGTTTATCGTTAGTAGACGGTCATACGAACACCCGCCGAGGGGGTCCGGTACAGCTCTTGACTGCTCCTCACCCGCCGCGGGCTTCCAGGGCTCTGCCCCCCGCACCACCCAGGCTGCACTGGACTTCGCCGAGAGAATCAAGTTAGTGAAAAAAACCAGATATACTAGGAATACTTTTTGTCCTAGTACTGCACCTTGTGGCAGTCTTAACGCATTGTATTGTTATAAATTAGATTTCCATGTTAAAAATTATGTAATATGTAACTTTTCTAGTATTAATCATTATCGATAATTACAAATTATTATAATGGTAAAAAAATAAGTGAAAATATTATGCCAATACAATCAAATGCTTTTGTAAAATCTAAATCGTTTTGACTTTTGTATTAGCTAAAATAATGCAACTAATGATGATTACAGAGAAATCAATAAAGAACGACAGTTCAGATGATGTATCTGAAGATGAAGAAGAGTCCACGAGCCTTCCCCAACACGTGTCTCGGTTACACGTGCCTCCTCAACGAGTCAGATCGCGGCACAAAAGCAGTAGTCGAGCTCGATCTCTCTCGAAAGGCGTTGACGATTCTCCACACTCACATTCCATTGAAGGACGAGCATCTTCACATTCCAGACATTACAGGGTCCAAAGATCAGAATTAGGAAAAGGTGTCATCTATTTACCAAAAGAATTCAACCCCGTTGCTTCGATACAAGCTTTGGAAGCTTTGGACAACTTCAGAACGAAATGTTTCCTCACCAAAGCGGAAGATAAAGAAAAACACAAAGAGAACTTGTCTACTTTAAATTTGTATCCAGTGCCACAAGAGATAAAACACACTAATACCACTGAATCTAAAGATGATGACACCGCGTTTACAAATCACATGTTTCTAGCGTCTTACGAGCAGAGTTATCTAAAGAAATTCAGTCAAGATCCACATCTAGAGAACGTTTTGAAGGAACGGAAGAACAGGTCGTTCAATTCGAGGTATACGACTGATGCGGCGATTTATAAGCAGTTCGTCACCGAAAGTCGAAGGCAAGATATGTTGGTAATCGGCTGTCTTATAGTAGAAATCTTTCTTCATATCCAAATGCGACCGTTGAGGACGTTGAGTGACAGTTTCCTAGAAAGATTCAATATGTGTAGAATGGTTTTAAAACATAATTACAATTTGATACCTAAATGCGTAAGCTATATGGCCTCTTTGCTGTTAAACGTGCAACCGCCGTGCTTGTCGTTCAAAAACGAATTGTCGCCTAAGAGAGACGATCCGTTAAAGAAAATTGTAGTGACCGATAAAGGTTTGCCCACTCCGACTCCAGCGCAGCTTTTGCAGCCTTTGCTTATGCAGCATTTGATTCCATTCCCGCAAAACTTCACCGTTCTCTACAACCTACTCAGTACTCTACATGAATACGAAATCACCAGCAACGAACTGAGCATTCTTTGTATGTACGAATGCGACGGAGTCCAATGTGAAAAGTACCAAAATGTAGACAAAGCAAAGTTATTTTTCACTCAAAAGATTGCCGAAGGTAAAATCCAGGCGTGTGCGGCGCATTTAGATGTGCTTCTAAACCAAGTGAATTACCATCAATTCGACGTCCTGGACATATTCCTAGCTCATTATATTGAACTGTTGCGAAATAAAGACACGTCAGTATTGGCCGCGTGGTATTTGTTCGACACTGTTAGCAAAGCTTTGGGTCCCAATAAGACTAGAACTAAGCTTTTAAAACACATTTTGAACCTGTACGACGATGACGATTTTATAATAGATAGGACAGAACATAAAGTAACGGACGTCGACGCGGTAACAGTGAGTGGAGCGAACGCAAACAAGCAGAAGTTCGTAAAATTGTATCATAACATTTTCTTACTGCAATTGATGGTACGACTCGGGTTGCAATGCTTTTTGGACAACTTCACCCAACATTTGGTCGAAGCCGTCGGGGGGTATAAGGATGTGAACACAGACGCCAGTTCTCCGGGACATTTGTGTCACAATCGCTCCATGGCGAACAAAAAACCTAGATATTCAGATGATAACGTTAGAAACGCTCTAACTACGAATAATGATATTTTCTCTCCGGACACGTCGTATGGGTCTGAACACGTCGCTACTCCTAGCGTAGACAAATCAATGATTGACGCTTTGAAAGACAAAGACACCGATAGTAGAAGCGAAAACGAGCTGTTTCATTTTGAAACTGATAAAGATAGACTTCCGAGTCGGAGCAGCCGGAGCAAATCACCTGCTGAGTCCATTGACTCATTTAACTCTTCAAACGCGCCTCAAGAAAATATTCATACGCCATCTCCCTCTCGAGAATTCCCTTCTCCCGTTAGTTCGAAATTCCATTCTACTAAAGAAACATCAGTCACCGTAGATGGAAACTGTGAAGCGGTTCCTAAAAAAGCTTTATCTCCATCTATAGAGATTCCATCAAAGTCTATGTTTACAAGCTACATACATTTCACTGAGGACGATGAAGATGTCGAATTACGCAACGAATCTCACGCTAGACAAACGAAAAGTTTAGATGTAAGTAACATAGAAAATGATTTGTATAAAGCACCTCAAACTTTGACGGAAGAAGAATTGGATTTGAAAGAAGGAAGTCCTTCTAAGATATCGGATATGAGCTCTGAAAGTATCATTTGGCTAGCGCATAGACTAGGACCAGTCCTTACTTGTAGATATATCACTAGAAACTTGCTCAAAATGTTGACATTGTGTTACATTGGTAAGGAGAACTTAAGTCCGTGGGAGACCGATGAGAAAGATGAATTTGATAATATCTCGATAGTGAACAGTAAAATTGTCGGTGATAGAAATGCGATGAAAGTTATCAACTGCCTAACTTCAATTGTTGGTAAGTAATATTCTTCAAATACAAATACAAATACAAATAATTTTATTGCAGTTTGTAGGTACATTAAGGATCTTAATATGGAATTATAACAATTCTAGATTTTCCCTATACAAACTTGCCTCTCCAGCAGGCATGCAATACTGGAAGTGGGCTCACCGAGTAATTTTAAAAATTGACATTCCAAAAAAAAAACTATTATTACAGAAAAAAAAAGTCAAAAATATGAAGTTATCATTTCAATTATACAATGTCAAATTATAATTACAATATCAAATTTAATCCATGTCAAGTTATATCTTCACACCATATTAAAAATCTTTATACATTGCTCTTTCGATCTCTAATACAACTACGACATAAAAAAAATTAGGGTTTACGTGTTTTAATCGTTTAAATATTCCGTGATCGAGATAAAGATCTGCAAATTTGCAGGCAGAGAGTTCCAAGCCTTACCATTGTGAATGATGGAGTTTCCGAAACTAACACGAGGTATATGAACTACAAAGGGATGAAGGGAATTTCCAGAGTTGGAAGTTCTGTAACGAAAGTGTTCTGTTACTCAGGATTAATTTAATTTTCCCCAGCTATGTACGGCGAGCAGCTGATAATATTCCAATACCTGCCGCATATGAGCGAGCTGATCGCATCCTGCCGCAAGCGTCTCTCGGCGCCGCTAGAGGGCGGCGTGGTCGCCTGTCTGCGGCTCGTCGTACGTCTCGTGCCGTACATGAGCGACGTCAAGATTATGGAGCAGTTACAGGTCAGTTCATTATATATAGTTATAAATGAAGAGATCCGTAGACGTACGATAGTCACCGATATAGCACAGCGAATTAGCAAGTTGAAGTGGCAGTGGGCAGGGCACATAGCATGTAGAACTGGCTGGTGGGACCGAAAAGTTCTCGAGTGGAGATCACGCACCGGTAAGCGCAACTTAAACTTTCTTCAACTAAACTTTCTTTAAACTCTCTTTCAAACAAAAAAAAAAAAAAAACTAAAGAGAGAGCTATGATGCCGTAGACAGACATGGAAAGTGATCGGTCTGGGGTGTTTATTGTATCTTCAGGACACGTTCTTGAAGTCGATCCTGCAGCCGGCACTCCGGCTGGCGTCCACGAGCCGGTCGTCGTATCCGTCGGGCGCGACGGCGCGCGGCGCCCTCACTCGGGCGCTGGCGGCGGCCCTGCATGCGCTCGCGCTCCGCATCGGACCTGAGATGTCGCGCAAGCACTTGTGCACGCCACCCCTTCAGAGGTTACTTTCACCCTGACTATAAATAAAATAAAATGAAAAAGCCTTTATTTCATCTACACTATTAAATAAAATCAATGCAAATGTCAAAATATCAGTTTTCAATAACTACAAACCCCAAACCCTGACTATGGGGAATGTAAATTGTAAAGATTATTTGAACTATCCATTGACTTTTGATGTCTGTGTGGATATTTTAAATAATCTCCAATTACTCCGTTTTACAAATATTTATTTTTTAGTTTTACTTAGTGATATTTAAACGATTTTTACCCGACTGCGTAAGGTGGGTTACGTTTTTCGAGTGTATGTATGAATGTACGTACGTTTCTATATTACCACCTACAGCCTAAACGGCTTGATCAATTCTGATGTACGAGGTGTCGGTGGGTTTGCCTACACTCCCTGACTGACTTAGGTTTTTTTAAAATATTTATTTTTATTCCCTTTAGACTTAATGCAAAGCTCCCTAAAAATAACTTAGGTTCACATTCTATCTATATCTATACATCTATATCTATCTATACATATAATAAGACTGTAACGGGTCAAATTCTGTACATTAAATATTTTTGAAAAAATTTGATTGGAGGATACCTTCCTATCGACACAGAAGCCAAAACAGCAATTTTTAAAAATTTTGCTTGTCTGTCTGTCTGTCTGTACGGTGTGTCCAATGGACGCCGAAACTACTGGACGGATTTGGACGAAATTTGGCAGGATTATTACTTATTCTATGTAGAAGGATCTTGCATACTTTTTATCCCGAAAAATTTGATAGTTCCCCTGGGATATAGCATTAAATTACAACATTCAACATTACGAGCATTGCGTTGCTCATCACTAAATCTCAAAAACTACATAAGCTACGAATCTGAAATTTAGCATGTATGTTACATATTGAGTAAATAGGTCAACTAAGAACGAAATTTGCGAAAGGGCTGAATTAAGGGGTAAAATTGGGGGGTAAACGAATGTATTAAAGTTCCTGAGTTTTGATGTTAGGGGCATGATATTTGGTATTTGGGTTACCTAATAGATATAAATAAATACTGTTATTATATTTAATCGACAGGGATAAATGAAGTTAGTCAAAAGAAGGTTGAAAATATGTATGAAACTTGAGCAGGGCTGGAGCGAGTTAAAAAAGGGGACGGCAGTTTATTCTTCATTTAAATACATCTACGTTTGACCACATACTCGACACAAATAAATTGAGTCGGCAGTTAGGTTGGAGCGCGGCGGATGTGTTTTCTTACGCGTATGAAGTCGGGGGTACAGCTAGTAGTAAATAAAAGAAAATACCATATACCAAAGTGTATGCCTACAATTATATGCAGTATTGTTTATTTTCAGGTTCTTTTTGGCATTTGACAAGGCGTCCGGTAAAACTGAAAACTGGCCGAAACAAGATGACGCCGCTGACAAGGTACATACCGCTCAACTTACTTGCATTTCTTAATATCCCATTTCAGAGAATTTATTTTATTTTATTTTTATTTATTTAAGTATACAAAACAGAATATAGCCTTACATAATACAAGATAACACGTGACAATCGATCAGAACCAGACTATAATCTAAAGCATGTATACATCATTTGAGATATTAAATTGAAACAAAGGAAAAAAAGAGAAATAGATGCTATGAATCTGTTAAAATATTTGACGCCATTTTATTAACCCCCCAATGCAAAAAGACGGGGTGTTATAAGTTTGACGTGTCTGTGTGTGTGTCTGTCTGTGGCATCGTAGCTCCCGACGGATGAACCGATTTTGGTTTGTCTTTTGTTTGAAAGGTGAATTAGTCGGCAGCGTTTTTAGCTAAGTTTCATAAAAATCGGTTCAGGCGTTTTTTTTTTTCTCGGTGGTTTTTGAGTTTTCTAAACATTTATTTGTTTATACAGTAAGAAAAAATGTATTCCTACAAAACAATATACGATTTGGAGTTTTAGTTTTTAGCGCCCGGATGGATTAAAGAACGATATTTTTTTAAATATTGGTGGACATTTCACACAACACCGTCTAGCCCAAATTAAGCAATGCTTGTACTACGGAAATGTTCCTTATTTGAGAACGCATTACGCTTCAAGACTAGTAGGGGTTTGCCTTATATTCTTGCGTTGATTTATTCAATTATTCTTGTTCTGACTTGCATAAAGTTTCATCTTCTTTGAAACTAATCTTTTATAAGTATGTTAGGATCTGGAATTGACCATCAACTCGCATGATGTTAAGCGAGTATGAATAAATATAGAGAGAATATCTTTTATAGGCCTCATGGCTCAGTGGCAGTACGACTGCTTCCTGAGCTATAAGGTCGTGGGGTCGTGGGACCCAGGGCAAACATTTGTGTGATGAGCATGGATGTTTGTTCTGTGTCTGGGTGTTTCTATGTATCATAAGTATGTATAAAAAAAAGTATATATGTATTCTATCAACCATCTAGTTTCCATAGTACAAGCTTTGCTTAGTTTGGGCTAGATGGCGTTGTGTGAAATGTCCACAAATATTTATTTTTATTTTATTTTATTTACATTGTAGGCAATGGAGTCAGAATCGGATATGAAAGACGGTTTCCTCGAGATATGTCGCGACGGGACGACGGCCGAGTGGCGCGTGCAAGACGGCCGCGTCGTCCGAGCAGACCTGCCGGACCTGGCGTGCTCACCGCCGGACAGAAACGACCCGCCGGACACCACCGCGCTTACTGTAAGGGTTACATTACTATCACCATACAAATGATAGGCTGAAAGAGCGAATTTTTTTTTGTTGTCAGAAATCTACTTGCAACATCATTCGAACGATAACCGGGGTTATCGTTCGATCGATTCGGGGTTCACCGTTAATGTCAGATCGAACTCAGTACTTGTCAATAGATTTTTGATTTTTAACAAATTTGTTTTAAACATAATTAGTTCTAAACATTTATTGTCTATATATATAAGATTTTCGTACTCTTTTTTGTAAATAAACATTATTATTAAACAAGATAATAGTAAATGTAATTATTATTTCTGTATAATGAGACGAAATTGGCAGGTGCCGTTATCTCATTCTGATGCTCCCACACAGAAGTACCTTAACTTACTCACTGTGTGGGGGCATCAGCCAATAAACTAGTTTTCATAACCATTTCATCACAAAACTTTTCAAACTCCATATTGTACAATAGTTTCACCAACCATCCACATAACCACTTACTGTATTTTTTATATATCTAATTTGTAAAGGGCCTCTCAGTGTCGGCTTCGGCCCCACTGATGCCTTCCAAAGATCCGGGCTTGACCCATGTAAAAGCTTAAATGTAATTAAACAGGATAATAGTAAATCTTGGCGTATAAGAAAAATATATCTTGGCCTATAACACTAGTGGATTTTGTCTAGTAGATGTTGGGAATAGATTTATCTAAATGTGTACTGTCGACAGGCACAAGAAGAACTACTAATGGTATTCGACGAACAACTGGCGTATCAAACCTACACGACTTTCGCGAGGCTCGTGGGGGTCGACACGATGGAGAGAAGCCTCAAGAACACGGACACCATTCGAGCGCTGTGCCGGAAGTACGAGCAGAATCATGCCATAAGGTAACTGAATATAACGTCTGTAATCGAAAATAAAAGTTACCAAGTTATCAGTTTAATGTACTTGTTACCAATCTTGGAGTCGGTTGGACAGTCGGTTTTTAAACTCTTATTCTTTCTTATTCTTTGGTATTCTTTTTTTTTTTTTTTTTTTTTTGTCGGTTTTTTCTATTCGATAGTTTTGAGTGTTTTACACATTTAATTATCTATAAATTTATAAACACACTCTCCCCCCATAATCCTGCTTCCCAGTCAGTAGTGAAATTTTTGAACTGTCCATAGATTTACAATAAAATATTTTGTTTAAAAACGTATTTGTTCCAGCTCCCCCCTCCAGATAGCCCGCCACAAGCGTTTCCAACTGTCTCTGAGCGACGAGCCCCTCAGCCGGTGCGGCGCCACCCCCGCGACCCACGACCTCGGAGACCACATCTCCAGTTCGAACAGTTTCGGCTCCAACGTGACGCTGGTCGGGAACAGGATAGACGTCGCGAGCGACGGCTGCGACGCCGCCTGCCAGGACGGGTTCGATGCCGTCGCCTCGAAGATGGACAGAGTTAAGAGCGATCGGTGAGGTTTATACTGATTAACTCTTGTCCTTTTTACCCCCTAACCCAATAGTAACACATACTGAGCACCACTCTTATATGCGTATGGAAGAAAATTAGCCCATTTGAATCGTCTGGCTGATTACAAATAGCTTTAAAATAGTTTCCTAAATATCATATATAAATTCAGCCATCAATATATAAGTAAAGTTTTATTTCAATTAATAATAATCGCTAAAAGCTTTGAAAACGTGACTCGATTAAGTTTAATAATTTTTGTTCGTGTTAATGTGCAGTCACTTGCGCGGCGACTGGCTGATCTACTGGGAGCACGAGATCGGCCGCCCGGAGAAGGAGTCCCGGTTCAACCTGAAGCAGATAAAGCTGCAGACGTTCGCCGGACACACGCACTCCGTCAAGTCGCTGCACTGTCTCGACAACGAGACCAGCTTCATGAGCGGCTCCAAGGACAAGACGGTCAAGCTGTGGTCGCTTCGGAATCAGGTATTTAAGGATCAAGATACTTTTACATACATACATACATACACACATCAAATCACGCCTTTTTAACCGACATCCAAAAAAGAAGGATGTGTTCAATTCGACTTTTTTTTTGTATGTTTGTTACGCGTTTACTCTGCCAATTATGAATGTTTTTGATTATTCTTTTTTTTTCGTTTGTTAGGTTAGGTTAGGTCCCATATCAATCTTATCAAAATTAGTTCATTACTTTGATTTTTATAATAAAAAAACTGAAATGTCATCCAAGTAAAGGAATTACGTAATTTAAGTCAGTTTTTTTCAGTTTTTTAAACTATAATTATTCCCATTGGTGTAAGCAGAGACTATATCTTTCCACTTGCTACGATGTTGACACACGTCTTTCGTTTCTTACCTTTTCATCAATGTCTTCATATTATGTATGAAGACATTCGCTCGTCGGTTCCGGGTACATAATTTTAACCTGAACTTTCTACGGAACGTATTCGATTTGGTCGTGATAGGCCTTCGTCGACCCTTGCCAATTTGCCCATTCACACACGCCAAATAAATCTGTTTGGTTAACCTTCCACATACATTTACAGTGGTTTAAGTAAATTGCTGTAGCTTGTAGGGTGGGTGCTTTCTTGTTTTCGTATTCCATAGGCGCACACGGTTATATCCTGCGATTACACATTCAATCTGGATCGCCAGGATTTCAATATTTCTAGCGGCTTCACCGAAAAAACGTTACTTAACTTTTATCGACGTCTCAAATTCTCTGTCTTCTTACCGCAAGTGTCATTACGTGTCAGACAGAAGTTGACAAAATAAATTGAGTATTGATCAAATTTGATTAACGTTTTTTCGGAAGACTAGTTATTTTGCATCCGATGTATCGATCCGTCAATCAACTTCGTACGCAATCAATCTGTATCGTGATCCTTGATTTTGATCACGGATCGCGATCCAAATTGATACGTCTACGGGCCGCCTTATTCCACCCTCCCCATTTCTTCTTTTTTGTATTGGACCAGCATTAAAGCATTTGCCAGTGTCAAGTATTAGGATTTTTTCAAGTTTGAATAAAACAAGTTGTAAATGTTCTAGTCACAATCTAAGTCACGTATACAGTCAATTTATAAACCGAGTCTTGCTTCAGTAAAGTGGTGGCGACTTTACTAGAAGCTTTTATGGAGTTTTGCCGACAACGTAAAATCACACGTTTTACTGCTTTATTTCACTTGCCCACACTCACGCACTTTATCGAACACTTAATGAATAAAACACCACCATTTTTATAGCCATTAATGTTCAAAATAACACAAGTTTAGGAAAATAAAACAAAGCAACAACACGTTACTGACGTTCCCGCCAAAACTCTCACCCTCCCCATTTCTTGTTTATAGTTTTTAAGTTGTTTTTGTAATTTTCTTCCAGTTTTATCTGGTGTACAGTAAAGAGTTTATCTATATATTATATCTACTTGGTCTATGCTTTCATCTGTGTATGTTGCTCGTCATACTTCTTTCAGGGTGACGGCAACGCGACGACTCAATGCAACTGGACATACACGGGCCATAAGAAAGGAGTGTTGTCTCTTTCCTTCCTGGAGTCGTTGCGTCTCGCCGTCTCTACTGACTCGGTCGTCCACATCTGGGACCCTTTCATGGAGTGCGTAGTTTCACAGGTAAACCGCACAATGTTAGTCTAAAGTATATACCAAAATCATACGGTTATTGACTGATTAATATTTATTAAGGCACGGTAAGACAATAATAATAGACAATCGCTGTCTCGCTCGCGCATAGTACAATTTTTGTTGATGTATAATTTTTGAGTTGGCTTACAAAAAAAATTACAATGAGAAAAGTAGACAATGTTACAAAAGCTTACCAAAAAAAAAATTTTGATTCATATATGTTTTCATTGACAAAATATTCTAGTATACTATGTATGTTACCCTTTAACTGGCAAATAAAGCACTGAATTGAATTGAATTGTATTTTTTATTTTCGATTTTGTTTATCACAATTAACTCTTTGCTAAAGATTTCAGGAAATAACGTCTAAATTCTTGACATTTCCTGAGGGCTATTCACAAGATGTCAGATGTAAATTTGATTAATTTTTCGCTTATATAAGGACTGACAGAGAGAAAAGTATGATTTCGAGGCGAATCCAATATTGAACGATTGTGAATTTGGGTACTGTAAATATTGTTAGTTTTAAATGTGATATATTAAATTGACTCTACTTTAATGGCTATGGTTTCTCTATTCTCAGTTGGATAATCTGAAAGCGCCGGTGAGCATAGTACGCGCACTGGGTGACGGCTCGGCGGCCATCTTGGCGGCGACGGGCGATGCGCTGCGCGTCATAGATGCGCGGGCGCCGCACTCCATGTACGAACTCAAGGTAATGCCACCGTTTAACAGCTGATGTTATATTTGAATAAATAATTATAGTAAAAAAAACATACAATCGAATTTTGAACCTCCTTCGTTTTGGAAGTTGGTTAAATTCCTGCCACTAGTGTGATATATTTTGTCCACCTTGTGGCTGGTCTTCCTACGCTGCGCTTGCTGGTGCGTGATCTCCACTCGAGAACTTTTCGGCCCCATCGGCCGTCAGTTCTACGTGCTATGTGCACTGCTCACTGCGACTTCAATTTGCCAATCCGCTGTGCTATGTCGGTAAATTTTGTACGTCTACGGATCTCTTCGTTTCTGATACGATCTCGTAGAGAGACCCTGAGCATAGCTCTCTCTATAGCCCGTTGTGTGACTGAGCTCCTTCATAAAAATAAAAATAAATGATGCATATTCCGTGTCGTGTCAGGTGCCGATGTCGGCGACGACGTTCGTGCGCTGCATGTGCGTGTGCGCGGAGGGCGCGTGGGTCGCGTGCGGACTCGCCTCGGGACATATCGCCGTCCTCGAGCTGCGCACGGGCCTGCCGCGCGCCGCCTGGAAGGCGCACGACGGGGAGGTATGTCGGCATTCAATCAGTTTTTTTTTGTTATCTACGATTGTACGATTAGTTTTTTTTCGTTATCTACGGTTGATCGCCTGATGTAAAGCGACAGCGTGGCCGAGGATGAAGCCCGTCGATCTAGAACATAATCTAGTTACTCTAGCTTTAAAAATTCCAAGAAGTTCTTTCAAATTGACATTAGAGAGATATGTGTGTTTGTTACGATAACGTCCCGTGTGCAGGTGCTTCGGCTGGCGGCGGTGGACGAGCGCCGACTGTTCAGCTCCGGCCTGGACCAGGTGACGGCGCTCTGGAGGGCCGACGACGGAGACCTCATAGCGCACATGAAGTAAGTACTCCGCCCTCACACCACACTCCGGAGCTCGGCTGCCTCCTCACTTAAACAATTTCAATAGACAATAGATTTTATTGTGGCAAAAACTTCTTATATAGTTTACATATACTTAATATATAATTTACTTAAACTAAGTTTTAGCCACAAGCCGGCTCCAGCTCAACATGGTGCCGGTTGTTTCCAACCGGCACTGGTCTTCCGCTGGGTCCGGCGAGTGACGTCACGCACTGCACAGTGCGCATCAAATATTACGTGCAGCACAATTATAATAATATGTCTTAGCACGCATTGTTAGGTGGTTCCTAAGTCTAGCCCCTACCGTTAGCAGCTTAGGCCCTGCCCCCCTGCCGGCGGCACTGTAGGTTTAAGTTTGTTGTTTTTTTTTTTTTTTTTTTTTAAATAGGAATATTGTAAATTTTTTAAGATGAATAAATAAATATAACGTGTATATAAACGTACTCTCATTCCAGGGGAACAACCGAGCCCGTCCACTGCCTCTCAGTGTACAATAACGAGCTTATAACGGGCACTACCAACAATAGAATCGGTGTCCACACGTCCCTCGGTCCGGACGCATCCTTCTCCAGCACCAAACTGCGCTCGGACTCATTCAAGGGAGTCCTCACCTGCATGGCGGTGTTGCCACTGAACAGACTCTTGTTACTGGCCAGCGATAATGGAACTATTAGCTTACTCTGCTGAAAACGGCAAATGTACCCATCTCATGAGTCCAATGTATTGGGAAGAGGAAAGAAAAATAACTGAAGCCATAGATAAAGAATTTTTCGCTACGCCTAATAGATACCCTGTATTCTGAAACACCACGTCCACTATTTTATTAACTGTTTTAGTATGCGTGAATAGTGAAGTGGTTACTGTGCAGAATTTGTCGATGTTAAATGCAACTGAGTATCACATCGATTGTGATCCATCTTCCTAGAGTGAAGCAGATTAGAAAAATAATGAAGCGTCTTTTTTTCTTTTACGCATAGTGACACAATGACAGATAACTTTTTTCCTCATTGTTAGCTTGGACCGTTGTGAATATCATCCAGCCGATATGTACCTAGTTATAAAGACGATATTGAAATGGACTATTCAAAGATTACTCTCCTATTTAAAAACAAATATCGCGGATTACTGATAGTTGTACTTCCATATATGTACTATGCTGATAGTACATATATGGAAGCTTAGGTATTTTCTTGATATTGATCCAGCATTAAGGTCTCAAAAAGATGTGAGGTAAGTTTCAGGTCGTAGGCGTAGACCATTGTTACGTATTCATATGTGATTGTAATACTTAAGATTAGGCTGACCGTCCGCTTGCTTACCAGTTATAGCGTAATTATGATATAAGGTTAAATGTTTTTCAGTAAAGAAACAAACATATATTGTGACTCCCGGAGTTCTAGAAATATACTACGGAAATAGAGATCGAGTCGAGGACATAGGATTGACTCAAAAACTTAAATCTAATTTATATATCTAGTGTGTTTCCGCTTCGAGGTCTCCAAGCTGGTACTCTTGCCTACTTCGAAGTCTTCAAGCTGGTATTCCTTCAAGCTTTTGCAGCTGGATTCAAGCTTTTACAGTCACGATAACTGCATTGTACTATTATATCACAACGAACTAAACACCTTTTTGTAAGCGTAAGAATACGCGAAATTATTTTCATCGTTTTTTCCAGTTTTTCTAATAAAATTATCCCGCACCTATTTATTATGTGGCAAATAGATAGCCACTTAGCATCAGAAAATTAACACAGGATTAGTGACAAAAAAAATTACAAGCTCTGCGTTTTTTCTTTTCGTTACAAATAGTACTCTGCTCTCTGTCAAGCAGTTTGATAATAAAATAGGTTTTCTTCTGTAGACTTCTTTTTCTACGTTTTGAATGCGTAAAAGTCAATTTTCGGATCCGTTTGGCGTGGTGCCACGTCCACGTGTCGTGGACTCGCAAAACAAAATTAGTTACCTTACCTACTTTGAATACCCCCACTATATTTCCCCGAACGCTTTTTGTTCGTGACGGGATTTATATAAATAGTTGACCACATTCAGATAGTTTTGGAAGTCCGTGGGAATTATTTTGTTTCAATTTTTTTTTTATAGAAAACATTTAACCTTATTTGAAATATTGTTACAGTAAAAACTTAGACCATTCCTATTAATATTTATGATATTTTGTTTAAATATATATGTTTGTAAGCTTAGTAATCGCTAGAGCAGCGCGTCTAATAATGATTTCCTTTAGACGACGCTGAAAATTTCGCGCGGGGATCGCATAAAAGCATCGCTCTCACGTAGTAGTTACTTTTGAATTATTATTCTATTTTCACGTCTACAAATAGTAAAAGCAGTTTTCTATTCTATGTATTTTTTATAAATAAGTATTTACACAAAATCGCAATTGAATCAACGATTTTTTAAACAGCAGATTATCAGGGACCACGAGGTCGTTTGATGCCTCATTTGACCGTGGTTAGACGGTTAGATTAGGGTTAGTTCGGTTAGGGAGATGATATTAGAGGGTTATAAGGTAATATATACAGAATGTTGGCCTGCAATGACGGGGGGTCAGCCCATCGCCTATACAAACGCCAATTTCCTTCAAGTCCCATAATTGACTTTTACAGTATGCTTGAGAACCGAAACAGCGGGTACATTGATTTTATTTTTCTCTCAGTCCAGCATGGTTCAGCATTTTGTAATGTACAATTGACCCTTTTTTTCTAGTAAATATGTGTAATGAACACATGAATCTGTGGAACTTTATCAAACGAAACCAACTAGCAAAGTCGATATGAATTTGTTTCTTTGCTCTTTTAATATACCTAAACCTAGTTATAGAAATAGATCTCATTTTGTTGTAACAGCATGGTCTTTTAAAACGCAGACAAAAATGGCGGACTGTTGTCTTGTAATTCTGGGATGATAGATTTTAATTTCGCATTGGCCGCCATTGCTGGTTATATATTATTGGACAAGTTGGGAAACGCAATTTTAAATATCTTATGTGCAGCCACAGTTTGATTGCTACAAAAGATTGTGATGTTATATTATGAGAGTCATATACATGCATGTAGAATATACTAGATTCCAGATTAGGAAAATACAAAATCAAACATAAGTCTGAAAACCTCGGATTTCACTAAAAATTACATTTTGTTCATAAAGAAATATTTGACTTTTTAAATAAAACTACGGGTCGCTCACGTCTGTTTTGAGTCGAAAAATTCGACTATAGTTTCAATCGTGTTCGGCGGTCTTTTTCAAAGGAGCAGCGCAAACGTCACTCTCGGTAGGTCACGCGCCTCGCACTGCGACAAAAAAGACACGAGTAACCCGTAGTTTTTATTTAAAAATGTGTGAAAACTTGAATTTGAATGTTTTTTAAGAGAATATTTTGAGTTGAGGAAAACGTTATGATAAACATGCGGGGGTTTTAAAAATAAGTTATTTGATGTTTAATAACTTGTTTATTAAAAGAAAAACAAAATACCCGACTGCAGAAAAGCAGTTTTTGCAGCATCGATTTTGATGTGTGACACCTCGCACATCAAAATCGGTGAAGCCGTTTAGGCTGTAGGCTGTCATATATAAACATACATACATACATACAAACATGCCTCCCACAACACAACACAACATGTCGGCCTTGTGGCCCAGTTGGTAGTGTGTTTACATCTACCTGCTGAACTGAAAGGTCGTGGGTTCGATCCCCACCCAGGGCAAACATTTGTGTGATGAGCATGGATGTTTGTTCTGTGTCTGGGTGTTTCTATGTATCATATGTATATCAAAAAAAAGTATATATGTATTCTATCAGCCCTCTAGTTCCATAGTACAAGCTTTGCTTAGTTTGGGCTAGATGGCGTTGTGTGAAATGTCCACAAATATTTATTTATTTATGCATACACTTGAAAAACATAACCCTCCTTCGTACGCAGTATGGTAAACATAATATCAAGTCGTTCCGATATTTAAATGTTGCAATTATTATTACTGCTGGAAATCACTGTATGATACTGTAAAAGTAGACTCATAGCCTCACAACAAAATTAAATTTAAATATGACACCTCAATTTGTTCTGATATTTCTTATTTAGATTTTTTTTACGCAAATATAATTATTCTAGTACATTCTACATGGGCCACATTATGTCTAAGCCTATGTTTTACCAGTTGGTCGTTTTAATATAAATAATTAAATTAATATAAATAATTTTGTATATAAACATGTGTATATGTATTATTGTTTCTATCATTCAATGCAAAATGTATTAGAGAATCATGAAATATACTAGAAATCGTTTTCTCGAATGTAAATTTTTGTAATGTAGTTAGAAAACTTGTAATAATAAATAGTAAACATATAAAATCGGTAAGTATAACTGTGTAGATATTAATTAAATTAAATAAATTATACGTATTTTTAAGATTGTATGTTTATATGTATATATTTGTTAAAATAAATAGATTTATAGAAGAAAGGTTGCTTTCAACAGCGACTCTTGTCAGCGGGAATGTGACAAAATGCTTCATAATATAGTTTGGCTTAATTTTTGTGAATAAATCTGTGAATATACGTTCAATGAAATAATAAAATGATACAAAACTAAAGATATAGTTTATACCACTATTGATCCCAAAATGCGTCCTTACAGAGGTGAAAACCACACCATTATTACAGTAGGGTCAATTTAATACGTATTTGCCCGACTTCCAAAAAGAAGGAGGTTATCAATTTGGTCTGTATGTTTGTTCACCGATTACTCAACATTGATTTTGATGATTCTTCTTGTATTTGGTAGGTCATACTTCAGAGGTGGTCCCATATCAATTTTATCAAAATGGATGAAGTACTTTGCTATTTTTAACAGAATACTGGTAAAACATCATTTAAGCGCCTGTAGAAAAGTAAACAGCAAGTGGTACATATGTATTGTATTGCGTATTTTGAAGTCTGTTTTTTCAGTTTTTTAGTCTATATCCATATTTACAATCGTTCCATTTAGTTGTGAAATAGTCTTGACTTGACAAAAACGTCATACGTCATTTTCTGAGGGCTATTCACTTGATCGAACACTTACGGCCTTACCGAAAAACGTTACTTAACTTTAAGCATTGCTTAATATTTTTTCAACTTCTCGCTGACACGTAATGACACTTGCGGAAAGAAGAGAGAGAATTTAAGACGATTGTTAAAGTTAAGTAACGTTTTTCGGTAAGGCCGTGTATTCTCTTTGAGGTCGAAGTACACCCATAGAGTAACTTATACATCCTCTCGGTAGAGAGTACTAATTTTCTTTGTGAACATCAGTCATCCTTGATAGAAGATTTTCAGTGATTTTTGTGAAAGAATTAATATTGGGTAGATATTGTCTGTTGTAGCTTTGCAAATATTGTATATACATATTTGTGAGTATAAAAAAAAGAAGTAATATGCCGCACAACACCCACCGTCGGTCGAGCGTTTTATCGCTAGGTCGAAGTGAAAACGTGGAACTCCTCAGCTCCGAGCTGAACCTCCTCAAAGAAGAAACCTGCACCGGAGACCACTTCCTCACCCCAGAACAGCTGGAGATCGTCCATCGTACCAACTGCACTACGGGCCTCACTGAAGAAATGGCTCGAGAACTTTACGAAATGCACGGACCTAATGAACTAAAGGAACTCAAAGGTACGAGCCGCTGGAAGATCTTTCGCCACAACTTATTCGGCTGGTTCCAATGTCTGCTCTGGATCGGCGCGCTTCTCAACTTTGGTGCGTATATATTCACCAAGTACCTTCAACCTGGTGACGCTGAGGATTCCGGACATGAGGTAGCGGAATACCTATACTTGGGCATCGTTATTACATGCACCATAGTCGGCACTGGCCTTTTTGGATTCTATCAAGAAGCGAAAAATATGGCCGTCATGAGCGGCTTCGAGAAGATGGTCCCGCCAAACGCGATGGTAATCAGAGATGGAATCAAGAAAATTATACCGAACAATGAGGTCACTATAGGAGATATAGTCGAAATGAATGGCGGTCAGGTCGTTCCGGCCGATGTCCGAATTCTCTCTTGCTCTAACTTTAGAACCGACATGGCGTCCCTGACCGGGGAGTCTGTACCGATTTCTCACAGTGTTAAGTGCACTAATGCTAATCCGCTGGAATCTAGGAACATGGCATACTTCAGTTGCCCTGTAACAGAAGGTTCAGCCAGAGGAATGGTGATTGCCATCGGTGAAATGACACAAATTGGAAAAATTGCCGGACTGGTAACGGGATTAGAGAAGGAAGAAACTCCGATCGCCAAAGAAATCGCCCATTTTATCAAACTAATTTGCGCGCTCGCTTTTGTTCTAGGTTTTGCCTTTTTCTTGATGGTGTACTTTACTCAGGGCAGCTGGATATCCGCTGTTATGTATATGTTAGGGATCATTTTGGCTAATGTGCCGGAAGGCTTGATAGTCACTTTGACGGTTTGCATGACGCTATCCGCGAATCAGCTGAAGAATAAACACTGTCTTGCTAAGTCTTTACAAGCTGTAGAAACCCTCGGATCGACTTCGTGTATTTGCTCTGATAAGACCGGAACTTTGACCGAAAACCAAATGAGTGTTTCCCACCTGTTTTGTGATTTCAAAATTTTTGACAAGGATGATCACACACCGGTCGCCGATCCGACATACGCAGCACTAAGCTTAGCCGCTTCATTGAATCTAAAAGCTAGCTTTGATCATGAAACTTGGCATCTGCCGATGGAGAAAAGAAAGATTTTGGGAGACGCATCCGAGTCAGCCATTTTGCGATACATGGAGACGCATCGTTCTGCTCTACAGGCTCAGAGTAATAATCCGAGAGAAGCAGAAATACCTTTCAGTTCCGCTTACAAATACCAAGTGACAATCCATCGCATGATGGCGACCCAGAGCTATTATCTCATAATGAAAGGAGCCCCCGAAATCGTGCTGGAATATTGTTCCACTGTTCACACCGACGAAGGAGAACAACCGCTAACTCCGCAAATTAAAAAAGAGCTCAAAGCTAATTTTATTAAACTGGCAAATATGGGAGAGCGTGTCATTGGATACTGTGATTTAAAATTGACTCTGGAAAGTTATCCCTTAGGTTATAAGTTTGATACTCAGAAAAATAATTTCCCTCTAGAAGATTTGGGTTTTCTCGGTGCCATTTCTATGATCGATCCGCCTAGACATGAGATTGAGAAATCTATAGAGTTATGTCGCCAGGCGGGAATTAAAGTGGTGATGGTGACCGGAGATCATCCCGTGACTGCCCTGGCTATATCTCGGAAGTGCGGAACGATAACTAAACCGACAGCGTACGATTACGCATTTGAACACCATATAGAGTTGGCAGACGTGCCGCCGCACATAAAACGACAATTCAAAGCCGCCGTCATCACTGGAGATGAGCTTCGTAAAATGTCCGTTCATGATTTAAAGGTTACTACGCATAAATACGATGAGATCACATTCGCCAGAACTAGTCCTCAGCAAAAGCTATTTATAGTTGAAACTTATCAATCGTTGAAATATGTCGTCGCTGTCACGGGAGACGGTGTCAACGACTCTCCAGCTTTGAAGAAAGCCGACATCGGAATAGCGATGGGTATCACCGGCACGGAGGTTTCCAAACAGGCAGCTGACATGATACTACTAGACGATAACTTCTCATCGATCGTATTGGGAATACAAGAAGGGCGAAGGATTTTCGATAATTTAAAAAAGACTATAGCGTACACTTTGACTTCGAACACGCCAGAAATGATGCCTTTTGTAGTGTACGCTATATTTGGAATGCCTTTGCCCTTGACTCTGATGCTGATTCTGATCGTAAATATCGGGACTGATTTGTTGCCGGCAATGAGTTTGGCGTATGAAGCTTCGGAAGGCGATATTATGTCGATTCCCCCTCGCAAGCCTTCCGACCACCTCGTCGACAGGGTGCTTCTATTCATGGCTTACTTCCAGGTGGGGCTCATTCAGTTTTGTGCTGGAATGTTTTCTTATTTCATAGTTTACGCTCAAGAAGGTTTCTTTCCTTCTACTCTCATGTTCGTTCGAAAGCAATGGGATAGTGCGACTGCAGTAGTGGCCGATACGTTGGGACGTCCATGGCTTTTTGTCGATAGAAAACGGGTCGAAAAAAAAGCACAGACCGCCTATTTCTTTGCTGTTTGTTTGACGCAGGCCTCCGATGTGATCATATGTAAAACCAGACGGGTGTCCATTTTGGAAAAAGGGATGAAGAATCATGTTTTGAATGCGAGCATCGCTGTCAATTTAATTTTAGCACTGTTCGTGACTTACATGCCGTTTTTTAATGAAGTATTCGGCACAGAAAGACTCGCTTGGCATGATTTGTTTGCATCTGTACCTTTTGCGGTACTGATGATAGTCGGTGATGAGATGAGGCGTTATCTCATAAGGAATAACTTTTCCAAATGGATCGAACAGGAAACATATTACTGATATAAATTTAACTCAGTTTTAAGGCTTTGTAGGTAATTCTGTGTGTGGTTCGCGTATAATACCTTTTTACCGAGGTTAATAATTCGGTTGCATTTTTTCTTTTATTTTGGGTTGTTTTATTCTGTAAAACCTGGCTACGGCCCTGTGTGGCATCTCCGCTACAGGGATTCTAGCGAGGTAGCTATAACTGTGAAGCGCTATTTATTTATAAACCCTTTAAGTTTCTTTATTTTTTATTGTAAGTTAAAATAGTGACAATGTTCATTAGTTCAAATTCTATTATTTTTGTGTTTTAATATATTGTAGAATCTACAATAAAGATAATGTTATTTATTTTAATTCTAATTCTATACTAAGTCCAAGTAAGTTAGTTTAGTTTATATACCTTAGTCCCTTAAGTTGAAAGTTTACGACCAGTGTGTGTTACCAGTGAGGAGTGAGGACATACGGCACTGAAACGTGGTCCCTAATTATGGGCCTTGTAAGGAAGCTCAAGGTCACACGAGCTATGGAGAGGTCTATGCTCGGAGTCTCTCTCTCTCTGCAAGATCGAATCAGAAATGTGATCTCTTAATTTCTGATTCCATCTCGTAGAGAGACTCTGAGAGTGCAAAATTCACCGACATAGCACAGCGGATTAGCAAGCTTAAGTGGCTGTGGACAGGGCACATAGCACGTAGAACTCATGGTCCATGGGACCGAAAAAATTTCGAGTGGAGACCACACACCGGCAAGCGCAGCGTAGGAAGACCAGCCACGAGATGGACAGATGACCTTATACAAGTGTCAGGAAGGAAGACGCGATACAAGCCGCTTCCAATCGGTCTTCTTGGAAATCCATGGGGAGGCCTATCTCCAGCAGTGGACTTCATATGATGATGATTTTAATTCATTATTTATTATACTTTAATTAACGTTTCAATATCATGTGCAATGCCCGTGTAAGTATGAAGTGCGCATAAAAGAAACCTGTTTAGATTTCTATAATCCATAATCGTACTTTTTTAGGGGAATTCTATGCGTAAATAAATGAGTGAATTGGAAAAACTTGACAGATAATTTAGCTTTTAATAAATTCTATGGAAAGCGCTCTCGACGACTAAGAATTGAACCCAGACTTGGCGTTTTATATGTAACTTACGATTTCGTTACGCTTGATACGCTGTTGAGTGTACGTTTTTTTTGTGAGAAAGTATGCGTAAAATCTCTCTAAATGATTATAAATACGCATTTATTTTATTTTTGCGACAGATATGTGATATAGCCTATAACACTCAGGGAGTGAAGACGATTCTAACGACACCTCGCACATCAAAATCGGTCAAGCCGTTTAGGCTGAGGGTGTCATAATATAGAAACATACCTACATACAATTGAAAAACATAACCCTCCTTCTTACGCAGTCGGATAAAAACCACAATTGGTTTGTCTAGACACTAATATTTTGTGTGTTGTTTTGGTTTACTTTAATTATTTTAGGCATCATGTGGCCTTAGTTTTATTTTAAGAGACCTTTAAAGATACGAGTTGAACAGGTCTCTAAAAACTGAGATTCTATATAAAAAAAACCGGACAAGTGCGTGTCAGACTCGCCCACCGAGGGTTCCGTACAAACTAAATAAAAGGGAGAAATCATATATTTTTTTTATATTTTCCTTCATAAACCGAAAAATATATATCGTAAAAATATTTAACACATTCCCTGCTCACCACTCGGATCCGAGTTAGCATCCCGTTCATTTTGTATTAGTTAGTAAACCGCCGGTATTTGAGGCAGTTAACGTTGCTTTGCTCGGCCACTCTGTACTTAATCAAATTCGCCTAAAAAGTTTTGGTTCCCAGCTGAAGTGAAGGGTCTGCAGGGGGCGAAGAATGTGTTAAAAACCTGTTTTAGCTTATGCTAATGAGGCTCTTTCATATGATACCCCACATGATACGGTTAGTTCACTTTAAAATTTGGGCCCTCATTCCTTGCATAGAGACACTATTTTTTTGTGATTAAATTAAAAATGTCCAGTTTTCGGATTTTTTCCTATACTCTAACACAATGCTTCTTGACAAATTTCAGAGTTCTAGGTCAACCGGAAGTACCCCATAGGTTTTGATTCCTCTGTGAGTGTCGAAATGTGCGTTTTTTACGACATATTCGGCTGTAACTTTTTTTACGAAAACTGAGAAATTTTATTTTTCTTTCTGCAGCAAGATACTATGGATCTGCGTCGATACCTTCACGCGTTCCCGAGATAAAGGTCTTGACACCCGGAAGGACGGACAGACGGATAGGCAGACAACAAAGTGATCCTATAAGGGTTCCGTTTTTTCCTATTGAGGTACGGAACCCTAAAAAAATCTCAGATGCGATGTATGATATAGCCTGTCAAAAGGTGAAAAAATTATGCCTCCCTGTTTTTCTAAAGGTCTGCTTTTAAAAGGACGCTAGTAAGTAGAAAATAACGAATTTTCTAAAGTGGCAGTTGTTCGAAACCTAGGTAATTGGCCGCGATCTAGGCATGTATCATGTCCTTGCAACACACCGGCTGGTATCAGTTAATCTAGTCCGGGCTATGTGTCTGCGCACACTCGCGGGCGCGGTCTCTTATGAATTTGAAACCAGATTGCGGGCCTCGTGTGACCTACATTGCGCCTAAACGCATAGCGTACCGATCGTTGAGCTAGAATACAGAGTCACAATCTTCATCAATACAAGTATAAGTTTAGAATACCCAAAGACCTTCGACAATAAATACGACAACCGATTTTGATGAAACATAGCTAAGAATACTCTCGATTAAGTCCCCTATAAAAAACTAGAAAACAAAAAAAAATACTAGGTAAAATCGGTCCATCCGTTTGAGAGCTACGATACAACAGACAGACACACAGGTACACATAAATATACAGGTCTTATAACACCCCTTTTTATGGGTCGGGGGTTAAAAAAACGAAAATATCGGCTACTTAAGACCAATTTTCATATAGCTTTTAGGTACCTATTTTATGATGTTGAGTGTATGTTTTCATGAGAAAGTTTGTTTTTGAATCGTGAATTTTTCTCGGTAGTTACTATAGCATGTTATAATATAGCTGTTGTATTATTAAAATGACATACGGGAAATAATAAAGACGAATCTAACGACACCGCGTACATCAACATCGGTCAAGTTATATAAGCTGTAAGTGGGAATGTAATATAGAAACGTACATACGTACATATACCTGAAGAACATTGAAGGAACTTGCGCTGTCAGGTAATTTACGAGCAGAGCTTCTACGAAGGGTAATAAGTACTTAAATAGTATAAATCGAATGACATATATAATTAAATTTAAATTTTGTATTCATTATCGCAGGCTTTTTTATCGAGCACTTTAGCATCATGTTGCTTTTTAATCGGCTCACGGATACTTTGCGACTGACCAAAAAGTCAGCTCACTAAGTAGCGTGTGCAGATTTTTTTAATATGATTTTGACTCTGTAAGCATTCTACTTCAATGGTACCGTAGATAAAATATAGGAACACTATTATTGCATGTGGTGTTTATCATAAACTTTGTTGCTTTTGATTTAATTAAACCTGTCGAAGATCGAACCCCAGATTGTCGTCTCGAGAATTACTTCTGGCGTACACGGTAGGTCGATCATTCAAAATGAATCGCAGAAATATGGAAATCGTTTTTCTCTTCAACTGTCTGTGGTTTTTAATAAATGCAACATTTTGAACATTTATCAAAAATCATTTCGATAGTTGAAAGTCACGAATACTTTGATTTATGAAATACACTTTAACAGTATAAAAAAATGTCCGCTGTTAGTTATTTATTTATTTATCTCAAGTCCAAAAGTAGACTAAGAATTAAGGAATATTATCTAGCGCATAGAACTGCAGCTGTGGATAATATTATTCATTGGGCTAGGTCAGTATTGTCCGTGAGTGAAAGGTCATGTAGGTAGCCGAGATCCTGTGCCTATGCCTGTATGTCATTTAAAGGTGTGCCTTGTTAATAGAGATACAATAATGTATGGTTAGACTCTGGATAGAGCAGTAATGTGGCATAGAGGGTGCTGCTGGCCTTATATAATCTGAATCACGGCTCCAACGATTTTAATGAAATTTGGTTTGTAGGTAGATTAGGGGACGATAAATCGATCTTGCTAGGTTAAATTTTTTAGTGAACCCGGATTTGCTCGTATTTTCAGTCATAAAAATCCGAGTGGAGCTCAGTCGCCCAGGTACTTTCATTATTAAACGACTTCCAAAAAGAAGCAGGTTCTCAATTGGACTGTCTTTTTTGTATGTTTTTTACGCGATTAGTACGCAAATTACGACTTGGTTTTGATGATTCTGTTTTTGTTTGGTAGATAGATATACATATAGATATACATATAGATAACATATTATTAAAACCACCTGATAACAAAATTACAGAAAGATAACATTAAGTACTTAGGGCTAGATTTTTTAATAGGCCTTGGTAGGTAATAGTTCAGAAGTGTGAATAGTTCAGAGGTGGTTCAACCGGACTTTTGAGCCACCTCTAGTATCAGAAGTCGACGAAAGAATGACGAAAGAAGTCCGGTTGTGTACGTCACGCGGATTTTTAAGCCACCTCTAGTATCAGAAGTTCAGTATTAGCGAAAAATGTAAGGAATGCGCGCGATCTTTGAGATCGTGTCATGATGCTTGTACCTGTATATGAATACTACATGTAAAATGCTCACGTACTCTCATAAATTGCAACAATTACAAAAATAATATTACTACAAATCAAATCCATCCAGCACACTCGTCTAGGCTAGCCTACCTACATTCCATATCATTTGCAAGAAACACTTTTCATAAAGAATTCTTAATCAATCTCTCACATAATCTACGCAATCAAGCTCGCTTCAAATAACTGTTTTTTAACTCATTTTGTCTGTATGTTTTTTTGTATGTTTATTCGCCGATTCTAAATTGATTTTGATGATTATTATTTTGTTTGGTAGGTCATACTTCGAAGGTGGTTCCATACAAATTTTATCAAAATCGGTTCAGTATATTGGTTTTTATAACAATACAACTGGAAAAAATATCATCCAAGTAAACAAATTGCGAATTTTGATGTCGGTTTTTTCAGTTTTTAACCTCCGGCCCAAAAGAGGAGGCTAATGAAGATTTTTTATAAGTCCATTCAGTAATTTATTTTTATATTTTCAATAATGTTGCATGCGCGAGCGAAACATACCATAATCTAACTACAGAATCATAAAAGCGTAGTTGCGAAAATAGATCGAGCTGCATAAAACATGGTCAATCATTAGTGTAATAACATATCCTAGCTTTTCACCAATTTAGAGCTACGTTGTCTCCACATGTGGTGTAGGTACAGACAACCCGATAGAAGTTGCGAAATGTGTATCAAGTGCAGCCTTCGAGCCCTGTGCCGCCTTTATATACCTCTCCTCGCGTATGGTTCGCCACACGCTTTAGGGTAAGGCAATAGGCGCACGCGCAATATGATCGCTAAGGTGAGACATTTTCTTAATATTAATTTTTATATTTGGTCCTTGGAATATTTTTTTGCAATGTTTTTGTTTTTGTTGATTGAATTCACCCGATTGATATTTTATTTTCTCATAGGTATTCGTATTAAGTTGTTTGTGCGCGGCGGCGGCGGCAGCGCCCGGTATCTTTGACGTGGGATATGGCGCCGCGTACGCCGCCCCTGCGTACCACGCTCCTGCGTACCACGCAGCGTACGCCGCGCCTGCGTACGCGGCGCATGCCATCGCTGCACCAGTGAGTATATCGTATTGTCCTAACACGGACAAACGCAGTGATTACAAGCGAAAATAACCGAATTGTTATTAATAGTAACACGTAATATTACGTCGCTGACTAGCGATATTCTGGTAGTCGATAGTTCAATAGTCTGTTATTTCCGATAACCAGAACCATAAATCTGTCGGATCGGCCGGATCTGTCTCTTGCATAAAAAATTGGATATCCGAAATTATGCCACCAGAATATTTCGTAGTTATTGTATTCTCGTTGCCATAAAGTTGATGTCTCATTCATCAAAAATGGGACATCCGACTTTACGGTTCTGGAGTTGAATATTGAGCAGGTAATACGGGTAATAAAACATTTTAAATTGAATAGTACATATTAGGTGATAAATATTTTTACAATGATAAATGTTTTTTTTAATCTATAGGTTAAAAAAAACCGCTATTCTAAAGTTGTTTGTGACAGTAACTTTGAAGTTTATTTTTCAATCTCCATTTCTGCGTGTTATGTATCATCGTCAATAGTCATAGATAATAAAGTCCCTGATCTTGGCTCATACTATAAGCCAACTAGATAAGTTTACATAAACCGTAACCGTATGGTGTTTGTATGGTTTACATAAACCGTAACCGTATGGTGTTTGTATGGTTTACATAAACCGTAACCGTATGGTGTTTGTATGGTTTACATAAACCGTATTTATTCATATAATCATAATATCACATAAATTGAGAATTGTATAAGTCCGTTTAAAGGTATGTGACTTAGCCAAAAGAAAGGAACCCAAAAGATGGACAGGCAATTGATGAGTACTACGTAATTGCTACAATATCAGCTACATTTTTTTCGTAGCATCCGTCTACACTTCACAAAAGATATCAACGCAATCGCTTTTGTCGTAGCACGGTCGTAGCGCCTAAAGGCTTCGTAAAATTTCTCTTCCAATTGAATTAACACAGAAAAGCTGCTTGTCTAAACTGAAATAACATCACTTAATCACGAATATAAACGATTTTTGATATGGGATTAACCTTGAAATCACGAAGGGCACTGACCACGTCATATATAGATTCCACAAATACCTAAAAATAATCGATTTAATTGTCATATAATGTAATAAAATTAAATATTTGCACGTCTGATTGCAGAATGAAACGTCTTAAAATAATAACAAGAACTCTTTGTATGGTTATATATATTCTAGCAAATAAATGACTTGAGTTGATTTATATTAATTTTATATTAGACGTACTAAAAATGTACTCTCAAGATTAAATCAATATCAAATGTTAGACTTGGAAATCGGTTTATGCAACCGATTTCGGTTCGGTATCGGTTTTTAAAATGTATTTTGTTTTTAATCCCCGAACGGCGGCGCCAGCATACTTTTGCCTTAATCGCAACATATGTGAATAAAAAAATAATAAACAGTTATATTTGTTTGTGATTGTAGGTAGCAGTTCATGCGGCGGTCCGCGCCGAACCAGTGGACCCGAATCCAGCCTACAGCTTCTCGTACGGCGTGTCCGACCCGCACACGGGAGATCAGAAGGACGCCCAGGAGACGCTGCAGAACGGCGTCGTCCAAGGCTCCTACAGCCTGGTCGAGCCTGACGGCCATCTCAGGCGGGTCACCTATACGGCTGACAATATCAATGGATTCAACGCGGTGGTGGAGAGAACGGGGGGAGCGCATGCGGTAAGCATAATAAGCCTTTCTATTTAATAAGGTTGGGCTCAAAGCATGCAGCTATCTCTCTCGCGCATCATATTTTTAACCTCCCATTTAAAAAGAGGGGTGTTATAAGTTTGACGTGTGTATCTGTGTGTCTGTCTGTGGAATTGTAGCTCTCAAATGGATGGACCGATTTTAGTGTTTTTGTCATCGAGAGTGTCCTTAGTTTTGTTTCGTTAAAACTCGATTCAGCCGATTTTTGTGTCGGGGTTTTTCGAGTTTTCTAAACGTATACTTGTATACATTACGAAATCATCGAGTAGGGATTTAGAAAAGTAAGAGACAGATTGTTTATTTAGATAGGAGAAATATTTAAAAGTGTTATTCTCTCTTTCTCTAAGAAATCTGCGAATTTCTTCGTCCAACTAAGTACACTATTTAAATCTGAACGAATTTCAATATTCTGCAAAATTAACCGAAAAATTTTCAGCATATTGGTATTTTGCTCTTACGTCCACTACGTAAGTGCTTCAAAAGTGCGGTTTTAATTTCCGTGCCCTTTTATTTTCCCCAAAATAATTGACTTTTACCGTATGCCTGGGAAGAGGAGCAGCTGGTACATTCTATGTTTTTTACCAGCATGGACTGGGAGGAAAGAAAAAATACGTAGAATGTACCAGCTACTTTTCTTCCCGGGCATACTGTAAAAGTCGTAAGCGATCGGCTGACCCCCTGACAATGCAAGCCAATACTACATTTTACCCTCTAGTCCGGTCTAATTAATCATTTAATACCCTCTTTCTTCCATCTACCCATGTTCAAATGTATCGTCAAACAGTCTCTTTGTTTTTGATGCTCTGTTTGGAGCAGGCGTGATTTGTTTGTATATTATATTGTATATTTTATACATACATAATTTTAGTAAACTAATAATTTTTTTACTACCAAATAGTTTATAGCTCTGTTTGCAACCTGCATGCATAGTTGCAATTCCTGTGTACAAACGGACCATTGATTACCAAATTACTATTACTATTGCCTGAAAATTATTATTACTATAAGCCTGCTATGTAAATTGTTATTCTTTTGCCTCTTGCGATATTTTTTGCTCTAACCATTTTGTTCTAATCATATTAGGCACATATATTTTTGGAAAGTAGCCTAGAACGACACCAATGTACTCTCATTTATTAACCAAAATTTTGTTACTTTCTGTTGTTTGTGCTATGAAATAAATAAATAAATAACTTATTTACCACCCAGGTCGCAGCGGCTCCTATTGCCAAAGTAATCGCCCCAGCGCCAGTCGCCGTCGCCGCCCCAGTGGCCAGATACACGCTGCCAGCCCCCATCGGACACGTGGGCATCGGCCACGTGGGCGTCGGAGTCGCCCACCCGTGGGGCTAAGCCCCTCCACGCCCAACCTTCCTACATTGCTGGTAGACTGGAACGAGTGTCAGACAGATTTCGAATGAGTAGTCTATAGTGCAGTGCCAAAATTTGTGGATAGTGTTTGTTTTTGTAGAGATAGGAGCCATTTTGTATTGAAAGGAGTTGGTAGACCGCGGTTACATCGCGAAGTTTTGGTCGAAGATGGAATACTTTGCCGTCTAGCAGTAGTTTTATTGATGAAGGTGAATCTAACAGCAATGTAGGAGAACACGACCTCGCCGACGAAATGTAAATTTATGTCTATGTCTATGTCTATGTCTATTTATGTTATGCTTGACTGTTGCCTACGGACTCGATCTTGACGCGTTGTACCTATTTACTTAATGTAAATATATTTTTTAGTTTTAATTAAATGCAATTTTTGCGCTATTACAGACGTTATTTAATTTTAGACCATACACACATTTAACACACAATGTAACCTTTCTAGGTTAAGCAACTTTTTTTGTTATGATTCCGTAAGTTAAAGTCGCTAAGCGACTTTCAAATTGGAAACAATTGGTAAAGAAATATGATCAAATTTATGGAATGATTAACCGGGTGAAGTGGTGAAGTGGAATGGTCAGACTGGACTGGGAGAAAAAGAACATATAATGTACCAGCTGCTTCTCTTCCCATACTGTAAAAATTATGGGACCAACTAGGGAGCTTTCTCTATACACCAATTCAGGAAACACAAAAATTGGTTCTCGAATGACGCAGTAATTCATGTACATAGATAAAAAAAATATATACCGTACGAATTGATAACCTCCTCCTTTTTCGAAGTCGGTTAAAAATCAGTTAAGCTACTTGGGGAAAATTCACGCTTATTTTTTTATATACAAGATAGATCTACGATTGGCCACCAACTCATCTGATGGTATATAGGTGATGGGCTGACCCCCTATCACTGCAGCTCAACATTACATCTTACCCTCCAATACCTCCTAACCATCTAATACCCTCTTTTTCCCATCTAACTATGATCAAGTGTGGCGTCAAACGGCCTTATGGCCTTTGATGCTCTGGCTCCCCGTAAGGAAAAAAAACGTGACTGTATATATATATGTAAGAATGCCCAGAGATAATGTGGAGTGCCGATATAATTGTTTAGATAAGATCAGGGGAGAGGAGAGAGTGCAGTTGGGGAGAGGAGAGGGGAGACTTCGGGAGAGGCCTGTGTCCACCAGACTTTGTAGCCTAATAATGATGTTAACTTTATTTTTACACTAAGTATTTAGTGTATCTATTATAGTCCAAATTTTGTTTAAAAAACGAAACTACTGAACCGTTTTTGATTAAATTTCTATAAGATCTATCTGAAAGTCCTTTCAAATAAGAAATAATTTTCCGAATCGGTATTACCTATAACTGAGTTACGCGGTATCAAACATAAAAAATACAACTGAATACTGAACTGAGAACCTCCTCGGATCCTTTTTGAAGTATTAAAAACCAGCCAAGTACGAATTTGTTTCGATCAATATGGGTTCCGTAATGAACCCTTACGGGTACACTGTGACTGAGACCTTGCTTCTTGCCAAAATTAGTGATTGTAGATCAAGGGGAAGTACCAGTTTTGATATAATTGCGAGTATCTAGTCAAATTGGTGAAAATGGCATGTTATAGTCGAATTCTGCACCTCTTAGTTTAAAATCGACAAACAGAGCGAGCTCCTAATTCGGCTTATTACTTAGAAGTGGAAGCAATCAATCAAGTGGCAAGCAAGAAACTTGCTTTGAAAATTCCAAGATTGTAGTTCTTAGGAAACACAGATGGCGGCAAAGAATTTGATTCCTGTGCAGTAGACAGGAACTTTCAAAAAAAAAAACATGGTCCGCTGCTGGACATAGGCCGGGTTCTTGTGGCTGAGATGATGATGATGATACAAGAATTAAGTGTGCTGTAGATTGCACGAATGCCAAAATTTTTACACTAATTTTGACTCATTGAGATATTTCATTACGTTAATTCTTTATAATTCATTTGCTTATATTTTACATAATTAAGACTATTATTATTAACATTGTTATTTTAAACTACTGATTTGAATTAGTGTAATGGGTTATTAATAAAATAAACAAATAATAAATAAATGACAAAGTAATAATTAAGTTAATTAAGAATACCAACTAGAAGTCCACGAAACACTTTACCTACTTTTTACAGAGATCAGTAGGTCAAGATAGGTGCGCCTCTATGTAAAGAGGAGGTAAGCATACAGGGACGTATTCATGGACACTGGCGAAGGTTTAGCATAAATCCAAGAAAATACTCGATGAGAGAACGTATATACTTAATAATCATACATTTTCGATATTAGTTGAATATACCTGCAATCGAGATATTTTAACCGACTTCCAAAAAAAAAGAGGTTAGCAGTTCGGTCTGTATGTTTTTTTTTTGTATGTTTGTTCACCGATTACTCAGCCAATTACGCATTGATTTTGATGATTATTTTTGTATTTGGTAAGTCTACAGAAGTGGTCTCATACAAATTTGATCAAAATCTATCCAGTACTTTGGTTTTTTTAAGAAAATAACTAATAAAATATCATCCAAGTGTAGAAAAGCGAACAGCAAGTCGCTTACATAAATATGTATTGTATTGCGTATTTTGAAGTATTTTTTTTTCAGTTTTTAAACTATAATTTTTATTATTGTCATTCTAATGGACACTGATATGAAAATAGATGTTTCACTAAATTCTCTACAATAATGACTAAGTGCCTTCATTGTATAAGCCATGTGTGTTCTCAATCTATAATTTTTAATTTCAATTTAAATGTTTTTTAAATATATTTTTTACAGACTTCTAAAAAAGAGGAGGTTCGACTGTATTTTTTATGTTTGTTACCTCAGAACTTTCGATTGGGTGGACCGATTTTGATGATATTTTTTTTATTTGAAAGCTGGTGCATCCCATTTCAGCGGTCCAGTTCTCACAATGGCATCCATGAGAAGTCGGTTGCTGCAGTTTTTTAGACTATAATTATTATTAGACATGAAGAGCGAAAGTAACTCTGTCTTTTTGTCTGTTTGGTACTTTTTCACGATCAAACGGCAAAACCAATCGTTATGAAATTTTGTACGGGGATAGCTGAAAACCTGGAGACGAACATTGACTACATTTAATTATCATCACCGTTTTTCATCACTACGCAGGTGGGAACGCGTGACGCAGCTCATAAATGAAGTTCGTAATCATCATCCAACTGAATACTTAAACTTTGACTTCCAAAGGCAAGTTGATGACAATCCAAGAAAATGCTACAACATATACTTGCCCCTAGGTACGGCCCTGGAAGATACGTCAACGTTCCGCAGAATTAAGAAGTAACACGCATATTAATTTATTAACGCATCTATACATATTCAACGTGCAGCGGAAGCCGCATTTGGGCCGGTTCGGTCGCGACGGAAAACGGGTCTCGAGTATGTCACATTTTGCAATATCCGCGCAAATATGGCAGAATAAAATTAAAATTTTATATCTTTGAGTACTGGCTGTTTTCCGGCCAGCACGGTATAGGAAACTACCTACATGGCATATTATAGGATACTGTACCTATATATGACACTAATACACGTCCACTAGATCGGAATAGGAGCGCATGCATCTTACGAGTTTGTTGTTTTATATTTATATTGAATTGCGTGCACTGGATCGGCATTTTTTTTATTGGATTTGGACCCGCTTAAAGCATTTTCCATTGTCAAGTATTCAGATTTCTTGAATAAAACAAGTTATAAATGTTTTAGTCACATACAACAGCTATTTTAAATTCGAGTCTCGCCTCAGTAAATTGGCGGTGACTTAGTAGCGGCGGTGGCTTTTATGGAGTTTTGCCGACAACGTACACGTTTCACTGCTTTATTTCCCTTACTCACACTTACGCATTTGATCAAACACTTATTTATTTATTTAGTTTATTGGTACACGAAATAGAATACAGTCTTACAATTTTACTTATTGTATAAAACACGACCATTTTTATAGCATTAGTATTCGAAATCACACAAGTTTAAGAAAATAATACAGAGCATCAAAGCAAAAACGTGTTTCTATGGCGTTCCCGTCAAAACTCCCTAGATGTGCCGCCTTATCGGCTAACTTTTATGGTAGGTACTGGGTATTGCTCAGAATCAGAAAACATTTATTGCATAAGCTGTGTACACGGATGTTAAATTTACAGAGTTTTGTATCAACAGTTGTCCACCATGAACATACAAATATAGCAACTCTAGACATTAAAGATAATGAGAATCTATTACTATTTCCTATTTACACAGTGGTTTTATAACTTTAATTAACAGACAAAATATAGAGATCATTCATTAATTAAAATTATTATAACTAGGTATTTACTTACCAAGTAGACTTTTGACTTGCAACTGTGGTGTTACTAATAAATTATTTGTATTTGTATTTGTAGAAGACTAATATATAAAATTATATAAAAATCAATATTCATTCATTCTCAGGATCAAACTATTCTTTCAGATCGTAAAATGCTAGGAATGGTCTTTAAGATATCATTGTCAAATAACAGTGAGCATCGGTGAACTTCATCGAATCAAGCAATCAAAACGGTTATAGAAGCAATTCTAATTCTTTATGACCATGACCAGTGTTAGAAGAGTTAGCTGATAAAGCAGCTGTACCATATCAATTGTGGGGTATTTATAAAAGTAGTGACAGTGAAAAACAAATCCGTTTAAGTTGTTTAATTTCATATTTTGTTTTCATTACAAAAAAACATTAGGTACTATTTACTTGCTATTAGATTGAAATATTTGTTTACATAAATCGCACACCCAGATCAACACTGCTATAATTCAAAATAACAATTATGTCTGAATAGCCGAAAAACCATAACTGTTATAGGAACAACGGCTGTTAGCCAACGACTTTCCATCATGTGGACGTAAAGTCTAAAACAAAATTAACGAATATATTGAGATGGAAACGCCGATACTCAAATACCGACAATGACGAAATTAAAGATTTTGATATAAAGACTCTATGTCGCCGCGCTAAGTCTAATTTAAATCGAGAAGTCTAGAGACGTCTATTTTGCCGCTTCGAATGATTTCGAAATTATTGGGGTCTAATTAAATCTCACTGAGCTAGGCAATAACAGTTCTTTGGCTATTCAGAAAATAATTGTTATATTGACTTAATGCAGTGATGGTTTGAGTGTGCGAATTAATATTGGTTGGTGGTTGGTGAACATTTCACACATTACTATCTAGTACTATGGAAACTAGATGGCTGATAGAATACATATATAATTTTTTTTTGTAGTAAATACATACTTATGTCATATAGAAACACCCAGTCACAGAACAAACATCCATGCTCTTGGGGTCAAACCCACGACCTACGGCTTATCAGGCAGACGTACTACCAAGTGAGCTGCGAGGCCAGTCCATATATAGTTGTATAAGATGTGAGGTGGTGAAGTCAGACAGGTATCCTGTTCTGGTGGCACCACTTGGTGATGGGTCTGAGGATGTAGTCGGCGCGCGGGTGCGGACGGGGCCCACGCAGGAGGCCGAGCGCGTCCCGCAGGTCGGCGGCGGCGCCCTGCCTGCCGGCGGCGGCGGCCTGCGCGCACCCGCACACCGCGCCGCGGACTCCCTCCCACATCTCCGGACCACCGTCCATTCTGACACACAGATACTCTTGTTGTTGCAAAGGAGAGCTAACAAAATATACGGAAGCTGGTACTTAAATAATTGAAAAATATACGCAAAATAATTCTTTGACGTCAAGAGACAGCATATTATTCTAAATATACAAAAAAATAAGCTTGCATAATATTATTCTATGTCACGTCAAACAATTATTTTGCGTATAATTTTCAATTATTTTGGTACCAGTTTCCATATAACTTTATGACCTCTCCTTTAGTTCAATTCAGTCAAAAGAGTTCAGTTTTTTTATTTATTATGGACAAGACCATTCATCCATCTCCACTCGTAGCTTTTTCGAATATTATTATCGTAATTAAATGCCTTTGTAGACAATGATGTATTATACGTAGATAGGTTATACCCTGTTCTTCGTGGCAAGCCTCAAGTAAGGTAATTGCCCGACTCGTCTACAGTCGCGACACGTCGGCCGACGCCGTTAGACGCGTGTCGTGACTTGAAAACAGTGACAATGCCATCCTGTGTGCTTAGAAAGGGCAACACTAAGATATAAATATATACTAAAAGGCCGTAAGGATGTAGTCTTATCCTCGAAAGTGCTGAGAACTAAGATTTGCCATGCTTTTACTTCATATTCAAAGAGTAACCTCTCTATTTATAAAATCTCATTGTTTGTAGAGCCATACAGACGACTCACCTGTCGAGCATGTGGAACGCCTTAGCAGCGACCAGGAACTGTCCCATTCTGTAACTGTCATTCGCTACCAACTGTAGGAGAGCGAAGCTGTCTGGTGTACCTGCGGACTAAACAGCAAGTTTTAATGCATAGAATAACTTGCATAGGGAACGTTTTGCATAAAAATAACAGACGGTAGTGATTGATATTTTCCGTGATATTCACCGTCTAACAGCGGTGCCCGACGTGTCGCAACTGAAGAAGAGTCGGGTAATTACCTTACTTGAGGCTTGCCACGCTGAGCCGGGGAAAGCCTATGTACGTATAATAACATGATTGGGTGTATGGTACCTTGACGCATATCTCCCAGGCGAGATGCGCCTCCTTGTTCATGACGTGGCACCGGCACAGGCACGCCAGGTACGTGAAGGAAGACCGCACGCTCTCATCCTGCACGCTCAGGAGGGACTCTTCCGCCTCGCGGTAGAAGCCCGTCGCTACTTTCGCCTGAACCATACCATATAAATTGTGTGAAGGCCCTTTATAGACATAGACTTTTTATTTTGCACAAACGGGTTACTCACGTCTTTTTCGAGCCGAATTCTCTCGTCTGGTACCAGACGAGACGTCCTTCTGGGGTAAGTTCTGCGCTGCTCCTTTTGAAAAAGACCGCCGCATGCGGTTGAAACCATAATCGGAGAATTCGTCTCAAAAATAGACGTGAGTAACCCGTTTGTTTAAAATAATAATGTGTAACAACCACGTTAGTTTTTATAATAAGACATAGACTTGTATTTATTTGTAGAAGACAATATCAAAAACACATATAACATAACAAAAATAAGTAATCGTTTGAAAATGTAAAAAAACCGACTTCAAAAATGTAAAAAAAAAAACCCTTTTATCAATAACTAGCTTCGCTCGGTAGTTCTTTTAAATCTAGTTTCTATGGAACCCTCGGTGGGCGAATCTGACTCGCACTTGTCAGATTGTATTCTTTCTATGTTGTATTATATGGTATAATTTTAAAGCAGGTTCAGCTCACCTGCGCGTAGTTAAAGTTGAACGTGTCGTCGCTGACGAAGAAGCTCTTGATGGAGTTGAGGTAGACGAGCACCTCCTCGAAGTGTCCCGCCAGGAAGTAGGAGGAGGCCATGCACTGCCGCCCCGGGATCGTGTCGCATTCGGACGCGGAGCTGCCCACCAGGTGGAAACTTTGCTGCGCCAACTTCATCTGTTCTTCCTGATTAATAACAATTTTAAGCAGATGTTCATTGAATATTCATATGCTTATGCATGGGTCATATTTTAATTCTATTTTGTTAAAGTTAATCAGAATAAACGTAGTCACAAGTTCAACCACACAGCACAACAGTTGAATCCATCTGTAACACCAAAAAGGCTGAAATGGAAAGATGTGTGGTGATAAGGCAGATGAGGTACCGGTCTCATCGCTTTAGTGTCAGAAATATAAATCATCTGATTGTAATCTAGCGACTGATTGCCGATTATAAACAGAAGAAAAATAGTTAAAGTCCGGTTGAAGTAGACTATTATGACTGATGATTTACTAAAAGAAATTATTTGGAGAAAGAAAATAACGTATAAATCATCATCATCATCTAAGTTCACTTATTCTCCGCCGGAAATGGGTATTTCTTATTCCGCCATTTGCGTTGTCAAACGATAATGGAATCTCTTACTCTATCTTGAGCCAGTCGCGCCAGACCTGGGCACCCAGTTATCTCAGCTCTTTACCCACCTCATATGTTCTTATGTTCTTTCCATCTGTACTTATGACGGGTGACGAGTCTTCCAATCATGTAAACTTTCTAAGTAATGACGCGTTTGTCTTCTATCATTCGCAGGTAACGAGTGGAATATAGGAAACCTTATCTCACCAATTACAGTTGGTCTTTGTTTCCAACCTATCAATTTCTATTTTGCCACCAAATAGAAAATAAATTATTTCCGATGTGTTCAGGTATTCGGTTTAGGTATTAGGTTTTAAAAGGGTGTATCTGTTGAGCTGAGCCAAGGCTCTGGTTAATGAAGTAACTCACGTCCCCAGTGTCACTATAGAGCCTGACAGCGACCACGGCTCGCAGGATGTAGTGCAGAGGTGAGGTCGGCTGCAGAGGCTCCAGGAGCGCCCTGGCCTCCAGCGGCTCCTTGCTCCGGAGCCGGTAGCCGGCCAGGTTGAGCCGGGCCTCCGGGACCACGTCCACTAGTTCTGGTAACACCTGCATTCAAATACATCTCACGGTGTTTTAGCGTTTTGGATCTCGATGAGATTTATTACTTTTGTGACGAAACAACTACTCCAGGATTAATAGCTGCCGATATGAGTCTGTCAAGTTTGACATTTGTCACTTTGACAACTGTCACACTTTTTTAAGGGATTGAAAAGCATAAAAGGGCCTAATGGCTCAAAGTGCATCCGAAAATCGCACCCTATTTACTAGATAAGATGGTATTGTGATCTAGTCTAAAGGCACCACTAAACTTATTAAAATTCTTAACTCAATAAATTCAAAAAAGGAAAAAAAAAATGCATGGGGATTTCGTTCATATTTTGAACTTAGTTATTTTAAACATTTTAATTAAATATTTCATTTAATGTGGTTCCTTCAGAATTGCTTTTATTGAACTGGTATATATTCTGCAATCTAAAGACCTAGGAGACTTTTAATTGTTTACAACTGAATTTGATTAGACCTTTTGGGACTCATCATTTTGGCCTTGTGGACCTTCTGACACTAGACCTTTTGGGACTTGTAACTTGGGTCACTAGACCTTTTGGCTCACTGGACCTTGTGACACTGAACGAAATTGAGATAGATAACAAGAACGAAGCAAAGACGTAAAGGATTAATATCAGATTGGCATACTTAAGTAATTACACTTATTTAGATATATTTTGAGTTACTAGTCGCTATGGAACAGCTTGTGGCTAAGTTACTGACTCTATGATTATGGAATGATAATATAAAGTACCTTCAAAGCGCCTTCTCCATTTCTGAACACGACCAAATTATGTTTCACCAAGTCCTGTCCGAATGTGTGCTGGTCTGACGATATCTGCTTCAACTCTGTCTCGGCAGCTTTGCCGTTGTATAGTCTAAAATAAGATAATTGAGTTACATACTCACTACGATCTGCCTTCTCAACCGGACGCTTCGGTATTTTACCGCGCGCAAAGGAGATAAAAGAGCTATATGTTAGAATGAGAGGCTTGTGTCTCAATGTTAATTGATCGAGTGAGCGAAGTGAACAAAGTCACAGTCAAACGTCTGTCTGTGGTACCTGGCCTACAAAACTCAACGAAACTGGTGCTCAAAGCGTGACGCTCACCGCGAGATAAAAATAAATCTGGCAAAGTACGAGTTTCACTCGCACACCGAGGTTTCCGTACTCTTATGCATAATACATGAATATTAACACTGACACCAGAGCTAATTACTCAATAAAATGTGATTTATTTCTAAGAATATTTATAATTTCCTATATTTTCCAAAGTAGAAATATCATGAAATGATAAGTGTTCACATAAGTAAGTGTTACAGACTTAATTTCTTCATCCAAAGAGATTTTAACACCACCACGCTTACTCTATTTTAAGTTTATGTCATATGCGTGTCATGTGACATAAAAAATAGAGTAAACTGTCAAAGAAACGTTCACTGGTCATTTTTAGGGTTCCGTACCCAAAGGGTAAAAACGGGACCCTATTACTAAGACTTCGCTGTCTGTCTGTCTGTCTGTCTGTCTGTCTCCAGGCTGTATCTCATAAACCGTGATAGCTAGAAAGCTGAAATTTTCACAAATGATGTATTTCCGTTGCCGCTATAACAACAAATACTAAAAATTAATAAAAATTTAATATTAAGGGGGGTCCCCATACAATAAACGTGTTTTTTTCGTATTTTTTTGCTCAATATTAAAAACGGTAACAGGTAGACGCTTCAAATTTTCACAGAATACTTACTTGTATATTACCTTTCAAAATAAATAATTAAATAACTATAAAGTAAATATTAAAGGGGGTCCATACAACAAACGTAATTTTTAAGCAATTTTTACTCGATCTTAATTAACAGGTAGAAACTTGAATATTTGTAAGTAAATATTTAGAAATATACTAACTATAAAAATAAATACCTAATCTAATACATAAAAACTCACAAAATTAAAATAATCCATGCATCTAAACGCGGTGCGAGCGCCGCGCCACGGTGTGGTGGTGGCGCGAACGCGCGGGTAGCGGGGGAGGTAACATCACGGAGCGAGCCATAACCGCGCGTATTCGCGCGAGCGTCGTCATGCTGCCCGGATGTGTATCGAAAACCTACCTATAAGTTTGCAATTTACTACTTGGAATTTCGTTGATTTCTCGTTATTTTATAAACAGAACTAAACTTTGTAGTATTATAGATGATAGTACGGAACCCTTCGTGCGCGAGTCCGACTCGCACTTGGCCGATTTTTTTTTTTTTTGTAGAATCAACAAAGAGGTTTTATCTCGCACAATTGTTTCTTATTTTTTTAAATACTTTTGTATGGAAATCGTAGTAACCTTAATTGCCGGAACGTAAGTTCCGGCCTTCGCTTGCATTTTAGTAAGTCATACGATGTTACCTGAACAGGTTGCAAGCCTTCAAGTTGGCCGCGACGGCTGACGAAGGATGCTGCGCGAGGTACACTCCCAGCACCTCCTGTGACACGTCGTAGTAGTCCAGCTTGTAGTAACACAGTGCTACGTATACATTCAGCGCCATGTATGTCCTGAAACATGACAATGATAACATTATGAAAATAAACCAGGGATACTCTTTTTCGACTAGCAACTTACTTTACTTTTTTTCGTTTTTTTTTCGAAAAGAAGGAGGTTCTCAACTTGTTTTTGATGATTCTTTCTTTGTTTGTTAGGTAATACCTCAAAGGTAGTCTTATATACGTTTTATCGAAATTAGTTCAGTACTTTGCTTTTTATAACAAAATAACTGAATAAAATATCATCCAAGTAAACGAATTGCGTATTTTGAAGTCCATTTTTTTTGTTTTTTAGGGTTCCGTACCCAAAGGGTAAAAACGGGACCCTATTACTAAGACTTCGCTGTCTGTCTGTCTGTCTGTCTGTCTGTCTGTCTGTCTGTCTGTCTGTCTGTCTGTCTGTCTGTCTGTCTCCAGGCTGTATCTCATAAACCATGATAGCTAGAAAGCTGAAATTTTCACAAATGATGTATTTCCGTTGCCGCTATAACAACAAATACTAAAAATAAAAAAAATAAAAATATTAAGGGGGGTCCCCATACAATAAACGTGTTTTTTTCGTATTTTTTTGCTCAATATTAAAAACGGTAACAGGTAGACGCTTAAAATTTTCACAGAATACTTACTTGTATATTACCTTTCAAAATAAATAATTAAATAACTATAAAGTAAATATTAAAGGGGGGCTCCCATACAACAAACGTAATTTTTAAGCAATTTTTACTCGATCTTAATTAACAGGTAGAAACTTGAATATTTGTAAGTAAATATTTAGAAATATATTAACTATAAAAATAAATACCTAATCTAATACATAAAAACTCACAAAATGAAAATAATCCGTGCATCTAAACGCGGTGCGAGCGCCGCGCCGGGGTGTGGTGGTGGCGCGAACGCGCGGGTAGCGGGGGAGGTAACATCACGGAGCGAGCCATAGCCGCGCGTATTCGCGCGAGCGTCGTTATGCTGCCCGGATGTGTATCGAAAACCTACCTATAAGTTTGCAATTTACTACTTGGAATTTCGTTGATTTCTCGTTATTTTATAAACAGAACTAAACTTTGTAGTATTATAGATGATAGTACGGAACCCTTCGTGCGTGAGTCCGACTCGCACTTGGCCGATTATTTAAATACAATTATTTACAATGTTGTTGATGAATATGTTTGTGAATGCGGACGATAGCAAAAAACTATAAAGGGATTACGTTAATGATGAAATCGGTTAAATATATAATATCGAAGAGCTCCATCTTCAGCTACACCGTCCCTTAACATCAACTGAGTTGCGGTCTATCATAGATCTAATGTAAAAAATAAATAATTATATATATATAATATCACGACAATTTTTCCCTACATGCGGGGATCATATACCGTGAGTCCGCTTGACCCCACGTTCGATTGTGGTTACAGGGATCGGTTAAATGGTGTGAATTTTGATATACTTACTTAACGATTGGTATACTTAAGGTTTTATATATTAAAGGCAGGAAGTCTCAAGTTAGTTGGAATACATTTTGACTTACAATCTGCAGATTCAGGATTCATATCTCAAAGTACGTGCTTCTATTTTTTTGGACTTCTACATTTATCTGTATGTACGTAAAATGATAAAGGTAAAGCAATTCAACGAAACCTGCATATATTGGACAGTTTTTGACGTTTTTGAAGATGTGTGGAGTATACCAACCCGCACTTGGCCAGATTAGTGGAATATGGCCTACGAAACTAAAATTTTGATCAAAATAAAATGGATTGGTACAATAAATAATGATTTAAATGTTTTATACAAAAATAAGAGCTTCCCGTTTTTGGAGTCTGTAATAACATATTCCAATATTCGCCATGATAGACATAGAGTAATGATAAACCTAATTCTTTAAACAAAATAAACAAAACAATTAACTAAATATTATTATTGTATTTATTCTAACCCTGAGCCGTGCGCTAATGCTATGACCCAATCCATATCGTCCTTTTCACAATATCTTTTGTATCTGTAATATTGAATTTCACATCAGTGATTTTTTTAACACGCTTTTATTAGGTCGACCTGTATGTAACTATGTAATGAAATCTAAGGTAACTAATTTAACCATCTTCCAAGGATCGTAGCGTCATGAAAATTGGCAGCTGTATGTAGTTCTGATGACAATACAATAATATGGTACTGTCGAACTGATCTGACGATGGAGCCGGAAGATATGAACTAGAACTTCATGATGGAACATCGTATCATAGCTGTGTTTGGATTTGTTAGAAAAGTCTTGTAATGAACTTTGACCACAATAATTTGTAGCGTGTTGTTTAGTTATTTAAACTGTAATTAATTTATATACTGCATTAAAAACTATTGTAATAAATCTGTATGGAAACGGTTCATGTAGTACACGAAGATACATCATCTGAATGTTATACAAAGGTAAGTAAGTAAGTAATTACCTAAGTTCGTATACACTGAGCGGCCAGCCCTAGTGTCAGAGTAATACTTAAACAAAGGTAATCAATATGCATGACGCCTAGTGTTACTCTGCTATTTCTACGGTTCATGTTAGTTAGGCGTCAGGTTAGTGTAGCGCTCGTGGCGTACCTTGACTAGGTGATCTCGAACGATCACAAATGTCAAGCAACGTCCAGACCGGTCAGTCTTCGGATGGGTGACCGTGAGTGGCATTTCCTTCTGAGCGCTACCGTCGGATGACACGTAAATTTGCAGGTCCCGGTTGTTTGTTCTTAAAAAAACAGCAATCGTTAAGCCAGGTCAGAGGTCTTTCGGCGGCTTAATAACTCTGACAATAGGCCTGGCCACTCAGTCTATACGAACTTACTTTTACGGGTAATGTAAAATTAATGCGTAGAATAATTGGTTCATCATCATCATCATCATTTCAGCCATAAGAAGTCCACTGCTGGACATAGGCCTCCTCCATGGATTTCCAAAAAGACCGATTGGAAGCGGCTTGCATCCAGCGTCTTCCCGTCAGCGTTCAGCGTCATAATTGGTTCGTATATATGTAACTAAATAGTGCACATGATTATCACAATGCGTTTAACGCGGCAAATATCGCATTAATCTGTTTTCGAAACACTACTACAGGGACGACTATGATTAGGAGAAGGAGCTATGGAGAAGGTTACGTCAGGGTCTCTCTGCAAAATCGGATCAGAAATGAAGAGATCCGTAGACGTACGAAAGTCACCGCTATGGCGGTGGCACAGCGGATTAGCAAGTAGAAGTGGCAGTGGGCAGAGCACATAGCGCGTAGAACTGATGGCCGATGGGGTCGAAAATTTCTCAAGTGGAGACCACGCACCGGCAAGCGCAGCGTAGGAGGACTAGCCACAAGGTGTACAGAATACCTAATACAAGTGACAGGAAGACGCTGTATGCAAGCCGCTCCAACCGAAATTTTTGAATGTGATTACAGGCACATTACCTCCTTTCAAGCAGCAGCTTCTTATAGACATCGATAGCCTCTTGGTAGTGCGCGCGCAGATAGTGCACGGCAGCCAGGCTGAGCTGGTCTTCATGCACATCGCAGAGTGCCGCGTGCGCCTTCATCAGGGACTCTTCGTCGCCCAGCTTGTGAGACAGGTGGAACATCAACCTGTTCTGGGAAGCGAATAAATATAGTTTAAAAACTGAAACGACCGACTTCAGAATACGCAATTTTGATAAAATTTGTATGGGTATGGGACCATGTCTGAAGTGTGACTTACCAAACAAAAGAGAAATCATCAAAATCAGTTCATAATGGGCAAAGTAATAGCGAAACAAACAAACAAAAACATACAGTCGAACTGAGAATCTCCTCCTTTTTGAAGTCGGTACCTATGTGATATTAGTACACAGTTACATACTAACCTTTAAGGCACATTTTGGCGCTTTCTCAACGGCATCTTGAGATTCTTTGTACATTCCTGCAAATAAAAAAATATTGGTGTGAAGGCGAACAAGGTGGGGGTTATGTTTAATAGCGATGCAAAATTGGTTCGCACTCGTTTTTATCTTGCCTTTTCTGTAATTAAGTGTAGCGCTCGTGGCGTAGCTTGACTAGGTGTTCCCGAACGATCGTCAATGTTAAGCACCGGACGGACCGGTCAGTCTTCGGCTGGGTGACCGCGAGTGGCATTTCTTTCTGAGCGCTACCGTGGTTCGGATGACACGTTAAATCCCCCGGGTCCCGGTTGTTCAGCAATCGTCAAGCCAAGTAAGAGGCCTTTCGGCGGCTTAATAACTCTGACAATAGGGCTGGCCACTCAGTCTATACGAAATTACTTACTTTTGTAATTAAGTAACATCCGTGTCTGTCAGGTTCTTATTCAATCTATTTACATACGAGTAAGAATCGTACACGCAGTCGGATTACGTTGAAAGAAAGAAAGAATCATTTATTTTGGGACAAAAGACACGATAGCAACAATAAACCTTTAATGAGAAGAATTGGCGTGGCGTGTGCAAATTTAGTGAATAATTTATGTTTACTATGAAAGCGTTTTTTATTTTGTACCTACTATGAAATAAGAGCGATTTGATATGATGTTTAAGGTCGTAGTCCACTTATTAAGTCCGCACCAAACCAGCGCTCGACAACCGTCCGACCAGCTCAGATAGAAAAAGTACAGTACCACCGCCCTCCCCCCCCCCCCCCCCCTCCCTCGCCCTCGTTGCACGCGCACTGTACGCGTACGCTAGTGCCGTTTATACGCCTTATCTTCTTATCTTAATCTCTCTCATTTTACATGATAATAATTATACGCCTTACTGCATTTTACACTAAAATCTAGACTAGACTCTGAGTAAAAATACCTTGATTTTAGAGTTTAGAGCAAATATCACGTTTTAGAAAATTATTATCCTTTTTGTGAATTAATAATTATAACTGTCGCCCTACATGAAGAAGACAGTAAAAATCAAGATGCAGAGAGCCTTGTCGTTCACACACTTCCCATGAGTGGGCAACATGATGTCAACAAAGCGGACCACCTGCGCCCACTGTTTTTGCTTAGGAATCTAAAAGGGACTTTATGTCACACAATATTGAATACATTAAATAATATTGAAACTTATTTAAGTTCGTTTCATATTTACGCGATTGTGAGGCGAAGTGGCGTTGGTCTGGCGCGGAGCTGATAAGTGAACCACGACCTTTAGGATTCATCTCCAAGAGGAGCATTTGTAGGTGCATTTTGAATGCTGACTGCTGTACCTAGATAGAAGTAGCAGACGGCTATGTCCAAGTCCAGCGTGTCCCGAACCCGGGTGTCGAGTGGGTCCCGCGCGCATGTCTCCAGGTAGAGATCAAGCGCGCGCCGGTACTCGCCCAGGTGGAACCAGCTCCAAGCATTCCACACCTCTACCCACACATCAGTGTTGCCAGCCTGCTTCAGGAACTGACACAAACATTATAGATTTAGTATAATAACCACACATTTTTAGGGTTCCGTACCTCAATAGGAAAAAACGGAACCCTTATAGGATCACTTTGTTTTTCGTCTGTCCGTCTGTCCGTCCGTCTGTCCGAGTGTCAAGACCTTTATCTCGGGAACGCGTGAAGGTATCGAGTTGAAATTAAAACCATATACGCAGATCTATAGTATCTTGCTGCAAAAAGAAAAATAAAAATTCTCAGTTTTCGTAAAAAAAAGTTACAGCCGATATGTCGTAAAAAACGCACATTTTGACATTCACATTCACAAGCATTGTGTTAGAGTACACATATAGGAAAAAATCCGAAAACTGGACATTTTTAATTTAATCACAAAAAATAGTGTCTCTATGCAAGGAATGTGGGTAGGCGAGTCTGACTCGCACTTGTCCGGTTTTATTTATTTTATTTGAAAGGATTTATTTTCAGTCAGGTCTCACTTAAATTTCATCAAAATAAGTTTAGTTTGTATTTATAAACTTTATTACGTTTTTTTTCAGTTTTTTACATCAAACTCCAAGATCGAGTTCAAAATACCGAAATCCGGCGATTTTTTGTAAATACATTTATACATATGATACATATAAAACACCCAGACACAGAACAAACATCCATGTTCAGCAGAAATATTTGTCCTGAGTGGGGATCGAACCATGGAACAAAATACTGGGTCGAACCCACGACCTACAGCTCAGAAGGCTGACGAACTACCACTGAGCCATGAGGCTTGTCCACGAAATTCAATGTGAAATATCGTTTTACGAGAAAGGTACAGAGCATCTTTGCAATTATTTTTCTTATGAATTACAGCAATTATTCCCACATCACATTCCCTATAATGGAAATTTGAAAACGAAAGTTCTAATAAAACTGGACAGTAGTATGATAAGAAAATATTACTTGTATTAAATTATTTCCTTTATTATAAATCCTTAAATCGTGGGTAGACTAGCCACGAGATGGACGGATGACCTCATACAAGTGGGTGGACGACCCTGGATACAAGCCGCTTTCATTCGGTCTTTTTTGAAATCCATTGGAGAGGCCTATGTCCAGCAGTGGAATTCTTATTGCTGAGATGATGAAGGTAATGATGAAATCCTCAAGTGCTTTTATTGACTACAAAAAAACAATATACAAACTACACGAACTTAACTAAACAACTATACAAAAAGCAAATCGATTAAATCCACATTTTTTCCAATGAGCGCCTACCTCAAGTAAAGTTAAAGCACCGACGTAATCTCTCTTTATGATAAAATCTTCCAGTTCGGGGAAACTCTTCTTGGCTGAACTGCTGCCTGTGTTTCCACGGCTGTCTGTCGCGGGCTTAGATCGGGAAAGAATCTACAAGAACGGAATATATTAATCAGACCTTCAATAAATGCATTTAAAATTTTGTAATACCTACTTAGTTTATTTTTTTAAATTATATTCTGTTGAACTCACCATGACTTAAAGGTTTTTCGGGCAATTATTATTTTTGGCTCTCGGTAGAGATGTCTATAGAGATTAATAATTTTCTTCGATTTTTAGTAACAAAACCAAAGAGAAAACAATAAACAATAACTACACAAAACACTCCAAGAGAGGCGCGTTTTTGTTGACAGTACGGTTTCTATGGTTACGCGGATGTGTTAACTTCTTTAGTGACGCACATCGATTAAACAAATAGGTCAAATATTCTTCTTCTTATTTTTTTTTGTATTGGACCAGCATTAAAGCATTTGCCATTGTCAAGTATTAGAATTTTTTTCAAGTTTCTTGAATAAAACAAGTTGTAAATGTTCTAGTCACAATATAAGTCACGTATACAGTCAAATTATAAGTCGAGTCCTGCTTCAGTAAAGTGGTGGCGACTTTACTAGAAGCTTCTATGTAGTTTTGCCGACAACGTAAAATCACACGTTTTACTGCTTTATTTCACTTGCCCACACTCACGCACTTTATCGAACACTTAATGAATAAAACACCACCATTTTTATAGCATTAATGTTCAAAATAACAAGTTAGGAAAATAAAACAAAGCAACAATACGTTAATAAGACGTTCCTGCCAAAACTCAGGTCAAATGTTAGTTACACCCCTTTTTTAATGCACCTTTTTTAATCCACTGACCTGTAATGTTACTACTAAACTGGTGCGTGTTATATTCATGATTAATTTTAATAATTTTCATTTTATTTAAATTTATAAAGAGTAAGTAATCTTAAAGTCCAATTTAATATAATTTCATTCTAACAGTAATTTAAGTAACATGTCATTGGATCTTATTATGAAATAAACGATTGTTTATTTGATTGGATAAACATATTCAAATTCATATCGAATTGGTTTGAGCGGTTCAGAAAAACCTTTTTATCTATCCGGTAGCTTTGATAAATCTGCGAAGGATCTTGTTTTTACCTGTCTGAGTTAGTGAGATTACAAAAAAAAAAAAAAACTAACATATGATATACCTACTCGGTATATAAAGACAGTCCTGACGATCTCACACATCGAAATCGGTCAAGCCGCTTAGGCTGTATCAGGAAACATAAAAACATAATTTACATACATACTTAACATTACCCTACTCTTTGAACAGTCGGGTAAAAAGCAAGTACAGAAGGGACACTTCAAATTGGACTTATTCACAAGCATTAAATCCCTATATAATAAATTTAGAGATCAGTGACTCAATAGAATACAAACTCATTATAATCTAGCAACCAAAAAGTATTTATTGTTAGTTGCAAACCTCCTTTGATTTAATAACAATTGGTTTGAAAAAAAAAACCGTCACCGTCGCTTAGCAACAAACGACGCTGTTCATTGCCTTTTGAGTAGTTTTTTCTGAATCATATTTTTGCCAATAATTCTACATAGTTTGTGATTTAATTTTAAGTTTTTATAATGTCTGCAGCAGGGTCTAGGACAACGTGTGCTTGTACGGACGACGTCTCTACGGAAGAGTCTACAGTGACCCCTTTGTGTGATTGTGACGACTGCCCTTTAGAAAATGGCATCGTGGTCCACAAAGAGACCTGTCTCTTGTATAAAAATGAGACGTATACTTTTGTAAGTCCTATTAATATTTTATTGACACTATTATAAAAACGCGATGCAAAAAAAAAGATTAAATCGGGTGGTCTTATCTTAGAGATTTTTTTCTCAATTAGGTATATACATTCAAACTATAAGTAGTACAGTAGCTGGGCGACCGAGCTCCACTCGGATTTTTTATGACGGATAATACGAGCAAACTCGGGTTCACTAAAAATGAAACCTAGCAAGATCGATTTATCGTCCCCTAATATACCTACAACCAACCTACAAACCAAATTTCATTAAAATCGTTGGAGCCGTTTCCTTTCTTTTTTGCTTTCTTGCCTTCATTTTTTGCAAAACATTCAAACGTGTAATATTGTTCTGTGATTCTGATAGTCCAGATAGAACCCTCCGTCTATCAGTTGTATATTATTCCTACTATGATAATAGATTTAGGAACACAAAGCAGAGTATAATGCGCAAATCTCCTTTAATGCAAATTATTAGAGGTACATTACAATGAACACTAATTATTCACAAGAAACATTGTAAAAACATTCACGATGGAAAAACATTTTCTCATTGACAGTTTTCCAAACAATTTTGAATTCTCATTCAAAATACCTAACCAGCCTGTCACACTGACATAGAGGTTACATTACAATAGATGTAGTAGCATCTCTTTGCTCCAACACTCCTCCTTAACCTTATGTCCATTCGCACACCTATCATGCTTCTCAACAACACACACCCATACCTCTCAAACACCACTCAAACTTCCCTCGTGGAAGTGGTTTCGTTAAACTATCTGCAACCATGCATGCTGTCTCCTTATACTTCAGTATCACATGATTATTTACAATTGCCTCACGCACAAAGTGATACCTCACATCTACATGCTTAGTGCGTTGGTGGTGTACAGGGTTCTTCGCTATAGCAATGGCAGACTGACTATCAGAATAGATGGTCACAGCTTTATCTAAATTAAAGGCATGTCCATCCGATACTTCTGCTATAAATCGTCGCAGAAATATTGCTTCTCTTGCAGCTTCTGACAGTGATACATATTCAGCCTCTGCAGTGCTTAGAGCTATAGTTCGCTGTTTGGTGCTCTGCCATGATACAGCTCCTCCTTGAATGAGAAACACTGAACCAGAATATGAATGGCGATCGCTATCACCTGCATAGTCGGCATCAGCGAAAGCCTCCATCATTTCTTGCTGTTTTCCTTTTGTGTATCTCAAACCATGACTCTTTGTCCCTTTGAGATACCGCAGGACACGTTTAGCGGCAGTCCAATGCTGTTCCTCGTAACATTCATTGAATTGACTCAAGTGATTTACAACATGAGCTATGTCTGGCCTTGTACAAACTGCTAAGTACATAAGAGAGCCTATCAATGCTCTATAAGGAATCTTTTCATCTGGCTTCCTACCATGCACTGGTTTCTCCAATCTTTGGCCTGGTACTGCTGGTGTAGTCACTGGCTTGCAATCATTCATATTGTATGCTTTTAAAACTTTTTCTACATACTTCTCCTGATGTAGCTTAATCCCGTTAGCATCTTGCACAATATGAATTCCCAACATCAATTCAGCTGTATTGAGATCTTTCATTTCAAAGCTGGATTTCAATTCGCTCTTGATTTTCAGCATCTCTTGCTCATTGTTCCAGAAAATTAAAATGTCATCTACATACACAGCGACGATGATAATTTTATCTTCCTGTGATCGCATGTAGACACATGGCTCATTTTCTGATCTCTTAAACTTCAGCCTAGTGAGTTCAGAATGAAGCTTCGCATTCCATGCTCGCGGAGCTTGTTTAAGGCCGTACAATGACTTTTGTAAAAGGCAAACGTAATCTTCTTTACCTTTTACTGCAAACCCTTCAGGTTGTTTCATGTAAACGACTTCATTTAAATCTCCATTTAAAAATGCTGTCTTTACATCCATTTGATCAATTTTCAATCCCATTCTAGCCGCTAAGGCTATAAGCACTCTCAAAGAGCTGTGTCTGATTACGGGTGAAAATGTCTCAAAGTAATCAACACCTCTGCGTTGACTGAAGCCTCTCGCAACAAGTCGTGCCTTATAGCGTATCTTTCCCCCCGCTTCTTCTTTGATTCGAAATAACCATTTCGAATCAACGATGTTGCTCGATCTTGGTGGCTTCACTAGTGTCCAAGTGTTATTTTTCCTTAGAGCACCTATCTCCTCCTCAATTGCGTTTCTCCACTTCTCTTTGTCACTTCTCGATAAAGCTTCACTCACTGTAAGTGGAAAATCACATTCAAGAGCTTGGTATGTGATGTGATTTGGAAATTCTTTAGGTTTTCTCTCTCTTAATGGATATCTTCTCTCTATGGGGTGTTCTGGTTCTTGCATCAGTACCTCATCAATCTCTTCGTTCAGTTCTGACTGCATGTCCTCTACATCGTCATCATCTCTACCATCAAGTGATTCCCACTCATCACAGCTTTCCGTTTCATTGCTGTCTGCTGACGGTTCAATAGGATATGAACCTCCAATTATTTCTCTCACAGTCTCGTTGTGTTCTAGAGATTCATCTTCGGTTTCAATTGGAAACTCTTGTTGTTCTTGAGATTCAATTTCACACCTCGTAATTTCTGTCATAACGTTTGTTGGTTCCACTGATAGATATTCATCTTCAAACGTAAGAAGAGTCTCATCTCTTCTTATTTCTGAACTCTTGTTGGAGTGAAATTCTTTTTCAAAGAAAACAACGTCTCTAGCTTTGTGGACCATCTTGGTTTCTGGATCATACAAACGATAAGCTTTAGAATCTTCACAGTATCCAACATGAAGCAACTCTTTACTCTTCGGATCCCATTTGGTGCGTTTCTGATCAGGTATGTGCATAAATGATCTGCACCCAAAGATTCTCATAAACTTCAGATTTTGTTTCTTTCCAGTCCAAGCTTCTTCAGGGGTTTTATTCTTGACTGCTTTCGTTGGGGACCTGTTTTTGAGATAAACAGCGGTCTTCACCGCTTCGGCCCAAAGCTTATTGCTTAATCCAGCTTCTTGGATCATGCTCCTTGCTTTTTCAACGATTGTTCGGTTTGCTCGTTCTGCTATACCATTCTGTTCGGGTGTAAACACCACAGTTAGCTGATGCTGGATTCCACATTTCTTCATAAAATCTTGCATCCGATTATTTAGGTATTCTTTTCCATTATCGGAACGTATTGTCTTCAACTTTTTTCCGGTCTGCAATTCCGCAAAGGCCTTGAACTCTTCAAGTTTTACAAATACTTCACTTTTACATTTCAGAAAATAAACGAAGGTTTTTCTCGTAAAATCGTCAATGAACGTAAGAAAGTATTTAAATCCGCTGAATGACCCTACATTCATTGGTCCACAGACATCGGTATGTACCAACTCAAGTACATCGGTTGCTCTACTAGCTGCACTGCTTTTCTTAAATGGCTGTCGGGTTTGTTTTCCCTTCAGACAAGCTACACACTCTAGTGTATTAATATTGTTTGAAAAACTTACCCCTGTCGCCATGCGATCACGTAATAATTTAAGGTTACGTACGCCTAGGTGACCCATCCTTTTATGCCATAACTCCATGTCACTACTAATAGCAGCCGCCAACGCTGTGTGCTCCAAACTCTGTTTCAATTTGTACACACCATTCTCCTCTACACCTGCAAGTAAAGGTTCACCCAGTATTTTGCAATTACTACTTTTCACTATATGAAAACCTCCTTTGAAAAACAAAACGTTAAGATCTCTCTTTGTGACTGCACTGACGCTAAGTAAGTTTGAAGCTAATCCTGGAACATACATAGCATCAATCGTAACATTAGGTTTTCTACTTACTACTGTACCACTTCCAACACCTTGCAGCCTTTCTCCATTTGCACAGGCAACAGTCACTCCCCTTTCATACTTCTTCAAATCATGCAACCATTCACGCCTTGAAGTCATATGATTTGAAGCGCCAGAGTCGACTATCCAAGAATCTTCTGAAGTTGAAGTCGCCAGCGCCAACGCCACAGAAGCCTCGTCAGCCTTTCTGCTTCGGTTGTCTGGACAAATTCTCGCTTTATGAGGTCCTTTGCAAATAAAGCATTCCAACTTCTTTTGTTTATGTGTAGCATTATGATTCTTTTTCTTTGACAGAAGAGCTTGACTGTTTGTATTTGTAGCTGTGTGTATATCCTCCATTTGGTAAAGTTTTGTTTTCACATAATCTGTAGTAAGTTCTATATTCGAATTTTCAATTGCCAATCTCATAGCTTGAAAATTTTCTGTTAATCCTTGTAGCATTAGGGCAGCCAATAACTCGTCGTCAATTTCTTTTCCTAGATCACACAGTTTTTGTGCTGTTGTCATCAATGCTGTGATATAATCTCTTATAGTCGGGAACTGCTCCAGTTTCAGACTCACAAGCTTTGACAATAACCTACAACGATTATTTAACCCTTTATCTTCATAAGCTTTCTCTAAAGCTTGCCAAGCGTCCTTGGCTGTTTTTGCTTGACGCACATGAATGAGGCACTCTGGTTTTACCATCAAACAAATTTTAGCTCGTGCTTTCTGGTCTCTTTTCTTGCCTATTTCACCATTGGGGTCAGTCTGCGTAAACTCCCAAAGATCATCATGTATCAAGTACAGCTCCATCATAAATTTCCACGAGTTATAGTTCATGGCACCTTCCAGTTTTTCAAACGATGCTAAACTCATGTTTTCATGTTTACTCACGGGTTCTTGCGAATTCATTACGCCGTTGTTCATTTTTATGCGCGGCTCATAACCATTGATAGTCCAGATAGAACCCTCCGTCTATCAGTTGTATATTATTCCTACTATGATAATAGATTTAGGAACACAAAGCAGAGTATAATGCGCAAATCTCCTTTAATGCAAATTATTAGAGGTACATTACAATGAACACTAATTATTCACAAGAAACATTGTAAAAACATTCACGATGGAAAAACATTTTCTCATTGACAGTTTTCCAAACAATTTTGAATTCTCATTCAAAATACCTAACCAGCCTGTCACACTGACATAGAGGTTACATTACAATAGATGTAGTAGCATCTCTTTGCTCCAACAGATTCAAACTCATATCAAGTGAAATAAAGAAAAGAAAGAAAATATTTTATTTTTATACACCATACACTACAACAAAAAGAGAGAACAAAAGTACAAATAACAAAAGTAAGACTATTGAGCCTAAAAAATATGCAGTATAAATATGAATATATAAAATATTCTTTCTTTCTTTCTTTCAAAAATGATTTTTATGTTGTGAAAAATTTCAGATGCGTCCTTAGCTACGTAACCTAGTTACGCTTTGGTGGAAAAGTTCTCTAATTCTGATGTTTTATGAAACGTATTTTTGTAGGAAGACGTGGGACCTCCTCCAGGTATCCAGAAAGCTGGCCGAGAAGTTTTCGACGAGTAAGTGGTCTAACCAATTCAATTATTTTTTTTAGCTAACTTTTAATTTTTTAAACTAGAGTACAAGAGGAAGACGTTAATACTAAAAAAATAAAAAATAAATTATTAGTTTATAAAAGGCATTTTTCAAATAAAATAAAAAAACAATTTACATTTAAATTTTCATCCCATCGCTAGCTGTGCCCCGCGATTTCATCCACGTAATGATAAAAAATCATGATTGGAAGTGTTTAAAAAAGTTTAGACTGGCTTCGCAGCTCAGTCGGTGGTATAATTATGTGCCTGATAAGCTGAAGGTCGTGGGTTCGATCCTCACCCAGGGCAAACATTTGTGTGATGAGCATGGCTAGAGTGAATAGATATCGTCTAGATCGACGAGCTCCATCCTCGGCCACACCGTTGCTTAATATCAGGCGAGTTGGTGGTCAATCGTAGACCTATTTTACGTAAAAGAAGCAAACAAAAGATCAAGAGGTAATTTTTGTATCTGGCCTTTGGTATGTTCTTATATGAAACGGGCCTTATTGGAGTTAGGCCTTTACGGAATAAACGTATATTTTAAGTAAGCATGACGTATACGTCTTTTTTGAAAAACACCAGCATAATTATATTCTTAAGAGCGTAGTACATTTTTACGTTTTTTTATATATTGATGTGTGCAGATGGCGCAGGAGTCGAGACGTGGGCGCCATGCCCGCGGTGCTGGAGGCCACCCATCCTCTGATGCAGCGCTTCCAGAAATCACTCAGGGAATTCCTGCTCAAGGAGAACGCGCTCGCTGAGCAGGAAATTGTTAACCTGGTATGTTTTTTTTTTTTCATTTTTGAGTGTTTGCTGAAAGCACAGAATTCCAGACCCTATTTCTGAAAGTTTACTACTACTATTTCTTGTGATTTCAGAAAGATGAGCTGAAACTAACAAAGCTTGGGTACGAAAAGGATCTGGAAAGAATATATAAAAGCGATCATGATACTAATGCTCAAAGGGTAAGTCTTCTGATGACGTAGGATATTAGGAAATCGTCGCGATCGCATTGTTTTCTAGTACGTTACACATTTTTACCTATACGCTACACATTTTCTTCCTTTTTTAGCAACCATTTAGCCAGCAAATAGAGAACACTCTGGCTCTAACAAAAATGAACACTTTAAAGCAGGGTTTCCCCTTTAATCTTATTTTGGTTTCGCTTTAATACCAAATATTTCAAGATAAAATCTTCTACCACTTCGTAGGTGTGTTAGTATACAAATATATGTAGGTACATATATTTGTATACTAACAAAACAAAACAATTTTTAGGGTTCCGTACCTCAATAGGAAAAAACGGAACCCTTATAGGATCACTTTGTTGTCCGTCTGTCCGTCCGTCTGTCCGGGTGTCAAGACCTGTATCTCGGGAACGCGTGAAGGTATCGAGTTGAAATTAAAATCATATACGCAGATCCATAGTACCTTGCTGCAGACAGAATAATAATATTTCTCAGTTTTCGTAAAAAAAGTGACAGCCGAATATGTCGTAAAAAACGCACATTTCGACACTCACAGAGGAATCAAAACCTATAGGGTACTTCCCGTTGACCTAGAAATCTGGCAATTTGGCAAGAAGCTTTGTGTTAGAGTACACATAAAGGAAAAAAATCCGAAAACTGGATTTTTTATTTAAGCACAAAAAAATAGTGTCTCTATGCAAGGAATGAGGGCTGCCTCAAACGTTCACTCGCTCGGATCCGAGTGGGAGGCGCCGCTACTATGCCCCTACTCGGATCCGAGTGGTGAGCAAGGAATCTGTTAAATATTTTTACGATGTATATTTTTCGACTGAAGGAAAATATAAAATAAAAAATATGATTTCACCCTTTTATTTAGTTTGTACGGAACCCTCGGTGGGCGAGTCTGATCGCACTTGTCCGGTTTTTTTAATTTGTTATGTCCGTCCATCCGGCTTAGCTCAACGACTAGACATATGTAATTTTGGACTAGAAATATGTAATTTGGTATAGGCACTAGAAATATGTAATTTGGTATAGGTACTAGAAATATGTAATTTGGTATAGATACTAGAAATATGTAATTTGGTATAGGTACTACAAATATATAATTTGGTACAGGTACTACAAATATGTAATTTGGTATAGGTACTACAAATTTGTAATTTGGTATAGGTACCAAATTACATATTTCTAGTCCAAAATTACATATGTCTAGTCTTTGAGCTACGCGGACGGACGGACATAACAAATTAAAAATTGTTTTCTCCTCTTGTATAGACAAGTGCGCGGTATACTGATCTGTCATTGCCCTAAAGCGTGTAATATATTTTGTAGGTGCTAATAGAAGAGTACGAAAACGGCTTATCCCAGAGGACTGCTGAGAGGAAGGCGGCAGAGGAACGCGTCAAGCAGGCCACCGAAAATCGCAGGCGGATTAGGGAAACGCTGGACCAAGACTTGTTGACTGGTAATCTACACATTAACTTTCCTCACAACATGATCCTGGAATTGACTAACCAACCATCGTCATTTCACTACAAGAAGTTTTCTGATGGAAGTTCTCGCTTCCCTCATGGATTTCCAAAAAGATTGTCTTAGTCGCTTTAGGGCTGAATATGCTACGTTACATGAGCCAATGCAAGCTCTCCATTCGAAAACATTTCGGCCCCATCACGTAGAACACGTACTATGTGCCCTGCCCGCTGCCACTCATAATGCCTGCCATAAGTAAAAAATGTGCACGAACTCCATTATTACATTACAAAATCTAGTTCTTCAAGTACTTTTCTGTTAAACAGAACGTGAAGCAACTGAAGAGCTGGAAGCCTTGACCACGCTCTGCAAGCAGCTGGAGCAATGGCGGGAGGAGACAGAGTCCAACCTGACCGTCAGTCAGCGCATGTCCGACAAAATGCGCGCTGAGAAACGGGAGCTGGCCGACGAGAAACGGGAGCTGGTATGTAACTAGCTAAGGAGCGTTATATCACACGTCGGACACTCCAGTCAACGACGCGCTTATCAGTAATACATACGGAAGTTGACGTCTGCATAATATAACGCACATATGTATGAAGTTATGGTCGTCGTCTGACAGCCGCTTGCTCGCTACGTCAGTTGGAATTCGGGCGTTTAAAACCCGCAACGCTTGTCTCGACTGAGAAATGAATACATCGTACCGCCAAATTTCGACAAACGACAGGGCGAGCCCGGGGAGCGGGTGAGGAACCCGAATTGGTGGGAAGTGGAGAGTGTCTGTAATATTATTCATGTTTTCTGTGGTTATATCAAACTTGTTGACGAATCCATCAGAAAGAAACCCAGATGTATTTATATAAACTCAAATTTCGTAGAAACCTCGAATGCTAGCGCCAGTGGTTGTGCAATTACGCATATTTTAGGTGTATAAGGGACGCGGGAGACGTCAAAGAGGAGCCATCACTCCACGCAACTGGGGACGCTGACGGGGGTCCACGTTTGCTAGCATTACATGTTAGTGTCAGTTTTGCATTTGTGTGCGTTTATTGGTCAATGATTGTGATCTACGAATCACGTGTTCTCGGCTCTCGCGACTCTTGCTTGCATTCAGAGACATCGAAAATATTTGTGCGTACATTGTCTCTCTCTCACTCTCTCTCTCTCTCTCTCTCTCTCACTCTCTATCTCTCTCTCTCTCTATAAGATTAGTTCAGCAGAGGGGCAGAAAAAGCAACTGGCTGTCGAAATATATTATTTCCCCTATAGACCAGGCATGTTAGTGAAGGGTATAAGAGCAAAGGATCATCGAGATGACAATGATATAGTGTTGAAATATGTATCTTTTATTAGATGGAGCGAAGCTTTACGGAAGGCGACTGGTGGCAAGTGAATTCGTAAAGTAGAAAAAGAGTGCATTTGGCTTACATTAAGCTCATCTTAAACAAGACCGGGATGATCAAAAAATAAATTATAATGCACAAAGTTAGCTAGTAACTAGACAAGATTAGCGATAACACATGTTATATTATACAAAAATGTTAAATACACTGGAATGACACCAGAAGTCTTTCCGTATACTGAACAGACTAAAATCGTTCGTGTCTTTGATACTAGGACATGATGATCTTCGGGCTGAGCAACGAGGTGTGGAAGCTAGAATCCAAGCTCGAATTATTCCAGAAACAGCTCGAAATTAAGAACGGCGAGATGGAGAAGGTTAAAGATAAGGTAATATATAGCGTATATTTTTAGATAATGCAAATTAGATGCATAATATATTTTCAGCGTAATTCATGTACTTACTACTAGTGTTAAGTTTTGTCCGTCTCTGATGCACTAAAATACAAATACGCCAATAAAATTCACCTTTACTTTGGCACATAATACTTAATAGTACTAAGGTATCATCATGCAGAAGATGCCTTGCCACAAATGACAGGTAAGCAAAATTTGGCACAATTTCACTTATTTGACAAAAACGTCTATACACCTATTTGAAACATCATTCATGTGCATATCGGGAAGAGTAGTTACATAATGGTCATACATACATTTTTATACATTTTTGGCTTCAACTCTGAACGGAACTTTTTAATGGAGACCACAGAATGATGACACTTGACTGACAACTGTCAGTCAAGTGTTTCTCCAGTATTGTATTCCTTGTTAACGAAATATTATTTTCACAAGGTGACATGTTATGCTGCTGAGCTGGAGGATCTAGAGTTGGACAAACGCCGTCTAGTGAGCCTGTGGAACTCAGTGTTGGTCAACATATCTCAGAGAGACAAGGTCTATGATTCCGTCAGGGATGATTACAAGTAAATATATTTCCGAGCTAGTTGATAATTTGTGCCATTTCGACTTCTAAGCCGACAGACGTCCACTACTGGATATTGGCTTCTACCAATGACTTCGGTGACGATTGGTCTTTGCTATCTACATCTAGAGGATTCCCGCAGCTTTCACCAGCTTTGGTCCATCGAATTGGTAACCTTTTCACGCTGTGACTGCCGAAACGTGGTCGGTCACTTTATTTGAGAACGTTGAATTTGTGTACATTTTCTTTTAATGAGGGCAATTTTTTTACAAAGTAGTATTTTTCATTTAAATAATGAGCAAAAAATCATCAAAGTGAATATTGTTGGGGCGGATACAACGTAAATTTGTCGGAGTTTTTAATATTATTCCAATAAAATGCAGAAAATTATCTTTAACTTCCATAATATTCCCTTAAATTATGTTATGTCATAAGAATGTTGTTATACGCGAGAGAAATAGCTGCGCCCATGACCCATCAACAGCCAATAGTGGTTCCTTTGTAACTATGACGAGCATCGGTCAGTCACCGACTTTACATGTTTGCGTTTCAGAGCACTCCAAGAGAACTATCGCACTCTGATCAACAATCTCGAGATTACGAAGAAAGTCACCCTGGAGGAAATGAACCAGGGCAAAGAGATTGAAATGACCAAGGACCAGTTGACTTATAACCTCGAACACGCTACTAAGCTTTGTGAGTACTCTTGTGCAATACATGCTACTTTTTTTTGACTAGGGGAAAATTTTCCAAAGATACCCGGCTACGTTGTACATTGAGGATGCAACCGGGTTATGTGGGATTGTACAGCCTTAGTGTTGAACAGAAAACTCTGGGTTCTCGACGAACACATTCCAGGATTCTTCAGCACTGCGACACAGTTCCTTCTCATCCTGCTAGGCTACGACCGCTTGAGCCACTCTACGCGTCCACCTCGGGCCCGTTTCCGTTCCGCACCGCATCACGAAATCTTAGTGGGTGAAATGTAATATGAAATTTCAAAAACTTTATTTTGGAGTTTGTTGCTTCGATATACAACATTTCTAATACGTTCACAGCACGGCCATGATTTGGTACGTAACAGTGGGTGTCCACCTTTTTCGATAAATTATGTAACATTTATCTCAAAAGAAATACAAATTTTACATATTAATTTTCTTTAGATAATATAATTACATGGCGGGGACTGTAGCAAGGCTGTGCCCCCAGATTTTTATACGCCTCTTTATGTTTACTTACCAAAGATTCAACCGATAAATAACGGTTAAAACTTTATAAACTGAGACAGAAATATGGACTGGCAACCAATAAATTTACTATATTAGAGAATCACGAATTTCAGATGATATGGAAGATAGAGGAAGGATTGGGTACGAAACGCAGATCGCTCAGATGAATGAATCTATTGACATGACTGAAAAAGACCAGGAACTCATTAAAATGGTACGTTGGTATGACCGTGATTTTAGTTAAATGATCGAAAATGTCCGATGCAAAAATATCCTAAAAGTATGATAAGAGTTGAGGCGAAGGCCTACAGAAGATGTTAAGAGACACAAATACGTATCTCTCTAGTGACTATATTTTAGACACAGAACAAACGTGTATGTTCATCACACAAAATACAACATTCGTTTAAAACGTTATCATACATCTTCGTTAAAACGCAAATAATAGATGACAGCCGTTGTTGGTGACTGGGGGGTGAGAATTATTCAAATCCTTAATTGAAATCAAGTAAATTTTAGTTATGATTGCACACGTAAAGGCAGTGTAATCGGTGGTATGTATTTTGAACGAATTGTATTACCACAATACGAAGAAGAAAGAGATCTTCATAATTGTGATATTATTAAATATTTAATTATTTGCATGTCGAAAGGATATAATGGCGATCTTTTTTATTCCAAATTCTACTTCCGTACTTTGTGTTATACGCAATAAAAAATATTTTAATATGAATTAAGAGAAAATTTGTCATTACAATAATTTTTAATATCCTTGCATTTGTAAACGTCACAGATGCGTCTAATCTATACAAAATAAATCCAGATGGGCAACATCATTATTTGTTACAGGAGAATCAAACAATGCGAAATATTTTGAAGAGCTCTGAAAAAGAATTAGAACGGAAGAACCAAGAAAAGTTAAAAATAGAGAATACAATACTTTTGAATCTCCAGGAATGTCTTTTGAACGACAAAGCGGTTGAGTCGATGGCCAACGGGATCAGGAAAATGAGAGAATTGTCGAGGAAACAGGTAGGCTTTATATGCCATCGATCGTAAAACGAGTGATCATCGCAGCGATTATTCGATTAATCGGAATGCTAGCGCCATATATAGAATTTTCTATGACGTAATATGTTGACAGAGACTGTAAAGGAACGACAATGGCCTAACCACTGTATATTATCAAGTATCCAAAAAGTTTCATCCACCACATGTGAGAGCACGTTTCTATACAAAATTCTCAACATAAAGCAAACGCAAGCCTATTAATGAAAGTAGGAATTACTAATAAAAGTAGGATGTTAAGTATATGTGTGTCTCTCTGTGAGATCGAATCAGAAATGAAGAGGTGCGTAGAAGTATAGTATTGATCCACGTAAAAAGAACGCTGGTTTGTTCGCGTTTATGAAAAAACTGCGTTATTTTTACGTGACGGCATCTATTAAGACGTATGAAAGAGTGGCAGCGGGCAAGGCACAATACACGTAGACTTGATGGCCGATAGAACTGAAAAGTTCTTGAGTTGAGATAACTAAATGTAAATGGTAATTGCAGTGTAAGTGCAAAAGAAGACCATCTGCAAGGTGGATACATCTGTCAATGTTATATAAGTGAATTTGTAAGAATATCCTGGATGGAAGTGGCTTCATCAGATCTTTTTGGAAATCAATCCATTTCCATCCTTGCAGTGGACTTCTTGGGGACGAGATTAGATGATACATGATGATTATTATGTACATGTATATCTATGTCTATTTTCTTTCTATACAGGAAATAACCCTTAGCGCGATGGAGACTCAGCATGCAAAATTAATGTTGGACATCGAGATCCGTCGCAATCGTCAAGCCAACAACGAAAGGTTCCTAGAAGAGAACCAGGCCAAAGTCAAGGAGAGGGAGAAGGAGTTAGACCAGTTGCAGGAGAAATACGATCAGAAGTCGCTCGTGGTATTGAGGAAACAGCGGGAGCTGGACAGTATCATCAAAAAGTATAACGCGTTGAAAGTGATATTTGATGTGAGTATAGAGGGGATATTTTTGAAAATACGGGGTAGTTTACTATTTTCGCAAAAAAACTATTATAGCACGTAAATTTTAGTATTTAGAATTTCAAGAAAATAAATGTTTGAAATGAGAACAAGATATCGTGGCAAAAAATAGAAATTTACATCTCGATTGTGTTGCTAGTCGCATATAATATGAATAGCAGCGCCCGCAATCGTATTTTTTTTATTTGAAATTATATATTTTCAGATTGGTTCGTCAGAAATTTCATTAAAAGTAGTTAGTAGTTTGGTTTCTATAGCAAAAAACCTGGAAAAATACGTCATCCAAGTAAAAGAAATTGCGTATTTGGAAGTTGGTTGTTTCAGTTTTTCAAACTATAATATTGTTTTTGTTCAATTCTCATGGCCATTTATTACCTTTCGCAAACCTGCACACAGTTGAAGTCTCCTCAAGAGAGACGCATAGAGGATCTGGAGCTGCAGATTAAAGCGATGCGCGAGCGCACCGAGAAGATGCAGCACGAGTGGCTGCGGATGCAGGGACTAGTGGTGAAGCTGACGGAGCAGGACCACAAGATGATCACCGACATCAACCTCATCAACAAACGTGACTCTCTTATTACTAGCTTTTATTTAGTTTCACCTCACCCGGCGGTACTCGCAGTGTCTGTCTGGAATCAAATCTTGTACCTAATCACAAGTCCGACACTCCATGTGGCACTCCACAAGACGCGCTATGCAGTGACACTTATGCAAGTAAAACTTACAAGTTGACGAAATAATACAAACTTACAACAAGTTGACGTCTGTATATAACACACACACAAATGTATGAAGTTATGGTTATGACGTCAGTTGGGATTGAACGCTTGAAGCCCGTAACGCTTGTCTCGACTGACATGTAAAAACGCCGTGCCGTCAAAATCCGACAAACGGCAGGGCGAGTACGAAACCCGAGATTGGCGGGAGGTGGAGAGAGTCCGGTGGAGAATGTCCGTTCTGTATGTAATACTATTAAAAAACGACAGGGCGGGGAGCGGGTGAGGAACTCTTAATTGGCGGGAAGCGGAGAGATTCTGGTTTGTATGTGATACTATTTGTGATAAAATTTTGTTTGCATTATAAAAATCTAATTATAATGCAATATCATGCCGTGAAGCTGATCTGGCGGTGAAACTTGGAAGCAGAGACTGAAACTTCATCGAAAGAAATCATACGAGGTACTATTTAACGCATTAAAAGTACAGAAAAACACTAAAATAAGATCAATACGTTATTAACTTTTTTTTTTTGTTATTTATATATAACTATCAATCTATAAAATCTATATATACTTAACTATCTGCAATCGGCAGAGCCATTAGCAGAAATGTATGGATAGTGGGCATGTGCAGGTTGAGGCCAAATGACCTTATTTCCTGGTTGCATTATCTTTGCATGTTTTCCAGTTCTGAAACCTTAGGCCTCTTCAGCCTTTTGCCTTGGTTTGGACTTTCTATCAGCTGTATAACGTTAATAACTAATATACTAAAACATGCATATTATTCCAGAGATACAAATTTGCGACCAAAAGACGATGCGCCTCCAAGCGGAGTGCGAGAGCGTGCACCGAGAGAAGACAGATGTAGAGCGCAACCTGCGCTCGCTACGCGGCAAGCTGCAGGTGTTGGAGCGCACGCGCAGGGACGCCTGCGAGAGGAATGACGGTTCGCAGCGAGCCAACCTCGCAATCACGCAGGAGTATGCAGCCAACCTAAAGGTTACCTAACACTCTCTATACCAATGATGTAATATGTAAGTTTTCCCTGGCTGAGTGGCAATCCTAAAGTAAGGTAAACGCCCGACTCGTATTCAGTAGCGACAAGGCGGGCAACGCCGTTAGACGCTGTGTCATGTGTGAACAGTGACAATACCATCCTGTTAGTTTAGAAAGTGCAACACCAAGGTATATATAAGGTCAAGATACTAAAAGGCTATAAGGATATGTCTTAGATAAAATCTCATTGATCTATGTACACTAATCCACTGCATTCAACTGGATAAATATGCTTTCATATCACCGGATGTTTGTTTCGATTGAACTTATTATGACGAAAATTGCTAAACAGGTTAGACAAGTGGCATTCTAATGTCGTGAACGCCAGTAGAATAGAAAAGTAAATGTATGCTATAGACATAATTATCTAACGAAATGTCACGAGACGGCACGTCACAGTTCCTTAACAGTTTTAAGCGTAAGCGTTTCAAAGTAAGGGGTTCAATGCCCCCCACCCCTCTCCGAAATTCTGAATCAAAGTATTAAATTCGACGATTTTCGGGTGGCCATGACAAAAATATTTTTTGAGGGTTGGATCCGCGACTGCATTTTTGATGTTTTATTTTCTAACCAATAATTGGCTTCGCCCGTGTCTAGATTAATAAACGTTTGTCACTTGTCTAAGCCTATAGAACAGAACAAGTTGCATTATTAGGTCTGCGAGTAATAGACCTCGTGAGAACATTAATACCTAGATATTATAACAAACACGTGTTGTTCAAGTCTCATCCTATAATAATTTACAGAGTGCGATAATATAAAACAAAAAATATATCTGGGGGCACGGCAGTGGCCCCGGCCAAGTCAAGCAGCAAGGCCACGCAGTACGAGAAAAGGATGGCTTTTCTCGGCTTTTTCAGAGCACTTTCGACACCCCTGTAACTTTGTTGTTTAAATTTTACAGGGTGCAGAAATGGAAATAATAGAACTGGAGGATGATATAGAATCATTAGAAAAAGAGAAGATAGACCTCACCCAAGAACTAGATCGCTCTCAGAGAGATGCTCTGATATGGCAGCGAAAGGTAACTTTATAGATGTTTTCATTGTTCCGCGTAAATATACCACCACTCAAAGCCATAAATGACCATTGATAGCGTTTGCATAATTCATTAGCATAATTCCCTGTCCCTGGCTATTCTACTACTATGGAGGGCGCTTACCTAGATGAAACCAATTCACTCACGATTTAAAGATACCCAGATTATATCTATCGGGGAAGTATATTCCACAATCTAGTAGTCGATGAAAGTGGAATTAAAGCGTTTCGTTCGGGGTTTTGGAATATCCACCATGAAACGGCGACGCTTTTTCATGTTTCTAATACTCATTGGTAGTCAGTGAACACTAGTGGCAGGGGCTATAAACGGTTGGATCTATTATAGTGACTTGTTTGTGCGGAGTGATTGTATTTCTTATGTTTTCAGGGAATATTAGCGGTGGAGCTCAAGAAAAACATGAAAGATGCAAAAGCTTGCGACGGTGAAATCGGACAAATGAAATCGGAGATTCACAGAATGGAAGTAAGTAGAAGAAAAATCTGTGTTTGGTTAGCCCCGATTGATGAATCAACTATAATAGAAAAATATTCAAGAATTATAAATTTCATCACACCTATTGATCGACGTAGATCAATGAAATTGATCAACGATCAATGTTGATATGGTAACTAAAGGAACTAATATAGGACCGAACAAACACATACTGACACTCGAAATACGTTACTCTCGAAAAAGTTACGTTAAGTAATAAATGTTTGTCAGGTTCGCCGTGAACAGCTCCGTCGCACAGGCGAGAAGCTCGCCGAAGACTTGGCCTTCTACGTGACTCGGCGCGAGACCGCGCTGGAGAAGACGCGAGCCTCCGCCGCCGTGGAGAAGGCTTACGGGAGCAGCCACCTCTCGCAGTCCTCCTACCATCACAAGCTGAGGCTGGCCAGGTCGGACGTAGCGAGGGCTACAAAGGTATCAATAACTGTTCTAGGTGGGATTTAGTATCCTTTTGACGCGTCGCAAGACTGGAAAAGGCGCGAGCCTTTCTCTTCGCGGAGAAGGCTATCTGAAATGCTGAAAGGAAAGGCTGAAAAAGAGAAAGGCTGCGGAATCGGCCATATTTAACAGTTTTCCTATCGTCACAAAGTTGAGGATGACCAGGTTTGACGTAGCGAGGATTTTTTTAATTCAAACTTTAGAGGACCAAACGGGCTTTATCAGCCCCGACGAGTCACTGCGACCTTTGCAGATCTATTGTGACATCCCCTGCCTCGTTACAGCACCTCCCCAAATCCTATTTTGATCATATGGTCAGGGATGACCTTGCGGGAAGTGGTTTTAATCTCATCAGGTGAGATTAGGTGCCGGCTTTTGCTTTGGTGCAGAAGCTCGCACTCGCACAGGACATGCATGTGCGTCTCATTCTTTGTGCGAGAGAACCTGCAAGTAGATATAGTTAACAAAATATTGGATGGCTTTGACGCAGTTTACCTATGCGTATGTTTAGCAAATGAAGTGCACTTGATGTACGCATTTTCCCCAGAGAATATCGCATGAAAAAGGGCACTTTACAGCACAAAATAAAGCTATAGGTCTTTCCAGAACTCAATAAACTAATTACAAATATTTTACTCTTAGCTTTATAATAATTATACAGAAAGGAAACGACAAATAATTGGGAGATTTCTTTTACAATTTAACCTTCTTTATTTGAATCTATTTTTGGTTCGAAAATAGGCTTGCGCTTGACCGTCAACTTATCTATTTATTACATGAAAGACTATATGAAGTTGGTCTCATTGATCAATAATATTCAGGATTTGAAGGAAGCTGAAGCTAGAGTGAAGCAGTTGCAAGAGGAGCAGGACCAGTTGGAACGGAACATCGCGGAGACGAAGTCTCTGAACGCACAGCTTGAGGAACAAGTGGCCACCCTGATGCGGGAGTGCCGAGAGGCCGACCAACAAAGGCAGTGGGTGAGTTGGCGAGAACGAAAGGGATTTATTTTTTATTTTTTTATCAGCTCTGTTTGTACAAACTGTCCCACTGCTGGGAACGGGCCATCTTCTCATTGTGAGAAGGGTTAGGCCATAGTCTGCCACGCTGGCCAAGTGCGGGTTGGCAGACTTCACACATCTTCAAGATCATTGAGAACTCTCAGACATGTAGGTTTCCTCACGATGTTTTCCTTCACCGTTTGAAGTTGGCGGCAATCAACAATAAGCACATAACTTCGAAAAGACAGAGGTGCGTGCCGTGGGATTCGAACCCAGGACCTGCGGATCGCAAGTCAGACGGTCTCACCACTAGGCTGCCGGAAACTTAACGAAAGGGATATTTAATTATATTTTTAGACATTTTATTATATATAAAACTGATAACGATACTAGCCAACATTATTTACAATTTAATATGGTATAAAATTATAAATAGCGAAAATAGAACAAAAAATAATAATTATGAATTGGTTTCGTACTCCTACTAATGAAATTAAAAGGAAAACTATCACGGCTAAGTTGACTTTACAAGTTAACGAGTAATAGTCGATCAACTTAAAATAATTAAGTACATAAGACCTCTATGTCTGTGCATAAGACATCAAAAATTTATATTTAGAATTTATAGATATACATAAGTTAACTCGTATATTCGTAGTGTCAAACAAGAGACCCTATTTTCAGTTCACATATATTATGGTATTCTAAAAGTTCTCGAGTGGAGACCACGCACCGGCATGCGCAGCTTAGGAAGTCCATGCACGAGATGGCCAGACGACCTCATACAAGTGGCGGGAAGACGCTGGCTGGCTGAAGATGCAAGCCACTTCCAATAGGTCTTTTTGTAAATCCATGGGGGAGGCCTATGTCCAGCAGTGGACTTCTTATGGCTGAGATGGTGATGATGAAATTATGATATGTAACTACGGAACCGTACATTGCGCGTTCACGACACGCACTTGGCCATTTTTATGTAAAGTTGTCTAGACTTACTTTAGGCTTATTTGTATGGTAGCTGTTGGAGCGCGTGGTCCGCAGCCAGCGGTTCGGCAGCGAGCTCGGCATCGTGGTGAAGCGTCAGTCGCTGCACGTGAGGAAACCCAAGTCGACCGTGCTGCAGCAGTACGCGGACGCGCGCGCGCTCAGCGACCGACTCAACTACATCGTCGAGTCCCTCGCCAAGGTCTACACAAGCCGATTTCTTTTCTTTATAAATAAATAAACAAATATTTGTGGACATTTCACACAACACCATACTTTGTGTTAGACCCGCGCTATAGGGAATATGCATAGATTATATTATATAGGAATTATAGTTTTAATTGATAACATAAAAAAATGTAATACATATACCGAAAAAATATTTAAATCGGTCAATAAACTTCCGAGGTACAAAGATATAAAGTTTTAGGGGAGGGATACTCTGTCTCTTTCTCGCGAAACAGCAGTTTGTATCGAATTGAATTTGTACGGCGAACACGAACCATAGCGTCATCATTCGCTATCGTGAGAGCACACGAGTCTAACATGAAATTAAAAAGCATTTTAATTTCAGTAGTAGTAGCTTTCTTATTTCTGAAGGTATTTTAATTATGCTTTTGTTGAATGGATCTTCTTATGGTTACCTTTTTTATGACCAAATAAAAATAAATTATACATATTCCCTATTATCGCATTTGCCAGTCTCAAATATCATGCATATATATTCCCCAGACTCAAATATTACGATTTAACCAAGTTCCAATAATAATACAAGTCATATAAATACTTGTCTTGTCCGGAGTCTTGTCTTAGCCGGAGCACAGAATATATAATACTACTACGTACCTAAGTCAAGTAAATAATTATTCTCAGGTTCCAGTTTGGCTTCTGTAATGTGTTGGATTTCCGTGCCGAGGACTTTATAACGCGCTTGACAAGATATTAAGATCATTGCATACAGAACGGACATTCTCCGTTTGGGGTTCCACGCCCGCTCCTCGCGCTTGCCCAGTCCTTGTGCTGGTGTTTGGCGGCATGGTGCATGAATTTGTCAGTCGAGGCGGGCGTTGCGTTTTTCATTAAAACTGGGCTCGAATCCATATTGATATTATCCAGAAGCGAGCGGCTTTCAGACGGTGACCGTAATTTCATACAATTGTGTGCGTTACATACAGACGTCGACTTGTGTATGTGTTAGAAAATAGCGCGCCGTTTTATGGAGTGACCGACGTGTGGCTTCACTCTTAAGTCAAGTAAATAAGTATTCTCAAGTTCCGGTTTGTCTTCGATAAAGTGTAGGTGTACTTACTGGAAGCTTCGGTGTTTTATTTGTACTTTTATTTTTACGGAGTAGTTAATGTACCTACGTTCCGTGGCGAGGTCTTTTTTTACGTGCAGCTGTGATATTTTTGCAGGAGTACCCGCATTTTGGCGACAAGTTGGCGATGATAGCCAACACTCTGACCATCCACTCGCCGACCGGCTCGCCGCGTCTCGTCGACTCGCAAGACACCATCTGCTCCATCAGTGAAGACACCGAGAACGACGAAGACGAGAATGTCGCCGAGAAACCACTTTGTCCTTAATCGTAGTCATTGAGCTATAAAACCTATAGAATCACAGTCATGTAAGAAAATGTCTTCGTAAAAACTCTAAGCGCGCGCATTGCGTTTTTACTTAGTTGCAAAACATCCGCGATATACATATGTACCTATACATCGCATGATGTTAAAGTTCGCAGGAAACAACTAACCGTCACTAAAAGTAACAATTATTTGGCCTCGTACGTTTCACTTTATTCAAAAAGTGACACTTTTTGTTGACGCATTCTGGGAAGATTTAAAGAGGCTGCGATGGACTGCGATTTGTGTAAGGAAGTGGGGGAGACCTTTGCTCAGTATAGGTTAAAAAAAAACGCCTCCGGCCTCCGCACCGGTTTGTGACCAGCGCGGCCCGCAAATGTTACGGGAGCGCACTGCAAAAAGCAAAAATAACTGACAAAATAACTGTGAACTGTTTATAAACCCGAGTTTTGTCATTGATTCACTATACAATTAACAAAGTATGTATAACGTCACTCGGTTTTTTTTGCTATTAATATTGTAGATTGTGACTCTATAAGCATTGTACCTACTTCAATGACTACATTTGATAAAAATAATGTACCTAGTTTCAAATGAGTTTTGTTCGTTTTTTTTTTTAATTTTTGATAGGACTAGTTTTAAATTAGACTTATTTGAAATATTTATATTAATTTTTTTGATAGGATGATTAGTTTTTAAATAAATATCGAGAGTCTTAGAGAAAAACGTTAACTTAAATTTGATTAATGCTCAAAATATTTTGTCATCTTCTCGCTGACACGTAATTACACTTGCGGAAATAAGACAGAATATGAGACGTTGAGTAAAGTTGAGTAACGTTTTTTCGGTGAGGCCGTAATTGCTTGATATGTTTTCGTAAATTATGTATTTAGGGTGTTTAGTTTTAGTAACTGGAACTGATATTTGTAACGTGTGACTTTTGAAATTAAATATGGAAAATAATCGTACAAGCTATTATTTATAATAATAACATTTGTATATTCAAATAGATCTTCATTCGGTCACCTCCGAATCAAAAAGAGGGGGTATTATAAGTGTGACGTGTGTATTTTTGTGTCTGTGACATCGTAGCTCGGCTAGAGATGATTTTAGCTGTTTCATCAACATCGGTTCAGCCGTTTTTGTCTGGGGTATCCGTAATACCGTAATACGTCTAAGTGTATTATGTGTCGTTCAAGAACTTCTTAAAACAAGTATATATATTAAAAGAAAAACAAAATACCCGACTGCAGAAAAGTAGTTTTTGTGGTCTAACTTATTTCGTTACGCTCGATATGCTGTTGAGTGTACGTTTGTTGTGAGAAAGTATGCGTAAAATCGCTGTAAAAGATTATTAATGCGCATTGTTTAGAATAATTTTAGTAAAACCACTTACTAACCACTCACTTGTTTATTATGAAATAGTTCGCTATAGGTTACGAAAAAACGCATTTTTTTGCAAGTGATGTATTTTTATTATTACAAACAATATAGCCTAGCTATGATAGTATGATACTTTGGAAGTGAAGACGAATCTAATGACACCTCGCACATCAAAATCGGATTAGCCTCAATTTTTTATCGTGCCCTGTCAGCAGGGACAAAGTGGTGTAATAAGAGACAGGGTCCGAAAAATCGGGTAGAGTAATATGCCTTTAAGTCAAGTCGAGCCTATTTTACCTAACGTACTTGGGGGTCGACGAAAGACAAGTTATGTAATGTTGAAATTGTTGTTGTTTAGAAAATTATGTTTGTATCTTTTAACTTTGTCGGTTTCACGGCACGCGAAGTAAATAAACAAACATTTTTAGCGTTCAAGCTTGAATAGTGGTACATAGTTGGTTGTATTACATGATCCGTTTGAATATTCACAGTTTCGAGTTACGATCTAATGTGGAAGCTTGTGATACTTGTTGTGACTCTTTGGAGTAAGTTTTTTTATACTCTATTTGGCATCGCATGTATTTTTTTAATTTACCTCTATTTGGCATCGGATGTAATATGCAGTAGATAATGTGTTGTTATAATGGGGCGTATTTTAATAGCCTTGAAAAAGGAGGTTCTCAATTAGTTTTTTTTTAAACGGCTTTGAAAAAGGTAGTCTATGTGAACTTCTACGAGTCGAGTACGCATTAATCTCGTACATTTTAAAGACACGGATACTAAACATAACTCAGATTGGAAAAAATATTATATTTTATTAAATTAAATTGTGGGAATAGTGTTGTGAAGTTTTATCAAAATCAGTTCAATAGTTTTAAAGACGATTCGACGCATATGGTCAAAAATGCAAAAGGCCAATAAACGGGTTTAGCCCGAGACACAAGTGGCCAAATGCGTTTATGACCATGAATCGATGAACCCATGCAAAACGGTGACCACGACCACTCTGCCAAGAGTGATAACGATCAAGAAGAATGCTTGTTTCATTTTTTTTATACGATGGTGGCATCCCAAATGATCGGTTTCCTATGTAGGGCTCCACCCGTATCGATGCCAGTTCTTCCAATGCCACGACGACCCCAGCTACTCGCCCGACGAGGGACCTATAGAGGATCTGCAGTACACCTGGCTGGGAGGTCTGCAGTACATACATGGTAAACTGTAAATTATTAAGTACTAGCAGCAGCTATGAGCTGCGAAGTCATCCACTTATCACCCACGGTGATAATAATGATGATAAAATGTATTTATGTATGTAGATAGGTTTTCCTCCGTCCGTTTCGCTCGCACACACTCACATTTTTGAAGATATGAAATGACTGAATGAACTTATAAAAAAATCGTCGTTTGCAAAACTAGAAAACAACATCACAAATATTCGACAAGGAGTAATTTGCGCTCAATGATTAAATAAATATTGGTGGACATTTCACACAACGCCATCTAGCGCAAACTAAGCAAAGCTTGTACTATGGAACTAGATGGCTGATAAAATACATATACTATTTTTTTGTAAATATATACTTATGATACATAGAAACACCCAGGCACAGAACAAACATCCATGCTCATCACACAAATGTTTGCCCTGGGTGGGAATCGAACCGACGACCTACAGCTTAGCAGGTAGACATACTACCAACTGAGCCACAAGGCCAGTTTTTTTTTAAATTATCAACAGCCATTATAAAGCGTGCAATAAACTTGCAGTAAAGAACGGTACCCCCCACTACTTCAGGATGCCCCGGGTGGTGCTCATCACGCGCCAGTTCGTCCTCTCCACGGCTGTGGACGCGGCGCAGATACCTGAAGGATATGCTTTGTGAGTTCTACAACAGAGGTTCAAAGATAATACGATAACTCAGAGGTTATTTTAGAGTCTGTTTGAAAGGAGAACTACCGTGGCAAAGAGTGGAAATTGACTTATTTTTTTTACCGAATTCTCCGACTATAGTTTCAACCGCATACGGCGGTCTTTTTCAAAAGGAGCAGCGCAGTCACTGCCGAAGGACGTCTCGTCTGGTGCCGTAACCCGTTTGTTCAAATAAAAAAATGTAACAACCACGTTAGTTTTCATAATAAAAGTGGGAACTGACGTTTGGAAGATACGAGGTAAAGAAATTTACAAACGCACAAGATACGCGCGAAAAACATAACCCTTTTTTGGCAGTCGAGTAATATAGCATCTTTCTGAACAGACTATCACCCTAATGCCATCGTGTGTTTTGTTTATATACCTATATATTTGTACATGTACATAGATAAAGAATTTTTCGTAGTACTTGTATATATCTATTATAGCTAAGAAGTGACAGTAACATTTTATCTCTTGGATGTGAAATAGAATTATAGGTACTTATTATTAAGTATAATGTTTTAAAACTTGATTAACGTTACATATCACATTAATCACTAGCGCGTGTCAATTTGTTACATAGGAACATCTACCTCGGGCTGCCAAGATACAGGCTTTGCCGAGTTTGGGGTCCATCGTAAAACCTTGTATTATTTTAAATCTAACAGGAAATATATACGAGTATCTACTTGACTGGCCTTGTGGCTCAGTTGGTAGTATGTCTACTTGCTAAGCTGCAGGTCGTGGGTTCGATCCCCACCTAGGGCAAACATTTGTGTGATGTTTGTTCTGTGTCTGGGTGTTTCTATGTATCATATGTATATATTTACAAAAATAAAAGACGTGTGGCACTCGGAGAGTGCCGCGGTAAAGCTATTGCATAATAGCTTTACGCGCGGTGTGTTAGGTTATTTTCGTTACGGAATTTCTGGATTCGGTCTCCACGCTCAAGGCCCGCGATAGAAGCTATGAAATAGCTTAAAAAGTAAGTATATATTTATACTATCAGCCATCTAGTTCCATAGTATAAGCTTTGTTTAGTTTGGGTTAAATGGTGTTGTGTGAAATGTCCACAAATATTTACATTTACTTTACTTTAATTCAGTTAACTTACCTGGTAGAGGCAACGTGGCCTTCGGTGAGTACGAGCGAGACGAGGGCGAGTGCGGTCTGACAGTGGACATGATTGCTGCCGGCAAGGACTGCGAGGCAGCAGCGTTGCTGGTGCCAATCTCCGACGTGCTGCTGCATCCGGAGTACAAGCACTTCGGGAAGACCGAAAGTATTGCCATCCTGAAGATGCTTACTCTAATCAGATCACGTGAGGAAGCTTAATTCCTGTTAGAGTACTTTGCTAGAATATTTTTATAGGGTAGCCTGGATACCAATTTACCGGAGGCTTTAGTTTCTACAACACTTAATAGTAAAATCGTTAATGATACCAATAACTATAGTCTAAAACAATTAAAACACGACTTCTAAATTATCATTTGTTTTAAAAATCAGACTCATGAGCCGATTTTGATGAAATTTCTGTGAGACCAATCTGAATGTATATCCTTTTGAATAAAAAAAAAAGGATAAAATACGGTGTTAATTAACAAACTTATTATAAACAAAAAAAAAATACAACCGTCTTGTTTTTTATTATTTTTAAATTTCCTCAATATGACCGATACGCCGATTGATACAGACAGTATTGATTCCAGAATACATGGTGCCGGTATGTTTGCCGTTCAAGAATTATCTCGTGACCAAGAGCAAGAAGCCGACCAAAGAAAAGTTTTATCACGTAGACTTCACAAGCGGTAACAATTCTCTCTTAGTTTATTTTTTTCCGTACAAATAAGAAACGGTGTGATTCGAGTCTGGCGCGAAAACTGTTTTCAACCCCTTAATAATAACCGATTTCCATGATTCTTTTTTACGGATTTAATTTTAAAATGACTACGCCTCTACGTTTTGTTTCTTTCTAATTTCGTCATATGGAATTACTTTCTTATAATAGTTCAAAGTTTTGTATAAAAGCATAAAATAAATATCAAGATAGAAGAAAGAGAGAGATAGAGAGAGAGAAACATTTATTTTAGCACAAACACTGCAGCAACAATAAAAAAACCAAAACTACTTCAATCAAACAATTACTTTACACAAAATATTAAAAACATGCAGGGAAAGAGATTAAAGAGTTGAGACTTTTCTTGGTAGAGGAAATTTTGTTTGCTGCACGTAATTAGTGACTTCACACTTTTATAAATATTCTCTTTGTAACATAATATGTTTGTAAAAAAATGAAAATGACTACGAATTATGACTGTGACTATAATTTGTTATTCACTGTGTTATATTACAGATGTTCCGAGAGACTTGATGGAAGAGGGCAAAGAAATAACCAAACTCGCGTTGTTACCGAAGGAGTTGTGTTACTTGTACCATGCTGAAGTCGTAAGTGTTAATTATAAGTCTTAGTTATTTGGGAAAAAAATCGCTCTCATGCAGGCGAATATTTATCTTTTCAACCGACTTCCAAAACTGTATTTAATTCAACTGTATTTTTTTATATTTGTTACCTCAGAACTTGCGACTGGGTTAACCGATTTTGATGATTCTTTTTTTATTTGAAAGCTGGTGCTTCCCGTGTGGTCCGATTTCAATTTGGTCTAGTTCTGACAATGGCAGCCGTGAGAAGTCGCTTGATTCAGTTTTTTAAACTATAATTATAATACAGGTAGTTAAACTATTGTGCACACCATAAAATTTACAATCAAGAGAATTTAATAAACAAACAGATAAGTATTTGTTCAGAATACGTCGGTTCCGGTGAAGGCGAGGATTATGTGCACGACTGGGTGTGGCTTCCACTCTGGAGCGCCGACCGTCATCCACGAACACACCGGACATTGGTCCATCCTTGCCATGTCTGAAGGTACGTTCCGGACACACCGGACATTGGTCCATCCTTGCCATGTCTGAAGGTACGTTCCAGACACACTGGACATTGGTCCATCCTTGCCATGTCTGAAGGTACGTTCCGGACACACCGGACATTGGTCCATCCTTGCCATGTCTGAAGGTACGTTCCGGACACACCGGACATTGGTCCATCCTTGCCATGTCTGAAGGTACGTTCCGGACACACCGGACATTGGTCCATCTTTGCCATGTCTGAAGGTACGTTCCAGACACACCGGACATTGGTTTATCCTTGCCATGCCTGAAGATACGTTCCAGACACACCGGACATTGGTCCATCCTTGCCATGTCTGAAGGTACGTTCCAGACACACTGGACATTGGTCCATCCTTGCCATGTCTGAAGGTACGTTCCGGACACACCGGACATTGGTCCATCCTTGCCATGTCTGAAGGTACGTTCCGGACACACCGGACATTGGTCCATCCTTGCCATGTCTGAAGGTACGTTCCGGACACACCGGACATTGGTCCATCTTTGCCATGTCTGAAGGTACGTTCCAGACACACCGGACATTGGTTTATCCTTGCCATGCCTGAAGATACGTTCCAGACACACCGGACATTGGTCCATCCTTGACATTTCTGAAAGTACGTTCCGGATACACCGGCCACTTGTCTATCTTCGCCATATCTGAAGGTACGTTCTGGTACGTTTACGTACGAACGTAAACCGGACATTGATTCATCCTTGACGGATCTGAAAAAACATATTTTCTTAAATTTATCTTCAATGTACAGACGCGACTTCTTACAGTTTTATTATAAGTAGGTATAGATTATTTGGACGTAGTAAAAAAATTACTTGCTCTTGACATAAACAAGTAAATTTTAATACAAGAGTATCCTAGGTGGATCGCCGTGCCCTGACCCCCTGAGAAGTCGCCGCCCCCCGCCGCCCCCACGCCACATCTTAATTCATCCCTACGTGCCTTGGATCACGGCTGCTATAACAGGGAAAGCTGTGGGGGCATATTCTAAGGATGACCCTTTTGGTAAGATACAATAGCAGAGTTGTAACCGACTTCAAAAAGGAGATTGTTTATGCAAAATAGATCGACCCAGGCTAAATATGCTTCATGCTTAGCGCTGCCAAATGCAACATTAAACCATGGACGAGCTGAGCCAGAAGGTGAAGCATCCTTAAATGGAATAAAATATTCCAAAACCTGGAGTCACGTTGGAGTTGGGGCCGGCTTGTGACAAAACCCTATTTTTAACTTTTAACTGACTTCCAAATAAGATGAGGTTCTCAATTCGTCGAAATCTTTTTTTGTATGTATGTTCCCCGATTACTCGAAGACATCTGGACCGATTAGATTTTTTTTGACGTGACAACGTCTAATAAATCGATGGACGCACGAAAAAGTATGACTCATTGTCCCGTTACGCGTTACGCTCATTGTCCAGTTACATCATCGTCATCATTTCATCCATGTTTTGTTATGACGTTGTCACGTTAAACTATCGTCCGTAAACCGACTTTACGGACAACCAATTTTTTTAAAGGGTATACTTCCCAGGTGGTCCCATAGAAATTTTATCAAAATCGGTTCAATATTTTGGTTTATAATAACGACTTCAAAATAAGTCGGTTTTTTAGTTTCATTAAACGATTACTAATATTTAGTAATATCGGTTTCGATTTTTTGTAAAGTTCTGTGTTTTTGACGTAATAAAGTACATGTTTCAAATTCAAATTTCTTTATTAGTGTATAAGTAAGGTACAATAATACAAGTTCCACTGACTCCGAACTAGTTATAAACTGTATTTCGGACGTCAGTGGCTTCTTCCTATTAATGAATCTTAAACTATCATACATTTGTTTCTTAATAATATAATACTACGTTTACGTATACCTTTGCGTGCAGGTTTCGTTCTGCCCCGTGCGAATCTCGACTACGACAATTTCGGACACGACTGGAACGGCCACTGGTGGATGGGCGGCCTGTCCTGTTACACGCGCGGTGAATCAGCCGACATGATGTTCAAGTTCTACCACGAGATCTTCAAAATTAAACCGCCTGCTGAATTGATATTGCAGTACTTTCTCGAGGTGTGTTAGAAAGAAAGAAACATTTATTTGGCACACACAGACACTACAGCAACAATAAAATATAAAAACAAAAATAAAACTCAAAATAGTGTCCAGTGCGACAAAAAGGTTAGTGCTCAGCTATAATGCTGCTGAGTTCTCAACAGCGCTGGTTTTCAGCACCTTCTGGTTCACACGGGTTTTAATTAAAACCCGTAAACCCGTGGTGGTTTTATAACTATAAAAGAAATGAGATTAAAAACGAAAAAAACAATACACTCATACATAAAACATTAAAATATAGACATTTACACGTTAGACCCCCCCCCCCCCCGCTTACACTCAGCCCCTGTCACTGCCCCTGCCGCCTCCACTGCTCCTCGCGCCGCTTCAGTGGCAGTATCGACGCGAGTTACCTGTTTACATTGCTTATACAGGGTGACTGTTTGAACACTAGCAATATTGATACAGGTTGTACAGTACTCGATTCTCGTTCCAAATAATTATACAAAAATAAGTGGTTATTATTTGACCCAAACCACGCGCGCCAAGAGTAAAGCAATTCGCGCGATCACTGCGTAACGTATTTTACGTAGTTAGATGACTTGCGCTCGTTCGGTGCGTGAGAGTGCGCGTCTTCTAATTCTGGAACCTTGGGGAAAACTTTAACCGAAGTTTTCTTAGTTTTTTTTTAATTTTTTTGGATTTTATTTCTTTATATGTTTCTTGTGGCCATTAATTACCATATCCTTCAATATCGCTAGTGTTTAAACAGACAGCCTGTATAAAAATTCGGCGAAATTAGGAGATTAAAAAGCAGCATGGTTACCACAAAAAAAAATGGGGATGTGCTATGCCATTATCCAACGTAAATCAATTAGATGAAATAGATATGGACTAAACTTAGGCGTCTCGGCATATTGGTGACCCCGCGTGCATCTTTACCGACCAATGGGGTTCCGGCATATGCTATAATTAAAAGTAAACCTATCACGGATAGTAGGCTTAAAAGTTAACGATTGAAATTAACGTTCAACTTAAAATAATGTGATTGAGAAGTAAATTTCGTACAAAATGCACTGAGCAACCTGAGTAATGAGATTTTATCTATAAAGAGGTTATATTCATTTAATGTGAAGTAAAAGCATTGCAAGTCTCAGTCCTCAGCACTTTTGAAGATAAGACACATCTTTAAGGCGTTATAGAATATTGGCCTTATATATCATAGTATTGCACTTTATAAGCACACAGGATGGCATTGTCACTGTTCACAATTCACGACACTTACGGCCTTACCGAAAAACGTTGCTTAACTTTAAGCAATGTTTAACGTATTTTGTCAACTTCTCGCTGACACGTAATGACACTTGCGAAAAGAAGGTAGAGAATTTAAGACGATGGTTAAAGTTAAGTAACGTTTTTCGGTAAGGCCGTTAGCGTCTAACAGCGTTGCCCGAGGTATCGCGACCGAAAATGAGTCGGAAGATGAGTTGGGGAGTGGCCTTACTGCCACGCAGAGCCTCATCATCTTAACCATAAGGAGTCCACCGCTGCACATAGGCTTCCCCCATAGATTTCCAATAAGACCGATTGGAAACGGCTTGCATCCAGCGTCTTCCCGTCACTGTCCATTTCGTGACTGCACGGAGTGCACGGTCTTTTTACGCTGCTCTTACCTATACGAGGTCTCCACTTGAGAATTTTTCGGCCCCATCAGCCATCAGTTCTGCCCACTGCCACTTCAATTGGCTAATTCGCTGTGCTATGTCGGTGATTGTCGTACGTCTAAGGATCTCTTCATCTCTGATCTATAGCTCGTTGTGTAACCTTGAGCTTCCATAATAAGGCCCCACGCTACCCCCAGTTAGGGATTAGGTATGTTGTTGTTGTTGTTTATTATGCCGTATGTCATCACTAGTAACTTATCGGAGAGACCTATCTACGTACAATACATCATTGATACTTACCCATATTTAAGACGCATACATTTGTTCAGATATACGCCCCTGCGGGAACTACAATACTCTGCGTCAAGATCGGAATGCCGTACCAGATAGGGCGGCCGCGTGTTAAAGGCCTCGACACGCCCGAAATCAAGGTTGGTATGGCTCTTTTAACTCTCCACCCAAAAAGAGGGGTGCTATTTCACGTATCTGCATTTGTGTGCTTTCTGTTGGATCGTAGCTCTCAAACTGATGGACCGATTATGACCTATTTTCGATCGACTTTAAATAATTACGAAACAAAAAACGGCTTTAAAATGCGTAATTTTGTTTTAAAAACCAAATTACTGAACCGATTTTGACGAAATTTCTATGGGACCAATCTGAAAATCCTTATTACTAGTTTTTTTTTTTCAAATCGGTTCATAAATGAGTAAATGACTGTCACGAGCTACACACATGACACATTATTACAACCACACAAAAATTACAACCGAATTGTTAACCTCCTCTTTGAAGTCGGTAAAAAGGAGGAGGTTCTCAATTCGGTAGTATTATTTAGGGTTCCGTAGAACCCTTATAGTTTCGCCATGTCCATCCGTCCGTCTGTCCACGGTTTAGCGCAAAAACTAAGTACTAAAAAGCTGTAATTTCGTATGATATATGTATCTACCCTTTTATTGGCGTTATAATTATATAAAACGGTAGATAAAATCTTAAAAAAAAAAAATTGAGTTTCGTCCCCTACTCAATAATTACTTAGACTGCTTCCCATACTACAAGGTTTGCTTAGTATGGGGCTAGATGGCGTTGTGTGAAAATGTCCACCAATATTTATTCATTCATTTTTGTTCAGAATCATGTGCGATATGATCTATTCCAGATGAGGATACCAGTGATAAAAGTGAAGGGTACATACACGTTCCAAGTGGAGGCCTGGGGCTACAACCGCACTGAAGACGACGAAGACGACACGGAGGAGGAGTCTTCCTCTTCCTCCGAAGACCACTATGATTACCGATGAATTAATTTTAATACCATTTCAATTCTAATTCAAATATTGAAATTGAAATTGAAATTGAAATTGAAATTCAAATTCAAATATTGAAATTGAAATTGAAATTGAAATTCAAATATTGAAATTGAAATTGAAATTCAAATTCAAATATTGAAATTGAAATTGAAATTGAAATTCAAATTGAAATTCAAATTTAAATTTAAATTCAAATTCAAATTCAAATTCAAATTTTCAAATTTAAATTCATTCATTTCGAGTTAATACTCAATTACTCAATACTCAATAACATTGTATTTTTAACCGACTTCTAAAAAAATGAGGTTCTCAATTCGACTGTATGTTTTTTTGATGTTTCTTCAGTGATTACTTTGCCAATGCTGAATTGATGTTGATGGTTCTTTTTTTGGTAGGTCATACTTCAGAGGTAGTTGTAAATTTTATCAAAATCGATTCAGGACTTTGGTTTTATACCATAATAACAGGAAAATATAGGTTTACCCAGGTAATTAATTTCGTTTTTTGAAGTAGGTTCTTTCAGTGTTTTAAACTATAATTATAGATTAAAAACACGTTTTTATGTGTATATTTCTATATCTTTCGACTTGACCGATTATGATGTGCGAAATAATATCATTTATTAACGTTTCGTCATTGAAAACATGTGACTTGTGTCGAAAGAATCCACTCGGCGTTATTGCTCATACATTCTCGCAAAAAACTTACACTCAACACCATAAAATCTTTAGAGGAAAGTCGTTAATTCGTTAAATAAGTCAATAAACTCATAAAGTTAGAATTGAAGTTTTGAGAAGTACGCGAGATCATCATCATCAAGATTATGATGATGATGAATATTTTATCGTGGAATATCTTTCTTCTCGCGTACTTTGATGACAAAATATTGCGATACATATATTATGATAAATATTTCGATTTCTTAAAATACTATAAGCCTAATTTTAGAAATAAAATATTTTTTTCTTCAGAAGGGTTTTAATTAAGTTCGTTTTATTTAGATTTCCAGCGGTAAATATATATTACATGGGTCATGCGCCGCTTTTAGAAAAAAATAATTACTGCACCCCTCTCCTGTGTGATATTTTGATCCCTTAAATGTCCTAAACGCGGAATAACGAGTGAACCAAAGAGATTACAATAAACTAAACAACTATGAAGAAGTACTAACTCCGTGGAACATTATAACAAAGGAAAAATAAACTCAAGTATCTAATTGTCAAACAGATGTCAAAGTAGAAAGTAATAATAATTTTGTTTGGATTTCAAATATCCATCGACTTTCTGTTTATAATCTTTCAATGTTTTCCGTTGGTTTTTCTTTCTTGTAAACTTCACTTAAAATATCACAAAAGCGATTATATTTTTACTCACGAATACGTGCTTTCAGGTCTTCGATACCGCAATTAATTACATTTTTACCTGATTGGTGAAGCTCTCGTTTTGACGACAAAATTGTCCCTCCAGTGTCAGTTGTTCAGGTTCCCTTGAGTGTTTCCCCGAATGTCGACATCAAGTGCGCCCCTCCCTCGACCAGCTCCGTCATGCGCGTGTACAGAGGACTCTGACTCCACATTGAGCGACGGCAACAGTCTGTGTGAGTGTCCGAGGGACGGACATGGCGTCGTGGTCCATGTACCGGACTGCTACTTATTCAAAAGCGAGACATTTGTGTTGCCAGAAGTAAGTATAGATACCAATGATGTATTATACGTAGATAGGTTTTCCCTAGCTCTGCGTGGCAAGCCTCAAGGTATTTGCTCGACTCATCTTCAGTCGCGGCATGTCGGGCAACGCTTTTAGACGCGTGTCGTGAATTGTGAACAGTGGCAATGCCATTTTGTGTGTTTAGAAAGTGCAACACCTATATACTATATATCTTGGTATTACACTTTCTAAGCACACATAATGGCATTGTCACTGTTCACAAGTCACGACACGCGTCTAAAAGCGTTGCCCGACATGCCGCGACTGAAGATGAGTCGAGCAAATACCTTGAGGTATAACAATAATAAATAAACAGCGTTGTCTGAGGTCTTGGGACTGAAGTCGGGCGATTACCTTACTTGAGGCTTGCTATGCAGAACCGGAGAAAACCTATCTACATATTATATGTAATAAACCACCAATGATGTATTATATCATTGGGTATATCTCTATATATCTGTCTGTGGCATCGATACTCTCTAACGGATGGACCGATTTTGATCTAGTTTTGTTTTTTGATTGAAAGAGGATTTCATCGAGGAGATTGTTCTTAGCTATGTTTCATCAAAATTGGTTTTTTATGCAAGATAGATCTACGATTGACCACCAACTCGCCTGATGTGTGGTCGACGATGGAGCTCGTCGATCTAGAATATATCTATTCACTCTAACCTTGAAAATTCTAAGATTGTAGGTCTCAGGAAACAGAGATGGCGGCAAAGAATTCCATTCCTGTGCAGTACGCATCAAGAATCGTTCAACCGTTTCTGAGTTTCCTAATCTTATACTTGTTACTATTACATATTGCATAACATTTGTAGGAGGTTTGTGAGTGTGGAATCCGTGAAGATGTCCAGAAAACCGGCAGAGACGTCTGCGTGTGCGAACTACCACATGGTGCGGAGAGGGGATTCCCCTGTGAGTGTGATCTTCCTGAGGAGGTCAGGGTATCCAGGCATGTCTACAAGTGCTACCCTCCTGAAGGTACCCGTGAAGCTTTTGATGAGTAAGTTATCAGCAATTATGGTTCAGTATCTACTTTTTAATGTGACATTATTTTATAGCACCTTTGCCAGTAAAAGATTGATGCAAATATCCATATTTTGTCTTCTTCTTGCATAATTAAAAAAAAAGTAGTTAAAAATACATATATTAGCTTATAAAAGGCACGGAATCTGTGGAGATAAATTTTGTCAAATAAAAAAAACATTATTTAGCCAACAAGGTTTTAAAACAATTATAGGCTTAGAAAACTCAAAAACCCGCGACCAAAAAAGAAATCCGCTGAACCAACTATGAATGAAACATAGCTAAGAAAATATACTCTCGATGAAATCCTTTTTCTAACAAAACCAAACTACATCAAAATCGGTCCATCTGTTTAAGAGCTACGATGCCACAGACAGACACATAGATACACACTTCAAGCTATAACACCCCTTTTTGGGCCGGGGGTTAAAATAAAATATGGATCACCTCAGCCAATTTAAAAGAAAAACTTTTCTTTTTTAAATATATCTCCTCTAAATAAACAAAATCATCTCTCATTTTTATTAAGCCCATCCCTACTCAGTGATTTTATTAAATGTTCAAAAATGTTATGATTGTGATGCGCGAGAGAGATAGCTGCGCGCTTTGAACATTTATAGCCTTAATTATGTTTGATTTGTAATTCTCAGGTGGCGTACACAACAGCCAACGGGCTCGTTGCCCCCGGTGCTGGAGGCCTCCCATCCTCTGATGCAGCGCTTCCAGAACACTCTCCGGGAGTTTCTGATCAAGGAGAATGCTCTCGCTGAAGAGGAAATCATTAACTTGGTATATTCAATAAGAGTTGTCATCTCCACATCTAGAAAGTCAACATGCGCGACAAACAAGGCCTCAAGGCTGCTAAGTGAACCTCACTCGTTCGCCGCTCGCTGATACGATTCAAAGACAATTTTGACAAATCGCTAGTCTATTACTATACAAATAGACTAACAATTTGTCAAAATTGTCTTTGAATCGTATCAGCGAGCGGCGAGCGAGTGATTTTTACTTAGCAGCCTTAAGGCCCTGGGGCCCAATTCAGTTATTCGAGACCGCTCCATAGCCGAATCTTATGTGGAGCGTTTCCCGTCAGCCGCCATAGTTTTTTTGATTCAGTCACTTTTATGTCATACAATTGACACATTTGATGAAACGTAACACGTCCTTCGCTCGTTACTAAATAAAAAAAAAGAAAGCAGCCGTCAGGAAATGCTTCGCATAAGGTTCAGTTACGGATCGGTTTTGAATAACTGAATTGGCCCCCTGGCTGTATGTTGCGCATGCGTTAACTGGATTCCAAGTGCTTGACGCGCTGCAAGCGATTTCCATAAGACCTAGCGCAAACAGCGGTTTGTCAATGCGTCTTGTCTTAGCGACAGATCTAAACATCCATGATTTGAGGGTAAAGTCGACAGCGCGATTGCATGTACCGTAAAGTTTAATTCACACTAAACTCGCCCACCCGGCGACTTTATGTCGGCAACTGTATATATGCCAATATGCTGACATATGCTCAACCTATGCCATATAGGTCACCGGGTTGTGTCAGAAGGTCGGAGGGTTTATTTGGTTTGAATTACGTTGCGCTTAAGACGTAGGACATTCGACTAGGTATGTATGTAGATAGTGAGCATTTCTGTAGTTCATTCCAGGCAAGTCAGTGCCCGTTGTAGACCTTTTTTCCAATAATTACAGAAAGATGAGCTGCAAATAAACAAGGTCGCCTACGGCAAGGACTTAGAAGAGATATACAAATATGACCACGATTGTAACGCCCAAAGGGTGAGTAATTTTTTACCCAGATACTTGCTACCCTTGTGTTTGTCTCTTCCCCCCTCCTCCTCCTCCTCTCATAATTTCATATTTAAATTCGTATTTGAAACAAGATGTTGATGTCTGTAAAGATGGTGTATGAATTAATTAAAATATATTTTAAAATTATGATTATTAGTCATATTAAAAAAGACCTGTTGAAAAAGAAGCTGTTGACCTCTACTGGCCTCTACAGCTTAGCGGAACTTGGCGTGGGCAGAAGGCACTAGACCGCTTATAAACTGAAAGTTACGAGGGACTGGCTCAAGGGAGGGAAACTGCCATATATGTAGACGATATGCGCTGACCCCCGCGTGTCATTTCAATCCACATTACATCTTAACCTCGTATTCCCTCTAACCCTTTAAATTCTAATGCCCTCTCCCTCTATAACTAGGGATAAGTGTGGCGTTAAACGGCTTCTTTTCCCCGTAAGGGAAAATAGGCGTGATTTAATGTATGTATGTATAAATATTTTTCCTTAACTTTACTACGCCTTACTGCTACAGCTATGACATAGTACCGTTGGCAAAGTTGGCAACACTGTTTCAATGAATAGCTTGTTCATTATCTACGAATGCATCGAAACAGAAGTTGATACAAGAGTATGAGATGACGCTGCCGGAGACGACGGCCGCGAGGCGAGAGGCGAAGCAACGCTCTGAGGAGGCAACTGAGAGGCAGAAGCAGGCGCGGGATCAGCTCGACCGAGACTTGGCGGACGGTACTACCTTCTGTCTTATCATCATTAGTCTGTTTAATCCATATCATCATTCATCATCAATATTCAGACGAAATTACGATGATGATGATAATTACATTTGCATGATTATTTTTAGTTTTACGCGGTTGTAGCTCTGAAATTAGACTTTAGCAAACAGAGGCATAGGTACTCGCGTAAGAAGCATACAGCTGATGTGATTTTTTTAACCGACTACGGCAAAGCAAAAGGCAGTGTTATGTTTTTGACCGGTATGTGTATTAATATAACTATTATATAAGTATATATGTACGAATGTGTGTGTGTGTGTATGTATGTTGGTTTGTTCCCTTCCCTCATAACTTCTAAACTATTATCATAATCTGATTTATGAGGTCTCGTTGGAAGTGTCTTGTTTGTTTGCTGGTTATAGTTATTTATTTATTTACATTTTGTTGTTATTAAATTGGCCACACTATAATTACAATTTTTTTATAATATGTTTTAAAGAGCTTGAACTAAGAGAAGAATTGGAAAGCCTTGCCACTCTCTGCCGACAGTTGCAGATGTGGCGACAAGAGATGGAGTCAGAGTTAACTGTCAGTCAAAACATGTCCCAAAAAATGAGCAGTGAAAAACGGGTGCTAGCAGATCAGAAACGAGAGATGGTACGCGTGCAAGAAGCTGTATTTTTTAGTTCTAGCGTTTGGCATGTTTTGAGTCACTGGTTTCTTTATCTATGCTCAGATTTTTAAATTAAGGAGGAAATATTTTTAATTTACATGTCATAGTTATTTCAATTTTCAACACAATAATAGCCCAGATTTCTTAACACTACATTGTACAATAGTTCCATCACACGGATCATCCATAATATTTACCGTTTTTCTGTATTTTTTTTAAATATTTTGCTTTTTTAAGGGTTCCGTACCTCAAAAGGAAAAAACGAAATAGGATCACTTTATTGTCCGTCTGTCCGTCCGTTCGTCTGTCCGTCCGTTCTTCTGTCAAGACCTGTATCTCGGGAACGCGTGAATGTATCCAGTTGAAATTAAAACCATATGCGCAGATCTATAGTCTCTTGGTGCAGGGAGAAAATTAAAATTTCTCAGTTTTCATAAAAAGTTTCAGCCGAATATGTCGCAAAAAACGCATATTTCGACACTTCCAAGGGAATCAAAACCTATGGGGTACTTCCCGTTGACCTATAACTGTGAAATTTGGCAAGAAGCATTGTCATACAGTTCCGAAAACTGTACATTTTTAATTTAATAACAAAAAATAGGGTCTCTATGCAAGGAAGAAGGGTCCAAATTTTTAAGTGCTTTAATACAGTTTTGTTACCAGGACGTGATGGTATTTTGGTTGACGAACGAGGTGTGGAAGTTTGAGTCCAAGCTGGCCATGTCTCGGAAGATGATGGAGATCAAGGGAGCCGAGTTGGACAAAGTCAACGATAAGGTGGCATGCCTGAATCATTAGATATACAAGTACTTTGTTAAAAGATAAACTAAACACCTGTCAAAACACCTGTTGCACTAGGTATCATGTTGAGTGTACGTTTTGGCAGGAAAGCATGTCCAGAGCAGTTGTAAATTTATTTTATGGACTGCCTCCTGTGCATGGGTTCGATCCCCACCCAGGACAAACATTTGTGTAATGAGCATGGATGTTTGTTCTTTGTCTGGGTGTTTTTATGTATCATAAGTACGTATTTACAAAAAAGTACATATGTATTATATCAACCATCTAGTTTCCATAGTACAAGCTTTGCTTAGTTTGGGCTAGATGGTGTTGTGTGAAATGTTCATTAATATTTATTTATTTATTACTTTACATTACTTATAAAGAATCATGTAAAATCACTAATTAGTCACAGGTAACGACAAAATGAACATAAATATATAGAGAATTGTAGTTACGCACATATTTATTTTTTTGGCGAGCCTCTTGAAAGTGTAAATAACCCTCCATCATGGACGAGTAAAAAGCTTTTGACAGACTTATACAACGAAATTATTCTAAAATTCCAACGTAGACCGCAACATCGCTAAAATTCAACAAAAAAGGGATTTTAAAATTCAGTTAAAGCAGTCCCGTTCTAAGTCCGCTTGCTTAGGTCTTTTTAGAAATACATGGATCCTGGATCATATGTCCACTAGTGGACTTCTTGTGGCTAAGATGACTATGATGAGTCCTGTTCTTTAATTTCCAAGGTGACGGCGTATGCGGCCGAGTTGGAAGAGCTGAATTTGGACAAGCGTCGCTTAATCAGCCTCTGGAATGACGTTCTGAACAACATTTCGCGGCGAGACAAAGCTTTTCGTTCCGTCAGAGAGGATTACACGTAAGTAATAAATTAATCTATATTTATTTGTATCAGAATATGTATTTATTTTTACCCGACTACGGCGAAGCAAAAGGGAGGGTTATGTTTTTGACCGGTAGGTATGTGTGTATGTATGTTCATTTGTTCCCTAATAACTTCTAAACTACATATCATTATTTGACAAATGAGGTGTTATTGGAAGCTATATGACGTCACATCAAATTGAATATGGCGCCCTCTAGGGGGCACGAAGTCGAGAACAAATGTTTTTTGCCCCACCCCATTATGTATGGTATCATTTACCAGGGATTTTAAAATGGACGTAAAGTTTGGTACATCATATTTTTGTGAAGTGTACACATACCAACTAGGATATGGTGGCAAACGTTGCATGTACATTCAAATATAGTTGTAGTAGTCTAGTAAAAATAAATCCGTTTGTATGGAGCAGATCACAGTATTTGCAACTGGGGGGATTCTTTGAAATTATGATAGGAAAATAACTAAAGATCATAGATCACTAATAGTCCCCGATTTATAGACTAGCTGCGTTCTGCGGTTTCATTCACGTAGTTATGAAAAACGGTGATGATTATGATGATGATAAGTAGCTTATGTCCGGTTCCAGGTCCAAAGCTATCTCTATACTAATTTTCATAACGATCGGTTCAGCCGTTTGAGCGTGTAAAGGTAACAAAATTAGCTTTTATAATATCATTATGAAATTGCGTCAAATGTATTTCAAAACACCAGTACATTCATATAAATAGCAATATACTTAAGTGTCTTTTATGTTGTCACAAATCTTATTTTTACTAGACTATAGCCAATGACGTGTTATACGTAGATAGGTTTTCCCCAGCTCTGCGTGGCAAGCCTCAAGTAAGGTAATCGACCGACTCATCTTCAGTCGCGACACATCGGGTAACGCTGTTAGACGCTATGTGTCGTGACTTTTGAACAGTGACAATGTCATCCTGTGTATTCAGAAAGCAAAGCAAACCCCAAGATATATAAGGCCAAGATACTAAAAAGCGTTAAGCACAATCCTCGAAAGTGATAAGAACTGAGATTTGCCATGCTTTTACTTCATATTCAATGAGTATATTCTCACGAGTAGCACTCGTGGCGTAGCTTGACTAGGTGTTCCCGAACGATCACCAATCTTAAGCAACGGACGGACCGGTCAGTCTTCGGATGGGTGACCGCGAGTGGCATTTCTTTCAGAGCGCTACCGTGGGTCGGATGACACGTTAAATTGTAGGTCCCGGTTGTTCAGCAATCGTCAAGCCAAGTCAGAGGCCTTTCTGCGGCTTAATAACTCTGACAATAGGGCTGGCCACTCAGTCTATACGAACTTACTTACTTACTTTAGTATATTCTCTCTATAGTAGATACAATCTCATTGGTTGTTGGAAATCTCCTGTTTCCAGAGAACTTGAACACAACTTCCAATCACTAATCATCAACCTTGAAAATACAAAGAGTTCCATAATAGAGGAAATGAAGAAGTCAAAACACTTATTATTGACTAAAGATAAAATTATGTATGATACTACTAAAGCTACTCGTCATTGTAAGTAGATTTATTGCAGTAATTCTGTGAGTAGTTTTTGAGTAACTTAGATTTTGTCCTGGACATAGTTACGGTATTTACAGCGTAAAATTGGGGCGTCCTTTGTCATAGTGATACATTGGACACTCCATACAACGGCGCGCTAATTATTCTTACATCTGTATTGGTACACAAACACATGTATGAAGTTAGGGTCGTCATCTGATTGCTGCTCGCTCGTGACGTCATTGGTATTAGACACTTGAAGCCTGCAATGCTTGCATCGAGTGATAAATGAATGTGCCGTGCAGGCTAACTCCTTATATATGTCGGCCAAGTGGCTCAGTTGGTGGTGTGTTTACGTCTACCTGCTGAACTGAAAGGTCGTGGATTCGATCCCCACCCAGGGCAAACATTTGTGTGATGAGCATGGATGTTTGTTCTGTGTCTGGGTGTTTCTATGTATCATATGTATATATTTACAAAAAAAAAGTATATAAGTATTCTATCAGCCATCTAGTTCCATAGTACAAGCTTTGCTTAGTTTGGGCTAGATGGTGTTGTGTGAAATGTCCACATATATAAAAAATATATATAGAAAATATATATATATATAGCGACATGGCGAGTGTGTGGAGCGGGTGAGGAATTCAAGATTGTCGTGAGGCGGAGTGTCGGCTTTGTATGTATTCTGTGTTTATATACAAGGTGTTTAAGAAAAAGTTCGTGGTAAATATTCTCTTAAGAGTTGAGAGTTTCTCTTAAGGTGATCTGTTAAAATCTACTAGTCTTTTAAATTCTAAAGGCTTAAAATTTACTATTAATTATAAAATCCGTGTGTTACAGTACATGTTGAGGAAATGAAAAGAGTAACCTTGGAAAATGACACTGAACAAGTGACCGATACTATCAATGTTACTGATAAAGATATAGAGCTGATGAAAACGGTAAACCTTCCATCTTATTGACGTGTTTTTCTCATTTGTAGTCTGTGGTGTGCTATATTTTCGGTAGCAGAATAGGTACACTGAATTTTTTTCTATTTGTATACTCTGTGGAATAAGTTTGCAATTATTTCTAAAGTCGTATCACCACTGCTTCTTAGTTTTTCACTCTATGGATTGAGTTTCTTATATATTTTAGAAAGGATGATCTGACTTCTTTCTGATTGACAAATGAATGAACAAGCAAGCAGTTGTAAATTTAAATTAGACCGGGCGTGGACTATGATTTTATGATTTGCTTACTCAACTTAAGTGCAAAATGGTGAAAATATCACGCGACTCACACTCACTCTATGCGCACTCTTTTCTTATCAGTCAGGGTGTTTCCCACGTAAATATGGTGACATTTAGAACACATACAAACAAATAGCTACTTGGTTAGAATGGGATAGGCGAGAAGGCTTAGCAGGCCATTCGAAGTATAACTTTGAAGTTGTAAAAGTATTGTTGAAAAAAATTCGTGTTCATCCTCACGAGAGTTCTACTGTTCGTAGAACTATTATGTAGTATAAAAACATACATACATTCAACCTTACATAAAAACATAAATACCTACATCTCAGAAATATTACCCGCCTTGCCGCTTTGTGAAGTAAAAAGTGACAGACAAACATTTTTGTGATATCAATGATTTTGTTTATTCAGGAAAATTTCACCAAGCGCGACATCCTGAAAAGCACGTGCAACGAATTCGATCATAAGTACAACAAACAACGAAAGCTACAGAATGAAATTCTGACAAACCTTCGGGAACGTCTTCAGAACGACAAAGCGGCAGAGTCGATGATCAACGGCATTAGACACTTGAGGGAGATGTCCAGGAAACAAGTCAGTATAAATATTTTTCAATTTGTTATAGAATACTAGAAAATTTCAACATCCTACGGGATTGGAAACCGACAATATAATAAAAATATGATATAATAAATGGGTTCCCTTGGACTTTTGTATCACTCTTTTAGGCGTAAAAAAAGAAAGATATAAGTAAATGTGATCCAACTTTGTTGATTTGCCAAATTCTAGTCAATATAATCTGGTATATGACAAGCGGTTATTGGTTTCCGAATGCGCATAGGTAGTATAATTACAGTGTTTTGTCTTTGAGAGCATTCCCCTAACATCCTGTATATAGAAACATTTTACTGTTTTTGCAATAAAGTAAAAGTATTGAATCGTGGAAAAAATTACGATTGTATGGAGACGCCGATATTTTTTTTTTTTATTATTGTTCGTTAAAAAATCCGCACTAAGTCTCTTTCTCTCTTTATTCTCTTTATATTTTGCGTTCGCGGTTCTCCAACGGCACGAGGGACGAGCGAATTTATTTCGCCTACAAGTTATTTTACTTCCCTAATGTATGGATATACGCTACACAGGTACTTATTATGTTACAGAAATGTAACTATGTTTTTTTTCATCCAGGAAATTGCCATTGCAGTGATGGAGAAACAGCACGCGGTCTTACTGTTAGATCTAGAGATGAGTATTGACAATCAGGAAAAGAACAAGGTAATCCTGCAGACTACGCTCGCTGCAGTCCGACAGAAGGAGCAAGAATTAGACGAGTTACATAAGAAATATAACAAGAAAGAGCTTTTCACTTTAAAGAAGAGACGAGAGCTGGATGCTATTATTGAAAAGTATGTAACACTGAAAGAGAGATTTAATGTAAGTAAAGGCAATACATATTACTAGTAATATTATTAAAATAAAATACCCAACTGCAAAGCATTTGTATATAGGTACCTACTAAAAGAGAAAATGTATTTTTAACCTCAAAAAAATTAAAATTATCGTAATTCATCAGGTTCCGATAATTATTTTTTAATCTGACTGGAATCATAAACGTTTGTTAAGGCTTCTGCATTTGGCTTTACTTACGCTAATTTTAAAATTTCGTTACAATTTGGATGTTAAACAATTAAAGTGGCTATTGTCACTTTAATAAGTTACTAAGTTAACTTTATTAAGTTAAGTTAAACAATTTAAATAAACAAAACACAGAAGCATATTAATAAATTATTAATTATTAAACTTACATCAAAATCGGATACTGCGAACAGATTTCTCTTGGCAAACATTCGACGGGTTCAACGTCGGCCTTTGTTGAAGAGGTGCTGTAGGAAAATTTACTCTGTTTATTCTGGACGGGATTAAAATTTCACTTTAAAATTTATTTGTTGAAAATATCTTTTTACCCGACTGCGTAAGAAGGAGGGTTATGTTTTTCGAGTGTATGTATGTATGTATGTATATTTCTTTGACACGCCCTAGAGCCTAAACGGCTTGACCGATTGTGATGTGAGTGGTGTCAATAGATTCGTCTTAGTTGGGAGAGTGACACTGGGAACATCAAAATAAAAAAAATAATCATAAGTTAGGCTGCAAAAACCTCTTTTCTGCAGTCGGGTATTTTGTTTTTCTTTTAACATTGATACTTGTTTAACGAATTCATTGTACTGATGTATACGACATACGGCTCATATATTTTTGTCAAGTTTTCAAAATTACATAATCCTCTTAACATCGCCATTTTAATTAGATTTCTAACTAAGATTCTACATGTGACGTTACTCAGGCGAAGACGGCGCAACAGTTACGAATAGAAGGGCTGCAGAAGAAGATCAGTCAACTGCGCCGGCGCACACGCGACATGCAGTACGAGTGGCTGCGGGTGCAGGGGCACGTGGTGAGGATGACGGAACAGTACCAGAAATTGATCTCCGACGTCAATCTAAAGAACACGCGTAAGCGATTATCTCACATTTAGGTGTTGCGGCAACTTTCGCCAATAAATATGCATTTACATAGGAAAACAATTTTCAACCCCTAAATATTATCAGATTTCTATATTTTTTTTATATGGTTGGTACTGTTATTGACTGATGTGTCTACGGTTCTTTTATCAAAATTTTAACTTCCATTTTTCAACTTCGGAGTTATATAAGACGAAATTAAATAAATTATAGTTTAAAAAACTAAAAAACACGGTACACATTATTGTGGTCAAAGTTCATTACAAGACTTTTCTAACAAATCCAAACACAGCTATGATACGATGTTCCATCATGAAGTTCTAGTTCATATCTTCCGGCTCCATCATCAGATCAGTTCGACAGTACCATATTATTATATTGTCATCAGAACTACATACAGCTGCCAATTTTCATGACGCTACGATCCTTGGAAGATGGTTAAATTAGTTACCTTAGATTTCATTACGTAGGTCGACCTAATAAAAGCGTGTTAAAAACAAACAAAGCACAGATGCATAGCTTTTTATAGTCAAAATAGACAATAAAAAAGGATTACTGGAATATCGGATATTGTTTAGGGGTAACAAAATATTTTTCCCCTATTTGTACAGGATCCAGTATTTAGCAGATTTCGGCCCACGTTTTTAGCCTCTAGCAGGAAGTGCAACAATTTCTAAAAATATCAAAATAGGTATGCGGCCAGAATGTATTAAAATAGCATTTTAGTCCTGGAAATTGATATTTTTAACCCCTGACCCTAAAAGAGGGTGTTTACAAGTTTGACATGTGTATCTGTGTGTAAGTCTGTGGCATTGTAGCTTTTAAACAAGTGAAGGTTTAGGAGATCACATTATATTTTGCGTTAGACGTGTTCTTTCAAAGCTTCGTTAAATGCATCATAAATATTTATTAAGTTTGTGTCATATTTTTATGTGAATACGCAGGGACAATTGCGTTTAAAAACGTTGAAATAGACAAAAACGGTTCACGCAATAAACAAATATGATGGCATATGAGTACTATGAATATCGTCTTTGGGGTTTGTGGTCATCTTTGGATTTGGGGTCATCTTTGGATATTTTATTTTTTATTTTTTTAACACGAATAAGTCCGCGTTTGACCACCAACTCGCCTGTCGGAAAGCGAAGATGTGGTCGAAGATGAAGCACGCAGACTGAGAAGATTTGGGGTTTTGTGGTTGTTTCGTTCAAAAAACACTTTGTATTTATTCCATAATGCCATTTTTTCAGAACTACAAATCTGTGAACAGAAATGTATGCATATCCGAGCGGATATCGAGAAAGTAATCTTTAATCAATCCGAGATAGCTCGTAACTTGCGAGAGATGCGCGGGAGGCTGCAGGTGCTGCAAAAAACGCAGAAAGACGCACAGGATAGGAACAAAAGCGCTCAGGAATCTAACATCTCAGTTACGCATGAATATGCTGCCAACTTAAAGGTGAGGTGTGACTTTTTGTTCTCTAACTTTTTAGGTATAAGAAAATTAGGTTGTTCGTCAACTCGGCCGCAATAAATTCGTCCACCTGATCGAGTTCATACCTTCAATTGTAATATTATTTCATTGTCTTCCAACTCCATCGCTAATGGAAAGTACAGTCAGATAAAAAATAGTTAAACAAAACTATTTATCCTAACATAAAAAATCGATAGTAGCTCCGTTTGGTATATTTACAAATAAACGGCTAAATAGATCACTATGTTACTTAGATTCTGTAAATCTGAAAAGTACATGTTTCAGAAGAATGTTCTTATTAATAAAAAAAACATTTTTTCATAAAATTACGGAACAATGTATGCCCCTGAACGCAAATTCCACAACTATTATTGCGTAGGTATATTTTGTATACATCTCGTTTACACTTTCTCGATTTCTAGCGCCATGTTTGTTATGCGAGAGCGCATTATTCATATGCCGTTTTTCCGAATGGCTCGAGCCGATTTCGCAACGAGATACTTAAAGAAAATAAAACAAGTTTGTTTAATTGACTGAGTGAGTGAAGCGAACAAAGGTCTCATGCATCAACTAGCAGAATTTTCTTCTGTCTGGATCTTTGTTGTTTGTTGGAACTCGAATTTTTAAACCAATTTTTACGATCTTTTATTACAGGTATAATTTTATAGAAGTTGTTTTTCGTCATGGATTTTTGATTATGGAGGTATTTCCCGCAAAAAGAGGGGAAGTTTTCTATGGTGCGATTTACTGGCAGATTTTGATAATATTTGTTGTTTGAAACTTAATTATAAACAGACATTTAAAAGAGCAGCAAAATTGGTCAAAAGATTTTCGCGACAAAAGGTCCTGACTCCTCAAATCTCGATTTGAAGAGAAGTTTGCAAGGAGCCCGAGGCTATACAATACATTTATCGCACGATTTTGACAATATTTGGCAGAAACATTTGATACTCCTACAGAAGCACGCCTTGCGAGCACAAACATTTTTGTAACACGTACTTACCTACTGTTGCAAAAAGTATGTTCTCGCAAGGTCTACTGTCCTAATTATATAATTACTAGTTTATATAGTACTGTATATCTTATAGGGTGAAGAAATGCAAATATTCGAGCTAGAAGATGAAATAGAAATCTTGGACAAGGAGAAAATGAATCTAAGCCAGGATTTAGATCGCGTTCAGCGGGAGACCTTGATATGGCACCGGAAAGTAAGACATAAAAAAGATTTTTTTAATTCATATAAGCAATTTGAGTATTTATTTTGGCTGATAACTTTTAGTTAATATTTCGTTTTCAAACATGAAAACTGATTTTTATGGATAAAAAATCAGCTTTCTTTTGCAAAGAAAGCTCAGCATATTTATTTTAGTTTTCATACACGCAATAAGGGTTTTAAACTAATTATAATTTTTTAATGGCTGTAGAAAATACATACAATTTTGCAGGGAATATTAGCAGTGGAACTCAGGAAGAATATGAAGGAGGCAAAATCTGCCGCCGGTGAGATAGGAAAAATGAAGAACGAAATTCATAAAATGGAAGTAAGTAACGTATTGTATAGGAAGTGTATCACTCATCAAAATTAAATTGCGTTTATTAACAACGTAGCGAGTGAAGCTGCAGCACCACACCAGCAAGATAGTCAAGGTCCAGTTATGGACCTTAATGACAATTTTTTTTCGACTGCGGGAACTTTTAGAGAAATTGACCTTATTTGTACAGGTTCGTCGTGAACAACTCCGGCGTACCGGCGAAAAGCTCGCCGAAGATTTAGCGCAGTGCGTAAAGCGTCGTGAAGCTGTCTTGGAGAAGACACGAGCCTCGGCGGCCGCGGAGAAGGCTCATGTGATGAAGACCGGCCATGTTTCGCAGTCGGCTTACCATCACAAGCTGAGGCTGGTGAAGGCTGACGTCACCAGTGCTACAAAGGTGAACGTAGCCACAAAACAATGTTTTTGACTGTTATATTTCCAACATTCACAATCCTCACAATTCCAATCAGTAGTTGGGAGCCTCTTACCAATTTAGACATGGAAGTTAATTGTGGAGTATTGAAAATCTTCAACAGGTTCATTTTCGTTTAAACCAATGGAACGTTGATGGGGTCATTTGTACACGCTTGAAAGCCTGGACCAATAAAAGGTCAAATTGAGTACTCAAGCATGTATTACAGGTGGCGCCACCAAAGCTGGTTAATTTAAGCAAAAAATACTGTTGCCGAATTGGTAAGAGGTTCCCAAGCAGTGATTGGGATGGCGCGTATTTGAGTCCCACCGGATGTAAAAAAAAAACTATATTTTCAATACTTAAGTGTAATAACACTTCAAAAATATTGTACATTTCAGCAAGTACTTGAAGCCGAGGCTACTTTGAAAAAATTACAAGAAGATCAGAAACGTCTGGAGTGTGATATCAACAATACAAAATGTCAGAACGTTAAATTAGAGGAAAAAATCGCAGGCTTGATGCAAGAGTTCCGCGATAACATTCGTCAGAAACATTGGGTAAGTTAAGTAGAAATAAGTAAGTGGGTAAGGTAAGTAGAAATCGCCCGGAATGAACGCGCAGTGTCTAAAGATAAATGTGTATTACAACTATGCAGAGGCGGCGCAAGACCAAAATTTTATACCGTATCTACTCTATTCTATCCGTATCCGCATATATCGTAGGTGGAGATTTTTTTCAATTGGAGAGCACATGGGTGTAGCTATAATTTACACAACAATTTGTCAGTTCTGACATGAACTGCGACTGTTTTTTATATAAACTATAGGTATACATTATTATTATTATATGACGATTGAAACTGTAGGTATTAATGAATTAAATAAATAAATATTTTAACACAGCGTCGCAATCCTTGAGGCGCGAGGCCCCTCAGACCGCGAGGCCGTGAGCGGTCGCCCACGTCGCCCACGCCTAGCGCCGCCTCTGCAACTATGACGCGCCGTATAGCCATCGCAATTTTAATCATTAACAAAATTAAATTAACAAGAATTGCCGTGCGCGAGCGATCAATTTTGGAGCTAAAGTTAAGGCCATTTTGTGTGAAATGTTTTCAGTCAACATTAATCTCTCACATGAAAATTTTCTGGCATAAGAAGGTAATAAAATACTTTACGAATAAAGAGCGCATTGCGCATGAGGTGTATTCAATAAAACAATATAATAACATTGTTATAACTTTTACAGTTATTGGAACGCGTGGTCCGAAGCCAACGCCTTGGCCGCGAGTTGGCAAAAGCTGTCAAGCAGCAGTCACTAGAATTCAAGAAACCAAAGAAACCAACTGCCGATATCATAAAAGAGTACACCGACGCACAGGCACTTAATCACCGACTCAAACATGTAGTCCGTTGCGTAACTAAGGTTTTGAAAAACATAATTTATATTTTAACTAATTTTTTTCTACGTTTTGTTTTTATGCACAACGGCCACAACGTCGCTTAGCATCAGGCGAGTTGGTGGCAGGCAAGAATCGTAGATCTATACTACCTAAGTATATGTGTATCAACATAATAAAAAACCGGACAAGTGCGAGTCAGACTCGCCCAAGGGTTCCGTACAAAATAGTAGATAAAAGGGGGAAATTATACATTTTTGATATTTTCCTTCATAAACCGAAAAATTTACATCGTAAAAATATTTAAAAACCTGTTTTGGCTTTGATATCCCACATGATACGGTTAAAGCACTTTAAAATTTGGACCCTCCTTCCTTGCATAAAGACCCTATTTTTGTGATTAAATTAAAAATGTACAGTTTTCGGATTTTCCTTTAGGTATGTGTACTACATGACAATGCTTCTTGCCAAATTTCTCAGTTATAGGTCAACGGGAAGTATGGGGATAGGTTTTGATTCCCTTGCGAGTGCAAAAATATGCGTTTTTTTGCGACATATTCGGCTGTAACTTTTTTTTTAATGAAAACTGAGAAGTTTGATTTTTCTCTCTGCAGCAAGAGATTATGGATCTGCGTATATGGTTTTAATTTCAACTCGATACCTTCACGCGTTCCCAGATAGGTCTTGACACCCGGACGGACGGACAGACGGACAACAAAGTGATCCTATAAAAGTTCCGTTTCTTCCTTTTGGTGTAGGGAACCCTAAAAACTGACAGATCTTGTCTGTGGAGTTGTTAGCGTGATGTTAATTTTGTAGGAATACCCGCACTTTGCCGACAAGTTGGTGAGGATTGCGAACACTCTGGAGATCCACTCTCCCAGCGGCTCGCCGCGACTCGACGAGGCACCGTCCCTCTGTGACCTGCTCGAGGAAGACGAGAATGTGCCCCGGAATCAGCAACGTCCGAGCGACTCTCATAAGATGTCGATAGTTTCTTCTTCTGACTCTACTTTAGACGGTAATTCTAAATAAAATCATCATCATCATCTCAGCCATAAGAAGTCCACTGCTGGACATAGGCCTCCCCCATAGATTTCCAAAAAGACCGATTGGAAGCGGCTTGCATCCAGCGTCTTCCCGCCACTCGTATGAGGTCATCTGTCCATCTCGTGGCTGGTCTTCCTACGCTAAGCTTGCCGGTACGTGGTCTCCACTCGAGAACCTTTCGGCCCCATCAGCTATCAGTTCTACGTGCTATGTGCCCTGCCCACTACCACTTCAACTTGCTAATCTGCTGTGCTATATCGGTGACTTTTGTACGTCTACGTATCTCTTCATTTCTGATTCGATCTCGTAGAGAGACTCCGAGCATAGCCCTCTCCATAGCTCGTTGCGTGACCTTGAGCTTCCCTATAAGGCCCATAGTTAGGGACCACAAAATAAAATAACGTTAAATAATATACACTCATAGCTAACCATACTGTCATTGCATCTGTTGCTTGTTTCAAGGAACAAATTTCAATGATTATTATTTTATATTTTAAAAAAACATTTTGATTTCGTCGGAGGCATTGATGGCAGCCAACTTTATTTATTAGCTAGTTTAATGCTATTATTATTAATGTTTGTTAATTATATCTAAGTTACGCCTATTAAAATATTAGGAGTTTGTTTTTAGTTTTCAAATAGCGAAGTTTTTAATTTTAAATTTGGTAATATCTGAAATTTGAATTTAAGTTTCCGTATTTGCAACAACAACCTTATTTTGTACTTACCTATTGAATAATAAATAATGATGCTTATACAAAAACATTTTTTTACTGAAAATGTTACGTTAATATTTAACGACTCCAAAAAAGAAGGTTAACAAGTGGACCGTATTTGTTACCGCATAATTCAGTCATGTAACAAAAAAACATTGAAAATATTTATTGGACTCTTGAAAATATTTATCGGTTTATACGTATAAACTTTTATAAACTACTACTAAGTACTTCTTCCGCTCGCCTGCCGAGTGAACACAATGTGAGCGCCCGAAAATAGTTATTACCGCCCCATGAACACATTCTGCGCTCTCGTCCATTGGTCGGTAAAATCCCGCCTGGACTTGTCATCGAATCTATTTACGCTGCTATAACTTTTATAAAGAGTAGATGAAAGACATAGAAGCAAAATAAAACCGTTAGAATTGGTACTCGCCGTATACAATATTCCATCAGAACGCGACGGTGCGTCCCGTACTTTATTATATTAAATTATTTTTTTTACCACAGGTAACATTGCTATGAACGTAAAATTATTTTTTACTAGGTATCTTAAAAGATAAAAAACTGTAAAAAAGCTGTTAATTAAAACTGTCTGGCTTTTGAGGTAACATATTTCTATAGGTCCCCATGTAACATAAATGAAATTTAGCTTTTATATAGTATAAATACGAAAGTATAATTATAATTGATTAAAGTTTAGGGGTGTCTGGCAAGGAGTAGCAACCCTAATAAATGTCCGTCAAAGCAATAACGTGATTTTTATAGTTATCCTGAAGAACATATAAAAAAATTGAGCTTTATACTTTAAGGAAAGTAAGGTACTATTTTATACACCTTTACTACCTGTTATCTGCCAAAGTAACTACAATCCAATCTCTATAGTCGCTGGTCGTTCTTACCTGTGTTAGAGACATACGCAGAGAAACTTTTAGCTTTTATAAAATAACGAAGGTCTGGCCGTCGTGGGCTCTTACTCTTTAGAAGGCACTTCAGTATATAAGATCTCGTGTGCAAATTTGTAAACATGACCCTTTTATATGGCTTTCTTAAATGCCCTCTTGAACGGCACGTGGTTTATGAGGTTGTGGTGTGTATACAATGTATTGTTATTATATAGGTATGTATATTGTTGTTTTTTAAAGTCAATTAAACAATAATATGTAGGAAATGCTTTTTATATTTTTTTAAATTTTTTTTTCCGTAAAAAATGGCGAAAATATCGCATGCTCAACTTTAAGCCTAGATAGGAGATACTTTGATTTAATTAAAAGACATATGCGTTTGATATTCAGTTAGCTTTATTCAGTAAGATTATAGTGATATAAGTTTTATATATAGTTTTCAGACACATTTTAGGAGAAATCAAGGTTTCGATATTTTTTAATAAAAAAAAAAAAAAAACGCAATGCGCTCCGCGGTAATGGACATGCGTACGAAGCTCCCCCGGCAGGCGAGCGGACGTTTTTGTACTTTCTGTAACGGCCAACGTCAGATAAAAAATGTGTAATTTTGTTTCAAAACCCAAGCCAAATAAAATTTCTATGGAACCAATCTGAAAGTATTTATGTTCAAACAAAACAACATTGAACATATTTATTGGACTCTTGAAAATATTTATTATTTTCGACACGGTTCAATAGAAATTTCAAAATAGAACGTGATTTTCAATAATTTGCCAGCATGGAAAACGATTCTAGGGACGAAAAGTAGTGTTTTTGGCCCCGTGTACAGGCAACAATCAGCTTATGAGAAATTAATAATCGGTGCAAGTCGGACTCGCGCACGAAGGGTTCCGTACTATCATCTATAATACTACAAAGTTTAGTTCTGTTTATAAAATAACGAGAAATCAACGAAATTCCAAGTAGTAAATTGCAAACTTATAGGTAGGTTTTCGATACACATCCGGGCAGCATGACGATGCTCGCGCGAATACGCGCGGCTATGGCGCTCCGTGATGTTACCTCCCCCGCTACCCGCGCGGCCGTTGCTTAGCAACCGCCTCGCGCTCGCGCCACCACCACACCGCGGCGCGGCGCTCGCACCGCGTTTAGATGCACGGATTATTTTCATTTTGTGAGTTTTTATGTATTAGATTAGGTATTTATTTTTATAGTTAATATATTTCTAAATATTTACTTACAAATATTCAAGTTTCTAGCTGTTAATTAAGATCGAGTAAAAATTGCTTAAAAATTACGTTTGTTGTATGGGAGCCCCCCTTTAATATTTACTTTATTGTTATTTAATTATTTATTTTGAAAGGTAATATACAAGTAAATATTCTGTGAAAATTTTAAGCGTCTACCTGTTACCGTTTTTAATATTGAGCAAAAAAATACGAAAAAAACACGTTTATTGTATGGGGACCCCCCCTTAATATTTTTTTTATTTTTAGTATTTGTTGTTATAGCGGCAACGGAAATACATCATTTGTGAAAATTTCAGCTTTCTAGCTATCACGGTTTATGAGATACAGCCTGGAGACAGACAGACAGCGAAGTCTTAGTAATAGGGTCCCGTTTTTACCCTTTGGGTACGGAACCCTAAAAAGTGATTTTTCAAATCGGTTTATAACTAAGTTAAGGGGTATCAAATATAAAATAAATACATCCGCATATTTATCTCCTTATTTTTGAAGCCGGTAAAAATATAAAGCACATATAAAATGTGTTTCTCAGTCTACACGCACATATCTAAAGGAAGTACTTATTTACTAAGGGCCTTACCGAAAAACGTTACTTAACTTTAACCAACGTCTTAAGTTCTCTGTCTTCTTTCCGCAAGTGTCATTACGTGTCAGCCAGAAGTTGACAAGATATGTTGAGCATTGCTTAAAGTTAAGTAACGTTTTTCAGTAAGGCAGTAAAATAAAAAGTAAGGTAATTAAGAGTAATAATACTGTACATAATAAGTTATTATTTTTAATAAGTTGTATTAAACGACGTCTACTTTCTTCGATTCTCGATAATCGACTTTAAATAGCCGTTACTGAAACTCTTAAAATAGTAACTAGTTATTGTCATCGAGTAGACTTTTGGGATTTTTTTCACATATGAATCCAGTTGGAATACCGCAGAAATAGTCGTGAAGTCTTGCATCGTTGTAAACAGATCCACAAGACTCGCCCTCGTCTCCCACTACTGCCCTGGTGACGTTGTTCGGTTCCCCTGGATACCAATTGTGGTAGTTGTCTGCTAGAGACTCTCCTGAAATTTATAAAAATAGGTAAAATCGCCTCTTTGCTTCGAGAGTTTGTTATCTTGAGACAAAGCTCTCCCTCCGTAGAAAGAGACAACATTAGTACATTGCGAACCTAGGAATATGGGTTGCGTTGCGAAAAATTCTTTATCTATGTTGCGAACTGATACAGCAGTGCTGTATTTTTCACTTGCAGCTTCTTTAACTTGCAGGAATTCTTTAATTGAATTAAGTATCGATAATAGATAAACTAATAACAAATTGCTTGGTTTATAGTTTCTAATTACAAATGAAGAGACGTAGATAAGAAAAAAACAGTCTATTTCTCTTAAAAGTTAAAGATTATTATTATTTTTAGAAAATAAATTCGTAAAAAATAGGCATTAAGTCACATGATAGCGAACACCTATCACCAATCACCGAACACCAAGAAAGTGTTACGTCACGCCACGCAATTTGTTGACGTTTTCCTACAACAGAGCAGGTTACTATGGTTACTCCGTATTGTTTTGACACTTGACACAGATATAAACAGTTTGATTTCGCATGGATTTCGCAAACTGTGACGTCATTCAAGACGCCATGACACTATTCATAGTTTTCAAGGGAAATCTAAATTGTTTTTTTTTTAAATACAAAATACGTAATGTAAATATTACTTTTTCTTTAAAATATAGTTTTTTTTGGGATAAGATAGATATTAAAGTATAAAATTAACCAAGTTTTTAAATTTAGGCAACTAGCCTATTATCAAAATCGGCTAGCAAATGACCACAAGCAGGAGATTACACAGAACAGATAAATATCCTAGTTTTCCTTTCTCTTTCTGTGGGAGATTCAGTCACTTATCAGTTTCATACGTCAAATAAAACCAGGCCACTCAGAAATGTTCGCGAAAAAAAAAAGTGATACTGGCATATAAGATTTTTTAAAATTTAAAAGTAAAAGTGCATTTGTGCCAATTTTAAATTTCCTTGTAAAATATCTTGGTAAAAAAATAAGGGTGCCTTCCGAACACGGAAGGTACTTATTTTTAAAGATTTTAATATACCGCTCTGCCGGCGATGTGACTATAAGCCAACAAACGGACATGGCGAGCTAAGGAACCGATATATATTTGTTGACTACGGATCTATAAAAACTAGCAGACTAAAAAGTAAATGTTTTTAATAGCTATAAAAATAATCTCACCATTGATAGTCACAAAAATGCCATGACGTCCCCAATCGCTAAATCCTACATAAGTATGACCCCTTTCATACGCAAAAACATTCCCCGCGTGTCTCGATATTATTTCCTTGACTACTCCTGCTTCTATATCGTTGTTGATGACGGCGAGGTAGGCTCCTTCTGCTGCACAGGTCCTGTACGCCTGCGACCAGGGCAGACCTCGTTCGTGGAACTTGTAACAACTGCCGGTTCGGTTCTCCATCAGATATTCTGGAAGATGTAAGAAGAAAAACGAGTATATAAATATAGATTTTCTATCGGACATTAAGAAGCACGAAAAAGCGACATCGTTACATGGTTGATATTCCGAAAACATGTACGAAACGCTTTCTTTGGCATCACTTTCATTGTGCGTACCGCCAAAATGTGAAATGCACTTCCTGAATTGGTCTTTCCGAATAGATATAATCTAGGTGTCTAGAGTCGCGAGTGAATAGGTTACTTCTAGGCAAGTGCGCTCCATCGTAGACCGTAACTGTCGCTTAACACCAGGTGAGTTGACGGTTAAGCAAGCCTATTGTCGAAAAAAAAAATAGAACTTTCATGGCAAAACAAGCAAGTTCCAGATCGACGAGCTCCATCCTCGGCCACACCGTCGCTTAACATCAGGCGAGTTGGTGGTCAATCGTAGATCTAACTTCTAAAAAAAAAAAGTAAGGGCAAGTGAAATAAAGTGGTGAAATGTATATTTTCACATTGACGTGTGACGACTTTACTGAATGGAAGCTTCTATGGATAGAAGCTTCTAGTAAACTCACCACCACTCTTTACTGAAAGGTGACGAGGACTTAACTGTTACTTCTTTCACTTGAATTTAACTATGACTTGGACTCTATTGACGAAAATAAGAGAATCGAAGAAAAACATGAAGAAACGGCATAAAGGACTAGTATCCAGTTGCCGTTAAGCCTTTTTAAAACAACAACAGTTCTTTTTCCAAACATACTCTACCAAATTCACACACGTACGTGGGTCTATAGTTCCACACTCATTTATTTTCAACGGGCTCGTGTTATTCTTGAAGCAGACGTAGGGCAACACTGTGTCGCAGCGTGTGTCACCCATCTCGCCGTGTTCACTGATTGACATCATGAGGCAACTCTCAGAGTTCTCGTAATTATCGGGCTCTCCGGCTAACCAAGTTATCGCCAATCTGAGTAACGGAACACCTGCAAATACACACTATTGCTTATAACCTCAAATTATTATTAAGGCTTAATATTTTTCATGCCAATAATTATTTATCATCATCAGCATTTCGGCCATAAGAAGTCCACTATTGGGCATGACCTCCTCCATGGACTTCCAAAAAGACTGGTTGGACGCGGCCTGCATCTAGCGACTTCCTACCACTTGTATGATTTGTCTTTGTAATTGTGCTTTTGTAAATTAGGCTCCCATTGGTTGTTTGATAGCAACCAATGAGAGCCTAATTTTCAAAATCACAAGCTCTCACTTTGAAATTGGTTACCTTCAATTAGGGTTGCCAGCATTTTCCCGGCTGCTAATAGTATTTTCAAAGTGAGTTCTAAAGCGCTGAGAACTGAGATTTTCCGTGCTTTTACTTCATATTCAATGAGTATAACCTCTCTATGGATAACATTTCATTTATTTATTTATATAAAAATGTTTATATTTTGCACTTCATGCATACTTTAACACAAAGTATAAACCGCTTTGTAGCGTTCAACATTTAAAATAAATATTTAGGTACGTCATTTTTATTAGCAATATAGATACTCATTCTGTTTCTTTCTTCTCGCTATCTTCAAATTCATAATTGAAAATATCCATTCATATTCATTGGTCATAAAACACGCAAGCTGCTACTACTGGAATATGGTATTTTTGCGTACTATATATTAATACAACAGTATATAGTACGGGCAGGCAAAATATAGTACAATACTATATATTATAGTACGGTTGACAACCCTACCTTCAATCGAAGCGTAATCGCCTTTAGAGAATATGGCATGAACTCCAGTAAATATGTCCGGTTTATATTCACAATTATTGTACTGTTCGACGAATGTAACGAGAGATTCCTTAAAGTCCACGGTGAGTGGAGAGGCTAACACAGCACCTGCAGAATAAAATTAATTAAGTACCTAATAAAAATAAAAAGCCGCACCATACCTCTACATAGCAAGCATATCACCGTTCTGGGTCCTGCGATACAGGATTTTCCTAGTGCAGGACCTTCAATCAATCTGTTAAACCTCTTGCTAAGGAGAACGCAATGTTTATAAGTTGAAATAAGTCACGAAACAATTTTTTCTAGTTTATAACAATATCGTAAAATGTAACTTCTTTAGACCTAAGGTTATTTGTAAACATGTTTTGGTAATATATATTTTTGTATTGTATTGTTTTTGTAATAAAAAAAATATTTAATTTTTTTACTGCTAATTATTCCCATTTAATTCTCATATCGTACCTAGATTACATAGAAGTAATGAACTAAAAATTATTATTTAACTATACGAAAAGAAAACAAAATACCCGACTGCATAAAAACGGTTTTTGCAGTTCGACTTACGATTTCGTTACGCTGGATATGCAGGTTTTTTTGGGAAAATACACGTAAAAGAACTATAAATGGTTTTAAATGCGCATTCCTTAGAATGATTCTAGTAAAATGACTTATTTATTACAAAAAAATGCATTATATTTAAATTTAAAAAATTTACAAAAAATATTATTGTTATCAAATGTAACAATGCCCCTGTACAGCAATTACTAATATTATTATAAATACTATTATAATTTATTTTTGTCATATTCATTTTGAATATGAGAATGTGTACTTATTTGACAAGTCTTTAATAGTACCTACTAATCAAGTTTAATTTTCAAATGGTACCGCAACGCAACGTTACAGGGTCAAGGTTCGTAGGTTCGTATGGAGCTAAACCCCTTCTAGTCCTATTTATAAAATAGGCGATAAAATTCAAAGCCTCACGTGCCTTCCGCGAGGCAGCGCAGCCTTGCCTCGTCCCACGTCGCAGGCACGGCATGGTACTTAAACCAGCCTTCAGCTTGATCATTCCACTCGTAGTCGAATCTGTACTGCTCTCCTATAATATAAACGAAAACTGTAGTTAGGATGAAATCATTGTTACTACACTTATGCTTACTAAAGTCTCATTATTTTATTCTAATGTGGGTCGGATTACGAATTTCATTATACGCGTAGTCGCCTACGTAGTACAGATACGTAGGCGACTACGCGCTACGTTCTACTACGTTAATTGAAATTCGTAGTCTATATCTAGATTATTTTATAGCTATTTACTGTAATTAACGACCGCGCGTTAACCTTTACAAGTAATATTTATATAAATTTGTACAAAAGGAACGCAATCACGGACCGCTGCGCTCGTAATTAAGATTTGAAACTTGCACTTTACTGTGTACTCATATAATCTGTACGCATATTGAAAGTAACTAGTATTAATAGCTAGTGGCAGATTATGTACCTGTACAGAAACTGTCCAAATGGGACTACGGTGAATCTAGCCCAAAACCAACTGTTGTCGGCTCATCGCGAGTCTGACTTGTGAAAGGTTATAGATATAAAAATACATACATACAAATTATCGGATTGTATAAAATTACACAGTAAATTGTTACGTACGAAATAACTCATTGTTGTTTAAAAAAACGCACGTATAGACATAATATAAGGAATATGTACATCTCTACATTTATCAGTAATGTAATAAAATATACTCACCATGACTCTGTTCAACATCCAGATGGGATCCAGCTGCCAGCGCCGCGAGGAAAACATATAAATGAAAGTGAACCTGAAATGTAGTAGTTACAGTCATGAATACAAGTTCTCAAAATATTGATTTTATAGATTACAGTGCCATTATAGTGCCCAATTCAGTTTCATACCTGTGCAATTAAATGAGAGCAGCACTATCGCAATTTTAGAATTGGACGGACCAATCAGATAGAGAGAGAAAAAATATTGATTCTTTTTTTCTTTTTCTATATTCGATTGTGGCTCGTTTACCCATTAGTGTCCGTGTAAAAGGCTCAAATTATGTAGTACCTATAAACTAATGCTCAAAGCGCGCGGCTATCTCTCTCGCGCATCACATTTTGAAGCATATAAAATCATTGAGTGGATTTTATAAAAGTAAGACACAGTTCTGATCATTTAGATGATAAAGATAGATGTTCAAAAAAGTTTTTCTTAGATGATTTTTCAAAACTCCGTCGCCAACATAAATATATTTTTTAAATTAATATTTCTCCTATCAAACTAAGCAAAACTATATTCAGTGATTTTTTATGTTCAATTAATAATTATTTATTTATGTTATGTTTAGTTTAAAAAACTGAAACAACCGACTTCTAAATATATACTTTCGTTTACTTAGACGACATATTTTTCCAGTTATTTTGTTTTAAAAACCAAAGTACTGTAATTGATAAAAATTATATTATTATGGGACCAGCTCTGAAAAAAAAACATCACAATCAATCTATATCAGGCGAAGTAATCGCGTGACAAACATTTATAAAAAACATACAGACGAATTGAGAACCTCCTCCTTTTTAGAAGTCGGTTAAAAATATTGTGTTTTGTAAGAGAAATACTCTACTGCGCCACAGAAAAGCTCTACTGCGCGGTTTGAACACATTCCGGTTATTTACCTAATTATAAGAAACAAAAATCTTACCAGTGAAATCATCTCCTACAGTTAAATTTACTAACTAGCTTATTCCGTAATACAAGATCGACAGAATCAAACAGTTGTTACAGATAAATTCTTTACAATTATATTTATTTTATGCACATTGACATCAGATAACCTTAATGTGGAGATAAATAGGTAATTACCTATATAGTGTATTTAAATTGGTTCTGGGAATTCGAGCCATTATCAATTTGGGTTTTTCTGTTATTCAGTACAATAACGTACACGCCCATTTCAGTGTACGACTAGCAGAAAGTACAAGGGCTTCGCTAGCCCATGGCCCAGGGGGGGGGGGGGGGCAAGTTAATATTAAGGAGGATGAGCAAAAAATAATTATAGTTTAAAAAACTGAAGCAACCGACTTCCCATGGATGCCATTGTCAGAACTGGACCAAGTTCAAATAGGACCACACGGGAAGCACCAGATTTTAAATAAAAAAATAATCCTCAAAATCGGTTCACCCAGTCGAAATTTCTGAGGTAAAAAATATTAAAAAATACAGTCGAATTGAGAACCTCCTCCTTTTTTGAATTCGGTTGAATAGTTATTGAGACATACCGGTTGCAACAGTGAATAACCGTATTTACGTACTTTAAAGCGCACTTACCTTTTTTTTACGCGATATTCGTTGCGTTAAACGCATTGCGATTGACGCGTACTGTCATAACATAGATACAAGCTTGGAAGAGAAATTGTATGCTCTATGGGTACTATTCTAATACTCTATAAGTATAATAGTAGTATATAAGTAGGTACTCTATGTACTGTGCTATGATTATTGCGTGGAGTGTTGCGGAAATCGTAAATTGAAACAATTCTAATATTAGGTATCCTTGCTAAAACGCAAAGTATCAAGCGAATATGTTAAAAATAATAATTATATGTTTAGTTATTTATTTATTTATATAATTATATTTATTACTTAAACGTCTTCTTTCATTTTTAGGGTTCCGTACCTCAAAAGGAAAAAATGGAACCCTTATAGGGTCACTTTGTTGTCCGTCTGTCTGTCCGTCCGTCCGTAATTTGTTTTAAAGTTTAGCTATTACGTCTACATACCTACAGCCAATTGTCTGTCCGGGTATCAAGACCTGTATATCGGGAACGCGTGAAGGTATCGTGTTGAAATTAAAACCATATACCCAGATCTATAGTCTCTTGCTGCAGAAATAAAAATCAAATTTATCAGTTTTCGAAAATAAAAGTTACAGCCGAATATGTCGTAAGAATCGTGGATCCGTACTATCATCTATAATACTACAAAGTTTAGTTCAATTTATAAAATAACGAGAAATCAACGAAATTCCAAGTAGTAAATTGCAAACTTATAGGTAGGTTTTCGATACACATCCGGGCAGCATAACGACGCTCGCGCGAATACGCGCGACTATGGCTCGCTCCGTGATGTTACCTCCCCCGCTACCCGCGCGGCCGTTGCTTAGCAACCGCCCCGCGCTCGCGCCACCACCACACCACGGCGCGGCGCTCGCACCGCGTTTAGATGTACGGATTATTTTCATTTTGTGAGTTTTTATGTATTAGATTAGGTATTTATTTTTATAGTTAATATATTTCTAAATATTTACTTACAAATATTCAAGTTTCTACCTGTTAATTAAAATCGAGTAAAAATTGCTTAAAAATTACGTTTGTTGTATGGGAGCCCCCCTTTAATATTTACTTTATTGTTATTTAATTACTTATTTTGAAAGGTAATATACAAGTAAATATTCTGTGAAAATTTGAAGCGTCTACCTGTTACCGTTTTTAATATTGAGCAAAAAAAAAAACGAAAAAAACACGTTTATTGTATGGGGACCCCCCTCAATTTTTTTTATTTTTTTATTTTTAGTATTTATTGTTATAGCGGCAACGGAAATACATCATTTGTGAAAATTTCAGCTTTCTAGCTATCACGGTTTATGAGATACAGCCTGGAGACAGACAGACAGACAGACAGACAGACATAGTAATAGGGTCTCGTTTTTACCCTTTGGGTACGGAACCCTAAAAACGCACATTTCGACAGTCACAAAGGAATGGGGTATACAAATAACAAAACCTATGGGGTACTTCCCGTTGACCTAGAACTATGAAATTTGGCAAGAAGCATTGTGTTATAGTACACATATAGGAAAAAATCCGGAAACTGGACACTTAATTTAATTACAAAAAAATAGGGTTAAAGTCCCTATTTTAGCAAGGAAGAAGGGTCCAAATTTTAAAGTGCTTTAACCGTATCATGTGGGGTATCATAAGAAAAAGCTTAATTAGCACAAGCTAAAATAGGTTTTTAAATATTTTTACGATTAATATTTTACGATTTATGAAGGGAAATATAAAAAATAAAAATAAATCCCCCTATTATCTACTAGTTTGCACGGGCCTCTCTGTGGGCGAGTCTGACTCGCTCTTGTCTGGTTTTATTTTATTATAATTTCAAACGCAGCGCGTGCTGCAACATTGTATGCATAGAAGTACCTAATGTAGTTATTACGTAACATATCATTCAGTATTTAACTAGTAACAGTAAATTATAGCATTAATTTTACGAGCGTATATGGCATATGCGGTTATCGCAAAATAAATGCTATTTCTAAGCAACGCAGATTCCGCATAGTGACTGAGCTTACCTCAGGCATCTTTTATAGCGAATGCATAGAGGAATAATGCGCTTAGGAGGTTGGTTATCATCCTGAAAAATTTAACTAGATATTTTAGATTAATTATTAGAAAGGTCTGATTTTTTCGCTATATTAGGTTTGGTCCCTTAGTCAAAGTTGTTCATAACGGTATAAATTAACACAATAACTCTTTAATCCGTACCTATATGTACGTCGTTCACTTTTACACTACGTAAATATTAAAAAACAAATAAACATTAATTAAAATTTTATTTTTAAAATAAACACAAACAGTTAAAAATAACACAGTATTTATATAAACATGTCAAAGTTGTAACTTATAGCTACGATAGTATGACCATGTATTTGTAATTATCTGTAAACACAGAGTATTTTTTATAAACGAATATAATATCTGTGTTTGACATTTTAACGAAGGCTATTAGGATCCTTTTCGCATATAAAAGGCAGTGGTATATTTGTCGGGAAGTCGTCAATCTGTCCATTCCTATAGATGTTGACGCCGTACTGTCGCTTATTCTCAGGCGATTCATTTCCCGCTCTCCAAGGGCTATCCGGCTGGCCTGCAGCCCATTTGTGGTAAACTGTCTCTATGTGTTGCCCTGAAACATAAATAAGTGTAACTTGTATGAACTTAGAAGTAGTAATAATAGATAGTAGTATAGGTATATCCGTTCCAAATCTGTACTGTTTAGAATATATAAATATTTGTCCAGAAGTATTAGCAAAACGAAAAATAAAACATGTAATTATTTTGTTTTTCTATGTTTAATAAATTACTTTTTCCAGCAGTATTAGCGAGCTATTAAAAATACTAGAATTTTTTTACGATTCAGTCACAGATCTAGGAAGGAGTAAGTTTGTGGGTTCAATAAATAAGGAAATTACATATAAAAACGATACAGAATAAATGTCCTTCAATGTGTAATGACCCATTGCATCTTATACTACGAGTTTTGCAAGTTGAACGTAATAAAAAACCGGCCAAGTGCGAGTCGGACTCGCGCACGAAGGGTTCCGTACCATTATTTATAAAAACGGCAATAAAATCACGTTTGTTGTATAGGAGATCCCCTTAAATATTAATTTTATTTTAATTTTATTATCGATTTTTAAAGTGAATAATATAACTCAATATTCTGTGAATATTTCAAGTATATACCTGTTGCCGTTATCAATATCGAGCAAAAACGATCAAAAAAATCACGTTTGTTGTATGGGAGCCCCTTAAATATTTATTTTAATCTGGTTTTTAGTATTTGTTGTTATAGCGGCAACAGAAATACAGATATGAAAATTTCAACTGTCTAACTATCACGGTTCATGAGATACAGCCTGGTGACAGACGGATGGACGGACGGACAGACAGCGAAGTCTTAGTAATAGGGTCCCGTTTTTACCCTTTGGGTACGGAACTCTAAAAATCAGTGACTAGTACTAAGATAATAGTATCAAACATAATGATAATGATTAATCAAACATAAGTGAGCATCTAACTTGCATTACATTTAATCTAACGGTGTGTATAAAGTAAGGATAGGGATTATTATGAACAACAAAACACACACTCACAACTCCGAAATAACGAAAAACAAAATCAGTTGTTCTGGAGAAAAAATTCGTAGCACTCGTTAATATGTAATTATGTAACGTGAAACAGCTGATTTATGTAAAAGTTGTTTAATGATCTTTAAAAAAGTTGATGTAAAATTAAGAATTTCAGCCATATCAAAAAGTATCAATTATTAAACTAGTCTTGGTTGTCAAATTATTGAATGGAAAAATTCTGACATCCCACAGATAAAGGTAAATAAAACAAAAATTTGCTAATTTTTTTCTTAACTGATACAAAATAAATATTAACTGAATTTAAAAATAATGAGATTTTGTATATAAAACAAACCTTTACATAATATTCTGCATAGATGTAATAGGTATTCTGAATATTCGGATTTCAATGTGTTGTCATATTATGAAAAATATTATACAGGTTCACTTACCGTGAATGGACATGAAGCTTCGTCCACGTTGTCCCCAATCATAGACTCCTATCATAAATTGACTCTTAATATGCGAGAAGAGTGTGTTGTCTGGATGTTTGGCTATGATGGAGTTTACCACTCCGTACTCCTTGTCATCGTTTATGATGAGCAGATACCCTCCCTCGGCCATGCAAGTCATGTACGCTTGCGGCCAGAGAAGACTGTAAGTATGGAGCTTGTAACAGCTGCCGGTAGTGTGATCCAGAAAGTATGCTGCAAAAAATTACTTTTATATAATAGTTACAATAATGATATTATAATAATAATAGTTGTAATTATATATAATAATTGTTTTTTTTTCTCAGTTCTATGATTTCGGAGGAATGGTATATCCCTCTCGCTTTCAGACTTGGCTCTGGCTTGCTAGTCTATAAAGGTACTGATACATTTGCTATTGAAAAGTATGCTTATTAGCATGCGTAAGAAATACATACTAGAAATGAGCTTGCTTATTTCTAGCAATGCTATTACACATATACTACACATATGCTACTGAGTAGCAATTGCTCAATAATGACATGCTTTTGTGCTAATAATGAACATGTGTAACGTAACCGTGTGTAACCTTTAGTCTTTTTTCAGTCTATCACATCTTAAAAGAAGACAGAAGTAGAAGGGAGGCAAAGAGTATTGTACTATAAAGGGAGGTAAAGCACATATTTTTGTGCGGCTGTCAGATAGATCTTCATAATGATACCTCTATCACATTTACCTATAACTTTTAAACTGTACAACATTATGGAATACTCGCAAAAATTAAAATAAGACATTCATAGTAATCATGTTAAGGTTTTTGGTGAAAACAAAAAACAATTCATTACCTAGATCAGTAGTTCCACATTCGGTCATAGACATACGACTATCTTTCTTGTAGCAGACATAAGGCAAGACATTTTCACATCGCGTGTCACCCATAGTACCATTTTCATTTATTAACATCATCAGACATTGTTCAGCGTTTTCGTGATTGTCGGGCTCTCCCGCCGACCAGGTTAGTGCCAACCGAAGTAAAGGCACGCCTGCGAAACAAATAACCAGAATCAGAATATATTTTATTGCTCATAACTGTGTACAAAATAAATGTTCTTACAAAGGTGCTAGTCTCAAAGTTTACCCATTGCGGGCGTGCAACATTAATTATGGCGCTTACTATTACAATAATTAATAATGCCAAAATGATAACCCTTGTTCTTGGACAGTTGAGCTGAGAATAATAATTATAATTTAAAAAACTGACTTCAAAATGCCCAATTTTATTTTAAAAACCAAACGATTACTAACCGATTTTGATGAAATTTCTATGTGACTAATCTGAAAGTAGGTATATCCTTTTAAACGAAAATAGATTTTTTCGGAACATAAAAAAATACAGCCGAATTATCAAGCTCCTTCTTTTTGAAATCGGTAAAAAGGGATATAAAGGCTTAGTAAGTATAAAACAAAATATCCTTGATGATGGTTACGGCATATCAGGATATTCCGACGCGTTGTTACATAGGTACTGTAGGTGTCATCTAGGAACCAGGGAAAGTTCCGTCAATAGATAGAATCGGCAAGTTTGCGGCAGTGTGCAGAAGCTTTCCTATGATCCCTATTAACACACGACGGCCGTGGAGTTTTTAACAGACTTAAAAAAAGGATGTTCTTTGTTGTTTTCGGTTGTATTATTTTATGTTTGTTGGCGCATATGTCCGTTATTTATAAACCGATTTGAAAAATTATTTTTTGTTTGAAAATAATATTTTTCAGCTTAGTTCTATGGAATTTAGATCAAAATCGGTCCAGTACCTAGTTTGAGTTTTAAATCAAACAAAAGAAATCTGTTATCCAGTTAAATGTCATTGCGTATTTTGAAGTCTTTTGAAGTTTTTTTTTTTTATTAATACTTATTGTATAAATTGTTCCCACATCAGACCATAATCCGGCACGTCAGCGATGTGCGAGTTGGAGGGCTCACATAATAATATCGAGCATTAAAATTAAAGCACAGCTTTACTTTATGCGTTATTCCCTGCGTTACACGCATTGCGATTGACATATAAATTTAAATTCGTGCAAACAATTATGCACTGATTTTTGTCTTGAACGTTATGGAAATTGTAGTTTAAGACGTAACGATAATGAAAAAATAAATTCATATGTATTATAATGACGCAACGTATCGTGCTTGTTATGTCAAACGTTTTAGTTAAATTTTAAAGTAATGCGCCGGTTTAATTCTAGTTTTATGCATTATACCTACCCGATTTACCGTAAGTCTATTCTGTAATTTTATATCTTCAAAATGTAAGTGTGTGGCACATGCGTCATACTCGTAATCGGGTGCTGCTTGCGTGTCGCTGGTGTGCTCATGGTATACACACAATATAGTAATAAGTTAAAAAGAAAAATCTTGTCTTCCCGTAACAATGTATGTATATTAGCAATATTTAGTAAAATTTACAAAGGTCACGGACCCCGGTGTCTGTGGAGCTAAAAATCAAAATAAAAAAATATTGTGTGCGTAAACGAGACTGAAGCTTTACTACCATTATAAATAACTAAACATATGTAAATATATGTGTACTCAGTAATTTAAAGCGGTAGTATAACTTAAGTAAAACTAAAAAACAGTAAAACTTCATACACACGCGCTTATGCTTAGTTTGTGCTAGATGGCGTTGTGTGAAATGTCCACTAATATTTATTTATTTATATATTTACTATGAAATAGTAATCCATATTTGTTGTTTACCTTCAATAGACGCGTAGTCTCCTCTGGAGAATGTTGCATGGACTCCAGTGAATATCTTGCTGGTAGGCGTCTTTTTATTAGACTTCTTCTTGACAAATGCTACAATAGCATCTTTCATTTCCTCCGTCAGAGGCGACGCTAGAACTGACCCTATAATGTGGAATGATTTATTTAAGGCTTCGATCAAAGCGAAAGAGATAGAGAAATCGCGCATCACAACATTTTTACCCGACTGCGTAAGAAGCAGGGCAATGTTTTTCGAGTGTATGTATGTAAGGGTGTATATGTGTATGTATATACATTGTTTCTATATGATCACCTATAGCCTAAACGGCCTAACAGATTTTGATGTTCGAGTTCCAAAATATAAAAAAAAAATTATGATTTCCCCGTTTTATTTAGTTTGTACGGAACCTTCGGTGGGCGAGTCTTACTCGCACTTGTCCGGTTTTTTAAATGTTTTCTAAACTTATACTTGTGAGCTAGTGAGTTTACAAAATGATACCTTCCGCATGACACCGCATTCTGGCCTCGTCCCAGGACGCAGGCACCGCGTGGTACTTCATCCAGCCATCAGCGTCATCGCTCCATTCGTAGTCGAACCTGAACTCTCTGAACTGCGTCAATCCTAGTAGAGCTAAATATAATGCAAATAATTAGTTGTGCCATAAACTCATATATCTTACATATACTTTCGAAAAGTCACCAAATCAAAAATCAAATCAAAATTATTTTATTCAGGCCGGGTACCTTGTCGTATACTTGCTATGAACGTCAAATGTTGATTAAGTTACTGATAATTAATTTAATTATGTAAATTTTACGTTAATTAATTTAATAATATTAAATAAAATCTAATAATAAGTACTTATTCACAGTCCATCTTACTTATAAACACTGAATAAGCGCATTTTAGTTGTTTTGTTCCGTTTTCGTGCGTGACAGTTCCCGTCTGACAGAAAGTAACAAGTTCATATTCAGTGAATAGATTTTAACATAAAAGTAAGACGGAGATCCCGAAAAAGACTTTCCGCGAGAGAGATTTTCGCTTTTTACCGACTTCAAAAATGACGACTGAAGAATTTCAGAGATTACGACTTGTTGTAACAAACAAATACAAAAAATACAGCCGATTATTGAAGAAGAATATACTTTCAAATTAGTCGCATAGAATTATCATCAAGATCGGTTCGATAGTTTGGTTTTACCAAGTATAAGTTTATAAAACTAAATACCTACAACAACAAAAAACGGTTGGACCGATTTTGATGAAATCTCTTACAACAAACGTGATTTTTTTTGCTCGTTTTTGCTCGATATTGATAACGGCAACAGGTAGACGCTTAAAATATTTACAGAATATTGAGTTATATTATTCACTTTAAAAATAAATAATCAAATTAAATTAACATTGATATTTAAGCTCCCATACAAAAAACGTGATTTTTTCCGTTTTTATAGATAATGGCCGGTTTTTTAAACTACAATTACTTATATCGAAGATTTATATAATATATATAATTATTAAGGGCTTATTTTTAAATACTCATATAAAAACTATTTGCCAGATAAAATAATGCTTTCCTTTTCTGAAATCATATGAAAGAAAAAGATAGCATTTTTTTGACATATACTTTTATCTGAAGATTGAAATGTTAAGTCTATAATCAAAAGGAATGTTTTTTTTGGACGCATGCTGATTGTATCAAGATGTAGTACCTAATTATTTTTATAATTCACGATTATCTAAGTATTCCAAGACTAGAACTCACCATTGCACTGAGTAGCCAATGCCAGAAGTAGAAACGAATAAGGTTTCAGCTGAAACATAATAACACCTTATTAGTTGTTTCATCATCATCATCTCAGCTACAAGAAGTCCACTTGGACATATTCGGCCTTACCGTAAAACATTACTTAACTTTAACCATTGTCTTAAATTCTGTCTTCTTTCCGCAAGTGTCATTGCGTGTCAGCGAGAAGTTGTCAAAATACGTTAAGGATTGCTTAAAGTTAACGTTTAACGTTTTTCGGTAAGGCCGTATAAATGTACATTCTACAAAATAATTCTTGTAAAGTCACTTGTTTATTACGAAAAAGATCGTTGGAGGTTAAAAAAAAAGGTTTAATTTTTATTTTTGCAAGATATGTATTATTATTATTAAAAATAATATAGCCAAGGAAGGAGTGAAGACGAATTCTACCTCGTACATCAAAATCGATCATCTTTTAATTTGACGAATTTATATAATGGAGTTTTTAAAGTAATTTAAGGTACTTATTCATTTTGTGTTTTCATTATGTAACTTTTAATTGTTTTATGTAAGGAACCAAATTCAGTATTTTTGTGATTAACGGCGTCTTTACATTAGCACCTAAAAACAAAAGTGGCTTTATCCGAAATATTGTGATTTAGCTTACTGTGCCATCTTTATATTATAATTGATAATGACTTTTCGTAGCGATATAACTAATTTTGCTAGATGGATGAATACAGTTAGTATGTACACCTATACGAATAATAATACTAAGGAAAAATAATTTCAAACAAATATAGATCCTGTTACGTTACAAGTATAACTAATATAAAAAAAAACTACTTTAAAACAATCAAATTAACTGAAAAAGGAGAAATAACACGAAAAAATCAAAACTCGGCATCTGCCTCTTTTGTTTGTAGATGCCAATGTAAAGACACCGTTAATCACAAAAATACTTAATTTCGTTACTTAAATAAAAAAATAAAGTTTCACTTAAAAGCATAAAATGAATAAGTGCCTTAAAGGCTTAAATTACTTTTCATACCCATTATTATAAATGCGTCAAATTAAAAGAACAAACAAAACGTACCAGTGAAGCCATTTCAATCAGAAGTTATACTGCGGTATTACATTAAACCAGATATTACATAAGATATAAACAGATAAAGGGGAAGACGGGAATTACCGGAGAGTCGACATTTTGTCTCATTAATATAACACAGAAATAAGTTTGGTGTGTACCTACTTGGTACTTGGTGCTGTTATGGCAGGAGTATACTGGGGGGATACAGGTGACAAGTATAGCTTTATTTGTGTATTAATTTATATTTTTAACTTCAAATAAATGGTCAAGATCGTGTTGACATGCATATGGTAAGGTTCCGGATAGCTAAATACTGTAATCTAAAACGCAGTACACGCCAAACCCGGTTTGCCGGTTAGGTTACCTATGTAATATAGGCTGCCTCGGCTTGTGTCACCGGGTTGGTTGCTTTGATATAAGAAAAGCACTTGGCCAGTATTGTTTATTTAGTACCACTGGGCAAAAAGGCGTACTACTTAATAATGTAATTTTTTACATATTTATTTTTGGTTTTAGCCTATTTTTAAGCTTATTTTTATTCCATTCTGTGTAATATATAGGGCCACGAATTCTGTAAGTGTAACTCGTGTCCAATAGTTTAGGTACTTGACGGTATTGAAGCTAAAATAAACTAACTAATTATACTAATCTTTCTCTATCTATCACTTCGACCTGTATCCACCCACTGCTGGGTTTACTGTAGGTTTAAAGGCCTCTTATGCAATAAAATATTTCATTGATTGCTTTAAGCAATTTTACACATAATTAAAAATGTGTCACTCAGTTAACTCAGTGACTGTTAGATTTGAAAATAAAACAAGAAAAAAAAAATTAATGGCCATGCCTAAGATATATAATAAGGGCTACATTACATGTATATACCTAGTCTTGCCATAAATATTGTCACGAAGAAAAAAAATATTTTTTTATTGCAAATAATATTTATTACTTTTACAGTGTGTTAGTTTAATACATAAATATAAAACAATTTAAAATATAAAAGCTTATTCGAAGTGGTCTCCATTGGCTGCAATACAGTCCTTTAAACGTTGAGGCCAGTTATCAATAGAAGCACGCACTCTTTCCATGGGAAAATTCTTCACTGCCAATCGTATGGATTGTTTTAGGGACTCCAAATTATCATGGCGTTTAGAGCAAGCCATACTCTCTAAAACTGACCATAAATCATAATCCAGCGGATTAAGATCAGGACTAGACGACGGCCAGTCTTCAGCTCTGATGAAGTCCGAAACGTTCACTTCCAACCAAGACTGCGTGGACCGAGCTTTATGACCTGGCGCCGAGTCTTGTTGGAAGGACCATACTTGGTTATTGAACATGGTGTTGTTAAGGGGCTTAACTACCTTCTCAAGAATGGTATTTTGATACACTTGTGCCGATGTTTTGATACCTTTTTCACAAAAATATGGCTCAGTCACTCCTTCATAGCTAACACCCCACCAAACCATCACTGAAGTCGGATAATGCCCACGTTGCACTCTGTCGACTAATTAGGAAGCTTCCTTAGAGCTTAGAGCATAAATACGGTCATTTTATTTGTTAAAATGTTGCTCAATTGTAAATATTTTCTCATCCGTAAACAAAATTTTTCTGTGACCTCCCTTTGCGTACCACTTCAGTAGTTGTTTCGATTTTACCACCCTATTCTTTTTTAATTTATCAATTAAAAAATTACCAGTGCGTCTCTTATAGGCTGCAAGTCCTAAGTCATCTTTTAAAATACGCGACATGGTTCTGGGTGCTATCTTCATCTCCCGAGATAAAATCTTTTGCTTTCGGACAGGATTTCTTCGAATTCTTTCCCTTACTGCTTTGACCACCTTTTTCGTACGAACACTACGTGGACGGCCAGATCTTTTTCTGTCACAAACAGAGGAGGTCTCATTGTACCTATTAATAGCCCGGTACACAAACATTTGACTAATACCAAAGGAGAGTTTTAAAAATTGCATTTGGCTCCATACCAACTTTGTGTAATGCAATCACAGCGATTCGGTTCTCTTTATCACCCCACTCCATTTTAATATCGCAAAATATTGTACAATGTATTGGCGCCAAAATTAGAAAAGTCAATGAACAATCGTATAAAAATGACAGATTCCAAATTCAAATGTAATATCTTTCTTATTTTTAACTGTAACAGTATTTATGGCCAGACTAAGTATTATGTACAAGGAATCTGCGTATAAGGGCATTTAAGATTGTAGAATCATGATAGAATTCATAAATATCTTGCCGGTTTAGAAATGGATATGATTTATTTCACTGCTGATGATACCCCTCTTTCCCCTATTGGAATGAAAATAATCCTAAAATGTGAATACGTTAATTAACGTCAAAGGTTAATCAACATTAAAATGTTATCTATTCCACATTTGTTTTTCCAAAAGGCCAGTTTAATCAAATCAAAAATATTTATTGCATAAACTTGGGATTTTTGTAATGATAATAGGCATGCGCGTACCGGACGGACGCGTAAAATACGAGGAAAATACCACACTTCGTCGTTCTTCTAGAGTTAGATTAGACATCCCCCTTCTTATCTCCGGGACTATGTCGGTGTTTCATGGCCGGAAGAATGTAGTATACTAACTTTACACCTTCTTTGAATAACTTACTGTAAGGTAACATGTCACAGTTGACATAGAAAGAAAAGAAAGAAAGAAAATATTTTATTTTTATACACCATACACTACAACAATTATTTTTTATTGAGCCTAAAAAATACGCAGTTATGGCTGTAGTATGTATCTGTTGTATCAAAAAAGGTAAGTGCTCAGCGATAATGCTGCCGAACGATCAGCAGCGCTGATTTTCAGCACTTAACCTTCCGACACACACGTGATTCTGAAGTAGTACTTAGTTAGTGCATAGTTACTGTCACCTATTTTCTTTATTGTGAGTATTATAAGTTAGCTTTTAATGTTGAATAAAACCATTTACTTGATATGGTTTTGTAATTGTCTCTCAACAACATCCTCATAATTATTTTGTGGGACTTGCTCACAAAATAATAAGAGAACACGTTTATGCGTTGAACTCGGAGATAAAATCACAAAATAATAAGGGAATAGAGATATTATACATCAATGGCTGAATGACTTGCTGGATCTTTCTTTCTTTCTTCTTTGATTTGTACACAGACTTTATAATAATACAGACATGTCGCATACAAATATCTTTTTTTTTCTTTACTTTATACCTACACAGACTTTACAATAATATAGACACGTCGCCTAAAAACATCAAAGTTAATGCTGTTTTATTTAGCAGGTAGCAGGTATGAGTCAAGTAAATATGTCGATACAATAATTCACAGGTTCATGCCTCAATAAAGTAGTGATGACTGGTGGTGACTTTATTGGAAGTTTCTACAGAGTTTTGTTGACAACATGATAAGTATCAAGTACCTACCTACTTTCGTAAATAAGCACTAGCCGAAAAAATAATCTCTGTTATATCGTCAATACCTACTTTCGTAAACAAACACTAGCCGAAAAAATAATCTCTGTTAGGTATATCGTCAATATTCGAAACGAACGAACCGAACGAAGCGATACCCCGAAGTTCATCTAGATCAAATGATAGCAATATGGGGACTCGTACTAATAATCTGTTGGCAACACCATTTTTTGAGAAAGCCAAGAGTCTAATTTGAATCTACTTGTTCCTCTTCGGTGGGTAGATTTGGGATTAAATGGGATTATATATGTAGTGTTACGTAAAGATAAGGCTTATATTTGTAATTAGGTTTAATGGGAGTAGCATAGTCAACGAAACAAAAAGAAACAATAAAAAAACCGTCAATATTCGAAATTGGTAAGTTATACAAATTGAGTAAAATAAAACAGAACAGCGACATTTCTTTAGCATGCTTCACCAAAACTACAGAAGCATAGTATCCCGTATGTTATTCTATGCATAGTATTATTACATTATGTTCTGTGACAGAAGACTTTAATAGCTAAAACTTTAACGTAAACACATCAAAGCCGTTTTGGTAGCAACATATTCCCGCCAAAATACTTAAACGTTAACAACGTTGAGTATTTTGGTGGGAATGTGAAAGTGAAATGCCAACGTTGTGGTGTGTAGTATTATTAGTCTTCTGTGGTTACTGTTTGTTTCATAAATTAACTTTTATTAGTTGTTTAGCTACGTTAATGAGTATAAGTGAAATTATGTCAAAAAAACTCTGTAAAAGTATGCTATAACATGAAAATTACTTGACTAATTCTATAACTGGTACGTATATATATGACTTATTCAATACTTGTCATTAGCAAATGAACTAATCGCGCGGGTCTAAAATAGGAAGGAAAGTGGTGTTGGTGACACTTGTAAACAACTGACACGTATGTTTCTTCTTCTTTTTTGTATTGGACCGTGGTGTTTTATTCATTAAGTGTTCGATAAAGTGCGTGAGTGTGGGCAAGTGAAATAAAGCAGTAAAACGTGTGATTTTTCGTTGTCGGCAAAACTCCATAGAAGCTTCTAGTAAAGTCGCCACCACTTTACTGAAGCAGGACTCGACTTATAAATTGGCTGTATACGTGACTTAGATTGTGACTAAAACATTTACAACTTGTTTTATTAAAGAAACTTGAAAAAATCTTAATACTTGACACTGGCAAATGCTTTAATGCGGGTCCAATACAAAAAAGAAGAAGAATGTCATAGTTTGAAAGTAGTAGGGATGTAATCTCTTTCAAAAAATCGATTTCTTGAATCGATTCGAATCAGCACAAAAAATAGATTCCTAATCAAATATCGATTGATTAATCAGCCTCAAATATCGATTCACCTATATTATAAAGACCATTTAGAGTTATTTTGGTTCACCTTCTTTCTCTTAAAGTTACTTATTGTAAAAGTTATTCAATAATTACTCAACAAATTTCACTTCGTTGCATAATTTTTTTGGTAGATTTCAGCCTCAAATATAGATTTACCTATATTATAAAGACCATTTAGAGTTATTTTGGTTCACCTCCTTCTTCTTAAAGTTACATACTGTAAAAGTTATTCAATAATTACTCAACAAATTTCACTTCGTTGCATTAAATTTTTATAGATTTTAAAACAACAACTCAATTTAATTCTTTTAATATCGATAAAAATCGCATTTTTTAAGGCAATGCAAGACTTTGGAATAACCAGACAGTGTGTTCTGGTTCGTAGAGTGATTTTGATTTAAATGCCCATTTCAATTCAGACCAAACGCACAAAATCTAAATATTGGTCTTATTCAAGAATCCGAATCTGGTTCTTGAGTTCTTGAGTTTCAAGATTAGGTCTTGTGAATCGATCAGCCCCCGTATTCTGAACCCATTCGGTTTCGGAATCGATTCGATTTGTATATCTCCATCTCTGTCATTCTCTATGGAAATGACAGAGACGGAGATATACAAATCGAATCGATTCCGAAACCGAATGGGTTCAGAATACGGGGGCAGATCTGCTACTGATAAAAAAACTTATTTTTCCAACTTAAAAATAATGTTCTAACTTAATAATGTTTTCTAAGGTTTTCACGATAAATATCGTTACTCATTAAAATGAAACATATTTTAACAGATTTATCGCGTATATTTTATGACCTGGCTTATCGAACACTTTACACGTGTTGCTCCGTGGTCACAGTGTGAAACGTCAGCCCCCGTATTCTAAACCCATTCGGTTACGGAATCAATTCGATTTGTATATGTATATGATTCCGAAACCGAATGGGTTCAGAATACGGGGGCAGGTCATAAAATTATGTAAAATAAACGCGTTATATCCGTTAGAATATGTCTCATTACAATTAAAAAAAAAAGATTTTTGATTCGTCGATTAAAAATGTACATTCATCATATACACAACTCGCATCCACGGTAATGTTGACATATTTTTCTTGTGTGTGTTGTTTATTTATTTACTTACTTTCGAATAATAATTTTATTAGAACGATATGAGCAATTGTAGAATTTGTCTTTGTTGCAAGCCAAGAAGAGATATATCTGAATTACATCTTTATGAAAATGGAAAGAAACAGTCTTATAAAGATATAATAATGTTTTGCTTAGGACTCCAGGTTAGTAGTAATTATCCTTTTGATTTTTAAATAAGTTTCACAATAGAATACTGCAGCTGTATGTACTGCTATTACTTTTATATCTTTATATGTGTTTCCATATTTTCAGATCACCGAAGATTCAAATAAAAGTACAAAAGTGTGTGTGAAGTGTTATAGAAAAATCATCAAGTTCTATGAGTTCAAGGTTCTTGCTCATAAAAATGACGAAAATATGCGATCCGAGGCGCTAGAAAATGGAGTGTTGTGGCTCAAGGAAGATGAAGATATCAAAATAGAGAAGGAAAGTGAAAACAGGGATGTGTACCTTGACGAACCAACTATGATTCAAATTAAAAATGAAAACGATTTAGATTTTGATGGTCATGATGATGAACATGAGTTTAAATATGAATATAAAGAAGAAAATCATTCTGATGACGAGTTCCTGAGTGTGATTAAGAATTTAAAGAGTCAGTCTGCTGAAGAAGCTAAAGAAAATGGTATGTATTCAATAGTATTTTAAAACACATGCTGCTCAATACATACTACTCGTACCAGTTACCTACAGTTGTGCACCTAGCGTCGATAATAATTGATAAAAATAAACACAATAAAACTAAAACATATGTTGTTTCAGTATAGTTTGTTAGTGAAGGTACTGGTTATAGGAACTGATATGAACATCAATATTTTTTTTTCAAGATTGGTTTTATTCGTAGAGCATCATTAACTAATTTTTTAGAATAAAACTTTTTAGATTTTTTATGATGAGAATATTATGAAGGTCAAGAAAGACAAGCTCCACAAATACCTTAATTTGGCTCATGAGACAATCACCATACGGTTATGGTGGTCCCATCATATTTTATTATAAACACAAACCGGCCACATTTAAGTGTGTAATATAAAGTTAATATTACAAACTTCATTAAAAAAAATGCAAATTCTTTATTTTTGTGTGTTAATGTGTATAGTGTCAAGTTCTTACAGCTATCTATTATAGCTAATCATCATAAGATCTTACAGCTAAGTTTGTCCATTCATTATTATTAACAAATAAATGTTTCTCAACAGCTTATTCTCATCCAAAAGGATAAAATAGTCTAAAAGTCGTAGTGCACACACCTAATAATTTAAATGTCTCATGGGCCTCATACAGCCTATATCATAAAACACAAACTTTTTACCCGATTGTGTAAGAAGGAGGGTTATCTTTTCCGAGTGTATGCATATTTGTACGGTATGATGTTTGTTTTTTCATGTTTTATATGATTGTTTAGCCTAAACGGTTTGACTGATTTTGATGTGCGAGGCGTTAGATTCGTCTTCACTCCCTGAGTGTTATAAGGCTATATTTTTTGTGATAATAATAATATGACTCCGCAACAAACAAAAAATGGTTTGGTCTCCAATGAATTTTTCATAATAAATGAGTGATTTCACTTGGATTATTTTAAAGCATGCACACTTATACTTACTTATTTGCACAGCGATTTTATGCTTACTTTCTCACAAAACAACACTCAACAGAATACAAACATAACAAAATCTTAATTTAGAGTACAAAAACCGCTTTTCTGTAGTCGGCTATTTTATTTTCCTTTTAATATACAGACCTGTTTTAAAACACTGCATTAACCAGTAATTAAATTTCAGCCCCAATCCAAATAAAAGAGAGAGTGAAAATAAAAATTCCAAAAGAGTTACAGCTAAAGAAGAAAAAAAGTAAAGGAGTTACTGAAGGTATCTGTGAGCACTGTGGGAAAGTGTATAAGAACCTCGCAGCCCATATGCGGTTGAGACATCCGCAAAAAGAACGGAAGAGAATTCCCTGCGAACATTGTGACAAAACTTTCGCAAATAATGTTTATAAACGTCGACATGTTCAAAGAAGACACCTTAATGTAAAACAGTCATGTCCTATATGTGATAGAGGTGAGCATTTGATTTATTTTAAATAGGTTTATGGTGACAATTAACTTGACTGACGTTTTACTGCTTTGTCATAATTATGATTGACAGCATGCTATATGACTGCACGCGTTAGCTGCATCAACACAGAATTTCAAGTGTAGATTTATTTATTAATACTGTCTTATTGTAAAATGTAACTCAATGCCGTGTTCTGTCAACTTTCTAACTCAATGCATTGTTCTGTCAACTTTTACCGGTACAAAATTACAATTGCAAAAGTGAGAATTTAAAATGAGTTTGGGTCGTGGATTAAAGTTAAGTAATTTTTTCAGAGGGCCATTTGAATTAGTGATTACTAATTCAAATCTAATTACCGTTTGAATGTTTACATATAGGCCTACTAAAATTGATTTGTTGATTCTATAACACAAAGTAGGTTGAAATTATTGCAAACTATATAAACAACTGTTCACTCATGTGTGAGTACATACTATTAATATATTCTTACATATTATGTACTTCTTCTTCTTACTTAGCTACATTATTTATCATAACCTCTAATTGGTTGGTATTAAAACGTGACGAAAACTCCAATAACTTCGTTAATGGTTATGCTCATCCAAGAGAATAAACGAGTATAAGTTTAAAAAACTCAAAACCCCAGACAAATAAAAACAGCTGAACTGATTTTGATGAAACATAGCTTAGAACACTTTCAATAAAATCCTCTTTCAAACAAAAAACAATATCAAAATAACATTTGATTTTTACCAAACCATTTAAGAGCTATGATGCCACAGACAGACACAGATATGCAGATACACACGTTAAACTAATAACAACCCTCTTTTTGAGTTGGGGGTTAAATAGTCTTAAAAGTCCTATTGCATAATTTTAATATATCTTGCATGAATGTGAACAATTGCTCAGGATGTGGTTTTCAGTATTGGTTTGTGATAGTTCACGACATAGCAATCCTCCTTTAATTTTAAGTTTAACCTCCTTGTATCTTTGATGGCATATAGGCGTTTACTGTTTGGAACACTTCGCTACTAATCTCCCAGTTCTGCATATCAAAATCAGCCCTGTTTGTATAAACAGTCCCACTGCTGGGCGTAGGCCATCTTCTTACTGTGAGAAGGGTAAGACCATAGTCTACCCACGTTGGCCAAGTGCAGGTTGGCAGACTTCACACATCTTCAAAAACACTGAGAACTCTCAGACATGTAGGTTTCCTCACGATATATTTTCCGTCACCGTTTGAAGTTGGCGGCAATATACGCATATAATTTCGAAAAGACACGTGTCGCGGGATACGAATCCAGGACCTGCGGATCGCAAGTTAGACGGTCTCTCGACTAGGCTGCCGGAAACTTTTGTATATGTATATATATATTTACCTAAATTTATTTTATATTTCTACAGCTGTAGCAAATCTAAAGATGCACATGCGAAATATGCATGAGAAAGATACGTTACCGTACAAGTGTATCCACTGCGAGTTGAGGTTCCTGACCCAGGGCCGGTTGCGGGTGCACTCCACGATACACACAAAGGATCGGCCGTATGAGTGTGGCATTTGTGGCAGCAACTTCAGACAGAAGCTCAATCTGAACAATCATACGTAAGTATTTGTAATAACTTTATTATAGGTAATAAGAATACCTATCACACTATATATAATATTAAAAAGGCGAGTTTGCGAGTGTGTTTGTAAGTTTTTCTTGACAGGCCTCGTGGTTTAGTGGTAGTAGGTCGTGGGTTTGATCCCCACCTAGGGCAAACATTTCTGCTGAACATGGATGTTTGTTCTGCCTGGGTTTTTATATATGTATAATGTGTATCTATTTACAAAAAAAAAAGTATTTATTGTATGTATTCTATCAGCCATCTGGTTCCCATAGTACAAACTTTGCTTAATTTGGGGCTAGATGGTGTTGTGCGAAAATGTCTTCCAATATTCATTTATTTACTGTTACTTGTGTACCCTCTAACGGCTACACCGATTTTGATGAAATTTGGTATGAAAGTAGTCCACACCCTGTATTAATATATAGGCTACTTACTTTTTTATAACATACTTTTTATCCCGAAACATCTTATCTTATCTTAATAGGGGTCCGATACTCGGAAGCACTTCGAGCCATTGGGCCCTTTTGTACTTACCCCAACCTTACTTACACATCCACAACCGGTATTCCAAAGAAGTACTGCATTAACCTTAGAATACTACCTGGTTCGAAATGCCTATACTCCTCCAGTTCAGGGTAAGCCGATCCAAAGAGGTCTTGTCGCTTGCTTGTCATTGAGTCGCAACTACACAATATGTGTTTTATTGATTCCTCAGTTCCTCCGCAAGCCCTGCATTGTAGGTTTTCCGCAAGTCTCATTTTGAATAGATGACCTTTACTCTCGTAGTGTCCGGTCATTGCTCCCATTGGAGTTCTTGCCTGTGTTCTGGTATAGTTGCAGATTCTTTTGTGCCATTTGGCACCCGCTCCTATAACCGCCTTGGAGTGCGTAAGTCCACTTATTGCGTTCCATTCGACCTTGTGTCGCTTTGCAACATGTTCGTTGATCGCCGTATTCACCGTTCCATGGGCTATCCCCACAAATGGTTCTGGTCCTAAAAGAGCCTTGCTGGATCCCTCTCTTGCTAGCTTATCTGCATTTTCATTCCCCACAACCCCAACATGTCCCGGCACCCAGACCAGTCTTAGATTGTTGTATTTACCTAGTTCATTTGAGTATATATCCCGAAACATAATATAATCCACTCACAAACAAAACAACTACATCAAAATGTAATTTATGTAAAACAGCGGGTAACACCGCGGGGGCGCAGCTAGTATCTAAACTATCTAATAATACTTGTGTAACGTCGCACCTTTTACGGGAGAGCTGGGTGGCTGTTCTGGGAACACATCTGGGAAAAATAACGTATTCTACAGTTCTACTTTTCCGTTAAGTTCAAAGTATGAGGCGTAGCCAAGAGACATGCACTCACGTACCTGGGTCTGCTCCGGCCTCCGATGATATTTCCACCACCAATTTCGTCTGCTGGCGTATTTTGCACACTCACAAAAGTGTTAAAGGTTTGGTATTTCGTTCTGAACCCGCGGGTTATAATTTTATATTGCTTCGATGAGATTTTACGGTTTTTGTTCCTTCTACCACGGCGGCGATCGTCAAGATGATAGCTTGGACATCCAACCGAGCCCTTCGCTTCCATTGGATGAATACAAAGTGCATGACAGCCGCTGTCAACTGTATTTGCTAAGCCACACATACTCCGATGTAGATAGATACGTTTTTACAGTATACCGGAACGGTACAACTTGATTTTTTTTTCATCTTAAACTAAGAGAAAAAGAAAACATAGAATGGAGAAAGAAAACATAGGCTGTTTCTCTTCAGCGCCGCTGTCTCGCTTGCACGTTACAACTTTTTTCTAGATACAGAATTAATGATAATACAATGTTATGTATAGATACGTACATTTGCAGTACCCTAACAGGGTCTTGTACTTAGTTGTAAGCTATGTATAAGTGCAATAAATAAATAAATGTACTATTATAAATATGTGTATTTTACCCTCACGAGAAGCCAAAATACTCGTAATGAGAACAATTTTCGTAACTATGTTAGGTAATAAATATTCAAATTTGGAAATTTTGACATTCCGATGTTTATTTCGGACAAAATAAATGTAAACATAACAGTTATTACATTGTATTAATGAGGCTAATTTACGCATATTTATCATGTATTCAATAATTATATATCTATAACTGTTTATCTATCGCGAAACAGTGGCGCCACCCAACTTTGGGCACTAGCAAAATGTTATTCTATTGTATTAAAATCTCCTTCAATTATTATTTTCAGGCGACAAGTACATAATAAAGAAAAAAGCCATCTGTGTCAGTTTTGTTCCAAGAGTTTCTTCAAAAAATACCATTTGAATATTCACTTGAGGTATGTATTTCTGCAGTTATGGAAGTTCTCAGGAAAACATTATTTACTTGTATGTAGTGTTAATTAGTCTCTGAGTAAAATGGTTGTCACATACGGACAGACAGACAGGCAAAGTTACTACTGAATCCTAAAAAGTACTGTAAAGCCAGCTTTAATTAGCCGTGATAGTTTCCCTTTTAATTTCATCATAATATGCTACCAGCATGATTTTTTCATATCTCCAAAGTCGTGCAGATGAGAAAAAAATATTTCATCCCCATCGCACTTTACATGTAGGAGAGGTACCACAAAAATATCAAGATTTTATCAAACTACTTTTTCGGCGTAAGTAATCTATCATGTCATGCCAAATTTCAGCTTTCTAGTACTTAGTAGTCTGTGAGCAAAAACAGACAGACGGACATGGCAAAGGTATGAGGATTCCTTGTAAAAAAATTACTTCAGATGATAAAAAAGCCTCTCCAATACTTAGCCTACTAATCTTATTTCTACTCTGAACTCCTTGACAATGTAATGTGTATTGTTTTTTTTAACTATCCCGGTTATTCACTACATTATAATAATTATTAACGGGATATTTACTGTGGTTTGCATTTGTTTTGAGTTCCCGATATTTCGCCGGAGCTTCATGCACTATTCCATGCATGTTCACGGATATTTGAAGAATGCGGGTGATTGACAGCCAAGAGCGGACATATCTACCCTCTTTCTCCTAAACCATGCAAGCCATGGTAAATATCCCGTTAATAACGATTCTAATGTAATGTATATTATGTTGTAGTAGGTATATCAACTCCTTGACAATGTAATGTATATTATGTTGTAGTATATCAACTTCTTGACAATGTAATGTGTATATGTGGTAGGTCGCATACGAACGAGAAGCCGTACCCGTGTCCGGACTGCGGCAAGTTCTACCAGACCAGCACCTCGCTGAAGAACCACCGGCTCATCCACCGCGCTGAGAAGAAAGTCAGCTGCACCTTGTGTGACGCCACCTTCATCAATAGGAGGTACCTACTGGACATACGTATATACATAATATCACGCCTATTTTCCGTTACGCGGTAGGCAGAGCATTAAATAATGCCGTTTGACATAAATGATAAAAAAATGGTTGTCTGTAAAGTCGGTTTACGGGCGATAATTTTACGTGATAACGTTATGATAGATGCGTCACAAGCCGAACGCTTAGGCAGATCGTGCCTCTCTATCGCTTGTTCCGCGCTCTCGCTTGCACGGTCGACTCAGGCGGAACGTGACACTTTTTCGTGGGTGCAGCCGGCGTTCATCGAAGAAATGTTACTGCAAACTTCTTTCTTCAAAAATTATTTATTTTATTATTTTATTTTTACATTAATGGAATACCAACGGCATACAAATCAAAATAGCAGAAAACAACGATTTCACAAATGCCCAGAACAGTTTTCACCTACGAGAACACACATGTCAAGTGCCTACTTAAAAAATAATAACAATAACAAGTAGAAAAATAAAGATAAATAAAGTCCCACGAATAAAATATGAATTTAAATAAGATTAGTTATTATTCTGAAGTTTTTATGGTTTATATTCATAATAAGTTGGATTTATTAATTTGACAACGTATTGGAATAGACGTTTCCGAACGTGGTCAACACAAGTTGTTCGACTCGACAATTGAATCGATAGAAGCGCCACCTAATGAACATGGTAACAAATAAAGTTTTTTTAAAAGCCCACATCGTCTTGAAGCCACCTATTGGACATGGTAACAAATAAAGATTTTTTAAAAGCCCACATCGTCTTGTAGCCACCTATTGAACATGGTAACAAATAAAGATTCTTTAAAAGCCCACATCGTCTTGTAGCCACCTATTGAACATGGTAACAAATAAAGATTTTTAAAAGCCCACATCGTCTCGTAGTCGCAAATGTTATTTTGACTGGTGTAATATCCGCAGTTACCTGAGCAACCACATGGTGAGTCACAAGAAGGAGAAGCGCTACCCGTGCCAGTACTGCGGCGTGCGCTTCCACCGCTCGGACCACCGCAAGCGGCACGAGTACACGGCGCACCTGAAGCACACGGGCGGCTTGCAGCACGTGCCTCGCTCCTACACGCCCGGCAAGAGGGCGGCCGCTGTCACGCCCAGGGCGAAACTGTTCGAGGACGTCTGCGAAGAATCTACCACCTCTACCGCACCTAGCATATAATGTTCCAACGTAATTATTGAACTGAGTTCAATAATTACCGACTGGCCTTGTGGCTCAGTTGGTAGTGTGAATACGTCTACCTGCTGAACTGAAAGGTCGTGGGTTCAATCCCCACCCAGGGCAAACATTTGTGTGATGAGCATGGATGTTTGTTCTGTGTCTGGGTGTTTCTATGTATCATATGTATATATTTACAAAAAAAATATTATATATGTATTCTATCAGCCATCTAGTTCCATAGTACAAGCTTTGCTTAGTTTGGGCTAGATGGTGTTGTGTGAAATGTCCACAAATATTTATTTATTATTATATTTAAAAAACTTAAATCTAACTTATATACTATCTAGTGTGTGCCTACTTTGAAGTCTTCAAGCGTGTTTTTTCGTCTGCTTCGATATCTTCAAGCAGGCTTCTTCAGGACTTCTTGATTCACGTGACTAAAGTTTTATTATGAGATGTAACGAGGTTGATACACATATTAATTTGGACCATGTTTAGATAACTTAGAAAGCCCCGATATTTGAAAACTGCTGCACCGATTTTGATGAACTTAGCTAAGAACACTCGATTAAATGATCTTACAAACAAAAAAAACAAAAAAACTACGATGTCACATACAGTTAGATATACACGTCAAACTAATAAGACGCTCTTTTTGGGTTGGGGGTTAAAAATATCCTTTTTTTTTAAACTAGATCAAAATCGATCCATCCGTTTGAGAGGTACAGGAGATAGATCAAACTTATAACTTCCCTTTTTGGGTCGGAGGTTAAAATGACTTCACAGGACAATGGTCTAACCACTCCCATCCTTTTGCAACCGATGACTTCAAGCGCAGCGCGGGCTTCAGCTCGCAGCATGACACAAATATACATGGCATAGTAACAAAGCTGGTGTTTCGGAATTGCGGGAATGTTGCCCAAGTAGAAACCCACGTTCCACAAAAATCCCAGAATCGAGTTGAAATACTTGGTTTTTGAAGACAATAAAACCCTAACTTGAACAGTTTCGGTTTTGGAAACAAAAAAAACCGAGATGTATAAAATTTATGTTATTTATCCTGTTTTTTTTTTGTTGCTCGTCCCTAAAATTACCAACACCAAACTGATGTCGACCAATTTTTATTAGGTACTATGTTAAGTTTTCTTGTGTCGTGGCTCGCAGTACCAGGCGAGACGTAAAGACCGCCGTATGCGGTTAAAACTATTGTCGGATATTTCGACTTAAAAATAACAAAAGTTATCCTCCTCATATTTTACCTTGAATGTATTTGAATTACACTCATTTTATTAGATGACCAAAATTATACTTAGGGTAATTTTATTTAATTATGGTGAAAGGTTATTTTGTCTATTTCCATTTATATAATATTTATTTGTTGTAAGCCAGGGGGGTTACCACAATCCTATTTCAATATTACTTTGCCCTTTGTCTTGCTCTCACAACTGTCGAAAGAACGAGACAAAAGTCAAAATAATATTGAAATAAGACGCTTAAACGCTCGTGGTACGGCCCCAGGTGCAATTTAGTTTAATTTTTGAACGCATATCTACGTTTGGAACACACGATAAATGATAGAGAAAAACAATGTAACAAATGTCTGTCTTTGATTCGACCATACCCGACTGTACTGTATTCAAGTGTGTATTAGTACTTTGGCATGTCTAGCATAATATACTGCATCTTAGCGAAAAACCACCATAACGCCTATATCATGCTGAACTGAAGTCTGTTTGTGACCAAAATCGACTTAAAACGTATGCTCATATTATTATTAATTTAATCTTGGTTAGGCTATTTTTGGACACAATATTTTTATCCATTAGCATTTCTCTTCATAAGCTTGTCAATGAGTTACATACTTTCCTTGATGAATAAAGTTCCCAGTATTTCGTTACCTGAGACAAAAAGCGATATCGTTTTAGTGAATATTCCAAAAACTCAAACGAAACGGTTTAGCTCCACTTTTATGGTGCGTACAAGTGGAATACGATTTGATCTGGGTGTCTTTAAGTCGTTTCTTCTAGGGAAACGCTTCATCGTAGACTGCACCGGTCATTTAACATCCAGGCGTGATAGCGATCAAGCGCGAGCCTATTATTTAAGAGAAATGTCGCACGAACTTTTTCCAGTAAATTACGCGTTTTTCATACAACAGGAGAAAACAGTTTTCTACCCCCTTAAATATTATCCGATATCGATATTTTATGGTTGGAACATTTATGGCTACGTTTTAAAAAAAAAAAAAAAACTTATTTTTTTAACTTCAGAATAATAACGAAATTTGAAAAAAAAAAAGGAAACCGTAGAGGCATTTATGATTAAAATCAGATAAACAAAATCATCGAAATCAGTTAACATTTAGGGGTAGGAAAGTTTTCTCCTATTTGTATGCGCTACAACACTTCACTTTTTAAGAGTGGATATGCTGGCATGAGTGCATATTTAACAGTGGATGCGCTAAATCGTGTTCTTTTTACTAGATTTGTAATTTGGATCTTATCCAATCTTATTTGGAAATTAAAATTAATTTATTGATAAGTACTTATTGTGGTCAACTCTGAAGACATCTACATTAATTAAAGTTAACTAAATTCAGAAAACGAACGAATATCTCATACAATTTTTGTTCCTTTTGAATGAAGTGATTTTAAGATTTAGAGGTGCCTTAAGTCAGAATTGATCACATTGTGTTGTTAAGGTATATTTGGTGATAAATGTACAAATTGTTACAACTCACTGCGTTAGTGAGTTAATTATTAATAAATTGTATGATAATAGAAGAAACCAATTTATATTTGTTGACTTTTTCATATTTTATGATGTAAATATAAGTAATTTGTCGAAAATGTGATTTAATTTTAGATATCATCTAAAAGCAACATAGAAATAAACTAAAAATTACCTTTGAGTTGAATATTGAAAAGATTAATAAATTAATAAATTCGCCAAGTTGTCTGTAACGTGAACGCCAGCCGCCATAAACAACAACAATGAAATTAAAAAGCGATAAAACCAATTGCAAGTGTGTAATAGCTTGTAATTTCTATTTTATTTTTTATTTTTATTATTTGAAGCATATAATTGTGTATTGACATGTAATTTTTATATTAAATTACCAATAAAGAATATGAATATGTGAGCAGAGGGCCAAAATGAGTTAAGCAATTCCATTAATAACCTTTGTATTCTTAAACAACTTTCACTCGACTCTGTCAACATTTCCTCTCCCTTGTTTTTTCTATAACTAAAATGTCGTAGGTACCTATTTTACTCATAGAGAAAATAATTAGAAACTAGCACTATTCATTTTTCACTTATGTCCAAGATCTTTTCATAAAATAATAAGAGTGTTTACGAAGCCAAGAAGTCGCTACATCAATTTCTTATGACGTTGAATTACAGACAAACTGAAGACAGAATAGATGTACTAGTGTCGCTTTATACGAATTAGAACATGAATTGGACGAGTGTCCGCATGTTATGTACGTGTTGGCGGTAATTTGCAAAACCGCTTGATCATATTATAGGCTACTGCCAGCGGAGGGCAATCTCTCTCGTGTTTCAGGAATCGTACAAGGTTTCCGAGATCCAGGCTTAGCCTAGTGCGGAAATCACTATCAATTCATGTGTAATTTTAGATAATGTAAATTAAAAAAAACATTCACTAACACCAACCAAAGCAGCACCAACCAAATTCACCGCAAAAGTAAATCTTGGAATAACACAACAATGTATAATAATCTTACCTTTTAATCGTGTAAGAATGTTGGGATACAAATTGCAATTTTCATATTAAATATTCAAAAAATGCCACAATATATATAGAGAAAATTGTACATTATCATAAAGTGAAGCCTAGTTGGACGTCAAAAGAATAACCCTCGACGCCTTACAAGATGGTTTAGCTAAGGCGCTGGGCGGCGCGTCATCGACTCAATGACTTACATATTTCAAGTTATTGGCTGATAAGGCAAGTGCGCTTACCCAGCAAATATTGGATATAGTATATAAATTACAGCTTTCTCATTATGCGATCTCATACCAAAAAACTAGGAATATACCCTAAGACAATGTTTTATTTAAATCTTTGTACAGAAACAAGGTTATAAGTAGGGTAACAGTGTTAACATACGATCGAATTGTTCGCTCCGAACATACAGCGTACCTTCAAAGAGGTTCGCGTGTTCGCCGAAATTCCTAGTACTTTGAATGTTCGCTGTGACGTCACAACCAACAATTTTGAAGGTTCGCTCCGAACAAATCGGATCGTCTGTTAAGGCTCTACGCGCTCTGCACAAACTGATGTATTGAATTTGGATCTTGTTTCCAAGTTTAAATTAATCTGTATTGATCCGATCTGTACTGATCTGATCTGTACAGATCCAAGTTTCAGTAGCACCGTTCCTTTATTCTGTCAAATTATGTTTGGTAAAGGTTCATTCATTCAGGAATGAATGAAAAGTCGATGAAGATTATAAAACATATATACTCTATAGTCTAAGCCATATAGCCTAAGACAAAATGAACTAGGACGGACCGGTAACCAATGCGATCTCTGGTTTTAAAAAATACAAGCAATTTGCTTTTGCGTAGAAAATACTGAACACGCGTAGAATCCAACTTAGTCGATTCAAGACCACATAATGCTAGTGTAAACTATGACGCTCTTAACAGCGCAGTATCGAGTCCGCAAAATAAAACAGGCAGGCACATTTAAAATTAAACCTAACGAATAAAATAATAACGTCTAATTTAATAAATCAATCCCTCGTATCACGAATTGTGATGTTATTTACCGTTCGCATCAAAATACAGTAACAGCTGCCTTAAAAAAATAAACCTTAAACATATTCAATTCAAATTATAATAGCAAACAAAAATATACTTGAAATCTCTTATTACATAAGCTAAAATATTGCAAAATAACTTTTCATTTCGTTCATAATGTTAACTTAAACAAAAATTATTTATTGAAATAATATACAACTCCAAAGGAAATGCCATAGTTTCGAATACAACATGAAAAATATTAAAATGGACAATATAATCAAACTCCGCCGTGGGAAATGTATTCATATAAAATACTAATGCTAATCGTACCTAATTGTCAAATGTTCTAACTCCTAATACCTAAATACAAATTCTCATCATTATAAAAAAAATTAAATAAATAGGCACATCACATTCGCATCGAATGTATGAAATATTTTAAATTAAAATTGCTAAATTACATCTTTACTTAAATATAAAATCATCGATTGATATACAATCCACAATTACATTGCAGTATTGCAGAGCTATTGTTATGGCTTTTGTGTTTGTACTGAACTGGCTCATTTTTTCCGTTTAAGGCGACATCTAAGCGCATTTTTACACAACTTTGCATCGACAAAACTTTTAACTGTACTTTTTTGTCGTCTACTTAATTTATCCAAAAACAAGGACATGTTAATAAAAAATTAGCAAATATTTTATTTGAAAAATATTTGTTTTTTTTTGTATGTTCTTAATTATGAATAAGTAGTAGGTAGCGACAAATATTTCTTTTATTAATATTCAGCTTTTCAAAGTTGTGTGAAAAAGGCGCTAAGTTTTTCAACCCCATTTTCACTAACGTACAATATTACACACGTGTAATATTGGAGAAAAAAAAAATAAGGTCCCAACTGCCAAAGTTGAAGTGTAATTAACTTTAATTGAATCATGTTTGTTAAAGAATCTCAAAAATCGTTAAGTACGGAATAAAAGCGGGTGAAACAACCAAAGATTCCAACGCATACACAAAACCCTGCGTGTCTATAATGATACAATTTATCCAGACATGCAAGCTAATAAAATTTAAAAAAATCATGAATTTAAATTAATTAAAACTATTTTCGGCCCATTTTTATCAGTAAAAAACTATAAATTATCATAAATTATTTACTTGACAACTTTGTCACTTTTTTTGAATTTTTCTAAATGCGCCATGCAGATAGACATACATGTTGGTATTTATAAGTACTAAGAAAAACATAACGATGCGTGCGCGCACATATATAGTATATTATGTAAAAAAACGCATTCAAGTCTATGGCTAGCTTCAGCTGTCCGGATAGAGAAGAAACAAATAGAAAATTATAATTATAATACCTTCAATTAAAATCTATCAGTTTTCCTACACAAAAATGGTCCGGTATCTGATGCTGCGTATCGGTGGAGCCATAGAGCGCCTTCAGACATCGGTTAAAATAAGCTAAGTTTATACATTCGCTGTCCTATTCACTCACGTTGACATTGACATAAACGAAAGAGAGAAAAGGTTAAAAATCGAAAATCAGTAACGTGTGATATTTCTTCTATGCTATCGGAATAACAACTTTATTTGATTTAATAACATAAAATCGAAAAAGATTAACAACTCAAACCGTGTATATATTTACTATCGACTCAATAGCAATATTAATAAAGTCACAATTCCCATAACATACATCTTACTGGTAATATCTGCTATACAAGCTGTCCTTTTCGCTCCTTTTGATAATAAAAAGTATAAAACCGAATCGGCACAGTGAGCTTACGTTTATCCTTTTCGCTCCCGTAATTAGAACGTAGGAGTGAGTGAGAAGGGTCGAGGTTAGTTGGTTTCGGTCGCGGCGCCTGGCGGTGGAACGGGCACGGCGAGTGGTACCCGCTGCCGGTCAAACATCTCCAGGATCAGCTTCGGGTCGGTCCCGGCTGGAACTGTGACCGTTCCCGTCTGTGGGGGAGCGGGGGGAGGGACGCCTCATGAGTACCAGCGCACGTTCTTTGCTCCAATGCGTGGCGGCCGCTGTGTCTCGCCCTCTACTATGCCGAGGATAGTTTCATTTTGAAATCATTGTTCGAATTTATACCCAGCGGTCCGAGAAATGTGTGAGTGAAACGAAATTATTCCAATTTCATCAAACGGACTGCTTAATTGTGGAATACGCTTCCCAAGCGAGTCTTTCCATATAATTTGGGTCTCTTTAAATCGCGAATGAATCGGTCTCTTCCGAGTTAGCGGTCAAGTGCATGCCTATGTCAACTTAACGTTAGACGCTCGATGTCTGGTAGACGTAAAACATCAACTATTTTGTTTAGGAAATATGTATGAAAGGATGGTTTACTATAACCAAGAACCGATCTCTCCTGCCGCATTAAATGTTTTATGTAAAAAATCTCTTAGATTTTGTTACTCACATCTCTGAACATATTATTTGAAGTTTAATAGCTACAAAGATCAGTCGTAAGTGTTTCAGTTGGCGATATCAGTTTAATCACATTCAGAATTTTGTGACTATTCAATCAAAGGAAAATTCAACAACAGGAGCGGTAATGCACTTCGTGTTACCGCTCCTATATTCGCTATACAAAGATAGATTGAAAGAAAGCAATGTGTAAAAGTGGGACCTATTCTAGCATAGTCTGTTCTGTTAGAAACAGATATCATTTAATATATTATTTAAGACATTATGAGAGTGAAAGACTCAGGTCTACCATACTTACAAGTACAAAATAGATATAACCGAAGTGGGAATTTTTGTAACCTTGGATGTCTAAATTGACCGGACTATTAGGAAAACTTTAATTGCCATCATTACGTTTTGATTTGGCTAATAAAATACGTTTTCGTGTAGAGACCTTATAATATCGAAAAATCAAAGTATCATGGGTCGCTATCGTCATTAGCTAGCTCAGTACCTCTGTTCACAATCATTCGGAATCATTTACTTAAATAGTGACAGAAATGGAGACATGTTTCAGACTACAGACTATAAAACTCTATTTCATTCATTCACTCTATAATAAGTATGAAGCAGGATTGAACGAGATAGAATTAAGAATTGCACGAATCCATCTATTGTAACTGAACGCAATAAAGAACCGGTTCCTCTGAATTTATCCTGTATATTCTTTCACACACCACACTACATTTCTACTTTGCTAGACAACGCTGGGTATTTTCGTTTTAAATATTTTTATCTGTAGTTTTTTTTATTATTTTATTTTTAGAGCACCTTGAACCATTGGATGATAAACAGACAGCAGCGGACGCCACAACATTGCGCAGGACACGTTTTTAGTAAAAATATCAGATTAGTATGAACACAATGTTAGTTACTATATTGCCTGGAAAATATGTTAATATGTCAATAGGCAGTCAAAGCTTTCATTTTTAAATATCTAAAATATTTCGTAAAGGTGGATGACAAAAATTACTCCTATATATTTTTCTTAGTGCTTTATCCAAAAAAAAAAATTGCAAGCTAAGCACTAATCATGCTTAGCATTAGAAGTTCTTTTTTTGTAATTTTCTAATAAAACTTTATATTGAGCACTTCAAAATGTATATAACAATTGTTTATTCAGAATTTAGAAAAATAGCAAAGCGCTCAAAATAAAAAATAAAAAGAAGTAGATTCATAGCTCTTTATTAATGAACATGAAGGAACCCTGAAATAAGTCTGTTTTTTTTCAAATTGTGGCTCCAAATAAGTATTAAGCCAGTTTCAAGAAAAATATAATTTTCAAATTTAGAACTCATAGAGAATAAAAAACAAAGTTACGTTATGTTCATTAATATTTTCTTATAACAGAGCCATGCAGAATTATGCTCTATTTCTGTATGGATAAGGTATATAATAAAGCAAAGAGTGTGATACCTCGATGCGGGTGATGACTCCTTCCTCGCGACTGTGCTCTAGGACTACAAACAAAACACAAAGCGGCCGTCAAACATAGAAACAAACAAACAGATATACATATAAACGAGTGTAAAAAGCGGGAGTTAATAACGTCCAGACGGATATGAGCCGACGGAATTTTATAACTTTGTTCTACAGTCAACAGGACTTCAGCTCACTTAATCATGCACGCAAGAAACATTCGAATTCTAAGTATGTAGACGTGTGCACTAAGACTTCTATTTTTAATCGACTTCCAAAAAGAAAGAGGTTCTCAATTCCACTGTATTTTTGTTAGTTTTTTCAGCGAATACGCCGTCAATTATGATATGTTTTTGGTGATTCTTATTTTGTTTGGTAGGTCCAGAGGTGGTCCCATATATTTTTTATCTAAATCGGTTAAATACTTCGGTTTTAATAAAAGAAACACTAACAAAATATGAACCAAGTAAACAAATTGCGTATTTTTAAATATGCTCATTTATAAATAACAAACACGGGGAAAGTAGAAGATTCCATCGCCTCATAATAATTTTTTGTTCGTTTGGATAAGCTTTAAATAGAAACATGTATAAGTTTCCATATATTAAATATAAATATGTATTTAGAAAGCAATAGCATATTATCAAAATATTGTTCCATGCAAGCATATTGCATATTTAAAAAAAATGCGATAGCTTTGCTTTTGAACATTGAATTCCGGTTACTTAAACCCTAAATATATGGTAATATATGTTTATTCTCGACGAAATATCATATTTATTTTTTATGAAATCAATATGAAGAAAAGAAGAGTGCTAGTAATCATTACTGGTAATAAAATGAGATGGGGAGACTGGAATTGCAGTGAGAATTAAAATTTAGAAAAAAATATACAGTGTATGGTATCTTTCTAAACATATCTAGACATGCTATTGTAGTACTATCTAGACATGCTACTGTAGCATTATCTAGACATACTATTTTGAGCACTATCTAGACACGCTATTGTAGTACCTTCTAGACATGCTATTGTAGCACTATCTAGACACGCTGTTGCAGTATCATCTAGAAACGCTATTGTAGCATTATATAAACACGCTATTATAGTACCATCTAGACACGCTATTGTAGCATTATATAAACACGCTATTATAGTACCATCTAGACACGCTATTGTAGTACTATCTAGACACGCTATTGTAGTACTATCTAGACACGCTATTGTAGCACTATCTAGACATGCTACTGTAGCATTATCTAGACATACTATTTTGAGCACTATATAGACACGCTATTGTAGTACCTTCTAGACATGCTATTGTAGCACTATCTAGACACGCTGTTGCAGTATCATCTAGAAACGCTATTGTAGCATTATATAAACACGCTATTATAGTACCATCTAGACACGCTATTGTAGCATTATATAAACACGCTATTATAGTACCATCTAGACACGCTATTGTAGTACTATCTAGACACGCTATTGTAGTACCTTATAGACATGCTATTGTAGTACCATCTAGACACGCTATTGTAGTACTATCTAGACATGCTATTGTAGTACTATCTAGACATGCTATTGTAGTACTATCTAGACTTGCTATAGTAGTACCATCTAGACATGATATTGTAACACTATCTAGACACCATATTGTAGTACTATCTAGACATGCTATTGTAGTACTATCTAGACATGCTATTGTAGTACTATCTAGACACGCTATTGTAGCACTATCTAGACACGCTATTGTAGCACTTTCTAGACTTGCTATAGTAGTACCATCTAGACATGATATTGTAACACTATCTAGACACCATATTGTAGTACTATCTAGACATGCTATTGTAGCACTATCTAGACATGCTATTGTAGTACTATCTAGACACGCTATTGTAGCACTTTCTAGACTTGCTATAGTAGTACCATCTAGACATGATATTGTAACACTATCTAGACACCATATTGTAGTACTATCTAGACATGCTATTGTAGTACTATCTAAACATGCTATTGTAGTACTATCTAGACTTGCTATAGTAGTACCATCTAGACATGATATTGTAACACTATCTAGACACCATATTGTAGTACTATCTAGACATGCTATTGTAGTACTATCTAGACATGCTATTGTAGTACTATCTAGACACGCTATTGTAGCACTATCTAGACACGCTATTGTAGCACTTTCTAGACTTGCTATAGTAGTACCATCTAGACATGATATTGTAACACTATCTAGACACCATATTGTAGTACTATCTAGACATGCTATTGTAGCACTATCTAGACATGCTATTGTAGCACTATCTAGACACGCTATTGTAGCACTTTCTAGACTTGCTATAGTAGTACCATCTAGACATGATATTGTAACACTATCTAGACACCATATTGTAGTACTATCTAGACATGCTATTGTAGCACTATCTAGACATGCTATTGTAGCACTATCTAGACACGCTATTGTAGCACTTTCTAGACTTGCTATAGTAGTACCATCTAGACATGATATTGTAACACTATCTAGACACCATATTGTAGTACTATCTAGACATGCTATTGTAGCACTATCTAGACATGCTATTGTAGTACTATCTAGACATGCTATTGTAGCACTATCTAGACATGCTATTGTAGTACTATCTAGACATGATATTGTAACACTATCTAGACACCATATTGTAGTACTATCTAGACATGCTATTGTAGCACTATCTAGACATGCTATTGTAGTACTATCTAGACATGCTATTGTAGCACTATCTAGACATGCTATTGTAGTACTATCTAGACATGCTATTGTAGCACTATCTAGACATGCTATTGTAGTACTATCTAGACATGCTATTGTAGTACTATCTAGACACGCTATTGTAGCACTATCTAGACACGCTATTGTAGCACTTTCTAGACTTGCTATAGTAGTACCATCTAGACATGATATTGTAACACTATCTAGACACCATATTGTAGTACTATCTAGACATGCTATTGTAGTACTATCTAGACACGCTATTGTAGCACTATCTAGACACGCTATTGTAGCACTTTCTAGACTTGCTATAGTAGTACCATCTAGACATGATATTGTAACACTATCTAGACACCATATTGTAGTACTATCTAGACATGCTATTGTAGCACTATCTAGACATGCTATTGTAGCACTATCTAGACACGCTATTGTAGCACTTTCTAGACTTGCTATAGTAGTACCATCTAGACATGATATTGTAACACTATCTAGACACCATATTGTAGTACTATCTAGACATGCTATTGTAGCACTATCTAGACATGCTATTGTAGCACTATCTAGACACGCTATTGTAGCACTTTCTAGACTTGCTATAGTAGTACCATCTAGACATGATATTGTAACACTATCTAGACACCATATTGTAGTACTATCTAGACATGCTATTGTAGCACTATCTAGACATGCTATTGTAGTACTATCTAGACACGCTATTGTAGTACTATCTAGACATGCTATTGTAGTACTATCTAGACATGCTATTGTAGCACTATCTAGACATGTTATTGTAGTACCATCTAAACATGCTATTGTAGCACTATCTAGATATGCTTTTGCAGTGCTAAGGGCAATCAAAATTCTTATTTTCGTATGGCTACTGGCACTCTTCCTATTTTACTAGAAGGCTAGTTATTGCAGGACAGCAAGTGTGGGAGGCGGTGGGCGGTACTCACTATTCTCCGTAGCATTATTGGTGGTGGTCGTTGTCGTGGTGGTTGTTCCGTCCGCGCTGTTCTCGTTCATGGTCGTTCTCGTCGTCGTCTTGATCACCATCGAGCTGGTGTTCACTTGCGAGTTCTACAACGTTACATTAGTTACGAGTCTGTTTACTTACTAGTTTTATCGTGCCAAAAAAACAGACGACTGTCTCGAAGTATATACTATATACTATTCTGTGGTCTCGATAAAACAAAATAGTGAAATAAGTACTACAGCACCCTCAATGCCACATTAGTTCTCATATCATAATTTGTTTGGATTGAATGACTTTCGTTTTTTATGATACTGTGTAACGTTAAGGTGTTTCAAAATTCCATAATCATGGTCGAAAAGAGTATAGCTTTACAAAAGTTAACCACAACTTAATCACTCTTTTCAGTCATAACTGCTATAAATCCTTTTGTATGGAAATCGAACTACACGAATGTGGTACGCCACGCTTGGGGCGGGAAATTTAAAATTTAAACTTAAAAAAAAAAGTTTATTTGTCCTTATAGTTACCAATTGCAATAGATCATAATGTTTCCGATAATAATCTAAGTTTATTATCATGTCATCCTGTTTACCACTAACACGAAAATAGGAGATGCGGTAGAAGATATTTATCAATTCTTGCCTTAAAAATTCCAAGATTGTAGTTTACCACAGGGAACGAGCGTAGTGATGCTCGAGACTAAGCAGCTTCTTAGCGACTAGTTATATAATGAGCAAGTACCTGTAGGTTGATGTTAAGTTCTGGTTGCGGCGGCTCGGGCGCGGCGTTAGTGTGGTCCCGTACGGAGTCCACCGTGATGTCGGCAGACGCCGCAGTCACGTCGTGCGGCGCTTCCACTGCCTCCTCCTATACGATCAAGTATTCTTTATTATCTACATAACTGGGTTTATTTTGTATGTCGAACGATTTATACTACAAATGTAAAAATCTGAGTTTGTGTTTGAACTACCTTCATATCTCATATAGTGAATAAACAATGACGGAATGCTGACCAAAGTAAGCACGTAATTTCAAAAATCAGAACTCTCATTTCATGGGTAACTAGTCTGAAGACTAGTGTCTCAAGATAATAAAGATTTAGAGAAAAATGAAAAAAAAAAGCCCTAGAATTTATGCTCTATTCTGCAGTATACATTAAGAGTAATGCCGCTCGACTCAATGAGGCGTAGATAAGTTTTCCCTAGCTCTGCGTGGCAAGCCTCAAGTAAGGTAATCTCCCGACTTGTCTTCAGTCGCGTCATTAACGCGTGTCGTGCTTGTGATCAATGCCATCCTGTATGTTTAAGAAGTGCAACTCCAAGATATATGTATAAGGCCTAAAGGTCGTGTCTTACCCTCGAAAGTGTTGAAAACTGAGATTTGCCATGGTTTTACTTCATATTCAATGAGTATAATCTCTCTATAGATAAAATCTCATCTTGTTGTCTTAATTGATATCAATTTATCTTGTCACATTTTGCGTATTGACACTAAGAAGTTGTTTCCACTTTAGACTATTCTAGAATCACTTGAACCCGATATAAATAGGTCTGGTCTTAGTGAAGTTAATTTTTTTACTTGAACAAGGGACGCCAAAGTGCTCTAGTAACAAATGCGATACCTACGAGTGTCCGAATGTAAGGTCGTGAGTGTTAAGTATAGGGACATGTTGTGTGAAAAAAACTAAAATTAATTTTATCAATCCGGTTACCAGGACGTGGCATATTATGGTTCGTAATCATAATAAATACTAACCCTGTGTTCTCCGTTGGTCAACGGTTCCTCCGCCGGCCCCCGCAGCGCGGCCGCCCACGGCGACAGAATTACATGGCAGTGCGCGACCGTCACCTGAAACACACACATTATGGAATATTTCGGAATAAAGTGTCATAGCGCCATCATGATGTGACGACATGAGATGCCGTTTTGTTAACGAGGGAATGCACGGAAGAGATATTTGAATTGTATATATATACAATAATATTTTTTTCAACATTAAAATCGGTAATTTATTCGCATTTCAGAAGCTTTCCAAATACTATTTTTCTGCAGAAATTCCAGTTCCATAAATTTCTGCAATCTTTTCTGCAAATATTTATTGATAAATAAAATCAGACAAATGGTTTACAATGTTGGCAGTAGCAAAAATAAATAAATATAAAAACCATTTCTAGCTCTAGCTTACCTTTGTGGCAGAGAGAGAAATCCGTTGTAGTTCTGACGAAGAGTGCAAGTAGAGAGCTTCACCTCGTTTTGAGAAGCACAGACTTGAAATACCGCTAGAAAGGAAACCATAGAGTTAATTAGCATGTTAAGAGAATCAGAACACATATGCACATGCGTGAGTAAGCCCATTAATGTTATATGCATATTATTAAATCTCGGTAGAATACAATTTTGCTGGTCTATTATTAATTATAGGGTTCTTGTTTCCAAAACAACAATAGTTGACAGTCAAGCGTAAGCCTATTTTCGCATAAAAGAAAAACAACCACTAATATTGCAGATATTCAGAACGGCACATATTTGACGATCTCTCTCTCTCTCTCTCTCTCTCTCTCTCTCTTTGACTTGTCTTTAGGTCTTTTACGCAGCGAAAAAACTGCTGCCTTATTGGTTAACTCGTATAACACTGGACATGGTTTTCATGACCATTGCCAGACAACACAGACAGCCAATTGAGCATTGGTGAACTTCATCGCATCAACCAATCAAAACGGTTATTGAAGTCCAGAGTGACGCACGGTCATGGTCATCAAGGCCATGTAGCCATTAGGCAGCAGGTCTGTATTGCTGCATGCACCGTAGTGATGAAAAACGGCGATGAAGGTGATTAAAGCCTGTGCCCGTCTCTCACAGCTCTATGTACCAAATTTCTTAACGATTGGTTCAGCCGTTTTAGGCATGATAAGTGAACAGACAGAATGAGTTACTTTCATCATAGTTATCATCTCAGCCACAAGAAATTGGGTTGGGACAGCTTCCATTCAGCGTCTTCCTGCCACTTGTATGAGATTTTCTGCTAGCCATCATGTGTCTGGCCTTGAAACGCTGCACTTCCGGTGCTTGGTCTCTATAACTTTTCGGCCACATCTGCCAGTTCTGCGTGATATGTGCCATGCAAAATGCCACTTTACTTCCGCTGTGCTATATCGGTGATTTTCGTACTTAAATGGATCTCTTCATTTCTAATCCGATCTCGCATAGACCGTGAGCATAGTGCTCACCATTCTAAGCTTGTATATGTTAGAGTGGTAACTCACTTGATGTCCTCTTTCTTGACTGCGGCCGCGTTGATCTGCCGCCGCAGTTCTGGACTAAGCACGAGGCAGTCGCCGAGGTTGGTTAGACAGAGAAGGCACCATTCGCGGTGCTTTTCCGCACCACTGCCACATTCGAACCATGAAAATGCTGTTCTTCTAACCTGTTGTAATGAAAATCAATATTAGCACATGCATTTTATATGATAATTCTTTTAAACTGGTTTACAGGATGTACAAATTGTTGGCTTGCAGTAACAGTCTGCGCCGAGCCTCCATTTTTTACGCAAGATAGATCTACGATTGATCACCAACTCGTTAAGCGAATGTTATGCGACGGTGTGTGGTCGACGATGGAGCTCGTCGATCTAGAAGATATCTATTCACTCTAGCATAAAAAATTCCAGGATTGTAGCTCTCAAGAAACAGAGATGGTGGCAAAGAATTCTGTTCCTGTGCATTACGCACCAAGAACGTAGACCGATATCGCTGAGTACAGATTTTAAATATAAACGCCAATTTCTCTCTAACGGCAACCTGTAAGAGATTTATAGTGTTATAAAGTAGATTACCCTTGCGCCCTCGTGTGCGGTGAGTTTGTACTTATTGTGAGGCTTGAGCGAGGGCAGCGAGAACACTTTGAACTGTTCCTCGGATGTGATCACCACGCGGTGAGTACCGCCTTCCGGCAGCGGCGCCACTCCGCGTTCCACCTGGTTACAATGGAATTCGATCAATATATGATCATTGTAATTTGAAGTAGGGGCTTTAAGTCCTGCACTCACGTCCCAGTTGGGGTGTATTGTAAGTAGGACATTGTACTAATCATTATTGTACGCCAGAAATATTATGGAACAACTGTTTTTTGTGGTTGTTGCCAATAATGAAAGATAATCATAATGATAACTACAAAATGTTTATGTAATTATATATCAATTTAGGCCTTTCTTCCTTACCGATCAGTTCGGGGTATTCTAAGATACAAAGAAGGGTACAAAAGAATCTTTAAAAACAATTTTAGTAGGTTACGAATTTGAGGAAGAAAATGTACTAATTTCGGGTAGCAATAAAAATACGTAAAGAATGTCAAGACATTTAGCACACCAGTATTTGAGCCCTAAAGCTAACATGCCGTAGCATCGTAAGAAGTACATAGGTATAAACACTGGCCACTCCTATTCTAAACGCCAACTCTGTATGGTCATGGGCCGCCATGGATCGACTCAACTACATTTTCAAACAATAAGAAGACAAAGACATGTGTGAAACAATCGATTCGCACCTTAGGACCGAATTTACTAAAATAAATTCTCGTAATTTGCCATGGATGTGATGATATTCAAAGCTGAAAATAAACTCAGTGTTGAAGCACGCTTACCTCCAACGCTTCGGGTAAAGGTACATTAGCGCCGTCCAGTATGGTGATCCCTATTACGGGCGCCCTGTGCTTCAACTGGATCTCTTTTGCGAGTTGACACGTCACCTGGACGATAACCAAATAATTACATAATACATGGTACTCAACTACTCATAAGTGAAACTGACACTGTTCAGTGACGTTAAACTTTATTAACTTTAGCTTTACTTTAATCTAAGAACTTTAAGTTCAGCTGGTTGTAAGCGATAGTTAGCGAATGGAAGTAACTGACTGTATATCTACCTATATACAGTCAGATTCTTCTCTTGTTCAGCTATGCAAAAATATGTGAGAATGAGCTTTAACGTAGCACCCACAAACCGCATGCATATTGCAAGCTCATACATCTCTTATCGATATCTCTTATCGATGTGATAGCAGTGTTGTGCTATATGGAACGTAAAGTACATATATTCGGAGTTTAGGATTTGAATGGATAACAACCGTGAAACCTAAAGTTATTTAAGGGCTGCACATTCCAGTGTACATGTAGTCCAGGCACATTATATACGCGTATAGATAGTTACACGTACTTACAACACCTATATAATAGACTGCGTTAACACGCCAAACTTTAACGCTTTAAAAGCTCGGCTCATTATTATTATAAGATATTCAATAATATTTGTTAATTTTACTCACAGGTTCATCTTTCCTCTTATTGCTGTTGGGTACGTTAAGCGTGAATGCGAACACTGTACCGTTGTTGGTGCCCGCCCATAGAGTGGGTATGCTCATTTGTGCTGTAACATGGAATAATTTATTGGGGTATTGTTCACATCACGTTTTAGAAGAAGGATAAATTTTGGCAATAGACAATAAAACAATGATGGTCTACCAAAATAATAGTGAACGCTATACCGAAAACAATGATTCATATCAGTGATGCCAACTTTCTACTATGATTGTGAATTTGTTACGGGCGCAAGATACATTTTATAGAATCGTGGTCTAATCTACTAAATCAGACGTACACGCAAGGCAAATCAGAATACCAGGCTAAGCATACGTGACATTTTAGCACGCTACATGTAGTGACTTTTTCGAAAGAAAAAAAATATCAGGGCGGATAAAAAATTTAAAGAGAGGGTAAATTAAGGGTCTAAGCACACCATGTTTCTCTTCATAACAAAAATGAAATCTGTTATAAAATGTATAAGTGACTTTAGGATTTCATGTGCTTACCACATTGAATATCATTAATTAAGTTGATTTCTTTCTTTTTTGTTACAACTGCCCTTGTGTTTAAGCGATGTTGCAGTCAGCGATAGAGCGCGCTTGCCTATGATTTTATTATTTTATTCATCTATTACATTACATATCTTCCCGTAGGTTGTGGTTAGATTCTTAATTTTTTATTGGTCGCCAGTTCGCTGAGTATTTCTTTTGATGTGACAAAAGAATACGCTTGTTTTGATATATCAAAGCGAGTATGTCAAGTGAAATTTTCAACTGAAAATTAAGCTAAGGCTTAAGGATATCGCATTTTAACCAGCAAACAGGCTGAATATGTATTAAAAATGCAATCAATCAACAAAAAAAGTCTAATTGATAGTCTATGATAGTCTAATTGCCCTGTCTAAGAAACTGACGTGCGTGTCAGGTTGCTACGAGAGAGATTGATATATTGCTATCTCTTTTTCTCTCGCGTCAAGAGTGAACTCCGAGCGTCATTTCGTCACAAGGGCATAAGAGTCATATGTATATCACACTGGTGATTTGCGAGCGAGTTGCTGACGTGGCAATCTATGATACTGACGTCATGTACCAATACAAAGATACGCATCCATATTCATCAGGTGCACATTTTTTTAAGTAATTTACTGCCTTACCGAAAAACGTTACTTAACTTTAAGCAATGTCTAACAAATTATCTTTCTCTCTCACCGCTTACACATACAGATCTCATTTAATGTTTAGAAAAGAAATTAAATTTGAGTGTAAAATATATATATTTATTCATTATAAAATGTGACATTTGGAAGGCACTGGCTCCTATAATACAGGCAAATAACCTAGTATAGGGGTCAGGGACTTGCACAATAATGTATGTAAATTGAGTCAAATAAAGATTTTTGTATTTTGTATTTTGTCAACCGTAATGACACTTGCTTGAAAGAAGACAGATAACTTAAGACGTTGGTTAAAGTTAAGTAAAGTTTTTCGGTAAGACCGTTAGAAAATACAATTTTAATATTAAATTATTAGACAAAATATTAATGTTATATTAATTTGTCTCGTTGCGGTGCGGCAACAAAATCTGTCGTTTTATCTGCCTTCGTTTCAAAAACGACTAACAAGCCGTATTTCCCTGTCGCAATACATTTATTCGTGTTTAAAATATACAGCCAGTTGCAAATATCGCCCATCTTGAAACACGTCAAGCACCAGTGTGATATCACTCTTATATTGTCTAAGCAAATAAATGTGGCCAATTGTCTAACTAAAAATAACACAACTCTAGCAATTTGCTTACGACGGATGAAGCGAATTGACACGTACACTCACACTCGGCTTCGTCTTCAGCCTGTTTGTCGTCTACAATATAAAGAAGGATTGTTCAAATATTTTACAGACGGTGTTTTCTGTTAACATAGTTTAGTACAGTTGTTGCAAGCCACGATTGCGCGCTGACTTTGGTTGTGTTCGTATCGTATGTGAGCGGCGCCTTCTCGCGCCGTTTCGCACAGTAAGCACACACTAGCATAATGTATGTACTTACATGAACTCTACATGTAAAAGTCCACGCGCGCTTACAAAATGCAACAAGTGTAAAGCGAAATTGTGAAATACGATTATTCGTATTTGGATTTATAATTAAAAAAATATATATATTTAAGTGTGGTAGCGATCCAAGTGGACTGTTGTGAGTCTAGTCAAGAATGAGATGAAGATTTTAATAAGTCTGATTAGTAGTTATAAAGTTTTTTTTTATACAAGATAGATCTACGATTGACTACCAACTCGCCAACGATTCGCACAACGCCTACGACATCAACGATCTAGAAGATATCTATTCACTCTAGCCTTGAAAATTCCAAGAATGTAGGTTTTAGGAAACAGATGGCGGCAAAGAATTCCATTCTTGTGCAGTACGCAACAAGAATGTGGATCGATATCGCTGAGTACGGATTTTTGGCATTTCAACGAGAAATGGATCGTAATTCGCCGACTTTCTGCTAGTCCTGTAGTGAAATGGGGAGGGTGGAATTAGGTCGTGAAGCCTATGCGCACATTCCTCGAAATGAATCCTGTAGAAAATAGACAGATATGCTACTTTACGGCGGTGCTCGAGACTAAGTAGCTTCTTGGCAGCTAGTTTATCGTCACCGATTACCCTCACAGCTCGTCGGTCTACTGATTCTAAAGCTTCCAGCTGATACCAGGCTGATCCGTCAAAATCAACAGCAGTACTCCAACGCCGCATAATATTGTGACTTTATACGGACAGGATGTATATTTTGCAGATGACATCTAATCAAACCAGCGGGTTGGTGGTCAATTGTAGATCTATCTTGCGTTAAAAAACCTCTAAGTACATGTACCAGTAAGTTTAAGAGCTACTTTGAGTTTTAAATTGTAATAACCAACTTTCCCGTCAGTGTTATAGTGCGAGCTATTATTATACAGTGTTTCTTTGCAACCTTATGCACTATATATGTCTACTATACATAGTACACTCACTCTCTCTCGATCTACTATACAAGTACAGGCGTGTCGTGTGAGACGGTACATACTGTTTATGAGGAATGTGCGTGCGAAGTACAGGCAGCGCACCATGGAGCCGAAGGCGTCGTCCGTGGAGCGCGCCTCCACCGCGCGCTCTATGGGCTTCACTTCCGCATCCGCTTCCGGGATCGCCTGTTTCTTGGGAGGCTACACACACAGCGGAATGAATTGAATCAATACGGAATATATGTATAAATTTTATTTTATATGAATATTAGGGAATATACATGATCTATTTTTATTTGGTCATAAAAAAGCTAACCACAAATAGATCCATTTCGCAAGATCAAAATTAAAATACCCTCAAAAATAAGAAAGTCATGAGTATTTTAATTTCATGTTATACAGAGAGCGCACCATGGCGAATGATGGTCATGGTACATGTTCGCCGTACAAATTCAATAAAAACTTGTTTCGTGAAAGAGGGACAGAGCATTCATTGTCTAACATGTACCTAAAATATTTGTCATTATTGCAGTTTTTAAACTATAATTATATACATATATATATATGAAGATATGTACCTGTGTGGGTGAGGTAGGGCTGGCGGCGGTGGTCTGCCGTCGCTGGGAGCGCCCCTTTCGGAGCCGGCGGAACGACTCGCGCAGGGACTTCTTGAACGACTTCCGCCGGGAGATGGGCGTGTCACCGGCGCCGGAGTGGTCTACGGAAAATGGACGCATTATTTATAATCATATATATAAAAAAGATTTTCATATTTAACTCATAAATCATGTAAAATAAAAATGTATCATAGCTATATTAGTAAATAAAATCGTATCAGATGTAATGAATAGTAAAATATTTAAACAAGTCGTTTTCGAGTTCACCATCACGCCACTTATTACGAAAATGATATTTTGACAGATGCTAAATGCATGAATGCACCGGCTGCTGGTCGAACGCGTACTGACACGGGCCGCGACTACCCCCGGGTCGTATGTTGTCGATATTGCAACCTTAGCAGGTGTTTGATTGTATCGAACACAATCACTGATGTATGTATTGAAATTACCCCCACTTCCGGTGCGCCAACAGTGACGTCACACGTACGTACCGTGCGGGTTGAGAGTACACTTGTGTGTGAGCGGCGCGGCGCGCACCGCGTCCACGAGCGCGAGCCCGTGCGCCGTGCCTGCCCCCACCACCCCCCACTCCCACTGCGCCGACAGTGACGTCACCGCCGCCGGCGGCGACAGCTGCACCACTGAGCTCGCCTGCCGGAGACAAAAACTATTTAACATACTCGTTTTCTACGTTAGACCCTTATTTTTATCAGTCAGGAACATATAGATTTGTTTACCTGATATCCTTGTGGGAATGTGAGCGATCCAGACCTTAAAGTGAGTTGATCATGACCCTTCCATACGAAGCCGTCGCGATCCGACACTATGTTTACAGACACGGACTGGAAATGGAAAAAATATTATTTTAATACATAGTTGTTATTACTACACTTTATAAACAATAATGTCTCGCCAAAATTCGATTTGAAAATGTAAGTAACTTGAGTCTCACCTTAACTTCAGCCGTGTTGGGTGTGTTTTTAAGGCTAGCGACGACTATCTGTCCGGCGGCACCGCCGACCGTCAACATGCCCGACAGAGGACACAGTATCACCTGAAATGTACGAATAATTAAATCGAAACGACTTTTCAGGCAGACCTAATGCTCGATTCATTCCCTATTTTTGAAATGAAAACTTCTTTGGGCGAGCTATCTTTCTAAAGTCGGCTCGAGTCGATTAAGGGAGCAAGAGATATAGTTAACGCGTCACTGCTATTTCGTATTATTAACGTCGCCTTGATGAAGTTTTCAGTTTTGACGTGTATTCTTAAGCACACACATTAATTTTTATTTATTTCAATTCAAATTTCTTACCCTTTTGACAGCGAGCCTGGGGTCGTCACTGTACGGGTCGAAAGAACCGACTCGTCTGAACGGAGGCCACTCTTCGTCGTCCGTCTGACTGTCGTTGTTCTCACCTATCTCTTCACCGCTGCAAGAACATAAACATGACTTTAAAAAATACTAGGATACAATTAAGAAGCTTAGATTTCCACACAAAAGTATTTTTTTTGTCTTTATTTTCTGTAAACAACATTTGTTGCAGAATACAGGAGGATATCTGCGATTCTTCAGTTACCCGTGAACATGGTGCATGTAACTGTGCCGAAATATCGGGAGCTCAAAATTAACGCGAATCACGGCAAATATCCCGTTAATAATAATAGTGATTTAGTAAATGACCGCGATAGTTTAAAAAAGTCAATTAATAGCAAATTTTATTCCAATTTCATATGGATATATATTTGTAATTTTTGCTATTAATCTCAACTTTTTCTTCAACAAATGTGATAATAAATACCGCCAATAAATACCTAAAACTATAACTACAATCGTTTCGCCCATATTTGTTAAAAACAATTTCGTACATCAGTACGAATGTCTTGTCAAAGCATTCAGTAAAATTGTGTCGTATAAGTTATTTGTCTCGTTTCTGAGGGAGGCATGAGCGCAGCTAACGTCTTTCGAATATTTGTTTTTTTTTTTATTTTATCATCCTATTTATACGATGAATAAATATTATAAGATGCAACATTCAATCTAAATAACTATAATGTCTTATATGAATTATTATTTGCAACAAACCAAAGCTAAAACAAAAAAAAACATTTTACTCAAACAGAAAAAAAACTACTCGCCGCGTGCATACAATGAGGTATGTAGAGTACATTTTTAGGTATTTATTTTGTGCTTTTATTCGAAATTTTCATTTATTTTTATGGACGGAATTCAATATTTTTGAGATTGATGATTGATATACAAAAGTTTTATGGTGAGGAGGGCTGACAGCCAATGAGCATTGTAATGAATAGTCATGGTCATGAAGACCAGTGTCAAGTTGGTCGATAAGGATAAGCCCCTCCCGTTTACCAAAATCTTATTTCACTATTACTTTGATCTCTGTCTTGCTCTCTCAACTGCAGCAGGAGCGAGACAAAACTTTATGAAAAGCTTAAAAATGTAAAAATTGCCTTCATCTTCATCATCATCATCATCTCAGCCATAAGAAGTCCACTGCTGGACATAGGCCTCCCCCATGGATTTCCAAAAAGACCGACTGGAAGCGGCAAAAAGAAAAGAAAAAAAAATTAATAAAATTGCCTTCATCGTAAATAAATTGAAAATAATTTAAAATTTCGAATAAAAGTATTATAAATAAATACCCAATAATAAATTCCCATTCTTAAGACTAAGAATAATACAAGAAAATGTAATTTTGTAGTGAAATATAAGATGCACTAGAGTACATATATCTAAACATGCTTAGAACGTTTCGTTGTTACCTCGTAGTAGATCTTTTCAGGCCACTTGGTTAGTAAGCGACAAGCAAAACACGAAAATCATTAGCTAAACGTTTAATGCAAGCTGTTTGCTTTACGATATAATCAGTAGGTGATGTTGTCTAGTGAACATGTTTTAAGGCGCTCAGTTCAGTGACACAGCTGTCACGGTCGCACATTTTTCTAGATATACAATTACTGAATGTATTTTTGATAAATGCGCGATTTTCAGCCTCGTGGAAGAGTATTGCAAAATATTAATAAACAAAAAGTCTGATATATGTGTTTAAGAGCTATTCTGAAGTCGCCACTAAACTAATTAAATGTTTAAAATAAAATAAATTCAAAAAACAAACAAAATACCATTAGATTTTTTGTTTATTTTTTTTTAATTTAGTGGTGCCTTCAGAACTGACCACAATCCGTCTTACTTATAAACTCAAGTTAAAATCTTTTTCACTTATTAAGGACTTGTCACTTTCTGTCAGGCGGGAACTGTCACGCGCGTAAACGGAACAAAACACTGTTTAACTAAAATGCGCTTATTCAGCGTTTATAAGACGGAATATGTATACACATATATCAAACTCGACATGGAACTCAACGTTGAACGCATTTAGCATCTGCACAAAACTTAGTACTCATATGCTTTATACAATATGGTCAGAAAAGAGGCCAGCCAAGCTACTTTAGCGTCTGAGTTATCTTTTTTTTTTTATTTGGACAACCAAACAGTATTTTACACAATACAAAAGAAGAACCGATTGGGTACAAATAAGCCATACTTACGTTATCACTAATAATTAACTGAAAATGATGTTAAGCTGTTAATGAACAGCAACAGAAACTAGTGATGGGATTAAAACGTATATATAGATATAGTTGAATCACATACCAAGTAAATAGATAAATTCAGAACAATGAATATAATATGTAAGTATAATGTGTAGTATAGTGTAATGTGTATATGTGAGAACAAAGCTATCCGAATTATTATTGTAAATGCTTGCTACGTAAAGTACGGACGCCGAGCAGGAAGAATTTCGTACATTGACCTATGATTACCTATATCTGTCACTCCCGCGTGATTATATTGCTATCGCGCTCGTACATGTGCCGGTCGTTGCACCTGTGTGTGCGAGTTTTGCCGGGAACGTCATGGAAACATGTTGTCATTTTATTTTCCTAAACTTGTTTTTTTTTAATGTTATAAAAATGTTGGTGTTTTATTCATTAAGTGTTTGATCAAGTGTGTGAGTGTGGACAACTGAAATAAAGCGACGAAACATGTTCACGTTGTCGGCAAAACTTCATAGAAGCTTCCAGTAAGTCGCCATCACTTTACTGAAGCACGACTCGAATTTCAAATGACTTGTTTACGTGTCTTAGATTGTGATTAGAACATTTATAGCTTATTTTATGCTCCAAGCGGGTCCAATTCCCAACAAAAAAAAAAAAAGTTGTAGCAACATGCAAGTACCAACTGACCTGAAAAGCTGAGCGGTGGTGTACTTATAGAGCGGCGTCATGGCGACCCCGCTCACGTCCCAGAAGCGCACGGAGCCGTCCTCGTGGCCCGTAAGCAACAGCTGCTTTTCCGTCGGGTCCTGCGATTCCACGACGCCGCCGGAGATCGGCCACGCGCTCTCCGAGTACATATTCTCCGTCTGCTGCTCGCCTGAACATGGAACAAATTCGATATTTTCGTAATAAATTTTATTAATAAATTTTAAACTTTAAGTAGGTAGCTACAATATTGTATCTCCAAAAGGGTAGCTGTTGATACTTCTTTCTTTGACCACATGTATTCTAACACAGCTGACAATAAAGGATTTGTATTTGTGTTTTGGTTTACATACATAAGAGTCCGTAGAGCGACCATCCTCCGTCTCGCTCGGGCATAACCATTTTTTTAAGATATAAAATGAGTGAATGAACTTATTTCTTTTTATCAAAGTTAATTTTCATACATAAATATTTGTTAATTTTACGTTAATAATTCCTAAAAATGATGTTTATGTATGAAAATTAACTTGGATCAAGTTAAAATTTCTGTTCTAGTTTTACAAACGACGATATTTTTATAAGTTCATTCTGTAATTTTATATCTTCAAATATGTGGGCATGCGCAAACGAGACGGGTGATGGTTTGGCTACGGACTCTTAAAAGTGATTATTACGAAATAACTTTGGATCTCCGTATGGAAAGTAGTTTACTGTTCTGTCTGGGAAAAAATATGAGCACAAAAATTTCCTTTGAAATTAATACCGTATACTATACAGCGTATAGTATAACCACAGGGACCACTCTACAGTTGCACAATACTGCCATAATACTACTCACCAGCGGCGATAATGTTGTCCAGCACGTTATCAGCAACGTTGTCGACGAGCTGTGCGGTGGTGACCGCTGACGCGTGGATCGACACAAGATAAGGCAGGCGCAGCGGTCGCCAACGGTCGTCGGTCAAATCTATCACGACTAACTCTTCTTCTGCGAGGACTATCTGTTATTAAATAAATAAAAATGTCTAAGGCGACTTAAAATAAATAAGTGTTAGAATAGAAAAAAATCTGCTAATTAACTAATGAACAAGGACGGACGGAGGTTCTCGGGTGGAGACCACGTACCGGCAAGCGCAGCGTAGGAAGACCAGCCACGAGATGGACAGACGACCTCATACAAGTGGCGGGAAGACGCTGGATGCAAGCCGCTTCCAATCGGTCTTTTTGGAAATCCATGGGGGAGGCCTATGTCCAACAGTGGACTTCTTATGGCTGAGATGATGATGATGATGAAGGACGGACTGGTGGCCAATGACAACTCGTTTTTTTTTACAATCTCACGTTATCGTGAGTAAACTACGTTTTTTTTATGTAGAAATAGGTTTGCGCTTGACCGCCAACTCACCTGATGTTAAGCGACGTTGCGGTCTACGATGGAGCGCGCTTATCTAGAAGAAACTAATTCACTCGCGATTTAAAGACACCCAGATTATATCTATCGGAAAAGACTCACTCAGGAAGCGTATTCTACAATCTAGCAGTCCGTACGTTTCTGCGGCTGCGTTTCCACTGAAGCGAAGCTTAACGGTGCGTGAATTGACCAATCATGATTCTTGAAATCTGAGTACTTTGTGGTTGGTCAATTTATGCACCGCTAAGTCCCGCTTCAGTGGCAACGCAGCCTAACACAAGTTGACAATAAAAAACAGGTCAAGTACGAGTCGGACTGAGGATTCCGTACAAACATACCTATGTAAACAGTGTGATTCCCGAACATTTATCTAACGAAAAGATAAACTGTGCTGAAGGACAAACTTAACTTTACCGTAGGAAAACTGTCGTCCTCATACATCGACATACATAGGCGGTTAGTTTACCACCTGCAATTAAGTTTATAACCGCAAAAAAGTAATTATTTGGTGATGTAACTACAAATTAACGTTTTTTCAATTTTTCTTTTACTTGTGTTATACGGCATTTCTTTTTGCCAAATTTAATGATTCTGAGCCAACGGGAAGTCCCCTATAAGTTTTGATTTCCTTGCGAGCGTCAAAATATACGCCATAAACGATCTTATCTTTACGTTGCATTGACTTAAGTTTGATTGTTTTACTGCTCCAAGTGGTAGCAGACCCGAGTATTTGATATTAATTTCAGCTTGGTACCTCCACGCGTTCCTGAGAAAAGGGGCTTGACAGACAGGCAGACCGATGAACAACAAAATTATCCTGTAAGGTTTCATTTCCGACTGAGGTACGGAACCCAAAAAAAAATAGTATGAGTGTTAATACCAGTGTGGCGGCGGGCTGGATGACGGTCGCGGCGGGTATCTCGGCAGGCGTGGCGGGACGGTTGTCCTGCAGCGGCGCGCCGTCTGGCGGCACCGCGCGCGCAGTGAACAGGTCCACGACCCGCGAGCTGAACTCGAACGCTACGTGACGCTTCTCTCCCTGCTGCACCGTCACCGTGTACTTCTCGCCGTAGGATGCTCGCGGCATGCCGCCTGCAACATAACAACAGACAAAAACCGATAAACTGCTTGTTTGAGAGCCCGTAGTTCAACCATCGTCATATAAAAAAAAAATGACAAAGTTACAAACATATAATCAAGAAGTAGTGATTGTATATGAAACATTTCGGCAAAAGGCCAAAATCAGCTTTATGCAGTAGGAATAATAGTAGATATTAATTCTACTGCACTGGTAAAAAAAATGACTTAAACTTATAAAAAAGTCGTTTGTAAAACTAGAAAATAGCATCACAAACATTCGAAAAAAAATTCAATTTGATCCAAGTTAATTTTCATACATTTTTGCGTTAATCATTTCTAAAAATGATTTTGAAAATTAACTTACGATATATTTTTATTTGCGACAAAAAAAAAACACAACATATAAAAAGAAAAAAATATTAACAAAAGTTACAGTAGTTTTTGTCACAAACCGGTTCCAACTCAGCATTAGCCGAGCGAGACCTTCACAATAAGGGCCAGTTTCCGTACGCACCTGCGAATATAGTGATCTCCTCCCCGTTAACGGCCGTCCGCACGAGTATCTTGGAGATGGCCTTGCACGGGTACGGTCCGTACGGAGTGATGGGCTCCTTCAGGGGACGGTCGGACGCCGCGCCGGCCACCTCCCACGTCACGTAGGAGCCGTCGTTGTGGGAGGATGTGAAGTGCTCGCCTGGAAAATGAGACACTGACTATTTCAACAGAAGAATCTATAAAAATTGGTACAGTTTTGAGTTTCTTTGAGTTTTCAGTCTGATTTTAATGAGTGTAAGAAACATTGTCAAGTTATGTCGAAAGTTTACGACCAGTGATGACGTCTGAAACTGAACTGAAACTAGTCATTTACTATGGGCTTTTATCCTTATAAAGCCCATAGTAAATGACTAGTTTCAGTCAAGTCAAAGCTCAAAGTCACGCAACGAGCTATGGAGAGGGCTATGCTCGGGGTCTCTCTGCGAGATCGTATCAGAAAAGAGATCCAAAAACACCGACAGCGGATGAAGTGGCAGTGGGCACGTAGAACTGATGGCCGATTAGGCTAATAAGTTCTCGAGTGGAGACCACGCATCGCCAAGCATAGCGTAGGAAGACCAGACACAAGGTGCACAGAATACCTCATACAAGTGGCAGGAAGACTCTGGATGCAAGCCGCTTCCAATCATACATTGCTGAATATAAACTGATTTGGCTAGACATGAGAATCCCTCTAGAGTAGATATTATCTCAGTTGCTATCTTTCTCACCAAGTATGTCATTGGAGTAAATGAGACCGACAATATCGAAGTGCTAGAATATGGCCCTTCATCTTACCGTCATCGTTCCAGCACAAGCTCTCCAGCTGCTGGTTGGAGACGAAGGTGTGCGTGGGCGCGGCGGTGTCTCGGTCCCACAACACGACCAGCCCTCTGTTGTAGCCAATCAGAAGCTTGCTCGGGATTTTAGGGTGCTCGCACACGGCTTCTACAGCGCCTGGGTTTACTTTGAAGTCTTCTGGACAACTGGAATGTTAGTTAACGACGATTAGATAATAAACGATTAATGTAATGTAATGAGACGTCTATTGAAAGTAGCTGCGCAAGTATTTTGGAAAAAGACTGCCGAATGCGTTTGAAACTATAGGCGATATAAAATATTTGAAAATTGGCTTGCGTTTGACCATTAACTCGCCTGAATATAAGCGACTATTGCGGTCTACGGAGGAGCGCGCATGCCTAGAAGGAACCTATTCACTAGGGACATGAAGACATCCAGATCATATCCATCCGTCAGGGAAAGGGAAGGAAGGATATTCCACATTTTGGCGGCACGCACAATAAAAGTAGCGCTAAAGTGTTTAAGCGTACGAAAGAAAATTCCTAACTCACTTTTGCATAACAACATCCTGATATATGACATCCTCTGTGAGTGTGAATGTGTTTATATCGAGGCTGTACAGGTTCCCCCCTTCCGTTCCCAGCAGCAGGTGTTTCCCCGAAGACTCCACGCATAGCGACGAGATCTTCTTGTTCTTGCCTTCGAACGTGTGGAACCTGATCTCGACGAGGGACTTCTCGTTTATCTCCCACAGGTGTAGGCTGTTGTCGTCGCAGAGGGATATTAGTCTGCCTGTGCCTGAAATTTAAACATATTAATGGTAATGAGGCTCATGCACGTAACATATTTGAATTCTATGGATATGGACGTTTGCACTAGGATTTTTGGACGCGGGCGTCCGCTTATCGATGCGAACGCCCTAAGTGAATCTCCATTTTTTCAAGCTAATAACTGCAGAGAAATATAAAATGATCACATGTAGCTTTCCATTAGATAGTTTGATATTAGCTACAGTAAAAAAAAAAAACAAGTTTAAATAGGGTCTCACTTCATTTGCGCGGTCACTTAGTTTAGAGAATCGACAGGCAGTAAACATTAACAGTATGATGACACGTGAGTGAGCGAGAGGATGGCTACGTTACAATCACATGATTGCTGTCTCTTTTCACCTCATTCGCGCGCAATTTTTGCGTATAGTATAATAAAATTTTAAAAAAATAGCTATGGAGAGGGTAATGCTCGGTATCTCTCTGCGAGATCCATTCGGAAATGAAGAGATCCGTAGACGTACGAAAATCACCGACATAGCACAGCGGATTAACAAATTGAAATAGCAGTGGGCAGGGCACATAGCACATAGAAGACCAGCCACAAGATGGACAGATGACTTTAGACAATTGGCAGGAAGACGCTGGATGCAGACCGCATCCATCAGGTCTTTTTGGATATCCATGGGCCTATGTCTTATGTCGTGATGATGATGATGATGATGACTGAGTTTAATGTACAAACAGGGCTGATCTGATCAATAACTAGGTGCGTTCAATATACAAAGGATTTAGTATTTCGGTGTCACGGCTAGTAACACCGCTCGATCAATCATATATCGTTTATAACATCGAATGTGGTATAGTAGTGTGTTATCGGTTTATTGCGGCCACTCCTAGCCAGATACTGAACCCAGATAGTGATACAACAGGCCGATAAGTGCCGGGCTAGCGCTGTTTGTATTGGAACAAAGCAATTTGTTTGTCTTACAACGTTTAAACGCTAGATCATATTGTGCCCATTGACTTGGAAATCATGAAACCATAGGTCCATTCCGAGATTGTGATTCCTACAGACGGCGCGCTGTAACCGCTGTAACTTACAATTGCGCTACGCTTGATTATGATTTTCGGTGTACGTTTTCGAGAGAAAGTGGCGGACATTGGAGGGCAATTTTCACACAACACCTCTAGCCCCAAACTAAGCATTGCTTTTACTATGGATACTAGATGGTTAACAGAATACATATTATGATATATATAAACACTCAGACATGGAACAAACATCAATGCTCAGCAGAAATGTTTGCCCTGGGTGGGGATCGAACCCACGAAACTCAGAATGCAGGCATACTACCACTGAGCCATGAGGCCGCTGTAAAATGTAAAAAAGTGAGAATTATTAAAGATAATTCTTGTAATATTGATTATTTATTACGAAAATATTCATAGGTGGTTACAAAAAGAGTAATTTTTGCGAATTACGTATTACTATTATCAAAAAATAAAATTAGCCTTTATTACACTTCGCCCATCAACATCGACCGTTTAGACTGTTAGGATAACAGTCTAAATGGTCGATGTTGATGGGACGTTGATGGACGTTGTTGGATGGGATGTTGTCGTTTAGGAGTCTAGGAGGTTTAAACGATATAGAAACTTTATTCATATTCACATATATAGCCCCCCCCCCTCCCCCCCCCCTCTTCTTGCACAATCAGATAAAAAAAATGTGTAAACAATTAATATGTCGCGTGCTGTAGCTATATATTACAATATCAGATGATGTACGAATATTCGACATCGGCCAGCTGTTCCAACAATAACTTACATAACAATAAACATTCCCATGACGAATGCCACAATGTTGCTAAGTCAGGGTCCAATTCCGCTGAAACGCTGACAAGCCCACAATTACTTGGAAACACGTAAATATACAGTGTTATTTTGTTACTGTTTCCTTCTTACTTTATTTTAAATGTTTACAGTCGTTTCACAGTTATGTTTAAACCAGCGCTATGACAACTGGCCATTCCGTTGTATAGTATTGAGTTACTGTTTGGCCACTAAGAAGCTAATAAATGGTCTCTTTGTAACTGAGACTAAACAATCAGGTACGGTGTAACGTAACTATATATGCCGTGCGACACAAATCGGAAATACGACGATGTATGTTCATACATAATCGATCACTCAATAGCTGTCGCTACTGACAACTGGCAATCCCGTTGTATAGTATTGAGTTGAGATGGGCTCTTTGTAACTGAAACTAAACATAATCCGGTACAAGTTACAATAGATCCGCAAGGGTAGCAGTGACGGGCAGGCTCAAGGCCTCCCACCCTACTTCGAATAGAATAATCAGGTACGGTATTAATGTAACTCATAAGTTACATATACATACAGCGCGACACAAATCGGAAGTTCCTGCGATGTATGTTGGTACATAATCGATCAGTCAACAGCTGTCGCTTATTTTTCCGCTGCTTACGTTTCATTGTCGAGTAGAGATTCCGTACCCAACAGTTTCAAACAAACGTTACAATGTTTTCTAAGGTGTTCGCTATTGTTACTTACTGCAATTAAACAACTTATAAGGTATTTATCGCGTACCTATAAATTTCTTTGCGTTTTTAGCGTTGTTGTTTTAATACGCGATGAATCCGTTAAAAGTTGTTTAATTTTAAACGTAATAATATCTAAATTCGAGTAAATGTGTCATTGATTCCTATAGAATATTAAAAGTTTCATTTTTCAAAATTTGAGTTTTTTTTATTCGCATTTATAACGAAATTTGAAAAAAAAAAGCAAACCGTAAAGACATAGTTTTACGATTCTAATTAGCTAAAAAATAATCTTTGAAATCAAATAATAATAACGTTTATGGGTAGAAAATGTGTCGTATTTATACCTACATGGGTAAATCGCTCGGGACTCTGCTTTTCTTGTTTGTAAAATTTGAAATGGATATAATACGAAGAAACAAGATGTCACAATATTTGTTCAGTTCCTTTATGAATACAATAGAATCAAGACGTACTCATGTTTTATTATTAGTGTTTCTACATAAACTATTATAAAATTGTTTTTTCCTTTTTGTATGGGAATGGGGGCCCGGCCCCATGTCATCCGGCACGGCGCCGCGCCGTGAACCGACGTTTTTTAGTAGACGAAAACGTCGGATTCCGGCGCTGCGCCGGTTTGTTTCCGATCTGGCGCCGTGCCGGATGATGGGGTCACAGCACCGCCTAATTTTTACCCTGTATTTTGTATTTGTAAAAGAATGTCACACTAGCACAGCTCTTCCGCTGCAGCTCGTAAACTCACCAGGGATGAAGTGTATCTGAGTGACGGTCAAGTCCGGGTTGGAGTGCTGTCCGTACAGCTCGACTCCGGGCCTGCCGTAGACCTTGAGGGCACCGGTAGCGGTGCCGAGCGCAGCGAGGCGCAGGAGCGGGTCCCATGCGAGGGCAGACGCTCTGTGAGGGAAGCCGTGCTGCACTGTCTGGGGAAGACAAAACATGTTCATTAACTAGCTGTACTCTCGATTTTATCCAGGTACAAACATGACACAATAAAAAGTATGCCAAGTCGGCTTGCATAAAAAAACCTGCTACATAAATCATTTTAAAAACCGTTTTGGTTTATGTATTGATAAATTAATGCATCCTTCAATCTAGTTTTTGACCCGTTACAGTATCATTATTAATCAATTAAAAAGGTGAGTGACCGTAGTTTAAAGACACCCCGATTATATCTATCGGTAAAGGCCCACTCAGAAAGCATATTCCACAATCTAGCAGTCCGAATGAATAAATATTTGGTTCAGGTTATCAGGTTCTGAAATTTAACTTTGTTGCTGTGCCAAATTTTATTACAATCGATTCAGCCGATTGATCGTATATCGGTAAAATACAGCGTTACTTTCGACTTTATAAAGTTAGATATCCGAACATATTTGATCCATTAACAAATTAACTTATATTTAGACAAGTTTCCAAATTTTCGAACAGACTTCCAAGAACTGCTACACATTTTGAAAAAACAAAAACGAGCAGAAAGTAGATTCTAATAAGTAAATAAGTATTTCGTTCACTTCCTATATTTAAAACCAATGGATATAAAAAAGTATATAGATTGGAGTCACGATTTATCTCACAATATCAAGCTCATCAAACATCAAGTATGTATGTATACGCGAGTGATACAGCGACAGAATAATGTTTTTGCCGCGGATTTGCGGCTCGGCTCTCACAGTTGACGGACTGGAGGCAGTCACGCAACGCCACAACGTTGTCTGTATGACTCAGGAGCTATTGGTTATTGGTTAGTCTGTTTACTTAGGCACTTGTCCCACTGGGGATGAGGAAACGTTTAGTTATAGATAGTCTTTGTCCAGCAATGGAATTAATAGGTCGACGACAATGGTGTATGAGCTAAGGAAAATGATAAGTGCGGGTTTGCCCCCAGTACGGCACAGGCAATATACACAGGCATGCCTTCATACGTTGACGAATTGATGTATGAATCACACTTACACCATAAATGCACGCGAGACATCGTGACATGGCCAGACATCGTGAGACGTTGGCATGTAAATGCCAACGTCTCACGATGTCTGGCAATGCAATGAATACGTCAAAATATTTCTAACGCCACTACCAGATCAGCTGCAGTTAGCACCAGTATAACTATAATTATATTCACAATCCATCGGGCACATATTTAATTTAGAATGTATATCTTCGTCTCTATCATTCTAAATGTAAATTATAGTATAGAGGATGTAGATTCTGAATTCGGTGGATTGTTAATACGAGTGCTGTATTTACAATCCAACAGATTCAGATTCGGTCTCTTGACTTTCTGAATGTAAATGACAGAGTTATAGATTTCGTTGTATTGTGAATAGGGTTACTGGCGTCTATAAAACTGACCTATCGTATAGATAGACCACGTTCAGTTAATAAATATGGTACAGACCATATTTATTAGCATATATATTTATTACCAGTTAGGATGCCAAGAGGAATTTCAAAAAACAATCATGCGCATGTATATGTATAAACATAATACAAGTAGCACGCTTTCAACGGATATTTTTGGAAATCCACGAAGTAGACGCTGAATATCCAGTTGAATGGCTGAATGATGATTCAGGTTCATTTAATGATAGCTGATAGATATATGTAATATTATGCTAGATGAAAATGCAATACATATATGTGTACCTGCCAGCTTACCCTCATCGGGCATTCAATATCATAATAAAATTATACATGCAAATTATAACAATTACTTAAACGATTCGAAAAACGAATCGTGCCTAATATTTTGATGTTAAAAATTTAATTTAATGTCAAATAAAAATAAAATGATGTCATTAATATGATGATGTGAAAGTTTACACTGTTGCATTTTTGTGTAACACTTGAGGCAGTGGCAAGGTGCCCGAGCTTTATATTTAGTGTACACGATTGATTGCAATGATCTAATGGACAGACAGCCAGACACAATAATCGAATTTAAGACTCGGTGCACAACACAATTTTTATCCCGCTGCCCAAAAAGTGGATAATGTTTTTCGAGTGTAATATTGATGAAATACTAAATGTCGCATGCACAGCGTGATAGATTCATTATATAGACATTTAAAAAAAAAAAAAAAAATTTAATAAATTTTGTTTAAAAAACTTCCAAAGAGATTCTGATGAAAAAATAAATCAAATCCGGCACCATCTCTCACCATCTTCTTCGCCGCCATCTCCGTTGGAATTTTGGAATATACAATCTTGGAATTTTCAAGGCTAGAGTGAATAGATATCTTCTAGATCGACGAGCACTATCCTCGGCCAAACCATCGCTTAACATCAGGTAAATTGGTGGTCAACCGTAGATCTATCTTGTATAATATATATATATATATATATAAGCTTAGTTTCCGGTAATCATTAAAGAGAAGCAATCACCTTACGGCGCCCCTCTACTCTATACGGGGCGCACTACGGCGTGCGGCGCCACGGCGCTCAGTTTGGTGACCATAAACTTGCTATAGACAAGGATTGGTAGATTTATAAATAAAGTTTCAATTAAATCTAAATCATTATACTGGAAACCGGTTTACTTAATTCACATAATGAAAGGGACGTCAACAATGTAGGTATTCTTATGAATGAGTAAATCAGTTATTTTCACACTGTCCATTCGTGAAGAAATCGAAGTGTTTACTGGTTTATTGTGAAACACCAGTGGTAGGCAATGTTGATCGGATTACTCGCGCTAGTATAAAGTTACCAGCCTGCCGTGACCACTATGACTATGATACATAGATATGTAAATAACTTGGCAAATATAAAGATTTATATTTGCCAAGTTTAGAAAGAAAAAAATATCTTTTTTTTTTGCAGAATGACTTTCTAACTAACCCTTTCAGGATTATATATTTACGACATATTTTAGATAGAAGGAAGTTTTGTTGTCCGTCTATATGTGTCTACCTGACTGTTAGTATAGAAAGCAGTCAAGATTTATTTAATAGGAGCGCGTGGAGTGGTCAACTTGACATTAATTTCAGAAACAAATTAAGATTCTAAGTCAACGTACTATTAGGTAACTATTAGGCAAGAGAGAATATTTACGAACTATTAAAACGTTATTATTATTAACGGGATATTTACCGGGATATTTTGAGCAAAATTAACGCGAACCACGGTAAATATCCCGTTAATAATTAGTGTTTTAAAAGTTTTAATGAATGACCGTGATAGTTTAAAGTGATTTACGAACAATATTTATTTAATAACCCAAGTACATGATCAAAGTCCTTCCCTTGAATGAAAAATTAATATATAAAAATGGATAAACCTAACCAGGAAAAGCAAAAACTCGCATTAATTAAACATCACAATGCAAGCCTACTCTTACTTTCGGACGCATGTATTGTTTACGACGATGAATATATTGAAAACGAATGGTAATAAAAAAGTGCTTGACAGGAACGTGGGAATACTTGTATATTCACACGACGTATACTTATGCTATAGGTATTATAAGGTAATAATTTTATTGTAGTTTAAAAAACTGAAAAAAACCGACTTCAAAATACAGAATTCGTTTACTTGGATAATATTTTTCTTTTAGTTATTTTTTTATAAAAACCAAGTACTGAACCGATTTAAATAAAATATATATGGAACTACCTCTGAGGTATTTATTACCTATCAAACAAAAGAATCATCAAAACAATTCGCGAAATAATAGCTGAACAAAAATATAAAAAAAAACATACAGTCGAATTGAGAACTTCCTTCTTTTGGGAAGTCGGTTAAAAATATATTTATTGACTACTATGATCAGGGACATAGTTTGTGTAATAAGAGCCAGGGTCCCAATCTCCATAGTTCCCTCCATAGATAGACAGAGCCCGAGAAATCGCGTGGTGTATGTATTGGACGTGAAAATACGATTTTGGAATTTTTAAGGCTAGCGTGAATATATATCTTCTATATCGACCATTCATCTTCGGCTACACCGTCGCTTAACATAAAGCGAGTTGGTGGCCAATGGTAGGTTTATTTCTTGTTAAAAAAAATCTTCCTTTTTTAGTCTCGAAATGCAACACGAAAACTCGACATCGATTCATGGTGGATATTCCAAAAATTTAAACGAAGCGTTTTGGTCCTATATTTTTTATAAATACATATCTTTATTTGTGACAAAAACAACCACAACAATAAATAACAACAGACATTTCTGTCACAAACCGGTTCCAACTCAGCATTAACTGCAATATCTGGTTAAATTAACCAGCGCTGTTATATGAACTTCTAAAATGTGAAATGGTGAAATGGAAAGGTCTTAGGCCGATCGTGCCTCTCTATCGCTTGTTCCGCGCTCTCGCTTGCACGCTCGGCTCAGGCGGAACGTGACATGAGTCATGCTTTTTCGAGCATGCAGCCGGCGTTCATTGATTTATAAGACGTTATCACGTCAAAAAAGCTAAATCTCTCAAAAAAGTACTAAAAATCTCGATCGCACCCAAAATCCGTACACGGAAAGCTGCATCACTTTCTCATCACGATCGATTTAGAAAGCTTTTATAGCAGTTTCATTACGACCGACACAATAATAACCGCTTTTGGAGCTTTTACCATACGATGTAACAATGATTAGATGTGGCGCCGATGTGAAAGTACAATCGCATATAAACAACAAACTTTATACATGCCATTAGACCTTATGATGTGGTACGTAAAGTCTACATTGAGATATCAAGAGTTGACACATATAAATCAGTTCAATAGTTCAGTTGGATAGATGGTATATGTACGCACATTCCTCGGTGGATTCGGCATGACGGTGACCTCAAAATAGAGGTTAACATTAGCATCGGTTCTATTCAAAGTTTACACTTTTAAAAATATTAACAGACGATGGGTTCTGTACGGAGCGAACTTTTAATGCCCCGTACAGACTCACGCCGAGAAGTCTCGTCGAGGCTTCTACCGAGACTTATTAAACTGTCCACACTCACTATGTTCTCACTTACTGTTCCCGCTCCCACCCGCTATGGGCGACTTTGCAGCAGCCTTGGGAATTTGTGCAATAGCCTATTATAACTTTGTTAAAATTAACAAAAAGAAAAGAAAAAAATAAGACCCAGACGATGGTAACGGATATATTATAAACGGATAAACACTATATAGTTGATTTCGCTTCCTAGTTCGCACTGAGACCGAAAAAGAATGTGATAGTCTTCTCTTTTCTCGCCCGAGACACCCTTTGAAGCGGGCAAAAATACCGACACCGATCGGAGAACAGGCGAGCCCGAGAAAGAGACGTAGAGAAACCTCTCACATTCACGCTTCTCGGGGGTTCTCGGGCTTTCTCGGCGTGAGTCTGTATGGGCTATAAATTGCTCGTTGTGAGGTCACAGCCTATCAAAGTACCAGCGATGTGGGAGCACTGCTCTACACACGAAAGGTCTATCTTATTCACTCTGGACAATTCTGAAGGCTCGATTTGATCGTGCGTTAGTACTTTAAGGTATAAAGTAACCCTTAAAGTTTAAGCTTAGCTAGGAGGTATTTTAGGGTACCGTAGCACTACTAGGAATCCTTATAAATTCGCCATGTCCGTCTGGACCACCGATGTTATAGTAAAATTTCATCTCGTAAAAACATATGTATGTATAAACATTCAATTCAATTTAAATAAATCGATTCGGCCGTTTGATCTTGACAGCAGTTACATTCGCATAATATAAGTTAAGATCTTTTGACAAGCCTCATGGCTCAGTGGTAGTATGACTGCCTCCCGAGCTGTAGGTCGTGGGTTCGATCCCCACCCAGGGCAACATTTGTGTGATGAGCATGGATGCTTGTTCTGTGTCTGTTCCATAATACAAGGTTTGATTAGTTTTGGCTAGATGGTGTTGTGTGAAATGTCCACCAATATTTGTTTATTTATCTACATTATTTTTTGTCGTTTAATTATCATAAAGTATGACACAGTGAAACAATCACAAAGTATATGTTAAAATTGAGTTCATCGTGCAGGTCTGCCTGTAGCTGCATTCGTACCATTGACCCTCGAGCGCGGTTCATTCTTTTCTTATTCAATGAGATCGTATTGTGTATTCAGTTAACATTTGTGGTGTGCATGCCAACATCCCAATCCCTTCAGTGCGGGCTTAGTGCGGAACCTCTACACATCGTATGGCGCGAGCAAGCAGCGGTATGAATTTATATACATACATAGATGGTGATAAATAAAACCGCCAAAGTGCGAGTCGGACTCGCGCACGAAGGTTTCCGTACCATTATCTATAAAATCGGCAAAAAATCACGTTCATGAGATACAGCCTGGTGACAGACAGACAGACAGCGGAGTCTTAGTAATAGGGTCCCGTTTTACCCTTTGGGAACGGAACCCTAGAAACCAACCAAGAACGAATTTCACTCGTTTAAGGAGGCTTTGGGGTACGGTAAATTTCGAAATTTGATCAGAACGGGTCATTATTATCATGTTCATATAATATCCTAGTATTTTCCTAGTGTAGCAAGCTCTATTGAACCGGTTTTAAGTCGAGACACCGTTACGGCTTCTAGTCAACTTGAGATCCACAGGATAAGATTACTTGTTACGAAAATGAACTCTAGTCCAATGGTCATATGTGTGGTTTTAGAGCTAAAGCCGAAATTGTGATAAAAGTTTTGGCTGATTGCATTATTATTTGCATCTACACTTAAGAGGTAAAATTTATCTCTATGTAATTTATGTAGACATAGGTAGAGTCTAGCCACGAAATGGACATGACCTCATACAAGTGGTAGGAAGACGCTGGATGCAAGCCGCTTCTAGTCTTTTTGAATGTCCATGAGGGAGGCCTATGTCCAGCAGTGAACTTCTTATGGCTGAGATTATGATGATGATTTGTATTGTGTCAGGGTGTAAATATAGACATAACATCTGACAGAATAAATTAACGAAAGGAAACGAGCTTTGCTCGCAAGTTTAAAATATTGTTGTGAAGAAGAATAAACCTAAATAATAATTTGGAACCAGGTACAGCGAGGATTGCGCGATTTGAAAAAGTAAAAGCAGGAAATCTGACCCCATCACCACATTATGTTATAAATAATTCGGAAGACAAAGAAGCTATATTTGAAGCTTGTATAAATCATATCTGATTATTTTTACCATTTATCCAATCTAAATATACAAAACTGTCTCTCGTTATTATAAAATCACCACTCAGTAATTTAATATGTTTAAAAAGTTTAAAAAGCTGCGCGCTTTGAGCACACCTTAAAAATCACTAAAGTAGAAGATTAAATCAAACGAAAATCATCGCAGTTAATGTCATCAGTGAAATATGAATACGAACCAAAGTGCAGCCATAACTCATCCAGTTAGCGCACGGCGCTCGCCAGACAATTAGTGATAATTAACTTTACTCACATGCAAATTACATTGTTCATTCACATTTGAGCCACGCCCGTGGAATCTCGCCAATTTGGAGATTTTCATCTATTTAGCGGTTATTAGGTCACACGTTACATGATTCAGTTATTCCGAATCTGTAGGCCGCAAAACATTCGCTGGGTCGACTAAAATGAGATGACGAAAACTCCTGTCCCACCGCAGAGGATGAAAAGATTAGCTATAGATTATTTCCTCGCTCAAGTTTGGCTAACATTCACACTAACAGCGAGAACTCTCTCTACACCCACTCTACATAATTGGCTATCAAAGTTGGTAAGTTCGTATAGACTGAGTGAGCCATAGTGTCAGAGTTATTAAGCCGTCGAAAGGCCTCTGACCTGGCTTGACGATTGCTGTTTTTAAGAACAAACATCTTAAGATTAAGCTGAAGGATGTGGGTACGAAGCCCACCCAGAACAAACATTTTCTATGATTAACTTGAATGTTTGTTCTATGTTCAGGTGTATCTATATATCATAAGTATGTATTAACAAAATAAAGTGTATAAAAACGCCTTAAAAAACGATTTAAAAGAATTCTACGAATACACAGATGTTTATAAGAAAAATATTTAATAGAATAGGGGTTTAGAAATAGTTTTTTTTTGTATATTATTGTTAAGGGTAAAAACCGTAGATAAATGTTTGTATTTAAAAAAACCTAATGTTTTAGAAATGACTGAGATAAATTAATTAATATGAAGAAAAAATATTATTGCATGTCCGTTAGGATAAACTGTTGTGTCTGATCTTTTTTGTAACACCTATGTAACGTACACAGTTTTAGCAATAAAGGTTATCTTATCTTAATAAATACATGGTACAAAGCTTTGCTTACCCCAAGATAAGATAAATCACCCATTGCACTCGCACATTCTCTTATAAGTAATCTAGCAATAATTATCTGAACTTAACCCATGTAGCTCTACTAGCTTCTCGCTAATCGGTGATAAATATGTATCTGTGGCTCTAAATATGTATTTGAATATAAATTGTACACATCAAGGTTATTTGATAAACTTGTGACATGCAATTTAGAGAAGATTTTTTAACGAGAAATACGGACATCGAAATTGTTAAATATACAACTATTACCAACGTATTAATTAAATCGAAGGTGGAACGTTCACCAAACAAAAACATCTACTATTACACCAGATGGCGGATAGTATATTTTGTTTATTATATAAGCTTCCTGAAAATCAGAAGTGTTTGATTATTTGCGCGCCAACTCGTTTCGAAGCAATTGCAAAATTAACAAAATTGCATATTTTAACAGTGAAAATATTCATTTTAACTTTCCATATAAAAGAAACAATACATTTTTAACTTCTGTTATTTTCGAGGGCAAAATAGCTTCGTGTTAGGTACTGAGTTCATAATTATTTAGTCTTACGGCCTTACCGAAAAACGTTTATTAACTTTGATCAACGTCTCATTCTCTGTCTTCTTTCCGCAAGTGTCATTACGTGTCAGCGAAAAGTTGTCAAAATATGTTGAGTATTGCTCAAAATTTAAGTAACGTTTTTCGATAAGACCCTAAATTTTTCTAAGTTTAAACGTTTTGATGCTCAAGCAGCTGACGTTGCTCGATGGTATCTAAATTGTGTTACAACCAACCAATAGTTGAAACCAACATTTTCAACCTTATTTTATTAAAAAATGAAATACCCAAGCAATGGACATGCTCTAATATAAAATTAATATTCAAAAAAGGAGACTCAAGACTTATTTCCAATTACAGACCAATTAGTCTTACATCAAATGTGTACAAAGTATTTGCTACAACTCTACTGCGACGTTTGACAAAAATAATAGATGAGAGTCAACCAATAGAGCAAGCTGGTTTTATGAAAAAATTTTCAACAATAGATCACATACATACATTAAAAATGATCTTAGAAAAGTACAATGAATATGACAAGCCCCTTTATTTATGCTTTATAGACTATAGTAAAGCATTCGATTCAATATCTCACAGTTATATCTGGTATACACTAAGGACACAAGGAGTAAATGAGAAATACATAAACTTACTGAGAAAAATATACCAAAACAGCTCTGCCAGAATTGTACTGGAAAAACCTGGCCCGCTCTTCAGTATTAAAAGAGGATTGAAACAGGGTGACCCCCTATCTTCAAAAATTTTCGTAGCTGTTCTAGAGCAAATCTTTAGAAACCTGAACTGGGAAAAGAAAGGGCTGAATTTGCATGGTGAATTCTTGTCTAATCTAAGGTTTGCTGATGACATAGTGCTACTCTCAGAAGACCCACAAGAAATGCAACAGATGATAGAGGAATTAAGCAAAGAAAGCAAAAAAGTAGGTCTAGAAGCAAATAAAGACAAGACAAAACTGATGACAAATAGAAGTACGGTACCAATATCCCTCTCATCTACCAACCTTGAATATGTAGAAGAATACACCTACCTGGGACACTCCATAACATTTAAAGCATGTTCAGAACGGGAGATAGAGAGACGTATTAAAAGCACTTGGAACAAGTACTGGTCGATGAAAGAAATATTCAAGAGTAAGCTACCCATAAAACTTAAATCTAAAGCAATGAATATATGCCTCCTTCCTTGTCTAACATATGCTTGTCAAACATGGACATTAACTGAGCAAAATTTAGAAAAAATTAAAGTATGTCAAAGAGGAATAGAAAGAAGCTTTACAGGAGTGAAACTAAGAGATAGAATTAAAAACTCCACAATTCGAAATAAAACAAAGGCACAAGACGCTGCAGAAAGAGTACTTCACCTTAAATGGAAGTGGGCTGGACATGTACAAAGGCTAAAAGATGAAAGATGGACAAAGAAAGCAACAAATTGGTATCCAATATATAAAAAACGCAGACCAGGTAGACCACACAAAAGATGGAGTGATGACATAACCAAAGTAGTTGGAAAAGAGTGGAGTAGAATAGCCAGGGACAGGGAATTATGGAAACAGATGGAGGAGGCATTTACCGCCAAGAGCGGCCCCTCTCATTCAAAATCACAAATAAATAAATAGCATTATATAATATATTAACATAATATGTAGATTACTAAAACTATGTTTGAATTAATTTAAGGGAATAAATGCTTAATAATAATAATAATCTAAATTGTGTTCTGTATGGAAAATGTTCCATATTAACTGAATAAAGTTTACAAAGATATAGTAATCCTAGACACGAATACATATTCCACTTACACTTTAATTGGTTGATGAGCGAGCCAAAAATGGATAGTAGTGACTCTATTTTTGGTTCTAAAAATCAAGGTCCTGAATGAATCACATCTAAATATGGCACAAAATGATGAATCGTGTTAAAATTAGTTTTGTTGTTAAAATTCAATAAAGAGCTAGGGAAATACTTTTTATAGAATAAACCTATCCAAAAGTAATCTATACACATTAGCCTTGAAAATTTTAAGATTGTAGTTCCACGTAATTCTCAGGAAATACTTCTGTGCTTAACTGCACGGGAGTTCCACTCCTGTGCAGTACGCATCGAAAACTTGAACTGAAACCGTTGTGTATGATTTTACTGAGAAATAGGCGGTAGTGTGCCGACTTCACCTGACCTATCGTTATCGATGTAATAATAGCGCATGAATGGTACCGGCACCGAAGTGATTGCGGAGTCACCGAAGTGTGAGCATGATGTCACCGAGCCCATGTTACAGCTGTTGCTTTCGATGCCAAATGACGTCATTCACCAGGACAATTTCATGCTGCGATAATATTGTGACGGCTGTGTCACCGGCGCGGGCGCTGCGCCGCCTCACACCGCGCCGCTACGATGCAATCATTGTGTTGTTTTTAACAGACTTACAAAAAAGGAGAAGGTTATTAACTCGTTTTTTTTTTTAATTTTTTAGTTTATTTACTGGACTGCGTAAGGATGAGGGTTAGTTTTTCGAGATTATGTATGTATGTATTTGTATAAGGTACGGGGAGGTAATTGCAACTATCGGGAAAATGCAACTAATTTAAATAATTTCGCGCCGTTTGATTATTACGAATAATGCCATCTAAGAAACAAAGCAGGTGATGGTGGTGCTTAAATTAGTTGCATTTTCCCGATAGTTGAAATTACCTCCCCGTACCTTATACGTTTCCATATGAACACCGAGAACCGAAACGACTTTACCGATTTTGATGTGCGAGGTGTCGATAGATTCGTCTTCGCTCCCTGAGTGTCATAGGATATATATTAATAATAATAATAATATAGCTCTAGCAAAAATAAAAAAAATGCTTTTTCGTAACTTTTTCATAATAAACAAGTGATTTTACTAAAATTATTCTAAAATATGCGCATTTATATATTTTTTTCAGCGATTTTACGCATACTTTCTCACAAAAAACGTCCCCTCAACAGCGTATCAAGCGTAACGGAATCGTAAGTTAAGACTAAAAACTTCATCTCTGCAGTCGGGTATTTTTTCTTTTAATATAGATTATATTAGATACCTGTTTACGTTTGTTATCCCATAAATTCGTTTTTACTAACCAATTCTTCTTTTGTTTGAACGATTTACTTTCAGATTGGTCTCATAGAAATGTCATCAAAAACGGTCCAGTAGTTTGATTTGTGTGATGAACATAGATGTTATGTACCTCGTATCAGCTACCTCGTACTGTAAGCTTTGTTAGTTTGGGGCTAGATATATTACTGTGTAACAAGTATAAGTTTAAAAATCTCAAAAACCCCCGACAAAAAAAAAAGGCTGAACCGATTTTGATGAAACATAGCTGACTCTGACGGCTGAACCGATTTTGAACAAACACTCCCGACTAATTCACCTTTCAAACAAAAACAGCAAAATCGGTCCATCCGTTCGGGAGCTACGATACCACAGACAGACACACACACAGACACGTCAAACTTACTACACCCAGTCGTTTTTACATCGGGGGTTAAAAATGTGTACCAATATTTTATTATTTATTTATACATTTGTATAAACTCTACGAAATGGCAAGGCTCGTCCCACAACATACCTTGGACTTGAACATGACAGTACGAGTGTCACAATGACGAACTGATTGCGGTTTTACAGCAATCTTGTTTTATTTATGGAAACGGCAAAATAAACTTCAGTTATTATGTTAAATACATTTTATAACATAGCGTTATTCTAACAAACAACAGATGCCAATGTCGTGACAAATCTAGATTATCCCTACCGTGTCCAACACCATTGCATAGGATGAGAACATTGGATTATTGATTAATTGATCTATGCTAGCAATGGTTCATAGTAATAGTGGATAGTGGAATGGTGAGTATAACCTTAAATCAAAAGTGTGTTTATTAAAGAATGTGTTATTTGTGTGTGTGTGTGTGTGTGTGTGTGTGTGTGTGTGTGTGTGTGTGTGTGTGTGTGGTTGTGTGTCATTTAAGAATGTCCTCAACGCACGCAACTATCTCTCTCGCGCATCACATTTTTTTTTAAGATATAAAATCACTGATTGGGATATTACGCGTATAAAAGCGAGAGACAGTTTTGTTTATTTAGATAGGAGACATGTTTTAAAAAGCCCAAATGCAAAATCACAACCTTGATGCAAATCTGTTCAACATGAGGCGACCACGCGGTTGTATATTTTCAGCGAATTTTAACTTTGTTGCTTACAGAATAGGATTCATTTAGCATTGATATTACGTAAGTTCATTGTGTCTACTAAAAGTTTTAATTCTCTTTCCAAAAATACAAAAAAAAACTGCCTGCGACAGCGTGTAGTGATCATTTGAAATACGTCGTGAATAACCACTCTTCATTGCATTTCTTGTGCAACTTAATGTGCAGACTTTCTATATGTTATGTGGTAGAAAAGATATATGCAGAATAAAAAAAAAATTACAGACTTCCTACCACGCATAGATGTTCCAGACTAAGTAGCTTTTTATAAAATAGCTTATCGTGAAGAAACTTGTTCGCATTAAAAATTTACCAAATGTCAAGCCAATCCTGGTTTCGGCAGCGTAGCAGACTATGGCTTAACCCTCAACAGCAAATATATAGCTAAATAGAAAAATAACCTTACAAGCGAAAGCTAGTCAGAGCTATGCTCTCATCTATGGCGAAAGAAATTATCGACGATATTCTTTATGTTTTGATTGATTAAATATTCTCAAGTGACGTATCAATCATTTAAATTTCGAATCAGTCCATTACAGTTTACTAGTTGTAAACCGAAACCACTTTACCACCATGGCCTTGATGTTTCGGCCACCATCGCACAGATTGGCACATGGTTCCCGTAGGTTAGGTAATTGACGGTCCGCGAGGAATGCCGTGATGTAAGCAGATGATGGTGGGTTTAAATATACAGACACCGTTACACAAACCTATTGATAGTGTTTATGGGACGTGTGTGGTAATATGGTAGCTACAGACCAGAGAACGAAGGGAACTATGGAAGTTGCTATGGCAGGGTTCCGTAGGAAGGCGAGAAAACATTTTTATCTTTACACAGCTCCACAGATCACTAGTTAAGAATCATAACTATCCGATGTTATAAGTATTACTAGCTGTGCCTCGCGGTGTCGCCCGCGTAGTAATGAAAAACGGTGATGATTATGATAAAATTGCATGCTGGACTGGGAGAAAAAGAAAAAACATAGAATGTACCATCCGCTTCTCTCTCCGGGCATACTGTGAAAGTCAAGTTAAGGACCCTTAACTCGCTTTCACAATATTGAGGGAAATTTGCATTTATGTAGGCGATGGCCTTTATTGATCCAAGCTAATATTACATCTTACCCTCGTATTCCCTCTAACCCTTTAATACCCTCTCCCTTCCATTTGACCCTCTAATCGAGGTCAAATGTTGCGTTAAACGGCCTCATGGTCTTTGACGCTTTGCCTATCCTACAAGGGAAAACAGGCGGGATTGTATGCAGACCTAAAACGTTCAGTGATGTCCGCCTAGTGGAATAAAATATTGCAAATATAAACAACGGTATAATATGGTATGGTTGTGAATACAGCCACAGCTGAGGTGAGAGACCAGCGGTATCCGGGACAACATCCGGGGGGACGAGCCATGGCTATTGTTGCCAACGGTGCGAGTGCGCACATGTGACTAGGTTACGGATCACTTAGTTCACACTTTGTACATTTAGGCTGTATTTAGATAACGCGAAAAAAGCAAAGACTACGTAAAAACTACGCTAACACGTAAAGTCTGTGGTAAATGTAAATTCTATTTTCTAAGCAATCAAGTTGAAATTCCACGGAAGCAAAGTAAGCAAGCAACAAAAGCGCGGTCGCCGTGCAAAATTAATCTTTAATTCTTATTTGTATTTTTGCAGTAAAACTTAAAGTATTTTTGACTGGCCTTGTGGCTCAGTTAGTAGTATGTCTGCCTACTGTGCTGTAGGTCGTGGGTTCGATCCCCACCCAGGGCAAACATTTGTGTGATGAGCATGAATGTTTGTTCTGTGTCTGGGTGTTTCTATGTATCATATGTATATATTTACAACAAAAAAAAAGTATATGTATTCTATCAGCCACCTAGTACCATAGTACAAGCTTTGCTTAGTTTAGGCTAGATGGTGTTGTGTGAAATGTCCACAAATATTTATTTATTTATTTATACTTTGAAATATATATACTAAAAATCGGTGCGAAACGAGCTCATGTTAACGACTCTAATTAGTTACATTTTAAAGACCTATTCTCACCTTCACCTTTACAATTGCCTATAGATGGAGCCATTCAACTAAATATATAGAAATAGATATAAAGTATATTTATGCTAATTGCCCAGTAACTTGTTTGTGAGTGAGTACGGAAGCCTCGAGTGAAGCTCGTACTTTGCCGGTTTTATATGCATTTGATAAACCCTTTGAAGATTTTTTTAAATAGTTTATTGAATGACTTAGGAAGCCTGAATTAGAGTAAACTGACATATCTCTCATATTATAATTATATCTAGAGTAGTAGCAACGATCAACTTTTTTTTTATCAGCTTTGTTTGTACAAACTGTCCCACTGCAGGGCGCGGGTCATCTTCTCATTGTGAGAAGGGTGAGGCCATAGTCTACCACGCTGGCCAAGTGCGGGTTGGCAGACTTCACACATTTTTCAAGATCATTGAGAACTCTCAGACATGTAGGTTTCCTCACGATGTTTTCCTTCACCGTTTGAAGTTGGCGGCAATCGACAATACTCACATAACTTCTAAAAGACAGAGGTGCGTGCCGCGGGATTCGAACCCAGGACCTGCGGATCGCAAGTCAGACGGTCTCCCGACTAGGCTGTCGGAAACTTTAACGATCAACTATACCTAGTTGCTTATGAATGAAATCACTTCAATTATACAACAGTCGACGCACCATATTTGCAAGATAATTGGTTTCTCCCATAAACGAAGCATGAAGCGGTAACTTTGGTTTGGTTATTCCACTATTAAAAAGGTATTACGGTTACTTGAATAGAGCGTGCTTGCGCCGGCGCATGTCATTCGCTATCCAGTAATAATACTGGATGTCATTACTCAATGTAATAGAGCGATTGTGTCACAAAACAATATTATGGATACCGGAAGAGGTGTTTAGTGCCTACAGCACGTGCATATTATAGATTTCCCCCCTTCTATTTTAATATTCAGGTATTCTATGCTAAACCGGAAGGAGGTCATTGAACACACCATTATGAAAAACTAACTTTCTTGCGTAAAACTAAAAAATCACGGAAAAAGTAGTTATTCCTTTGACCCAAAAAAAAAGTATTGGGACAACCAAAACAAACAAACAAAACATACTCTTTTCACACAAACCATAATTTTATCCATGACATACGCGCAGCAGCAGCATTGTTGATTGCCGCCAACTTCAAACGGCGCGAAGGAAAACATCGTGAGAAAACCTACATGTCTGAGAGTTCTCAATGATCTTGAAGATGTGTGAAGTCTGCCAACCCGCACTTGGCCAACGTGGCAGACTATGGCCTAATCCTTCTTACAATGAGAACATGGCCGTTCCCAAGAGTGGGACAGTTTGTACAAACAGGGCTCATAAAAAATATATATATACGCACAGCGTCATGTACTAACTCGAAAATTGATAAGTTTTAGGACAAGCCAGATTACAGGTGCATTACACGATGCGGATAAACTGGAAACCATGAATCAGGTTCCGGTAATGATAACCAGTCCGACAACACTTATTGTCAGCTATCGCGCGACACCCGCGGCGAGTCAACGTCTCGCTAACGAACAGAGCCGTATGTGACGAGCGCAACATCGATTGGCATACTGCAGACCGACAGACTGCGCCTGGCTGTACCTAGTGGTTATCGACTTCCTGAGAAGTACCACCGTTTAAAACCATCGTTTTGGTATGATCGATCCACTTTACTAAGCGTAAGTCGCCCATGGTGGGCTGGCTGATGGACGCCTATCTGTCGCTGAGTATTGGTCAAAATATTTGTAACAAAATAAATAAACAAAACCATCGACAGGAAGATAGAAAGAAAATATTTTATTTTTATACACCATACACTACAACAAAAACAGAGAACACAAATACAAAGAACAAAAGTAAGACTATTGAGCCTAAAAAATACGCAGTTATCGCTGTAGTATCTGGTGTATCAAAGAAGGTGCTCAGCGATAATGCTGCTGAGCGACCAGATAGATAGATAGATAGATAAACTCTTTATTGTACACACCATAAAAGCAGCGCAGCGCTGTTCAGCAGCCAGGTTCTCTATTTATACCTATGTCTATACCTGTCTCAAATTTCATAGCGATCGGTTCACTCGTCTGACCGAAAAGTTAACAAACAGAAAGAGTTGCTTTCGATTTCAGTATAAAGATACTCGTAGATACGTAGTGATACGAGTTTATATTTAGTAGAGATTTTGAAAGCACCGTTATTTTTAAGGACGTATCGTTAGAATTACCATATCCTTAAAATCCTTATAGTTCCCGTCACGTAAAAAGAACGCTGGTTTGTTCGTAAGCGCGAACAAACCAGCGTTCTTTTTACGTGACGGGAACTATACTCGTACATTTAGATGAATCAACATTTAAAAATCGTACAAAATAACGCATCGAAAAAGTTTCAATGAGAAGAAAACGGCAAACGACATACATATCGCGTCAAGTACGACGTGTTTACAATGATTTCCGCACGGAGTCAGCAATGGAGACTGTACAGCTCAGAACAGACGTCACTGATAATGTAACTTGCCCATAGGCAATGCTTGCGTAGGCACGCATGAGTCAGACAACACCCATTGACATTCTGAACGGGTTGCGAACTCCAGTCATCCGCGGCCTACGATAGTGGTTTCCTTCTGACGTGTTGCATACTTTAAAATATGTTTAATTTATTTTATTTCTATTTCGAGAGCTGGACAAACCGAAATATTAAAATATAAATACGTTCGGACAGTTCATGCGGACGATTACTTATGGCTTACGTTCCTAACCGGGTCCTCAAGGCTATTCGAATTATAAGTCGATTGTTTCTCATTTACACAATTATATTGAGCTAGTTTTTTTTTTTGAAAATATCGTTTTTATACAAACTTATAATAAGTTTCAATGGCTTGTCTCTTGATACAATCGAAACATAGTATAAAGATGTGTAGTCTGTTAGAAAGCGGCAAATTGTTTCTTCCCCCTAGTCCCAAACAATTCATACACGAGATAATTCTAAATTTCTAATATGAGCGACTGCCCATTCAAACTTTAGCCGGCTCTAAATTTTGGCGTCGATTTTAATTCAAATGTTTGTGAAATTTGTTTTTTTACAGCTTTATGGGACCATAGATTTGCGTTATTGGTATTAATTTCAATTTGATACCTACAGGAGTTCTTGAAAAACAGGGTCTTGACAGACAGACAGATGAACACGCGGATAACGTAGTTATCAGATAAGGGAAGATCCGTTCTTTCATTTCGAGGTACAGAACCCTAAAAATAACTACTATTACGTCAATGAACTTCATATCACAAAAGTAGTCATAGTACCGCAACATTTAAACCCACATTCGGTTTCTCTCCGTCCTTTAATGAAGGTACCAAGCTTCATCCGCTGATTATCTTCTCTATTACCGTGACATAAGGTTCCATTTCTAAAGTGACCCAAGCCGGATTTCGGATGAAGTCTTCATGGCAAATTAAGGTAATGAAAACGTAACGGTAAACCAAATTGTGTGTTTAATTGCAGACAACAGACAACTTTATCGATTTAAATATTTGAAAACGCTCGCTAAGGAAAATTTGGATGCAAATTATAGTATTTACTTACATGTATTTGGTTCTAAGTTCTACGGATTTTGGTTGTGATAAAAGGAAAGGCGTATTGTTCTTGTTATTTTGTTTTTAGGAGTCTGTAGTTCCATCGTCCGTCTCGCTTGCGCATACCAAAATTTTTAAAGATGTAAAATGACTGAATTAACTTATAAAAAATCGTCGTTTAATGCACTAGAAAGCAACAAAGCAATATCAAAACTGTTGATATGCGCGAGCGAGTCAGACGATGATCGAAGTACACTCTTAATAACCAAAGTAATAAACCGATTCTGATAATATTTATATGGGACCACCTCTGAACCTACCTACCAAACAAAAAATAATTATCAGGATGGATTTGGCTGATCTAGAATATATCTATTTACCCTATAGCCTAGAAAATATTTCTAGGCTCAGGAAACAGAGAAGACGGCAAAGAAGGTAAACCGAAGCGCGCTCCATCGTTGATCGCAACGTCACACAGTTGGGACTATGGATTGCTTTACTTTCGCATGATACAACCAGTTGGACATAGCGGTTGTACCACGGCTCTGAAGGGGTGAGTTGGCGTTAAAAGGCAAGTCTATCACTGAATAAAAAAATGGCATACCAACGACGTATGTTACATTGTAAATAAATTGAATAAATTACAGTTTAAAAAACTAAAAAACACGCTAAAAATTATTGTGGTCAAAGTTCATTACAAGACTTTTCTAACAAATCCAAACACAGCTATGATACGATGTTCCATCATGAAGTTCTAGTTCATATCTTCCGGCTCCATCATCAGATCAGTTCGACAGTACCATATTATTGTATTGTCATCAGAACTACATACAGCTGTCAATTTTCATGACGCTGCGATCCTTGGAAGATGGTTAAATTAGTTACCTTAGATTTCATTACATAGTTAGTTACATATTATACAAGTCGACCTAATAAAAGCGTGTTAAAAAAATATTAGGCTGTAGATCCGACTTTACTGTGGCCGATACGTTGGTGACTTCCGTACTTTTATAGCCCATATAATAGACCATAAATAAATCAGTATCGAATGGTTACCATGGATTTTTTTCTATGGAAACGAATGCACGCGAATATCGATTTTTAAATCTTGAGTTATTATTTGTTTTCTATCATAGTTAGTGAATAATGCATTGCAGCAAATGGGGCACGATCTCGGCACAGGGCGCCGCTGCCGGGCGGAACGGGCGCGGTTTGGTTCGAGATATGCCAATATCGTGTCACGTGCGTCCCATGCGTGACATTACCGCAACACGCATGTATCTTATGCGGAATGGTGATTTTGGAGGTGCGGTCTTTTGCGAGCAAACTGAGCGGATCATACAAGCTAGGTTGCCTGTCTGTATCACGGGTCGAAACAGGCCTAAGATGCGCGCCGCGACAAAGCTCCCACCTTTTTGATGGATCGGCCAAGTATCAGCTGGAAGCTTTAGAATCGGTTGATCGGCGAGCTGTGAGGTTAATCGGTGACGATAAACTGCTTGCCAAGAAGTTACTTAGTCTCGAGCACCGCCATAAAATAGCTTGTCTTTCTATATTCTATAGGATTCATATCGGGGAGTGTGCGCAAAAGCTTCCCGACCTAATTCCACCCTCCTCATTTCAGTACAGGACTAGCTGAAAGTGCCACCAATTCTCATTGAAATGCCAAAAATCCGTATTCAACGATATCGGTCTACTTTCTTGATGCGTACTGAACAGGAATGGAATTCTTTGCCGCCATCTCTGTTCTCTGAACACTAAAATCTAGGAATTTTCAAGGCTAGATTGAATAGATATCTTCTAGATCGACGAGCCTCCATCCTCCATCCATCCTCGGCCACACCGATCGCTTAACACCAGGCGAGCAATGGAAAAGTACTAATCAACTGAAAGGGTAGATATAAAAAAATTGTTCTCATTTTCTATGTGAAAACTTCCCAATGATACTCTGTACATCGCTCCGTATCAAAAGGTCTATCAAGGAAAATGACGTAGTTTGCAGAACGTCGGCATATTAAAACGTCTATGTGGTGGCAATTACATAGTCTGTGCAATTCTTTACATTTAATTCAATGATGTCACTCGGTCTTTTAACGACAAGTTCAAATCTTCGTGCTCTTTATTGAATCACTGGTTTATCTCAATTTGTCATAATAAGATATTTCCTGGCTTCGCCTACTCGAATGCCGGGTGCACTGGCTCATCATCAAAACGAATGTGGTCATAAGGTCCTCATCTGAAATTGAGACGAGCTACATTTTTATTTTGTTTTAACTCGTCTCTTCAACCAATACCTATACATGGTACAGCCCTACACGACTTAGACATATGAGTGCACAGTACTCAGTGCCGACGGACATAAAATGGAATTGATTGAAATGTTTGGTACATACAGAAATAACCAACGACATTTTACAAAACAAACAAAAACATTGAAAAATGTATTAACTTTTGGTAAAACACATTGCAACAGCAACTAGTCCCGGACGCAATAGCCTAAGAAAATAGCATAATTAGGGAATTTAATATCGAAATCTCGCATTAATCTCACAAGATAAATCTTGCCCCTAACATCGTGCGAGATCGCATAAAATTTACATGAGTACGTATCAGCAGTTTTTATGAAAATTCCTATAAATGCAAGGGTCGACATTGAATACATGCCATTAGATTTCATTTCCTAAAGGTTTTTTTTTTACACTAGATAGATCTACGATTGACCACCAACTCGCCTGATGTTAAGCGACGGTGTGGCCCAGTATGCGTATTGCTGGCCTGAACTCACGATGATTTAAAATAGTATTTTAAACTCTATAAAATTGGAAAAAAAAAAAATAAGAACACTATTTCGATATTAAAGACAGTAAAATTTAATTTATACTCGTATTGAGGTAACATGTAATTCTCCCATGTTAGCAAGTTCACTTATTTCTCAATATAGAAACCAGTAAACTTTTTGTGATGCTTGAGAAATGTAAGCAAGAGCGATCCCTTTCTCGCTCGCGTAATGTGAAAGCGAACGTTAACGCATCTGTTGCCAACTTTTTCAACGGTTTTAGCGACTCTATTAACAATCTAGAACTTTACAATAAATCAGTTTTTAATACATTTAACACAAATATACATATATCTGTAAAATGTTTTGTCCCGACTACGTACTGACAGACGTTTATTACCTAAACTAAATAATTAGTCATAAAGACATGAAATCTGGAGGGTGCATTTTTGTGTAATATAGCTATCCACTTAGAAAAGATTTCTTGATAGGTAAAACAGTTAAAAGATGCCGTTTTCTACAAAGGTCATTAAGTCTATAATTATTTAATAGTACCTATACCACCTTTTCTATGCATGAGTAGATAGCAAAAAATAGTTTAAACAAGTATTCTACATATATTAAAAGAAAAACAATATACACGACTGCAGGTAAGTAGTTTTTGCAGTGTAACTTACGATTTCGTTACGGTTGATATGCTGTCAGTGTGCATTTTTTGTGAGAAATTATGCGTAAAATCACATCACACAAAAGACTATCTTTTACAGCGATTTTACGCATACTTTCTCACAAGAAACGACAACAGACTCCGAACAACAGGTACCAAAATAAAAAATATATACTGGACTATAGTTCCTGCATCCAGTATCAGTAGCAAAGGCTTAGAATCAGCATATCTTAGGGCAGACCCCATGGTCCAATCGATTACAAATACTAAGATATCGTGAAACACACACAAGTACAGTCAAATTGCTAGTCTCCTCCTTCAAATCCATTCCAAGTCTAACATTTTGCAAATCAACATCAAAGATCGTTCTAAAGTATCGTATAAAAAAGATCCCAAAAGACCGTTTTCCCTCCAAAATCTAACCCTGCAATCAGGTGTACCGTTTCCCAGGAGTGTCCTACCTCGAACCACATAGCAACCGGCAATATGCATAACGAGTGTCCGATAAAGGTCCGACAGATAACATACCTGAGCGACCGAAGCGACCTTCAGGGAGAATGCGAGGGACGGACTACCCATGTAAATAACTGGACCAGGCGTAATTCCCTCAATGGGAAAAAGGACCGACAAACGGGAGAAATTGTTTGCTAATTTAGTTTTAGGTCCAAACAAGTCATGCAATATTTTTTTTAAACGCCGAATTTAAAAATGTTTTATTTTTTATGTTTGTTACCTGTTTGTGAGAACTGATTTGAATAATTCCTTATTTATTAACCGACTTCAAAATGTTCAATTTTGTTTTATAAACAAAACCAATATTTATTTATTATTTAAACATAAAAACAGCCAAATTGCTGACCTTCTTACTTTTTAAGTCGGTAAAAACTTCAACTTCAATATGGACAATTTAGTTTAAAAACCGGACAAGTGCGAGTCAGACTCGCCCACCGAGGGTTCCGTACAAACTAGTAGATAAAGGGGGAATCATATATTTTTTATATTTTCCTTCATGAACCGAAAAATATACATCGTAAAAATATTTAAAACCCTGTTTTAGCTTATGCTAATGAAGCTCTTTCTTAAGATACTCCACATAATACGGTTAATTCACTTTAAAATTAGGACCTTCATTCCTTGCATAAAGACACTATTTTTTATGGTTAAATTAAAAATGTCCAGTTTTCGGAATTTTTCCTATATGTGTACTCTAACACAATGCTTCTTGCCAAATTTCATAGTTTCATAGTTATTTACGAAAACACAGAGAAATTTTATTTTTCTTTCTGCAGCAAGATACTATTGGATCTGCGTATATGGTTTTAATTTCAACTCGATATCTTCACGCGTTCCCGAGATAAAGGTTTTGACACCCGGACGGACGGACAGACGGACAACAAAGTGATCCTGTGATCCTATAAGAGTTCCGTTTTTCCTTTTGAGGTACGGAACCCTAAAAATCAAACTACTCAACCGATTTTGATCAAATTTGTATGGAACTAATCTGAAATCATATCAAGTTAACCAAAAAGAAAAATATTTTTTCAAATCGTTTTATAATTAACGGAGACATGCGGGAACATACAAATAAATACAGTCCAATTGAGAACCTCCTCATTCTGGAAATCTGTAAAAAATATGTAAACCAGAAAAGAAATGACAACGTGTTCATATCAATTAATTATGTATTAGATATCTAGTTAATCAGATAAACATAAATTACGTTCCTGGAACGTTTGATCACAATATCCTGATCTTTGTTTGGTATATATACCCTTGAAAAGGGCCAAAAGTACCGTTCGACAGTACGATAACACTATCACGGAACTGATAAGGGACCGAATGTCACAATCAATATTTTTAGAAGGTGATACGACGCAGGTAAGTGTTCTTAGAATAACATTGTTAAAAATACACGACGCTTCAGAGACGAAATATACATTGTTTTTAAGAATCAAATGATTATTATTGTGCACTTACATTACAGATTCGCATTTACTGTAATTATAGGAAAAGTGACATCATCTCTTTCGGATATTTGTAACGCAAAGCCCGACAACACACAGTAATATGAGAAGGCACAGATATAATTTTTATGTTTACTTTTAAAAACTAAACTAAAATGTAACCAAAACTTAAATTGAAAAATAAAATTAAAAATAAAAACCGGCTAAGTGCAAGTCGGACTCGCGCACGAAGGGTTCCGTACCATTATCTATAAAAACGGAAAAAAACCCGTTTTGCCCTTTGGGTACGGAACCCTAACAAGTCATATACAATATAATAAGCTCGTCGGCTACACCGTCGTTTAACATCAGGCGAGTTGGCGGTCAAGCGCAAACCTAATACTGCAATAAAAATAATAATAACATATTGCTACTTCAGATCAAATGGTAATTTATACAGGTGTCCCAAAAGCTAACGAAGAGCTGACAACAATTATGAAGTCGAGCAGGTTCAGGTGCCTTACAAAATATCTAATATTTAAAATGTAAAAATAAATCTCTCGCTAAACAACTAGAAACTAGAAACGCGAGCAACATCAATCAATCGGGTGATTCCCCGGTGTGCAATAAACGCACTGCAAAAATAGTCCACGCGTCCATTACAGTCAAGTAACGTCAGCAATAAAACTGAGCCGGCTGCACAATACAACGATAATACGGCATTACCTAATACCGTGGGAATCGTAAAACAAATGTAAAATGTCGAAATTGAATCCGATACCCGCCGTTAAAGGAGGTACTTCTGGAAGCTTGCATATTCGGAGAAACTTCATCCTACTATGAGAAAAAAATAGCTGTTCGAATTTTGATATCTTTATACCTGTGTGTAGATAGAGAGCTTTTAAAAGCCAACAAAAAGCAACTTTTAATAAGAATTGGTAAGAAGTTGAACACACTTCCAGTTTCGGTGATCCCTAATAAATTTAACCTGAGTCTCTGTAATACATTAATTTTATTAATAATTTTAATTTGCTTATTTAATTTAAAGTAGTGGTCTACGATCAGCACCTTGTGGAACACCCTCGATCTATATCTAGTTACTTTGTAAAATATAAACAAAATTCCAATGCAAGCTTGAAATAGACAATATCGTTTCAACTTCAAAGCAGATTGCAAATTAGGTACTGCATTGCATTTACGTAGGCAAATTACACGAGTTTGAAATAATCAAAGCTCTGCAAGGTCATGTTCTAGCTGCACGTGACTGCAAGCCGCTGTGAAGTCAGGTATGAAAACTGAGCGGGTTTGTTTACGAAATTTCACTAACAATTTGCACACGTGTCCCTAAGCCAAAATTTAAGGTCGAAATGGTTACATCCGTACACCAGAGACGCTATTAGCCATGCACAAAAATCTTGTGGTTTAAATTCCACAATTAAGTCTAAATCTTAAATCAAAAAAGAACAAGAAAGAAGAAAAGTTGCATGTGAAAAAATAGGTCATTAATTGACACTCTTCGCCTTCTACAACCTAAATACACAAATAAAGTTTTAAATCGAGCTTAAAAAAATAATTATGTTAAAATAATACAAAATCGACAAAATTCACAAACGCAACACGTCGCACTTCATGCATAAATCATGCAATCTGCAACATTGCAAAGTATCACAGGCAGACATAAAAGGCTGCAAAATCAATACCAGTGCGTCGAACTTCACGAGGGGCTTCCTAAAGCTGGCTCCACCACACCTCGACTATATACACGGTAGTCGCTTAGAGCTGGTGAACTCAGTTTAGATCCACCTGGCTTCTAAGGCTTCGAGTGCATTAGACCATGTTATGCGTTCTGTTGCAACTGTATTATGTAATAGGTTTTGTATGATAGCAGAATCCGTAGAAGTTGACAAAAAGACTTTAGTTTTAGTTGGGAAGTTTGAATTAGATTCTAAAAGAATTTGGAGTAGCATTTTAGGTAGATAATATGCCGACAACGATGGGTATAGCATACATATGAGTTATCAATATTAGTAAGAGTAAAATAATTGCGGATGCAACAATATTGTTGATTGTTAACTTTACTGTGGCACTAAAATCAGGCAAAGATAATACCTATCAAGAATGGAGTGAAAAATCGGTGGACTTCAAAGAGAATTGTAGCTAAAGCAAATACTGATGGTTATTAGCGTAATTCTTTATCTTGCCTGAGTGAGTATTTCAAGGAATACGTTGATAAGGTTTCGTGAATTGTAAGTGTAAAGGATGAATACGCAGCAGGTACGACAAATACTTGACCTTCGTATAGAGGTGATCGCCCTATCACAAAGGAAGGTTTTACCTGTTATACTAGATACACAATATAAGTACCATAATACATCATAGAACCTTGTCATTCTAACAATTTTAGAAATAGCTTCAAGATAAAACGTCAAGCTAAGCTTTTCTACTGCGAGTAGGTAAGTTTAACATTTGCGCTAGACGAAACGTGCTAACTTGTCTATTAATCATTATGGGGCACAAAAAACTCAGTAAGTAGTCTATTGTGGGGAAAAAATATAAGTAGATTTTGTAATGAAATCTATAAATCTATATACAGTAAAAAAAAACAATACGATTGTTATAGTCTAAGCAATGACGATGCGATGTGTAAAGAATTTCAACTTCTGACATTAGTACTTATATAATTAATTTTGTTCTAATTTTGGAATAGGCACATCAATTGAGTTTAATCCAGTGAGTTTAATAAATTGGAATGTACGGAAGGCTTGCAGATAATACCAGTAGGCCATTACTATACATTAATACTGATGACGGAAAACATTCCACAAATTAGATAACCCTTTGTTCCGACGTTCGCGTTTTTATCAGACGAGAATTGACAAACGGACAAAGCAATCCGTTTGAAATGATTAATGACATTATAGAGATGATTTATACAAATGATCTATTTTACAATGTAATTCTGTAAATACTTTTATTATAAGATCTAAGTGAGATACTCCCTAACCCCCACAGTGCCCTACTGCGACCAATAGTCTCATAAAGAAGAGGGAATGTAAAGAATCCACGCGCGAACCGCTCTGCAAACAATGATGTACGTGACATTATTGGTCAACTAAATATTACCAACGTTGTATTCAACGACTTGATAAATGAAAATAAAATTGAAATGAAGGGCTACCTTTTAAAACGTTCATATGAATGCATTTGCAGTATGGGGCATGATGGTTACTGAAGGGCCAAAATTAGTGAGCGATCGGTAATTTTCTGTTTCATATTTGGACGATGTTCGTACGTATCTCCCCTTGCCAAATATTAGTATTAATGAGATAAGAGGACACGATTAAAATGATACCAGTTACGGAGGAGACGGCGGCAATGTGAATGAACCTGGTCGTGGCTTATCGTGCAGCGACTCGGTTGCGGAAACGTTTCCAAATGCAAATATTTGGCAGGCAAGGGCCTATCCGGGAATGTTGCCGGGAGTTGAAATTATTTTAATCTCTCGGCAAATATTTATTCACACACGATCTAGTTTCCATAGCTATGAATAAAATTGTACGAGAAAAACACATGTTTTAGGAAAACGACAGCGTAGGAATCAAATTATGATATTTACATAAACCACAGTTCAATACAAGCCAAACGATTAACAACACATCGGAGATCAAAATAGCCGCCATCCAAACAAGTTTGTTCGAAACAGCGTACAGGATTCAAGAGTCCAATTAACTTAAAGTGGGACGGAGACCAAAATAGGAAACACTACCCTCGGGCAATGGACCTGCCGGCGAAATAGCCCAAACGCGAATATGACAGTTAGCCCAAATTGGCGAAGGAAGTCGTGGGAGGCAGCCACATCAGGCAATGTAGTGGCTTAATGGAGGTTAAGATGTGTGCCCCCCTATAACGAGTATCTCGCCTCGTCTGACGCAACTATGCTGCACACAAATTGGACGCGATCACGCGGACGATGACTAGAGAAATGTGTCGATTAAAATGATGGTACCAATCAAATTGTTATGATAATGAGCTTCCAGGCAACAACGCATTCCATTTACGTTACTCGACACGTAAAAGCTTACGATGATTATGTGTTACATGAGTTTATGGAGTTTAATGACTTGGTACAAGACACATTTAAGGCAGCTCTTATCTTGATGAGTGCGGCTATTTCGTGTGCCATCGACAACGAAAACAAAAAAGAAAAACAACGCGAGTCTGAGTAGGTACGTGGAATGCGGTCCACTTATATAATTGCACTTTAGGAGTTTTGAGTGCTGTTTTGTTTTCATTGTGGCTTTCATTCAATGAGATATGTAAAGCAATTTTTAGGTATTTATTTCATGCTTTTGTTCATAACTTTGTACAATTTATGAAACTAATTTCAATATTCTGCAGCGACAGATGAAGTTTTCATATTTTTAGTCTTTACTTTTTATTTCTGTAGTGTGAACCGAAGTGACATCATTAACTTCACCCACAGAATAAGCCTTATTTACATAGACTTCACCTATAGCCCTTTTGAGTGATTAACCCGATAATTGAAATTTAATTTAAATTTTTAGTGATTAACCTAACCCGAGGGTTAATTCACGTTATATTGCCTCAAAAAAATCTTTGCGCAATTTTAATACCGCATTCTATAGTAAATAAAAGACAACACCGTATTCTAAATTCCAACATATGATGTCTTGTTGTTTTAGTAATTATTAAATGGTAAGAAATCAAAACTTTTATAATTATTTTAAAAAAGTCATTTTTTAATATAATTCAAGGTTTCAAAGTTACTTTACATATTCCATTATGAAATAAAATGAAAACTGCTTGAAGTATAAATACCATAACTTTATAGTTTAAAAAACTGAAACAACCGCCTTCGAAGTACGTTATTTTGTTTACTTGTAATATTAGTAAGGATAATAATTAACAAGGCGCTCAAGCGTTGAAGTAACTCTATTTTCTCCTTATACACATTGGATGAGGAGTAAGTAGGTTTTACTTTTCAAGCGCAATAAATCCCTCACGATTGTAAACTTTTTAAAGAGACCTCTCTTCACCCGCTCGTTTCTTTTTCAAGAATGACATTTGTCATTGAATGTCTTATGCTTCGTCGTCGCAGATTAGATAATGTGCAGATATTTATACGAAAAACCTAAACATTTGACACTTTTGTAAAGAAAAACGTGTCAGTGGAACTCTGCGATTATATAATCTGACGCACTCACTCAGGAATCCAATGAAAATATTTTTACTTTTAGAGATTATTCAAAAAGTAATAAAGCAATGTTTCTAATATAATTATGGGACCAACTTGGGAGCTTTCTCTATATGCCAACTCACGAAACACAAAAATTGGTTCAAGAATGAGAGAGAAATTCTTTCATACGTTAAAAATATATATGTATACGGTACGAATTCATAACCTCCTCCTTTTTCGAAGTCGGTTAATAAAAGATGGGCAATCCTATTCAACCATTTACACGAATTAATTTGCATTTGCTCGTGACTTAGTCTAACCTCATAGAATTATTATTAAATTGTTAATTTGGGTTAGTTAGGCAGACAACGCCCTTATAACGTGAATCCAGGGTGCGGCGTCGGGGCCAAAGTTCTATTTTTTTTTTTATTTGAAGAACATTTTTTTAGGGTACCTCAAATTGTCAAACTGAAGCCCTATAGGATGACTTCGTCGTCTGTCTGTCAATACACTTTTTCTCAGGACCGCGTGGAGATAACAACTTGATACTAATAATATCACTTCGTTTTCATCTGTCTGTCTCTCGTGGATATATCTAGTTCAATTCAAAACTTGGGTATATTATGGTCCCTCGAAGCTGTAACAAAATCAACAAAGTTTTGGTGATAAAAAAAAAAACAATATTCTTACTTGACTATTTTTTTCATATTAAACAATTTCTATTATGCGAATCATAACAAATAAAGTAGAGTAAAAAAAAATAGACGAATTATAAATAAATCTTCGTTTAAAAGCGCGCTTGTAAGATTGAACCTGCCCGTCATGTTTATATCCGAACAGTGTACCAGTCGACAACCTGTTAAATGGCTATTATATCATAGTTTTTGCACACCATGGGAAGCACGGAGATACCCTCGGGCCACCGAGACCTGTTCTGATAGAAACTAGTTAGAATGCTGCCTCCAATAATGTAGCCATTTGGTTGCTATGTACTAGAATTTGGCGAGGTCAATGTCAATCAAGAAGGATTCAATTCGCTTATTTAGGTAGATACTAGAGAATAGGCGTAGATTGCTCTTTATTAGTACTTAGAGATGCTAAGTCAATACCGCTAGAGACTAAGAAGGGACTTACTATTTCTAATTTAAAAAAAACCGGACAAGTGCGAGTCAGACTCGCCCACCGAGGGTTCCGTAAAAACTAGTAGATAACAGGGGGAAATTCTATATATATTTTTTTATATTTTCCTTCATAAACCGAAAAATATACATCGTAAAAATATTGAAAACCCTGTTTTAGCTTGTTCTAATAAAGCTCTTTCATATGACACCCCACATGATACGGTTAAAGCACTTTAAAATTTGGACCCTCCTTCCTTGCTTAAAGCCCCTATTTTTGTGATTAAATAAAACATGTACAGTTTTCGGATTTTTTCGTTTATGTGTACTATATGACAATGCTTCTTGCCAAATTTCAGAGTTATAGGTCAACGGGAAGTACCCCATAGGTTTTGATTCCCTTGCGAGTGTCGAAATATGCGTTTTTTGCGACATATTCGGCTGTAACTTTTTTAAAATTAAAACTGACAAGTTTAATTATTCTCTCTGCAGCAAGCAGCTGCAGCGAGACTGTGGATCTGCGTATATGGTTTTAATTACAACTCGATATCTTCACGCGTTCCTGAGATACAGGTCTTGACAGACGGACGGACGGATAACAAAGTGATCCTATAAGGGTTCCGTTTTTTCCTTTTGAGGTACGGAACCCTAAAAAGGAGGAGATTCTAAGTACGTCTATATTTCAATTACGATTAATATCTATCTTTAAGTTACTATCTATAGATGTACAATAAAGTTATTCTATCCTATTTTTAGGGTTCCGTTGTAACTACGAGGTACCCATATAAATTCGCCATGTCTTTCTTGCCGCATGTCAAAGCCGTTGAGACTTCCATTCCTACATGAACGAAATTTTGGCAGGTATTTTCTCTATTTTTTTTATATAACTAGGCATAAGCAAAATGCCTAGTTGTATAAAAAAAGAGAAATTAGGAGTGGCACTGGCATAAAGGGATGATTACTTTTTAGCTCCCATCTCATCGGGGTGTAGTCGAATAAGTCTAAGGTTTCATACTGTTGTATCACATGTCCACCAATATCTATTATTTTTATCAACTTCAAAAAGAAGAAGGCTAACAATTCGGCTGTATTTTTACGTTTGTTACCGCTTGTTTGATGAAATTTTGATCAAATATTTTATATATCAAATATTTTCAAATGTGTTCAAATAACGGAGCTATGAGGTAACATACATAAAAATACTACCAAATTGATAGCCTCCTTCTTTTTAAAGTCGGTTGAAACAGTAATCGAATGTAAAAATAGAGTAACTCGAAACGACACTCTCTCAATCTAAACGCAGCACTGATTTGGAGCCGCAATATATACAATCTATTATAGATATTTTGTAAGTACGTTAACATCGAGTGTACAAAAAGTTAACTGCTTACGAAGTTACTTATTAACTACTAGAATAACACGTGTACTCTATATCACCGTCTCTTAGGTATTTATTAGACAAGTTATAAAATTACGATCATAAATTTAAGATTCTATAAGGTCGCAAATTGTACGTCTCGCTTGCGCGTACCAAAACTTCTGAAGACATTAATAACTAAATCGACTTACGAAAAAATCGTAACCTCTTAGTCCTAGAAAGCAATATTATAAATGAAATTCATTTCAATGCAAATAAATTTTCATACTACAAATCAAGTGTTTAGTTTCCGGCAGCCTAGTCGGGAGACCGTCTGGACTTGCGATCCGCAGGTCCTGTGTTCAAATCCCGCGGCACGCACCTCTGTCTTTTCGAAGTTATATGTGTATTGTTGATTGCCGCCAACTTCAAAACGGTGAAGGAAAACATCGTGAGGAAACCTACATGTCTGAGAGTTCTCAATGATCTTGAAGATTTGTGAAGTCTGCCAACCCGCACTTGGCCAGCGTGGCAGACTATGGCCTAACCCTTCTCACAATGAGAAGATGGGTCCGTTCCCAGCAGTGGGACAGTTTGTACAAACAGGGCTGATAAAAAAAAAAACAAGTGACTTTTTCGATTTCATTTTTATAAATAAGATTTTTTTTTGGATCAAAATTGAATTGTCGTCGAACATTCTAACGTTCGAAGTTCAAGATATTACGAATTTTTAATATGTCCATTCAGTTTTATTTATCTTTATAATGTTGGTGCGTGCGAGCGAGACAGACAATTTGGACGACCTATAGGGATCACTAACCCTAAAATTGCTTAAAAGCAGCATTTTCATTCATATTTCAAAGGTCAATAAAATTACTATAATGTATGTCAGCATTACTCCTAACCCATTAAATAACTTCTTCATATTCATTTATTGCGTAAAACTAATTAACATGTCGGATGTAATTCATTCTTACATCCTTATTTTCCTCCACCTTCGACGTAGGCTTATTTTTATATTACAAGTATCAAGATTAACTAGTCGACAGATTATAATAATCTCTTGTTTTGTCAATGAGATTATCTTGTAATCTTTAAAAGCTTTAGACTATAGATAGATTTTTACAAACACAGCCATGCCTGGCTGGCTGATTGACTGACCTCGTGGCTCAGTTGGTAGTATGCTGCCTGCTAAGCTGTAGGTTGTGGGTTCGATCCCCACCCAGGGCAAACATTTGTGTAATGAGCATGGATGTTTGTTCTGTGTCTGGGTGTTTCTATGTATCATAATATGATAAATAATATTTACATATTATATAGATATATATTTACAAAAAAAAGTATATAATATGTATTCTATCAGCTATCTAGGTCCAAGTACAAACTTTGCTTAGTTTGGGCTAGATGGTGTTGTAAAAAAAAGATTGGACCCATAGAAAAATAATTAAAGTTCTCTTTGAAAAAATTGCACATTTTGTTGTCCATTGTTTAATTTTTTTTAAACTATAATTATTCACTTAATATACCAAAGCGAGCCAAAGTGCCTTTAAACGAATTAACTCATGTAGAAATAATTCCTATCGTAAGCGTTCTAAGTTAGCGCAGTCAAAACTTAGTATCTTGCCAACAATACGAATCGAATACTGCAGTGCGAATAGAGACCAACATTATTCAGAACGCTCCAGATGTTCAGTTTATGGCTATTGTTGAATATGGATACTGAGACAGATAATAATAAACTGAATTTCGAGTTAATCGTCTAGATTTTTCTTCAGTGTCAATAAAATAATTTAAAAAAATATAAATCGAATTCAAAACCGAAAAGGGAGAAATAAGAACTGATACATAATACCGACAAATTAAATCAAAACTCGTCGTCTACCTGAGCAGATACGTAGTACGTACTTGCTCAGGTACCGTTCTCAAAAATATATATATTTTTGAGGTCGGTCTAGGCCCTAAACTGTAACTAAGCCCTAGACATACATTTTTCTTCATTGAATCGTAGCAAATGTCACTGTTTCATTAAATATGTTCGCGTAGTGAGTCTTCCGTACCTACTACTAAATATTATATGGCCTTGGTGACTTGGCTGCAGAGAGTTACCAATTCTAATTATTGATTGAAGTGGCTGGCAGTATCGCAAATACAGATAAAACATTAACAGGCCAAGCAAGCCGGGGCGCGGCGTTGATAGGTTTATTCCATCGTAAGGTCGCACTGGATGGATTATTGCTATTGATATTCTAGTTACGACCATTTACTCCTTATATTGAATCGCAAAGACCTATAGCCTATAGGCAGGCAGAATCTTACTGGCTGGGTGAAATGATGTATACGTAGATAGGGTTTCCCCGGCTCACCATGGCAAGCCTCAAGTAAGGTAATCGCCCAACCTGTCTTCAGTCGCGACACGTTGTTAGACGCGTGTCGTGAGCCGTGACCTGTAAATAGTGACAATGCTGCCATCCTGTGTTTTTAGAAAATTCAACACCGAGATATGTAAGGCCAAGGTAATAAAAGACCTTAAGGATGTGTCTTTTCCTCGAAAGTGCTGAGAACTGAGATTTGACATGCTTTTACTTCATATTCAATTATTAAAACCCCTCTATAGATAAAATATCATTACTATAGGGTGCTTAAGTTTTAAGCAGTACCCTTAAAGCTATAAGGTTGCCTAGTTGCTAATGTTTAACAAGAAGCAAGTTCTTCAAGAAGAACCAAAGGCAACATTTTCCTAAAACGTTAACTTGTATTAAGTGATATCGTACTTTTTTTGCGATTACAAAATAACAGTTGGAATGTGTGGGTGGACATATTTTCAACTACAAAGTTAGTCTTCCAATCCGAATTCTCTGTTCTTCTTTTGAACTTAAAGTATTATAATTTAGTTTATTTTCTAGTGGGAATATTATAGGAATTCACCAAGAAGAAGCTGTAGCTGTTTCTTTGTGAATTCCTCTCCTTCCTCTCGAGCAAAATCGTAACGCTGCTAGTTTTTCTGTAATTACCTTTTCCACGATTTTAGCTATCCCTATAACTAGTGCAAGTATAATTTGACAGTGCACTTAGTTGTCGGGCATCGTTATCGATGTTCTATCGATTGGGAGCTATCGTTATCACGCGCGGATGATAACATCGACGACCGTACTCGACTCGCCGTTGACTCATTTCGGAGAATCGAGTGTGAAGTCAATTTTCATAGGAAATTTACTGAAACTATGTATGATTATATTATTTATTTATTCAGATAATACGGATAAAATATAGGGAACTTATGTATTATTCATTCTTAAATGTGTACTTTTCGGTTTACTGTACTGGTTACTGTCAAATACTGTCCTGTCTCTTGGGGAAAAATCACAATACACCCCAAGCGGGACATCAGTTCAAGAATTATCCCCCCCCCCCCCCCCCCCTCCCTCCAATAAGAAGAAAGACTTGAGATCTTTATTATATTGTCGAAACTTCAATCCATTATCAACTTAAAAGAAACAAAGAACACGCTCACCTATTATATCCACACATAAAACAACTTTAAATCTTTACAATAAGATTCAATTTCGGTAAAAAATTCCGAACCGCAGTAAAGTGAGATCAATCGGGTATAACATCACACAATGATATTCTTCATCATGTTAATAGAAACAATACGTCCGGCCTTGATTCCAATCTGTATGGTGTCATCAGTATGATTGGGACTGGCTAAACAAATTTCTTTCATTCATAGATTGTTCAAAATTGTTCTTGGGCTTTACTATGTAAGTAAGGCATTAATTGGAAAGGTTCTATTGGTCAACCAATATTAAGCTGGGTCTACATCGATGTAAACAATCTAATATGCGTTGATGCACCTGCTAAATTCCATATGTGAATGTTTGGTGGTAATTTTTTAACAGACGACAGGAGGAGATTTATGTTTTCAGGTGTTAGTATGTATCTATATTACCTTCTAAAGATTATGATGTAGACCTATTAAAAGAAAAACACCAAAAAAAAAAAAATACCATCTAGTTCCCATAGCACAAACTTTGCTTAGTTTGTGCTATGTGGTGTGCTAGATGGTGTTGTGTGAAATGTCCACCAATATTTATCAAGAATTATCCTAAATAATGTTCATTAAAATGATCAAGTATTCAAGACATAGAAAGTAACAGCAGTAAAAGTCAGGTAGGGGATTTGAGGGGAATTCCCGTTTATGTAGGCGACGGCCTGACCTGACCCCCTGTTATTGGAAGCGGATATTTTGTACATCTCACCTTCGAATAAACCTAATCTTCTCACATTTCTACATTAAACCATTATCAAATGTGGTGTCAATTGGCTTCATGGTCTTTCATGCTCTGCCTACCCCATAAGGGAAAATAGGTGTTATTTTATGTAAGTGTACAACTTATAATTTACTGTAAGTTGATCATGATGCATTGTGGTTACATTCGCATAATGATGAAAAATAAAGATGATAATGTAAGGTAGAGCCTATTTCCATTCCCATGTTCTCAGTAATCCCTATAAGAAATTTCATAATTATTCTCAGATATTCCATGTACAGATCACAAACAGTCAGAGACAGTTATTTTCGCTTTTATAATATAAGTATTTTTAAGATAAACACTGCAGAATGTGACACTGGGAGATTTGCAATGACAAATCTATTATACTTAACAGTATCATGCAGATAAAAATCGGTCAAACATTATAGTATATATATATATATATATATATTATACACTACGAAAAAATATCCTTTTTAGGTAGTTCACTAAAGTATCACACACACAAGACGCGAGATTTGAGAGCATCTAAGCAAGCCCCTCTTTGAGTCATCATCTCAGCCATAAGAAGTCCACTGCTGGACATAGACCTCCCCCATGGATTTCCAAAAAGACCGATTGCAAGCGCTCTGAGTGCTGCACTCTAATAACACTAGTCAGGTTCTCCCACCTTAGCGATTTATATTGCTTTTGTTAGGTATCCACCACCTAACTACATAAATAATAATACTTACGTTTGTTTAGCACCCGTTATCGAAATAAATGACTTGCAAGAAGGTTCCATGCTTACATTATGTTTATTGTGATAGCTTATAAAATAAGCTAATGTTATAAAACTATTGTTGTTGTTGACTTGTTTTAGACAAAATAAACTACAAAGACTACCAGTAGGCTATCTGTGCTGATTTAATGGTAATACTTTAATTTGGAACTCCAAACTGGTCATACCAAATTATCCTGTTTCTTGTTTGAATGGGATAATAGAGATCGGTTGAGACATTACACTTGAAAGCGTTGGCCTGGACGAATAGCTCATATCTCTGGCCAAAAACATGTAAAAATAATCATTAGTCGATCCCAAAAAAAAAAAAAAACACACTTACATATATAAATCTAGGATTAATAAGAAATTTCACTAAGGCCATGGATAAAAACAGTTTTGGTTTTTGATACTTAAAAAAAAATCCTTCTCTTAGCAATGGCAAGATAAAAGGAGGTATATTTGTTGGACCCAACGTAAGGAAACTTCTTATAAAAGATCCAGAGTATCTGGCAGCATCAAACAACATTGAAAAATAAATCTGATTGTTCTTTGTAGAAGTAACCAAATATTTTCTTGACCATCATAAATCTCCTAGGTATGTAAATAACATCAATATGATTTTACTAGCTCATCAAAAAATGGGATGCAAACTGTCCTTAAATTGCACTTTCCAATCACATCTTAATTTCTTTCCACAAAATATGGGAGTTGTAAGTGACAAGCATGGCGAGGGATTCTATCAAAATATTGTGTCCTTTGAAAACGCTACCAAGGTAAATGGGAATGTTCTATGCTTGCCAATTAATGTTGGTTCATCGTTAGAGAAACACTGGAGTCGCCCTACACCAGAAAAGCCAAAAGATCTAAAGATCTGAGCAATCGGAACAGCATATAAATATCATAATTCGTAAATATTCATTCTTACTGTTAAAAATCATAAATATAAATGTATAAAAAATAAACTATAACTCTGACTTCTTATTTACCTTGCATACGAAGATTAAAAAAAATTATTTTCCTTAGGTGGAAGAACAATGCTATCATTTTGTTGCTCAGTGCAATCTTAGAAGGTAAACCCAAACCACTATCATCTATCTCTATAAACCTTCAAATATCCAGATAAAAAATACATCTTTTTCATAACATAAAATAACACACCCATGGCCATGGCCTGATTCAGCTGCACCTATTCGGTAAAAATAAGTGAGCAATTTAAAAGTTGAAGTGACGCATCTAATCAAAAAACAAATATCGTAGGGCTGAGATAAGATAGCTGCTATTCAAACATTATGAAATTGAGGTTAACAATTTCTGTTTTATTTCTTCAGGGATTATGGTATTACTTATGTGTATAATTAAAAAAATAGTATTTATTATAGAATCTATTTTGAATCTATTAAAAGTTTTTATTTGTATTATGGAGGCATTCTGTCCATAATACAAATAATAAAACTTTAACATAATACACATAATGAAAACTTTTAATAGATTTGAATTTTCATTTAGTTTTTTTTTAAGTTACCTCAAAAGGAAGAATAGTACACTTATATGCTTATATCACTACATTGTCTTACAAGACCCTTTTTCTAAGGATCGTTAGTGGTATCAAGTTGAAACTGTTATTTAAAATGTAGGTCTATGATCCATTGAAGCTGTAATGTTTGCTTATATATTTTGTTACTTGATAGTAAATCACAACCTACAGGGTTTCTCATTGATCGAATCACAAAACATGCTCTCAAAGTAAAATTATAAAAAAAACTGAAATTTTTTAGTTTGTAATTACAATACTCTAATATTTTTTTGGTATTTAAACTTAAACCATACTTTAAATGTATGCCTGAACATTGTTTTCAATTACAATTTTTTCCCCCCGTTAGAGCTGTGTTTTAATGTTTAAAATATGAGAAAACATATGCAGACTACCGCCTTACCCTTCTCACAATGAGAAGATGACCTGCGCCCAGCAGTGGGACAGTTTGTACAAACAGGGCTGATAAAAAATATGCAAAATATACTTCTACTTGGTCGGATGTTTTTTCTTCTTCATGTTACAACAATAAATAACCACATTATGTGAAAATATAAAAACACATAACATAGATTCATTTAGTTTTGGTTGATTATAGTTTTGATTAATATTTTTAGTGAATTTTTTACATTCACCTTACGAACTTAACTTATTTGAAGTCTAATAAATGTGTTGCCTTTCTAATACTCATGATGTCTTTAAAAACCTATCAATATGATGATAATTAGTGTTACTAAGAAAAATGCAGATAAAAGACATTTTAACTAAAGAAATATTTCAACAAAATGAGTCTTCTCCAGTTATTGAAATTGCTCAAAAATGCCAAAACAAGATCTAACGAATATTCTATGAATCATGCAGATTAATTAATGCATTTAGATATAGTTTTGTTTTAAATTTACCTCTTTTAAAACAATAAACAGCAACAGAACACTTACAGATGAGATGACAACAATGAGTATTAAAGTTGAATGATAGGTATTCAACCATACTAATACTATATAGCAATAATAAACGTTATGTTCCATAAATTATAACAAATTATATTCAACCAAACAATCAATTATGACACTCCAGAGTGATTGATGTTGTATGACTCACAGAAAAGTTTACAAGTCAATTGACACCCTAAATTACCTACCTAATGTATTATTATTGTTTATATAGAATTTAATACCACTATGTTTAAAAAATAATTTCAGAAGTAGAAAAGTGTCCATAAAAATTGTTAAAAAACACTGTTAGATCTCTATCATCCTTCTTTTAGCTAAGTAACCTAAGACAGACTTGTTTGTAGATTGTACATGCACTATAAACAAAACAGGTGAGGTGAATGACATTTGAATAAACTCAAAGATTCATTATTTCAGCACAATGTGGTAATTACTATGTACATACCTTGCGGAAGGCGAAGAGTTCGTTTTGCAGCTTTTGCCGCTCAGCTGAGGGCTGTTGGCCCTTCCCTCGAATGAACTTTAGCATTCTGCCAGCCTGCAACAGAACAACCACTTAGCACCGCACAAACACTATATACAAACAATAATGCCACTGTAAAGCCTAAAGCCAATACCATTATTATAGCATGCTCAATACGCGAGCACTGTTACACCGACCGGCACCGAATAGCCGACTGGCTCGCTCGTATCGCATAGCGACTCCAAGCTTACCTACCTAGTAAACCTAGCCGCGCGGAGAGATAATTACATGAGTTTCTCCAAGTATCAGACGATAATCGACCGTCAGATAACACTATCTACAATCGCTGAACCCAAAAACATGACTTTACACCACTTTCTTGCCTTGTGCCTACTCACAATATCGAGACAACGCCTGTCTGACGGATCACATTCAACACATTGTAACAACTTTCGGGTCCCCTCTGAGTCAACATTTACCTGATAAATTGCAAGGGTACATACCGAAAGACGACAGTTTGAGAAGTTTTAGTGATAAAATCCAAAATTAGAGAGATGACACAAACGGCGTCAGATAAAACACACAAACATGAAACAAAAATTCTACGATGAACGCACGCACTCACGCACGCACTCACACTAACGATTTCGCTGACGTGCACTGACATATGACAGTGATAGCTACTAGATAATTGATAGTTTTGACAGCTCATAATTTTTTTAACGTTAGCATAAAATTTATATTTTATTTAGCTCAATAATATCTAACCCTTTGTTAAGTTGAATATTCTGTTAACCTTGGAGGAGAAATTATATGCTCGAAGGTAGTACGCTTTCCATCTTACTTCTGAACTTAGGCGCATTTTAAACAGTGTTTTGTTCCGTTTCATTCTGACAGAAAGTGACAAGCACGTGACAAGTCCTTCTTCTTCTTTTTTTTATTGGACCCCGCGATTAGCGATTTGCCAGTGTCAAGTATTGAAATATTTCAAGTTTCTTAAATAATACAAGTTCTATAGTGTTCTAGTCACAATCTAAGTCACGTAAACAGTCATTTTCAAATTTAAGTCTTGCCTCAGTAAAGTGATGGCGACTTTACTAGAAGCTTCTATGGAGTTTTGCCGACAACGTAAAATCACACGTTTCACTGCTTTATTTCACTAGCCCACACTCACACACTTGATCGAACACTTAATCAATAAAACACCACCATTTTTATAGCATTAATGTTAAAATAACAGAAGTTTAGGAAAATAAAACAAAGCAACAACATGTTACTAAGACGTTCCCGCCAAAACTCATGACCACTGACAGACAATATACAGCCAGGGCCTCAAGGCTGCTAAGTGAACATCACTCGCTCGCCGCTCGCTGATACGATTCAAAGATAATATTGACAAATTCAATTCAGTGAACAAGATTTTATCTTTTCAGCTTTATCACATTTTAATTACGAAAAAGCTCGTTGGAGTTCTAACGACACCTCGCACATCAGAATCGGTCAAGTCGTTTAGGCTTGTAGGCGATCATATAGAAACATACCCTATGCATACATATGTACATACACTTGAAAATCATAACCCTCCTTCTTACACAGTCGGCTAAAAATAATAGGAAATAATCAGGCGCGAGCGAAGCGAATGCGAATTTTCTCGAAACTTTTTATCAAATTTTAGGTAAGTATTCATATGCTGATTTGCTGATAATGTTATCACAGTACTGCCATGGCTCAAAATACAAAGGATATTAAATAACTTTTAACGATCGGCGAAAATATTCGATTAACGAACCAGCTGGTTGATTTGCCCTATATTGTTGGCGGCTTGCTGTCCTTGGAAGACGCCGCTCTCAAGATTCAAAGCCTTAGCATAACATGTCAAATAAAATAATTGCTAATCGCTCGCAACTACCTACCGCCAAGAATACGAACGCTCAGCTAGATTTGGTAATCTTCGTCCGCCATCGTCGCCGCGGCGGCGGCGGCGGTGGCTGGCGTGTGGCGAGTTGGCGACTGTAGCACTTGCTCACTGCGTGGTTTTTTTGTGCCAGTGTCTACTGCGCGGTTCATTTGCCCCCCCGCCCTGGGTACGCCCATGCCTGGTGTGAAATTTTTATTCTATTATTTTCAAGTAAAGAACGAAAAAATACTTATTATTTCACACATAGGTATTTTTCAAATAAGTAGAATAAAAATTGCGGTTGCGGAGTTGCCATAATTGGGCAAACCCAGCAAACCATCATGCATCATCATCATTCTAGGTAGTATCGATAGAACTCGGTAGATGTCGCTATTTAAACCAAATTTGATTTGAAGCGAATAAGTTTGTGCTAAAAGCGCGCAAACGTTTAAAAAATAAATAATTAAATTTTTAATAAAGTTTAAAAAAACTTACCACGTGATTTTCTATCTGCACTGTAATTCTTACCTTTCATCAATGTTAATTAGTATCGTTGCTTTCTTGAAAGAAAGCAATAAAGTATAAATTGAGGACGTAATAGTTGTGAACAACTATTACGTCCTAACTTTATTTTAAAAGCGAAAATTATTGTTTCTGACTTGGAAATTATGGAGATTGGAGAATAGCATAAGATTATAATGTAAGTATTTTTTTATTTCGAAAAATTGAGCTCCACAGAATCATCATTTCATCATAATAATTATATGCTATTAGCATGATTTTTTTCATGTCTCTAAAGGCAACCGCTTACCCAGTAGAGGGGGGTTGGAGAGGGGACTCTCGACTCTTAAAAAATAATCTCTTCAAAGCTTAATATTTCGCAAACAGATACCTAAATTGAAAAATAGTTTTCACTCTCTCAATGTTTTTGATTAACTATTCAAAGATATCTCGCAAGATGGAGAAGAAAAAAATAATTCGTCCTCACTTTACGTGTAGGGGAGATACCCCAATTTTTTAAAATTATTATCTAATATTTATCATTATTTACTATTTTTTATTTACTAGTAGTCTTTTAGCTAAGCTGCGGACAGACGGATGGATAGACGGACGGATAGGGCACATACCGACACGGCGCATATATAAGGGTTCGTAATTTACTACAGAACCCTAAAACCTCCGACCTCCTCTTTTTTAAAGTCGGTTGAAGAAGCCTTGTGCTACGGAGTACTTGAACATTTCAAAAGTTACGTAAGTGCGTAGTGGACAACTGAAATTCAAAATTTGGTATTATAAGTTATTTGTGTTATTCAAAACCTTTGATCAGACACAAAATTAAGTCTTTACGGTTAGTAGCTTTGAGCTAAGAGGAGTTGAAACGGCTTTTATCTCAATAGTTCAAGTAAACGACTAATTAGTATTATTTATCAAATACACTGTAGAGGCAGCGCTTTACGCTTTAGATACGCGCTAAACTAGACACGCGGGGAGGGTGCCTAGATTGTTATAAGTAGACCATGTATTGTTTTTTTTTCATATGTGAATAGGTAGGTATAACTTTGGCCATGATCTTGACATAACATGCACGAACCTTTGTCATGCAATAGGTACCTACTGTTTATCGAATAAAAGTGTAATTATATAATAACAAGCCGCGCCCTACGGTTTTCTCCATAATTTTGTAGAATGACCACATGACAGCTACGGGTGCTTCATATTTTTTCTTACTTTAAAAGTTAAGCACCATAGACTGAAGCGTGACCCATGACCTACCAAACAAAAAAAAAGAATCATCAAAATCAAATCATAATTAGCGTAATAATCACTGAATAAACATACAATAGAACCTCCTCCTTTTTGGAAGTCGATTAAAAATAGAGGCCAACATAGAAGTAATAGGCTTAGAATGTGAGTCATCTCTAGCTCAGTAAAGCAACTATTAGCAAGTCTTATACTAGGTACTCCACTTTATATTAGGTACTGTAGATTAAGCAACTGTACTAGTGAGAAGTATAAAAGTGAGTATTGGGTAGGTACTTAACCTTAACCAGTTTAAAACGATACCAGTGATTATGAAGATAAAAATATAGGTACCAAGCCTACCTATGTCCATCTCCAGCTTCAAAAGTATGTCAAATTTAATATCGATTTATTAAGCCGTTTTTTCCGTGAAAAGGCTACAAACAGACAGAGAGACATACAGAGTTACTTTAGTTTTTAACCGACTTCCAAAATGGATGAGGTTCTTAATTAGTTTTTTTTTATATGTTTGTTCAGCGATTACTTCACCAATTGATTTGATTGATTGATTTTGATGATTCTTTTTTGTTTGATAGATCATACTTCAAAGTCTGTTTTTTTAAAATATAATTATTGTAAATTATTATAATATCAAGTTAGGATTCAGTAATTAGCATCATGAATCACACGAACCCTGCCGTGTCGGTGCCATGGCGTGCTTTCCCCTATTGTCTGATAAACGGTTTACTCATCACCCTGAAAAGAATTAACCGTGATGAATGTTCCAACGTGTGCATTTGTTTACTGAATGCCTTGGCACGTTTAAGCCTTTATTTGGAGAGGGTGGAATTGAAGAACCTTGGCATAGTTTTTAGGGTGTTTTTATTTTTACTAAATATTGGTTCAGTGTTGGTTTAGTCCTGGTTGTGATGGTCCGAATGGGGTGTCCAGTGAGCTCTCCCAAAGTCGGAGTGCCTATGGCTTCTACGGTGAGTGGTTCCTTCTTCAGGTCTTATAGTACCTCCGTTGTTTTTCTAACGATTAGTTCAGCTGTTTATACGTGAAAAGATAACAAACAGACAGAATTACTTCCGCTTTTATTATATTAGTTGGGATTAGGATTTTTAGGAAAGTTTAAGTCATGCTAAATAGCCCTTCTCACACTGAGAAGATGGCCCGCACCCAGCAGTGGGACAGCTTGTACAAACAGGGCTGATAAAAAAAAAACAACGGATTGCACTCCGGGTGTGCTGGCAGAAGTGAAAACTAAAAAAATTAATAGCAAAAAGACTGACTCGTGAAGGATTTGAACCTCCGCCCTCCGATTGACAAATTTAAATTTATATCGGTGCTCTAACCTATTGAGCTAACGATTCTTACGTGCATATGTCGAAAATAAGCATTTGGCGCAACGAAATGACGTCATGCGAGAAAGACAAACTTGTACATACAATAATGAACTTTAAATGCAGAACGTTAGAATAGGTTTCTGATTAAAATAATGACGTCATGCTAGAAGGACACACTTGTACATACAATAATGAACTTTAAATGCAGAACGTTAGAATAGGTTTCTGACTCAAATAATGACGTCATGCTAGAAGGACAAACTTGTACATACAATAATGAACTTAAAATGCAGAACGTTAGAATAGGTTTCTGACTGTCCGTCTTACGATCTGACGATCTGACGCGAGTTTAACATTTTTTTACCCATCCCAATAATGCACAACGGTGCTAAAGAAGTTTTCACTTCAAAAATCAGCTAATAATCCCATTGAGTCAGATATCACCGAGCAATAAACGCAGTGGAGAGACAGTGGTAGCGGCGCTGGCGAGACTTGATGACGAGATCTCAAACTTGGAGCGAGCGCAGCCAGCTGCCAGGCTCGCCGTGGTTGAAGCTGAGCTTGATAGTCTACACCAGGCAAGTTGACATCTCTCTATTTCTCCTTCTTTACCTTTGGTATCCGTCTTATCGCACAAGATTACGTTTTGTTACCTACAAACTTTGATATAGTATCAACTGGATGTAGCGTCAGTCCTCAAAAATGTCCCAGCTTAACGAGATCTTATTATACATACACGATTAAAATAATTTCAATTTTCAAAATAATTCGAAGTGGCAAAATAGACGTTTCAATCTAAATTAGGCTTTAGCGCGGCGATATAGAGTCTTTATATCAAAATTTAAGTTCATTATTGTTGGTATATGTGTATCGGTCAACCTATCGGACACTATATTCGTGAATTCTGTTTTAGACGTCACGTCCACGTGATGGAAAGTCACTTCTTTACCGAAAATATTGTAATTTATTAATATATTATTTATTATTTAATATATTATTTATTTATTAAAATAATAAATATTATGTAATTTATTTTTTATACACTATAGATCTACGATTGACCACCAACTCGCTGATGTTAAGCGACGGTGTGGCCGAGGATGGAGCTCGTCGATTTAGAAGATATCTATTCACCTTAGCCTTGAAAATTCCAAGATTGTAGGTCTCAGGAAACAGAGATGGCGGCAACGAATTCCATTCTTGTGCAGTACGCAACAGGAATGAATTAATATCGTTAGAATTATCTCATTTATGGAAGTGACTTAGGGTAGGTAGGTAGGTACCTATATTAATTCAATATATAGTAAGAAGGGTCAAGATTCGTCTTTTCAACCGACTTCCAATATTTAATATATTATTTTTTTTCTTTGTTTTTTTATGTTTGTTACTTCATAACTTTCGACTGGGTGAACCGATTTTGATGAATCTTTTTTTATTTGAAAGCTGGTGCTTCCCGTGTGGTCCCATTTCCAATTAGGTCCAGTTCTGACAATGGGATCCATGAGAAGTCAGTTGCTTCAGTTTTTTAAACTATAATTATTTAACCTACAATACAAATCACGCTGTCAATTAAAAAAATAAAATTACCTAGGTATTTATCAAAATGTTTCAGGAAATCAGTGCCCTCGAAGAAACGACACGTGGTATTACTAAGGATCTTTATGCTCAGACAATGCATCAGGTTAGCACAATATAATTTAAAAATAAAACTATTATATTTACTTGTGTAGGTATGTTGTAGTGCTTGTGCCTTTCTAACAAGGTGTTCCCGACCGATCGCCGTTTAAAGCAACGGACGGATTGGTCAGTCTTCGGATGGGTGACCGTGAGTGGCCATTTCTTTCTGAGCGCCACCGTGGATTGGATGACAGGTTAAAATGTAGGTCCCATTCCTTTTAAAAACAGCAATCGTTATGCCAGAGGCTTCCGGTGGCTTAGTAGTAGTAGGGCCGGCCGGCATATAGATATTCGCAAGAAAGTAAGCGCCGGTAAGAGCTGGGGTACTATTTAATTAAATGACTATTTTTACCCGATTGCGTAAGAAGGAGGGTTATGTTTTTCGAGTGTATGTATATATATTTCTTTGACACGCCCTAGAGCCTAAACGGCTTGACCGATTTTGATGTGAGTGGTGCCAATAGACTCGTCTTAGTTGTGAGAGTGACATTGGGTACATCAAAATTAAAAAAAAATCATAAGTTAGGCTGCAAAAACCTCTTTTCTGCAGTCGGGTATTTTGTTTTTCTTTTAACATTGATACTTGTTATTAGCATGAATTTTGTAAAATCTCTAACGTTTTCATACTATTAAGCTCAAGTTCAGCAATCATTATTCGAAAAATGTAAGTGGAAAAGTAAAGAGTAATCTAACGACACCTCGCCTCGCACATCGAAGTTAATTGTGTATTATAAGAGTAGGTATTATTATTATCGATATATTATAAGAGGTACCTAATAATTGGAAATATACGTGCATAGGTACTTATATATATAAGTATATCTGAAAAACATTACCATATTTCTTGCAAAATCAGCTAAAATTAAGACTCCTCAATACCAATTTATGAGATAAATAGTTTATCTATTAAAACAGAGAATGAACTATTCCTGTTGGATTACAGATGTTCGTAAGCCTAGATCTCTACAGAAGACCAATGCTGGCTGCGGAAAATGAAGACTTTGTGGCCAACGTGAACAGGAAGGTATATAATGTTCATTTATTTTCGTAAACGACATGTAGCAGGAAAAGGTTGATTGCGGGCTACTTCGGTTGCTGAATGATAGACTTGTAAAAACGTATATATATCCAGCAGTGGGTATCTTGTAGCTAAGATGATGATGCTGATGCTGATGTTATAAGAATTTGTTATTGAGAACTCATCGTTAAACTTTTTATAAAATTATATGAAATGCATGAAATTTTAGGAAATGCTTCGGTTAGAACTGGAATGGCTTCGTACCCGCTACAAAGAGCTACAAAAGGAAAGAGCTTCGCTTCACGCACAAATTCTGCACATGAGATCTTTGTACGAACAGCTGCAACTCTTACTTGGTAAGTTTATGAACGATAGAAGACTCTTTAGTAATTCATTATCACGGAATTGTCAAACGATGTGCATTATTAATTATTAGTAGCTATCTAGTTTCTACATTTTCTCTATTTGCCAGCTTAACCCTGGCTTCTTGTTACCTTTTCAGGTTTTCTCGAAATTTTAAATATTCCAGGCAAATTCTCAAATTTTCAAATTTTTCTTACTCGTTCCCTACCGAAATTAATGTAATCTTCTTAATCTACGTGCTTCATCTTCGACCACATCTTCAATTGGTTTGGTGGTTAACTTATTCACGTGACAAAAATGCCGTGATTTATTTTTCAGATAGTATATGGAGCAACAGCACCCGTCCAGGCTCTCCCCAAGAAGGTGCTCTGAAGCAGGCAACCTCTCTCCGAGATGCTCTAGCTTCAGTGAGTGCCAGGCTTCGCGCTGCGGCGGAATATGCCCACTCCGCAGTCAGGCTGCTGGATGACGCTCTACCGGCATGGAAACTTACTACTGTTGGCAAGTATGTTAACATAGAACTAATAAGAGTAGACTAGACTTTTTTTGAAGCAGACCACTTTGACCTATCGCGCTGGACAGTAACAATTTGGACTATAATTGTGACAATTTTGAACGAAACTCAAATTCTGGAAAATGTCTAAGGATCTGAGGCTATTTTTATCGCCCCAAACAGACAGCTACACTTATGTTTTTAGGGTTTTGACCTTTGTAAATTATTCATGTCTGTCTATATGTTTGTATGTAGCACTACATAAACGCATTTTGAAATCAGCTTATAGTTTTTTAAACTGTAATTACTAATGGACCGCGGGAAGTAGTCTTATAATTATTTGTTGCACGGACTATACAGGAGCGGCTGGGAGCGCACGAGTGCCTGCGCAGACGCATGCCGGTTGCTCGTGTGCGCGCGATGCTCTGAGCGCGGCGCACGGCGCGTGCTGTCCGCACCCGCCGCGCGCACTCTGCGCCTGGCGCTCGACTACGCCTTCACCGACACCATGCACGACCACAAGTCAGTACAAACAAAACGAATATTATCATCTCAGTTCCAAGAAGTCCACTGCTGGACATAGGCCTCCCCCATGAATTTCCAAAAAAAACCTGATGGATGCGCTTTCCAACGTATTCCTGCCACTTTTATGAGGTGTTCAGTTTTCCTACACTGCGCTTGCCGATGCGTAGGCTCCACTCGAGAACTTTTACAAATACAAACTTACAAATTGGGTAATTAGCTTATGCTATTTCGGAGCCAAGTGAGATTGTTGTTGTTTTCAGTTCGTAGTATGCCACTGCTGGACAAAGGTCTCCCCCGGCTTTTCCATTGTTGGCGGTTTTGTGCGTTGTTGTTTTCACCTAAGGCGTCAAATGAGGTAATCTAGAATATTGTTGCAAAGACCTTAGAAGCTCGGTTGATCAATACAATAATTTTGTCTAACTACAACAGATATCTCAATTTGTTCTCAACGAGTGACAGAAAATTGCATTATCTATATGTTTTGGTTTGTTGCAGATATCAACGAGCGACAGAAATATTTATCCAGTTTAAAGATGCTCTCCTGCAACTTATAGATTCCATTCATCAAGTAAGTAAGAGGAGATAGGATAGATAAGATCTTTACCACTTGTTAGCTCGACCTTTGGTCACAGAATACTTAATATTATATTAACACATTTAACATTAGTCAACCTATAAAGCCTAAGTCAACTTGCACAGATTAGGCCTACTCTTATATTCAGACACTTACAGAGTACATCTATCTCGTTCTATTGTATAGCTCTTATTTTTTCTGGCATGAGATAGTACCGAAGTGTCCGGTTGACGCTTAGACGATCTAAATGGTCTAAGGGTTGACACGTCTAACTAAAAATAATTCTGTAGAGTTTTGAACTTTTTAATATTTCTATCCAATTTTTTCCTCAATCTTAACGTCATATCAAAATTGAATTATATTTGTCAGTATTTGTCAATATTACAACAACTTGACACCAATATACATTATTTATTTATATCGTAAACGTAGATATTATTATAAGAGCATTGAAATGCTGAAAAATGTTAGTAAACTTCTGAAATATACCAACGTCCACCTGACGGTGCCTTTAAGAACTCGAATTTGTCCCCCTGAAAAACCTAAAAGCGTCCAAGTATTTATAAATGGTAAATCGGTCACAGTGCCCCCCTATTTCACCATACTCCAAGCATTGAGAAAGAAGAGAGTAACTATGCCATCATTTTGCTATCACGACCGTCTCTCCGTCGCAGGCAACTGCCGCATGTGCCTCGTACAGATCGAAGGTTGGCCGAAATTACAAATCGCTTGCGCTGTCCAAGTGATGAAAGGAATGAAAATACGGACGAACTCACCAGAAACGCTTAGAGCCCAGGAGAGTGTCCTTGAGTTCCTTCTCGTAGACCATCCACTGGACTGCCCTATCTGCGACCAAGGAGGCGAGTGCGATCTTCAAGACCTCACCATGAAGTTCGGAAGCGACCGCACCAGGTTCACCGACATACATTTTGAAGGAAAGCGAGCACTCGAGAACTTTAATCTGGGGCCGTTGATTCGATCGGAGATGACGCGATGCATCCATTGCACCAGATGTATCAGATTCGGAGCTCAAGTCTGCGGTGTGGAGGTGCTGGGTACGACGGGACGTGGTGGAGAAATGCTCGTGGGAACTTACGTTGACAAAATGTTCCTCTCTGAACTGTCTGGCAATATAATCGACTTGTGCCCGGTCGGAGCGCTCACTTCCAAACCGTACATGTTCAAAGGCAGGCCGTGGGAAATTCGAAGGACAAATTCTATAGACGTGACCGATGCGACGGGAACGAACATCGTCGTGAACCATAGAACCAATAGAGTTCTGCGTGTTTTGCCTCGAGAGCACGACGAAATAAATCAGGAATGGCTTTCGGACAAGGGTCGATGGGCAATCGATTCATTAGAAATGCAAAGATTGGTAACCCCTATGAAAAAAAAGTGTCACTGTTTGTGTCCTGTAGATTGGGATACCGCGTTAACGATGGCCGCAGATGAGATAATGAGCGGTTGCCCGGAAAGAATAATGGCGGTAGCAGGTGCACACACTAACGTCGAAACGTTGGTGGCTGCGAAAGACTTATTGAACACATTAGGCTCAGAACACACTTACGTAGAGCGTGATCTCAATTATACTATTACTGGCCCTGATTTAAGAGCCGCTTACTCTTTAAATGTCAACATGAAAGACATCGCAAAGGCCGACAAGATTCTGCTCATAGGAACTAACCCTAGATTCGAGGCGCCAATTTTAAATGCATGGATTCGTAGCGCGTATAGAAACAACGAGTGCGATATTTATGTGTTGGGTCCTTGCAGTGACTACAATTATCACGTAACTTACCTGGGTGATACAATAAACGGAATGACTTGCGCGGAAGTAACGATGAGTGATGCCAAAAAGCCACTCATATTCGTTGGATTGTCTCAATTTAGCAGGCCGTCTAGTATACCTATAATGGAGAAAGTAATATCTCTGGCGGCTTCATTGCCGGGTTCTAGAAACTGGGGTGTGTTGAATATCGTGACTCGGGAGGCGAGTTTCGCAGGCGCCCTCGAAGCAGGCTGGAAACCAGGCGCAATAAAAGCTTTCGAAAAGTGTCCACCCTCTGTCTTAATCAGTCTGGGGGCTGACGAGCTGTTTTACGACTGGGAGCCGCAGCCCGAATGTTTCATCATCTACATAGGCTTCCAAGGAGATCGCGGTGCTGAAATGGCGGATATCGTGTTGCCCGGTAGTGCTTACACCGAGGGAGGTGGCATTTTTCTGAACATGGAGTGTCGGTCGCAGTTTGCGACGCCTGCCGTCTCACCGCCGGGCGACGCTCGCCGCGATTGGAAAATTTTAAGAGCTCTAGGGTCATACTGTGGTGTTGAAAAGTTTTACACCGACGAAGCATCTTTAGTCTGCCGAATGGGCCAGATCAGCCCCAATTTCGTAAATATGGGACGATATCAACCAAAATTGTTTTCTAATTTACTCAGTAAATGTCAAACAAAATCCGAGTGTGAAGAAGAAGTGGAGAGAATAGATATCGATATGAAGCTTCTTAGGGATTATTATTGTTCTGAAATTTTTACTTTCAATTCGAATACAATGATACAGGCTCAGAAGGCAGCCAACGAACATATGGCTGCTAAATATTGTCGTAATTGAGTTTATGGCTGTCTATTTGCTTTATTGATAATTTATAACACTTACTCGCTACTAATATCATATTAAAATATATGTTCTACAATCTTTAATTTTTTTATGTAATGAATCTATGGACCTAAGTATTTGTTAATTTCATCCTCTAACTATACCTCTATATCTGTAAGTAACGCGTGGTTCAGGAATACTGTTAGAGTAATATAATGTAGGTTTCCTGACTAGAGAAATTGAAATCGAAATGGAACATTTGTTAAATATTAGAATGATGATTTCTCAAGTAAGATTTATCGAAAAAGTATATTTCAGGCAATTTATATATTTCAAAATGTGCTTACTTAGGAGATTGTAAGTAAATCCTGTACAATAGTAGTGTATGCTTGTTACCAGGTACTCCTGAATAATCTAGAGAATCTAACGGTGGCCGAGAAGCAAGTGATGCATTGTCGGCGCGAGGTGCGAGCCGCTCGAGTTAACGCTATCGCGAAGAAGGGGCTCGCTGAGCTGGCGTACAAGCCCGGGGCTTGTACTAGTTTCACTCAGGATCACTAGTGTTTGTGCTCGTGTCAAATTGTATAGATATATAATAAAATATTCGACCATTTCATGCAATAGTAACAAAGTGACCATATATATAATTGTATGCTCAACAGTCAACGCTTTGTTCATCGATGTTTGATCGTATCCTGCAGACAACTTAAAAAAAAACGGACAAGTGCGAGTCAGACTCGCCCACCGAAGGTTCCGTAGAAACTAGTAGATAAAAGGGGAAAATCACATATTTTTTTTATATTTTCCTTCATAAACCGAAAAATATAAATCGTAAAAATATTTAAATACCTGTTTTAGCTTATGGTAATGAAGCTTGTCGAAATTTGCATTTTTTACAACATATTCTGTAACTTTTTTTTACGAAAACTGAGAAATTTTATTTTACATCTGCAGCAAGAGACTATGGATCTGCGTATATAGTTTTAATTTCAACACATTTCCCGATATAACGGTCTCCCGGACAGACGGACAGACAGACAGATGGACAGACGGACAACAAAGTGATCCTATAAGGGTTCAGTTTTTTTTTCTTTTAAGGTACAGAACCCTAAAATTGCGTTTGTTTGGTCTCTGGTTTATGCGTGCCGTCTGCATATTTGCTACTCTTTATAAAAAAAAACCTCTTAAACAGGTGCCATATATTTTTATGTAAAATCAAATTAAATTTAATAATTAACCCTTTTAATTATTTATTATATATTTATATTTATTAATTTAATTTCTCATAATAAATGTCGTCAGTTTACATATAACAAAGTTTACATACATAGTCAGTCAAACAGCCCACCCTTGACTGTACCCGACGCAAAGGTGCCCATGACACTCGCCGCATTACCTCGTTGAATGGCGATGGACAACCTTTGCATCAGGTAAAATCCGGAGCGGGGGTCTCCACAAGTCTCCCTTATCCGCTTCCCCAACTCCAAAACCAAGCTTTTGGCTTCAGCACCCCAGCTGAAGTATTACAGTATTACACCCCAGTATTTATATTAACCCCTATTAAGCGCGAGTGAGTTAGATATAAGATTTACAGCTCCTAAAGGTGGAAAATAAAACACTTGTATTATAAAAACACAATCAAATTTTTATTAAATATCAAATAGTGTATTGTCTAACACGATTCCTTAACTATCATGTTTCACATCAATATCTCGTAATGGGATAATTAATATTAATTAATACGGTTACAAATATCGGGATACGAAAGTACACACAGCTTAAAGTCATTGCCTTAAAAATAATATAATATAGGATACGCCGATGACAAAGTAAATTTTGTTGCAATTCACACGCGGGCGCCTCTACATATGTATTGGTCTATCATTATTATACGTATATATTATACGTACATATATATGCACATTGAGTTAGTGTGGGTACGAGATGTAGCAAACGAGTGCTACTCACACATACAAAACACGACTTTAACACAATCACGGGTCGCACTCATTGTAAATTGCAACAAATAAATAGATTATAAAATAATCTGGGACAGAAATGACATGATTTTATCATTAATATTGTCGAGAAGGAACAAGAATTAGCCAATAATCATAATATAGTTTAGAATATAGACTGCGAGATAGAAAATATAGTACCTATATGTATGTATGTATGTATTTTAGATTAAATAGGTATTTTAAATATATTATCTTTAAGAAATTAAATATTAATGAGTATAAACAAAAGTGAAAAATAGAGGCATTTTTCATAAGAAAATAATGAAAATGAAACAAAATGAGAAAATGATGAAATAGAAAGAAGTCGATGATAAGTAGAGTTAGAACACATTCACGTTATATAAATACTTGTACACAATACATGAGTTTATATGCAAAATCTACAAAAAGTGATACATGATTATTATGTCAAAACTGTAAGATCGTCAGTTAATAAATAGGTCTTACATACTATTTTTATATTAAGTAGTTTTGTGCGCCAAAGCTCTACTTGGATGATATTAAAGCATTGCCATAGAGATCTCTTCTGCAAATGATTTCATTGACTTACAATCTTAAGGCGCCAGGGTCAATATATATAGGATACATGCCTTGTTCGCGACACTTTATTCAAAGATTTTTGAAATGATCAAAAATATCTATCATATGAAACTTCAAGGCTAGACTGGACAAATATATTCTAGATCGACGAGTTCCATCCTCGGCCACAGCGATGCTTAACATCAGGCGAGTTAGCGGCCAATCGTAGATCTATCTAATAGAAAAAAAATTGAATATAATTTTAGTTATTCACGAAAAATATCGAATATATTTTTGATTAATAACTAATGTTCTCTTATTAGCTTAATTTATGTCAAAATTATAATAATGTACCAACGTGAATATATCATTGTTATAAAAATTCAAATAATTCTATATTTTATAACATTCTTTTCATGTAGCTGACATTTGCGTATTTGTAAAAAATACATTCATTATACATATCTAAAAAGGTGTCTCAAATATAGCAGAATTTTGTATAAAAAAAAACTAATAGCTGATACGAATATTTCGTGCAAGTGAGACATCCATAGCAGCAACCTTTGCGCCTTAATAATTGTAAATCAAGTCGCAGAAGACGTTTAGTCGTCGCTGATTATATTAACACTGATATGTGGCATGATGTGTCCCGTCGTTTCATAGTCGTATGAACTTACAGCTTCATACTAGTCTTTCTTTGGGCAGTTCAAATCCTTTAATACGTCGACTTACTATATCTACTTGTAAATGTTTTTATTTTTAATTCAATTCTATAGTAACTATAGCTTGAATATGCAACTGTTGCAGCAATAAACGACATCGCACGGACATTACATGTGGTATTCGTGTAGTATGTCTGTGTGTGTGTGTGTGTCGGACGGACCAATCGGACGTGGTTCACAAATACATAAACACGACACGCACACAAAAAAGACATCATGCAGTCCGTTAGGCATTCCGTTACTGCAACAATTATACGTAAAATAATAAAAGTAGCAACTAAAGTTAATCTTAAATTAAGTTTGTGCCTAGTTTAGATTTCTGTAGATTTTTTATTATTATTCTGGAATGTAATACGTTAAGTAAACAAAGGAATTATTGTACAAAACAGTAGCTTATATGCATAAATATTAGGTACCGAAATAACCAGAAAGTTTTCTGGATAATGTTGTTTTTAGCAATGAGAACGCTCTTTGTGCTGTTTTTTTTTTTAGTTAATAAAGTGTTGACCAACAAGTGACGTAACAGGCCTTTTAAGGCCTGTTGCGTCAAACGTTGCTTCACTTAACTAGAGGCGTTTATTACTTTTATGTCATATTAAAAATGCGAAACTGTTTGAATTTGTGTTCGTTACCAATTCACGATACAACGAATGAAAAGTATTAAATAAAATTTAGAATCAGCATAACTGGAATACTTGATAACAGGTGTCTCAATTAACAATTTATCTGTCACCTATTATTTTATGTTCTAAGTTTCCTATGCACTAGTCAATCACTCACGATTTCGACAGTCGCAGGTCTGGGGGCCAATTCAGTAAATCAAAACCGATCCGTAACTGAACCTTGTGCGAAGCATTTCCTGTCGTCTGCTATCATTTTTTGATGTAACGAGCGAAGGACGTGTCGCGTTTCATCCAATGTTTTAATTGTACGAGTATGACATAAAAGTGACTGAAACAAAAAAAAAATGGCGGCCGACGAGAAACGGTTCACGTATGGTTCAGTTACGGAGCGGTCTTAATTAACTGAATTTCCCGCCTGTATCCGGGTTGAGACGTTTGATAAATATGACAGATACGTTAAAATTAGTTTTAGTTTAAACGATGACCAAAACTTTCATAGAACTGTAATAACGTATATGAATAATGGGTGTAACTGTCAGCCGACTAGTCAATCGCTATCCGAGTAGAAGCCTATCAAAATGGACGGCGTGTGGTTACCCCACGTTGCCTGAAGTAGCGGGACCTACGGGGCTACCGGCTACTGCTATCTTCGAAAGATCGAAGGCTACACACTCAACGTCCGTTACTACACTATAGGTGGGCTACACCGTAGCTACCACGAGCGTATTGTCAATCCAAATGCCAACAAACTCTGCTAACGTTTGCATGGATATAAAAACCGTCTAAAGCATCTTTTAATATACGTAGTAAAAACATTGGAAGCACTCCAGCGGACAGACTCTTTCCTGGCTATAATTCTGTATATTAATTACTAAGTACAAAATGTAACCGTTTGTTTAGGACGCCTTATTAGGTGTTTTCCCTATTGTATTTTCAACAGACATTTATTTCATGCTAATAACTGGAAAAGTCTCAATTGTTGTAAGGGGCATTTGTTACTTACAGTATACAAATAGTTTTATTGTGAAAACTAAAGTGGTCGTCACACATTTTTATTTAAAAAAATACTTTATAGCATCGAAGAAGCGGCATTATATTTATAGTAAAAATGCCACAACAAATAGATTTCTATAAAATAAGCCAATCTGATACTTAATTTGTTAAATCATATTGTTGATTAGACAACTCTCTTTCACCGCGAATGATATGAAAATTGTAATTCAAGTAACGAGAGCGCTGTAATTGTAATTATGGATTTACGGTAAAATGTCCCTTAAGACAATTGCAATATCTACAGTTAATTAAACACATAAGTAAGTATCAACCAAATTGTTTACCACGAGCCAAATACGGGCTGTAAAAGATTATATTTGATGAATATCATATTGAATTGAGTTTTTAAGACTGCAAATACATAGAGAAGACATGAGCAAACACATTCTTAATATTAACGTTAAACATCAACTAAGTCTTTGGTACGCGAAAGGTACAAAGTTAACAAATACAGTAACTTCTTAGTTAGAAATGCTAGATAGTTAACCAACGTTAACCTATGAATCTTTTTGATGTCAATATTGTATCGAGCCAATAAGAGAATATGTGAAGAAACGAGCTCTTTTTGGCTTCTTTCCGTAACTTTCTGTACAACAATATAATTATGCCCATCGAGCATTTCTAAATAAGACAATAAATAGAAGACTCTGTAAACAACAAAACATAGAAACAGTAGAAGAGTTCAAACAGTAACAGAAGTGGAACGATCGAGGTGGGAACAGCGCGGCCAGGGCGCGAGTCACAAGTGAAGTTCAGGTCATCTTGCGCTTACACCTTGGTAATGGTTTTCATTTTCCTGCTCCTCAAACATCTGGAAAAAGATAAAACACAAATTAAACATAACAAATGGCGGCTCAGATTGGCTGTGACGTGACAGCGCTTTGCCACCAACAGAGGCCACCAGGATTGTTAGAACAGAGAATATGCTCTACAGAAGAATGAGAAAGACGTATGCTTTAATAAAAAATCTTGTACTCGTATTCATATTTTCTATAAGAACTTGTTTCGATGTTTCACATATTCCAGGTGTCTCATGACGTCTGTTTTTTTTTAAGTCCCATAATCATCATAATCTCAACCACAATCAATTTACTGCTAGACATAAGCCTCCTACCTCCTACATTAATTTCTAAAAAGACCGATTGTTTACGTCCTACTTACTGACTCCTGCATGAGGTAATTGTCCACCTTGTGGCTGATCCCTACCACCTGCCACCTACCTAATTAAGTTCTGTAAAGATGTGGAACTAAAATAACAAATTATGTGTATAGACAATCTTGGACACAAATATTAAAGCCTTACGACATTGAATTAATCTAATGGCAGCTTGCAAAACCTATCAAGCTTTAATACTACAGAAAATAATAAAAGTTTCCAACTGCTTCCAACTTTAACTTAACCTGCTATTACACTAGTCACAGTGAGTAGATGGTCAGCGCTCAGTAGTGGAGTAGTTTATACAAACAGAGCTGATTTGATTGTATTTAAGGGGTTGCTAGTAAGTAAAGGTACCTGATACATCCGTGGTAAATCATGAAGCCTCCGTAGAGGCTGAGCACAATCGTCGCCGTCCAAACTACCACCAGTACTGAACTGCTGCCCTCTGAAAAAGGAAATAATCATAAAGACAAGGTTAACCACTAAATCTGTATCTGAAAAAAATATACAGAAACTAATGACGATGACTCGGCGACGATGTGGCTGAGGATGGAGCATGTAGATCTAGGAGATATCTATCTATTCATTCTAATTATAATTTTCAGGACACAGAGAACGTGGCAAAGAGTTCCACTCCTGTGTAGTACGCATAAAAAAATGACGACCTAAATCGATGTATTCGGATCCTGGGCATTTCAATGAGAAATAAAGATAAGGATAAGGATAAAGATAGAGGTAGAGATAGAGATAGAGATAAGGATAAGATAAGGATAAGGATAAGGATAAGGATCAGGATAAGGATAAGGATAAGGATAAGGATAAGGATAAGGATAAGGATAAAGATACAGATAAATTTATCTCCAGAAAATAAGTGTTTACAGATAAAAATTACATGAGCACGTTATACATACATTAAAAAGAAGAATTGAGTTTTATCGGTGAGCCCCAAACTAAGCACGAGGCTTGTGACTTGGGGCTCGAGTGCGAATATTAACAAAGATAAAACATATTATTAGATAAATGGATGGTAATGTGCCGACGTTAATATGTTTGTACTGTAGTGGAATGGGGAAGGTGGAATAAGATCGTGAAATTCTTGGGACCACTATTGATGGAATGTGTGTTTATATGTGTTGTGTACAAGGTCGTCGCCAGCCCAGGGCCCAGGGGGGGTTAATATTATGGAGGATGAAAAAAATATGAATTGTAGGTACAGTCAAGAGCATAAAGCTTTGCACTTTAAGGTGCAATTAAAAAGGTTTAAGGTGGTTAATTAATGAAGTTGCGTTGCAGTACCGACGTATCCGTTGTGGTAGGCATTGTGATCGACCCAAGTGCGGCGCGGGCGCTCGTCGCGGGGCTCCACCGCCAGCAGCTCCGGCACCTCGTCTGCTGACCCAGAGCAGTTCGCCCACTCGATTGTCACGAATCTGGACAGAAATTGTTATTAGAGCACATTAGAAAGTTTATTTTACGTATGGTTTGTGGAATTTGAAATATTCGAAACGTGGCCGCATGATCCCGAAAACCGTCGGTGGCTCCTCCTTACGCAATCGGGTAAAGAAGTGGTATATGGTGCATATAGTGAAGCTCTGGAAAAGTAACCCTGGCCAGAGATACTCTAAGCTGCTTATGGCAGGCTTCACTGGGGATTTTTTTAGGGAAGCGCTACGGCTAAGCAGGACTCGCTTAAGAGCTCTGTTTAGAACCCTTAGTACACTGCAAGCTCAATAAACACTTTAACACTATAGGCCTAAGAAAGCACACCACTTGCAAATTCTGTCGCACAAAGGACGAAACGTCCATACATGTCCTGTGCGAATGGGAGCCTCTACACCAAAGCAGAAGCCAACATCTTGAGAGCCACCTAATCTCACCCAATGAGGTAAAAACCTCCACCGCCAAGGCCGTCACTGACTATATGTTTTGCATTGGACTTTGAGAAGTGCTGTAATAAAACAGGGGATGTCACAATAGATCTGCAAAGGTCGCAGTGAATGGGCTCGACAGCCGGGGCTGTTGAGCCCATCTGGCCCCCTAAGTTTCGAATAAACAAGTATCTATATAAAATGAAAAATAAAATACCTACCTGACTGTAGAAAAGCAATATTTGCAGTCTGACTTACGATTTCGTTACGCTTGATACGCTGTTGAGTGTACGTTTTGAGAAAGTATGCTTATAATAGTCATAAAAGATTATAAATTTGAATTCTTCAGAATAATTCTAGTAAAATCACTAGTTTATTGCAAAAAAGTTCGTTGGAAGTTATGAAACAAACGTATTTTTTTATTTTTACGAGAGATGTATTATTATTATTACAAAAAAAAATAGCCTATAACACTCAGGAAGTAAAGACGAGAGAGATTCTCTCATCAAAATCGGTTAAGCCGTTTAAGCTGTACGTGATCATATAGAAACATACATACCCACAGCTTGCGTATATATATACACTCGAAAAATATAACCCTCCTTCTTATGCAGTGGTGTAAAACAAGTGGTAAGTATGTACCTGGCAGGCGTGTTGCAGGCGCGGCGCGGCGGCACGAGCAGCTGCCGGGAGCGCGAGCGCGCGCCGCCGCGGCACGCGCCCCACGCTCCCCACGGACCCGGCGCGCCGGACGCGTGCTGCGCGCAACCGCACTGCGTCTCACACGACTCTTCCTCCTGTTGGATTTTTTTAAATTGTATTTGGACCCGCTTAAAGCATTTGCCAGTGTCAAGTATTACGATTTCTTCAAGTTTCTTGAATAAAACAAGTTATAAATGTCATAATAGCAATTTAAGTTATGCATAAAGTTATTTTCAAATTCGAGTCGTGCTTCAGTAAAGTGGTGGCGACTTTACTGGAAGCTTTTATGGAGTTTTACCGACAACGTGAAAAGACCCACGTTCTAATTCCCAGGAAACAAAGATGCCGGCGATATTAAATAATTCTTTATATTTATTCCTATTTCAGTATATTTTGTATACTTCTCGTGTCGATTATATCAAATAAATGTATTTTCCTTTTTCTTTATACAAATTCTGCTGACTTTTTCTGTGTGATGTTACTATACAAACCTGATAGTGCATGGGCGGGGCTACGATGCGTCCGGGCAGCACGGTGGCACAACGCCAAGGCTCCAGGTAGGCCTCCGAGGCAGGCTCGTCGCCGACACTCGTCAGCTCGCACCGAGCGTGAGACACCTTCACGCCCCACCCACAAGCGCCTTCCGCTTCCTGACCAGTAGATGTCTATTACAAAAAAAAATAGGAGCATATTTTTTTTGTCGTAAAATATCAGACTCGCAGTAACTTTAATATTAGTCTAGTAAAAATAAATCTGTTTGTATGGAGCAGATCACAGTATTTGCAACTGGGGGGATTATTTGAAATTATGATAGGAAAGTAACTAAAAATGTGCTAAAAATCATAAATCAACAATAATCCCCGATTTATAGACTAGCTGCGTTGCGCGGTTTCACTCGCGTAGTTATGAAAAACGGTGATGATCATGATGATGATAAGTAGCTTATGTCCGTCTCCAGCAGGTCTAAAGCTATAGTTATATATTATAGCTATACTAATTTTCATAACGATCGGTTCAGCCGTTTGAGCGTTACAAAATTAGCTTTATTATCATTGTGAAATTGTGTCAAATGTATTTTAAAACACCAGTACATTCATTTAAATAAAAATATACTTAATTGTCTTTTATGTTGTCACTAATTTTATTTTTACTAGACTATATATTTTCACACCATCTGCTCGATAATGATTCATTATATGTAATGTAAAAAGATCTTATCTGAGGTCTTGTTACAAAACGAACTTCATAAAGGGGGCCAAAGTAAGTAATCATCATCATCATCATCATGATTACTGTGGCAGGTGACAACAAAGCTGCTTCCATCTTTGACGAAAAAATAATATAAAGGGAAATAATATTAATTAACATTATTATAATTAAGTATATTATGAAGCAGTGTACCACACACACTGCGACATAATTAAATTATATAATTTTAGTCTGTGTTCCAAACATATTTAAAAATTTAAATTATTTGTGGACATTTCACACAACACCATCTAGCCCAAATTAAGCAAAGCTTGTACTATGGAACTAGATGGCTGATAGAATACATATATACTTTTTTTTGTAAATATATACATATGATACATAGAAACACCCAGACACAGAACAAACATCCATGCTCATCACACAAATGTTTGCCCTGGGTGGGGATTGAACCCACGACCTTTCAGTTCAGCAGGTAGACGTAAACACTACCAACTGAGCCACAAGGCCTGTCAAACAATTCAAATAACATAAACTCTGGTACAGCACAATTCGAGTTCGCACCACCACTCTCTTATATTTGTGGCGCTCCAATCGCATTCCGGTCATACGGTATTCTGTGTTCCAGAGAAAAATAGTGGGTTTGTCAAATTTAGTATTATAAATATTTCCCGAACTATCGATAAACCGCGTTTTGTAATACGATTTAATTTAGTATTTAGTTGAGGACATGAATTAATCCTGGTACTAACGTTCGTGTATCTTTTGTAATAAGACGGATTTAGTTTCAAAATTTCAAGACTTCAGTGATAGTGCGGGTCGATTATTGTTAATGTACAGTTGATTGACAGGGTAGTCATTACCTGCACGTGACAGCCGAGTTCCGGACGCGCGACTAGACGCAGGCAGGGTGCGCGTGGGCACGGCGCGCGCTGCTCGGTCGGCGGACACGTCCGGCCGGGCCATACCGCCGCCGTCAGGTGTTGTCTGCACGAGAAAACGTCGGCATGTCTTTACGTAAACACATTCAATTAAAAAAGGATCTATAAAGGGGCCAGGTAAATGGTCCGAGGAGAACGAGGGCTTATCTCATTTTTCAAAAAGTTTAAAGTTTCCCATCAGATGAGATTGTGGTCAAACGCAAGCCTAGTTCGTCGTTAAAATATATTATATACTTATATGAACGCTTGATTGACATGACACGTAATCAAATAGCTGGTGCGTAAGTATTTGGACCAACGCATAAATATTGCCATTCAACGTGGCATTGTTGCAAGCTTGCTGGGTACGCTGCCAACCGGTAGTGGCTTTAAGTTTTTTTTATGTTAGATTGATCTACGATTGACCACCAACTCGCCTGATGTTAAGCGACGGTGTGGCCGAGGATGGAACTATTTTCATTATGATCTTTAGACGTACATCGGGCTGTTTACTTTTGTAATAAAGAGTTAAAGAAGTTTCTGTAACCACGTAGTGACGACCAGATTTTATTAATACTGTAAGTTGAAATAGTGTCGAGGACGTAATCCGAGGTGACGTATTTGTATACCTGGTCCGACGCATGTGCCTGGCAGACGAGGTGTCTCCGCAGGAGCAGGCTGACGTGTCCCAGGGGCTCCACTCGCCAAGCTCGCAGTCCACACCACATGGCACATAGCACCACGACTCCTTTGCTTCTGTTGCAGTTGTGTTCTGTTGGAGAATTAAATTTCCGTGGGACTTTGGTTTTTGCAGAACTAAGATGTAAGCCGTGAATCTTGTTGTCCAATTAAAAAGGAATAGATTAATAAATATTTGCAATCTAGTCACGTTCTGACATGATAGAGAGTAGAGATCTCACTTACTGTGTGTGAATATTAGCCCACTAGTTTCCTAGCAGTGTAAGTCAATACTTTCATCAGAATAACCAAGACTGGTTTAGCTCTATATTGAAATTGAATTGATGAATTTTCATCTGCCATCCACATACCCAATCAGTAGATTTACATTATATACCTATATATATATATATATTTTAGGTTAGTGTTAACTTCAGTCCTACTGGTCTGCTTTTCTCTTCTCGATTCAAGTCCGGGTCATTGATTGGTTGGTTGTCAAAGACATAAAGAAGTAAATTGAGTGAGTTACAAATCAAAGTTCAGTGTACTTACCGGACAAAAAGTGTCATTAACAAAGATGCCATCGCTTCTCAAACAGCGGACAGCGCGTTTCTTAATTCCTTCGCCGCAAGGAGATCCCCCTGTAAATGGAATGAATGAATTAATACTTATTTTATGTAATTTTTCTTACAACTTAGAAAGTTATACACCGGGTAATTGATGTAAACTTTTATTGGTCACACAAAAAAAGTTAAGAGAAAAAAACTAGAGTTAGGACAAGTATTTTTATCAACTTCAAAAATAAGTTTTATTTACGTTGTTACCGCATAACTTTTGCATTTATAAGCCTATTTGAAAAAATATTTTTTGTTTAAAAAGATCTTAGTTTTTAAAACAAAATTTCAGTTTCAGTTTTTTACCACGAAGGAGGTTAACAATTCGGGTGTATTTTTTGTTTGGTGCCGCACATAACATCGTCATTTTTAAACCAATATGAAAAAATATATTTTGCTTGAAAGGATCTAGTTTCAGTTTGATATTTTACAATTTCATGAAAATCGGTTCAATAGCTTGATTTCTAAAACAGTATTGCTCATTTTGAAGTCGATTGATTCAGTTTTAATAACTTCTATGGTTTTACTATAACTATTAGCATGTGAATCTACTATTATAATGTCACGGTCTAAATATAGTAGGCACCGAGTGGCTGGCAGTCGTCCCAGGGCGCGATGTGCCAGGAGTATGCGTGAGCCGAGCAAGGCTCTGCGGCCACGAGCTGTGGGCAGGGCGCTCCGCCCTCGTCGGCAGGGCGCAGCACAACGCGCGTGCGGTCGCGGCGACCTCCCCATTTACTCTGGAAAAACATACTTATAAAAACATTTGAATACCTAAACCTGATAGGTGATGACTTAGTTGTGAAACGGACTTCCGTGCCGCACGCGGGTTAGCATTTCATAAAATAGCTTTGGTAGAGGAAAACATTGAGAGAAAATCTTATCACGATGTACAGTCTCGTCTCGAACACAAGTCCATTAGCAGTCTCGAAACGCAATATTCTAAAAAGATGGTTTTTACGACCTTATTCTCTGAGTTGACACACACTGTCATAAAACGGAGTGTGTTGTGCCATAGGTTGTGCGGGGACGCACACACACACATTAATTATATATCTAAGGTTATTATTCTTTATTAAAGATCGCAACGCGGCGGTGATGGAGGCCCTGGGCCGAGAGTAGACGACAGATTTGTAGTAATGTAATTAGATGATGTAAGTGCAGTCGCTGATAGAGTCCGATCAACCGAGGGCAAACAGATAATCTGGAAACCCCGTCTAAAACCAGGGGCTACCAGTGACTGCATTCACAGAAATACTAGTATTTCAGTAGTTAGAAATAAGAGTTGTGTGCACACCTTGAGCATTCATGCTCACCATCGAAGGCTCCTTCTTGCGGCGGCGTCGTGTGGCGGGTCGCCCTCTTCCCTAACATATGGTTGAGGAGGGCGATGGCTGGCACATGCGTCATACTCGTGATCGGGTGCTGCTTGCGGGTCGCTGGTTTGCTCGTGGTATGCACGTAACATAGTAATAAGAACTTAAATTAAAATAAAATAATTTTCCCGTAACGATAATTAGTAAACAATAGTTTGTAATTATGACCCTGGTGTCTGTGGAGATAAAAATTAAATTTAAAAAATAAGGTTATTATTCAGGTGTAAGGCGATTAAAGTTATTATCACCTTAAAATGATAATGGACTTTTGAATCCTGATTGTACATACTTTTTAGTTTTGTATTAATTTTCTCATCAATGTATGAGTGCATCAAACTGATATAGAACTATCGCCAAGTACTTATCAGAGTGATCTGGAAACTACACTTGAAAACCAGGTGCATTTACTTATTTACTTACCAGCACATATATAGTCATTAATCGTAATCATCGATACAAATTAATTTATTTTTATTTGGTCATAAAAAGACTAACCACAAATAGATCCATCACACAAAAACAAAATTGAAATATCTTCTAAAATAAGATAACAAAGCACACGATGCGTTAGATGACGTCGTGCATCATATTCGCCGTACAAATTCAATACAAACTATTGTTTTGCGAAAGAAGGACAGAGCATCCCTCCCCTAAAACTTTAAATATTTATATCTCGGAAGTTTATGGACCGTTGGCAATGTTTTTTAGTAAATGTATTAAATTTTAGTATGTTACAATTAAAACTATTATACCTATGAAATAAAATTGTTACAATTAAAACTATTATTCCTATGAAATAAAATTCATGCATTCCCTATTCACACGAACATTGTTTTCAGCGATATACCCAACATGGTTAAATTTTATAGATCATTTGCAGTCAAATTAAAATGGACCCATCGCTATTTGACAGATTGGCCTAATTCTAATGTGGAGTGGGGGCGATAAGAGCTGCACTAACGTCTCGCTTCGGGTGTATTGTGCATATCCTCCGTCAGCCTAATCACACCAGCCGATCTGACCTTTACCTAACATTAAGGTGTTGTGTTGCAGAGCCTTTATTCCTTATCTTTCCTAGACTTACCTGTTCACAGGGGCTCCACTCCGACCACGTGCTGACCACACAGTCTCCCGGGCAGGGCGCGCGGCAAGTGGCTTCGTGTGCAGGTCTGGGACCGGCACCAGACGCCTCACATGTAGAATCATCCAAGAATTGCCCTTCTGCATCCACGCAACTAAGATAAAGGTCAATGGTTAAACTATTGAGACTAGCATTTTTAAGAACATTTATTTTATAGACAGTTATGAGACTTATGAGCAATAAAATGTATTCTGATATGTATTCTGATACTGTTTTACCGATTTCTCATTGTAGAAACATACGACACATCGACGATTCTGCATTTATTAATACATTTGGCTTTAAATTGACATTGTTTAGGTATTACATTATTTTTATTTAAAAAATAAATAACCAAATAGCTTTAAAACTCAAGTAATTATAAGATCTTATAAAAAAATGCGCTGGCAAAAAAGACGCCTGGACCTATTTGAAAAAATCTTTTTTGTTTGAAAGGGTACTTGATACTTCACAGGTTCCACAGAAATTTTATCAAAATCAGTAATTATTTTGGTTTTTATAACAAAATAACTGGAAAAATGTGTCATCCAAGTAAACGAATTGCGTATTTTGAGGTCGGTTTTTATAGTTTTTCAAACGATTACTTGTAACAGAATTAACGGTGTACTCACGTGACGGTGCGGTTGATGATGGCTCGGCCGCAGAGCGCCCGGCGCGGCGCGCACACGGCCCACTCGCCCAGCGCCCAGCGCGGCTCGGACACGGCGCAAGTGGCGCGCTGCAGCGTGGCGCCGCACTCGCGCCCGCCCCCACTGCCTTCCTCGATTACCTCTCTGCAAGAATGAGTGACAGGGGCACATCACAGCATTATATTTTAAAATTATATTCTTTCCTTTACTCCTCCCTCCCCTCCTCTGCTATCTGCACTACTTTCGCAAGATTTTCGCCGAACGCTGTAAACTCATGACGGGACCTTTTCAATGCCTTAACGATATAGTAAAAATAGTATAGCGCAAACGCGCGTCATATGTATTCAGATCATCCATGCTGCAGTATGAGGACTTTAATATACCTGGTGCGGAAGCGGAAGGCTGCTCGCTCGCCGGGCTCGGCGGCGCACGGGCCCCACTGCGCCCAGGGGCCCGCGGCGCAGTCCCGCGCGCACCGCACGCTGCATGGGCCCCGCAGGAGCGCCGGGAACTCTACGTCGTACGAGTAGCCGTCGGTGGAAGCCTCGCGCACTCGACTCGGACCTAAGATCGACGACGTCTTTTTAATACGACGTCTTCCTGCTCGGTCAGCTTGGTTACAACTCTTTGGAAGTTAGAAGAATGTTAGACCAGCTAACTATCTGCTGTAAGGCGCTTAGGGGGTCCGTCGATTCTATACGTCTGCACGACTTGCTATGCGTACTGTTCGTACCGGACGAGCCCGGGGTTCCAGCAAACAGGCGTGGTTGCCCACATGACCTGTTCCACGTAGATCGCGGTCGCACAGTAGCACGTTCTATGTCGCCTCTGAATCGTGCCCGTCGCCATTTAAACGCACTCCTTGCTGCCAACCCTGATTGTGACATTTTTTATGATAACTGGAAGACTATTTTAAGTACCTCCTTGGCTTACTGTGAAAATTTAATGGATCAATGGGACAGGTGTAAAAAGCCTGACGATTCATTGGATTTTGACGGTAACCTCTGAGTTTTGACTTGGTACTCTGAGTACTTACCCGAACGGTATATTTTACTTTGTTTGATATATCTTTTTTTTGTATTGACATGCTAGGCGTATTGCCCATTTGACATTTTTATAATGACATTTTAAATGATATTGTATTTATATAATGAATATTACTTAATGTTAAGACATGAATTGTTTAAGAATAATTTTTGAATATTGTGAGATAATTGTAATTGGTCTTTTTCCGTTTTTATCTCAATAAACGAATATGAATATGAATATGAATATGAATAGGCTTGTTACTTACATACAACTCAGTCACTCACGCATACACGTATGGTCTTCCAAACACATGCATTTCTCTATTGCTTGTCTTTCAAATGTAATATAATTTATTTTACTTTTCTGAGTATCCATGCTATCATCGTCCATAATATTATCGTTTGACATCAAAGAACATAGTAGTGTCTAACCTTACGTGGAAAAAAGCTTGACACAAAGTAAAGGGCCAGATAAACAAAAGACGAAACGAGAAGAGTGTGACATCAGGATTATGAATGACTAGCTGCGCCTTGCGGTTTCACCTGCGTAGTGATGAAAAGTGGCGATGATGACAAAATATAGCTAATGTCATTCTCCAGATCCTTACGGATCTCTGTGCCAAATTTCATAACGATTAATTCAGTTGTTTAACCATGAAAAAGTAACAGACTGAGACAGACGAAATTACTTTCGCTTTTATAATCCGCTGTTATTATTAGTTAGGATGACTTATTCTGATACTTATTTTTCATCTAAGATAGATGATTGACCGTCAACTTGCCTGATGTTAAGCGACGATGTGGCCGAGGATATAGCTCGTCGATCTAAAAATATCTATTCACTCTAGCCTTGAAGATTCCGAGATTGTAGTTACTTATTTCCAAAGATGATCATCGCCGAATAGTAAGCTAACGATCTTACCAGTCAATGGATGGTACTTTTTGCAGACGTCCATTGGAACATCGCGTCCTCCGACCATACAGCGTGCGGCTCGGAGGGCTCGACCTTCTCCGCACTCCAGTCTATGGGGAAAAGTTTATATAAACTCATTTTAAAAAGATAAAAATAAAATCTTCAGTTTGTAATGAGTAAAGCAAGGTAAGAGTGAATCTGAAACTGTCTGTGAGTCTGAAACTGTAAAATAACCTACCCGGAGGGAAGAATACAATCGGAGTCAGAAGGCAGCAGTTCCAAGGATACGTTTTTGCAAACGCAGCTGGGAATGTCTGGCTCTGAAGCGTCCAAGTACCTGTGAAGGAATATTATATTATAAGCAAACAATAGAAAAAAATACGACCAAAATAATAGGCACCCAGAACGATAGAGGATTGGGGAAGAGAACCTTTCAGTATAATTGTAAATGTAAACGAAATCATCATGATAGAAGAAAATTGCGAATATTTGTATTATTTTGCACAATTGAATTTATATTCAGGCATTAGTTGCAAAAATCGAGGCCCCATTAAGAAGAAAATATTACTTAGCCCATTACATCAGATATTCTATTTGGACAAGTGCTAGATGTTAACATCTAACGCTTGGACACTGTAATTGTTATCGAGAGACATAAGAGTATGTAGGACGAATGTTCCACTAAATCATAGACCACTCAGCAAAAACTTTCGTGCCATATTTGAAGGCTGACTCCTGAATGGTTGCTAGTCGTGAAAGTTGTTTTAGCTCACTTCAAAGGTTCCTGGCAGATGACATCGCAAGTGAGAGGCGTGATGGCATCACAAGCGACCTGGCACGGCGCCACGCTGCGCGGCACGAGTTGGCCTGCGCATGCGCCTGCTTCCACTCGGTGAGACTCTGATCCGCACCAAATACCTGGGGGGGAAGGCTTGAGTTGTAGCGATAATAGTTCAGACCAGTATGTGGGTCTACATTCTGACGATTGAGCTAAAGGAAACGTCATGAGAAAGTTATAGCTTAGTTGTGGAAGAATATATTTGTTTTCTCAAGCAACTGCATGCAACAAGTGTATTAACCGCAGAAGATAATTATTTCGATTTTCAAAACCGTCACTTAATTTGTGGGCTGTCAATCATAAACAATAATATTATGCAATCATGTTGAAATTCTCAAGTAATGTTACGAATTTTTAGGCTAATGTATCTTCAAAATCTGTCGTGGGTGTACATTACAGGATTGGATATGTCCAACCATTAACCTAAAATTGAAATTTCCTTTATCAACACCGTTATATTTCTGGTTCAACTTACTTCGCACCCTGTACCCAACTCCACAGAGCTGTGCAGGCGGTAGTTTACAGGTGCTCCACTCGCCAGTCACCCACAGAACAGCTCGGGACCGGCAAGAGGCGGGTACGGGACACTCCCGTGTTTCCTGCCGCGGCCCACAGCTGGGGCCTCCGTGGACGGTCCGCACTCGGGTTTGTTTTCCGGGATCTGTGTGAGATAGCTTATATTTGTAGGGAACATATACGCAATAAAAAAAACAATGGGTAATTAATTTAAGCAGGTAATTTATTCGTGCCCGAAGAGTCAAGAAACCCAGAAGATGCATCGTCAAGAGGTGAAACACTTGTCGAGAAGAGCACCAGCTTGAAAACTTCGAATTATGCTTATATACATATATTAATATTAATATTAAAAATAGTAAAAAAAAAACACCTTTAGCTTAGATTATATATGTTCTTTAAAGTCAGTGTTTGAAATATGTAATGGTCCAGCTAAGTAATCATTCACTTCAAGCATTTATCACAGATGCCACGAACTCTAAGCTGACTTAAACAAAGACCATTTGAATATTTCACCATTTAACATGACATCCGTGGCACCTGATTCATAGCTAAATTGCTAAAAGCACTCTAGGCACTGGAAGGGGACGGATTAAATACCTATCGATCTTTTTACTATGCTTAACAAGTATTTATTTAAATTCTCACGAGAATTTTGCCAGTTACGTCTCTACCATGTATTTAATACTGACCACAGGTATTAGGGCAGGGTGACCACGGCATCCAGGATTCAACCTTGCATCCCCGATGACACCTGACAGTGCAGGCGCGACGTGATGCTGGCCTCTTTAGGGGAGCACATCTGCAAACAAATTAAGAATTTTAGAGAAACTTTAATACCGATCATATCGTTTATTACAAAATTACAGAAATCATTTTCTGGATAAAAATGGAAAAATTCACTTTAAATATAGCAAACACTTCGTGCTATCTTTTATAGCAAGAAATATGTAACGTTACATGGTAACATAATCTTGTATCCATTTCAGATTACGAGTAGATGTGTGTGTTTACTATAATGTGTCACTAAATACGTTATGTAAAGCTATGGTACGGCACAAAATACACGTAGCCTCAGCCAGCCTTAAGAAACTTACAAAGCCTCTCGCACGACGTCAGCATTGTTCTGAACGCACATAACGTCACGGACCATCTCGCCTTCGTCCACGCATGGCTCTTCATCATCGCTCTCATTGTAGGGTTCCCCGTCCTGAAAGATAATAGTAATAAGTTTCTGTTCAAACATGAGATAATTCAACATTCTTTCTTTTGGATTTCTCACCCACACAGAGATCTTAGTACATACATACATAAAATCACGCATATTTTCCTTGACGGGGTAGACACAGCGTCAGAAACCATGAGGCCGTTTGACGCCACATTTGACCTTGGTTAGAGAATCAGATTTTGAAGCGAACCACTACACGAAACGATGACCACGACTACTCTGCTAACAGTGATAACGACTAAGAAGAAGAAGAAGATAATTAGATGGAAGGAAGAGGATATTAGAGGGCTAGAGGGGAAACAAGGGTAAGAGGTGATATTGGTTTGAAGTCAGCCATTCGCCTATTAAATGCCAATTTCCCTCAAGTCTTTTAAATGACTTTTACAGTATGCCCAAGAGAGAAGCAGCTGGTACATTCTATGATTTTCTTTTTCTCCTAGACCAGCATGGAACAGGGAGATCTTAGTGTTAAGATACAAAAGTTATGAAAATGAAGATACAATGGTTTTTAAGTAAGCTATACATATAATAAAAATATATAAGCACAAGTGTCTTCTGTATGACACCATTAATTTTCAATAAGATTCCTTGCAAAATAAGGGTTGAGAGTGACATCAACGCTTTTAAAACAGATTTAACCAAATTATTAATGGATAAAGCATACTATAGTATTGACGAGTTTATATTAGACAAAGATCTTAGATCACATACTAAGTCAAAGGACATGAACTTAATTTAGTTTTATTATAAACTCTTATCCTTATGTATTAGTATAGTATTACTGTGTAGTTACTTCTTTCTTTTTTCTATTCAATAGGATATTATTTGATTTTTTTTATAGTATTCATTGACATTCTTAGTATTAATTGACATTTAATTCACTTGACTTTGACATTTTGTTCTTGTCATTATATTTCTTAAAGACCTTAATACATATTACTGTTTTAGATGATAATCGTTACGTTGCAAGTTGCAACTAAGAGACTACCTAAAATGAACATTTACTAAGTGTTTCTGTAATAACTAAGTACGTAAATAATTAATGAATATGTTGTTTATTGTCCATTTTTAATGATTTATCTAGAATCTAGAAACACTTGCACGCTTTGACAGCGAAAATAGAGGACCAAATGTTATTACTATCTTAAGACCACATGTTTGTATACCTATTTTGCAAGAAATAAATGAATTATGAATTATAAAAAAAAGTCTGCGCAGTATTTAAAACAGGGTTGATCAAACATAAGTCAAGAGCAGAATTTGTTGATTCTTACTAAGAGGTCAGTGTAGTTATTCGACGGTATGTAGTCCTGGCCCCTCTTCTCACAGGGCCCCCAGGGTGTAGCGAGCCAGGAGTAAGTGGCGCAAGCGTGCGTGTTACAGGTTTCGTTCTGCATCAGCTGATCTTCTGTAGGACAGGGCCAACCCTCTGGAAGGAATTTATATTTTATTGATTTTTTTTTTGTAGAACAAACAAATAATAATGAGTAATCAACATAACGACGAAGATTAACTTTAAATCAAGCTGCAAATACTTTATTTTTACCCAAGTGTGCAAGAAGGAGGTATGGTTTTCAAGTGTGTTTATATGTATATATGTATGTACGTTTCTTTATGACCTTCTAACTTGGACTACAATTCCGCTTTTCTACGGTCGAGTTTTTTTTTTCTTTTAATTTATATATTTGTTATAATTCCAATTGTAGTTATACCCAGCGAGGCATGCGCCAATATGTGCCTGGTGCGCGTGCGCTGCGGCCGCGGATGGTGCGCGGCAGCGCAGGGCGCGGCGCACGGCGACCACGCCGCCCACGCCGACACCACACAGTCGCCCGCGCACGCGATGCGGCACCGCTCGCTGCGCGCAGGCGCACCGGTACCACTGCACCATGCGCGCTGTGCTTCTTTCTGTGTACCAATTAGAAACTGACTGACTTTGACATTTTTGCTAAGTTCATGACTATCCTGATCCTATCCTCTTAGTGGATCTTCCCAGAGGTAAGCATGTTTTCTTTTGCCGTTAGTCAAACGTAAACTATAAGTTCAAATTTATATCACTCACACAATCATCATCTCCTAACTGGTAACCTTCGTATAGATTCTGAGGTCGCTCCTTCACGTTCTTTTTGATGTTAGATACGTCAACGATTGCCCAACTCGCCTGATGTTAAGCGACGTTGTGGCCGGGGATGGAGCTCGTCGATCTCGAAGATACTATTAACTCTAGCCTTGAAAATTTCAAGATTGTAGTTCTCAGGAAACAGAGATGGCGGAATGGAAAGAATTCCATTTCTGTGCAATACGCAACAAGAACATGGACCGTAGAGGTTCTGTCTGTCTGTCAGTTAAAAAATTCCACACACCCGTAAACCCGCATATCTCGATCTGTACTTGGTAAACCATTTAGGCGTCGCAAATGTCATGTAGAATGGTCGAAAGTTTCGGACAGACTCTTTGCTTAAGCCAATCAAGTGTTGGTGGCGCCACCCGTAACGTTTTTAAGAAACGTAAGCGTTATTTCAACGTCAGAAACAACCTCTAGTTTCTCACCCCATCATGTCCAACACATCTGAGTTCACGGCTCCGCTTGCCCGGGCCGCAGGCAGTGTGCGGCTGGTTCAGCACGCAAGGTCCCCAAGGCAGAGCGCGCCACGAGGCACACCGAGGGGTGCTGCAGGTGCGCTTCTCCTCGAGAGGAGGACACGGCGCTCCACCACCGGATGCTGCTGAAATTACTCGTCGCCGACGGACGCTGTAGCCTGTGGTGAACAAACAAACCGTAACAATAATGTAGGACATATTTCATGAATAGAGGGACAGTATCAATCGCGGGTCGAATCTGGCTCGATTGGCACAGGACCGAAGAAGATGGCAAATTACACGAAGACAATATTATTAAGAGAGGCATATAACCAGCAGTGGGATAGAGAAGTCTGTGGATGATGGTGAAAATGAGAGGGACAGCTGAATTGAAAATCACTCTTATAATGATTAGCAATTTGCTTATGAAATTATTAGAAAACTACTAGAATAACTAACTTCTAAAAATCAGTGTATAATTCAGCGAAAGCTGTTCGTGTACGGCGTAGTCGTGATGTTAAAGTTTCAAAGAAATCTAAGTGGTCGTGCCTTCTGATCCTTGCTGATTTCGAGTTAGAAACGAATACACATTGATATGTGAAAATACATTGTAAAGAGCACATACATCTAATTGTCTGTGGTACTACAGACATGTATGTGGTACTACTGTAGCTACATTGCAATTTGTATATTTAAGGAGGAGTTTCATAACGTACCAGTGGTTGTCAGTTGTTGTACCGGAAACAGTGGACATCCGTCGGTTGGCTGGCATGCACCCCACTCACTCCATTCGCCCACTTCACAATCTCTTGGACACGGCACCTAGATTAGAAACGTTATTGTGTAGGGCTTTATAAATGAATTTAGATTAAACCAAATTTGGTCTTTATTAATTTCTGAATAAATTGGCTGTGAATAGACAAACAGACGACGTATTCAGGATTCCTCACGTTCTTCGTAGCACTATAGAAGCCGAATAATTTAGACCGCGACGTCCGGATTCGGAATCTAAGTATATCTCCATCTCTGTCATTATCTATAGAAATCACAGAGACGGAGATATAGATTCCGAATGGGTTCTGAATACCCCTACGGATCAGATTTTAGACACGCACTAACCTCACAAGGCTGTACGAGTGTGGGCATAGGCGCATGCGCGCACTGTGCCGGGTGAAGCGCGCGTCCGTCGGCGCGCACGCATGTCGCCTCGCGCCGCTGCACGCCACCGCCGCAGCTCGTCTGGTTCTCCTTGTCGACGTCGTCAGCGTCGTCGTCGCCGTCGTCATATATAGCGTCATCATCGTCGGCATCGTCGTCATCTTCATTCGCTGGTGAAACATTCATTCATTCTTTTCACTCTACTCCCGAAAGAAAAAAAAATATAAAGAACGATGAACGAACGAAGAACGAACTTATGAAAAATATTCGCTGGAAATATGTCATAAAAATTTGCTCTTTCGTAACTTCCAACGAACATTTTCGTAAAAAATAAGTGTTTTTACTAGAATTATCCTAAAGAATGCGCGACTTTTACAGCGACTTATATACTCGTATATTATATACTTTCTCACAAAAAACGAACACTCAAAAGCGTATCAAGTACCTTACACGAAATCGATAGTCAGTCTGAAAAACATTCTTCTGCTGTCGGGTATTTATTTATTTATAGGAAAATCGACAGCTTTATAACATACGATTAAAATTATTTTTATTTGTCTTTTAATATAGATACTTTTTGTAGCTTACTTACAGGGTACAGAGGCGGCGGGCATCTCCACGGCGACGCGGCATGGACCCCAGGCGCCGGGCGTCCAGTGTGCGCTGGGTTCGAGAGCCGCCGGTCTCACTTCCTCCACCACGTCACACTCTTTACCACCACCTGACAACATAAGTCATATTCGATATATTTGAGTGTTTTACACACTTATGTATCAACAAATTTATAGACAGATAAAAAAAAAGCAATACGTACACGTAATTGTATGCTTAATGCTTATAACATATGGGTGGTGCCACCAAAGTTTGATTTGTTTAGGCAAAAAAGACTGTTCTCAAGTTCCGACCATCCCACGTGACACCTCCGTGGCTAAAATGGTAAAGGCTCCCAGGTACAGCTCGGAATAATGCGGGTTCATGTCGCGTCGGATGTGTAAAATTCTTACGGGATGTAGCGTCAGTCCTCCAAAACGTCAGAGCTTGATGTTAAGCGACGGTGTGGCCATGTGTGTGACATTGTTCATTTCATTAAAAAAAATATTTATTTTATATTTTTAGGAAAACTTACAGCAATTAAAAACTTAAAATACTTAAATAAACTATGCATTTATAAGAATTACGAGGCTAATTACAAGTTTTCGCCTAATAGATAATGTTACTATCTTGAAAACGCGAAGTGGGGTAAGGGTGGAAAACATAACATTTTGTCTGTTGTCGGGTAAAAACAAATAGTGATATACTAACTGCAACTGTTCGCTCAAAAAAACACAACAAACGCAATATTTCGAAAAATATCAGGGAAAAATCACCTTGTGGCAGTTTCCTAAGGCGGCGCGTGCGCACCAGTGCTCCGTCCGGTCTGGGTCGCCACGGCAGCCACTCTCCCAGGGCGCAGTCCTCGCGTACCACACACACTCTTGTGGTGCCCACCTTCGATATCAACGATCCGCAATACCTAAAAGAACATCATTGATTGACTTTGAGGTGTAGGCTTAAATCCGAAGAAGACCGTAAGCCCCACTGATTTAAATTATTTCGAGCATGGCTGCATGAGCCCAAAAAACAGTGGGAACCAAGTGACTCGAGCGACCGATGACATTAGCTAAAGTGCGACAAAGATGAAAACTAACCAAAGATTTACATACAGAAAAAGTTCCAACCAAAACTAAGTACCTATAATTGTAGTTTCACTATACTAAAACTTCCATGAGTATCATTTTTTTTTTTTTTTTGTCAGCCCTGTTTGCACAAACTGTCCCACTGCTGGGAACGGGCCAACTTCTCATTGTGAGAAGGGTTAGGCCATAGTCTGCCACGCTGGCCAATCACGATATTCCTCGGTCAAAAGATTTCCGGTTAATTAAATAATAAAATAGATATTTTTAAAGAAACTTTCACATGGGGCTGTCGGTGCCCATTTGGCCTCCTAAGTTTCGATTAAAAACTTTCATATTTAACGAAATATGACACATTCTGCATTCGTACAATTCTTGAAATGTGAATCCATTCGTATCTATAATAGCGTATTATTATATACGGCTATATCTTATAAGATCGTAAAACATTTTAGTGTTAATAAACCGGCAGCAGTGGAGCTCCAGCACTGTACAATTTTGACGACTGCTCAATATGATGATAGTGGCAGTTTCCCGTCATATGTAATGGTTGGCAAGAGAAGTTTATACCGTCGTTCGATCCACCCTCTCGATAACAGATCGTATCTTTGTATCCAAAAACTAAACCGATACGTTTTAGTTGGGGGGAGGGGAGGGGAGGAAGGGAGGGTGCTGCTATGATCTACTTTAGCGCCGTCATTTTTCTGAGACATAGGGCTGACACAGCGGCTAATTTGGAAGAGCAGCGTAAGCGGCACTCATACGCAGACCACGTAGGTTTATAAAAACCGAAAAAATAGTTTAGTCGCGACGAGATAATAAACAGACAGAAAGACAGACAGAGCTACTTTGATCTTGATAATGATTAAAACCTATTAACTACAAATTCGGTCACGTCTACTTTGTATCAAAATTTCCGGCTATAGTTTCAACCGCGTTCAGTGGTCTTTGTTAAAGGAGCCGTAGCATTGCCGTACACTTTGCTCTGTGCGTACCTCCTCGTACTTCACGTGATGTGGCATCATAGGTTGCAAGGCGGTGGAGGTGGGTCAGACCACAAAATTCGAGGTCCGATTATATTAGGGGTCAGACTCAAAAAATAGAAGTATGGAACCCGTAGTTTTAAAACTTTTTACCACAGAATTACTTACATGTTTTCAACAAACTGTCCATCCTTTCTGCGACACTGTACTTGTCGTCGCTGCAAGCCAAGCCGGGGAGTGTGCACTAGCGAGTTTGACTCCAATCGCATCCTGCACACATAAACAATCATTTATAAATTAAACTTTTCATTCATCATTACAGCTTTTCCATCAAAGCTGAGCTATGGAAGCTACGTAGCTAAGGATGCGTCCGAAATTTACTAATGGAATTTTTCGAATTAATTAACATGTTTAATTGACTCCCCAGTTTCTCCGCAGGCCCTACATTGTGGGGTTTCAATAAGTCTCAGCTTAAATAGATGACCTCTACTCTCAAGGTGTCTTGTCATGGTTCCCAATAGAATTCTTGCCTGTGTTCTAATATAGATGCAGATCCTTCTGTGTCACGGTACCACTAGCCCCGCACACCACCTTGGAGTGCATGAGTCCACTCACAGCGTTCCATTCAGTCTTGTATCCTGAAGATATAATGTATGCTTTACCTATCAAACGGTCTGGTCGCATGCTCGCCCTGTCCCGCTGGGGCACAGTCCGTCCAGCGGCCCACGTGGATTGAGTACTGGGTGTCCTTCGCCGCTGCATCTGTCAAACAACAGATATATTGGAATTATAACACTATACAATATATTGTGAGGCACAAATATTATCTGGGTGTCTTTAGATTGCAAGTGAGATCTGATCTTGATTTTGATCAAGAAAACATATGAAATAAAAGCTTTTATTCTACTTGCCATATTAGTATGTGTGGGACAAATCTTGCGAGTTAAATTGGAACCACTTCCTGTCGTTAGATTAGGTTGAAATTTGGTTTTCTTACGTAACTTCGGTGACAATGCAATAATATGGTACCATGAAGCTGGTCTCAAGATGGCGTCGAAAGGTGGCTATCGGAACTCCTAAACTAAACCAAATAAAACCGTCGAGTTTGGACTCGTTTGAATAGTCCTGACAAGCACTCTTGTGCTTCATGACAGCCAGGGTCTCAAGATGGCGTCGGAAGGTGGCCATAGGAACTCCTAAACTAAACAAGATAAAACCGTTGAGTTAGGACTCGTTTGAATAGTCTTGACAAGCACTGTTTCTTAGTCTAGTAAATTTTTTTTTTTTTAAAAGCAATCTTTTAGGTTTCAAACAACATCGTAACTATCTACTAAGTAAAATTTAATTCCAACAAAAGACTTAGACGCGTTCTTATCATTTGCTTAGAATTAAAGTTAGTATGTTCTTTTGAACAAAAAAAATATGTTTGTGTTCTCGCGACAAGCTTTTATTATATCAATATACAATTTATTTTCTTTGTTTTAGAGCATTTAAATAATAGCTTGTTTAAAAAAAAAAAATTATTCTTGAATATAGCCATCAGATAATACTTGATAAAAATGATCATATGTATAATTATAGTTTAATTTAATTCCGTTTCGATGGCATTTTCCAGTTATTTTGAAAACCTCCGATTTACAAATAGAAAAAACATACAGCCGAATTGAGAACCTCATTCTATTTGGAAGTCGGTCAATAATAAAGATGATTCCCACAAAGCCACTCGCTGATACCGATTGCTGGCACCAGCGATTCAAATAGAAGACCCTGTTTAAGTTCACATAAATTATGTTAAGCAACTACGGAACCCTACTTTGCGATACGCACTTGGCCATTAATACAATTCTCTACTTTACTGCTCGTTTGTTTTTGTCCTCTTGACTTGAATTAGAGTCCCTCTTCTGCCCAACTATAAAGTATACACATAAGTATATTGTGTCAAATATCGTGAAAAGTTAAGGGAATCTTTGAGACCAAATTTTTTGTCAGAACATTACGTTTTCTACCTTTAAATGTTATCCGGTTTAGATAATTATTTTTATATGGTTGGAACTATTATAACAAATAAACAAAAACTCATATAGGTTCGTAAGATTTCGTCTTTTCACATTTTTTTTATACATATCTGGGACTTAATATTTTCAAAAATATCGACGAGCGAAAGAGAGATTCGATTTGCCGTACGTTAACGTCTAGGACTTTAGAAGTTATATTAAAATTATATCAGTACCCCTATTTTGGAATCGGGTCCGAATCCATCTCTATCATTCTGTATGGAAACGAAAGAGACGGAGATATAGTTTCCGACCCGAATCCGACAAGTTTTAAATAGCTCAGCCTCCGTACCACAAGCGTTAAAACAATCTTATTTAAATATTACTTTGACTTTTGTCTCGCTCTTACTACAGTTGAGAGAGCAAGACAAAGGTCAAAGTAATATTGAAATAATATTGTTATTACGATTGTGGTAACCCCGCAGTAGCCTGGACCAAAATAACTGCATAAATAAGACAAGTTGCTTTAATTCAGTTTCTAAAGTGTACACGAGCCAGCACATTTCCAACACTTCTCACATTCGTCATTTTGAGTGCACGTGACATATTCTCGACTTTGAGATTCTCCTTTGGTTGTGTAGCACCATTCGGTTTCAAAACCTAGGGCTTTACACCAAGCCCAGCAATATCCTTTATGGCATCCAGCTTCTTGACTGCACACCACGAGCTCTCCATCGTGATTTTCTAAGGTAAGCTCTTTTCTACGAAAATTCGGGTTTGTTCCGTTTAACATCGCAGAGTAGCAATTGACGACCAATAAAGACAATATTATGATGAATAGTTTCAGTTCCATTTTGAGTCGAATTGTTGACTGAAGACTGGGGGTTACCGCGCTGTACGCTGTCTAGTGGTAGAAAATGTCTGAATGCAGCTCTGTTCGTCTTTTATGCAGAGACGGTTCTCCTATTTCTAAACAGAATTTGTCACAACATTCGATCATGCGACTTAAATCGCGCGAGTTATTGGTCAAGCACAAGCCTATTATCGCATAAAAAACACGGTCACACTTAGTGAAAAAAAACTGTGATGGTTATTTTGCAACTCGTCCGAGGTATTTTTTAGTAATTTTAATAAATAAATATAAATAAAAAAAAAAACAATACTAACGATTATCAAGAAATTAACCTTTTTTTTATTTACCGTTTTTTTTTGAATCTTTTTTCTATTAATGTCTTCTAGTCTAGTTCATAAGTTCATATCATTTTGATCTACTTTTAGAATATAAAATGAAAAAAAAAACTTCTAAATCAACATTGTTTCAGATTTTTTTACGATTGAGCAAAGTACAATGTCATCATCATCTCAGCCATAAGAAGTCCACTGCTGGACATAGGCCTCCCCCATGGATTTCCAAAAAGACCGATTGGAAGCGGCTTGCATCCAGCGTCTTCTCGCCACTTGTATGAGGTCATCTGTCCATCTCGTGGCTGGTCTTCCTACGCTGCGCTTGCCGGTACGTGGTCTCCACTCGAGAACCTTTCGGCCCCATCGGCCATCAGTTCTACGTGCTATGTGCCCTGCCCACTGCCACTTCAACTTACTAATCCGCTGTGCTATATCGGTGACTTTTGTACGTCTACGTATCTCTTCATTTCTGATTCGATCTCGTAGAGAGACTCCGAGCATAGCTCTCTCCATAGCTCGTTGCGTGACCTTGAGCTTCTTTATAAGGCCCATAGTTAGGGACCACGTTTCAGTGCCGTATGTCATCACTGGTAACATACACTGGTTGTAAACTTTTGACTTGAGGGAGTGGGGACAAATACAATGTATCGTGTTTAAAATAAAGGAAACAGTAACTAAAAAAATATTCTTTTAAATCTTAATATTGGAGATTAAGATATTTTAATATGGGAGGCAATATGAAAAAATTGTAAGAAAATGTTTATTAGTTTCTAAGAAAGTAACTGTACAATATCTCGGAATTCCGTATAATCTTGGAATTTTCAAGGCTAGAGTGATATCTTCTAGATCGACGAGCTCCATCCTCGGCCACACCGTCGCTTAACATCAGGCGAGTTGGTGGTCAATCGTAGATCTATAATTTATAAATATATATATATATATATATATAAATCAGTGACTTTGACCTGTGCACAATCTCTGAAATCGATATTTTCACGGAGCGCTGTAAATAATTATATGCTTTCTGAATGGATTGTTACTTCATGTAGAACTGGTATTAAAATATAAATTAAAATATTTAGATTGTATTGATGAATAACACGGTTTTTAAAAACAGCTTTTTTAAAATTCATTAATAGGCATGCGCTTGACGCTCAGACCGATCGCACTAAAAAAATCAGCTGAAACGCATTTGAACGTTAACCGCACCGCAACATTTCGTACGTTTTAACCGTAAGTTGAGACGTAACCGGAGCGTAGCTGGAAAGTGTGCGCAAGAGCTTCACGACCTAATTCCACCCTCCCCATTTCACTACAGGACTAGCAGAAAAGCGGCGCATTTCTCGTTGAAATGCCAAAAATCCGTATTCAGCGATATCAATCCACATTCTTGTTGCGTACTGCACAAGATTGGAATTCTTTGCCGCCATCTCTGTTTCCTGAGACCTACAATCTTGGAATTGTCAAGGCTAAAGTGAATAGATATCTTCTAGATCAGAGTCTAGATATTCGTGCTCCGTCCTCGGCCACACCGATGGCCGATGACACGGTGGTCAATCATAGATCTATCTTGTATAAAAAAAACGTTACCGCTGTCAAAAGAACATTTGAAAAAAGTTACAAAATGTCAGCCGTTGCACACTGAGTCGTAGCGCTTTGTAAATTTGTAATACAAATTCTAGTGGAATTTTCGTCTTATAAATGCCTCTAAAATGGTTAGTCTTAACCAACTTTGGTTGGCGTTTGAACTTTAGCGCAATACCAAATTTTACAAAGTTGAATCGGAACTCGACTACAAGCGCAGCTGTACCCTGGGATTGAGCGACGCTGTGTACTTTGATAGCACATATCTGGTGGAAAAGCACCCCCTATTCACTCATGATTCGAAGAGGCAACTAGGTTATAACCCCCTATTCACTTATGATTCGAAGAGGCAACTAGGTTATACAACTAGGTTATAACCCCCTATTCACTCATGATTCAAAGAGGCAACTAGGTTATACAACTAGGTTATAACTAGGTTTCCCCCTATTCACTTATGATTCGAAGAGGCAACTAGGTTATATAATCGTAATTCGAATTTAATAAGCATGGCTGTCACACGTACAACGGAGAACTCAAATTGCAGTTTGCATAACCTCTACGCCTATGTCCAGCTATCGACTTCTTGTGACCGCAATAATGATGCAATTAAAATCAAAGGAAATTCAATAAAACCAAATATTAAACGAGTGAGATCAATCTCCACAAAACATGTGAGTCACATTCCCAACTTCTTATTCATATTTATATTCGTTTATTGAGATAAAAACGGAAAAAGACCAATTACAATTATCTCACTTATTTCCAATGGCTTGTAATATTTACGCCATTATGATTCAGTTCTGTACCAATCGTATATTGTTCAACTTTAATTGAATTTGAAGTTTGGGTCTAACTTTGATATAATAACCCGAATTTCGAAGTTTATTGTCCTTGCTCTGAATGGAAGTACTTTAGGAGGATTCCAGTTAAAGTTTAAGTATACCTAGAATATGTAGTGTACTATTTATGAAGTTGTTTGTTTGTTAATGTTTACGGCGAACTTGTTCGTACAAATGGAGAAAACTGATATTTGCATACATTATTAGTTATTGATTTATTTTCTAACATTAGAATTGTAGTTTATATGCTTGTATTTTAGTATTTTAGGGTCGTGTGGATTTAATTACAAAAATCTTACCTAAAACAGTTGAAGTTGAACAGTTGAAGAAACTAAAAAAGATTAATAAATAAATAAATATTAGTGGACATTTCCCACAACTTCATCTAGCCCATACTAAGCAAAGCTTGTACTATGAAAACTAGTTTTTTTGTTGTAAATACATACTTATGATACATATAAACACCCAGACAGAACAAACATTCATGCTCATCACACAAATGTTTGCCCTGGGTGGGGATCGAACCCACGACCTACAGCTTAGGAGGCAGTTGTACTATCACTGAGCCGCGAGGCCTGTCAAATATATTATTTTAACTTGTAAGTTAAAAGTTGAAATTTGAAAAAATAAATAAATAAGCCAGTATAGTTATTTACGTATAGTTCAAACTATAACATAAAAAGAATTATCGGATTATTTAGGGGTAGAAAACAGTGTTTCCTGTAGCATGGCAATACAATACAGGTGAGACTTGCTCGCGCGCAACTCTTTTCTGTCAATGTCTATTGAGGTTGATTTATTTATTCAACAGTGTCCGTTTTTTGTTTTCTACTTAGTCAATTTATCCCATTCGTTGCGCGTTTTGTGACCAAACTAATTCAGTGATATCGTTTTTGAATATCAAGTAATCGCTAACCAATCAAGCTATCCTATCCTATCCTATCCTTCCTATTAGGCAAGCTCAATCCCTCGTTACGTTTAAGGAACAAGTTTGGAAGTATTACCTTTCAATTTAATTATATAACCTCTCATCTGTGTCAATACTGACTGTGTTTATTCAAAATTGTCTTTGTCTTTCGTTTGTTTTTTATATTTTTAGTTATTTTTTCGCTTTCCCTGGTTTTTGTAAGTAATTTATTTTATATTTGTGATATTTATTAGTATATTTATAGTATTTGTATCGTAAGTATTAGTGTGTAGCTTAAATAGAATGTATGTCTATTCATATTAAATCTTTAAATATTGTATGTAAAAGATTATAATACTTTATTTTAATATTATTATTTTTTCTCCTCTCTCTGTTACTGCACGCCCCGTCATTTTACTTTCGTTTCGTTGTTCTCCATCCTAAGGTTGCCTGGAAGAGATCGCTATTAGCGATAAGGCCGCCAGTTGTTACACTAGTTTTTAATTAATTTATTTTGATTGTAAATTTTATGGTGTGTACAATAAAGAGTTTATCTATCTATCTATCTATCTATCAATCAATCGCCATAACCACGAATCCCGGCAACTCTACTGTTCAGCTACCTCTCTTAACTTGTCTCTTTTATAGCTAAGATAGTCGCTTATAAAATCCTTGAAAATATATCTGAAACGGAGCTCAAAGGAAATTAAACAGCAAACTCGTTGACTGGCGTCTCTCCGACCCGGATTCATCAAATGAACACGACGCTATTAAGTAATTTGTTCGAGTGTCTTCTAAATTAATTGGAAAATGTAATTATTTGTTTCATTGTATTTTTAAATAGATTAACCATTGTGGTGGTCACTGCCGTGATTAATGAACGATTGTGTTATCAGACCTATTTGTGGTCATTTGAATGGTTATTAAGACTACTATAGGGAATACGCATGAATTTTATTTCATAAGAATTATTTATTATTTATTTATTTATTTACTTCATTAGTACGGTAAAACACCAATTACACTAATTACATAATAAATTGTTAATAATTAAATCAGCATGTCACAGTAATAATTACACTAAATATATGTCAAACTAATACAATAATATTCCTCTATGAACTAATAATAAAATTATACCACATGAGAGTCAAATAAATTAAAAATAAAATAAAATAAATTAATTAATAATTATTTATTAATTTATTTATTATTATTTTAATTATAATAGTTTTAATAACATAATAAAATATACCAAAAAAAATATTTCAATCGGTCAATAAACTTCCTAGATATAAACATTTAAAGTTTTAGGGGAGGCACGCTCTGTCCCTCTCTCGCGAAACCACAGTTTGTATTGAATTTGTACGGCGAACATGAACCATGACGTCATCGTTCGCTATCGTGTGCTCTCTGTCTAACATGAAAATAAAATGCTTGTAACTTTCTTATTTTTGAAGGTATTTTAATTTTATTTTTGTGGAATGGATCTATTTGTGATTAGCTTTATTATGATCAAATAAAAATAAATCATGCATCCCGTATTCCCTGAGACAGTTATGCCGTCGGTAATAATTTTTATGGTCATATTGTGATTAATATGATAGTTCTGTGACCTTAGTGATTATTATCATTGTGACCATTATAATTTGACAATATATTGACAATAATAAAAAATATTGGTTGATGCAGCAAACGATTGTATATAAGATATACAATCGTTTGCTACATCAACCAATATTTTTTTTAAAGGAAGACAAGTTAGATAACATAAATCCCCGATATAAAAAAAACGGCTGAACTGATTTTGATGAAACATACCATAGAACACTCACGATCAAACAAAAAAATCTATATCTAAATCGGTCCATCCGCTTGAGATTTACAATACCATAGACAGACGCACAGATATACAAACACATAGATACACAGATACACACGAATACCCTTCTTGTTTGGTCGACGGTTAAAAACTATAAAATTTGACGGCTCATCTACCCGCATACTACCCTCGTTATGTATAAACCAGTAAAAAAATAAAAGCTGAGGTAACAAAAGATAATGTCCAAATATCTATACAGATGGTTATTATTAAACAAAAACTACGGGTCACTCACGTCAGTTTTGAGCCGAAATATCCGACTCAAAATACGATATTTCGGCTCAAAACAGACGTGAGTGACCCGTATTTTTCATTTAAAAATGTGTGAAAACCACGTTAATTTCCTTAGTAAAAAATATGGTTATTATTTAAAAGCGATATTAAGATACAAGTATTATCCAATACAGGGGTGCCGACAACTGGCCCCGGGTCATGCCGATAAATTTACCACCCTTTCTGTGTCGGATCCATTAATCTAATTTTATGTTTGTTATATTGTGTAACTTTTACCTACCTTTCAAAAGGTAAATGTTAACATTTCATCGTATCGTTTGTTAAGGGTTTTGTCAAAGCGCGCAACTATCTCTCTCGCACGTCACAATATTTTTAAACATTCTAGGCCTTACCGAAAAACGTTACTTAACTTTGAGCAATGCTCAATATATTTTGTCAACTTCTCGCTGACACGAAATGACACTTGCGGAAAGAAGACAGAGAATTTAAGGCAATGGTTCAAGTTAGGTAACGTTTTTCGGTAAGGCCCATAGGGTCGTACCGAAAAGCGTTACTTAAATTTGAATAATACTCAAAATATTTTGTCAACTTCTAACTGACACGAAATGACACTTGCGGAAAGAAGACAGAGAATTTGAGACATCAATCAAAGTTAAGTAAAATTTTTCGGTATGGGCGATAAAATTACCGAGTGGTGATATTAGGCTAAGACCAAAGTAGCGCAATTTTTTGGCTTTTTCTAGATAGATAGATAGATAGATTCTTTATTTGCATACAACATGAGGAATTTTTATACAATATATGCACAAAAAGATGGAACAAGTGTAGCTTAATCATGTTGTGCCAATTAGGCGTACAAAATGTCAGGGAAAATAGCATTCTGCTTAAGTATTTGATTAAAAATAGCGTTAATTGTTAAACGTTAAAATAAATCAGAAAATATAGTCAAAATTTACAATTACATTAAAATTCAATATGTACAAAGTCAACGTCAAATAAATAGATAAAAAAATTATAATAATAATGTCAAAAATACAATAATGATTTCAAAGCCAATACTAAATTATCAACATTAGACAGAACCTAGACCTTGCGAGCACAGACTTTTGTAAAATTACTTGTTGAAAAAAGTCTGTGCTCATATTCAAAATTCTTTTTCAGAATTTGGTATCGAATGTTTTGCTAAATATCATCAAAATCGAGCGACAAATAGCCACGTAGCTTTTTTGCCAACTTTTTTCTCTTTTCAACCGAGATTTCATAACCTTTTCGCTTGACAACTTGTGGACCGGTTTTTTTTTCGTATTTTAGATTTTTATTACCAAACATTTGTAGCAAATATTGTTGACAACATGCGGTAAATGGCACCGCAGTAAACTTTCTTCATTTTGGGGGAAATACCAAAAAAATCCGACGACAAAGATAAAATTGAGAAACCTGTATACTAAGTTACATCAAGATTGGTTAAGAAATACGACCTGTACGCGAGTACAAACATCCGGACAGAAGGATGTAAATCTTGCTAGTTGATGTGGACGCACTTCTCTCACTTCATCAATTATTTAGTAAGCAAAGGTTAAAGAACAAAAGTTACTTGATGAGCTACTTATGTTTATGTATATTATATATATATATATATATATATATATATATATATATATATATTATAAATGTAAGTATATTGATTTGTAAAATATGTTTACTAATCATTCTTATTTAGTTGATCTTTTTTCTTTTTAGGCCACTGTTTTTTTAACATACAATTCCTGTCCTTGCATGGTTGCCTGGCAGAGATCGTTCTAAGCGATAAGGCTGCCAATTAAAAACCTAGCCCTAATTACTTAATGTTATCTTTGTTTTTTGTTATCATGTGGTTTTTAATAAAGTGTTATCTATCTATCTTTCTATCTATCTATCTACTTAATCAATACGTCGCAGCCAACTAGCTTCATTAGCCTTTCAATTAACAGCCGAGCCTTTTTACTAAACGGCGCCGTCCAATTATGTAGCTTCCTGAATATTACAATCATACTGCCTAAATCTGCAAATTTTGAAGGCAGAAAATACATTTTAGATCCAGTTTAAAGTTACATGAAAATTCAAAGTTACCTAGTGGTTGATTATAATTTAGATAATAGTATTTCCACTGAATAAGTTATATCAGACAGAAACCGTCTAAACCGCAATTTCAGTAGATACATTCCCTTTCGCATATCCATACCTAGTCCATCCATACATAGTTGATTCTAAAATAATCTATATTGTCTATCCCCCTCACTCCCGTGATCGTTTCGACGAGAGTGACAGATGACACAGATGTGTCAGAGATAATATCTACTGAGTGGGAATAAGGGCGCAGTGGTTCAATCAAATGCGGTGGTTTGCACAGCCACAGAGTTTAATGAGAAAGGGGAAGCTTCATATTGGAGTTCGGAAACGTATGTAATATAATACCAATGTGACACATTGTGTTCGTTTCTAATTTGCATACAAAAGTCAAGAAAAGGTTTTATTTTTTACTTGAAAAGATATTTATTTTCTAATAAGGAATAGTACCCGGGCGACCGAGCTCAACTCTGATGTTTTATGACTGAAAATACAAGCAAACTCGGGTTCACTAAAAATGAAACCTAGCAAGTTCGATTTATCGTCCCCTAATCTACCTACAAACCAAATTTCATTAAAATCGTTGGAGCCGTTTCCGAGATTCAGATTATTTTAAATACATATATACAAGAATTGCTCGTTTAAAGGTATTAGATACATAAATAAAATTAAACTAAACTTTATTTATTCGTTTTACCACATTGAGCTAGAATATCTGCTCAAAAATTGGGCTACGGCCCACGGCTTACGGCTTACGGCTAACGGCTATTGGCTTACGGCTAAATAGACTAGAAATTAACGAGTAATGGTTGATCAACTTACTAAAGAAGAAATGATAATTTCATATACACTAAAATAAATTAACTCGTATATATGTTCGTAGTATCCTTTAAGTTTCCGGCAGCCTTGTTGGGAGACCGTCTGACTTGCGATCCGCAGGTCCTGGGTTCGAATCCCACGGCACGCACCTCTGTCTTTTCGAAGTTATGTGTGTATTGTTGATTGCCGGCAACTTCAAACGGTGAAGGAAAACATCGTGAGGAAACCTACATGTCTGAGAGTTCTCAATGATCTTGAAGATGTGTGAAGTCTGCCAACCCGCACTTGGCCAGCGTGGCAGACTATGGCCTAACCCTTCTCACAATGAGAAGATGGCCCGCGCCCAGCAGTGGGACAGTTTGTATAAACAGGGCTGATAAAAAAGAAACCTTATTTTAAATTCATATAAATTATGATGTGCAACGACGGAAACCTACTTAGCACGAGACACGACACTTGCTTGGCCGCTTATTTGAGAGGTACAATTCATATTTCTTGACATCATATCTTATTAATCTAAAATTAAAAATGGCAAGGTGATGAAAATTTTAAAATTAGACATTGGAAAAACAGTTACTTAGAATATATGTATTATTCTAGTCTAGTATATAAGAAAGAACCAACTACCAAGACGCGGGTTCCGGACACCCAGTATGGTGGTTGGCGCTAGTACGGACATTTGTTTAATCATAAATGAATAAATTATTTTGTAATTGTATATTTGAATCGCAGTATAACATCTGAAATAATTGAAGGTAACTTCAGAGGATATTCGGAAGTTAACTAACCAATTAAATAGGTCCATAAAATGTTTTGTTGTCGAGAGTTGAAACTTGTACAAGAGGCATTATTGGACTTGTTGTAAAACGAAGTGATTTAAACACTCAAGTAGGTGAGTTATGGCTGTGAATGAACTCGTTTTGGAACAAGCAGTTTATTTATTTCAGTCTCTCTTGATGGACAAACTCGGTTCGAAATGTTAATTTTTATTATTGTGCTCAAACTGCGCAGCTATCTCTCTCACGCATCACAACATTTTGAATCATCATGAGAAATATGTCATCCAAGTAAACAAATTGCGTATTTTGAATTCGGTTTTTATTGTTTTATTAAACGATTACTTGTATACGTTTAAAAATGACTCGCTGTGACGCGAAAAAGACAGCTGCGTACTTTGAACATAGCCTTAACTTTTAATGTGATAAAGAAACATATCCTTTATTATATTGTTATTTTAATATTTAGTCTTGTCAATAAATATTATTTATGTATTAGACGCATCCAGGAGCTTTACCAGCGATTTAGAAACCGTACAGTTCACAAGAAAGGCAACCTTCCAAGGCTTTTAGTTGCAGTCGCCTGGTTGTTTTGTCCTGTTATCGGACTAATGCAACTTATAAGTAACAGTAGTCCGATTGAGAGAAAGCAGAAACGAATGCTACCATTTTGCAGTGGACAAAAAACACCAAATTAGGTACTGCCTTTTAGTAGCAATATTTCAGTTATTGATTCGGTTACCCCTGCGCCCTGTTCTATAGTAGTTTCGTTGCAATAAAAACTCTTTAGTCATGGCAGTTGTCACCTGATTAAATTTTCCTTATGAGCCTTTAGTGACAGATTGACAGCTGTCAGTATGACATTTGTTAAACTTTATACAGCTCAGAAACTATTAGTTTCTTCACATATGTGATAGATCGCACCGAGAACTGTATTTCGAATGAAAGCTGTCAGACTTGATACAGCTATATCTGGGAAACTATCGATCTTAGACAGAACTCTCTAGGAATAGAACTGAATCAAAGAAAGTATTGCCGTATTGTGTGAATCTATAATTGTAGCACTATCTATCATAGCTATATGTGCATTACGCTTTACGTACAATGTCAATATCACTTAACCTCCCCAGCAACAGATCAGACGCTTATCCATTAAAAAGTCCAACAAATGTAATAAAAAAGACCAGAAATTGTACTTCCCCTTATCGTCGATACGTTTCCAGTAGAATCGTATTTGTTTGTATGAAATACGAGCGTATTTCCTGTTCGGATGGAGGCAATACGATATCCTTGCGTTCCTATTGTTATCCGCATGCTCGTGCCCTTTGCCATTTCCGCATTTTATTCCGTTTCCTATTTTACTTTTACCCACTACATCGTTAGATAAATAGCATAGATATAATATAATCCTCGTTTTCTGTCGTATTACTCTTTATTTAAACATAAACTATAAGGCCTCCCTTATGAATTTCCAAAAAGAGCTGATGGAAGCGGCTTGCGTCCAGCATCTGTCCATCTTATAGCTGGACTTCCTATGCTGCGCTTGCCGGTGCGTGGTCTCCACTCGAGAACATTTCGTCCCCAAGCCATCAATTCTATAGTTCTATGTGCTATGTGCCCTGCCCACTGTCACTTCAACTTATTAATCCTACAAACCTATAAGCCTCATTGTGACAAAAACACAGAAATTGACAAATTATACACCTTTGTATGTAGGTATTTTGTCACAAGTCGACCCCAGCTCAGCATGGTGCTAGCTGTGAGCAACAAGCGCTGGTCTTCCGCCGGGACAGGTGACGTCACGCACCACTCGTCCGTATGACACGGACTACCAATAGCGAGTAATGTTCTTGTCTATAAATGTATTAGTTGTTCCGTATTCCGTGAGAAACAAATAATACTTTTAAAAGATAAACAAAATACCCTACTACTACTACAAAAATTTACACTCAATATTCATTAGTTAGCACTACCTCTATTATTATTATTTTTACGTACGTAGTATTGAAATAACTGAGATGAATCAAGAGTCTGGCTGCTTATAGTTCTATCGTGGCAAAAAAGAGGAACTAACGTCTTTAAGTATATACTACTTTATTATTATGTGGTCTCGACTGAACAGAATCATGACAGAAGCGCCCTCGATGCCAAACCATGTTGAAAATGTTTCGAAGTTTGCCAGAGAGTTCTTAAAGTTCTCAACCCCACTCTATATGGGGCAGTTGCCATAAAAAAGTTCTTGACGACGTGTGGATTCTGCCTCACCCCTCTCACAAAGAGAAAAAGGCTCGCGCATACCAATGGCGAAATTTATACAAAAAACATGACTGTTCAGTTGTATTTACATCCGTTACATGGAAAGTCAAATAAACACGAAGAACTTTTCCCCATTCCGTGCAAGCCTTATCTCCAGGTCAATGCCCCGGCTACTCTTACAAAAGATATTAATATTCCGTCGAGCACTCTCCCCGGAGGCCGCCACTCCACAGACCAGTTTATTTGCGTAGAGGTCACGTTAAACCGGTTTTTACGTTTAATTCTGTATTGAACACATGTAGCTATGTCCAGTATGTTTGAATTATAGACAAATAATTTCTACATAAGATCTCTTTCTAATAAGATCGACGAACTTTGGAAGTGAAAAGTTCAAATCTGCGAAAGAGATAGCGGCAATGTTTGATGCAGTTAAGAAGTGCGTAAGGTGCCTACAAACGATAAATACCTGCCTGCTACAGCTGTTTTGAGCGCACGCGCGCTCCGCTTTGCTTATTATTTATTACTTCATATTGCTTCAGCTGTATAATTTTAACTATGAACATTATATATAATATAGCAATACATATTTGTTAAAGCATAGATAACACATTGCCTAGATAAACTTTATTTGTTTTTTTGGCAATATTTTTTGTAAATTGTAACTTTTTAATTAAATAAATAATAATATTAAAAATACATTAAGAGTACCTACGTAGTTCAAAATCGCATTTTGAGCCAAGTTAATTTTCATACACATAAAATATTTTTACAAATTATTAAGGTAAAAATTATATTGATTGGTGGACATTTTCACACCGCTCTATCTAGCCCCAAACTAAGCAAAGCTTGTAATATGAAAACTAGGTAGCTGATAAAATACTTACATAACTTTCTTTTAGTACATACAATACTTGTGAAACACAGAAACACCCAGACATAGAATGAATAAATATCCATGTTCGTCACACAAATATTTGTCCTCATTGGGTGGGATTCGAACCCTAGACCTATACAGGCGCTACAGCTCAGAATACACATATATCGCATTCTAATGTGATAAATGATTTGGCGAAGTCCTAAAATAAACGGAGCCGCACTGTTGTTAGGTTATTATTGTTGTTTTTATGTTAACAACTTTCCGCTCCGTTCTATTTCCATCTCTATAACAAGTGCTGTTATTGGAAACCGTGAAAATAACAAACCGAAATAGGAGCGAAATAATAAGGCACTAATCGGGCGTTTCCAAGATAGAAGCTTCCTTTTAATGCAATGGTTCTAAACCGGTGGTCCGCGGTCCACGTTCATAGTCCATGAACGCATCCAAAGTGGTCCACAGGGTCATCGATATTATAAATATACATATATAATATTATAAAGCGACGGTGTATGTGTATACTCGTATGCGTATTTGTTTGTAAGACTAGGGCCAAACGAGTGAATTTTTTTGATTTGTGAGTCGCGTAAAACGAGTTGCGTAATTTACGTTACATCGATTTCTTAGAAAAGTCCTGATTGTGGCACACAGCGACTCAAAAAAGGTTGTATTTTTTACGCGCTCAAACGATTTAATGTAATTGTGAAGATATATCTATTCTTATTTTTATTCTCAATAAGCTATTTTTATCCCAAAAATTTTAGGACTCCTGTTAGGAAGCAGATGAAACCGCATAGCAAACCTAAAATAAAATAAGACATCACACTTTAATGATGCTCGTCATTAATATATTTAGATTTTTCTATGTTGACTGAGATTACATTAAAATTACATATATAAGTTGCTTCATTTTATCGTGGAAAAAGTGATAAATCTCAAAAGTTGATTGTTTTGTCTAATATAAATCAAATCCAATAAAATTTCTAATGTATTGCCGTCGTCTGAATAATTTTCGTGATCATAGCAAACATATAATTCGGCAAATGGTCCTTCGTAACAAAAAGTTTGAGAACTACTGTATTATGTTATTGTGGGATGCTATACTGAATATAATTTCCTAAACTGTATGTTCCATCAAATGAATCTTAAGCCTCTCGTTATAAGTTGTTTAATCTTATCATTAGTACGCCACACGCTTATTACGCCAACAGACGCCATTTCTGTTTTTCCTTTGCGACAAAATTGCTATTACAACAATCTTTAGAGAATATCCTTGTCTAATTGGACCAAAAATTCCAATTTAACACGATTGAAATAGCAATTTAGACACGACATATTAGAAAAATACGACATTTGACAAATTTTACGGAAACAGAGGTAATAAAGAAATCCAATCCTGCGCAGTACGCATCAAAACGTGGACCGAAATCGTTCGAGATTTTTGGCATTTCAATGAGAAATGGGTAATAATGCGCTGACTGTCTGCCAGTCCTGTAGTGAAATGGGAATTATGGGAAGGATGGAATAAGGTCATGAAGCTCGTGTTCACATTCATCCAACTGAAACCTATAAAATATCTAGAATATAGAGAGACGTGCTACTTTACGACGATGATTGAGAAAAAATAGCTTCTTTGTAGCTTTTAACCAACTTTCAAAAAGAGCGGAGGTTCTCAATCTGACTGTTTTTTTTATGTTTGTCCAGCACACGCAATTACTTCGCCAATTATGAATTAGGTAATTTTGATTAATCTTTCTTGTTTGGTAGGTCTTCAGAGATAGTCCCATTTAAATTTTAATTAATTTGGTTCAGTATTTTAGTTTTTATAACAAAATAACTGGAAAAATATCTCATAAAGTTAACGTAATTGCGTATTTTGATTAAGTTTTTTAAACTATATTCTAAAGCTTTTAGCTGATACTTTTTCTAACTGATGTGGCACTTTGGCAGACGTAATGGCAGATGTCGGCGTAAACACTTTAGATTGATTTATTAATAACGTCGCTGTGGACCCGGCTTTATGCGTCCTCGTCTTAATACGAAGATAAACACAGTTTATCATGTCTCGTTAACGAAGCGTTCCTCGTTAACGTGAAGCGCTCGAGATTGTGAGGTGCTTCGTACACCTCAGCGACAGATATGTACCCGGCATCTATAGATAAACCGCTTAACTGAGTCTGTTCGGGTACTTCGGCGTTTCGCACCGCAAGTGATTCGAGCCGCGGTGCGAATCACCCACGTACTGTTTCTGAATGGGCCCATTCGCACAGCAGTGGTTGGTCCGGTGCGAATGACCCAAGACATATTTTGGAATAGGTCGATTCGGACCATAAAGAAACGTCAGATGCTCTTTTCGTAGTTCCTGGGGTATGGAAGCGGTACGAGCGATACGTGTTATATTACGTCAGTCGGGCGTCAGCATTGCTATTACATGTGAACCCTCCCGTGCCGCTCCCATACCTCAGAAACAGACTCAGTTAAGCGGTTTATCTATAGCAGCGGTGACGCGGTGGCGCGACGGCACGCTACATGTATGATAACTTAGAACGAATGAACGTACGCACGTGGTAAATGTAATCACGCTAATATTATAAGGGTGGAAATTTGTGAGTGTGTTTTTACGTTTGTTACTTCTTCACGCTCAAACGGCTAAACCAATTTTGATGAAATTTGTTATGGAGGTAGCTAACACTCTGGATTAATACATAGTCTACATTTTATCCCGAAAAATAATATCATCTTTGATATCATTTATGTAAAATAACGGGTAACACCGCAGGGCGCAGCTAGTATAAGTTGTATGGCATCCTTCATTTGTCATCATTCGAAAACCATATTTTTTACCATATTTTTTGACCGCGCAAGAAGAAAGGTAATGCAAGGCGCGTCACCGACCGAGAGTGACGTGTGTGCTGCTCCTTTGAAAAAGACCACCGAATGCGGTTGAAACTATAGTTGGATATTTCGGCTCAAAACAGACGTGAGTGACTCGTAGTTTTTATTTAAGAAAGGTAATGTTTTTGGTTATATTTTAGGGTTCCGTAATCAACAAGAAACCCTTATATAAAATTAGATAGATAGATAACACTTTATTAAAAACCACATGATAACAAAATCACATAAAGATAACATTAAATTATGTAAAATATAAGCGATAAATTCGTTAAAATTTGTTTCATATCAACAAATTCATGTGTTTGATTTCTCCCACCTATCCTTTTGTCCTCACAACAGCGCAATAGGTATAGGTATCTAGGTACATATTAATTACCTACGATGATAAGGTGGTACGTAACGTAGAGATGATTTTTTTCTCCCCCGATGGTTATTTATTATGTGCTCAAAATTCACGGAAATAAAAAAAAACAATTTATTTTTTGTTTTATGAGAAGTTATATAATATATACTTTTGTTATGATTTTATTTGTAAATAATATTTTCATCCTCTATTAGTTTTAAGGCTTTTTATAGTTTTATGTAAATATGTGATTATAATTTTTTTGTATTTTTTGGGGTCAACGGACGCTTTCTATAGAATAATTGAATTTATCGTGAATTTTGATATGAACCCTAATAAAAGCGGTTTCTGATAGGCTTAGTGCTCAAGGACGAAATTAAACGAGGGATCGATAGAAAAGTTGAGAGGGCAACAACCTCCTATATATCGGTTTTAATACAGGTCATTTAGGGCACCTTCTTCTTCTTTTTTGTATTGGACCCCGCGTTCAGCGATTTGCCTCTAAGTCGCGTAAACAGACATTTTCAAATTTAAGTCTTGCCTTGGTAAAATAATGGCGACTTTACTAGAAACTTCTATGGAGTTTTGCCGACAACGTAAAATCACAAGTTTCACTTCTTTATTTCACTTGCCCACACTCACGCACTTGATCGAACACTTAATGAATAAAACACCACCATTTTTATAGCATTAATGTTCAAAATAACACAAGTTTAGGAAAATAAAACAAAGCAACAACATGTTTCGATGACGTTCCCGCCAAAACTCTATAACCATATGCACAACGGAGTTTTCTCCATCCCATGATTTTGGAAAAGCTAAACAAATTTTGTATCCGAAAAACGGGCAACAACATCGAAGCAGATCGACTCGATGGTCAAATCACATCGCAAAGTACCTCAAATTAAATAACATAATATATATATATATATATTATGTTATTTAATGAATTGGAATACTGAGTATTGAGTGATTGAATATTGAGAATATTCTCAATATATATACCTCAAATTAAATAACATAATATATATATATATATATATATTATGTTATTTAATGAATTGGAATACTGAGTATTGAGTGATTGAATATTGAGAATATTCTCAATATATATATATATATATATATATTGAGAATACTAATAATAACTTAGAAGATAAAGCACAACCTATAAGGTACATAAATATTCAATATAGACTTGAAAATACCCAGATTAGAATTTTCAGGAAATAAGGACGGTGGTAAGTATTCCATTTCATTTGGCATGAACAAAAGGAGGCCTATATTCAACAGTGGCTGAATAGATAGAGAAAAACAAATTTCTATGACAACATTATTTTTCCTAAGTAAAAATACAAAACACACCCGCAAGCAGCGTGGGCACACTAAGTAGGAAATACAGTTGGTACCGTCAACACGGAGATTACTTCAATAAATCACGGCACATACATAGCCGGTGCCGCGGCTTCGTTCGTGACTGGCAAGCCGACAACCTCCCCCTCCCCCCCCCCCCTCCTACACACACATACACACCATAACTACATATTTGAATAAGAATCGCATTCACGGCGAGACTGGATTTGTTTGGAACTAGCTAACATAATCTCTATAATCAATAGCTGTTCGTTTGTCTCGCTAAAACTCGAGAACGGCTGGACTGATTTAGCTGATTTTGGTTTTGAAATATTTGTCGTAGTCCAGGGAAGGTTTAAACGTTGTGAAAATATCGGGTCCATTCATTGATAGGTGATACGAAGTACGCCGGGTCAGCTAGACATTAAGATATATAAATACTTATACTTAAAAATGAATAAATAACATTGTTTAAAAACTTAATTCATCATTATCAGCCAGTTATCGTCTACTGCTGAGACCTCTTTCCTCGTACTCCATTCACCTCGATTCTTTACTAATCTTAAAAATATTGAATTAGTATACTCTATTTTAACACCAAATGAAGTCGTATGTAATATTTTTGAAATATTATCCAAAAAAATGCTTACAAATTTAAAATACATTTATCAAAATAAAACCTAATACATTGCACTAGAGAATCATGCAACTTCCTAGTAAAAAAATATATTTAGAATCTATTTTGTAAAACCAGAGATAGACATAGTTAATAAATTAACTTTGTTGGAACAAAGATCACAATGAATTAAACGTCCTTACAAAGTTACAAATTTTCCTTAATTTATTTACCTATTAGTATAGAAATTTTATAACTACCATCTTTGAATCTTTGCCTACCATTCACGGAGTAGGTAATCACGAAATCTCAAAAGTGTTACAAATCTGAACTTTTCTATAGTGTTACAAAATTCAAATTTCATGTTTGTACCACACCACAAACAAATACCCACAGAACAAAAACGCCAAATTATTTTAATTTGAATCTATGTTGATGTTGAGGTTTGATCATCACCAAAGGCAGTCATCCTAGACACGGCATACCTGACGTAACCTGACGTTCTTCAGTATGTAGCCCTTACCACCAACGCTTTCCTACCCGACTCTGTTTTTTTTAAAAAGAATATAGTGGTTTTTATACTTTCAGAGTTTGTAAAGGGCGCATGTGAAAAACTACTGTAGTACCTATTTCTACAACCCCGTGTTTATTACACGTGTAAAACATTATCTCGAATTTTCCTTTCGAACATCACCTTTATTTTTAGCCCCCGATCCAAAAAGAGGGGTAAGTTTCACGTGTGTATCTGTGGTACTGTAGCTCTCAAACGGATGAATCGATTTTGATCTATATTTTTTTTTTGAAAGAGGATTTCATCGAAAACTTTCTTAGCTATGATTCATAAAAATAGGTTCAGCCGTTTCTTTTGTTTTTCTAAACTTATACCTGTACCTTTAAATATTCACATTTCACCCCATTCATTTACAGTACAATCTCAAACATAATCTACTCATAACCCTATCATTCGTAGGTTTCCTATATTCCGCCCACCTATATATAGCTGTACTGTATAACAACGTCGCCGCCGCCCGGCCAGGGCAGCCAGCTAATCCATCCCGTCGATTTGCTCCTTCCATCTCCATGGAGCGAATTAATCGCTCCTCATCCCTCCTTACTCACCAACGCTTTATTCCCCGGATTATGTGACTCCAAAGCAGATTTTATGCTAAAATATAAAAAATTAACCAAAAGTTGAGCGGGCATGTTTGCGTAATTAGTTTTCGGGGCCTGGGATTAGTAATTCTGAATACTTTGGGATTTGGACTGAATGTTAATGAAATTTAAGTATAATCGGAAAGGATTTTAACCTGAAAATGTTGTATATTCTGTGAACTTAAATCTGCTACGCGGATACTACGACGTGCTACGAGCTACGCTGTGCTACAATAACGAGATATATGTTGCTAGTATAATTATTGCTACGCATGTAAAACATTTCGGACAATTTAATAAATAAAACCGGCCAAATGCGAGTCGGACTCGCACACGAAGGGTTCCATACCATTATCTATAAAAACAACAAAAAAAACACGTTTGTTGTATGGAGTCCTTAAATATAAATTTTATTTTAATTTAATAATTTATTTTTAAAGTAAATAATATAACTCAATATTCAGTGAATATTTCGAGCATCTACCTGTTGCCATTATCAACATCGAGCAAAAACGAGCAAAAAAAACACGTTTGTTGTATGGGATGGGCTCCCATACAACAAACGTGATTTTTTTTAATATTTATACCTAAAAAAAACACTTACTTAAATATTTATTTTATTCTGTTTTTTAGTATTTATTGTTATAGCGGCAACCGAAATACATCATCTGTGAAAATTTCAACAGTCTATCATATTTCATGAGATACAGCCTGGTGACAGACGGACAGACAAACAGCGGAGTCTCAGTAATAGGGTCCCGTTTTTACCCTTTGGGTATGGAACCCTAATAAAACAATCGTAAGAAAATTGAAATAAATAAATAGAAAAACGATAAAATAATTTAATATAATAAATATAAAATAAACAAAATAATTAAAAATTAATATAGTGCGTCACGTGTACGGTGGGAAATTCAAATTTCTGACACCAGGCGCCCAATTCAGTTATTCAAGACCGCTCCATAGCCGAACCATATGTGGAGCGTTTCCCGTCGGCCGCCATAGTTTTTTTGATTCAATCACTTTTATGTCATACATTTGATGAAACGTAACACGTCCTTCGCTCGTTACTAAATCAAAAAATGATAGCAGCAGAAATGCTTCGCAAAAGGTTCAGTTACGGATCGGTTTTGAATAACTTTATTGCCCCCCTGATTTGACTACAAGAATAAAATAACTACTAGTATAGCGTATCATAATGTTTGTGACAATGACAATCTATGATTATCCTATTTATTATCACGTCAACCTACGATAAAATACCTAATAATACATCGTGTTACTTATGAACTATTGCATTTCCTTATTGGATCTGGGATTGAAAGTGTACCATAATGTAAGTGTACCTGTGCTGTAATCTGTGTATCCAATATGAAGCAATACCGAGGGAAACAAACACAGATACACTAGTTTTACATTTACTACGATTTTTATATTTAGTAATAAAGGTAACGTACCCATTACTCTCTAAGCTTGCAACATGAATCCTTGTAGTAAATTAAAACGACGCAATCTTATCAATTTCCATAACTGAGATCCGGGGTTTATGTATTCTCCATTGATTGTCGTCCTTTTTTGTACCGGACTGTCCAATATGGTTATGTGAGTAATGTTTTTTGAGTGTATATGTTACCGGCCAAACCCGATTTCAGGACAAACTAGTTTGGCCTAGGCTAAACTAGTTCTTCCTATACGCGATAGGATTAACTAGTATAGCCTAGGCAAAACTAGTTTGTCCTAAGCCCGATAAGATGAACCAGTTTAGCCTAGGTCAAATTAGTTGATCCTGATATAAATACGCACACTCCAGGATAAACTGGTATAGTCTAAACCATGGCCTAACCTAACCTAGCCCCTCATATCCTTGACTACGTTAGGGAAAAGTAGCTCGCGGGCCGGGTCTATGCACCCGGACAGGTAGGAAAAAAAAACCTAACCTAACCTACCATACCATAGAAAAACTAGTTTAGCCTAGGCCAAACTATTTCCACAAATATTTATTTATTTATTTATTAAACTAGTTTGTCCTGAAATCGGGTTTGGCCGGTAGCATATATATGTTTTTATAGTACTTTCTGTAGCGTGTTTCTATATGAATCAGGGATTAATAATATAATATGAGCTGCATTATCTTTTTCATCATGCCCTGTCTTTTGTGGGCCAGCATGGAATAATCACGAAAAAGCGACATCGTCTCGGTGCATACCGCAAAAATTCGAACGAAGCGTTTTGTTTCCACTTTTATTATACGAAACTCGTATTAGTAAAATACGAGCTAAACTCTCTCTGGTAGCTGAGTGGATTTTGTCGAGAAGGTATTGGTGAGGGAAAAGCCACTCACCTGAAGTCCATAGGGTAGTGTCCGGGGTCTGTGCGTGGCCACGCGATGATGGGGTGATATGGGATGTCCTTTTGAGGGCGCGCGCGCGCCGGACTAATGAATGCTCGATTTGCACGTGTGTTCTCTGAGATGCACTGGCGAAGAGTGAGAGGCTCCTGCCGGCTTACCGACCGAACAGAACTTTCGGCGCGCAGCAATCTCCCACCAAAATCACTCAAAGACATATATTATCTGTGCTCGTGGTCGCGTGATGGGTAGAAAATGCGAAAGCGCGCGAAAATAATTTTGACAATTAAGAACTCTTGGTTCTGTACGAACCAGGTATAACCTTGGTGTATTTAAATTTAAATCAGAAGAGAATATATCTCCTAGCCAAGCGCGTCCCATTTTGGACCTCAACATCGCTTATTATTAACGGGTGTGGACAAAAGGTTAATATGTCATATGTCATTATGTCATTTCGTTAACTTATATTAATCCCATACATTTTCTTTTCTATCCTAGCGGCGTTCGAAGCCACATGTCTAACCGTCAATGATAGAAAACAGTCTTAATGGATCAAAGATATCAACATAAGTCGTTATAGTTAATGAACGCGGCGCAATCTCATCAATTTTCATAACCGAGATCCGCCGCTGATCTATTTTCCTCTGACTGACGTCTCCTTTTTATTGCCGTTTCAGGCATAAACTTTGGACATTTGAATATTTTCCACGAGAAAATCTCTTAATTAAGACGTTGCTGCATAACGCCTGCTCGGATTTAAATTATTTAACGAATTGAGATTGAAATTATGAAGAATTCGAAATGGGTTATGGTTTAACAATACAATGCAAAGTCTATCAAACGGCTGTACAGCGTGCCAAATGATTAAACGTATACATATTCGAAAATTACTTTACTATACTCTCTATCAACAGTTGGGTCGATGACCGTGGCAATTATCGCTAGTGCACGCTTGTTTCATAAAACAGGAGTAAACTGTTACTTACCCCTAAATATTACCTGTGTCCGTTTTTTTATCTCGGTATTATAAACAAATTTGAAATAAAAAAAATCGGCCAAGTGCGAGTCGGACTCGCGCACGAAGGGTTCCGTACTATCATCTATAATAGAAAATCGTATAAAATAACGAGAAATCAACGAAATTCCAAGTAGTAAATTGCAAACTTATAGGTAGGTTTTCGATACACATCCGGGCAGCATGACGACGCTCGCGCGAATACGCGCGGTTATGTCTCGCTCCATGATGTTACCTCCCCCGCTACCCGCGCGGCCGTTGCTTAGCAACCGCCTCGCGCTCGCGCCACCACCACACCGTGGCGCGGCGCTCGCACCGCGTTTATGCACGGATTATTTTCATTTTGTGAGTTTTTATGTATTAGATTAGGTATTTATTTTATTTATTCTAAATATTTACTTACAAATATTCAAGTTTCTACCTGTTAATTAAGATCGAGTAAAAATTGCTTAAAAATTACGTTTGTTGTATGGGAGCCCCCCTTTTATATTTACTTTATTGTTATTTAATTATTTATTTTGAAAGGTAATATACAAGTAAATATTCTGTGAAAATTTGAAGCGTCTACCTGTTACCGTTTTTAATATTGAGCAAAAATACGAAAGAAACACGTTTATTGTATGGGGACCCCCCTTAATATTTTTATTATTTTTAGTATTTGTTGTCATAGCGGCAACCGAAATACATCATTTGTGAAAATTTCAGCTTTCTAGCTATCACGGTTTATGAGATACAGCCTGGAGACAGACAGACAGACAGACAGCGAAGTCTTAGTAATAGGGTCCCGTTTTTACCCTTTGGGTACGGAACCCAAAAAAATAAAAATAAATCAAACCGTAGAAACAACCATTTATTATTCTTATCAGATAAAAAATTATTATCGGAATTTGATAATATTTAAACAAAACAAAGTTTATTTTCTGTTTGTATGAAAAAGCCCGTGAGGTTCCTCTAAACAGACAAATTATTTGATACCTGACAAAAATAAATGTCATAAAAGCTTTAAAAAAACCAAGCTATTTTATTTTCACGAATCACAAAAGAGACCAAAAGTACGATAAATAAAAGTAAAATTTGGCACACACGAGCTAACTTTTTATTAGACCTATCATAAAACCCACGTGGCTTCCGGTATGAAAAATAGATTTGAAAATTTTCAGGAGTTGAAAACTCTCTTCCCTATGGCTCGCAATGAGGGTGGATCGATGTACAGGGTGATACAGGGAGGTAAATACCCCCAGGCTATCGAGGGAGAACCAGGGCTGTCAACAAACAAAAAAAAACTTAAAATAAAAGATTGAACATTGAAAATCCATTAACTTTATGGCTTTTATTGTGAAAATGTCGGCAATACAGATGGTATTGTTATTGAAAAATAAAGCCATTTTACAACTTAGCTTTCTAAGTTAGCTTTATGTTTGTATGGTTGATGTGTTACGAGTTATTGTAATTTCCTTGACATAAGTATAAAAGCATAGTAATGTCAGTAATATAGTGGTGTTTCGGATTGTTGTTGTTTTAAAAGGTTTATAAGAAATTGGACACTAGTTTTTATGTCATTTCTTCATTTTCAACCGACTTCAAAAAAGGAGGAGGTTATCAATTAGACTGTATTTTTTAATGTTTGTTACAACTTTCGACTGGGTGAACCGATTTTGATGATTCTTTTTTTATTTGAAAGCTGGTGCTTTCCGTGTGGTCCCATTTCAATGGTCTAGTTCTGACAATGGGATCCACGAGAAGTCGGTTGCTTCAGTTTTTTAAACTATAATTATGTCGAGAGTTATTATCAACAGAGTCCTAGTCAAAGTCAAGTAAAAGAAGTCACGGTCAATTTCTCTTCACCTTTCAGTAAAGAGGTAATGGCTTAACTGGAAGCTTCTATATGTAGAGTTTTGTCGACAACCTGAAGATACGTTTCCCAGCTTTATTTCACTTACCCGTAATCACTCAGTGCGCGAACACTTAATGAATAAAATACCACCATGTTTATGGTGTAAAACATTCAAAATAACACGAGTTCAGAAAAATAAAGCAAAGCGACACCATGGTTCTATGGTGTTCCCGCCAAAACTTCAGGTGTTTTGGGACTTTGAGAGTGTTACCGATGTAGAAGTCCGCATTCCACAAAAGTCTTATCCAGAATCTGGTTGAAATATAGATTACTGGAGACAAAAAACCCTTAACTTGAATAGCTTCGTTTTTGGAAACAAAAAAAACAATGATCTAAGGATGTTTAATTTATGTCACTTGCCTAGTAATAAGAGTTGTTTTTATTGTTAATTTATAATTTTAATTTCGTTGCTATAATGGCAATACCAGATTTGGTGTCAAATTTGTATTACTTAGCCAGGTTTCCTTGAGTCATAGTATTTTCTTTGGTCTGTGACGTACGCAGTCTAAGGTGGCATCAATTTACATCTCATTTCTCAAAATCTTAATTTAGGAGATTTGAGAGAACACATTAACAAAATTTCATAAATAGACATAGACATATTTTTATTTTTGACAAAAACAATCACAACATCAAACACACAAAATAAACAAAAACAAAACAACAGTAATTTTTGGCACAATCCAGATCCATCTCAGCATTAGCTGGGGCCCAATTCAGTTATTCAAGACCGCTTCATAGCCGAACCATATGTGGAGCGTTTCCCATCGGCCGCCATAGTTTTTTGATTCAGTCACTTTTATGTCATACATTTGACACATTTGATGAAACGTAACACGTCATTCGCTCGTTACTAAATCAAAAAAAGATAGCAGCTGACAGGAAATGCTTCGCACAAGGTTCAGTTACGGATCGGTTTTGAATAACTGAATTGCCCCCCTGGTTAAATTATCTAGCGCTGGTCTTCCGTTCGGACCGGCAGGTGACGTCACGCACGCACGCGTAACACAGACATAAAAAAATACAATATAAACAAAATATTACTTTGACCAGGCAGCCGAAAATTGTTAAATATAAACCTTTCTATTAAGTTGTATAGTATTAGTTATTAAGTTTCCGGCAGCCTAGTCGGGAGACCGTCTGACTTGCGATCCGCAGGTCCTGGGTTCAAATCCCGCGACACGCACCTTATCTACCTATCTTTTCAAAGTTATAAAAACCTTAAAGTTAATATAGTTACTTAGTCCTTAGTTACTTAAACCTTTCTTATTGAGTAAGCGGATAAAAAGAAAGAAGCAACCCTAATAGAAATACATTGCATATCTCCCAACATTACCAGCTGTACTCCATCGATAAAAAGCTTTTCCTCCTACCCTCCTATCGAGGTAAACACCGAAACATTTTGTCCAAGTACAAAATAGCAACACATCCGCCTTATTTACTTAACTGACCGAGTGAGCGAAGCGGCCCCATTTTAGAATTGAATGATTTTGCTATCATTTATGTGTTGTGTGGTGGTGGGTTCCACCAGCAAGGTGGAAAGAAGACCTTATATAATCATCCTCGATACAAGTGGCAAGAAGAAGCTGGATGCAAGTTGCTTTCAGTAGACCTTTTAGTATTTCAGAAGAGAGGCGTATGTCCAGCTATGGACATCGTCTCTTTTAGATAATGATGATGATTATTAGAACACAACGTCATGAGTCTCTATAAAAAAAAAACTATTTTCGTTCTGTCAGTTGTCATGAAGTAAATTATTAATAAAGCAATCGTCACGGGTGAACTCGGATTCGTATTGTGTCAGGCGCTACAAGCCCAATAATTTATTCATGTATAAATCATAAATGTAAAATTCTATCAATAGCATAATAAGCTACCTTTTTTTATATAAACAAAATTATTATTAATAATTTAAATAAGATATTGTAATTATAAACATATTAGATACTATTCGAAAGCAAAATCTATTTTAAATAACGAAACGTAAAAACGCGTACTCGCTCATACTTAACGACAATGACGGTAAGCGAGAGGGAGAAGGCGGATCGGAGGAAATGAGGAAGCCATTTTTGAACGCAAAGGGCATTGTCGTCGAGGAGCTGAAACGAGATTCGAAGGCAATCAATTTTTGGAAAGGAGCAGGAGCGAAATTAAGTTTTTCATCGACATTCGAGCAATCTCGGATAGATCGACGCCGGCAGAGGTGACGGCGCCTATTTTTTATCATTTTTCCCGAAGTTGGAAGAATTGCACACCACGCGGGAAGGGACACATGGTCATCGACGTTATCTGCACTATCCTGCACAGCTGCCGAGAGGAACTGCAAGCTCCTCAGCTAAGGACTCCGGCCAGCGGAACGATCGGTGACAAATAACCTTAACCTATTTTACTTTTTCACTTTTGCAAATTCCCTCCCGTCTTATTTGGAAACAACTACGAAGATATAGCTCGCTTTCGACTTCATTAAACCATTAACGCTGTATTTCTAGATATGTACTTAATGCATAAACATTTGACATTGTAACCTAAAAACTGTATTTCATTTGATTCCCACACAAGATAGGCTAATTTTACAAAGAGAAAACAAGAGGACCTTTGCACTCCAGAGGCCCAATGGTTCTGGACTGACTCTTATCCGAGCAAACCCTCTTTTTTTCTTTCTCCACCTCAAACTTGTCACGTTGCCGATTAATATCAAAATCGGTCAAGCCAAAGCTAGTCAATCCTCATCTTGCACGTGACAATGGCGCCCGAACATAATATTTCTCTAAATTTGTTGTATATTTAAACATAAAAACCATTAATATTGCTATACTATCTTGTGTGGAAGTCAGTGAGTCAACTTAAAATTGTAATATCAGCTAAAAACAGCAACATTCTATTTAATTTACATAAACTTTATTGATATAGGCATTCCACTTTGAATTTGTATAAATTTATCACGAATTTAATTTTTTTTACCTTTCTTTCGGTCAAAATGTATAGCACACCAAAACATAGTGTGTCAATAGACCAACATTCACCAGAAAATCATTTACCACAAATGGAGCCTATTAATCAATCACCATTTGTTCAGTCAGCACCAAAATCGGACAGTTTAATTGATTTACCAATCATTTCAGAAACGGACAACTTTGTAAACACCAATCCGAGACGAGTTCAACCAACTAACAACCCCCCAGCTCAGACGCAGGTAATTTATACTATGAATAACAACCAGTGCAACCTAAAGTCATGGGGTCTTAAATATAGTGGCAACTCGTGTGTGATTGAATTCCTAAATCAAGTGAATGAATTAAAATTGACAAGAGATGTATGTGATACAGTGTTGTTGAGAGGTTTCTCTGAATTGTTAGAAGGAACAGCTCTGAAGTTTTATAGGTCAATTAGACATACGATAGACTCATGGAAATCTTTATGTGACATATTTAAGCAAAATTTCATAGCAATAGACTATGAATATATAACAGAAAAACAGCTGCGCAACACCAGGCAAAAGCCTGGACAAACTGTCTTCAGCTATGTAATTGACATCAGAGACTTAAACTCAAAGTTATCTATACCTATTCCCGACAGCTCATTGTTAGAAATAGTGAAACATAATTTATTACCACAATATGCACAACTTTTAGCAAATAATACTGTGAACACATTCGAACAACTGATAGCGACCAGTAAAAACTATGAGGCATACTCAGGCTTATTACAAAAAAACGAAAGGCCTACTTTTCAACAAGTTCCTACGTCATGTATCAACAGAAACACTGTAGCTTCGCCCTATAAAAGTGAATATCGCAGGACACAGTCATCAATGAATAAAGGTGAGTCATGTCTAAAGTGCGGCAAAATAGGACACAATTATAGGGTGTGTCGAACGATACAAGGACCAATATGTTTTAAATGTAAAACTGTAGGTACAACTACGGCCCACTGCCTGAATTGTGATCAGACAAAAACCTCAGGAACCTCACCAAGGGGAAATGAGGCAAAGTCGGACACAGTAGCAAATTTAAAAAATAAACAAAAAAACTAATTAATAGGGGAGATCAGCCCACACTGGGTCAGTATGATCTGATCTCTCCAGATGTTTTAACATTTAAGGATGACAACAGATTATTTTTGAAATTTAAAATTTTTAACAAAAATGTTATAGGCCTAATTGATTCAGGAGCCAACTTTTCTGTCCTTGGTAAACAATTTCATAAAGAATTTTTGTGTTCAGGCAAAATACAAAGGACATTTATGAACGCCCGCACGGCTGACGGTTCTCCCATACCTATAAAAGGAACTATGTCACTACAAGTTCAATATAAAGACATTTCAAAGACATTTGATTTTTTAGTCATGCCTGACATATATAACAACGTCATACTCGGCATGGATTTCATACATGCATTTGGTTTAACCAGTATTTTCTGTATCGACAAGACGTATAGAGCTAGCAGTCACAAGACTGGTTTTTGTGCAAGCCAAACGAGTATTAATGAAATTAAAGCTGTAGTACCGCGCAACGAACTTACAGCCGAACAAGAAAGGAAGTTAGCGAATTTAGTAGGAAAATTTGAAAGTATTTCATCTGAAGTGGCAGGCCTAGGTGAAACTGATCTCGTTACGCATAGAATCGTTACCACAGGTCCACCTATAAAACAACGATACTACCCGCTCTCTCCTGTGAAGCTAAAAGCTCTTAATGACGAAGTAGATCGGATGCTGGACTTAGAGGTCATCGCTCCATCGCGTTCGCCATGGGCTAATCCAGTAGTAATGACAACAAAGAAAGACGGTTCATTAAGATTTTGCTTGGACGCCCGAAAACTTAACGATGTAACGGTAAAAGATAGTTATCCGGTTCCGTACATCTCATCAATATTAGACAATCTAAAAGGCGCTAAGTACCTAACATCGATTGATCTTTCTAGTAGTTTCTGGCAATTGAAATTAGACACTACTGACGGTTATAAGCCAGATGAGCAGTCAAAATTTACCCAACTACCCCCCAATGTACAGGATTCCAGCAATTCATGTCAAAAGACCGCTTTTATAGTGCCAAATAGGGGTTTGTATGAGTTTAGACGAATGCCGTTCGGATTATCAAATGCGGGGGCAGAACTACAAAGAATGGTGGATAAATTATTTTCCCACCAGTTCGGGGAAAAGGTATTCGCATTCTTGGATGATTTACTTATTGCGACAGATACATTCGATTTACATATCGAGATATTAAACAAAGTACTAGTAGCGTTAACGGACGCAGGACTCACAATTAATTTAGAAAAATGTAAGTTTTGTATGCCCGAACTCAAATACTTAGGCTATGTTGTAAACTCAGAGGGGCTAAAGACAGACCCAGACAAGCTTACATGTATAAAAAATTTCCCATTACCAAGCACAGCTAAACAAATACGTGCTTTTATTGGATTATGCTCTTATTATCGCCGCTTTGTGCAAAATTTCTCCTCAATAATTGCCCCAATGACTGCATTATTAGGAAAAAAGAAGGGCAAAGACAAAATCATATGGACAAACGAAGCAAACGAGTCATTTGACAAACTAAAGCAAGCACTCCTATCTGCACCAGTTCTAGCTTGCCCAGATTTTACATAGCCATTTATATTGCACTGCGACGCATCATCCGTAGGGCTAGGAAGTGTCATTACCCAAGAAATAGACGGAGTCGAGCATCCAATTGCATACCATTCCCGGCTACTTACACGCCCGGAACGTAATTATGGCACAACTGAACGGGAATTACTAGCGGTCGTTGATTCCATATTACATTTTAGAAGTTATTTGGATGGGTCACATTTTACCGTAGTCACAGACCATATGAGTCTGAAATGGCTCAAAACACTAAACAACCCTTCAGGTCGCTTAGCGCGTTGGTCCATGCTATTATCGCAGTACAATTTTGACATACGTCACAGGCAGGGAAAACTTCATGTCGTACCAGATTTCTTATCAAGAATCTCCATTGATCTGATCACATATACAAAAGGGCCAGGCGACACAACCGACACCTGGTATTCCAAAATTTTTAATGGTTGCAGACATGAACCACAAAATTACAAAAACTTTTACATTGACAACGACATTCTATATAGATTCAACAAACCAAAGTCAGCGTTAGACAGGAGTAATTGGAAGGTTGTGATACCCCACGAGTTGACAAACGCTTGTATGAAGGAGTGTCACGATAGTCTAAGTTCAATCCACCCAGGGGTTAGCAAAACGTATCATAAACTGAGGCAATTTTATTATTGGAAGAATATGTATAGGGACGTGGCCAAGTATGTAGATAGTTGCGATACATGCAAAGCTTACAAGCATAGTACCTCAGCACCTTTAGGCTTTATGAGTAAGCAAAAGGAAGTCTCATACCCTAACCATACACTTTCAATAGATCTGATAGGACCTTTTCCCAAAGCGTACTCAGGGCATGTATACATCCTTTCGATCGTCGATGTCTTTACGAAATTTTGTTGGTTACATCCATTGCGAACAGCAACAACCAAAACTGTTACCTCATTTATTGAAAATGAGATAATATTTAAGCATGGCACCCCATTTGTTTTAATATGCGACAATGCAACTATATTTCGAAGTAGAGAGTTCATGAAATTCACAAAGAAATATAGTATAGCGAAGATTTTTTATAACTGCTATTACGCCCCACAAAGTAACGTTGTGGAAAGATATAACCAGACAATTGAAACATGTCTATCTATTCTAGTTCAAAACGACCACCGTACATGGTCTAAACATCTATCTCGAATACAATTAGCTCTGAATAGCTCTGTGAATACAACGACGGGATATACACCCTACTTTCTGGCAACAGGAAGAGAAATCGTGGTAGATGGTAGTTTACACGCAGTGCACTCCAAACCGCCGAAAGACCTTTTGCACCTTCAGGTTGCAGATAGAGAACCAGCTGCTACAGCTTTGAAAGAGCTGTCAGACATTTACGTGCAGGTCGAAAACGCGATGGTAGAAGCTTTCAGACGAAATGCTGAAAGATATAACCGTAGGCGAAAACAGGTGGTCTATCAAATGGGAGATACTGTGTGGAGAAGAAACTTTACTCAATCAAATGCAGCAAATTTCTTCTCCAGTAAGTTAGCCCCGCGATTTGTAAAATGTGTAATAACCAAAAAGTTATCAGATGTAGCCTACATACTACAGGATGTAGAATCCGGTAACACCGGAAAGTATCATATTAAAGACATCCTCAAACAGAGCTAATAGATATCATGAAGAAATATAAATACATATGTATATTATTTTTCAGTATATTTTTCGCGTATAGTGGCCATCTATTTTGTTTTTGAGCATAAAGTTAACAACCCGTATGAACTACACAGTTTGCATTTTTTTTTAAATAAAAATATTCAACTATGTGGTAGACAGGCCGAACTACACCAATCTCCCCTAAATTTTTGATTTTTTTTCTCTCAAATTTTTAATGTTCTAGCAAGTATAAGCCTAGACATTATAATATATGGTTTTAAACCAAAATTTAAACAAGTAGTTTTGATAAAATTAAATAAAACAAGTTTTTTCAAACTACACGTTCTCTTGAAACGGCGCCGTACAGCGGCGACTATAACTTTTTTTCTAAACAAGTTTTTGGTCTAATTCTTTTTATAATCGAACCTACACATATCTAGCTACCTGTAAGTAACACATTTTTCAAATTTGGTTCAGTATTATTGGAATTAAAATTGAAACCGTATGAACAGATAATCAACTTCTACCAAAACTAGAAAACTTTTTAACTTTAAAATCAATTATCACTACAAATGAGTTTTAATAAAACTAAAAACTCATAATAATGTAGCTAAAAACTAAATAAAATAAATGTATTTCCATTATTTCATATATGTAATAATGACAAATTACTGAATTTTCAAAAAAAACATAGGTGCATTCCAGTACACTTGGAAACTTTCGAACGTGGAACGAATAGTTTACCTAGTGATTAAATTCATTGTTTTTAACATGCTTGTTAGATCATGTTAAATAACTTATTCAATAAGTTATTTCATAGACATTCCTACTTGCAATTCAGATATAATTTGACATAGATAGGTACCAACATATAAACACTGTTTGAGTACCCAAACCTATAGCTATTTAGTTGAAATAGCATTATTAGCTTATTCAATACGGATAAACAATCAGATTTGACACATATTAGGTGAGGCATGTTGTCGACACAAAGATACATACCCACCCACATTTTTTACTAAGCTTTAAATCTGAATAAGATTAAAGTAACTTCTATTACTTGATGCATGTAGGGTAACAGTATGGGCAGTCGTTATGACACCATGATAATACCTACATATAACCTAAATGTTACAAGAGAATTTATTCTCATATTTTTTTCTCGATTCGTCCATGTTCTGGCTGTGAATTTTAGTCTACGCGACATCTTCACTAAATGCCAAACGACAAATTGCTTTTGTTGCTTTAGTTCAACACATTTTTAGTAAGTCTATACTTACATTTCTTTACAATCACCCGGATTTGACACAATTTTTGTTACTTGGTATTTTTAAAACCGAGCCTTAATAAGAGACATTTTGTTCTCTTGCTTTATCATCTGTCTGTGGGCAGAATTTTTTTCTTGGTATTTTTTAACCAAGCTTTTACAAGAGATATCTAATTCTCTTTCTTTTTAATCTCTCCATGGACAGATATTTTTTTGCAAAGATTGGTCATCCGATTTAAAAAAACTTTTATTAACAGTCATCTGGATCATAATATAATTTAGACCATACTAGACTTATTTTAGAGCAACTGTTTCTCTTATTTAAGAGCACAGGAGCCAATACACACAACCTACAACAACCTATTTGCTGATCATATATTTAGACAGCACAGGATTTGACTTGACTTTTACATAGATACTTACCTAAGTATCCACTAAGACAAATATCTTAGTAACCTTATGCTGAATGCAGCAATTAATAAAGTATTCCTTGTAGACTCATTAAGTCACAAGCAATAACTGTTGGACAGGATTATTCCTTAATTAGGTAAATCACAATTTACCAGTTTTTTTTAAATTGAAGTTTCATAGTTTAACTGAATTATCAGTTAGCTAACTACACAGTTCACCAATTTGTATAAAATAGTTACTTATTATTATTTAGTTAGATACATATCTTAACCACTACATTTTAAGTGTATTTACACAACCATTATTTAGGAATATATTACTACTACATTACTCTAAAAGAATAGCTTTATATACACATATACTCACTTGTTCAATGAAATATTTTTTTTAACAGATTAAAAGTGCATGCTAATATGAAATAATCATATTTTATTGAAGATTTTTCTAGGATAAGTTACAATTTGTGTAATTTTTTATTGTGTGATAGCACATGCACATTTAACCTCAAAGTAAATAAAGATAATATTTACTTGAAACTATTTCCTTCTAATAATATTATTATCATTACGTTACAGTTATGCTGCAATGTTGTTTTTCGGAGATGAAGCAAGTGTGCAAGGATTTCATAGTATTTTGTAAGAGGATTGCATGTGAGATTATATTTTGATTGAAGGAATGTAGATTGTTTGTATGAATGTTTTGATTGAACTAGTGAATGGAGATAATTGATTATTCTAGATTTTTGACTTTGAAAGAATGTGAGTGAATTTTTCTAATGGAAGTAGGAATAAAGGTTTTTGAATGAGGGAATGAAAAGACTTGCTGAAGTATGAAAACCACTATATTTCAGAATTCCAGCGTACAATAAATGTCAATTTTTTTATACAACCACCCCGTCTGTAAGACAGAGACCTGTCTTTTTACTCAAAAAGGGGGATATTGTCATGAAGTAAATTATTAATAAAGCAATCGTCACGGGTGAACTCGGATTCGTATTGTGTCAGGCGCTACAAGCCCAATAATTTATTCATGTATAAATCATAAATGTAAAATTCTATCAATAGCATAATAAGCTACCTTTTTTTATATAAACAAAATTATTATTAATAATTTAAATAAGATATTGTAATTATAAACATATTAGATACTATTCGAAAGCAAAATCTATTTTAAATAACGAAACGTAAAAACGCGTACTCGCTCATACTTAACGACAATGACGGTAAGCGAGAGGGAGAAGGCGGATCGGAGGAAATGAGGAAGCCATTTTTGAACGCAAAGGGCATTGTCGTCGAGGAGCTGAAACGAGATTCGAAGGCAATCAATTTTTGGAAAGGAGCAGGAGCGAAATTAAGTTTTTCATCGACATTCGAGCAATCTCGGATAGATCGACGCCGGCAGAGGTGACGGCGCCTATTTTTTATAATTTTTCCCGAAGTTGGAAGAATTGCACACCACGCGGGAAGGGACACATGGTCATCGACGTTATCTGCACTATCCTGCACAGCTGCCGAGAGGAACTGCAAGCTCCTCAGCTAAGGACTCCGGCCAGCGGAACGATCGGTGACAAATAACCTTAACCTATTTTACTTTTTCACTTTTGCAAATTCCCTCCCGTCTTATTTGGAAACAACTACGAAGATATAGCTCGCTTTCGACTTCATTAAACCATTAACGCTGTATTTCTAGATATGTACTTAATGCATAAACATTTGACATTGTAACCTAAAAACTGTATTTCATTTGATTCCCACACAAGATAGGCTAATTTTACAAAGAGAAAACAAGAGGACCTTTGCACTCCAGAGGCCCAATGGTTCTGGACTGACTCTTATCCGAGCAAACCCTCTTTTTTTCTTTCTCCACCTCAAACTTGTCACGTTGCCGATTAATATCAAAATCGGTCAAGCCAAAGCTAGTCAATCCTCATCTTGCACGTGACACAGTTAAATGTACGTTAATGGCGAAAAAGTACAAAGCCGTTGTCCAATTTATTTAAATGAGCATAAATGATAAATGAGCTTTAATTGTTATAAAATCACTTATTACTCACAAGAACCTACGTAGCAGTACTCGTAGATACATACAAAACATACTTAAAGTATAGATATGTATTTCTAAACATAGAAACAGACACAAAAAATGCTCACTGATAAAATATTTGTCCTGGATGGGGAATGAAGCCACCTCATTCATGTCAACCCGAAATATACAATAATACACCCACAGAATATTTCTTGTACACCAGTTAAAATACTTTGAACTATTGCAATAATACAACAAAAAATTACCGCAATATGCCATCCCGTAAGGTAAATACCCGAAATCATTTACAACGTAATCGTATAAGCATAGGGGTGGAAAAAATGAAGGAGCAATGGCTAATGGATTCCCTGTGAGGTCAAACGGTATGATTTCGTAATTTCGTAATACGTTGTGGGGGGGAAGGGGGGGGGGGGACAAAGAGAGGGGCTGGTGCTGACAGCTATACTCTTATCCTGATTAACAATATGCAAAATATGTGGCTTTACAATATAGATATGTTTTTACCAGACTAACTAGAGTGAAGATATATTTTTTTTATTTTTTTTAACAGTCTATGTACGAATGTATAGTAGAACCCGTTTAATACGGCATCGCCAGTCGCTTTTAGCGACGTAATAGCAGTGATCGCGTAATGCGTAGCGGTTGACGGTAAATGTTAAAAAAAAAACGATTTTTTTTTAAATCTAATTGCCAATCATTAGTCATAAACTTAACTATATAACAAGAAGAAGTTTAGAAAATTCAAAAACCTCGATAAAAAGATAGCTGACCAATTTTGCTGAAACATAGCTAAGAACACTCGCGATGGTACTCACTTTCAAACAATAAAAAAAAACTAAATCAAAATAGGTCCATCCGTTTTAGAGCTACGATACCACAGACAGACACACAGATACACACGTCAAACTTATAACGCTCTTTTTTGGATCGGGGCTTAAAAAAACAAAACTTAAGCTTAAACAAAAAATCTTGTACATTTTGTATGTCGTCCGGTTAGTCAGATGCAATTCTCGAGTCTCTTGGATGTCACCCTCCTTAAATATTTTTAAAAATAAATTAAAACTACTGCTTCAAAGCAAGGCGTATTACAATGTTATGGTTGTGCATATGAATAAAGCTCTAAAAGCTGTGTCCGACTGGGGTGACGAAAATCTCGTCAAATTCAACGCCAACAAGACTCAAGCCTGCCTTTTCTCCGCCAAAAAGAGTGAGTTTCTTTTGTCTTCTACTTTCCAAAATGTATTCTTATCATTGACAGACCGTCTTGAACTACTTGGACTCACGTTAACCCCAACAATGAACTTTAAGGGCTAACTTGAATCTAAGGCTGGCTAGTAAAAAGCTTGACATCATTAAGCGTATTTTTTTTATTAATTGACCTGTAAATGCATTTTACCGATAAATTATTTGTATTTGTTTTACTTTTATATATTACATAATTATACGTCAAAAATATTACCATCCTGCAGGAGTCGGGTAAAATAGCAAACCAAATGCTATACTCATATCGAATGATGACCCTAGTATAGGAACATTGATATGAACACAGCGCATACGTCACGTCAAATTGGCTCTGCCATAGTACACACAATATATTATTCCACGGCTCCATTATTTACCTGTCAAACACAGAATACGACTGTGTCGCTCCACTGAACGCAGATTTTAACTGTAATGAAATTAAGTCCATTCATACAAATACGGAAAATTAGGCGCATTGTGTATGAAATACTTCGTAGATACGGTGTATGCGATACAATGGCAGTGTAAGTAGGTTATTAAATTTAGTGTAATTTAAATCAATTTGTAATGAAACAAATATCTCTTCCTGTGTTCCTAATGATTTATCATTCAGTCTCTATTCAGTATCTTCCTGCCACTTGTATGAAATCTTCTGTCCATCTTGTGGCTCTTCCTACGCTGCGCTTCCCGGTCTCCACTCGAGAACTGTTCAGCCCCATCAGTTCTACGTTCATCAGTTCATTTCTTTCTGAGCGCTACCGTGGGTTGGATGCCACGTTAAATTGTAGGTCCAGGTTGTTCAGCAATCGTCAAGCCAAGTCAGAGGCCTTTCGGCGGCTTAATAACTCTGACAATAAGGTTGGCCACTCAGTTTATACGAACTTACGTGATATTCCACTGCCACCTTGCTAATTCACCTACGTCGGTGATTTTCGAATACATGATAACTCCGTGAGAAAAATGATGCGAATAAGAAAATATTACGTGTTTAGGTAATTTTTTGTTTCTATTAAAGTAATTAATTGTGTATTGTTCAGGAATGAAGTAAATAAATTCATTTTATGGCGTTTTCAATCCTGTAATAGTTATCAAACTATTTAACGGTTTCATCACGGAGACAGATAAAACCGTTAAGAAGTGAATAAAGTACAAACTGTCCTTTCGTTGTTAACAGGGGGATAGATCAAACTTTTTTCAGATCTGTCCCCTTGATAACCAAACAGGGTAACAGATCGGAATAATCCATATCTCCGGACCTCTTCATAAATGTAGAATATGAATTGTAAATATAGCTACAATAAGGTTGGATAACTTTGAATTTACGTGTAACTTAATGATAAATGTAGGTTTTCCCACCGAGCTACAGTCGAGTAAGTTTGTTTGATTTTCAAATTACTTCATTAATATTTTTAACACTTATAAATGTTGGGATAAAAGGAATACGTAGAAATTGGGAAATAATCCTAGCAATCATTCAATTCCATCCCAGCAGTCTCTGACTGTATATTTGAAGTTTAGAATGTTTGCTACCAAAGAACATTCGGTACTCAATTCTAAGCATGAATGAAAAAAATATGTACCACCAACTCGCCTGATGTACCGACGGTGTAGCTGAGGATGGAACTCATCGATCAAGAAGATATATGTCCATATGTATATCTAGTCGTCCTAGACTAAGTGGGAACTATATTGTTGTGTTGTAGTTAATAAAGGCGCTAGCCACAAAAAAAAAAAAAAAAAAAAAAAAGTGGGAACTGAACCACTAAATTAAAACACAATTGCTACAAATAAAAAATATACTCGCTAGTACCCACTAACTATTAACACAGTACTGTACCCAAACTTTACTAGTAAATCTCTTTATCAATCTGTATTTTAAATCTGGAATTTGTAGGCACATATTTAATGCATGTGCGGCCATTTAGAGATGAGTCCCGCTGACCCGCGGCCATTTGGCTGGGGGCTGTTTCGATCAGTTAGCCAGTTTACGAGGGCCCTTCGGTCGGTGGTGAAGCGTTGTGTAGGCGTACTGAGTTACTTATATCCGATGGTTTACATGTTTCATTTATTAGTTTCTGATGAATAATATTTAAGACCTAAAGTTGGTTGACACCACTTTCTAGCTAGAAAAAGTTACTGCATGTGCATCTTTTTTAAGTATATAGTTACCTATTTAGGTTTTTTTTCATAAAAACACTGTTACAATTATTAGGGCGAGCGAAACGAGCCGTATCACTATTTCACATTCTGTACATTTGTGTTGTACCACTAAAATGTACTTGACATCTTAAACAATGTAAATGGAGAAATGAGAGAGATTTTCTATCAAAGTACCTAAATGGAGAAATGAAAGATATTTTCTGTATTCAATATTTTTTTAAGTGTTTTGTATCTACAAATTTATAGACAGTTCGAAAATTCTACAAACGGGACTTGAACCCGCATATCCCAATCAGTACTATTATTGATATGTGATAAGTTCCGCCGGCGTCGAATTTTTGTACTGTATACAAATTTTTAGAGATTTTCTATTTCCGTACGTAATTGCACTTTTTTATGACGTTAGCATAAATTAATATCTGTGATCTAACGATTCTATGACCACTGAGTAGATTTTATTGTGTTATTTTTGAAAGACTACAAAAACGGAGGAGGTTATATTATTATTGCTCGTTTAAATACAGCCGAATTATTTATTAATCTCCTTCTTTTTGGAGTCGGTATAAATAGAATCAGATTTTTTATGTCAAATTTAGCATTTTTTTTTTTTTCAAATTACTAAGTAGTTCATGTACTGCATGCGATTTCAGCGCGCGCCAGGTCATGAGATCCCTCGCCTCGTCTGTCTTCGTAAACAGCTTACGTTACCTTTATATTGACATGTTTATGTTCACGCAAATGTATTGCTTTCAACGATTCGGGATCGCTTTTTAGGTTAATGTACTGAATTTCGCTTTTGTTTAACGATGTTTTTAAATTTATGTGAGAAACTGTGCAGCTCTGACAATATTACATACATACAGGTCGAATTGATAACCTCCTTTTTTTGAAGTCGGTTAAAAATTTCGAATTATTCTTATCGGAGATTCTTATATGTAAACTATAAGCAGTAGCGTAAAACAGACACGACACTTTGAGAGCTTTCGTCCAAGCCGTCAGTGGCGCGGGCCCTAATGGCCACTAATGGATGCAATTTGGCGTGTTTTGAGCACGAATGCAACAGACAACATTCCAGGGACATATTAAAAACAGAACAGATAAACAGACGTTCTGTGAAAGTAATAAAACGCATTTGATACGAGATAGTATTCGTAACAAAGAGATAGGGACGCTTGTGGTGTTGATATTTAGGAAGGATGGATGAAAGAAGGTCAACGAAGCATATTTATAACACGCCTAGTTCTGTCTTCACCCGCGTTGTGATGTACAACGGTGCTGATCCTTCACCAGCTTCTAAAGAATTACTGTGCCAAATTTCATTAATTATTTATTTAACCGTGAAAAAATAAGAAACAGACAGAGAGAGAGAGAGTTATTTACGCTTATTAACCGACTTCAAAAAAGGATAAGCTTGTTAATTTGGTTTTAATTTTTGTTTGTTACCTCATAAAACCATCATTTGTAAGCAGATTTTTAAAAAGAACTTACTTTTTTATTTGTTAAAATATAGTTTCAGATGGGTCCCATAGTTTCATGAAAATCGGTCCAGTAGTTTAGTTTGTAAAATATAATAGGTACCTAGAAAAAATATGAAGGTCAAGTAAACGAAATTACGTTTTATTTATTTTATTTTTTATACATTATAGATCTACGATTGACCACCAACTCGCCTGATGTTAAGCGACGGTGCCGAGGATGGAAGCTCGTCGATCTAGAAGATATCTATTCACTCTAGCCTTGAAAATTCCAAGATTGTAGGTCTCAGGAAACAGAGATGAAGTATTATGAATATTTTCGTATTTTAAAGTCGGTTGTTTAGTTTTTAAATTGTAATAATAGATAGGCATTCACTTCAATGCGTCTCGTTGCTACTGTTTGGTATTAGTATTCTTTAGTTTTGATAAAGTTTTAAGAATATTTTTGTGATACAGGCATTGTAATTTTAATAAAACTTTTTGCGTATACATCAATCGTATAATTGTGCGGACGAAACAAATTATTCTAAATAATCAGACGTAGGGAAATAAGTTCACGTGTTTCAATCGTTCGGGTAAAGCACTCGGACTACGCGGCCGAGGGCATTACTCGACTTAGCGTTGGTCAGCAACAGCCACCGAGCGAAAGCTTTTTATGTAACTGTTTTGATATTGCTTCATTTAGTAATCAGTGTTACATCATTCTAGTTAATTAAATAAATAAATAAATAAATATTGGTGGACATTTCACACAACACCATCTAGCGCAAACTAAGCAAAGCTTGTACTATGGAACTAGATGGCTGATAGAATACATATATATTTTTTTTTGTAAATATATACATATGATACATAGAAACACCCAGACACAGAACAAACATCCATGCTCATCACACAAATGTTTGCCCTGGGTGGGGATTAAACCCAGGACCTTTCAGTTCAGCAGGTAGACGTAAACACACTACCAACTGAGCCACAAGGCCAGTCAATTATTTTATCTCAGTGGGATTGTGATTTAAAAAAAACTCAGTGTTCTATGTTCGCGGGCGCTTTTTCATCATATTGCAAGGATACTCATCAAACCCACATAAAATGTCTATATATTATTTGTTCTGACATTTTTTTATTTATGATTCATCATTTCCATTTTAATGAGTATGACTCAAGGATTGACCTTTATTTTTAATTTAATTTACTTAGCTTGATGACATATTAATTACTTTAAAGTGACTTGTAATTTTCATGCAAATTATGAATAAATATAGCATATCATATCACTAAGTATCACTAATTATGTATATAATATACCTATATATGTAAGTACTATTTGTATGTAGTGTATTTTATGTTTATATATATATATATCCATAAGTCTTGTTTCATACGTGATTTCACCACCGTCAGCGTTTACTTTTTCTTCTCTTTTTAACATCTTAAGGTTGTCTGGAAGAGATCGCTATTAGCGATAAGGCCGCCTTTTGTACCTTTCTAACGCCTTAATTATGTACCTAATGTTATTTTATTATGGTGTCAATAAAGTGTTTTTGTATTGTATTGTATTGTATATCAAGGTGATAAAATTGAAGCCGAAAACCTGACACTCGCTGTCGTCACTCTGATATCGATGGGGTCTCGTTTTCTGACAAATAGTTATGCCCTTACTGCTTATTCATAAATACTGTGCAGCGTCTTCTACCGGTAGTATGTTCGTCTACCGTCTACCGTCTGTATACCGTCGCTAATTGCTTTAGCTTGGTCCCGCGAACGTTTGCTAAATGTGTATACGATTAGTTAATTTCGCTCGAACGCGGAGTCCCGCCCGGGACCGGGATGGCGACATTTTGAAGGCTGCGTGAAAGATCCTCTAGGTTATTTATGATATATATATTATGTTATAAATATTTTGTTATATAATATATTATGATTGAGGTCGTGGGTCAGATTTGGCGGCCTGACAACCTATACATAACCTCCAGAAGGTGACGATGCACCGTGGCATGCACCGTTGCATAGAGCAAGACAAAGAGATGATGGGAGTGTTGCCTCCGCGGCAAATAGTTAGGGAGACATCGGTGTAGTCCTCAGAAGAACCCGGTCCGTCAAAAACACAGTGGCTGGGGTGGTTTTAGTGGGTCCCAATCCCACATAACCCAGTTGCACCCCAATGCAGCTGGGTATCCTACGAAGATTTCTCCCCGTCAACAAAAAAAAAAGTTATTTATGATGCGAACAGTCTGACTCATCATCATCATCATCATCTCAGCCATAAGAAGTCCACTGCTGGACATAGGCCTCCTCCATGGATTTCCAAAAAGACCGATTGGAAGCGGCTTGCATCCAGCGTCTTCCCGCCACTTGTATGAGATCATCTGTCCATCTCGTGGCTGGTCTTCCTACGCTGCGCTTGCCGGTACGTGGTCTCCACTCGAGAACCTTTCGGCCCCATCGGCCATCAGTTCTACGTGCTATGTGTCCTGCCCACTGCCACTTCAACTTGCTAATCCGCTGTGCTATATCGGTGACTTTTGTACGTCTACGTATCTCACAGTCAACGTATCGAACAGTCTGACTAGCGAAAAGGTTTTGTTAGGATAATGTAATGAAATATCTGAATAGTGAAAGGTTTTTTAAATTCTGTAGTAAATTGTTGTTAAGTAAATGTTATTTTAAAAACGTTATAAGAAGTACTTTCAAATACGTGACTACAGATCTTGTATTGGTGCATGAAATGTAGTAAGTAACAAACATCGCCGTCGTCGCGTGCTATGTGTCACGGTCCTCATTCAAAATAACGAATTCTCTGGTCCATATAATTTTTTTTATTTACTTATTTATTTGTAGGAGTTTTGTCGATGATCGACCGTCTATATAATTGAATGTTGGACGTAGACATGTAAAAGTTATAAATCTAAAACATTAAAAACTGTTAAACCAGTTTTGATGAAACATAGCTAAGAATACTCTAGATCAAATCCCCTTTCAAATAATACAAAACTAGATGAAAATCGGTCCACCCCTTTGAGAGTTACAATACCATAGAGAAACATACAAAACACACGTCAAACTTATAACTTTGTGGAAACTCTATCTCACTATTTTGTTATCATCATTTTTTTAAATCGCCTTCCACTATGGAAGAATAGGAGCTATTCATTCATGCCAAAAATTATAATTTTAATAGAATACATCGCATACACCGAAATAACTTTCTTCACATAAGTATAAGTACGATATAAAGGAGTCATTCCTTCAAACGTATTCAATAACTTCCACACGAATAAATCCGTAATTCTGTCGACGGAAGTTTACCCCGCTAACTTAGAATTCGCAGGTGCGATGTATTCTATAGGTACAGGCTGATACTTCAATACCTACCTGTTCAACGGGGTATTTATAAATTATTCACAATTGTGTTGGATACATGTATGTAAATTTTTAAGACATACTTCCTTATATCATATGACATACAACAGTGTAAATGGCGTCCTCACATGTAGTAACTGAATCTGACTTTTACAGCGAAATATGAGTATACAAATACAAATGCATTATTAATTATAAGCTTATAGGCCTTAATATATACATATGTAAATTATTCATATGAGAACCTAATTAACCTAATAAATAGATAAGTTGTTTTGTTTCTAACCAAAAAGAGGGATGTTATAAGTTTGACGTGTGCGTTTATCTGTAAATCTGAGTGTCAGTCTGTGGCATTGTAGCTCCCAAACGGATGGACCCAAAATGCAGATGGCCTTTCTTTTTGCTGATTTTATAACATCCTGTAACAGTGTTATGTGATATGTGTAATATATCGATATAAGCGAGATCATGTGTCATGTGTCGATCGGCTTAAAGGCTTAGAATGTGCGGAAGTTGAGTGTTTCCGACGCCGAAAAATATTTACAAGAGATGGTTTATTATTTTATAATTTGCATTGTTCGCAAATCAAATATTTAAACAAAAAATGCCTAAAAATTATTAAGCAAGCAAGCATGAGTCAATCATATGACCATATTTAATTTTTTATTTGTTGTTATACTTCAGATTCAACTATTTCTAATTTTGAGTCTTGTATCTTTTTCTGTTTTAATAACATTATTAATATTGTTGTATGACTAAATTTTTTACTTTTTGTTATTATTATTATTTGTTGATATACTTAGTCTTGTTAAAATTTCAATTTCCTGCCCATTACAATTCAAAAGATACAGCCGTTTATAGTTAGGACAGACAGATATCGTTGCCTCACGAATAGTCTACCGGTCCCTTAGAATGGAAACCTAAAATGTATTATTCTTCTTTTTAAAACATTTTCAATCAATCAATAACACTTTACGAAATATTTTCGATGTTTCCTAACTCTCGGACGTCCCTACAAAGACTCATATCTATTTAGAACAGTTATTTCTAGTGCTCTAAATACATTATCACTTCTCCCATTTCTTTTGTAGTGTAAAAGTGTAAAATAGCTCTGACATGACTTCCGGCCGACGCGGACGGCGCGGCAGCGGGAAATGAAGACTCGCCGACCGGCGCGCCACCGCACCACTTCCGCCGGAAATCGGAACCCGATGTGACAGCGTAGACCAGATAATGAGGTAAAGATGAGGAAGTACCTGCTGTGACGTCATAACTTCTGAACATTTTATAAATACGTACTTGCAAAATAGCGACGAAACAAGCGAAATACTCGATATATCGCTACATTATTCTTTATTACGTACGTAATGTGTACATACTTGTAGTACGTAATGTGTTTTGAAAATTAAACTTTATGTTTATGGTTTCAAAGTGTAATTTTCAACGATAATCGCAACAACGTATAAACAGCTGAACCTATTTAAATGAAACGTGATTAAACAAGCTAAGTACACTCGATCAAATTATCTTTCCTATAAAAAAAATGGTTGTCTGTAAAGTCGGTTGACGGACGATAGTTTAACGTGACAACGTCATAACAAAACATTTATGAAATGATGATGATGATGATGTAACGGGACAATGAGTCATATTTTTTCGTGCGTGCAGCCGGCGTTCATCGCATTATTACACGTTGTCACGTCAAAAATCTAGATCAAATCGGTCCATCCGTTTGAGAGCTACGACGGCTGAGAGCTGAGACAGAGCTACAGACAAACACGTCAAACTCCTCCTGGTCTCCTGGTCCTTTTGCTTCGGGGGTTAGCAAAACTCATAAAAAAGAAGTAATAGACACTAGGCTCGTGATATTCCTGTATCATATAAAGACGCGAAAATAAACAAATATACAAATACAAATGCATTATTAATTATAAGCTTATAGGCCTTAATATATACATATGTAAATTATTCATATGAGAACCTAATTAACCTAATAAATAGATAAGTTGTTTTGTTTCTAACCAAAAAGGGGGATGTTATAAGTTTGACGTGTGCGTTTATCTGTAAATCTGAGTGTCAGTCTGTGGCATTGTAGCTCCCAAACGGATGGACCCAAAATGCAGATGGCCTTTCTTTTTGCTGATTTTATAACATCCTGTAACAGTGTTATGTGATATGTGTAATATATCGATATAAGCGAGATCATGTGTCATGTGTCGATCGGCTTAAAGGCTTAGAATGTGCGGAAGTTGAGTGTTTCCGACGCCGAAAAATATTTACAAGAGATGGTTTATTATTTTATAATTTGCATTGTTCGCAAATCAAATATTTAAACAAAAAATGCCTAAAAATTATTAAGCAAGCAAGCATGAGTCAATCATATGACCATATTTAATTTTTTATTTGTTGTTATACTTCAGATTCAACTATTTCTAATTTTGAGTCTTGTATCTTTTTCTGTTTTAATAACATTATTAATATTGTTGTATGACAAAATTTTTTACTTTTTGTTATTATTATTATTTGTTGATATACTTAGTCTTGTTAAAATTTCAATTTCCTGCCCATTACAATTCAAAAGATACAGCCGTTTATAGTTAGGACAGACAGATATCGTTGCCTCACGAATAGTCTACCGGTCCCTTAGAATGGAAACCTAAAATGTATTATTCTTCTTTTTAAAACATTTTCAATCAATCAATAACACTTTACGAAATATTTTCGATGTTTCCTAACTCTCGGACGTCCCTACAAAGACTCATATCTATTTAGAACAGTTATTTCTAGTGCTCTAAATACATTATCACTTCTCCCATTTCTTTTGTAGTGTAAAAGTGTAAAATAGCTCTGACATGACTTCCGGCCGACGCGGACGGCGCGGCAGCGGGAAATGAAGACTCGCCGACCGGCGCGCCACCGCACCACTTCCGCCGGAAATCGGAACCCGATGTGACAGCGTAGACCAGATAATGAGGTAAAGATGAGGAAGTACCTGCTGTGACGTCATAACTTCTGAACATTTTATAAATACGTACTTGCAAAATAGCGACGAAACAAGCGAAATACTCGATATATCGCTACATTATTCTTTATTACGTACGTAATGTGTACATACTTGTAGTACGTAATGTGTTTTGAAAATTAAACTTTATGTTTATGGTTTCAAAGTGTAATTTTCAACGATAATCGCAACAACGTATAAACAGCTGAACCTATTTAAATGAAACGTGATTAAACAAGCTAAGTACACTCGATCAAATTATCTTTCCTATAAAAAAAATGGTTGTCTGTAAAGTCGGTTGACGGACGATAGTTTAACGTGACAACGTCATAACAAAACATTTATGAAATGATGATGATGATGATGTAACGGGACAATGAGTCATATTTTTTCGTGCGTGCAGCCGGCGTTCATCGCATTATTACACGTTGTCACGTCAAAAATCTAGATCAAATCGGTCCATCCGTTTGAGAGCTACGACGGCTGAGAGCTGAGACAGAGCTACAGACAAACACGTCAAACTCCTCCTGGTCTCCTGGTCCTTTTGCTTCGGGGGTTAGCAAAACTCATAAAAAAGAAGTAATAGACACTAGGCTCGTGATATTCCTGTATCATATAAAGACGCGAAAATAAACAAATATACAAATACAAATGCATTATTAATTATAAGCTTATAGGCCTTAATATATACATATGTAAATTATTCATATGAGAACCTAATTAACCTAATAAATAGATAAGTTGTTTTGTTTCTAACCAAAAAGGGGGATGTTATAAGTTTGACGTGTGCGTTTATCTGTAAATCTGAGTGTCAGTCTGTGGCATTGTAGCTCCCAAACGGATGGACCCAAAATGCAGATGGCCTTTCTTTTTGCTGATTTTATAACATCCTGTAACAGTGTTATGTGATATGTGTAATATATCGATATAAGCGAGATCATGTGTCATGTGTCGATCGGCTTAAAGGCTTAGAATGTGCGGAAGTTGAGTGTTTCCGACGCCGAAAAATATTTACAAGAGATGGTTTATTATTTTATAATTTGCATTGTTCGCAAATCAAATATTTAAACAAAAAATGCCTAAAAATTATTAAGCAAGCAAGCATGAGTCAATCATATGACCATATTTAATTTTTTATTTGTTGTTATACTTCAGATTCAACTATTTCTAATTTTGAGTCTTGTATCTTTTTCTGTTTTAATAACATTATTAATATTGTTGTATGACAAAATTTTTTACTTTTTGTTATTATTATTATTTGTTGATATACTTAGTCTTGTTAAAATTTCAATTTCCTGCCCATTACAATTCAAAAGATACAGCCGTTTATAGTTAGGACAGACAGATATCGTTGCCTCACGAATAGTCTACCGGTCCCTTAGAATGGAAACCTAAAATGTATTATTCTTCTTTTTAAAACATTTTCAATCAATCAATAACACTTTACGAAATATTTTCGATGTTTCCTAACTCTCGGACGTCCCTACAAAGACTCATATCTATTTAGAACAGTTATTTCTAGTGCTCTAAATACATTATCACTTCTCCCATTTCTTTTGTAGTGTAAAAGTGTAAAATAGCTCTGACATGACTTCCGGCCGACGCGGACGGCGCGGCAGCGGGAAATGAAGACTCGCCGACCGGCGCGCCACCGCACCACTTCCGCCGGAAATCGGAACCCGATGTGACAGCGTAGACCAGATAATGAGGTAAAGAGCAGGAAGTACCTGCTGTGACGTCATAACTTCTGAACATTTTATAAATACGTACTTGCAAAATAGCGACGAAACAAGCGAAATACTCGATATAACGCTACATTATTCTTTATTACGTACGTAATGTGTACATACTTGTAGTACGTAATGTGTTTTGAAAATTAAACTTTATGTTTATGGTTTCAAAGTGTAATTTTCAACGATAATCGCAACAACGTATAAACAGCTGAACCTATTTAAATGAAACGTGATTAAACAAGCTAAGTACACTCGATCAAATTATCTTTCCTATAAAAAAAATGGTTGTCTGTAAAGTCGGTTGACGGACGATAGTTTAACGTGACAACGTCATAACAAAACATTTATGAAATGATGATGATGATGATGTAACGGGACAATGAGTCATATTTTTTCGTGCGTGCAGCCGGCGTTCATCGCATTATTACACGTTGTCACGTCAAAAATCTAGATCAAATCGGTCCATCCGTTTGAGAGCTACGACGGCTGAGAGCTGAGACAGAGCTACAGACAAACACGTCAAACTCCTCCTGGTCTCCTGGTCCTTTTGCTTCGGGGGTTAGCAAAACTCATAAAAAAGAAGTAATAGACACTAGGCTCGTGATATTCTTGTATCATATAAAGACGCGAAAATAAAGTGGTTCCTAGAAACACACGTCTTATGTCTCTCTCTATCTCTTTGAAGATGAAAAATGAGACATTATTAAAATTGTTATATGACCCTTGCAAGTGCAAATATCAGACATTCAATCCGGAATATAAATGATTACATCATTTTTTATTTAGTAATCTGGAAATGTAGGTAGCCTGGTTTGAAATTATAAAAAAGGCCAAAATATCTGATCTCGATATCTGGTCTCCACTCCGCTTCAAATGGAAAATATTTTCCAAGCACAAAATTAAAAGTAACTGCGGCTCACAACAAACAACCAGCTGACATTATTTATGATATTTCGACTAGGTACAGACGGAGCAGGAAGCCAGGCACCGAAAAAAAAGCTTTGCAGCTAGCTATGTCCGTGTATTAGGGACAAGTATAAGTTTACTATGGAAATTAACGTGGTCTTCACACATTTTTTTAATAAAAACTACGGGTCACTCACGCAAGGCAAGGGTGCAAGGCGCGTCACCGACCGAGAGTGACGTGTGTGCTGCTCCTTTGAAAAAGACCGCCGAATGCGGTTGTAACTATAGTCGGATATTTCGGCTCAAAACAGACGTGAGTGACCCGTAGTTTTTATTTAAAAAGCATAAGTTTAGAAAGCTCAAAAACCCCCGACAAATAAAACCGGCTGAACCGAATTTGATGAAACATAACTAAGAACACTCTCGATAAAATCCTTTTTCAAATAAAAAAACTAGATCAAAATCGGTCCATCTGTTTGAGAGCTACAAAGCCACAGACAGATACAAACATCAAAATTATAACACACCTCTTTTTGAGTCGGGGGTTAAAATGCCGATGATATAAGATACCTTACGTCTTTAACCAGAGGTTATGAATTTATATGAGAGATTATAGTTTAAAAAATCGGCCAAGTGTGAGTCTGACTCGCGCACGAAGGGTTCCGTACAATTATGTATAAAAACGGCAAAAAAATCACGTATGTTGTATGGAAAATTATTAATTTTATTTTAATTTAATTATTTATTTTTAAAGTTAATAATATAACTCAATATTCTGTGAATATTTCAAGCGTCTACCTGTCGTTATCAATATCGAGCAAAAACGAGCAAAAAATTCACGTTTGTTGTATGTGCCCCCTTAAATATTAATTTTATTCTATTTTTTAGGATTTGTTGTTATAGCGTCAACAGAAATACATCATCTGTGAAAATTTCAACTGTCTAACTATCACTGTTCATAAGATATAGCCTGGTGATAGACAGACGGACGGACGGACAGACAGCGGAGTCTTAGTAATAGGATCCCGTTTTTACCCTTTGGTTACGGAACCCTAAATAACTAAAACAACCGACTTCAAAATATACAATTTCGTTTACTTAAATTACATATATTTCCAGTTATTTTGTTTTAATAACCAAAGTACTGAACCAATTTTGATAAAATTTATACCTGTCAGACAAAAAAAGAATCATCAAAATCAATTAAACAGTAAAACATTAAAAAACGTTTACTTAAAAAAAACATACTTAACTATGATAAGAACATCTTTACTATAAATTTGAACAAGCTTCAAAATTACGATCTCGAAAACACAAAGCAATATTTTGCAAGTCCACAATTCCTAAAACTTATGTAGCCGAGTGTATCTAGCGGCAAAGTTGCCTGCGTCGGGATGATAAGCCAGCTGTAGGTAGCTCGCACCCGACGTCAGGTCTTTCGGGACCGACTGGTGGTACACATTGAGTAGGAATAGTCCAATTAGATGCCGCTGTTTGGTATAGATAGGTATAAACAGGGTTCAAAATAGGATTTTTGACATGTTTATAGTTTTTCGCTAAAGATAGTAAATAGGAAGAAATTGCGTAGCTTCTTTGGGATTCTACTTGATTTAACGACTTATGATGCGCAACTACGAAATAAATTTCAGCCTTAACTTTTTTTATTTTTTATTTTAAGGTTACACTAATAACAATATCAAGATAAAACTAACTAAAGCAAGTTTCAAGTAACAATTACGTATATTAAGAGAAAAACAAAATACCCGCGCGACTTTTACAGTCTAACTTACGATTTCGTTACGTTTGATACGCTGTTCAGTGAACGTTTTTTGTGAGAAAGTATGCGTAAAACCAGTGTAAAAGATTATAAATTTTTTATCTTTAAAATAATTTATTATAATTATTTATTATGAAAAAGTTCGTTAGAGGTTATCAAAAATGGCATTTTTTTATTTTTGCAAGTGGGTTCTTGGCTTGGCTGAAATGATGATGATGATTATAACATGAATAAACATGAAGCTTAGATAACAAAGCATTTTTGAACGATTTTGGTACCAATTTAAAATATCATCCATCTTATACGTTGTCAAGCTGTCCTCTAAGTAATGTAACGTTTGCCGATCTACACAGCAGAAAATGAGTAACGATTCAAGGCATGTTTGATGTTTATTTAGGTCGAAATCCCTCGATACAGGAGTAGTTCACATACCCGAGTATACAGGGTAGGTATGCAAGGGTATAACCGCTGAAAGTTATTGATCAAAGCCGGCAGAACCGCGACGCGCCGCTTGCAAAATATCGCTTGATAGTAAATCATAGCAGATTGCTTGGGATATAAACGTTTACCGTGGAGAATATCGTTGACTCGTTGACGCTGGATTTACTTGGGAAATCGTTTTTGCATGTTGGTGAAACTTTCTTAAGTATACAACTAAAATAAAACCGGCCAAGTGCGAGTGGGACTCGCGCACGAAGGGTTCCGTACCATTATCTATAAAAACGGCAAAAAAATCATGTTTGTTGTATGGGAGCCCCCTTAAATATTAATTTTGTTTTCATTTAATTATTTATTTTTAAAGTGAATAATATAAGTAATTCAATATTCTGTGAATATTTCAAGCGTCTACGGCCGCTTGTAGACGTCCGTTTTTTACCCGGACATCGCACCGAATTTTCACTGGATTCGCGGTGGCGTATGATTTATAATGGGTGTGTGTAGACGCACCGGACGTCGGTCCGGTCCGGTTTTCGCCGGACCGATGTCCGGTGCGTCTACAAACGGCGTATTGCCGTTATCAATATCGAGCAAAAAATCACGTTTGTTGTATGGGAGCCTCCTTAAATATTTATTTTATTGTTTTATTTTATTTATATTTATTTTATTTATTTATAGCGGCAACAGAAATACATCATCTGAGAAAATTTCAACTGTTTAACTATCACGGTTCATGCCTGGTGATAGACGGACAGACAGCGAAGTCTCAGTAATAGAATCCCGTTTTGCCCTTTGGGTACGGAGCCCTAAAAATGGTGATAAGTACTTACTTGTTTGATGCAATACTTGATAAAATTTGTAGGTATACATAGCTTAGGTACGTGACATGACATATGCCAAATAGACTTCGCTCACTTAAACAAATGCTTACCCAAATTTATACAGTTTTGAGTGTTAAATAATTTAAATTTAAAAAACTGAATAACTGACTTCAAAATTCGCAATTCTGTTTTAAAAACCAAACTACAGAACTGATTTTAATGAAAATTATAGGCCCAATCTGAAAGTATATCCTTTTAAACAATAAAATAATTTTTCAAATCGAGATTTATAAACATCTAAAAGTTGTGTTGAGAAGGTAATGTTGTAGCAAGCATAAAAAAAGAATACAGCCGTATAGTTAACCTCTTTCTTTGTGAAGTCGGTGAAACGTGTTAATAATGACACCTCATACGACAAAATCGCTCAAACCGTTTAGTTTGTAGAAGGATATATAGAAATATAAATACACACATATACACATACATACATACACTCGAAAAACACAACCCTCCTTATTGTCCAGGCGGATAAATATATTATGATGCACTAGACCTAGAGAGACACACGGTAACGTGAACCCTGAACACAGGATTAACCGTTGCTGTGTTCTGTGTCTGGGTGTTACTGTGTATCATAAGTATGTACCTATTCACAAAAAAAAATGTAAGTATACTTATATATGTATTCTATCAACCATCTAGTTTCCACAGTACAAACTTTGCTTAGTTTGCTAGATGGTGTTGTGTGAAATGTCCACCATTTTTATTTTATTTTATGCATGATGATTCAACTCGCCTGATGTTAAGCGACGGTATAGCCGAGGATGGAGCTCATCAATCTAGAAGATATCTATTCACTCTAGCCTTGAAAATTCCAAGATTTGTAGGTCTCAGGAAACAGATATGGCGGCAAAAAATTTATTTATTGCTATCATATGATCTTCAATCGCTCTAATCATTTTAACACGTTTACTTAACGGAAAAGTCCGTACTAGTTTTCACAGATATTTGCAGTGATACCATCAAACGGAAGCTGTTTGTACTCTCTGTTTGCGGAATAGTTTGAGCACGAAGTCGTGTTGGTTCAACTGTTTCCTAGAGCCGAAGTATTCCAGTTTGAAGGATTAACCGACTTAGTTGCGAAGGTAAACTGAGCTCGGTTATGTAGTAAGCTGGAATCAGTTATACAAACAAGTCATTGTTTGCTTTAAGACCTTGGATTTCCGGGATGATCCAATGTTGGAGAAATTTTAACATATTTTAGAGTAATGCCACAGATTACATAAGTAATCTTCTTCTTCTTTTCTCTTATCATACATAACAAGTATAAAGTTAGAAAACCTTAAAAACTCCCAAAATTATAAAAAGACTGAACCGATTTTGATGAAACACAGCTAAGAACGCTCTCGATGAATTTCTCTTTCAAACAAAAAAGCCGGACAATTGCGAGTCAGATTCGTCCACCGTGGCTTCCGGAAATCCCACTAAACCGGAAGCTAAGTTATTAAAGCCTTAGGGCGAAGCTAGTCATTGAAAAAAGGGGGAAATTAATTTTTTTTTTTTACATTTTTCATCATAAACCAAATTACGTGTAAAAATAATGTGTTTTTAGCTTGTGCTAATGAAGCTCTTTCATAAAGCAATTGTCTCATCATAAGGACGATATAAAATAGGTTAACCATACAGATCATTAGTAAAACTCTATAAATACAACTCCACTCTCGTTTTCCGCGACATTTGCTTTATTTTGTGGAAATCCTCGTCTCTCCCTTGTTCGGGAAGCGGAATAAAATCAAACTGACACGTTGTGGGTATCCCCGCGCCTGCACGGCCGATATGGAGCCTTCTGGGAAGAAAAGAGATCATGGGGACATTCAATTTACGGCCTATTTAATTTAAGTTGATGGCGTGCAGCCTAAACACTTATAAACGCTGAATAAGCGCATTTTATTTAATTTAAACACAAAGTTTTCTCAGCTAAAATGTGATGTGTGTCTTCAAAATGGAATATAAACATATTAAATATAAATACTTTTTTTTAATGGCAAGCGCCTTTATTAACTACAACACAACAATATACAGACTCAACTAACTAAACTACTACACAAAAAGCAAATCGATCACCCCAGATCGATAAAGGTCTAAAGATAATCCAAATGCTCAAACCCACTACCAGTTGGTAGCGTACCCAGCATGCTCGCCGCATTACCACGTTGAATGGCAATGCTTATGCGTTGGGCCAGACACGCGCCAGCATTTTGGTCACGCGGCGCATCGATCAGGCGCTCAGATAATTTTTTTAATTATAAATAGTTATAATTAATTAGTTATACACCAATTACTTTGTATTCTAGTTTTGAAATTATATAAAAAAACTGTCTATATTGTAATTGAAACGAATAATTATATAAAAATACGTAAGTTCATTAATAATAATCCACAACTCATTACTTACATATTCAAGTATAATTTTACGGAATCACATGCCACGGTTCTACAAAGAACTAATTATTATTATCCTTTCGGAGCAGTAAAAGTAGCCTGCAATCAGCTTTGAGCTACAGAAATATGAAAAATAATTTTCATAAAGATCTCTTTAATTAGAGGTTTCTAGAAAAAAGGGTTTTGCTATAAAATTGTGTGGTTTGGGTTAAGAATCAAAACTTTTATGGAACTCAGTCCAGGTTTTGTATCGAATATACAATCATTTTTAGGACTAATTTGTTTTCTTTATTCGTAATGATTAGCAACGGTACAGTCTACGATGGAGCGCTGTTGATTACGCTTTATATTTAAAGACACTCAAATTATATCTATATTTAGATAATGTCAAAACCAACACAATGGTAACAATATATTTATAGGCAACGATAAAGAAATTTATGAAAATTCAAATGCTTAGACATTTACCTATTTCTGATTACCTAAAAAAAAAGCCATGGTTTTGTATAATTTTTCACATGTAAAAAACAAGCCACCCTCTGAAAATCTAGAATCCTTTGAATCACCATCAGGTCAGTAGGTGGTCAAACGTCTATTTACAAAAAAAAATATTTTTACACAATTCATTATATTATTCATAGAAATAAAAAGGAATCTTTTTCAAATAGCTGACGAAACACAAAAAGTAGTCGAAGAATTACTCCCACTCAGAAATGTAAATCGCATCAAATAAAGTTATTTGCTCTGTGTACCGACCGACGGTATTAATAGCTCTAAAAACGTTTCTTTACACGAAAAATACTAAAAAAAATTATTTCTAAATGGAGGACGTGCTTTAAATACTTATCTTTGTAAGACAGGCTTAATTCTTTTATCAGACACTTTTATTACGGTCTTAAATACTGGCAAGAGGGTGGATAACGCTGAAGCGCACGCAGTTGCCACGCTTTTATTAATATACTAAGAATGCCCACCGATTTTACTCGCTGTCTTACAAGAACTGAAAAAAACATTCACGCTTCACAGCTCAGTTGTATAATACGTACGCCTTCTAAGCTGTATGTTATGGGTTCAAGACTGCCCATAATAAGAATTTTTGTGATGAGTAGGATGTTTGTTCTGTATCTAGGTGTTACAACATATGAACGCATAAAATAAACAAAGTATAAGCATGGTACAAGCTTTGTTTGTTTTAAGGCTAGATGACGCTGTGTAAAGTTTTATACCGATATTTTCTTTCTTTGTCATTCTTTTAAATTTATTGTAAATTCAAATATTTTGTTTTTACATACATCCAGGTCATACTTGTATCTATTATAACCTATAAATTGAATCCAATTTCATACGGTATCTCAACTAGTTTTGGCAGTACTTGTATAAAACAGTGACGTCACTGGTGTCAGCATCGGTTCAAGTTTGTGTCAAGTTCGTTCAGTTAATCTACGAGACATAGTTACGTAGCTATTTCTCTTGCGCATCAAAACATTTTTAAAGGTATACAATCATGGTTAAGGATATTAGAAAAGTGAGAAAAGAATTTGTTTAATTAATACGAAAAATATTTTAAAAACCGTTTTATTCAGATATCATTTATACTGGCGACGGAGTAGTGAAAAAACATATATTTTCCTAATTCTCAGCCAATAGGGAATATACATGTATTTTATTTCATATGAATAATAGTTTCAATTGACTACTAACATGCTAAAGTGTAATATACTATACTAAAAAAATTATTTTGATCGTTCAGTAAACTTCCGATATATAAACATTTAAAGTTTGATGGGAGGGATGATCTGTCCCTCCCTCACGAAACAACAATTATATGGAATTAGTATAAAGTACGGACGCCGAACAGGAAGAATTTCGTACATTGACCTATGATTACCTATCTCTGTCACTCCCACGTGGTTATATTGCTATCGCTCGCACAAGTGCAACGACCGGCACCTGTACGAGCACGATAGCAATATAAAACATATATTAAAAATGTATATGTCTAGCATAAAATTAAAACTAACTTACTAACTAAAAAGCTTCTAATTTTCTTATTTAAAAAAATATTTCAATTTCGTTTTTGTGGAATGGATCTATTCATGGTTAGCCTTTTCATAACCAAATAATTAAAAAAAAATGGTTGTCTGTAAAGTTGGTTTACGGGCGATAGCTTAACGTGACAACATACGTCCACGCGCGAGCTCCGAAGAATGATAATTGATTGCGCCGGTCGGGCGCGGCGCACACCCACCCGCTTCCTCTTTCACGCGCGCGGTTGTAACGGGACAAGGAGAATAACGGGGACAATGAGCGTAACGTCTAATAAATCGATGAACGCCGGCTGTATGAACGAAAAAGAATGACTCATTGTCCCGTTACGCTCATTGTCCCGTTACATCATCATCATTTCATCAATGTTTTGTTATGACGTTGTCACGTTAAACTATCGTTAAAAAATATATTTCTCCTATCTAAATAAACAAATTCATTTCACACTTTTCTGATATCCCTAACCAATGATTTTATATGTTTTAAAATGTTGTGATACGCGAGAAAGATTTAATTATAATTAAATATAATTCCCCACGTCTCTCTTATAACTGACTGCTTCTTTCGGTCATGGTATTTACTAACCATTTCGTAGCTTCCACTCATAATGCGATTGCTACGTTACGTCGTAGTAAGTCTACGGAATGCTACGCCCTTACGGCTACGAGCCGTAATAAGCTGCATTTTATAGCGGAAGTAATCTTTGATTAACGTTTATTTTTCGCGTTATTACTTTATTGCTTCGAGCTTATTGCCTCGTTAAATTATAAAAGCTCTCGTAATATTATAGCTTGATTCACAAAAATTACTATAAAAAAAAGTTGGAAAGTACGACCTCTGCACGCGTTTTAACAAACATCTGGACAGAAGATAGAAGTTATTGCTAGTTGATGCAGAAACCTTTGTTCTTTTCGCTCAATCGGTTAGTTAAATATTATTTTCGCCTGCAGCTGTTGGTCGATTAATGCAATATTCATATCAGAATCGATATTTGATTTAAACATTAAAATTTATTCGTGCTCAATAATATTTTAAGAATGTCCGAAACAAGTAGTGTTCAAATTAGCTCCCAAAATAAATGTATTTTGCCAATGGATATTCACGTAGAATACCACAAAAAGCTTCATTTCGATTTATAATATATCCGGACATTTTGTGCGAATGAATAAATTGAATATATTTTGCAGAGACCGCGTCATGGTCGGTGGAAGCGGTTCGCTGTTCAGGCGTTAGGGCCTGTTCAGATATAAGCGGTATTTGTTTTCAATAACATGAAAATAATATATACTTACTTAATTTACAGCAACATTTCCTAGATAACTTGATAAAAGTTCATTATAATTATATACTTTTCTTTCCAATTATTATCGAACCACCACTATAAATATATTTTCACACCTACTGCGTGATAATAGAAAGAAATTGTTTTAAATCTACATTATTTGACAAAACAGAGCGCTTTGTTGTTATTTTTAACGTACGAACTTCGAAAATTACAGCATACGCTACCTGAACAGATTTTCTTTGATTGACATTATTATACCTACAATTATTTTACGTCACAATCGCAAGTAAAACAGAGTTTTTCTAGACAAGCGCGCTCCATCGTAGACCGTAAACCGTAACCATATCATGTGGGGTATCATATGAAAGAACTTCATTAGCATAAGCTAAAACAGGTTTTTAAATACTTTTACTATGTATATTTTTCGGTTTATGAAGGAAAATATAAAAAAAAATATGATTTCCCCCTTTTATCTACTAGTTTGTACGGAACCCTCGGTGGGCGAGTCTGACTCGCACTTGTTCGGTTTTATTTAAGTTCTATTCTCGGTTGCCAGTTCGATTTTCGAGTGAATTCTTTTTGTTATGGGCCGTTATGGTAGAAGTATTCATCTCTGATTGGTCTCTGACAATCTAGTGGGCTTAGGTTCTAAATTCAATTCACATTATATCACAGTGTAATATAATGAAATCCCATACAACATTACAGCCCAAAGACTTAAATGCAGTATTTTGGACCCTCTGTACATGATATAAAAAGGAACATTATTGGGCAGGTGGTGTGAAAATATATAAATATCACTATATTAATCACATGTTTACTGCTAATCTATGATTACTATAATAGTATCGTATTTTGATCACAATGAAAAGTTAGCTTTGATTCGATGTATGGAACATCGAATATGATTACTCCAAAAACGATATTAACTTTTTTCAAAAATGATTTTATGAAAATTATTTGATTTTGACAAGACTCATTTAATAACTCTTCTGATAAACGAACTCTTAAGAGTAAACAAAAGTATCGAAGTTCAAATAAACAAGAAACCCGACGAACCTAACATAACAGTTGTTAAAGCAAAAGTATGTTATAGTATATGTTACAGTTATGTTAACAGTTGTTAACATAACTCATTGCTAACTTACGGTACCACAGATGTCAAGAAATACATCTGAAATCAGACAGTACTATGAAGTAGATTCAGGATAATATGATGCGAACAATAGTTATTTATTGTACTAGGCTGGAAACTTGTATTTTACCGTCGAGTGTCTGACAGTTGAATCCAGAGCAAGCGAAGGATTCTAGGTTTGAACCAAGCGCAGCGAGTGGTTCTAGTGTAGAATCCTGAGAGTAGCGATGGATTCAAGAAGACACGAGATAAAATAACTTTACAGCCGAGTGCAATACAAAATTTTTCATCTTAACGTAGCGAGGATTTTTTTTTAGATCACCTATTTTCTCGAGTAGAAAAATCTGCTTGGCATTTATGCAACTTTACTGGTCCTAAAGTTACTTTATAATCACCTGAGTTCATTTACATGTACACATTTCATTAATTTTGAAAATTATTTACAACAAAATTACGTAGTACAAAGTTTTTTTTACTCTATTTTTTTTTCTTCTATTATGCTCTTGACACAACTCGCATAGGTAATATTCTTCTTTATTCATCCAAACCTTTTTCGTGTAAATGGTACTAAAAATTCAAAACACTGCTAATAGAAAGTAAATTGTACATTTTTATTTACATTTTACGTAAATATACAAAATGTCTATGTTCCATCTCCTTCGGGAGAACCGTCTGCTGGGTCGGATGGAGAGCCAATGGCCTCCACATCGCCTTGCACAAAAATTGCAGAAAAACTTACGACTCTGACTGTGGGGGGCGCTTCGGCTGCTGAAACTCAGTCAGAGGAGGCACAGGCTTCTGGAATACAGTTTACAGGGAGTCAAACCTCGGTGGGAGGCGCTTCGGCTGCTAAAACACAAAAAGAGGCTACAAAGACACCCTATAAATCAAAGCGAAAGCAACTTAGTGGTGCGGCCAGAATCAGACTCAGAAAGCTGATGGCAACGGGTATGGACTCGCAAGAAGCCCTAACCCTATGCCGTAAGCCCTGGGCTGAAATCGAGGCCGACCCCTCACATCCTCCTCTCCCGAGGCTTAAAGCCCAGAAGCGGAATCGCTCAGAGGAGGAATCGCCGCAGACCCAGCCCAAAAAAACATCCCGATTGGATCCAGGCGTTACGAACCCGGCGCCGAGATACAGCGAGGTAGCGGGCTCCACTCGGGTAGGCATCCGAAATTCGGTGCCAATGAATGAGGAGCAAATGAGACTTGTTCACCGAGCCCTTATCTCGGCTATCAGAGAAACCGGCACAAAAGGCGCCGGACCAAAATTTGTTGGCTTCACACAGAGACCAGGATGGATCATGGTAACCTGCGGGAACCAATCCTGTCAGGACTGGCTACTGAGTGAGATCCAACTCATAAAACCTTGGCCAGAGGCAGAACTCTCCATTATCCCGGAAAGTGAGCTGCCCAAGCTACAGATAAGCATCACATTTATACCATCCTCTGAGGTAGACTCGCCAGAATACGCGATGGAGCTGATGAGGATACAAAATGAGGGCCTAAATACCGAGCTCTGGAGAGTACTACACCAAAGGGCAGAAACAGGCGGGTCAGTAGTGACCTTCTCACTGGACGATCCCTCGGTGGAAACACTCAGAGCATGTAACGGACGAGTTACACTAGGTTTCAAAACCGTGACCTTCAAAATCAAGAGTGACTCGCACGACGATACGCCCAAGCTTGCATCCTCGCGGCCGCAAGTGGTAGAAGCGGCAGAGCAAAGCACCTCAAGGGCCCCCTCAGGGGTCTCAGGTCAACGGCCCCCGCCAACCTCACAAGCAAACCGCCAAGGAAACCAAAGCACAGCGCCTCCTCAACCCTCCACTTCGAGTGGATATACATCACAGTGGACATCAGCGACAGCGCAAACGCCAGCGAGAGCCCCACCGGGGAATCAACGGCATAGGCCACCACTGATGTCAACTAAAAACGAGAGAGATGCTACGAGGGGCGGTAATAGAGACGGGTACAGAGGAACCAGAGGTAGAGGACGCCCTCGTCCGTATGCCAAGGCGCCTCAAAGGCCCGCTTTCCGTCAATAATGGCTACCCGAGGGAATAACAGAGCGAGGATCCTGCAGGGCAACCTACACCACGCGGCAGCAGCATCTGCTGTAGTGGAATGTTGCTTTGCTGAAAACCGAGTAGACCTCGCTCTAATTCAGGAGCCCTGGGTAGCCAGTGGCAACGTCCTGGGACTCTCAAATGCCGGTAAGATTCTAGTTAATAAAAACGGCAACAGACCCAGAGCTTGTATAATATTTAAGAACAATATTAATCTTTTACCTGTTCCAGAACTCTGTAATGACGATATGGTTGCAGGATATATTAATCTCACTGGTTGGAATGGGCCCAAAGTAATCTTGTGCTCGGCCTATCTTCCCAGCGAGAACCATGATCCCACTCAAGATGTTCAACGGCTTGTGGACTACGCAAGAGAACACAAGGCAGAATTACTAGTGGGATGCGACGCCAATGCTCACCATAGCACATGGGGGAGCACTGACACCAATAGGAGAGGTGAGATACTTTATGACTTCCTCACTACTAATCAACTAACAACTCTGAACTTAGGATGTACACCGACCTTCGTTACTCGTGTTAGACAGGAGGTTCTAGACATAACTTTCGCCTCTAAAAACCTGGCAAGACATATCATGAACTGGCAGGTCAGTGACGAAAGCTCTATGTCAGACCACAGACATATAAGATTTGATATAGGAGCTTCGATACCTAGTCAAACAGATTCTTTTAGAGATCCTAGGGCAACTGATTGGAACGAATTTAGGGACCAACTCCAGACAAACCTAGAAGTATTTCCTAAAAGCATTAGAACTGTAGACGAACTAGAGCTAGCAGTAGAAACTGTCACCATAGGAATTTGCAAGGCCTATGAAAGTAGCTGTCCGGTAAAAAACAAAACGTCTACAACCAGCGTCCCATGGTGGAACACCAAGCTCCAAAAACTTAGGAGTCAAACTAGAAAATTGTTTAATAAGGCTAAACAATCAAATGTATGGGACACCTATCAAAAAGCCTTAACAAAGTACAATATTGAGATTAGGAAGGCAAAAAGAGCGTCATGGAGGAAGCTATGCGAGGAAGTACAAAGCCTGCCTCGCTCAGCAAGACTACATAAAATGCTCTCAAAAGCGCCTTCTAATCAAATCGGACTCTTAAAGAAGCCCGACGGCACCTTCACCAGTAGTGAAACCGATACATTGGAGTTATTAGCGACCACTCACTTCCCGGGCTCGGTGAGAAACTACTCCCAAGGCAAGATTGGCAGTCTGCGCAGACCTAATAACGAGGACTGGAGAAGAGCTGCCATCATCATAAGACCTACCCAGGTACAGTGGGCGATTAACTCCTTTAAACCATATAAATCCTGTGGAGAAGATGGCATATTCCCTGCACAACTCAAAGAGGGAGCAGGAATCCTCATCCCGCATCTGGTAAAGATCTTCAGGACTAGCTTAGCCTGGGGACACATACCGGAAAGATGGACCACAGTGAAAGTTATATTTATACCGAAGGCTGGTAAAAAGGACTATGCGTTAGCAAAGTCCTTCAGACCTATAAGCCTCTCCTCCTTCCTGATGAAGGTCATGGAGAAGGTAATAGATATATATATTAGGGAAACGTTCTTAACGTACAACCCTATACATCCCACCCAACATGCCTATCGCAAAGGTAAATCTACCGAAACAGCCCTAATCAATCTGACTGATAGAATCGAAAAGGCAATGGAGGACAAAGAAATTGCACTATGTGCATTTTTAGACATTGAGGGTGCATTCGACAATGCCCCCACTGCTCTGTTAGTCCAGGGCCTAACATCTAAGAATGTAGATCCGACGACAACCAGGTGGATCGAGTCAATGCTATCCAATAGGAAAGCAAAAATAACTCTACTCCAAACTTCCATCAAAGTCCTAACTACAAGGGGATGCCCGCAAGGAGGCGTGCTACCTCCCTTACTATGGACTCTAGCGGTGGATCAGTTACTGTACAAAATGGCAGACCTCAACTTTGATACCCAAGGTTACGCAGATGACCTGGTAATCACTGTTAGAGGCTTCTGTCAAAGTACATTATCCTCGATGATGCAGAGGGCCCTGAACACCATAAACAACTGGTGCCAGGAAAACCTCTTATCAGTGAATGCTGAGAAAACAGTTGTAATCCCCTTTACTAAGCGTAGGCGGCTAGATAAACTAGTCAAGCCTTGGCTAAACGGGAAGCAAATAGAGTTCTCTAATGAAGTCAAATACTTGGGCGTTACAATCGACCAGAAACTGACTTGGAACTCCCATCTCAGCAACATAATACATAAGGCAAATATTGCCTTAGGTACTTGTGGCCGCATGGTGGGGAGCAACTGGGGCTTAAATCCTAGGTCTGCTCTTTGGCTGTACTCCACCATAGTAAGGCCGACAATCACGTACGCCTCTGTGGTGTGGTACAATAAAGCCAACCAAAAAGCTGCGGCGGATAAGTTAAATAGTCTGCAGAGAACTGCATGTCTCATGACAACCGGGGCAATGTCCACCACGCCTGGAGCTGCCCTTAACGCGCTGCTACGTTTAACGCCCCTAGACATGTATATTGTCAAGGAGGCGATAGCTAGTGCCTATAGGTTGAGAGCCCAGGGAGGATTCAAATGCCTATCTCATAAACTGAGATCCTTATTGGACTTGGTAGATGAGACACCGTTACTACGCATGAACTCCGACATCATGCCTTCACTTAATAGATTCCAAAAAATCTATAAAGTGGAACTACCGTCCAGAGATGACTGGCTAGACAAGAAAGTCCACTTTGAGACGGGAAGCCTAATATGGTTTACGGACGGATCCAAAATTGGATCGGACGTAGGCTTTGGCTTGTATGGAGAGCAAACACAACTCAGGCTCTCCCAGAATCTGGGCAAGTTTGCCTCCATTTTTCAGGCGGAAGTTTTTGCCATCATAGAATGTGCGGAAACAAACCTCCAGAATAATTATGCCAACCGCATAATATACATTAACTCTGACAGTCAGGCAGCACTCCTAGCACTGAACTCCAGCTCAATAACTTCAAAACTAGTAGCTGACTGTGTGGACCGACTAAATACTCTCGGGCATCACAATAGAGTTATTCTTAGATGGGTACCAGGTCATGAGGGAATAGAGGGCAACGAAATTGCTGATGAGCTAGCCAGAGCGGGAACGGAATGTAAGCAATGGGGTCCCGAGCCGATCTGCGGCATTTCCAAAAGCCTAGCCCGCATAACACTGGAAACCATCTATGAGAATAAGTCCCTCAAGGCATGGCTGACCATGCCAGGGCTTAAACATTCCAAAGCACTCATTAAAGCCTATAATCGTAAAACCTCCAAACAGGTTATAGGACTGAGAAGGAACAGTATGCGCATCCTGGTTAGAGCCCTGACTGGACACTGTTGCCTTAACAAGCATATGGCCAGCATGGGACTGAGCGAGTCAAAGGAATGTAGACTGTGTCACGAAGCTGACGAGACACCCATACATATCCTGACTGACTGCGAACCATTGATGCACAAACGTAACCTTCTTCTGGGAAAACACATATTAGAGCCAGATGAGGTTAAGCATATCTCCCCCAAGAAGATACTCCACTATATAATTAGTGCAGGCCTTGGAGGAGAACTGTGAGATAGCGGCAGTCACAATAGATCTCTATAGGTCGCAGTGACACTCCCACAAGTGGGCCGCTCCTAGAAATAAAAAAAAAAAAAAAAAAAAAATGTCTATGTTATTTTAATATAATATTTAGTGTTTCTTTAAGCAACCTCCTTGAATCGAACTATTTTTCTTCATTTTGTGAAAGTATTATACAAAGAGGTAGGATATATTTTGTATTGAAAATGTAGAGCTCCGTCGTTTCGAATTTTAAAATTACTTTCCACGCTAGAGAGCAAAATGAACTTTTCAAAAATTGGTATATTTTTTTGTCGATAGAATACAAATTCGAACGGTTGAGTTTATGGTTAAATGCGAGCGAACGAATTTTAGAAAACCGTTTAAAAAAAACTATCCGTATACGATAACTTTCAAGCGCTTCGAAAACAACTTCATTGTTGTTGTAAAATATTTAAATTCATTGCGACTCACTAGTGTAGGAATGTCACGTTCGTGTAAACAGATCCTTATTTCAGATAATAAAGAGTATTTAAATGAGTGTAATGTAAGCTCGCATTAATGTACCCTTTTTGTTGCACGTTTTATGTCCCAAATTTATAGCTCCGGAGATTACTTTAAGCCGTTTTTGGGATATTTTAACAGTACCTTATGAAATACTGTGAATTTCTCACCGGAATAAGTGTATAATTATCATTGAAGCTTAGCATTGAACCTTAAATTAAGTATGTATCAGTTTCTATGTAACATTTAATATATATATATATATATAAATCAATTGCTGTTCGTTTGTCTCGCTAAAACTCGAGTTCAGCTTGGCCGATTTAGCTGATTTTGGTTTTGAAATGTTTTCTCGTAGTCCAGGGAAGGTTTAAATGTTGAAAAAATATCGGGTCGACTCATTGATAGGTGATACGAAGTACCGAAGTACTAGATGAGCCGTCGGTCATCTAGTCACAAATAAAAATATTGTAGTTGAAAAAACTTAAACAACCGATTTCAAAACTTTTACTTGGATGACATTATTACTAAGTATTTTTTTTTAAACAAAACTACTTAATCGTATTTAATGAAATTCTATAGGTCCAACATGAAAGTATAAAGTTTGAAACATAAAAGAAGAATTTTCCAAATCTGTTATAAGGTAACGTTAAAATAATATTCTTTTAAATAAACAAATTTAAATTTTTGAAAAATATTGAGTCTTCTCCTGTTTTTTAAGTCGGTTAAAAACTGTATTTTACTCTTACGAATTCCTATTTTATTGATATTTTAAGCAATTTACCATTTTCCATAATACAAATAGCAAATTTTGAATCTAGCAGAATCGGAGATTTAACTCTGGTCACACTGCATCGATATTGACGGTTTTGAATGAATTTGAGCGGTATGCCATAAGTTCTGCAATTGTGGCAGTGATCAACGTATCACGCTTTCGCACGTCTCTTGTATGTATGAATACTATTAAAGCCTGCTGTGATTATATCATAAAATATTCGTGTATTCTGCTTACCCGTGCTTGCATTCACCGGCTCCTGCAGTCCCTCCGGGTCAGCCGCCTCGTCCGCCGCGGCTGTCGCCAGCGCAGCCACCACGACCCACCACACGCGGCACATAGCTCCTGCGACACAGATACATGTACCTTAGAACAAGCTTTTAGGACAAAGCTTCCCTAGTGGATTATCTCATATCGATTTTATCTGAGTGTCTTTGACTGGCCTTGTGGCTCAGTTGGTAGTGTGTTTACGTCTACCTGCTGAACTGAAAGGTCGTGGGTTCAACCCCCACCCAGGGCAAACATTTGTGTGATGAGCATGGATGTTTGTTCTGTGTCTGGGTGTTTCTATGTATCATATGTATATATTTACAAAAAAAAAGTATATATGTATTCTATCAGCCATCTAGTTCCATAGTACAAGCTTTGCTTAGTTTGGGCTAGATGGTGTTGTGTGAAATGTCCACAAATATTTATTTATTTATTTAATAGCGAATGAATTGGTTTCTTGTAGGCAAGCGCACTTCAACGTAGACTGGAATCGAGTTAGAGAGCAATTTGTAACAAAATCTTGCAAAAATACTGTTCTCTATACATAAAGTGGGGATGATTTATTTTTTCGTCCACCCCAAGTGTGAGAGTCGATGGATAGATAATTCAAAAATATAGCAGATGTGCGAAAACCATTTTTCAAATTTGGAATCCGTTTGCAAAATATTTATTTTAATCACCGCAAAGCATAACCAAGGACCAAGGGGGGGCAAGGGGGGCAGGTTCCTTCCCCCCCCCCCCCTAGATATTAAAAAAATGTAGCCAACTGCAAAGCAATCAAAGTCCTAAGGCCGTGCAATTGTACCTGTACCTACAATTCATATTTTTCTCATCTTCCACAATATTGCCCCCCCCCCCCCCGGGCCATGGGCTGGCGACGCCCTTGAGCATAACTAATATTAATTTTAGCGAAGTATAAATGCTATATGTGGCCAAACTAAACATAATCTACAACATAAAAGATACACCTCACCCCGGCTCATATAAATTCAAATTCTTGTCTAGACAACATTAGTTTCAACACAGATAATTGTATTCACAATCCAAATAGATAGGCAAGTTCATTATTTTGAAAGCCCACTTTAAACAATTGCATATAAAAAAACCTGACTTGTGTCGTGCTAGCTACGCATCAGTTTTCATTTGTGAGTGCCATTCAAGGTGTTCAATAAAAACTTTCATAAAAAAAGTTCTAAGGGTGAAACGTAAGTTAGGTGTCTAAACTATCGGCCATAAATATGAATGTGTGTGAACTTTAGTCTTTTGTGTGAAAGTAGTCAAAAACTGCAGTAAATAAAGCTGGTAGTATTCTTCGCGTAAACAAAGGAGTTTGCTTGAATACAGATAAGGGGTTTGATTTATTTTCTCGACTCACTGCGGATCTCGATGTTTTGTGAAATCTAGTTCATTTCTATCATGTCAATAACCATTGCTGTTTAAAAAAATATAGTTTAAAAAATTGGTTGTCTGTAAAGTCGGTTTACGGACGATAGTTTAAAGTGACAACATACGTGCGCGCGCGAGCTCCGAGGAATGATATTTGAAGCGGCGGTCGGGCGTGGCGCACACCCGCCACGTTGTAACGGGACAATGAGTCATACTTCTTCGTGCTTGCTTTCGTTCATTGATTTATTAGACGTTGTCACGTCAAAAAACTGAAACAACCGACTTCAAAATACGCAATTTCGTTTACTTTTTCCAGTTATTTTGTTTTAACCAAAGTACTAAACCGATTTTAATAAAATTCATTTAAGAACACCTCTGAATATTACCTATCAAAAAAATAAGAAACATCACAATAAATTCATAATTGACGAAGAAATCGCGTAACAAACGTACAAAAAACTTTCGAGTTGAGAATTTCTTCCTTTTTGGAAGTCGGTTAAAAAGTTTGATTCAATAAAAAAAAAAACTTTATTCAAGTAGGTACACATTTGACGTCGTGAAACGTAGGCAGATGTGAACAAAGAGTAATATTGTCAGATACACAAAATGCTTGTACAAGTGGTATAGTTTTATAAATACATAAGTACTCCGTGGATAGGCATACGCAGTATATTCACATATAGAAGTAACGAAGTGTTTAGTACCGATACGCGCATGCGCACTTAAGGGAGTCGTGAATGGTAAAGTAACGACGGCATGAAAGGGCGTCATGCCATTTTTGTCACGGCATACGAGTTGGTTTTACTGTCAAGGTGTAAAAATAAAACCGGCCAAGCGAGCGAGCGGTGCGAGTCGGACTCGCGCACGAAGGCTTCCGTACCATTTTCAATAAAAACGGCAAAAAAATCATGTATGTTGTACGGGAACCCCCCTTAAATATTAATTTTATTTTAATTTAATTATTTATTTAAAAGTGAATAACATAATTAAATATTCTGTGAATATTTCAGGCGTCTACCTGTTGCCGTTATCAATATCGAGCAAAAACAAGAAAAAAAAACACGTTTGATGTATGGGAGCCCCCTTAAATATTTATTTTATTCCGGTTTTTAATATTTGTTGTTATAGCGGCAACAGAAATAAATCATCTATGAAAATTTCAACATTCTAACTATTACGGTTCATGAGACGCCTGGTGACAGACGGATGGACGGACGGACGGACGGACGGACAGACGGACGCATGGACGGACGGACGGACGGACAGACAGACAGCGAAGTCTCAGTAATAGGGTCCCGTTTTACCCTTTGGGTACGGAACTCTAAAAATGACACAATAAAAAAATATTGCTTGTCAATCGTTGTTGACTATTTGACATATATATTGACATTTATCGTAGAATAGTCTGTTTAAAAAGTGATATTATATTACAAAACACGGGAACTAACGTCTTATAGCCTTACCGAAAAACGTTACTTAACTTTAACCATCATTTTAAATTCTCTGTCTTCTTTCCGCAAGTGTGTTTCTTTCCGCATTACGTGTCAGAGAGAAATTGACAAAATATGTTAAGCAACGCTTAAAGTTAAGTAACGTTTTTCGGTAAGGCCGTTCAAGACATTCTACTATGGTATTCTGTGGTCTCGATTGAAAACATAATGAAATAAGGACAGCATCGCCAAAATAGATAAAACCCGTACATGAAAGTTTTCCTCGCCTATTCTATACGCGTACTTGTACGAGTACATCTTTGAGTAGAAACTAAACATATCTATAGAGAGTACATACTAATTACCTGCATAGTACCCCAAAGCAATACGGGCATATTGTGATGTTTCGTACATTCAACCGCATACGTAGACTGCGTGTACTTATGCTTGAAGTGCGAATAATCTTGTGTAGAATCCGACTGACGATGTAGTACTTGTCAGGTATTCAACGCACAAGAGGTAGTTTGCAAGCATTGCTGTGCTCCCGATTGAATAGAAATATTTCCGACTAAATTTCCGTGAAAATCGATATTAAACTTGTAAAACATCAGGGTGATGAGCGCAAGGCATTACCATACGAGATTGTAACTGTTGGATTCGAAAGTTCTGAGTGGCGTTAAGGATGACTGGCGTGTCTTTTCACACAATTTCTTAAAAAAACTTTAGGTGCATTTGAAGACTCCTAACTAATTATTTTTTTTGATAAAATTATCTAAAAAAAACTGTTAATATATTTGAATATAATATGTAGCTAATCCATCTTTGAAAATAGGCGCCTAAAAAACTTTGATTTGTATTTGAAGATAGCTTATTCATCTATGAGACATAAACAGGTTACTCCCGCTCCTGTTATCCGTTAAACCGCTCCGTTATGTTTCTGGTGCAAAGACTGGCAATCGCCATCCAGCGGGGTAACCTGGCAAATATTATGGGTACCTTTGCACCAGGAACAGTTAGGGGTGGGTTATTTGACTGAATTTTCAATTATATTTGTATTAGTTAACATATTATATTTGAATCTAACACAATATTAAAGAAAACATAAAATAAATGTTTAAATAAATAAACAACAAAGATAAGAGATAATATAAATTTATTTCCAAAATTACAACAATTATACATGGTATTGCTGATCACAAAATGTTTTACTGACCAATTTGAACATTGAAGTTACAATTGTGGCTTCACACTAGGCTATATTGTGACGCCAAAGTAAAGAATGTACATTATAAACAATATGTCTGGATTGGAAGTAAGTGCAAAATTTGATTACTACTTAATACTGTGTTGTGTATGCCTGCATATATGTGTAGGTACATGTGAGAGTGGGTCTGCAAAATAAATAAATGCATGGTGGGTGGTAAACGCATTAAAATTTTGAAGATAGAAAATTTATTTGTTAAAAATTGCCTGAAAAACTTTAAATGCATTTTGATTGCTTCTATGCGTTCTTGAAGACTGCTTCTACACTTTTTATTGTATTAGAAGATTATTTTATATATATAGATATATGATAGTGTATAATAAAGTTAGGCAGATAAACAGAATAAATACAAAAGAAAAAGAAACGACTAAAATGATTTGACTAAAGATGTTACAAAGTAATCTTTCCTGATGTTAACACGTCTTTTGAATTTCGTTTTGTAGCAAGGCTGAGGCACAGAAGACACTAATATAGTATTACGCTCAAGTCTACAATGTCGTGAACAAAGAGAGCATGTTCGTAATTCTCTGTTATATCCTGTATTTTCTAAAGGCACAGTTGCACGCTTTGCACAGAACACCCAACATTCCTCCACCGTTTGACTGTATGTAACTTTTTAACGCTAGCCTAGTTTCAGACAACGGTAGGACGGCGCATTGTGCTTCAAGAGTACAATCAAATTTATGTAGTCCAGGCGCCACCGTCGCAGTTTTCCATACAAAACTGTTACTAAATGACTAGTTCCAACTTTTAAATGACTCTCCATATAAGTTGGTTGTTGTACAATACATTTTCAGTCAAAGAGGGGTCACCTTTTGTCGCGAGAGGGGTTTTTATCTGTTACCGTGATTTTTGTGCTCGCTACTTTGAATTCGCTTTGAGACTGTTTTTATCAGCTCCAATAAGTAAATTGCCTTTACTACAAACTGATATGATGGAATTTCAGTGCTGTTGTATTTTTCACCAGGATCTACAGGCAAGGCGTTTCGGCACATCTCATGTATTAAGAGAATCGTAGAAATTTTATATTTTGCTAAGGTTTTTGTTTTTATTTTTCATGATTGTTTTGAGATATGCTTGAAGTAAAAAAGCTGAGTGACTGACTGACTGACAAACTACGTATAAGATAAACCGCTTTTCCTAGAGTTCTATGGATATTAAGTAGTCCGCTAAAGAAGGATTACGATTAAAGCCGCGAAATGCGGCTAGTATAGTAGAAAGCATCTATCGTTATGGTCGAACTACCTTTTTTATAGCAATTACCTATTTCTCTCTCTCTCTCTCTCTCCTCTCTATCTCTCTCTCTCTCCTCTCTATCTCCTCTCTATCTCTCTCTCTCTCTCTCTCTCTCTCGCTCTGTTTGGGGGGATAGCACAATCTTTAGATGGACTTAGACTACCGACCATCATGGTAAAACCGCGAAACGTAAATATGTATGTACTCGTATACGTATTCGTGTATTTTATGCCTTCTGCAGAATTATTGACCACGTTTTAAGTCAAGCATTTTCCGTTTCTTTCACATAAAACTTGTTAGTTGATGAATAACATTTAAGAGGCTCATAAACCCGTGTACCCAAACATCTAAAGGAAAAACATCAACGCGACCGCTTACCCGATTAAGTTTCCGCCATAAGGCGCATTGCACACTGTTCACAAAGCCGGATTCAGTCAAGTGCACAAATGGTTAAGCAATTCAGGACTTGCCTTTGATGTGGCGCTGCTACGCTGCTCTAACCCGCACTTGCGCACTTATGTCATGTAATTCAATGGTATTCGAGGGAACGTAGATGCAGTGAGCACACAGCTTAACGTTGGGCCTTTGTTTGCGGAAATGCTACATTAATTTATGTAATGACTGCTGAAACTACTATCATTTGTATATTTTACATATATTTTTTGTATTTATTGATATATTGTATTTGTAGCATTGCGATCACTTGGCTACACAAGCACTTTTATTTTTGGTGACTTTAAACGACGTCTTGATCCATTTTTATTTGGTCATATTCGAAATTCTTGTTTAGGAATTTTCTGCCAAATTTATCAAAATAAGACGATAAATGTTATCACGGCTTACTTACTTACTAATTTGCCATCTTTTGAGCACAATTCCCCCCAAACATAAATCGTTAATGTTAGTTATTTGTTATGTTGTTTCCATTTATGATTATTTATTATCTTGTTAAGCAAGGAGACATCGCGTAATTCGATGACACATAGCAACACCTACCGGGAAGTCGCCGCTGTTTCACAATACTGTTCGATCGCCGCAAGATACCGAGAAACGAACTCCCGTGTGAATCCAGGTGTCATGAATTGTGAAACATAAATTTACTTTTAAGTTAGGTCACTAAGTATTGTCACTTTTGTTCTCATATCGGCATCAGTCGCACGCAAATTAATTGTAATTAAAATTAAATTGATATTAATTAAATAATCTTTAAAATCAATTCGGTTTTTTTTGCATCCTCAACGACAGCCCAACATAATTGGCGCAGTCGGTAGGATGCTCGCGGTCGGTTACGCGTGAGAAGATTTCCGTTTTCCGTTTTCCGCTTCACTACCGGAAGCCGCCCGTGTGGTTTTCTAGCCGCATCCTGAGCATCCGAATCTACGTGTTGAGCTGCCCAGAGGTATCCAGACATCGATAAGCAGAGGGACCGAATTAAAATCAATGTGAGTACTCTAGATTCTTTTTAGTGGTTGCTCGCTTCCTAGCCTTAAATTTTCCTAGTGTTACTAATTCAATTGCCAAGATTTTCCATCCGCGAAATTCGTTGGACCCTAGGTTAGTTAGAAGATATAGACAAGATTATAGTGATAGTTTAAGAAATATTAGCCTTAATAGTATAGGGGAAGAACTTGAAATGGCCGATTTGGACACGATTTATAAATCGTTAAGACTAGTGCCGGAGTTTGATGGTAACCCAAATGTACTAACTAGGTTCATCCATCTGTGCGACCAGTTGGTGCAACAATTTTGTGGTCAGGGTAGCAGTGAGTTAAGTAGGTGTGCCCTAATTAATGGAATACTTAACAAGGTAGTGGGTTCTGCTGCTCGCTTAATAAACTCGAACGGAATTCCCAGCGACTGGGGTGGCATTCGTAATGCTTTGGTAAATAACTTCGCAGACCAGAGAGATGAGACCGCTCTTTACAATGATTTGGCTATTTTAACTCAGGGCTCTAGTTCTGCCCAGGAATTCTATGAAAGGTGTCAGAGTCTATTTAGCACTATTATGACATACGTTACTCTCCATGACACAGTTGCCACCACAGTCAACGCTAAAAGAGACTTGTATCGCAAGTTGACCTTGCAAGCGTACCTGCGAGGATTAAGTGACCCACTTGGCTCTCGTATACGTTGCATGCGCCCCGAGACGATAGAAAAAGCCCTAGAATTTGTTCATGAGGAAACAAACACAATGTATATGCAGAATAGGAACATGCGATTACCCGATAAGAAATCCGCCGTTTCTATGTCAATGCCTAACCATTTCATTAGTGCATATAAAATGCCAAGTGAACAATTTTCAGCACAGCCTTTTTCAATGCCCGCGCCTAGACCTTTCAACTTTAACACGCCAGGACCCTCTCGTCCTCAATTTACACAACCACCCGCACCACAATTCAGACAAAATCTTTATCAACCCCGCCATCTAGGTCCCACACACACACAGCAAATTTTCAGAGCAACCCCGCCTAATTACAACCCCCAGCATAACCGATTTCAAATGGCCCCACGCCCTTACCAGCCTACAGCATATCAAGCACGTCCAATGAGTGGCGTAAGTCACTATGTCGCACGACCTTTGCCACCATCTCAACCGGCTATGACAGGAAACAACTGGTTGAGGTCAGGGAATCCACCCCCTACTAACTATATGAAGAGTAGCCAGATGAATTATAATGATTGCACAAACGACCCCACATATGCGGAATATGATTATGAACCGTACTATGACTATTACGAGTATATTGAATATCAACCTACCGAATATTCCCCTCAGGAATACTCTGTTGACCCGTCACATGTTGAAATCACGGACGTAGTAGACACAGAACAGGATTTTCCCAAGGATCCGAAATCCGACACCTCAAAATAGAAATTAATCTGCAAACGCAGCGTCAGCTTCCGTACATTCAGATTTCGTCACCACCTCTAAAGCTCTTAATTGACACAGGAGCAAATCAATCATTTTTAAGCCCTGCCGTAGTCAAGCAATATTTTAGCGCCTTTTCACTGAATTACGACCCCTTCGAAGTTTGTAATGTACATGCAAAAACTAGGAGCGACTATTCCATCACGTTGCCTAGTTTTAACGAATTTAATGATAACGACGGTATGACGTTTTACGTCTACAAATTCCACGATTATTTTGATGGTCTTATCGGAACAGACTTTCTAGATAAATGGGAAGCAGTGATAGACTATAAAAATAAGGTCTTAAGAACTAAAACCGCTTCAAATCCGATCCAAGTCTATGACTCACGTAACGCAAACTTATACGAAGATATAATACCGGCAAATACATCAAAATTGGTTAGGATCCCAGTTAACATGCATGATGGAGATGCGTTCATATCAAAACAGACTATATCTAACTGCATCATAGGCGAGTGTTTGACTAGTGTTTCAGATAGTAGAGGCATAGTTGAGGTAACGAACTCTAGCCGAAGTGACGTCATTTTCTCCATGGATAGAGCAGTCCATGCTGAGGTGAATAACATTGAATGCGTACCACATAACCGTCAGCCCCAACGCGTTAAAGAAGTACTCTCGCGTCTTCGTACAAACCATTTAAATGCTGAGGAACGTACAAACTTAGAGTTACTTTGTGCACAGTATGCGGACGTTTTCTACTTAGAAGGTGAACCCTTAACCTTCACAAATAAGATTAAACATTCTATCAAGACAACAGATGAGGTTCCGGTTTATACAAAAAGCTACAGATATCCGTATATCCATAGACAGGAGGTACAAGATCAAATAACTAAAATGTTAGACCAAGGTATAATTAGGCCTTCAAACTCCGCGTGGAGTTCTCCAATTTGGGTGGTAGCAAAAAAAGCAGACGCGTCAGGTAAAACGAAATGGCGTATAGTAGTTGACTTCCGAAAACTTAATGAAAAGACTATCGATGACAAGTACCCAATACCAAACATAGCTGATGTCCTAGACAAACTAGGTAACTGTCAATACTTTACCTCCTTAGATCTTGCTAGTGGGTTTTATCAGGTGGAAATGAACCCCCAGGGTATTTCAAAAACCGCATTTAACGTAGAACATGGACATTTTGAGTTTCTACGTATGCCCATGGGTCTCAAAAATAGTCCATCAACTTTTCAGAGAGTTATGGATAACGTGTTGAGAGAGCTCCAGAATACTATTTGTCTAGTGTACCTAGATGATATAATAGTATTTAGTACATCCCTTCAAGAGCACATTACGAACCTTGAAAAGGTTTTTCAAAAATTGCGCGAGTCCAATTTCAAAATTCAAATGGATAAGTCCGAATTTCTCAAATTAGAGACGGCTTATCTTGGACACGTCATAGGAAAAGACGGGATAAAACCAAACCCCGAAAAAAATAAAGCTATCAAAAACTACCCCCTGCCAAAGACACCCACAGAAATCAAAAGATTTTTAGGGTTACTTGGCTATTATAGGAAATTTATTCCAGATTTCGCCAAGATTACTAAGCCTATGACCCAATGCTTAAAAAAGGGCTTCAAAATTGTTTTAGATCAAAATTACACGCAATGTTTTGAAAAATGTAAAACTTTGCTAGTCAATGACCCAATCCTTCAATATCCTGATTTCCACAAAGAGTTCCTTTTGACAACTGATGCCTCAAATTTGGCTATTGGGGCAGTCCTTTCACAAGGTCCTATTGGATCTGACAAACCAATTGCATACGCATCTCGAACTCTCAACACCAGTGAGATAAATTACAGCACTATAGAGAAGGAATTGTTAGCCATAGTGTGGGCTACGAAGTACTTTCGACCGTATTTATTCGGAAGGAAGTTCAAGATAGTGACAGACCACCGTCCTCTACAATGGGTCATGAATATAAAAGAACCCAATTCTAGACTAACACGCTGGAGACTGCGTCTCAGCGAATATGACTACACAGTCATTTACAAACCAGGAAAAATTAACACCAATGCTGATGCTTTATCTCGAATTGAAATCCATAATGAGGAGTCTAGCTCTATTGTAGTTAACACATCCGATTCCGAAAGAACAGAGAACGTCGGCTCCAGGACCAATAGCGCCCATAGTGATGCCGAAGGTCCCATCCTAGAAGTACCTATCACTGACGACCCTCTCAACAGATTTAACATGCAAATAGTATTCAATGTCGTCGGCGACATCAAAAGTAAGCCTAGCGTCTCTAAGCCTTTTGAGTCACACACCAGAACTCACATCCAAATTTCAAAATCCAACTTGGAACAAGAAGTGATAAACGCAATTAAAGAGTACGTGAACCCCAAAGTAAAAACAGGAATTCTAATTAACCCCACATTAGAAATGTATTCTATCATACCGGTCATTCAAAAAACTTTCAAAAATTCGGCAATGAATTTAGTTCTATCAAAACATGAACTTGAAAACGTTAAGGACTATCTAAAACAACAGACAATCATTAAAAACTATCATGAAGGAAAGACCAATCATAGAGGCATTAATGAGTGCTATCTGGCTCTTTCACGTAGGTACTACTGGCCTAAAATGAAGGATCAAGTTACAAAGTTCATTAATGAATGTACTATATGCGGTCAAGCTAAATACGATCGTAACCCAGTAAGGCCGAGGCTTCAAATCGTGCCACCACCTACAAAACCTTTTGAAGTAGTGCATTTAGACCTTTTCAGTGTCGACACCTACAAATATCTAACAATAATCGATGCGTTCTCAAAATACGCTCAAGCGTATTTACTGAGAGATGCTACAGCCGTTAGCGTAGTTCAAGCTCTATTAAAGTTCTCCTCACATCACGGTATGGCTTTGAGATATATCACAGATAATGGCCCCGAATTTTCAAATCAACTATTTTTGGAATTCACTAGATTGCACAAAATTGACCACCATAAGACATGCCCAAATACTCCTAACGAAAACGGAATGGTAGAACGCTTACATTCTACACTGTTAGAGCATTTGCGTATTCTAAAGCTAGAACACCGAAATGAGTCAGTCACCAACCTTATGACGTACGGCGTACTGGCCTATAACAGCTCAATACACAGCTTCACAAAGTGTCGGCCAATAGATATAATAACTGGCCACCTAGATCCTAGAGATCCCTTAGACATGGATATGACAGAGCATTTACTACAGGAGTATATGCAAAACCATCGAAAGAGCATGTCAAAGGTTTACGAAATAATTAATGAAAGCGCACTTCATCACCGTACTGGTATAACTGAGAACATTAATAAAGATCGCGAACCCGAACAGACATACACACCTGACCAACAAATTTTCATAAGGAATCCTTTGGCTAGTAGACAAAAAGTAGCTGCGCGTTATACGCACGATAGGGTAACTCAAGATCTGCCTATCCACATTTACACAAAAAAGAAACGAGGACTCGTTCCTAAGTCTCGCTTAAAACGGGTACCTAAAAGTGCTCGTTTGTTTCAGGACACTACAAATACTACTCATTCTGATGATGGCCCAAGGCCTGAAGCTGGCTCAAGCGGACGAGATAACACTTGAAAGTCTAAAAGATGGACCAGGTATCCTTCCTTTCAACCTAGGACCCACTAAAATTATTTCACACTACCACTCCTTTCTTCAAACTATAAGTTTAGGCGAAGCCCGTAATAAGCTAGAATATGTTAGAAAACAATTGCGCGATCTGACACCCCAGTTAAATAGTAAAACTTCATCACTTTATGCCCCTCATGTCATGTATCTAGAAACTAAACTAGATAGAATTTCAAATCAATTAGCCACTTTTGAACCAAATCGTGTGAAAAGAGGTCTCATAGATGGTCTTGGATCTGTTATAAAAAGCATTTCTGGAAACTTAGACTATACAGATGCACTTAAGTATGACAATGCCATTGCAGTTCTAAAACGAAACGAAAACAATATTGCTGCTGAAATAAATCACCAAATTAGCTTAAGCAAGCAGTGGGTCTCGGTTAATTCTAACGTTACAAATAGTATTGTAGCGAACCAAAAACGAATAGAGGTAACTATTAACTCTATTCTAGAGAGCAATGTAGAACATGATACAGACATAGTGAAGTATTTTCACCTAGCTCAGTTGCTCTTAATACTAGGAGATGACATAGACAACTTGTCTAACGAATTTAGGACACTAGAAAACTTATTAGCATTTATTAAAGCTGGGAGCATTCACCATACAGCTTTTAATAACGAGGCAATTAGGGTTATGTTAAATAGATTAAGTATTTTATACAATAAGGAGGTAATTTTAGATCTTAGTTATAGGGAATATTTCGATCTATTGAAACTAGGATACTATTTTAAAGAAAATGATATAATCTTGGTAATTAAGTTTCCAATTGTCTTTCCTACTAACTATATCCTATACAGGTTATCCTTAGCCCCGAATCATGATAGCAAAATCCTTATACCTGCCTATCCATACGTAGCAATCCACGAGAAAGGTCTATTGTACATAGAGACAGAATGTCCGAAGTATAGCCACGGTCACCTCTGTGAGGACAACTTCAGCCGCCACTACGGGGAACAGTCTGACTGCATTCAACAGCTGATACTACAGCAGCATATCCACGAGTCCTGCCGATTCACTCCAGTAACCCTATCGTCTGAAGCTATGGAGCAACTAGACGACCGCCACTATGTACTGAGCTTTCCCAACTTAACGAAAGTTCGTTTAACTTGCTCTCAAGACCAATATGAAATGATGCAAGGGAGTTATCTAGCCATTATTCCTAAAGGATGCGCCCTACATACCCCGTCGTTCTCTACACATAACTATCACGACCAAGTTGAAGGACAGATGCTGAAAATTTTGAACATAGCTATCAACAAGGAGAACCCATACAAGTTACCTGCAAAGAAAATGTTGAAATTGAATACTATCGATTTGAGCCACTTACACTCAAATAACTCAAGGATTGCTGTACAAGAACCAATGACTTTGGAGTCTACAAATATGAACATCGTCTATTATACTACTGTACCTATCTACGTGATACTCGGTGCATCAGTACTCACTACCGTCGCCGTACTCATTCGCCGTAAGCTGAAGAGAAACATTTTGAGAATTAATTCACGAGACACCATAGATGAAACACAGAACCGTCAAGAAACCAAAGATAGCAGCCCTAGAGATCCATTGTCCCTATCTGCACTATTCTCGACGAAAGTCTCCAAATAGTTGCAGATCTTGCGGAGGGAGATGTTAAGCAAGGAGACATCGCGTAATTCGATGACACATAGCAACACCTACCGGGAAGTCGCCGCTGTTTCACAATACTGTGCGATCGCCGCAAGATACCGAGAAACGAACTCCCGTGTGAATCCAGGTGTCATGAATTGTGAAACATAAATTTACTTTTAAGTTAGGTCACTAAGTATTGTCACTTTTGTTCTCATATCGGCATCAGTCGCACGCAAATTAATTGTAATTAAAATTAAATTGATATTAATTAAATAATCTTTAAAATCAATTCGGTTTTTTTTGCATCCTCAACGACAGCCCAACATAATTATCTATGTTTTTGTCACAATAAATTCTATGTTTATGTCTATGTCTAATGTAAAAAACAAATAATGAATCATTTGTATCGTACGTATTAGTGTGTAGCATAAATATAATGTATGTCTACTCTTTAAATATAATTTTTAAATATTGTATGTGGGAGATTATTATACTTTTTAGGGTTCCGTGCCTCAATAGGAAAAAACGGAACCCTTATAGGATCACTTTGTTGTCTGTCTGTCCGTCTGTCCGGGTGTCAAGACCTTTATCTCGGTAACGCATGAAGGTATCGAGTTGAAATTAAAACCATATACGCAGATCCATTGTATCTTGCTGCAGAAAGAAAAATAAAATTTCTCAGTTTTCGTAAAAAAAAGTTACAGCCGAATATGTCGTAAAAAACGCACATTTCGACACTCACAGAGGAATGAAAACCTATGGGGTAGTTCCCGTTGACCTAGAACTCTGAAATTTGGCAAGAAGCATTGTGTTAGAGTACACATATAGGAAAAAATCCGAAAACTGGACATTTTTAATTTAATCACAAAAAATAGTGTCTCTATGCAAGGAATGAGGGCCCAAATTTTAAAGTGAATTAACCGTATCATGTGGGGTATCATATGAAAGAGCCTCATTAGCATAAGCTAAAACAGGATTTTAACACATTCTTCGCTCCCTGCAGACCCTTCACTTCAGCTGGGAACCAAAACTTTTTAGGCGAATTTTGATTAAATATTTTGAATAAAAAATTGCCCGCACAAAGCAACGTTGACTGCCTCAAACGCGGATGGTTTACTGACTACTACAAAATAAAAGATACGCTTGCTCGGATCCGAGTGGATGGTGCCGCTACTATAGCCCTACTCCACTCGGATCCGAGTGGTGAGCAAGGAATGGGTCAAATATTTTTACGATGTATATTTTTTGGTTTATGAAGGAAAATATAAAAATATATATATGATTTCCCCTTTTTATTTAGTTTGTACGGAACCCTCGATGGGCGAGTCTGACTCGCACTTGTCCGGTTTTTTTTCCTCCCCTCTCTATTACTGTACGCCCCGTAATTTTACTTTCTTTTCGTTCCTCGCCATCCTAAGGTTGCCTGGAAGAGATCGCTATTAGCGATAAGGCCGCCAGTTGTTACACTCGTTCTTAATTAATTTCTCTTGATAATAAATTTTATGGTGTGTACAATAAATAGTTTATCTATCTATCTATCTAATGACTATATGCTATGTATTTGACGAAAATCTAATTTAATCTACATCATTCCTGCTCATCTTGTAAACAAAAAGGCAGTTTGTTTTTTGTTTTCAAAAAGTCTTTATTTATCATAAATAAAATTTAAGACACAGTCTATAATAGAAACATGACATTTTATACATATAACTATCAGACTAAAAACGCCTATATTAGTATTTTTTTAAACTATGTTTAAACAATAATACATTTTAAAACCTGTGGTTATATTGCCATACGATATGGTTAATATTATGGCTAACTTATAAAATTGTTATAGTGCATTTATGTAACCAATGTACTTTTAATAATGTATATAATGAATTTTTGTAATGAGTGTTTACAGCCAGCCCACTCCAGTTGAAATGTTTTTGTCCGGAGCCTGCAGCTAAAAGCTCGACCATTACGAAAACCAACTGACCGAGTCGACCACTCCACCACAAACCACTCACCAACATCGCCCTACAAATATCTACTAGCATTATGGACTATTATGTGTTTATATCACAGAGGCACAATTTTTTTCTCTACGCTCAGATTTATGCGCACAATTTTCGAAATTTTAAAAATTACGTTAACACTATAGTTTAATAATAATTATAGTTTAAAAAACTAGAGACTGATAGAGAGAACAAATGACCAAAGGGCTGGCGCTTACCTCGGTCAGCGGATTAGCATTGCTATCCAACGAGGCAATGTCGCCAGCCTTTTGGGAACGTTGCCTTGGGATTGTGACCTTGAGTTCTGTTTTTTTATCTGTAATATGTTTTTTATTTATAATAATATCTTTAGTTATTTAGGTCATTTATAGAAATAAATTTACTAAAAACTGAAAAAACCGACTTCTAAAATACGCAATTCGTTTACTTAGATGTAATTTTTTCAGTTATTATGTTATAAAATCCAAAGTTCTAAGCCGTTTTTGATAAAATGTGCATATCACCTCTGAAGAATTACTTATAAAATAAAATAAAAAGAATCATCAAAAATTATTCATTATTGGAGGAGTAAGTGCTGAACTAACATAGAAAAAAAAACATACAGTCGAACTGAGAACCTCCTTCTTTTTAGAAGTCGGTTAAAATTACATAGTTTTCGTTGATACTGTAACGATGATGATGATGATGGTGAAATTTCTAGAAGGAAATGCTCCTCGACTATTTAAATAAAGAATCTCGTCAACATTCTAGAAAATTCGAAACAAATGATAAAAACAAAAGACGAGCGAAAAGACGATCGAAATTGAACATTCTGGAACGAAACAAATGATGAACGAAATGACTATCGAAATAAAAGCTTCTAGAAGGTTCTGCGGGGTATATAAGGAGCTTCAGTCGCGGAGAGAGGGCAGTTCAGATACAAGTAGCATACAGGAAAGAAGAAAAAGTTACATGTGAAAGTGAAGTGTTGAAGTGTTATAGTATAGTGAAGAGACGTTATAGTAGTAGTGTGTTGATCGGAACACGGACTCTGTGTGTTTGTAGCGCGTCGATTCTGTAATTATTGTCGGTGTTCGTGTTGTAGAGTGCTCTGTAGAAGAAACCACGTGTCAGTGAATTAAACGAGCTTGAATAACATCGTTGTTTCCTTCCAATCCCTATACCCACTTCCCGTAACAATACTAAAGCAAAGCTGAAAGCAATTTCTACGGGATTTTAGTATGAATTCAATTTTGGTCTTTTAGTGAGGTTGGAAGCCGAGACAGCAAGTGATTATAATAATAATAATAATAATAAACCGAAAGGTCCACGTCTACTGGGCTCAGCTATACCTAATACCTATACCTAAAGTAAATTAAGGTTAATAAGGCTAACATTACTTAAATAGATAATAAAATTACAAAATGATAGCATTTCTGAAATCCAGAGGGGAGGCCTATGTCCAGCAGTGGACCTCTTATGGCTGAGATGATGATGATGAGTATTGATATTGTGGTAAATTCATAAGGCACAACTAATTATTATTATTTAAATCACCAAATTGAATAAAGGAAAGAAAATTTTATGAGAATTGGCTTGATTTTCGAATTTAGCTATTTCAAGTATTTTATTTAGTAGTTTTAATGGATATCATTAAGTACCTACTTATGGCTAAGTTTTTAATTACAGTAGGACACAAAATTCAAATATTTTACCGTAAACCCGGGAGGGATCTAATCTTCTTAGTTTACCCTCTGTGAACTCAAATGAGCTGTGTGAAAGATGATATGCGTGTGAAAGATGTAAATGTATAAATTACTTCTGACAGATTGAAGTGGCGAAAATAAGCGCGCTGTAGGATAAAGGCAAGACAATGATGATGAAAATCCAACTCTTTTCCGACAGCCGAAAAGCATCAAAATAAACCAGACTTAGCCACATACACACTCAGTCTGACGTACCTATAATTACCGCAGCACTTTTGTCGCTGTACCATTGTTCGTTTTATTGCCACATTGGCAGTCGTTCCACGTCGGTGAACGCACTCGGAACTATGCTCTCGCATAATGCGGGTTGCAGACCGAAAACTAAGCTATTCCGAAGCTATACTAGCCAGCTTAGCTAAGCTAAGCTAAAATAAACTAAAAATATGTCCCGTGCACACCAAGAACTAAGCGAAAGCTCAGTCAGTGTGCAAAGAATGTGCAAAGAGGGTGCAGGGTAGGCGAGAGGGGCTTAGCTTAGCTCGTGTAGCTGCGCATACACAACTAACTTATATAGCTTCGCATATTTTAGTTAGCTCACCTAGCTTAGTTTGCAGTCTGCACACAAATATGAAAAACTGCGTCAGCTATGCGAGCTATACTAAACTAACTTAGCTCTTGGTCTGCGACCCGCTTAAAATCTTTTTCATTTGCAGTTTGGAACTGAAACCTGACATGGCGGGAAGATCGACTGCACCATGGAAATCAAACTTCCGGAATGGACTTCAGAATCAGGATCAAATTATTTTAATTCAGAAAACTCTGTATCATCATCATCCATCAACCAATATAATAAATAGCTCATAATAGCCCACAGCTAGCCTTAGGCCTCCTTTTTAACCCCTGACCAAAAAGAGGAGGATAAGTTTGACATGTATAATGTATCTCGAATCTGTATCAGTATACTTGTGTATCTATGTGCATGTCTATGGCATCGAGAGAGTTCTAAGCTATGTTTCATCAAAATAGGTTCAGTCGTTTCTTGGCTTTTGAGTTTTCTAAACGTATACTTGTAACTTTGTTATTCACCTATATCTGTGTACAGAATATTGATCCAGTCAGCCCATTGCGGATGTAAATAGTTATTAGTATTTAAAAATGATTCAAGCGACATCACAATACGCAATTTTGTTTACTTGAGTGATATATTTTTAATCGACTTCCAAAAATAATGAGGTTCTCAATTCAACCAATTTTATGAATCGTTTTTGATGATTCTTTTTTGTTTGTTAGGTAATACCTACTTCAGAAGTGGTCCCATATAAGCTTTATCAAAATCCGTTCAATACTTTGGTTTTTATAACAAAATAACTGTTTTTTTTGTCTAATTAAACGAATTGCTTATATTGATTCTTTCAGGTTTTAAACTATAATTATTTCCAGTTATTTCGTTTTAAAAACCAAACGAATCCCTTCAAATAAAAAAAATAAAGTTTTCTTAAATCGGTTTATAAATGATAGAGTTATGATCTAAAGTAAAAGTAAAAGCAATCAATAAAGATCTTCTACTATCTCATATACAATGTCTAATATAATTTGTACGTACATATTTGTTACCAAAGTAACAACTAACTTTAACGATATATGAAGCGCACGCCACGCCAAATTAATTAGGGCATTTAAAAGGCAATGAACTTAAAATAGGTACAGAACCTACTGAACACACATACTGCGATAATTGATTAACTTTCATGCTCGAGACGATGGCATTTTGTTATTTACTCAAGTAATAAGTTTTGTCATAATAAAGCAGTGAAATGTATCTTATCATGTTGTCAGCAAAACTCCATAGAAGCTTTCAGTAAAGTCTCCACCGCTTGACTCGAATTTGGAAATGTATAAGTGACTTTGATTGTGACTAGAACATTTTTATCTTATTTTATTCATATCAAGAAACTTGAAGGAATCTTTATACTAGACACTGGCAAAAGCTCTAAGCAGGTCCAAATCCAATAAAAAAAAAGTTTTGTCATAAAATAATATATATCCCTTCTTCTTCTTCTTTTTTGTATTTTTTTTGCATTAAAGCATTTGCCAGTGTCAAGTATTAGGATTTTTACAAGTTTCTTGAATAAAACAAGTTGTAAATGTTCTAGTCACAATCTAAGTCACATATACAGTCAATTTATAAGTCCAGTCCTGCTTCAATAAAGTGGTGGCGACTTTACTAGAAGCTTCTATGGAGTTTTGCCGACAACGTAAAATCACACGTTTTACTGCTTTATTTACTTGCCCACACTCACGCACTTTATCGAACACTTAATGAATAAAACACCACCATTTTTATAGCATTAATGTTCAAAATAACACAAGTTTAGGAAAATAAAACAAAGCAACAACACGCTACTAAGACGTTCCCGCCAAAACTTCAATAATGTCCCTTATTCTCAACGAATGAACAATGAAATAGGTTTCTCCAAAACAAGATGAATAAATATTAAAACATCAAATTAAAACCTACATACTTTAATCGACTACAAAAAGGAGGAAGCTCTCAATTTGGTTGTATTTTAACAGACTTCAAAAAAGGAGAGGGTTCTTAATTGGACTGTACAAAAATATTAATTTTTGTTCGTTTGTTACACAATTAACTCCGCCAATTATGAATTGATTTTGATGAGTTTTGTTTGATAGGTAACCCCATTTTTTTAAAATCAAAATCGGTCAGTACTTTGATTTTTAAAATAAAATAACTGGGAAAAATATGGGAAAAAGGTTTCTTATCCGTAGTCCACCTACGATACTTTTTTGTATCCGTGGTCCACCCAATATTGAATCATGGGTAAATAAATATAAAAGAATATAGTGCCCTTGGTTCATATGTCGGTTATTTCAGTTTTTAAACTAAAGTTAATAATTGACTGGCCTTGGCTCATTTGGCAGTATGTCTGCTTGCCGAGCTGTAGGTCGTGGGTTCGATCCCCACCCAGGGCAAACATTTGTGTGATGAGCATGGATGTTTGTTCTGTGTCTGGGTGTTTCTATGTATCATATGTACATATTTACAACAAAAAAAGTATATACCTATGTATTCTATTAGTCATCTAGTTCCATAGTACAAGCTTTGCTTTGTTTGGGCTAGATGGTGTTGTGTGAAATATCCACTTTTATCATTCACCATAACACTGATCTATTTACGAAATTTCGTATCTATTATTACGCTTCAATTAACTATGTATGTTATATTTCTGTTTGTAAGTGGGAGGCAATCATTAACCCTTTGACAAGGGTCAGGGCGTTGGCCACAACTTGCCAATATCCAATTTGGGAGTATTGGCAGAATAATCGCTCTTGTTTCTCCTGTACATATACGAACAATGTGCATTTATAGGCCAAGCTAGACGATGAACTTTGCCAATGGAGTTAGAATGTATACTGAAAATTTCATGTTTTGTAAGGGTTCGTTCAGAAATATGCGGGACGTCACGCGGTGCGATAAGCGACATTTCTAGTCGCGCGGTCAAATCAAATTTGGGTCCCAAACTTATTTTGCTTACAAATAAAACCAGACAAGCAGACAAGACAATAAAACCAGCGAGTCAGACTCGCCCACCGAGGGTTCCGTACAAACTAGTAGATAAAAGGGGGAAATTATATATTTTATTTTTATTTTCCTTCATAAATCGAAAAATATACATAGTAAAAATATTTAAAAAAACCTGTTTTAGCTTGTGCTAATTAAGCTATTTTATATGATACCCCACATGATACGGTTAAAGCACTTTAAAATTTGGACCCTCCTTCCTTGCTTAAAGGCCTTATTTTTTTAGATTAAATTAAAAATGTCCAGTTTTCAGATGTTTTCCTATATGTGTACACATAATTATAACACAATGCTTTTTGCAAAATTTCATAGTTCTAGGTCAACGGGAAGTACCCTATAGGTTTTTATTCCTTTGTTAGTGTCGAAATGTGTGTGTTTGTACGACATATTCAGCTGTAACTTTTTTTTACGAAAACTGAGAACTTTTATTTTTCTTTCTGCAGCAAGAAACTATGGACTTGCGTATATGGTTTTAATTTTAGCACAATACCTTCACGCGTTCCCGAGATACAGGTTTTGACACCCGGACGGACGGACAGACCGACAGACAGACGGACAACAAAGTGATCCTATAAGGGTTCTGTTTTTTCCTTTTGAGGTATGGTAGCCTAAAAAGGTTGAAAATTTTATAAAATCACGTCGCAATTCTAATTTGGAATGTTTTAACAAAACAGCCCTGATTGTAATATTATTCAGGACTACTGCTACAGACTACTGCTATTCAAACTACTGCTTGGCGGTTGAATAACTGACAACGGTGTAGTACTTTTCCGGACACAGTCTGCGAAAGAGTTGTACATTTATGAAATAAAGACTAATCTAACGATATTTCGCACAATAAAACCGATCAAAGCCACAATAGATATTATAGAAACATATGTACATGTACCCGAAAAAGTCAGTCTTCTTGGGCAATCGGGTAATAAAACGTACCGTACCCGACTGCTTGCTTCTCATTCCGACCCATAATAAACACTGATTCAGCAAAAAAGTTTCAACACAAACAACTCTGAGTTTTAGTTCCCTTCCGAAAACCAGAACAATCAGCAAGTTGTCATAACTAAGCCCCATTAAAATAATCCTCGGTCCCATTAATTCCCCGTACCCGAAGTGGCCGAGGACTAGCGAACAAGCGGGTTTAATTAAAAGCAAACATTTAGAGGACAATGAAGGACAATAGCGCTGTCTCACCGTACCTGACAATGCGGGTTTTTAACAATTCAATTATGGAAGCGTGCTTGGTCGAGAAACTTTGTTGGCATTATCTGAGGGGAATGAGGTCAGAAAAATTGTTTAGTTAGTAAGAAATAGTTGAGTTTAAAGTAATTAATTCCGTGGAACTTCTTAGTAAGAATAAATAAAATCATTGAAGGAGAATAGCGCTGTCTCACCGGTTTGCGACAATGCGGGTTATTTTTAGGGTGCCGTACCCAAAAGGTAAAAAAGGACCCTATTACTGAGACCTCGCTGTCTGCCCGTCCGTCCGTCCGTCTATCACCAGGCTGTATCTCATGAACCGTTATAAGAGTTGAAATTTTCTGTTGCCGCTATAACAACAAATACTAAAAAACAGAATAAAATAAATATTTAATGGGGCTCCCATACATCAAACGTGATTTTTGTCGTTTTTATAGATGATGGTACCCTTCGTGCGCGAGTCCGACTCACACTTGGCCGGTTTTTTTTTTTCAACAATTGGATTATTGAAGGTTGCTTTTCGCGGAAAAGTTTGATAGCGTTATCTGAGGAATGAGATCTGGAAAATTGCTTAGTTAGTAAAAATAATTGTTATTTCAACAATTAATTTCGTGGAACTTCTTAATCAAAAGAAGAATAATTAATCGAAAAGAATCGCGTTGTTTCAAAGATGCCTCGCAACAATTATTTTTTTATTAGCAAATAGGCCTGTGCTTGACTGTCAACTAGCCTGGTGGATGGAACGCGCTTACCTAGAAGAAATCTATTAATTTTTTCAGATTTATTTACTCGCAGAGTTGGGATCGGATTGTGCAAAAACATATTTAACTTTATATTTGTGTGTATGTTTTATATTCTCTATTGTATATTTTTGTTGCAATAAAATTATGTTAATGTCTATGTCAAACGGCAAAGGAAACTATCGGGAAAAACCTTGCATGTTTAAGAATTCTTAATAATTGAAGCGTGGTAGACCCCACCCTTACCCTTCTCCTTTCCCTTATCACAATGAGTAGATAGCCCGCACACAAAACTGGGAGAATTTATACAAACAGGGCTTAGATAACAAAAATTATTGAAATCGCAGTTTTATTGGTTGGCTTGCCCAACTTTTGTCTCGTTCAACTCAACAACAGACAAATCAAAATAAAAGCGAGCACGAGGCAAATTTGAACGATAATAAGAGAGCATGGCCCAGGCCCAGCAAGACGGTATATATTACAATCACGCTGCGCTATATATAAAATACATTTTGTATAAAATAAGTTTTTTTTTTGCCGATGCCGGTACGCTTCGGCTGTTTCTTTTATGGCTTATGTATTATTGTGTTGGTGGATGATTACAAGAATTTATTCAAATTATTGAGAATCTTGAGACTCCCTCTCTATATGTACCCGAAATTCTATCCAAACAATAAATAGATATAATATCTACTTGTGGACATTTTTACGCCACGTAGCCTCAAACACATACAAATATTCTGAGTCCCTGAACCATTATCAAAATTTCTCACCAATTTCTCATAATCATATTTTTTTTAAAATAAATGCGATGTTATTTATTGTACTTATTTTTAATATAGGACTCAAAGAGGTCTGCGAAAAAACCTACTCCAGAAGAATATTTGAAATCGTAGCAGTACGCACGATAAAACTGAAACTAAAGACTTCGAGTACTCAAGGACGTCGCAGAGAGGGCAGCTGCCCCCCCCTAGAGATTTAAAAAATGTAGCCAACTGCAAAGCAACGAGAGTCCTAAGGCCGTGCATAATATTAACTTGCCCCCCCCCCTGGGCCGGTGACGCCCTTGCGAGTACTTGTTTAATTATACAAATAAAATCCGATCTAATTTCGTAAACTTGATCCTATTACGTTGAACTAATTTCGAAAGCCCGACGAAACCACATCTCATAATAAGTTCTATATTTAGAGAATCCTGTGCAAACGCGGCACAATCTCGACGACAGTGGTCGGCTAATGGGAGTATAATTAAAGTTGCTTCTCTCGAGCACATCGGGTGTTTTGATGTCGCGCCAAATTTTCGCGCACTCAATTATACGTGCCTCCCTGTATATTTTGCAAGCTTGTAATACTGTTTTGCGTTACGGACAAATTACATTAATTGAACGAGTGAGCGAAGCAAGTGTATTCCTCCATTTCAAAGCTGGTCTATGTTTGTGCATCTGTGTTCCTATGGTGTTATATATATCTGGATATTCTATATATCGTAAGGATTTACTAAAAATATGTAAAATATATTAATAACTCATGTATTTACAAATATTTATAGTAAAAAAAAAAAGCGACTTCAAAGTACGCAATTCGTTTAGTTGGACGAGATTTTTCAGTTAATCTGTTATAAAAACCAAAATAATGAGCCGATTTTGATAAAATTGATATGGAACTACCTTTGAAGTATTAAAAACTTTACCTATCAAACAAAAAAATAATCATCAAAACAATTCATAATTGGTGGAGTAATCGCTGAACAAATATACAAAAAAACATTTGGAACTCGGTTAAAAAAGTATACAGGTATTCTATCAACTGCTTGGCTCATGTAGCACAGGTTTGCTTAGACTAGATCCTATTTTTATTTTATTTTTTATTCGAAAATAGGCTTACGCTTGACCGTCAACTCACCTGGTATTAAGCGACAGTTACGGTCTACGATGGAGCGTGCTTGCCTAGAAGAAACCTATTCACTCGCGATTGGAAGACACCTAGACCCTAGACTTGAGACTAGACATCTGACAAGTTATGACGGCGGTGTATATAGAATGTCTCCACGAAGGGGTACTGTTGAAAATTATCCCTTTACATGTATGGGTCGACACCCCAAATTACACCTAAAGTAGATTGTATGCCCCATAAGCCGTAAACGTGAGAAAATCCAGGTAAACTTTTTACTGCCCACTTTTCTTCGTTAACACCGCCGTGGAGGAAACTCAGCGCTATTTTCGTGTATTTTGCACAACAGCCCAAGTTGTTAGAGGCTTTACTAATGCTAGGTAAGATCTTACACGCTTGTTTGATTAGGGCTGGGAGCAGGTGTGGAGCCGGCTTAATTGCTTAATGTGACTACGGGGTACGGTGATGCTCACAAAGTTGTAATTATCATTACTCAGTTAAACATCGTTACTGACTTAGAATAACTTTATTAATAATGTTGAGTGTACAGTCAATCATTTTTTCAAGTTTTCTCATATTTACCTGTAGTGTCCCTCCCATTCCTAGATTGCCCAGCTATTAGCTGGACATGAGTGCGTCCAACACGCGATGGGCGGTTAGCTATCCGCCCTCAGATTGAAAATCTGTCAAAATGTGCCTAACACCCTTAGCTAAGAGCCAGTTTTCATTCTAGGCTAGATGTACTTATCTTGGAGCACACCGTCACTTGACATAAGGTAAGTAAGTAAGTTCGTATTGACTAAGTGGCCAGCCCTAGTGTCAGAGTCAGGTGAGCTGTAATCAAAATGCCTAGCCTGACATTTACATTAAAAAATGTACGTCTAAAGTTTCCATTAGATCTCCAGTACTATAAAAACAGATGCGACACAAAATCTTACTCAGTAGACAGAAATGGCAGTTCACTGAAACTCAATTTCTCTATTGAAATCTGTATTGAATAGGTTTCCATCTTTCAATAAAACCGTAGAAGCCGCTACAGTGCGCGATTTTAATATCGACGAACGTCGGGGAACGGTAGCGCTCTATACTCTAAAACAGGGGTGCTCAAACTTTTGATAGCGAGAACAGTTAAAAAAAATCAAAAAAAAAAAGTTTGAAAGGCAAGGCTGAAGTCCACCAAGCTGGCCAAGTGTGGGTTGGTACACCATCATCAACGCTCGAACGTTAAACATTTTAATACATTCTTTCACCGTTTGATGTTGTCGACAATAATTACCAATACGCACTTTATTTTTATTTGAACAAACTGGTTACTCATGTCTATTTTTGAGCTGAAATTTCCGATTTCGGCTACCCGTTTGTTTATATAAAATAAAAAATGCACAAAATTTGCAACGCCGCAGGATTTGAACTTAGGGCCGACGAATCGCAACTCAGACGGACTCCGCGCTATTATGCCGTACAATATATATATCGTATCTTTGTTAAATGGGGATCTCTTTGTATCGTATACACAAATTTATTTGTCAATTTGTCATATTGCGTCTCGCGATTGAGACATGGATAAGCCTAGAATAAAGTAATATCTCATTTTATTCTTTGACTTTAAAAAAAATATCAAATTTACTTATCTCAGTAAGTAAATTAGATTATCTTTTTGAGTGTGTACAATATAGATAAATAATGATATCTCATTTCAAAATTTAACTGTTACTCCGTTAAGAATCAAAGTAACTTATCTCAGTTAGAATTTGTCTGGCATAGATAACAGTGATTCGAGATACCAACGAAATATTTACAAGAAAAAGCAAAATATAATATATTATTGAATTAGTAATTGGGAAGTTTTTTTTTTTTGAGATCCTCTCCCAAGCTCCCTCTCCCCTCTCTCCCCCTCTCCTACTAAAAAACTTTCAGTCAATATTTTACAGTCGCAATTTTGAGTTAGATCGCCGACTGTACAAGTTAGAGCACCCCTGCTCTGGAACGTTCTACGGAAGCGGCAATGGAGGCAAAGTTCCGCATAATGAAGGCAGAGTCTGGATGACCCTCGATTCCGCCCTGACGGTGCGCTGTTGGCGAAACAATACCCTTGTGTTCGCGCTTACCTTGTTACCACCTCTACTGATTTTCCGTGCTTTTGAGTTGTGATTTTTACCTAACTGTATTAGAGGAAGATGAGTGGTTTTTCGAGTATATCTGTTATTTACCTGTTATATGTTTAACTAATTGAATTTTGGAATGAAGTTGCACACACTTACACACACTCAGATACACTTGGAATACACACTGAAAATATACGGCTTAAGAATATTTTTATTTCTCGTATGAGATCACGGTTATAGTTTAAAAAAAAATGGAAAAAAAACGACTTCAATTTACTTAGATGACATATTTTCCAGTTATTTTGTTATAAAAACCAAAGTACTGAACCGATTTTGATCAAATTTATATGGAACCACCTCTAAGATATTACCTACCAAAGAAAAAAAGAATTATCGGCGGAGCAATCACTAAACAAACGTACAAAAAAGAATACAGTCAAATTGAGAACCTCCTCCTATTTAAAAGTCGGCTAAAAACTAATATTAACACAAAATCATCCGTTTTCTGTGACTCAAAACAAAAAAAAAAGCTTTAAACATCGATTCAAACATTTTTTTAATATATAAGTACATCTAATTTCTTCAACAATACATAGAATTTAATTTTTCTTATTTTATTCGCTTTACACAAACTTTGTATTACACGCACTATACCTAAGCTTACAGTATTCACGTTGCCAGATAGACAATACCCTAAAACCGGATGCAGCCAGCTTGACGCCAGCTTTGACTGAAGGATACATTGTGCCTGAGCGGAGTAACGGAAACTGTAATGATTTACTGAACGGATGTTTTGGGGAACGCTTGACAATAGAATACGTTGAATATGCCTCTGTAAAGTAAGGAATAACTTAATAGTTATAATATAAACAGCGGTAACAGGTTACCTATCTATATTCCGAATTGTAAGATACCGAATATATTTTGGCGTTACAATCTAGTTTAGAGATCAATATTAACTGTGAAATGTGTATGTAATATTTTTGGTAATAAACAAATATTATTATTATCTTTATTCAGTTTAAATCTTAAATCTAAGTTTTTTACAATATAAATACAAAAATATAAATATTATAAAAAACTTAAACCTAGGGTGCCGCCGGCAGCGGGGCAGGGCTCAAGCTGCCGGTGGTAGCTTATTATTATTATTTTCCCCAAAACGTTTTTTTTTAACGTCACTGTATCTAAGTCCGAAAGGTAATGACAACTCGTCTGATTAACGAATATTTGAAATACAAGAATGTATGTGTATAATAAACAGAAACCTAACCTAATAATTGTTCGGGCAAATAATAAGTAAGTAAATTCGTAAAGACTAAGTGGCCAGCCCCAGTGCCAGAGTTTGTTTGTTCTCAAAAACAGCAATTGTTAAGCTAGGTGAGAGGCCTTCCGACGGGCTAATAACACTGGCTCTTCGGGAAAATTAAACTGAAATTAGAAACTTTCGTCAAGTAAAAAATTCTGGAATCAGACATTTCTATGAAACATATTTGCAAAAAAATATGTTGTTGTTGTATATGTTGTTGTTTTGGGCAAAAAGATAAATATATAACTTACAATTTTCCATTCCTACTCTGTTGATTGTTTTGTGTAGCTCTGAAATGCATCCAAGATAATAGTAAATATTATTGTAAAGGAAATCTTATCTGTAAATAAATAATCATTAAACCTTCCGTTTCGATGTTTCCTGTTGATTTCCCGAGAAGGCAATAGAAACAAGTTTACTTTGTTCGCCTCTCGGGCTCTTTATTGTACTTTTATTGATATTGTTTTCGGTTTACTAAGTATATTAACCTTTTAGGGGAATATTTACTTTTCAACCAACTTCAAAAGGGAGGAGGTTCATCGTTAAGTTGTACTGTTTGTTACGTATTCGCTTGATAGATTATGCCCCAAACGTAGAAATTCGATGACGCGCTAGAGTCGAAGACGTTGACACCACTATTTAATAAAATCGGCCAAGTGCGAGTCGGACTTGCGCACGAAGGGTTCCGTACCATTATCTATAAAAATGGCAAAAAAATCACGTTTATTGTATGGGAGCCCTTAAATATTAATTTTATTTTAATTTAATTATTTATTTTTAAAGTGAATAATATAACTCAATATTCAGTAAATATTTCAAGCCCCTACGCCTTGATAAACAGCAACTCGGCAACAGTGCCGAGTTGCTGTTTATCAATGTTGAGCAAAAACGAGCAAAAAATCACATTTATTGTATGGGAGTCCCCTTAAATATTTATTTCATTCTGTTTTTTAGTATTTGTTGTTATAGCGGCTACAGAAATACATTATCTGTGAAAATTTCAACTTTCTAACTATCACGGTTCATGAGATACAGCCTGGTGACAGACGGACGAACGGACGGACGGCCAGACAGCGTAGTCTCAGTAATAGGGTCCCGTTTTTACCCTTTGGGTACGGATCCCTAAAAATGGAGATGGTCTTGGCTAGACAGGATGGCGACAGATACACCAAAGCAGTCACCCAATGGTACCTGAGGAATTGGTGACGACATTGAGGCAGACCATCGACCCGATTATCTGATGACGTCGCAGAGCGCATCGGATGGCAGTGGATGAGGCTTGCACAGGACTGGAAAGAATTGCGTGAACGAGACGCGTTCTATACCCAACAGTGGTATAAATAGTCTGAATAGATAGTTTTTTAAAGTGAAAACTTCTTTAGCGGCGTTGTGCATTTTTGGGATGGGTAAAAATTTTTAAACTCGAGTCAGATCGTCAGATCGTAAGACAGTCAGAAACCTATTCTAACGTTCTGCATTTAAAGTTCAATATTGTATGTACAAGTTTGTCCTTCTAGCATGACGTCATTATTTTATTCAGAAACCTATTCTAACGTTCTGCATTTAAAGTTCATTATGGTATGTACAAGTTTGTCCTTCTAGCATGACGTCATTTCATTGCGCCGAATGATTATATTCGTCACATGCACGTAAGACTCGTTAGTTGAATAGGTTAGAGAACCGATATAAATTTTCAATTTGTCAATCGGAGGGCGGAGGTTCAAATCCTTCACAAGTCAATCTTTTTGCTATTTTATTTTTTAGTTTTCACTTCTGCCGGCACTCCCGGAGTGCAAACCGTTGTTTTTTTTTCATAATGTCATCTCACCCGCTTCACTCATTCCGTCCAATCAGTATGTAATGTGGATTACACTGCTTTATACGCTCATAAGTGTCAGATATGCAATGTAATATTGTGTTATAATCATTTCTGTGCGCTATTACATTGAACACACACTCACAAGCACATTTCGCTGATACATGCTAAGCCCAGACAGCGCGACGCACGCATGTAAACATATTCACCGACCTAAGGATTGCTATGTGTGTGTTTGCATATGTATGCGATGTGTTACCAAACAGATGGAACGTGTCCCGTGAACGGCACGCAAGCACTGTTTGCACATTCGCTGACATGCGACCAACAAGCATTTTTTTTTTTTTTTTATCAGCCCTGTTTGTACAAACTGTCCCACTGCTGGGAACGGGCCATCTTCTCATTGTGAGAAGGGTTAGGCCATAGTCTGCCACGCTGGCCAAGTGCGGGTTGGCAGACTTCACACATCTTCAAGATCATTGAGAACTCTCAGACATGTAGGTTTCCTCACGATGTTTTCCTTCACCGTTTGAAGTTGGCGGCAATCAACAATACGCACATAACTTCGAAAAGACAGAGGTGCGTGCCGTGGGACTCGAACTCAGGACCTGCGGATCGCAAGTCAGACGGTCTCACCACTAAGCTGCCGGGAACTTTACTAGATACTAGGGCTGCAAGTCTGGACACGGACGATATGGACGATAAGACCGATAACCCGATTTACAATTTTACACAGATAGTATAGATACTGTATGCTTAATTTATACGATCATACATTATGACAAAAGTGAGACAGAGATACTAATTTAGTTCGCACTATGCAGTTTACTTAGTTATTCTCTAAGTATTATATTACACATTTGTTTTAGTAAAGCGGTTATGTGGAAGATTGGTTATTCACTAAGTATATACTCGACTATCTAATTACGCAGACTTTATCAAGTAATATCAAAAAGGGAAGGAGAGATGTGTCACGTATGTTTGACATGCCTCATGGCTCAGTGGTAGTACTTGGAGAACGACAAAGTCTATATTGTATCATCATCATCGTCACCGCTTTACATCACCAGCTAGTAAATAATAATATTTTTCTACTACGGAGTAACTCTATAAGTTACAATTGTATTTTGTCATGAGGATAAACGATATTTGTTACTACTACTATCAGAAGCATAAATCATAAGCATCTCTATAGTTAGCTAAATAGATAAACTCTTTATTGTATATACACACCTTAAAAGTAATTACAAAGTACTTAAATAGACTAGTGCAACAACAGGCGGCCTTATTGCTAAAAGCGATCTCTTCCAGGCAACCATGGTATGAAGAAAAATATTAAATACAAATCAGACGAGGCGTGCAACGGGATATGAAACAAGTAACATTATAAACTATTAATAATGACATGTAATATATGTACATGTTAATACTAATTACATACTAATACATATATAGAGAGGAAAAATATACTAATAAATATTAGAATTTAATATAATAATAAATACAACAAAACGTTATACACTACAAAAACATACTTAAAACGAATAATTATAATTTGACAAGCCAAAATTATCTAACGACTAGACCAAACATATAAAACGACTTGACCCGTTCCTTGAAAATAGCGAGCGAAGGAGATATAGTTGGATATATTGTGAGAGTTACGATGACAGAGGTAATCTCGAACACTACAGAATTGTCCTATTACACCAGAAAAGCGCACAAAGTGTCCATTTATTCACACGAATTCACGCGCCAAATGCAAAGCCTGCTACAAATAGAAACAAAGCCGTGCTTAGATAGCTTCGAAAATACGTCGCAAAATGACAATTTGAGATTTCAGTTACAACCAATCGCATTTGCTTTGCTCGTGCAGCGTACTTATTTACATTAATAGTCTAGTAAAAATAAATCCGTTTGTATGGAGCAGATCACAGTATTTGCAACTGGGGGGATTCTTTGAAATTAGGAAAGGAAAATAACTAAAAATCAACAATAATCCCCGATTTATAGACTAGCTGCGTTGCGCTGTTTCACTCGCGCACTTATGAAAAATGGTGATGATTATGATGATGATAAGTAGCTTATGTCCGTCTCCAGGTCCAAAGCTATCTCTATACTAATTTTCATAACGATCGGTTCGGCCGTTTGAGCGTGTAAAGGTAACAAAATTAGCTTTTATAATATCATTATGAAATTGTGTCAAATGTATTTCAAGACACCAGTACATTGATTTAAATAACAATATACTTAGTTGTCTTTTATGTTGTCACAAATCTTATTTTTACTAGACTATAAGGAATATTTCTATGTTCGACGATGAGAAGATGGGATGGCGATCGCTTATTGCCAACTTCAGGCCTTCGTTCTCGTGTATAATTGTATATATACCCTCATATACATATACCCTCACACCCACACATACATATTCACACCCACTCATACATATTCACACCAACACATACATGCTTGCAGCTATGCCATGGAGGAAAAGATAAACATTAATAGTGTCACTTTAATATGTCTTAGTTATTTCGTTATTTTTTTTAATAATTATTATCTATTTGGTTTTGTGTTATTATTACTTTTATTACTTGAATTTGAATATGGCACAATTTTTGATTGATATTATTAATCCCTGCCTACTAATAATTTTGAAATACTATGAAGTTAAATATAACTATAATTGTGATAATTGATAATACATTTAACAAAATTACTGCAGAAAATGTGTACAAATGTCAGCGCTCTAATAATAAATATAGGAAAACTTAAGGGATGCCCAAGATACAGGCTTTGCCTAGTTTGGGGTCCGTAGGAACTTCTACTATATGCTGATCTGAATTTAAATAATAAGGTTAATGTAAATTTTGGATATATAATACTATTTAGAAATAAATGTTTTTAATATATATTATTCAGATATTTATTTACTAATCTTAAGCCTAAGTTTTTACAATATTTATATAAAAAACAATAAAAACATTATACAAACTTAAACCGCCGCCACTTAGAATGCCGCCGACAGCGGGGCAGGGCCTAAGCTGCTGGCGGTAGGGGCTACAGACTCAGAAACCTCCTGACAATTCGTGCCGTGTCTAGGACGACCGCCTTCTGAATCCGACCCTTGATCCAACCATCAAGCGAGAGCCTCTTAAGATGTTGGTCAAGGCTCTTCGCTATTAAACCGTTTGCCGATACGACTATCGGAACAATGGTCGTCGATTCATTATTATTATTACTATTAATTGAAGACAACTAAACTAACGGACCCAAACTCTACTATCTTCATACTTTTCATCGCAAAGTTTCAACCCTACATCCCAGCTCCATCATCAGATCTGCGTGTTACAATCATTTTTCATTTTTCATTTTCATCATCTAATTCACATACGCAAGCAAAATTTCAGCTCAATCGGAAACAGGAAGTGGTTTTTTTTATCAGCCCTGTTTGTACAAACTGTCCCATTGCTGGTTTTTTTTAAAACTTATTTTGTTTTAAAAAACCAAACTACTAAACCGAATTTGACAAAATTTAACCATGGGATCATCATATGGGGCCAATCTGAAAGCATAACCTTTCAAATAAATAATTTTCCAAATCGGTTTATTAATAAAAAGTAAGTAAGTTCGTATAGTCTGAGTGACCAGTGTGAGTGAGCCACCGCAAGGCCTCTGATCTGGTTTGACGATTGCTGTTTTACAAATGCTGCAGTTATGAAGTAACAAACAGAAAAAGAACAATACAACCGAATTGAAAACCTCCTCCTTTTTTGAATTTGGTTAAAGATAAAGAATATAATTATACTGTCTCTCAAGCGAGACTACCAAAACACATCGTACTGGATGACAGGTTTGCAAATCACTTTTTTAAGCTATCACGGTTATTCATTAAAACACTATATTAAGTAGTAAATACGGTACGGTGTTACGGTAAATATCCCGTTAATAATAATAGGTTTACAAATTTTAAATCAAATTATTGTATTCAAATACGTATAGTGAACCATTTTAAGAAAACTCGATCAAATTTATAACAAAGATTTTATAACAATACAATCTGGGTGTCTTTAAATTGCGAGTGAATCGTTTCCTTCTAGGTAAGCTCCATCGTAGACCGTAACATCGCAAACATCAGGTGAATTGGCGGTCAAACGCAAACCTATATTGTAAAAAAAAAACAGGTATAACTTTGCAAATATTATTTACCATTATTTCGTGGAACACAACTTCTATAGTCAAGAAATATAAAAAACTTAACAAAGGGAAGAAAAGATGCAAAATCAATTCCCAAAGCAGAATTCTTAGCTTAACTTTTTTTTTTTTTTTGGTTTAGTTTGTCTTACCCGAAAGTTTTCTTCAAACCCTCGTTTCCACTTAAAAAGTTCCCAAATTCCAGACTGTATTCAGAAGCTTGTAACAACAAATAAGAATATTCATTCAACTATCCTTATTTCTCAGTACAGATTTGTACCCCTTTTACAAAGGCAGAAAACTTTCCGTTTTCGGATGTTTTCCACCAGAGATGTGCTAGGCTAAGCTCCTTTCGTAGCTCCCATCGGTAGCACTTATTCATAGATAGATAGATAAACTTTTTACTGTACACACCATAAAATTTACAATCAAAAGAAATTAATTAAGAACTAGTGTAACAAATCATACTTCATAGTTCTTATCTGTAGCACCCCTTCGTAGATCCATCCATACCTCCACCATCATCACCATCTTTGGCACTCATCCGTAGTACTCATCATAGCTCCTATCCATCAGTAGATCCATCCGTAGCTCCTATGCCTGGCACACATCCGTAGCTCTTTTCTGTAGCTCCCATCTGTATCTCTCATCCATAGCTCCTACACGTAACTCCCATTCGTAGCTCTTGTCCTCGTAGCATCCATCTGCATCCGTAGCCCGTAGCTCCTATCCTTAGCACGCATCCCAATATAAAAAAACATAACTTTGTTTTTTTTTTGAACGGGCAAGTGCCTTTATTAACTACAACAAAACAATATACATACATACTCAACTACCTAAACTACTACACAAAAAGCATATCGATTACCCCAGACCGATAAAGGTCCAAAGACAATCCAAATGCTCAAACCCACTACCTGTTGTCAGCCCCGTAGCTCCAAAGCGTAGCACATCTCTATTGGAAAAGCATCCTTATAACGAGGCACGGGACTGTGACTTTGTAACGGCCAATAGCTGTTCCCACGTGTGATAAGAAAAAAAAGGTTAAACTGCCTAACGCTTATAGCAATCAAGATGGGGACAGATTTATTTAAAACACATGTCGAAAGGAATGGTTATTGAGACGCTTGTCGAATTTGAGGATAATTTATTAAAATCGCACTGTTTTTTTTGTGCAGCAAAGCACGGGAGACTCCTATTAGGGGCAGGAATAAATGTTAGATGACCAATGGGATGGGACAGGGTCAGAGAGGGGTAGCTTGGCTGCGGGGAGGGAAAAACGCCCATTGCCCATACCATTTCCTGACAGAATTAACCGACGCGTGCGCCGAGTACAACGCCAGTTTATTACATAGATTTTAAGAAAACAAATAGTGCAGTCATAGTGATGTGTGTTTGTGTGTGTGGACATTACAATAGTGAAGGGTGATTGTTTAAAAGCTGCAGGAGGGTTCTAAAGCTAAGTATACTTAGTGCTTACCTCCTAAATTCTATGTACCTTATTGTTCAGTGAAAGGGAGACTAAATTTGGTTTTATGTATATTAATATATATTGGGGAACACTAGTTCGACTTCAGGCTGTTTGAATTTACACTCACTATTTATAAACACTACTTAACCAGAACGTGAGTTATATTTCCTGAATACAAAGGCGAAGTAGGTCTAACGAAAATTGTCTATTGGAGGTTTAACTTACTTACCTATTTAATTACGAGAACGCGCATTGGGAAGGAGTAAGGTTGAGACGGAGTGGAATTTATTTTCTATTTTTTTGTTTTCCACCAACCACGATTATGGAGAGAAACGCAGTATTTTTTTTGATTTATTTTTTCTTACTGCTGAACGATGCTGAAAATGGAAAATTTATTTTTAATTATTTTTGTGTTTTCCACCAACCACGATTATGGAGAGAAACGCAGTATTTTTGTTGATTTATTTTTTCTTACTGCTGAACGATGCTGAAAATGGAAAATTTATTTTTAATTATTTTTGTATTTTCCACCAACCACGATTATGGAGAGTAACGCAGTATTTTTGTTGATTTATTTTTTCTTACTGCTGAACGACGCTGAAATGGAAATTTATTTATTGTTATTTTTGTTTTCCACCAAGCTGCAAATATCGAGTGAAACGCAGTATTTATTTTTGTTTTTTTTTACTTACTGCTTATCCTGAGCGACGATGAAAGAGGACATCTTTTCCGGACCAGAAATCATTTTTGTTCCTGTTGAAATCTACGAATTGGAGATAGCGGTTTACACCTAACTTTAATAGTTAAACCTCCTAATATATTGTCATATACAAATTATTGAGACAATATTTATTAGGAACGTGAAAATCATACCTAAACTCACGTAAACATTGCAGGTGGGGCACGGTTCTTGTGTGAAATACTAGTTATTTTGCCTTTGATAATACTCATTGGGGGAATTGCGCGTGAGTTATCTTTCAGGGTGAAAATAATCAAACAGCTCGACGTACATAATCTGTGTTTCCTTTTTAAGTGAAATTGTACTCGTTATGTTTAGTTTTATTATGTAGTAGATTAGGTTAGGTATGTGAATTTTGGATGCGGTAGCAATTTCTTTTATTTATACCACAGGACTCCGAGTGAAGTGACAGTTAGTGCCAAGTGTCCGCCGCCGGGAGATTCGGTGAGTACATGACTCCATAACATTAAAACTCGTTTCTTAATTTCAAGCCATTACTGCGTACAAATGGCCGGTAAATCCTCAATTTCCTCAGTATTAAATGTAACATAAATATTTAGGACACTGTACTAAAATGAATTGTAGATCTTTATTAGCGCATTTATGATGTAGAAAAATAACCCTACGATTGATAGTAAGGTTGTTTCTTTCTCAAAGACAGGAAAGGAAAGAATAAATATATAGGGGAACCGTAGAGAACGTCACATGTGGTGCCGCGAGACCAGGATTTCGTCATGAAATGTAATATTTATTATTACAACGAAATAAAATAACTTGGGTTACAACATACACAATGTAAAATATATATACAAAACACAACGTAGGGTACAAATTATAAATAAAAAATAAAAATATACGGTCTGACATAATATTTGTGATGTCATCATTATTAGAAAGACTCTTGTAAAACTATCTAAACGATTATACAAAACGTACGATAGATATTATTAAATAATATTACCATCAGGGAGGAAGTAAATAAAAAGCTTAAAGCATTTCTCACATCAAAATTGGTTCCGCCGTATAGGTTTTAGATGGAACATAGAAATATAGCGTACAAATATATAAATATATATAACTATACATATTACAATCCCACAAAAAAAGAGGGTTTACTTATTCGAGATACTCGTGTGCAGTCGGAAAGAAAGCACAGATCTACGATTATCATATTATAATCTATGGAGAACGAGCAGTTAGTAAAGATCATTTTATAAATTACCAATAATAAATTACCTTTTGTACATTTTGTACACCTACATGAAGGTTAAAACATGGCGATTCTATGTAACTAAAAGTGTTAACACCGTAAACAACCCATGTTTTGCGAAATAAATAATTTGAATTTGTTTTAGTGTCAATAATGCAAATAACCGGATAGGAGGCATAGATAAGAATACTACTGAACTACTGTGTAGAACTTTTCCCGTCGGTGTAATTTGGTATAATTAACTCTGGAATAGATCCGTTTTAGTAGGTAGTTAGTAGGTAGGTTCAATATAATATGGGATACGACGCCGCTTAACATCAGGTGGGACGGCAATAATCAAAAACAGATACAAACTTTATTTATCTCAAAACCAAAGAATAATGGTAAAACATCTGCAAATTATTTGTAAGAGATCCTAAGAAAACCCGAGGGTATAATAAAAGGGAACAAAACTTTATGACGATAGAAACGGGAAACAAATGAACAAAGGGATTAGGACATTGTGTTTTTTCAAACAATATTTTGTGAATGTTCTGAGAAATTGAGGTTTGAGGTCACTGTTGGTAATGGTTTGAAGTTTCCGACGAGGCGTTATGGAATCATGACTCATTTGAGTTTTATCACGTGCTTGTAAGAGATGTTGATCAATTAAATTGTTCATTTAAGATACTTAATGATTAATCAACTTCAAAAGGAGGAAGGAGGTCCTTGTTACGGTATAAATCTCATAATATTTAACTGCTATAGCATTAAATCATTGGTGAACCAATTTATTTTTCTAGAATAAATTGTTAAAAGCATTATGGTTCCACATAAATTCTAATAAAATCAGTTTAATAGGGTTTTGATTCAATATTACTGAATGGAATAATTATATCAACCAAGTAGACTAGGCTGCATGTTTGTTTTCTTATGATTTATGATCGTGAATCAGCTGATTGAATTTGACTTTTCAAATTTAAGCTATAGTTTTAATTAAGGCAATTAAATTATAAGAGATTTTGGGTTATTTGTTCGTTATGATACCTTTCCACATTGATAGTATTGTAAAGTTATAATCATTATTGATGGTTCACGTGATTATCTATTAGGTTCATGTTGTGGCTTATCAGTCATGCAATAAATTTAATGTTACTCAAGAGAAAAGAGGTTTGTTTGAGCCAGGTTTCGTTGTTCGCGTTAGATACATGCTTTGAAAAAAAAAAGGGCGAAGTGGAAAACTTAACGAAATATCCACACGTTTCACCCTAAATAAATATAAGGGATAGGGATATGAAAGGGGAAGTTGCCGGCAATCAACAATACGCACATAACTTCGAAAAGACAGGTGCATTCCGTAGGATTCGAACCCAGGATCTGCGCATCGCAAGTCAGACGGTCTCCCGACTAGGCTGCCGGATCCTTCTCACAATGAGAAGATGGGCCGCGCCCAGCGGTGGGACAGTTTGTATAAACAGGGCTGATAAAAAAACACAAGGGATGGAAAAAAGCCAATCAAATAGAAAAAAAAATGTTTGACTACTTTAGAAATCGAAAGGGCGGCTCTAAATATACCATGCTTACTATTAAACCAACTGCCGAGGCATTTAAATTTGGGTATGGCTTGGTTAAAATTGTCGAAACAAACTGATTACTCTCAGAGGTTTATTATACCTAGGGAACGCATTGTCAGTAATAATAAATTAAGAAATCGAAGAGACGCACCCACCGTAAAATACTCAAAGATTTAATAAAGGTCAGAGAGGGGAGATACTTTCAAACCGGGTTGAAACCGGAGATAATGTTATTCAAATTCATACGTATGGGACGCATTGTTAGTAATAATAAATCAAGAAATCAATGAGACGCAACCATCGTATAATACTCGAAGATTTAATAAAGGTCAGAGAGGGGAGCTACTTTCAAACGGGACTGAAACTGAAGATAATGTTAATTAAATTAATTTTGGCAAAAAACTAGCTGTTAGACTTCAGGCTCGCAGTTATCTCTGTACCCAAGTACATAACAATCTGCTGTTTGGCTGTTTGGTCGAAAAAAGTAACAAAAAAGATAGGTGCAAAGTGTCACAAAGATGGTTGATTTAACGTTTCATCGACATCATAATTATTATCTCAGCTATAAGAAACCTATTGCTGGACACAAGCCTTTCCCATGGAATTTCAAAAGGACCGATCAGAGGCGGCTTGCATCTAGTCCAGGCATGAGTTTAATTTTAATTATTACAAATAGAAATTGGGAAAAGCAAATGTTAAAGTCTTTAGTAACGATATCGTAGGTATCACTTACTATTGGTCAAAAAAAAAAAGAAAAAACTAAACCAGTGATGTTCGGTAGAAATTTTCCTACACATGAGTCCATAGATACTAATATCATCATATCAATCTCAATATATAAATAAAATCAATTTAAAAATAAAACTAACTGTTGTTTAACGTGTCGTACGAGTTGGTGGTCAATCGTAGATCTATTTAGCGAAATGAGAAAATAAAACTTCTAATCTTACTATAATACGCGTTTTTTTCCTCTTCAATACAAAAAAAAAAACATTTTACAACCAGTAACTCCCATTAGTTCTATAGAACAGTGACGTCATAGAACTGTTGAATTTTTTATCCCTTTTACTGTCGTTTTACTAACCCGTGGTGCACGTGTATTTTGGATAAACAATAGACAATAGAATCGGGTAGGTTGTCATTATATTTCTCTATTTTTATGCTTTGACCAGCCTTTGACCATTACCCTGCCAGGTGTAGGAGTTATCGATTTACGTTGTTCAAAAGTCCAGTTGGTCGTTTCGGCAGGTATAATTTTGCGAAGAAAATATTAAAAAGGGAAACAATGGTTCAAAGTCATTATGAAGAATTCTACCGGGGCTTAAATAATGAAACTAATCAGTATAACAGTTATATATTTTAGATGGCTTAGCCTATCGTATCAATTGTATTGTATCGTTCAATACATTTATAATAATAATAATGACATTAATGAGTAAAGGAAGGAGAGAGTTAGGTAAGATTAAATAAGTTTGAACAAGGTAATATAAAAATATTTAAGCCCCGACCTAGAACCGGGTATTTAGACGTGTGTAGCTGTGTGTTTGTCTGTGGTATCGTAGCTCTCAAATGAATGGATTTAATTTGACCTATTTTTACTTTGCGAGATCATTTCGTCAAGAGTTCTTAATTGAGTTTCATCAACAGGGGTTCAGCCGTATTTGTCAGGGTTTAAAAAAATAATTATATCTTTTAAATTAGATAATGGGACTGAATATTTTACTTACAAACATATCGGAAGATTAGTAGGTTTACAATTGTTTTCAATTTGCACGGATCATGCCTGGCTGCATTATTCCTTTTGGTGAATTGTTGTGATTAGACTAATGAAACTTATTATTGTAAATTCGTAAAATGTAGATCTTTCGAAACTTGCATTGATTACGTAATTGATTACAAAACTTTGTATGTACGCATTCTTCGTATGTCGATGCCAGTGTAATAGGTAGTTAGGCCGTAGCGTTTTATGGAGATTTGGCCGAGTGTCCGGAGTGTGACAAAGGTTAATGAATTTGCTCATAAATATAATATATAGGCTGTCGGCATGACCGACGACTGCCCATTTAATAAACTAACGTTCACTAAAACATAATTATATCGAATCCATGTCGGCCATGTCCTGCGACTATATGCAGGTATATGTATTTTCGAGCATATTCAGAGAGGGGAATGTAACGGCCAATAGCTGTTCCCACGTATGATAAGAAAAAAAAGGTTAAACTGCCTAACGCTTATAGCAATCAAGATGGGGACAGATTTATTTAAAACACATGTCGAAAGGAATGGTTATTGAGACGCTTGTCGAATTTGAGGATAATTTATTAAAATCGCACTGTTTTTTTTGTGCAGCAAAGCACGGGAGACTCCTATTAGGGGCAGGAATAAATGTTAGATGACCAATGGGATGGGACAGGGTCAGAGAGGGGTAGCTTGGCTGCGGGGAGGGAAAAACGCCCATTGCCCATACCATTTCCTGACAGAATTAACCGACGCGTGCGCCGAGTACAACGCCAGTTTATTACATAGATTTTAAGAAAACAAATAGTGCAGTCATAGTGATGTGTGTTTGTGTGTGTGGACATTACAATAGTGAAGGGTGATTGTTTAAAAGCTGCAGGAGGGTTCTAAAGCTAAGTATACTTAGTGCTTACCTCCTAAATTCTATGTACCTTATTGTTCAGTGAAAGGGAGACTAAATTTGGTTTTATGTATATTAATATATATTGGGGAACACTAGTTCGACTTCAGGCTGTTTGAATTTACACTCACTATTTATAAACACTACTTAACCAGAACGTGAGTTATATTTCCTGAATACAAAGGCGAAGTAGGTCTAACGAAAATTGTCTATTGGAGGTTTAACTTACTTACCTATTTAATTACGAGAACGCGCATTGGGAAGGAGTAAGGTTGAGACGGAGTGGAATTTATTTTCTATTTTTTTGTTTTCCACCAACCACGATTATGGAGAGAAACGCAGTATTTTTTTTGATTTATTTTTTCTTACTGCTGAACGATGCTGAAAATGGAAAATTTATTTTTAATTATTTTTGTGTTTTCCACCAACCACGATTATGGAGAGAAACGCAGTATTTTTGTTGATTTATTTTTTCTTACTGCTGAACGATGCTGAAAATGGAAAATTTATTTTTAATTATTTTTGTATTTTCCACCAACCACGATTATGGAGAGTAACGCAGTATTTTTGTTGATTTATTTTTTCTTACTGCTGAACGACGCTGAAATGGAAATTTATTTATTGTTATTTTTGTTTTCCACCAAGCTGCAAATATCGAGTGAAACGCAGTATTTATTTTTGTTTTTTTTTACTTACTGCTTATCCTGAGCGACGATGAAAGAGGACATCTTTTCCGGACCAGAAATCATTTTTGTTCCTGTTGAAATCTACGAATTGGAGATAGCGGTTTACACCTAACTTTAATAGTTAAACCTCCTAATATATTGTCATATACAAATTATTGAGACAATATTTATTAGGAACGTGAAAATCATACCTAAACTCACGTAAACATTGCAGGTGGGGCACGGTTCTTGTGTGAAATACTAGTTATTTTGCCTTTGATAATACTCATTGGGGGAATTGCGCGTGAGTTATCTTTCAGGGTGAAAATAATCAAACAGCTCGACGTACATAATCTGTGTTTCCTTTTTAAGTGAAATTGTACTCGTTATGTTTAGTTTTATTATGTAGTAGATTAGGTTAGGTATGTGAATTTTGGATGCGGTAGCAATTTCTTTTATTTATACCACAGGACTCCGAGTGAAGTGACAGTTAGTGCCAAGTGTCCGCCGCCGGGAGATTCGGTGAGTACATGACTCCATAACATTAAAACTCGTTTCTTAATTTCAAGCCATTACTGCGTACAAATGGCCGGTAAATCCTCAATTTCCTCAGTATTAAATGTAACATAAATATTTAGGACACTGTACTAAAATGAATTGTAGATCTTTATTAGCGCATTTATGATGTAGAAAAATAACCCTACGATTGATAGTAAGGTTGTTTCTTTCTCAAGGACAGGAAAGGAAAGAATAAATATATAGGGGAACCGTAGAGAACGTCACAACTTCCCCAAAAATGTAACGTTGTTTTACCAACACAAATAGGTATTGCGATAAAAATTCCTGGGCAAAGCTACCTTTTATGTTGTTGGTATTTTGTTTAATATTTTTGTTGAAAACACGCGCCCGATGTATGTCAAAGAGAAAACTCTAAACACGAAAACAAAACCTGAAACATGGTTTATATTCAGCTTTACCTTTTATACCGGATCCATAAATCCAGGCGAAATGTTTGCATTTTTGGACCCGTTTTATGTTACGTTATTTCAAGTTTCAATATATAGCTTGAAACAAAATAGGAAGTAGTGTTGTAGTATTATGACATGGATGAATAATTTTGTTTGACTGATGTAATAGTATGTGAGTGTATAAAGTCATTACGTTGTTCAGGTAACTAGTTTATAGTATATTGATGCATCTTATGTATTTATTAGTTAATACAGTTTACAGTTAAATAAATATAGGAGGGTATAAGCACGAAATAGGAATACATTAAATATCTTCGTATCTATATTACATCCTCAGTCCTAAAATACTTGGTGAAATTAAACAACTTTTAACAGATTCATCAACTGTAGGTATACGACCCGGTTTTCAAATTAATAAAATCTTAGGTTATCAATTCAGTTGTATTTATATAAGTTTGTTACTTCATAACTCCTTTAAAATCCAATTTGGATTATTATTATTTTTCATTTTGTTTTTTGGATGCAAGCTGCTTCCGATCGGTCTTTTTGGAAATCCATGGGGGAGGCCTATGTCTAGCAGTGGACTTCTCGTATTACATTTATAGTATATGTCTATGTCTATATTTTTATTAATTTTCGGTTTCAGCTGTGAACGCAACATTGACTGAAACTATCACACTCAAGTTCAGTGTCATTACTCTGAGATCCAAAGTTTTTTTTATTTATTATTATGTAGAAATAGGTTTGCTCTTGACTGCCAACTCGCCTGATGGTAAGCGACGTTGCGGTCTACGATGGAGCGCGCTTAGCTAGAAGAAACCAATTCACTCGCGATTTAAAGACACCCAGATTATATCTATCAGGAAAGACCCACTCAGGAAGCGTATTCCACAATCTTGCAGTCCACACGATGAATTATGTTGTATGTTGTTTATGTATGTTTAAGTATGTTTCCTGCCACCTTGAAGGCAGCCAAGTCCTTCAGTTTATGCAATATCCATAGTAACTGGTATCACGTGCTCGCAGTAGTTCGTTGCCTTGACACAAGCATGCAGCCTTTCCCCACATCTGGCACTGATCGATACCAACGCGGTTGAAGGACAAGGTCGCACTTTACCACTTAAATGTAAGTAAAGATAAGTTACTACTTTATATGCAAACGTTTATTATTTTGTAACGGTAAGTATTTAACATTTTTTGCCATTTGTTTTTCAAGCCTTTTGTTTTTTAACATTTTTTTTTTACCATTTCCAGAGAAATCAATGTTTTCTGATTCATTCGTTTGCAATTTTCAGAATACGGATTCAATTATTTTTATGGAATCTGACATATTCACCCACCGCTAATTTATTTCATACTTTTCACGCTTCATGAAAGTATTATACAAACAAAACATGTAAAGTGTCATCAATTTTCGGTTCCCGATATATTTGGAAGTAAATTTCGCCATAAAAATATGAGGACAAAGAAATTACATAATTAATATAATAAAAATAAAAGCGTGAAATGTTAAATGTTGTTTTTGTGACGTGCCATAGTTTTTAAGGATTTTTGTTACATAAAAATAAATAAATAAATAAATTACATAATTAATATTATAATTATGGATTAAAAAACTGACACAGCAGACTTCAAAATTTGCAATTTCGTTTTAAATTCCAAAATAACGAACCGATTTTGATGAAATTTTTATGGGGCCAATCTGACAGTATAGCCTTTCAAACAAAAATTAATTTTCCAAATCGATTTATATATCATGGAATTATATGGTAACAAACCTAAAAAATATACCACTGAATTGAGAACCTCCTCGTTTTTTGAAGTCGGTTGAAAATTCAGTAATTTTGTTAGCTAGAAATTTATACAAATAGTTACTCTATTTGTATAAATTTCTAGCTATTATAAAAGCATAAGTAACTTGGTCTCCCTATCTATTTAGTTTACGCAGCTACGGCTGAATAGATTACTAATGAAACTTGTTAATTAAATACTGTACATAAATACCAGAAAAGAACAGGATACTATTTGGATTAAACCTAATTTTTATCAAAGAAATTACGCGCACCAACATACATAAGACGAAACAGTGTACCCAATACTAAGGATTGCGTTGGGACAGTGTGAATTCGAGTAGCTTCCGCAATTTAGTACTTTTTCAGCCGACTTCAAAAAAGGAGGATGTTCTCAATTCGACTGTATTTAAAAAAAAAATTGTTACCTCATAACTTTCGACTGGGTGAACCGATTTTGATGATTCTTTGGTCCAGTTCTGACAATGAGAAATGAGAAATCGCTTGTTTCAGTTTTTTTTACTATAATTATTTATCATATTATGTGAGTAATTTTTGTTAGTGTTGGTTCGGTAGTTTTCGTTCACATACGAAGTCGCAGGTAAATAGTAAATAAATAGATTTATGTGCACGTTTGGGAAGCGTCTAATCGAATGTGCGCTCGCAGTCCTGTCACTGCATAATAGGAACTGTCCCGGCTGTCCCGGCCACTCGCACGGATGTTGGAATACATTTACCGAACCAATTCTCAGATATACTGTACTGTACTTTACTGATAGTGCCTGGGCAACCGAGCTCCACTCGGAATTTTTATGACTGAAAATACGAGCAAACCCGGGTACATTAAAAATTAAACCTAACAAGAACGATTTATCGTCCCCTAATCTACCTACCCAAATTTCATTAAAATCGTTGGAGCCGTTTCCGAGATTCAGATTATATATATACAAGAATTGCTCGATTAAAGGTATTAGATAGATAGATTACCTCTTTATTGTCTACGTTGAAGCCAGATTATATCGTCGCTCACATTACTAATTGTCCTAACTCATTTTTAAAATAATTAAAACAAGTATTTAGAATGCAAATACATTAAAAGTATCAATGTGATATTCAAGCGTAAGTAAACTCTGCTAAAGCTACTATCAAACATCTGATTTACGATTATTTTTGAAGGTCTCAGAACCTAAAAACGCTTGTCTTTGTTTTAATCAAAGCTGTTTTTACTGTCGTAAATACACAAAATGAATCGTAAATTGTTACACAATCCATCAGTATTAATGTTTTCTGTGCGATTATTCCAAATTTGATCAGTAACTGTACTTAGAGACATAAGTACATTGTTAAAGTCATAAGTCTATTTTATACAGTCAGATAAAAACAAACCGTCACAACTCGACCCCCTCGAATAACACCCATGTATAATGAAGCAGCACCTTCAAAACGTGACAAAAGGCTGCACAGAGTAGGCAAGTGCTCTCGTCTCTCGGCCAGTTGCTCTCTTGCCCTGTCGAGCGGGGACCGAGTATGATTGTGCTCCAGCACCGAAATTGTGAAGTGCTGCATATGTGCCGCATTTTCAACCACATGTGACACGTCTGAAATCGTTTGCGCAAAAATTGTGTGCGCAAATTTGCTGTTTCATTGTTTATGGTTAGCTATTTGTAATGTGATTTTTAACCGACTTCCAAACAGGACGAGGAACTCTATTCGACTGTATGTTTTTTTTTTGTTCAGCGATTACTTCGCCAATTATTAATTGATTTTGCTGATTATTTTTTATTTGGTATTTGGTGGCTTCAGTAACTGTAGACCCATATAATTTTTATTAAAATCTGTTTAGTACTTGGAAAGGTTTTTTTTTTTAAAGACACTATAAAATTCCGAAAGCGCATTTGAAAATTCGTCTGGTAACTGAGTCTTTATAGTACAAAAGTTTCTGTGTATAATAAGCAAACTTTAACAAACCTTGTCTAATAATTGATATGTATTTAATAATCCAGAAACGAACGAAAGTTATTTACGAAAGTTTGGTTTATCCAAACTGAATATAATAAAACAGAAACCTAACGAACCTAACCTAAATAATACTTGTTCGGGCAAATGAAAATTATGGCTAACACACTTATGGAATCAGAAATTCGTGTCAAGTAAAACATTTGAAATAAGACAGTTCTATGAAACGCATTGGGGCAATTAAGATTAAAACAAACGTATTTCGGATCACAGATAGGTTACCAATAAAATATATAATTATTATTTTATAGGTTTATATAATTATTATTATTTTATTAACCGGTAAAAACTCAACCGGTATAAAAAAACTGACGATATTAATCGGTCAAAAGAGGCCTTCCAACCGGTGTCGGGACTGTCAGAGTCCCATTCTTGATTGCTATTAGAAAACTATAACATTTCAATAGTGGATAGGATAGCGTATATAAAAGTTAGGGAGTACGGGCGCACAGTATTTCCACGTTTATATCTCACGGCTATATCTCGGACATATCACAAACATGTGAGAAGAAAATGTTATATAAAACCTTCATCATCATCATCATCTCAGCCATAAGAAGTCCACTGCTGGACATAGGCCTCCCCCATGGATTTCCAAAAAGACCGATTGGAAGTGGTTTGCATCCAGCGTCTTCCCGCCATTTGTATGAGGTCATCTGTCCATCTCGTGGCTGGTCTTCCTACGCTGCGCTTGCCGGTACGTGGTCTCCACTCGAGAACCTTTCGGCCCCATCGGCCATCAGTTATACGTGCTATGTGCCCTGCCCACTGCCACTTCAACTTGCTAATCCGCTGTGCTATATCGGTGACTCCTGTACGTCTACGTATCTCTTCATTTCTGATTCGATCTCGTAGAGACTCCGAGCATAGCCCTCTCCATAGCTCGTTGCGCGACCTTGAGCTTCCTTATAAGGCCCATAGATAGGGGCCACGTTTCAGTGCCGTATGTCGTCACTGGTAACACACACTGGTTGTAAACTTTCGACTTGAGGGACTGGGTACTTAACTTGATATAAAACCTTAGTCATATTTTAAAAGACCTAATCAACGATATTCCATAAACATCCTTTCTTTACGTGTATGGATTGTAACCAAAATTTTTCACTCTTTTAGAAGTTTATTACAACATTTTGTAGTTGTTGTTTGAATTTATCTAGCAGCCAAATTACATTTATGTAATGCTAATGGTCACTAAGTAAAATGCTTTGACATACGGATAGACAAACAACTGGACATAGTGAACTTACAAGAATTTCTCGTAGTTACATCAGAACCCTAAAAATATCATATTTATCTGTAACTAAGTACTAAAATTCGTATAAAATTAATGTATTAGGTATTTTCCGGTGTATGAGTATCGTTCGTTGTCTTATATGTGTCTAGCGAGCTGGTTAACATTAGAGTTCCTTATTTGCTCAGGGGAAACAAGGTAAAAATGAAAGTAAAATAAATATTTACAACAATAAGCTGTATAGGAGTAAATTCTTATTTCCTGTTTCTTGAAACATTGCTTTAATTCGAAATATTCACACAGGTTTCTTATTTGTGTAGCAAGAGAAAACTTCCTTTATCTAATGCCTTTAAACGAGCAATTCTTGTATATATGTGTATATATATGTATAATCTGAATCTTGGAAACGGCTCCAACGATTCTAATGTAATTTGGTTTGTAGGTAGATTAGGGGACTAAATAAATTTTACTGAAATAATTCAAAAGAATACTCATTTAAATACATTTTACAAAAGTATTACACATACTTTAATGCAAAAGCGTACATTAAACAGCGTATTAAGTGTAGTAAAAAATGCTCTTATTCTTATGCAGTCAAAATTGCACTTAACTCACACTTAGCGAGTTTTTACATGTGGCAAGAAAAATATAAAAGCCAAATGCGAGTTCAATTTATGCAAACGGTTTTTTATGCCAGTTCTGTTCATTGTTTACTTTATATAGAAATACGGAACCCTCGATGTGCAAATGAAACTCGTACTTGATCGGTTTCTTTTTGTCAAGCGAGAGGAATCTCCTCGATTTATTTAGTTTAAAAGAGCTCTTTCTGGATACCAATAAGATAGATTAGATAAGGATCGTCCTTGTCCTTAATTTAAAGTTTCTCCTTTGTTCTCGTCAGTCTTTGAAAGTTAAAGAACGTTGAGGCGTGCTTGCAATTTTTATCGGCTAAAATATTTGATTGCGAACACTTTATGTCCGATTTTCTGAGATATTCACAGAATTTTGTAGTCTACTTCCCCAGTCGACTCTGCAAAAATGTCCTATACGTTTTTGCAGTCAACTGACGAAATAAGTGCTACGCTTTTAAGGGTTCCGTAATAAACTATAAAAAAAATATTTAAATATTTTTTATTTGTCGCTAATATTCGCACTCGAGCCCCAAGTCACAAGCCTCGTGTTTAGTTTGAGGCTCACCAATAAAAATGAATATATGTATATTCTTTACTATAAGTATAATGTGCAAATGTACCTAAACTTTTCTGGAAACATTTTAGTTTGCACTTGACCACTAATTTACTTGATATCTATATATATATAATCTATAATCTATATATATAATTTACGGTCCACGGTGGAGCACGCTTGCCTAGAAGGTAGTGATTCACCAGTAAATTTAAGACATCCAATTAAATACATCGATATATCGAGAAAGACTCATATAGGGAGCTTATTTCACATTTTAGCAGTACTTATGATAACAGTGGAATTGAACCGTTTCATTCGAGTTTTCGGAATATCCTCCACGTAACGAAGATGTTTCTTGCAGCTTCGAGCTTTTGCCAGGTGTCCATTATACTGCCAAACAGTACTGTAGTATGCTATATTATTGTGATTGTTTCCAGCAAAAATTCCAGGCATAGGTATCTAATATTTCAGAGTGATGAGTGCATTACATTGCAACACGAGGCTACTATGAAAGATGAGAAAAAAGTAATAAAATAAATAATAAATATTGGGCTTATAAACAAATTAATAATAAATAATGAAAGACATTCTCACAAATCTGACACTAAACTAAGCAAAGCTTTTACTATGGGATCCAAATGGCTGATAGTTTTATTTATTTATTATTATATTATTTATTTTATACTTTTTTGTATACTGTACATATGACACCCAGCCACAGAACAAACCTTCATGCTCCAATTAACTCCAAAATATGTAATTTTGTATACTTCTGTGATTTTTTCCGGTTATCTTCTTTTAAAAACCAAACAGCTAATCCAATTTTGATAAAATTTTACCAATTTTTGTACTAAAATATATGCCTTCAAATAAAAAAACGAATCAGATTATAAATGGTGGAGTTATGCGGTAACAAACAAAAAAGTAAAAAATATAACCGAATTGAGAACTTCCTCATTTTCGAAGTCGGTTACAAATAATACAACCAAACCTTCATTTTAATTCGAACGTAAAAGGCAAACATAGAAATGCTTCTCAGAAATATTTTCGATCCCTATTTTCGGCGTCCTATAAAGTCGGCCTGAATTCCCGGAGATAAAATCTGCCTTCGCATTACATCGATAACGAAGCCCCTCCGTCAGTCTTTATAGCTATCTCGCTTATGCCCTGTCATTGTTAACATACCTACCACGTCGCTCGCTCATTTATTATTGTTTTCCAATATCATTCCGTTTTTATAACGTTCCCTTCAGCAGTTGTGCGAAACGCATAACTGGGGGGCAATTCAGTTATTCAAAACCGATCCGTAGCTGAACATAAAAGTAACTGGATCAAAAAAAAAAGGCAGCCGGCGGGAAACGCTCCACATATGGTTCTGCTATGGAGCGGTCTTGAATAACTGAATTGGGCCCCTGGTTCATGGCAGCATGATCAGCTACATTAATTGACTTGACTGGCATCACATGTAAGTTGGCAGTAGCTCAGTACCCAGGGCAAAACATTTGTGTGATGAGCATGGATGTTTGTTCTGTGTCTGGGTGTTTCTATGTATCAAAAGTACTACAAAACACTTCTAATACACTTCTCGTCGGTGAGACAAGCTCTGCAGCTTGAAATCAACCAACGAGTCATCATTGATAAGTCTCTTGGCACGTCTTTCTATTGAATCCAAAGCTTCTAACTAGTATTTAACATAACCGTGCCAAAGATGGGAGCAGTACTCCATACACATACGAACCTGTGCTTGAAGCTGTTCCGGAAATACATATATATTAAAAGTAATATTTTCTGGAATAAACGCTATATTATTTAATTTTTTATTTTATTTATTATTTACGCAGAAGATGGGAAGACGCTGGATAAAAGCTGCTTCAGTCCGGTCTTTTTGGAAATCCATGGGGAGACTCTATGTCCAGCAGTGGACTGTTTATGGCTGTGATGATGATAATGGCCACACCAATCATCTATTATTTCTTTTTTAGGGTTCCATTGTCAACTACGAACCCATAAAGTTTCGACATGTCAGTCCGTCCGTTCGTCCGTCCGTCCGTTTAGCTCACACTGTAAATACTAGAAAGTGGTAATTTCGTATGAGTATAATATTTATTACGCCAACAAAATGGTAGACTAAAAACTAAAAAAATAATTATGATGTACTTTCCCTACACGTAAATTTGTCATCTACCCCAACTTGTGGGGAATCGTTGAATAGATAATCAAAAAATATTGAGGGTGTGCGATAACCATTTTTCAATTTAGGGATGCGTTAGTGAAATAGTTAGATTTGAAGTGATATTTTTTGTTACTGTCAAGTGACCCCCCCCCCCCCCCCCCCCCCCTACCGGGTAAACGGTTGACCTTGTAGATATAAAAAAAAAACATGCCAGTAGCTGTATGCTACTGGCATGATGATTAATATGATTTTAATATGATATAAAAAACTAAACATGATTACAATATGATCATGATGATGATAACTAAATATGATGATATGAAATTAAAAGGAAAACTTTCACGGGTAAATAGGATTTACAAGTTAAGAAGTTATAGACAATCAACTCATAAAATATACTTGGAGCGACAAATTTCGTACAAATTCCATTTAAATCGCAAAATCAACCAATATGTTCATAGTATCAAACTAGTAGCTTTATTCTAAATCCGCACATAGTAGTGAAGTGCAACTACGGGACTCTACCTTGTGCGTGACCCGACACGCACTTGGTCAATTATTTCCACACAAATATGTACGAAGTAGGAGTGATTTTCACAGTACAATACGGCCAGTTTATAATAATAATAATATTCTTTATTCAGATACAAGTCCCATTACATATTAATTTAGTTAAAATAGAACATAATATAAAGATGATATGTCTATGCAGTTTAGATATAATATTACAACTACAGATCTGCCGGCTCGACCGGACACTTCAGTACTTTGTCGCCTGCCTCGTAGAAGGGCTATACGATAGAATGAGATGCACTCCGCGTCTGTAGGTAGGAGTAAGCACTCCGCGCTTGTGTAAACTAAATTGCGCTTTATTGCATCGTAGCAAGAGTCGCTATTTATTGAAATATGTTCGCGGAGTCTTCTGTACCAGTATAATTGATAATTCTATGGTGAAACTGTTATGCGTGACATTTATGTTGATTTTTGTACGTTTTCGCGTTACTTTGTAGTTTGGTTATTAAAACAAAATTGCGCATTTTGGAGTTTATTTCAATTTTTGAACAATAATTATTATTTATGTTTTATGTTTTTTTTATTGTAATACTTATATCTTTGTATATTCTAAACAATTAATTGATTAGCTTACTCAAATGATGTTTTAACACAATTCCGCGAGCTTCGTAGATTGGCGGGAAGGGAGATTCACTAACTCAATTATGGGCTGGAAACTAAGTTAGCGTGCGGCCGTCCATGTTTAGTTGGCTGCGTACAATGTTTGCTTCTGATGAAGTTTGGTGGAGAGAGTCCTACTTCATCTCATGGATATGCAACTAGCTACGCATCGCGGCTTCAGCTGCGCGGTGATAAGAAGGGGTAATGAGTATATAATGTAGCCCATGTCCATTTCCAGTTTTTTTTTGGAATGTTAGATTAATTGTAAGTAGAATAAAACATCGAACATAGGAGATGTGGACTTTATTGAGCCTTAAAATATTATAGTATTTTTTATGTATTGGCTTATGGAACCACCGCCTATGGAGACGGGACTTATCGAAGTGGAAGAGAATGACTATTGAATATTGTAAATCGACATATTGACAGATCGGCTGTCAGTATGTCATGTCAAGCACAGATAATATTTAATCTACTTTTTATGTGAGATTCTCACACTTTTCTTCTATCTCTTTATCTTTCAAGTCTTCAAAATCGGTACAAAATTGGAACGGAGGAAACAATGAATATATATAAAAAATAACCTACAGTAAAATAGAGCTCTTCCCGTTTTCAAGCTAGTAAAAAATAGCACTTTCGCATTCACAACACCAGTGAGAGTTGTTGCTTTAACAAGTTCTATGACGCCCACAACTTAGCTGATAAAGCAGAATCCTCTATTTACCACGTACAAAGGATCCGAAAACAAAGTTCAAAGGTTAAACCGAGTTTTCTGATAAAGGCTAAGCTGAACGAACATTCTCTAACCGACATCAAGAATGTGGTTTTCAAAGGTAAAGGGTACTAGCAACTAACGAATTTTAATAATAGTAATAAGTAACTCACAGCCTTATTTCTTACTAGCTACGCCACGCGGTTTCACCGACAGCGTAGTGATAATAAATCCGGCCAAGTACGAGTTTCACGTCTTGCAGACCGAGGCCACATAACAGAGATACAGAAGGTACAGAAGTCAATCTACATACAAAGTACGCTCGAGCAATGCACACATAGACACCGCTTAAGGACGCGATATCTCGGACCGACTGGGACCTTGCGAGCGCGAGTGCCATCCACTAGCTTTTTTTTTTTGTCAGCCCTGTTTATACAAACTGTCCCACTGCTGGGCGCGGGCCATCTTCTCATTATGAGAAGGGTAATCCACTAGCTTACTGTATAGTAAACAATTGTACATAAGAATGCCAATTTATTACTCTTTATTACACTAAAATTTTAATAGTGCATTTCGCCAATGTTGAAATCGTCGTAAGATATTTTCTGTGACAATTTTTTTATATAATAATAACATTTTAGCTACCTAGTATTGGTTTATATTTCCGTTCTTCCTGTTTCATTCTCAACAATATATCAATTAACTAGATACGAGTGCCACTACCACGATAGTTTTTTGTGCATAAGCCAAAGTTGACACCCCTAGCGCGACCGCCGAGTGTAGGTATAAAAAGTGAAGTACATACATGTGATTGCCTTCTGTACTATCTCTGTTTTGTGCCGAGGCTTCCATGCGCCTATGCATGACACAATGAGCATTGATTTTAGAGCTAATTACTCAATGTGTGTTTTACCTCTAAGAATATTTTTAACTTCACATATTTTCTATACAGTAGGAATAAATAGCCTTTATCCAAAGAGAATTTAACACTACCGTATATGTACTCTATTTTATGTCACATGACACCAACTTCAACAAACGTTCACTTATTGAAATTAAACTATTTTTAACGGATTTATCGCGTATATTTTAAATAATTTTCAAATTATTTAAAAAAAAAATATTACGGTTATATCAGGTTATATTATGTCATTTATTGTTTTTTTTATGAAATCCACAAGGAGGTTGTATCTCAAACAATAGTTTTCCATTTTTCAAAATTAATTTACGCAAGCTCGTCTCGCTCTTGACCATTTTTTTAGTTTACGATTTATATCAAAGTAAGCCCTACAATCTTGCTAATTTTGAAACTTGTATCTATTACCATTCAAAAGATACAGTCGTCAGTGTGACAGTCACCGTAACCTCAAGAATTGTCTCCTGCACCCTTAGTACGGAACCCTAAAAAACAGTATAATATATATACAGTATAACAGATAAAATATTATAGCCTATCTCCTTCTCCAGGTTCTCAGCTATTTTTGTTCTAAATTTCACAAAGATTAGTTCAACCAATAGATGGTTAAAAGGTTAACAATTAGACAGAGACGTAATAGCACTACGTCTCTGTCTAATTGTTTGTTTTAAATTTATAATATTAGTAAGGATTATGAATAAAGTAATACGCATGATTTATTTTTATTTGGTTATAAAAAGCTAACCACAGATCCATTCCACATCCATTCCAAATCAAAATTACAATACCTTCAATAATAAGAAGGTTACAAGCATTTTAATTTCATGTTAGACAGAGAGCATACGATAGCGAATGATGACGTCATGGTTCATATTCGCCGTACAAATTCAATACAAACTGTTTTTCCGCGAGAGAGGGATAGAGCTTCCCCTCCCCTAAAATTTAAATATTTATATCTCGGAAGTTTATTGACCAATTGATTTGTTTAAATATATTTATTACATTTTAGTATGTTATTATCAAATAAAACTATTATTCCTATAAAATAAAATTCTTGCATATACCCTATTCATCTCTGTCAATGAGAGAGTGAAACGGAAGCAAGTGTTCTCATTCTATCAGTATTTGGCCAGTTTTTCCTGTTAATTTCTTCTATCTATACTTAAGGAACGGTTGCATAGAAACCGACGCTAAGACGGCGAGGAAAAAATGAAATTTGCTTTATCGCAAACATTTTGTAAGGGAATCCATTACTTTCCTTCCTGTTGTTAATAATAGCTATAACAAAGACTCCCCATCGGGCACACCATGCCTTGAGTTACTCTCTTAATATAAGCGATGGTGGTTTGTTATAATAATATATTAAAATATAGCCGCAGCTTACGGTTTTACCCGAGAATGGGGTACCCCTATCAAATGGGGTTGGAAAAAAAAATTTATAATTAAAAAAAAACTTTAAATCATGTACTTTTTTTTTGTTATATTTTTTTGTTTTTTCATGTTAATTTTAAGTTTTTGTCACCATAAAAATCTTGTCTATTATTATCTATAAAAATCATCCCTTCTTTTTATGTATGTGAGTTATATCTCTCTTCCAAATTTAATTTATGTAGGGTTGATAGATTCTGAATTCTCCGTATGGCTGTGACATACGGAGAGACAGACAGACGGACATGACGAATTTATAAGGTTTCCTCGTAGTTACTGCGGAACACTATACAGAGCTCGTTCATAGATTGCAGAAACTATTTCTTTAATCCTGAGAAACACCAAAGCTTGTACTCTATAATATAGTGTAGTGTACACAATCCAGTGTCCAATACAAAAAAGAAAAGGAAGAATGATGAGATTTGTCATTGAATGTCAAATGCTTCGTCTTCGTAAATTAGAAAATGTGCATATGTATATACGATAATCCTTAACATTTGACACTTTTGCAAAGAAAAACGTGTCGGTAGAACTCTGCGATTCTATAATCTGACGCACTTCACTTAACAATGAAATGAAATACAATGAACATTTTAATTTTTAGATATTATTGAAAAAGTAATAAAGCAATGTCTATAAAATAATTATGGAACCAACTTGGGTGTTTTCTCTATATGTCAATTCAAGAAACACAAAAACTAGTTCACGAATGACGGAGTAATCGATGAACAAACATCCAAAAATAATACAAAAAAAAACATACGGACCAAATTGATAACCTCCTTCTTTTTGGAAGTCGGTTAAAAATAAATGCAGACAGTGTTTATGTACATAAACCGCGGTGAGCTCTAACTTTAAAAGCGTTCACTAGGAATAAAACTGTGATAAATCTCTCCCTTACTGACACTAGGGCTGACGCAACACACAATACTACCCGCTGACCATTGTTTCATCATTAATGTGAAACATCCAATGCGTTAGGATAAACTGGGTGTTGGCGGGGCGACGCGTCGCCACCTGCGAATATCGGCAGAATTGTTAACACAGTGAGAGTGCACAACAGCTTGAAAGCAGATGATAGACTCTTATTACACAAATTCATCATCATCATCATCTCAGCCATATGAAGTCCACTGCTGGACATAGGCCTCCCTCATGATTTCATAAAAAGCCCGGTTGGAAGCGGCCTGCATCCAGCGTCTTCCTCCCACTTGTATAATATCTTCTGTCCATCTTGTGGCTGGTCTTCCTACGCTACGCTTGCCGGTTCGTGGTCACAAATTCATTTGTGGTTAAATGATATTTACATTTTATAACAACTTTATTATATATTATTTTATGTACATAGTAAAATAATAAGTTGGAAGTAAGTACTTAACCATGTATTTCTCTAATAATTTGAGCCCTACCTCGTTGCCTTCGGAAATATCTAGATTTATGTTTTTTAATATGTTATTATTAACAGACCTCACGGCTCAGTGGTGGTACGTTTGCCTCTGAGCTGTATGTCGTGGGTTTGATCCCCACCCAAGGCAAACATTTCTGCTGAGCATGTTTGTTCTGTCTGGGAGTTTTATATGCATCATATGTATGTATTTACATAAAAAAAGTATATATGTATTCTATCAGCCATCTGGTCCACATAGTTTAAGCTTTGCTTAGTTTAGGGTTAGATGGTGTTGTGGGAAAATGTCCTCCAATGTCCTCCAACATTATTTTACAGATATATTGCAAAAACTTGAATTAAAATAAATTAACATGTATACAATATACATAGTGTACCTTACTAATATAGTATGTAGTATTAGCATATATTTAATAAGTAACTAACACAATCTCATCATAATTTCCTGCTCGATTCCCTAAAGAACAGCAACCCTAACCAGCACGTAATCCCTCCTCCTCCAAGGGCCCATAAGAGCCTCCCCCTCCCTCTACAAATTGGCTGCGCTTCAGCTGTAACTCGGTTAGAGCTAATGGGCCGACAGTCTGTGTACCAACAGTTACTCTTTACGAAGTTAATATCAAAATCGACATTTATTAGCACAATAGTCGGAAGCATTTAGCTCCGATAAAATTATTGTACATAATTATAGTTTAAAAAACTGAAGCAACCGCCTTCTCATGGATGCAATTGTCAGAGCTGGACCAAATTGAAATGGGACTAAACGGGAAGCACCAGTATTTCAAATAAAAAAATAATCATCAAAATCGGTTCACCCGGTCGAAAGTAATGAGATAACAAACATTAAAAATATACATTCGAATTGAGAACCTCCTCCTTTTTTGAAATCAGTTGAAAACTGAAAAACCGACTTCAAAATACGCAATTCGTTTACTTGGACAATATTTTTTCAGTTACGTTGTTATAAAAATCAAAATACTGAACCGATTTTTATAAAATTTATATGGGACCACTTCTGAGACCACCTATAAAATCTGGGACCACCTATAAAACAAAAAATCATCAATAACAATTCATAATACACGGAGTAATCGCTGAACAAACATACAAAAAAAACATACAATCTAATTGATAACCTCCTTCTTTTTGAAAGTCGGTTTAAAATGTGACTATTAGGGCGCTGTCGGTAGTAATTCTTCTGTCTCGTGCGCGTATTGCAACATTTTGAAAATATAAAATTACTGAAAAAATCGTAATTTGCCATGATTTGCATATTATATAGTATAAGAAAGATATAAAAAGAAAATAAAATAGAGACAAATACGAGTACCTACACGCTAAACAACCATCTTTATATATTCAATAGTCGGTAATAGTGGCTTAGAAAACAAAATACAAAAGTAAATCAATAAGCCTCAATTATATGAATAGAGCTATTATCCTTAATTGAAATAGCATAAATTCTATTCGATATCGAACAGTCATTACTGCATTGTAGCCATTACTGCATAAACAATAACTTTCATGGAGTTGTTATAGTTCAATCAACAAATTGATACCTCGGCTTGGAAGACCAGTGCTGGTTGTCTACAACTAGCATTATGCTGAGCTGGGGCCGGATTGTGACAAAAACTTTATTTTGTTACATAATTATATTGTGTGTATGATTTTTTATTCTCTGTTGTATGTTTTTGTTATAATAAATGTATGTCTATGTCTATGGAAACTTAATAAAAATATCTGTTTACGGATTTGTATACAGTAAACTACAAGTTTGAAATTTTATTTTATTTTATTTTCATTGATTTATTTTATTTACCAAAAAACTGTATGACTGTTAATTGAACGAAGAGTTATTGCAGAAAATCAAGTGAATCGTGAAAATTAAAATTATGAGTATTCAGAATGTATCTATAAAAGCATGTCTGGCTGTTCATAGAGGAGTAAAAGAAAATAAATAAATATATCATCTGACAAAAGCCGAAAAAAAAAACATAATTTGAATCGAAAGTGCAGGTGCAAGTGCAATTCAGTTATTCAAAATCGATCCGTAACTGAACCTATTGCGAACCTATTGCATTTCCTGTCGGCTGCTATCATTTTTTGATTTAGTGACGAGCGTAGGACGTGTTACGTTTCATCAAATGTGTCAATTGTATGACATAAAAGTGACTGAATCAAAAAAACTATGGCGGCCGACGGGAAACGCTCCACATATGGTTCGGCTATGGAGCGGTCTTGAATAACTGAATTGGGCCCCAGTTCTCACACTGACGTATGGTAGTACCTAAATGTTAAGTTTGGCAGAAGAAGCATAATGTAAATTAAAATTTGAGAAGTATAGATGGAGTTACTTTAGTGGTCAAATTAAGGAACAGTATGATAAGATCTGCATGCGTCAGAAGATGTAGTGATTAGGAAAGGGATGCTTAGATGGTTCGGACATTTTGACAAAATGGTTGAAGGAAGGTCGACCAAACAAATTCGAATGGCCAATAAACTAAACGTAACTAAAATAACTAGTCTAATTCCGCTTCAAAGTTGTCGTTAAGCTGATGCTATAAGAATACCAGCTCGATGACATTAAAGCGAAAATTCACTTGATATTTAAGTTAGATTACGTTTATAGACAATTTACCGGCGTCATCGTTCTTATGATCAAAGAAGTTGATATACCCCCAGGCACCGGCTGAATTTTTCCTTAAATTTCAACATTGAATTATGTTTCGATACCGGATCAAAGCAATTAGAGGGATGGAGCCAGGCTCTTCATTAATTCCGTTGATAATTTGATGAATGAGCGGCTCACGAAATGAAATTGCTTACGAAAAAACAATTGAATTTAGAACGTAATTTTATAATCGATTTTCATGCGGTGTTTTCACCAAAGAGTACATATATAGAGTTAATGGTACGTTACTGTAAAGTCCAAACTACGGTAAATCTTATATTTTACCAATAAATCTTAAGATTTACCGACAGGAGTTGGTAAATGTAAGTGTTAATAAAAAAATAATCAATTTATCGGATTTATACCATTAGAAACTCGTACATTCTAGATTAGGTTAGCCAAGTGAATGGTGGTAAATGCACGAGTTGGAAAATCTTGGGTTTTACCGGTAAAACGGTTAACTGACTTCAAAAAGAAGAAGGTAAGCAATTACATTGTATTTTTATATGAACACAAAACTATTTTTTTTGTTGGAAAGGATATTTTTTCATCTCTCAGATTAGCCCCATAGAAATTTCATCAATTTTGGTTTAGTTGTTTGGTTTTTAAACCAAAATTATACATTGTGACATCGACTTTTCAGTTTTTAATCTATTATTTTATCAAAACAAAGAAAGTGAAAAAACATTTAATCCATGTAAACGGACCTACGTATTTTTAAAGTCGGTTATTTCGGTTTCTAAACTATAATAATTATAAAGGTATCTATATATTTAAATTGTTAAAGTGCCCTCTTGTCCACAAGTAAGCAAGACATTGACATTAGTCATTGATTTCTTTGGTAGGTATTCGTGTTTGTTACTTTTAACGGATTATGTAAAATATACGCGATAAATCCGTTCGAAGTTGTTTAATTTCAATAAGTCTTGATTAAAATTTAGCATTGATAGATACATATATAAGTGAAAAAAGATATATCTTATAATGGAAGTATTTAACTATTACTTACATTGTATAAACTTGATAAAGAAAGGAACACGAACACGAACTTTTTGTGACATTCATTTAGTACAAAGGATTCCATACATGAGAATCAATTAGAATTTCTAATTAATTAATCATGCAATATATTTATTTTATAAATATGTATCAACAAAAATATAACAAAATTTGGCGACTGGCTGATCCCATTCTGTATGAAAACAATAGAAATAGGCCTTTAGACGCACAATGACTAAACGCGTTATGACCAATGTTGGTAGTATTATCCAAATAGAAACATTGATTAAAACTACGACTCTGACAAAAAAATGTTTTACTCTTACATCAACCACAAGAGTTTTCAATCTACGTCACTAAACCGTTTCAGCATTTAGGTACACCACAGATATTAGGTCTACAATAGGCTAAAATTAGTTCTTCGAGCTTTGATAGCGAATTAGCTTTTATAAATTGACTAGACACACGCACAAACAACGTTTATTCAGTCAATATTTATAATAAACCGAGCTGAAACACATGGTCTAAAAATAGCCTTACCTTAGTTAAGTGTCGCCGCGTCGTACGCCTTCCACATTTGCAAAAACTGTCACGGGATTATTAACGCAGAAGAGTCATTCCTTCGCAGGGTGAAGAGTGATTAAAATATGATAATGGTTGTTGAAGAGGGTAGGTTTCGCAGGGTGAGACGGGCGAGCGGCGTCGCGGAGCGCGGAGAACTGAGAATGGGGCTGCGCGCTGCCGCCCTTTCGCAACGCGAAACCTGATGGAGTAGCCAGGGTGCAGTAGGTGACAGTTTTTGAGGGATGAAAATATATTCCTCACCTAGTAAAAATAACAGAAAAAGTAATGTGCTCTGCCAAAAAAATACGCTGCTATCTGACAGTGGGTGCCAATATTCTACCAAACCCATTTAATACCTATCTCCTCTATTTTTATTCTTTTGCATTGCTTGCTTGGAATGCGATGTCAAAGATATGTCAATATTATAGCAAGCAATGATTAGTGGTTAATGACATAACGAGTTAAGTTTTATAGTACATATTGGCATTCTCTTTAAGTCTTATTTCTTTGAAAAATTTGAAAACTTACAAGTGTTTGATACTAAATAAATTACTCATCGCTTACATTACGTTTTTTGACACATGATTAGCAAGATAATGTAATAAAGAAAGATAAATATGATGCTTATTTTATAACAATACTAATAACTGCTACACTTATCAACACATGGTATTTACCTACACTTAACGCTCCTTTAATAGATTGGTGTGTATGCCACCTCTCAGATAGTTTTAATGTATGTCCAAGATTTTTTTCACTGTGTTTTAATACAATGACAACGCAAGATGTTCTCAAGGTATTTTGTGGCAATGACATAAGGCTTAGTGCGGCTGTAAAATACGGGAGCAAAACGATAGCTGTCACAAGTATCATCTTATAATAATTCACGGAATTAACTAATAAATTACTATTAATCTTTGTTTATAACGATTAGAAGACAATTAAAATAACTATTTCAAATGTCACATCTGTAGAGCGAACACATAGCTCACTCTTGGCCGGCGCCCAGCAGGGCGGGCGGTATATTCGATACGTAGAGCGTCCGGAAGCGCGCTCGCCCTTTGCAGACCTTTGTTTCGGGCAACACTCCGGCTATTATCATTTTTTATAATTGCTCCATTCGTGTCCTTCACTTGTACCCTGTAATGGTGCTTGTCAGAATAATTACAGGTATTTGTAGATAGCCTCTGACGTTCGATAGTTAAAACGTAGATATGTCAGATAAGGGTAGATAAACGCTATGAATACGGTCAAGTAAATATAGGGCCGACCCTTTTGGGGTTGTTACTTTGTCAGGGCGCTGACCTGGTTTTATTCTCACTGATTTACTGGCTCGGTTATCTCTGTATTTGTTTTAATCAAGTCATTTCGAAGCAGTGGCCAGATTCTTTATTCATTGATAGGGGTTTACTTTAAAGCACTATTATTATTAACGGAATATTTGCCGTGGTTCGCGTGGTCACCCGTGAACATGGTACATGTAACTGTACCGAAATATCGGGAGCTCAAAATTAACGCGAACCACGGTAAATATACCGTTAATAATAATAGTGCTTTAATGAATGACCGTGATAGTTTAAAAAAGGGTTTCACTTTACCACTAATTCACCTGATTTTAAGCAGCCGTTGCGGTCTACGATGGAGCAAAACCTATAAAAAACCTGTTCACTCGCGATTAACAAAGACACCCAGATTGTTTTTGCTTCTGGTCTAACTTGTAACGTCTAGTCACACTTAACCTTCAGGCTGACTATAAAATATACATACATAGAAAAACCTTTGGTATTTTATATATAATATTTCATAATATTTCAATACTATTTCACTTCGTGTGGTATCTTTATGCTCATCCAAAAATGAATAAAGCTCTTGCTCTCAGTGAAACCTTTTTTACCAAGAAAAAATATTCCACATTTTGAGGGTAGAGCGAACGAAGCGGCTCGGTCATCGTTTTTCGTTCGGAACATCGTTCAAAGCAGTTTGCAGGCGAAGATGGGAAACTTTAATGATAATGGAGGATGGAGCAATCATAAACTTGGTGTTATTTTTAGAGTCCCCTTCATATTTATCTCATCCAATCTCTTACTTTACCTTAATATCAAAACGGGAGAGGTAAATTAGGGTGAATGTATTGAAGATTGGTTCAAAACTTAAGAGTAAGTTAAAGCGCTTTAAAATTTGGACCCTCCATCCTTGCTTAAAGACCCTATTTTTTGTGATTTAATAAAAAATGACCAGTTTTCGGATTTTTTGCTATATGTGTACTATAACACAATGCTTCTTGCCAAATTTCATAGTTCTAGGTTAACGGGACATATTCGGCTGTAACTTTTTTTACGAAAACTGAGAAAATTGATTTTTCTTTCTGCAGCAAGAGACTATGGATCTGGGTATATGGTTTTAATTTCAACACGATATCTTCACGCGTTCCCGAGATACAGGTCTTGACGCCCAGACGGACGGACAGACAGACAGACAGACAGACAGACAGACGGACAGACGGACAACAAAGTGACCCTATAAGGGTTCCGTTATTTCCTTTTGAGATACGGAAGCCTAAAAATCACAAAAAGTTGCCGTTTCATGTTTTCATAGACAAAAAGTCTAACGTTCTCTATTAGTATAGGACCTTATAGGTATCGTGAAAATTCAATATCATTCATAATGTTTCTCGTGTAATATCGTAGGAGAAATCAAAGGCTCATCTGTGCGGGCTGGAGTTAGGACAATAACTGTCAGGAATATAACGAACCAAGCGGGAAGGACGCCGGCAATATAACTGTTTCCATTAGCGAGGGAATTGATGAAAGTGTTTAGTTTACGGACTGTTCTCAAATTGGATTTGATTACAATGTGTCCGAAACTCTGGAACTTTGGAGCCGGTAGACGTTTGGCAGAGTTATTATGTATTATTTTACTGTGAAATTGGTAAATAAATAAATGAAATGTTTTGTCTTGAGTTACAATATTGGAAAATATTAAGTTGGTGATTAAAGCGCACAGCTATCTCTCTCGCGCATCACAACATTTTTAAACATAGTGAGTAGGGATATTAGAAAAGTGAGAAAAGGGTTTGTTAATTTAGATAGCAGAAACATTTAAAAAAAGTTTTATTCAGATATATAACTAAATAAACAAATTCGTCTCTTACTTTTCCAATTCTCTGTACTCGATGGTTTTATTTGTTTATGAACGTTGTGGTGCGCGAGAGAGATAGCTGCGAGCTTTGAGCGAATCCTTAACGACGACGAGTTAATACCAATATTGCATCTTTTTAGTTACGAGGAATACTATGCTACAGCCATTTTAACCGACTTCAAAAAAGGAGGAGTATGTACATATGTATTATATAATGTTTTTCTATGTTTGTTCATCGATTTTCCTATCAACTATGACCTGATTTTGAAAATTCTTTTTGCATTGGAAACAACATAGCTGTCAATAAAGCTCCATAAAATCTTTATCAATTTTGGCTCAGTAGTTTAGTTATATGATTATTTTTTTCGAGAGTACGATGATTGAAAGTACTTGCATGGATAATGTTAATAAAGTAAGTAAGTTCGTATAGACTGAGTGGCCAGCCCTATTGTCAGAGTTATTAAGCCGCCGAAAGGCCTCTGACTTGGCTTGACGATTGCTGAACAACCGGGATCTACAATTTAACGTGTCATCCGACCTACGGTAGCGCTCAGAAACAAATGCCACTAACGGTCACCCATCCGAAGACTGACCGGTCCGTCCGTTGCTTAACTTTGGTGATCGTTCGGGAACACCTAGTCAAGCTACGCCACGAGCGCTACATGTTAATGAAAATTGGCAGGAATTTAATCTTACAGGTTTACCTGACACGACTTTCTCATTTCAAAAGTTTGTTAGCCTCCTGTTATATTTGTCTAAATAGATATTAGGTTAGGTATGGCTTAGGTTAGGTTTCTGTTAAATTTGTTTTTTTGTAAATACTGATAATAACTTTATTTAAATAAACATAACAATAGGTAGGTATAGAAAAATTTCAAAACTGATTGATTGGAGATTATTTAAAATATCCATAGGCTACAAAGCTTATGGATATTTCAAACAATCTCCAGTTTCAGGCAGAGTGCCCAAAATGCTGGCGGCATTTCCTCTCTGGATGGCAATGCTTATTTTTTGTCCAAAGTAAAGGCCAGCATTTTGGCCAGCCACTATTAAATTATATTCAGAAACCTTCTTATTTACAAAGGTTATCAGGGCCTCAAGGCTGCTAAGTGAACATCACTTTTCACTGCTAAGTCTTCTATGATCTCAAAGAATATTTTGACGCAGACATGACATGAATAAATGTTTGTAGTGTCTTTTATATCACTGTCTTGGCTGTATATAACTTAAATATTCTTATAATTTATGTGTATAGTATATTGTCATTGTAAAAAAAAAAGCTACGAATAATATTGTATGTACACAGTTATACAAAAAAATATTCTGATTTCTGATCACTCGCTCGCCGCTCGCTGATACGATTCATAGACAATTTTGACGAATTGCTAGTCTATTACTATATAAATAGACTAACAATTTGTCGAAATTGACTTTGAATCGTATCAGCGAGCGGCGAGCGAGTGATGTTCACTTAGCAGCCTTGAGGCCCAGATATGTATATCAATTATTAGGTTAGGTTCGTACATAAACTTTCGTATTACTAAGATTCGGTTATCAGACGAGTTATCAAATGAGCTTTCGAGATTTTGATATAGTATATTTGGAAAAAAAATCCTTTTCGGGAAAATGATATTCGGTATTTCACAATTCGGATTATACATATAACCACTGCTATGGTTTATACTTCTAGACGTCAATTCCTGTGTTTTGCTACAATGTTCTATATTTAAACAGACTCTAATCATCATCATCTCAGCCATAGGAAGTCCACTGCTGTGCATAGGCCTCCCCCATGGATTTCCAGAAAGACCGGTTGGAAGCGGCTTGCATCCAGCGTCTTCCTGCCACTTGTATGATATCTTTTGTCCACCTTGTGGCTGGTCTTCCTACGCTACGCTTGCAAGTCACGCAACAAAGACTCTAATGTTTGAATATAGAAATCTGTTTAAATATAGAAATATTATACAAGAAGTGATAGAAGCTATGCACTACGTACATAATTCTAATTGAATTCAGATAGCTACCTAACAAAGTCTGCAACGGCGACCCGGCAACGGATGATGAAGACTTTTACAACTTCCCTGTGCCGTAAGGCCATCCTAACTGAAAAGTTAAATATGGCACCACTATCGCAATTCACTAACAAAGCTGACAGAAGAAATTAGTTCAACGTTCAACAGCCTGTAGACCAAGTTGGTCGATGTATACGATAAAGTTAAGTAAAGAAAAGAATTGAACTAGACGCAACTTTGTAATAGGAGAATATTCCGACCCGTCCGTCGAAAGCAGTAAGATTTTCCAAAGGAAAACGATATTTCCTTTTTCAACTCGTTTAGATTAATAATAATAAAATAATAATCTGTTTTTGACTAGTTTTATGTAATAATTATTAATATTTTGTTTTTTCCTGCTTATTTAATTAGTTTTTAAGTTAGTTATACTTTATTGTGAATTTTTACTTCCATAATCTGTTTGGTTTGGATAAATAACAATCGTGGCAAAAAATGGGAACTAAAAATCTCAATTGAACTAAAATAATTAACTAAGGACAGCAGCGCTCAATCCCACATTAGTTCTCTATACGAACAGACTTTTATGCACAATTTTTTTGTTTTATTTTATTCGCTAGGCGTGCGCTTGACGACAATTAACACTGCATGGTCTGATACTCGACATCAGAACCATAAGGTCAGATGTGTCAGTTATCGATGATTGGATACCCAACCTCATATTAAGAATACATAAGGTCGAGTGTCCCATATTATTAAAAACGCGTTCGGTTAAGTGGACTATCTACGATGGAACGCCCTTACCACAGATTCAGATACACGTGATTAAAAAAATAATTAGATTTAGACATATTAAAACAACCATGAAACGGTGAGCCTTATAGCTCGAATCGACATTTTTTTTTTACATTATAGATCTACGATTGACCGCCAACTCGCCTGATTTTAAGCGACGGTGTGGCCGAGGATGGAGCTCATCGATCTAGAAGATATCTATTCACTCTAGCCTTGAAAATTCCAAGATTGTAGGTCTCAGGAAACAGAGATGGGTCTAATGAAAACTACGGGTCACTCACGTCTGTTTTAAGCCGAAAAATCTGACTATAGTTTCAACCGCATTCGGCGGCGAACCGACGCAAGAAAACCAGCTTCCCACCCCTACCTTTTTGCAACCGATGACGTCACGTTCAGTGCGAGGCGCGTCACCGACCTTGAGTGATGTTTGCGCTGCTCCTTTGAAAAAAACCGCCGAATGCGGTTAAACTATAATCAGATTTTTCGGCTTAAAACAGACGTGAGTGACCCGTAGTTTTTATTCAAAATGTATGAAAACCACGTTAGTTTCCATAGTAATATCTAATGAACATAAGAACTTTTCGTTATGCTGGTCTTGAATCTGAAATAAACACTTTCAAGTACCAAAGAAACCCTGTTACGACTAGGTAAACTCACTATTCGCCGTAAAAACCAAAGATATAACTTTATGATACTCCCCGATTTATTCAGACAGAAGGCAAATCCCTGATAAAATTCCCACGTGGCATGCTCCGATCATAAAAACCTGCATGGAGAGGAAGGAAGAGTGGAGTGTGCTCGATTTTAACGATTCCTGCCTCAAGTGTAGTGCCCTCAGAGCCTTGCCGCGTGGGAATCGCCTGTGTTCTCTGTGCGCCTGATACATACTTCATGATCTAGGCCAGGCTAGTCGTTTGTAATAAGAGATATATAATATACAGGTGGTCGGTTTTTAATTATAGTTTAAAAAACTGTAAATTCCGCGATTTTGTTTTAAAAACCAAAACACTAAAGTTTACGTGTCCGTCAACGTCAATAATGCATTAAATACACTCATTCAGTCTCACAAGATACGAGTTCCCTAATAACTTACATGTTTCAAGTTTTAAATAAGCCTGCGTGCTTGGATAAAACGTATAATTCACCTAATTGTTGTACCGCTAGGACTACTTATATTCATGTACACTGGCGCCGTACCATATTGTGATTCGCTTTGACAAATAAAGATGTTTTGAAATTGAAATTGAATTGAATATAGAGGGTTGCAAGTATTTTTTTTTATTATAGTTTAAAAAACCGTAAATTCGACTTCAAAATGCGCGATTTTGTTTTTAAAACCAAACTACTAAATTGCTTTGGATGAAATTTGTATGGTATCAATCTGAAAATATATCCTTTCATTCAATAAAAGAATATTTCAAATCGGATTATAAATGACGTAGTTAAGCAGTAACAAACATTAAAAAAAATACAACCGAATTGTTATCGGTCCTTCTTATAGAAGCCGGTAAAAAGAAATGTTACCAATTTTATTTCAAGTAATGCCCGTTAAGTATTTTTCGATATCGAGAGCGACGGTTTTCGATGTCTTTGTTTAAAATCCGAATACCTAATTGAAAAGGATTTGTTTTTGTTAGTAAAATTATTCCACAATTATTATTTGTAGATAAATCAAGATTGTGGGGAAATATCACATATATTATGAAAACCAAACATTTACTCAAATTGATATATGATAAAAAAATATGTATATGACTTTAGAGTCAAAGAGGATTTATTTATGAATCGAAAACCTGTTTGTTCACATCTGTATTTTGTAAAATCAGTAGTTTTGGCAAAAGGAAATAATAATAAAAACTTGACAACCAGTAATTATGTAATTTTTCAACCCCTGAATAGTTCCAGAAAACTCTTTGAGAATCAATCACCCTGTACGTGATATATGTAAATAGTAGTTACTTTTATTCGTGAGTTTTCCCGTGTGGCCATAGTGTATTCACGTTTGATATTAGCTCTTTTTTTACGAACGGGTGGTGAATGTGAAATTATTGCCTTCAACGTACGAATTCTTAACATTTCAACGAAAATTTGTTGGATATAAAATATATATGTAAAAAATCATATAGGTGTGTATCTATATTAAAAGAAATACAACCTATAGGATATTTTTGTATAATGTTACTTAAAAAGTTGTAATAAAGAATTTCGTTGGGAGTTATGAAAAAGTATTTTTTTTATTTATTGAGGGTTTTCATTATTACTAAAAAATGTAGCCTATGACACTGGAGAATACAAATTCTACCTACACACATACATATACCCACTCATACACACCAACATACATCCACTTGAAAAACATAAACCTCTTGCAGAGTCGGGCAATACCAAATCACACACACATCACAGCAAATGAGGAATTTTTTAGGGTCGCGATACGTTTTTTTACTTACGCTTGATGATGTTAGTGTACATTTTCGCGATAGTTGTACACTATCACATACACACACATGGGCGTACCCAGCTTCTGGTCTAGGGGTCAAGTCAGATTTTTTTAGATCAGATCGTCCGCGGCTGTTTTGTCATACACACTACACAAAAACACCTACATGAAACATAGCGGGGATGAGTGTAAAAAATTTGTTGGTTAGTAATAAATTTAATAAAACATCGGTAATAAATAGCGCGAGCGAAGCGAGCGCGAAATTTTTTGTAATGTTTTATAGTAATATGCTTTATTTCTCGTATTAGTGAGCCCACAGTACTTCTATATTAAATTAGAAAAATGTTAAACGCGAAAATTGAAAAGGTTATTTAAAATAAAGTAATTTGATTCATTGATCTCGTTAGCGTGTCCTAGGTTTTTGTGGCCCAGATAAACCATTTGAATTTATTGATCGCAAATTATTATTCCTGATTAAATTTAAACTTATGACTTTAAAGAAAATTACAAACATACCTACAAGATACGCGCTACTTTTTTGACAGTTGGGAAACAGTTTTTGCTTAGTGATTGTTTTTTGTGAATTATTTATTTTTATTAGCAAGTTCACAGCACTTTAATAATTAATACAAATAAACAAGTATATATATTAAAAGAAAAACTAAATACCCGACGTGTAACTTACGATTTTGTTACGCTTAATATATTGTAGAGTCGAAGAACCGCTGTAAAAACTATAAATGCGCATTATTTAGAATAATAATTATAGTTTAGGGTTTCCGTTTAGGCTTGTAGGCGATTTTATAGAAACATACCCACATACATACATACATTTACTCGAATAAACTTAACCCTCTTTCTTATGTGGTTGGGTAAAAATAATAGGAAATAATCAGGCGCGAGCGAAGCGAGCGCGAATTTTTTTTTTTTTTTTTTTTAATTTTAATTGTGTTTTTAAAGTAATATGCTTTATTTCTCACATAAGTGAGCCCACAGTATTTCTATGTTCAAGTAGTAAAAACGCGAGCGAAGTGAGCGCGAAAATTTAGAAGGTTTTTAAAATTAAATCTTGGAAATAATTTGATTCATTGATCTTGTTAACGTGTCCTAGGTTTTGTGGCCCAGATGAACCAAACAAGTATTTATCTTAAGAGAAAAATTAAATATCCGACAGGGATAAGAACGACTTTTACGTTATCAAAAATTATAAATACAGCCATTTGAATGCATTGATTTCAAATTTATTATTCCTAATTAAAAAACATGACTTTATAGAAAATTACAAACATACGTTTTTATGACAAAGTACCGCTGTAAAAGACTATAAAGGCGCATTATTTAGAATAATTCTAGTGAAATCACTTATTTATTACGAAAAAGCTCGTTGGAGTTTTACGACACTTCGCACATCAGAATCTGTCAAGCCGTTTAGGCTTTTAGGCGATCATATAGAAACATACCCATATACATACATACATACATACATACACTTGAAAATCATAACCCTCCTTCTTACTCAGTCGGCTAAGAATAATATTTAAAAAAATAATATTAAATTTTAGGTAGTCATATGCTGATTTGCTGTTAATGTTGTCACAGTACTGACATGACTGACATGGCTCAAAATACAAAGGATATTAAAAAACTTTGAACGATTGGCGAAAATATTCGCATAACGAACCAGCTGGTTGATTTGCCCTATTTGCTCTCAAGATTCAAAGCCATCAAACCATAACATGTCAAATAAAATAAATGCTAGTCGCTCGCAACTCCCTACCGCCAAGAATACGAACGTTCAGCTAGATTCGGTAATCTTCGTCCGCCATCGTCGCCGCGGCGGTGCGCGGTGGCTAGCGACTGCGCGGTTTTTTTATGGCAAATAATAATTGCACCGTGCATTTTGCCAGTGTCTACGGCGCGGTTTATTTAAAAGTTAGCACATAAGGCCCCGTTTAAACTTTGATTAGTAGGTAATTAGGCGAGTTCATACATTTTCTGCGAGCTTCCAGGGGGGGGCAGCTGCCCCCCCTGCCCCCCCCCCTGGGTACGCCCATGTACACACACACACACTATCTCGTGAAACCATAGTCAGTTTAAGAGTCCGTAGTACAATCATCGTCTGTCTTGCTCGCTCAAACATCATATATCTCAATAGAATATCAAAGAAAGACTTTTTCAAATATTCCTCCAATCATAATAAACAAATTCGTTTCTCATTTTTCTAATATCCCTACTCAATGATTTTATATGTTTATAATAAAATTATAGTTTAAAAAACTGAATCGACCGACTTCTCATGGATGACATTATCAGAACTGGACTAAATTGAAATGGAACCACATGGGAAGCACCAGCTTTCAAATAAAAAAAGAATCATCAAAATCAGTTCACCCAGTCGAAAGTTCTGAGATAACAAACATTTAAAAAAAACAATTGAGAACCTCCTCCTTTTTGGAAGTCGGTTGAACACGGTCGGCACACGTTAAGCTAATTCTTAAATGTTCCCGCGTAATTTTAACAAAAACACATGTTATTAGTTTTCAAACTAAATGTCCAATGTGCGACACGCTTTAACACCCTTACAAGGTGCAGGTACTTAAGTACTTAATCATTTAATCCTCCCCTAGTCCCCTGCCAGTCCCCGGGTAAACTTGGTCATATTCTCCCGGAAGTAGACGCTACTTGTTAGAGTGCTATCCAAATATGAAATTCAGGAAGTTTCTTACGATAATAATGAATTTTTCATCAAGGAGGATTATTTATTTATAAGTCTCTCGAAAGTCTGTCTTGTGTGATCAAAGAAAATGTATCATAGAGGAATTAAGATGTATATGTATGTATTTAGAGGTATTGTGTTCCCTCCAGACAGCACGCTGTAATCGAATAATTGTTAGCAAGAACATGTTTTAAGTTCAAACCTTCCTGTGTTTAAAAACGTTATTGAAACGTCATTCTACATTTGGCAATTGAATAATTATAGTTAAAAAAATACGGAAATACGGAATACGTTTTAATACGGAAATTGAACAGATTTGATGAAAATACGGGACTAACCTGAAAATATATTCTTTCAAACAAAAAAAAAAGAAACCTCCTTCTTTTTGTAGTCATTTCGTCTAACTTATAAACGCTGAATAACCTCATTTTAGTTATACAGTGTTTTGTTCCGTTTTCACGCGTGATAGTTCCTGTCTGACAGAAAGTGACAAGTCTTTATTCAGTGAATAAGATTTTAACACGCGTTTATAAGTAAGACGGATTATGACCTTAAAAAGGTGGTTAATACTATTAAATTGCTCTATTAATTAAAATATTTTTAGTTCCGTGGTTCAAATATATATAAAATCTGCAGTTTCTGTCGATATTTCATATAACTTTTGAACAAACAATCTTAAAATAGATATGATAAATATATATGTTTAGCATTTTTGGCTAAGTAAATACATACGTAGACAAAATCATCAAAAACTGACGGCTTAAAGACAAGTGGCAAAAGTTTCAATATATTTCTATTTCTAAAAACATTAACGCTTTGTTAAGTAAATGTGACGTGACGTCACGTGACATTTCGTTACTTAATGTCAATCTTACATTTACTTTTCTACTAACGTTCACGAAATTAGAAAGCCACTTATCTAACCCCCAGGGTCTCATTTTTACCAATAGCACTATCACTTTTCCATTTTAGTGATACGCTTCGAATACAACTTTACACTCCAATGCTTTGTCTGTCTGTTTTGAAAAAATATAAAAAAAAAAACATTTTCACATCACAAAAATGGCGCCTGTTAAAAATATACTTATTCTATGTCCATTATAAAAACATTTAGTACTGCCTACTACACTAAATAGCACGATTGGATTGTACACAGATTGATGAAGGTTAAGACAGAAGGTAATCTCCTTTGAATGTGTATAAGATAGTTGCCTGCACGTGTAGTACGTACACTGGATGAAGTTTATTGGAATGGTACGAGACATGCCTTCCTGCAGTGCTACCAACTTATCTATATAGGGGTGGTTAAATTAACGAACTTAAATTTCCCTAGAAAAGCTATCAGTTTTGCCTTGAAAACGTGATGATGCTGCCACGTCGTAGTCTACAAATATGTTGGTCGTTCGCACTACTACCCATTTTGTGTGACAGCGAAATTGGATGCACGTAGTATAATACAGACGCTGATGCATTTCTCTCCCACAGAACTTGGATAGGTTTTTTCTTTTTCAGACCTTTTTCACGTCATTCCGTATTGGCAGTGCAATCGCTGATAGATTTTATACGATTTATATCTATGTAAGGTAGTTATGAATATTTAAGCGTAAAATATTGTAAAATAATAAAAATATTTTGCAGCAGACAACAGCGGTGTCTTGGGTTATTGCGATTGGTACTCATTTAATGGACTTAATCGATCAATCAATAACACTTTATTGACACCAAAGTAATAACACAATAAACTTATAAGAAAATTTCACAAAAGACGGTCTTATCGCTAAAGGCTATCTCTTCCAGACAACCTTGGGAAGTTGGGATGTGTTGATTTATCGTTTTATATAATTTTTTAACAGTATTTCGTTAACTTTGCAGGGCGAATCTCAATCGCTTCACATGTATAAAATGTACGTTATAAATCCCATATTTTATTTTATTTTAATATACCACATTTAAATATTACTACTTTGAAAAGCATTGTAATATAATATTTAGAATTCAAGGTAATTCTAAATTCAAAACATTAAACTTGACATGACACTAGTCACTTAAATTTAATTACTTTTTAGCTTACATTATTAAATAAAAGCCTGTTTTAAGAAATATTTCACTTTAATTCATCGTAAAATTAAGTTACGCTTTAGTTGTCATGAGAAAATATGCGCAAAACCTTTAGAAATAATTTAATGGAACTTTTGCGAGAGAACAGTTATTTTTGTAAGTGAGAAATCTCTTATAATGATTTATGTGTGGGTGTGGGCAAGTGAAATAAAGCAGTGAAACGTGTCATTTTACGTTATCGCCAAAACTCTAAAGAAGCTTCTAGTAAAGTCGCCATCACTTTACTGAAAATGACTATTTACGTAACTTAGACTGTGACTAGAACACTATATAACTTGTAATATTCAAGAAACTTGAAAATATTTCAATACTTGACACTGGCGAATCGCTAATCGCGGGGTCCACAAAAAAAGAATAAGTATATGAGATTAATGAAAACAATGGCACCACTTGCCTATACGAAAATACCATTGCCAAATCACATTTTCCTCATTTGTAACTCGTAGGTATAAAGACACGTATATACGAATATACACTGATATATACGAATCCAACAACGAATTTTCATCCCAACATAACAAAAGGGCGTGGAACGCGACACGTCCCAAGAAGGCAGCAAGTTGATATTAAAAATGCGGTCCGGAACGAGAATTGATTAGCTGTCATGGCGGCGGGAGCGGGCAAGGGCGGTGAAACGGGCGGGAAACGCCATGTGCACAATCTATTGGGTGGTTCTATCTTGGACATGCTACGGTGTCTGGCTCGCGGATGAAACCATAGACCTAATGAGTTTTTATGTATAGAGAGATTATACTTATTGAATATGAAGTAAAAGTATGACATATCTTAGTTCTCAATACTTTCAAGGATAAGAGGCCTTTTAGTATCTTGGCCTTATATATCATGGTGTTGCACTTTCTAAGCACACAGGATAGCATTGTCACTGTTTTCATAAGTCAGAACAAGCGTCTAACAGCGTTGCCAGACGTGTCGGGACTGAAGACGAGTCGAACGATTACCTTACTTGAGGTTTGCCACGCAAACCCGGGGATAACCTATCTACGTATAATATTTCAATTTCAATTTTTTATTTGTCCGTGAAACTAGGTATATGCACATAGATACCTATCTATACATAGATCTTACAAAAGTCAGAGAGCTCTAGTTTCTACCTGGGAAGGTATACAGACGACAAGTTTGGTCTAGACATTTTAACGTAATTTAAAACTGAGGCTATTACAGACACAACACATCAATCAATGATATCAATGATATCATTGATTCAAATCAATGATAAATTCTATGTCTTTTCAATGTCAATAATTTCAGTGTCTCTATTCTAGATCATAGCATAGACCAGTTTCTCAACCTACTTTTGGTCTCGTCCGCAGTTTATATATAATACTTTCATCGCCCCCTTTACTAACAATATGCTTTCGTTCACCGCGTAGCGAACGTCTACGCTGCTACGAAAGTCTACGCTGCTACGTAACCTCTACGCAATCCAAAATTCCAAAATTCAAATATGAATTTATAGAACCGTGAAACCCGCTTATTCCGAAGCCTTAATCTGTATTTTTGTATCGAGACACTCGACGTAACGAGCGGTGACGAGGGTCGCGTCGTCGTCAGGAATCGATCTCGGAACGTTCACCTTCGATTATATTTAAAGTCTACCAGCACTTCCGTGGAGCGACACTTGATATGGGAAATATCGTATTTCACCGCGAGGGGACGACTTAATTGCATGATTTGGGCTACATTCGCATGGTTGATTATTTTGTAAAGTATATACCTTCTTCTTTACTCGTTTTCTTTATTAGCTTTAGTATCCGGAGCCGTAGCCGACAAACTATGAGACTGTCATAGTAAACCAGTAGGGCTACTCACAACTTGTCGGATTGGAAACTATATCTCCATATCTGTCATTTCGATATAGAATGACATACATAGATGGAGATATAGTTTTAGACCCGATTCCGAATCCGAATGATTGTGAATAAGGGTGCAGATGTCAGGAAGCTAGTCTTCTTCTTCTTTTTTGTATTGGACCCCGCGATTAGCGATTTGCCAGTGTCAAGTATTGAAATATTTTCAAGTTTTTTGAATAATACGTTATTTATATATATAATACGTTATAATAAGTTATTTAATGTTCTAGTCATAGTCTAAGTCACGTAAACAGTCATTTTCAAAAAGTCTTGCCTCAGTAAAGTGATGGCGACCTTACTAGAAGCTTCTATGGAGTTTTGCCGTCAACGTAAAATCACACGTTCCACTGCTTTATTTCACTTGCCCACACTCACGCGATTGATCTAACACTTTATGAATAAAACACCACCGTTTTATACCATTCATGTTCAAAATAACACAAGTTTAGGAAAATAAAACAAAGCAACAACATGTTACTAAGACGTTCCCGCCAAAACCCCGAAGCTAGTCTTGAGCGTTAACGTAAATAAGCATTTTTTTTTAAATTTGATTTGGACCTGCTTAGTGCATTTGCCAGTGTCAAGTATTAATATTTCTTTAAGTTTCTTGAATAAAACTAGACATACATGCTATAGTCGCAATCTAAGTCACGTATACAGTTTTTTTTTTCAAATTCGAGTCATGCTTCAGTAAAGTGATGGCGACTTTACTGGAACCTTCTATGGAGTTTTGCCGACAACGTTTCGCCGCTTTATTTCACTTGTCCACACTCACGCACCTAATTAAACACTTAATGAATAAAACACCATCATTTAAATTCAAAATAACACAAGTTTAGAAAAATAAAATAAAACGATAACATGTTTCCATGACGTTCCCGCCAAAACTCAAGAAGCATTTTGAGATAGTATTTATTTTGGTAAATATTTCACCTTACCTATTCCACTACAGGACACTCGGACACGCTATAATTTGTTTTTGATATGTCAAACAACCGTATACAATAATGTTGGTCCGCAATATCCATGATGCAAAGGTATATAAATAAATAATAATAATAAATATTTGTGGACATTTCACACAACACCATCTAGCCCAAACTAAGCAAAGCTTGTACTATGGAACTAGATGGCTAATAGATACATATATACTTTTTTTTGTTGTAAATATCCTATACATATGATACATAGAAACACCCAGACACAGAACAAACATCCATGCTCATCACACAAATGTTTGCCCTGGGTGGGGATCGAACCCATGACCTTTCAGTTCAGCAGGTAGACGTAAACTCACTACCAACTGAGCCACAAGGCAAGTCAGCATCACAGCAGTGAAACTACCTACCACCTTCCCGTTCAGCTAGAGAACTAATGTGGTATTTTGGGTGCTGCTGTCATTTCATATGCCAGAAAAACATAACCCTCCTTCTTTTGACGGTAAAAAATACATGTATTTTGTACTTATTTACTGAGTAAGATGGCACGATGACCCCTAAGTAGTTTTTTGGCTCCAACAGTAAAAGACTCCAGTCTAAACATAGTGTACAGTACATACGCCTTTCTTTTTTATTTATTATGAAACTGACCTTTAAGGTCTTTGATATGTGACACAACATTATTAATGTTATTTGTAATAATTAATGTAACTGGCTATGGCCGTTTTAATTAATAAACTAAACTAATACGTATAAGCTTATAATTCATCCAATTCCATAATAAATAAAATAAAACAAAACAAGATACATTTGCCGGTTGCGTATTGATTTCACCGCACAATGGAAATAATTATCCTAAATTCGACCTTATACTAATGTTTCTCAGTATAACGAACGGTATGGATTTTCTTTGAATCCTTTGTTCATTTGTGGTGGTGGTTGCCATTTCATTTGCTTTTCTGTAGATACCCTCTTTTGTATATGGATTGGTAAAACATTTAGATTGGTTATCTATTTATGAATCATCGAATATTATTTCCAGTAAACTTTTTTTTTCAAAAGGCGCATCAAAATATCAAAAAAATAGTTTCATCTAAATCCTGAAAGCTCATTTGAGTACACGTTGGACAACCGACCCTTATGTTCATTACTATGAACATAAGGTTTATTTTTTGTTTGTTAAAAAAAAAAAAAAAAAAAAATACCCTATAGAATCTCTAACTTAACAGTTTTTCGGGAAAATAAAACTTTAATTGCAAGCGATGAAGTTTTGTTTTGAGGAATACTTTGTTGGAATGCACAGTGAGATATGTCATGAGACAATTTTCGGTCGGCACGATATTTAACTGGGTTTGCATATATTAATGAGTCAAAAATATATAATTATAATGTAAAGAATACTTGGAAATACTAGAATTTTGTATATTAAAATGCTTGGAATTTTCAAAGCTAGAGTGAATAGATATCTTCTAGATCGACGACCTCACTCCTCGGACACACCGTCGCTTATCATCAGACGAGTTTGTGGTCAAACGTAATCCTAATGTATATAAAAAAGAATTCTCAGATCCACTAGTATTGCTGTTGTGGCAAAAAAAGTGTTTTGTATATTAACAGGCTAAATCTAGGCTACAGCCGGCCTTACCAGTTATCAGTTACTTGGCCACGGTCACGGCAGAAAAAATAAGAGCTATACGATAGAACGAGATGGAAACAGTAACCGTCTATAAGTTAATACAAGAATAGACATATAACGCCTATGCAAGCTGACTTACGCTTTACTGCGTTATAACAAGCGTCACTATTTAATTATATGGGTTTTCGGAGTGAGTGTTGTATTAATAAGTACTATGTGAGAATAATTCCGATTCTCAAGAATAGATAATTAATAAAGTACTCTGTGATAGTAATTCCCATTCTCAAGAATAGATAAAATTCTAGAGGAGTCCGTATAAACAGCAACGCTTGGTAATCCTTACCTCATTAGGTATGTGAGTCATCGCGTCTTATTATTGTATTGCTTCACGGAATGGGGTAGATTCACCTTCACTCTGATTCACAGTCACTCTTTCGAATGATTCACATTAAATTGTAAGAAAATGACATAAAATAAATGGAAATGAATAAATAATGAAGTTTTTCGCTCACTATTCAAAACGAGGGTAATTTTTTTTCGTCCTACTTTGTAAGAAGAAGGGTTATGTTTTTCGAGTATGTATGTTTCTATAACACCTTCTGCAGACTAAACGGCTGAACCGATTTGAATGTGATTTGTTTGATCAATAACCTAGATTTAAGACCTTATACCTAATAACAAGCAATATAAAGAATTTTAGTTTGAATTTTGTGCGAGGTGTATTTAGATTCATCTGCACTCCCTGAGTGTCATAAGGCTATATTATACGACTATACGACTCGTATAAATTAAAACCTCCAACGAACTTTTCGTAATAAATAAGTGATTTTACTAGATATATTCTATAGAATGCGCATTTATAACCTTTTACAATTTGATTTTACGCATACTTTCTCACAAAAACATGCACTCAACAGCGCATCAATCTGTTCATCTGTATTTAATCCTATGGGCAAGCGTGCTCCATCTTTGACCACATCGTCGGTAACTTGTGATCAAATGGAGGACGAACTTAATTTACCCCGTATAAACATATTTTGCTAAGGGACAAAAAAATAATAATATAAAAGTAGATGATAAAATACAAATTCATTTGTTAAATTCAAACAGCTTGTTGGTTTTCGTTCAAAATAGTTTTCTAATACTAATAAATCTTTGAGCAAAGCCACAATCGGACAGACAGACAAACAGAAAAAGATATTAATATATGAAGTGTAGTTAGATTGCAATATTGCTTGTAAAACTATCGAGCAACAAGTGGCATCTATTTTGACCTAAATAGATTTTTACAATAACACACGAATGAAACCCTTTCCACCCGCCGCCCGCCTATCGACGAAGCCGCCCTAAGCTCACGATGCGTTAACTTGCGAAAGTGGATGAATATTTCATGGGCGGCCCGCAAGCACATTGACTCACTGCCCGTTAAAGAAATCAATATGTGGTTCAGCTGACTGATGACGAATTGCTTGAAGGCACAGTCCGTTCACTAATCAATTTTTGCAAGTTTTATAATATACTTTTGAACCGACGTCCAAAAAGGAGGTGGTTCTCAAATCGATTGTCGATGTTTTTTTATGTTTGTATGATTGCTCCGCCTATTATAAATTAATTATGGTGATTCTTTTTTTGTTTGGTAGGTAATAGGTAATACTTCAGAGGTGGTCACAATATAGTTATAGTCCTCAGTAAGGAAGTAAAAATTCACAATAAAGTATAACTAACTTAAAAACGAATTAAATAAGCAGGAAAAAACAAAATATTAATAATTATTACATAAAACTAGTCAAAAAAAAGCCCGCCCCGGATTGTTCCTGGCGCAAAGGTTCCCATGACATATAAATGGTGATCACATATAAATATTATCAAAAGCGTTTCAAAACTTTGGTTTTTTAAATAAAATACCTGAAAAAAAACAAGTCATACAAATAAATAAAAATTGCGTATTTTGAAATCGGTTGTTTGAGTTTTTTAAACTATAATTATTTTTCAACGTGCCTTTATTAACTACAATAAAAACACTACACAATTAACAAAACTGCTATACAATATTAACTATAGTTTAAAAAACGGAAAAAATCGACTTCAAAATACGCAAGTCGTATACTTTGCCGACTTTTTTTTATTATTTCGTTATAATAATCAAAATATTGAATTATTTGGGACCATCTGTTAGGTATTTATTACCTGCTAAAGAAAACTCAAAAGTAATTCATAATTAACGTAGTAATAGCGTAACAAACATACAAAAAAACATACAGTCGAATTGAGAAGAATAGATTACCGCAGACCGATAAAGTTTTATAGGTAATCCAGTTGCTCAGTTGCCACTACTACAGTGTAGTAGACTTTGATGTATAACATTTTGCTAAATATATAATTTTAGTTTGCTTTTCTTTTTAGAATTCAATAACTACACAATTAAGAAGCAATCAAGTAAGTACGTTCAACTATCTTTAGATTTTTATTGGTATCACGTCTGGGGCACCTTCTCAATGAGTCTACGGGTTCAATGGCCTTTGTACAAGTATACCTAGCCATCAGACGTGTACGTAGGTGCTACTTAGACTAGGTTTAACGATAGGCTTCTTATATTAGATCTATATGACTTTATCTACTCTGTACTTTACAGCAATCTATTTTTAGGTAAAGTAAAAGTAGCCTTCATTCATTTTACTTACATAGTTTTTTTTTTACACATCAATAATAATTATTCTGCCATCAGTCTGCCAACCCGCACTTGGCCAGCGTGGCAGACTATGGCCTAACCCTTCTCACAATGAGAAGATGGCCCGTTCCCAGCAGTGGGACAGTTTGTACAAAACTACAAACAGGGCTGATAAAAGAAAAAAAAAAAAAAATATTATGTCATTTCAGTTTTCCATTTCATTTTTAGGTAGAGCTAAGTAAATAGAGTTCGCTAGCGCATACACGCGTTATCACAGTTTTAGGCTTCCGTATTAAGGGTGCGTCCTACAATTAAAAGCCTGTATCTTTTGAACCGTAATAGGTAGGAAGTTGAAACTTTCACAGAATATTTGTCATTATGGTTCATAAATCAACAAATAATACAAACTGGTCAAGTGCGTAACAAACTTACGTATATATATTTTTAAAGTGAAATTCTTGTGCGAGAACTGCGAAGTAAAACCTCTTTGTTGATCCCACAAAAAATAAAAATAAAATTGACAAGTTAACGTTTCGTTGACAGTTGGTGTCACGTGACATAAACTCAAAATAGAGTAAACGGTAATGTTTCAATCTCTTTGAATACAGGAAATAGATCTACTATAATCTCTTTTGATATATGATGTGAATAATACGTAGTATTCCCTTATTGTTCTGTGATGTGAATCAAAAAAAGGGCCACAAATTCTGTGATGTGAATGATATAACATGAAATTGATTTTTTCCAACTACTACATGACACTAACTTATTTGAACTTTATTAAGCAATATATTTTCTTGTTTATATTGTATGTCTAAGATTGTATGTGAACCCCTAGCATTTCAAGCTATTCCTACTGTATAGAAAATAAACATTCATGGATATATAGCACATTTTGCTAATTAGTCTTGGTTTCTGTGTTCATGTTGTACAGAAGCCTCGGTGTGCGAGTGAAATTCGTACTTTACCGGATTTATTTAAGACATAAATTGAGTGAAATTACTTACGACATTTGTACGTTATAAATCTCGACATCATTTTCACCTATGCATATTTATCACATAAAGTTCTACTTTCGAATATGTTTTAACATTGTGTTCTTAACCTAATTATCGTAACTTTTTTTTTTTCTCTTTTATTAAATCCAGTATCAATATTAAACATTTTTAAGCTACATTATTAATAATAAATAAATAAATATTGGTGGACATTTCACACTACACCATCTAGCCGAAACTAAGCAAAGCTAGTACTATGGAAACTAGATGGTTGATAGAATACCTATATACTTTTTTCTGTAAATACATACTTATGATACATAGAAACAACCAGACACAGAACAAACATCCATGCTCATCACACAAATGTTTGCTATGGGTGGGGATCGAACCCACGACCTTACAGCTCAGGATGCAGTCGTACTACCACTGAGCCACGAGGCCTATCAAGTCTGTTGTATAGGTCTAAATGGCACTTGTATATACTAAGTAGTTCTCAGGTTATTAAGACAAACATTTTTACCGGAAACGTTACATACATTCCTTCTTATGCAGTCGGGTAAAAAATTTCAAAAGAACGGTAAAGAAAAGACGTGCGCGACAGCGACGCGCTGAGTTTTGGCTCGACGCCAAATCGTTACATTAAGTTCTCACTTTGTTTCCAGATCTATTTAAGTACTTTGTGATATCTCACTAAAGACTAGTTTTTTTTGCTATTTTTTTATAGATAAAATAGTCTGCTTTTGACTGCCAGCACTTCGATCTAGAAGATAGCATTTTATTTATCAGGAAACAAAGAAAGTTGGAAGTTCCACTCTTGATCAGTACGCATCAGAAATGTGTACCTAAATCGACCTAACATAAATAAATGACGTATAAATATAAACCAATGTCACAACTATATTAATTGTAAAGAATTAATCACGAGATAGAATTTTCCAACTAGTTTCGAACTCAATAGATAGTTTATTTTTTCCAAGAAATAGGCAGATACCTCCTAGAAGACGGCGTACGGTCCCAAATCGGTCTATTTCTTCTTGAACAGTTGGGTAACAAATATGATTAATAAAAGAAAACAATAAACGATAATCCTTGCAAAATGACGCCTAGATAGTAACAAGTAGATTTAGATTTTTAAAAAACGAAATAAAAATGGCTGTACCAAACTTATGACTTTATTATGTCTTTTAAGGTCAGAGGTTAAATACGACGCGACACACACACATCAAAATTTATTTAGGCTACAGAAGATAACTACATACTCGTATTATTAAGTACATAAATAATCTTACCGAAAAACGTTATTCAAATTTACATATTTTGTAAACTTTTCGCTGACACTTTTTTTTCAAAGTTGGCATTTTTATTTGCTCTAGGATATTAAAGACTTGATTAATTGAAGTTTATACACAAGTACTTATTGAGCAATTTGAACCCGTAACGCAAAAAAGAGGGGTGTTACAAAACAAAAAAAATTGTTAAAGTTTGATGTACATATATTCTGTGTTTGTGAATATTTTTTTTGAGGCGAAATAATTATATATAAAAACTGTAAAAAATGTGTATTCGGTTGTAGGTACTAGTAAAGCAGAGGTTACATATACAGAAGGACACATTTTTTATCGAAACGTCCAGTTTCGTACAAAGAATAATTATGTTTATTACGTAACCAGTTACGAAGCAGTTACGTAACAAACGCCGTGATTACGTATAAGGAAAAAAACTTCTTCGTACGATACTAGTATCATATGAAGAATAATTATGTTTCGTACGTAACTAGTTACGGAACAATAGTTACGTACGCGGCCGAAGTGGAATTGTTCGAGTACCTATTATAACTGTGAATCAATATAATCAGTTTAGTCGTTTGTCCTTTAAATTTAAAAGTTACTAATGAGTATTATGAGACAGTATGAGTATGAGTATGAGATTAATATTAGTAAGTTTCCGGCAGCCTAGTGGTGAGACCGTCTGACTTGCGATCCGCAGGTCCTGGGTTCGAATTCCACGGCACGCACCTCTGTCTTTTCGAAGTTATGTGCGTATTGTTGATTGCCGCCAACTTCAAACGGTGAAGGAAAACATCGCGAGGAAACCTACATGTTTGAGAGTTCTCAATGATCTTGAACATGTGTGAAGTCTGCCAACCCGCACTTGGGCAGCGTGGCAGACTATGGCCTTCTCACAATGAGAAGATGGCCCGTTCCCAGCAGTGGGACAGTTTATACAAACAGGACTGATAAAAAAATAAAAAAAATAGTATTTGTTGCATAAGGAGTCCCTACTCTAGGAACAATTTACTGATGATACGGTAAACTCCAGCGAATATTTGCTATTTCATCATCATAGTCATTGGAAAATACGGATATTTTAAGCAAAGTGCCAATCCGGCCCGGATTCTGCCGGATTGAAAATAGTACTGGATTGCAAGCCCTATTCACGACCTAATTCCACCTCTCCATTTCACTACAAGACGAGCAGAAAGTTTGCGAATTACCAACCATTTCTCATTGAAATGCCAAAAATCTATACGCAGCGATATCAGTCCACATTCTTGATGCGTACTGCACAGGAATGGAATTTTTAACCTCTGTTTCCTGAGAACTACAATCTTGAAATTATCAAGGCTAGAGTGAATAGATATCTTCTAGCTAGATCGACGAGCTCCATCTTCGGCCACACCATCGCTTAGCATTAGGCGAGTTGGTGATCAATCGTACTTAGATCCATCTTGTGTAAAAAATCATATGTATATATAATAGATTAGGTAAGCACTAGGTACAAAACCAAATGCCAAAAATCTGTACGCAGCGATATCAGGCCACATTCTTGATGCGTACTGCACAGGAATGGAATTCTTTATCTCTGTTTCCTGAGAACTACAATCTTGGAATTTTCAAGGCTAGAGTGAATAGATATCTTCTAGATTAACGAGCTCCATCCTCGGCCACACCATCGCTTAGCATTAGGCGAGTTGGTGATCAATCGTAGATACATCTTGTGTAAAAAATCATATGTATATATAATAGATTAGGTAAGCACTAGGTACAAAACCAAATGCCAAAAATCTGTACGCAGAGATATCAGGCTACATTCTTGATGCGTACTGCACAGGATTGGAATTCCTTATCTCTGTTTCCTGAGAACTACAATCTTGGAATTTTCAAGGCTAGAGTGAATAGATATCTTCTAGATCAACGAGCTCCATCCTCGGCCACACCATCGCTTAGCATTAGGCGAGTTGGTGAACAATCGTAGATCCATCTTGTGTAAAAAATCATATGTATATATAATAGATTAGGTAAGCTCTAGGTACAAAACCACTCACCTTGAGATCGAATTTCCGATTATTCTAAACTCGCTTAATAATTTATTATACCCTATTCAGGCAGAGTGAGATTTACGAAGGCTTCGTAGAATTATTTGAAGAGAAGCCTCGCTGATAAAATTATTTTAGCCGGCCCGAAGATTTCCCAGGGAAAGGGAATTATTCTAAACATCTTCGAGATCACAAGCCAGCGAAATTAAATTCCAAGCGGGTGTCGAGTTTGGTGGATAAAAATACTCGTACCTGCCTTGGTGTAAATTTATTTTTTACAGGGAATATTTCTCATATTTTAGGGCATACGCATCCTGTTGGCCTAGCAAAGAAGGTACATAAACTTTTTTTAGGGTTCCGTAGTAAACAAGCAATCCTTATAGTTTCCCTTGTCCGTCTATCTGTCTGTCTGTTAGTCCGCGGCTTTGCTCGAAAACTATAATTACTAGAAAGCTGTAATTTGGTAAAGTCGTAGAAAAAAAATTTGGGATAAGTGGGAATGAATTATTTTTTCTCATCTCCCCTTCGTATGGGGGGTATCATTGAATAGGTAATCAAAACACATTGGAGGTGTGAGAAAACCATTTTTCAATTTAGAGGTCTGTTTGCGAAATATTAAGCTTTGAAATGACAATTTTTGTTAGAGTATGGACATACGTAACTCTAACAAAAATTAGCCTGTTGAGCCCCCTCTACAGGCTATTTTTTGTTAGAGTTACGCCCCCGCCCCTCTACAGGTTAATTTTTTACAGGTTGACTTTGGAGATATGAAATAATAATGCAAGTAGAATATAATATGATGAAAATAAACGGAAAACTATCACAGCTAAGTAGGCTTTACAAGTAATCGAGTTATAGTCGATAACCTTAAAATAATTACTTATACAAGTCGAAAATGAATATTTCATTTAAATTAACATAAGTTAGGTAACTCTTAAATTCGTAGTATTAAACAAAAGACCCTGTAAATTATGATATGTAACAACAGAACCCTACATTGCGCATCGCATGACATGCACTTGGCCATTTTATTCACGTTGGTCAGTTTTCAATGTCATTTCATACTTTATTTTGTCTAAAAGGTGGATAAAACAGTGGAAAGACTATTTGTTTACGTTCCATGCTAACCTTGCTACTCATCTTCTATCGAAGCACGAAAAAAGCGATATCATTTCATAGTGGAAAAAAAGTCGAACGAAACGCTTTAGTATAACTTTATTGTGCGAACCCCTAAAATGAAATACGATATCTGAATAGGTTTTTCTGTATAATATTCTCGCTATCTTGTGCTACACAACTGTCGCTTACCATCAAGCGAGTGCACGGTCAAGTTATTTTCAAATAAAAAGCAAAGTTGTCTCGCACTCGTTTAGTCTTCCTTTTTTGTAATTAAGAGTGTGAGACAAAAGTTCCAATGAGCCTTTATTAAATTGTGTTTATTAATCATCGCTTAACATCAGGCGAGTTGGTGGTCAATCGTAGATCTATAATGAAAACAAAAAAAGATATTTTTAACAGTTTCTTCAACTTTTGTGTCACTCTCTTAATTGAAAAAGCAAAAAAAACAAGCGCGAACCAACTTTACATCGCGTACAAGAGTTGAGCGTAACCCTGCAGGAATTGAATTCTTTGCGCCGCCTCTGTTGCTTGAAAACTACAATTTTGGAATTTTCAAGGCTCGAACACTTCCAGATTTTGTGGTTAATCGTAGGTCAAGAAATAACTATATCAAAACATACACAAAAGAATGGCAAAAAGGCGGTCTTATCGCTAAAAACGACCTTAGGATGTATGAAATTGTTTGATAGTGGGCTTACGTATTTCCATCAGAACGTGTTCCTATTTATAGAAGTTCCTAACGTATTTACCAAGTATATATAATTTTAGATGTATATAAGTATGTACGTAGGTTATATTTAAATATATATTTGTAGGCATTAGACACGATTGTGTCTAATGTAAAATTACAAAAATCATAGTAACCCTAGATTTGTAGCTATCTATGATTTTTGAGATAATGCAAGTAATTGTACCATAAATAGTAATCTATTAAAAAACATGTAGGTATTACCACCTACATATTTTTCTTGATTTTTTTCCAAAAATATTAGTAATCAAAGCGACTGCTAATTAATTAATCAAGTAATTTGATTACTAATATTTTTGGAAAAAATCAAGAACCTTCGAAAAAACCATATTCAATGTTTGACACGGATTCAAAGTTACCCACGTTGACTGAAAATGTGAAATTAAAACTATTCTTTATCACCCTGTTCTTTGTTGTCTTAAAAATAGGATGCTGCATCCCTCGGTCAAATCTCGAAATAAGTTTGTCGTACTTGTAAAGTTGAGAGGTAGTTATTGTAGTCTCTTTGTTTGTGGCCCCACCAAAGTAGATGTTGTGCACATTGCAAGATGCGCCGCCTCAATCGATGTCGGTTGCTACGGCAACGCCTCCCGCCCGCAGTACCTACTACCTCAGATTGGCTTTTGAAATTCACGCGCTTATCCACAGAATTCGTGGCCTTAAGTATACATAGTAACATCTACCACTGCATGAGCATAATAAATAGTTGCATCGACTCTTTATTATTCATTTAGTATTCCATTCATATATACATATTACTTACCTACCGAATATTTTAATATTTTGTGTCTATTTATTTGTATCTTCTTTTTATCTTTTATTTATTTATACATAAATACAAACAACGATGTTGCACACAAACATCACACAAATAAATTGTATTGCAACACAAACTACTAGAGGATACTCTTCGTATAATTACAATAATCCATTCATGTTTTTGTGTGCTTTGTTCAACGATAATGAGCTCTATAAATGTAAAATAAAACCGGACAAGTGCGAGTCAGACTCGCCCACCGAGGGTTCCGTACAAACTAGTAGATAAAAGAGGGACATAATTTTTTTTTATATTTTCCTTCTTATACCGAAGAATATACATCGTAAAAATATTTAAAAACCTGTTTTAACTTATGCTAATAAAGCTCTTTCATATGATACCCCTGATGATATACATGATACGGTTAAAGAACTTCAAAATTTTGACCCTCATTACTTGCGTAAAGACACTATTTTTTTGTGATTAAATTAAAAATGACCAGTTTTCGGATTTTTTCCTATATGTGTACTCTAACACAATGCTTCTTGCCAAATTTCATAGTTCTTGGTCAACAGGAAGTACCCCATAGGTTTTGATTCCCTTGTAAGGGTCGAAGTGTGAATTTTTTACGACATATTCGGCTGTAACTTTTAATGAAACTGAGAAATTTGATTTTTCTTTCTGCAGCAAGATACTATGGATTAGCGTATATGGTTATAATTTCAACGTGATACCTTGACGCGTTCCCGAGATAAAGGTCTTGACACCCGGACAGACGGACAGACAGACAGACAGGCGGACAGACGGACAACAAAGTGATCCTATAAGGATAAGGGTTCCGTTTTTTTCTTTTGAGGTACGGAACCCTAAAAAACCGGACAAGTGTGAGTCAGACTCGCCCAACTCGTACAAACTAGTAGATAAAAGGGAGTTTTTTTTTTATATATTTTCCTCCATAAACCGAAAAATATACATCGTAAAAATATTTAAATTCTGTTTTAGCTTGTGCTAATGAAGCTCTTTCATATGATACCCCACGCACTTTAAAATTTGGACCCTCCTTCATTGCACAAAGACCCTATATTTATTGTGATTAAATTATAAATGTAGGTAGGTACAGTTTTCGCATTTTTTCCTATATGTGACAATGCTTCTTGCCAAATTTCATAGGTATAGGTCAATACGGGAAGTATCCCATAGGTTTTGATTCCCTTGCGAGTGTTGAAATATGAGTTTTTGCGACATATTCGGCTGTAACTTAACTGTAAATAGGGCTACGAATTCTGTGTTTCCGCTCATACTCTAATATAAAGTAAATTATACTCTGCTCCAAAAGTGTGATCAAAATTTCAAACTTTCGCGCTTTCCAACACCTTCAAACGGATGCTATTGTCAAACTTGACACTTTGCTTGACATTTTACATGCTGCTTTTTTTTTTTTATTTATTGCACATTGTATGGGATGGGAATTATATGGGAATCTAGACTCGCATTTAGGTGTTTGCCATTTTCAAGTAATATTGTAGGATACTTTAGATAAATCGAATCTTAATCACAAAGAAAATTAAGCAAAATGATTAAAAATTAATCAAATCAGTAAAGTGATGGTGAGTTTACTAGAAGCTCCCATAATATTATTTTGTCGACAACCTAAAAATCACACGCGTTATGACGACCATAGTACGGACTGTATATGCGATATGAGGAGTCAAAAGGTATAAAAAAACTATACTTCAACGTCGAAAGTAGAACGTCATACGTCGAACTTTTCCTCTCCTTCCTTCCCTTCAATCTCTCCTCACCCCCTCTGACCCTATCACAGTTTCCAATTCAACTTTGTCCTAACGTTATTTTAGTGTAATTTTGTAATTTATTAAATTATTTTAGTTTATTTTTCGTTAATTTATAGTAATTTACAATTAAAAGAAATTGGTGAATCCAAAAAAACAGGTGGTAAGTGTATCATGTTATTTTTCCATATGAAACTTACACCATGTCGGTAGATTCAGTTAATGCAGTCGTTTATTCTCTTATAATTTGTTTCAGGTCTGGTTGTGAGTTAATTCGAGGCCCCAGGCTTCGGCCTGTGGTCAAATCGACCTAAAAGTAACTAGCTGTCACCAGAAAACAGCCAAATTAAAATTCACCACCCAATCTAATAAGTATTTCACAACATTGTTAATTTTAATCATAATCACAATGTCTCAGTGGAACAACTCGTACGTATACAACAACCAATACCAAGGTGCCACCAACTGGAATGGTGACATAAATGCCCAGTTCGTCAATCAGGGGTATTATGCTAGACCAGAAGGAGGCCCTCAATATGTTAGCTTTAACGAATTCATGAATCAGGTACGGGGTAATAATACTGGGGCGGGTAATACTACTAATTATAATAATGTACAGTATGAAAGTTACCCTGCTCAACAATATAATTACCAAAACATGCCATCTTCTTCCCAGACTCAGCTTACCAATTATAACTATTCAGTGTCTGCAAATATGCCAACTGATGTAAAGCCGTACCAACTAAATGCCCCAAGTCAATACAATCCTCCACCAGAAACAAATTCATACACTAGTGAGATGATATTGAATTCTAACCTCACTGCAACAGCAACTGAGTTTGTGCCAAAAAATGTTTTACAACCTTCAACAAGTGTTCAGAACATTCCAGAAGCATCTACCAGTCAAAAGGTTCCAAGTGATACTCAATCTAGTTATCATAAAAAACCTGGTGGTAGCTCATCTGACAAAAACTGGAGGGAACGGCCACAAAACTTTAAACCTGAAGCCACAAGCGAAGTGAAAGAAAAGTCGGTCTCAAACGGTCACTCACATGACAATGTTAAAAGCTATAGTAATAATACCCGTAATCGTGATACATATCGTAATAATGAGGGTAACAGCAGGCATTATGATAGTAAAACTCGAGATGCTACTAATAGAGATTATGAGTCAACATCACTGAGTCAAGAATCAAGCTCTCGGAATAATGAACCTGGTAGTCGAAATGAATCTAGTAGTAATAATCAAGAAACAAATAATCGTAGCCGTAACTATGAATCTAGTAATCGTAACAATGATACTAACAGTCATAGCTATGAATCTAACAACCAAAACCAAGATTCTAACAGCAGAAACCAAGATTCTTATAGTAGAAAACAAGATTCTCACAGTAGGAACCAAGAAAATCATAGTCGAAACTATGAAAATAGTAGCCGTAGTTCAGGTAGAAACTATGAATCTAATCGTAATCAAGAATCTAGTAGAAACCAAGAGCTTAGCAATAAAAATCAAGACTCCAACTCTCGTTATGACTCTAGCCGCAACGATAGACGAAATCAGTCTAAAGGCACCTCTAAATTCAAGGGGAAAGAGTCTGACAACCGTACATTCTACAATAGTTCTATACCCAAAGATCAAGATTCACGAGGAAGGGGTGAGGGAAATGGTAGAAATAGAAACTGGGTTGGAACTCAAAGATTACGTGGATCAGAACGGAACAATATGGAAGATGAGCAGTATGCCAGCAGCTACATGCCTCAGAAAGAAGAAAAGCATGAAAAAGATAGAGCTCTTAGGGCACAACATATAGCTAGTCCTGTTAGATTTAAAAGCAAACAAGGGGACCAGGGTATGTTGTTTTTTTTTTCTTATCTTAAGAACTTTGCATTAAACTATGAAAACTACGAGTATAACTATAAAAAAATTGAAGAGATACGTAGACGTGCAAAAGTCACAGATTTAGTACAACGAATTAGTAAGTTGAAGTGGCAGTGGGCAGGGCACATAGCACGTAGAACTGATGGCTGATGGGCCCGAAAAGTTCTCGAGTGGAGACCACGTACCAGCAAGTGCAGCGTAGGAACACCAGCCACAAGATGGACAGATGACCTCATACAAGGTCGGAAAGACGCTGGATGCAAGCCGCTTCCAATCGGTCTTTTTGGAAATCCATAGGGGAGGCGTATGTCCAGCAGTGGACTTCGTATGGCTGAGATGATGATGATGATGATTAAACTATGACTCTTCTCATTACTCTTTTCAATGGTCAAGTGAAAAGGGACTTGACAAGAAAATAATTAATTGAGATAAACCCGAAGTTGATGAACCATACAAATCCACCAAAAACAAAAAATATTGTTTGCATTCCTATCGAGTCCCTTTTCAATTGACCATAAACTTTTCATATTTTTCCAGCGAATAAAGAAATGACACAACGAGAGCGACTAACAGAACAATTAGATAAAGGCACGTTAGAGTGCCTTGTGTGCTGTGATCGTGTGAAGCAGATGGATCCTGTGTGGTCGTGCAGCAACTGCTACCATGTGCTGCATTTGAGGTGTATACGAAAGTGGGCGATGAGCAGTATGGTTGGTAAGTAAACATCAAACTTCAAAAATTTCACTGTTCATCAAATGGTCTTACTTCAAAACTCTGATAAATGCTCTAAATATTCTCTTAAATTCTCGCTTGTATGAAATGACAATTACAGAAACAAGACAGAATTTAAGATCTTTGAAAAATTTATCAAAGTAAAGTTTTTTTGTAAGGTTGTTAATGTAATCTATTTGATATGGGACCATTCATTTATTACGTAAGACGATTTAGGGGACGAGGGGAGTTGACCATGTCTTATTTTTTCTTACAAGGGGGTGGGAGGATCTTGATAGTTCTTACGTAAGATTACAAAAATGCGAAAAGTTAAAATTATACTTTGAAAAAGCGCGGGCAATGGCGCGAGAGCCGAAGTGCACTCGAATGTGTATAGCTAAACGATTTCCATTTACAATAAACCAAACGTGTATTAATTTTTTCCTTTAGATTCTTTCGTAATAAATATTACACAGGGGGTCTGCCTATTCTTATTTTTTTCTTATTTAAGGGGGGGAGGGGGTCAAAAACTAGCAAAAATAGTCTTACGTAGTAAATGAATGGCCCCTATGGAAATAGTTTGTATTATTGGCAGGCTGGAATTAGAAATAGTTATTTCAATTATTCTTTAGAAATATAAAACATAACTTCTTTTATAAAATTTTCATACAAATTTTTGGAAAACCGGCCTTACTGAGAAATGCAGAGGCATGTTTTCGAAAAACAAAGTAAATCAAAGTCTAGGACCTGTAAGAATAGCAATATACTCTTACTCATTCGACATAGACTTAGTATGACTGGAAAATTGCCGAAGATGATGGGTTGTACAATAAACTTCCCGAAGAAATCCAAAAAATAGAAAAAGATGGAAAAATTAATTTGATCGTAAAAAAGTTGTTATTGTCGAAATCAATCTATAAAATATCGGATTTTTTTTAAAATGACTACAAGAATTTCAAAATTGAATGACTTAATTAGGAGCGTTACAGGTCATTACTAATTTGCATTTAGATGTTTATTCGTTCATATGACTTTTAACTAATTATATTTTTTTGCTGCTTATTCTTTCAAACAATGGAACTATCACTACATGATCGATTTATTATTATTTTAAACGATTTGTTAGGTTTTACAATTTTTATTATTTTTACAATTATTTTATACATATATTATTTGTTGTGATTATTATTTTATTATTATTATTTTTCAAGCTTGACGAAGCCCCTATACAGCGGAGTTATTGAAGTGTATTGTTTGCTGTTACGAAATACTTGCAGAAACAAATTTTTCATGTACCAAATTTTCTTGAAGTGACAATAGACTATTATGTTATTTAAATGTTTAATTTGTACAGTATTTATTTAAATGTATTTGACGAGTCCATTCAGAAGCAAGCATATTATTTGATACCTATTTATAAAATTTTGTGAGTGTGACTTTTCGACAATAAATATCATTCATTCATTCATATCGTTTTTTCTAAAAACAGTTGGTGTTGTGTTTAAACTTCTATACAACTGTAATATATGTGTCTACAATCTATCTAGTACTAATTTTATTGGCAATCAGAACACAATATCATTTGCCTATAGCCATTTTTTTTTCTAGAGGGTAAATGGCGGTGTCCAGCGTGCCAGAACTCGAACGACACCATCCCTACTGAGTACCGGTGCATGTGCGGAGCAGTACGCGCGCCTGAGTACAATCGCACTAGCGGAGGTGCGCACACGTGCGGACGCGCATGTCGCCGCCCGCGGTCCTGTCCACACCCTTGCACGCTGCTCTGTCACCCAGGGCCCTGTCCGCCCTGCCAGGCTACCGTCACCAGGTTATATGTTTACCATTTTATTCACAGATAGATATAATGTACTCGTAGTAGTATAGTTTCCGCTTTTTAACCGACTTCGAAAAAGGAGGAGGTTATCAATTCGTACCGTATATATATATATTTTTTATGTATGCACACGAATAACTCCGTCATTCGTGAACCAATTTTTATGTTTCTTAAATTGATGTATAGAGAAAGCTCCCAAGTTGGTCCCATAATTATATAATAATCGAATGCATCACACACCAGTCAAAAAAGTCATATAAAATTAGTCCTTAGAAAATATTATGTTGCAAGGCGAATGATCAGTCACAGAATAGTGGCCTACAGAAGTGATTAGACCAATATGGTAGATCACCAGCCAGATGAGAGATCAGGGAAGGACGATATTGTCAAGTCAATGGTTAAGCATTTAATCAGATCAGCGCAAGACTGGAAAGAATTGTGCGGTAATACAACGCCTATATTTAGCAGTGGATCAGAAAAATACTAAAATGATGATAATATATTATATTGCGTTGTTAGGTGTAGCTTTGAAATAACCAATAACAACTCTATGTTAAGGTAATCAAACTGACTCAACTTGTAATGCGATAAGAATTCTAAGTGTCCCGCAATATGGTCAGGAACAAAGCTCGACATCACGCACGCCGTTTACGTTTTGCACATGAGTCGCGGTACATATAGCTTTTACCATTTGCTAGCACTCGTCCCGTATGCATATTGCATATGAAATCGCTGCGACGTTCCACGATATATTACCCGGCTTTTTGCCCTAATAAATATAAGCTATGACTTTAAATTACAACTGAATTTCGATTCCAGGCAATGCGGTTGCGGTGCGGAGACTCGCTCCATTCTGTGCAGCAGCAAGTTGCCCCAAGTATGCGGGCGAACGTGCGGACGGAAACTGGAGTGTGGCGCACACGCCTGCACCAAGGAGTGCCACGAGGAACCCTGTGACACTTGCACGGAGACTGTTGAACAAGGTCAGTGGTCTTCAATACCTACGAAGAAAACGAAGTCAAGTTTGTCGTGAAGGATGCATTTGTCGCATTCCCCATAAGACGTATTTTTTTGTTATGCTTAAGGAAGAAGGAGTGAAAGACTGTCTTGGTATGGACATGTGATGAGAAGGAAGAATAGCCATGTATGCAAGAGGGCCCTAAACATGGTAAGCGGTAGGGCTGGGAGATGATATGCTTGCGAAAAGTGTGAATGTAGACATGACATCTGATAGTGAAGTGGCGAAAGGAAACGTGCTGTGCCGACCCCACCTAGTGGGAAAAGGACAAGACAATGATGATGATGTTTACGACTAAAAAGGCGTATGAAAGACAGAGAGGCTGACTGATAACCGCACAGCCTAAACCGCAGCTTCTAACCACAAAAAGTCCGGAGGTGAGGTAAAAAAGGAAGGTACCCGTGACTAATAAGTACTATTTTTGTGCTTATTCAAAGGTTTATTATAATTGAATATATACCGATTTTGATGTATGAAGATTGTCATTAGATTCTTCTTTACTTCCCGCGTTCTATAGTAGCCATAGGCTGTAGCCTATGGCCACAGAACATATAATAATATTATAGAACATAAAATAATAATACTAATATATTTTTGTTTTATTACAAAAAAAATGTGCTTAAGACTAGAGATTGCCTTTTAAGACACCACCGGCCCCGGCCGGGTTGAGCCCAGCCGGGCCCGGCCCGGTAGGTATGAAAACCGCGGCGCGGGAGGGAGCGCGAAATCATAGAAAATTCGCATGACAACCGCTGCGAGCAGCCACGTTGCCATTCTGACGCGCCAATAAGAATTTGTTTTGTTTATACCAAATACCAAAGCTACCAAAGTTTATCTATCTATCTAATCTAAGTTGTTATGACAAGTTTAGTGCTTTAAGCTTTATTAGTTTCTTATTCTATTACTATGTTTCAAATGGACACTATAACGAGTAAAGAGAAAGACCTGCTTGCTTAAACTTATAAAAAAATATAATTACTAATACTAATGTTACTATTCCGTCCTTAAGTAAAAGTAATCAATTCTGTATTAAATCAGAGATTTTGAGTGAGACTGATTATTGTTGATTTGTTAGTTTGAAATAAATATTAATTCGTAACCTTGAATCATTGTCCTTTTCCATTCTTATATAGCAAATTTTCATAAAATACTTTAACGGTTTCATCGCTAACACATCAACCCGCTAACCCGGACGGGCGTTGAGAAACATACCGGGTTGCAATCTCTACTTAAGACCAAACGACAGAAGTGAAAACTTCATTTAACGTTAATAATACGAATTAGCAGTAAAGCAGTGACGCGTTGACTATATCTCTCTCGCTCTCTTAGTCGACTCGAGTCGACCCGAACGAGCGTTACATAGCCGAGCGTGACGGCTCAGTCTCATTCTATACCAATGAAATAAAATGCTCACTGCGCCTAAAGAAGGTTTCACTTCAAAAATGTTGCGTATTTTGAAATCGTTTGTTTCAGTTTTTTAAACTATAATAATATGGAATATGCATGAATTTTACTTTATAGGAATATTAGTTTTTATTGATAACATACTAAAATATATTATAATATATACAAAAACATATTTCGATCGGTCAATAAACTTCCGTGATATAAACATTTAAAGTTTTAGGGGAGGGATGCTCTGTCCCTCTCTCGCAAACAACAGTTAGTATTGAATTTGTACGGCGAACATGAACCATTAATTTATTAAAATGCTTGTAACTTTCATATTATTGAAAAAATTTCAATTTTGTTTTTGTGGAATGGATCTATTTGTGGTTAGCCTTTTTATGACCAAATAAAAATAAATCATTCATATTCGTTATCAAACCGCTTCCAATCGGTCTTTTTGGAAGTCCATGGAGGCCTATATCCAGCAGTGGACTTGTTATGACTGAGATGATGATTCCGCTTTGTTATTTATGTGTTAATTTCTCCTGATGTCAGTATGCCACTGTCCGGCGGGTGTCCCCCGCACGGTGCCATGCACGGCGGAAGCGGGCGCGTCGTATTCGTGCGGCGGGTCGTGCGGCCGCGTGCTGTCGTGCGGCGCGCACGTGTGCCGCGCGGCGTGCCACGCGCCGCCGTGCGCGCCCTGCAACCTCCGCCCTCAGGCGGTCGACGCCTGCCCCTGTGGAAAGATGAAGTGAGGGTACTATTTTTTTTTTACCCGAGATTTGCAGGAGGCGGAAAGGGTCCGTTCCATAAAATAATACTATTAATGTCTTCGGTGCTATTATATGTCAATATTTGATTCCTTGAAATCGCAATGTAATTCACGAATGGTCATTGGGTTACTGTGGTCTAGAAAAGCACTTGGTCTTGTCCACGACACGACCACGCCCCGATATTGATTTTAATAGATAAGAAATTAAAATCGTCAATTACCCATACAGACTGGAGACGGGGGCTCGCAAGTCGTGCACGGATCCGATCCCGCTGTGCGGTAACATCTGCGCCAAGCCGCTGCCGTGCGGCCCGGCCGGGGACAAACACTTCTGCAAGATCGACTGTCATGAAGGTCAGCACAAAATATCCTGTTTTATGGTTAAGATTTACACGTGCAGCTATCTCTCTCCTCGCGCATCACTTTTTAAACATAGTTTGCTGCGGTGCCATTTACTGACCATTAAAATGTTTAATAATAATTGTTACAAATATTTGGTGCTTAATTCGCACATCACTTATCAGGCGAGTTGGTGGTCAATCGTAGATCTATCATGCGTAAAATAATAATCTAAATAAGAATTTTAAATATTAGCGTAATTGGTGAAATAGTTTATTTATTTATTTTATTTTATGTAAGTCGTTGAGATAAAAGGTTGAAGTCTCGATTGAAAAGAGAAAATGTTTAACTACGAAGCCATTTGTCGGCCGATTTTGATAATATTAGGCAAAAACATTGGATACAAAATTCTAAACAAGAATTTCGAATATGAGCAGTAATAAACCTCGCGAGCACAAACGTTTTACTCGACTGCGGCGAAGCAAAAAGGGTCATGTTATTGCAACAAGTAATTTTGCCAAAAGTTTGTGTTGCACAAAGTCTACTGTTCTTAGAACTACTAGTTAGTAGATTTTTTCATGCTGTACGTGCTATACGTTTGCTCTTTACCGCCAAATCACCTGATGTTAAGCGACGTTGCGTTTACAATGGATTCCACTTACCCAGAAGTAATCAATTCACTCGCGATTTAAAGATACCCAGATTATATTTATAGGCGAAGATCCACTCAGGAAGCGTATTTTAGCAGTCCGCGCGATTAAAGTGGAATTAAAGCTTTTTGTTAGGGTTTTAAAAACCAAGCGCAGCGTAGGAAGACCAGACACGAGATGGACGGATGACCTCATACAAGTGGCGGGAAGACGCTGGATGCAAGCCGCGCGCCAATCGGTCTTTTTGGAAGTCCATTGCGGAGGCCTATGTCCAGCAGTTGGCTTGTTATGGCTGAAATGATAATTTATTTATTTAAGTCCATCAACGTTGTGTACAATAACAATATTCACAATAGTTTTATATATTAATAACATAATTACAATTGCTACAATAATTAAATATGGAGACAGCATGCATTAATGGAACGAACAAATAAATTATAAAATAATACGGTTAATAATATTGTACGTCAAAAAATAATACATAAAAATAATCTAAACTTGGTCAAATTAATTAAAAATACTAGATTGTACAGAATTAAATTGAATATACTAAACATTTATCACATAATTAGAATTGAAATATACAAAAATGTTATGTAGATATATTGCAGCGACAAAACATAATGATAAAATCAAACAAAAACATAATGATGAAATCGAGAAACTCCTTCTTTTTTGGAAGTCGGTTAGTAAAAAAACGACGCCCTTCGATGTGTGTATATTTTGTGTTATAGGGCAGTGCCCAGTGTGCCCAGATAAGACGCTGGTGCAGTGCCGGTGCGGACACTCGAGCCGCGAGATACCCTGCGCTGACCTCCCCGAGATGACCAACAACGTGCTCTGTCAGAAGAAATGTAACAAGGTAACTTGCTGTCGACAGCTCTTACACCGGTGACATTTAATATATAGAGCGGTTATACTCATTGAATATGAAGAGTCCGTTGTACGACCATCGTCCGTCTCGCTCGCGCATACCCATATTTTTGTAGACATAAAATGACTGCATGAACTTATAAAAAATCGTCGTTTGTAAAACTAGTAAACAACATTACAAATATTCGACAAAAAAAATAATTACATTTATACTGTTAATGTATTCTGCGGTACTAGTAAACTGTACAAGTGACGCGTGTGGATGTCGCTACAGAAGCTGTCGTGCGGACGGCACCGGTGTCGTGCGACGTGCTGCGCAGGCGGCGCGCACCGCTGCGCCGTGCCGTGCGGCCGCTCGCTTGCCTGCGGCACGCACCGCTGCGAGGACTTCTGCCACACCGGACACTGCGCTCCGTGCCCCAGGCTCAGTCAGTATACCTATTTTATTTACCTATTTACTTCTTTAATATCCAAGACCTTATCCAAGAGGCGGGAAGACGCTGGATGCAAGCCGCTTCCAATAAATATTTTTGTAAATCCATGGAGCAGGTCTATGTGCAGCAGTGGTCTTCTTATTTATTTATTTATACGAAAATCAACAGCTTTGTAACATAAGATTAAAATTATAACAACAGAAAGCTAATTATCAATTTTCACGGATAGTGTCAGCTTAGATGCAATCATGAAAATATATAACCTTATATCTAAAAAAAAATATATAATATATATGGTGCATATTGTAAAAAAAAAGAAAAAAAGCCTTATATCTGATATGATGATGATGTTGATGATGTGGCAGGTTTCTCTGAGCTGACGTGCGAGTGCGGCGCCGTGGTGGTGCTGCCCCCGGTGCGGTGCGGCACGCGGCCCCCCGCCTGCGAGGCGCCCTGCCGCCGGCCCCGGCCCTGCTCGCACCCGCCGCACCACTCATGCCACTCCGGTGACTGCCCCCCCTGCGTCGTGCTCACCACCAAGCGCTGCTACGGCGACCACGAGGTTACCACGAGTTTCCACTTCCCCTTTCCAGACACTTTCTTATAAGTCCCGTCAACTAACAAGTAATTGTTTAAAAACCTATAAAAACCGACTTCAAATTACGCAATTCGTTTACTTGGACGACATATTTTTCCAGTAATTTTTGTTATAAAAACCAAAATACTGAACCGATTTTGATAAAATTTCTATGGGTGGTCCCATAGAAATTTTGGGAAGTTACCCTATCAAACATAAAATATTTTTTCAAATCGGTCCAGAAGTCTTCAGTACTTCAATACTTGCGGCTGGCGGTTATCATTCTACGACAAATATGACGCTGAACTATACTGAACCCATTAGATGAGTTGGAAGTCAAGCAGCTTCTATGAATAAAATACTATGTCGACAATTCTGGTTCTTTGTTGACATCTCATTCGATTCAAATGCATTTTGTACAACACTCACCTGGGGTACCTCATTGGCTAATGTTAGGTCTACTACCGATCCGCGCACCTCATACAATTTCCACATAGCATATACACTAAGTTCAATGTTCAGTAATATTCATGTGATAATCTAATTTTGAGCCTTATTTGCAGGAGCGTAAGACGATCCCGTGTTCCCAAGAGGAGTTTTCATGCGGTCTGCCGTGCGGCAAGCCGCTGCCGTGCGGGAAGCACACCTGCATCAAGACCTGCCACAAAGGACCGTGCGACACTGGCAAGTAAGTGTACAGGTGGCCTGCTACTCGAAACTGTGTCTAAAACTTCCTTGGACTACTTTTCAGAGTTCCCTTCTCATGGCACCCGCGCTCCTCTAGTCTGTTCTCGCCGTACACCGTACGTTTTAATAAAGTGACCTTGACTTTTTCACGTTTTTCACCAAAACTGATGACAGTTCTGTACGTGTTACCAGATGCACGCAGCCGTGCATGGAGAAGCGTCCGTCGTGCGGGCACCCGTGCTCGGCGGCGTGCCACGCGGGCTGCGGGGGCGAGTGCCCCTCCCCCGCGCCCTGCCGCCGGATCGTGCGCGCCGCCTGCCCCTGCGGCCGCCGCCACGCCGACCGCACCTGCAGCGACAACGCACGCGACCTCGCCAAGTGAGTACACACACTCACACACACCGTGCTTTACATTTACACTTTTCTTTGTATTGGACCCGTGCGGTAAGCGCATTTGCCGGTATCAAGTATTGCGATTTCTTCAATTTATCTTGAATTATACAAGTCATATTAGTTCTAGTCGATATGTAACTCAAGTAAATAAATCGCTTTCAAGCCATGTCTCGATAGTGACGGTGACTTTACTGGAAGCTTCTATGCAGTTTTTTCGACAACATCAAAAGAGACTTTTCTCCATTTTATTTCACTACATACATTTCACTTGCCCACAGTCGTGTACCTAAACAAATACTAATTGAATGAAAAGTCGCCATTTTTACACCATCAATATTCGACACAAGTTTAGAAAAATAAAACGGGCCAGCGACATTTCCTTAAGAGTTCTAAGACGTCCATCACGCTCGCGCGTACCTACGTTTTTGAAAATAAAACTGAAAATACAGAATTCCGATCTATGCGAAATGTAAAGACAAACTTTCTGACGTATTATGTTTATAATTGATCTACAATATTTGTTACAGAATGATGAGCGCGCTAGCCGCCACCAAGATGCAGGAAGGCGGCTCCGTCGACCTCTCAGAGGTGCAACGTCCCGCCAACATGCTCAAAACGTAAGACTTACTGATACTGACACACTGTTTCGTAGAATGGGCAGTCGGGTATTTTGTTTTTCATTTAATATAGATACTTGTTTCTATAAACGTGTTTGTGTCAGGCTGGAGTGCGACGACGAGTGCCGCGTAGAAGCGCGCACCCGTCAACTAGCCCTGGCGCTCCAGATCCGCAACCCGGACGTGTCGGCGAAGCTGGCGCCGCGGTACAACGACAACCTGCGAGCCACGGCGGCGCGCGAGCCCGCCTTCGCGCAGCAGATACACGACGCGCTCACCGACCTCGTGCAACGCGCCAAGAAGGTAACCTGCGCTCTCTCGCTCGCACGCAACACGTCACACAGTGTATGTCTCACTCTAGCACAAACAATACGAGTGTATCGACAATCCAGACGTGTCAGTAAAACTGGCTAATACCTGTTTGACACGTGCGTGTAAAGATTTTTTAGTTTTTTTGTTTTTTTTGTTTTTGTAGCTTAGGGCATTTAAAAGAACTAATAAAACAATATTGTTGAATTCTGTTCAGTGGTTATTTTTGACGTGACAACGTCTAATAAATCGATGAACGCCGGCTGCACGCACGAAAAAGTATGACACATTGTCCCGTTACGCTCATTGTCTCATTACGCACATTGTCCCGTTACATCATCATCATCATCATCATTTCAACAATGTTTTGTGACGTCACGTTAAACTATCGTCGGTAAACCGACTTTACAGACAACCAATTTCTTTAAGAAAAAGTCGTGATTACGTCACAAATTCATCTGATTAAAATAATATCATGGTTACCTACTAAAAAAACTTTACGTTGAAAGTGAAATTTTTTGTTGGTCTCTTTCGAAAATAAGAAATATTTAGTATATACATTGTTTTAAATTCTTTTTGGTACAGATAAAAAAGGAGACTTTGTGAAGTCTTAACTAGAGTTCAAATATTTTTTATATATTCGTAAAAAAAAGGTACCATATCATAATTTTAAGAGCCCTAAGTAAAGAAATATGGCTTAGACTGAGACATATAATCTAGGAATAGTTTTGGAATCAGCATATGTAAATTTTTTCTATACTTAGTACCTCATTCCAGGCTGTCAATGTTCACGTGTTGCATAGATTTTTTAAATAATAAAATCGATTGAATCCGACGTTACTTTGCGAAAATTCATATTCACAAACTTAAATCTAACTTATATACCTATCTAGTGTTTTTCCACTTCGAGGTCTTCGAGCTGGTACTCACAAGGAAGTTTTGTGACAATGGAAGGATCCATACACTTTTCCTGTTCGTTACTCAGCTGTATAAAACGTGTCCGCTTCATTCCGACTTCCCGGTCATATATTGCATCAAGTTAACGTCACGCGAAGATACATTCTAATGAATTAATTACTAAAATACGTGATAGTCTAATGCATTGTTTTACGCCACCTATGTAGTGATGTACTAAAACACATACAAAAATGTGGATATATTTTTATAACCGCTGTCAGAAATATTTATATTTCCATATATTTTTGACAATAAATATTGGACACGGTGTGAAACACCATACATTCCATCTATTGCGCGTAGAAAAAAATTCTTAATTTATGATTATATAAGTTAGATTTCAGTTTTGAAGAGTATTATATTATTTGGTATACTTCTTGTTGTTTCAACAGTTATCTTGTCCCCTGGCAATATTCCTTGATTATTTTTCAGTCGAAACAAAAGACGCGATCGCACTCTTTCCCGAGTATGAACTGGCAGAAGCGTCAGTTCATCCATGAACTGTCGGAGCACTTCGGGTGTGAGAGCGTCGCATACGACGCCGAGCCGAACCGGAACGTCGTCGCTACTGCCGATAGAGAGAAGGTAACTCGCGGTATACCCGTCTCACTCCCGCTCGTACCCGGGTAGCACCTGGCATAAGTATTAAGACATAGCGACATATTTTAGCGACAAAAACAACCATAACATGTATAAACATAAAAATAAACAAAAAACTACAGTTATTTTATTTACAAATCACTTATTGAATAGAATAGAATAGAATACAATATATTTTATTGTCATACAGTCACTGTCCTAACAATTTTATATAAAATAATATTTAGGATGTACCTGATATGGACTCGTCAGTTCTTCTACAATTTCTTAATATATTAATTGGAAATAATGCCTACTTCTTGCTTTGTATCTTACTCAAAAAATGACAAAAATATGAGGGTAGTTTGAAGTTGAGTTGCATTCGTGCAAAATTTAAAATTACATAATATTGCACACAAGTATATACTAACAAGCTGAACAATAGGAGGAATACTGAAAACTTATTTATTTTTTATTTTTTTCTATACTATATAGGTTTGCGCTTGACCGCCAAGTCACCTGATGTTAAGATATGTTAGATACTCACAAACTGTAGATATGATTGACTAATAAGCCTTAAACTTACATACTATGTGTATGTTGATGTACAAAATATGTTGTATAGATGTACAAAAGTCACCAACATAGCACAGCGGATTAGAAAGTTGAGATGGCCGTGGGCAGTGGGATCGAAAAGGTCTCGAATGGAGACCACGCACCGGCAAGCGCAGCGTAGGAAGACCAGCCACGAGATGACCTTATACAAGTAGCGGGAAGGCGCTGGATGCAAGCCGCATCCAATTCGGTCTTTAATAAATCCATGTGGGAGGCCTATATCCAGCAGTGGACTTCCTATGGCTGAAATGATGATGATGTATATGTTGGAGGATCATAAGTCATGAGGGTAGTAGAGTAATGTATCTTTTTATTTCAGTCGTGGCTGCCCGCCATGAGTGTACTAGAAGTGCTGGCTCGTGAGGCAGGCAAGCGGCGCGTGCCGGGGCCGGTGTTGCGCGCGCCGCCTGCGCCCGCGCACGCCTCGCGAACCGCTGCCACGTCAGCTGCGACTAACAAGTGAGAACTAACAACTTTTTTTCAAGTTGACCCCAACTTAAACTGCCAAAGGTCTATGCCATTTATTTATGGAAAACTAACCGCTACAGAATATAATGTTTTCTAAGGTTTTAGTGATCGTTACTAATTGAAAGAAAATTATACAACCGCGAGCGACTTCTACGTGCATAGAGAACGTTTTGCATAAAAATAGTAGGTGGAGACCACGTACCGGCAAGCGCAGCGTAGGAAGACCGGCCACGAGATGGACAGACGACCTCATACAAGTGGCGGGAAGACGCTGGATGCAAGCCGCTTCCAATCGGTCTTTTTGGAAATCCATGGGGGAGGCCTATGTCCAACAGTGGACTTCTTATGGCTGAGATGATGGATGATGAGTAATTAATATTTTCATAACAAAAAAATACAACTGTCATCTAGTGTCACCCGTGACCACGGACGCTGCAAAGTGTTCGAAACGTCAGGTATATAAAATTACGTAAAATATACGCGAAAAATCAGTTAAAATTTGTTTCATTTTAATGAGCTACAGAACACGACACGACAGAAAAGTTGAACTATAAAGCCTTACAAGTTTTCACTAATTGAACTATAATGCCTTACAAGTTTTCACTAATTGAACTATAATGCCTTACAAGTTTTCACTAATTGAACTATAAATCCTTACAAGTTTTCACTAATTGAACTATAAAGCCTTACAAGTTATCACTAATAGAATACCCGCTCCGACGGCATCCGATCCGATCCGGCTCCGATTTAAAAAACTATTACAACTGAAATATCCGATAGCTGCGCTCCGCGGTTTCACCTGCGTATTAATGAAAAGCGGTGATGATGATGACACAATATAGTCTGTGTTCATTCGCAGGTCATAAAGATTTTTGTGCCAAATTGCATGATGGGTTCAGCCATTTAACCGTGATAAAGTAACAAACAGACAGAAAGAAGATAGAGAGAGCTACTTTCGCTTTTTAACAGACTTCCGAAAAGAAGGAGGTTTTCAATTTATTTTTACGTTAATAATTTCTAAAAAATATTTTTAATTTACGAAAATTATCAGCGTTAAGACAAAGATCAAAGTTGTGATGTTTTGTTGCAGGTCTTCCGGAGGGGGGTGGGCGACGCTGACGTCATCGAACGCGTGGGCGGCGCGCAGCCAGCCCAAGCAGGCGCCGCCCGAGGCCAAGATAGATTACTTCGACAACCCGCCGGACAACTAGACATACCTAGCTCAATTATATATATAAACCTTTGTATTATTACCGCGGGGATTTACATATGAGTCTGTAATCCAACCATCGTCCGTCTCGCTCGCGCATACAAACATTATTGTCATAATATAACCATATATAATGACTAAATGAACTTATTAAAAAAAAAACACAGAATACTAGAAAGCAACATCACAAGTTTTCAACAATAATTTAATTTCTTAATAATCTTTTTTTTTCGTTACGAAACGGACTATGGTCGAGCTACAGCACAGACTGAATGACTCTTTGACCTTGTTGTTTTTTTTTTATCTTACGCCTGACCGCCATCTCACCTGGTTTACCACAAACTGATTTCAATATTACTTTGACTTTTGTCTTGCTCACCTGAAGAAAGAGCGAGACAAAAGTAAAAAGTAATATCGAAATAAGATTGCCTGAAGGCTTGTGTAAAGGACGCAGATGCTAAACGATGTTGCGGTCTGTCATAAAGCGCTCTTACCTAGGAGAAAAGCGATTTACTCGCGATAATTGGAAAAGATCCATTCAAGCGCATTCCACAATGTGGCAGTATCACGATGAAAGTGTAATTAAAGCTGTAAACGCAGTCAGCATCCTATGACGTCACGATATTATTATCTATTTCTGTTCGCTTTTTTTCTCTTTTTTTGGTGGTCAATCGGTAAATCTATCTAGTATAAAAAATAAAAATAAAAATCGTATAATTTTCAAAACCTTCCATACTTATGTTCTTGGAGCAAAGGAGTTATGTAGAAGTTGAAAGAGTCATTTAGTAAAGTCACCCCATTGATATATATATTCGTCGTACTACAGTTCTGTCTCTGCAAGCCATGCTGAGTTGAGCAAATGTCTTAAGATAATCGTTTAGACCGTAATTTTCGCCAGTACGTTGCTTTTTTTTTTTTTTTTTCATACAACAGGACACAACTGTTTACCCCTAAATCCGTTATTTTATGGTTGGAACCGTTCACCCGCCTAATGATAATAAAGTATAGGTTATCGTGGCTTATATAGCAATGCCGCTAAAGTCGAAAATTGGCCCTGTTTATACATCATTGGATAGGTTTTGTCGAAGCGCATCCTAATGACAATATATTTAAATAAATATAGATAATAATATTCGAATTCGCCGCGGTATTGCCACACCGTCGCTTAACATCAGGCGAGTTGGTGGTCAGTCGTAGATCTATCTTCCATAAAAAAAAAATATATAAGTGACGTTACTTCTCCGGGTCCTAAACAGTGCCAAATTTCATAACGTTTGGTTCATCACTAATCGTTATGAAATTTGGCACAGCGATTATTTAGTACGTCGAGAAGTACATAACGTCGTTTCTACAACATTACCTTGGCTAGCCGTGAAAATGTGACGAATAGATAAAGTTACTATTGCTTTTTAATTAACCGACTTCCAAAAAGGAAGTCCTCAATTCGACTGTGATTTTATTGTATGCTTGATAAGCGATTACTCCGTGAATTATAAATTGCTTTTGATGTTTATTTTTTGGTAGGTAATGCCTCAGAGGTGGTTCCATATATATTTTTTTCAAAATCGGTTCAGTACTTTGGTTTTTATAACAAAATAACTGAAAAAAAGTCTTCCTTCCAAGTAAATGAATTGCGTATTTTTAAGTTTTTTTTTTCAGTTTTTTAAACAATAATTATATAATCTTAGAAATAATGTTGCGGTGTCAATGATTTCATCTTTAGTCTAAAATCTAGTCAACGTTTTACAAAGTTACCTTTAAGGGTAACTTTGTAAAACGTTGACTCATTAATTAACATAAAGATGTTATAAAGCTGCTTGTGTTTGTGGTGACAGAATTGCAGTAAACACATAGAGGTAAGCTCAGTTTAAAGACAGTCATCTCACTGCCGTTTAGAATTGAAAAATACCGCTAAATCGGATATACAATATTGACAACTACTGGCCAAATTAAACATATTTTTTTAAATGCTTTTAGTAAATAATTTAGCTACCAGGCCGCTTATTCGAAATTGCTTTTGAAACATAACGTGTATAAAATGAGACAATGCATATTGCAGTTTTTTCCATGATCAAACCCAAAATATGCCCGATACTCTTTTATATTATAGTGTGTTGGCATGAAAAAAAAACTTCTACAAAAAAAAAAGTTGACCCAATCTGGCTGTAGCAAATATTTGAATTTCAAATCTACTGATATGGGAGAAAACTGCCTCAAATGGATACATTGTTTGAATCTGACCGTCGATTATTTATGTAGGCGGGTCCTACATCATCCATTGATGGTTTTTTTTTAAACTCCTAAAAAAATAATGAATGTTATGACACTGCTGAGCTTACCAAATATTAGCCAATCTTATAAATCATTATTTGTATTGTAAATGCAATAGTTAAACGTTTTGCTTTCTATGTTTTTTTTTTATCGATCAAAAGCAGCCCCGAAAGAGGTAATACTAATGAGTCCACAACTGAAGAGTCGTTTTACACTCATGTGTATCTATGTATCTCGCTTACTCTGAGGGGAATATGTAGTGCCAACTTTGTTGCTCGATTTTGATTAGCCAATGAGAACGCATTATACCCCAAAACTTTGCGTACTTGACAAGCTTCTCTCGAGGTTACTTCCACAAAGTTTTTTATACAGAAATCAATCTTATTTTTAAGTATTTTTATCACTGCATGCGGATAAAATAGTTGAAATATGCATACATAATTGTGATTAGATTTCGTGCGAAAGCTTAATATTTATAAATGTAGTTATACATGCTGTGGCATAATGAATTTAACTTACCTATGCCTTTGTCTATGGCTGAAAACTTTATGGATTCCTGGCATAGTTAAAAAAAAATAATTCAGCGCCACTGTTTGTTATTAAAATGGTGATTATATTAAAGTATCTCATTATTATGCCATATCTTGTAAATAACTACATGATTTTGTTTTTAAATATGTTAAGGCTATAGTCCGTAAATTCTCTGCCCTGGCGCGCATACTCACACTATAGAAGGGCTGTATAAACTTACGAACAGACCTAGAATGTAACATCACAAAATATTTTCAACAAAAAAATATTGAAGATCAATTTGCCTTTTTTCGATTTGATTTTTATAGTGCAAAAAATGGAAACCTATAAAGTATTCCGGGAGTTTTGAAAATAGGTACTTTTATAGATTTTGATGTTCTCTTTCCGAATTTCTACTTTGCCATCTGCGTCGCCATATTGGAAAAATGGCGCCCAAGAACAGATTTTTACAAAATCTTGTTTCAGACTCATTTCACGATTAAATAGGTGGCTCGAGCGCCAAAGATGCAAGGCGGCAAAGTAGAACTTCGAAAAGAGCACATCAAAATTTATCATCAATTTTTTTATCTACCGGAAACCCTTCCTGCCAAAACTACTAAATGATCGTATGTATTTATAAATAAGAATTTCTATGGAATGAAAATAAGTTTTTGTTGAAATCTTCTAATGTTGACTTCTAAGTCTAATATGTGACTACGTTCGTGAATACGTTCAATCGCATCCCGAATTGCGCGAAAGAAGAGAGTGATTTACGACCTATAGAGCCTTATGAATATTGAAGAATGTGAACGCTTTCATAAATTATTTAATCTTGTGTGTTTACAACGGATCAAACCAGTTTGTCTGGGGCAGTATCATTCAATGAACATGTAAATGTATTTATTAATTTATTCATTTAGTTTTGGGTATCCTATTTAAAAAATACGATTATTAATAAAATTGAATACTTTTAATGAAATGAAAAAAACAACTGTAAAAACTGATGTTACTTATACTTGCAAAATTTGATAATATTTATATAAAGCACGGTTGGTGATTTGCTAGAATTTTTAACGGTAATGATGTCGTACAAAAGGCGCACAGTATATTTACCCTGTTTAACTTTGTCATCTTTGTGTTGATCTCGGATGATTGTTTACTTAAGGCCCTATAGGTCGTAAATCGTCTGTCTCGCTCGCGCGTACCTATACTTCTGAATATAAAAACACTTGGATAAATTTGTCAAATGTTAGATCTGGAAAGTGGCTTTTTTTAATATCATTTTACTGTATAGAATTTTGTTTGTATATGTTGTCGAAAGTCCAATCAGTCATTTTATATCTTCAAAAATTTTTATATGCGCGAGCGAGACGGTCGATTTACGACCCATACCTAGTCTTAAATCATTATCTTTAGTTGTTGCAATTTACGATTACGTGCCGTCTTTGGTTGCGTTCGTATTGTTTGTGTATAAGTGCGTGGCACTTCGTCCCGCACGCACACTGACGCAATGTGCAATAATATGCGTGTACACTATCTCTACACGAATACTGCGTGTAAAGGCTAATGCGCGCTCGTGATTTGCAACTACTGTGACCTTTTATCGTTTGGGCAATGACGTCTGTTCTGTTTTTCATCCTAAACTAAAGTTGACAGGTAGTACCACCCTATTCTCACTTGTGGAAACGAAAGAAGACAGTAAATAATCGTCGAGTTTTGTTTAGAAAGAAACACAAAAAAAATGGAAACATTTTTAAAAAACATCATGGTAGCTCTAATAGCAAATGTTAGACACGCTCCTGAACGGGCAATATATTTTCGGCAATCGATGACTCTAGTTTTCTATACGAGAAATATTGCTGTGTCAATGTAGTTTATAAACAAAACGGACGTCTACATAACACTGGAGTTTAAGGCTTCGACCTCATTAGAGGAACAGTGAGTGACTGACTATTGCCTGCAGTTTACCGCTCTTATATTCCCGATGGAGTGTTCATACAGCATGTACCTATTGTACTTAGCTTGCAAACTCGTTCAGTGAGCAGTTCACAGATCATCAAACACATGGCTGGGGCCAAATGAGTAATTTTTTACCCGACTGCGTAAGAAGACTCTGCGTATGTATGTCTCTATATGATCGCCTACGGCCTAAACGTCTTGACCGATTTTGAGTCATATCGTTAGATTCGTCTTCATTTCCTGAGTGTCATAGGCTATATTTTTTGTAATAATATTAATACATCTCTCCAAAAAATAAAATAAAAAACATCGTGTTATCGTAACCTTCAACGAACTATTTCGTAATAAGCAAGTCATTTTACTAGAATCATTCTAAAGAATGCGCATTTATCATCTTTTTCAGCAACTTTACGCAAACTTTCTCACAAAAAACGTACACTGACTAAAAACGCACGCTGACTAGTTTAACGCGACTCACAATTTAAAAAAAAATGGCCTCGTCTTGTCCCAGCCAATAAGTTTGCTGATTCGCCGCTCAGAGGCTGCCGACGGTCAGTGAGCCACTAACCGTCTAATGAAGACGAAGCCGATAAATAGTTGTAGAATATTCTAAAATGCAATCGCTTTTGCAACATGTAGCGTTAATTTTAATAGGTCCAGGTGAAGGGGATGCAATCTTATGATCTTATTTATAACTCCTTTATATTATAAAAATATCGTAACGAACTTAAATTCGCTGTTGTACAGGAGACAAATGTAATAAACTGTTACATATTTGTTATATCGGTGTTTTATCTCTAGTAGTAGATAGTTGTGGATATTTTTCTAGCGCTCTGAAATCGTATACCTAAATAAAATGGCAAAGTGCTTGGCGGGCCGCGCGCAGGGTAGGGTCCGTAGTTGCAGTTCACTATAAGTGGGCTTAGAATAGAGTTATCACACGATGGGTTGGATTGGTAATCAAAAAGTCGTTTGCAAAATATTAAGCTTTGAAGTGATAGAGTCAAGTGTCTACTTTACACGTGGCGCGACATGCACTGGGCCGATTATCTTTAGTGCCACGTTCAGCTATATGTATTCCAAAATATTGATGAGCGAAACAGAGGGTTCGAATCAACCTGTAAAAACCTAAACTATTCCAATAAAAACTAACCGGTAAGCTACGCTATTCAGACAAACACGAGTAAAACAACAAACTTATCTTAGATTTATATTTTAAAACAAAAAAATTCAAAAATAGACATCGTCGACATGTCTCATTATTTTATCCAAATCTCTAGTTACGTGTAACATTGGATTAACAACTTTTCGACATCGTGTACAAGTATTTACGTATAATGTGCAAAAATCATATTTTTTTGCTTTCATTCCATGCGTTAAAAATAGTGAAGGATCCAAAATATGCTCAAAACAAATCCGTTTTGCGGCTGCATCTAGTTCGGATTTTAAGTTTCGCCGCTGAAATGTAAACAACTATTAATTCCATTCTATTCAAAGATTTTTTAATTAGTATTGGAACCGCTTAGAGCATTTGCCAGTGTCAACTGTTAAGTATAACGATTTCTTCAAGTTTCTTGAATAAAACAAGTTACAAATGTTCTAGTCACAATCGAACTCACGTATACAGTAAACAAATTCGAGTCCTGCTTCAGTAAAGTGGTAGCGACTTTACTGGAAGCTTCTATGGAGTTATACCTAAAATGTTCTGGCAGAAACATTCGATATTTAATTCTGATCAAGAATTTCGAATATGAGCAGATATTTGACGATTAAATAACAGGCAAAGGTGTATCTATATAGTGCAACCGTGGACTCTTAAAAAAAACTACCACTACAATAAATAAAAATAATCTGGCCAATAATCTATTCTTTATGAAAACACAAAATAAAGATCCAGGTACCTTATGATTGTGGTTATAATATTTTGATCTTTCGAGTTTTTTCTTTCTGTTGATTTTATAATTTTTCTCTGAAGAATCCGAATCAGTACTGTACTCTAGGGGAGAAACGTAAGGCTGCAAAATATGACCTAAATCACTTTCATTACGAAGTAATACATTAAAAAGAAAACAAATAAATGCCTATTATTATTATTATTTTTATTGTATTGAGTAACTTACACATTCTATTGATTCCCCTGCGAAGCACGTCGCAAGCAAGCACTGCAGTCAGGAATTGAGAACCATAATCGTAATAGCAGTTTCCTGAAAAAAATAACTAATTATTACACCAAACAAAAAACTTTATGTGGTCCATAAGTTTGCGCTCCATATTATTGATGCGCGCAGTTGTGGAATCTTCTGTCGCGTTCCCTATTTTTTCAAATTTTAAATCTTCAATTCAAAAATCAATCTAGGAATTTATAAGGTCAAAATAATTTCCTTTTAAATCATATCCTTACACCCTCGTTTATTATCATACAAAGATATATTTACTAAATATATTTTTATACAAAACTGCTGACAAATTATTAAAGAGAAGATTGAAATATATTTTTGACAATTACCGTGATTCAGTTCCATGATTTGATAAGCAAAGGAAACCAGCTTAGTCCACATAAAGTATATGTTGTTATCAGTTGTTACGTTCTTGTCTTGCATTATTATATGTTTTAAGTCATCATCGTCGATCACATCATCATTTTCAGAGTACTTATCCATGTCTCCCATTTCGTTCAATGTATCCAAGCAATGAAATTTATCCTTGACCATATCGAAATTTAACTCCATATGTGTAGGCATGCCCTGGTCTTTAGGCAGCTTCTCAATTTCAATGCGTTCAGTCAGAGTTTCTTCAGATATTACGTTGACACTCTCGGGGTAACTCTGGTCTTCTTTCTGATCGTCTACACTCCTAAAATCATCTTCACGAAATTTGACAGAGTGACAATCGCTTTGGTTGTCGTCATCATCATCTCCTACTTTTGTCAGTTCTTCATCATCTTCGAATTCGTGGAAGCTGTCAATGAAATCGTCGGTACTAACGTTGAGAGAAGTCTTTGTCGGTTCGCTCTTGATGCTAGGTTCGATACCACAGTCGCTTTGACTGTGTCCGAACTGGTCATACAGCTTGCGTCTGGCTTTTCGTTCAAAAAGCTCCTGTCGAAGGATTTTATCCTGATAGGATCGGCTTTTGAGCTTACTAGCGGCATCTAGCTGGTTGCGCTCCAGGGACTTGAATTGCTCGTAAAGATACCAGGAGCGCACGCACCGCGATTTTTTATATTTTGGTATATCAACATCTAAAACGACAAAAATGTGTAAGAAAACTTGTAGTTCGGCACAATGATATCTTGGTAGGGCAATCTTAATAGTCTACGTAAACGAGGCCTAAAGTACATACCGAAAGAATCCAAGAAATCCATTCAAACACTGTGTAATTAGCTTATTTAATTTTCTGAGTGTATGGTTAAAGTCACATCGTTTTTGTTGTAAGTAATTTTGAAAATGTACACAACGTAGAATTCTTTCAGGCTGTCAAAAAAAATATTTGTGACAATTGGAATTGAGGATATTTATTCTTCTTGCCATTGCTGCCAGTTTCTTCCTACACAGAGTATTCATTTCGGGAACACGTAAAAAAGCAATACTCTCTTCCTTTTTAGTTAGTTAAATTGTTGTGAAGTAGTTTTTTTTTTTTAAATTACTTTTTTGAAGTGATAACTTCTTATGGGATGGTAAACCGCTTCGTTACGTAACGCGTTACGGCGCCAGTCTGGCTAGATTAGTTTAAGTTGTCACTTCTGTCGGGCGTCCCGAGACGCACACTTTTTTTGTACTAATAACAATACGACTCTCGGAGAAATAAAAAATGCTCTTTTTGTAACCTTATATGAACGACAAGTATAAGTTTAGAAAACTCCGGCTTAACCGATTTTGATGAAACAAAACTAAGAACACTCTCGACCAAATCCTTCTTTTAAACAAAAAACTAGATTAAAATCACTCCATCCTTTTCAGAGCTACGATACCACAGACAGAACACCCTTCTTTGGGTCGGGGGTTAAAATTAACGAACTCTAATGTCGTCAAAAATAAGTGTTTTTACTAGAATTATTCTAATGAATGCGCATTTTTTATCTTTTACAGAGATTTTACTCTCACTTTTCCACAAAAACGTACACTAAACAACATATCAAGCGAAACGAAATCATAAGACTGCAAAAACCGCTTTTCTGCAATCAGGTATTTTGTTTTTCTTTTAATATTGATAAAACCTGTGAAGTTGGTTTTTCAGTTTTTTTAACTATAATTATTTTTGTGTAAAAACAGACATATTTTTTCGCTACGCTTGTCTTTGCGTAAGAACTACAAATCGGGTAAGTAGTAAGCCCTAGGTCCCCCCTAGGGCACCCCCACGTCCCCTATAGGGTACCCTAAGGGGGACCGGGGTGCGATCGCACCCTCGGGATGTATATAGCCGTCGCTGGTGGCAGTAGTATCCGTACGATGTGTTCTTTTACTACAAGCTCATTCTCATTGTTGTAAAACGAACGATGACCAAACATAGACCGCAACGGTTAGCTGCCAAGTGTAAGTCCATCTTAAACAGTTTAAAAAATGAAACAACTGAATTAAAAATACACAATTTAGTTTACTTGGATAACATATTTTTTTTTTAGTAATTGTGTTTAAAAAAAATAGTATTCCCCATCGTCACATTCATTTTTTTACGTAAGATCTAGGATTGACCACCAACTCACCTGATGTTATTAGGTGTGGCCAAAGATAAAACTAAAATAAAATCAAAATCAGCGTTTACATGTTTTTTAAAAGAAAATAACGAAATAAGAACGAAAGTGTAATTATATTAACAGGTTCATAGAAAAAAAAAATTGCGGGATTCACTGCAGAATATATATCAAAGCTAATTTAAGTACTTATATCTAACCTAGTACAAATGAGGTGATACAAAATAAGAATAAGAATATTTATTAACCTTGAATAACATACATGTTACAGGTAAGGTACACATATTACGATAAATTAACTAAATTGTATGATAATAGCATAAATAAAATTATATAATCGATTTAATTTAAATTATGGTATCCAATAAATTTAAATTACATTTGTTTTAAGGCTCCAACCGTTAAAACAAGAATAATCAAAAATATCAATACCTATCATTAAAAATATATTATCTAGTTAATTAAGTATATATACTAGTACAACTACAAATACCAAAATATTATTATACAAATACCAAGGGCGTAGCTAGGCTAGCTACTAATAAAATTCTTAGTTAAAGTATTAAATTCATCGATTTTAGGGTAGCCGTGACCAAAACCTTTTTTAGATCCGCGACTGCATTTTTGTTGTTTTATATTTTAAAATCCCCTCTGAAACTAAAACTTGCTTACGCCTATGGAAAATAACTAAGTAATAAGTATAACTGCATAATAACAAGAAGGAGCTTAGAGATTATCGAGAATGATAATTGTACTAGAATGATAAAAAAATATAGTACTTTCGAAGTAGTGAGTTATCTTTTCAGGAAATTATAAGTATGTAACAAAAATAATTCCACCCCCGAAATGGCCAATACAAAAATATAGTCCACTTTACAAATTGGTATAAAAATATAGCGTGTCCTGCGAGATGTCCATATTTATAAAGTTTAAAATAATCTAGCCAATTTAAGTTTGTATAAAGAAATTGCGACTTCTGTTGGGTGCCTAAATCTTTGTTAGGTTTATTTGAGGAACATAGTCAATTTTACAGGCAGGTTTGTAGAAAATGGAGTCTCCTGTAGGAAGCCTGTGCCAACTTTTTTTTAAATGAAATTTATGAAAAATTTTATTACAAAAAAATAAGTTGGCTAGAAGACTTTGGTGCTTACACCAAAGTTGCTAGAAAAATATAGTGTCTTCTGCGGAATTCCTATATCCTAGTAAGTTTTAGTAGAAGAATCTTGTCAGTTTTACAGGTAAGTCGGGAGAAAAATATAGCATCTTCTGCAGAATTCCTAGACCTTTGTAAGGTTTAGTAGAAGAATCTTTTCGGGATACATAAGTAGGTTTTAATAGAAGAATATAGCTCCTCCTGCCGGCTGCCTGCTGAAACCGGGGTTAGTCTGCGACGAGTGGACGCCGGAGTTCATGAGCTTCATGCTGTTTGGCGACAACCGTTCCTTTATCCCGCCGATCTTTATCGGGTGACCCTAGAACACATTTAAAAAATAATGTTAAGTTCTAATAAATTGTTTGAAAAAGACAGCTGAATTTCTTTTACCAGCGGGCATATGGGCAATAGAGTCAATAGTAATATAAACCAGAAGTCGGTCTAAAAATTTATCAACATTTCTTTAAATAACATATTATCATCTTCCGTTTAAGTAATTTCATTTGCTGATATATAGATCGGTGAGCAAATGAGGTGATTGAATGAATGAAAACTAAAGGTGCCTATTCAATATTCATAAACTTACACGTTTACAGCTAGATCCTTACCAATGGTATGATAACAGGTGGTATTTTATCCAAGGTGTTCCGCAGCCGCCGCCAGGTGTTGCAGCCGATCGTCTCCAGCTGCAGGTTCAAATCCTCACGGTCAGGGAACCGCTCTCTGGAGTGATTGTACGTCGCAGCCAGCACCAGATCCAGGCTGTCTTTGGGCAGGCTGGGTGGTAATTAGGTCTTGCATTAACAAATCAGCTAAAATGAACTTTAAACTGTCAAATAGCTCATTCCCAGGTTTTTTATATAATTTTAGGGAGAGCACATCCACTGCTGCACAGAGGTCTCCGCCATGGATTTCCAAAATGACCTGATGGAAGCGGCTTGCATCCAGTGACTTTCTGCCACTTCTATGAGGTTGTCAGTCCATTTTTGGCTGATCTTCCTACGCTGCGCTTGCCGGTGCCAATGGAGAGCCATTAGAGAACTTTTCGGCCCCATCGGCCATCAGTTCTACATGATAGATATGGCCTGCCCACAGGCACTACACTGGCACTGGCCTGGCAACTTGCTAATCCTATGTACTATGTTGGTGATCTTTGTATGTCTACGGATCTCGCCATTTCTGATTCGATCACGCAAAGAGACTCCGAGAGGCCCTCGCATAGCTGTCTCCATAGCTCGTTCCGTGATTTTAAGTTTTATCTAATACCCATAGTGAGTGACTACTTCTATGGGATACCACGTGGCATCTGCGACACCATTAATATTGCAGTTGTCAATAGGCGACGTTTATCGCTTACCATCAGGTGAAGCATCTGCTTGTTGGTTGAATGGCTGCTCTTTCTGTAAAAAATAACTCCAATACTCCATATTCTTGCCATTATACCACTATAAGTGGGGTCGGCATAGCATGTTTCCTTTCGCCACTTAACTCTATCAGGGTGGTGATCAAAATAATTGTAGGTACATTAGGAAAAAAACAGGATGTCCTGCGTCTTTAAAAAATCATACTACGAAATTGTGCCTTTATAATATACGGTTTTATTTTTGTTTTGTATCATTAGTGTAGTTCATAAACAGTCAGATTATTTTATTGAAGTTTTGTGCACTAAAAATCGCTATTTAAAAATAAGTTACAAAATGTTATTATGTCTGTTAAAAGAAAGTTGTCCTATGCGTTTTTGTTTCACTTAAGTATATACTAACTCAGCCATTGATTTATAAACTTTCGTATACAAATTTTTATTACTATTGGCATTGAATCTAAGATCAATTTTGTCTTTTTAATTTTTCTTTATATTACTTTAAAGTGTTTTTTTTACATTTTTTAAATAGTGTCCTGACTGAATTTTGCTTGTCTTCGGTGATCATTTCGGAACACCTAAGTTAGCTAAGTCATGACCGCTTCATTTTTAAAGGAGGGTAATCTTTATAATTTTTATTAACAATATGAAAACACCCTAACGTTACCCGTGAGTTACATTTTTAACTTGTGAGAAGTCATGGCATGTTACATGTGAGTTACATGTACATTTATTTTGATCACCACCCATCAGTCATCATCTCTACATTCACACCCCTTACTTACATCATCTTTCACACAGTTCTTTCACATTCATTCAAGATATTTGATCCCCATTTTCTTAGGGCGCCCTCTCCCGGCCCTACCGCTTACCATCATGTTTAAGTCTTATTTCAATATTACTTTGATTTTCGTCTCGCTCTTTCTACAGTTGAGAGAGCAAGACAAAGGACAAAATAATATTGAAATATTATTTCTATTAAGATTGTGGTAACCTTACAGGCATAAATTGTGACCTTCTCTTCTGATAACATGGCCAAATTAGGACAGCCAGTCAGGACGGTCACTGGTGCTGTGCTACTTTCATACTTACTCTAACATACTCATTCGTAATCATATCCTAGTTTTGTTACTCCACACATCCTTCTCAACATTTGCGTCTCCGCTATATAAAATATAGACATAGACATAGACATAGACATAATTTTATTGTAACAAAAACACACAGAAAATAAAAAATCATACACACAAAATAGGTCACAAAATTATGTTTTTGTCACAATCCGGCCCCAATAGGCAAATATAGGAACTTACCTATGCTATCGTAGTAAAAAACAGTTGCCATTCACGCACATGCCTTATTTTTAGGGTTCCGTACCTCAATAGGAAAAAACGGAACCCTTATAGAATCACTTTGTTGTCCGTCTGTCCGTCCGTCCGGGTGTCAAGGCCTTTATCTCGGGAGCGCGTGAAGGTATCGAGTTGAAATTAAAACCATAAACGCAGATCCATAGTATCTTGCTGCAGAAAGAAAAATAAAATTTCTGTTTTCGTAAAAAAAAAGTTACAGCCAAATATGTCGTAAAAAACGCACATTTCGACACTCTCAGAGGAATCAAAACCTATGGGGTACTTCCCGTTGACCTAGAACTCTGAAATTTGGCAAGAAGCATTGTGTTAGAGTACACATATAGGAAAAAATCCGAAAACTGGACATTTAAAATTAAATCACAAAAAAATTGTGTCTCTATGCAAGGAATGAGGGCCCAAATTTTAAAGTGAATTAACCATATCATCTGGGGTATAAAACACTGGGGGGGTATGGGGGGGGGGGGTGAAAGAGCCTCAAAATAGCATAAGCTAAAACAGGTTTTTAACACATTCGTCCCCTGCAGACCCTTCACTTCAGCTGGGAACCAAAACTTTTTAGGCGAATTTTGATTAAGTATAGAGTGGCCGCGCAAAGCAACGTTGACTACCTCAAGCGCCGGCAGTTTACCGACTACTACAAAGTGAACGGGACGCTCGCTCGGATCCGAGTGGGAGGTGCCGCTACTATAGCCCCGCCCCACTTGGATCCGAGTGGTGAGCAAGGAATGTGTTAAATATTTTTACGATGTATATTTTTCGGTTTATGAAGGAAAATATAAAAAAAAATATGATTTCCCCCTTTTATTTAGTTTGTACGGAACCCCCGGTGGGCGAGTCTGACTCGCATATGTCCGGTTATTTTTAGACTGATATCAAAAGAAAAACAATATTACCGACTGCAAAAGAACGATTTTCTTGGAGAAACTTAACGTGTGCGCTACGTACGCTTGATGTGATATTGAAAGTTGGAGATACGTTTTCGCGAGAAAGTATCCTTTCCTTAAATTAATATTTTGGTAAAACTTACTACAAAGGGTGATAGAAGCTCATTCTCCTGACACTCGCCAGAGTATGGTGTGAGTACAATCTCGCTCCTGTGGGGCAGCCATGCTTCTCTTTTGTTGCGAGAATTATATCCTGGGTAAGGACACCTTCCTTAGCCAGGTTCGGAAGGAGACCTTTATTCCTAACTTGCTTCGGAGGCATTACGCAAAAAAAAATATTTCAGTACATATACAAAATAATTTGAATTCCCTAATTTCCCTAAATTTGAAGTAAACAATCTCCTAACTCATAATATTTAAGTACGGGCCAAGAAAATAAAGAAACTGCCAATCGAAGCCTAAACCGTAAACAAAGCATCCATGGCAACCAAACAAAGAAAAAATTACAACTCTCTACCGAGACAATCAAAGCAAATAAAATTGTACTCTGTACTGAGAGTAGAATAGCATGAGGGCGCCGCTGTCGTTATTTCATTATTTTGTTCAGTCTTGTTCACAGAATACCATGGTAGACGTTAGTTCCCGTGTTTTTTAGCCAAGATAGTTCTCTTTTTAAACAGACAGACTCTTGTTATTATATTATCTTTGAAAGTGTTCTTCGCCCATGCCATATATATCAAAATAAACATTGCAAAGAATTACCTCCTTGATTGGCTACTGCTCCTGCCGCTGCTCTTCGCATTGCCTATAAAATTTGGGACACAGACTAGTGAGAGTTATTTAGGAACATTTATGTACACTTCTGCGTCTGTGGCAGTATCGAGAGGCTATACCACAAAGCGTTCAAACCAAGGAACTTTAATTTTTCTTTTCAGCAATAAACATAACAAATGGCAAATGTGTAATCATGATGCCAACAACAAGAAAAAAACTTTTCAGTTAAATAATTTAATTTGGCGGGAACGTCATCGAAACATGTGGTTGCTTTGTTTTATTTATTTATTTATTTATTCATTATTATTTATTATTTTCCTAAACTTGTGTTATTTTGAATATTAATGCGATAAAAATGGTGGTGTTTTATTCATTAAGTGTTCGATCAAGTATATCAGTATGGGCAAGTGAAATGAAGCAGTGAAACGTGTCATTTTACGTTGTCGACAAAACTCCATAGAAGCTTCTACTAAAGTCGAACTTCTTTACTGAAACAGGACTCACTCAACTTTGAAAATGACTGTATACGTGACTTAGATTGTGACTAGAACATTTACAACTTGTTTTATTCAATAAACTTGAAAAAAAAACTCAATACTTGACACTGACAAATGCTTTAAGCGGGTCCAATACAAAAAGAAGAAGAATTTAATTTGGCGCTTTCTTTCATTCCCATAGAGAAGTTAGTTTTTTATTTAGCTTTTCTCACCATAGATCTGTTTCCGGTACACGGATTAATGCTTAGTTCCCACTACAAGATTGGTCTTTCTTTACACGGCTTCAAAGGTTCTGTCAAGTGTGTAAGCGTTTTTCGTTGGCACTCCATTATAATTTTACAATGTGCAATTATTACCAAAAAAATAATACCTATTACACCGTGAGTCACCGTGTAATATAAACATATAGTCAACTCATTTGTTGACGTAGTGTGAACTAGGCTTTTTATTTTTTTTATTATGTTGTTTCTTTTAAACTGGTTATTTCCGGTTCCGACACTCTCTCGACTCTACCGACTGGACGCCATTTTGAAGTGGAATGTCTTTCGGATTTCGTGCGTTGTGCGTGTTATTAATTGTGACGGCATATTAGTATTATTTAGTTAAATTCCGTTAATTTTGTGATTAAATAACTCTTCGAAATGAGTTACGGAAGGCCACCGCCGCGTATCGACGGCATGGTGTCGCTAAAAGTCGACAACCTCACATATCGCACGACGCCTGAGGATTTGCGCCGCGTCTTTGAAAGATGTGGAGAAGTCGGCGATATTTACATACCAAGAGACCGCTATACAAGAGAAAGCAGAGGATTCGCATTCGTGAGGTGAGATCTCAATAAATAAAATTGCCGAATATATATTTTATGACGTCATTGCAACCGGTATTTTTACCAAGCGTTGTTTGAGGAACTTCATAGTTACATTAAGTTAATTGCTATGGATTTACTATGTCGAGAGAGCTGTTAAAAAATAAGGTCTTCGGTTTGATACCTACTCAATAGATATGTTCTTTCGGCATCACAGGTTTTATGATAGACGGGATGCCGAAGAAGCACTTGACTCTCTCGATGGGCGCATGTTGGATGGCAGGGAGCTGCGCGTCCAAATGGCAAGGTACGGTCGACCATCCTCACCGTACAGGAGCCGCCACGATCGTCGCCGCAGGTATGTTTATGTACTCACTAACATATATTACCTACTGACTTTCGGCATTAACTACTTACACTGTTGTATAGATCCAGTCACCTAAAAAGACCGCTGAGCGACAGATAAACAATAACAAAACGTTATTTTTATTTGATGGGATCTTTAAAATGTTGACTACTCTCACTCAAAACTTTTTTTTTATATAGGTACATTAGGAATGATTAATTTGATTAGTTCAAATATATAATGCTTAAATACATACTTAATACCAAACACGCTACATAGACAAGTGACAGCACCACAAAATTGATTGAGTAGGGACCGGATTATATGCATTTGCATATATCCCACGTTATCAGCGATCATTGCATCTTTTGTCTGTAATTTAGTGATAATGCATATTTTAGTTTTATTTACTACATTTTTTGGTAGGTTACCCTATTAATAAATCTAAAATAATTACAAAAATGTTCTCTCTATACCTACCTTCATTAAAAAACTACCTTCGTTAAATAAAAAAAAAAAATTTGTTTAATTGTATAATTGTTTAGTAGACTATAATTTATAGTTTATAAAGTTGTTAAATTTTGAATGAATACGTAATTTACTGATTTTATGCTGATTTAGAAGTAAAAAAAAATACTGCACTTTTTCCTTTTCTAAAATTCACCTTTTATGTTGCATATTTCAAGCTTTTCATGTTGCATATAATCTGGTCCTTAATTATGAGTGACTGTTAATTTGCCTGATGCCAGATAGATACTCTAAGGCACCCACCTTAGGAGTATCTATAAATTAGATGTAGAGTGCAAGTTCAATATGTGCAGTGAGATATGTAACTGAAAACAGTAGGAACGGGTGAGAACATAGATTAGCTATAGGGTGAAAGCATAGAATGGCCAATGGTTATGTTTGACACAAAGATTCTTTAGGACCTGCACAGAAGGATAGTGTATTTTATCATCATCATCTAGGCACATGACACCGTAGATTGTTCTTTATCTAAGGAAATTTTGGGGGTTGCATAACAAAAAGGAAGATGCACAAGAGTGTGAATCGGTACAGTGATAGAGGATTGCAAAAAAAATACAAATGATATGACTAAAAAAGAAGTGAATTCAGATATGATAAATTATAGATGCAAATAGAGAAAAATACGTACTGCACCATTGCAAGATGATTAATATTTAATGGTATCCCCTCCGCGGGCACATGGCAAAGGTCACGTATTTATTTGCCCCCCGCGTATGGCACGCCCCCCCGCGATTTTTTTGATTTTTTTGCCGCGCGCTATTAAAAAATTAATAAAAAATAAAATTTGTATGAAAACTATATATAAAATTAATATCACTGTAATCCTACTGAATAAAGCTAACTGATATCCAACGCATATGTATTTTAATTAAAAAAAGTATCCCCTATCTAGGCTTAAAGTTGAGCATGCGATTTTTTTTCACCATTTTTTACGAAAAAAATCATATTAAAAAATATTAAAAACATTTCATACATATTATTGTTTTTTTGGCTTTAAAAAACAACAATATACAGATATCCGAGAAAAAATAACATCATCCCATACATTGTTTAGATTAACAAGATCGTCATAAAGCACGTGCGGTTCAAGTGGCCAATTAGGACGGTCGTAAAAACGGGTCATGCTTACAAAATGTGAACTTGATATTCTTTAAGTTGGAATGGCTTGTAACTTTTGTTTATGAATAGTATAATTTATGAGCTTCTGGTTTTGTAATGGTTTAGTCGATAAAAATGTGTTTTATTTATCTATTAGAGACCATAAAAAACCTCGTTTCGGGCTGATGATAATGATGATAGATAATTGAAAAAAATACGCGAAGTCAATTAGGACGTTATTGAGCAAAATGGGTTGCTTTATTTAAAAATCTGTATATGCAGTCTTATTATTAATAACATAACAAATAAAAAACATGCAACATACATACCTGTTGTAATTGAAACTATGTTTCAAAATCGGCTATAAATACCGACGGCGGACATCTGGCACGGCTTTTCGGACACTATTGTTCGTTCGACATGTATGCGTTTAGATTCATATTTGTGATTAATATACACATCACATACTTAATTTAACACTTGTATCGTATCACTGGATATATATCGGTCACATATTACTATTAATTTTGAAGTATATAATGAAACCTTATTTTGAAAAAAAAATCACAACATAAAAGTCACAAAAAAAACACTCAAATTTCGGCACAAAAAAGGTCCGTCGGCGTTCGGTTCGAAACAAATATTTCGATTTTTTTGATCACACAGACATGTATTTGACACTGTCACTAACTTTATTACTGGTTTTGCCACGTGTAAAACATAACAAAATATGTATTTAATCGAAATAAATACATAAAATCGGTATTTATAAATAGATGGCAAGAGCGGCCGCCATTGCGTGTTTATAACCTTGACCGCGCGCGTCATTCTGATGCAATTTACACAGAAATTTATTTCGGAAGTATCAATTCTAACGTATCTGATTGGTAGTTTGTCATTTTGCCTGTCTATGAACGAGTTAGAGCAGAAAAAAATATTATGTCATAGTTAACTGGCGGGGAGTACAACAAGGAGAGGAATAACGATACGCTAGCGTATGGCATGCCAGCCAGCGCACAATGGCGGGAAATACGCTGGCGTATTTAATGCCTCCTGAGGGGGTATAGTAAATGATATAGATTGATGAACTGCTGTAAGTATGTACGTTTGTTTGTTCATATTTGTTGTTCTAAAATATGAGTACTATACTGATTTGGACACAGTATCCTTTAATATTAGGCTTCCTAATTTCCTAATTTATCTGAGATGTGATGAAGATAACTTGGTCCCTGTCACAGGTTTTTTTCTTTTTGCAATCTATATTATTACTTTTAAAAAGCTGTGGATACTTCTCAGTAGGGATTTTGTTTTCCTCTTAATCATTTTTGTAAGTGCAGGTATTTTTCTACATGGATTGTTTTGGTCACCTATGAGATTTCTTGTTTTATAGTGGTTATTTAAAAAAATGTATTACATTTTATAGGTCTTTTATAACTGTAGTAACCTATAATATTTTAATGTATTAACAATATATGTAGAATATATCAACATTCACTCAATTTTTAACTAAAAACTATGTGTAACTGACACCTTTTTTCCGCCTTGCCTCGCACTCTGCCTGTGCGAGGTGCATCACCAACCGAGAGTGATGTTTGTGTTGCTCCTTTGAAGAAGACCGCCTGCGGTTGAAACTATAGTCGAATATTTCGACTTAAAACAGGCGTTAGTAACCCATTGTTTTATTTAAAAATGTGTGAAACCCATGTTAGTTTCCATAGTCAATCATGGTATGTGAGTGCACTGCAAAAATACTATCAAACTTATATAAATTGCTCTGACTTTCATTAAACATATGCTCACAAACAAATAAGACACAATTTTAACGTGGCCTATTACGAAATATGCCAAGCTGAGATAGGCATCCCTAGTTTATTAAAATATAGATTACCTATACAATCTTATGGTATACTTTCATCTTGTTGGGTGATCATTTAAGTTTGCTATCACAGGTCAAAAAAACAATACGAAAATTGGTTCCCACAAGAAATGCTTCAGAATATGCACAGGCAATCCTATATATTCAGGTGGCCCATCAATCATCGAATCATCTGATATATGTCTCATCCTGGTAGTTGATGAGATATACTTTTTGCACTGCACTCCTTTACTATCAATTATTATTTGACTAAATAACAAAATATTTACTCATTTACTACTTCATAGAAATATTTTCTTAGGTTAAATGATTTTTGAAATGTCATGTCATGTTGTGTTGATTCATTGAGGGATACACATATATTTACTCTGGTGTTGCACAAGAATGCATTCCTATTTGTCACTTACATTTCTATATAGTAGTCACTTGCCTAAGCTGGGTACTGGGTGTCCATTGCGACACTTGCATCCTGCTCTATACCTTAGTTATTGGTACTCTAAACTTCCAACACCATAACTTGTCTTCTATATTTGTTTGGATAACTTGGATTATTGTATAGTAATAATATAATAACTGCTCTGGAGACACAAACACCAAGTTTGTATGGTAAAAATGCGCAAGTAATTGTGGTTCCTATTCTCTATGACTGTTGTCATTTTAACATGAATAAACTTAAAATTTAACTTTTTGTTTTCTACGTGAACCCCTGAACATTACATTGGCAACACTTGTGGAGTGCACGGACGCAATTGTTATTGTCTCAATCCATTTTAATATGTTAGACATACAGTGGAAACTCGAATGAATGGACTAATTGTCATAAGTCAGAAAATATAATCAAAACTCGGATTAGTTATATGTATGAAGGTAATCAATAATCAAATCAATTTTATTAATCATTGTCTTAATTCACACAGGCCATTGGTATTGTCTTCTACAGAGTCGATCTGAGGCAGTGACTTTGCCAATTTAACCACTAAGCACATATAATTGTGTATGCATTTGTGGCAAACATCTTGAGCAATGTTTCACTCTCTTTATTCTTTTCAACAAAAACAAAAGAAAGGGCATGATGAAAATTGCTCAAGATTTTGCTTTGATACAAGCATTACTGTCCCGCATTGAAAGCAATGGTGCAATTAACATTGAGAATTAACATCTAATTGCAAATTGAGAATCAACATCTAATTTTATCAGATTGACTAGCGTACTGCCAAAATGTAGGTGGCATTTTACTGTGACGGGCAAGTGTGAGAAGACTTGAGCAATAGATGAGGGATGCCCTATGTCTCATAACTGTATTTTATAAAGAACCTATAAAGCAAAGAACAAAGACATTGGAAGCAATTCACTACGAGTTTCGAGGCACCAATTGACTAAATAAAATGTTTAAAATGACAAAAAAAAACTAACAAATTTTCAAGCAATATTTGATCTTTTTTGTTTTTTTTTTTTCTTTGCTTTAAGAATTTAATTAGATATAGTGGTGCCTTCAGAATTGACCGCAGTTTCTGGTTAACTAAAGATGGTAGCATTACTGCAGTCCAGATAAATCGCGTCTCCACTGTACTCTATTTCTGCATTTCAAAATTTAATTTGACTGCTTCCTTTCTATTTATTAATAAATGCAACGCAAGCACAGCTAACATGCTTGACCGCAGTTTCGCTAGAACCGCACGATTGATTTAGTTTGTGTGCTGGTATTTCTTTTAGCAATTCCCGTCGTCGTACCAGGTCACGTTCCCGCTCCCGTCGGCGCTCGTACTCGCGCAGCCGTAGCCGCAGCCGCTCTCGCTCCCGCTCCGACTCGAAGAGCTCGCGCGGCCGCACGCGCTCCCGCAGCCGTTCACGCTCCCGCTCCAGGCATTGAAGTGCTGAGTAAGTCACCACACACTCTCACATCATGATAATCCAGATATTTTTATAGGATAGCCCACCAACTCGCCTACTGGTAAGCAACAGCATGACCAAGGATAGAACAGGACTAGTTATCTATTCACTGTAGCCTTAAAAATTTCAAGATTGTAGCTCTCAAGAAACAGAATAGTTGGTAGAGAATTCTACTTTTTGTGATTCTTGTGCAGATCATACCAGCAAGGAGGATAGTATGTCTTGAAACTCTTGCACACAGTCACCAAAATGGTGGATCCATTTTGGTGACTGTGTGATATATAGATAGAGTATTGCCAAACATGCTTTACAGTGATACTCTAAATACTAACTAAATATTAATTTATCATTCCTTATTAACCCCAGGTCGCCAGACAACATGCTCTAAAGCACCCAGACTTGGCTGTTCTGAAATGTTATTTTTATGGTTCCGTACCTCAAAAGGAAAAAACGGAACCCTTATAGGATCACTTTGTTGTCCGTCCGTCCGTCTGTCTGTCTGTCTGTCTGTCTGTCTGTCCAGGTAACAGGACCATTATCTCGGGAACGCGTGAAGGTATCGAGTGAAATTAAAACCATTTACGCAGATCCATAGTCTCTTGCTGCAGAAAGAAAAATAAAATATCGCAGTTTTCGTAAAAAAGATACAGCCGAATATGTCGTAAAAACGCACATTTCGACACTCACAAGGGAATCAAAACCTCCCATAGGTTTTGATCCCGTTGACCTACAACTATGAAATTTGGCAAGAAGCATGGTGTTGTACACATCTATGAAAAAAACCGAAAACTGGACATTTTTAATTTAATCACAAAAAATTGTGTCTTTATGCAAGGAATGAGGGCCCAAATTTGAAAGTGAATTAACCGCATCATGTGGGGTATCATATGAAAGAGCTTCATTAGCATAAGCTAAAACAGGATATTTAACACTTTGTTGTGAAGTGTGTAGGTATGCTGATTCCATTCTGTTCAACACAAACTCAATAATTTTACTAACATGTGTGTTTTCAGCCAGTCTGTAAACTAAGATATGTACACAAGGGTACGTTTCCCAGCAGTGAAAGTCAAGTAGTTGTGTTAAAATATTGGAAATCAATTTGGGATAAATCTTTATATTGTACTAGTGGCTTACAACAAAAATTAACAGAATACACAAGTAATTTAATATTTAAAAATGATTGCTTTTATTGCCTAAAATAACAGCTTTGTTTATATTTGTTGCAGGAGAGAGGTACCAGGTGTGAGCTGAAGTGCTATGCTGTACACCCCTGAGCAGCCTTCGGCCCAGGTACTAATCTCATCAGTTACTCACATGCCATACAGACCTAACTATGATCACATAGTGGCAACATTCAATGTAACAAATTTTCTATAAGTCTCCCCTTACTTTATTTAGCTTTACTTACATCATTGTATTTTTATTAGTTTGTCACTTACTGCAAATTTTGGTGAACGCTCATACTATAAAAAAAAACATTTGCAATGAAATTATAAACTCTGAGCGCATAGTACAGCTATATATAAAAAAAAATTAGGTTCATTAGAGTATATTTTTAGTTGTAAATTATTTTTTTACTGTTGTATGACTATTGTAAACCTGATACACTTCAGCTGTCTTTAAATTATTAGATTACGAAGTTAGCATGTTACAATGTTGGATGTGTAATTATAATTAAAAATAATTAACAGATAGTTGGGAACTCTCTGCGGTCTGTAGATTCAGTTTCAGGTTATTATAAAGCCAATGTGACAACCCTACTACATGCCATAATTGGGCTTAAATTGGGCAAAAATATTGACCTCCAGATTGGTAAACATGCATGGTTCTCCTTTTACATTCAATGAACATTTTGTCTTCAAGTCACAAGATTTGAGAAGACTGTGAACTGTGCATTTGGCCATACGACAAGTGGAAACTAATTTCTGCAATTAATCATTGTCTAATTTTGGTGATTTTTTTAAAATATTTTCTATAATTTCAAGGCAATTCATAGTTCCAATCACTTAAAAAAATCATTTAATTTGGACATCACATTCAGACAAAGACAACATTCAGCTTTCTCTTGTTAATGGAAAAATGCACAATGCATTAATACAGTATTGCATTTTTTCATGAATGAAATTAAAATATTGCAGTCTTCTTAAAATCTAAAGTACCATGTAGAATGGTGAATGTAGAAAGAAATTGGGTTTTAAAAATGAAATGTAGCCTCAGAGGGTACAAATGATTGATTGTTAATTTTGATACTGTGTAAACATTTTATCATTGTTTGTACACCATTCTTACTTGGAATTTGAAGGCATGTTTTAGTTAAGGTAACAATTAATAACAAGTATGTAGGTAATTATGATTGTATAATATTGATGATTGTAACATTAATGTGAATGTTGGTATGCTCAGGGCGTGTGGCGTACGCGGAGCGCGGCAGTATGCGGGGGGCGGGGGGGTTTGCTGATTGCTGACAACTGCTGAATTTGCCGTTGTTGCCGTACATAAGTTATGAGTAAAATTTTATACTTATTCGACAAACCGAGACACGCATTTCGTAAGCGAAACATTTCATATATTGACAGACATTTATAATTTTTGTCAACGATAAACTATCCACAGTAAGCCATGATCTTCTCCAGTGCTCAGTTTTTGTATAAACCTACATTTTGTCTGCCCCCCTCTGAGGTGAGATTTATAAATTAATATTCAGTTAAAAGTAGTTACTAAAAAAAAGTTTGAGACGTGCGCGGCGCGGCGGTATGCGGCGGACAGCTGACTACGGACTAACATATGCGTTTGTTTGGCAGGCCGGTGCTGCCCGCTGGCCAGTCCTGTCCTGTCCTGTGCTGATTGCTGTGATTTGCAGATACACGCGCGTCTAGGTTTATCGGTAAAGGAAGCGGAACTACGCCCACCCTGCCCCATCGACTCCTAACATTTTCATGTCCCATATTAGGCTACCATTTACTTTAGGAAACCAGGAAAACGTGGACGACAATTTTGTAACGATCGAGTTTTGCAGCGGCGCCGATGAAGAGCTTGTGAGGCGGCACTGAATTTTGTGTAGTTTTCATTTTTTCTTGAATAAATTACTATACTTTAGTGAACTATATTTTTTAATTAATTATCTTCCTTACCTAAAATATTGATTTCCATAGTTCCCAGACAGGGCTTGAGAAATCAGCCCTGCTAGCATGGAACATGGACAAATAGTCTTTCCCCCGTTTTATCTACCTTCCATGCTTAGAATATAGAAAAATACAGAAACCGTGAACATGCTTAGAACTGAAGCGACAAAAACTACTCATATATAGAGTAGTTTGAAGCGCGCGCGATCAGTTGCTCTATGAACGTCTTAACGAGTGGCAAGCTTTGTTGGTGTTAAATTTAATTCAAATATGCCGTCATGTGTCGTTCCTACGTGTAAAAATACTGCTGGGGTGAAAAAAAAACACGATGGGATAACATTTCACGTGTAAGTAGCACAATTGACATTATCTTACGTATTTATTTAATAAATTGTTCGGTCTTTGATCATCGTAGAGAAAGAATCGTCCATTTTGTTGGTGTTGCCAATATCAACGTTTTGATTTTCCTTACTTTTACTTGCTACCGATTTTTTTAGTTAGTAGTTTGTAAATTAAATGAGTAGGTATTTAAATATATTTTTATCCGATTAAAAATTAATTGGCCAAGTGCATGTCGAGTAGCGTTCAGGGTAGCGTTTCATAATTGCAGTTCACCCTATATGGACTTAGAATAGAACTACTTGTTTGATATTGTGAACATATTGATTGATTTTGCGATTTAAATGGATTTAGTGCGAATTTTTTCCTCAGATATTTTGTATTTTTTTTTGTGGTGGTAGTCTATAACCGTTAACTTATAAAGCCTACCAGGGCCGTAGCCAGGAATTCATTTCAGGGGGGGGTCAGCAATGAACTTGGGCATAGCTTATGGTTTTTTCGCGAAAATTGTATGTAGTGTGTAGTAGTGTAGTGTTTTTATAGTAATATACTATAAAAACACTACTACAATTTTCGCGCTTTGTTTTTCGTATTAGTGAACCCAAAAAATTTTGGTTTGTGGCTATTTTTAGTTAATTATTTGCTCGTATTAGAAAGTTCACAGCACTTTAATGATCAATACAAATATAGATCAATATGAAACAATCATGCGCGAGTGAATCGAGCGCGAAACTTTTTTTTAGTAAAATGATTGAAGCCTGGAAGGATTTTTGATAATGGCCAGGATTTCGGGGGGGGGGGGGGGGGTTGACCCCCCCAAACCTACTTAGCTGTGACAGGTTAAAATAATGCCTAACCTTTTAAGCTAACGTAATAAGATACAAACACAAAATAATTTATTTGACCGATTAATCCGAATAGTAAGTCAAGAGAACAGTTATAAAAATAATGATATCCGTTTAAGAAAGTAAATATTTTATTTTAATATATTTTTATCTCCACGATTTACCACAGCAACGGGTAAATAATGCCTACACTAGCAACATTATGCGGGTGAGAGGTGAGAAGGGTGCGGGACGATTCTTTTGTTTTTGGACACAGCACGGATTTTGTAACTGCATCTGCACCCTTATTCTAGTTCTAATCGGTTGTCGGTTTGTCAATTTTGTCGGTAATGAGCCGGCTATCGAATAAAGCTCCATTCGACTCCAATGGGTATTCACGAATTCGAATTTATGCCCGTCGGTCCCATTTTTAGTATAGAAATCTCGAGAAACCAAAGACAATCTCCACTCATCCTCAACTGGATCCGCCGGGATTCGGGTAGACCGATTCACAAACTCGAATCCGAAGGAGTTTGACATATAAATTCGATGGCTAATTCGATATCGCTCCCGACAGGATAAACCTGTCGGGAGTGATATCGAATACATTTTACTAATACATTTTAGTAAAATAAGATCACTTTTTTGATATTTTCAATTACCATTTTCCATAATTTGACATAATATATTCACCTAATAGTCAAATGTACCGATTTTACGGGTTTTAAAATTCCCCTAATTATGATTTCCAAAGTTTCAAAATGTAATATTTTATAGTTGGAGATCTTAGTCAGATTACACGCATGGCGCCCTAAATATATTAAATATTTAATACTTGTTACTAATAAATGGCAAATACATTAAATGCGTGAGTACAGGGAGAAAATAGAAGAACTTTGAAATCACACACACACATGCATACACACAACCAACAAGGTATTTTCGAAGCATGCTTCACATAATCAAGCTATAAATTTACTAAAGAATTATATACCATAATTAAGTCGATGGATTAAGTTATATGTATATTATGCAATAAATTATATATTTTGTCAGTCGCCGGTCATAATTAAGCTTTTTTTTACTTCTATCACGAATCACCTATCTAAAAACATGAAACTGACTCTGAAAACTAGCTTGTCTATGTTATCCTATCGGTCACACGAGGTCATTACCGATTTGGTACCGACTGGTGCCAATCGAATTTGTGAATAGGGTTATCGAAGGTAATCCATTCGATTCGGTAGCCGGCTCAAATTCAAGGCAATTTTTCGCGGGAACTTAATTAAAAAATGTCACAGTTTTCTTTTATTATTCTAAACTTGTGTTATTTCAAATAAAGATTTTGTAAAGATGATGTTTTTTTTAGTCAATTAGTGTTCGTTTACGCACACGAGTTTGAAATGAGAGTGATGAAACATACTTCTTCACGTTGTAACTTACAAAGTCCTTAACAGCTCCTAGTAAAATAACCAAGTCATGACATGAACTTGTTTCACTATCAACCGAGTATCTCGTCATAATCTAAGCCAAGTAACTTGAGATTGTGACTAAAACTTATATTATTTGTATTTTTCATGAAACTTTAACATATTATTTTGGCAAATGTGCCAATCGTGACCAATAAAAGAAAAAAAATCTAGACGGCTGCAACTGTCAAATTTATAAACTTTTTTTAGTGACTTGATACCGCTAAGGATTCCAATTCACTATTTAAAAAAATCGATTAAGGTTCGATTCTTTTGCGTTTAAAATTTTTCATTTTCAAATAAAAGTAAGAAAATCGTATTTTTTTCCAGTTTAAATCAGGGATCAGTCAATAATGCGAGCTATTAAAGAAAGTCTATTATATTTTGCTGGGGTTGAAGTAGCACACATTTATATTTCTAACCGATTTCAAAAAGAATGAGGTTCTTAATTCAACTGTATGTTTTTTTGTTGGCAATATTACAAATTCTAAACCGACCTATCGACTCCATAGATAAAGGAATTTGATGTTCTGTGATAGCTGTGATAGTTTGTAAAAAGTTGAATATATTTTTATTTGTTGTTACTAGGAGAGCATCCGGTGTCATTCCTCCTTCTCGCTTTCAACCTACACTGACTCCCGTATTCCTTTTTCCGGTGGACGTTCATTGTAATCCAAATCATATTAATTATCGTACATCATCCTAGCAAATACTAAGTTATATTATTCGAATTGTGTAACATTACGTCACTTTAGTGCTTGTTTAAAACAACTACCATACAGAGAGGAGCGTGGGAGAGAAGTGTGTGGTTTCATGTTTGTCTTTACGTTGCTCATTTAGCAAACAAATGAATAAATTTTGCTGTGAATTTACTTATGAAATGAAATTTATTTGCAAGTATGTAGGTAAATAAGGCCTTAGAAATTAATTACAATTTTCCATTACATTCGATAATTTCTCAAGTGCAAATATTTAATAGTGGATCAATATCACATAAATAATATTAAATTAGAATTGATAATAGTAGGTATACTATATATTATGTAAATTACATCAAACATGAATAACTCTGCTGTCTTAAAAGTAGGTACTACAGTAGTAAAAATATAATAACGTGACGAAAATTACACTTTCACGAAAATGACATGCAGCATGAGATAAATCTAAAAATCGGTTTTTCCAAGTTAAAAAAACAATTTCCGATTAATCGATTGATAATCGACATGTTACATGCCGCTTTCAATCAATGGAACCGTTTGGAATGATCAGCTGATACCTTATGGAATGGAAATGTCAAAATTATTCGATATTCGAGAAACCTGAATCGCTAATTCCGCAAACCGTGTGAAATCCTTCGAGATCTCTCTCCATATCGAAGATCGCATCGAATCGAATGTAATCTGAATAAGGGTGCTGGACGCGCCTTCTGTATTTTTCTATATTCTAAGCTTCCATGCTAGCAGGGCTGGTAGAGTAGGCCTAGCGGGAAGGGCTGCAATTTTCAAAAATATAAAAATTGTGCCAAATTTCAGATCGATTGGTTTAGCCGTGAAAAGGTAACAAACAGCTATAGGTACTACTTTGCAGTAAAAATGGCTAACTTTGGGAGAACTCGCGACAACAATTATCTATATTAAAAGGAACAAAACACCTGACTGCAGAAGCGCTGTTTTAACTTAATTTCGTTACGTTTAGTACATACTCTGTTGATTATACGTAATTTATGAGAAAAAATACTGAAAAACGAAGATTATACATATCATTGGGAGTTTTGAAAACGCTTTTTTTTTTACGAGGAATGTATTAATATTGTATATAAAATAAAGCTTACGACACTCGGGGAGTAAAGACTAAAGGCTACCACTGACGATACGTCCATTAATCCGAATGGAGTAGTCGTCGTCCAAAATCGTCCCATGAATGGTAAAAAAATATTCCATTTGGATGGACGTCAGGCAGCTCTAGATTTCCAAACGGATTGAAATCCATGCGTCCAGGCCAAATGGACGTCATCCGCGGCCGTCCGTCAATGTCAGAAACGTGCGCCACGCCATATGGAAGCAGTCCGAATTGTCCGTGAATGGGCGAAACGGCGTCCATTTTTTTGAGGTTATGGTTTCAGTTTATGTTTTGATGTCGATGGTGGTGCATGTGCAGTGTATTTATCAAGCGTTATAATATTTTTTTTTATTATGTCTTTGTCCGCGCGTGACTTTGTGTTAGAAGTAATAGAAAAATATAAATCATATCCATGTTTATGGCAAGTAAAACATCCTGATTATCACAACAGAGAAAAGAGAAATGCAGCGATGAATGCTTTGTTGGAATTGTTTAAAACAAAGGATCCAGAAGCCAACCTGGATACGGTTAATTTATTGTTATCATCATCATCATCTCAGCCATAAGAAGTCCACTGCTGGACATAGGCCTCCTCCATGGATTTCCAAAAAGACCGATTGGAAGCGGCTTGCATCCAGCGTCTCAGCGTGTCAGCGTTGTATTGTTATCATAGTATTATTTATTTCCGTTCCGTACGATTGCAAAGTTCAAAGTGACGCCATGCATCCAAATGGAAGTATTGTGAATGGTACCGTATCTGGATAAATTTCCATTTGGAGTGCATCCAAAAGGAAGTCTACTAAATGGACGTATCGTCAGTGGTAGCCTTAATCTAACGACACCTCGCATACAAAATCGGTCAAGCCATTTAGGTTGTAGGCAAAGACTAGTAAGAGAGTTGTAGGCGATCATATTATGGAAACGTGCATACACCCTCCTTGTGCAGCCGACGCGTTGAATTAAAACTCGATTGAATGGAATAAAAGGACAGCAGCGGCCTCATTCTCTTTGCGAACGCAATGAGGTATGTAAGATTCATGGAACAAAATACTCAAGATTTTTTAGAGATAGTAAAAAAAAAACAGTAACAACAGCGAAGTTCAACTGAGTGAATTGTAGCGATTTAACCACAATTGAGCGTGATCTTGATATTTATCTCTATGAGATTTTTAAGATTGCTTTAAGTATTTCATTGTTATTATGGTAACTGAAGTGTGAGGATTCTGCCTGGAGTAGTTCTCCCTAGAATTTTCACCTCATACGCAAGTATAATCAACGCTTGTTTTAAGTATGATATTGGTACCTACTAAGAAGAATTAAGCTTACTCCTTTGATAAGTAATTCTTTTTAATATCAAACTATTATCCAGTGTACTTTATATAAAATAAAGTTTATTTATTGGACCGTATGTAAATGTGTATCGTAATGAGGAAACCACACAGAAGAGAGAAAGCAACTCTTCAGTGGGAACTGGGAAGCCACTTATAGTTCCCGTCCCGTCACGTAAAAAGAACGCTGGTTTGTTCGTAAGCGCGAACAAATCAGTGACGGGAACGAATTGAAATGGATAGCGCTTTTAGCGTTATTTGGAACGCATGCATACTTTTTTTTAGAAAAAAAATCTAGATGTCAAAATTTCACAAACGTTTTTCAAAACTTCAAAAGAGGATCAACGTGTGTTGTGCGTGCTTAAACTTCATGGGTTTTCGCGTTTTCTAAATAGAGTAAACAATTATTTATTTACGATGTCGACGTCGTTTTTCTTAAAAGGCAAATCAAGACAAGTTCACCAACGAAAAGGTGAAAAAATCAAAAAGAAAAAGCCTAATAAACAAATTGATCCTAACCTAGAAAACGGCGAAGAATCTTCCGATAGTGATTTGGAACTTAAGAAGTTTTCTGATGCAGAAGAATCTGAAAGTGATCATGAGACAGCCGAGCAGAAAAAGTTAAGGTTGGCTAAAAAGTACTTGGAGGAAATTGAAAAGGAAGAGGCCAAGAGAGCCGAGGATAAGGAACTTGACGACGCGGTCGAAAAACGCTTACAAAAGGACTATCTTGAGCAAAAAGGTAAACTACGATTTGAAATAGCAGATAACTACATCGCACCCACTGAAAACGATTTAAGATTAGTTCGTGCCAAGCAACATAGACTAACAGTAACATGCGTTTGTGTGTCAAGCGATAGCAGCTTTGTATTTTCTGGCAGTAAATGTGGAACCATAATTAAATGGAGCGTCAAAGAGAAGAAGAAATACGGGAGCCTTACATATAAAACACATCCAAAACTATTGAAAGGAGGAATCATGGCTTTAGCAATATCTACAGACTCAAAATTTTTGGTTACCTCAGACCAGTCACCAGTTATACAAGTATGGGATCCTCACACACTCAAACACTTACACACATTCAAAGGACACAAAGAATATATTACCAGTTTGGTTTTTAGAAAGAACACACATGACTTGTATTCTGCTGGTAAAGATAGGACTGTGAAAACATGGTCTTTGGATGAAATGGCATATGTAGAAACATTGTTTGGTCATCAATCCCCAATAACTTCCATAGATGCTCTGACAAGGGAGAGAGCAATCACCTCTGGAGGTAGAGACTGCACTGTTAGAATATGGAAAATTGTTGAAGAATCACAGCTCATATTCAATGGGCCAGTTGGCAGCTTGGATGAAGTCAAGCTTTTGGACGAAGAGCATTTTGTATCGGGAAGTGACAATGGATCACTTTGTTTGTGGAGTTTGATGAAAAAGAAACCTCTATTTACAGTTCCAATGGCTCATGGATCAGAGAATGAAGTGCCACGTTGGATAACAAGCCTAGCTACTTTATTAAACTCTGATGTTTTTGCTTCTGGATCTTATGACAATAATATAAAGTTGTGGAAAGTCAGTGACGGATACAGAACTATAGTACCTCTATTTAGTATAGGAGTGAATGGTGTTGTAAACAGCATACAGTTCACAGGAGATGGCAAGCTCCTGTATGCCGCTATAGGGCAAGAGCATAAATCGGGAAGGTGGTTTAAACTGGCAGGTGCTAAAAATGGACTGTTAATTGTAAATTTTAGTATCAAATAATAATACATTCTACTTGTTATACTTATTTTGATTTTTTTTCTATTTAAGTTTCTATAGAAATTCATGTGGTCCTGGCTGAATTAAATATTGGAGGACATTTTCATACATCGCAATCTAGCCCCTAACTAAGCAAAGCTTATACTATGGGAACCTGATTGCTGATAGAATATTATGTACATACTTTTTTTAACCAACTTCAAAAAAGGAGGTTATCAATGTGAGGTTGGTGTCAGGCCCTATACTATCACCAACTAAATCCTATACAGACACTGACCTCAAAAAATTGTTGGTGTACATACCTAGAGATTGTTATGAAGTCAATTTAATCATTTTTTATTTTTTAAATACATACATATGATACACGTAAACACCTAGACAGAATAATCATCTATGGTCAGCACAAACACCGCCTACAACTCAGAAGGCAGAAATACTACCACTGAGCCATAAGGCCCGTCATCAATTCTCTAATTACTATTTGCCTGATGACAAGTAGGAGGGTGATGTTTTTGAGGTGTATATTTCTATATTACATTACAAGATACAGCCCAGCTTGACCAATTTTGATGTTTGAGGTGTCATTATATATGGATATATAAATCGACAAAATATAGCTTAGTATGTACTAAGCTATATTTTGTTGAAATAATAATAACAGACTTTTATATACAACATTATGTTTCACCACCAACTAGTATAATAAAAGACTGACTGAGCAAGGAGCATTTTGATCTAGAAGATATCTATTTACTCTGTTATTGTAATTTAGCCTTGCAAATTCTAAGATTGTAGTAATAAAAGAAAAACTACAAATTTAAATAAAATTTTATTGCATCAAGCAGTATTAGCAGTAGCAGAAATAATACCACTTGTAAACTTCATGTTCAGAGCAAATCTGATTCTAAGATTTGCCTTAACTGTATTCATCCTACAATAGTATTGGCGCCTCTTAGTTGTAAGTATCCTGCGGTGATATCCATTGGCAAACTTCTCACTGTTGCAAACTCTTCAGCGTTACTGTAAAAAAGCTTAGAATGACGATCCATATATGGAGCAGGTAGACCAGATATATCTGAATATTTTTTTGTTGGTTTGAATGTAGGTGGTGCATTAATGGAATAATCTGAAATAAATATATTAGGTTAGGAATCTGTTTAGAGCCTTTGACGCTTTCAAGTAACTTTTGTCTCTATAAAGCTCACATAAAACAGCTTCATCAGGCCACGGCAAAGTTCTTTCAGCGGTTAATATTTGTTTTAGTGATCTCCACATTCGCTTTTTACATCCACTTTTAACTATGAATTTGTTTTCTGTTTTAAAGCAGTGAAGTTTATTTATCTCTCCAGTCATTTTAGGTTATGGAAACTTTGGAATTAAAGAAGGGACTTTTTTTATAGCGGCCACTAATAAACACAAAATAATATGAGAAAACTGCGTGTCAAAGAGAATGTAAGCTGCGTGTTTTACTAATTATTTTCGCAATAGATTAGATTCCCAGAATAGAAAGGTCTATGATTAGATTTACAAAGAGGTATTAAAGATTAACCGCGGCTCTACACTTGTGCCGTGAATTCACGGCGCGAATTCGCGGTAGGCGCACCCTCCACATTCACGGAGGTCACTCATTTGTGCCGTGAAACCTGCCGTGAAACCGTCGTCGAAACTGCTGCTGCGTTAACTTTGTTTGATGTGGCAACGTACAGTATACGTTCAGCGTGAAAATATTTCAAAAAGCGAATTTATAATTCATTATCCCAACTTATATTAATCCGATGCGCTACCATTTAGCTCTCATTACACGTCCGTGCGCATCAATAGTCAGGAGCAAACTGGCACGGTGCCGTGAATGTGGAGGTGCGCGCGTGAACGAGGCGCGAACTGCCGCGAACCCTTTGTCACGGGACAAAATACCGACTTCGATCGGGGAACAGGCGTGAACGGCCGCGAACGCCGTGAAAACCCTCCACACTTATGTTCACGCCTGTTCGCGGACGTTCACGGCACAAGTGTAGAGCGGGGGTAAAAAGTTAACCTCAAAATCGATTTTGACATGACAGATGACAGTTGTTTTTTTTTTAATTTGGCCTACGGGCAGGCTATGGCCGTTTGGCCATACTGCCTTACATGACAGTATCATGACCATTGGACAGTATAGTTTACTTTTTTACCAATATCTATTCTGCCCACTTTAAGTAAGATTTTTGAAAAAATTCTTCTTGAACAACTTACCTCATTCTTTAATCGTAAAGGAATTTTATACAACAACCAATTTGGCTTTTCAAAAGGTTGTTCAACAACAAATGCAATAACTAGTTTTGTGAGCGGTATTTACGATGCCTGGGAGAAATATAGTGATGTCATAGGCATATTTGTCGATTTATCCAAGGCATTCGACTGTGTAAATCATGATATTCTTCTAGCAAAGCTGTCTCATTATGGAGTTCGAAATATAGCTCTACAAATATTAAAGTCTTACTTGTCTGCAAGAATGATGAGCGTAAATGTTAATGGTGTGTTATCGGATACCCTGCGTGTGGACGTAGGAGTCCCTCAAGGGTCTATTCTGGGTCCTTTCTTGTTTTTGGTATATATTAATGATCTCCCTTTCCTCATGGAGAAATTTGCCAAGATTGTTTTATTTGCCGATGATACGTCTTTGTTATTTGATATCGGAAAAAAATGAAACCAGTACACTTAATATTAATTTAGCTTTAGTTCAAGCGAATACCTGGTTTAGCACAAATAATCTAGCACTAAACTATAATAAAACAAACTGTGTTAAGTTCTCTCTTGCACGAGATAAATTATTGGATCCAATAATTCTTGTATAACCTATTATGTTTTACAACTACAAAATTTTTGGGTGTCAAACTTGACTCTAAACTACAGTGGGGAGCGCACATAAAAGATCTGTCTGGCAAGCTTAGTTCAGCTGCCTACGCAATACGTAAGATCAGAGAGCTTACTGATGTTGACACGGCAAGAACAGTATATTTTGGCTACTTTCATTCCTTAATGACATATGGAATTTTGCTATGGGGAAATGCAGCAGATGTTCTTAAATCTATTTTTGTATTGCAAAAGAGAGCCGTTCGGTATGTTTACCAGCTAAGGCCCAGAGAGTATCTTAGGGAACTTTTTAAATCAATTAATATTTTGACCATGCCAAGCCAGTATATTTATGAAAATATAATGTATGTTAGAAGAAATTACAATAAATATTTGAAACAAAGTGATAGGCACAGTTATAATACAAAAAACAAAACTAAACTCATAATTCCAAGGACCCGGCTAACTAAGATAAACAAATCGTTCAAAAATAACTGTCTGGGGTCTATAATACTTTACCTGATTGTTTGACAAACTTAAATAATAGATGTTTTAAAGGAACTATTAAGAAACTATTACTTATGAAAGCGTATTATTCAATTGACGATTTTATACAGGATAAACGGGCTTGGCAAGATGTACATTAGTTGGTAATAATGACAATTAACATTAAAACGCTTAACTGTTTTATCGTTGGATTTTTATTTTTATTTTTATGAATTGATAAATGAACAAAAAAATTATATAGCTATGCACTAATTTAAATCTCATGTAAAATGTAAGTAAATTCATATTTACTATTATAAGACGTTCAAAAGTGTACCAAAATGTATGTACCTAATTGAAATAAATGAATTGAATTGAAATTGAATTTGAACCCGCTTATAGCATTTGCCAGTTGAGTATTATGACTTCTTCAAGTTTCTTGAATAAAACAAGTTATAAATCACAGAACATTAAGGGTATTGTTGTATTATATAAATGTTCTAGTCACAATAAGTCATGTATACAATCATTTTCAAATTCAAGTCGTGCTGCCGTAAAATGTTGGCGACTTTGCTGGAAGCTTCTATGGAGTTTTGCCGACAACGTGAAAAGACACGTTTCACCGCTTTATTTCACTTGCCCACACTCGCGCACTTGATCAAACACTTACAGTCTATATATAAACGCAGACAGGAACTGTGACGTGCGACGCGGACCAAAACACTGTTTAAAATTAGCTTATTCAGCGTTTATTAGTAAGATGGTTAATTAATAAAATAGCAGCATTTTTATATCATTAAAATTCAAAATAACACAAGTGAACACAAGTTTAGCAAAATAAAATTAAATGACATGTTTCCATGACGTTGAGCGTTGGCCAATTTACTAAGCTTGCTTTTTTTTTAGACCATTGCGTTAAAGACCAACGGCAAACATGCACTATTAAATTCATTTTTTGTCCTTGAAACTAGCTCGGATACCTATAAGAAAAACTGAGGTAACATCACATCATCTTGTGATGAAAAGAGACAAGTGTTCTGGCGCTCTTTCTTTCTCGCAGAGCTACTTTTCGAAACATTACATTTAAAGAAACAACTAGTTCTCTAATTCATCTGTGGATGAAACAAGCCTCTAAACCACGCGTGCACTGTACATCGACGCGCCGGGACGGGGGACGGGCCTTCTTAATTTACATTCACAAGCTTTTGAGTTATTTTAAGAAACTACAAATTTATATATTTTTACGACAGATGTCGTTTTACAAAGTTTTGTAGTGAGGAACGTCGAAGTTAAAAACTAAGCCTAATTTAAACTAGTTTTTGCCCTTTTGGATTGAATCTCAACTTTAGTTTACAATATAACATGATCTCACATACCTACCTAAAAAATTGTATATACATTATAATAATGCATTAGAATATAATACATCCATTAATGGCTTCGTTTTTTAAAATAGTATTACTTGAATAATTTTTCATTCATCTAAACAAAGTTAACAAAAACTAACAATACAAGAATAACGTATATTTTCATAAATTTTACAATTGAAATTTTGCATGTTTTCTGGGTTCACGGGAATATTATTAACAATGTTACAAGTGTTGGGGCGCCTGTATTTTTTTCCTAACGGGTTACGGTCAAATCACTTGTGAGAAAGGAAAAAACTGTTCTACCCCTAATAAACATTATCTGATTTCGATGATTCTTTTTTCATTTGACTAAATTAAAACAAAGTGAAAAAAATTAGAAGCATAGCAGCCTAGCTTCTGTTTTTTTTTTTCTCTTTTCCAAATGCTACATCTATAAATACACACTTAAAAAGTTATGAAATTGAGAAAAGAAAAACTTATATAGTAGACATTATATCAGTTTCAACCATATCAAATAGAATCACCAAAATCGAATAATAAGTATTTAGGAGTAGACAATAGCTTTAAGAGAGAAAATACTTAAGTACTTATAGACTAAACGTAACTCTTAACTTTTTACCCCCTAAGATGACCTAGGTTTCAATTTACATTAGTATAATATAGGAAAATATTACATTTTTACAAGGTTATAATAAAAAGTTATTAGGTAACTTTATTAGTTGGTTTCTACTCAAGGGTCTTCAATCAAGCTAATCAGTCGTAGACATATTCGTAAAAAACAAGTTTAATTAAAAAAAACGTTTACAGTTGAAACCGAAAAACAACACGTGTGCGTAACCATCACGTAATTACTCTCTTTAACACGCACACAAGCAGTGGAATAATGTTGCTAGAAAATAGAAAGGGAACTTTAAAAAAAATTGGGAAATCGAAACTGCGTCAGCTAACTTGACGTGAGCCGTTACACGCGGAGTTACGTATTTAGCCTTAAAAGGCTTACTTGAAATTGCTTCACTAAGCTGCAGAAGACTTGGATTCTCGGATTATTTGGGAAAACTCTAAATATAACCATATATACCTACTATACTCGTATTATAGTATAGTAAATATCTAAACTAATTTATAAAAACGAAAGTAGGTCACTATATGTGCTTGTTGTCTTTGCATTGACCTTTATTCTTTACAAAGGTACTGAGATACTGAAAACATGGAGATGAACACGGGCTACAATTCACCATCACTGTTTTTCATCACTAGTAAAAGTAGGCACCTGTTCGTGACCACGGTCCAAAGATTATAAAATTAATTTATAGTTAGTTGTAATGGCAAGTCGCGACATCGTAACAGACCTATTTCAACCACGAGATGCAAGATTGAAAACGAAAAGTACGTTGTATTTGCGCAAGAAAAAGCTCCCGAAGTTAATTTGTGGTTGAAACATTCCTGTTGAGTACTGCACAAGAATGGAATTCGTTGCCGCCATCTCTGTTTCCTGAGACATACAATCTTGGAATTTTCAAGGCTAGAGTGAATAGATATCTTCTACATCGACGAGCTCCATCCTCGGCCACACCGTCGCTTAACATCAGGCGAGTTGGTGGTCAATCGTAGATCTATAGTGTATAAAAAAAAATGAAACATATAGTTAATTAATTATCCCATATTTTTTTCCATATAAGTATATAGATTTAGTTACTTTTATTTAGAAACAACTTGCTTTTTGGTAATTCTTGTTTCGTTCAAAATTACCCACAATCATACAAACATAGAAAATATTAAAAAAAGAACATGAAAAAAGTATACACAGTTTGAGGCTAAACTGAGGTCAACATTCAATTTTGATACAGTTGACACATTTCGGCCGCTCGACTTTGAGGAAACCAAATGTGAGAAGTCTTTTTTCTTGTTTGTTTTATTTATTGTTGTCACCACTTTTATCGCTCGCTGATTGCTGTGAGATGGCTTGCGAATATTGAATACTATCTGCAAATAAAAGAAAAACAGTTTAATTTGTGCTAACCTGAAAATTACAGAAGGCATTAATAGAACACATACAGGACGGACACTCTCTGCCTCCCGCCAATCTCGAGTTCCTCACCCGCCCGCCGCGCTCGCCCTGTTGTTTGTTAATAGTACATTTTACATACAGAACGGACACTCTCCACCTCCCGCCAATCTCGAGTTCCTCACCCGCCCCCCGCGCTCGCCCTGTTGTTTGTTAATAGTACATTTTACATACAGAACGGACACTCTCCACCTCCCGCCAATCTCGAGTTCCTCACCCGCCCGCCGCGCTCGCCCTGTTGTTTGTTAATAGTACATTTTACATACAGAACGGACACTCTCCACCTCCCGCCAATCTCGAGTTCCTCACCCGCCCCCCGCGCTCGCCCTGTTGTTTGTTAATAGTACATTTTACATACAGAACGGACACTCTCCACCTCCCGCCAATCTCGAGTTCCTCACCCGCCCGCCGCGCTCGCCCTGTTGTTTGTTAATAGTACATTTTACATACAGAACGGACACTCTCCACCTCCCGCCAATCTCGAGTTCCTCACCCGCCCCCCGCGCTCGCCCTGTTGTTTGTTAATAGTACATTTTACATACAGAACGGACACTCTCCACCTCCCGCCAATCTCGAGTTCCTCACCCGCCCGCCGCGCTCGCCCTATCGTTTGCGGCGCGGTTGTCAGTCGAGACGAGAGACTGAGACGTAGCGAGCTTCAAGTGCACCACAGTGTGTGTGGTGAGCTACACTGTTTAACGCACCAATGTCGGCCTTACCGAAAACGTTACTTAACTTTAACCATCGTCTTAAATTCTCTGTCTTCTTTCCGCAAGTGTAATTACGTGTCAGCGAGAAGGTGACAAAATATGTTGAGCAATGCTTTAAAGTTAAGTAACGTTTTTCGGTAAGGTCATGTATGTTTTATTATGTATTGAACCCTTGAACACTGTTTTTTTTGCGAATTTTGAATTGTGCCCATACTAATAGCTGTTCGTGATAATTAGTGATGTAGGGAATGTTAGATTTTTTGCGATTATTTATCTTCAATATTCGCGAATGCTACAAGATGGCTGAGAGTTACACACTGCTAGTACATATTGTTAGAGAATTGACTTACTTTCGTAGCGGAACTTGTTCCGTTCAGACTTGGTGGCGCCTTTGATCTTGTTGTAGATGAGCGCGCCTTTCTTCGCCTCCTGCGGCTTGTACGTCTCTACGTTGTCCTGTCGACAGATACACACGTCGATAACCTCACTATAATAATAATAATTAATAACGTGTCAAGACACGCATTTGTTAGGATTCCGTTACCAATACCATATATTGAAAGAAGGCTATTGGGTGAACATTGTTTGTTACAATGTTCGCCCAAACAATTAACATTTTCCAAAAAGGTCGATGAATTTATCGCTAAATCTTAAAAACTTTGTCACATACGTCCTTCCTTACCGAAAAACGTTACAAAAGTTTGTCTCATCAATGTCTCAAAATCTCTGTCTCTTTCCGAAGTGTTATTACGTGTCAGCGAGAAGTTGATAAAATAATATATTTACTAAGAAAATTACAAAAAGTTACAGGTTCTTATAGGCCCAAAAGTAGTCAGAGCCTGTATCGCGGGACCCTACAATTTAAAAAACAAAGTCATTCTTATACTGTACTTTTTCCTTATTCTTCATACCTATTATGAAAAAAGAAGTCACAAATAACAGAATTATATCACAACATTTAAGCTGATGACATCATGCTTTTGTTTGTTGCCTTAGTTATATTTTTTCTTCCTGTAAACAAAATAAATGGATGGCTTCATAACAATTCCATGGAGGAATAGTATGCCTTGTTGCCAGAATGTATAGATAAAAAGATCGCGTAGAGCAGATAACCCTAATACACTTATGAGAAGCTAGATGTATATTTTTCGATTTATGAAGGAAAATATTAAAAAAAAAACCTTTTATCTACTAGTTTGTATAACCCTAAGTAGGCGAGTCTGACTCGCACTCAGTTTTTTAATTATACTTATAGCATTATCGGAACCCTACCTTATGGCCACAAATTTTATGTGTGTGGTACATGGATCTACAAGAGGTTAAGTACTCACATCGTCCCAGTTTTCCGAGCAGGCGAAGTCTTGCTGTGCCATGTGGACCTGCACAGGGGGCCGGTGGTCATCGTCTGTGATGTACACCTGAGAGTCCAGCATCCCACGCTCCGGGCAGTTAGCCACGTGGTGCTGTGGATACAAATATATACAGAATGACTGTTTAAGCATTAGCAATATTTAACGACATGTTAATCAGTGCTCATATGAAACATATAAAGAAATAAAACCGAAATAGAGAACAATAAATAAAAAACTAAAAAACCTTGGTTAAAACTTTCACTCATCGAGTGAGCGCAAGTCATATAAGTACCTCACGCAGTGATTGTGCAACTTGCATGTACTCTCAGCGCGCGTGGTTTGAGTGTTCTTATTTTTTGTGTTTGTTCAGGATAATTAGGTTGAATATTAACCACCCATTTTGTTAGATTATATGGAACAAGAATCAAGTACTGAACACCTTGTATCAATATTATTAGTGTTCACACAGGGTGACTGTGTGAACATATGAGTGTGTGTGTATATGAGTAATATTAAAGGCAAAAAATGTTAATTAATAGCAAAAGCCAACACTGTCAGATACGGATTATCCCAATTATATGTACATTGCTCTATAATATTTATAGTTGCAATAAAAAAATTGCATAATATGGCAAATTCAAAAGATATGTACAATACTATACTACAATACTTACATATTGTGTAATAATCAATGACACATTACACAAATTTAGACATTATCCTGCAATGAGTGTTAATGACTTGGGCAGTTTTATTCTGAGAACTCTTGCATCATGCAACATTGTTAAAAAATTCGCGAAAGTTTTGTGAATAACTATAAAGAGCGCACAAAGACTGTGAGTGTAAAATTTTGATGTAGACATTTTTATATTACTTTTTTGCTCCATCTACCATGCCAGTAACAATTGCTTGCAATAAGAAAAACATGTCATGATATGAAAACACATTCAATCCAGGCAATGGTTGGTGAAATGGTAGGGATAGTCCAGATATTACAGAATATTAGTATCCTTGGGATCCATCATAAGACATTAATAAAGACAGATAAATAACGATCATCTCCGTTTCCTGAGAACTACAATCTTGGAATTTTCAAGGCTTGAATGAATAGATATCTTTTAGATCGACGAGCTCCATCCTCGGCCACACCGTCGCTTAACATCAGGCGAGTTGGTGGACAAGACATCATATAAGAGGCAAGATGTTTGGCCAACTTGTGTGACATGAAAAACATTATACACAGAAAATTTGAGGAGGGGAGGGGAAACCAAGAAAAACATCCATGAAATAGATAAAGATGAAATAAACATCACATTGTGTATGAGGTAAAAAAAAACGCCAACGGATGTACCTAGATATATGTAGAAGGGTGAAAATTGTGTCACCAATAAGAACCATGCTTAAATAATAAATTGATTAAGTGCCACCTTGCTTCCTGTGCAAAACTGTACAAGTCGAAGATGACAACTTTTCAAGACAGCAAAAATAAACAAAAAAAATATTTTTCACAAATTGTAGTACTCAGTAAAAAACCCTGAATTACCTACATTGTAAAATGGCGTTTATTTTTGAAATATGATTTTTTAAAGTTTATTTTTGCTCACCTGAAAAGTTGTAATTTTCGGCTTGTACCATTTTGCAGAGGAGGCACAGAATTATAGTTATAATCATATCTCAATTAAAAAATGGTAGTGAATCTGTAAGGTACATAGCACACACTCTAAACTTACATTGAGCTCTTCTTCTTTCACATAGTGTATGTTATTGAATGGACAGCGCACAATCCTTACGTGTGGATATTGTTTTTGGCATTTTGCTAAATGAACCTGAAAAGAATTTATACAAGATAGATATATAACACTTTATTAAAAGACCACAACACAGAAACATTTAAATACAGAGAGAATAATAATTAGAATGAGAATTTTAATTGTACAAGTACAATTAACCGGCCATCTTCTCACAATGAGAAGATGGCCCGTTCCCAGCAGTGGGACAGTTTGTAAAAAAAGTACAATTAAAAGCACAAGTGTAAGTGTGTTGACTGTGGGTGCTTTGGGCTGGCTTCTGTGATGCGAGTGTGGGAGTTCGTGGTTGTTCCTCAGCAGCATCTTTTTAATTTGCTAAGCTCCCTCAGTATATGAACTGTAAGTGAGACAGTGACGCTACCCTACTCTTTGCCTCGATCAGCAATATCACGAGAACGTTGCTGACCTTAACATTTAAATTTATAGCAGTGGATTGGACATTTACATTATTTTACTAATGAAATAAACATAAACGGTACAGTTATAGCCCAGCTAATTTAGGAAAACTAAATGAAATATCAGCTAAAATGAGGGGAAGTTTGATATTCGATACTCGCTTCTGAACAAGAATTTCGAATATAAACAATAGACCTCGGGAACACAGACTTATTGCTAAATGTTTTTGCTCGCGAGGTCTAGTTTTCGTAAAGCTACTAGTTTACCTGATAGCGGTAATGTTCCACTTGATGCGCAAGGTTAAACGGGCAGGTTACCAGCTGATCAGGTTTAGGTTCCATTATCTGCAAACAGGGCAAAATTAACACACATAAGACTTTAGTTACTGCCTGCTTTATTTGCCGCGACGACCACAAAACACGAAATTAAGTTATTGAAAACATAACTCTTTACTTGCCGCTCAGTATTTATCATTATTATAATGTGGTAAACTCACAAAAGTTATTATTGATGCTTGAAATGAAACACCAGAAAAAAATAAATCGTGCCAGCTGTGGTTTTGAAAGATTTACAAAAATATTACAAAATAACAAGGGATTAATACAAAGGGATCATTACCTACCGACCGAGAAATTTGCAAAATTAAAATGCAATCCTTCACATCACGAACGAAACGAAACCATAGACATATTACTTTATAATTTGTGAACGAAACAATGAATAATTCCTACCACTACCAAATAATAGGTATTCTACGGCTTTTCATGACAGTAGGCTCCAAGTAGCTTACGCCCCAGAGTAGAAAAAAAAAGACTAGCGAGATGTGATGAAGTCAACGTGGGTAACTTTGAGTCTGTGGCAAATATTGTACGTGGCCTTTTTAGAAGGTTCTTAATTATTTTCTCAAGACATTAGAAGTCAAAACGACTGTTAATTATTTAATTCATTTGACAACTAATATGTTGGGAAAAAATCAAGAACCTTCTAAAAACGCTACGTACAATGTTTGCGTAGAGTCAAAGCTACCCACGTTGACTGCAAGCAGTCTAGATCAAAGTCACGGAGTTTTGGCGGGAACGTCTTAGTAACGTGTTGTTGCTTTGTTTTATTTTCCTAAACTTATGTTATTTTGAACATTAATGCTATAAAAATGGTGGTGTTTTATTCATTAAGTGTTCAATAAAGTGCGTGAGTGTAGGCAAGTGAAATAAAGCAGTAAAACATGTGATTTTACGTTGTCGGCAAAACTCCATAGAAGCTTCTAGTAAAGTCGCCACCAGTTTACTGAAGCAGGACTCGACTTATAAATTGACTGTATACGTGACTAAGATTGTGATTAGAACATTTACAACTTGTTTTATTCAAGAAACTTGAAAAAATCCTAATACTTGACACTGGCAAATGCTTTAATGCGGGTCCAATACAAAAAGAAGAAGAGATCAAAGTCACAAAAATTATCACTCAATGTCAAAAATAGAAAAGGAAAGTCTTCTTCTTCTTCTTCTTTTTTGTATTGGACCCCGCGATTAGCGATTTGCCAGTGTCAAGTATTGAAATATTTTCAAGTTTCTTGAATAATACGAGTTATATAGTGTTCTAGTCACAGTCTAAGTCACGTAAACAGTCATTTTCAAATTTAAGTCTTGCCTCAGTAAAGTGATGGCGAGTTTACTAGAAGCTTCTATGGACTTTTGCCGACAACGTAAAATCACACGTTTCACTGCTTTATTTCACTTGTCCACACTCACGCACTTGATCGAACACTTAATGAATAAAACACCACCATTTTTATAGCATTAATGTTCAAAATAACACAAGTTTAGAAAAATAAAACAAAGCAACAACACGTTACTAAGACGTTCCCGCCAAAAACCTCAAAAGGAAAGTCAAAGACAAAGGAACAGATTTCAATCAGGGCTGCCAGATGTAGGATTTAAGTCGTAAGCATACGACTTTTTGGCGTATTTGCCGAGGTACGATCGCTAGAACGAAATCGTACGACTTTTTAATACCTGGCAATATTTCGTAACGAAATCATACACGAAATGTTGATTATTTTTGATGATTTGAGACCAAAGCTATTAAAAAAAAAGAATTGGCAGCATTTCTTCGGGAAATCCCTTAAAAAAAATGGTTGTCTGTAAATTCGGTTTACAGACGAGAGTTTAACGTGATAACGTCATAACAAAACATTGATGATATGATGATGATGATTTAACGGGACAATGAGTCATACTTTTTCGTGCGTACAGCCGGCATTCATCGATTTATTAGACGTTGTCAAGTTAAAAAAAATGGTTGTCTGTAAAGTCGGCTTACGGACGATAGCTTAACGTGACAACGAGTGTGATGAAGCGACAGTCGGCGGTTGTAACGGGACAAGGAGAGTAACGGGGACAATGAGCGTAACGTAACGGGACAATGAGTCATCCTCAACCTCAACCACTCCTCAACCTCACCTCAACCTCACGTCAATCTCACGTCAACTTCACGTCAATCACGTCAACCTCACCTCAACCTCAGCCCAACCTCACCTCAACCTCACCTCAACCACACCTCAACCTCACCTCACCTCAACCTCACCTAAACCTCACGTCAACCTCACCTAAACCTCACGTCAACCTCACGTCAATCTCACGTCAACTTCACGTCAAACACGTCAACCTCACCTCAACTTCACGTCAACCTCACGTCAGCCTCACCTCAACTTCACGTCAACCTCACGTCAGCCTCACGTCGATCACGTCAACCTTACGTCAACCTCACGTCAATCTCACGTCAATCTTACGTCAACCTCACGTCAATCTAACGTCAATCTCACGTCAACCTCACGTCAATCTCACGTCAACTGCACGTCAATCTCAAGTCAATATTATTCCAGAACAGTTTTTGGGTCTCAAGGAAAATAAATTCAAAACTGTTATTAAAAAATATTTAATGAATAATGCATACTATTCTATAGATTTGTTCATTAAAGACAAAACCCAATGGAAAAAAGTGGCATCAAAATCTGCAATACAATTACAAATTATTATGATATTATTAAATACATGCTGTATTTTTTATTGATGTAATATTATTGACTGTATTATTACAATTAGCTAGCTATCTATGACAAAGCCCCTTTACAGCTGCTTTTGACTGACAATACCTTCTTACAGCTGCAAACAATTTCTGTTTTTATATAAAATCAGAATGTGTAATTTTTATAATGATATTATTATGATTATGATGTAAGCGACGTCGCCAAGCGTATATTATGTATACCCAAGGCCCGAAATAAATGAATTTAATTGAATTGAATTGAAACCTCATGTCAAATACGTCAACCTCACCTCATCCTCACGTCAATCTTACGTCAATCTCACGTCAACGTCACGTCAACCTCACTTCAATCTCACTTCAAACTCACGTCAATCTCACATCAACCTCATGTCAATCACGTCAACCTCACTGCAACCTCACGTCAACCTCACCTCATCCTCACATTAATCTCACGTCAACCTCAATTAACCTCACGACAATCACCTTAATGGCTCAACCTCACGTCAATCGCACGTCAACCTCATGTCAACCTCACATCAATCTCACGTCAACCTCACGTCAATCTCACGTCAATCTCGTCAACCTCACGTCAATCTCACGTCATTCTAACGTCAAACTCACGTCAACATCACGTAGATCACACGCAAACCTCACGGCAAATCACGTCAATCTTACGTCAATCTTTCGTCAACCTCACGTCAAGCTCACGTCAACCTCACGTCAATCTCAAGTCAACCTCACGTGAACCTCACGTCAATCACGTCAACCCCACGTCAATCTCATGTCAACCTCATGTCAATCTCGTGTCAATCTCACGTCAACCTCGCGTCTGTCGCACGTCAATATCACGTCAATTTCACGTCAATATCTCGTCAACCTCACATCAACCTCACGTCAATCTCAAGTCAACCTCACGTCAATCTCTCGTCAACCTCACGTCAACCTCACCTCACGTCAATCTCAAGTCAAGCTCACGTCAAACTCACGTCAATCTTATGTCAACCTCACGTCAATCACGTCAACCTCACGCCAATCGAAGTCAATCTCACGTTAACCTCACGTCAATCTAACGTCAACCTCACTTCAATCACATGTCATCCTCACGTCAATCTCACATCCACCTAACGTCAATCTCACGTCATTCTAACGTCAACCTCACGTCATTCTAACGACAACCTCACGTCAACATCATGTCAATTACGTCAATCTCACGTCAACCACACGTCAACCTTACGTCCACCTCACGTCAATCTCACGTCAACCTCGCCTCAACCTCCTCCTTTCAAATATTGCAAAATTCAAAAATTCTAAATTCATTTACTAAGCGTGTGAATATGGGTTACAAAGGTGGTAAATATAGTTTTTGGATGAAGTTCTCCATGTCCCGCTTTGACAGCATACAAGCGTAAAATTTTACAGTAAAATTTATAGAATATAATATAATATCATTGGATTTGCATGCGAATGTAATTACTGTTAATACGAAAGTGTCAAAGTAAATATTATCAATGTCATCATAAAATTATAAGTATGGAATTACAGTAAATGGTACAATATAAGTGTAAAAATTATCAATGTGATTACAGGATGATAAGCAAGGTATTCGAAATAATACAGTTATCTCCATTATAATTAATATACCTACTTAATGTTGACAATGTAAATATAATCAGTGTCCAGTAAACAATTAATGTCAGAAATCAGAGTATAATTAAATTTCAAAGTCATATAAAACGTCACAAAAATAATTCATTAGCAAATTATAGATTAATGTCAAATTATTATTGTAAAAGCAATAACTGGTGATTTTCAATAATCATCGGTTACTTTGTCATTTAAAAATTCATCCAAGAATTGTATGCGTTGGAAAAGAGAAAGTCAATGAGCCTGTATTTAAAACTGTATAAATTACTCCATTCACGAATAGATAGCGGTAATTTGTTATATATCATCGATGCCTTACCTAACAAGCTTTTAACAATAAAGGCCTATTCAAACGAGCATTATTCGCTACCGCGAGCGGTAGAGATATCCGGGTGGGTATGCGTTAATTTTACTGTTTACAGCCAGGGCTGCCAGATGTACGATTTAAGTCGTAAACATACGACTTTTTGGCGTATTTGGCGAGGTACGATCGCTAGATCGAAATCGTACGACTTTTTAATACCTGACAACATTTCGTAACGAAACCATACACGATATGGTGATTTGAGGCCAAAGCTATAAAAAAAAAAGAATTGGCAGCATTTCTTCAGGAAATCTCCTAAAAAAAAATTGTTGTCTGTAAAGTCGGTTTACAGACGATAGTTTAACGTGACAACGTCTCAAAACATTGATGAAATGATGATGATGAAACGGGACAATGAGTCATCTTTTTCGTGCATGCAGTCGGCGTTCATCGATTTATTTTAATAAAAAACGTTTTATTTGACGCTGTCACGTCAAATAAAACGTTTTTATTGAAGGTTTAAGTTAACCCGATTGACTGTACGACTTTTTCGTGTAATTTTTCCCTGATATACGACTTTTTTTGTAACTGATGTACGATCTCACCCCTTTTTTATATCTGGCAGCCCTGATTTCATGCTTACTTATTCCGTGATTCCCTCTTTGAGTTTTGGCGGGAACATCTTAGTAACGTGTTGTTTTTTATTTTCCTAAACTTGTGTTATTTTGAACATTAATGCTATAAAAATGGTGGTGTTTTATTCATTAAGTGTTCGATAAAGTGCGTGAGTTTGGGCAAGTGAAATAAAGCAGTAAAACGTGTGATTTTACGTTGTCGGCAAAACTCCATAGAACCTTCTAGTAAAGTCGCCACCACTTTACTGAAGCAGGACTCGACTTATAAATTGACTGTTTACGTGACTTAGATTGCGACTAGAACATTTACAACTTGTTTTATTCAAGAAACTTGAAAAAAATCCTAATACTTGACACTGGCAAATGCTTGAATGCGGGTCCAATACAAAAAAGAAGAAGATTCCCTCTTTGAGGTTATTATTTTGTTGTGATAAGTGGAAATGTGTTTGTAAAATCAAAATACAATGGATATTGTAAATCACATTTTAGAACAAGAGCAAAAGAAAGCAGAGAAATACAAACCTATAACAGTTGAAAAACATTTAGATTTAGAATTTGACATCGGAACCCTGCTTGCGTTGGACACTAACGACTTGAACTCAAAGTTGATAAAGTAAGGTTAATTTACTATTTTAAGCCTTATTTACTTATGCAATATCCGCTATATACAATATTATTTGCCTAAGCTACACATTAGCATAAAATTCATGTCATTTTTACATGTAATGGTAATTTTAGATCAGAAAAAGACGAATACTTACAATCTCTTGCACGTGACAACATTCAGCTGTTACTAAACAAGGTATGGGAACTCCCGACTGAACGGATAGAGGAGGCCATAGTTGTTCGCCTTCCAGAGCCCACTACTCACCTGCCACGCGCCAAGCCAGTTCCGAAACCGAAGCCTCTCACAAAATGGCAGGAATTCGCTAAAGCAAAGGGCATCACTAAGAAAAAGAAAGATAAGTTGCAATGGGATGAGCAGTTGCAGAAATGGGTACCTTTGTATGGGTAAGCTTATCCATGTTATTATGGCAATGTTGTCTATGTGGAATCTAAATTATTTATAGAATCTTAATCATCCCTTTAATTTATGGAATCTTATTTTGTACATATGTTTGGCAAATAAATGAAATCCTTAAGACAAGAAAAAGCCCACACTGACCAATTAATGTTTCCTTTAGAGTATTGTTGTTATCATGAAGCATTATTTAGTTCATTTTGAAACGCTTTTGGTTACAGTTTCAAAAGAGCAGCAGCTGAGAAAGAGAAGAACTGGCTTATTGAAGTACCTCAGAATGTGGACCCAATGACAGATATGTATGAGAAAAAAGCTAATGAAAAGTCGGAAAAAGTGGCCAAAAATGATCTACAGCGGTTGAAAAATATTGCCAGGGCAAAGAAAGTCAAGATACCCAGAGTAGGGTTGCCAGTCACGTCTGATAAAGCCTCTGCCACACAGGTAAATTTTACAACACAATATAATAATTATTATTAACCTGGTACTATAATAATAAAGTTGAAAGTAGAAAGATAAATTCTTTATTCTGCACACTTAAAAATTAATAAAAAAAAGTACAAATGGAAATAAAACAAAACTAGTGTGGCCTTATTGCTAAAAACAATCTCTTCCAAGCAAATGGAGTGGATTTAAATAAAGTATTTTAAAAGTGAAAGTAATTCTGTATGTTAACTTTTCTTACTTTGTTTTTAGAAATATCAGTATTATTTTATTTTTTCAGTTGTCAACTGCTGCAGTAGTAGCCAAAGCATCCACAGCATCCCTCGGCAAGTTTCAGGATAAACTGCCAAAGGAGAAAGAAGCTCGTGGTAAAGGCGTCCATGAGCTCATCCCTGGAAAGGAGAGAAAACGCAAAGCTCCCGTGCCAACGCCTCAAGCAGAGAAAGAAAATAACTTGAACTTGCTCGACAGCATATTGAACAAGAGGCCTAAGATTGACATGGACAAGGCTGTGGCAAAGCATATTAATAATGAGCAGGCACAGTAAGTATTATTTTGTAATGCTGAGGCTGACAACACATATATTCTCAAAGATATCTATTGCTAATTATTATTGATTATACTGGTGTTTTATTATGCAACTAACAAGACAAGCAAATTGATCACCTGATATTAAGATTGACACTTTCAAATAACAGTCCATTGCCACCCATAATTTTAGTCTTAGTATTGTAAACCCCTGCATGGCAGTGCACTGGGCTTGTCATTCTGAGACTCATTATGCAATTTTTTTCTGGAGACAATGTTCTACAATCTGGAACACTTGCACATTACTGCTTGGCAGTTCAATCACTGGCAAAGGTTGGACTTTGGTTACTTTCTTAGGCCAACTTTGCAAACAAATTCTACCTCTTCATTATAAACAAAAGAACTAAAAAATTGATTAATTTGATTGATTGATTAAATTGGTTTTTTTTTTGGCTTACCTTATTTTGAAATTTTTAAGGTAGGTATATAAATATCCCACATTATTACCATTATTCATCACAGATGAAAAATGGTGATTGTTATGATGATGAAATAATGTCCTCCAGGTTCCAAACAATCTGTGCCAAATTGTTAAACCATGAAAAGGTAACAGACAGAGTTACTTTTATATTATTAGTTAGGAATGTTTGGACACTACCAATAGACAAAATGAATGTTATGACTATTGTTTTTTTTTTTTATTACAGTCGTTCTGAAGAGAAAAATTCTATGAAGCCATCACGAAGCGGCGGAAAGCGTAAAGGTGGAGGCAAAGGCAATGCTACCAACTTCACTGCAAAGAAACCTAAAGGTGGAAAGGGCAAGAGAGCCCCTGGAAAAGCAGTTGGAAGGAAGAGGAGATAGACTTTGAGTATACATAGAAGTATATTGTTATAAGTGGTATTTCAATTATAATCTTGTACAGATACTTTGTTTTTATTTACATATGCAAAATCCTCATATTTATTTATTTTAATAATAATAATTAAAAGGGCAGGCAAAAAAAAAAATTGAAACTTTTTATCATATTTTAGTAGTGAGCCCACAGTATTTCTATGTTAAAATAGCAAAAACTTTAAAGGTTTTTAAAATTAAATCTTCAAAGTGATTTAATCCATTGATGTTGTTAGCTTGTCCTAGGTTTTTGTGATCCAGATGAACCAAATAAGGAGAAAATAATACCCGACAGGATAAGGACTTTACGCCATCAAAAATTATAAATACAACCATTTTGTATGCATTGATTGCAAATTTATTATTCCTAATTAAATTTATAGAAAATTACAAACATACGTTTTTATGAGAAAGTATGCGCAAAACCGCAAGACTATAGATGCGTATTAGAATAATTTTAATGAAATCACATAATTATGTGTTACGAAAAAGCTCGTTGGATTTTCATTGAAATCCAGGACTAGAGAAATGGGTGGTAGTTCGCCATCTTTCTGCTAGTCCTGTAGTGAAATGGGAAGGGTGGTACCTAAGGTGGCACATCTATGGAACGAGGTAGGGTAGACCTAAGAAATGCGCTATCTCTCATCCGAACCACTCACTCGCCTCTTCACACGTACGCAGGGTTAGTGTGAAGACGAGCGAGTGGCGGGAGGGGGTGCTCCCGCCTACACTCTCATCCGAACCACTCGCTCGCCTCTTCACACGAACGCAGGGTGAGTGTGAAGAGACGAGGGGGTGCTCCCGCCTACACCTCAGGCCCCGACTGCATTCAATTCGCTCGCAGAATACATAATTTCCATTCCAACTTTTAAATCCAAATAGGCCTGTTTAGTTAAGGAGTAACAGAGATACATACACACTTAAATATAAAATTAGTGTGATTAAAATGAAATAATTAAAATTGCACTTAACATTTATTCCATCAACAATTCCTTTCTTTGGCATTACAATTCCATAGTTAACACATTCACAAACCTTCGTTTACAGTTACACCAGCGGATAATATGAATACAGTAATGATATATTCCTTACTTATATAGGTAGGTAATAGGAGAAGGTATAATACTGTATAACGTACATTACGTGTACACTACCGATTTTCTATAAAGCTTTATTGGAAGCATCTACTGCTAATGACTTTTCTAAACCAGCTAACGTAAGCCTAGTTTACACTTTACTAGTAATTTAGTAGAATAAACAAAGAACGTTTAAAAAGGGTGTCTACAAACACCTTTCTGGGCTATCAAAGCAACAGCAATGTCACCGATGTTGCAGATGTCCATAGACGACGGTTATCTCAGGTGAGCAGTCTGCCTTTTTGCTGCACCTTTTTATAAAAAAAAAAATATGTATAATTTGAAATAGAACATAAGATCTATCACATGACATCAGTCAGAGGTTACCAGCATAGTGCAAACTAGGCTTTACTGATGGTACACTTGTTTAGACTTGTGCAATCCTTTGGTTTAGACGCATAATGACCAATATTTATGGCTATTTCAAATTCATTGCTTAAACAAGATAAGTAACTGATTTCTACCCTCAGATATTATTTCAAACATTTTCGACTTTTGACCACAATCTGACCTGTTGGGAAGTGACGATGAGGTCGAAGATGTAACACGCTTGCCTACGTCTTGCAATGATAGCTTTTTTAAGCCCTAACCCAAAAAAGTTGGGACGTCTATGTCGTATTGTCTCGTGGTCTGTGTCGTGTCTCGTATCTCTCGAACCAATAAACCGACTTTCACCTATTTATTTTTTGTTGAAAGAGGATTTGATTTATTGTTCCTAGCTATGTTATATCAAAATCGGTTTAGCCGTTTTTTATGTCGGGAGTTTTTAAGTTTTCTAAACTTATTTATTGTATGATTGTACCATCGCATCGCAACGCAAAAAAAAACAGATAAGCTTTTATTTCTGTTTTCTTTTTATTTAATTGTATCTTCAAATTTAAAAAAGAACAGTCTGGGTTCATTTTAAGAAAATATGTGTTAAAGCCTAGTTATATGTTAAAAGAAAATAAATCACATACCTATCATAGAAATAGCAGTTATTCCAATACATACCGATAGAAATCAGTTTTTTCTTTTTGTATAGACGAATTCATTACAGCCCTTTTTATAGGCCTAAGTATATAACTTAGAGACAGTAAACTATATAGAACGCGTGTCAGAAAAAGCTAGATAACTAACTCAGTAATGTTAAATTACTAGTTGATGGTCCATTGTCTCAGTGTACCACCAGCCTTATTTATCTGCCGTAATCATACAAAAATAATTTAAATCAAAATCACTACATTACAAAAATGTTTATCTAAATAAAACTCATTCATCGAAATATGGACTCATATAAAAAATAAAATAAAAAAATAAGTATCTACGATACGCGTTATACGAATTTATCGTATAACGCGTATCGTTGTACGCGATAAATTTGTTAAATATCATATATTTAACAAATTTATGAGGTCGAGGTCGTATTTCGAGGTCGAGGTTCTCTTGATTTTGAGTTTTTTTTTAACACACTTATCATAACAATAAAATGTAATAAAAAAAAGTACCGAAGGATTCAGTTGATCGTCTCTCATTCTTCTAGTACGTTTTTAAAAATATATTTGTAATATAAAAAAAAAAAAAAAAACACTCGAAAAACTCGACTTCGAAGAAATACCAAAGATATATCTTAAAGAAGCTATTCTAACTAAACAAATCTGACTACTACGGCAGATCATAATTTCTAGCCAGGAATTGAGTTGTACAATTATCTCTTTTACAAAAAAAACTAGAAGTTATTGCGGACATTTACACTGGGAAAAAACTGATATTCCTTACTCTCCAATTTTTTTTATACATTATGACACAGAATTCGCCTATTCATATTTGCATTATGATCTACGATTGACCACCAACTCACCTGATGTTAAGCGACGGTGTGGCCGAGGATTTTATTTATTTATTTTATTAATAATTAAAACGGCAGATAGCCAAATACATTAATTATAAAATATGTCAAGTCAATTAGATGGAGCTCGTCGATCTAGAAGATATCTATTCACTCTAGCCTTGAAAATTCCAAGATTGTAGATCTCAGGAAACATAGATGGCGGCAAAGAATTTCATTCTTGTGCAGTACGCAACAGGAATGTGGATCGATATCGCAGAGCACGGATTTTTGGCATTTCAACGAGATATGGGTGGTAATTCGCCGACTTTCTGCTAGTCCTGTAGTGAAATGGGGAGGGTGAAATTAGGTAATTAATTTTTAAGATATCGCAAGTAAAAATTCAGAAACACATTCTTTTTTCTCAATTTGATCCAACAATTCAACGAATGAAACTAAATGTATTCAACAAAATTAAATTTCAAGTAAACAAATGAGAATTATATAAATTGAAATGAAACAAATTTTAACGTATTTATCACAAACTAACTGTCATCTAGTCTAGTCGTTAAAATTTGTTTCATTTTAATGAGTAACGATCGCGAAAACCTGAGAATTATACTATATCATTGTATATATTTATAGATTGTCAATCGAGGGCGCTCATTTTTAGGGCGAGAACTGTTGTTTGAATTCAGAGTGTAGCGAAGGATTCTGAAGTAGAATCCTAAGCATAGCATCCTAAGCATAACTTTAGTAGAAATACTGTGTCGATGAAAGGAATTCTATAAACTCGCTCGAGATAAAAATATTTAAGATCTTGGTGTTCACTCTGCTTTTCATCACGTCTATGAAGAAAACAAACAATGTGTTAATACTTTAACTTTTTAGCCACAATCCTAAACTAAATATGCTGATTTAGGTGCTCTTTTGTGGGAACAAACGCAATTAGTTTTGATAGGCCTCATGGCTCAGTGGTAGTACGACTACCTCCTGAGCTGTAGGTCCTGGGTTCGATCTCCACCCAGGACAAACATTTGTGTGATGAGCATGGATGTTTGTTCTGTGTCTGTATCTGTGGGTGTAATATAATAAGTATGTAATTACAACAAAAAATGTATATATGTATTCTAACAGGCATCTAGTTTCCATAGTACAAGCATTGCTTGGTTTGGGCTAGATGGTGTTGTGTGAAATGTCCACGAATATTTATTTATTCTTTATAGGTGTGATGAAAATTATTTGAGTACCCAGAGCACCCAGTGAGAAAGACAATCTTATCTTTTTTTAATAACAAGGTAAAATGAATCTGTATGTAAAAAAAATGTGCTGTATTTGATTGCATGTAGCCAAACTATAATTTTATAAAAAGCAAGATTTCTACATATTATCTTTGTTTTTTTTTCCCCTTTTACCAAAATAACTATATATTGCCACGAGATTGATAGCCAAGAGATAATTTTAATACAACCCATCCATGTCTAAACTGCGCAACAAATCTTACCGCGCTGCTTAGCGCCTTAATAACTAGTATTGCTATATTCGCCTAGACTACACGCTAAATAACTACTTATACAAATAGATAAACGGTCAGAAAATAGGACTTTTTTATTTCTTATGATAAGCAAGATTAATTCACAAACACCACATCTTGGATTTTTTAAATGAAAAGCTTGAGAAAATGGTCTCCGACGGATACTGTCTTGTGGGCTATGGTTGCAGGGTCAAGAATTGTAATAGCGAATATGGATAATTTATTTTTAATTTGGTCATAAAAACGCTATCCATTCCACAAAAACAAAATTAAATTATTTTCAAAAATAAGAAAGTTACAAGCATTTTAATTTTATGTTAGACAGAAAGCACACGATAATTTTTTATTTTTTTGGAAAGGTGTATTCAGCACCAAACTTAACTTTAAATAATTGTATTAATTCATTCTAATATTCTAAATTCATTCAGCGTTCTAGGAACTCTTCCACACCGGCATCAACACATTTTTTTTTATTTTTTTTTCATTCAAAATTTCAGTTTTCTTTTGTTTATTTAAGTTGTATATCTATATTTTTTAAGTTGTTTAGGTTATTTTAGTTTAGTTTTATTTAAGTACCTACATATGTAATTAAATTAATAATAAATAATTTAAAAGTACCTACTTCTAATATTAATATTGTTTAGTTTAATGATTAATTAGCCAAGTCTTTAAATTGATTTTCATCATCATTGTCATGCATAGTTATTAGGTATTTTTGCCCATTCTGCCATTTCATTAGGTATTTGGGTTCCCAAGACACCGGCTTAGCCGAGTTTGGGACCCACTGCAAAATTATTGTGTAATATCGTTATGATGAAATAAACTTTATTATAACAAAAATTGTAGCCTGTGTCACTCGAATGAAGTAAAAACGAATTTAACTACACCTCGCACATGAAAAGTGGTCAAACCGTTTAGGCTGTAGGAGGTAATATTATAGAAAATATACATACACTCGAAAAACAACCCTCCTTTTTGCGCAGACGGATGAAAAGAGGGGAGTTATGAGTTAAACGTGTATCTGTCTGTTTTAGCATCATATATCTCAAACGGATAAACCGATTTTGAGTATCTTTTTAATGTGAACACGTTTTGAAATTCGACTAAATAGCGGGAGCCAATTCATACAGCCAATTAACAAAATCAGGAAATACAGTTTGGTTTTACAGTTACTTATATCTACATCCAAATTAATTACACCACTCGATAGCTAAATGACCAAGGATTTCGTTACATTATCAAAGTGAGGACTGTGACAAATAGCACGCGGCGAAGGGGGATGCGCCGCCATTTTGTTTTTCTTTCGACGTACGTGAATTCACATAAGACATACAACCGTGTTGACACGACACAGCCACGCTCCTATTTTTTCTGGTAAGTGGATTTGTTCAAAAGTTCCCTTTTCAATATGTTTCAAGAAAATCTGTTCAGCCGTTTCTTTTATGTCAGGGGTTTAAAAAGATATTTCATTCATACTTTTGATACCATAGATAAACAACACATTTAATCCAAGATCTGGTGTTTGTGATCTATTTTTATATAACATGATATCTGTCTATTAAAATTTGATGAAAAAATACTTTGTTATCATATCAATAAGCTTATAATTGTAACAATAATGATTTATAAGCATAATTTGAGTCTTAGAAGGGAACTATTTTTAATAAAAGTTATAGAAATAATCAGCTAAGTATTTACATAAATAAAATATTGTGAGCTTACAGCTGATTTAAAATAGACAATAGGCATTTTGATTGTTGTTTTTATCTTTTCTAGAAAAAGACAACCATAAATAGAGGCGATCTACAAAAGGAAAGTTAAAAAATAAACTTACTGTCGAAGCCTGAGATGAAAGGAATGAACAGAGACGAATGGAAGTTACTATTTTTTCAAAATTTATTCTCAGATTGGTCAATAATCCGTCCTCGTTCATTCCTTTGGTCTCAGCTTATGACATCAAACATAATTTCGAAGAAATTAATTGGCTGCTTTAAATTATTTCAGTATTTTTACAAACATATTAATGTTTTCAAAAACTGTAAATATAGTAAAAAACATCAGTCAGCATGCCTATTGTTATATAAACAAATATTAAATAACTTATCTAAATATGAAATAGTAAAAATTAAGTACACACTACATTGTGGCGTAAATACATGATTAAATACAGTAATAAAATATTTTAAGAAGAACTTTCTTCTTTTTTGTACAAGAAATATCAGTTTGATTTACATATACATATTTTGATCAAAAATACAATTAGGTGTTAAACACCAAACCGAATAAAAGTCATAACAAAATAATAATTTTACCAATAAAACAATTATTTAATGTTACATCGCGATTTTTTCATTTAATACCCAGGATAAATCCGTTAAAAGTTGTTTAATTTTAATTCATTATTCAGACAGGGTATTAGTCAGGTAAACAAATGTATCAAATGCACTATTTGTACATATAAAACATTTTCAAAAGGTAATCAACAGTCATGTAAAAAACAAGTGATAAAATATAATTTCCACTATCTAAACAACCCTGTTTTAACGTTGAGGTCTAGTTATGTATCTAGTCTTTAGTCATACATGACGAGTTCATTTTATTTAAAATATTGTAAATTTAAATGAAAAATAGTGATTAATCATTAAAAACTTAAACTGCGCATTTGTTCATACAAAAAGAAAAACTTTGTCCAAGTTGAGTGTCCACTTTTGTGTTATAAATGTCAATGAAAAAATCTTTTTTTTATTATAGCGTCGCGGTAAAAAGTTGAAAAAAATAAAAGCAAAAAGCATTTATATATAATTACATTAAATGCTTTTTGCTTTAATTTTTTTATAACTTCAATCATATAAAAATAATCGCAATAATTGAAGATAGTACAAATCAATTTACTCTATTTTGTATAAGCAGATGTATTCTAAGCAACCTCTTAAGATGAAGAACAAGATCTTACTTATTTTAAGAAAAATAAAAAAGAGATTGCCAAGGAGAATTTAAAGCAGGAGACGCCAGCCGTTTGGCACCTCGTAAATCTGCACTACACGATTGCAACTCAAATTACAACCATATTATCGCAAGCTGGAATAGCAACATAATAATTTTAAATTAGTTTTCATGCACAACTTGTGTAAGTTGGTGATGATTATAAAAACATATATCTGGTACAGAACTTTGAAAATATTTACCCTGAAGTGATAAACAACCATTATAATTTATATATAATTAACAAGTCAATAAACGATGTTATTGGTCTTACACCTACACTACGAACTTCGAGTAAATAGAACTGGAGACACCAAACTGAGACGTAACTTTCTGTCAAAGTACAATAAAAGTTATTTTAAATAACAACAATCGCTGTTTAACAGTGAAAGAATGTATTTTATAATTTACCCAATTTTTTTATCGTGATCAATCAGCATTGGTGGGCTATTCGTAATACTTGTTTACAGGTCAGGGAGTCCAGATTTTATATTGTCTTTAACGATACACAATATGCACACATTGCTACTTTATGTATGTGTCCTCTTACATAAACAAGCATTTTGCATATGAATACGCGTGTGTAATACATTAAAGTATACATTTAAATAGCTCTCTCAAAAAATCGGTGGAAAACTTTACAGGTGATGGTTTTAACATCTCCAGTTCTATAATGCTCAAAGGCTACGAAGGGAAAGGAGATCAATTTAAGGAATAGAAAACTCTATAAACAATTACAACACCAATTTGAAACTGTAAATAATCACTACTTCAAAGGCTACTTGGTTACACTATACAATAAACTAGGTGTAGCTGTTGCAATGACTTGCGCACGCGCTCATTTACATATGTCCTTAGTGTACATGCCAAAGACAGTAAGGTGTAAAAATCATACAATAACGGATGAAATCTGCATTAAAAAAATGTTCACTGATTTAACCAGTCAAAACTACTTTTGATTTCAGACAAAAGCACTTTTGATCAACCTGTTTAGTCAAAAGTAATTCTGCCTGTTTTTATTCAGTCAAAAAAACTTGTGATCATCAAAAAATTGTTTCATTTTTACCTTTATCACGTGATACGCCTTCGAATCGTATTTTTCAATCACACGCTTGGTGGATTTATTTGAATGTATAGAAAAAAAAAATATGGTACATGCACACTTCGCTACTGTGTAGAGACCGCGCCACAACTGAAGTCCGATGGTAAAATTTTAGAACTAGACTGGCTCGCCATTGTCCGCTGGAATACAGAATACGTGAATAGTACGTACGTATAGCCAGAATGCGATGAAAACGCCGCGTCTATATGACATGAGTGGTGGCGCGGACTCAATGCTCAACGGAGCGCAGGCCGGCGGCCGTCTCGTACGTATTCAGACGTACTCAAACACACGCACACAACTTAATGCCGCGAGCAACCTTCACTTGCAATAACTACAAAAACACACTTATATTCCACATACATATTCCATCTTTAAAAAAATATGTTTTAGAGGATCAACTGTCAATAAATATTTTTGAAATGAACTGTGAAAGTAACTTTTAAGCTGGATACACAGCAATATTTTTAACAATCTGACATGCATCTTTGCGCCTGCCAAATCCCATGTGTATTTTGTTAATTCTTTCAAATTATCTTCTTGTGCCAAATTATTCCTGATGGTTAAAATATTTGAGGAAATACGCCAAATTGTTTCTAGATTTCATGACATAAATGGGAATTTTACCAGTGCTATGAATTAATATTTTATATATGTATATAAATTGAGTACAATCAGATATTAAAAAAATCACATATGGACTTTGGCACGTAGAACAACACTTGAAACCGTTAATAACACGAAAACATGTAACTAAGGAACCTAAAAATATTGCCTTAACCCTTTAGATAGGCTTCACATTACACACATACTGCACAAAGATGTAACTCTTATCTTTATTAGTTTAATGAAAACTACAACAAAACTAAACGCGTTCCATCCTCGACCACAATGAAGCGACATTGTGGTCGAGGTTGGAACTCGTTTAGTTTTCAGGACCAAGTCCTTGACCAAACTTAGATTATTTAGTAAAATAAAAGAAACACATATCTACTTAGTCTGGCCATAAATACTGTTACAGTTAAAAATAAGAAAGATATTACATTTGAATTTGGAATCTGACATTTTTATACGATTGTTCATTGAGTTTTCTAATTTTGGCGCCAATACATTGTACAATATTTTGCGATATTAAAATGGAGTGGGGTGATAAAGAGAACCGAATCGCTGTGATTGCATTACACAAAGTTGGTATGGAGCCAAATGCAATTTTTAAAACTCTCCATACGCTTGGTATTAGTCAAATGTTTGTGTACCGGGCTAATAATAGGTACAATGAGACCTCCTCTGTTTGTGACAGAAAAAGATCTGGCCGTCCACGTAGTGTTCGTACGAAAAAGGTGGTCAAAGCAGTAAGTGAAAGAATTCGAAGAAATCCTCTCCGAAAGCAAAAGATTTTATCTCGGGAGATGAAGATAGCACCCAGAACCATGTCGCGTATTTTAAAAGATGACTTAGGACTTGCAGCCTATAAGAGACGCACTGGTCATTTTTTAACTGATAATTTAAAAAAGAATAGGGTGGTAAAATCGAAACAACTACTGAAGCGGTACGCAAAGGGAGGTCACAGAAAAATTTTGTTTACGGATGAGAAAATCTTTACAATTGAGCAACATTTTAACAAACAAAATTACCGTATTTATGCTCAAAGCTCTAAGGAAGCTTCCCAATTAGTCGACAGAGTGCAACGTGGGCATTATCCGACTTCAGTGATGGTTTGGTGGGGTGTTAGCTATGAAGGAGTGACTGAGCCATATTTTTGTGAAAAAGGTATCAAAACATCGGCACAAGTGTATCAAAATACCATTCTTGAGAAGGTACTTAAGCCCCTTAACAACACCATGTTCAATAACCAAGTATCGTCCTTCCAACAAGACTCGGCGCCAGGTCATAAAGCTCGGTCCACGCAGTCTTGGTTGGAAGTGAACGTTTCGGACTTCATCAGAGCTGAAGACTGGCCGTCGTCTAGTCCTGATCTTAATCCGCTGGATTATGGTTTATGGTCAGTTTTAGAGAGTATGGCTTGCTCTAAACGCCATGATAATTTGGAGTCCCTAAAACAATCCATACGATTGGCAGTGAAGAATTTTCCCATGGAAAGAGTGCGTGCTTCTATTGATAACTGGCCTCAACGTTTAAAGGACTGTATTGCAGCCAATGGAGACCACTTCGAATAAGCTTTTATATTTTAAATTGTTTTATATTTATGTATTAAACTAACACACTGTAATAAATACAAGTAATAAATATTATTAAATATTATTTGCAATAAAAATTTTTTTTTTTCTTCGTGACAATATTTATGGCAAGACCAGGTACATACTTAAGTTTCCTGTTTTTTTTTTTAATAAAAAATTACGACTTATATGACCTTACGTCTATTTCGGTCAAAATTTCTGGCGTAATTTCCGGCGGTGGAGATAAAACTATAGTTTAATCTCCACCTTAATTTTAGCAACTCACAGCCTTTCGACGCAAAAAAACAAACGTAATAAAGGGTAAAATGGTAAGTGCAAAGCGTGTGGCCAACCCGAAACAACGACTCTGCTGCTTCTTTGAAAAAGACCGTCAAATATGACTGAAATTATAGTCGGAAATTTCGACTCAAAATAGACGTAAATTTTTATTTCATTGTTTAGTTAGTTTCATTGTAAATACATCTCATTATTTCTTCTGTTTTCTACATAAATTCTGGATAATACAAGCAATAAGCGAGATCCAATCAAGTCTACTTCATTAAATACTCTGACCAACATAACATTTCTTGCAGACAGTGTACACATCCGATTTGGAATCATGCTTCCCCTTATAATGACAAACAATGTGCACCAACTTCAAATTTTCCCGAGAAAATATCTGTAAATAATATCTATCGGGCTCCACACCCCCCGGTTTATCCCCCCTCTCACACGCAACACACTTAAAATCACCCACACATAAGCTCTCGATAGCCTCAATGATTTTTGGTATTATAGACCTTGACAACTCTACGTTATGGTCTAAATTCCAAGTTTGGAAAATGATACGCTCCTCGCGACTTCTGTAAGGATTGATGATATGTTCTCCCTCGTATAGACAGTTCGGGCTGTTCCAGAGGCCACCACATTCGAAGATGCCGTTGTCGCGGCAAATTCGCTCTTCTTCCTTCGCCTTTCGGTTGAAATACGCCTCGTTGTATCTGTGCGACTCTAGGATATTCCTTAGGTCGGCTAAGAACTGGTCGATAAGTTTCTTACCGCATCCGTTCTTTGATTGGATGTAGATGTCCGAAGATTGTAAGGCTGTTTTTGTTTTGTAGAAGTAGCCGCGCATTCGCTCCTTGACGCGTTTGGACATCGACTGCTCCTTGGTTTTCTCTGAAGATTCTAGGCCTAAAAATATATTACATAATTATTATAGTTTAAAAAACGTAGACAAACTTATTAGTAGTACCGTGGGGCCAGAACGTTTCAAAATCAGAACAATAAAAAACGATAAACTCTTTTAAAAATAAACTGGATCAATGGATTAAAAAGGAACAAATTATACTAAAAGACAACCAGTAAATTTCTGCACTGCAGGATATAGGCTCATCAGCTTCTGCTGCTTGCCTATCATCAAATAAATAAATACGCAATTTCATTTACTCAGATGCCATGTTTTCTTTAGTTGTTTTGTTTTAAAAACTAAACTACTGAACCAATATAACAATGGGACCAATCAAGGCTTTCAGATTAGTCCCATTTTCAAATAGAAAAATAATTTTCAAAATTTGTTCATACTTAGTCTGGCCATAAATACTGTTACAGTTAAAAATAAGAAAGATATTACATTTGAATTTGGAATCTGTCATTTTTATACGATTGTTTATTGAGTTTTCTAATTTTGGCGCCAATACATTGCACAATATTTTGCGATATTAAAATGGAGTTGGGTGATAAAGAGAACCGAATCGCTGTGATTGCATTACACAAAGTTGGTATGGAGCCAAATGCAATTTTTAAAACTCTCCATACGCTTGGTATTAGTCAAATGTTTTTGTACCGGGATATTAATAGGTACAATGAGACCTCCTCTGTTTGTGACAGAAAAAGATCTGGCCGTCCACGTAGTGTTCGTACGAAAAAGGTGGTCAAAGCAGTAAGGGAAAGAATTCGAAGAAATCCTGTCCGAAAGCAAAAGATTTTATCTCGGGAGATGAAGATAGCACCCAGAACCATGTCGCGTATTTTAAAAGATGACTTAGGACTTGCAGCCTATAAGAGACGCACTGGTCATTTTTTTACTGATAATTTAAAAAAGAATAGGGTGGTAAAATCGAAACTACTACTGAAGCGGTACGCAAAGGGAGGTCACAGAAAAATTTTGTTTACGGATGAGAAAATCTTTACAATTGAGCAACATTTTAACAAACAAAATGACCGTATTTATGCTCAAAGCTCTAAGGAAGCTTCCCAATTAGTCGACAGAGTGCAACGTGGGCATTATCCGACTTCAGTGATGGTTTGGTGGGGTGTTAGCTATGAAGGAGTGACTGAGCCATATTTTTGTGAAAAAGGTATCAAAACATCGGCACAAGTGTATCAAAATACCATTCTTGAGAAGGTAGTTAAGCCCCTTAACAACACCATGTTCAATAACCAAGTATGGTCCTTCCAACAAGACTCGGCGCCAGGTCATAAAGCTCGGTCCACGCAGGCTTGGTTGGAAGTGAACGTTTCGGACTTCATCAGAGCTGAAGACTGGCCGTCGTCTAGTCCTGATCTTAATCCGCTGGATTATGATTTATGGTCAGTTTTAGAGAGTATGGCTTGCTCTAAACGCCATGATAATTTGGAGTCCCTAAAACAATCCATACGATTGGCAGTGAAGAATTTTCCCATGGAAAGAGTGCGTGCTTCTATTGATAACTGGCCTCAACGTTTAAAGGACTGTATTGCAGCCAATGGAGACCACTTCGAATAAGCTTTTATATTTTAAATTGTTTTATATTTATGTATTAAACTAACACACTGTAAAAGTAATAAATATTATTTGCAATAAAAAAATAATTTTTTTCTTCGTGACAATATTTATGGCAAGACTAGGTATATTATGGAGTTATACTGTAACAAAAAAAAAAAACAATCGAATTGAGAACTTCTACCTTTCCTCAACGTCTTCAGATTGAATTTCTGGTGTTTAATCTTATCTTTTTGCAAAAAAGGAGTACAGACTGGCTTTCTTAAAACACATTTCATTTATTCAAGAGTTGAAACCAACTACAACTGACAACATTAAAGGTATAGTAACAGTAAAGGTAATAAAGGTACTTTATATAGACTGAATTAGCTGTTTTGTCAGTTCAAAGTGTTTTTAGGTTGAATGGGTTATTGGATCAACACACCCCTCTGGCTCTGGTTATAAACGTAACAAAAATAAAACATCGACATGAGGATAATCTAGTTTTTTTTATTCATGTTTATTTTGGGACTTTTATTATATAAACATGTCAGTCCCATTGTATATTCTTAAACTACTGATCACTTGAGATGACTTACACAGTCAAACAACTCTTTAGCTGCGTCAGAGTTAGGATCTGCTAAAATCCTATTAAATCGGCCCACGTCCATCTTGTTCAACTTGTAAGTCACCTCAAGTGAATGTCTCTCACACTGAAGCCGGACGCATCTAGGTTGACAAAAACATATAGGCAATGCTAAGTTTAGCTTATGAGGGTAATGATCATGTTCTAAAATAGAAGTCTACTATTGATGCTGCTAATATCAAATTTTAATTCATGTAACTTTAAACTTATGAGTAGGGACCGGATTATATGCATTTCCGTATATACTACATTTTCAGCAATCATTGCATATTTTGTCCAAAAAGTGATCATGCATATTTTCACTGTATTTAAAACATTTTTTGATAGGTTGCTCTATTAATAAGTGTAAAATTATCTCTTACGAATTTTTTTTCTTTATAACACAATAAAATTTTACATTGAATTTTTTAAAATGTTAAATAATTGTTTGTTAAATTGTATGAAGCATTTATATTATTATAGACGGTAATATATGATCCATACGATTGTTAAATTTTGGACGAATGCATAATTTACTGATTTTATGCCGATTTAGAAGTAACAAACAATAAATATAGCACTTTTTTCCTTTTCTAAAATGTATGTTGCATATTTTACCAATTTTCATGCATGCATATTTCAAGCTTTTTATGTTGCGTATAATCCGGTCATAACTTATGAGATTTGAACATATTATTTACTAGCTGCACTTTTCCGGCGTCTGTTTCATGTTGCAATGGAAAATGGTAATGTTGACAAAATATTATATCCTATGTAAGTAAAATATAGGTACTTTAAATAATCAGTAAGAAAAATAAAATCTACAAAATAAAAAAGATGCATACTTCTTTTAATAGCTTTCAAAAATCTACAACAGTCATGCTTAAATAAATAGTAAAGTTACCTTCAAACCAACCGGGATCCTGTACTCGCTCACTAAGCATAGTCTTAGCATCATCAGCAGCTGCAACATACTTCTGGAACACCTTGAACTTCTCTTTGATGTTACTAGTAAGGAACTCTTTTGCCGCCACCCCCGTATCAATATAGTCTTTTTTGTGTGAACGAATTAAATTATAGAAGTGGTCAAAATCTGAAATCAACAACCTTAGTTTAATTTAGCAATATCTAGTTTTTAATACATAAAACAAGAGCACCTGTTCAATATTTGAAGTTTTAAAGGTATGTAACTTCTTTTATTGTTCAATTATAAATTCTTGTATGTCTGTTTATCAGTACAAAAAACATCCATACTCATCACATTACTCTTTGTCATGGCAGCAAATCCAATCCACTGTCTATAGCTTAGAAGGAGGTGTATTACTACACACTACACTAACTACAAAATTTATATATTTTACCTGTCTGCGTAAGGAGTTATGTTTTTCGAGTGTATGTTTGCATATGATCGCCTACAGCCTAGATGGCTTAACCGATTTTGATGTGCAAGGTTTTTTTTGTTATTTATATATAACTAACTGCAATCGGCAGAGCCATTAGCAGAAATGTATAAATAGAAGTGGGCATTATCTTTACATGTTTTCCAGCTCTGAAACATTAGGCCTCTTCAGCTTTTTCCCTGGGTTTGGAGTTTCTATCAGCTGTGAGGCTAGCGTATTTTTATGTGTTTTTAATCTTTTATTATATTTTTTGCTATAATACTGGATTTCCTCTCTGACCGTTGGCATGTCTAGTTATATTTTGAATTTTTACAGTAATTATGATCATACTTCTACTGCTAAGTACCTTTCAGATCTTTACCAGCCATATTAAAAGAATATATGTTTTATTTTTTAATTCAAGATATAATACAATACATTTCTTACATTCATACTGTCTTTAATATAACAACATTATGGACCAAGAGAAGTAAGGTTTTATCCAATGATCTACTAGAATAAATATGTGTTCACAAAAATTCTTATTAGTTGACACTATGATCATGTAAGGCATTGATATAATCTGGCAGACAATCTATTAATAAAAATATTTAGTTTTTGTGACCGTTGCTTAACATAATGTGAGTTAGTCAACTGTAGATCTATTTAAAATAAAAAGTTACAAAACATACCAGTTACCATTTTTTCGTTATCTTTCAACAATATGAAAAGAGTTTGCGGTGGCAACGTCTCCAAGTATTCGTCGTCATCGACGCGAGTCCCATCTTCAGCTACGAACAGACGGCACTCAGCGGACCCGACATTGAACTAAAACAGAGGGAAACGGGTCAAGGCGACCGAATATGGGTCACGGCTACGACCATGACACACATCTTTTAATTCAAGGATAAACATATTTGAACATGACTGAAACACCCTAGTACTATAAAATTCAAAAAGATTTATAAATATAATGCAAAATTAGATGAGTTTAAGAATTGAAAGAATAAACTTACGCCTAATTTGCAGCAAGATTTCTGTATTAACTCATTAAGGTTCCCGGCTGCCACGCCGATCTTCTTTTCTCGTTTAACATCTGTTACTTTATATCCCTTTTTCATTGTTAACACAAAGTTAATCACAGGTCATCAACATTACAATAAAATTAATAAAAACAAACGAATATTTATGAAAAGAACGCACGTACAAAACAGCGTTTTCTTTTCTTTGCCTCGCAACTTTTTTTAAAATATTTAATTCATAGCCGTGTCGTGGATCCATTAGCCATTTTCACTATTTCTCTTCTTCTTCTTTTTTGTATTGGACCCGCATTAAAGCATTTGCCAGTATCAAGTATTAGGATTTTTTCAAGTTTCTTGAATAAAACAAGTTGTAAATGTTCTAGTTACAATCAAAGTGACGTATACAGTCAATTTATAAGTCGAGTCCTGCTTCAGTAAAGTGGTGGCGACTTTAAAATGACACGTTTCACTGCTTCATTTCACTTGCCCAAACTCATGTACTTGATCGAACATTATAATTAATAAAACACCACCATTTTTATCGCTTTAATATTCAAAATAACAAGTTTTGGAAAAACAAAGCAACAACATTTTTCGATGACGTTGTCGGAAAGAGCGAATCCATGTCGGGAGGCGTATATGTCCATATGTGAATTATTGGGGATGTATCATGGATAGCGCTCACCGAGTGTTTCAGTTAAGTTATGAATAACAAATTCTTCATACCTGGGGTTCCTTAGCGTGGCGTGTCCTTTATCGTCTTTCCGTGGTTGCTTCGCATTTATTGTTAGGTTGGGTGTGTCACCGTATTGCCGCCGAATCCAGACTCTCGTGCCGCGATGAACCGCCTGTTGAAATTATGGTACGATGACACCGAGCAGATCTCGGTGCCATCTTCCCGGGCATGGCAACACGTTGTGGACCTCAACGCGCCTGATCTGGACGTCATTCACCAAGACGGTCATGAAGACGGTCATTACCAAGGGCGTTGCCAAGGGGGGGGCAAGGGGGGCAGCTGCCCTCCCCCCCCAGAGATTTAAAAAATGTAGGCAACTGCAAAGCAACCAAAGTTGTAAGGCCGTGCAATTGTACCTGCACCTACAATTCATATTTTTCTCATCCTCCATAATATTAACTTGCGACCCCCCCCTGGGCCATGGGCTGGCGACGCCCTTGGTCATTACGCATTCTTTAGATTTGTTTATGGTTAATGAAACAATTTATATCAATTTAGATTAAAGACTAATTACTGGTTTTGTCTTTGATAATACATCATAACAACTTAGGAGAAGAAAGAAACTATCGATACCAGCTATAGAAATTAAAATGTTACCAGATAAAAATTAATATCAATTTATTTATATCTACGTAAATCTATTTAAAAATGATGAATAATGCAGAAATCAAACCACAAAAACTAGTTGTACTTCAGTAAAGAGCCGCTGGCGGTGACTTTACTGATATCTTTGATAGAGTTTTAAAACAATTCCGGTTCTTTGTGCTTCATATTCGTGGAATGATTATTAATTGCATATTCTATCTTAAGAAGTTTCCTTGTAGCACATAGTTCTAAGTTAGATATTTGTTGTATGCATATTCCACATGGTGAAGTACATACACCACAAAACTACGATGAAGTACATAGAAATTAGAATCTTGTTATCTTACACTGACAATAAAATTGACAAATGCACTTCAATTCAAATAAATGTAGAAGAAAGAAAAAGAAAATGACGCAACAGTGTTGACAGAAATAACTGTAAATTATGGAGGTTTTTGGCGGGAACGTCATAGAAACATGTTGTTGCTCTGTTTTATTTTCCTAAACATGTGTTATTTTGAATATTAATAAAATAAAAATGGTGGTGTTTTATTCATTAAGTGTTCGATCAAGTGCGTGAGTGTGGGCAAATGAAATAAAGCAGTGAAACGTGTCATTTTACGTTGTCGGCAAAACTCTATTGAAGCCTCAAGTAAAAGTTGCCACCGCTTTACTGAGAATTGAGATGAAATTAAATCAGACGAGGCTGTATGGTCAAATTAATGACCTTTGCCTTCCAGTACACAATGTACGGCATTGTACGGCGAAGAAAAGAAAAAAAATATGTCAATTATGTTTCATGGGTTTTGGCGGGAACGTCTTAGTAACGTGTTGTTGCTTTGTTTTATTTTCCTAAACTTGTGTTATTTTGAACATTAATGCTATAAAAATGGTGGTGTTTTATTCATAAAGTGTTCGATAAAGTGCATGAGTGTGGGCAAGTGAAATAAAGCAGTAAAACGTGTGATTTTACGTTGTCGGCAAAACTCCATAGAAGCTCCTAGTCAAAGACTTACAAGACTCCTAATGCGATACAAAATATTGTTCCAAAAACTTAACACCAAAATCAGGTGTTTGCTAGTGACAGGTCACAAACGTCATTTAATCTTCAACGTCATCTCATCCCAATCACTTCTCAATTCTTACGGTGCCAAGATGGTGAACTGTGTTAAACAATCTTGTAAAAATTACAAACTTCTTTGAAAAACTATGGAAAACATTATCACCTTCCATCTCTAAGTAACAAAAATATATTTCTAACAGTATAAAAAGCGAAATGAAACAAATTTTTACGTATTTGTAGCGTATGTTCGTGTCTCACATATGACCACGGATGCTCCAGTGTTTGAAAAATCGGGTCTTAAATTATGTGAAATATACGCGATGAAATTGTTGAAATTTATTTCATTTCAATAAATAACATTCGCGAATATTAGTATAAAAAGCATATATGCATTTCATTTCATAAATTGATTTTAATAAATAAACAAATTACTGCAAATAATTAGAGATGGGTCGATGTAATATAAGTTATCGATAACAATTATTATTTTTACGGACTTCAAAAACGAGATTATCAGTTAGCTTATGTTTTTCTTATATGTTACCCGCATGATTTCGTCATTTAAATTGATTTAAAATTCCTTTCAAATCTCAAAATCGGTCAGTAGTTTGGTTTTTAAAACAAAATTGCGAATTTTGAAGTCGGTTATTCTAGTTTTGTAAACTATATTAATTATGATATGTGAATCATCATCATCATCTCTTTCTTTTTTGACGAACTTCTTGTCTATGCTGTTCATTAGCTTATTCTTCTAACAGCAGACAAAAAATGAAAGTTTTTCGTCAGAGCTATCCATAACGTACAGTTGCACGCAAATTCTGGCAGTACACTGTACTCAAAATCCGTCAATGCGCTGCGACCCGGCCCGTCACTAATGTGCTAGGTAAGCATTTTGCGCTGCGCTGCGGCCCGCTCCGCCCCGCTGCGGCCCGTCCTAATGTGCTCGATCCTTTATTCTTCTCAACAGATCGTGCAACTCAAAGTCCGTGTTAAGGCCTGCTTAAAGTTTACTAAAATAAAATATGACATATCAGAGTCAAATTGAAATGAAATGAAGTTTATTGCAAAAAATAACTGCGAATGACTTCTACTGAGCTACTGAGTTATTTTTTTATGAATGAGGTATTAGTCGATTCATTGCCGTTGTGACATCAGTTATATGACGTCACAATTTGTAAATTGCATGTATAAACTTATTTAATAAATACTATCATCATGAACTGTATTTTTTATTTACAAAATAAAAATACATTAGATTCTTTTATAAAGTGATGAAAGTGGCGCCGCTGCCTGTTTCGCTCGCACGCGGCACCCATAGATATACAATTATTTAAATTACTGATTTCATTTTTGATATCAGATTTTCTTTCACAGTCATAAGAACACTATTACAATGTATTAACAGTAGCTGTTATTTTATATGTGATATTTTGACCGTGATAAACGTGTAACCGACAAAATTTTCACGTTTATATCTAAATTTCGGTCAAAATAACAAATATAATAATTTTATAGTTTAAAAAACTGAAACAACAGACTTCAAAGTTACTATTATTTCAGTTACATGATTGTATGAATCTCTCATGGACCATAAGGATAGATAAATATCCAAAAGGATATCTCCCGATCAAATCGGGAGATATCCTTTTCAAAGGCAACTTTGTAGATAAATTTGGCAAATGGACGTGTATCTACAGTTAAAAATAAATTTATAAAAAAATGAAGTGTCAAATTGAAAAAATAAAATTGGCCCGAATTTACAAGGTGGTTTGTATGGAGATTATCCTTCTGGGTCCTATGTAATAGGGCGAATTCTGTGGCTCCTAGTAAAGTCACCATCACTTTACTGAGGCAAGACTTAAATTTGAAAATGACTGTTTACATGACTTAGACTGTGATTAGAACACTATATTACTTGTTTTATTCAAGAAACTTGAAAAAATCCTAATACTTGACACTGGCAAATGCTTTAATGCGGGTCCAATACAAAAAAGAAAAAGAGAATTATGTCAAATATGTCAGGTCGGTTAGCTGACTGCCTATCAATTTACGCGCCAAAAGTCTACATGACCGTTTATTTTACTTTACAATATAACTAAATATAAAATTAAAAAGATTAAAGAAAATACGGTTTATACTTTATCGAGATATTAAGACGAATTTTACTTTAACATAGCGGTTATTCTGAATCCAGCTACACAATAAATTGTTCAGCTGTATAATCAACATCCTAGGCATTGCTTTTAGACATATTTATAAACTTAATAACCATTTGTTACATACAGTTTTACCATGAAACGAGGAGCTTTGATTGTAATAGAAGGTGTGGATAGGACAGGCAAATCTACACAAGCCAGATCTCTCGGTAAGTAGGGTCCAGTAAGACCATTGGAAATATTCAAGCATTTGTTGGTTACCCAACGAAATGCCGCCCATATTTATCTTATCCGCTTAACTGTTTAGTTCTTGTTTCAGTTGAAAGTCTGAAGAAGCAGCAAATTCCAGCCGAATACACAAATTTTCCAAACCGAGAAACAGAAATAGGCAAACTTATCAATGGTTACTTAACCTCAAAGGTAATTTATTGCGGTATTGTGGTTCCCTTTACTTTTATTTTGTAGTTTTTTGCTTTACTATTGTTCAGGACAATTGGGTAAAAGGGCTGGGAGGGTGTTCAGCCCCTCATGGAAAATGGAGGAGGGGAGAGTGGCATCAGCAACCACTTGCCCCTCCATGAAAAATTTCACATCCTTATACCTTTTCTTCCCTCTCGCTCCTTTAATCTCCCAAAACTAGTAATACAATTTTATTTCACCACCAACCATCCAACGGATTCTACCTCATTCTTAACCTTTTTTGTACTATGTCTTACACATTGTTGTACCTAAGTGCCAATCTGTAAAAATTAAGAAAACAAGATATTACTGCCAAACTTGTAGTTAATAGTACTTATTGACAACATCTGGCTAGTTTTTGGAGATCATGTATTTGTCATGTGAAGATGATGGTGGTGTACAAAGCCCATTAACACTTGTCACATTTAGACAACTGGAGCTCAAAAAGTTAAAATCTATAAGTCCTCACCATCTACTAGTACTAGTCTAGGTAAGGTAAGTCTTACCTTTTTTCTAATTAATATATGTTTCCAGAATGATCTTTCTGATGAAGTCATCCACCTCTTGTTTTCTGCCAATCGATGGGAGCGTGTTAACTATATTATGAAGAAATTAGAATCTGGCACTACGCTTGTTGTTGACCGCTACTGCTTCTCTGGAGTTGCATTTTCAGCTTCAAAGGGTAATTATTTGTCATTGTCAAATTAAAAAAAAACTTGTCATGCATTAAAACATGTGTCTGTTAGGTAATGTATACCAGTGTCCTCTTATTCATTTATTGCATAAATGTGATATTCTTGGCTAGTGGAGAGTCATCTTGCTTGCAACATATTTCACAACAGAGGGAATAAAAAGACAAGAGGTCGCTATATTCCTCTCTATGTTCATTTATTTTTTCTTATTTCTATTTTTTTTATTTATCTTCATTCCAAGGTCTTTTAGAAGAGATCAAAGAAGAAGTCAATATTACATAGTAAAAAAAATATCACTTCTTCTATACATTTTTTTAAACAAAATTGCGCATTTTGAAGTCTGTTGTTTCAGTTTTTTAACTCTATTATTATTATAATGTTTTCGAAATTGTTATTCAATAAATAATTTTTAACGGATTTATCGCGTTATTTTACGTAATAATTACGAAAAGGGGCCATCCATAAACTATGTTGTATGAATTTCTTGGTTTTTTGACCCCTCGCTTCCCCTTGTCACAGTTGGGTTAGAACCCTTCCCACCCCTTGTCTCACAATGTCACACTGTCGACCACCTCCCCTTAACGTGTGACGTAATTATCGGATGGCCCCAAATACATTAAGATTTGTTTCTTTACAATGTATTATTATCATATAATTTTAAAGTGTACACTTAAGAACTATGCTAAATTAACTGACATAATGAATACATTTCAGATATTATTTAGATTTACTATGTCTTCATATTTTCTTTCCAGGGCTAGATATTAACTGGTGTAAGTCACCAGACTCCGGCCTGCCTAAACCAGACAAAGTGTTCTTTCTAACTATGCCTTTTGAAAATATTCTCAAAAGAAACGGATTTGGTAAAGAAAGGTCAGTAAAGTTCCACATTTCTACACATCTACACAATTAATTATCAATTTAATAAATTAACAATAAGAGATGTCATTCTATATCCCAATGCACTCCCATGATTTAGATAGGTATTAAATTAAAAGAAGAATATGAAAAAATAAAAAAGGCATCGTAGCTCTCAAATGGATGATCTGATTTTGACCAAGTTTTTTGTTTGAAAGAGGATTTCATTGAGTGTTGTTAGCTGTTTCATGAAAATTAGTTCAGTCATTTTAACATTCATAGATTAATAATTGATCAATAAAATAAAATAATTGATAGTTAAATTGAAACCAATATCACATACAAATAAAGGTTTTTTGTATATTACTTCCAGGTATGAAGTACTAGAGTTTCAGAAGAAAGTGTCTGAATTATATTTAAAACTGAAAGATGAAAATTGGGAAGTGTTGGACGCTAACAGGTAATTTTTCGGATACTGACAATTATTTATCACTTCATCATTTTGTCTTTGCCTCAAGGAAAAAAAGTAGTTGATAAATAATCATACTGCTTCAAGACTGAAACATAGGTGACAAAATTTGGAAAATAATAGTATCTTTCAACTCATCACAAAATTGTAATGCTCTAATGAAGAAATAATTAATATCGCTCACAAATAACCAATCAGGAAAATTCTGACATTGCTTTCAGTCTAACTTACTAAAGAAAATATTTTTTTAAACATTCCTATTGTCGTATGCGCGCAGCTATCTCTCTCGCGCATCACATTTTAAACATAAAAAGTTTAAAAGATATTAGGATATTTCAAAGTGAGACATGAATTTGTTTATTTAGATAATAAAGAAAATCATGTCGCACTTTTGAAATATCACTCAGTGATTTTATGTTTAAAGATGTGATGTGCGAGAGAGATAGCTGCATGCATTGAGCCCAACCTTAAAAAACCGCAAGAGGCTAATATGGTGCTGGTGGAGACCCTTCATATCCAAAGCCAGACATACTTTGCAGTTTAGGTTGACCGGAATTAAAATAAAATTATTTTTTATATTATAAAAATTATTACTAATTATTTAAGTAAATATGTTTGTGGAGTGCCTTTTCTGTGTCTGATGTACTCTATGGTGGCATAGAGGCAGTCTAATAATAAAAGTTTTTTTACAGGTCCATTGAAGATATACATAAAGAGCTACTGGATAAATCTATAAATGTTGTTGAAAACAGCACAGAGAAACCTATAGGCAAGATTTGGCTAGATATAAAGAATTAAATATTGGATGCCAAACTTATCCAGTGAATTAGATAGGTCATATATGTACAATGACATAATAATACTTGAGTTATTATTGTAGAGTTGTGCAAATAATTTAAAAATAATTATATAATAAATATATACATAAAATGATTAGTATTTACGACAGTTTAAAATAAAATGTGAGTTTCTAGTGGTAAAAGATAATGTATTTTTCTATATTATATTCTTATATGTCAAATTTAAGTTATAAGTGTATAGTAACTATGAATGTAAATAAAATACATTTGTGACACAAAATATCTATTTATTTTGGACATTCTGTAACAATAGCTTTGCCCCTTCTGATGATTGTTGCTTCAGCAAACTGCTGTGAGATTTGATTTTCTTCTTAAGAGCTTGTGCAGCGCTACCACTGTTGCATTCTATCAGTTTTAAGAGGAAAAAGCATCCTCTATTTGTTGCTAACCACATTTTAAGCTGAAAAAAAAGTATAAATAAGAACCATTCTTTCTAAAGCTACATAGTTACTTTCGCTTTTTACCGACTTCAAACAGGAGGTAAACAATTCGACATAACTCTGTCATTTGTAAACCGATTTGAAAAAATATTTTTTGGTCCCTTAAATCAAAATCGACCCAGTAGTTTGGTTTAAAACAAAATTGCGCACTTTGAAGTCATTTTTTTTTTAAACTAGAATTTTAAAATAATGACAATAATAGCAGTTTCTATTCCGAGATAGACTGCAGACCGCCACACATCCCGCGACAATGAGGGTTATCGCGTTTAAATTCGCCACTAGAAGCACTGGTGTAACGATAGGTCTCCGAAAGGACTTATTACTTACGATTTTCAATAGTTGCTTCTTTAGATAATCATCATCATCATCAGAGTTGAAATATTTCTTACAAACACGCGAATGTGTTGATAGTGGTCCCTGCAACTACTACTAACCGCTGCTTTAACAGTTACGTTTCGGAAACTTATGTCCTCCTTTTTTCTGAACAAAACAGAACTGCACAACACTGGCATGCTCTATATTTTCTTCAATTGCACTTTTACATTACTAGGAAATGATTTATAACTAAACTGTGGGTTCCACGCGCGTAACAACAAATTTTGACAAGACCTCACTCGCCGGTGGCGCCACCTGGTGAGCATTAAAACGGAAGCCCTCATTGGTCTCACTCCGTTGATTCCGTTGGTTGGTCGTTTCCGTATCTTCACGCGGGATAGAACGCGATACGCGTGGTACTGGTGTTGCGGCTGCGGGTTGCAATGTCGCTCTGCTCAGAATATTTTTTAACCCCCGACCCAGAAATAAGTTTGACGTGTGTACTGTAAAACTGTGTCTGCGTGTGTCTGTGGCATCGTAGGTCTCAAACGGATGGACCGATTTTGATCTAGTTTTTTTTTAAAGAGATTTCAATTTGAGTTTCTTCTTAGCTATGTTTTATCAAAATCGGTTCAGCCGTTTTTGTGTCTTCTAAACATATACTTGTAAAGAAAGACATAGAAACCAGTAGTGGCGCTTGCGGCCTGCGAGTGTAGTTTGCGACTTGCGACTCTCTCGACGTATACCTTTATCCTAACAAAAATGCAAACGTGGAAATGCTTATACGAGCTTCGTGTAGGTCCTTAACAGTCAGTTAAACAACTAGGTTACAAGATTTGATTACCGCATTATCTTCCAAAGCGTCCGCCACGGCCTCTCCGAGAGTGCCCTCTTCCTTCCCATTGTCGAGCAGCGCGAGTTTCTTCAAGCACATGTGGATGCCGGCGTCCTCCACCGCTAGGGTCTCCTGCTCGGCCCCCACTCGCCAGTCTGGCTTGCAGATTACTTGCGCAAGAGCCGACATTATCTCTTTTGAGGACTCTGTTGAATAATATTTGTCTCAATTTATTCTTATGATTTTATTTTAAGTGAAATAACATGTAGAATTCTAGACATAGACATGACTTTATCATATTTTTATAAAAAAAATATTTCTTCTTTTTGTTTAATTTATTTACATCTACAGTCGACTCTCGTCAATTCAAACCTGCGATAATTCGAACCTCTCTATAATTCAAAGTTATCACGAGTTCCCTACAAAATCTCTTTATATTTCGAACTAAATCAATACATTTTTATGCACTTGGTAATTCGAACGAAAAAATCATTGCTATATAACAAAACGACGCGTTAAGTCGAACTCATCGGCGTCCAACACTCGACAATTCAAAGTTGTAGAGAGAAAAAGGCGGAAAGATTGTAAGTACATTTTGCGACAAGTTCAAACTTGTATCAACGTACACGAGCCTTTGTTTTTGTTATGATTAGTTTGACTATTTGACACGCACTTCTCACGAATTGGTTTGTTTAGTTATGTTTCAGTTAGTTAGTTATGAGCCCTAGAAAGTATAAATGTTTGACGATTGCTGAAAAGAAGAAGTTAATCGAACAAGTAGAGGAAGATGAGAAGAAAAGTGTTGTTGCAAAAGAATTTAAGATTCCTCTAAGTACTCTCTCAACCATAACAAAGAGTTCTTTCGAAAGATTAATTAATTCACATTATGAATACATGCATGTACACGAATGTACCTCTAAACTTTTGTCATTGTTATAGAATAGCAGTTAATAAATAATAATTAATCAACACTTAATAATTCGAAGTTTTATTTATTTTCTCTCACAAATTTCGAACCATTTGATATTTCAAACACTCGATAATTCGTAATATTTTAAAAGTCCCTCGAGTTTCGAATTAACGAGAGTCGACCGTATCTAGTTTTTACCTGGACGTCTAGGTAGCATTTAAAGTAGTTATTGGCAATGGACACTTGATTTGATTTTCTATTAAGATACTAGAATTTCAGGGATAGGTCAGGGCTAACCTAGCTTAACTACGCTAAAGGTGGCGATTGACCTACGTTCGTCAGGAGCAAGATTTTCTTTAGAGACAGGCAAACAGTCGGTTAGGTACTACCTTAATTAATTTTGTTAATATTGGTCATAACTATTTTATTACTATTATTTTGTCAGATTTTTATTATGCCTTATTAAATAATGCTATGTTTCATTATACAATGTTGCCATCTTAATATGAATTGAACCTTATACAACTATACATAGTACAAACATCAGCTTACCTATAGACAAGACCGCATTAGCCAGCAACATGTTAGTCTTGCTACTTAGCCAGAACTCAGGGTCGGACTGCAGGTCTTCTTTCAGAGCCGGCAGAATGGCTTCCCTCAGTTCTGCCACTCGGATCTCGGCGTCTTTCTTCGAAGTGCCGCTTTGGAAGCCTTCTTCTAAGAACTTGATCAAAGTCGGGTGGAACGCTGCGGGATCTTTAGGCTTGACAAGCCAATGGAGGGTCTGCAAAAGAAATAATCTTATTCAATATTTATGATTTTTCTCTAGTTTATTTTTCATGTCTGTTTTTATTGTAAAATGTGTCGGTTAAATAAAATCTAAAATCGGTTTTATATAATACCATATGATAAAGTAAAAGTTCTGAACATCAGTGACCCCCCCTTTTTGCTTGCACCAAATGACAAATAGTTTTGAAAAAAGCGTCACTGGCCGTCAAGACCTTTGTCTAGTTTGAAGACCTTTAGTAACTCCACTTATTTGGAAACTTTTTTTCAAGAAGTTATTTTTGTATTTAGTTTGTTTTATAAATCTGTTAATAAATATCTACTTTATTATCCAATTTTACCCATTTTTTACCTGACAACGTAAGGAAGGTTACTGCCTAAACGGTTTTACCGATTTTGAAGTGCGAGGCGTCGTTAGATTCGTCTTCACTCCTTGACGTAAAAATAAAAAATGCGTTTTTTCGTAATATACTATGAACTTTATCGTAATAAACAAGTTTACTAGAATTAATCAAAATAATGCGCATTTATAATCTTTAACAGCGATTTTACGCTTTCTCACAAAAACACTCAAAAGCGTATCAAGCGTAACGAAATCGTAACTTAGACTGCAAAAACCGCTTTTCTATAGTCGGGTATTTTGTTTTTCTTATAATATAAATACTTGTTATAAGTAGTATAGACAGACAAATGTTTTGAATAATATATTTTATATAATTATCTTACCATTTTACCCCAGTGATCCTTAGCAATGTCCTTCAAGTTAGCAGCCAGTGTGGACACTATAGCCTTCTTCATGAGCACGGTGTCGTCTACAGAGTCGAAGATAGCAATCAACAGACGGTAGCCCGTCTTGTGCTTGCTCAGGGCAACTACATGCTCTTTCACCACTTTTAGTATAGTCTGAAAATTATATAAATAAATAAGTTTTGGAGGACATTTTCACTCGACATCATCTATTCCCAAACTAAGCGAAGCTTGTACTATGGGAACTTCATCAGCCGATAAAATATGTACATATGAACTTTTTTGTAAATATATCCATTTAAACACCCAGACACAGAATAAACATCCATGCTCAGCAGAAATGTTTGCCCTGGGTGGGGATCGAACCCACGACCTACCTACACCTCTGAACCTACCATACAAAAAATAATCATCTAATAACAAACATACAATAAAAATACAGTCTAATAGGGAATACTCATATGCATGATTTATATTTATCATAAAAAAGCTAACCACAAATATATCCATTCCAAAAAAAGTAATTAAAATACCTTCATACATAAGAAAGTTAGATGCATTTTAATTTCATGAGCACACGATAGCGAACGATGACGTCGAGAGAGGGCCAGAGGATCCTTCCCGAAAATTGTAATGTTTATATCTCGGCAGTTTATTGATCGATTGAAATGTGTATTACATTTTAGTATATTACCTATTAAAACAATTACTATTCCTATGAAATAAAATTCATGCATATCCCTATTGAGAACCTCCTTCTTTTTGGAAGTCTGTTAAAAATAATTATCATACCTTCTTATCCTTATTAGTGCCCTGCCACACACACATGCTGGCGGCGTTAACGCCAGGCAGAGAGTTGCTGAGAGGCACGATCAGCGGGCTCAGGGTAGTGATCAGTTCCACGCGCTCTTCCGCGCTGCACTCGCGTATGTAGTCATACAACACCGAGTGAAGGAGTCTGTGCTCATAGAAATACGATTAATTTTTACCCGACTGCGTAAGGAGGGTTATGTTTTTCGAGTGTATGTATCTTTGTATGTATGCATGTGGGTAAGGGTGTATAGAAGTATGTTTTTATATTTATGATCGCCTACAGCCTAAACGGCTTAACCGATTGTGATGTGCGAGGTGTCATTAGATTCATCTTCACTCTCTGAGTGTCATAAGCTACATTTTTTTGTAATTAATATTAATACATCTCTTGCAAAAATTAAAAATGCGTTTTTTCATAACCTCCAACGAACTTTTTCGTAATAAACAAGTGATTTTACTAGAATCATTATAAAAAAAATGTGCATTTTTAATCTTTTAATGCAACTTTTAATATTTTCTCACAAAAACGTACACTCAACAGCGTACCAATTGTAAAAAATCGTAAGTTAAGACAGTAAAAACTGCTTTTCTGCAGTTGGGTATTTTGTTTATCTTATAATATAGATACTTGTTAAGAACTTTTAAGTTAAGAAGTTTTGGTTTGCCAGCATATGAGCTGTGTATGTGTGTGCCGTTATGATAATGTCCCAAATCAATGCCATTTTCCTTATCTTTATTGAAAACTATGGAATCTCACTGGATTTTATGTATTATGTAAAAGTAAAATTGAGCCATTGTGAGATGTCATACAGTGGCCCATAGAAAATGTTTTGTATATACATATTGTAAAGTTATTTAACAATAAATCAATCTAGGAATTTTTAAGGCTAAAGTGAATAGATATCTTCTAGTAGATTGATGAGCTTCATCTTCTGCACTGTGTGGTTTACCATCAAACAAGTTGATAAGCATTACATATTAAGTAATGAAATATATTTCGCATTACAAAAAAAAGAGCCGCCGTTCATGGCGAGGAGTCGCCACGCCAATCTGTCTGACTTAGCGAGTCCTTTGATGTTTCACATCAAAAACACTCTAGATAATAATTACTGTTTAATTAACTGAAGCAACCGACTTCAAAATACACAATTTGGTTTACTCGGATGACATATTTTTAGTACATATTACATATTTTAGTTTTAAAAATCAAAGTAGTGAACCGATTTTGATAAAATTTATATGTGACCACCCCTGAAGTATGTGTCTACCAACACAAAAAAGAATCATCAAAAACAATTCATAATTTGCTAAATAATCTCGTATTTTACATACAACAAAAACAGCCGAATTGAGAACCTCCTCCTTTTTGAAGTTGGTTAAAAATGTTTAGATACTTACTCTCCATCATGTAAGTTCTTATCAAGTATTTTCTGTATGTTTGCCTTGCACGACTGTAGGATGGCAGACTTCATTTCTGGACTGTCCTTGTAGGTGTCACTCAATGTCTTCACTTTATCATCTTTGGACTAAAAATATAAAGATACATTTTATTTTATTGATTTGGGATTAATAGTTTGGTTTCTGGAACTAATTGCCATAGTAGTTTGCCTGAAACTACTGAACCATGCCTAAGTAAGAGGTGGTATGGATGACATTAGCAGTGTGAAGGAGAGTGGGAACTTTCCTGTCCTACTTTACCACACCAAGACCAGATGTCTTAGACCGATACACACGGTAAACTTATATCACCACTCTTTTTGGGTTGGGGTTAAATAAAGAAGAGTTCAAGAAACAAGAAACAATAGTTAAGTGTATTCTACCATAAACTGCAAATTTTACTTTACATCAGGTGAGTAAAGTGCAAGCCTAATTTCAAATAAAAAACAAAAAATTGTATTTACATTTTTATATATGTCACCATAGAATTCCTGTTGCATATGAGTCTTCTGTTTTTTGGTAGCAAACTCGCCATATGCGTGGTCAAGCAATGGCGCACTGATACTATGAGATGCCAATGACACTATGTGTCCTGTAAATTTCTTCAAAACCTCATTTCGTACGAAGTTTGTTCCATATTTCAATATCCTCTTCACAGCATGATGTGCATATTTTGACTGTGCCATTTGAACTATAATATCTAACAGTTCTTCCGTAATTTCAGTCTTTATGTCATTAGGGCTATGCTTTAGAAGGACCTGTATGACACGGCTAAGATCATGAGTTAAGGCTATGGATTTGTACTGCTTTTTTAATATACCGTGGAGCTCTTTGCATGAATTTATTTTGAAGTCTTCTTTGACTACTTTCCTGGAATCAGTAATTTTGTTTTTAAAGTTAATTATTGAAACAATAAAAACAACAGAAAAAACAACATAGCACTTGGAATATTAAGTTTGTGTGAAAATATCTTCCAATATTTTATTATTTTTTAATATTGTCCATTGCTCTATAGGCATAATTTATTGATGCAAGTTTATGAAAAGTTATTGTTATTTTCATAATACAATGATTTTATTACTTTGAAAATTTAAAATAGGATTTTACCTGAATACACATTTAAATAATCTGAAAACTCATACTAGCACACATATTACATATATTTACAGTATTAAATATTCTACTTGACATGATGACAAAAGAATGGTAAATACAGTAACACCCTAGATACACTATCCTTTTAAATGTGAAACCAAAGTTATGCAATTCAGGTTTTGGAGTGTTATTGTTTTGCCAATGAAGGGGGAATTAGTGCACAGATTCTATTCAAATTGATAATATGCCTGAACATATTGCCAGACAATAAAATTTACAGGTACAATTAGTAAGTATAATTAAGAATTGTCTATATATCTACCAGACTTTAAAACTGAAAATGAAGCACATTATGCTCAGTCCCAACCTTTCACCTAAGTTATTTTAAAACTTAAGCTTCCAAACATTTTGCAGTATCCTGGGGGCCCAATTCAGTTATTCAAGACCACTCCATAGCCGAACCATATGTGGAGCGTTTCCCGTCGGCTGCCATAGTTTTTTGATTCAGTCACTTTTATGTCATACAATTGACACATTTGATGAAACGTAACACGTCCTTCGCTCGTTACTAAATCAAAAAAAGATAGCAGCCGACAGGAAATGCTTCGCACAAGATTGAGTTACGGATCAGTTTTGAATAACTGAATTGCCCCCCTGGTCACAGGTTAGGCCAGTGTTATGTTGAAAGTGATTTAATTTATAAAATAAGTAAAAATTAATAAAACCCAAAGAATCTTGAACACAAGAACACTGAAGCTATGAATCTATAAGACTTGAGTGGTGATGTGGACTCTAGTTCTTGTCTTATTATTAATTTACCTCTGAATTTGTGCAGCTAGTAGTTTTGCCTTGTGAGAGATTTCAAATACTTCAGCTGTAGCTTTAGCTTTACGCCTCACAAGCCTGAGTTCTTTCTTTTCTTTCTTCATTTCTGACCACTTTGGCTTTTCTCCACTTTGCTGCTCTTTGGCAGGCATTCCATTTTTCACATTTTTAATACCCTTCCTGAAGTCTTTCTTACCTTTATCACCAATTTTTTTGCCAACTTGTCCATCTTTCTTCATATTCTTTTTCCCTTTGTCACCAAACTTTCCATCTTTATTACCCTTTCCTACAAATGTTTTCTTTTTTTCATCACCATTATTTTTCTGATCTCCTTTAGCGAAAATCACCTTCTTTTTTTTTGGGGATGCTGTCTCATTATCCTCAGTTTTTCTCTTCACTTTTTGCATCTTTATAACGTAACGAAAAGGTTATAAATATGAGTATGAAGAATACTAAAGAAATAAATATAACGTGGTGTAAAGCCGAGATAATTAAAGTTTATTGAATTATACTCAGGCTTACAATTAATATTCAATTATAGAAAAATTCACATGTGTCTCAAAAAATCACATTGCAGCATGTTTTTAAATTTGACGTTGACGCTAATTAATTATAATTTGACAATTGACATAATTTTTTTTTATTTTTTTTTTCTTCGCCGTACATTTTGTACTGGCAGGCAAAGATCATACAGCCTCGTCTGATTTAATTATATCTCAATTATTAGGAGAGTAAGGCCAAAGCCAAGTCTTCAATCAATCTTTCTATGAAGCAATATAGAAGTAAGGCCAAAGCCAGGTCTGTAACATCAATTTCATCAGCATAATCAGGGAGTTTCGTCTTAGTCAAATGGTTATATAGTAGATCCGGTGGAATTAATAAAATCATAAATCAAGGTATAGTTGTCAGGATTTTCCAGCAATGGAGTTTTGGCGGGAACGTCTTAGTAACGTGTTGTTGCTTTGTTTTATTTTCGTAAACTTGTGTTATTTTGAACATAAATGCTATAAAAATGGTGGTGTTTTATTCATTAAGTTTTCGATCAAGTACATGAGTGTGGGCAAGTGAAATGAAGCAGTGAAACGTGTCATTTTACGTTGTCGGCAAAACTCCATAGAAGCTTCTAGTAAAGTCGCCACCACTTTACTGAAGCAGGACTCGACATATAAATTGACTGTATACGCGACTTAGATTGTGACTAGAACATTTACAACTTGTTTTATTCAAGAAACTTGAAAAAATCCTAATACTTGACACTGGCAAATGCTTTAATGCGGGTCCAATACAAAAAAGAAGAAGAAGATTTTCCAGCAAATCTTGAATTGACAATTGACTTAACTAGTTGTCCACTTGACATTATACTTTTTTTTCAGAAGAAAAAAAAAACGCTAGAAACCCGAAATTACGACTTTGGCCGCAAGACCAAGCATCGACTATTGTGATGGGTCATAGACCTTCTTCTCATCAGAGTTTTGGCGAGAACGTTATAGAAACATGTTGTTGCTTTGCTTTATTTTCCTAAACTTGTGTTATTTTTAATATAAATGCGATAAAAATGGTGGTGTTTTATTCATTAAGTGTTCGACCAAGTGCGTCAGTGTGGGCAAATGAAATAAAGTAGCGAAACATGTCGTTTTACGATGTCGGCAAAACTCCATAGAAGCTCCTAGTAAAGTCGCCATCACTTTACTATTATCAAAATCAAATTTTCAAAATCTTTCCATCACTTTACTGAGGCAAGACTCAAATTTGAAAATGACTGTTTACGTGACTAGAACACGTCACACGTGCTTACGTGTTAGACTGTGACTAGAACACTGTTTTATTCAAGAAACTTGAAAATATTTAAATACTTGACACAGGCAAATCGCTAATCGCGGGGTCCAATACAAAAAAGAAGAAGAACCATTTTTTCATTCGTTCCTACAATGGTATACAGATGACATTGACAATAAATGCAGATTGAACTTATTTTATTTTTTAGAGTCATTGTGGGTATCTTTGAATCGGTGTCAAACATTGTACAACACGTAGAATATTCCCTTTATTGTTTTATGCATTGTAGCTTCATTATCATTATAATATAGCTTTTTTCGAAGGTTCTTGACGTTTTCTCTAAAATATGAGTAGTCAAATTAATTCATTCATTTGCTGTCGTTTTGGGAAAAAAACAGAACATTCAAAAAATAAACCAATTTTCCCCACGAAGGGAAGAAAATTGATATTTCGGGTCTTGCCATAGGCCTGACCTCTGAGATTACCTCTCCTGTTTACAGTCGCGATGTGGTGCATGCACTAACCCTATTCCTTTCTTACCTATACTAACCTACCTAATCTATCTCGCTCTAATGCATCTGACGTTTGGCGGCTAGGGGCGAGGCAGCGAACGCGACGCCCGAGTCCTCCACTTACTTCAGTACCTTCTCAGCCGGCAAGGTATTGCCTCGGTCAGGCCTATGGCAAGACCCGAAATATCAATTTTCTTCCCTTCGTGGGGAAAATTGGTTTATTTCGAGTCTGTGCCTACGGCCTGACCTCTGAGATGTGTCTTAAATCTGCCGGCGTGTCAGATATAGCGTACTGTGATTATTGACTAGGTTAACGGTTTTCAATGTATAGGTAGGTACATTAATCAGAAAACCACAAAAATGTTGAAATATGTATTTATATAAGATCTAGGCATTTAGAAGAATTTTAAGCAAAACAAGGTTCTTGGCACGAAAAGAAAACAAAAGGGTATTTAAGTCCCTTAACAAATAAAATTACAATGCAAAGAACATAATAATCAGTATCTACTAATGTAAGGATAGTAGGTGCATATTAATTATTAACCTAATGGCACGAAGGAATCTGTTATTAAACTATTTACATGATTGTCTGCCTTATTAGTTTTATCAATTTGTTTATAATAATGTTTATAATAATGTTTAAAAAAATTGATCGGACCTTGCCAGTTCCCTCTTCTTAAGACCTCGTCTAGAGGTAAATGATTATTGAATCTAGATGTTGCTACCGCTGAACGAGTACTGCCTGCTCCTCCTTCGATTCCCGCTGATATTAATGCTGTCCGCACCCAACCTGCTATGACTGATCGAGATGCTGGTCCTACTTTGCTTCGTGTCGTAATAAACAAGTATGGTATAGATTGATTATTAGCGTGTCTTCTGAGGTGTGATATGTCTATGTAATGTTTAACCCAAGATACGACGTCCCATAGGTTGTGTTCATTTCTTACGAGTTTCCAGCCAGATTGAATGTGATTAGACTTGTCGGTCTTTGATCCAAACTGAGGCCAGAAAATTATTTCGTTTTCCGATTGCTCGAAGAAGTCAGAGTCGATTCTTAAGAGTGTTAGATCGTGTACTCTCCTGCCCGAAGATAGGAGTAATAGGATCGCCAGGTGTCTAGACACTTGGAAGAGATTGTCAGGACTCGGAGGGTTATTACGTATCCAGTTCAATAAAGTATCAATGTCCCAAATTTTTGCTCGAGTAGTCTGAGGATTAATATTAGAGATTCCTCTCAACACGTGTTTTACTAGAGGGCTGTTAGAAATATGTTCTGTATTCAGTGGGTTCGAAAATATAGCTATAGTCGATTTATGTACACATATAGTTCTATAGGAGAGTTTGCGGTCATAGCATAAATAACAAAGGTATCGAGCCACTTCTACGGGGTTCGGATTATTAATAGATACCTTATTAGCATTCGCCCATTTGCTCCAGCATTTCCATGCCGTCGAATAAGTTCCTAGAGTTGATTTCCGCCAGGAAGTCTCTAAGATTTGTTTCTCTGAATTTGACCAATGTTTTATTAAATCGGCCCACCCCGTACTTTCCATGCCTCCAAAAACAGATCTCTTACCTTGGGAGGAGCTCGGTTGGTTTGTAGATCTATCAGATTGTGTTCTAGATTTCGAATTGTTAGTGGCTTGTCCAGAGCTCTTTTCTTTAGGGTTGGTCTCCAAAAGACATTCTCCCATCTGGGAACTATTAGAATAAACGTCCCTTGGCACCGATTGAGATGCTGTAATATTCTGGCTATTAATGGTGGTGGGGGGAAGATCCACGCCAGTTTGTATTGCCACGTCTTTGTGAAAGCGTTTATAAATTGTGCTTGTTTGCAGGGGTAACGCGTTACATAATTCGGCACCACTGCCGAATTTCTTGTCGCAAACAGATCGATGCATGGGATCCCCCATTTTTTGAATAGAATCTCCTGTACTGAATTTGATAGGTGCCAATCTGGCAGGCTCTTTCCTCTTGATAGATGATCTGATATTATATTGTAGTTCCCTGGAATGTGTTCTATTTGAATGTGTATCCCTCTTTGATTTGTTAGGTTTAAAATTTGTTCTGTTAGTTTTAAAAGCGTAACCGATTTCGTCCCCCCCTGGTTTCTCAAGTATGCAACAACTGTTTTGTTGTCCGATTGTATCAGAATACTTTTGTTTTGTAATTGTGATTGGTGGCTTACGAGGATTTTGTAAATCACGTACATTTCTTTTTTGTTTATGTGCCATTTTCGTTGGCGTGAACTCCATTTTCCTGATATCAATTTGTCTTCCAATTCCGCTCCCCAACCTGTGTTCGACGCGTCTGTGACTAAGTAGATTTCTGGTTCCTTCGGTACTATAGCCGAGGTTTTTTTCAAGTTTTCGATCCACCATTTGAATTCTTGGGTAATGACTGGTTTTATTTTGAATTGAACCTTGGGATTGATCTCTGGAAGCCGATTGCCCGCTCTTTGTATTTTTCGACAATGTAATCTGGCTAGCGGGATTACAAATGAAGCGAACTCCATTTTCCCTAAAATTGACTTTGCTTCTAGCCAACTCCAGTTTTTGTGTTTCAAAAGATTTTGGACTGATTTTTCCAGATTTAGAACTTTTTCTGGTGGTAAGCTTTTGAGGTTTAATCCAGTATTCCAATTGATGCCCAGAAACGTTATTTCTTTTGTTGGTTTTAAAACGGACTTTTCTGTGTTTATTTTGAAGCCCAATGCAGTTAGTATTCTTAATACTAGCGCCACTTCTCTCGCTAATTCTTGAGAGTTTTGATTCGCAATCAAAAAATCGTCTAAATACACGATTACGCGTATATTTAGCCGCCTTAAAATTTTTGCTATCCAGTTTGTTATTTTTGCGAACACCTGAGGTGCCGAAGATAATCCGAATGGGAGAGCTGTTAGAGCATAAGTTTTGTTTCTGTAATTTAATGCTAGATAACGACGGTGCCGTTTTGCTATCGGAATGTGGTAGTAAGCTTGTGACAAATCTATTTTGGTCATGTAGTCGTTCTTTTGGAGGAAATATTGTATTTTCCGGTGATTTATTAGTCGGAATTTTTTGGTTTTCACATACTCGTTCAATCGTTTTAAATTGAACACTGTTCTCCATTTCCCGTCTGATTTTGGGGTTAAGAACATTTTTGAGAGAAAGCCTGTTTTGAGATGGAGCTGTTCTATAGTTTTTTGTTGGATCATTTTTGATACTTCTTGGTCCATTTGCGAAGAAGTCGGTGTTTTGAATTTTGCCACTAATGAATCGGAAAGCACTGTTATTGGAGGTTTTTGCGCAAACGGTATCGCGTATCCTTTTATAATACTTAGGATTGAACCTGGTGCTCCCAGTTCTATCCAGGCTGCTATGTGGTTGGTTAGTTGTCCCGCTTGGAAACTGTCGCTGTCAGAAGTTACGGTGACGTTCGACTCCGTTTCGTTCCTTGCCAATGTGTTGTGTGGTTTTGGAATTGCCGAGGGGTTTTTGGTGTTGTTTGTAGTCAAACTTTTTGAAGTTTTTTGGAGTCTGCTGAAACTTCTTGTTGTTATGTGAGGCATGATATTTTTTAGATTTGTTGCCGTCTTTTCTCGTGTTCTCTTGAAATGTTCGACGTTGAACCGGGGCTATTTTAGACACTCCATGGGTCTTAATTGCCTCTTGAAGTTTTTCCTCATCCCAAAGGTGTGTTCCCGATGGAGGGATCTCATTGAGAATAGATTTGTAATAACTATTCTTTGGATCATGCAATTTTCGTCGAGATTCTATAATATCGGCCCGTTTACCGCAAGTATATTGGAGTAAATCATCAGAAATGGAACAAAATTCGCTTTCTGGCGATAGTACAGTTTTAATACTCTCCGCCGCTTCCGGATGTTTTTCGGCTACTTTCCTTAGTGCTTCCTTAATTTTTAAGCGCTGACCCAAAAGTCCGTGTGTAATTGTGCCAAAAGCTGAATCGCATTTTGCCAACAGATCTTTCAAAGGGGTCGGTTGTGAGTTTTGGTACAAGTGTGGATTGACTCGGAGGCAACTAAATACCGGCGAAGCGTGTAGCTTTTTCTGTGCCTCAGCATAACGAATTTTGTTCCAGGTGGGTTGTCCTAGCCTTTGACACTGCAACCCCTGCTGTTCTAACAATGGGTTGGCTCTGGGGATAACCGGCTCACTCTCCTTTGTGGTTGGTGCAAAAATGTCCCAATTATTTTTTTCTGTGTCAGAAGCTTCTAACGTTGAAAGCAATAATGGGCTAGGTGGCTGCCATCTTTCACTTCCTTCATTACGATTTTCCTTATCAGGATTTATCATATGAAACAGACTTTGGATCATGTTCTCCATTCGGTCTAATCTAGAATCTGTAGGGTTTTCTGAGATCGATGGTGAAGAGGAGAAACGCCTATGTTTCGGTATGTTTTCAGGTGAAGAACCTTGCGAAGAGTCGTTTCTTCTGTCCTGAATACTCGTACGACTTGTACTGCTTTCCGCGGAAGAGTACGATTGACGACGGGGCCGTTTACGGCGCCTTGGTCTAGAAGGTCTGACAGTGGGACGATGACCTTCATCCCGAGATTCGGACGTCGAGCGGTTTCTCACGCGATTTTTATGTGATTCGTCTGATAAAGTACCCGATACTTGTTCTCTAGAGCAAACTGATGCTCTTAGAGGTTCCACAGCTCTTCTAAATAACTCTGCCTGAGCCGCCGTACCACGCAGTTTAGCACATAAGTTTGTTGGGTTGGTTATTAATGCTCTACATACATCCCAGTCTAGAAGTTTTAACTTTATCTTCTTATATGATTTTTCGCCAATGGCTGAAGCTTCTGGAAAGAAAGCTTGGACCAGCTCAACTGATGGTATTGCAAATCGTATCTTGTTTAAGATTTTATAGTCAATATGTCTTCCAAATAAATCTTCTTTGGAGTAGTCTATTACTTTCCATTCCTTCCAGCCATCAGGTAGGCTGTTTTCCATTATCGTTTTTATTTTAGAAAAAACTTCTACATCTTCGTCCTCGCAACTTCTCTCAAACAGTTCTTCTAGAGTCACGAAGTTGCGCGGAGTTGCCATCTGTCAAAGAAAAGAGAGTAAATTGAAGAATAATTCGGAACTCTCTATGCATGGTTTGACTGGTCGGATCAGCCAATCGAGCCGATCCTGTCAACGAAGCACGACCGACCGGATGTGAACGGGTGGACGGTCGGACCAAATCCCGTATCCGGTCGGGCCAAAAAATTTGGGCCAGTCGGCTCGAACTCCACGGCCGGTCGGGTCGAATTCTGGATCCGGTCGGCTCAAATTTCACGTCCAGTCGGACCGAAATCCGCTGATGGTCGGACCAAACTGGTGATCCGACCGATCTTACCGAATGAAAGAACGTGAATTCGACATTTAGTCAGCATCGTCTGGATTAGACCGAGAGCGATGTACCTTTTGCATTGATATATCAATGTACTTCATCTGGTTTAGTACCGAGATGAACGTGAGTGAAAAAAATTCACATTGTTTGAGAATCCAACTGAAACAATAGAAATTAAGTAACTTACCTTCAATCCCGAACGTTTCACAACGTTAATTCTTTGATTTTAATATATATAACACACACTTTTAATGATTTTAAGTGCACACACCATCCGCTCGTATAAACAAAAGCGTACTGAAGTAAGTGGAGGACTCGGGCGTCGCGTTCGCTGCCTCGCCCCTAGCCGCCAAACGTCAGATGCATTAGAGCGAGATAGATTAGGTAGGTTAGTATAGGTAAGAAAGGAATAGGGTTAGTGCATGCACCACATCGCGACTGTAAACAGGAGAGGTAATCTCAGAGGTCAGGCCGTAGGCACAGACTCGAAATGTACAATATTTGACGCGGATTCAAAGTTACCCACTGTGTCAGTACTTACGTCATGCTTTGCTTCACATTGACATGCACATGTCACTTCATGTCTGTGTTCATTCTTTTTTGCTGGATTGAACGAAGTTCGCTCTTGAAAATAATATTGCAAAATTATGGTCGATATTAACAAATACCTCGAAACTCAACTATCATTGGCTAAACAGAGACTGACCAAAAAAATAAATAAAGAGGGAGTATCAGAAAAAAGTAAAGCAGCAGCAGAATTAATTTCCAAAAAACAAGCTTACACATGTTTCAGTAAAAACTACACGAATCCGGGTTCTAAAGAAGCTGCCACTGTCCAAAGGGATACTAGTACGTCTGATGAAGACTGTGACTACATTCCGTCTGAAGATGAAGAGGAAATACACATAACAGACATAAACCCATTCCAACCTACTTCTACGCGATCCAAACAAAATGTAAAGAAAATCATAGATGATGGAGATGCACACATATACGATGACAGAATAAAACAGTGGCGTGAAGCCTTGGCAGCTGTCAGTGCCGGAAAATATGATGGTAGAATCTTAACAGCCGATATACAATATGAAATAGATGGTAATATGTATCCCAATGAAAAACATGAGCTGCAGAATGGTTTACTTGTGCCTAATTTTATATGGAAGCAACTATATAAGTTCCAGAGAACAGGTGTGAAGTGGTTATGGGAGCTTCATCAAGTACAAGCAGGGGGCATGCTGGGTGATGAGATGGGGTTGGGAAAAACCATCCAAATTATTGCTTTCCTTGCTGGGCTTTCCAATACCGATATAGGGGCATGGGGTGGACTCGGCCCAAGCATTATTGTGGCACCGGCTACTGTTATATACCAGTGGGTGTCACATTTTCACTTCTGGTGCCCTCATCTAAGAGTGGCAGTACTCCACCATTCAGGATCACACTCAGGAAACCACAACAAACTAATCCAGGACCTGCACAGCTCCCATGGAATACTACTCATTACATATGCTGGGATTGTCAAATATTCAAAAGACTTAGTATCTAGAAGATGGCACTACATTATATTAGATGAAGGGCACAAAATAAGGAATCCAGATACTCAAGTCAGTAAACTGGTCAAGAAATTTGAAACCCCTCATAAGTTGCTTATTACTGGATCTCCTATGCAAAATAGCCTGCAAGAGCTGTGGTCATTATTTGATTTCATGCGACCTGGGTTACTTGGTACATATAATGCGTTTATGGAACATTTTGCCCATCCCATCACACAGGGTGGTTATGCAAATGCTACTGAATATCAAGAAGCTGCTGCATTAGAGATAGCTAAGGCACTAAAAAATATCATCACCCCATATATGCTACGAAGAACAAAAGCTGAAGTCCAGGAACATATAAAACTACCTGAGAAAAATGAACAAGTATTGTTCTGTGCCCTCACAAAAGAACAAAGGGATCTGTACATGGGATATCTCATGAGTGCTACTGTAAGAAGCATTCTAGATAAAGATAGTAAATATAGAGAACCAATACGAGCAAGAATGTTAGTTGCCCTAACAACACTAAGAAAAATATGTAATCATCCTGACTTGTACTTGTATGAAGCTCAGGAGGATTTGGAAGCAATAGATGAAGAAAAGTTTGGACATTGGAAGAGATCTGGTAAAATGACTGTTGTAAACTCCTTGTTAAAAATTTGGCAAAAACAAGGACATAGGGCTCTGATATTTTCTCAATCCAGAGCCATGTTATGTGTTTTGGAACAATACTTGCAAAATCAAAATTTCAAGTATTTAAAAATGGATGGTTCAGTATTGGTCAGTCACAGGCAAAGCTTAATCAAAACATTCAATGAAAATTCAGAGTACTTGGTATTTCTATCTACAACTAGAGTGGGAGGCCTGGGAGTGAATCTTACTGGTGCTGATAGAGTAATTGTATATGATCCTGATTGGAACCCTGCCACTGATGATCAGGCAAAGGAGAGAGCATGGAGAATTGGCCAAGAGAGAACTGTAACTGTCTACAGGCTTCTTTCTGCAGGAACCATTGAAGAGAAGATATACCAGAGACAAGTTTTCAAACATTTCTTGAGCAACAAAATACTTGTTGATCCTAATCAGAAGAATGTTTTAACAACAAGTACACTTCAGGGCCTGTTTAACTATGAGGAACCAAATTGTGAAGGTGATACTGAAACTGCATCGCTTTTCAAACATACTAAAGTTAATATAAATGATTCAAATAAGAAACATGACACAAATGTAAATGAAAGTGAAATCAAAAGGAAAAAAATTGAAGCTATGATGAAAATGGCAAAAGCAATCAGCAAGAAAATATCCAAAGATGTGAATGATGCTAAAGAAAGTAAAAGAGATCCAAGAGAAGAATATAAAAAGAAAAGAGAGCTATTATTAAATCCACACAAAGAAGAAGTTCCTGAGATAAATATTGTTGATGATAAAGTTACTGATATTCCATTTGACAGTATTATGTCTGAACTTGATATTATAAACAAGCATGCAAAGAAAGATTATGAGGAGAATTTACTTAAAGAAGTACTCAGAAGTCACGAAGAAGAACAAAGAGAAGATGGTGAAATTGTACATAAGGAAACAGAGAATAACAACAGTGTCAAAGAATATAAGGAAGATCATAGAGAACCAACACTACTTTTAACAAACAATGATACAATTAAAAGTGTTGGTAAAAAAGAAAAGAAAGCCAAGAAAAGAAGACATTCTGTAACAGAAACTGAAGTTGAGAATTTGGTTGCCATTGAAAAAGTTAAACAGAAAAAACACAAGCGGGAACAAGTGTCGAAAGATAACGATGATGACTATGTATTGAGCAAGCTATTTGCCAAATCATCTGTGAAGAGTGCTTTACAGCATGATGAAGTAATAGGATTGGCAGAAAAAGAGAAGAGGCATCGGCTGAAAGAAATAGCAGCAAAAAAAGCAAAAGATGCTCTGAGAGCTATTAAATTTTCCTATAAGTGATTCCATGACATTAATATAATTATTGATTGATTTTAAGAATAATCCGTCTGTTGTAATAAATATAAGAATAATAGAACAATAATTCTTATTAGTAATTTTCATTCTTGTTATTTACATATCTTTTGTTATTTTGTTCTGTTAAATTATCATGTGCATTAATTGAACAAGAAGTAATTATGGCAAAGTAGGCTTAATATCAGAGGTTGATTCTTAGCTGGAGATTTAATACGTTGTGGTAAAGTCATCTTTATTACAAGGAACATACCAATAACAATCACTTATGTGAATGACGTAATTCAATTTTCATCAATAGTCATACATGTCAATAAAAAAAATTATTCAATTTATTTATTTATAGCTATTTATCTGTACAAATATCGAAATACAAACAGCCATTACAGAGTTGAGGGAGCACTGAGTTTCTTATAAGTCCAAGAAGGAGGGTAATTTTTATTTAAATAAAGACTGATTTATTACAGATACGCGAGTAAAAAGAGAAAGCGTATCGAGTGAATAGATTTATTCTAGGCAAGCGTGTTCCATCGTAGACTATAATTACTGTCCCTTAACACCAGTAGGGGTATTCAGCCCCGCAGAAGTCATTCGGAATCTATATCTCCGTCTCTGTCATTCTCTATGGAAATGACAGAGATATAGAATCCGAATGAGTACTGGGGCTGGTGAGTTGACGGTCAAGCGCAAGCTTATTTTCGCTATATTTCGAATAAATCATAGATCTTGTAATCCACAATTTATAGCGAATAAATAACTTTGAAAAAAAAATGATACGGCGGTATCTTCATCGGAAAGACTAAAATTTTCTTTATATCTCATAAAAATAAGATTTTTCCATGTTCCTGCTAAAAACATATGCTATAATCACAAGTTTTAATAATGACTTATCTCAATATTCATAAAAAAACTGTGACAGTTAAGTTTTAGCCACTGGCAACATTAATTTTAAATGTCAAAATTGTTGCTGCCTGCCTACTTTTGTAATTGTGGAAATATCTAAGTTTTTACAGTAAAATTTTAATAAACAAAAGAATACCCTGTAAATCCGTATAAAAATAAATTTCCGCATCGTTCTATTGTATTTTTTGGTAATTAATGTCTAAATTGAGTGACTACTATTTGGTTACGAGAACGGGCGCTCTGCGAGCGTTTCGTTGATAATCTCTTTTATATTTGCTAATTAATTTGCATTTTCAACTTACCTAACGTTTCGTTTGAGGCGGGAATATGTCTCGGAGAAAGCCGCCGGGCTTCAGCTTCAAACCTCAGGAGCAGCAAGTAGTGTAAGTTTCCTCTCAATATCATTGCAACAAATCATAATGTGAATTATCAGATATCACTGTATACTGTTCTTATGTTAATGTCTGTTTACTGTGCATTTGGAAAACATAATTAGCTATTATATCTGGAGCATGCATTTGCTCTGTCAATAACAATTCTAGTAAGACCATCATTGGCATCTTATCTTAATTTCTTTTCAACAGAACTCCACCTGGTAACCTAGACAAGCAGACAACTATTACTGTGGATGACAAAACATTCACAGTACATGCCGATGATTTGGTGAAGATATGTGACCTTGGCCGTGGAGCCTATGGGGTTGTGGAGAAAATGCGACATATACCCAGTGATACAGTAATGGCTGTGAAGGTATTCTTATCTTAAAATTTTAACATACATATATTCATAATTCTACTCTGGCAAGGGGAACAGACTGAGGACCTTCTTACAATTTACTTACAAGCTTATGATGGCTACATTTTGTATCTGGCTCTTTACTCAACCATCAAGACCCATTTAAGGTGTTGATTAATTATATTTTATTATTGAGCTGGTTCTAAGCTATTACAAGCTGTTATCAATATATTTTCATTGATTTATTAGATGTTGTCACGTCAAAAACTATTAACATAAATACAGGTAGCTGCGGTATCAGCATGTGAGACTTTTTACAAGTTATGAAATTGACTCAAACCAGATAAAACATGTATTATTATGTTGTTTAAGTAACTACTTCGTTGTGTAATTTGTATTATCATTATTTTTTATGTTGCAGAGAATCACTGCAACATGCCAGTCACTTGAAACAAAACGTCTCCTCATGGATCTGGATGTGTCTATGAGGGCTAGTGCATGTCCGTACACCGTTCACTTCTATGGAGCCATGTTTCGTGAAGGTGATGTTTGGATCTGCATGGAAGTCATGGATATGAGTCTTGACAAATTTTACACTAAAGTGTACAAGAATAACCGCACCATCCCTGAGAACATTCTTGGAAAGATTGCCTTCTCTGTAGTCAGCGCTTTACATTACCTTTACTCAAAATTGAGAGTTATCCACAGGGATGTCAAACCATCAAATATTCTTATAAATAGGAAAGGAGAAGTCAAAATGTGTGATTTTGGCATCTCAGGCCATTTAGTAGACTCTGTGGCTAAGACTATTGATGCGGGGTGTAAACCTTACATGGCACCTGAGAGAATTGATCCCTCCGGCAATCCAGGACAGTATGACATTCGCAGTGATGTTTGGTCTCTTGGTATTTCTATGATTGAGCTAGCTATGGGTACTTTCCCATACAGCACCTGGGGTACACCATTTGAGCAGCTCAAACAAGTTGTCAAAGATGATCCTCCTAGACTACCCAGTGGTAAATTCTCAGCCGAATTTGAAGACTTGATAGTGAAGTGTCTGCAAAAAGACTACAAACAAAGACCTAATTATGATGCATTGCTCACTCATCAATTCTGTGTCGAGCATAGAGAGAAGGACACAGACGTGGCTTCATTCGTCCAAGAAATATTAGACTTACCTGATGACTCCTAGTTGTAAGGAATACTTATTTTACGTACCTATAAGTACAATGTTTAGTTACTAACAATCATGTAGATTATATAAATATAAACCATATAAAAATGTTATAACCAAATTAATTTATCTAAAATGAGAAGTGGCAATATTTGTATGATGAATTTGCATAAAGATTTGCCTGTACTTTTGAGGCTGTTATTGTCGTCTAGAGCTGCATAGTAGAAGCGAATCTAGCTTAACAATAGCCTAATTTTGTACTATGTCACTTTAAAGAGAGTGTTGAAATAACTTATAATTGAATTAAGTACAGATCACCCTCTATAGATACTCAAGCACTAAAATGAAATTGTAAGATGTGGGTATGAAGGATTTTTTTACAATGGAGTCAATATTTAATCTATCTGCACTGAGCAATGACATAAGAATAAAATCGGGTGGTTGTGTCGTGACAACGGCTTATGTGAATACGTGTTTGTAACGTACGTCAGAACGACCTCAAAATTTAGTCGTTTCCCCCTGCGCCGCGCTCGACCGATACGGTACTCACTCAACAAATTCTTTAATCCTTTACCTACTAAGTGGTATAATTATATTTTGAATGATGATAGATTTTAACTGCAACACCAAAATGTATCCCCCGATTTTGTTGTTATCATGTTTTTGAATTGCCTCCTATTATGGAAGCAAATGTTTGAGTTGTATTGACATAGGAATAAATAAAGTCATTGCAATCATCACATTTGAATCTATAGAGGGATAAAGCTGTTTGTTGGGTAGCCAGCCATATGTTTATAGGTTAAGGGGAAGTGCTACCAAACATACAATAAAATATTGTTGAACCAACATAGCTATAACAAAACAAACAAAGATAATTTGTTTGTAACCATAAGGGGCGTTATACATTAAGCTGGCCAGCATAATCGGTTCGGCAATATTAACTACAAGGGCGGGCCGAAGCAATTTCTATACAGTCATGTTTATTTTTATTCGGTTAGTGCCGATTAGGTTCATTCCGCATACATTTTGAAGGTCACGTTACAACCAAAATCATTGAGGTCTTCATAAAGAGCCAGCAATAGTCACAAAAACTGCGGAAATTAACAAGTCTAACGTCACACATTCTCAGCGTTACTGAACTAATATTGATCGCCAAAACTCAACAGGCATGAAACGGGCGGTTTTAGTCCAAACGTCTATATATCTACGATTTTGCCGCTCTGCTGTGCTGATTAATGCCAGCTGCTGGCCCGCAAGTGTGTAGCTCCCATTACAAACCGCAAGATTTGTCTGCTATTGCGAAGTGTAAATAACTGGACAAATCGTTATTTTCAATTGACTAGGTAGTTACTAAACCTGTTACATCACAAGTTAATTTAGTCTTAATAAACTACCTACATTGTTTTAGTTTTGTTTTTTTATTTTTATATCCTGATATTTATGGTAAGCAGAAAGCTTTGAGCAAGATAGAACAAGTATTTGTAATATTGCATGAAAAATAAAATACTATATAGACAGCATATGGCCTATTTTTGTGTAGTGCTGTGACTTATGCTCTTGATATGGAGTTGAGTAGACACTCTCGTGAGAAAGTATGAGCAGAGACATTATGCAAAGGGACACAATGCTAGGTTTAAAACATGTAAACACATACATATTTGTTATTAGTCCAAAAAAGCCCATGTCACTTGACTCTAGGTAAAAACAAATCAACTATCAAAGTTGGTCTAGCCGTTTAGGATATAGGATGTAACATATGTTAAGGATTATGGTTAGTTGATCAGTAACGTTAAAATAAACTTTAAAATGTCAAAATATTTATTTAAAAACATCAAAACAGAGTACCACAATAAATAAGTACAAAATACGTACATACTAAGTACATCGTCACATTTTCACTTATAAATAAATTTAGCACTACATCATTCGTTTCTCATCGATATGATTGACTACACAACCCACGCAAATTGCAACTATCGCTCTCACTAATTGTCTGGGTTTAAACCAGACTGCAAGCAAGCAATTTAGTAAAATAACAATATAAAAATACCTGTAAAATCACAAATCTATCTCTCGTAAACATATTATCGAGAAAAAAGGACAACACCACTCAAAACGCAAGCGCGAGCGATAGTCGCACGTGAGTACATTAGGATACAAGTAAGAGTACACGTTCAAAATGTGTAATTGACTAGAAGAGGCGGCCGGCGTTCAGAACGGCGAGTTCATGCCGAGCTTGGTGCCGAAGTCGAGACGGGCGCGCCGCTGGTTGCGTACATCGGCTCTGAAAAAAAATACTTGTGATTACATAACTCTCTTGACACATTTTTTTTGCGTTAAGTACTGCGTGAAACGCATTGATGAATATTTTATTACAACTACTAATGTCTATATCGAGGCATCTTTTTATGCGAACAACGCTGCGGTATTCGATACGTTTAAAAAAAAACACGAACGGAAGCGGTTTGTAGCAGCCACGGGACCGACCGGAACTCGTTACGTGTCATATCTCACAACAGACGGTTAAGGGCCAACGGTAGACACGGCGGGAAATTCAAATTTCAAAGTTTTTTTTGTTCTTGTAGGTAGTTCGGGTAATGATTGTAAGTGATCACAATGTTTGCAGCAATTTAAGATTATTATTTATATTATAACGTCAAAATAACTATCAATATTGCGGCTCGTTGCTTACATATCCCGAGAAGTTGCTTGAATTAGTAAAAATGTTTTTTTAGGTTAATATAAGAAAAACAATGTAATTTTGGTAAACAAAATGACTTGATAATATAAAGAATAATCTTGGATTGTCGCAAACATGATCAACTACTATAGATTCCTGACTTGGTTACAATGCCAAGAAAAAAACTGTTTGAAAATTGAATTTCCCGCTGTAGGCGTATCGTACCATCTAGTCCGTAATTCGATCGTTGCGCATACCCACATTTTTAAGATATCTGAATAAACTTATTTGATCAAAGTAAATTTTCATACATAAAAATCATTTTTGCGTTCATCATCATCATCTCAGCCACACGAAGGACCGGTTGGAAGCGGCCTGCATCCAGCGTCTTCCTGCCACTTGTATGATATCTTCTGTCCACCTTGTGCAGCCACAAGGTAGACAGAATCTTGAAAAGGTCTTGCGTTAATAATTTCTAAAAACGTAAGTCTTCAAGTTAAAATATTAACTTGGATGAAATTGAAATTTTTGTGGAATATTTGTGATACTGTTTTCTAGTTTTACAAACGACAATTTCTTTATAAGTTCATGCAATCATTTTATATCTTCAAAAATTTGGGTATGCGGACGATGGTCGAACTACGGACGCTTAAGTAACTAGTCGGGTGTGCTCACTTGATCTCCTGCCACTTGATGAACTCGACGAGCAGGAAGACGAGCAGCAGCGAGCCAGCGTACCCCACTGCCAGCGGCCACGGGACCGAGTACCGGAACTCGGACAGGCCCCACTCCTCGCTGTGTCCGTACGTGTCGCTCAACATCACGCCGCTGAATATGCTTTGGGTTATTATTCTGCAACACAGAAAATTATCACGTTTTATGGACCGCATGCGTACAGATTCATAAAGACAATCAGGGTATTTCTTTTTAAACTCCGACCCAAAAATAATTTTATTTTATTTAGTGATATAATAAGTTTGACGTGTGTACTGTGCATCTGTGCGTCTGTTTGTGGAATTGTAGCTCTCAAACAAATGGACCGATTTTGATCTAGTTTTTTGTTTGAAATTTCATCGAGCGTTCTTAGCTATGTTCCGTCAAAATCGGTTCAGCCGTTTTTATGTCGGGGATTTTTGAGTTTAGAACTTATACTTGTTGCTTTATTCTTTTGCATAATGTAAAAATGAACGTTCTAAGTTCTAATGTTCTAAGAATGTGTAGTACAAAATCGTCTGTCTCGCTCGCGCAAATAGACACTTTCGAAGATACAAAATAACTTCATGAACTTATAAAAAATTCGTCAAACCAAACACTAGTAAGCAACATCACAAGTTTTCGACAATATTTGATGAAAACTAACTTGGATCTAAATGAAATTTCTGTTGAAAAATTGTGTTGTTGCCGTCTAGTTTTCGGTGTGACGAATTTTTTTTGTAAGTAGATTCAGTCATTTTATATCTTTAAACATGTCTGAGAGTTCTCAATGATCTTGAAGATGTGTGAAGTCTGCCAAACCGCACTTGGCCAGCTTCTTCTCACAATGAGAAGATGGCCCGTTCCCAGCAGTGGGACAGTTTGTACAAACAGGGCTGATAAAAAAAAATTTCTTTAAAAATGTTGGTATGCGCGGGCAAGTTACACAATTTATAATTAGTAATACTCACAAAAATACAACAGTTCCGCACCATACTTTGTTCGACCAGAAGCCGCGCTGCCAGATCGACGACTGCCGGTGGATGAACGATAATGATATGATTACTGGAACAGAACCGAGTTACATTAGTTTCAACCTTTATGTCGATGCCTATTTCTCCTTGAAATGCCAAAAATGCGTACTCAGCGATATTGATCCACATTCTTGATGCGTACTGCACAGGAGATGGGATTGGGATTGGGAAGGAGTGGGATTCTTTGCCGCCACCTCTGTTTCCTGAGACCTACAATTTTGGTACAAGCTCCATCCTCGGCCACACCGTCGCTTAACATCAGACGAGTTGGTGGTCAATCGTAGATTTATCTTGAATAAAAAAAATTCTTTAAATCGCGAGTAAACGGCCTTCCTCTAGGCGAGCGTGCTCCATCGTAGACCGCTATATTGCTCAATATTAGGCGAGTCGGCGGTCAAGTGCAAGCCAGGAGAGGTGTTTGTAGATAACTTTAACCCGGCTAAGGCGAAGCCAAAAAGTGTGTTATGATTTCAGCCTGTAGTTGCGGGTAACACTAGTATGTTACAAACAGAATCCGTAAGTTAAGCAATAATGTGGTTAAAAGTGTATAGTTACTTAAATGCGCGGTGATGAGTGCGAGCGTGATGTGTTGCGCGGCGTAGAACCCGTCGTAGAAGTGGTCGCCCCAGCCGTGCCACGAGCGCCGCGTCAGGTCGCGCTGCGCCGTGTAGTTGCCCGCGTTCACCGGGTACACCAGCCAGCACGACGTCGCGCCGCTCGCTACGACACAACATATATTGTGGAAATTCAACAAATTGTACATTTTCTAAGAAAATCGCAATTGATAATCATTCAATCAATCAATCAATAACACTTTATTGACACCACATAAAGTAACAAGACAATAAACAAATCTTATCAAAACAAATTTTATCATTGAAATTAAACAAATTTTAACGGATACATCGTGTATATTTTATTAGTAAAATATACACGCTAAATTCTTAAATCCAAATAAAAAAAAAATTGGTAATTAATTTGGTTGTTGTATAAGTGAACTCGGTACTTAGATAGATAGATAAACACTATTGTACACACCTTAGAATTTACAATCAAGAAAAATAAAATTTAAAAACTAGTGTAAAAACTGGCGGCCTTGTCACTAATAGCGATCTCTTCCAGACGACCTTAGGATCGAGAGAAACGAAAGTAATATGACGCAGCGATAAACTAATCTATATATGTCACTTTGGTTAGGAACGTAAAATTACTCTGATTGATCTATAACTCTATAAGTGAAAACAAGTTATGGCTTCTTTGTGCCCTAGAAAGATAAAAATATCGACAAGTAACACCAACACACAAAGCACATAATTACTCATAAAATACCAAAATAGTGATAATTGTAGGTACCTTCAGCGATTTGTTCACAGAATGAGCGCAGCGTGAACCAATATAACACTAGAATCGATATGACCGAGGGTAGGAACTTGCAAGCGTAGCACCAGAATATGAACACCGCCATCTGTCGGAGAAAAATAAATCAATTTAGTTTTATCCCTTTTTTTTTTTTTTTTATCCCTACTACATTTAATATTTTTACAATCTCAAAATGGCTATCAAAGATCGGAACGCGACGGTAGTGGAGGCCCTGAATGCAAAGCTTCGGTGTACGTTGTAAAAAAAAAAAAAAAAAAAATTGTTCTTATGTTGTATGTTGTCCCTTAAACAGTAGTAGGAAAGCGTGTGTACCCAGAGCACTCACGCTCGCTTAAAGGCTTCTTCTTGCGGCGGCGTCGTGTGGCGGGTCGCCCTCTTCCCTCAAATATGGTTGAGGAGAGCGATGGCTGGCACATGCGTCAACTCGTGAACGGGTGCTGCTTGCGGGAGCTGGACTGCTCGGCGTACACACGCATGCATGTGCATGTTACTTAAGTATTAAGTATTAACAGTTATTAGTTAACAGTTATTAACGTCTTCCTCTTGTACTCTAGTTTAAAAAAAAATGTAAAGTTAGCTAAAAAAAAAAATGTATTAGTTTATAAAAGGCATGGACCCTGGAGTCTGTGGTGCTCGAATTTTTTCAAATAAAAAAAAAAAAAAAAAAAATATTTTTTTGAGCTCTTAAACCTTTCCCCCATCCTGCCAGGAAGGGGAAGCAGGCGGGAGGGGTAGGAGCGCGCAGTACATACCGCGTTATGTGGCGCGTGCGCAGCCCGCGTGGCGGCGCGCTGCATCACGCTACCGTCGAGCGGCGCGAACGCGAGTGCGTGCGCGAGTAGCGGACATGTCGCCACGCTGCACCAGATCGCTCCGCCGGCGCTCAGGGACAGCGGCAGGAACGCGCAGAATGAACCCGTCTGAAACGGAATAATACGATTACATCAGGGCATTGAAACCGAAAATAAAATTGTAAGTATAAGCTCCCATTTAGTATGTTAAGTATGTAACCTGACCACGAATTATCTGTCCATTTCCCCGCCCAATAGAGCTAAGTGTAGATGAGCGGTAGGATTCAAAATGTACATATACATATCTGCAAGGTTTAATTTGTAATAGCCTTAGAAAAAAGTTTATTTATTTATTTATGAGCGGCGTATTAGAATAAAATAAATACGAAATATCATCAGTGAGTTACTGTGATCAGTGCATCACTGTGACCAGTGCATCACTATGACCAGTGCATCACTGTGACCAGAGCATCACTGTGATCAGTGCGTCATTGTGATCAGTGCATCACTTTGATCACTCACCTGCAGTAACGCGATGAAGCAAACGCTGCACATCCAGAACTGCGTGCTGTTCCACACGCACATCATGAAGTGGCGGGACATCGTGATCAACGTGAAGAGCGACACGTCCGCGTCGCGGCTCATCTGCAACACGCGGGAACAACCACAACCATATCAGGATCATTTTATGCATATCGTCATTGTAAGAAAACTGTGTTTTTTTTTCGGAAATAATTCTGTATGTACTTACTTGGTCTGTAATACAAGTTCTTACTAATTTTAATATGAAATTACGGGTTACTCACATCTATTTGGTATCGAAATTTTTGACTATGGTTTCAAAATACAAATAAAACAGCGGTAAAATATCTGTTCAAATATATGTAAGAAGAACACTCGATAAAGGCCTCTTTCAAAGAAAAATAAAACTAGATCAAAATCTGTCCATTCGTTTGAGAACTGCGATGGCAAAGACATACGTCAAATACATAACACCCCTCGTTTTGTGTAGAGTGTTAATAAAAAAAAACAATAGCGCAGATGAAAGGCTGAATATGAAATGTTTCGCTGTCACGATAAGCAGCTACTTCAAAAAGGTAGCGTCCGCCCGAGATAGTTTTTTTTTTAAATAGACAGAGTAGCAAACTAGCGGTTCGCCTGATTGTAAGCAATAGCCGTCACCAATGGACATCTGTAGCCTTATTCAAAATCATTCATTGAATAATTTGTTGTGACAAATTAGTGTTTGAATATAGAACGGAACGAAGAATCGAACGCTTGTCCATGGTATATTGTAATTCATGATATTGTTACTGATACATATCTTAGTTTTTATTTAAATGGCTCATGTAATGTATGATGCCGTATCACTGTTGGCGAACCGATAAAAAAAAATCGGATTCGGAATCCGGTACGAAACCATATACATATCTCCATCTCTGTCATTTTGTATGGAAATGATATGAGATGGAGATATAGTATCCAACCAGATTCCGAATCCAAAGGATTGTGAATAAGGGTACTGTCGCATACGCTTTGCAAGCATTTGTAATGAATAAGACAGCTGAAGCGTCTCATTCTCTTCGTGGAACGAGTTAGTGTAAGGCAAGCACTTACCTTTTGACTGCAGTATTTGGTGTACGGCTGATTTTGCCATTTACATTGTAACTAGTGGGCAGCGTGTAAACAATTGATAAAAACTTAACAATTAATAATTCCCTCAAAAACTAGTATAATCACATAGTTGTACAAGCAAAATTGTGACTTACAGATACTGAGCAAGGTACAGAATTGAGCGCTCGGGCTAAGTCGATAGGTCCTATGCAGGTTTCAGGTACTTTGTAGGGGGGCATCTTTTGGCACAATACTGGGTATAGAGGCTCCACTGCTATGCTGAAATATAAAAAGGCTTCAATAGAAAGTATGATAGATCATCGAATTTATTAAAGATTATATTTTTATACACAAAATTACCATAGAAAAATAATCAATTTTGGTTTTTCTTGTTTTTTGAACCGTCGTAACTGAAGAATGCAGGTAAATACAAAACTAAGTGCACATAAAACGGATTTACCGCTTTTTACACAACTTATCGGGTTCAGTATCGGGTCGGAAACTATCTCCATCTCTGTTATTTCGACTCTTTAAGAAGCTATGTGCCAAATTTCATAACGATTAGTTTAGCCGTTATAAGATAACAAACAGAGAGAGAGAGAGAGAGAGAGAGAGAGAGAGAGAGAGAGAGAGAGAGATATGAGTTAATTTCACTTTTTAACCCCCAACCCAAAATGAGGGGGTGTTATAAGTTTGATGTGTGTATTCATGTACATATTTGTATATCTGTGTCTGTATATTTATGTCTGTCTGAGGCATCGTAGCTCTCAAACGGATAGACCAATTTTGATCTAGTTTTTTTTTAAAGAGGATTTCATTGAGCATGTTCTTAGCAATGTTTCATCAAAGTTGGTTCAGTTTTTGAGTTCTCTAAACTTATACTTGTATAATATTGGATTTTTATGATATTTTTTTCCTTTCAAACCTAAAACCATAATGGACGACTTTGAACGAAAATCAAAACGGCGATGATTCAACATGCCACAAAGGTTTTATCTCCATAGTGGCATATAATATATAGATAATTAACTATATATTAAACAACTAACCTGGCATCAGCTTGCATAAATATTTCCATATTAGTGCAATTAGCAGCGGAGCCCATGACACAAACCACTTCGCCGTAATCCTGGAAAAAAAAACAATATATAATATATATAATAAATATTCAATATGACATCATAATATATTTTATTTATTGTCAGTATATTTCCCTCTTACAAAGTATGCATATGTATCAATATGTCTCTTTCACGCAATTTGTTGGTTTTTTGGAGAAAAATATATATAGGTAAATTAGGTGTTGATAACACACCCGAACTTGTGTTATAACTTCTTTGTGAGAGAGATGTTCTCTATTCTGTCGAGTTTCGTCTCAATACAATTGCAATACAGTTCAAATGGTACCTGCATGATCTGCACCATGGACCGCACAGAGTGATGCGTGCAGTCTGTAAACAGAGATACTAGCAGCGGCACGTTGTCCACCTGCTCTATGTGAGGACGGATGTTCTCGATACCGCGCGGGAGTTTCGCCTGAAAGTCATACACCGGTTATAGCATTAAGGCTCTATATTGCATGCCTGAAAATTGGTTCATTATGCTAACAGCTACTTTAGATTTTTTTAATCTGCTAAGCTGTTCTCGCCCGTATGGACTTGAACTCTGAGTAAAAAATCGCCTGCACATATCTTTCGATCATACATTTTGAATTTATCTGTCGATTGGTTTTCTATAAATAGATTTTCTCTCTATATTTCTGAAATAACTACTATAGTATTGTGGAGAGTGCTTGCTTAAGGAGTTTTAGGGTACGTTGCCACAGAAGCGGAAAGGAGCTTAGCAGCACAAAGCCAATCACAATGCTCGGAAAGTTCGCGCGAATTTTCGAACATTGTGTTGGGTCATTTCTGCTCGCTCTGCCCAGCTCCGCGTCAGTGGAAACGAACCCAAGTGAGAAATCTGCTAAATACTCACGTCAATAGATATAAAATATGTTTGATAATACAGATGATATCAGTTATACAGCAGGTCTAGTATAGAACGCATACAAATTGTCTTTCCAGACCAGTAGGCTTAGAAAAGTGGCAAACTTATCTAAATCTACAAACGCTTACGCTTCGAAATGCTAAGAAACTGTGATGTGCTGTCTTGTGATATTTCGTTAGCTAATGTCAATCCCATACAGAGAGAGAGAGAAAGAGGGAGAGGACGTGATCCGCGATCTGGCCACCTTCTGGCTCAAAATATTTCGCTGGCCATTTAGAGCGTGATATAGCGTAATGGGCATGTTTGTGCGGGAGATGCCTCGGTGATTTAATTCATTTAGCTTTAGGTTCTTGACGTAGGTAATCATTAGTTTTTTATATACTTACTTATTTCTTGTATGTGCTTTTTTAATTCTTTTTCTTAAAAAAATAAATACAAATTATTATATAGTTTTAGTTTTAACAAACTTCTTTTGAGACTCAAACTTTTCAAGAAATCTTAATACACTGGCAAATGCTCTAAGCGGGTACAAATTCAATTAAAAATAATATACTCACCCGGTTGCTCATATCAAAGTTGACAGGCGCCGAGTGGTCGGTGGAGTCTGTGAGGCAGGAGAGCGAGCGGCACCCATCCACCGGCGACTCCGCCCCCTCCTCGCCGCAACCCTCCTCGTCTAACAGTGAGTCGGCGTCCGCTGACGGGTGCGTCGTGGCCACGCTTCCTCGCTACAAACACACTATTCTTTTTTTCCTTATTGGCAAGACTGCGTCTGCCTTGCTACAGTCCTATTTTTAACCCCCAAAAAGAGGGGTACTATAAGTTTGACGTGTGTATCTGTGTCTGTCTGTGGCATTTTGTTTGTAAGATAATTTCATCGAGCGTATTCTTAGCTATGTTTCATCAAAATCGGTTCAGCCGTCATTTTACCCAAGTTTTCTAAGTTTACTTTAGGAATTGAATAGTTGCTATACACATTCGATTTGGAAAATTGGGTTATTTATTGAAGGAGTATATCGCACCTGAGCAAAAAAATTGAACTCTGGAATTCTTTGAAGTCGGTTAAAAAGATTGTTAATATCGCCGGTTATGTTTTTTAAGCGGTACGTGTTTCCATACAGGGGGTTTACGCTTATCTCTTACAGTGATGCAAAGTTGGCTCACGCTGATTTTTATCTTGATTTTTGTGCAATTAAAGTGTGACACAGAAGTTCAAATAATCTTACTTTAAATTGTGATATCATTAACAGTCCCATCAACTTTTATGTCACTCTCATAATTGCAAAAAAAAAAAGCAAGATAAAAACTTGATACAAGTATACAAGCATAACAATAAAGTGGTGTTTTGGGACTTTGGGAGTGTGGCCTACGTAGAATCCCGCGTTCCACAAAAATGTTATCCAGATTCCGGCCGGAATACAGGGTTGTGAAAACAAAAAAAACCTAACTTGATTTGTTTCATTTTCGAAACAAAAAAGAGGTTATTTATGTAATTTGCCCAATAAATACGAGTTATATTTTATGATTTTTTATTTCGCTGCTAAAAATATAGCAACACCAAACGGGTGTCTAATTTTATTACTATGCTATGTATACTTATCTCATGATAGAGATGGCCGTGAGCCAACTTTGCATAAGAGATGAGCGTAACCCCCCCTAATGCTCTAATATTTTCATGTCACCTTCAATGCAGTGTGCGCGGTGATAGAATGTCGAGCCTTCTTGATCTCGCTGTCGAATTTCACCGTCGTCAGATCCACGTTGATAGCCCCGGGCGCTGACGACGACAGCGCTTTAGACGACACCATGTTGTTGCTACATTGTACAGAGTAGAGGTTATATTTTGAACCTTACTGCGGAAGCATAGCGCAGTATTGGACGGCACGGGTTGTTTGCAAGCAGCAAGCATTACTTCGACTTTTACTATATTACATAATAAGTAAACAATAAGATGTGCTACGTTGACTACGGGTCGCTGACGTCGGTTTTAAAGACAGTAAACATTAAGTAAGTTTTTTACCCCGTCTTTCACCCTTTGGCGAGGATTTTTTTTTGACATTTTGCACACAACACCATCTAACCCCGAACTAAGCAAAGCTTGTACTATGGGAACCAGATGACTGATAGAAAATATATATTATTACATATAAACAACTAGACACACAACAAACATCTAATGTATTTCTGCTTCGATGTCTTCAAGCTGGTACCCTTGTCAGCTTCGATGTCTTCAAGTTGGTACCCTTGTCAGCTTAGATGTCTTCTAGTTGGTACCCTTGTCAGCTTAGATGTCTTCAATCTGGTACCCTTGTCAGCTTCGATGTCTTCAAATTGGTACCCTTGTCAGCTTCGAAGTCATCAAGTTGTTACCCTTATCCGCTTCGATGTCTTCAAGCCGGTACTCTTGTCTGATTATATGTCTTCAAGCTGGTTTTCTTGACACGTGCTCCACCGTAGCAATCAAAAGTACCAACTTAAAGATATTGAAGCTGATAAAAGTAGCAGCATGAACAAAATTGAAGACATTATCCGTACTCAGCGATATCGATCCGCCATCTGCCAATGGAATTCGTTGCCGCCATCTCTGTTTCCTGAGACCTACAATCTTGGAATTTTCAAGGCTAGTGTGAATAGATATCTTCTAGATCGACGAGCTCTATACTCGGCCACACCGTCGCTTAACATCAGGCGAGTTGGTGGTCAATCGTAGATCTATAATTTATGTATAAAAAAAAATAAAAAAAAAGATTATGATTGTCTTAAAATGCTAAAATGCGTTTGTCAGCACCTGAAGTCAGCGTAGAAAAAAATCAGTATGGTATGGGATATATTACGTACGACCAACTTTCCTAATTTAATAGGTGTCACTATACGTACAGAATGACCAGTAACTTACTGTAAAGTTAAAAGATTTATTATCAGTAGTGATACAAATACCAACAGAAAAGCAGTATTACCTTTGATTCAACATGTAATGTAAATAATATTGGTGAGCGTTTTTCACACAACGCCATCTAGTTTCAAAAATACTTTTATATCACAAAAATACTTTTATATGCTCATACATTCAAAGATAGCCAGAAATATTATTACCACTATGGTAATAATACTTTTCTAAGTTTCTAAAGTGTTATGATTTAATCTACCGAGGTTTTAGTAGCGGAAAAGTTAGCCTATAGCTACAGGGCAAAGCAAACAAAACATATTGGTTCAGAATTTAAAACAAAATGCGAAGCGATCCACGTACCTTGTCTCTGATTTTATAACTTTTGAGAGGAATTTACACAAAAAAATTAATTTATAAATCCGTTTTAATGAGGATCTTGGAACTTTGATTTCTACACTCTAAGCCTGAGGCCAAACGAGGGCAATTTTTTTAGTTGTGAGTCGCGTATATATGACGTTGCATTCGTTTTTATACAAGTCCAGTTTATGACACACGACGACGCAAAATAAGATTTCAATTTCAATTGAATTACGCAACCGAATAATTATTGTTTAAAAAATGAAAAAAAAAAACGACTTCATAATACGTAATTTGTTTCCTTGGATGATATTTTGCCATTTTAATTGATAATCTTCTTTTTTTTGGAAGTCGGTTAAAAGAGCGACTCACAACTCAAAAAAATTACATTCATTTGCTCACCCTAAGTCTCTCTTAGAACTGTCATCAATGTAGAGTTTGCTTTTGAAGCAGAGACAAGGGACGCGCGAGTGGGGGTGTGTGTGCGCGACAGAGCGACAGAGCGACAGAAACAAACCTATAGTAAAAGCCGAGCGGTGTCGCGTCATACGTTTGCTGCGCGGGCGGCGAGCGGCGCGCGCCCGAGCCCGGCGACCCCTTGCTGTCGACAATACTCGGGTTCATTCACGAATTGCGGCCTGCCGAACAACCACGCTCATGGACCTACACCTACTTGAGAATTGAGTACTTTGGCAGACCTCCATGTGTGGTCAACCAGGTTAAATACTGCAGTCGTCCCGCGGTAAATATTAATAGAATATCTTTGAATAATACAGAATAACTTTTTCGAAGTTAGAATAACCTTAATGTAATAACTTTGAGTCCATTTATATTTTGATCATCCAGAAGTCAAACCTATAACTTACATTCTTCATTTTGTACATATGGAAAATTTTGATTTACTTTTAAATTATAAATTTTAATAGTCATGAACCCTTTTATTTACGGTTTTTATTTTCACAACTGCGTTGCTTTCTGCTAACACAAGTAGATACCAAAACTTTGAAGGGGTTTTAGTGATAATGCTGATTTTTGTATAATAAAAAGGGCCAGATCTAAATCTAGACTAAGCTACTGTAAGAGAGCGCACATTTTCGCAGTCACACAAAAATAAGGCGCTGTTGTACATTGTAGAACACATTACATTACAAATTAGTTTTGACTTTAATGGCCCAAAGTGACCGCAATTCGTGACTTCCCCCAGTTAGTATTCCAAACTGTGATTGTTAAAACCACAAATGAATGAGTCGTGATATGCATTTGCACCTTATTTTTCATTTTTATTGCCCGTAGTATTTTTTTTTTGTTTTCATTTCCGTATTCTTATTTTTGAAACATATGGCGCGTTATACCAGGTATCAGATAAGAAACTAAACTAAAACACGTAGAATACAAGGGGAAAATCCTACACATCGAGATTTGAAGAAAAAAAAACACAACATCAAATCTATCTGGAAGGAACACCTAAAACACATCAAGAATAAAAACAATAAAAAAAAATGAATTAAAGATAGCGTGATTTAGGTGCTATGTCGAGATGACATGATTGTTATTTGCTTATATTAATCACCAATTTCATGTTATGTGTTAATTTACACCAACATTGAAGCGTCTATTTTTAGAATGTCTTTTATGATGTGCATTTGTTTCATTTTGCATGAAGCATTGTTATAACACACCCTAACACAGTAACTTTACGGCTTCTATACAATATAACATCATGTTAAATTAATGGCCAAGTGCGTGTCGTGCCACGCGCAATGTAGGGTTCCGTAGTTACATATCATAATTTATGTGACCTTAAAATAGGGTCTCTTGTTTGATACTACGAACATATGAGATAACATATGTTAATTTAAATGAAATATTCAGTTTTGAGTTGTCTAAGTAACTATTTTAAGTTGATCGACTATAACTCGGTAACTGTTATTTTAACATAATAACCAAAACACTGAACCGATTTTGATAAAATTTCTATAGTAATATACATAAAAAATAAAAAAGATTCCGACGAATTGAGAACCTCCTCCTTTTTTTAAAAGTCGGTAAAAAAAACTATCAAAATCCACAAAATCAAAGGTGACATTTACTTTTCCAACGGTCAACCTTATATTAGAAAAAAAAAAACACGAAAAAAATGGTAGCCTATCCAAAATTGCATCAATACAACGGGAACAGCATGTTACCTGGAGGGATCCTCGCTCATGAGCGATATATGACAGTTCCATCCGGACTCGAGGCCCATCTTCTCGCTGAACACCCTCGATCGCAGTTCGTTTTCCTTACTGAAGTGCACGAACCGGATGCAGGCGCGCTCCAGCCGCTCGATCAGCTCCACCATGTCACTTTGCGCCTGGTACTGCATCGTCACCATGCCTATGAACACCTGATACACATACGATTTTATTGCGACAATAAAATAGTAAATTGGTACACAAGGGTTGAAAGTAACCTATTTAGGCACGAGATTGTTTGGCGCATATAGTTCGACTGCCTAAATAGGTCTTTCACCCGAGGTTAACTATTTAGGCAGTCAGGTTTTGTAGGTTAAGCAGTATTGAAAAAAATAGCAGAGTGTTGACTCTGCTTTTTTTCTTTTTTTTTTCAATTTAAAGAAAGTAGATAAGGCAAGTAAAGTATTGACTTTACTTGTCTTGACAAGACAAAACAAGACACAACTTGAAAATGGCAAATATGCTGAACGCGTGAGTCTACATGTGGGACTGGGAAAAAGAAGGAAAAAGTTTCCACATGGTTCAGTAGAAAATGTCAAAAATAGAACGTGATATTCTATTAAGTAATCTGACAGCCCGTAAAAACAATTCTTCCATATGGACGAAAAGTAGTGTTTTCGGCCCTGTGTACAGGCATTCAGGCATACTTTCCACGTATGAGAAATGAAGTAGTTATTTATTGCACTAGGCTGGAAAGTTGTATTTTATCGTCGAGTGTGTGACAGTTGAATCTAGATTATATGTAAAATCAATTTATTTTAAAGTTATTCTAATATAATATTTAGTGTCAATGAAAGTTACTCAATTTACGGCTAATTTCTCGAACCCCAGATAAAAACTATTTGTCAGTTAAAATATTGCTTTCTTTTTCTTAATTAATATAAAAGAAAGAAAATATTTTCATACTTTCTTTATCTATGAGAGAAAAAGACAGAGCTAATATTTACCTAACAGATACTTTTATCAGGATATTGAAATTTGAAATATTTATTAAACGAAAATAAGCTTAACCTTCTGATCATACTTAAATCGCCTCAGCATTTCTATTTGCTAGTTTCTGTAGTTTGTATAACGTCGTGTTGCAGATCATAAAGGCACTTGCCCATTAGTATAGTTATTAGTGTTTTAGATTTTTGATGATTTTAATGACATTGGTCGTGAGTTCGATCCCCACCCAGGGCAAATATTTGTGTGATGAGCATGGATGTTTGTTCTGTGTTTGGGTGTTTCTATGTATCATATGTAATATATTTACAAAAAAAAAGTATATATATGTATTCTATTAGCCATCTAGTTCCACAGTACAAGCTTTGCTTAGTTTGGGCTAGATGGTGTTGTGTGAAATGTCCACAAATATTTATTTATTATTATTATTTATTTATATATATTTTTTTATTTGATTTGTTATCTGAAATAAATGAATATGAATTAGAAGCACGCACCTGGTTACATTGTAAGTCAAAGAATCCTTCGGCATCCTTGACATCCTCGTCAGTGACCTCGTTGAACAGTAACGAATCTGAAAGGAAGGTGATGATCATGACCTCGACGATAACTACATCCTGATCAGGACCTAGTTTCTGGCAGCCTTGTCGGGAGACAGTTCGACTTGCTTTCCTGGGTCCGAATTCCTGGTCCGCAGGTCCTGGGTTCGAATCCCGCGGCATGCACCTCTGTCTTTTCGAAGTTAAGTGCGTATTGTCAATTGCCGCCAACTTCAAACGGTGAAGGAAAACATCGTGAGGAAACCTACATGTCTGGGAGTTCTCAATGAACTTGAAAGATGTGTGACGTCTGTCAACCCGCACTTGGCCTTACCCTTCTCACAATGAGAAGATGGCCCGTGCCCAGCACTGGGACAGTTTGTACAAACAGGGCTGAAAAAGAAAAAAAGAAGTAGCTTATGTCCGTCTCCAGGTCCAAAGCTATCTCTATACTAATTTTCATAACGATCGGTTCAGCCGTTTGAGCGTGTAAAGGTAACAAAATTAGCTTTTATAATATAATAATGAAATTTTATCAAATGTATTTCAAAACACCAGTACATTCATATAAATAACAATATACTTAGTTGTGTTTTATGTTGTCACAAATCTTATTTTTACTAGACTAAAACGCTAACCCCCCAGATTTGATTAGTTGGTTAAGTAGTGAGTAAGTCTGTTGTTACCAGTGGAGTGGAAGTTGAGGGCAGGCGCGGCGCCCCAGGGCGCGACGCGCGGCGCGAACTGCCGGCTGTCGGGCGGCAGCTCCAGGTACATGCGCGACAGGGACGGACAGATGCCGCGCGTCAGCGGTCTGACAGACGACACATATACACGGGTGAGTATACAACGTGGAATAACAAGTAGTCAATGAAAAAAACAAAAAAAAAACTACTTTTAATTACGCAATTCGTTTACTTGGATGACATATTTTTCAGTTATTTTGTTATAAAAATCAAAGTACTCAACCGATTTTGATAAAATTTATATAGGACCACCTCTGGCACCTACCAAACAAAAAAAAAAACAAAAGAATCATCAAAATTAATTCACAATTCGCCGAGTAATCGGTGAACACAAAAAAACATAGTCGAATTAGGAGCCTCCTTCATTTTGGAAGTCTGTTAAAAAAAGGTAAAAATAAGGGCTGTATGTTATAATAGAAAACTGTAAGGTTACTTGTAAGCGAAAGCGGTGCAGTATGCTGTGAGCGAGTTCCGCTGATAGAAGTCGATGATCTTCTTTCGGTCGGCGGCCGAGAGCGGGCACAGCTCGCGCCCGTCCCAGTACTCGACGCACGAGTCCACCACTATGTCCGCCGTGCCCTGCCACACCACAACACCGTCACACAACTATACAGCCATAGTAATCATCATTATTATCATCTCAGCCATAACAAGTCCACTGCCATGGACTTAAAAGACCGATTGGAAGCGGCTTACGTCCAGCGCCTTCCCACCACTTGTATGAGGTCCTCTCACAGGATGGACTGTGCCGCGCCGTTATCACATTAATATTCCACCGTTATCATATTAATATTAGACTGGCAACTGAGCTGCGAAGCTCAGTTGGTAGTATGTCTGCCTGCTAAGCTGTAGGTCGTGGGTTCGATCCCCACCCAAGGCAAACACTTGTGTGATGAGCATGGATGTTTGTTCGGTGTCTGGGTGTTTCTATGTATTATAAGTATGTATTTACAAAAAGAAAGCTTGTATTCTATCAGCCATCTAGTTTCCATAGTACAAGTGTTGCTTAGTTTGGGCTAGGTAGTGTTGTGTGAAATGTCCACCCAACGACTTTCCATCACGAGGATGTAAATTCTAAAACAAAATTCACGAATATAGTGTCCTGGGTTGACCGATACTCATATACCAACAATGACGAACTCAAAGATTTGATATAAAGACTCTATGTCGCCGCACTAAAGCCTAATTTGGATTGAGAAGTCTAGAGACGTCTATTTTGCCGCTTCGAATTATTTTGAACATCGGAATTATTTTAATCATGCAAGGGGTCTGATTAGACCTCATTGAGCTCGGAGGTTTTTGAGGACTAACACTATATCCCGTTGATACTTTATCAAAGCGTCCACCGATATTTAATATTTACTGTGTTACCTGAGACAGCATCTGCAGTTGTTCGGCACGGTCGCGCACGCAGACGGCGAGCATGTGCGGGAGCGGGACCTTCACGCGCGTGCTCAGCTGCAGCGAACGGACGAACTTGCTTTCACGCCGCAGCGTGTCCGCTTGCTGCAACACAACCTTCATTTTAACCGACTGCGTAAGGATGGTTATGTTTTACGAGTGTATATATGTACATATGTATCTATGTGGGTACATCGGTTTTGTATGTTTCTATATGAGCGCCTACAGCCTAAACGGCTTGACCGACTTTGATGTGCGAGGTGTCGTTAGATTAGCCTCACTCCCTGAGTGTCATAGTCTATATTTTCTATAGTCTATATTATTTATTTGTTTGTCAAATTATTTATTAGTTATGTAGAATGTTTTATATTTATCTTTATATAAGCTTCTGTGTATGTAATTATTGCAAATATAATTTTATTGTGTACGCTCGTGCGTGACGTGCGTGACGTCACCTACCGGTCTCAGCGGAAGACCAGCGCTAGTTGTTTATAACTAGCATTATGCTGAGCTGGGACCGGTTTGTGACAAAAACATGTTATATAAGTATTTTGTGTATGATTTATATTTTTTTGAATGATATTTATTTTGTGTTGTATGTTTTTTGTCACAATAAATTTCTGTCTGTCTGTCTGTCTATATTTTTGTAATTATAATACCTAATACAAAATTGAAATAAAATGCTATAATAATAAAAAAATGCGCAATTTCGTAACATTCAATGAATTTTTTCGTACTAAACAAACTATTTTACTAGAATTATTATAAAGTATGCGGATTTATAATCTTTTAGATGCATTTTACGCATACTTTTTTACAAAAAACGTACACTTAACAGCGTACCAAGCATAACGAAATCGTAAGTTACTGCAAAAACTGCTTGTCTGCAGTCGGGTATATTGTTTTTCTATTATTATAGATAATTGTTATTATTCAATACTAATCATAATCATTTCATTAATTTTATTTAATTAATTTTCACGTGACATGTAACTTTGGACTTATAAATAAATATTTGCATCTGTACTAATAAAACGGGCAAGTGCCTTTATTAACTACAACAAAACAATATAAAGACTCAATTAGTTAGTTGAGTATTACTACACAAAAACCATATTGATTACTCCAGACCGATAAAGGTCTAAAGACAATCCAAATGCCACTACCAGTTGGCAGCGTACCCAGCATGCTGTCGCATTGTCACGTTGAATGGCAATGCTTGTGAGTTGGGCCAGATACGCGTCAGCTTTTTGGTCAAGCGTTGCATCGATAAGGCGCTCAGAAAAATTTTTGAAAACGAAAAAACAAAAAATTCTGCTCTAATGAATTATGACATCTCACCAAGTGCCTGAAGATGGCGAGGCAGTCCTGCACGGTGTACGTGTCCGCGACCGCATCCGTGAAGCCTATCTGCTTCGCGAGCTCGCACAGGCAGCGCCGGTTCGTCACCGGGACCAAGTCTTCGCTGGAATATAGGTATAAATTGACTGACTTACTTCAACTGCCTGCTAAGCTGTAGGTCATGGGTCTCCAACCATAACAAACATTTGTGTTATGAGCATAGATGTTTGTTCTGTGTCTGAGTGTTTTTATGTATAATAAATACGAACGTATTTACAAAAAAAAAAAACAGACATAGTAGATGAAGCATGCGGCTTCATTTATATGCTTCGAACCTTGCGTGCTACATTTTTGGTATCGACTGTGACGTCATACAAACGATTTTGTGATGGAATGTTCCATCCGCGCGATATCTATTCAACCCAATCCATTCGCGCTCTTGTACGCTAATAACTAGTTGACAAAGTATCGAATCGGAAGTATATATCACCTGAAATTAAATAAATCTTAGGTCGTCAACTGTGATTTTTTATCTTACTGTTGACAAGCATTTAAGCAATTATTTTTTATTCACGTGACGCCTACTTGACGCAATATATAACCGAAAAGTAAAACGAACACGTTTTACGCAGCTGAATAGCGTTTAAAGTTTCAAAGTTTATAGCTTCTTTCATTGTGATTCAACTTCCTTGGGTTACCTCCGGTGTGCCTCGGTGGTGAGATGTGCGCAGAAATGTGCGTATGTGTGTCTCGCTTGCGGTGCACACGTGTTGAGGAGCGCGGCCAGGCCGAGCGGCTTGAGGCGCGCGATGTGCGTGCGCCAGCGCTGGTCGTCCCACTCCACGCAGAACGGCGCGTTCTGGTCGTGAGTCAAGTCCAGCACCTGCAACACCCCGTTACTGAATAGGCATAGTGTTTTTGTTACGCTAAAAGGCTTTGCGTTTTTTATTACGCCAACAGGCCTAGTGATTTTTGTTACACTAACAAGCCTAGTGATTTTTGTTACGCTAACAAGCCTAGTGATCTTTGTTATGGTAACAGGCCTAGTGTTTTTGTTACGCTAACAGGCCTAGTGTTTTTGTTACGCCAACAGGCCTAATGCTTTTTGTTACGCTAACAAGTCTAGTGTTTTTGTTACGCAAACAGACCTAGTGTTTTTGTTACGCTAACAAACCTAGTGTTTTTGTTACGCAAACAGACCTAGTGTTTTTGTTACGCTAACAAGCCTAGTGTTTTTATTACGCTAGCGGGCCTAGTGGTTTTTGATACACTAATAGTGTAGCCTAGTGTTTTTGTTATGTTAACCTCTGCGATAGTAGAGGGCTCGCCCTGCGTGCTGTCGGTGGCCGGCTCCAGGTGGTCCAGGTGATCCCCGCTGTGCTCCATGGAGCCGACCAGACTCGTCTTGCTCGAGTTGTTGGAGGAGGGACTCGACTTGCGGAGGAAGAACACCTTCTCCGCAGTGGGGTTCGGCCACGACAGCACGCCTTTCTTGTCCACGCAACACAGGGCCTGCAAATATAATTATAGTTTAAAATACTAAAAAATAAAAAACTTCAACATATGCAATTCAATTACGTGGATAACACCACACTGTCGCTTAACACCAGGTGACGGTCAAGCGCAAGCCTATCGTCGAATAAAAAAAAAGATTTTTTCTAGTTATTTAGTTAAGAAAAACCAAAGTACTAAACTAATTTTGATGACATTTATATAAGACCATCTCTGTAGCCTCTGTAGCTCTGTTACCTACCAAGCAAAAAAGAATCATTAAAATCAATTCACAATTGGCTGAATAATCGGTGAACAAACGTACAAAAAACATACAGTCGAATTGAGAACCTCCTCCTTTTTTGGAAGTCTTAAAAACTTGTTTGACCTAAACTGCGTGTGACCTTGATAAAATCGCTGGAAAGGATGTAACTATTTGAGCATTACGGTCAGACACAGATAATAATAAAAGGACACATCAGCCGCACAGTGCGCACTTTCGGGTGAATTTAGCGAATACTACTAAACCAAGAAACCGAACTAAGTTTTGTACAAAAGTATATAGTAGGTAAAGTGGAGACACACATAGGCTACATTTAATTATCATCATCATTGCCGTTTTTAACCCTCCGACTCAAAAAGAAGGATGTTATAAACTTAATGTGTGTATCTGTATATCTATGTGTTTGTCTATGGCATTGTAGCTCTCAAACGGATGCACCGATTTTGGCCTAGTTTATTTTTGTTTGAAAGAGGATTTCATCGGGAGTGTTCTTAGTTATGTTTCATCAAAATCGGTCGAGCCGTTTTTATTTCGGGAATTTTTAAGTTTAAACTTGCTTGTTCAACACTACGCCGGTGAAACTGCGGGACGAACCAAGTACGAGTATAGATATAGACAAATGGGATACCGAGATGGGATGATCTTACCGAGATACCGTATAAGGGACTTACCGAGAGTGATCCCAGCACATGCACAATATTCGCCGTGCGACAGACCATATCCTCCCTGCCGGTCAGTATATTGTAGAATGTTTTCCAGAAGGACCTGAGCTGGTCAGGCTTCAGGTTGGACTCGCTGAGCGCCTGGATGAGGGGGTCGCTCGCCTCCTCCGATATCGAGCACGACTTGACGCGGACGTACTTCTGCCGCGTCTCCGAGAGGAGCTTGAACCTGCACCAAATATAGGGTACGATTCAGATTTTAATTATTATTAACTGTGTTTTATGAATTACATCAAAATCTGCAATACAATAACAAATTAATATGATATTACTAAATACATGCTGTATTTTTTATTGATTTAATATTACTGACTGTATATCTATGACAAAGCCCCATTTACAGCTGCTTTTGACTGAAAGTGCCTTCTTACAGCTGCAAACAATTTTTGTTTTTATATAAAATCAGAATGTTTAATTTTTATTATGATATTATTGTGATTATGATGTAAATGACGTCGCCAAGCGTATATTATGTATACCCAAGGCCCGAAATAAATGAATTGAATTGAATTGAACATCAATGACCTTAAAATAATAATTTGGGTATCAACAGTTAAGTTGATGGCGACCATATGTTCGCCATGTTTCTAGGTTAATATACGTTACATTATTGGTGAATAGAATGACATAATAATTTAAAGTGTAATCTTAGATTGTCGCAAATATTACGATCAATTAGGTACAATAGATACATGACTTAGATATAAAGATAAAAAACTTTTTTTACATTGGATGGGCTTGCGTTTGACTTTGTCTAGAGCGAAGACTAAGTTTAAGGTGGAGCACGTTTGCCCAGAAGATACCTATTCACTCTTCATTTGACACCCAGATTATAAAATGCACGAAACAAATCTGTAGACAAAGAGTTCCAAGCCTTAATATGGATGATGAAGGAGTTTGAAATTTGAATTTCTCACCGCACACTTTACGTAGCCCCTAAGGCTTACTCACCTAGCGAGTCCATAGCTGTTGAGTAGCACCCAGGCGATCGGGAAGACGATCTGCAGCAGCGGCAGCGAAGCGGCGATGGTCTGCAGGAAGTATATCTCGGTCCAGTGCGTGACGCCGGGCAGGTGGTACACGTGCCGAACGAAGCTAGCGACCACGAACACCGATATCACCAGCGGCAGAACTATACCCTCCATTATCTTCACTGTGCACTGGAAGTGGCATACTTCATTTATAAATAAAAAAATGGGAAAAACAGGCATATGTATATTTATTCGTGGTAGACAACAACATGTGAAAATTTAATACGCTGTCAAGTATACGTTTTTTGTGAGAAAGTATGCAAGAAAACGTAAAAGATTATAAATGGGCATTCTTTACAACAATTCTAGTAAAATCACTTGTTCGTTGAAAGTTACGAAAAAGTGATTTTTATTTCTATTTTTGCGAGAGTTCTATTATTATAAAATATATACACCTATGACACTCAGGGAGTGAAGACGATAGACGAACGACACCTCCCACATGAAAATCAGTCAAGCCGTGTAGGCTGTAGGCGCTCATATAGAAACGTACATATATACACTCGAAAAACAATCCTCCTTCTTACGCAGTGGGGTAAAATATCGATTACAGCAATGACAATAGACGAATAATATGAATGGTATTCTCACCAGATACCGTTGCTTCTCGAAGACGGTGACCGGGCGGGCGGTGGCCTGTCGCAGCGCCAGCCGCAGGTTGTTAAGGTACGGCGTCTCACACATCACGTACGCCTTGTTCTGGTGCGGAACGCGCACGCGCGGACTGCTGAAATTGTCTTTGTACTGCAAAACACACTTCCATGTCACTATCGGCGTTCATCCGCGCACCAAATAGGGTCTGTTCAGTTAGAGAACAAATGCGACATTGATGACGCTGTTGTACTGTTTTTTTTTTTACGCAAGATGGATATACGATTGACCACCAACTCGATGCCGAGGATGGAGCTCGTCGATCTAGATATTTAATACAAATACAATACGAATACGATAAAAATATTTTGTTAGATTTTTCTTGTTTCATACTTTTTAGAGCATGAATTTTCAGTAGTCGGCTTTTAATTTTTGAACTTATTTTTTTAAAGTGTCTTCGAGTTTTTGCAGAGCCACAGATAAATTTTTTTGTCAAAGTATGAGTAGTTTAGAAGTTACGAGAGAAAAAATGAAGATAAATGCATACATACATACCAATCAACAAGCACATAACCCTCCCTTTTGCTTCTTTGCGACGCCGTATTCGGGTAAAAAAAAAACTTTTCATGACTGACGGGATATATCTCGCTAATGTTACGCTTGACAAAAATATGATGTACTAAACTCTACTTTCATCTTAAAATCCCTGTTCAATGATACCACACGTGAAGGGATCGGTCGACTTTTTTTTGTTCTTGACTTCCTGCCCCCTAGAGGGTGCCATATTCAATTTAATGTGAAGTCAAATAGCCTATAACCAGCGGACAAATAAGACGCTTCCAACGATACCTCATTTGACAAATTATGATAAGTAGTTTAGAAGTTATGAGAGAACAGATGAACATACATACATACATACCGGTTAAAAACATAACTCACCCTTTTGCTTCGCCATAGTCAGGTAAAAATTACACTTTTTCATAACAAATAAGTGATTTCACAATAATTGTCTGAATAATCCATGAGGGAGACCTATGTCCAGCAATAGACTTCTTGTGGCTGATGATGATGGTGTTCTAAATAATCGTCATTATCATCTCAGCCATAAGAAGTCCACTGCTAGACATAGGTCTCCCTCATGGATTTCCAAAAAGACAGATTGGAACCGGCTTGCATCCAGCGTCTTCTCGCCACTTGCATAAGGGCATCTGTCTATCTCTGTCTATCTCGTGGCTGGTCTTCCTACGCTGCGCTTGCCGATGCGCGGTCCACTCGAGAACTTTTCGGCCCCATCGGCCATCAGTTCTACGTGCTATGTGCCCTGCATCTTCAGTGAGCGCAGTTAAAGTTATATTTATATTTTTAGGAAACCTTACAGCCAAAATACTTAAAAACAAACATAAATTTTGATAAATTACGAAAATACTTTGAGTTTGTATGGTATACCTCCGAGGTGGGCTGGAAGGTATGTCCGAAGTGCAGGTCTGGATCGCCCGGCTGCAGCGGGCGGCAGTGTCCCGGCACGTCTTGACCCGGGCGCAGCACTATCATGTCCCCTTCCACCAGCAGAGCCCACGGCAGGTTCACTATCGTCGCTGGGATATTTATTACCATTCTCTTTTATACTACTCATTCACACAAAACAATGACAGCTGATCTTAGGCAAGTTTAAGGATACGCGGAGCGACGTTCGTTGCGTCTGGCGTCGCAACAAGCGGTACAAACCAAATACATGGTTTATTACAACATTCCCTAGTAAATTAATTTCATATAACGAGAAAACTGCTTTCTACCCCTAAATATAATTCTATTTTCGCGGGTTGAACCTGGACTCGATTAGCTCAGGATCGAGAGACCCAGCAGTGGGATAGAAAAGGCTGATGATGATGAATTCTATTTACTACTACTACCGAAGTAGTTCTTTGCTTGGGCACTATTTTGCACTGTCAAAACACGGCGAAATTTTTGATATGTCAGATTTCAAAATTATGTAAAACCTAAGAAATAGGCAATTGCGTGACTCTTGATTTAACTTAATATAAGTTAAATCACGATTCGACATATATAGATCTTTTGACGCAGATAGATGTTCTTAGTACTTAACACATAATTCAGTCTGTGCCGATAATAACATTTTGTCAACAAAATATACATCAAAATCAAATCTTAATATATCTACCGCATAGAATCAGTATGTATAGCAATTTGTTACTAAAATGGATATTTCACAGACTTATCTATGCCCTTACTGTTATTGTAACTCTATATTTTAGTTCCAAATAAAGAATATTTTATTTCATTTCATTTCAACTACAACTTAAATGAGAACACAGAATGCAGTGGAACACCTAATAATGGTACTACACACATGGTACAGAAGACTCGCCCAGGCAAGACATTACGAAACAATGAAACACATGTCAGCTTGCACAGGCATTAATTGCTTACTTTACTTTTGAATGGAACTATCACTCTAACTGTCATTACTCTAAGATCACAAGGATGTATTTTTATTTCACCATCATCATCTCAGCCACAAAAAGTCAACTGCTGGATATAGGACTCCGCCATGGATTTCCAAAAAGACCGGTTGGAAGCGGCCAGCAGCCAGCGTCTTCCTGTATTATGTTTTCCAGGTATGAAAGTGACTGTACTGTTTAATAATCGAGTATTTTATTTTTCTTTCACTAATTTTACTTGCTTGCTAAATGTATGCTTACCATCTCGATATGTCCATTGCAGTATCACACATGGTGAGAATGGAGCACACAAGTGTGGAAAATGCTCTTCCTTCCATTTGGAATTGTCTATTGCGTCATCTAATTTTTCTGCAAATAAACAGATCAAGTGTTAAACATATTACTTACATGCTTTGGTGAATGGGCGTAATCACAATTTTCGAGTTTTGTTGTGATACTGTGATACGGCTCAATACTGCCTTGATATTATCGTGATAGTCGTGGATCGCGTGATAATACTTATCGTGTAATACAACCACAGAGTACAATAGAATCCACTGAGATGTCAATGGATTGGAACACATGAAAAAAATAAAATAGAAAATTCCACATTTGTCCACTATGACTCAGCTGGAATGTCCTCACTCTCCTGACCAGTAGGGTAATTTATTAATTACAGATAGAGCAGCTAAGTACTCTATGAATTATTGAAGGGTTGTAAGTCTAAAGGGTCTAAGGGCCAATATATATTTTTTTCCATTTGCATATACTTGGACCCTTGGGCACTTGGACCCTTTAGAATTACAACCCTTCAATTAAAGGTTAATGATAATAAGAAGAAGCTTACCCAAAACTTTTCTAACTCTATGAGGTATTTCATTCCTGTATTGATACTCTTCATTGAAAGCAACCAGAAAGTTTATCAATAATATAATAAAAAGAAATAGTGCTTCCCAAAGTAACCAGACGTTGGCTTGTATTAATTCGCCCAGAAAATATGTCAATATCAGACAAATGATGTACACTAAAGTAATGGTGTAAGCAACGCCCGATAGAAGCACTTTCTCAGATGAGAAAGATATAATGTCTCGAACCAATTTGAATCTGAAAGAAACGAGAAATGTATTTTATATTATAGCTGTGACACTCCAACAATGACAATGTCATTTTCATATGCAAGTTTATATGTATGTGTTTATTAAACACATAATAATATGCATGACCTAATGCCACCCTCCACATTTTATTACAGGACTAGCAAAAAGTCAGTGCATTACCATCCATTTCTCATTGAATCTCTACTCAGTACTATCAGTGAGAGTTCTAAATGCTGCACAACAATGGAATTCCTTTACATCTATTAATCTTTTTTATTTATTGCGAACAATAATACTGGAATTTTCAAAGCTGGAGTGAATAGATATCTTCTAAATCAAGGAGAGTTGGTGGTAAATTGTATAACTGTCTTACATAAAAAGAAATTGTAACAATTAGAAACATTTATATGGGCTAATATGAAATATTATTTGAAATTAATGAAGAGATCTTGGCTGTATCGGAAATAAACAAGGAATAAATAAATAAATATTTGTGGACATATGGACTGTGATATCTGGTGTATGGCGATCTATCTAGTCACCTGCCTATTAGTTAGAAGCAGTGATGACTGTAGTGTAGCCTATGTCCTTCTCTGATATTTCTGCACTCTCCATAGCAAATTTCATGATATGTACACCTTTATGTACAATCATTCTGATTTGGAATTGGGTTGGAAATTATATCTGTCTCTATCATTCTGTATGAAAATGACAGAGATGGAGATATCGTTTCCGACCCGATTCCGAATCCGACAAGTTGTGATTAGGGGTACTGTTCAATCATTTAGTTGTAAGAAGGTAACAGACAGTGGAGTTATTGTCGTTTTTATAATATCACAAGATGTTAGGATATGGTCTATGAAATAAATAATTCTGTAGAGGGTACTACCGGTGTTGTGCCGATCTACATAAATATCAGGGTAGCTTAATCATATTATTGTGCAATTACATGCCTTACCCAGTTGGATTTATGTCTTTGTGCTCGCTAATCACAGTATTTATTTCATCTCGTAATTTAATCAATGCTTCTTTAGTTGTGTAGCCCAATATTTGCTGATTAAGATTTTCATCCATTTTAAATCGTGTCACTCACATTATTATCGTAGAAATAAAAAATAATATCATTAGGTAATTAGAATTACAATGTTAAATGAAATTGAAAACAAAACCACACCACAAACCACAAGACAATTTTTTTTAAATACCCGTGAGTACTTTTTTTTTTTTTTTTATTTATTCATGACCATGGAATCTCGTCCTTTAGTCGAAATAATAAAGTACATTAATCACTACCGTCACAGCAGGGTTGCCATAAAGAAATAATTGACTACCGTGTTTTGGATGTTGAATTGCCGTGTTTTGGCTCAAAATTGCAAAATTGCCGTGTTTCATATAAAAAGCAGTTTTTTATACGTAGAAACTTAAAAGGAGAGCTGGGAGGTTTTGGCGGGAACGTCTTAGTAACGTGTTGTTGCTTTGTTTTATTTTCCTAAACTTGTGTTATTTTGAACATTAATGCTATAAAAATGGTGGTGTTTTATTCATTAAGTGTTTGATAAAGTGCGTGAGTGTGGGCAAGTGAAATAAAGCAGTAAAACGTGTGATTTTACGTTGTCGGCAAAACTCCATAGAAGCTTCTAGTAAAGTCGCCACCACTTTACTGAAGCAGGACTCGACTTATAAATTGACTGTATATGTGACTTAGATTGTGACTAGAACATTTACAACTTGTTTTATTCACGAAACTTGAAAAAATCCTAATACTTGACACTGGCAAATGCTTTAATGCGGGTCCAATACAAAAAAGAAGAAGAAGGAGAGCTGTTGCGTGATCTTTCATACCTACAAATGAGATAAAACTGTTTTCTACCCCTTAACACTAACCGATTTCTAAGATTAATTTTTTGAACCAATAGACATGTATCCACCATGGCTATATAAACAATAAAAACATAGTTAAAAAAACTAAAAAAAACGACTTCCAAATACGCAATACAACGCGATCATACGTGACGTGCTATTAACTTTTCTACAGGCAATTGGATGATATGTTTACTAGTTATTTTGTTATAAAAACCTAAGTCCTGCATCGATTTTGATAAAATGTACATGATACCACTTCTGAAGTATGATCTACTAAATACAAACATAATGATCAAATTCAATGCACAATTAGCTGAGTAATCGGTAAACAAACACAAAAAAAAAACCATACAGACCAAATTGATAACCTCCTTCTTTTTGGAAGTCGGCTTAAAATAATGATTTTTTTTAGATATTTAGTAGGCTGTTCCGTCATTATTTTCACTTCTTAAAGTTTCGTAAACAACGTCTGAAGCACGAATGAATGTCTTTGTTCGTAAAGAACGAGATATAAATGTCTAAGATATATTTTGAACCTCTCGGGGGTGTCCCTACTAGTGATGTGGTAATATTGGTCCTTGGTATTCTAGAGAGATGTATGATGATTAATCACCTACACTTGAAGTGTCAATTGTATTCGATGACGTGTCTATGGAATGTGTTCGATTTAACTGTAGAGTAGCTGTTGCTTGCAACTTTATTGGTGTATTTTTTCTTTTGCTCTGATTGCCGTGTTTTATGATACGGCAATCAATGTTCTGCCGTGTACCTTGTTTTTATGGCAAGCGGCCCTAATTGCCGTATAACACGGCAATTGTCGTAGAAATGGTAACCCTGCGTCACAGTCACACTTAATTAGCTTTAGCTGTTGCTAGACAGTGACGTGAGCAACAACTGTCACATCCAAATCAGCTGCTTGTTTTTTTTTTCTCAGTGAGAATATTGAGCTCGCGTTATCGATGCATTTGCAATGAGTCGATCTAGACGAATAGACAATATTTTCTACAGATGTAGATGAAGAATTTTACGCTACACTCAATCCACATTTTTACATTATATCTATCAAAGAACTTTACAATGTGCAATAAATAAATAAATAAAGTCGAGTTTTGGCGGGAACGTCTAAGTAACATGTTGTTGCTTTGTTTTATTCTCCTAAACTTGTGTTATTTTGAACATTAATGCCATAAAAATGGTGGTGTTTTTTCATTAAGTGTTCGATAAAGTGCGTGAGTGTGGGCAAGTGTAATAAAGCAGTAAAACGTGTGATTTTACGTTGTCGGCAAAACTCCATAGAAGCTTCTAGTAAAGTCGCCACCACTTTACTGAAGCAGGACTCAACTTATAAATTGACTGACTGCATACGTGACTTAGATTGTGAATTTCTGACTAGAACATTTACAACTTGTTTTAAATCAAGAAACTTGAGAAAATCCTAATACTTGACACTGGCAATTGCTTTAATGCGGGTCCAATACAAAAAGAAGAAGAAGAATAAAATAAAGTCATACAATCAAAACCAAAATTACTAGTGATTGATTCTTTACAATCGAACGAAATCTCATTACATCGATTTAAATCGATTCACATCTAATTCGTAGTTAACCGGAGTTTTCCTGCAGATTTCAAAATAATTATGCATTTCAGGTTAAAAGCACCAAATTTTTACCATGGATAGGATCAATAAATAACATAGGTTTCTTCTTACCACTCTATATGTAGGGAGGAAGCCCATATTATTTTCAATAAAAGTAAACATTTGTTTTAAGGTAATATTCTTTATTATACAATTTTTCATACAATAAAAGTTTTGACAGGACAAAACAACCCTATAGATAAGAGCACCTCTCATACTTTATCAAACAAATCATTCTATCATACTGGCCTGTCTGTCTGAAGGATACTAATTGCAAAACTCATATCATACAAAGATGTTTCACGACGAGAGAAACATTCGTTACTCAGTTATTGTTATGGAATAACAATTTTAATAATTATGAGCACCGTCTGCGTAGCGTAGATCTAACGAGCACAGATTTTTTGCAACAAGTATCGTTACAAAAAGTGTGTGCTCGCAAGGTCTCTTGTTTGTAGAGCTATTAGTAAATAATATATTCAATAACCATAGAAAAAAAACAATCTATTCACTCTTAATGATAATTAAACTTGATTGACTCGATTAAAATGAAAATCGAACTTTCCGATTTGTTTTCTATACATCACTAAACTAACTTGAAGTTGGTGATTCCAAGAATTTCTCGGAAGTTTTTCTTTGTATTTTATGTAAGTACTTATGCTGTTAGCGCAACAAATTCCTTGTTTAGCTATTCCCTGGGATTCAAGTCTCGTCGATATCTGCTGATAACAAGTTTTAAATGTAATAGAAACAGTAGCGTAGTTCAATAAATGTGGAGTGCTTGCAGTGAACGTATTCAGTCAGTGTGTTGTGTGTCATCGTGTCGGGTCGGGAGGACTTGTGCGCCATTTAGTTCGCGATTAAAAAACAAGGAATGTGTCTACTGACTCGTTCGGTATAGTCACATCGAGTGTTTTGTGATGGAGTGATATCTTAACATATTCAACAACAATGGAGAAAATAAAAAGAAAATGCTTTTCGTGCAGAAGCCCACAGCTCTGCCTGTGGTTATGTTTCATATCCATCCTGTGCAGTTTGGAGAGTGTTTTCGGGTGCCAAAGCGTCGACAATTTGTCATTGTCTGTTTATCCTCAAAGTACTATAATATTGCCATTTGGCAAACATTTGGAGATATACTGCATGGATGATAATAAGGAATACAATGCTGATGACCTCGAGTTCGGCATAGGTGAAAACGTTAACCCATCTGAAAAAGTTAATAGTACAACTAGGAGACTCTATAAAGAAATGCATAAAAAGGGGACATTTACTTTCTATTGTAAAAATAAAAAAACATCTAAAAAGTGCCCAACTCGAGTGCTGGTGGACTCTCCACCGCAGAACATAACTGATTTTGCATGCAAGTCTAAGAATCTTGATGAGTTGAACTGCTCATGGACTACTGCACCAGCAATTTACAGTGTCACAAGCTACTCATTATCATTTATAATTAACGGACGGAGAGTAGATCCATGTAAAGCAGTTAAAATTGAGGGATCAAATACAAAATACACTTGCTCTTGGAGTACCACTAGTGTGCCAAGGTATAGGCAGTTAGAAAGAATATTCTATTTCAATCTTAGATTCGAAAATGTGTTTGGAAAAAATGAACAAAACTTTACAGTAGATCATTATTCAATCGTCCAACCTGCTAAAGTGAATAAACTGAAGATATTGGAAAACGGTACCCACAGTGTACTCTTACAATGGAGCTTGCCTATTAATATGGAAAGTCTCATGCCGAATGGAGTTGTGCATAAAATAGAATATCAGATTGCAAAAATCGACAACACCTCATATTTTCGCAGTGTTGATGCATCGAGTCTACCTTTGAAAAATAGTACATACAAGTTTCTTCTCACTGATTTGCCATATGCTCATATGCAGTATGATTTAAGAATTTACATAAGGCCAAAAGAAGCCACTAGTGATGAATTTTGGTCTGAGTACAGTTATAAATTATTCTATACAGCTAGTGAACGGCCCAAGAGACCACCGGACATGGTAACTGGAGTATTTGATCAATCATCTTATGAAAATAAAAGGAGGATATATGTTTATTGGAGACAACTTGAAGAATATGAAGAAGCAGGAGCTAATTTCACATATAAAGTTATAATATATGAACACAAGAAAAATCCTGTAACAACATATCCTGATAGCAATAAAAGAGGCTTTGTTGTCCTGGATTCAGCATCATTGGGAGCCATCGACATAAAAGTATGGTCTAAGAATGACAATGGATCATCAGTAAATCATAGTCATCTGTACATACCACCTATGAAGGACACTGTGTCTTTGAAAGTACCTTCATTTACAAAACTTGCATATGAGAATGGGACATACAAATTGTCATGGGTTGGTACTCCAGGAATAGACAACTATACTTTATTTTGGTGTCAAGACAACAGCACAAGAATATGTACTAGTAGAATGAATTTCACAATCCTAAACCCTGGCGACACGGAACATGTAATAAACTTGCCTAAGGACAACAGATATCAGTTTGCTATTTCTGCTAATAAAGGTGCTAAAACCAGTGGTATGGTTTGGGCTACCTGTGATATTTCTAAAGATGGTATCCCAATGTATGGCTTCCCAGTTCAACTAGACCATGGTGTTGCTGGCAAGACATTTGTTAAAATTACTTGGAGTATGAGGTGTACTTTACAAGAGGGTACAGTCACGGGTTACCTCATCTCCTACTGTCCAGTTATAAATACTAGCAGCGATTGTGATAAAACATTTGAAAACAATTCCTCTGTATATATCTCTAATCCAAAACAAATGGAAGTGAATATAACAAATCTGAAGCCATACAGAACCTATTTGTTTAAATTAGCCCTAAACACTACATATGGGCTGAAAACAATAGAGAATGCTTCAACCGGAGTGACCACTACAGAAGATACACCAACTGAACCAAGACATGTCACTATATCTGATATTCAAAATGATTCTGTTTCTATATCATGGGACCCTCCACTTCATAAGAATGGAATTATATGGAAATATGTCATTTTTGACCATTTAAATAAGATAAGAGAATTCATAGTGCCAGAAAACGATAAAGACTTGGTTCGAAGACAGCTTACACTGACAGGACTTGAAGGATTTAAGAATTATTCATGGTCTATTCGTGCTTGCATCGCCGGAATCCAAACATGCTCTAAGCACAGTCCTCCTAGAGGTATTTTTGTTCGAACAAGAATTGGGCCTCCAAGCAAGATGAGAGCACCTGAACCTTTCAGTAACCCTGATTATGTAAAAATTGTTCCTCCTCCCGAAATACCTGGAGGAACCCTTGATCAATACCAGATTATGAGAATCAAAGATGATGAAATAGTGGGACATATCTTCAATGTAACCAACCTTACCTTGACTATTGATGATCATTGTGAAGGTAGTGTAAAAAAATCAGTGAAGTATCTAGTTAGGGCTGTGAACTTTGATGAAGATCTTAATCATGGTGCAATGGCATTAGCCGATCAAAATGAAGTAGAACTGCCTACTAGGCTAGATACAACACGCATAGAGTTCCCTGGGGAATGGAGTGATGCGGCCACAGTGACATGCAAAAGTAAAGATGGCATCACCATGACGCTCATCCTAATGGGCGTGGGTATGCTAGGGTGCATTACGTATGGTTCCACTAAGCTGTACAAGAAATACAGAAAAATGGAAGATATCAAACCGGTTTTACCAGATGGACTGGGCATTCCTGAGAAGGATGTATCGAAATATGCTTTCGGCGGTTGGAATCCATCCAATAACGACGAAAAGCCATCATCGGATGAAGTATTATTGCTACCAAATAGCAGGGCTACTACAGTATCGACCGACATGAAACAAAAAGACGACACCAACTGTGGCTCCAGCGACCACACCGACAGCACCGTGCTGTCGGACACTTCGCGGGGCGAGGTCGACAGACAAGTTTCTACATCAGACGACGGGTCGAACTCATCGCTCCATTTGGAGATCGAAGCCGTCAAAGGTGATGGGGTCCACGCTCCGCAAGATGATGAAGATTCTTCCAACTCGGATGTGGAGCCTTCTCGAGAAAACTCTCCTTACTTTAGCAATAAAGAGTTCAAGATAAATCCGACAAGCGGCTACGTCCAGCAGCCGGTGGCCAGTCCCGCGACGGGATACGTGCAATCTGCGCCTGCGCCGCCGCCTGTGAAGAGTCCCTCGGCGCAAGCCGCAAGCAGTAGTTACGTGATGGCCGCATTATCACCGCCTATATTTACAACGGGCATCTCGCCGCCGAGCCTGCATAGCAATTCGCCTCTTTCGTCTGGATACGTGCGGCCTGAAGACGCACATCTCAGCAGATCCATGCTCAACTTCGCGAACCCTACTCTCAGTCCGACTAAGCTGTTCGGGCCTGAGAGCTTGCCTATAATGCCGACCTTGCCACCTGTCGCCAAGCACGGCGCTGACAGCAGCTACATCCAGCTGCAGTCGTTGGACGAGCTACCCGGTCAGAAGAGCGTGCGGAGCGTGCCGCCGCCCAAGCCGGCGGCTGCGGCGACCAGCGGATATGTGAGTCCAGGCGACGCCGTCATCAGCAAGCACCTCAACAACATGCTGTCGGCGGGCCAGCTGGCGGACGAGTCTGCCATGATTGACCCTATGATGTCGCCCGACGCCTATTGCCGTTTCTCATGGAGCACGGACCCCGCCAATGACAATTTACATTCGTTGCTCGCTGATTCGCCCACGATAAAACCTTCCAAGAATTGAATCCTATCGTTATAATTTGCGCCGATAAACTTTTAGTGTAACTGTAAATAAAATAGTAAATGAACTTAACGAGCTTTACTAAGTGCTATACAAATACGGACATAATATTATTTCACACAAAAACGTTAATGTGTCGTCTAGTGATAATTCTTGTGCCTTATTAATTTATTTTAGGTGATTTTAGGAAGCTTAGTAGGTAAGAACTGCACCGTTTACAAAACTAATAACCCTCCATTAGCCGTAATTGTAATGATCCAACTACCGAATTCTCTTTGAACCGCTTTGATCTTTGATGGTATTTACCGAGATTCGAAAATAGACGTCATAAAATAGGTATGTATTGTTTCAGAAACTACACGCATAAAAGCTAGTAACTATGGAGGGTATTTATAAAGTCAATTTGATTCCTAGCGATCTGAGTAGTGAAGAGACTGTTCTCCAAATCGCGGACACGCTCGATAATCTCAATGGAATAGTGGAAGATGTTTTTTCGCGCATATTGACTAGGATTAAGCAGAACACTGATAAGACGAACAAACTGAACGAGAGGATCGAGATGTCTCGATGCAAGGTCGAGAAGCTGACCGGAATGCAGAAGGCCATCAAAGTGTTCTCTAGCGCCAAGTTCCCGGCGTCTATAAACCACGAGCAATATCGATCGATCTTCGACCTGGAGGGGTACAAACATGAACCTAAGAAGATAATCCTGAGCGGGAAAAATCAGGGGCTGTCCCATGAAAAGGCACTACAGGTAATACTACACATCAATCAATAACTTTAGCTTAAGGCTTCATTTATAGTGTGTCGGGAAGAGTGATGGCTCTGAAGAACATATTTTCTCGCGTTTCGTTTGTCGCACTTGCGCTATAAAACGATGATATTATGACGTGTTTTCATAGAATTTCGTCAATAGACTGATAAACTTCATGTATATTAATACAAAATCGATACTCTTCTCAAAAGGCCGAGTTAATTGCAGCGTTGTAGTCTGTTCGGAAAGTGAACTTACATACCTATGTGGCATTGAGGCCGCTGCTGTCCTTATTTCGTTATTTTGTTCGACTCGAGACGTCAGTTCCCATTATTTGCCACTATAGTACTCTTTCCAAATAGACTCAGTTATCATAATTTGTTATGCTTAGCTCAGACCGTGCCGCTTTATTTGAGAGAGAGAGAAAAACATGGCCGCAATATCTCTCTTCCCGAAAACACGAAAGAATTGAGTGTATATTTCTTATCATGATTCGCGCTTAATTCGTATGTCCCTTTGTCTGTAGGAAAAGTTACACTTTTACCACGTGAAAGTTGCGGATCGTATCTCGTCGAAGCCGTCACAAGACTTCGACTTGAACGCTGTGATTGAAGACTTGGGAAGTGTGGGTGAGCTGTTGGTCTTCAACACGGACGAGAGCCCTTATTTGGGGACCGTGACTAAGACTGCCGCCTACGTGCCAGCGATCAGCTCTAAAACCGTCAGCAAGAGCTTATTAGAAGAAGCGCCGTCGTCGATCGTCAACAGGGATGTGTTGAAGAGAGAAGCAGACGAGTATATGTATGCTCCCGGCATGGGAATGGTGAGTTTGCATCAGTATTTTTTAATAGCTATAGGTATATACCCTCTATTTCAACTGAAGCGTTATGAAAAATGGTGGTGATAATGCCTATGTTCTTTCCAGGGCTTATGCTATCTTTGCACTAAATTTAATAATAGCAGATTTCATTGTTCTAAATATGAAACAAGTAGAGAAGAGTTACTTTCGAATGTCATTAGTCAGAACATTAGGATTGCGTTTGACCATCAAGTCCGTAAAATAGAACTGAATTCAACCGCGATTAAAAATATCCAAGCCGGTTATTTCCTAAAAATGCATTATAACATAACGCATAAAAATAGACGTTTAAACTTAGACTCTAAAGGCAGCGATTTAGTGTAAAATTTTCTATGTCAAATCCTACGAGGTCAATGTTAACCGAATAACCTAGCTTAGAATAACCCTTCAGATGTTATCCGCCAGTCTCTGAAGCACTAAGTCAGCATATTCCCCAGTGTGATTAAATGTGTAGATAGTCAAACTACCGAACTTCATCATACTCTGAAATCTGTGCATTCGGTTTCCCCACCGCGTGTGGAAACATGAATTTCGTTCCAATGAGAAGCAATGATGAGCATTTTTCAAGAATTGTTTAGCAATATTAACAGTGTCTTATCTTATGATAGTAACCAAAGAAAGCGAGTAATGGGTGCGTAATTGTTTACGTATTTATTTATTGACTGAGTGAGCGAAGCGAAGCATCAACTAGCAAGATTTTCGTTCTTCTGTCCGGATGTTTGTTGGTACTCGCGTAGTCGCGTACAGGTCGTATTTTTGCCCGACTACGGCGAAGCAAAAGGGAGGGTTATGTTTTTGACCGGTATGTGGGTATGTATGTTCATCTGTTCCCCCATAACTTCTAAACTACTTATCGTAATTCGTTCAACTAATATTGACGAAATTTCGAATGCAGGTTTCTCAGTGTTAAAAAAATTTTTGTTGTCGGGATTTTTAGATAAATGGGATATTGCGCCCAAAAAGGAAATTTTGCTGCGGCGGTATATCCTGACATATTTTAATAATATTTGCTAAATATGTTTGATACTTAATTCTAAATAAAAACTATAAATATAAGCAAATTTGGGTCTGGATATTGTCCAGATAAAAGGATATGTAAAATCTCTGTTAATAAGAGAAGAAGTTTGATACGAAGCCATTTGTCGGTCGATGATGATAATATTTGTCAAAACATTCGATACAAAATTCTAAATATGAATTTCAATTACGAGCATTAGTCATCGCGAGCGCAGACCTTTTTACAACAATTTTGCAAAACGTAACCTTACGCAGTCGGGTAAAAAATGTGCTAAGATCGTCACACAGTGGGTTCCCGATGGAAGACGTGGCGCTGGAAGGCCTTGGACAGGTTTTTAACCCTCGATGCAAAAACGACGTGGTCTTTAAGTTTGACATGTCTGTCTGTGGCATCGTAGCTCGCAAACGGATGAACCGATTCTGTTTTTTGTTTTGTTTTAAAGGTGAATTAGTCGGGAGTGTTCTTTGCCATGTTTCATCAAAATCGGTTCAGCCGTTTTTTTGTCGGGGGTTTTTGAGTTTTCTAAACTTACACTAGTTGTGATTACTATTTGATCTCTGTGACATCAACGCAAAAAAATCAAGCCTACATTCATAATTTTAATCACATAAGAAAAGATTACGTCTGAAAAGCATAACCCTCTTTTTGCTTAGTTGGGTGTTATCTAGATTAATGTAGATGTCTTCTCCATGATTGATGGAGGAGTTGGATGGCGTGTCAATTTACTTAATTATTTATTTAATCAAATCGATTTTCGTTGTCGCGAATTACACTAATGATATTTACAAAAACAAAGTCAATACAGTTAATCATCATCATCATCTCAGCCATAAGAAGTCCACTGTTGGACATAGGCCTCCCCCATGGATTTCCAAAAAGACCGATTGGAAGCGGCTTGCATCCAGCGTCTTCCCGCCACAGTTAATAATAAATCATTAAAATTAAATTACATATTATGTCAATATTTAAAAAATTGAAAAATTTATAGCTAAAAATTTAAACAGTAATATAGTCAATTAGTTAAAAATGACAGAAAAAACAGAAAATAATTATAATATAATAAAAATAGAATGTCAATATAAAATGATAAAAAATAAAATGTCAAATGGAAAATTTCAATATTTTAAGAAATGCTCGACTGCTTATGTGACATCACCTCACAATAAGGCAAGCACTGTGACATGATGTCCCTCCATTCGCCCGCCAATAAGTCGCACTCTGGATTAGTGTCAAGAAGAGAGTTCAGCGCCGCAAGGGCTCGCGGTATCGGTGATGTCCGGTGGGCAACAGTTCTGCACTTCGGAACAGAAAACAGTTAATTATACACCGAAGTGGTTAGATTAATATTAAGATTATGAGGAAAACATTATTTTCCTATCGCTTTTAAAGTACGAGATTTTCCTGTATTCCTACGCGTGTAACTGTGTAGGCTCTTATTATTCATAACTCATTAATAATATTGATTCTTTTATGGCTTCGTTCCGATTCGTATCAAATAAATCTTTTTACCCAACTGCGCAAGAAGGAAGGTAATGTTTTTCGGAATACAGTTTTTTTTTTTTTTTTAAGATAAGATAATTTTATTTTACCAAAAAACAGTTACAAATTATACAAAATACGGTATACAAATCAAGCTTAGTCAAAGATATTCTGAATTTCTGCCGGGCCCCAAACTAGGCTAGGCCTGTTTTTTGGGCGCCCTAGGGCCAAAGGTTGACAATCATATGTGCGCTAAGGTTTGTACACAATAATTAATTTAGTGAAAATTCTTAGTTTAGATGGCTTAACCGATTTTGACGTGCGAGATGTTGTTAGATCCATCTAATTTCCGGGTATCGTTTTTTTATAATGGTTAATAATAGCACATTCATGTGAGTGAGTGAATGAGTGAATCAGTTAGGCCTTTGAACGTTATATAATATAATAATAATAAATATTGATAATAATTGAATACTCGGAACAAATGCGTTGCTTATCACCAGACGAGCGTTTTTTTATCTAGTCACATTGATCGCAGCAACACAGACATGAAAAATGATTATTTTTTTTCAGTTCGAAATTCATCCCAACATAAAGCGAAAGTAAATCTCTCTCCATCTATCTCTCTCTCTCTCTCTCTCTTTCCCTGTTTCTTACACGATCAAGTGGCTAAACAGATCGTTATGAAATTCAGTGCAGAGGTTCCTTCTAGGCATGCGCACTCCACCGTAGACTGCAACTGTCGCTTAACATCAGGCGAGTTAGCGGTCAAGCGCAAGCCTATTAACGAATAAAAAAATATTTGCTGAGAGCCTCGTGAAGGACATATGACAATAATTCAGTATTATCAACTTAATTTTTTTTGACGTGACAACGTCTAATAAATCGATGAACGCCGGCCGCACGCACGAAAAAGTATGACTCATTGTCCCGTTACGATCATTGTCCCGTTACATCATCATCATTTCATCAATATTTTGTTATGACGTTGTCACGTTAAACTATCGTCCGTAAACCGACTTTACAGACTTACACAACAGAATTTTTTTTTACTACGCGGGTGGAGCAGCTTGTCTGTGTATTTGAGTGTTCTAGATTGTATTTTTTTTTTTTTTTTATTAGTTTTAGTTTTTTTTTTTTAGTTTGTAATAGTTTCTCTGGAGGCATTTGCGTTTCAATTTACATAAAATAATATCTGTAAATTCTGTTATATTCTTGGCATACAAATGTTTAGTCTCCTCGTTTAACCATCATTTTTAACCATCGACCCAAAAAGGGAAATGTTGATAAGTTTGACGTGTGTATCTGTGTGTCTGCCTTTTCGTCGCCCTCACATGGATGGACCGATTTTGATCAGTATTTTTTTGTATGTAAGAGAAATTTCATCGAGTGTTCTTAGTTTTCTAAACTTTGTTTGATTTTTACCCGACTGCGTAAGAAGGAGGGTTTTTGTTTTTAGAGTGTATGTATGTTCGTATGTATATGGGTATGTACTATGTATGTATGTTTCTATATGACAACCTACAGCCTAAACGGCTTGACTGATTTTGGTGTGCGCGGTGTCATTAGATTCGTTTTCGCTTCCAGAGTGTCCAAAGCTATATTTTTTTGTAATAATTAAAAAAAATGCGTTTTCTCGTAATTCCAATGAACTTTTTCGTAATAAACAAGTGATTTTATCAGAATTATATAAAAAAAATACGCATTTATAATCTTTTACGGCGATTTTACGCATACTTTCTCACAAAAAACGTACACTCAACAGCGTATCAAGCGGAACGAAATCATAAGTTAGACTGCAAAAACTGCTTTTCTGCAGTCGGGTATTTTGTTTTTCTTTTAATATATATACTTGTTGTTAAAGAAAGGAACTTACGCCTCTATGAATGTACTCTGTTCCTAGTCCGATTGGTTACGCTCGCCGTTCTTTCGCCGCAGGTACCGGAACTGGAGATGCCTCTCGACCTGCCCAACCTGGCGAACGTCGCTGGTGACATTCAGTTCTCCATCACGAGTGAGGGTTCCATCGCGCCTTCCGTCGTAACCTCTCCTATGGCCGTGCCCATGTTAGAAGCGGAACTCCCGGAGTTGCCTGAGCTGAAAATACCGGAGGCGCCGGAGTTACCGGTGGTTCCGGATACGCCGGACGCGCCGCCGCCGCCGGCGCCTGTTGACGTGCAGGCGCTACCACCTCCTCCGCCGCCGCCGCCGCCGCCACCGCCGATGGAGCCTGCACCAACTTTTGAATTACAACGGTGAGTGTTTTGAATACATAACGATAACAAATAAAAAAAAAACGCACACAAAACTCGGTCAAGCCGTTTAGGCTGCAGGCAATCATATAGAAACTTACGTACATACATACATACACTCGACATTAGTAACTTAAGTCATAAGTATGTTTTTCAGTTCCATTGTGAAGTATGATTTCTTTGTTAGCGGATGCCGCTACGCAGATTGCACACGTATTATCTGCGTAAGTCAAATCAAATAATATGTATTTATCACTTAAAAAAATCTTTACATTAGTTCCTAATTACACTGTGGTCCCATACTAGACACAGGGTCCGTGTTGTGGGAACCTAACGTCGAGCAGTCCCATTTTACGAGTTACTCAGTTGAGGGTGGTCTGTTACATGAACCAGTCTGTTACCACATAAAGAAAATCAAAAGACAAACGTATAAATAGAGTTACAATAAGTAATTAGTACATTTGGGCTGAGATTATATAACAGATATAATGTAACAGTTTGCGAACAATATATAATTAAGTTTAACAATATGCATGTTTGTGTGTGGGTGTGTGTGTATGTTGGGTACTGCACGCTGTTATAGAAGCAGCTGCCTTAATCAATTAGATAACGTGCAATAATTAACGGTAGTCTCTTAACGAGTATGATTTCTGCGTAAACTCGGAATGTACGATAACTGAAACGGATACCTTCATGCGGTTTCGGGTAATGATTTATTATAGTTTTAAAAACTATAACTACAGATTTCAAAATACATATGTAGGTAATTTAGTTTACTTGGAAAACTTATTTTTTTCAGTTATTTTGTTTTAGAAACCAAGCCACTAATCTGATTTTGATGAAATTTCGATGGAACCAATCTGAAAGTAAATTTCTTTCAATATTGTTTTTTTTCCAAAACGACTGCAAATTACTTAGTTATGCGGTAACAAATATAAATAAGCGGCCAAGTGCGTGTCATGCCACGCGCAATTTAGGGTTTCGTAGTTACACATGATAATTAATGTGAATTTAATTAAACAATTGCACAAAATTTCCATTTCTTGTTTCTCCAAGTAAATTTTTTAAGTTGATCGACTATTACTCGTTAACATGTAAAGCCAACTTAGCCGTGATAGTTTTCCTTATAATTTCATCCGCTAGTAGTAGCATGATTTTTTTAATATCTCCAAAGTCAATAGTTTATACAGTGATGGGGATGACGACGACGACACTTGACTTTAACAAAAATTGACATTTCAAAGCTTAATATTTCGCAAACGAATTCCTAAATTGCCTATTCATAGATAAGAAATTAATTAATCCGTCTTATGTATCTTCCCTATGTATGGGAGGTACCAAAAAAAAAAACTACGACGTTTTCGACGTAATTAACTATGCCAAATTACAACTTTCTAGTACTAATAGTCTTTGAGCAAAGCCGCGGACAAGCAGACAGACAGACGGACATGCCAAAACTATAACGGTTAGTCCCGTAATAACTATATTAGTTATTACGGAACCCTAAAAAATACAACCGAGTTGAGAACCTCCTTCTTTTTGGAAGTCGGTTGAAAACTGCGCGTTTTCATTATTGACAAAAAATAATAATATTCATTCATCATTCATTTTTCATTAATTATAAAAAAAAACGTGCCCGTTCTTATAGTGACGCCTTTAAACGAGTAAACTGACCAAACGAAGATACAGAAAAAAAAACGTAGAAAAGTGTTGACTTCTTCGACCCTTGAACATAATGAACATGTGTCTACCATTTTTTGTTTACAGAGAGTACATTAGCGCTCTCCCATTTCATTTAGTTACCTGATTTTTTGTACGCATTCAAACAAACCCTTCGCCATATGTGTTTTTTTTTTATCACTGGGAGCAACGTAAATAGGCAGATACTGAAATAGCAAGGTGCACGACGGGTTTGTCACGGATTAATTAAAAATGCGTTGCGATACAAAAACTTTCTGAGAAACGAGCTTAGAGATTGCAATGTTTATGGCTAATGAATTGACATAGTAATGAAGGACATGCTCGATGTAAATGATTTCAATTCAATGGTGTTCAGCATGAATATTTTTCACGCACCGGCTTTTAATTATTTTTCTATACATTTGTTTTAATACTACATTAATACTACATTAGGGGGCTGGTGGTTAAACAATTTCTTTACTCTTCATACGCACACAAATAGGCATTATCCATCTTACTTATAAACGCTGAATAGCAAGACAAGTCCTTATTCACTTATTCAGTGAATAAGATTTTAACATGCGTTTATAAGTAAGACGGACTGTGTGTATAGTCTAGTAAAAATAAGATTTGTGACAACATAAAAGACAGCAAAGTATATTGTTATTTAAATTAATGTACTGGTGTTATGAAATACATTTGACACAATTTCATAATGATATTATAAAAGCTAATTTTGTTACCGTTACACGCTCAAACGGCTGAACCGATCGTTGTGAAAATTATTATAGAGATAGCTTTGGACCTGGAGACGGACATAAGCTACTTATCATCATCATAATCATCACCGTTTTTCATAACTACGCGAGTGAAACCGCGGAGCGCAGCTAGTCTATAAATCGGGGATTATTGTTGATCTATGATTTTTAGCTATTTTCCTATCATAATTTCAAAGAATCCTCCCAGTTGCAAATACTGTGATGTGCTCCATACAAACGAATTTATTTTTACTAGACTTATAGATACTTAACTAACTCGTGCGATACATGTGCTTTTGAATATACGCTACGTACGGTAAAACGTCGCTTAGTCCAGTAATTTTTTTATGTATGTAGGTACGTATCCTTATATTTACATCAATGGACTGATGCAAATCAAAACCCATGGGACGTTTATTATCTAGTAACCCGTTCCTGCAGACGCCTACGGGCTGCACAATAATTAACCACATTGTATAGGCGACTCTGCTTAACTACCCTCTTTAATAATTCAATTACAATAGAATGTATTTTATAAAAAGTTGTCCATGTTTGATTTGTTTTTTCACGCTATGCGAATGTGCAGTCTGCGCATCTGAAGTATGTTGGCTTTGTTAATTTTTAACCGACTTCCAAAAAGGAGGAGGCTCTCAATACGTCGGTTTTTTTTATGTCCCCGATCATTCAAAGACCTCTGGACCGATTTGAAAAAGTCTTTTTTTTTGTTTGAAAGGGGGTATACTCTCCAGGTGGTCCCATAGAAATTCGATCAAAATTGGTTCAGTATTTTGGTGTTTATAACAAAATAACTGGAAAAAATATTTCATCCAAGTAAACGAATTGCTTTTTTTGAAGTCGATTTTTCAGTTTTTTAAACGATGACTTGTTCTTTTGATTATGCGAAAGTGTAAAATATTGAAAATTAAATGGCATTATGTTGTACAAAAAGTTTTAAGTGCAGTTCGCTCAGACTGAAACTTAAAAAAAAATTGAAACAATAAAAGTAGGTAATTTAAAAAATTTAACCGACTTCAAAGCAACCTAAACATCTGAAAAGGGAGAAATAACACGAAAAAAATCTAATTGGGCATCTACCTATGTAGGTACGTAATGCAACTATTTTTTGAGGTCGGTGTCAGGCCTTAAACTATCAACTAAGTCCTATAAAGACACCGACCTCAAAAATAGTTGGTTTACGTAGCTACTTAGGTAGACGCCCAGTATTGATTTTTTCGTGTTATTTCTCCCTTTTCAGTTGATTCGGTTGTTTTAAAGTCGGTTTATTTTTTTTATTAAATACTTTTATTTATTCATTTTTAATAATATTTACTCGTTGTGTTTGAAATTAAAAATTGTATTCACAAAACTTCACAGCATAAGTTCGTTTAATTTTCAAACACACTTCACTACTATTGTAATTGTATTGTAGTTTTTGCGTTATAAAGTATGCCAGATCCTTTTACATAGTATGTATGATAAACCTACCGAATTTTGTTCAAATCCGCCCAGTAGTTTGTATAGCGTCGATGAAACGCTCATATTTAAAAAGTATATATCTTCAAAACTACTAAACTGATTTTGATAAAACTTACAGTGAGAGATACTCTATTCAATAAAAAAGAAGTTTTGAATATTTTTTGCAATACAACTTCTAGTTTCTGCGTAATACGTGGAGAAACATACATACACCTAAGAAATTTGGCACACATGCTTAGAAGCTGGTATAGACTAACATATACAAAAACTATGCAGTTCTGACAATATTACAAACATACAGGTCGAATTGATAACCTCCTTTTTTTGGAAGTCGTTTAAAAAAGACATTAGAGCTTATTGATCGTTCTACACCTTATTTTTTTTTTCTAAACAGAGTAATTGACCGTCGTCCTGAAATATTCTCTCAATACAGATAAGATAAGATAAAGATAATTTTATTGTTCCAAAATACAGTTTCAAATTATACAAAATAAGGATAAACAAATCAAAGCTGTTTATTTACTTACAAATGTGCTTCACTCTCAAGTTTCTGCGTATTAATATAAAAAAAGTAAATTATATACGGTGCCTCTCGTGAGTTAGACGATGTTCCAGCCCAACACATCCGCCTCGTGCGTGAGTTACGCCTTATTGAATCACTTGAATCGTAATAAGCTCTTCTACAAAAGAAAGGTGTATTTCAAACGATTTCCTAGAATCATGTAAATTCGTGTTTTCCGAGTGTTGGTAGTCCCGCGCTCGACCCACCGGGGATCAGAGTTATGGTTCACTTGACCCCAGTTTACTCCTTCGATGGAATATTAAAGAGCTCTAAATAAGGATAAAGCAGCTTAACTGTGTTTTAAACAGTTGCGCAACGTAACGCCGACATAGTGTATTTTTTATTACCCTGGGAGCATTTCGAAGCCGCACCTAACACGACATGAAAGTTATTCTACTTGCGGTAATAAAAGCTGTTGCTTAATATAATTCTATGAGGATTGGTTTATAGATGGCTGAAATAGGCACAGCTTTTTTTTTATCGATAATAATTATTATAGTTTAAAACCTGACCCTTCTCATAATGGCCCGCATCATAATGGCACTTGGCCCGCGCCCAGCAGTGGGACACTTTGTACAAACAGGGCTGATAAAAAAAAATACTCACGACTAAAATACGCAATTTCGTTTACTTGGGTGACATTTTTTTTCCAGTTTGTTTTCAAAACCCAAACTACAAAACCGGTTTTGATTAAATTTCTGTGGAATTGATCTGAAAATGTGTTCGGAAGTTTAGGTTTTATGTCAGTTGGGACATAATATACCCTATGTCACGTCCACAACTGAAATGAATCTAATGACATATCGTTAACATATTATTATAATTGTTGAAATCCGTCAAACGGCTTATTTTTTCATGCAAGATAGATCTACGATTGACCACCGACTCGCCTGTTAAGTGACGTTGAACATATACGGCCTTACCGGAAAACGTTACTTAACTTTAAGCAATGCTTTTTAAAATAAAATATATGTATTTAGAAATTTTATCAACTTCTCGCTGACACGTAATGCCACATGCGGAAAGAAGACAGAGAATTTAAGACGTTGGTTAAAGTTAAGTAACGGTTTTCGGTAAGGCCCATAATGATAAGATTATCATTCTAGCCTTCAAAATTCCAATTTTGTAGTTCTCAGTAAACAAAGATGGCGATAAATATCTTTTGTTACTTTTACAAAAGAACAAGCCTTACCCCGCGGAGCAAGACACCCTCTGCGTGTGACACTTACGTACTTATTTAAAAAAATAAAGATTATTTTTTAAATCGGTGGGGGCAAATAGTACCAATGTTACCGTCCACCCCACTTATAAAGAACATTGTAATAGTAATTATCATTTGCCCCTACGTGAGGGCCGACATCAATAAACCACTGTATCTGATCGCTCAGCAGCATTATCGCTGAGCACTTACCTTTTTTGATACGCCAGATACTACAGCGAAAACTGCATATTTTTTAGGCTCAATAGTCTTACTTTTGTTATTTGTACTTGTGTTCTCTCTTTTTGTTGTAGTGAATGGTGTATAAAAATAAAATATTTTCTTTCTTTCTTTCTTTCTTTCTTTCTTTCTTTCAAAGAATTAGAAATACATACGCTCTAAAACAATTACTCGGTATAAACATTACTCCATCGGTAATAGGGTAAAAACGTGTACAGAAGTAGAAAGGAGATCAAGAAAGAAGAAATAAAGAAGTGACACACACAACCATATCCACTAACACATATGTATAATTATGTAGGTACTTTATTATACGGCGATGCTGATGGGTGGACTAACAACTAATTAAGCACCTTGATTATCTATTCATTACAAGCACACTAATTAATGTAATGTAAAGCACGTGAATTTAATTAAGGTAAATAAAATTGTTAGCACAAAATAAAGTCTTACAGTCTTTAGGTACACGTCGACACAAAAAGTTGTATTAACTTCGTAAATAATACTCAGAATGGTTGGGACTCGGGATATTTTTGTATTCTAAGGGTTTTATAATTGACAAGGCGTTTGCTGCTTAGAGCTGTAGAAATGAGCATTTTGTTTTTTTTACTATTTATTTTTGCCTAGGAATTATTGTTTAATGCTAATTAGACTAATTAATACGTATTTTTCTAATGGTGTAGTTCGTATTTTGATCCCCCGACACAAATAGAGGGGTGTTATGAGTTTAAAGTGTCTATCTGTATATCTCTCTTAGTTGTGGCGTCGTAGCTCTCAAACGGATGGAGCGATTTTGATTTTTTTATTTGTTTTTTTTTTGCTTGAAAAAGGATTTCATCGAGAGTGTTCTTAGCTGTTTCATCAAAATCGGTTCAGTATTTTTTGTTTATTTTTATGCAACATTTAACATTTATCTACATATCGCTAGTAGCCGACGATGGAGCGCGCCTTACCTGATATAACCAATTCACTCATTTCGCTTATTTAATTTTGTCGAGATTGCCTAGTAGTGATCCAATTTTGACAAATAGGCTGGCAATCGGCCACTCCTCGTGTTCTGCATCCAGTTTTTACCTGCGGTTTCGCACAAGTCACATACGAGTACGTGTTCGAAAAACAAAATTAATTTTCTTTTATTTAAAACAAAAATATTAAAAAGTCTCTGACCTCTGATTATGGATAACCCAGCTTTGTTGTATAACAATATAATTATTTTAGTTTTATGTTGTAAAGATAAAAAATTATACCTGGAAAAATCCCTGACCTCTGATTCTAAATAACCTAGCTATTGTATCTGTAATTATTATTGTTTTGTTTTGTAAAGATTGAGATAAAAAATGATTCCTGGATTGAACCTCTAACTTTACTGGAGAATTCTGAAATAGGTCTATTTTTATATTATTTTGGCGTTCAACTTTGGTAGCGGGTTTCGTTATTTTATTCTGTTTTATTACGGAGTTTTGTCGATGTTCGACTATGCCACTCCCATTAATCCTAATTACAAATGTAAATCTTATCTTCACATAACACTATACTCGTTTCGTTTTTTGTATAGCCAATTTTCCGTAAATCTATTTAATAGTTTTGTTTCAAAAAAAAAATTATATGCGCGAGAAGAACAGAATATTGATTACCCACGGTGTTTTAATAGAGATGTTCTAAAGTGGGCATAATATAGTACTCGCACGCTTGTTTACGTGAAAGTGCCAAGTGCCAAATGAGCAGGCTGGTGAGGTGTTAAGAATAGGGAGGTATTTACAAACGGCCGGCTTCCCCGTACCGTGCCGTTAACTGGAAACAGCCGTTTTGAAAACAAACCGCGTCCGCGAGGATCCTGAGAACACTAACCACTATACTAATTATATCAAGTGTTTGTCTGTCAATAACGTTTTTTCGTGAAAAATATTACGTGACACGATCGCGATTGGGAAATCCTTTACTTACGATTTCCAATAATCTCCTGTTTTCTTCAATAAATGTGATTTGCCGCTAATAAACATCAATACTAATTTAAACCTACTTCTTGTAAAACTATATACTCTAAACTATTGTAAAACTATATACTCTTTTCGACCATAATTTGGTAAAAATACTTTTGAAATGAAACAAATTTTAACGGAGTTATCCCGTATATTTTACATAATTTCATGACCTGACGTTTCGAACACGGCAGCGTCCGTGGTCACAGGTGAGACTAGATGACAGTCGTCTTTTGTGATATGTATTAATTACTACCGCCTACTATTTTTATGCGCTCCGTTCCCTATGCACGTAGAAGTCGCTCACGGTGCCAACAGGTATCGCAGATCTGTGTTGGGGTTGAGATTTTATTAATTTGATGACCGGGTCCCATGCAGGTGGTACTTGTCAATCATCTTCTCTATTAAAGTTCGATTCTATCTATCTAGTCAGCCTGTACACCTACTGCTGGGTATAAGCTTCCTCTTGTTCACGCCATTCTTTCCTGTCCTGTGCGAGTCTCATCCAGTGACATCGGACATACTCGTACTTTGCGATGTCATCTGACCATCGGGCCGGTGGTCTGCCTCGGTGTCGTTGTCCTCTGGTACCATTCGGTGACTGCTTTGGTCCGCCTGTCGCCATCCCGTCTAGCCAAGTGTCCTGCCCAGTCTAGTCCCTATCCAGCTAAAGTGGAGGTCCACTTTAGCTTAGTGATACGTGTGCCTTGGAATTTTCAAGGGTAGATTGAATAGATATCTTCTAGATCGATGCTCCATCCTCGGTCGCACCGTTGCTTAACATCAAGCGAGTTGGTGATCAATCGTAGATCTATCTCGCGTAAAAAAAAGATCGTGCGACAACGATTCTCTTAACTACTAGAACATTCCACGAAACAGTAAGTGTAATTTCCCAGAATATAGGTGCCAATACGCGCACCCCGATGATAAAAACCAGCATCGCCAAATATAAAATTATGATTATATTATCATCGAGCACGGTCGCTATGTTCTTAATATCGATTTAATTTACGTCCAGCACATATAAAGAACAGCGGAATACTAGTGAAGGGCACTAGTTTCCATACACGCCTCACTTTGCGCTCAGGCTTTGCGTCCGTTTTTCATTCAACCTAATTAATTATGAAATCTTTAATCCTTACCTGGAACTGTTTTGAAGTTTTTACTCGGTTGATGTTAATGACAGATATGGGTGCGTTATAATTTCATTCAGAGGGAGTTTTTTTTAATTTATTAGCGTTCCGTACTTAAAAGGAAAAGCAACGTTTATAGGATCACTTCGTTGTCTGTATTTTCATCTGTCTGTCTGCCTGTCAGAAGCCGTTTTCTTAGGAACACGTGTAGGTATTACGCTAAAATTAATACAATAAACTGTGGAACAACAAGGTTCTATATAAACGTAAGTTTATTTTAATAAACCAAACAACAGACATTTTACCTTAAATTTTGACACTTGAAAGTAAATCAAAATCTACTACTGGGTACTTCCCATTGACCTAAGAATCACAATATTTGGCAAAAAACAATATATACCTAACAGCCCCGGATTTACGATTTTTTCGAACCGGGGCAGAAACTTGACGGTGGCGCCCCTCCCTCCAGCGCTTAAAAGAACTTAATATAATTATCTATGTGGCGCCTTTTTCTTAAAAGTTAACGGTGAGTCAACCAAGCTTTCGTATTCTAGGCGCATTGTGCCCCGGTTTGCCCCCCCTCCCCCCTCCCCTAGATCCGGGCTGATACCTAAGTAAAGGAAAAGTCCGAAAACTGTTCATTTTGTTGTTATCTCACATGAACAAAAAACTATTTCACCCCAGACACAAAAAGAGGGGTGTTATAAGTTTAACGTGTGTAGCTACATATGTGATTTTTTTTTGTTTGAAAGAGGATTTCATCGCCCCCATCACATACGCCCCTCGAATGAAATGTACGTATGTGCCTGAGGGGCACATTTCCCTTTCCCATACATTTCCCGCACATAGGTGCCATTCCCGTACAGTACGAAACAAATTCGAACTTGGTTTACCAGTTAACCAGTTTATTTATCGGGTCGAAACATATGGCTATATTATTTCGCAAGATAATGTTGTTTGCCCCGAGATGGGTGTCAAATCTGGTACAATCCAGTCCCCGACATGCAAACGAGCACTGGCATATTAAAGTAATTGGATAAACTGCGCCAAGTAAAACCTAACAAAATAACAATGCTATCTGCCAAACGCGCACTGAACCAGATTTGATTGCTGTTGACGTGTCCCATATTTAATTTAAATATGCCGAAATTTAAAGCTTGACTCCTTGGAATAAAGTTGAAATTGGCAGTGCAATGGATTGACGATCGTCAGGATTCGTTGAACTCTATTCAACTGTAGCCAAATTGAAGGGATTTAGCTGATATTGTATTATCCGCATCAGCTGTCGCCCACTCCACGAACCCCCTGTCGGTAAGTGGTAATATTTTTGTTAGTTTATGCTTAGTTTTTTAATTATGATTTTTGATTTATGATGATTATCTAAAAATACTTTTTAGACAAAAAGGCTCTGTTGCGAATAGTTATAGCTTAAAAAAACCATTTTCAAATACGCAATTCGTTTACTTGGATGTTATATTTTTCCAATTAATTTGTAATGAAACAAAAACAAAAGTAACATTAACAATAAAACAAAGTACTGGACCGATTTTGATAAAATTTATATGGGACCACCTCTAAAGTATGACCTACGAAACAAAAAAAAACCGGACAAGCCTACCAAACAAAACAATAATCATCAAAATCAATTCATAATTGGCGAAGTAATCGCTGAACAAACATAAAAAAACATACAGTCGAATTGAGAATCTCCTCCATTTTGGAAGTCGGTTAAAAATATAAATAAAAAAAACGAGTGTAGAGGACGATATCAAAAGTGCATTTAGGCACGTTTAAATTTATTAAAAACGATAAAGAAACTTAAACGAAACTAAAAATTATGTTTATCATAATAATTAATCCGCACGATAACACGATTCTTAAGAAATGAGCTACAAACTTGTAGGTTATCTCGTCAGCAGTAACATTAAAGATAATCTCATAACTATACAACAATGTAAAGTAAACGATATTCTACAGCAACATAAAGTAAACGATATTCTACAGCAATATAAAGTAAACGATATTCTACAGCAATATAAAGTAAACGATATTCTACAGCAATATAAAGTAAACGATATTCTACAGCAATATAAAGTAAACGATATTCTACAGCAACATAAAGTAAACGATATTCTACAGCAACATAAAGTAAACGATATTCTACAGCAATATAAAGTAAACGATATTCTACAGCAACATAAAGTAAACGATATTCTACAGCAATATAAAGTAAACGATATTCTACAGCAATATAAAGTAAACGATATTCTACAGCAATATAAAGTAAACGATATTCTACAGCAATATAAAGTAAACGATATTCTAAGGAGGTTGTCAATACAAAATACTACTGTAAGTTTTTTCTCCGTTTACTCTGCCAATTGTGAACTGATTTTGATGATTCTTTTTAGGGTTCCGTACCTCAATAGGAAAAAACGGAACCCTTATAGGATCACTTTATTGTCCGTCTGTCCGTCTGTCCGTCCGGCGGGTGTCAAGACCTTTATCTCGGGAACGCGTGAAGGTATAGAGTTAAAATTAAGCCATATACGCAGATCCATAGTATCTTGCTGCAGAAAGAAAAATAAAGTTTCTAAGTTTTCGTAAAAAAAAGTTACAGCCGAATATATCGTAAAAAACGCACATTTCGACATTCACAAGGGAATCGATACCTATGGGGTACTTCCCGTTGACCTAGAACAATGAAATTTGGCAAGAAGCATTGTGTGCAAAAAATCCGAAAACTGGACATTTTTAATTTAATCACAAAAAATAGTGTATTTATGCAAGGTGTTTGCAAATTTTAAAGTGAATTAACCGTATCATGTGGGGTATCATATGAAAGAGCTTCAGTAGCATAAGCTAAAACAGTTTTTTAAATATTTATACGATGTATATTTTTCGGTTTATGAAGGAAAATATAAAAAAATATATGGTTTCCCTTTTATGTACTAGTTTGTACGGAACCCTCGGTGGGCGAGTCTGACTCGCACTTGTCCGGTTTTTATTTGTTTCGTAGGTCATACTTCAGAGGTGGTCCCATATAAATTTTATCAAAATCGGTTCAGTACTTTGGTTTGTTATAACAAAATAACTGGAAAAATGTCATTCAAGTAAACGAGTTGTGTATTTTGGATAAACGGGTTTTTCAGTTTTCTAACTTAATTATTCTTTTTATTTGCTCCACAAAACAGGACAGCTACTATACTTCTATTATCCATTCATATTCTGTGACAGCACTTGATTTAGAATAATTTTTCTATTAAAAAACCGATTTCAAACGCAACTTACTAAATACTACACGATTGTAAACTTTTTAAAGTGACCTCTTTTCACTCGCTCTTTTTTTCTTTTGTCAAGAATGCGATATGTCATTGAATGTCAAATGCTCATCTTCGAAGATTAGAATGTGCAGATGTTTATACGATAATCCTTAATATTTTACACTCTTGCAAAGAAAAACGTGTAGGTGGAATTTTGCGATCCTATAATCTGACGCACTTACTCAGGAATACAATAAAAATATTTTCAAATGAAACAATTATGGGACCAACTAGGGAGCTTTCTCTATACACAAATTCAGGAAACAGAAAAATTGGTTCTCGAGTGGCGGAGTAATTCGTGTACATACATAAAAAAAAATGAGGTACGAATTGATATCCTCCTCCTTTTTAGAAGTCGGTTAAAAAACGATCAGCTTATATCAGGCCCTTCGAATTTAAACAAATACATATTCAGATTAAGTAATGTCAAATTCAAATTCGTTTATTGAGATAAAAACGGAAAAAAGAACAATTACATTTATCTCGCAATGTCGACTTATTATACCATATTCTGGTAAACGAAGCATCGGTCGCTGACTCGTTGCCCACCAGATCGCTGGGTCGACTATGTTGTGAAGAGCGGGTTGAACCTGGACAAAATTGGCACAAGACCGAGATGAGTAGCCATATACCGTCGAGGAGCTCATTCCGAACGTAGAATAACCACCTCTCTATATTTAATAATTTGTTTGTATTATTTCTATTGTAGGACAGACCTATATTGGATTTGCATTTTGCATCTTTAGTAATATGACATTTAAAATTATATTTACTTGACATTTTTAATTTATTTTCGAATATTTACTATAATTTTATTTTTATTTTTACAATTTGATATTTTTCTGTTGACATATTACATTAATACCATGTGACATTATAAAGGAGTGTCGACATTATTGTTAATATTTATTATTTTATGGCATTAATTGTGCTCTTGTAATGCTAATTTTAATTTTGATTAACTGACATGTAATTTATTATAATTACATATGAATAAAGAATATCCATATCCATACAAGAAGAGAGGCCTATGCTCAGCAGTGGCCGATAACTGGATGAAAATGATGATGTCGGCTTATTTCGTGCCAGATATCGTATATTCTTGGAAGAGAAATATATCTCCTCCAAGCGTATATATACTGCAATGTACCCATAATGATGAATGCAGTGACCGTCGCACCTCAAGTGATACTACATTTTATATTATCGAACAACCTTGTCCATAATTAGCATTGTCTCTTGTAGATGCTAATAACTTCCCTTGTAAGGATGTCGTAAATTCTCTCTTCCTATATTGTCGACATATATTTAAATACAATAACGCTTATTTCCAACAGATTATATCATAGTTTCTCGGCTAAGTTTTCCTCGATAAGTTGCATAAGACAAGTTGCGATACAAAGTTGTTCGCTTATTTATAGGGTTTCTTAAGAAACACTGTCTAGTGGCTTTCCATGCTCGCCGTCATCTTAGAAAGTGCACTCTGATATGTATGGATCTTTTAAAACCTTTGGTTTGAATAATGTTGGTCGTGTCTCGATACCCTGAGGCACACCGGAAAATTTAGGCCTATAAGTACTTAACTTTATTTTTATTGTGTGACGTAATTTTAGAGTTAGTTTTTTTTAATACGTATATAAGCTATCGTTTGACCACCACCCTTGATGTTACATAATGATACAGTCTACGACCGTGCACGGTTTTCTAGAAATCACAATTCAGAAACAATTTCGCTATTCACAAAATCAGAGGTATTTTTGTTTTTACTCCCATCCCCTCTTTGATGTCTAAACTGTTCTACGACAATCAAATTATTCATTACCATCTAGCTACCTTTTTTACGAGTTCTCCGAATGAGCCGGTGTGGGGCACTCCGTGCGGCGTTCCTATAACTTGAGTCGTAAACTGATCAGTAAATAGTCCGCGATGACAAACTGATTGATGTCCTCGCCGGGTTCCAACTAGAAAAACAGTTAACGATCTAATGTCCTATGTAGATGCTTGCATCATCATCCATATTATAATTCTTCTCATCGTGAGATTTAAAGCCAGCGGTAGGTAAATGCGCTCGTAATGATAAGCGTAAATACGCTAAACACAGAAGCAATATAATAAGTTAGTCATTACAAATCGCTCTATGCGATAAGGCCGCTTTTGTTCTGTCATTTAAATTTATTGTTTATTTTTAAGTTTTTACTTTATGGATGTACAATAAAGTTAAATTCTATTCTATTCTATTCTACAAATAGGTACATAAATCAATTATTTTGATTTCATAAATTCTGGATCGCATGTGAACAGTAGCATGAGTAGGGACCTAGGCTAAAAGGATGCTCGTGAATTAGATTTCACCTCGTATACAAGCGTACATACACCCGAAAAATATAACCCTCCTTGCGCGGTCGGGTAAAGAGCAACTTCTTAAAAAAACAGTTTAAATATCTAGTACGAGCGGCTTGAAAATAGGTGCTATTATTTCTGTGGAAATAATAGCACCTATTTTTTTCCAAATCATTCAGTATTCAAATCACATTTTTTATCCAATCGTAAATAATTTCTCACGATTTGGACTACTACGGCCTTACCGAAAAACGTTACTTAACTTTAACCATCGTCTTAAATTCTCCGTCTTCTTTCCGCAAGTGTCATTACGTGTCAGCCAGAAGTTGACAAAATACGTTAATCATTGCTTAAAGTTAAGCAACGTTTTTCGGTAAGGCCGCTAATGTCTTCAATTACGTTATGTGTTACAGTAAATCACGTCATCTATATCTCGAACTGATTCGTGTGCAGACAGATAGATAATGCGAATTTAATTATCGTTTGCATGTAAATTGGGTATTGTTCTTCGAAAAACATTGTTTTGCCCGCATCTCTGAGCATATCGGTGTTTGTAGAACCAGCTACGCTCGAACTGCTAGCGCTTATAAGGCAGAGTATAAAAATAAACCTAATCGGTTACATACATAGCCTTTACTTGTTTAGCGTAAGTGCGTAGTGCTTCAAGGATTTTAGGACGTAGTTTGCGTACGTGCGTAAGAAGACGTAGAAAAGGAGGAAAGAAAAATGTTTTTCGAATGTATGTTTGTATGTAGGTATGTATAACGAAAACTAAAGAACGCTGCACGCTGACGGGAACTATCTATACCTACAAAGATCAGTCAAGTCGATTTTCAGGTACGAGGTGGCGTTAGATTGGTACTGACTTCCCGAGTAGCTTCATACGCTACACAGCATAATACTGCTCTTGCAAAAATTCAAATGATTGTACGATACTTTGATGTTCTTTAATGTTACATCTTTTAATTTGATTTTTACTAAATTGTACAAATTCTCTGCACATACTTTCGTGCGAAAAGCATACACTCTTCATCATATCAAGCGTAGAGTCAGTTCAGGAAGAGAATTAATGCGGCATTGAGGGCGCTGCTGTCCTTATTTCATTATTTTGTTCGACAGTAACGTTGTGGGGGACGATAAGAAAGAGCGTCATGTCATATTCTGTCACGGCATAAGGTGCGAATACATGTTTCACATCAAAAACACTGTCTTTACCCGACGGTCCAGATGATTATATTTTTCGAGAATATAAATATGCATTCATTTATTTATTGCATATTGTATATTATTTACAATTAGTCTTTAAACTAGAATTAGGTAAAAGTGCAAGAACCCCGTTGGGGCGTCCCTAGGAAGTCTTATTAAAAATTGTTAAGACCCAATAGTACTTGCTATGTTCAGCATTATTCTAAGTGGTCGTGAGCTACGTCACGATCCGGTTTTTGTTATCTTTTAAATTCCTACTTGTTTATAAACTAGTCGTGCAAGTTGCAAAACATTCGTAGTAAAAAATAAGTGGCCAAGACCGCGTCGAGACACCGTGTATACTAGTGTTCCGTAGCTAATGCTGTGATCTAAAAGAAAACTACTTGGCAAGTAATGTTTGTTTAGACAACTTTGCTGAAATGTCAATGACCTCTGTGCTACGAGCATAATTACTGAAGTGTTTTACATATTTATCCGTTCATATCCGAGTACAAATACAAAACATCACTTGCCTTTCAGATTTTTTTATGATAATTGATTATACTTTAAATAAAATATAATAGTTTTAAAAAAACATGCTCAATCTTATCAAATTATTGTATTGTCATCGGTCCTCGATAAGTCTACAAAGTTTGAATGAAATCTGACCGTTTGAAGTGGGACAAAATCATGTTTAAAGTTTCCGTTACATACTAACATACGTATGAAGCTAATAAAAGCGTGTTAAAAAGAGGTCAGAGGCCTTTCGGGCGGCTTAATAACTCTGACACTAGGGCAGTCTACTACTACTAACTTACTTACTTAAAAAAAATGAAACAACAGACTTTAAAATACGTAATTTCGTTTACATGGATGACTCATATTTTCCAGTTGTTTTGTTTTAAAAACCAATATACTGATCCGATTTTGATGTTTATGGGACCAATCTGACAATATATCAGTTGACATAAAAAAATATTGATTGTCTGTAAAGTCTGTTAGCGGACGATAGCTGCTCATCAATCAGTCCTTCAATGAAGGTACATTCCCAGATCTCTTAAAAACAGCTTTAATAAAACCTATATATAAAAAGTCATCAAAATTAGAACCGGGTAATTATAGGCCAATTGCTCTTTTACCTACTTCCTCTAAAATTTTTGAGAAGGTGATGCAAAAACGGATTAACTCATTTTGCGAAAAATATAATATTTTTGACGAATCTCAACACGGATTTAGGAAAAACCGCTCGACTGTTCTGGCAGTGTATAAATTAATTCATGAAATATTAAACGCATTAAACGATAAAAAATATGCAATCGGCATTTTACTGGACATGTCAAAAGCCTATGATAAAGTAAAATACGACATACTATTGAATAAACTATATGACGTAGGTATAAGGGGCGTTACACACAAGTGGTTTAGATCATTCCTCGAAAATCGCGCTCAATGTGTAGAAATTGAAAACTTCGACCCAAAAACCGGAATGATAAATATAATCCGATCAGCACTCATAGAAATTAACCAGTCGATCCCTCAAGGGAGTGTTGTTGCATGTATTCTATTTTTAATATATATTAACGATTTGCCGAAACAAATTGACGAATCCTGTGTACTCTTCGCGGACGATATATCTATTTTGACATCTTGCAAGAATAATGTTAATATTCATAATAAACTAAACGACATTTTCAATAACGTGACCAGCTGGATGACGGCACATAACCTTGACATAAATTTATCAAAAACTGCTTTAATACAATTTAGACCATATCAAAAAGCGCCTCTTGACATTCACTTCTCATACAATAATAAAAAATTAGAATGCGTCGACACAGCTACGCTGCTAGGTTTAGACATTGACAAGCACCTAAATTGGAAAAATCATATTAAAAAACTTAAAGCTAAGCTGTCGAGCTTCACATACGCCCTCAGAGAACTCCGGCGAGCAACTGACCAGGATACAGCCACTACAGCTTATTTCGCGTACGCATTTTCATGGATTCAATATGGAATAATACTCTGGGGACACAGTGTAGATGCGAAAGATCTATTTATATTACAAAAAAAATGCATTCGTATCATTTCCAATATTAAATTGCCTGACATAAGTATACCAAATTTCCACCGGCCACTTTTCATCAAATTAAAAATCCTAACAATTACATGTGTATACATCCTAGAAAACTGTAAATTTATAAAAAAACATCCTCAGCTTTTTACAAAACTAGACCAGAAAAGAGAATATCAATTAAGATCACAATACAAAAATAACCTAATATTACCAACGTCCAAATTAATAATGCATAGCTCTGGCCCTCATGTTATGGCCATTAAAATATATAATAAGTTGCCACAACAATTACAAGAAATTGAAAATGAACAGGAGTTTGCCCAGACCCTCAAAACTATATTAATTAATAAGTGTTACTATACCTTAGACGAGTTTCTTAATGATAAAAAAATTATCGAATAAACTGTTCCGCTCCGTACCAGTTGCTACACCCTACCAGGGTCATTGTATTACTAAAAACAAACATGTACTGTAACATCTCCATGTAACCTATAATGAATGCAATAAACTATTGACTTTGACTTTGACTTTAGTTTAACGTGACAACGTCATAACAAAACATTGATGAAATGACGATGATGATGATGTAATGGGACAATGAGCGTAACGGGACAATGAGTCATACTATTTCGTGCGTGCAGCCGGCGTTCATCGATTTATTAGACGTTGTCACGTCAAAAATAATTTTCCATATAGGTTTGTAAATTACGGAGGATGAGGTAACAAACAAAAAAAAACAACCGAATTAATAACCTACCTATAATAATTACACATATATACAACCGAATTAAGAACGTAAGAAGTTCTTTCTAGAAGTCTGTTAAAAAAAGACGTTTTTGACGCCGAAAATGTATCCAATATTCAGATGATAATCTGAATTTAATTAAACATGCTTCATAGAATAAACATAGTCACGAAAACAAGAATAAGAATAAGAATATTTATTAACCTTGAATAACATACATGTTACAGGTAAGTCAGAATTACACATATTAGGATAAATTAACTAAATTTTATGATAATAGGTATATATACTTAATTAACTAGATAATATATTTTTAATGATAGGTATTGATATTTTTTATTATTCTTGTTTTAACGGTTGGAGTCTTAAAACAAATGTAATTAAAGTTTATTGGATACTATAATTTAAATTAAATCGAATATACCTACTAGTACAACTACAAATACCAAAATATTATTATATTTTTGCTACGCGAGACTGTGCTTGCAACTAGTATATCTTATCCAACCTATGTCCTTCTGCTATGTATACAGTATTACCCAATTCATAACTGTTCAGATAATAATTAGTAGGTACCTGGGCGACCGAGCTCCACTCGGATTTTTTATGACTGAAAATACGAGCCGTGTTCACTAAAAATGAAGATCAAGATCGATTTATCGTCCCCTAATCTACCTACAAACCAAATTTCGTTAATATCGTTGGAGCCGTTTCCGAGATTCAGATTATATTATACATACATATATACAAGAATTGCTCGTTTAAAGGTATTAGATGAAAACGTAGAGTTTTTTAGCTACTTTGATATTAGTTTTATCGGCCAAGATTGTTATGTTACCCCTCGATTTACGCAAGCCTTCGCGACTACAGCAACGGATTTTCCTCCTTCGCTTATGAATCCATCTAGCGCCGTTTGTGTGCTCATTTTGTATGCAGAATTTATTATTGAATGTCATTATTTGAACGTGATATTGAGCCGTGACTCACCTCAGTATTGCCGAATGATAGGTTAGGATAGGTCATTTCGAATGTTTTTATCCTTTTCTGTCTAATAAATTCGACTTAGCTCGTAACGGTGATTCAGCGAATTCGTGAATGAAAGGAATCGGTACTTTTTTTGTTGGATTCAATGAACCGTATTCTAATAAAAGCATAAAAACTTTTGGATGATTGTAAAAAAATAATGTTTTAGTACTTTTTGTTAAATTTCAATAGATACAGCGTGCGTACTTTATTTTTGTTCAGCATTACTCATTGCAGGGAAACACGAAGTTTCTAAAAACTGTTTAAGCGCAAAATACCTGATTCTCGAAATGGCATAATTGTGATTCTTAATAATTATAGGTAAAAAAAATTATGAAAAAACCGACATCAAAATGCGCAATTCGTTTACTTGGATGACATTTTTTCAGTAATTTTGTTATAAAAATCAAAGTACTGAACCGATTTTGATAAAATTTATTTGGGACTACCTCTGAGGTACATACCAAAGAAAAAAAAGCACGCTTGGCGGAGTAATCGCGTAACAAACATATAAAAAACATATGGTTGAATTGATAACCTTCTTTTTGGAAGTCGGTTAAAAAGGCAAATTTTACAACTAATTCTCAAAATTTGTATGTAAGTACATTGTCATTATCATCATAAAATAATTTCGATGAGTGTATAGTGTTTATAAAATATTGTCTAACCAAGAGCCACAATATGTTGAATTTTTTGAAATTGCCCATTTTGAGAATTAAACATTCGTTAGTTAGTCATTGCGAGAATTAGTAATGACAAAATTAACAAATATGCAGAATTTGCTGTTATGCGAACTAGTAACTCCTATAGGAGTTACGATTTGTGAAGTTACGTCATTTTAGCCATTTTGAAAATTGGGCATTCTGAACACAAACCCTAAAAACGTATACTTTACTAGTTTTATTCAGCTCGAAATGTTCGATCTTGTGTAACAGGGCTCAGAATACAGAAAAAATAATATAATATTTTATCTGTATTCTGAGGTAACAGGGTATTGTGGTTCGGTTTCTCTTGTTTCAAAAAGTTCTTATTGACGTCATCATATGCGTTCGCAACATTGTTTTGACCACCGCCTTTCCCAACGGAGTGACGTCACTGTTTGTACTATAATTGCGCAACAATATAAAACTACACAAACATAAAATATTAGTGTCGCGAATTACTACCGCTATGTCATATACTATAGAGTACTTTGAAGATAGATACGTAGGTATGTAATGTTTTATGTCGCAGCCAATTTGAAAAACACGCCATATTACATTACGGCAAGGCGGGTTACAAAATTCCTAAGTTTCTAATTTCACAATTTGTAACTAGGAATAAAATTAAACAAAATTCCCTTTTTCTTGTGCAGGCAGGTAAAAAGATTAAAGTAGGGCATCGTCGTATCGTAAAGTATCATGTCAGTCTATATTGTACACAGTATACCAAAGCTTCACGAGCTTATGCCACCCTCCTCAAGTCAGCGCAATACCTCTTTCTCCTCTTTCTCATTGAAATGCCAAAAATCCGTTCTCAATGATTTCAATCCACGTTCTTGATGCGTAACTGCACAGGAATGGGCTATTATACTGCCTTCTCTTTCTTGAGAACTACAATCTTTGAATTTTCCAGACTATACTTGAATATATATCTTCTCCATTGACGAGCTCCATCCTCGGCCACACCGTCGCTTAGCATCGGGCGTGTTGGTGGTCAATAGTAGATCCGTTTGACGTAAAAAAATGGTTGTCTGTAAAGTCGGTTTACGGACGATAATTTTACGTGATAACGTCATGATAGATGTGTCACAAGCCGGAGGCTTAGGCCGATCGTGCCTCTCTATCGCTTGTTCCGCGCTCTCGCTTGCACACTCGGCTCAGGCGGAACGTGACAGTGAGTCATGCATGCAGCCGGCGTTTATCGATTTATAAGACGTTATCACGTCAAAAAATGGACGACGATGTGGTGTAAAATACATAAATAAGAGACACATAAATTGAGTAGGTTTTTAAAAAAATAAGAGTTTATAAGTGTATCGTGGTATAGCTCAATTATATGGTGCATAATGAACCAGTGTTCGTTAGTCCAAAGCTTACATAACGTTATTAACTACACGCTCGCATTATCTGCATCCGCAAGGTGTTTGTTACAAAACTGTAACAACACATAGATTACGGGATATCAAGTTGATCCCAGTCGTAAACTTGTCGTTGTTATCCCTTCAGAGGATTATAAAATAACTACATAATATTTTTTTTTAAATTATAATTTCAATACAATCGCGGGTCAAGCCCGGTCTTTTGGTGGGCATCAGTGGGGCCGACCCACATATTAAGTAAGATGCAGTACTTCTGTGTGGGAGCATCAGAAAGGCACCTGCCTATTTTGCGTATTTTTTATAATAGTTATAATAAATAGACATAATTAATTAATTTTGTTATTATAATAAATAAAATAATAATAATAAATAAATAAATAATAATTATTATAGTTCTGGTTGCTTCAGTTCGACTGCAAAATACGCAATTTCGTTTTTCTAGTTAATCTTATATATACCTATATATAAAAGAAAGTCGTGTTAGTTACACCATTTATAACTCAAGAACGGCTGGACCAATTTTTATGATTTTCGTGTATTTGGATCTGTCTTCGTACGGAATAGGATAATAAGTATTAAAAATATGATATTCATCAATTAAAAAAAAAACAGTCAAAACATCAGCCTAGCCGTTCATCTACATTCTACACTAATATAAAGAGGAAAGATTTGTAACTCAAAAACTACTGGACCTATTTAAAAAATTCTTTCGCCATTAGAATATAACATTATTCTTCAGTAACATAGGTTATATTTAGTATTAGAAAAAAATAGGGATCCCTACTAAAATTTCAATAATGTAACCCAAGTTGTAATTTTTTTTGCCATAAAATGTCTTTTTAATGTAATTAGGGTCAGGTCTTAGGGTCATGAAATGTAAGATTTAGATCAACTAATAGATATAAATGAATACTGCCATTATAATATTAAGGGTTATACGGGGAGAGGGGAATTAAAAGATTATACGAAAGTTTTAGGGTTGAATGTTAGGGTGGGAGTGGGGAAGGAGGGAGCAGAGCTGGCGAGAGTGAGGCATTAGTGTGATGGATGAGAACGTCACGGGAGCGGGGTGAGAACTGGATAAAATAAGCGAGGTGGAAGGGAATGTGGTGCGGGAGTGAGGCGTAGCAATGTGAGAGTGGGATTACAGCGGTGCGATTACAAGTGGGACTGACTCGACATTAATAGATTGGGTCAGAAGTTTGGTTGAAGCAGGACGGCAGTGCGGCGAGATTGAGCTAGGACCGAAACACGAGCAGGACAGATGTGGAACTGGAGCATTAACTTGGCGGAGGTGCATTGAGTACGGGTAGGACAGTGACATGAACGATTTTCTTACGCGTACGGAGTCGCGACGGGCAGCTAGTTTGTTATAAAAACCAAAGTACTGAACCGATTTTGATAGAACATATGTGTTTGGGATCACCTTTGATCTAATTTATCTACCGAACAAAAAATAATCGTCAAAATCAAGCCATAATTGGCAGAGTATACGCATAACATACAAAAAATTTCAGACTGCAGTTGTTGTAATATATCATCACCTTTGATGATATTTTACAAAAAAATTAAAACAATAATAATAAATTAATAAATAAATAGAAAAATATTTAATTAATTATTATTTTTAATAAAAAAAAAAAAAATTTTTTTTTTTTAGAGAAGTGTGTTTGTTTTTTCATTTTAGGCGAGAATTGTATTTATTTCAAAAAAAAAAAACGAAATGACCCTTTTCAATCGGCACACTTTCGAATTAAATAATCATCCTCGGTCATAGCGTTATTATCAGGCGAGTTGGCGGTCAAACGTAGATCAAATACATAAACATAGAAAAAGAAATACGAAATTAATTACCTACGTCCGAAAACATTTCGCTCCCGAGCCCTCGGGTAACACCTACAAATAAATTACGATAACAAAATATTTAAGCCGATAGGTATAACGTTTCTAATTAAAATGAATAAAAGATAAAATTACAGAGTAGATAGGTAGACACGGGGACGTCGACTCGTCAGATAATGAGGACAAATGTATACAGTGATTCTTAAACGGTGGTCCGCGGGTTCAAGAACAAAACCAGACCAGACCACTTTGAGTGCATTTGAACGTCCGTGAAGTAACAAATATTTTTTACTGGATGCTTCGAAGTGAGCAAATACTGCTTATGATTTCGAACTCACTACGCTCACGCAGTATACAGTAAAATTGCATATTTTTAATTTATACTAATTTTGACTTAGCGATTTCAGTGATTTGTACTTCGTCTTTAATGTACAATATTATATACTCATACGTATTGAAACCCATTAATTTAGCGCTAAGCCATCGCGCTCATGTCTATAAAATTTAGCACTAAGCCATCGAGTTCATCTTCGGCCACATGGTTTGTCGCATTTAACAGGCTATGTGATAGATGAACCTGAATTTAATCGCAATGAAAAACCAATCCACAAACCATCAAAGAATGTATGCAACAAAAAACATACAACAGAGAATGGATAACATACACACACATAGAAAACAAAATATATTTTTGCCACAATCCAAAATTCAATTTGTAGTTCTATTGTGGCAAAAAAGAGGAACTAACGTTTCGAAGCATATACTACTATCGTATTCTGTGGTCTCGACTGAACAAAATAATGAAATAAACACAGCAGTGCCCTCAGTGCCGCATTACATAGATCTCTAGCTGAACAGACTACCGACTGGCCTTGTGGCTGAGTTGGTAGTATGGCTGCCTGCTGAGCTTGTAGGTCGAGGGTTCGATCCCCACCCAGGACAAACATTTGTGTGATGAGCATGAGTCTGAGTATTTTTATGTATCATAATATGTACCTACTCGTATATATTTACAAAAAAAAGTATATATGTGTTCTATCAGCCATCTAGTTCCATAGTACAAGCTTAGCTTAGTTTGGGCTAGGTGGTGTTGTGTGAAATGTCCACAAATATTGATTTATTATTATTTACCTACATGTGGCTGACGGTCCACGGCAAAAACAAAAGGTCAACCATCAAAAAGAGGTTAAGCACCAGTGTTATTTAGGTAAATACTCGTAGATACACAGCCGCGTAAGGTAGTCTATTAATATATATAATGAGTCAATGTTAGCGGCCGAGCTTACTGGCTAAATTGGTTCCATTACGTACGTTTGTTGTTGTATGTGTACATTTACCGAGTACTGATAGGGTTCTCTTAACGTGACGTGACCACTACGCCACGACAATCTTGGGCCACGCTCCGCGGATTCACGTTCTGGACTCTACTTATGAAACATTCAATTTAACTAAATATTAATATTAAATGGAATAATTATCATTCGATCATATAGAAACATACATACATACACTAGATAAACATAACCCTCGCAGTCGGGTAAAAAAATAATAAAATATAAGTTTCTTCTTGTCACCCGACCCGTGTACCGCAACATGACATCAGGCGAGCTGGCGGTCAAACGCCAGCCTATCCGTGAATAATACTAATAAATAATTAGACATCTCGTTTAAAAGCACCTACCTGCATATTTCCGTTCACTAGTTAACATGCCTTCAGGCAATACCTACACCAATTTGCATACGATCGCGGTCATTAGGATCGCATTCAATCTAAAAGAAGCCTACTATGCCTTATTAATCGGCAGCAATAGCTGCTCACAAGTCTTGGAAGAGCATCTTTCCACCGAACCACAATTAGGTCCGGCAATCTAGCTCAAGGCGGTGATTATAGCAGCGATATAATCCCCAGATAGGAGCGCTACTCGGCTTATTTTACTACCTGGAGGGCTTTCGAGAAATTCCTGTCTGCTGAAACGGGCGACTAGCGCGATTTATGGAGTTCAATTAGCCGCTATAGAATATGTTGGCTGGCTGATTTATGCTCTCTACAGTGAACGTATTCAGCTATTTTCATAGATCTGAATTAACGTCATGCAAAACATTTCTTTTTAAATTAAAATTATCAATATTTTGTTACAATTTGAGGACGTTCTAAATTCGATTGTTATGTTTTTTTTAAAATGTTTATTCCTGCATAATTAACTCAGTTATTTATAAACCGATTTGAAAAAATCGTTTTGGTTTGAAAGGATATACTTTCAGATTGGTCCTATAAAAAGTTCATCAAAATCGGTTTAGTTGTTTGGTTTTTTTGAAGTCGGTTATATGTATATCTATATATACGTTTTTAAACTATAATTTATACGGTCAAAGGTTTAATCTTGAAAACATTTAATTATATACTTACCGAAAACTACGACGCATTAAAGAGCAAGTCATCATGCACGTGCCAGCTAAGTACCTACTGTATTAACCTTTAGACACAGATTGCACCTCGTTCTGTTGTATATATCTTATCTCTTCTGACACGCGGCAAAGTATTGAAATGTCCGGTCGGAAGAGAAGCAGCTGGAACATTCCACATCTTTCTTTTTCTCCCAGTCCAGCTGAATAATATTTTAATTACCTTTAAAAACCCACAAATACAAAAAGCGTTGCCGAGAAAACCATGCGCACAAATTCAATGTCACAATGTTTTTGCGAAATGTCTTAAAAAGTCTAAATGATGTTAATACTGGAATACCTCGTTCTTTCTGACCGCTCATGGAGTCATATTTAATTCTCGCCTCTATAACAAATGCCTTATCGCTTATTATGCTATGGAAAGCAATAATCATAATTAATCGACGCGAAGATGTACAAAAAGCAGATGGTTCAAGCAGTTGTCGGTTCGAGTGTGAAGCTTTCCCAAGCATTGCAATTTTAAGTGTCCATTTAGTTCGCATCGGAATGGTGAGCTATGGTAGCCACAATTGGACACAATTAGTGTTAGAAGAAACGTATGAATCCGACGTCGCTATGAAAAAAAAACACGATAAATGAATATACATCGAGTTAAAAATATCTTAATTTATCACAGAGCATCGGATCCGCTGTTGCATATTTATAACTCGGAAATTTAATGAAGCTATGAGACACTAGCTGAGCCCCGCGGTTTCATTCAAGTTTACGGAATTCATGGCTCAGAGTACGAAATATTTTTTTGTCATAAAAACTAACGCTGGCGACAACGCACGCAGCTATCTCTCTCGCGCATCACATTTTTAAATATATAAAATTATTGGTCAGGGATTAGAAAAGTGAGAATTGAACGTGTTAAAAATCATAAATTAATTAATCTAAATAAACAAATTTTCGGTAGCCTAGTAGGGAGACCGTCTGACTTGCGATCCGCAGATCCTGGGTTCGAATCCCACGGCACGCACCTCTGTCTTTTCGAAGTTATGTGCGTATTGTTGATTGCCAGCAACTTCAAACGGTGAAGGAAAACATCGTGAGGAAACCTACATGTCTGAGAGTTCTCAATGATCTTGAAGATGTGTGAAGTCTGCCAACCCGCACTTGGCCAGCGTGGCAGACTATGGCCTAACCCTTCTCACAATGAGAAGATGGCCCGCGCCCAGCAGTGGGACAGTTTGTATAAACAGAAATAAATACATTTCTCACTTTTCTAATATGTGATGATTTTGTATGTTTTGAAAAGGTTTGTGTGATGCGCGAGAGAGATGATAGTTCCACGAGTTGACCACCTTGGGCATTATTGATAATATCCGATCAATGTAATTAATTTAATATTTATCATCATATTGCCCACTCATATTAGGCATTATTCATACTGCCCGGCCGTTATAAGTAATGCCCAATTAATCATTTGGCCCATAGCATACATAAATTCGATGAATTTATTACCTCTTTATAAGGTAAAAATTGTAATAAGCGTCATTCTCGCGTCGTCTACTTCGAATAATTTTATTATAATTTAAAATTGTAATTACATACATATTTACTTAAATAAAACTAAACTAAAATAACCTAAACAAGGTAAATAATAAAGATATACAACTAAAATTTATAAAAGAGCTAAAAATTACGCATTTCCTTAACGTGGATGACATGACATTACTTCAGTTATTTTGGTATAAAAACCGAAATACTGAACCGATTTTGATAAAATTTATATCGGATCACCTCTGATGTACCTACCAAGCAAAAAAATAATCATCAAAAACAATTCATAATTGGTGGAGTAATCGCTGAACAAACATACTAAAAAAACAGTCGAATTGAGAACTTCCTCTTTTTTGGAAGTCGGTTAAAAATGATCGCTACTCTTTATTACAACTTGCCTTGATATTGAACAATGTATTAAATTAATATCTTAGAGGTATAAAACTGACTTCATCTGCGATGGCGAAGATAATAGCATAATTAAATAACTTTTTCAGTTCATTGTGATCATTACACGTGCAAATATTATCCTGGGATTCCATCAGTTCTATTTAAACTTTTATCTAGACATTATTTTAACTACCAATTAGTGGATTATTAACGAAATCTCAACGGATTAGTCTTAGATAATTCATAAATGAGTCCTAAATTAATATTAATTTTTAGTCGGAAAATGGAAAGATTTTTGAAGAAGCGTTTGAAGAAATATAAACGTTTTCCACTTAGCCTAACCCTGCTGATGTTTATTTTGAACAAACGGGTTACTCACGTCTATTTTGAGCCGAATTCTCCGACTATAGTTTCAACCGCATACGGCGGTCTTATTCAAAAGGAGCAACGCAGAAGTCACTACCGAAGAATGTCTCGTCTGGTCTGGTGGTGGTGGTCTGGTCTGGTCTGGTTTGGTTTGTTCAAAATAAAAATGTGTAACAACCACGTTAGTTTTCATAATAATTCTGCTGATGTTACAAGATCGTTTATCTTGAAAAGTTTGAAAAAATTACAAAGCTACCGTGACTAGATATTTTCTAGATCGACGTGCTACATCCTCGGCCACGCCCTTGCATACTATCATGCGAGTTTATGGTCAAACGTACATCTATATCGTATATAAGAATGTATAATTATGTTAAAGCAAAAACAAAAACCCGACTGCTTAAGAGAGATTTTCTTATATGCATCTAACACAATGCTTCTTGCCAAAATTCATAGTTCTAGGTCAACGGGAAGTACCCCATAGGTTTTGATTCCCTTGTGAGTTTCGGAATTTGCGTTTTTGCGACATATTCGGCTGTAACTTTTATTTACGAAAACTGAGTTTTTTTTTTCTTTCTGCAGCAAGAGACTATGGATGTGCGTATATGGTTTTAATTTCAACACAATACCTTTATGACACCCGGACAGACGGACAACAAAGTGATCCTATAATGGTTCCGTTTTTTTTCTTTTGAGGTACGGAACCCTAAAAAATGTAGCCTATGGCCACAGAACATATAACAATACAAATAATACACTCGGGAAATAAACACTAACGATACCTCGCACATAAAACTCGGTCGAGCCGTTTAGGCTGTAAGGGGTAATATAAAAACATACACGCATTCATACACTCAAAAAAAAAAACGTTTTCTGTAAAGTCGGTTTACGGACGATAATTTTACGTGATAACGATGCGTCACAAGCCGAACGCTTAGGCCGATCGTGCCTCTCTATTGCTTGTTTCGCGCTCTCGAACGTCACACTTTTTCGTGCGTGCAGCCGGCGTTCATCGATTTATAAGACGTTATCACGTCAAAACATAACCTTCCGTCTTGCGCAGTCGGGTAAAAAAGACTCTAAAAAGCATCTCTGCAAGCACTGAGCTTTGTGTGTTGTGCCTAGACGCTTCGTAATTGGCATTGGAGCGTCAGTCGCGGCGGATCGATCGCGCGCCAACGTTGAAACTCTTGAAGAAACACTTGTAGATCTAATCTAACAGTCTAGTAAATATACTCTTTATATAGCTCGCTTCTACATTCTCAGAATTTTTAGATTCAATTTATTACATGTATACAATTGAACCGCAAATGTTGTATAAAAATATGTGCATTCAAAGTAGAAACTGAAATTGCGAATAAGGAATTCAATTTAAATTCAATAAAAATATTGTGTACGTCTATTTCATAACAAAACAACGTTTTTTACAATAATTATAGTAAAAAAAACTGAAACAACCGACTCCAAAATACGTAATTTGGTTTACTTGGATGACATATTTTTTCCAGTTATTTTGTTTTAACCAAAGTACTGAACCAATTAAAGTTTATATGGGACCACCTCTGAAGTATTACCTCATCATCATTTTCTTGCCCTTATCCCACTAGGTGGGGTCGGCTCGGCATAGCATGTTTCCTTTCGCCAATTCACTCTATCAGCCGTCATTAACACGCTTTTATTAGGTCGACCTGTATGTAACTATGTAATGAAATCTAAGGTAACTAATTTAACCATCTTCCAAGGATCGTAGCGTCATGAAAATTGGCAGCTGTATGTAGTTCTGATGACAATACAATAATATGGTACTGTCGAACTGATCTGATGATGGAGCCGGAAGATATGAACTAGAACTTCATGATGGAACATCATATCATAGCTGTGTTTGGATTTGTTAGAAAAGTCTTGTAATGAAGTTTGACCACAATAATTTGTAGCGTGTTTTTTAGTTTTTTAAACTGTAATTTTTGTTATTTCTATATTCACACCCCTTACACACATTTCATCCACACTTTTTTTAGGTCGCCCTCTCCCGACCCTACCTCGTACCACCATATTTAGGGCTCTCTTGCATACATGGCTATCCTCCATTCTCATAACATGTCCATACCAGGATAGCCTTCCACTCCTTCCACTCTGAAGTATTACCTACCAAACAAAAAATAATCATCAAAATCCATTCATAATTGGCGAAGTAATTGCAGAACATACAAAAAAATATATACTTACATATTATAGTCTAATTGAGAACAGCAAACATACAGTCGAATTGAGAACCTCCTCCTTCTTGGAAGTGGGTTAAAACTAGGTACGCGTAGTCTGCGTACACAACTGCACATCGTATGCCTCTATGGATTGTTAGATTTATTGTAATGCTTTATACGAATCGTTATCCCACGCTTACACAGAATCCTTAAAATTATATATCGCCTTGTGGTTTCTTGGAAAACGACAAAATATATAACTTAATAATATGATTGTCCACCTACATTATTATCAAAATATTCGATATGATCCGTGCCAACATAATTTATCGAGGTATTGTGGCTAATAAAGGATTTACCGAGAAACCGTGAAACAAATCCCCCAAAGATGTATGTTTATCGATAAATAATGATTTAATAAAATAACAAGTTGCGTGTAGGCATGTGTACTGTGTAGGCTTACTTCAAAGGATCGTTTGCCATATAATGCTTATTAGTATAGTGAGAGTCTTTTCACAAATAAATTCCATGTTAATAGACATTTTATTTTCGTAAAAAGTCGTTTCAGACGCGCTGCTCGTAGGTTGCCTAAATATTTCCATAATTCCTTTTTATATGATTGGAGCTATAAATTGCTATAGGCTTCTATTTCTTTTTGGTCTTTATTTCAGTTTATAAATTATGCTGATTAAAAGTAAAGAGTACAAGCCATCCTCAAACACTAAATAAATTATGATTCCATTCGCATAAAAATAGAATCATCGAAATCGTATAATGTTCGTATGGAAAAACAGCAATCGTCAAGCCAGGTCAGAGGCCTTTCGGCGGCTTGATAACTCACTGATAAACTGACATTAGGGCTAGCCACTCAGTCTATACGAACTTACTTATGGGAAAAAATCTCCGATTGTATGGACAGATGCGTTTCCAACAATCCTCTTAATATCCGACGGGTGTTTGACGTGTGTCTGTCAGTGGAATCATAGTTACCAAACGGATGGACCAATTTTGATCCAGTTTTTTTTTGTTTGAAAGATAATTTCATCGAAAGTTCTTAGCTATGTTTCATCAAAACCAGTTCAGCCGGGTTATTTTTGTCGGAGGTTTTGAGTTTTCTAAACTTATACTTCAAACTGTATGTATCATATAAATATTTAAACGTAAAACTTACATGAAGTCGATTAAAAAGTGATATTATTTTGGTGTTTCCGAATGTTCAGTAAACGGATGGAATTCTTTGCCGCCATCTCTGTTTCCTGAGACCTACAATCTTGGAATTTTCAAGGCTAGAGTGAATCTTCTAGATCGACGAGCTCCATCCTCGGCCACACCGTCGCTTAACATCAGACGAGTTGGTGGTCAATCGTAGATCTATAGTGTATAAAAAAAAAACGGATTCTTCCTAGAAACCCTGTGAAAGATTTAAAGTAATGTTTTTGGAGTGCGTGTTCTTTTTCATTCGATATAATGGCATACAATTTATTTATTGTCGGTGTCTTCCTCTCTTATAAGATATTTATACAGATGGAACGAAATACTTCGTTCCCACGTTGGCTTTTTACGAAGATAAATAAATATCTATCTGTAAGCGGAATTCGTCAAACAATTTAAAACCTAGACATAGTCTCTCTTTTGTAGTCGATCATAGAAATCATAAAATTGTTTATTTAATTTAACATTTTTTTACGTGACAACGTCTAATAAATCGATGAAAGCCGGCTGCACACACGAAAAAGTATGACTCATTGTCCCGTTACGCTCATTGTTCCGTTACATCATCATCACCATCATTTCATCAATGTTTTGCTATGACGTTGTCACTTTAAACCACAGATCATAACAAGGATCTGTGCGATAAACTATCGATAAACCGACTTTACAGACAACCTGTGTTTTTTGTATTTGTCCCTTAAACAACCATTTAGTTGCACCCTTTGAGTTAGTCCAAGCTAGACCAAGACTTTTCACTAATACCTACGACTGTCGGAACAATGGTCGTCTTTTTAAGAGCATCCAATTACATAAACAATTTGTTTTTTTCCCGAATTTGATTTGTTGAACACAACACTGAATATAATTAGAATAAATATCAGTAAAAACTGGTTTGATGTGTATCCCTAACTGTCTCAACTGCACTTGCAAACAAGTACAAAAATGTAACTAGATTTGATATGTGAAAACTACTAAATGGTGCTTATTTAATTATATTGTTAAGTAAAATTTGATATTTATCACTGTAAGTTTTCCGAATAAAATGAAATAAATAATGTTTTTCACTCCTCTTGCTCTAAAAGTCCGTCATTGTAGCGTAGTAAAGCGGGGAAAAAATAGCATTTTAAGCTCTAGGGGGAAAAGTATTTTTTTTAATCTATTACCACGAGCCTACATACACGAAACAGTCTTTATTCAAAAGTAGAATAATCTCTTTGGAATATATTTACATTCTCTTTGCAAACATCTCGTTAAATATCCAGAATTGTACAAATTGTACATTTCATTCTTAATAAAATAAACTTTGAATTATTGTATTGAATTATTTTATTTTCTCGCAATCGTAGTGAAAAGTAGAGTGTAACACACGGCGCTAAAAACCCATTCTAACTCGGTTTCTATTTACTCCCTCGCTGAAGCTCGTAAAAATCTACAGCGTTACAATTGGCCATTTTAGCCTCTTGTATAACAATCTACTATTCTAAGGTTTTTCGCGATTGATGCTCATTGTAATTTAACTTTTTTTTACGGATTTATCGCGTATATTTTACATAATTTTATGACCTGTAACTATATAACAAAAAAAGACAACTGTCATCTAGTCTCAACTGTGACCACGGACGCCGCAGTGTTCGAAACGTCAGGTCATAAAATTATGTAAAATGTACGCGATAAATCCGTTAAAAAAAAAACAATGATCGTCGAGTCTACATCGCACATGACGGTTATCTCGTGAACCAAGTCTTCTTCTTTTTTGTATTGGACCCGCATTAAAGCATTTGCCAATGTCAAGTATTAGGATTTTTTCAAGTTTCTTGAATAAACAAGTTGTAAATGTTCTAGGCACAATCTAAGTCACGTATACAGTCAATTTATAAGTCGAGTCCTGCTTCAGTAAAGTGGTGGCGACTTTACTAGAAGCTTCTATGAAGTTTTGTCGACAACGTAAAATGACGTTTCACTGCTTCATTTCACTTGTCCACACTCATGTACTTGATCGAACACTTAATGAATAAAACACCACCATTTTTATCGCATTAATATTTAAAATAACACAAGATTAGGAAAATAAAACAAAGCAACAACATGTTTCGATGACGTTCCCGCCAAAACTACATGAACCAAGTCAAGGTTCTTGCTTGTCCTGCTCGACCTCAGCGAGATTTTCATTTATTTTACAATGCTTTTTCTGACGTTGTTGTTTTTGTCAGCAGGCAAGAGAAGCCATCTGACAGCAGGGCTCCACCGGCGCCGGTGGCGGGCGACGCTCACGCCAACCTGATGGACGCTATCCGTAAGGCAGGAGGCGCCGGACGCGCCAAGCTGCGATCAGCGGCGGCTGACGACACCACACCAGCCAAGGTAAACATTAAACTTATTGTAGTAGTCCTAGTGAAGAGATATATCTCCCGCGGAATGAGGAGGCAGGTGGAGGCGAGCGTCGACACCGCATGTACCCACACGTAGTCACTGCACAGTGAGATATGTCGTGGGACAATTTTCGGTTGACGCAATATTTTTACTGGGTTTGCATACATGAATGAATCTAAGTATATTAAATAATTATAATGCAAAGATATAAAAACAAACCATGAATAGTAGTAAAAGTATAATACTAAAAAAACACGTCGCAGTGCAAGGCGCGTCACCGACCGAGAGTGACGTGTGTGCAGCTCCTTTGAAAAAGACCGCCGAATGCGGTTGAAACTATAGTCGGATATTTCGGCTCAAAACAGACGTGAGTGACCCGTAGTTTTTACTAAAAAATGTGTGAAAACCACGTTAATTTCCATAGTTAAAAGTATAATACTAAGCTATCGTTTAATAAATCAATAACTAGACAGATAGATGAACAATCGGTCGTTTTTTTTAAAAATCAGTATAGTAGTTTCAGAGCTCAGTGTTAGAGTTAGTGATATTTCTCTTCGCTGGAACGCCTATAGTTCAGGTCCCGTCTTAAATAAAAGGCGCTGACTGTGAATGCTCAGAAGTTAGTTCTCAATTAGCAAGTTGAAGTGGCAGTGGGCGCACATAGTACACAGAATTTTGGCCTATGAGACCAAAAACGAAAATTTCTCAAGTTGAGACCATACACTGGCAAGCGCGGCGTCAGACAACCAGCTACTAAGTGGACGGACGTCCTCATATCAGTGGCAGAAAGACAGAAGGATGCAGGCCCCTTCCAATCGATCTTTTTGGAAATCCATGGTAGAAGCCTATGTTCAGCAGTGGAGTTCTTGTGACTCCACACTCTTGTGTGTGTGATTGATGACGAAATTTTCGGATCAGGTTGCCGGGCGCAAGTCGGGGGGAATAACGATCGGTCACTTCAGTTCTTTGCCTCTCGTCAGAAGAGATAAGAGCTATACGATAGAACAAGATGCACACTGTACGTGTCTATAGGTTAATAAGTAAGCACTTTAGCGCCTTTGCAACCTGTTTTCCAGTTTATTCCGGAGCTGCTAGAGTAGCTAGTTAATTGAATGAGTTTGCGGATTGAACCTTCTGTAGCTGTGTTTTTAAGTATTCTGTGACTATATTTATTAAGATCAATTAAGCCGGTAGATCGTTTGTGGTCGATGAAGACATATACGAGTACCTACCGTAATTGTACTTCAGGCTGCCAAGTCATCTATCAGGATTTTCCGTAATTGTAAAGGATTATATATTTTTTATGGTTTGCAATGTGCGTTGATTTTCTTCCCGCCTGCTTCAGAAAGCAATGTTTTTCAATGACCCACTATGCACACTCAAAATACTGAAATATATCTATGTATATTATTTACTACTTAATCCTATAGGTAGGTGGAGTTTATATATTGATCCGGTCTTTCCACTTGAATCCCCGTAGTCCAGTCCCCCAGGGGATTGACCGTTAATGTGTTAAGGGGTTGAAGGATGTCAAAATGAAATGACATTAGAAACTAGTCTATGAAGTAAAAGAAAAACAAAATACCCGACTGCATGACTCTCACTCGCTCCATCCAAAAAACATTTAAACATAATTATGTTGTATATGTTTGTAATTGTAATCACCTTTATTTTGATACCCCATTCGATATGTTTGTGATAAAGCAATTTAAAACATCCATTTTGGCGCCAAAAATCCGCCATTTTCTTTTTTGTAATTTCAATACAGCCAGTGGCACTCGCTAAATTATGACTTCAAGTATTTGAAATCATCAAAATCGATCGACGCGTTTGGTCTCTAGTGCGCAGAGCGCCCCAAAGGAACAAACATTATACAAAGGCTGATGATACACACACTATATTTTGTGTTGGACAATAGATTATAAAGTTTCGTATTTATATGCAGTAAAAGTATACACTTTGCAGTCAAATGCATTAATAAATTATTGGTCTATAACTCAAATTCTCGTAATTCAACGCACCGGTTGGTGTTTCTAAATTATCGACGAAATAAATGGTTACGAGAAGTGTCGTTGACACATTAGTTCAAATTCAGCTCTACAGTAGTGCAGCCTCTAAAAGACAATAATGTGTAGGCTACAATGCCGTTTCAAGCGGCCAACCAAATAGAGTACAACAATGGGGATTGACCACAATTGACAACCTTTACTGCATCATGTTTCGCAGCGCTACCCACCGTCCGAAATTCCCGTTTAGGTTTCGCGCACCATTCGCAGAAGTGGCGCCTTTCTAACCGACTTTATTCGTATTTCTCGCATTCAAACACCCACCTACGTAGCGTTTATTAATTTATTATTCGGAATTATGGACGTGCGAATGAATGGGACAAAAAACGATCCGCCACAAATCGCCGTATAAAAAGGTTTATTGCTGGGCGCTGGCATCCCGCGGTTCAAAGAAAACCTAATATCAGCTATATTGATGACCAATTAGAATTTTATGGTCGGAATCGCGAGTTTTTTTTTTAATATAACATTCGCGTGTATTAAATTCCCAGAAAATAAATATAATTAAGTAGGGTACGTAAAATTCGCAAACTCGTTATGTATAAGTAATCGAGATAACCTCTTAGACTTGAATTTAATTAATTCCCATTTAACAATTTATTACAGTTACGTTCATTTGATAACAAATAAACAAAGATTTCATTTGAGATAAACATCAAAGCGTTGCTCCAAGCAAATTAGGTATTTTGTATTTATTTTGCGAGTCGCTTTGCAAATATCACGCTTAGAAAGAGTTGTTCAATTTGCAAAGGACTCTAAAAAGACGTTGGCGCCCGGGCGCTTGGCTCGCATCGATCTCTCGAAAATAGCGCGGCCGTGGCGTGGCAGGTTGCTCTCTCCAACGATCCAACCTTCTCTGAAAACGTCAAAGTACAGTATAATTACTGGCGGAGAACAGACGTGCGCTTCTGTGAAGCGGCGATAATTGGACGCTGGCTGGTGCTTCCTAGAACTGCCATTATAATAGTCCGTGATAAGGCTACGATAATGGTATCAGTCATTTCCATGGTCATCCACGTGGCGATTCTGTCGCCACAGCTACGCATCACATATTTACCACGCAAGTTTTTCCTCATTCTTCGAAAGCGATGCATTTCGTCATCGATGACGTGTAAAGAAGTAAGTCCGGGACCTTGGACGTCTATTTTAGCTGTGCTACCTATTGCCCGTAATCCATTTACAAATTAAAAACTGGATAAAGCGAATCGTTGAAGTATGTAAACAATGCAATTACGCGTAGGAGTGTTCATTTAACCACAGCACGAGGGAATAAAATAGTGTAAATCGGCGGAATGGTTTTTTTATCATTAAAAGCATCTCGACGGTGTTCTATTTTTAAGAATTTCGCACTGAATGCTTGAAGTGATACCAGTCTAGTCTGGTGACTTTTTCTAGTCTGAGTTACTTTTTGCTCTAGAGTACGTAAGATACTTAGCTTAAATTTCAGAGTGATTCCACTAAGTGTAAACGGATTTAGTGTTGCCCAAGCCATATAATAACATATTTTGTTAACTTCTCGCTGACACGTATAACTCTTGCGAAAAGAAGACAGAATTTAAGACGATGGTGAAAGTAACGTTTTTCGGTAAGGCCGTAAGTGTCTTCAAATCGCGAGTGAATTCTTCTTTCTTTGTTCTTATAGCCAAGTACGCTCCATCGTAGACCGAAACTGTCACTTAACATCAGACGAGTCAGCGTCAAGCAAACCTATTATAATATTTAAAAAAAGGACGCATGCTACATTTCATCATCATTTCAACAACCATGCGGGTGAAAACGCGTGACACGCCTAGTTAGTTGTGAATAAAGGCATCTCTCGACGCAACATGTATGCTATATTCCAGCCGCGGTCCGTTTAGTATTCACTCTGAATGGCAGTCACAAATCGATCGGCTTACAGTTTAACAGAATCTCCATTTCTCATGATTCGGCTTTGTTGGCCGTTCCGGGGAACCTGGACGATTCTCGTGAACACACACACGAGCTCGACTTCGTTTTTGTCCGATCCCGCTCTCCTGCGATCCCTGGAACACCGGCCATCAGTTCGTAATGAATATTTATTTTAACTTATTAATTTTGTGCTCGGTGTCTCTTTGCGAGATCGAATCAGAAATTAGAAGATCCGTAGACGTACGAATTTCACCGACAGCACAGCGGATTAGCAGGTTGAAGTGGCAGCGGGCAGGGCACATAGCACATAGAACTGATGGCTGATGGGGCCCGCAAAGTTATTGGAATGGGACCACGCGAGACCGGCAAGCGCAGCGTAGGAAGACCAGCCACGAGATGGACAGATGACCTCATACAAGTGGCAGAAATACGTTGGACGCAAGCCTCTACTATCAGGTGTTTTTGGAAATCTATGGGGGAGGCCTATGTCCAGCAGTGGATTTCTTGTGGCTGAGATGATGATGATGACCATTTATTTTAACAATTTGTTAAATACGCCAGAAATGACACATTGATCGTTTTTGCACGCTCCCAAAGCAAACATCGCAATGGTTTGCACTCGGCGTGAGCAAATACTGTATCTGGTATTTCTCACAATTCTCATAGTTTACAATTTAATATTTTTGTCATTTGAGAAATACGTGACCGATTGTATTGAATTTTAGTCCCGGGCGGAGCGAATCGAATCGCGCCATTGTGCGTTTGTGTACGGTGAGTTTGTTCTCGAAATTCTATAACTAAAGCAACTCGTGAATGCCATATCCTATTTTGCTCCGGCATTGTTATGTGGAATTTCTCCTACTATGTGCACGTATTCAAACTAAACGGAATGCTGTTCCATGTTCATTTATGTGTATACGAGCATTTATACAATTATCGAACACATCTGATAGATTATGTTGAAATTAGTAAAAATGCGGCCCTAAACCTAAAATTGTGTGGAGGGAAAGCCATTATATATCTCTTTGTTTATTCATACAATGTTTATTTAGTGTCTCCTTCGTCATCTACATATCCCAGATTAATATGGGTATAGATAGTGGTATGGTGTTATGAAATAAAACAGTAAGTGTATTTAACACTGACCCGACTGTGCAAGAAGGCAATGTTTTTCGGATGTGTGTATCATGTTTCTGTGTAGTTGTTTTTTTTTTATAATGTAATTGACCGGCCCTCTCACGAGATCCTTCGACGCAATCGACTTCTCGACGATGATATGTACTTTTTGGTAGTATCCTTTGACAAGTGATTTTATAAAATTATTTTAATTTCGCCCATTTAAATGAATTGTCCAGCGGCTCTGCGCATAGTTTCTCGTGAAAACGTATACTCAACATCATATCAAATGTAACAGTTACACTATGGATATCTCTTTTATGTAGTCGGGTAGTTTGTTTTTCTTTTAAAGATACATGTGACTCATACACATGCAAATTTGGAATTCCAACCCCCTATAGCAGCGATCCATTGTTCACCCTAACTCAAACAAGAACAATACACGTGGAGTTGTAGAGCACAGATACAGACGGGCCTTAGAGACGTAAATCATTGTACGGCAACCGGCGACTGCGTAGAGCGTGCCAAAAGCATGATTAACTTGCACATAGAGATGTTATCATTAACCGAGGAGCTGGTTTGACAAGCAGTCCGCGCGGTGTAGCCAGCCCTACAATTTTAACTGTAGATCTACTGTTTTTTGAGAGACGACTCAGTTTTTAGAAAGTTTTCTGTTTTATTCCTAAATTTATACTTTTTTGGCAAGTGCAGTAGAGTTTTTTTATTACGAACGCCATCTGTTTTTTTCAAGCTTTTGAGTTTAACAAGGTCCATTACATAATAACGCTATATTCAAACTCTAGGTACTTTAATGTTAACTAAATAAAGCCCCACCGTCAAAATAAAACATTAAAATATGAGCAAAAATTCGTCGATTCTTCGCTCTAAGATAAAAACTTTAAAGAATGTATCTCTAGAAATATAAACTGGAATATATTTTCTTACTGTAAACAGTTAGTTTTAGGTGTAATTTGTGATTTATATATATTATATAAATAACCGTAAAAAATGCTACAAAAACGTCGTTGTACGCGTCAAACCCGTTTTAGCGGTTATTTTTATTAAAAAAAATATGATTTTAGCTAAAACTAGAATAATAGGTAGATTTACAGATTTCTGCAGTTTTTTAAACCTAATCTACAGTTTTTGTTCTAAGTAGGTTTGGCAACACCGAGTCCACGAACGGAGTGGCGAGAGACGACCTTACGCAGAATGTATTCCGACCATTCCATCCGTCTCATGAATTTTTTCCCCGTAAAATATCTTCGCAAGGTTGACAATGATACAAGAACGGAGATCGTTTCCGAGAAGATGCTTCTTTTAAAGGCAATGAGCGAGATAAGGTGATAATATATCTTTCATTAGCCAGAAAAGTGCGCCAAATAAAATATTATACATACATATAACCCGTTTCTCGGTAGCCTGTTTATCTGGCAACCTTTTGACCGGATTCTGATAAGGGGTTATCATTTTAATTTTACTCTTGATACCATGCGATACTTGTCCAATGCCATCGCGTGTTTTGCTAAGTTTATTTATAATTTCATTGAATATCATTTTTTAACTACATCGATAGCGGTTTATTGACAATGGCATTTTTATAGCTAATCAATTTTTGTATAAAATATAATTCTGCGGAATTGTTTGCGGTAGCGAGAATTTGAACTAATCGAAATTGTTACTTAGCGGCATTTTCAGTATTGATTGCTTGTGTTTAGGTGACTTAGCAAGTCAGTTACCCTTTTTTATCCGACTGCAGAGAAAGGGTAATATTTTTTTCGAGCGTTTTCCTTCTAAGTTGTTGGCTGTGGGTTCGACACCCATCCAGAATAAACATTTGTGTGATGAGCAATGAACGTTTGTTCTGTGTCTGGATGTTTCTATATATCATGAGTATGTATTTCTATCAAACAAAAAGTATATAAGTATTGTATCAGTTAGCTTTCATTTTTTGGGGCTAGATGGCGTTGTGTGAAAATGTCAATCAATATCTATTTATTTATTATGTAATTTGCACTAGTTTACTACTCCGTGTAATTGACACACGCGCATTTCATTAGAATTTTCTTTCCTATCAGTTTTAAAATAAATTAAAAATCACTAACTCAATTAATGATTTCTACAGAAATAATACTTAAATAATTATCATTGACCTTTCTACGAAGCTGTTTTATGCGATTGACAAGCAAATTCTCAGTAAAACTATAAATTATATATTTTGCGTTGATTTTGTTTTAGTAATTTATTTTTATGACTTTATCACTATGATACGCAATATGATATATAAATTATCGTTAGATTTGAATAAGGTGTTTTTAATGTTCAGCATGATAATTAATGACCCGTACTGATTGGCTAAAATTCTGTTCTCTTATTGGTCGAAGCGAAATCCGAACACAAACGGGATGTACTCTTCTAGTCTTTTCTTAGGATTTTATTTAAAATAATAATAATAATAATGCATCTCAAGAGGCTCTCGTTAGATGCCTGACCTGAAAGAATATATAGCTCATATGGAAAATAAGCGCTCGAAGAAGTCTGCTCTGCACATCCATACCGTCTACCACCTAAAAGTCCTAAATCCAAACCACTATATCCACCTTGACAAACTCAAAAGAACGTTATCGCTAAAGAGACGTTATCTTATATGCCAAGAATATTATGCAACCTTACCGAATTTAAATAATACCTGAAATTCAATGGAGAATATGGTTGGTTTGCTCAAAATTAATAAAAACTTTACACGGCATACCATGTGGAATCTTCTTGTGGCCTAAGTTCCTAACCGTGTGTTTATTCGACAGGGCTCGAAGGCTCCCACGGGCGACTTAATGGCCGACCTGCATGCCAAGCTGTCGATGCGCCGGCGCGGCATCTCCGGCGCTGAACGGGGAGGCTCCGTGCTGCACACCCTTGCCGCCGTCATCCCGGAGCCAGGGGAGCAGTCTTCGCCGCAGCGGTCGGAGAGCGAGGAAGACTGGGAGTAGCGTGGCTTCACACCCACCCTCAGAACTCAGGTTGAATGTAACTAATTACAAGGTGCGGCAAGAGACTGGGAGATCAGTGCTTCCACTACAGTGAGAGCGAATGGAAGTACCTGTAACTCATAAGATGAGCGTGCACTAGAGGCGTGCCGCAGTCATAGCATTTTTTAACATTGTATGACATTGTACGCAACTTCGTGCATTTATCCGCGCCGATATGCGTGTTCATCTTTATTTTTTACCACCTTATATAGATCGACATAATTTAGAAGTTGCGTCAGTGGAATTCTTATATCCGATTACTTTAGTTCAGTGGGGAGCGATTCTAGTCTAGACCCTAATATCGTTAAGAAGCGTAAGCAGCTCAAGATAGTGAGAGCTATCGATTGTTTTGAATGCACTGATGTAACTCCTGAGTTATGTTATAACTGTAATAGTTTAAATTGAGTTATAAGTATTTGGTGCTTGATAAACAAAGGATCTTGGTGGAAATATAATTGTCATTGAAAATTGAACTTTAAGGTTATATCTTTAACTTTCACGTTCAAAGGCAATCCGTATGGTCATAGAATGTGACTTTTACTCTGAACGAATTAATGAATGAATGAACTTTGTCGCTACTGTCAAAGTAAAGAACTTTAGAAGCCAACAAATACATAGTCCGCTGATGTAATTAATGTAGGTTTTGCTAAACTGTTTATAACGTAACGCTGACTAAAAGATGGTAATGTCGATTTGTACTAACTGGTCCAAAAGTGAAGTGACCACGATTGTGATAGTTCGGTGGGACCAATTCTGTTACACTCTCACGAAAATTTAAATCAAATTGACAAGACATTTGACAAGGCATGCCGACCTTTTCTAATTACGATAATGGGAAAAACTAGACACGACTTTTAGTCCTGGAAATTTGGTTTAAGTTTTAGTTTCCTATCAAGGTGAACCTTCCTGTCGGTGTCGTGAACGCGATACTTAATAGTTTAATTTGAATACTTTCTTGCTTTGAAATCTCTTTGCTATTTACAACTGGATTGGCTGAATTTTCAATTAATTTACTGGCGTTCTGTAGCTTAGAGCAAAATGCCCTTTCGGAGAAATCAGCTCTCAGCGCCTTTCATCGTAATGTTTTACCTAGGAATCTGACAGATTGATAAATAAATTCATACATTCTATTAGTTTCGTCGTAGTGAAATAAAATAAATATTTCTTTCATCTTTGATACAATTTCATCTTCGACCTGCAAAAAAAGAAAAAATTTTGGTTATTAATTCGACAATTTTTTTAAGCCGACCGAATCTTTGTAAGTTGTTTCCAATTACGAAATATTTTATTTATTAGAAAGAGTATACCTCAGAAGTGTTCCCCTATAGAGATCATCAACTTTGCTTTAGTAGTTTAGCAAAACTAGCTCCAAATGTAAGATTTTATAACTTACATTTTTAGTTTTTTTTTATTATTCCGAAAGTACATTTTATATCAACAATTAATGAAAGTAAAAAATAAATAGAAATTAAATTTATTTTTCACATTTCGTTTTCGGCTATAATCAGAACAGTCTTTTTACAAGTGCCAGTTGCTATAGCCTCTGGTTTTTCCAGTCGGTACAGATAGAAGCAAGGGTTTCTGATGTTCCGAGGTGGACGCGTGCTAGATGGGTATCTTCGGCCGGTTCCGTATCTTTCTGGAGACCTTGAGTGCGCCGAGGCTTATCTTTATGGATTACAGGTTGAACTCTAACATTTACACGTTTATACAGCTACGGCCCATACGCGTCATCATTGCGCTGTCGGTCGGTATATTTGATTAGGTGATACATAGATAGATAACCATGGTGAAAATAAACAATTTTAATATATAAACTGACGCGTTAATATAATTGCCATGAACTATATATACCTGTTTATAGAAATGTTTTTCAGAGATGAATTATAGAAACTTGAATGTGTCATCTTTTATAATGTTGGTTAATATAATATACGACAATGCAATTCAAATTTCATATTTTGCGTTGAATTTATTAATGCATTTTTTTAATAATTCTTTGGAACAGTTTGTGATTAAACGGTTCAAAATATTAATTTATAATGTAGTTATAATTTAACTTGATGAACACATTTTATGTGTCTTATGTTCGCTATCTCTTCATCATTATCAACATCTCAGCCATAAGAAGTCCACTGCTGGGCATAGGCCTCCCGAAAAGACCGATCGGAAGCGGCTTGCATTCAGTGTCTTCTTTGCTATCTCTTGTATTTATGTAAATGTTCAACCTGCAATGTGTGATAGACCCACAGTCTGTTAGTTGCCAGTGATAGTGTCATATATGTGGTATCTATGGATAGACTATAGAGTAGGTTAAATCCAAACAGATGTGGTAAATCAAAATATATCACAAAAACATAAATTCCATCTCTTGAGCAATCAGTTTAAAATTAAATTTACATTTTAACAGTTTGATTATTAAACCTACCTACCTACAAAACGAAAAATTAAATCCGCACACAAATTTTCAAATTATGAATGTAACAAGAAAAACAAAATTAACATAAATGCATAACTATTAAAATATAGCAATTAAGGTGAAAAAGCGTACTTTTCCCGGAGAGCGCAATTAAGACGGTACCTACTACTGTCAGTAATAACATTAAAGATAATTTTCCTGGTAGATGCCGGACGAGGTTCTAAGGAACAATCGTTAATTCATTCTCCGAAAACATCGCCACTATTGATTGTTGGTCAAGTTAGCCATTCAATTCGCTTAAGGGGATAACGGAGCTTCACAATTACCTTTTGGCATTAATCCGATATTAATATAAATTAGTTAAACACGTGTATTTTGTTAGTCAATCACGGTATTCGAAACGCTTGAAAAAAAAAGATGCATTACTGTTAGCGTGAGTAACTTTGACTCTGTGTCGTCGAGATTAAAGCGTGCAGCTATCTCTCTCGCGCATCACAACATTTTTAAACATATAAAATCATTGAGTAGTGATATTAGAAAAGTTAGAAGCTAAATTTGTTTATTTAGAGAGGAGAAACGTTAAAAAAAAAAGTTTTAATCAGATATCATTTATACTGGCGATGGAATTAGAAAAAAAAACATATATTTTCTTATTCCTCAGCCAATTTAAAAGATATCAAAGAAAAACTTGTTTTTCAAATATTTCTCCTGTCTAAATAAACAAAAAAAATTAACAAGGTTGTGATGTGCGAGAGAGATAGTTGCGCGCGTTGAGCGAATGCTTAAGCATTGCACATAGTTTATTTCGAAGGTTCTTGGTTTTTTCTCCAAAAGATTAGTATTATATTATAGTAAAAGATTAGATTTGACTGCTATGTTTTTGGAAAAAATAAGAAACTTCGAAAAAAGTTACGTAAAATGTTTAATAAAGTGTCAAAGTTACCCGCGCGCGTATTTATCAATTGCTTATGTCTTTAAAAATGGTGTTTCGGAAAAAGTAACAAGTGCATGTTGGGCGTAGTTGGACTAAGCACAATATTACCGCAAGAGCGTTTTTCTTACTGTTTGGCTAAACCATTTATCATCATCATAATCAGCCAATATTTAACCATATTGGAACGTAACTCCATAGTAAATACAAGGAAGGGTCTAAAAAATTACGACAGACAGAAAGACGGATAGATAGAACGAAACTGTAAGGCTTACTTGTACTACGGAACTCTAAAAAGAAATTAAAAAAAAAAAAACTAAATTCAAAGTAATTAACCGCACATGTTTTTTTTTTAGAAACTATTACTATTATAAAATAAAAATAGACAGTAAATTTCTTTAAATAAAATAATAGATTATAATTATCAAGGTCAAAACAGTACGACGAACAACAATCTAATTATCACCTTAACGATGTAACACGAATCCACTTTTTGTGCGACTTCTAATCTATGTCTGTTCTCGGAATGAGTGATTTTAAATCGATTATCGCTAACATTATCTGTGCTTCCGAATATTCCTCAACGATTACGGTTTTTTGTTATTTGTGTTTACAACAAATTGGACCATTGTGGGCTTAATCAGGAAACAAAGAGTCCATTAGACCAACTTACTCAGGAGAATGCTATTTTTGGTAAACAGCAGCAACAGCAGGAATGGCAGAGCGGAAAGTACATATATATATGCTGGTTTTATCCAACTTGTCAAATTGGTTTTCAATGTCAATAAATATTCAGTGGAAATAGTGTAGTGGCGGCGAGATATATGCGAATATAATAGCCAAACTGTACCTTGGCAAAATAGATTGGAATGAAATGAACTTTAAATGTAATTAAATCACAGTTTATATATTTTAAATAGAACGTATCATCAAAACCTATAGACGTTACTTGGTTCATATTTAAATTCAGATATATATCCATGGACTGCTAAACACATATCCCTTCTCTTCGGTCTTTGTTTTTAATAGAAACACCTACCTACTTTTTTGCAATATCTATATTGTAGTGTTTCTGTCAACATTTCATTGGATTACTGGGAAACGCCAGCGAAATTTTACAATGCTGCGCCGTTTATAAAAAGATTGGCCGAGTATCCGCGTTTAATAAATACATATTACATTTTCCTTGTTCTGTGTTAGTTTCGTAATCGGCGACCTCTAACTTTACATACAGGTAAATCGTTCAGGTAAAGATAATTTTAACATCGGTAAAGGGAACATGTGAGAAACTTTAATTATTCAGCTTTACAGGTAAAATTGATACCTATATAGCTTGGAAGCCAAGTAATGCAACAAATATACTGAAAAAATATTGAATTATGTGCATTTTTATTATGTGATGATGTATAGTTTTATCAGATACAATGCTGTTAAAATTGTGCCGATTTGTTTAAGATAAACAATGATTTCCTATTTATGCACTTGGAAGCAAAGTGATCCATACTTGGCACTTCCTAGTTATACAAAATATCCAATGAAAATGCCATTTTGACATTAGGTAAGTATGTAGGTAAGTTTCCGGCAGCCTAGTCGGGAGACCGTTTGACTTGCGATCCGCAGGTCCTGGGTTCGAATCCCACGGCACGCACCTCTGTCTTTTCGAAGTTATGTGCGTATTGTTGATTGCCGGCAACTTCAAACGGTGAAGGAAAACATCGTGAGGAAACCTACATGTCTGAGAGTTCTCAATGATCTTGAAGATGTGTGAAGTCTGCCAACCCGCACTTGGCCAGCGTGGCAGACTATGGCCTAACCCTTCTCACAATGAGAAGATAGCCCGCGCCCAGCTGTGGGACAGTTTGTATAAACAGGGCTGATAAAACAAAAAAAATATGTAGTTTACGACATAGGTAATTTTTGTGGATTCCGAAAAAATAGAATATCGTGTTAGAAATGTCTTTCGTTTTATATAAAATTATGGCAAACGTTTATTGAGCATGCGGCAGATTAAAATGTAAATCTGTGGCCAGCGTGAACGCCAGTATATTTCGTATAATCGTATACAATCGTGTCACTATGTATATTTACATATTATGTCGAGTGGTACCGCACGTGTGACCTGCCGCACTTGCCGCAGATTGGGACATCGACAACGTCTATTTACAAAACAGAATATCGGAAACGTTCCTCGTTCCGGGAGGTTATTACGATAATCACATTTCTTACTAGCGGCTATCTCGCTTTCGTTTCTGGGAAGGCGACCGAGCCCTCGCCGCCGCGCGCCGCCGCGCTAACAGGCTTCCCCGCAAACTATCAACTGGTTTGGGCGATTAGCATTTCGAGAATTGAGAAAAAGTTACGAGGAGAAATTAATCGAGCCGTAGATCGTTCGCCTCCGGTACAAGGAAATAGATAACATCGGCTTCTACGAGATGAGCAAGTCTATGGTCGCGATACGGCTCGTCTTGTCTATGATCACGACGCAGCGCTCCCGGGGCGTGTTCTCTGATAGATCGATGCTCTCGAGTTACAGCGCTTAAACAACTCTTAATTGTCATCGACATTCATTATTACTACATTCAGTTGTTTATTGACATATGTATACTCTTCAAAAGCATACATTTTAAATGCTATTTGTATTTCATCCATACGGTTGTAGTTTCGAGAAACTATAAAGGTTATAAATTAGCTTTATTGCTACTTAAAAAGAGTTTATAAACGTAGTGTTTCATAATAAATCGTAATTCATCCTTGTAAAAACAGTAGCTATTGCATTGTATATTATTTCTACAAGTTTCGAAGAATTTTACGTTACGAGATCTGAATAGATGTAAGTGTAAGGATAGGAACTATTTGCGTGGTTTTATTTATAAATAGATTATCTAAATGTACACGCGTCAACGAACGGATTGGTGTGGATGATATATCTGGGTTGATATAGAAAAAGTAATACTTTTTCTATTGTTTGTGGTAAGTTAGGGACATTATGTGATGAGCGTGCCTGAGATACGGCCAGAACGGTGCTACAGGTATACAAGTGATTGAAGCCCTAAATAAATTTTACATTCTACTATTGTATTAACTAAAGATGCCTTTGGAATATTAAGTACGAATTGTAACTAGGAACGTCGAAAAGACTGCATAACAACGTATGTAACGTATAAGCGTAGCAAGACCGTGAAAATGTAAGGTTTTTTTATAGTTGTCTCGTTATCGATCCAATGGCGGAATGCGATTGTGCTCGACCTTTCTCCGCGTCATGATTACGGAGAATCGACTTTAAATAAACAAGTTAAAAATACCACGCGTGCTTACTTCAGCCATGTCTCGAGGGTATGAGAAGCGAGACGCAATCGCATCACATAGACCAGGGGTCAGGGTAAATGTCGATCGATGTTGTTTACCACGAGCTTGTAAACTATTTGTAATATTGTATAAATATCTATGTAAGCTTATATTTTAGAATCGCGTGCTACGAATTTATTGATAGTTCGATTTAGAATTTATAAAGTTTAATTAAAGCCTCGATGACACTGGGCTTGTTTACGAGCTGCTAGTCGGCGAGTTTAAAAGCTAGCGAGTGAGCGAGTAGCGAGTGTCGATGACACAATCAAAAGCAGCTTGTAAAAAAAGCCCAATGACACGGAGCGAGTTTACAAGCTGCTCGCGAACTCGCTGGCTTGTAGCTTGTAAACTAGCCCAGTGTCATCGAGGCTTAAAGAACCTACGACAAAAAAAAAACGAACGTTAGCGGAAAACGTTTAGTGAACGATTTAAAATGTAAAAAAAGCCGTTTATAAGGGTATTATTTTCGCGTGTCCAATACAAATGTGCGTCGCACGTGATTCGGTTTCCTAACGCAGGAATTAGGCAAATGGCGAGCGGTAAGCGCTTTTTACTCGTATTCGGGCATTTGTATGCGTCCCGACGCACCTCCGGACAGTTAGTTCCGACGAAGTAGCTGTAAGCTCACGCCTGGATTAAGACTGCCCGTGCTAGACTAGGACGTCGTTAGATAAATCTGTGCCCTATTAAATATATTATTGCCCGTTTTGGAGGGGTAAAACGAGCGTCTCATCTCCCGCCTCGGTCAGGCTCGGTCAATGGTATACGGTGGCCAACTTGCGGAGAGTGATGGGAGCGAGCCGGAACGCACAGAATTGTGTATTCCGGTCATAAGACACATTATTTTGTAGCATGTTAAACGCTCATCAACGTACATTTGTAGGCCTACTTGTTTCTCCATGATTATGATACAAACTCTGTACATGACTAGTAAAATATTAATTCTTACATACCTACAGTAGGTAGTTTCAATGACATGAATAAATCGAGTATATTCGATGTTGATAAATTATATCCTCTAATGTTATTTATAGTTACGGTAAATAGACTTAAGTACAATATGATGTGTAGGTATCCTTAATTATGAATTGTGTACTATCAGGTATATGCTTCCGTTAATGTACCTAACCTACATATATTTTGTTTCCTTTGTGCGTTTATGCCATTATAAACGCCTACAAACCCAATTAGATGTTTGTTGGTAAATGAGACGTGGAATATGATATTTATTTGCTTCAATAATAAATTAATGGGGCAAGGCAGCTTAGTTCGACCCAGTGGTTGTTCAATATTATCATAATTAGCCTCCAAATGTATGCTAAGTAGATGTATAAAAACGTAGGAAGTTGAAATCTCATACTAGGAATAGATTGCCACAAAATTTGTCATAAAATTTGCATGTTCTGCTGGAATTGTAATAAAATTCAATATTGACGCGAAGAAAACAGTGAAGAAGTGGTTCGTGCATGCGCTTGCGCGGGCCTTATCGAGGGGTTGAGATAAAAGCGGCGCTAGAGTCGTAAACTCCACACTATAGGAGTAAAGACCTAACGATAACAAGTTCATTTATAAATAAAATTAGTATATTAAAAAGCCCGGTCTTGCCTGCAACGAGCGACCTCAAACTTTAGTCTGCGCTATCCGATTAGGGCTAAAATTCCTTATTCACAAGCGGATATTGCATTTTGTACATGGGATGTACCCTCTACGTATAGGAAATTAAAAATATGTAACAGAACGTTTTAGTAGATAAAGTTCCACGGTTACTTTTGGAGATTATATCGGGTACAACGCAGCTGTCCGCGGGTGGGTGCTATAAGTAATGCCATTGTTTTAGTTTGTATGTTGAAGTTAAGTTTGTACTCCGCCAATATTTCGCATTAGCAATGTATGTTTTGAAGCTCGATACGATTGTGCGTGAACATTGTTGCAATATTATTACCTATAATATTAGTACCTCTGAGAAAAACTAACTACAGCCTCCTATAGTTAGTTTTTCTCGGAGTTGCGTGCAATGTTTGTTCGATCGAGTTTCGAGTTTGAAACCTGAGTAGCTATAAGCTTATTGTATGTAATTATCCGCTAATGAAATTACAAGTATGTTGATATTATTATTGAATTTGTTAACAAAATTATGAATGTAAATAGCGAATAAAATATAATTTTAATTGTATATAAATTGTTAGCCCTATGAATTGTAATACTTGTAGGAATACTTGCCTTTTTATAGATTTATATTTTTGACTGATTGATTTTTAATAATCTACATGATTTACTTTTTATACACCCGTGCATTTTTATGTAAGTCAATGCAAGTTTTCACATATTTAGGTACAACAAACAATAGTCAAATAAGTCTTAAGATGGATTATTATAGATAAATAATCGCTATGTGATGATTTTGTAAGTCACTTATTTATTTGCAGCGTATGTTTTAACGTAAATATGCTTTAATCTGTAGTGTTTCCTATTGAATCTGTAACACTAATCCGTCTCTTTCTTACATACTGTAAGATGTAAATAACACCGATTTTATCGGTCGATACTCTCGTAATTCTGTCTCATGCGCGTGTTTGTTGTACGATTGGATTTTAAATGGTACGATGTACGGTATGTCATTCATTAAATATAATGAAAATATAAAGCAACAGCTATTTTATTTATTTATTACCCTAAGGCGTAGTATGATATGAAGTGACTCACGATATGAAGGCGGGAAAGGTTTGTTTTCGTAAATCATCAGATGGCGGTAATTGAGGGTCAGCGACTTCTTTTTACGCATTCTGATTATTTATAACGGGTGGCGGAGGCTCGCTAGAAAGCTACGTGTTTCGGGTTTTACACGGCATTGCCCCAGAATAACGCGAGTCGAGATTTCCTGGTATCACCGCGCCGAGTATTTCGGAATCGGAAATAAGGATTCTGAGAAACGGCCGGCCTCAGCGCGGTCGAGTGGCGCGCCGCGGCGGCGACGACGCACGCGCACGCTCGCTCGTCTCGTGGGTGCCAAGTCTGATTAATAGCTTGCCGCTGCGTGCGTGACGTTTGTTTTGGCGAGTATGCTATTCATATCAAAATATTAGGGAATAGAACCTATATATACTTATATCACATTCAGATGTCTACACAACTTATTGTTTCATCAAATGGCAATGTCCACTTATAAAAGGTGTCACTCCGTGATACATAATGATAAACTCTGTTGCAATCTCTGATTGTGGTTGCAATAACGATCGTAGCTATACATGCAAGTTTGAAAATATGAGGTAGGTTCCTATATAATAGGGCGAATTCTGTCAGGTAGGTATTACTGATTTCAAGTAAAACCTATAGTCTAATGACTTAAACGGTAATATTCATGTTACCTTATGAGTAGAGACTGCAAAAAATCGATCAGTTCATCGGAAACGAATTCAAACGAAATATAATTTTATGACGAACTAGGATATACGGTTGCATGGGTACAAAGACACCTGCATAACCTGCATTACCACTGTACGACGAAAAATTGACATTGACATTGACACTGCCAGTTACTTATCTTACAGCTGTCAATACATATGACAAGGCAGTATGGCCAAACGGCTTAGCCTGCCCGTAAGGTAAATTAAAAAAAAAATACAGCTGTCAAGGGGTCTGTCTGTTGTTTGTTTATTTTATTTGGCTATCGTTTATTAGTAATAAAAACAGCCTAATATAACAAGAAATTTTGTTAAAAAATTATGGCTGCTGCGTTCCAGCAACAGATATTTGCACTAGATGCACGGTTTAATGCTTATAGAGCTCCAAACAATCCGAATTTTAGTGAGTTTACTTCCTACTACTTTCACTGCAGTATTTTACGAAATTATACTTATATTTTAACGTTATATGTTTTTTTACTAAGATTAATCCATCTATTTATTTATATGTTCATCTAAAAATCCCATAATTTAAGCGAACACATTGAATGTATGAAATAATTTGTGTTGTTTTCCACCATAAAGATTTGAATGAGTAATTTTTTTTATTTACCTAACTTTCGAAAAGCTGAAAAGTATTGCCATCTAATAATGAATAACTACTAATAATTTTCAGAAACTCTTTATATTCGCCGTCGCAGTCAACTCTTAAGAGAGAATTCAAAATTCAAGGTAATTTTAGATACTTAATAAAGACTTTCTTCAATTTCTTGGCTGTATCCATAAGCTCTCTTGATATTTTTAGGACATAGAGACAATAAAGAAGTACATAAACATAAGAAGTCAGTTGCTACAACGTAGGTATGGAGTACAAGACAACATTTCCATTAGTTCTGCATCCTCTCGACCTCGATCCAGCAGTAAGGTAAGGTAATTAATATTAAAATATACATATACACCAAAAATTACAATTGTAAAATCTCTACCATATTGATAATTTGTTATGTAAGGTAAAGTCCTCTAGTAGGTTGTCATATAAGGATAATTCATTGAAATAAAATCTCTTTTCTTTATTGGGTTTTCAAATATTTATATTGGTGAGTTGCAATAGTACTGCCAGTAGTTGCAGTGTAGCTGCTAAACTATAGTTGAGCATTGTCAGTGCCCAATGGAATATGAATGCTTGTGATGATGTTTCATTTTTTTTATGCAAGATAGACTTGATTGACCACCAATTTGCCTGATGTTAAGCGACGGTGTGGCTGAAGATGGAGCTCAGCAATCTAGAAAATATCCATTCACTCTAGTCTTGAAAATTCCAAGATTGTAGTTCTCAGGAAACAGCGATGGTGGCAAAGAATTCCATTTCTGTGCAGTACGCATAAAAAATGTGGACAGATCTAGCCTGAGTACGAATTTTTGACATTTCAATGAGAAATTAGTGGTAATTCTCTGAGTTTCTGCTAGTCCAGTAGTTAAATGGAGAGGGTGGAATTAGCTTGTGAAGCTCTTGCGCACATTCCTCGAAATCAATCCTGTAGAATATAGACAGATATGCTACTTTACGGCGGTGCTCGAGTCTAAGTTGCTTCTTGGCAACTAGTTTATCGTCACTGATTAACCTCATAGTTTGCCAGTCTACTGACTCTAAAGCTCACATACTGATTTCACATGTAAGCAAATTGTAACAAATTATTCACACTCTTGATTGATATTGCAGGCCAATATTGCTGTGGAAGACAGCCCATCTCACAACACCAAAAAGAAGAATGACATGACAATCTCTGAGAACTATGCTTTTACTGGAGTTCACCATATATTTGATCAGGTATTAATGAAGTTGTAACATATCACTTGATTTATTATAATTAAAATAAATAATAAAGTAGATGTCTTTTGAAGAGATAAGTTAATATTTTATATTTATTTATTGGGTATTGGTACCCAAGTCCCAATATGTTATAATATATTAATACATTTTTCTAAGTAACACATGAATCAATATGAGACAAATTTGAGCTTAATGCTAACATAATTATAGGCACCAACAACATGCAATTAGGAAACAAGCGGTCAGAAAATTAATTGAATAGATTTATCTCACAAAATGCCTAAAGGGCATTTGTACTAAATAATAGGTTACAAAGTAGAGCCACATCCACAAGCAAGAATACTATTGATTTATCATTCCGTTTCTGAGATCCTTATATATTATGTAATTGCTTGTTTAATTATTTTATGTAAATAAAAAAAGAAAATAGAATAATGCATATATTTAATAAAAACTACGGGTCACTCACGTCTGTTTTGAGCCGAAATATCCGACTATAGTTTCAACCGCATTCGGCGGTCTATTTCAAAGGAGCAGCACACGTCACTCTCGGTCGGTGACGCGCCTTGCACTGCGACGTGCCGCTCGTGCCGCACGTGATATCATCGGTTGCAAAAGGGTTAGGGTGGGAAGCTGGTCGTCTTGGTAGTTTTTATTTAAAAATGTGTGAAAACCACGTTAATTTCCATAGTAAAATAATGCATATGCTTATTTTCCAGCACACAGAACAAGTGAGCGTGGTGAAGTTCGCTAACAACGACCGGTCGAAGCTGTGTTGTGCGTCCGACGACGGCACCGTCTCGATATGCGACGTCACGGCCTCGCCGCCGCGTGTCAGCTTCATCATCGAGGCACACACCAAAGCCGTCACTGGTAACACGACCACTTGCCTACTTCACTGGGCTAACTGTCAAACTTTATAGAGATATTCTGACCAAAACATACTGACGAATGAGAAAGAAATTGAATAATAAAACGAAAATAACTTTTGTCACAAAACAACCTCAATGGTGCTCATTGCCTACAGCGCCTCTGCTGTGCTTAGACAGATTCATCTGACCATTATTATATTTATTTATAATTACCATCACTGACTACATGCTCAGCATTGGAATTGGAGAGGTGCTGTAATTAATAGGGGATGTCACAATAGATCTGAAAAGGTCGCAGTGACCAGCCGGGGCTGCCTGAGCCCATTTGGCCCCCTAATGATCGAATAAAAAAAAATAAAAAAACTGACCATTATTTTGCAATTCAAATCAATTACTGAGTAGGCAGGTAAGGCAGCAGTTTGCAAATAAATAACCACACACTACGCGTACCCGTGACCGTTCTGTGTATAATACAATTAACAAAGGACAGAGTGAGCGTGGGGAGCGGGTGGACAATCCGAGATTGTCGGGAAGCGGAGTGTCCGTTCTGCGTGTAGTGGTATTCTCGTGTCCCGCGGTACAGACTGCGACTGGTCCGCGTCGAACGAGCTGCTGGTGACTTGCGGCGCGGAGGGCGCGCTCTGCCTGTGGGACGTGGCTGCGCGCGCGCGGCTGCGGCTGGTGCGCTCCCACCTCGCCGCGCCGCTGCTCGCCTGCGTCTTCCAACCAGCCAACAACAACATGGTCATTGTATCCTTTCATACCATACAGAATTAACAGTCAATAGTTCGACCATCGACCTATGGAGCGGCCATATGTTGAGATGCAAGGAGGACAAATGGAGTAAACAAGTCACTCTGTGGTACCCAAGAGATGGTGTGAGAAAACAAGGTCGTCCAATAAAAAGATGGGAAGATGAAAAATGTCTGACCTTGGGACCATATATCTTCAAAAATGTTGGTATGCGCGAACGACACGGACGATCTACGAACTCCAGACTAATAATAAAACTTTTTGCTGTCAATTATACCGTACTAACCTCGGTTTGAACTCGCTTCGCTTTTATAATATTAGTGTACATATCTTTATTATATACAATTATTATTAGTAATTTCACATTTACCTCCTTCACTATAAATCAGACCGGAAATGCGAGAGGGATGGTGGCGGTTCTCAACGTGTCCACTGGAATTTATCCCAGAGGTTAGTAGCAGAAATAATAGTTATCTTGCTCGAATAGTATTTTTATTTTAACCTTTATTAACCTTATTTATATTATGGTGCAGGAGGGAGCAGTATACTTGGAGGAAGAGTGATGTCAATAGCTTGCGAGTCCAGCGGCAGGATGTTCTGGGCGGCCAATGATAAGGTATTTTAATCTATTGTTTACTAGCTACGCTCCGCGGTTGCAACCGCGTGTTGATGATGATGATGGAATGTAGCCTGTGTCCTTCTCCAGTCTCTAAGCTTATTCTGTACCATATTTTATGATCCGTTCATTTGTTTAGCCCACAGAATTCGCCCTATTTACTTAGCCATAAGAAGGCAACAAACAGACAGAGAGGTAGAGTTACTTTTGCTATTAATAATGTTAGGATTTAATTAATGTAGGATTTGATTAATGTTTTGTTTGTGTTTTTAAACACGGCTGATTCAAATCACTCAGTTTGGTGATTAGCGCCGTAACTTTGCGAAGTACTATAATTTGTAATGAACTGAATGATTTGATTTGATGACGATCTGAGTGAGCACCTGTCTCCAGGGTATGATAGTGAGCTACAGACTGGAGGGCGCGGGTGCTCTGAGCAAGCTGCGGCGGTGCTGCGTGGGCGGCGCCGTCACCTGCCTCAGCTGGAGCCCGTGGTTGGCGCGACATCCTGCGCTACTCGTCAGCGCCGCGCATAACGCACTCTACCTGTTCAGGTGAGCCGGCGCTTATGCTCCAATTCTGTTTGGGTTACACTCGGTAGGCCACCCTACCGAGTGTAACCCAAACAGAATAGGAAACAGAACGTAAGGTTATAAATAAGAATCTATAAATAATCATATTAATGCAGTTAATCAGCAACATCCCGTACTACTCGTCAGCGTCATAAAGCATGAACTATGTAGTCCGTTCATAGTTCAATTACTTTTGCATTTTATTTTTCCGTTCTGTTTGTATTACTATATCACTTGTGTTGTCATTGTCAAATAAAATGTGTTATTGATAGGAATGTCTGGAAATATCTGTAGATTTTTGTCTGAAATCGGTGTATCAATCAGAATAAGTGACATACGTACGAATTATTTTTTTCTTTTAAAAAACATGCGATCAAATACAAACTGGCGAAAAAGGACACCATAAGCGTATAAAATGTGAATGTAAAACGATAGAAAATATATATTCCAGATATCATGCGAAAATAAATTTATTTTAGTAGGTATATAAATAAATAAATAAATAAATATTTGTGGACATTTCACACAACACCATCTAGCCCAAACTAAGCAAAGCTTGTACTATGGGACTAGATGGCTGATAGAATACATATATAGTTTTTTTGTTGTAAATATATACATATGATACATAGAAACACCCAGACACAGAACAAACATCCATGCTCATCACACAAATGTTTGCCCTGGGTGGGGATTGAACCCACGACCTTTCAGTTCAGCAGGTAGACGCAAACACACTACCAACTGAGCCACAAGGCCAGTCAAGGTATGTCCGCAACGAGCAATGGAGAGGGCTATGCTCGGAGTCTCTCTACGAGATCGAATCAGAAATGAAGAGATACATAAACGTACAAAAGTCACCGATATAGCACAGCGGATTAGCAAGTTGAAGTGGCAGTGGGTAGGGCACATAGCACGTAGAACTGATAGCCGATGGGGCCGAAAGGTTCTCGAGTGGAGACCACGTACCGGCAAGCGCAGCGTAGGAAGACCAGCCACGAGATGGACAGGTGATCTCATACAAGTGGCGGGAAGACGCGCTGGATGCAAGCCGCTTCCAATCGGTCTTTTTGGAAATCCATGCGTGGCCCATGTCCAGCAGTGGACTTCTTATGGCTGAGATGATGATGATGATAATGAGGTATGTCCGAAGAGTGGACCGAAAATCTTAAGTACTTCTAAATAAAACATACTTTTAGCAACACTAATGCATGTTCACACTTAGGTTATCCAAAATTATAGTTCCTAAAAGTAAAAAAAAACTCTAATTTACTGTTCATATGAAAACGTCAGCGGCCGACAATCATCAGAATGAATTCCTCGTCTATAAATTCCATTACGATCTTTACTTTGACCCCTTTGGCTTGTTTTTTCACGAAATGAAAGCGCTTGTCAGTAGAGCTTTGATAACTCATCTAGTGGTAACAGATTTGTATAAATTCATTTTCTCACTACCATACTTTACTCGTCTGCTCGCAACTCTTCACTGGCGCACTGCGCAGTCTTGCGTAATTTAGTATTTACGATAATCCAGCGTACAGGATCTCATTTATTACGCCCTTGACTGCATTTATGTCAACACAGGTTTCAAACAAGCTTCATGGAGTGAACTAGGGGTTGTTAGCGCAGAGTTTATATGGCTAGAAATCTGTGGGCGACATCTGTGGAACCTCTTAAATAAAAATAAATACACTTAGGTTACAAATCTGCAAGTCTCCTGGATATTTTTAGTGACGAGACGACCAAGTCGCTCGCCTAATCTTACGCTTCACGCTTGCTCATTACAGTTCAACAGTACAAATTCCAGTGTGCAAGTCGCATTAGTTCTCGTCACAAAATATTTAGATATTGATTATACCATTTCCGATATGTCGAATCAAATCTCGCCCCAAATACCTGCATATGCCTGATAATCTTGTATGTCTTTATTGCCATGGGCAAAAGTAATCCTTTTTTATCTCAATAAGTATATATTACGCATTTGTCCAAATGGCTTGACTTCTATATTTGACTTTTTTTCCAAATTTCGTTATAACTTCGAAATAAATATTTGAAATCAGTAGACTCTGTTCAGCTAGAGAACTAATGTGGTATTGAGGGCGCTGTTGTCCATATTTCATTAGTTTGTTCAGTTAAGACCACAGAATATAATAGTAGTTTATACTTCTTGACGTTAGCTCCCCTTTCTTGCCACAATAGAACTTTAAGTAAACAGACTCTATATAAGCTTAACCAGTTATGGTCCTAACCATTATAAAAATAATATTTAGGGGGTAGAAAACAGTTTTCTCTTCGTGTATGGAAAAAAATTGTAATGTACCGGCGAAAGTTGCGGTCTCATCAAACTTGTCTAAATGGCAAATATACTTCAAATGGTCACACACAGAATTCTGACCGCGGTATCTATTCCCTGTACGAGTGGCCCTGAACACGCGTCAGTCATCCGACCCGTCATCGAGTACTCAAGGCGCGGACTGAGCCCATCGCGGCGCATTCCTAGCGCCTCGTCCTCCCTCACCTGCGGGTGGCGCAAGACGGACTTCAACGGATGTCTGGTTTTCTCAGAACCCAGTGCTAGAACTGCAAATCATTCGTTAATGTGTGAATATTTTTCGCATTGTTTATCTGACTGCTTTGGTTTTAAAATACTTTCTTCGCTAGAATTATACTCTCATCATCTGCAGGGTTACGCTCAACTCTTATAGGAATGCAAAGTTGGCTTGCTCTCGTTTTTGACGTGACAACGTCTAATAAATCGATGAACGCCGGCTGCATGCACGAAAAAGTATGACTCATTGTCCCGTTACGTTACTTGTTCCGTTACAACCGCGCGCGGTGGTTGAGGATGAGGAAGCGGGCGAGTGTGCGCCGCGCCCGACCGTCGCTTCAATTATCATTCCTCGGAGCTCGCGCGCGGACGTATGTTGTCAGGTTAAACTATCGTCCGTAAACCGACTTTACAGAAAACCTTTTTTTTCTGTAACTAAGATTGTGCGAGCCATATTTGCATCGCTACAAGAGTTGAGCTTAACCCCCAGTAGTTGTTTACTATGAAACACCTATTGCTACTGATAATTCAAAAGATTTAAATTACTTATTTGTCTGGTTTATTAACCTATTAGCCATTTAACCACAATAAATTTTAAAATTGGCAAGTACACCACAAAAACGTCTCTTTTCTTAGGATAATAACGGAAACTTCGAGAAACTGTCGGTAAAAGGACGCAGCAAGTTGTTGTGGGACTTTTTAGCATAACAGGGATGCACAGACTTATAAGACTAGGGGCCACTCGGGCAAATTATGAACTGATGGCGGGCCGCCAGAAGTATAGGTAATTAAAGACAATAAAGAATTGATAATAATGTATTCAAATTGAAAAAGAATTTATTAATTTGAAGCGTGGCACTGCATAGTGCTTACAATCTTTTTTATATTTGGCTCAAATTTACTTGTAGCAACACGTAAAACTGCTTCCAAACTTTCATTTGCAAGGCGGTTTCGATTTTTTGTTTTATTATTATTTAGTATTGAAAAGGTTTGTTCACATATATAGGTAGAACCAAATAAGCTGGCACATTTCATAGCTTTTATGCGCAACTCTTTGTACGTATTTTTATCAATGCAGCGGTAAAAGTTCAGCAAGTCTCCTTCGTTGAATTTGTTGCGTAAATCTTGGTCGTTTTGAATGTCGATAATTTCTAACTGCATTCACTCTGGCGCATTTTCAACTGAAATCGTGAAAGGATTGCTGAATAAGCAGAGGTTTCACTTTTTTAAACTCCGAAAATCTGTCTTGAAAAGATTGAATCAAAATATCTAGCTTTTCTACATAACTGAAATTAATCGCAGTTTTGTTGAATTTTTCAGCCATTTTCTTATAATTCGGAAAATGATTGTAATTTCCAGAATTCAATTGCGATCTGAAAAGTGTCAGCTTGCATTGAAAGGATGATACATGAGCGTAGAGCTGGGATATCAGTAGATTTTTGCCTTGAAGCCGTGTGTTCAAGACATTCAAATGATTTGTAATGTCAACTAAAAAAGCCAAATCACACAACCAATCAGGATTTTTAAGTTCCGGGACATCCCTTTGCTTTTCCGCCAGAAATATTCCAATTTCTTCTATTAAATTTAGAAATCGTTCCAGTGTCAATCCACGACTTAGCCACCTTACTTCTGTATAATACAGTACATCTCCATATTCGCTTTCGATGTCATCAAGGAATTATTTGAATTGCCTGTGATTGAGTCCTCGTGATTTTATGAAATTTACAGTCGAAACTACCACTTTCATGACATTTTGAAATTATTTTTTTTTAGAACAGAGGGCTTCTTGGTGTATAATGCAGTGAAACTGCATGAGATCTTCAGCGTTTTTTTTTCTTGCAGATGCTTTTTCAGCAAAGTAACTAGCCCAGAATTGACACCAATCATCGAAGGAGCACCGTCAGTCGCAACTCCCGATAATTTTGATAAGTCCAAATCAGTTTTTGAACACTCATCCAAAAGTACATTGAGTATATCAACTCCTCTGGTTTGACCTTTCAATGAATACATTCCTAATAACTCTTCTAAGACTTCAAAATCTTGAGTAACACCTCGTATTAATATGAGAAGTTGAGCTGTGGAACTAATATCAGTGGATTCGTCGAGTGCTAATGAAAAAAAATCAATGATCTTAGTTTTTTCATTTAATTGTTCCGCAATATTACCTGACAAATACATAATTCGTCTTTGGATAGTCATACGATTCAGTTGAATTTTCTCAAACTTTTTTGCTGCTTCTGGACACATTTTCTTAGCGGCAATTTCTATGCATTCTTTTACAAAATCCCCATCATTGAAGGGGCGACTTCGCTTTGCTATCATTCGAGAAATTTCCTAACTTCTGTAGCTGTTTCTGAATCTTGAATGGGTTTTGTAAACATAGCTTGCTGACCAATAAGCTCCCGTTTTAAAGACAACATTTTTTGCTTTCTTAATTCGCCTGTAAACTTGGTAAAAGTAAGATTCCTCAAGAAAACGAATTTAACCGAGATCAGCACGAACATTACCGACCGCTGTTACCGACGCATGCACGGCGCACCGATAAGCGCACTTAAAGCGCGCGCGCGAGATTCAAATTACTTTTCGAACATATTTTTTTTTATTTTATTCTGGAATAGAATTCTATATTTTTCGAATGTACGAGAGTATTATTTTTGCTGTCGGCGGGCCACCAGTATTCGACCGGCGGGCCGCATGCGGCCCGCGGGCCGTGGTCTGTGCATCTATGGCATAAGGGCTATATTACAAGGGTTATAAAGTCTTATTTACTTACTTTTGTTGTTGTCTTACTTTCTCAACGCCAGTCATATTGCAATAACATATTGCTATTGAGATTCTGGTAGGGGGTAAGTGTAATAAATTAAATAGAAAAAAAAACAACAATAAATTATTACAATGCTATTCTCCCAGGATATCTGACCGCGAGGGCAGCCTGGCGCTGAAGAAGCGTTTCTCGGTGTCTCACACGCAGCATCCCGTGAAGTCGACCTTCTGTCCCATCATGTCCTTCCGGCGCGGCGTGTGCGTCGTCTCGGGCGGCGAGGACTCGTGCGTCTACTTCCTCGACATCGAGGGACACGCCGACCAGCCCGTCGTCAATAAGCTGCAAGGTCAGTCGTCTTACGAGCTGTAAGGACAGTTAAACAAGTTTCAAGGTCAGTCTGACAAGCATCAATGCCAATACTGTAATGTGTACAAGGATCAAGAAGAGAAGATCTAACTACTAAGGCAGTCCGATCCAGTCCTTTAGAAGCGTTTTTTCGTGTCGGTCACTCAGCATCCTGCGAAATCGATCTTCTGTCCCATAATGTCGTTTTGGCGCACAGCGTATGTGACGTCTCAGGCGGCGAGGGACTCGTGCGTCTTCTTCCTCGACATCGAGAGACAGTTTGAGGAAGTATCACACCAGCCAAGCAGTAGTGTGCTACCGTCACTGTGTTCCGATTTGAAACGCAATGTTTTCAGAGAAATTTATAGATGTAGATATTGAACATCTAATATCTTGGAGTAACAAACGCTGCGTTCTCACGCAGGGTTTGAATTATTAGTTCAAAATTCTGGGTGATATCGGACTGCTACAGCCAAGCGTGAATTTTAACATCAGACAAGCGACTTGATCATCTTTAGTTTAAAAAAAAAAGTTGTTGTTACTAATGTAGGCCCGCTATCGCTTGTAAGTAGGTACACCTAGTCAGTGCAAGACTTATCAATATTTATCCTGTTCCGTGCAGTTATATTTCCTAGAATTATGATGTAAACTGAATAATGGTGAACTGGTGCTAATTGTGACACCTTATTAATTCATATTAGGCTGCCAGTCGACTATTGTTTACATATTTAGGAGTCGTTTATTAGCACTCTTCATCAATGTGCTCATAATAGCACACCTCGGCTAAGTAAGCTGAACCCTCTATTACAGAAAAGGACAACACGGTCAGTTTTCGGATAGGTTACCGAGAATTGCATTTACATCTCAGTGCTAACCAAAGATAATTTTATACTGTATCGAACAAAATTTTTGCGAAGACGGATATGATATTATAGCGCCATCTGTTATTTGTCTGCTGAACTTCTTTACAAAGAAGTTATTTCAATAGTTTTTTAGATTACGCTTCTACTGAAGCGGAGCTGCGATTTCGAGCATTGTGGCTGATCAATTCATGCTCTGTTCCGCTTCAGTAGAAACGCATGAATACTATAAATAAAAATTATTTTATAATATGTGCGAAAAATGTTATGCTGCGGTTTCTGTTCAACGTTAATCCATGCTTACATTATAAATTAAAAATAATGCGCATCAATGACAATGCGTTAAACGCGGCGAATATAGCATGAATGAAAAGTACGCTTTCAAGATCAATTTCAATATGAAGTGATGCTGTATTTCTCAGGTCACGCATCCCCCGTGTTGGGCGTGAGCTTCAGTTACGACGAGAGTCTGCTGGCGACCAGCGACTTGTCGGGGCTCGTCATCATCTGGCGCCGCAGCTGACCTTCGCTCGCTGACGAGGATTATCTCAACAGACGACTGCAGAGTATCTAGTATTCTACACGGTGTTCGAGTAGATGAACGTAATTTTAGACTATGAGATTATTTGCGTGTGTGTGTAATAAGTCGAGAGGAGGTTATTGTAATAATATATAATAATAAACAATTTTTACTATGGACACAACTCAACATTACAAATTAATTGGTGAAATAAACTAAGCTGTTCCATAGAAAGTTTTTTGTCCCCTGACAAAATGTATGAACAAATGTTTCTTTTTTTTCATGATTTGAGACTTGTACCATAGGAAAAGTTGTTTATAATGCAGTACAAGGACTTCCTTTCTGCTTAGTACATGGTGCCATAAAAATTCAATATACTTAATGTACTTTTACGTGTTTCTTCGATTTTTTGCACAAGACAGTTAATCATTAATGATCGTCATTTAATTTTCGTAGTTTACCCGAACACCCTGAACACTAAGAGTTATCTGTATATAATGCTATTTATTACTTAAAATTAAAAGGCATATATTCACATAATTATTTTATTTTTTTCATAGAAATACTTTTACTTTACTCAACAAAGTCACAATATGAAAAGACTTTCGCTAAATACTGTTGACAGATCATAAAAATAACAACTTAAATAAATAATTAAACGTAATTTTGTCTTATATTGATCATTAGTAGACTGCATCGCGTATGACATTTCAGAGATTCTATTAAACGTAGCAATAGGTACAAAATAGTTCAAGGCCTACATAATAACAAAAAGAACATCTATTTCATCACTTATATACATCTGTACATTAACGAAAACTTCTAAAAACGTAAAAAATAATGTTTAGAACAATAAAAGTATAATTAATTCATAATTTTTTATATTAAAAAAAAGATTCATTTGCATTAATAAAGACTAACATTAAATTATATTTACAGCAATAACTAAAAAACTAAAACGCGATGATATGGAAATGAGAAGAATTGCACATCAGGTTTCACACATGGACGTATCATACAATAATCATGACATTTTCGTTTAGTGGCACACATTTCGTGAAATACATTCAGCAACAGATAATTCATTTTATTATCCTTAATATTCATTTAGATAAAAAACCATTTTCAATAAATAATAATTGTTCAAACTCATTTATAAATAATATGTCGGTATTAAATAACGAAATAGAACAAAACAATTATATAATGGACTGTCAGCAGGTTGATATCGTCAGGGCACAAGGCAAGCTCTGATTAAGAATGATAGTCTAAATCCAGCAAGTCGCTACAAAATATCTAAATTTTATGTACAATTTTCATTGTGTGAAAAAGAGAGAGTATTACAGAATTACAGAATTGTATTGATAACACAGAAATGATAAAACTTATAATATCACAAGTCTACACTAGTGCATTGAAATAATTTCAAATATGTTCCCCAAAAATCAGCAACGGATTAAGCTCGTCGGAAGCCCGGCGACAATGTTGGCCTCCATTTTTAGTCTGCTCAGAAGTTATTGTATTTTTACTGCAGCGAGCACGAGAATTTTATATACGTACAAAGACAAATTTAATTATTTATTACAACATATTTCACCGTTTAGATTTTATAATCAAGCTCTAAGAGGTCTTCAAATGTTAAAAAACCTCTCGACCCTTGGGGACCCCCTCGAGTTTGATGTCCGGGGCGAATCGCCCCTTTATTTCCTCTTAATACGCCACTGCAAAAAAAAACTGTTGCTGAATGTACGATAAAAACGCTGTCTATCTCTCGCCACATTTTATTTTCATTACATAGTAATTCTACACTTAGCTAATATAAACTTTTACTTTTACTTATCTAAGAATTGGCTTTACAACCTCAAACGTACGTCGAAACCGTTCAATTTATTTACGTCGAGGTTTAAAAGATGGAAGATGCGTGACTCATTTGTGCGTTAACAATTATACACGTCACAAACAAGATAATAATTATGTTAGACATTGATTTATTTTATGTTTTGTTCGTTTTTGGATGCATGCTCGTTTTGTTCAGGGCTAACCATTAATTTTGTGAAGGCATACTACATTATACTACATACATACTACCGTTCTGCTCGATTTGGGCGAAAAGTAGAAAGCCGTCTGATTTGTATATTTACTCATCTTCTGACGAAGAAGAAAATTACAATCTACCCTCAAAAGCCACACTGGTTTGATGAAACTCAAAACTGTCGAGAATGTAAAATACCGAATGCATCCAAAACGCGAATGTATGTTTACGTACGATCTAACTCACTACAACAATAAGAAATTAGAGTAAAAACGGTTACGTATGAAAATTCTAGCATATTATACGTACATACGAGGATGGTATGTTTAAAATGTTCCAAATTTAGATAGGCCATCTCGACTTGCCTTCGATGAAAACATACAAGTACGACGTAATAGAAACACTATAGGGGCTATAGTTTTAGATGTGACAGTAATAATTAACGTATATTTGTACATCTGTTGAATGAAACCACGACCTAAAACACCGGATCTTCAAAGGCCCGCTCGGTTTCTGGACAATAAAAAATTGTACATCGTCCGAATGACGCAATTTAATCCGTATAAACCCGATATGTTGAAAGAGTTTTCGGCGGTTCCCTTACAATATAAAATTATCGATAGACACTATAATAACATCGGCTATCGTAATGGCATTATATCACATCAACGACCTTCTATCGAGCCGTCGATGCGCGTGTTCAGTCCGAGACTCCATCGGTACAGTTCGCAACGAAACTATCGCCGGTCTAGGAGACATTGGGCACGTTTCTCTCGAGCGTGGCTTTGGAACTGCTCTCGATACCAGAGTCCTCGTCTCCGGAGTCGAGCACGGTGCCCTCGCCCTTGGCCGGCTCGCTGGAGCTCTCCCCGGCCTCGTCGGTGAGAATCAGCTTCTGCTCTGGGTCGAGTCGCGGCGCGCTCTTGCCGAACGTGGAGAAGGTGGGCTCGGGGAGGCGCGCGGGATGTTCCTCGGGGAGGGGGAGGGTGTCGCGCGGCAGCGGCGTGTCGTCCGTCATGATGAGCGGCGTGTCGTCCGTCATGATGAGCGGCGTGTCGTCCGTCATGATGAGCGGCGTGTCGTCCGTCATGACGAGCGGCGCGTCGTCCGTTGCGACGAGCGGCGTGGCGGCGCCGTCGCGCCGTCTGGGCGGCGCGAGCGCGAAGTTGAAGACGCGCGCGTGCCGCGGGGAGGGCGCGTGCGGCGACGGCGGCAGGTCCAGCTTGAGCCGGTCGCGCGTGTGCCGCAGCCCGCCCAGCTCGCCGCCCGGGGAGCTCGGCGACACGGACTCACTCGAGCTGCCGCTGTCCAGCGGACGCCACACCGCTTCCTTCTCTACTTTCTTCACTTCGAAGTCGTCTTCCAAGGTGGAGCCCGGGGTGATGTCTTCTACGCCCGAGTCCGGTGTAGTGAAGTCGAGCGACGGCGTCAGGACGGTGGCGGGGGGTGACGGGGGCGCGGGGTACTCGCCCTCGTCCGACAGCGAGCGCTCGAGCAGCGCGCGCTTGCCGCTCATGCCGCCCGGGAAGAACTGGCTCGTCGTCGACATTATGCCGAGACTCTCGAACGGACGCGCCGACGACGAGATAAAGAAGTCCTCGTCGTAGTCTAGAATAGAAATGGGAGTTTTAAATCCGTGTGTAAACAAAAGTGTGACGTCGCCACTGTAACTATTATATTCTAAGGTATGTTCCTTCTATTATGTTTGTATATATTTTCTTTTAACTGCATTCCGAAACAACAGACAATATTAATTAATCATTATTAATTAAATATAAGGCCTGCCTCAGTGAAATCCGTTTACTCTGAGTATTTTATAAAGCGACATCAAAGCGATCTAGTGCGATACCTGCGTACCTAAGTATATAGTGGAGTTGTAAGTGTACGAGGGTGTCGTGTGAAATAAGGCGAGTGTGTGAATAAACAGTATATTATTTTAGTAGAAACACGTATCTCGTGACAACATGTACCTGTTCCGAAAGGTCCGCCGCCGCCGCCGCCGCCGGCTCGCAGCTGGTAGTGCGCGCCGAGTGCGCTGGGCGAGGAGAACAACTGGCCGTAGCACAATTCCGCCTCTTCCGCGCTCGTCGGATCCCATTCTGTACGAAACATTCTTTTAATATACAAGCTCAGGAGTTCCCAAACTTTTTCAGTTCGCGGCGCAGATACAGGTTTAGTATTTAGCCTCGGCACCAGCACGAGTGATTTTAATTGTTTATTTTGTGCCCGCCAATATCATTCCGACATTATATTTGCATTCCGATGGTAAAACGGGCTATAAGACTATGCAAATCCGAAGAGATGGCACTATAACATTGAGGATTATACATATCATCAGAAGTGGGATAAGACAGGCTGGTTAAATTGTGTACTGTATACCGATACTTGTAAACCAAAGGGTCCATCAGAAAACCGGTGCTGGTTCGGAAAACCAGCAATAGTGCTGAAATGGATCCTTTCGATACATTTTTTTTTTGTTTTATATCTAAGAGTATTTTTTTTTCAATTCAATTAAATTTATTGAGCTTGTGGATCTGGGTAACAAGGTAAATGGGAGTTAAATTTAGTCCGCCAGATCCTGCTTTGTAAGCATACAAGCAGTTCCATAAAGTAGTTTACAAACAAAATATCTGGGCAATTATTTCTACATTGTCATTGCAATAAAAGCTGAGGAAAATATAGGATAATACTTACCAAACAATTTCAGACTAATAACAAAATTACGTGCATGTCAATGTCATAATTTTTGCAAACTTGTATTTGTAGAAGATATGCAATACCTTATACCTTTCTTTCTTCACTGTAATGGTCTATGAGCAGCGTATGTAATATAGGGTGACAATGTTTGAAAAACTAGTTTATAGGTATTGTATTTTATAGGCTATTTCCCTAAAATTTTAATGTTTCATTAAAAAACCAACATTAACATTAAAACTTTTAGACACTTGCTCTCGAAAGACGTCACAGTTTGTTGGTTACTCAACCAACAATTAATCAAGACCACCTTTATATATACTTTTTTCTAACACATCCCAGGGTTGTCGGGAAGAGAACGCTTTTAGCGATTAGACCGCCATTTGTGGCATTTATTGTTTTATTACTTTTTGTCGTGTCAGTAAAGTGTTATTGATTGAAAAATAAAAATCTGTCCATATATATATATGTTTTTATTATCAAGTGCCCTACAACGCAGGTACGTACCGCAGTATGTGGACAGGTCCGGCAGATAGGCGGGCGAGTGCGCCGCGTCGGCCGCCTCGCGCGGGTACTCGTACACGCAGTGATATTTCTGACGTTTGAAAACCACGCGCTTCTTGCTCTCCTGTAACAATCAGTGCAAATAACGCGATATAGACAATAAATATATCGTCGGCTAAATATGCTAATCTGCTAACTCCGTTTCGTTAAGCTCGCGGTAGACAATACACATAATTATACTTCATTGGGCTACCTATCTATAACTAGAATTGTGAAATACCGAATATAATTTCACCGAAAACGATTTATTTTCAAATGACACTATAAAAATCTCGAATGCTTATTTGACAAATCGTTTAATAATCGAATCATTGTAATACGACAATGTATGTGTATAATTAAAAGAAAGCTAACGAACCTAAGCTAATAATTGATATATTTAATAACCGAATCTGTGTAAATACGGTTTCTGGATATAATAATACAGAAATCTAACGACCCTAACTTAATAACTGTTCTGCTTACCGGCGTAGCTTGTTCGAGACTCCGCAGGGAGCTCTTAGCAGGCGCGGCGCGGCAGTCCCACGAGGAAGGCACGAACTCCACCTCGTCGCCCTCCGAGCCCGAGCCGGAGTCTCCCGAACCCTCGGAGGCGCCCGAGCCGCCGTCCGATCCCCTCGGACCTTCATTTCCGCCGGAGGGCGGCCCGTGAGATCCCCGCTGCTGTAGGGATAACTGACGCTTGTAAAAATGTCATAACGGCTAAATCATTTGTAAAGGAAGACACTTGGAATACGGATATAATCCAACACGTCAAATATGTAAAGCTCCCTATATCTTGTTGACTCGGCCAAGAAACGAATGTTTAAAGCCGCATGCTAGTTTCCAAAGAGATATATATATATAGGTATATAAATTATGTTCATATACTTATATTTCAGCTCTATCTTACATCTTATTACACATACACAAGCATATATTATCAAGATTGTTTTTTATTCGAATCTAGATTTTGCTCTTGATCGGCAAGTCACTCACAAGATGAGATGGTAAGCGGAGTTGCGATCTACTACACAGGTGAATGTTTGAACACTAGCAATATTAATATTATATTAATATTGGTAAGCGAGCTCCATCGTAGACCGCAACGTCGCTTAACATTAAGCGAGTTGGCGGTCAAGCGCATACCTATATCTACTTATAAAAAAAAATTATAAAGGGTGTTCAGTATTCTATTCTCGTTTTAAATAAAATAGGTGGTTAATATTTGACCTACTTATCCTGAGAAAATACAAAAATTACGGACACTCAAATCACGACTTTTGTTCTTGTAACTTGTGCTCAAAGACCATGAGGCCGTTAGACGCCATATATGATCATGGTTCATTGGATTAGATGAGAAGGAGAGAGTGTAAGAGGGTCAAAAGATATTGTAGGCAAAGATGTAATGTTGGCTAGCAGAGACAGGGGTCAGCCCATCACCTACATAAACGCCAATTTCCCGCAAGTCCCTTAACTGAATTACAGTATGCCCGGGAAGAGAAGCAGCTGGTACATTATATGTTTTTCTCATGTTGTTGTTTTTCTAATCCAGCATGAAAGTATTTAAATAACTGAATTTCACTGTTGCAATGCAACAATGATACATTTTTGCGAAATTAGCCATTTGATAGTAGAAAAATTTGCTGCGCATTGTCACCAAAAACCACATTTTGATGCGAAGATGTAAGATAGTCAATTTTAAGATAAATGGCTTCACATTCTCCGTGCAAAATTATATCTGTTTTTTTTTATCAGTGTTTTGACAGTGATTTAATAACAGATGTGTCTATAAAACGTTGCATGGAAATAAGTTTTGATAACAACGGCATAAACAATGTAACAATGAAAAATCATATCACCGTGAATGAATGCAGCTTGACTAATGTATGTGGTCAATATATTATCTTGGTGTATGTTCTATACATTTATGTATATACAGGATGATTGAGCCTTAAACAGTTTCTGTTCAGAGGGTGTCCCAGCAATATTTAAGCTATTATTCAAGAGATATAATAGTTCATCGATAATAATTAATGGTTGAAGAGTTATTTAAATTTTGTGAAAAATTTGAGCATTTCCAATGTTTTAATTTAGTTGCAATCAACTTTAAGCGCCCTATCACAATATGCACGAACTTATTTATTAAAAGTATATTGTGAAAATCTATTATTTAAAAAAAAATAGTAGAAAAATATATTATTTAAAAAAATAGTAGAATTATTATCTTTACACCCCCTGAAAATCAAAATAATTATTACGAAAGGAATACATCATAGCCAAGATAATACATATTATATTGTACTCAATATACGAATTATGAATATGAAAACTTAAATCTTATGAATACCAAGCAATCTAACGCACTGTCGTATACAAGCAATGATAATACCAACGTAAAACCAACAAGCACAACTATGGGGGGTCTACGTTATCATAGTTGTTGCAAGTCACGGTTGCGCGCGATCTTTGCTTGTGTTCTTGCCGTGTTTGCGTGCGTGTGCACCGGCCGCGTGGAGGTCGTTCATTAATCACGTGATGTTTTTTTAGCAAGTTTTTAATCCAGTTGATACGTAGTGAGATTTTAGAGCACCCACCCCCCTCCACCAAAATCACGTTTTTTTTGTATACATATCTACAAAAAAAAATCGTCGCGGCGGCGGGCTTGTAAGCGTTGCCTGGCAACGGTGAGTCAAGGTCACACGCCGCACCATCATTTCAGTTTGTAAATCAACGAGAAAATAAATACACGTGATATCTCAGTACACCACCCTACCCCTCGTGATATATCGTGATTTTTCCCGAACCCCTCCCCTCTTTCAAGTTTCACGTGATTAACGGACGATTCCTTCACTCCGTCCCACACACTAACGCAATGCGCATATGCACTAATGTTACACAAATACTATATATGTATATACATATACGGCTCGCGCGCGCTCGTGACTTGCAACAGATGAAGTACTGTACAAATAGAACGTGTATATTTGATATAAGTTTAACATCTAATTACTTTATTTTTACCCGTTGCATCGAGTGTCAGCCCTATCGGAACGAAATGTGATCAGTGTGGTTTTTAACATTATGAAACAATTATACTAAAAATAAATGACATGAATAGCAATCTAGTTATATAAATATGAATGATTGTATTTCTAAAAAATGTAAGATGAAATTAATAAACTATAATATAGTGAAACATATAGAATATTTAGCTTTTAAAATATGAAGATTATTTTATACATAAAGTACCTATTTATTTATCTATTAGAGGTTGTTGAGTAATACAGCAAACACAACTGCCTAATTAGATAACATAATATAGTATCCACTACATTATATTTAAAAGTTACTAAACTGGGCCAGTTTAACTAAAAGGGGTTCATAAGATTCAATATTAGACTTTGAATTTGAAAATAGTTTAATTTTGTGAAAATTTAACTAAATAATGCTGTGTCTCAAATGAAGCAGAGCAAAGCTTATTGGTGCATAATTTGACCAATCACAGGGCTGGAAATTTTTTGCGCGGACATTTCGAGCATTGTGATTGGTCAATTCATGCACTGCTTGCTCCGCTCCATTCCACTTCTGTAGAAACGCAACCTAAGGGAGTTATTCGCTTGTTTAATAAGCTGTTAAAAAAATAACAAGTTTTGATTAATCATACACAAAGTACTTACATATATGTTAATATAAAATTTAGAAATACGTATGTGAAATATCGTGTGATATATATATATGTGTGGGTGTATTGTACACTGATTATAGTATAACTTACATGGTCGAAGTGTGTGGATGGCACGACCGAGGTCTCGTGCCCGTCGCCGTCCTAGCCGCCACACAAATAACATTTACATGCAAGCACACCCACACCAACGCATTGTATTATACACAACGGCTACACGCAAATGGACACACTCTATGTTATACGTTCCTTGTTAGGTACAGGCCGCTATAATTTGGAGTTGCGAAGATCAAACATATAACAATCAGTTTTTCTATAATAGTAAAGAGAACGAACGATCCAGCTATATCACTGATAGTCGCTGCGATAAAGGTAGTGCCTATACTTAGTTGCACTAAAGGAGCAAGGCGCTTAGGCAAAGGAGTTACTGAGTTTGAGATGACTTGAGTTTGTCCATTTCCGTTTTGTATAAAAGCAAAATATCAAAAGAATTTTGTAATTCAACTTGAATTATGGGACTTTTTACAGATTACCATACCAAACAAGCCAGGATTCACTTATAGATAGGTGTGCATTCTTATGTTGCTCACTTGGTACCTGTACTATAGTATATTTTTGCAGGTTTTAAGTCCAGTATCCCTCAAATTTGAGGTGTAAGGGATCGTTACGGAATCTTGTACTAAGCTGAAAGGAGGCCAAACTCATGAACAACCTCTACTATGGGCACAACTCAAAATTTGCTAAATCTTTTTTCATTTTTAGGCTTCCGGTCTAAGGGTGCGGTAGCTTATTCGTGAGGCTACGGTGTTTGTCTGTCTGTTGACTTAAAATGCTGTATCTTTTGTAAGGTAATAGATACAAGCTCAAAATTGGCATAATTGTAGGGTTAACTTCAATGTAAATCAACAAATACTAAAAAATGGTCAAGTGCGACAAAAGTGTGCGTATTTAAAAAAAAGGAATTTATCATGCTATATAACATCCTTGTTGATTCATGACAAAAAAAAAAAGAAACGAAAAATGTCAAGTGAACGTTTCATTGACAGTTGGTGTTATGAGACATAAACATAATGATAACATTAATAACTCTAGGCTTGTAATAAAGTAAATAGTAATGTTAAAATGTCTTTAGATAAAAAAAATATAGATTGTAACCCTTACATACTTGAAATTGATTGTGTGTGAACGTCTAGCATTTCAGGCTATTCCTAATCCAGAAAATATGTCAAGTTACAGATACTTTTAGGTATAATAATATTTATATCATTATATCAAACAAATTGTAGAGTAACTGGTGTCAGTGTTCATTCCATATAAATAGTTCGTCGGCCAATAGCAAAATATATAGAGAACAGCTGATTATTCTCGTAAATTTTGAGTAGTGGCCGTAATAATAATTTGTATTGTATTCAGACAGACCTCCTTTCAGATTGTACAACATACTCTGTTAAAAATAATGCATATTAACCAATAGAACATGATGTCAACATCACACAACTATTGATCAATTTTAGCCCAATCAGTCATAAGGGATATTCAGTTATTGGACTTTTAAAAAATATACTATGCACCATAAAGATATTGATTATTTTGAAATAAAATACCAAAATAAGCAAGCAAACCTAATATTTGGTCGATAATATAGCTAAGATAATAATTACAGGAAGGGTTTTCTACCCACACCATAGCATTAACCACAAACAGGGTATACTTGTTTCACTTCTTACATTTTTCAAATATCACCCTAATAGTTACTATCTTGGCATAGAAAGAAGCAGCATCTTAATTGAGTTCTTAATTTATAAAAAAAAAATGAAATTATAAAAAAACTATGTATAATGTTGTTAAGAAAAAATCCTTATTGATTCAAAATATCACTTAGAGTGAGCAGAAAAATTATAATGTAACAGAATTGACCCAGATATCGTATTAAATGAATATTATACAGGAATATAATATCAAGAAATATTGTACAGGAAAGCGTGTGCAAGAATTACAACATTACACCCTTGACAATAACTCTAACATATCGACGGCCTCTACGTATACCAGTGTATCTGCAAAATACAAATTTTTCAGGAGAGCAGTTTAAAACTTTTAAAAATCTTTAAATCGTGATATTTTTTTTTTCTGTAAGGAACAGAGCAATAAAATTTAACAAAATGGTTTATAATAAGGACTTAATTATATAAGAAATAAAAAAAAAATTTAATACAGTACAATTCGCATTTGCATTATATGCATTTATTACATTGCATTGCATAACTAACGAATAAAGGTTTGCGTTCGACTTTTATTGCGCCAACATTTAAAATAGAGAAATACGTTAATACTCTTCTCAAGGCGAGAAAAAATCACGCGATTTGTCGTCGGACAGTTTTTAAAAACAGAAATGATCCAAGTACTTGTTATTAAATGCTATTTATTTGATGCCAAGACCGTAACAAACTATCATCGCATTATTTACAACCAGCTACTAATCAAGTTTACTAACTAACCTTCCATATAAATTCTCCACTGGAAGAGTTACTAGAGTGAGAGTCGCTATCGCTGTCCCACTCTTTCAATATCTCTGCCACCGTGCTGGGTTTGGTGTCCTGCTCGCACTCAGGTGAGGTGGGTGAGGTGGGGGACTCTTGGAAAGATGTACTCATCATTTCAGACGCTGGACCTAGAATTTTTTTATTTGGGATACATATAAGTATTTTGTTATAATTTTTTTTATATTTAAAAATTAATATAGACCATATGCTATGTATCATAAGGTCTATATTTACTTATAATTCAATGGAGTTCGTCCATATTTTTATTATGCAGATTTGTAGTGATTGATAAATCCAATAATTTTTATAAAAAAAATAAAAATGGATGAAGAATGACGAATATGCAGCGATATCAATGTACTATACGAGAAAAAAGACGGCAATGACGTGGTTTGTGACGTAGTTAGTGTGCTGTGTTATGTTCTGACACCACTGACCATAACTGCAAAGAGGTCGCGTTTTAAACGAGGCAAAAAGAAAACTTTAATAAATTCGTTTTTTTTTTGGATTACATTATTATCAAAAATTATAAAATAATCTAAAATACTATATACTTAGAATAGCGTGCATGAACCTCATTGTCATTTTGTACCAGCGAGAAATTGACAAAATATTTTGAGCATCGATTCTATACGAGTATCGTTTTTTGGTAACACCGTTAACGTTTATCTAAGTATGCTCCCTGGTTTCCTCTGCCATTTTATTGAAACCGCTTTTGGTTTTACATTTTGAGGGGCAAATTTATACATTTATTTTTGAATAAAAACTACGGGTCACTCAAGTCTGTTTTGAGTCGAAATATCTGACTATAGTTTCAATCGCATTCGGCAGTATTTTTGAAAGGAGTAGCGCAAATGTCACTCTCGGTCGGTGACGCGCCTCGCACTGCAACGTGCCGCCGCACGTGACGTCATCGGTTGAGGTCGGAAGCTGGTCATCGGTCTTCATCGCTGGTCGTCGTCGGATATTTCGATTCAAAGCAGACGTGAGTGACCCCTAGTTTAGACTTCTGCATTGTGTGATAAATTAAGATACTAATTGAACTCACCAGTGAACCTAATATCACTCAGCAATGGGAAATATGCGTCCAAAGTGGCGAATTTCTTCTCATTTTGTAAAAAATCTTCCGTCACCGTCGTTATTTTCCCCTGCATTTCTAATACTCCATTTGTGTTCACTTGTTCTTCTTGCGAGTTCACACTTTTCGTTAAACTGTCTTTGGATGTCTCGAGCGTTTTGTCTTTCACTGGGCCCGTCGTTTCCTCTTCTGAATGTGACGGTAATTCTGTCGTTGTTTCAAATAAAGGCGGTGATTCGTCGATGATCAGTTTATCGTCTTTGCTGTCGCTGTCGTCGACGCTGCTTTCGATGAGCTCTTCAAACGTTTCGTTGAGAAAGTTCACCGTGGCGAACTTCTCACTGCTACCATTTAAATGATCCTCTATCGAAAGATTTCGTTCAGTTTCAGACACCGCCCGTTCAGCAGAACCGTTCGGCAAACGTTTCGGACTTTCTGTTTGAGGTCTATCACTGCTCGTATCGTTCGATTGTACTTTTTCAACGTCATCAGTTTCGAGCGTTTTTATGTTGCGATTTAAGATTAAATCGTCAATTTCTGGTGATCTTTCGAGTACTAGAAAACTTTCCGGTTGCTCGTGAGATTCACCATTAATTTTAGGAAAGTCAGAGCTCAGTCTCCTATCTTCAAAAACGTTACTTTTATCATCATGCGATTGGTAAGTATTGTTGATATCCAAGAGATTCGCTTCGTGAGAGTCGTAAGATTTATTGGGGCTTATCCTGGTCGAACTCGTCGGTACCTCCGTCACGATTATAGAATGCGGCTGTTCGGTTTCATCTTCAATGTCGAAATTTATCAAAAGGGTATTCGAGGGTTCCCTCGTATCAACTAACTGATGAGATTCTACTAAATTCGAAATATTAGGCGGACTTATATCTACAGATTGCACGGGTTCGGTGATTGAGGGAGCGGTGTGGTCTCGAGGGGTAGTCGGGGGAGTGAGCTCTCCGAACATCCGTTCGCAGTACAGTAGCCGCGAACTCGCTTCCATCAGCGTGGAGAGATCCTGCGGACGACTCCTCACAGAATCCTCGAAAATACGAAAATCCTCCGAAATATTACTAATCTCCATGCTTTGACTAGACTTCTCTCTCGAACTCGTATCTCGTGGCTGGCTATGTTCCGGCACTGTCAAATCATCACTGTTCAGAACTCGTATTGCGCTCTCGCCTTCGAGTAACCCCTCAGATTCCTGACGGGACGCGACTTTGGAATCGCTATCCTGGGGTCGCACTTCTATCGACTCCACAAATGATTCGAAATTCGGTACGCTACCGAAGTTTCCCGAATTTCCCGCTTCTATTTCGGGCAAGTTCAAAGGGATCGGGACGACATCGTCGATATCAGAAGCGGGCTCGACGAGCGGCGTGCTCGTCAACGATGGCACTATGTCTCTATAGTTGGGGCTGTCATTAGTGAACACTCGGTTTTCGTTTCCGATCTCGGCCGGGCGCGGGGCGTCCGCCACCTCGTCCCGCAGACAGGATATATCCACGCTGTCAGTTTTGCTGAAGCGGCGATCGATCGCGAGTTGCGGACTCGTGTATTCCTCGTACTTGTCTTCGTCTTCTTGTTCGTTCTGTTTGGGCGGAGAGAGCTCGAGGTCCGGCGCAGGCGACCTGCGGATGAGCTCCGGCTGCGGTAGTCGCCAGCCTTCCTCCGCCGCCGCCTCGGCGCTGCAGTTAGAGAAGGACGGAAGATCGAACAGGAGCGTGCCGTACGCGAGATCCTTCGTATGCGTGTTTTTCGAGTCTTCGATATCGGTGCCGGAGGGCGTGGCGGCCGCTTCCGGCTTCGTCTTCGTGTACGTGAGATTGTCCGCGATTGAGTCCGGTGAGAACGTCTCGCACGGCTCGGATCGACTCTCGTGTATGATAAAGGTAGAGTTGTGGCTTAGTTCTTTATCTTCGTCGTCGTGAGTGAGAGTGTCCGTGCTCTCGCTGTTGCCTTCGTCTTTTAAGTCGCAAGCGGGGGCTGGTTCCGCGTCCGAGGCTAGATCATCAAAGTTCTCCTCTAGGTTGTAGAGCGTGTCGTTGGAGCACCAGGAATCTATACTGGTGGCCTTGGAGAGACACTGCGTGTCAGTCGGCTTGGAGAGTTTGGCGTCGGTGGGGAGGGTGGTGCGAGAGAGGGTGGAGACGCGGGTGGGGTTGTCTCCCGTCTCGGTGTCGGTGGTGGGACTGACGAGGAAGGGAGACACCTGCGAGATGCGCTCGCAGTTCGACTCGTGCTCCTGTTTCGTGTACGTCTGGTCGTCGATCGGCGAGAGTGGATCGTCCGGATCCGAGTGGCATTTGAACGGACCGTTCAGGCTGTCTGCGCTCATCGTTATTCTGTGAAAGGTTTGGGATTATTTAGTACAAATATATGGTCATATCTGTATCTGAAATTGCTCATCCCTTTTTGCAAAGAATCTCTCTCACTCTTTCAGAAGTGGGACAGAGTTATGTGTGTTTTGAAAATGACAATTTAAATAAACTAAAATAGTCTAAAAGGCATAGTTCTCTACCTACTTATTCTTGAACCTATCGTAAAACATCTTCCACTGAAAATTGTCTCGAAAAGTCATTTTGTTCACTGACTGTTTTAATTGAAAATTAATAGTTAAACATTATAGTTTAAAAACTGAAAAACCGACTTCAAAATGCGCAGTTTTGATTAAAAAACTAAACTACTGAAACGGTTGTGACCAATCTGTAACCCTTTCAAACAAAACATATTTTTTTCCAAATCTGCTTAAATATTATGAAGATATGCGGCAACAAACATAAGTAACCAAAATCTATTTAGCATGTTGGAATGTTTACTCTAAATATTGAATGCCCGATGAGGGTGTACCGATAGACTAGTATTGCAATAACACCTAGTAACACCATTGTATCATATTGCCTATTATTCAATAAATAAAATCCGCCAAATTTCGTACTCAGCGATATCGGTTCACATTCTTGATGCATACTGCACAGGAATGTAATTCTTTGCCACCGTCTCTGTTTCTTGCGAACTACAATCATGTAATTTTCAAGGCTAGAGTGAATAGATATCTTCTAGATCGAAGAGCTCCATTCTCGTCCACACCGTCGCTTAGGCGAGTTGATGGTCAATCACAGAGATCTTGCGTAGAAAAATCTGATTCTGATGTAGAGGGGAAAATTAGAGGCAGAGGTTTACGAATACAATAAATATGATGAATGTACTGACTCCCTACTGCTGGCGAGGTAGACATCCGTCTGATTGCGGTGTGGAGTATGCGTGAGCTGCGCGGACGGTACGGTGTAGGTTTCGCCGCGCGGGAGCGACGTCGCAGAGTCCGTCGAGTTGTTGCACGGCTCGGGGTAACTCTCGGACGAGTCTGTGCGAGGGTTCCCTGGAATACAACCGTACAGTTACGTCTACATACCATTTATATATATAGTAACTGGCATGGGAGCAGGTAGTGGGGGTTGGGGACTCAACACCCCCTCCCTCTCCGAAATATTAGTTCATGTATTAAATTCGCCGATTTTTGGCCGTGACCAAAACCTTTTTTGAGGGTTGGATGCACGACTGCATTTTTGTTGTTTTATTTAAAAACAATAAGATTTAAAGAAAATAAAACCTGGCTACGCGCGTGGTACCTGGGCATACTTCATTAACATCATCATCATCTCAGCCACAAGAAATCCACTTCTGGAAATATGGGTTACGAGTCGGTTATGAGACACGCGAAATATACCAAGAAGTAAGAAGCAGACATATATCCAAGAATTGCTCATTTATATTATATTTAAAAAAAATAACTGTCTCACTGTTGCACTGTTGGGCGCGGAACGCCTTATCATAGTGAGAAAGGTCAGACCATAATGACCGATAGGTTTGCAGACTTCACAAATCGTAACCCACCTTTATACTCAACCACCACTCTTGCCGCTGCCGGCAATATTATACTTATAGACTTTAAGCACAAAAGAGCCTAATGATTCGAAATCGAAAAAAAAATGCATCCGAGAATCGGACCCCATATATAAGATTCTAAACACTTCTGCGGCAGTATCGTCGCGAATGCCCTGTTTAGATTCTCACGCTGTCCACTTACCTGCCCAAGAGAGCAAAGTGTAAACGAGGAGATAAGAACTGTAAGAAAATCAAGTTTCCTCACGATGCTTTCTTCAGAGTTTGAAGTTAACGGCAACTAAAATACTTTAGAGTTAAACATCCACGACCACACCAAGCTCCATCCGCGGCCACACCGTCGCTTAAAATCAGGCGAGTTGTTGGTAAATCGTAGATATATCTTGTATAAAAAAAACAGTCCAGCTGGATGACATACCTTTTGAGTAAAAAACCGATAGATTTTCAATAAAAAATTACGTATTCACAGAAAAATCACAACGTTACAGATATAATGCTGAGTTGAATAAACGCATTGTCCATGTGCAGAAACATGCGTGCTTTAAACAATTAGTTTGCAAATAGTTTCACCTGACATTGAGGAAGCGTCGCTGTTTCGGAACACCGTTCGTTAAATACAAGTTGGGGTTTTGGTAAATATGAATACTGTCGATCATTTGATTTCGCACACTGCGGTAATAAGCAATATGAACGAAAAATTAAAAAGAAATGCCTTAAAGAAAAGTATAGATATAGACTAATTTTTATTTGTGACAAAAATACACAACCACACCATATAAACAAAGAAACAAAACCTACAGGCGTATTTGTCACAAGCCGGTTCCAACTCAGTATTAGCTGGTTAAATTAACCAGCACTGGTCTTCCCTTGAGATATTTGGGAAACTATAATGAACCAAAACGGGATCGACGCAAATGGCCAAGAACGCAAAAGACCATTTGGCCTTTTGCTTATTTAAAAAAATATTTACGCGAATGGCCACATCAACGAGAGGCCAAAAACGCAAAAAACCATTTGGCCTTATGCTTATAACTATTCACTATATAATGAAATATGGCGTCAGTAATAAAAAAAAAACTAAATGCAAAGTATAGGTTGACGCCCATACCTACAGTAGGCACGAGAGTTTGTGTAGAGCTAATAAAATGCTCTATCTCTTTTCCGCCGTTGGTTTTATCTTCCTTCTTGTCAAAGATTGTATGATAGTGAATACTACGAAATATAGCCTTAATGTCAGTAGTACCATTGATTTGTACCATTGATGGTACAATTGACACAACGTTGTATCCTTAGTACCATTAATGGTACTAGTGACAATTATTTAGGATCAGTAGTACCATCATTACCATTGATTTGTACCATTGACACAACTTTGAATCCTTAGTACCATTAATGGTACTAGTGACAATTATTTAGGATCAGTAGTACCATCATTACCATTGATTTGTACCATTGACACAACTTTGAATCCTTAGTACCATTAATGGTACTAGTGACAATTATTTAGGATCAGTAGTACCATCATTACCATTGATATGTACCATTGACACAACTTTGAATCCTTAGTACCATTAATGGTACTAGTGACAATTATTTAGGATCAGTTAGTACCATCATAAATATTGATGTATCGCTAGAACCATGAATGGTACTACTAAACAAACTTGAAGTATGTACCGTGGCGTGGTAATAGGGCCCAGGAAGTGAATTGTCGCAATTAATAAAGCAGAGACCGCCTGGAGAAGAATCACATATTTGATAGTCATTTAACAACCAAGCAGGGTGCACACACCCACTTTCAGAAGTGTGTTCCACTATGACTGACTATGATATAATTAGATTTAATATATAGTATCTCAGTGATGAGTGCAGTGCGCACACAGGGTTTCGAACTGTTCATATAGAAAGTCTGAGAGGCAAAGTAAGGCTGTTTGCCCATAGGTAATCGTGATGCTTAACGTCAGGCGAGCGAGTTGCGCGTCTAGTCACTCAGGGCCCTTACCTATGGGCAAACAGCCTTTCTTTGCCTCTCAAATTTTCGATATGAACAGTTCAAAATCCTGTGTGGCAATGCACTGCACTCATCACTGAGATAAAATATATTAAATCTATTTATAGCATAGTCAGCCAGCCCAGGAAACGAACGTCATTTCAATAAACCAATTATAGTGGAGGCGATGTCCTACACTGACGTCCTTGGGGTGTATTGAGCATGCACACTCAGTTGTACAAAAAAGAAAAGAGATCAGAAGTGTCACTTTGACAGTAACACATCATGTACATATGTGAACACGGACGAGTTTTTTGGCGGGAACGTCTTAGTAACATGTTGTTGCTTTGTGTTATTTTCCTAAGCTTGTGTTAATTTGAACATGAATGCTATAAAAATGGGGGTTTATGTTTTATTCATTAAGTGTTCGATAAAGTGCGTGAGTGTGGGCAAGTGAAATAAAGCAGTAAAACGTGTGATTTTACGTTGTCGGTAAAACTTCATAGAAGCTTCTAGTAAAGTCGCCCCTACTTTACTGAAGCAGGACTCGACTTATAAATTTACTGTATACGTGACCTTAGATTGTGACTAGAACATTTACAACTTGTTTTATTCAAGAAACTTGAAAAAATCCTAATACTTGACACTGGCAAATGCTTTAATGCGGGTCTAATACAAAAAAGAAGAAGAAGAAGCCCATACGGACGTCATTTCGATAAACGAATCATACATAGCATATTTTAAGTTATTGTAATGTACTAACAATTGGCATCATTCTCGTAGGCCGAGAGCTGCGGCAAGGTCTCCTCCATGATGGGGCTGAGTGCGCTCACGTAGTTGACGACCACCTCAGGCGGCGGCGGAAGCTCCGCCCCCCACCCCTCGCCCGCCTCCGGGATCGGTACTTCCCCTTCCGGCCCTATCTCGAGATCGCCGTCAGCAGCGACCTCTTCCGCCGGCTCGATTGTTGCTACCTGCGATACAAAATTACTTTTTACTTATTAATTATTTTGTTGTAGAACACAGAAGATTAATAATTGTTCAAATATTTTTTATCGAAAATTATGATATTTAATTGATATTTTTGCCATTAATTTCAACTTTTTTTTCCTCAACAGATATGATTTGCCGCCAATAAAACCGATATTAAAAGCTAAGTACAATAATATCATTGTAAATCTATACTCTTTGCGCTTATTTGGTAAAAATACTTTTGTATGGAAATCATACCACCTTAAGTGATACACTCACCTGTGCTAAGGGCAGTTTCAGTTCCAGTTCGTTCCTCAAGGCCTTGACGCATTCTTCATCTAGCGACAGCAGCTCTCTAACGTCTTCAAGAGAGCCTCCGTTTCCCGCGAAGTAGTATTCCGGCACGGCGTCACTCTCCGGCACACTCCCTCCTTCTTCTATCAAACCCTCCACCGTCAACGGACCAGAGTATTCTATATTCAAATTATTCTCATTCTCCGCCATCGCTAGCTTCGACGTTATTTGCAACTCGATTTGATTCAAATCGATCGACCGTATCGATGAATCGGGTTCGGCGTTATCTTCGCTCGAATCGATATCGACTAGTTTCTGTTGGGTCGCCAGCGAAGTTCCGGGTGAATTGGGTGGTGTAGACGGTGATACACGTTTTTGAGTACCGCCGCTTTCGGTGTCATCGCTAGGTGCTTCCATGATGTCTTTCGGCTCGCTAATTGTCGATATATCTTCAAAATGTTCGATGTCCGGTGTTATATCCGGTACTTCGTTAAGGAAATTTCCGTCACGCAACGGCGAAGGCGTTTCCAAATTTATTTCGCTAAAATTTGAGGAAAACGCTAATAGTTCCTCTCTGGGTAATTCCACCGGCTCGATGCTAGGTTTCGCGCTTTTGAACGTATTCGTACAATTTTCAAACGGGCCCAACACTACGGAGCTGTTTTCGTCGAACGTGTCCGTATGGTGGCTTTTGTGGGATGGCGATTCGAACGGGCTTAAAGTGTCAGGAATGCACTTTTGTTCCGCTGATGTTCCCTGGTCACCTTGTGCTTCTTTAGTTATACACATGACCAGAGTTTCATCCTCAACGGTATCGGTCGTATCCAACATTTCGGCGGAATGATCGCTTCCAATCGGCGTGCTAGCGACTAGCTTTTGATTGAGTTCTTTGCGAGCCTTCATTATTTCAATTTGTAAAAATTCACTAGTTTTCTTTATCATATCGAAACTCGGCAAATCTAAGTATTGCGTCGAATCATTTTTACTTAGAGCGCTATCGTCGACCGGGTGAGTCTCTACGCTTGAGTTTTCTTTATGTTCTACTTCTTTAACGCTATTATCTAAGGTGCTATCCTTTAATATTTGACTATTAGTATTATTAATGAGATCCATGCATTCGGCGCTGTCGTCGGAGCGCTCCTTTATATCGACCACTAAACTATCAGATCTAGGCGTGTTATTCACTTCGCTATTCTTAATATCTACGTATTCAATCTTCTCTTCGACGACTTCCTTACGAACTAAATTTTCTGTTTCAGTAACAGGCGCATCTCTATCAGTATTTTGTACTATTTCAGGTGGCAATTGTGTTGGCGTTACTTCTAAATGTTCGATTATTTTGGAATCAGCTTTTTGTATTTTAAAATCTGCTGGTTCATCGCATGGAAATTGATCTGTTATGCTTTGTACTGACACAGGCATCTGTTTTGGAGTAATGTGTTCTATATCTACTACAACATCAATTTTCATTCCATCATCTCGGTTTTTCAGCTGCTCATCTTTAGAACTATCGGTTACAGTATCGACGAGATCACTAACTAATATTGTTTCGTCTTTACTATAATTGTATTCGCTCTCCATAGATTCGGGTCCGATATCTTCTATTTTGACAAGTGACGTATCATTATCTTGAGTCGTGGTCGATACGTCTTCGGTGACCGAAGGTAACGTGTCGAACACCTCGTTACTGATCGTAGTCTCGTCGGCCGACACGGGCAAGATTACTTCCTGTACATCCGTTTGTTCATTATTGTCGACAGAATCAGTGACCTCTATTACTTCAAGAGGCATACTATCTGTGGCGACTTCTCTTACATCATCTATTGACTTAGTTTCATTTTCAATTACATTATCACATGGTGTTTGGCAGTCTTTTCTCGGTGATCGTTCGTTATCACTTACACTAGGCATCGAAGCGACGCATAATTCTTTCAGCGCGGGTATGTTTCTTTCGATTACTTCTTTTGGCAATTCTGTATCTCCCGCAAATTTTGTTTCGATTTTATTTACATCTACTATCACTTCCATCTTTTTATCGATTTCAGAAACTACTGTGCTTTTATCCTGACTATCGATTTTACTAATTTCTGCATCAGTCGCTTGTCTCTCTATATCGATGAACACTTCTAAATCTTTCATGGGCGTGTCAGGGGTGAGATTCTCGAGGGTGTGCTGGCTCGTGCTGTCACTGTGACGTTCGTAGGAATGGCTGAGAGTACCGATAGTATCACGGTCTACCTCATCCTCCACACACGGCTCGCCATCTTCCGCCTTGGAAGCAAAACCGGTATCGAGAATGTTCTGGAAATTTGTTATACCGGGCGACTTCACTAAGCTACTTTGCATAGGATATTCCTTCTTGCAATCCAAGCTTAGGTTGTCCCGCGACGGACTCGCCTGATGGCTCGACTCGGAGCTGGAAGTCTTTTCAGAATTCAGAATATTATCCAAATTCTTTATGACGTCACTCACGTCCTTGTAATAGCTGACGTCGTCCTGGCTTCCGGCAATGATATCCTTCAGCCAGGGATCCATAGAAGCGTCCGAGCGATCTTGATCCTTCTCTCTGCTGTCATCTAGGTGTATATTACCCTGATGGCATTCCAGCGCGGCGGTTTCATTGTGCGTGAGGTAGATGTTGCGGACGTCATCTAGCGAGCCGTGGAGGTTGGTTAAGCTCTCTGATTTCAGGTGTAGCGCGAGCGGGTCTCGATCCGACATGATGCTTGAGGAGCGGGAGACGGCTGCGCTGGTGCCGATCCCGAGGGTGTTCTGCTCGAAGTCGTTGAAGCGGCTGTTCGAAGGCGCGTGGACGATGGCGACGTGTTCGTCGATTTTCGGTATCGTGTTGGGTTTGAGCCGCTGCCAGCGCTCCTCGAAGTAGGCGTGGTCTTGTGGGTGCGCGCGCTCCGCTGAATGCGTCGCACGGAGGTGGGAGATCAGCGCGTGGACTTGTGCGGCGGTGGGACGCGCGGTAGGGTCGCTGTTCCAGCAGAGTTGCATCACTTGGTACCTGATAACATAACATAGAAGCCGTTATAGGCCAAGCGATGATACCTCAATCGCTAGAGCGATAAACTTCCCAAATTCAGAGCTGGAACACAACGGATACATTTCTGACACCGTGCTAAAGCTTTCGGCGAAGAAAAGCATGGCGAGAATATAGTATATACCTAGAGATATATTATAGTTAGAGTTAGAGACCTTCAAGTGGAAAAATTGTCGCCAAGCACCTACAGTGTACTCTTGAGATCCAGTTCCTCTATTTCAGGCTAGGTGTGCTTATCATCTTCAATTGCACCATCACTTAAGAATAGACAATTTGCATAGTAGTCCAGTATATTACACATTTTTTCATACAAAAGGTGAAGATAGTTTCCTAAATATTATTTTGATTTCGATAGTTATTTTTTTATATAGTTGGAACTTGAAATTTAACAATATGTTTTCAAATACGGAGTTGTTGTAATACAATTTGGAAAAAGAAACAACCATTTATGATTCCAATTCCATAAAAAAAAACTTTATCGGTATGGGGTAATCGATTTGCTTTTTGTGTAGTAGTTTAAGTTAGTTAGGTATGTGTAGTTTGTATATTGTTTTGTTGTAGTTAAAAGAGGCACTTGGCCATCGGAGCAAAAACACCATTTCATATGACCAGAAATTAACAAAACTAAGAATATTGCTTGTGTTGAAACAGTTCGGGCTGTAGCGACTTACAGGTGGTTCTTGTATGGGCAAGGCAGGTCGGGCGGCGGCGAGGGCCGGCCGGTGGGCACGGTGCCCCACGAGCACACCTCCCATATCAGCGTACCCAGGGACCAGATCTCACTGCTCGCCTGTACAAACAGAAATACACTCAATACGGTTTCATTATGGAACTGTTTACAAAATTTTGTTTATCAGCCCTGTTTGTACAAACTGTCCCACTGCTGGGCGCGGGCCATTTTCTTAGTGTGAGAAGGGTAAGGCCATAGTCTGCCACGCTGGCTAAGTACGGGTTGGCAGACTTCACACATCTTCAAGATCGTTGAGAACTCTCAGACATGTAGGTTTCCTTACGATGTTTTCCTTCACCATTTTTTTTAAGTTGGGGGCAATCAACAATAGACACATAACTTCGAAAAGACAGAGGTGGGTACCGCGGGATTCGAACCCAGGAACTGCGGATCGCAAGTCACACGGTCTCCCGACTAGGCTGCCGGAAACTTTTTTTACTTATTGAATTCAATTAATCCGGTTAAAAACCAATTACATTAAATGAATCACATTATCGTCAAATCAGAAACTTAAAAATCAAAATCATAAAATTATTATACTATATTATTGAGTGTTTTACACACTGAAGTTTCTACACATTTATAGACAGTTAAAAAAATACACACATCCGACGGGACTTGAACCCGTATATCCTGATCGGGTTCAAGTCCCGTCGGATGTGTTGTAATTTTTGAACTGCCTATAAATTTGCAGACAGAGTTTGTTTCGCTGTTATAAGAGGACTTGATGACACTCGTGTCATCAAGTCTGTAGTTCGACCATCGTCCGTCCCGCTCGCGCATATTAACATTTTTGAAGATATAAAATGACTGAACTTATCAAAAAAAAGTCCCACAGAACACTAGAAAGCAACATCATAAATTTTCGAAAAAAAAATCTGCTTGATCCAAGTTAATTTCCGTAAAATGATTTTTAAAAATTGTTAACGTAAAAATAATTTGTATGTATGAAAATTTACTTGGATCAAAATGAATTTATTGTCGAAAACTTGTGAAGTTGCTTTCTAGTGTTCTGTGGGATATATTTTTTTATAAGTTCATTAGTAATTTTATATCTACAAAAATGTTTGTATGCAGACTCTTGAGGGAAATGCTTACAGTATAGAGCGCTCCTTGGCGCACCTCGGGCGCCATGCAGTCGTGTCGGGGCTCCGCGTCGGCGTAGCGGCCGAGCGCCGCGCGCGCCTCGCCCTCCCGACCCCGCACCAACACCGACCCGCTGTACAGGCAGCTACACAACATTATAATGTGGTCAATTCTGATGGCACCACTCAATTAATTAAAATTCTTAAACACTAAATTCAAATGAATGGCCAAGTGCGTGTCGTGCCACGTCCGATGTAGGGTTCCGTAGTTACATAATCATAATTTATGTGACCTTAAAACAGGGTCTCTTGTTTGATACTACGAACATATGAGTTAACTTATGTTAATTTAAGTAAAATATTCATTTTTGACTTGTCTAAGTAATTATTTTAAGAACTCGATAACTTGTAAAGCCTACTTAGCCGTGATAGTTTTCATCATATATTCTACTATACTAATTAACTATAGAGTCACTGGCAACACCAGCTACGTAAACATTGTTTCGCTCAAAGGACTCAGAATCCAGAGCCGTTAAATATAAAAAAAAAAACATTGTTTCTAACGGTCTCAAGAATTTTATTTTATTTTTCGAAAAATACGAAGCGATAATGTAACAAGTGAAATCAAATACCAAAACGAAAAATGCATGTGTAACAGTCATTATATCAACAAAAAGCTGTGTTTATTACACAGCTTTATATAAGCACAGGATACAAGACAAAAAAACCATCAATTTTGTCCAATCGAGACGTTAATTACCTTAATTAATTAATTTTAAATTAATTATTATTATTATTATTCAAATGTATAAACGGGTCTAGCCCGGAACTTTGAAAGGCATCAGTGGGGCCGCAACCAACACAGAGGCCCTTTTACAATGTATAATAAGAAATACAGATTGAGTATATGGATGGACTATGAATGGATTATTGTACAATATGGAATTTGACAGATCTTGGCTATTGTGATGGAATGTTAGTGACTTAAATAAACTAGGCTATAGGCTGATGCTCTCACACAGCAGGTAAGATGAAGTACCTCTGTGTGAGAGCACCAGGATGAGAAAACGGCACCTGCCAATTCCGTCTCACCATACAAAAATACCTAAGCAGGTGATGACTCGCCACCCACTAGATGGGCCCCCATGGTGACGCCGCATATTGGCGCTGGAGAAGCAACATCGGTGTGGGTGGCTAAGGGTGTCGAGAGGTGTGCTGCGCGTTCACTAAGAGCTACTAGCGGCGTTATGCCCTTTTATTATTATTATTCTTAATTAATTTTTACCACTATAATTCACTATACAAACAGCCTCTAAACCTATCGATATTCACGTAAATGAAACATAACCATCGTTTGTTTTTTATTGGCTCACCCGTACGTGTTCTCAATGAAACTATCAAATGTAATATTTTTACTCGCTCACCCGTATGTGTAACCCCGCGAGTGCAACTGAGCGAGCGCCGAACTGATGTCGCACATCAGTTGTAGCGGCACACCGTTCTCATTGAGAATGGCCATCTTGGGACGGTTCACGATCAGGTACTCTTGAAGATCCTAAAAAAAAAAACAAGTTTATTATATTAAAAGAAAAGTGTTACCAGACTGCATAAGAGCGATTTTCGTATTGTAACTTGCGCTTACGTTAAGCTTGATATGCTGTTGAGTGTGAGCATATAAATGAGCATGAGAATTCTAAATAAATAATGAACGGACACTAGTATCCTAACCCTGAGCTCAGAAACCGTGTCTTGTCATCGATTGAGGATCTTCAGGGCTATATATAAAATAAAATTGCCATATAAAAGTTATCAATTGCTCCAGTTACTTACCATAGTACACAGCTCGAACATCAATATCCAAGGGTCTTCCTGCAGACATTTCCCTATGAAGGCCAGTATGTTCTCGTGTGCGACGTCTCTGTACATCTTGGCCTCGTCCAGGAACCGCGCCTTGTCTTCCAGGGTCGCGTTCTGGTTGAGGATCTTGACTGCTACTGTTGTGCTCGCGCCCGCTTCTTCTATCTCGCCTTCTACCACCTGTAAGTGCAATATAGGAGATGAAGACAATCGTTATCGCGTAATCTTTTGCCAGCAAACTACACGTTTTTCATACAACGGGAGAAAACTGTTATCCCCCACCCAAATATTATCCAATTTCGATCATTATTTTTCTATATGGTTGGGATCATTAATAGCTATGCCACTACTACGATATGCTTTTTCCAAAATGTACACTTTTCTTTTAAATTTTTATCTCCACAGACACCAGCGTCCGTGACCTTTGTCAGATTTACAAACTATTAATAAATACATTGTTACGGGAAAACAAGATTTTCACGTGCGAGGGAGACAGCGGCGCCACCCTACTCTCCCAACTCCTTGACAAAATAAAACTACTCGCTTGAAACATGATTCGATTGCTCCGTTCAGGGTCACAAGGTCCAGTGGGCCAAAATAACAACCCCAAAAGGCATGTACAACTATGTGTCTTCCATAAGGCGTAACATTTTTATTTCAAAAATCCATAACTTCTAAAACGATTCCGTGCTACCAGTATAACAGTTAAAAGTAAGTAGTATGCCCTTAATTTAAACTATTAAACTTTGTACATAAACATACGATAATTTGAATTGTTTTAATGTTATCTGCGATATGAAACTTACCCTGCCGAACCACCCGCGCCCTATTTCTCTCAGGTACTGCAAATTGTTTCTAGGAAAATCTTCTTCATCTGTAAGAAAAAACACATTTTAGGTAATATAATTATGTATATTATTGATTTTAATCTGAGGTAATACTTATTAAAAATACTGTAGTATGTACATATGTATATGTATGTAAGTCGGATGCCAGTGAATGAGACTCGCACAGGACCGGAAAGGATGGTGTGGACAAGAGGAGGCTTATACTCAGCAGTGGGTGGATACAGGCTAAATAGATAGATGTATGTATAAAACAGTGTTATGACTAATAATCTAATACTAATAATATAATAGTGAAAGTAAAAGACCAGCGTAGGGAGACCAGCCACGAGATGGACAGATGACCTCATACAAGTGGCGGGAAGACGCTGGATGCAAGCCGCTTCCAATCGGTCTTTTTGGAAATCCATGGGGGAGGCCTATGTCCAGCAGTGGACTTCTTATGGCTGAGATGATGAACAGTGAAAGTAACTCTGTTTTGGTTTAGGCGTAATTTGTCACATTCTCAAATCGTCAATCATTCTCAAATGGTCACTTTCTCATGTCGTCATATTCTCAAAAAGCCACATTTACGATATGTCATATTTTCAAAACGTCACATGCGCATTATGCTCAATACGTAATATTCTCAAAACGTCACATTCTCAAATCAAGAACAACACAGAAATACTAATGAAAAAAACAACGATGCTACATCCAAATTAGTTATGGCAAGCGATAAGGTATAGGAGGCAAGTATACAAAATAATATTTTTCTTGTGACATTTGAGAGTGTGACGTATTGCGCCAATACCAATACCGTTTGTTATCTTTTCACGACTAAACAGCTGAACCAATCCGAGTGAGCTGAGTATAGACATAGCTGAGAACCTGTAGGAGACGGATATAGGCTTTATTTGATCATCATCATTGTTTTTCATCATTATGCGGGTGAAACCGCGAGGCACAGCTAGTAATAAAGAGAGTAGTAGAGAGTAAAGTGAGGAAGAAAATTATCTATATGTCTATACTATAATAACCTTGGTTTATCTGAATAATACATTTTAACAAATTCCGTGGCATTAGTGAATGAATAGGCAACAATTGTACCACAAGCTAGTTTACAAGTTAGGTAAGTAGTGAATTCTGAGCGGGGCGTTTGTCACGATTCATGGGAAACGCACCGCGGTCCAGCGCACACAATGGCTGGCCGACAGATAGATTGTGGCAAAAACGCATTAAAACGTGATCGATGACACCGGCAGCGACCGACTCGTAAACAGAGCTCGATCAAGTTTATAGTAATCTGAGTAATGTGCGGTGGCTTCTGTGTTGCCAATTAGAACAAACACCGTTCTTGTGGAGGTCCATTCACGATATGATTGTTAATTTAGTAAGTGCAGTTACAGAAGGTCAATTAAGAAAAATATATTATATTTTTTGGACAGTGTTTGGAAAATAATCACAAATATTAGGATTACTATTTAGCAATTTGAATACATTTTTTGATCGGCAGGGGTCGTAAACAAGGTATCAAAAAAAATTGGAGATTATGATACGAATACATATGACCTACCACAACCTAGTAACTACTTTATTCTATATACAACGGCTTATAAATTACATCTTATTATATACTTTAAATTTCATCAGGTCGACTGTAGACAGAAGAATAGATGAAACCCGTAAGATTGAAGAAGCTTGCAACCTGGGAGTCTTTACTTCCAGATCCCAGGGCATATTCAGTCAGTCCTAGATAAATCTAGTACACATGACTCACCGAACCAGTCAGCGCAATGCTCGAGCAGGTCAGCACCAATGGACAACGGCTCAAATTCAACAACTGAGCCGTGACTGACTCTATTCCACTTCTCGGTCTGGCTGACGATGTATACTACATTTACATTTTTGTAACCAAGAGGGATCTAGGGTACTTGACTCAACGCAGCGCTCGAGCGGGTCAGTGACGATGATGGCAGTGGGCAACGGCTCAAACTCAACAACTGAGTCGTGACTGACTATTCCGCTTCTCGGTCTGGCTGACGATGTATACTACATCTACATTTTTGTAACCAAGAGGGATCTAGGGTACTTGACTCAACGCAGCGCTCGAGCGGGTCAGTGACGATGATGGCAGTGGGCAACGGGCCAAACTCAACAACTGAGTCGTGACTGACTATTCCGCTTCTCGGTCTGGCTGACGATGTATACTACATCTACATTTTTGTAACCAAGAGGGATCTAGGGTACTTGACTCAACGCAGCACTCGAGCGGGTCAGTGACGATGATGGCAGTGGGCAACGGCTCAAACTCAACAACTGAGTCGTGACTGACTATTCCGCTTCTCGGTCTGGCTGACGATGTATACTACATCTACATTTTTGTAACCAAGAGGGATCTAGGGTACTTGACTCAACGCAGCGCTCGAGCGGGTCAGTGACGATGATGGCAGTGGGCAACGGCTCAAACTCAACAACTGAGTCGTGACTGACTATTCCGCTTCTCGGTCTGGCTGACGATGTATACTACATCTACATTTTTGTAATCTAGAGGGATCTAGGGTACTTGACTCACCGAACCAGTCAACGCAGCGCTCGAGCGGGTCAGTGACGATGATGTCAGTGGGCAACGGCTCAAACTCAACGACTGACTCGCGACTGACTCTATTCCGCTCCTCATTCTCGCTGACGATGTAAGCAGCCGCGTTATTATTGGCGATGTTCTGCATCTCCCGCAGCGAGATAGGGCCATTGTTGTTATCTTCGCTGATGTTGTTGTTGGCTGGCTCTGAGAACCCCGAGTCGGGGGGCTGGACGCGCTGCGCCGCCGCCGCGTGTAACTGCTGTGCGCTCGCCGTAAATAACTGTAAAAATAAACAACAATTTACGTTTTGGAAAATGAGACCAGACATGCTTTGGTTACGAAACGAAACTAGACTATCAATATGACAGTATTATCATCTCGGTCACAACAAGAGTGCCGGTCCTAGCATCACTTTCAGTAGCAGATTATAAAATCTGTCGGATTCGGATTCGGAATCTATGTATACATTCATTTCTATCATTCTGAATGTTAGTGACAGAGAAAGATATAGTTTTTGAATCAAATTCCGACGCATTGTGAATATGGGTACAAGAGCTCCGTTTCGCAGCCGAACCATGATAGTAAAAAGATGTGCACAAAAAAACATATATAAGGTAAATTAAAGTAAAATGGATGATTAATAGACAATCATGAACAAAAAGTAACTAGCAGATGTGAAACATTGAAACTATTTTGAGTAGAAAATATGCATGAAAAGACGACTACAACATACATCCTCCTCATTCTTTTGTAGAGCACTTTCTATGTATTGACAATCCTGCCTTCCGCTGCTACTGACGATGCGTCTCCACGCCACACCACGCAGTCGGTCTGACCCGATGCAGATGTTTCGCATCAAAAAGATAACACTGATACATTTTTAACATTTCTAAATGTGCTATGAAAAATTAGTGGTGAAAACTACATTAAACTACGACGTAACTCAAACATTCCTAAAAAGGTAGACGAAAAATATGAAAACGAAAACGACGAACAAAAGAGGAACGAGCATGACAATGAGTGAATGTGAACAATGAGTGGAACAGACGGCACACATACATCGTACAGCTAATCTACCTGGTTGTCTGTTCCTTCGTCAGGCTGCTGGGGAAAACAATGAACATGAGACATTTAATCTTAATAATCTTAAGATTATTTATTTACACGAACACAAAGCGTAAGATGTGAAGGCAATTTGTTCTATTGTTTTATGATTATGCATTGAAATTGTGGAATTTCGTAATAACATGTTGTTTGTTGACGATTGTGCGAAATATCGTATATCTTTCGCACAATCGTCAATTTTCGAAATATCTTTCGAAATCCGAGGTAGGTATTATTAATACAATATTCATAAACCTGTTGTATAGGATAAAAACAAATGTAACTGTGTAATTAAAATTTAATTTGATATAGAAGTAAAGTAACGTAATGGAGGAAACCGTTTTCATCAAAAAAGTCAGAATCTTGTACAAGATAGATCTACGATTGACCACCAACTCGCCTGATGTTAAGCGACGGTGTGGCCGAGGATGGAGCTCGTAGTCGTTTCGTATTTTATGTCTAAGTCACCTTCAGGCCCAAGACTTACACCTGCAGCGTGATATTATATCGCATACAGTCCGTTGCCACTTTTATTACCACAACCTGTAATAATGGTAAACCTGAACTGATGCAATGTTGCCGAAACTATCGATATTTCCGTATTTCCCACTATTTTAGTATCGCCCTTCTGATGTAACGTAGGGAAATATAAATTTCCCAAAAAAAAAAAAGATTCATTTCCTAAAAGGTTTTTTTTTTGTTTTCGTATTTTTATTTGGCATTATTTTAAGTGATAAATTAACACATTCTAAGGAGTGAAGGTACGGGGTACTGATATACCGATTTCCGATATAAATCTACCGATGTTTTCGAGCAGTTCAATCGATATAACATTTCGACATTCAACAAGACCGGTCGTATTACAAACATGGTGGAAAATAAAATAATAAATAACTATTGAGGGACATTTTTAAACATCTAATCCCAAACTAAGCAAAGCTTGTACTGTGGGAACCAAATAACTGATAGAATACATACAATTTTTTTTTGTAAATACATACTTATGATACATAAAAACACCCAGACACAAACATCCATGCTCATCACACAAATGTTTGCCCTGGATGGATCGAACCCACAAACTTCACTTCAGATATCACCCAAGCTGTTGAAAATTAAAAATATGTAAGTCAATGACATTTCATCACGTGTCTAAAACAAAATTCACGAATATAGTGTACAATGAAGAACTTAAAGATTTTGATATAAATACAAATACAAATGTTTATTTGATTAAAAAAAATACAAATACATACTAAATGTGAACCCATTGGCTTTGCACTAGTATAAACTGTTTCGAAACCAATGGCCTTTCCAAAAATAGGGACTTATAGTTTTCTTATATAATTAAACAGGTACGGTAGATCTTACAGCCATTATGAGCACATCATAAGAATATTGTTTATCAAAAAAAAAAGGAGAAAATAATAATAATAAGATGTACATAGCAAAAATAATCCTAGTAATAATAATAATTAGGTCAATTTATATAGATATTATAAAGACTAGTTCGCCGCGCTAAAGCCTAATTTAAATCGAGAAGTCTATTTTGCCGCTTCGAATTATTTTGAAAATCTAAATTATTTTAATCGTGTAAGGGTTTAATTCGATCTCATTGCGCTCGGACGTTTTTGAGGAGCTACATCCCGGCGATACTTTATCAAAGATGCCAGTAGACGTCTGTGTACACATGCAGGTGTATTATTCGATGACACAGTAGTGGTAGCGCAGTGTAACTACATCGTTACTGAACAACGCATTACCATCGAAGGGCGCGCCTCCAGCGGTCTATTAAATCGAAGGTCGTGTCGCATTGTCAATTCTACCGCGCTCTATTTACCACACTTCATTTTATTCCACTCATAAACATGTTCAGATAGATATTTCTGTTTCCTTCATGGGATAGAAAGAAGGAAAAAAGAAAATGTTTTATTTTTATACACCATACACTACAATGGGAACAACAATAAGATGTATATATGTATCTATGTATGATGTATGGCGTTATACATATGTCAAGGCGTTAAAATTATACATAAAATAATTTTATTGATGATGGTACATATAAACCGAGTGAATGTAGATTCACAACAAAGGAATAAAATATACTATTTAAATATGGCGAATGAACGTAAACGACTATGAATTTTAAAACAGCGACTTCATTTTCCTTGGAAATCTTTCTCGGTCTATATAAAAAAAACACCCTTGAACAGCTGTAGTTGTGCCAGGAGTTTAAAAAAGCCCTGAACCTGCTTCTATTACGTTCAAATCGGCACAGCATTTAAATAAATAGTATTTCATTCGCTCAATTATCTTTTCATTCAAGTGTTTGTTTTTATTTAATATATTAAAATATAATAAGTAACAATCCTGAAAACACATTGTTCATATTTAACACGTCAACACATTGTTTATATTTTAGAATATCCGTGGAAATTCGTAATTGGCCTTCTTTTGTTTATACTTAATAACTAAAATGTAAACCTAGCTGTAAATTTCCCCAAAAGTAATAAAATAAAATAAAACCTAGAAATAATTATGGAATACATGATTCAATCTACGATCAAGAAAACTAGACTCAATTTCTGATATTGAATCTAGGATCTAAAGCCTCGAGTCTTCTTGGATGTTTTTTTTTTTTTTTTTTATTATTAGGGGGCCAACTGGGCTATGGCAGCTCTTGGATGATGCATGGGGCTTGGATCTTAGCCTTTCTCTTCTGGGGTATAAGGTACCGTAGTCTCAATATTTCACGAAAATTCTTAGCATTAGTTCAAGTAACACCTACTAGGATATAAGCAGTGCCCACTGTGCACTGCATTGCACTGATTTTAATATCGCAGTTACGACTGTAACTGTATACTCACGCTATAGTAGATAAAGAGTTTCCCTAAAAGCTAGACACCAACAAGGCGGCGTATATTTCAATTATTGGAAAAGGGACAAAGCACTTTGCTTAATTTCATATCGCGTGTGGGCGCCGCTTTTACTGCAAATTATGAGTTCATCTTTATTATAATGGGAACGTTTTAACAAGCTTTCGTAATGACCGTTAGGGAAAACACATAACTGTCTGGAACTTTTACGCTACTAATTTTGAAAGGGAATTAAAACTAAATAAAACTAGCTGCCAAGAAACTACTTAGTCTCGAGCATCGCCGCAAAGTACCATGTCTGTCTATTTTCTACAGGATTCATTTCGGGGAATGTGCGCAAGAGCTTCACGACCTAATTCCACCCTCCCCATTTCACTACAGGACTAGCAGAAAGTCGGCGAATTACCACCTATTTCTCGTTGAAATGCCAAAAACTCGTACTCAGCGATATCGATCCACATTCTTGTTGCGTACTGCACAAGAATAGAATTCTTTGCCGCCATTTCTATTTCCTGAGACCTACAATCTTGGAATTTTCAAGGCTAGAGTGAATAAAGATAACTTCTAGATCGACGAGCTCCATCCTCGGCCACACCGTCGCTTAACATCAGGCGAGTTGGTTGGTGGTCAATCGTAGATCTATCTTGTATTAAATTCAAATGACTTGTAACAATTGTTATAAATAAATGATGATTATGATTATTAAAAAAAAATAAGCCCGGAAAAATAATGATATTCTTTATTCGTTCTCCTGTTGAATCATTTTTGTATTATAGAATTATTATTATGAAATACAATGAGATAATACATTAGCACGAAGATTTGCTTTTTACCCAACTGGAGAAGAATGGTGTAATGATTTTCGAGCTTATGTATGTATTTATGTTGCTACTAATGTACGTACCTATGTATAGTTATTTGGCATTCTACACCCTAAACCATTTTTCGGAATACAAAATATAAAGCGTCATGTTAAATATGAAGCGACTGGTTTTCTATTTCAATAATAATATTAGGCGTGAGAAAGAGAATGGTTTTTTTTCATACAAAAAGAAACTAAAATGGCATTAAGGATATCCCAATATCATGCAGTGACCGTTAATAGTGTGAACACATTTTGCAATCGAATATTTTATTTTTCTTTTAATTTTAATCGCGATTGAAATTATAGGACATAGCATAGCTATTAATGTGTAAAATAATTATGTGTTATTTGAAACAATAATAATTATCGCAGCTTCCTATTTTCGAGTCAATCCCATGCGAATGCGATGACTCAAACAATACGCTGTATATTTTTTTTAAAGATAATAAACACGGCAGTAATTCACCGGCTTAAGGTAGTGGTCCACTGAACCGGCTCATACCGTGACCGTAACCGTTAAATTAATTACTAGACAAGGAGTTCCCAACAAGGGAGGCACGCCAAAGTACGTATATATATATCAAGGGGGTGTAATAGATAAAAAAAAATAAAGGATAATTAAACAACATCATATCATTCATAATTTAGTTGAACATTACATGTTGACAGATAAACGTCTGCATACTAAGTAAATAAACATTATTAAAATAATTCCCGTTTTTCAAAAGGGAAATAAATGATGTAATCCGGAGGGGGCGCAATCCAAATAAGGTTGAAAAAAAAATGAGACCGTTTCGGCACGGGCAAGACCATAAAGTGCCACGCACGGTCCAAAAAGACGGATAGATCGAATAGAATATTTTGGTGGTGCGAATACGCTCCACTCAATATTGTCCTTCGATTTCTCTTTCAACGGGGTTAACACGTTTTAGTGGTAACGTGCCGTATCTGATACGTTCATAGCACGGTCATGGTACGGCACGTAGCAGTAGGCATCGACCTTTATCCCACGAGTGCATGATAACCGCCAACATGAACGTACGGCGTAGAGTGACGTAACCAACTCGTGAATGAACCTAATAATGGATGCTCACAATGAATAAAACATCGGCTCGTATTACTCGCGGACTGATTCACGGGAAAATGTGGAGCGGAGGACTTTTCGACCAGACGATTGGGAATGATTATATCAGACACGTCCGACTAGGGCAGGGGTTTAGAAAGTTGGATATTATATTAAGTTCTAGTGTATAATGTATAGTACGCACGTTTGCTGCGTGAATCTGTTTATCTAATTGCGCATTTTTACCTTTCATACGGTATAGAAATCTCAGTGCACGAAACAATTTCGTACTTGTCAGGTTTTATATTTGGGGTAGTTTACGTATTACCGCAAACTTATCTTGTGGCTGTCTACGATGGAGTGCTCAAAATCTAGAAGATCAATATCATCGCGCTCTCTATAATATATCAATCTCACGATATAGATACCCGGGGTATATTTATCGGAAAATCCCTGTCAAGAACTATAACACTACGGTTTAGCTATTCGCACGATAAAACTGAATTAATAGCTCCGCGCGAGTAGAGGGGAAAAGAGAAAAAGAAGGATACTATCATCATCATCATCTCAGCCATAAGAAGTCCACTGCTGGACATAGGCCTCCCCCATGGATTTCCAAAAAGACCGATTGGAAGCGGCTTGCATCCAGCGTCTTCCCGCCACTTGTATGAGGTCATCCGTCCATCTCAAGGATACTATAAAAGCGTTTAATTCGAGTTTTTGGGATTATGAAACAATGATGCTTTTTCGACCTATCATTGTATCAGCTGCAGTTGGTATGATGCTACGCCGCTGTGTGCGCCATGTATGGCGTGCACCGCGTTGGACTGTGTGGCGACCAACGATATATTATGTTGGTGACGACGCTGTTTTATTGTGCGACGTAATTTTATACGAATAACAAAAATAGTATACGAATCAAGTATGCAATACAAACAGTCATCTAATCGGTTGTTTTATTTATATCTCAGTCACATTTCTCGTGCATGACTGCACACTCGTGCAGACTGCAGACGTGCAGCCGACATTATGTAAGGGGATGTATGTTATTATTTCCTTCCGGTTCAGTTGTAATGAACGAAGCAGCGAATATTTTATAGAGAATACATGATAAGATAACATATAATATGTATTATTACAATACAATATATATAATTACTTGACCATTATCTCTTGCCCTCTGTACACATTTAGCCAACTAGCTGGGCCAACGTGTACAGTGAGACTTATCGTCATATTGGTCGAGATCAAAGTGATCCGAGATCTTGACTCAACAACTGGCCCAACGTTGTCCCTAATGTGTACAGTTAGCTGTAGAATTTCATTCATGCTTGAGCAAGTACCTAATGCCTGGCGTTTTTTTGAAAGATGAAATCAAAATTGGCTAATACGGTCTTAGGGCTTGGCACCATCTCTACTGCTCTAGACATTACCGGCCATTAGGGCCTCTAGACATTACATTAGGGCCTGGCCCTTACACAGTTTTGATTGCATACGACGCACTTGCTAAAGACGCAGTTTGAAAAACTGAACCAATCGACTTCAAAATTACGTAATTTTAAAATGAAATAAATTATTAACTCAGACTTCATAGGTTCAAATCTACTAAATCTACAAATATTTATATTACCATTCTTGCTTGTCGCTTGTTATCGAGTCCATTGTACGTGTTTCAGTTTAGCTGAATTATTGCGGTGTCCTTCGCAATAATGGGGAAGGTTGTCCGTCGTCATCGCTGACCGATTGTCGAGTTTCCGCCGTTTGCGAATAATGAAAAGCACAATTTATAAATAAACATACGACCTTTTTCGGTGCGAATACCGTTTCTATACTAGCGGTTCATGAATATTTAAAGGACAAATATTGAATATAATACAATGTTTAGAATTAGTCAACTTTTATTTATAAACAAATAGCGATTGTATTTAAGTATCTATTTCATACGTATGCAGGTTTCATTGCTATATTTCTGTTACCATTTCAATATAACCAGCAGCAATTTTCGAAATTACTTAAAATATGTACATAATTTCGAAAATACATACATTCACACATAGTGCTTTGGGATTTGAACCTACAACCTCCGGTTCGGAAGTCTGACGCTTTTCCAACTAAGCGGCCTTACTCGTACTCTAAACGTATGAGTAAAAGAAAAAAACATAAAAGAGACTGGATGGTATTACTATTAATGACAACTTACACAACAGATAGGAAACATGTTCTCAACTGAACTTCACTAACCACTATCACTACCTGACTGTTACAGCACTTACGTGTCATCCATTCACCGATAACAATTTACAATCACAAACAGATACAAGTATCTATATTAAAAGAAAAACAAAATACCTATTTGTTGTTATCAGCCCTGTTTGTACAAACTGTCCCACTGCTGGAACGGGCCATCTTCTCATTGTGAGAAGGGTTAGGCCAGTCTGCCACGCTGGCCAAGTGCGGGTTGGCAGACTTCATACATCTTCAAGATCATTGAGAACTCTCAGACAGGTTTCCTCACGAAGTTGGCGGCAATCAACAATAAGCACATAACTTCGAAAATACCTATTTACGGTTTATTTATTTACGATTTCGTTACGTTTGATACGCTGCTGTTGAGTTTTTTGTGAGAAAGTATGCGTAAAATCACTGTTAAAGATTATAAATGCGTATTCTCTAGAATAATTCTAGTAAAATCACTTGTTTATTACGAAATAGTTCGTTAGAGTTTACGACGAAACGCATTTTTTTATTTTTGCAAGAGATGTATTATTACAAAATATATAGCCTATGACACTCTGGAAGCTATTTAAAACGAATCTAATGACACCTCGCACATCAAAATCGGTCAAGCCGTTCAGGCTGTAGGCTGTCATATAGAAACATACACACTTACATACAAACATACATACACTCGAAAAACATTACCCTCCTACTTACTCACTCGGGTGAAAAGACAAAATACTCGACTGCAAAACGTGATTTTCGTTTAACTGTTGCGCTGGTTTATTGTGTTGAGTGTACGATTTTTGCGAGAAGGAATGCGCAAAGACGCTGTATGTTTTATTTAAAATTTAAATAAACATTATATTATAATAATTATGGTAAAATAATTTATTTGTCAGAGAAGACTACCAAATTGTTTTTTTATTCGAGGATTTTAATATTACTAAATTCATAGTAAATATTTTGTCTATTTATCTATTAAAGAAATGCCTATAACACTCGGGCAGCAAATACGAATCTAACGACATCGCGTACATCCAAATCGGTCGAATAGATAATATAGATAGGTAATATATACATACATAAATTGAAAAACATTAACCACGTTGTGCAGTCGGGTAACAAACACAGTCGCAATCACAACGTAACTCCCGGAACAGAGAATTACACAATCGCAGAACAATATGTACGAAAACATAAAAATAATTCGTACGCGTCAACAATAGACGCCTGTTTCACAAAGTTCACAAATAATATTGTCTTCTGATTTTTTTTTTTTAAATAGTTTAAAGTTTCGAATAAAAGCATAAAATAAGCACCTAAAAATTACTTCACATACTTGTGGGGAATATGCATGAATTTCATTTCTTAGGAATAACAAGTTTAGTGGATAATATACGATAATTTCAGTCGGTCAATAAGCTTTCAAAATACAAATATTTAAAGGTTTTGGTGATGCTCTGTCCCTTTCCCGCTAAACGACAGTTTGTATTAAATTTGTACGGCGTACGTGATGCGTGACGTCATCTTTCGCGATGGTGCGCTCTCTGTCTAACATGAAATTGAAATGGTTGTAACTTTCTTATTTTTGAAGATATTTCAATTTTGTTTTGTGAAACGGATCAATTTGTGGTTAACATTTGTATGAGCAAATAAAACAATCATGCACATTTATTATAATATATGTAAGAAAACATAAAAATATGTAAATCGTACGCGTCAACAATAGACGCCTGTTTCACAAAGTTCACAAGTAATAATGTCGTGTGAATGGGTAAATACCATAACGAATGCCTTAACGAGTCCCTATTCCTCGAAACAATGCTGGATGTTCGCAAGTAATTTGTAGTGTCGATGTCATTATGTTGTTGGATATTGAGACCCATGTATACGTGATATAATTTTAATACAATGTGGCGTAATATGGCAGACTGCAAAAGAGCCTTACCAAGTTTACGCTAGAGCTTCCACCCTCTTTTTCCACATCAAGACAAGTAGAAAATCGACGCACTTTTTCTCAATAAAATACCAAAAATCTGAACGATTTTGGTCCACTTTCTTGATCAATAAGCACAGACGTGGAACTCCTTGCTGTACTGTAAAGTAGTGCTTTCTTAGGGTTTCGGGATTGTTCTCATTGAAATTAAACATTTTTAGCGGAATTATCGCGTATATTTTACATAATTTTAAGACCTGAAGTTTAGAAAATTTTGCAGCGTCCGTGGTCACAAAATAGGTCTTAAAATTATGTAAAATATACGTACAATGAATCCGCTAAGTTGTTTAACAAGCTGTTCCCTGAGAACTAGTCTTAGAATGACCATCGCCAGAGAGAATGTATATCTTCTAGATCAAGGTGATGCACTCTCAGCCACGCCCAATGATGACGTAAATAGGTTTCCCCGGCTCTGAGTGGCCTTTTCTCATGTAAGGTAATCTCCCGACTCGTCTTCAGTCGTAATACGTCGGGCAACGCTGTTAAAGGCATGTCGTGACTTGTAACTATATACGAAGTCAATGCCATCCTGTGTGTTTACACTAATACTAAAAGGCATTAAGGATCTCTTATCCTCGAAAGTGGCGAGAACTGAGATTTGCCATGCTTTTACTACATATTCAACGAGTTACCTCTCTATATATAAAATATCATTACCCACACCACGATCGGTTACCATCAGGGAAGTTAGTCATAATATAAACAAATTACGATTATGATTTTAGTAGAACATTTTGCTTTGCTGAGTTTGGGCAAGATGGTGTTGTGTGAAATGTCCACCAATATTTATTTATTTATTCTGAGTAGAAAAGCAAGGAATAAGCCCCGTTCATGCGAGTATTATAGGAAGTAAGCCGAATGCATATCCAATCGAGTTCGTCAAACCGGCGACACAATAGAGCAGTAAAGCGGTTTTATAGTTTCTTGTATCTGGGAATATGACAATCGACAATGCTGATTGTAGATAATTTGGACGCTGGATATAGAGGTTGTTCGTAAATATACAGAGTGTTGATAAGGTGATATGTTCATTCATACATAGAGATTTTTATAATCAAAACTAGCTGCGACACAATAGAGAAGTAAAGCGGTTTTATAGTTTCTTGTATCTGGGAATATGACAAACGACAATGCTGATTGTAGATAATTTGGACGCTGGATATAGAGGTTGTTCGTAAATATACAGAGTGTTGATAAGGTGATATGTTCATTCATACATAGAGATTTTTATAATCAAAACTAGCTGCGACACAATAGAGAAGTAAAGCGGTTTTATAGTTTCTTGCATCTGGGAATATGACAAACGACAATGCTGATTGTAGATAATTTGGACGCTGGATATAGAGGTTGTTCGTAAATATACAGAGTGTTGGTAAGGTGATATGTTCATTCATACATAGAGATTTTTATAATCAAAACTAGCTGCGACACAATAGAGAAGTAAAGCGGTTTTATAGTTTCTTGCATCTGGGAATATGACAAACGACAATGCTGATTGTAGATAATTTGGACGCCGGATACAGAGGCTGTTTGTAAATACATAGGTCACACTAAAAGTTTCCGGAACTGGCCACTTACATAAACAATATTTAATAATAATTACAACATTTAAAAATAGAACTCTTTGGCTGTAGAATGCAGTTTGTTTCATCTGACTGTCAATTGTTTTTACATTGTGGCGCCATTTTAAACATTGCGTGTTCTACATTAACATGGATTTAACTCGGGAAAATTTTCGTAGTATGATTTTCTTCGATTTTAAGTGTAATTTGACAGCTCAACAGAGCATCGCTCGGCTTCAATCTGCTTTTGGCGATGAAGCACCATGCAAGACGACTATTTATAGCTGGTTTGCAGAATTCAAGCGCGGTCGTGTCAATCTCAGTGACGAATCTCGCGATGGTCGCCCGTCCACCGTTGTGAACAACAAAAACATCGATGCTGATTCCCCCGTTGGTAGCTATACCAGTCAACTTCACTCAATGGGCGGTGGCTTCCAGAGATATCAAAATTAAACTTTGACTCTAAAACAAAATAATTAAATAAAGCACAAACCTTGCAAGCCCATATAAGATTCTAAGCAGAAAAAAAATACGAAGCGGATAATTTTAGATTTTAGAATTAATTTTCTCATTCTGTATGCGTGTTTAATGGTACACAAAGCGGGTAAAAGATTCATTCCGACCTTCATTCCCTTCGTCCTGACCTTAACTCATTTCCTCGTGGAAACCGACAGTTTGTTCCATTGGATTAGAATGTATATATCATATAACTGTATGGATTAGAAACGTAGAATTACACTGTTTATTACGAAACTAAGGAAAATACATGCTGTATTTACGTACCTATACCTATAGACTCTATAGTATAGAGAATTGACACAGAGTAAGCAATAGACGTAATCTAATAACAAGGTGCACTAGGTAAAGCTAAAAATCAATAGTGAATGACGCATACGTATTTACTGCGGAGGCAAACACTACTTCACTATAGTAGACATTATATAATTAATAACAATTAATTGTTAGTTAAGTGTATTATTAAATGGATAATTATAGTTTAAAAATATGTAGGTAATGTAGGTAATAATATCCGATTTCGAAAAACAGACCTTAAAAATATTCTAATATAAATACCTACTGAAATTTGTCAAAGGACCCCAATCTCATTATTTTTACCCGACTGCGTAAGAAGGAGGGTTATATTTTTCGAGTTTATGTATGTCTCTATATGATCGCCTATAACCTAAATGGCTTGACCGATCTTCACTTCCGGGGTGTCATAGGCTATATTTTTTATAAATAAATAATATGACTCTCGCAAAAATAACAAAGAGCGCTATTTCTAACTCCAACTTAACTCTAACGAACTTTTTGTAATAAATAAGTGATTTCACTAGAATTATTCCAAATAATGCGCATCTATAGTCTTTTACTGCGATTTTACGCATACTTTTTCACAAAAAACGCACATTCAACAACGTATCAAGCGTAACGAAATCGTAAGTTACACTGCAAAAATTGCTTTTCTGCAGTATTATACTGGGTATTTTGTTTTTCTTTTAATAAAGAGACTTGTTAAGGTTTTATGTTATTGATATAGCCGAGCCATAATTAACAATATTGCATTAAAATATTGTTAGATTAGGAACACTTCATAGACAACTAGCTGCGTCCTGCGGTTTCACCCGCGTTGCGATTACAAACTGATTCACAGCTAGCAGCTGAACAGATTTACAGCTAGCAGCTGTCTGGCCGTGAAAAGGTAACAAACACAGAGTGAGAGAGAGAGTCCACTGCTGGACATAGGCCTCCCCCATGGATTTCTCAAACGGTTTTTTATAACATTAGATTTAATATAGGATTAACATATATGTACTTCAAAAATATTTACCATTTTATTGTGCGGTCAGTTAAATGTTATAGAGGACCTGACTACGTATTCTCATTTCTAACAAACAAGAGTCCTTAGCGGACACTGCAAGCTTCACAAACACCTAAACACTATGGGCCTAGGTGAACACACCACTTGCAGGTTCTGTCGCACAAAGGACGAAACGCCCATACATGTCCTGTGCGAATGTGAGCCTCTGCACCATAGCAGAAGCCGGCACCTTGGAGGTCACATAATCTAAACTGATGAGATAAAAACCTCCTCCCCAAGGCTACATGCTCAGCATTGGACTTGGAGAGGTGCTGTAATTAATAGGGGATGTCACAATAGATCTGAAAAGGTCGCAGTGACCAGCCGGGGCTGCCAGAGCCCATTTGGCCCTCTAATGATCGAATAAAAAAATATAAAAAAAACAAGACTACAAGCAACAATATTACTGTACGTAGAAACCCGAACAAAGCTGGAGAATCTATTGATTCACCAAGTAGCGGTTAGAGAAGGATGCAACGGAGGAACTAAGCAATTAACTCTTAATTAACATTGTGACGTAAGACTTGTAGCGAATGAGTAAACCGTATGCAACGCTAGTTCTGTTAGTATATACCTATATATAAACAAATGTTCACATAACTTTGATTTTGTTTGTATACATTAGTACTTTGTCAGGAAAGATCTTAGGGCAGCTTAGTTAGGAGATCCCATCCAGATTTAGTGCAGCAGGTTCTGTGTTTAAATCAAACTTATAGAAGTAATTATCGTTAACTTCAAAATTAAAAAAAAAAAAAAAATACGGGAAGTCGTTAAACAACTTGGCCAGCGCTATGGTGGTATGATGATGATGGACTATGTATGGCCTTTTTTTATCAGCCCTGTTTTATACAAACTGTCCCACTGCTGGGCGCGGGCCATCTTCTCATTGTGAGAAGGGTTAGGCAATAGTCTGCCACGCTGGCCAAGTGCGGGTTGGCAGACTTCACACATCTTCAAGATCATTGAGAACTCTCAGACATGTAGGTTTCCTCACGATGTTTTCCTTCACCGTTCGAACTTGCCGGCAATCAGCAATACGCACATAACTTCGAAAAGACAGAGGTGCGTGCCGCGGGATTCGAACCCAGGACCTGCGGATCGCAAGTCAGACGGTCTCCCGACTAGGCTGCCGGAAACTTATGATGTATGGCCTTACCCTTATCAAAATAAGACGATGACTTGCGACCACCATCAAAGCCAATTTGTACAAAACATGGCTAATCCCAATGAAAGTAAAAAAAATAAAATGGATTTCAGTTTCTATATTCTATTTCAACAAATAATTTGTTATTTTTTAACCGGTTTCACATAGTTTAATAATATGTTGTACAATTTGTCTCAGTCAGAGCATCATTGCTCTTAGAGTTGGGTCAAGGCAACATTATTTTGTTTCAGCCGTGAACGTGAAGAATTGGTCTCCTATTTCATTATTCGTGGAAAAGCACTCATTATTCAAACTAATAGGTACACGAATCTTTTAGGAGGATCGTTAAGTGGGCTATTACGACATCCCTGATACACAGTTTATGCATTAAATATTTTGTGTATCATCAGCACTAGCCAGCGCAGCGTAGGAAGATCAGCCACGAGACGGACAGATGACCTCATACAAGTGGCGCGAAGACGCTGGATGCAATCCACTTCCAATTGGTCTTTTTGGAAATTTATGGGGGAGCCCATGTCCAGCAGTGGACTTCTTATGGTTAAGATAATGATGATGCATCATCAGCATAATCATCAACAATTACCCACTGCTGAGTATAGGTTTCCTCGCACGTCACTCTTTCCGGTCTCGTGCCAGTCTTCTCACTGCCTGATCGTTGTCATCCGGCCAATGAGCTAGACCAACGAGCTTTTCTGGTTCTAATTCTAAAATAGTTGACGTTACTTTTTCACATTCGAAGTAATTAAGAAAATAAAATCAAATAAAAAAAAACAAGCCAATCCATTCATTATTCAAATGACATGCAATTATTTCACAAATAATTTTTAAACTTGTAAAACAGAACATATTTTTGATAATCTTAGCTAAGAACTCGATCTGCATATTAATTTGATTTGTTTGACGGTACATCCATTTGCAATCTACAAGAGCCACATTCGTGTGTATTATCTAATATACATGTCAAACGTAAGCTTTTCTGGTTCTAGTTCTAAAATGGTTGACGTTACTTTTTCACATTCGAAGTAATTAAGAAAAAAAAAAAAACAAGCCAATCCAACATGCAATTTTTTCACAAATAATTTTTAAAATTGTAAAACAGACTAACATATTTTTGATAATCTTAGCTAAGAACTCGATCTGGATATTAATTTGATTTGTTTGACGGTACATCCGTTTGTAATCTACAGAGCCACATTCGTGTGTATTATATAATATACATTATACATGTCAAACGTTAGAACCGATAACCGTTGGGGTAGACGAGTTCTGGAGTGGAGACCGCGTATCGGCAAACGTAGAGTGGGGCGCCCTGCAGCCAGGTGGAGCGACGACCTGCGTAAGGCGGCTGGTAGCAAATGGATGCGTAAAGCTGAAGATCGTGCCGGGTGGCGCTTCTTAGGAGAGGCCTACGTCCAGCAGTGGACGAACATCAAATAGGCTGATGATGTCAAACGTAACCCATCTCTTCATACGTCGACGGTTGAAGAAAAAACTAACTTTAGAGAAGTAACTTAGGATGAAAAACGAAAATAGCGTATTTTGTTTTTGTTGCTTAGTATTTATCTATGTTATGTGTCATCCATAAATGAATATATGTCTATGTATTAATTTACAACTTATTTTACTACAAGTAAGAAGACAATTTTACAGGACAAGTAGAAACCAATTTTCTCTTTCTCTTTGTACAAACGAGAGCGAGTTGCTCTCTTAACACGACAAGAGAGTTCTCAGCTAACAAAACCTTCCCAAACCTTTTCCTCCATTTCCTTTCTATCAAAAGGTTGCCTGGAAGAAATCGCTTAAGGCGATAAGGCCGCCTTTGTACCACCGAAATTTTCGTTTACTGTTTAGTTTATTCCTCTTTATACTTGTGTTATAAGTTAAAACTTGTTTAAACGTGTGTCCTTCAATTGTAATGTTTGGTGGTCTTATGTAATAGGGCGAATTCTGTGTGTTTGGTGTACAATAAAGATATATTTATTATTATTATTATTAAAACCGCATGCAGGCAATGCCATTTTGATGTAGACATTGTGAATACCGACCAAAAATAGATACAAAATGAATGGCACCGTCTTCTTGCCAAAATAATTGAAATAGCTCTCTGGGCATTGACATTCTTTTTACCGACTTCAAAAAGAAGGAGGTAAACAATTCGGCTGTATTTTTTATTCTTTTATGTTTGTTACCACATAAGTTAGTAATTTATAAAACGATTTCTAAATTACTTTTCGTTTGAAAGGATACTATCCTTTCAAACAAAAAGTATATTATACTTTCAGATTGGTCCCATAAAAAAAAACATTTATCAAAATCGATTAAGTAGTTTGGTTTTTAACGCATTTTGAAGGCGGTTTTTCAGTTGTTTAAAATACTTATACTTTTTGTTTAAAAGGATATACTTTCAGATTGGTCCTTAAAAAATTTCATCAAATTCGGTTCAGTACTTTGGTTTAAAAAAAAAATGCAAAATTTGAAGTAAATATATGAGACTATTCATGAGAAAGGTGCATGCTATAAAAATTGGCCATATTGAGAGCAAGATGTATAACGTCATGTGAACTAGATTTATTCTCACGGTAGTAAAATGTAACAATCTACGCGAGGCGCGATTAGTTCTTGACCACCATTCTGTTCGCATTTCGCACTGTGTTCATCGCTCTTATTTCAGTTTATATATTTTTAGACAGGTTTGAACGTATATAAATTAAGTCCTTTTTGCAATGTATGTGGCTTGTTATAGTGGAATAAACTTTGAAAAAGACCGCCGAATGCGGTTGAAACTATAGTCGGATTATTCGGCTCAAAACAGACGTGAGTGACCCGTAGTTTTTATTTAAAAGTTGAATAAACGTTATTATTATTTAAATCGGAAAACCTCCTTTTTTAAGTCGGTTATAAATCCAATAGAAATACTTCTTGTATGTACGAGTACATCTAAAGTAGACCAAAAACATTCTATCTCAAAGTGAGTTACGTAAAAATGGTAATATTACAGACGCCGGCGACATGTTACACTAATCTAGTGAAACAATATGACATTGGAACATGCAAATAAGACGAGAGTCTATTTGCATGTTTCTAGTCACTGAGCCAGTAGCTACTGAACATAATATGCGCAGAAAATTAGTAATGATCTTCTAATCTAATGCAAAGACCGAAATAATTGGACCCAGTCCTTATCTATATATATATAAAAAGAAAAAAAAAAAAAAAAACCTACTGCTAGCGTTTCTCGTTTTGTAACAGTGATCAAACGCAGACTTATTCGTGTTAAAAAAAAGTTACGGTTGATATGCTGATGAGTGCACGTTTCCTCTAGAAAGTATACGCAGAGCGTAGCGGTGGTAGTTTTTTTAAGCAGAGTTGTAGAGCGTTCCTTAAGCATTCATTCTGAACAGCGGGCCTAGACAAGTGGCAAAAGTTTGGAAGCATTTCCATTTATAAAAACGCTAGGCTCTTAGGTTCACGAGTTAGAAAGCCACTAACTCGTCTAACTTTGCAATTCGATAGGTTCGCACCGTACAAATCCGATCGTACGCTTGCACTTTCAGAATGCAATCGTACAATCTATTCACACATTGCATTGACGCGTGACTAGTGATATAAGAAGCTTCAGAACTCATAACACACCGTCGCCACGCACCGCAGAACCCAGAAGGGGGAGCCCTTCCCCGAGCAGCCACAACAAGCGATCGATTCATTTCGAAAACAAGAAGCACTCAATTAACTACACTTATCAATACCGGCAGTTTCAAGGCAAGCACGTGTCGCCGCCGCAGCCTTGCAGATTTCAACTTTATCACGACGGTGTAGAGTCCAGATGCAAACGGAGAAATGAGGGTACATTGTTAGTTGCGTGAGTCACCGGTGATGCACTCGCATTATAAAGTAGATACGTTGTTTATCTGGAGACGAATGCCAGCTATCTCGGTCGGTCAGACGTTTAATTAAAGTTTTAGTATGTGAACGTGATAAGGGAATGCACTGTAAGTACTCTTTATTGTGATAGGCAAGGTTGCTTGACAGGTTTTAATGATCATACGTTTCGCTGTGAGGTCAATGTTTCTACATACTTGTCTTATCGTGTCGTGTCTTTATGGCTACAGTGCCAGAATAATCTAATTCCACTGTCCTGGTAGTGAGGCACTAGAATATTTATTTATTTAACTAAAACGGTATTCACCAATTACATTAGCTAATACATATTATTTTATAATTGACAATAATAAATAATAAAATCAAAATCAAAATGAAAAAAAAAAGACGTGTGGCACTCGGAGACTGCCGCGGTAAAGCTATTGCATAGCATTTTTTATCAACTTATGTAATTATAATTATTTACTTATTTTATTTATGCATTTTATTTATAACCTAACACCCCCCACTCCGACCGGCACAGCGGTGATACTTTTTAGTTTTGCCATCTATCGATGAATAGGAGATCTTTTAATGACTTTTTGAAATATCACGCTTGTCTCTTTAGTTCTGCAAATCGCCTCTAGGTGGCATTGGTTGTATCGGCGTTACTGCGTTAGGTTATTTTCGTTACGGAATTTCTGGATTCGGTCTCCACGCTCAAGGCCCGCGATAGAAGCTATGCAATAGCTTAAAAATGTTCAAAATGTTAATGAAATCAAAATTATATACAATTAATTATTAAAACGTAATATCCAATAATAATGTCAAAACAAAAATTAAAATTAAAAACGTCAAACAATGTCAAATAGATAAAATGTCAAATAAGATTAAACAACAACAGGATCATATAAGAATTCATCATCTTCGTCATTCACCTTACATGCCTTCCTTTCACAATACAGAAGAAACTCAGATAAGAAGAATAATATGGCATCAGTAGTCAGTACTCCCTTCTCGTAATAAGAGTTTACTAATGCGCGAGGCTATAATTAAAGGAACCTGAGAACAAAATGCCAGCTCTTCCGAAAGGAGCTGTGTCGTAGTTTTGAGGCCTTCACTATGTTCCTCTGCTCGCTAGAGTACGATAGGTACGCAGTTTTTACCCGAGTGCGTAAGAAGGACGGTTATGTTTTTCGAGTGTATGTATGTTTGTATGCTTGTACGTATGTTTCTATATTGTCGCCTACAGCCTAAACAGCTTGACCGATTTTGATGTGCGAGGTGTCGTTAGATTCGTCTTTGTAGAATTAAATAGGAAGGAAGAAAATATAAAGAAACATTTTTATGCGACTGCACGCGTGTAAATTTTATTTTGAAGTAAATAACAAAAAGAACATAAGAATAAACAGTTTAAAAACAGATTCTTATTTTGAAATGAAAAAGTATGTACAACATCTCCTCCTTTACTTTAAAATAAAATAATCTGCTACTCACTGCAAGAAAATAAATAATTTAATATATGCCTATCTGTTGTACACATTTGTTAAACTTGATTCGTCCTAAAGGTTTCGTTAGGACGTCTGCTGGTAACTTTTGGGAAGGCATATATTTTAAATCAATAACCTTCGTTCCCACTTTTTCCCTAATAAAGTGATATTTTACATCAATGTGCTTAGTACGATTATGGTGGACTGGATTCAGTGCTAATGCTTGAGCACTTTGACTGTCTGTAAAAATATCAACAGTTGGTGACTTACCAGTTACTTCACTGATAAATCTTTTCAAAAAACAAGCCTCTTTTGTAGCAGAAGACAGTGCCATATACTCTGCCTCGGCTGAGGATAGTGCCACTGTTGATTGTTTCCTAGACTCCCAGGATACGGCTCCTCCTGCCAGCTCCACGTAAAAACCCGTATGAGAACGTCGACTTTCTTGACAGTTCGCAAAATCGGAATCACTGTAAATTCTTAACTTTCTGTCTTTCTCCTTTAGTTCTGTGTTCCTTTTATAAGTAATGCCAGCATTTTTAGTCCCACTCAAATAGCGAAGACATCTTTTTGCTGCATTCCAATGCGTCGCATCATTACTTTTATTAAATTGGCTAAGGTAACTCACCGCATATGCGAGATCCGCTCTAGAGACCTCTGCTAACCACAACAGCGAACCCACAAGGGCCTGATAGGGGTAATTGCTCTCACCAGTTCCAGGGACGAGTTTCTTTTGAGCGAGAGGCGTCTCTACCGGCTTACAATCTCTCATATTGTATTTTTTTAACAATTCTTCAATATACGATCTTTGCGAGATCTTTATATTGTTTTCAGAGCAATCTATATTAATTCCAGTGAAAAATTTAATTATTCCAAGATCTTTGCAACTGAAAAAATTTTCAAATTGTTTCTTGAAGTTGTCAATTGTGACATCGTCTCTGTAAAGAATGACAATGTCATCGACATACACTCCTAATATCAAAGAGTTTTCATCTGAAATCTTTTTTGTGTAGACACAAGCCTCCGAAGGAGTTTGAGTATAACCCAAACCTGTCAAAATTTGTTTTAGTTTCATGTTCCAGGCCCTAGATGCCTGTTTCAAGCCATACAAGGATTTTTGCAATAAACAGACTTTCCCTTCCTCCTTGTCTTGAACAAAACCTTGAGGCTGCATCATGTAGACTTCTTCCTCTAATTCGCCATTGAGAAACGCCGTGTCAACATCCATATGTCTTACTTTATATCCCTCCTGGACCGCTAAGGCCAAAAGTGTTCTAAAAGAAGAGTGTCTCACCACAGGAGCAAACGTCTCCTTGTAGTCTACACCTTCTATTTGTCGATAGCCTTTAGCAACTAATCTCGCTTTATATTTGATTATGTTACCATCGGCATCTCGTTTAAGTTTATAAACCCACTTGCAAGGAATACAAGTCTTGTGACTAGGCTTATCGACCAAAACCCAAGTGTGTTTTTGGAGTAAAGCATTATACTCCTCCTTCATTGCTGTTATCCATTTATCTCTATTATCGCAATTAATAGCTTCATGATAGGACTTTGGATCGTCAGAAAGTATCTCATCTACACGTGTACTATACGAGTAATAATCGGGAGGCTTACGTTCTCGGTCTGGATACCTTCTCGCTGAAACAGTTGGTTCATTTGAGGGAACCGTCTGAGTCTCTGTTTCATCAATATCTTCATCTGCATCTTCGAAATCATCACTTAACTCTTCAGACAATATTTGCGTAGCCTGTGATGAGGAAGAGCTCTGTTCATTAGATGAACTTTGCTCTCCCGACACAGTTTCCACAGACTGCTGCGATGTGGAAGTGGATGGAACATCTTCCATTAGACTCAATGATGTCGGTGATGAATTCTGCGATAACAAATTAACCAAATTAGGATTAACTGTATCCTCAGGGATCAAAACTTTTTCTTTGAGACCTGTAAAGTTACTTTCAAAGAAAGTAACATCCCGAGACTTGAGTATCCTCCTTGGATTTTCCGCTTGACGAAAAAAGTAGCTCCGTGGATCTTCTGAGTATCCAACAAATATGTGTTCTGTCGCTTTCATATCCAGCTTGGTTCTTTGACATGAAGGCACATGAACCAAAGCTCTACAACCGAATACTTTTAAATGAGAAAGGTTCGGTTTCTTTCCATACCACATTTCAAACGGTGTTTTACCAACAAGTGCGCGATGCGGCGATCTATTTTTTAAATAAATGCTAGTCTCCACAGCATCCTGCCAATATGCCTGCGACAAAGAACTATGTGACAGCATTGATCTTGCCTTTTCTACAATACTACGATTGCAACGCTCACTGATACCGTTTTGTTGAGGACTGTAAGGCGCCGTTGTCGTGTGCTGTATTCCCTGAGACTGTAAATAGCTTGTCATCTCAGAGTTGACGATTTCAGTTCCATTATCTGAATGCAGCCTACGAATTTTGGCTCCAGTCTGTCTCTCAACAAGTGATTGAAAAACACAAAAGTACTTCTTCACTTCTGTTTTTGCAGACATACAATATAGAAAAGTAAAACGTGTATAATCATCGACAAAAATAATAAAATATTTATTACCTTTGAATGAATTTGTGGACATCGGTCCACACACGTCCGTCCAAACCACCTCAAGAGTGGAAGTAGCCCTCATGTGCTTGAGCCTTTTGAATGGCTTTCTCGCCTGCTTACCCTCGATACAAGGTATACAAGACTCTTTGTCTACCTCGTTGTCTGTGTACTCTACACCATCAGCAAGACCTTTTCTAAGAAGGTCCATCCCAATACGGCAAAGGTGTCCAAGTCGCTTATGCCAAAGCTGAAACCTGGACTTATCGGAGTGCACATTATAAGCTGAAACATATTGCGGCAGATTTACAGTACAGTCTAAATTATACAGTCCACCACAACAAATACCTCGCACTAAAGGTTCATTATCAAAAGAGACATTACCTGTCTTGTAAAAATTACAACCAGATTTATCAAAAACTACCACTAGATCCTTTTCTACTACCTTTTTAACTGAAAGTAGATTACTGTTCAGTTCAGGCACATGTAAAACATCACTAATTTTGTTGACTATAGAATTAGTATAAATTGGAACTTCACCGCAACCTAAAGCTACCAAATCTTCACCGTTAGCAACAGTAACACGTCCTTCACTGATTTTCTTGTAATTCTGAAGCCAATCACCTCTTGAAGTCATGTGTGCAGTAGCTCCGGAATCTATAATCCATTTATCAGTATTTACTTTACATGGTGCTGATAAAGTGGTGCTAGTTACTTCAGTAACTGCTTGCGACGACATACTGCGATTTTCACTAGCAGCACCATCTCCTGTGGTATGATTAACCATCATGGTTTTACCTGACGTTGTCTCATTCTTTGTCTCTTTCTTTTTATTAAGACGACAATTTGGACTTTTATGCCCCCTTTTTCCACATCTGTAGCAAGTCACTACTCTCTTGGATGATGCAAAAGGTGCGTCTACATCTACTTTTCCATCTCCACGGATCATTTCACTCAAGAGTTTATTTTTTACCATCTCTGAAGTAACTTCTACATTACAATGTTCTAGCGCCATTATTAAGGGCTCGAACCTAGGTGTCAAGCCACCTAACATAATTGCAGCTAAAGAGCTGTCCTCTATTCTCTTGCCGATATCGGCAAGATCCTGAGCAGTCGTTGTTATTGCAGTCAAATACAGCTCCAAGTTGTCAAAATCATTTAATGAATACCTGTACAACTTCCTCTCCAACGAAAGTTTTCTTCCAAGGCTTTTGTCCTCATACGCCGAACATAACGCATCCCATGCTTCTTTTGCACTTGACGCAGTTCTCACGTGTGTAATTGCAGAACCGTCAATGGTAAGACAAATTTTTGACAATGCCTTTTGATCATTTTTATTCCGCAACTCCTGGGACGTTTTATCGCCTTCTGGATATCCTATTATAGTTACCCATAATTCCTCGTGAATCAATAGCATACGCATCTTAAATTTCCAGGTAGGATATCCATCTCTGCTTTTTAGAAGAGGTATTGAACTAATATTTGACGTACCGGCCATCTTTTTATTTCTTCTCAATTTAAACTCAAATATATAGTTTTCCGTAATAAATCTTCTTTTAATAGATTTATCTACTGGAGTTCGTGCTGATAACGAATGTAGAATTAAATAGGAAGGAAGAAAATATAAAGAAACATTTTTATGCGACTGCACGCGTGTAAATTTTATTTTGAAGTAAATAACAAAAAGAACATAAGAATAAACAGTTTAAAAACAGATTCTTATTTTGAAATGAAAAAGTATGTACAACAGTCTTCACTTCCCGAGTGTCATAGGCTATATTTTTTTGTAATAATAATAATACGACTCTCGCAAAAATATTGATCCAAGTAAATTTTTTGAAATACAAAAATATAATATAATATAAATATAAAAATCATTTTTAGAAATCATTAACGCAAAAATGATTTTTATTTATGAAAATTAACTTGTACCAAATTGAAATATTTGTCGAATATTTGTGATGTTGTTTTCTAATTTTACAAACGACGATTTTTTTATAAGTTCATTCGGTCGTTTTATATCTTCAAAAATGTAAGTATGCGCGAGCGAGACGGACGATGGTCGAACTACGTACTCTTGAGCGCGATACAGGTGGAAGTTAAGCTGTTTTCAGAACCCACCCTGAAACAGTAGTTTTTTTTTTCATGTTTCTAGATAGTAAATGTACTAGTTTTTGCAAAATATATTTTTTTTAAACACATAAAAATCGTTCGCTCTAACCGAATTCAATATCGAGTTCAAGCTGCGCTCTATCAAAACAACCACGTAAAAAAGTGAGCACATAGAAACCACTGAAAGCAGATTCCAGCGCTGAAAGTAGGCTACTAACGCAACGAGTGTAAGGTTTCAAATGGAACGTAAACGGCGTCCGATATCGTTGGATTGCTAATTGAACATGACTCATAAACACTTGTTAATGAACCTGAGTGCCATGCTATGAGGTGTAAGAGTGCTATTTATTAAGGATTTATAAGAAACGACTGGTTTTAACAGACTTCAGAAAGGAGGAGGTTCTCAATTCGACTGTATTTTTTTTTATATTTGTTAGCTCAGAACTTTCGAGTGGATGAACCAATTTTGATGATTCTTTTTTATTTGAAAGCTGGTGCTTCCCGTGTGGTCCCATTTCAATTTGGTCCAGTTCTGACAATGGCATCCATGAGAAGTCAGTTGCTTCAGTTTTTTTAATATTATTTAAAAGTTTGTTGCCATCATTTCGTCATTTATAAATCGATTTAGATTTTTTTTATTTGTAAGGACCTTCTTTCAGATTGGTCTCATTGAAATTTAAAGTGGAGCTCAACGCGCGCAGCTATCTTTCTCGCGCATCACATTTTTTTTAAACATATAAAACAAGTAAGTAATAAATGAATTTGTTTATTTAGATATTAAAAAAAAGTTTTTCTTTGATATCTTTTAAATTGGCCGAGAAGCAGGAAAATACATGTTTTTTCACCACTCTGTCGCCAGTATAAATGATATCTGAAAAACTATAAAACTTTTTATTTAAATATTCCTCCTGTCTAAATAAACAAATTCATTTCTCACTTTTGTAATATCCTTAACCAATAATTAATATACATATACCTAAAATATAACTTCACAAATACATCACTTTGATCCAAACATACAAATCTTATCAAATAAAATAGCCTCAGTTATAAACAATCTGTGTTTGAGAGCCACTTCCTAACTCAGACTTTGACTTCTATATAATGTTAAAATTAAAATTTTGTGGGCTATATATATATATACCTATACTATCGTTTTAGTTATACATTTTATTTTTCAAAAGCTATATTCATTAGTATACGTATATAGTGTTTAAAAATAAAATGCACGTAGTTTGGCGAGAAGCCGTGACTTACGACGCCACTAACATTAATAAACAACGAGCCTAGAGGAACTAGCCTAAATTATTCACACTTCACACGTCTTGGGATAAGCCAGGTGAACGAAAACTAAGATCTACATTTAAGGTTTACTTTAAATGCAAGTGTTTTACACAACTTTCATATGGGGAAACTAAGGGAAGGTAAATATGTCTACTTGATATAGCCTTACAAATGTCCAAAGTACACTCTGTTCCCGAGATTTAAAATTTTCAACGATATTGATGTGCGACAGAGAGATCCCATTCGTTCGGTGTGAGTTAAAGTTTTAAGACTTGCAGTTGGCTGTGTTATTGCAAGAAACGTAATAATGTGGAAAGCGAGCGGCAGCGCTACAACGTAGGTTTAGCGCGAAACGATTGCCCTAAAACTTGGCTCGACCTCGTAAAACCTAACTTTGACTACTTACCGAAGCGGAGTAGATTGAAGCCGGGAAGAAGGCCTGAAAGTGGATTTCAGGGAACTAAATGAAACTACGTTACAAAAAAAATGTTTAACAATTTGGTAAGGAAACTGGCATAGTCTCGATCCGCTATTTTATATTACATTTGGAATTGGGACAAACAAGATGTCAACAAGAAAGTGATTTTAATTATTTTTATATTTAACTAATTGCATATATAATAAATGATTACATAAGTAATATGAGTTGCATTCAGTCAATAGACTAAGTAGGTAGGTTAGGTAAGGATTAAGGTAAGTATGGGTAGTTTGGGCGAGGCCACATCACTGCGTTGCGGCGTCGCATCGACAAAACGACGTCGCACCACTCGCACCATTGTACGATGCAATGACGCAACGCAAAAATTTTATCGTACACGGCGTCGCACGAAATAACGCTAGCCATCTTTTCAGTTTCTAGTGAAACTTGGACTGCACGAGATGTGTCCTACTTCTGCTCGCATAAGGATGCATTAAAAAAAGAAACAGAAAAGAAAATACTGAAAAACCCATTTCTATCAATTATGAATGAAAAATTAGTATATAAATTATCACAAAACTTCCTTCTATGCTTCTGTTTTCATAAAAGTCTCTTTGAAGCTTGCTATAGTTTTATCCCAAAGTACGGGACGGTCCTGAACTAAGGATAATCATGTAGTCGATATGGTAATCCGCCATCTTAATAACACGTGCGCATCCCGTTCAAAGTATGGACACTAAGGGCCGCTTGCATAACGTATGGTCTTAAATCATATTTAGGTAGTGCGTTATGCGGCGTCGTCAATTTTTGCGTTGCGATGCTGCAACGCAGTGTTGTGGCCTCGCCCTTTGGCTGTTTGGGTAGTCATATATTATATATAACTTAACCGCAAACGACTTTTATCTACTTATTCATATTGGATATTGATAACATAAATGTAATAAATTTATTGCCGGGTTTAGTATTTTAAACTAATGTGAAGTTTAACAGAGGCTTTGAAATAATGAAAAACATTTTAATCACTTTGTAATATTTACGTCCAATCTTCATACGACAATTTAGGACATTTTTATGTTCGTCCTATTTCTATGTAACAAATCCATTAGAATTTTCAATGTGCGACGTGATTTTTCAAACGATTGGCGAAACGAGACTATGCCAAAGTCTTTCAAACCCATTTTACATCACAGTAAGCCAAAAGAGTACACAATGCCGTAGGTTTGCTGCGTCCGTCTTAAGAACTTCCTTTAGCACTTGATTGTGAAGTCGACAAGGTTTACTTAGCGGACCTGCCTCTCAATGTTAAGCTGACTTAAGCAACGCGTCTAACCTGTTTTGTTTGTTTTTGATAAGGTTTATCTAGTGTTACGGTGGAGCTAGCTAACTTGTGCCTCTGTCAATTAAGTAATTGGTTGAGAATGTGGTTTTAAATATCACAGAATGTTAGAATATTTAAGATAAATGGTTACGGCGCACTCATCTTTTTATTAACACGCTTTTATTAGCTTCTCCTGTATGCATGTTTGTTTGATTTTTGTTGTTTGTTTGTTTGTAACCGACTCCTTTGAACTTGATTTTGACCCACTTCAAACGGTCAGATTTCATTCAAACTTTCTAGACTTATCGAGGACGGATGACAATACAATAGATTGAAGCGTGTTTTTTTAGTTTTTTAAACTGTTATTATAATTATATTAGATAAAAGAGAAAGTACAGTCTACGATGATGTGTCGTGTGGTTCATCATCATCTCAGCCATAAGAAATCCACTGCTGGACATAGGCCTCCCCGTGGTTTTCCAAAAAGACCGCTTGGAAGCGGCCTTCTTCTAGGGTCTTCATGCCACTTGTGTGAGGTCATCTGTCCATCTCGTGACTAGTCTTCCTAACAAGCGGTTATCAAGAAGAAACCAATTAACTAAATTATAGACACTCATGCTATAATTTATTTTTAATAGAATGGAATACAAGTACTTACTTAAAAAAAACTTTTAAAGTTAAACGGTTTTATTGAAAAGAAAGATAATGATGTAGGTTATGTATTTACGGTATTTTACTAGAAAAGCCCTTTCATTTAATACCCATATTGTGGGGGTTGTGTTAAAATATGAAATTCGCCATTTTGTGGCAGCGGCCATCTTGGATTTACAATTATACAGAATATACTAAATTGTATTGTCATCAGGACTAAAGATGTATACCAAATTTCAGATCGATCCGTCAACTGCAAGGGGGTAAAGTTTCAATTACTAAATTTGACCCAAACAAATACATAGACAAGCTAAATAAAACCGTTTAAAAATAGAAATATAACTTTATTGTCCATAGAGTAAAAAAAATTACAATATTGCTTCGTTAGACTAGAAGGTTGAATACTTTTTCATTTACAATGCGATGACAACGCCTTGGACGTTCACTGAGAGCATCTAGTTCATGCGACATACGTCTCCAATCATCAAAGCTATTCCAATAGAAATTGCAAAGTGGTGACAGTACATTGCGCAGTGCACAGCCATCTAGTATTTCTGGGTATGAATCAGTGCAGAGATGGAGGTGGTGTGAAGCGATTATAGCGTAGGAGGGGCATGACCGCGGGGTGCGCCTGCCCTGGGCTCTATGCCAAGTAGAAGCGCCAGTGCATCGTCATATGACTAATTATATTGCAGTCGGTTAACCTTTAATCCCCGCAGATAAGGTTCAAATTGAAACAGACACTCGAATAAAAACTTTGTATAATAGTGAGAACGTCTCGCACGTAGTCTAGGGTTTTTATAAGAACCTCAAAGTCCGCTCTGCAAAGAATTCGCTCGAAATTGTTTTGGCGTATTCGTATTGTGAGAAATGTTCACTGTGCGTATTTTTGGCAGGCCTCTTTGTCTTTTTTCCCTGTTCCATATGTTACAGATTTAACCAATAAAACATACGTATTTTGTGATTTAAATGCGTGCTAAAGAAATGGGTAATATGTTAGACTGATTTCTAGACGATAGTCGAGTCAACAAGTTCAAGGTTGATTGATCAGAAAAACACTTCATCACGGAGTGAAAGCGAGTTATCAAAATATTGCCTCTTTTTTTAATTAACTTTATACATAAAAATATTGGTGGACCATTTTCATCAACAACCTTTCTTTAACCGACATCAAAAAAGGAGATTTTCAATTCAGTTGTATTTTTTTACGGTTGTTACCGCATACCTCCGTCATTTATAAATCGTTTTGAATTTTTTTTGTAAGGACATACTACCAACTGAGCTGCAACGCCAAACTGTATGGCTATTTGAAAACATTACCTTGAAATCTTTACCTTGCAATGTGTATGTAAATAAATAAATAAAATATAATTATATATCTTTTTTTTTGTTCTAAAAAAAAAACCGGAACACAGATATTTTTCATTGCATGCTACTGCTTGGCAGTGACATACGGGCTATGTATAAATGCTTCTCTAAGCAAAGACCAAACATTAGCCTGTCAGCGGACTCGAAGATTCCCTACCATTAAAAACAGTTAAACAGCTTTGAATGGAAATGAGTAAATCGTGTTAGTTCAACCTCCGATACTTGACCATTCCAACTACCAATAAAACTATTTCCAATGCTTATATAAATACAGTTAGATGCAGATCTGCGCATGTCCTCTCGAATGCTGCAACTTGTTTACGTTAGACGTCTCTGGGTGGGCGACTGACTCACTGCGGCCTTAGATAAGATTATCACAAGTAGTTTACGTTTTTTCTGCACGCGATTATATACCTACTACAATGATTACGTTCAATGAACGGCGCAATTGTTGAATGTAGGACTAGTGTTGTATGAAACTCCAGCCCTAAGCCTTACAATAATTAAACTTGAGTTCTCTCTGAAGATTTCGAGTCCTTTTTTATATTGAGTCGTTACAGGAAGAGTAGAGTCTGTTTAAAATAACTCTGAATTGAATTCTGAGTCCTTAGTCTTCCTATTCTGTTAATTCTAATTTCAGTGATAATGTGAATATTTTAAATTCAATTTTGTAACTTGTATATTTAATAACATACCTGTATATTTGATAACATACATAATATATCAAGTATAAAATTCATGACTAAGTTCAGGTCAAAGAGCACGCCGTGTGGCCGACCGAATGGCCCCACAGCACAATTTGTAGTAAGTCTGCCTTCTAAGGTGTTAATAGTCAGTTCTATTCCCACCCAGAACAACAATTTATGCGATGTTTCTACGTATTGAAAGTATATATTTACAAAATATACACAAATATTTCACTACTAATATCTGTCTCCAAGCCGTTTACCGATAGCACCGACCCTTTGTTATCAAAAACACACTTCTTCTCCACTTCCCTACAAACACCTTTTTTTAATAATATCTGGCTCATATACTACAAGCAATGCTTAGTTTGGGACACGATGTTGATGGTGTTGTGAGCAAATTAATTTAGAGGACTCAAGCGACTTATTCACAAGGGCAAGCCTTACGCATAAAAAAAAGTTCAAAGGAATCAGGGGATTCAAACGTCACGAAAAGACTCACGAGATTCATGACTCATTAGTCTCGACTGTAACAAAAAGACTTCAGTCTCGAAATTAAGACTAAATGTGTCGAGTCAGTCACAACACTATGTGAGACAGTGCAATGAGTCTCGCGCAAGGTCAGCTGAGCCCGGTGGCTAGAAGCACTGCCCCCGATATTTGGTATAATGAGTACTAAAATTAGAAAATCTTTGTGTGTTCCGCGCGAGCGTATCCGAATACTTATTGCTCCACAAAGTATAACTAAATCTGCATCTGAATCAGCTTCAATGTGTACACATTCGAAAGTCAGGTGTCCTGTTCACGGTAGAAAACATACATACTTGTTTACTTAAACACAAAAATGTGAATCCTATCCTACCTGATATTATAAAAGCGAAAGTAACTCTGTCTGTCGTCTCTATCTCTGTCCGTTTGTTACCTCTTCACGGCTCAACGGCTGAACCAATTGTTATGAAATTTGGTATGTAACATCATTTTAGGCATTTGAATGCTAGGCTCTCCATAATATGTCACCAACAAGTCTTAAGTTGCACTTGGCCAGCGTGGCAGACTATGGCCTAACCCTTCTCACAATGAGAAGATGGCCCGTTCCCAGCAGTGGGACAGTTTGTACAAACAGGGCTGATAAAAAAAAAGTCTTAAGTTACTTTGGCCACATCTCCCGAAGACAACAATATAACTTCGATAAACTGTTGGTTGTAGGGAAAGTGGATGGTGAAAGACCACTTGTACGATCACCTACCTGGTCTTTATCTGATCGATAAAGACTATAACGGGACAACCTATTCCCATAGCCTTGAGAGAAGCCAAAAACAGGGTGGTGTGGCAACAGCTCGTCATTGACTCAGTCAAAGCATTTCAAGACAGACACGACCTTCAGCAATGAAGATTATGAAGAACTGTGGAAAAACACTTCAAAAATATCTAACACAATCGTACAAATTCAGCTTCAACAGAATATAATAAACACGAGTAAGTACTAAACTATCGCAGATTTTTATGAACTGTGCGACAAATCTCCAACTAGTGCGGAAGATCTTCGCTTTCGCTAAAATTTTAATAAATAAATTTTGGTATTGAAGATGTGTGAAGTCTGCCAACCCGCACTTGACCAGCGTGGCAGACTGTGGCCTAACCCTTCTCACAATGAGAAGATGGTCCGCGCCCAGCAGTGGGACAGTTTGACATACAGGGCTGATAAATTAAAAAAATATGGTGTTTGTTTTCATAACCCCATCTACCCCAAAACAAAAAGCAAAGCATATACTTAATCCATGCGATAATGGAAATAAGATAGTTGATAGAATACTTGTACATTTTTTGTTGAGAATATAATTATAATATCTATATAAACATCCAGACGAAAAGTAAAGAGTGACGAACGCAGTTTATTACCAAACAGGGTCTTGAACTATTGAAGTCCATAGTTCTAATGTTCTAAATAATAAATAAATTACTAATGTAACGCCACACAGAACTTGCCCATGCCCTATACAAAAAAATCCATGCTCATCACAAGAGACTTGAGTGAGAATCGAACCCACAACCTACAGCTTAGAAGTCAGACGGTGAGACTGTGAGGCCAGTCATAAGCCCGGTAAATCAAGTCAAATATAGAATAAGGTAAAAATATCCTAATTTCCCTGCATCCTATTAATTCCTATTAGAAGCAACTGACCGCAAGGGGACCTTTATCCGTGTGACATTAAGAGATTATCCACCAAAAATAGCTCCAACATGACCTGCCTTACGGTTACGAGCTCAGGTCGCAGGTCAATTATTCGCATACATGCTTCACCGAAATAGTCTGAACGGCATTAGCGCACTAAACGGAGCATACACACTGCGCATTAAGGGACTATAGTTCTAAAATATCAGGGGGCCAATTCAGTTATTCAAAACCGATCCGTAGATGAACCTGGTGCGAAGCATTTCCTGTCTGCTGAAATCTTTTTTTAATTTAGTAACGAGCGAAGGACGTGTTACGTTTCATCAAATGTGTCAATTGTATGACATAAAAGTGACTGAATCAAAAAAAATATGGCGGTCGGCGGGAAACGCTCCACATAAATGGTTCGGCTATGGAGCGGTCTTGAATACCTGAATTGGGCCCCTGGTATACGAATACACTTTGAGCATATAGGAATGGAGACGTAGCATGAGTTTGTAACCTGGGGTAATATCAGGATAGAATTTCAATTAAGCGGCACAAGTACAAGTTTGGAATCGATCGGTGGCGATTTAATGGCTAGAAATGGCCAGTGCTGCCTTTCGGCCCAGAGCCAACATATTCCGAAATAAAAAATAAAGAAGACGAGGTAGACACGCTTTGCAAATGTATAAACAAAGCACACACACAAAATAAAATCCTGTTGGTGTGACCGCAGACAATCAATTAGGATTAGCATCTCTTAGGCGTCTCCAGTTCTTATTTGATCAAATATTGTAGTGTACTAGTGTATGTACATAGGTTTGACTATTACCATTAGGTTAATTGTATAGTAATCAACTGAGGCAAGCTTAGGGAGTAAAGTCGATTAAGTACCATTTTTGCACTTAAACAAAATTGTGTCAATGTACATATATACAACATTTAGTGGAATGAATGCAAGAAGTCAGCGATTACGACTACTTATCTGATATGTTAGCCGATTCATGTTTATTCATCAGATTGGGTATAATAGCCATTTAAGGTCAAGGTTTCTTCTACGAGGTTTGGCGGCAAAATGTATCCTTTTAAAATATATAAATACGTATCACACAGCACTATCTAGCCCTAACTAACCAAAGCTGTGTGGAAACTTAATATACAATTTCCTTTAAATATCTTTAAATCGCAGACGAATCGCAGGCCTTTTTCTAGTCTAGGTAATCGCGCCATCATAGATTTTAACGGTAGCTTTTTATCAGGCAGTTGGCGACTAAACGCAAATCAATCAACAAAGAAAAAGTAGTTAAGTTTAAACATAATAATAATTTTAACCAGATGTACCGTTGAAAAATACAGCCAACCAGAGTCCCCGTTGTCGCTTGTTTTTTTAAAACAAACCTGTCGTCATTTATCCACGAATACGAGTACAAAAACCTGCAAAAAGCGAGTTCAAGCTATTCACGTTGATCCAGTTTTCAGGCACAAGAGTTTTGCTTCGCGGCGGTGAAATCGTTTGCCTTCTAATTAATGAGCGAAGCTTTTGATATCGGCAACACCGAGCCTCCCCGTTCCATTTCGCTAATTAATGGCAGACGACGTTCTGTCGAACAAGATGCTACTTTCGGTTTCGAAGCGGCATTCGTGACGAGAAGGCCGCACGCGGATTGTAAAGGCGTATTCAGCGGGCTGGATTAGATAAAAATTAGAAGAGCTCGTTTCGATACATTTGAGAGGTATTATTATTTTTTATGTTAGAGCTACGATTGACCACCAACTGGCTTGATGCCGATGGAGCTCGTCGATCTAGAAGATCGACTCACTCTCGATCTAGAAGATCGACTCAATCTCGATCTATTCACTCTAACCTTGAAGATTACAAGATTGTAGTTCTCAGGAAACTGGGATGGATGGATGAAATAACATTTAATGGGTGTCATTGGGTTACTCTTCTACATTCGAGCATTTCGTTCGTTTTCACGTTAGTCACAGCCGATTTATTAATCTATAACTACAAGCAATTTATCCTTTGTTCGATTAAGGGCAGATTCTGGTTACTGACGGTGTAGCTGAGGGTCACAGACATAGTAGATGGAGCATGCGAATATGAAAACCTTAAGACATAAGACAATTTATTCACCAAAAGGCCATCAATATACATTATGTACACGTTAACTTGGGCGCAAAAGACAATACAGTAAAGTAGTGGATTTATAAATGTATATTATAAAGATTCTGTTCAGCGAGCCCCAAACTAAGCACGAAGCTTGTATCTTGGAGCCCGAGTGCGAGGGTACAATGTAATTGTTCTGACGTGTTTTGATACGGAAATATAATAAAAATATATTTATTTATAATGATATTACTGAGTAGATGTAAATATATGCGTGTAGGTATATAATAAGGGTATAAGGGTGTGTGGGGTGTGTATGTGTAGTGTGTGAGTGAGTGTATGTGTGTTAAGTTAAATGAAGTATATATCACTTGAAATTAAATAAATATTGGTCGTCAACTGTGATTTTTAATCGTACTTGACACGCTCGTTTTGACACGCTAGGTACATACACTTGGCTATCTATAGAAGTCTATGCTGAGGGTAGAGCACATCAATCTAAGAGATGAAGCCTTGAAATTTCCAAGATTATTAGTTCTTAGGAAACAGAGAATGTAGCAGGGTGTGTAATAAGTCGACTTTCTGCTTGACCTGCAATGGAATGGGGAAGGTCATGAAGCTCTTGCACACACTTGGTGAAATATATACCATAGAATATTACCAGACATGCTACAGTGCGGCGATGCTCAAGATTAAATAGTTTTTGGCAACTAAACTCTCATCATCGATTAACTAGATTGCTATACCCTATTAGGGTGATTATGTATGTACCTATGCTATGTATGTAATTGTAATGCAATGTAAAATAAACAATAAACATCTTGCCTCGCCGGTCAACCGACTCCAAAGCTTTCAGCTGGTACTTGGCTGATCCTTCAAAATTATAGCAGCAGTATACCACACACGATCGTACCTGAGCTTGATATAGATGAAGGAAACGTCGCGATGAGGGAAAGTAAGACGCACCATTTTTATCTACATTGTTATATCAGTTGTCAATATCAGTACATATCTAATTTCCCCTCATAGGTGGACATAATGATCGAAAGACAACTTGTCCACGTTCTATTCTACAGTAGCAGTGACGCCTTTCCCATTCACAATAAATTGGAAGCTATAAAACACACGTGCTACAAACCTGCACATCGATATACAACGTAAACGCAGGTAGGTATACATCAGTACAAAGAATAGCACACAATAGATGCCAAATTATATCAAGTGTCGATGAGTAATTGGCTTAGTGAGCCCGTCGCTGGTACATCCCGGCTCGTTTGTGACCAATTAGTTGAGTAGTTAGGTCAGTAGAACTGTCACTAATATCTCTAGCACAGTGACAGCGGTTTGGCCGCGAGTCCCGGGTGATGTGCGAGTGAAATGATTATTCAGTCAAATCCATGTTATCCCTACATTGTCATTTTTTAGGGTTCCGTACTAAACAAGGAAGGGTTCCTTGTTTACTTTCGCCATGTAATGTAATTTGGTATGGATATACAAATACATATTTTTTATCAGCCCTGTTTGTACAAACTGTCCCACTGCTGGGAACGGGCCATCTTCTCATTGTGAGAAGGGTTAGGCCATAGTCTGCCACGCTGGCCAAGTGCGGGTTGGCAGACTTCACACATCTTCAAGATCATTGTGAACTCATGTAGACACAGACATGTAGGTTTCCTCAAGATGTTTTCCTTCACCGTTTAAATATTGTATATGTATAGGTATATATTATTTTGATGCCCCGCAACCCGCTGTATCTCATACAGACGAAATATTAAAAACCGGCGACAGACAACATTAAGATTATATCTATCGAGAAAACCTACGCAATATTACATACAAGCAACATTTCATTTCGAAAAACGATAGTAGAATCAAAACGGTTTAGGTTTTTGTAATAACATGAAGGATATGCTACGGATGTTCTACTTTTGCGGAAGGGACATAAGTCCTAAGTATCGCGCTGGTACGTGGTCGAGTGTCGGCTGGCAGGCAGACGTGTGTGACAAATAGATCCGTAAGAGTCTGCATTCTCCTAAGTGGTACCACTTCGGTGCTTGCATACATAGTAGGCTTGGAAGCATATAGATTTTTCCACGGTTTACCAGAGTAATCTTTACCCAGAAGTCTTTAAGTAACCTATTAACATCAGAGAAAATATTGAAGAATGCCTCGTTGCCGTTCTTTTAGTTAGTAAAAGGGAAAAAAGTTGGTGAATGCGATTACTTTTATCCCCGAAAGATGTAAGATTCCTCAGACATTCTCCGCAAGGATGAAAGGCAACAAGATTATCCTAGTTCATATTTACTTAAGTTACGAGGACGCGGAGTTGAGATTGCGTCACAGAAGAGACAGTGGGCCGCGAATAGACCGAGATTGACGTCATTGATGGGTCACAGCTCGCAGCTCGTAGCCGAGGCGAGACATTGTACCATCTAATGTAGCTAACCCTAAAGTCTAAACTGTAAATCTACAGTTTTTTGAAAGAACGACTCAGTTTTTAAAAAGTATTCAGTTTTACATCCAAATCTAGTTTTTTTAAAGAGCTATAATATGTTCTTTTTTTACGACGAATGCCACCAGACTTTCTTTCTTTCTTTAATAAGATCTCCTACGCATATTCACTCTATATTCAAGATGTATTTTAAATACAGATTGCGAAATGTTAAAGAAAATCTCGAATTATTAAAAAAACTAAACCTTCCAATTCTTGGCTCCAAGATAAAAAAAGTTTAAAGGATGCCTTTCAAAAATCGTAACTGTTTAGAACAGTTTTGCGATTGTTTGCGAGCATGAGTGATTGATATTATAATTTTTCTATTAAAAAACCGACTTCAAACGCAACTTACTAAATCCTTCACGATTGTAAACCTCTCTTCACTCGCTCTTTTTTTTCTTTTGTCAAGAATGCGATTTGTCATTGAATATCAAATGCTTGTCTTCGAAGATTAGAAAATATGCAGATGTTTATACGACAATCCCTTAATATTTGACACTCTTGCAAAGAAAAACGTGTAGGTGGAACTCTGCGATTCTATAATCTGACGCACTTACTCAGGAATACAATAAAAATATTTTCATTTTTAGAGATTATTCAAAAAGTAATAAAGCGATTTTTATAAAATATTTATGGGACCAACTTGGGAGCTTTCTCCATACACCAATTCAGGAAATACAAAAATTGGTTCTCGAATGACGGAGTAATTCGTGTACATACATTAAAAAAAAAATACGGTACGAATTGATAACCTCCTCCTTTTTCGAAGTCGGTTAAAAATAATATGCTTGTTACACATTTTTATTTTGAACAAACGGGTTACTCACGTCTATTTTTGAGCCAGACGAGACGTCCTTCGGGAGTGACGTCTGCACTGCTCCTTTTGAAAAAGACCGCCGTATGCGGTTGAAACTATAGTCGGAGAATTCGACTTAAAAATAGACGTGAGTAACCCGTTTGTTCAAAATAAAAATAAATACATTATTGGTAGATTGATTGTTTTATAAAAAAAATTATGATTTAATCTATAGTTTTTCTCAAAAGCAAGGTTGGCTACACTGACACCAACCCATCAATACGTCGCCGGAGACACTTGAAAGGGAATCTCCAATTCAGCCGTGTTTGGCGAGAGATCAAGTTACTCGAGCGAACGGTCAATATTTGGAATATATACGCTGAAAATGTCCTGCTGGTTTGAATCAATGCGTGATTTAACTAATTTGATTTATGCTCAGAGGCCTAAGACGCTGTAAGTTATAAATAGTCTACATTTTTGAAAGTTTGCGAAAGATCTGTTAAATTATGCTTTATGCTATTTTGTACGTTTACCATCTTGGATCACATTGATACTTGACATCAAGTGAGTTAAGGTCAAACCTACCTTTTTCCATGCAGCTAGAACCGACAACGTTTCATAGCGGATAGTCCAAAACTCTTACCGAAGCGCTTTGATTCTCCTTTTTAACCCCCGACCCAATAAGAGGGATGTTGTAAGTTTGACGTGTGTATGTGTGTGTTTGTGTGTGGCATCGTAGCTCTCAAACGGATGGATCGATTATAATCTAGTTTTTTTTTTGAAAGAGGTTTTCATCAAGAGTGTTATTAGCTATGTTTCATCAAAATCGGTTCAGCCGCTTTTTTTGTCGGGGGTTTTTGAGTTTTCTATACTTATATAATTTGTATTGTACGAACTTCTAAACTGTAGAATAAGTTGCCTTAAATGGGTTTCCCTCAATAAATATAGATATGTACTTTGATCTTTATATTACGAAATAAGTAGGTTTCTTACACTGGCAAGTGCACAAATGTGCGACGCCAAATTCCTCAGATGAGGAGAAGAAAAAAAAAAAAAAATGTAGGTTTCTTCTAGGTAATCGTGTTCCATCGTAGCGTACAGCGTCATTTGTCATCAAGTGAAGCGGTTAGCGCGAGCGTATACGCTTATTATATAAAAAGACCAGCGATGTACGAATTTATTTCGTACGCCCAAGCTTCGGAGGCACCGATTACAGTTTCAAGGGACCATAGGAGCTACGTTATCATTTAATTTCGATTTGATATCTCCACGCGTTCTTGAGAAAAATAATCTTGACAGACTGCCTGCTAACGAAGTGATCCTACAACGGTTATTTTTTTCCTTTTCAAGTACGGAACCCTCAAAACTCCTAGGGTACCGCCAACAAAATATAACTAATAAATATCAATACTAAATTACAGTTAAAAAAAACTAAAAAACACGCTACAAATTATTGTGGTCAAAGTTCATTACAAGACTTTTCTAACAAATCCAAACACAGCTATGATACGATGTTCCATCATGAAGTTCTAGTTCATATCTTCCGGCTCCATCATCAGATCAGTTCGACAGTACCATATTATTGTATTGTCATCAGAACTACATACAGCTGCCAATTTTCATGACGCTACGATCCTTGGAAGATGGTTAAATTAGTTACCTTAGATTTCATAACATACAGGTCGACCTAATAAAAGCGTGTTAAAAAACTAATTCATATCTATATCAAGTAGGTCGGTGCGGTGTGACAATTACGACCGAGCCTCCGACGCGACCGCGTTAAAATTGACAGATGGCACAATAGCCACGGTCTCCCATAGGCCGCCGGCTCCGCAAGGGCGCGCCGGGGGCGACGACCGCGCCCGTCCGCTGATTACGGCGCACAAGTGCAACAGTGCAGGGCTATCGTGCATCTACTTATCATAGCGGATCACTGATTAGCCTGTAAGCAGCCACTAATTTTACATTATTTTCGTCGAACCGCATTTCATACCTAGCAGTGCCGCGACTTCGTACGCATAGAACGAAATCGTACTGCCGCACAACTCCCATCCACGTTTTGATTAAAAAAATCGGCTGTATAAATGTTTCTATATTATCTCCTACAGCAAGGCTCATTTTAATATGCCAGGAGTGTGATTTTTTTTATTACTCGCAAGTATTTCGCATGTGAATTAGCCTTACTTCCGGACAATATCAACAAGTCTTATAGATTTTTTTGTCGATAGATTTTAAATTTGAATACATTTTTAATTGTTTGAGTGCACTCGTTAAGTTAGCTAGTGATGTGAATGATTACGAGCTACTCAATTCGAGAATATCGTTCTAATTAATTCATACATATTCGTATGCCATACCATTCGATCGATTCAATAATTGACCTCTAAGTATCGTTACATTCGTATCCACTTTCCGATTGTTATAGGCAATATTTTTGTAAAAATAATGAAACGCTAAAAATAAAATTTTACTTTTATATGTAGCATGTAGTTATGTAAGGATATTCATTTAAAAAAATTGTATAACAACTCTTGCACATAGATACTTGCCATCTTGTCATAGTAAAAAAAAATTGAGAGAAGTTATTCATTCGTTACAAGTTATTTATGAAAGAAATGACACCACAGGAAAAAAAGATTTTCATCTTCTTTTTTTTTTCTTTTTGGTGCCAGAGAAAAAGTTTATTTATGAGACAGCCTTGCATGATCATGAAATCAAATAGTTATGCTTGTTTATGATTTCCGATTGACAGAGATAAAAAAATGTTTATCAAAATACGGCCATAATACAGAGGCTTACTCCGATAGCAGTGCAAAGTTGTCTAAAGAGCAAGACAAAGTTGAAATAAAGTAACTTTGATGACCAATTGAGATATTTTAACACTGTTATAAAAGATGAGAGTAGGCCCCTAGGTCGACATAATTCGAAAGTCGTATCTGTGGTACACCATATTATATGTAATTCTGAACTTCTGAAGTATTATTAATCCAATAATTAATAAGTAAGTACTTTCTCGGAAGTACTTCTACTTCAAAAAATAGCGCAAATAAATAGTAAGCAGCGCGAAAATTTGTGATAGTAATTTGGCCTCGACATCTAAAAAAAATAATCTAATCTAGGCCAGAAAATACGGTGAAAAATTACCAGAAATGGGACTAATAAAAATGGGCATAAAAAACGGCTGAACCGATTTTGATGAAAAACAGTTTCAATCAAATCCTCATTCAAACAAAATAAACTATGCACATCAAAATCAGTCCATCCGTTTGACAGGTACGATGCCACAGCCAGACACACAAATAGACGATATACGGGTCGACATATAAAACCCCTCTATTTAGTGGGGGATTTTAAAATGTACAAGTATATAACACATTTTATGTAGCTCAGGTCATAAGTTCCTATCATATTAACTATGCGAGCAACATGCTATAAACTGTACAAATATCTTGTTGTTAGTAAACAGTGTGTGACACATCACTCCCCAAACATACAGAGTTATTATTTACATATTTATTATTCATTCAATTAACATAGCGTTGTATATTGAATTTTTAATTTCAATATGGTATGTATGGCAGTGAGGCCAGTCATTAATAAATTATTTGAATCATAATTTATTTATTGATAAACTATCGTACTTCGTATCACCTATCAATGAGTGGACCCAATATTTTCTCAACGTTTAAACGTTCCCTGGACTACGACAAACATTTCAAAACCAAAAATCAGCTAAATCGGCCCAGCCGTTCTCGAGTTTTAGCGAGACAAAAGAACAGCAATTGATTTTTATATGTATAGAGATAATAAATAAATATTTGTGGACATTTCACACAACACCATATAGCCTAAACTAAGCAAAGCTTGTACTATGGAACTAGATGGTTGATAGAATACATATATATATATATATGTATATACTTTTTTTGTAAATACATATGATACATAGAAACACCCAGACACAGAACAAACATCCATGCTCATCACATAAATGTTTGCCCTGTGTGGGGATCGAACCCATGACCTACAGCTCAGCAAGCAGACATACTACCAACTGAGCCACAAAGCCAGTCAAACTAATTTGGCAGTAAGTCAGCCTCCTAAACTTGTGTAGGTTGTGGGTTCAATCCCCACCCAAAACAAACATTTGTGTGATGAGCTGGTGAGCATAGATGTTTTATTCTGTTCTGGGTATTAACTATCTATCTTAGGTAGATCATAGGTAGAAAGAAATTAAAAATCTAGCCTGTTCTGTTTTTTTACTACTATGTGGTTTTTAATAAAGTGTTATTTGCTAAGTGTAATTACAAAAAAAAAGTAATCTATCATCTGGAACCAGATAGCTGATAGTACAAGTTATGCTTAGTGGCTAGATGGTGTTGTCAAAATATACATCAAGATTTTATATATAAGCGAAGATAGGTCTTTTGGTTGTGCAATAAATTTCTTTGAGCTCAGACTTGAATCCTGAGCAATGAGTTACAAGTTTCGATGAAAGAAAATATTGTGTCGAAATTATAGCATGATGGTAAGGTAATTTCTAACTCCTGACTAACTACTTTCAAATGAAAATTTGTGACCAAGCTCAAATTGGTGTGTTATAACAACCTCCCCTACCTACCCTATAAGCAGTAGTTACTTAATATTTATACAGTTTGTTGATGAATACAATTTATTAATCTTTAGGGTTTTGATGTTATTATAATTTTAAGTGAATGTTGTTAAGCACAACCTCGAACTCTGAGGAAATCTTGTTTTAAGCATAATGTATAAAAACAAATTTTCTAAAAATCAATTTCTTTTCTGCTTAATTAATAATTACTCACTGCTTTTTTTAGTATTTACACCATATTTTAGCACTTACCTCTACAAAAACATCACCAGTTTAAGTCTACATCAAATAGTTATTCTTTGCTTTACATAAGCTTATTATATTAATGCTTATTTATGTTTTGATTTGAAAATATCAATATTAATAATATACATTTCAAACTGACCTGTAGGTGTGATATTAATAAATATTCATTTCTTAAATTCTTTTATATGCAACATATTATTATTGTGTTTCAAATGTGGTTTTAGTAGAACTAATTGCCTTCCACTGCATAATTGAATTTAAAATTATTTAACCCATTTTGTGATAAATTACACATACATATATTATCTATTTAGGACTGTATCTTATCTATGGTTGGACGGAAACACTTCAAGCCATTGGACTCTTTTGTGGTTTAGGCCTGTAAACAAGTGAACATACCTTGCAGTCTTTATGTCGGTAACACCATGTGCACCCAAAGGCCAAGACCAGGGCTGTGGCGACCAGCGCCAGCGCCGGTATCGCCGCATAGGCCCCACCCTCTGATGCCCAGCCTTCCAATGCTGTGCCATCTGAAATTATCACTTTTTGGGTTAGTCTAACCAAAATAAGTATAACACTGACATCAATTCAAAGACATACCTCATGGCTTAGTGGTAGTATGTCTGCCATTTGCCGATAAATCCACCATAATGATACATATGCTATGAAAATTTCACCTTCCTACCTTTTGTAATTCAAAAAGTGTAGCCATTCAAGGGGAGAAAGACAGACTGCATATCCTCATAAATAGGCTCCTACAGTCTTAATATGAAAGCATAACAAAAAACATAAAGGAAAGAAAAAAAATGGTAGGTACTTTATTCAGAAGAAATTTGACGCACAATTATATATACCTAATTTAAAAGTTTAAGTACCTAAATATATATAAAAAATATTTTTAGTACCTCGTTTTAAACAGAAAATTAAAATGTATTTTTGCCTAATGATTTGGATAATACATGGTAATACTAAGGTATGAAATCATTATTGTAGAAAAGAACTAAGCTTCGACTCATAGGTGCTGGATATATGTGAATCTGAAAACTCCGGGATAGCAGAACCTTAGTAGGTTATGGTTTTATAGAATAAGTAATATTTCTTAGGGTACCTACGATCAAGTCGCAATTTTTAACAATTGTAGTTGATCAGTCTTTAAGCACATTTCGTTTTTTATTACCTTTATTATTTAATTAACAAAGTAAAGAGCATAATGGATAATACTGCATTTTGGGAAATTAAATATAAACAACTAAGAATTACTAAAATTTGACAAGCTATAATTATTAAAAAAAAAAAAAACTTTAGACAATATAGTATGACTTATTCAACAGATTAAGGGGGGGCAATTTGGATGTTCAAGACCACTCCATAACTGAACCATTTCCTGTCGGCTGTCATATTTTATTTGATTCAGACACTTTTATGTCATACAACATTTGATGAAACGTAACACATTCTTCCCTCGTTACTAAATAAAAAAAAGATAGCAGCCGACGGGAAAGGCTTCGCACAAGGTTCAATTACGGATCGGTTTTGATTAATTGAATTGCCCCCCTGATGTGGAACATGTAAATAATGAAATTAATATTTCAAAATGAAACAAATACCTACTTCAAAATATTTTATCACTTGAAAGAGTTCCATCCATCCATAAATATTTTTAAAAAATATAGAAATTCAAAGTAGCAATTGAAATTAAACAAGTTTTTACGGATTTATCCCATATAATTTTACATAGTGAAATAGTTTCATAAATGCAAAACAAGCCATTGTTGCTATTTTTTAAGTTCTGCAACAGTAATTTCTACCACTAATTTCAATGCTTTGGCCAGGAAGTCACTGCAAAGTCCAGTCTAAGGAATAGTAAGAATGTCTTCTTTGATTTAGCACATGGCAAGGAACAGAGTTTGACACCAGACAGGTGGTTTATGATGCAGTGACCAAAACATGGCTAAAATGTTAAATTATTACAATGCCATGACATTCTACATTGAGAGTAAATTGTGCAGACCAAGTTTAGGGGTCGTTTAAGCGAAAAACATGATTTTTTTTCGCTAAAATGACTCACCGTGAGGGTAGTCTTGCGGCGTCGGTCGCACAGGCAATCCGTATCCACATTGTGAGCCAGTCAAGGCCAAGAATAACACCACCCATATCATACTCAACATTGTCACATTATTTGCACAAGCGAATTATTCTTCTTCTCATTATTTATAATTTTCATACACAACAAAATATTACACGGTCCATGACAGGTTTACACTTATCAAGATTTTCCATACACCATGAGATTAAATCACAAACTTTTTGGACTACAGTACCATATCTACTGTCAGGATTATTTAATACACTTAAAACTTATTTTTTATTGTAAATTTAACGCACATTTACATAAAAATTGCGCAACCCACAGCTGTACAGAACGCCATTTTTCTAAAATCAATGCTGCAAGTAAGAAAATATATATGAAGCATTTCTACCACGTTTTTCACAAAGGTAACAATGTTAAAGAGCACAGATAAAGAATTCTCGTAGGTCGCGATTTTATCAAAAACGAAATTTTTTTTTTCTTTTCATGAACGTCAAAATTGGATCAGACATCAATGTCATTAAAAGAAAAACACGAAAAAAATTTGAAAATTCTTTCAGCTTATTCAAATTTTCTCTGATAATTCCAAATCTGAAAAGTGAAAATGTGTCACTCTTTGCGCTAAAGCAAAACTATAATGGTTTTTGTCAAAAATATTCACACTTAGATGCAGAACAAATGCTCGTAAACTAATAAATAAACAAAAATAACCTCAAACACACATGTACGGTATCAGTGGTTTGTGTAGTAATCCTGTAGTTAGATTATGTAGTGTACGATTTTTCTCGAGTAAAAATACTAAGAAATTATTGGAATTTCTAGCTGATATGCCGAAAGTGAATTCAGCTCGAATAGCCGAGGCGCAACGCCAAAGGCAGAATATTTCTAAGAAATCTGACAAATATGCTCCTAGCACGGTATACCTGCAAGTAATAGGTTCAGGAGCAAGAGGTTCGCCCAATACAATATACCTCTTCACTGATCAGAAACGGTAAGCAATTTAATACACTATTTGCTGCACATTTTATCAGGCTAATATATCATAAACGTTAGCCTTAGTTAACCATAAACTTAAGAACAATTAGTTGCTGGTTGCCATTTACTGGTGTTTGCTTCACATGCCTTAAGCTTTACAAGAAAACATGTAATTTTAGAATTATTTACATTATTAATATTGTTGCATCTTGGATCCACATATTTATATATTGTTGGCATTGCATCACATTGTATAAATTTTGCAAAATAAAGAATGTTTTAATCATCAAAGAAGTCAACAAAAAAAAACTGCTGTTTTTGTTGATCTCAAGGTCAAGTCGGAGTAGTTTGGTATGTGTATAGACCAGTTGTCTATGAAATCAATTAGCTAAAAGAACCCCGACATAGAAGAAGAGTGCTATTTGCAGGTTCTACATTTTACCATGCTATGTGAAGATTAAACACTGTATCTCAAGTTAAAGTGTTTTAGTTTAATAGAATTCAGTCTTTTCTTTTCTGTGTTCTGAAAAAAAAAAATTGTGAATATATTATACTAATAAAATATAAAAGAATATGCTGTATACACAAGTATTCAAATTTTGTGCTAGCTATCATCATACAAAGATAATATAATATAACAAACCTGTACATAATAATATTTATGATCTTCAAACCATAGGGTTTGTAATTCAAGTCCCTTTTTCTTAAAACTTAAATTTTCTAATTAGTGTTTCACCATTACACTGTAGAGCTCATTAGCCATACATATGTTTCTTTAAAATGATTGAACCAATTTCATTGGATATTTTTTTTTTGTTGGAGCTTTATACCACCCATATGAGGCTTTCTGAGTGATTGACAGACAAATACAGCCTAAGCCTCTGCTCCTGGAGACATACACTATGAATGGATTTTTTGATTCCTGTTAAACCATGAAGTTCAGCTAAACTAGCTGAACCTCATTTATCACAGACCAAGTGAGCAAAGTGAACAAAAGTCTCTACATCAACTAGCAAGATTTTTGTTCTTCTGTCCAGATCTGTGTTTACAGGTTGAATTATTTTTTTCCAATCAATCTTGACACTATTTGGTATACAGGTTCCTTAATTTTTGATAAGTGGGGTGTTTTCCCCCAAAAAGGGGAAGTTTGCTGCAGCTCTATTTAATCTATCTATCTAATAAAATCGGCCAGCGATTTTATTAATAATATTTGCTATAAATGTTTGATACTTAATTCTAAACAAGAATTTTAAATATGAACAAGTGCATACTGTAGGTCTAATGTTCATAGAACTACTAGTATTTAATAGCCATTTATTTATTTTGATTCTATTTATTTGAATCTCTCAATGAAATCTATATACATACCTTTACAGGTATCTCTTTAACTGTGGAGAGTGTACACAACGGCTCGCCCATGAGCACAAAGTAAAGCTATCAAAACTTGAGCACATTTTCATAACAAGCAAGACTTGGAAGAACATTGGTGGACTACCTGGGCTCTCACTGACACTGCAGGATGTGGGGGTTCCTAATATCACACTACATGGGCCGGAAGGCTTGGTGAGAACAAACCAAACTATATAATAATGTTACATTATATCCCATTGTCTTTGCCTGCCTTCTTATGTATATGTACTTCATTTCTATTGGGTGCTTTGAAACTAACCAACACCAATATCATCAAGATAATGTCATGACATACCATGCAACCACAAAATGTTGCTGCATGCCAAGCCCAAGCAAAAAAAACTGACAAGTGCAATGTGCATGTTGGCCCACTTGCAGTTTAAATTTCAGTATCATAAGTATGAGAATGATCTGGACTACGGAGACTATTAACTAGCCCCAATATAATTTAATTAACCAGCCCACTCTTTTTGTATCAATAAAATAAAGTTATGGTGTATTTTTTTATATTTATTATAGTCTAAGATCCTGCTATAAAATGACCTTCACCGAGCTGGTTAATGGATGAAAAGTATTTTATATTTAATTAAATAATTATGTCAATAAATATATTGCAAATGGGTTGTCTAAAAAAATTCAGTCCAGAATATGATTCATTATATTTATTTTTTAAACATTTCACTGGTTTGGTTAATAGACGAATACAATATATTTATGTGTAAATAATCTTTATTTTAATTTAACTTTCATTCATTAAACAGACTGGTGCAAGTTTCTAGTATCGATTTACCTGTTTATACCTGCCTACCAAGGAGTTGTGACGGGAAAAAAATAGTCAACCTATAACGTTTGCGTATTCTATGGGCTTCATACTTTCGATTGGTATGGAATTTGTCTATTAACCAAACCAGTGAAATGTTTAAAAAAATAATTAATTATTAATTAATCATTCTGGACTGAATTTTTTTAGATTACAATATATTACATTTGCAATATATTTATTGACATATTTAATTGAATATAAAATAGTTTTCATCTATTAACCAGCTCGGTGAAGGTCGTCTTATAGCGGGATCTTAGACTATTGTTGATCAATCAACATTGTGTTCATTAATGCTAACAATTAGTTGAAATTTTCTGTTGAATCTCATTTGATTGATTCTATTCCAGGATGAACTCTACAATGCAACCAAAAGATTTGTCGTCATGAAAGATATGACTGTGAACATGGAGAAATGTTACCTGTCCAGTCAAGACTTTGAAGATAGTGCCCTTACTGTCAAATATGTTTTATTGTAAGTTTGGTATTTTTCTTCTTATTTTTTTCGTCTAGTTTCTGCGATTTACATTAATTATTGCGATTAATCATCAACTGTTATGTACAAATTGGTGTGAAGTCTCAGAATGCAAGCATGAGACACACGAGCTCGTGATTCGTTGATCACACCAGAACTAATGCAGAACTTACATTAATACAGCTATGACCTTTAATTAGTAGAAGTTGGATAAATGGAAATTTACTTTAAAAACCTGTCTTGATTAATTTTAATGGAGTGTGTGTGAGTGGTCAAGACTTGTATTTTATCTCCTGAGTGTCATATACTATATTTTGAAGTCAAGTATTTAGTTTCTCCACATTTGTAAGTCTTTAGTTACTCTTTTAATAATATTTTATCTTTTTAGGGGGCCTCATGAAAGTCTCATATCGTACGAGAAACCAGCCGCCAAAAGGGCAAAGCTTGACAACATAGACAAGGAGTTTGAGGAGTTCAGCTGTGATGACACAGATTATTACAGATCTTCAGCGAGAGAGTCAGAATCATCGGCCATTAAAAAAGAAAAGGATAAAAATAAGCCAAAAGTTAAAGAGCTTGATAAAGGTAAATGTGTAAAAATTATGTATATGTTAACAGTTTTTTTTTACTAACTGATCTGATGTTAAGTGAAGGTACAGTTCAGGATGTTAGCAACATCCCACCTGTGTAGGAAGCTGACTTTCCTATGTTTCTGTCGAATCACACCATTAGGAGGTTGACATACATTTGAGATACTTAGGGTCATAGCTAGAGTCTGTTGAGAAAGGAAACTAATGTGGCATTTGGGAAGCTGATGTCTGTATTTAATTATTTTGCTTGTTACAATAATTCTATTTCCAAACATACTGCGTCCATTTTGTATCCAAATTTGTGGGCTTAGATGTATGTATGGGTAGCTAAATGACGTCATTCTATAGCCAATATGGCGGATGTCGGACCAATTATATTTTTATGCGCCCTTATTATAAGGCTATCAAATCAAAGTGTTTGCTACGAAGAATAGTATGTATTTTTTTAAACTTAGTAATTGTATTCTTGTTTCAGTTGAGAAACAATTATTGAAAACTGAAAGAGCACTACATAATCTCGAAAGGAGGACTGCCTGTACAGTCGCCTACATATGCACCTTAAAGAAACGCATGGGGACCTTGGACTTGGCCAAATGCGTCGAGTTGGGTGTTAAACCAGGCCCAATGCTTGGTCAACTGAAGAATGGCCAAGATGTGATCTTGCCAGATGGCACGCTTGTGCTGTCTACAGACGTCAAAACACCTGATGATCCAGGACCGGTTTTCATTGGTAATCATTTATATATTCGGTTTTTTCTTAGCAGTTTCTCTTGATATAGTAGGAAACTCTGAACTAAATTTAAATAGGCACCACTTTGAGATTATACCGAACCCAATGAAAAAACAATTATTAAAATCTGTTTATAAACAAAAAAGTTATGTCCATATATAAAAAAAAAAGTATACTAAGTATTTTTAAATATATTTTTACAGACAAATTGAAAACCTCCTCCTGAACTTGGTTATAAAAATTGAGATGGAACGCCAAATCCAAATCGGTTTACAAATAACGGAGTTATGAGGCAACATTAAAAAAATACAACCTTATTTATTGAAAACTTCCTCCTTTTTTGAAGTCGTTTGAAAATATGCATAAAAGATGGATATGATTCTCTCTAATTTGATTGTAGAGCACTTTCTTTATTTAACGATCCTGTTAACTTCCGCTAGTGACGACGCTTCGCCTCTTCAACATGCGCCATTAGAAACAACATTGTTTGCTTCTAACAAAATAACTGGTAAAATGTCATCCAAGTAAACAAATTGCGTATTTTGAAGTCGGATTTTGTTCAGTTTTCTAAACTATAATTATTGTATATAATGCATTGTTGTACTATTTATGTTCTTTATCATAATAAAGTATATGTGGTATGTTGCTTGTGACAGTGATGGAAGTGCCGGAACTCTCGTACCTGAAGGAGGCCGAGTTCTCGGCTCACTTCGACTTGCCCACTAACCCCCCGGAGAACATACCCACTCTCGTCGTGCACCTCACGCCGCCGCACGTCTTCAATCACGACACGTGAGTACGCTCAATGAGTCTACATCATATCTTCTATCTTTGTAACCGACTTCCAAAAAGAATGAGGTTCTCAATTCGACTGTATGTTTTTTGTCTTTTTTATGTTTGTTCATAGATTACTCCGGCAATTATTCCTCCTCGAATTTGAGTACTTCCCACTTAGCACTGGACCGGAAAAGACAGCGTGTACAAGAGAAGACCTGTACGCAGCAGGGGGTGGGTGGACACTGACTAGGGGAAAGTTTGCCGTGATTTGCATTAAAATCGGTCATTTTAATAATATTTGCATAAAATTATTAGCAAAATCGGTCAAGATGTTATCGACATAAAAAAAGACTTAAAAATACGCAATTCGTTTATTTGGATGATATTTTTTCGGTTATTTTCTTATAAAAACCATATCGCGCATATCCACATTTTTGAAGATATAAAATGACTGCATGAACTTATAAAAAATCGTCGATTATGAAACTAGAAAACAACATCACAAATATTCGACAAAAATTTCAATTTGATCCAAGTTTATTTTCATACATAAAAATCATTTTCGTAAAATTATATTATTATTTTTTGTTACAAACAACGATTTTTTATTAGTTTATTCCACAGAAGACATTTACTTCTGTCTTCTGTGGTTTATTCAGTCATTTTATATCTTCAAAAATGTGGGTATGCGCGAGCTAGACGGACGATCGACGTAATTGAGTCTTGCCACGCAAAGCCGTGGATAACGTACCTATCTACGTATAATGCATCATTGGCTCACGAAGTCGACTGTATCGTAGAACTACTAGTAAATAAAATGCACCATTCCCAGGTACCGCGCCTTCATCTCGATGTTCGGTCCGAAGACGCGCCACCTGGTGTTGAACTCCCAGAACAGCTGCCTTGGCTCGGAGGCGGTGCACCGCACCCAGCACAAGCTGAACCTCCTCGACAGCGAGATATTCCCTCTGCTGAAGGACGCCAGCGTGCCAGCCGTATGGAACTCGAGCCCCGCTCGCAATAGCGACAGCCCGACGAGGCGGGGCCTGGAGGATCTCAAGAATAAGGTAAGTCGAATACGTGCACATTTTGTTTAGGGATCCGTATCTCAAAAGAAAAAAACGGAACCCTCATAGGATCACTTTGTTGTCCGTCTGTCCGTCTGTCTGTCTGTCTGTCCGTCTGTCCGGGTGTCAAGACCTTTATCTCGGGAACGCGTGAAGGTATCGCGTTGAAATTAAAACCATGTACGCAAATCCATAGTATCTTGCTGCAGAAAGATAAATCAAATTTCTTAGTTTCATAAAAAAAGTTACAGCCGAATATGTCGTAAAAAATGCACATTTCGACACTCGCAAGAGAATCAAAACCTATGGGGTACTTCCCGTTGACCTAGAACTATGAAATTTGGCAAGAAGCATTGTGTACACATAGGTATAGGAAAAAATCCGAAAACTGCACATTTTTAATTTAATCACAAAAAAATAGTGTCTTCATGCAAGGAATGAGGGTCCAAATTTTAAAGTGAATTATGAAAGAGCTAGATTAGGGGTATGAAAGAGCTTCTTAAGATACGTTCAGCTCCCTGCGCTCGCCCTGTCCTTTGTCGGAGTTTGGCGGTAGGGCGAGGAAGCGGCAATAACTTTATAACTTAATAAATGTGTGTCCGTTATATACAAACATCAACACATACACATGTGTTACTGAATAATGCGCCGTTGTGGTTTGTGTGGCTTTGCATTGGTGGTGGTACAAATGTTATTATAGATCGCGGTCGCCCAGTTCCAGAACATAATAAACATGGAGGGGTCCAAGGGGGACGGGCAGGCCAGCAACGAGAACAACGACAAGCTCGAGGTGGTCGCCGCGCGGACGCTCACCATGTTCCAGTTGAGGCCTAAGAAACAAGTGGACAGGTCAGTTACAGACACAGACATAGTAGATGAAGCATGCGACTTCATTTATATGAAAAGCTTGCGTGCCACATTTTTGGTATCGATTGTGACGTCACTCTTTTTTTTCGTGTGATGATATGTTCCATCCGCGCGAAATCTATACAACCCAATGAACATCCAACATCCGCGCGCTTGTACGGTAGTAACTAGTTGATAAAATATCGAATCGGAAGTATATATCACCTGAAATTAAATAAATCTTAGGTCGTCAACTGTGATTTTTTATCTTACTGTTGACACGCTAGGTACATACACTTGGGGTATCTATAGAAGACTATGGTTATACGGTTTAATGCGGGGATTTGAAAAATCCTTACTTCTTAGCTTCTTACGTTGTTCACTAGGGGGCGCTTCGATTGTTTCAATTGTCAAGTCGAACAAGTTGTGTTGACTGCGCTGTCTGTCTAAAGAATGCGCATTTATAATCTTGTACAGCGATTTTACGCATACTTTCTCACAATAAACGTACACTCGACAACATATCAAGCTTAACGAAATCGTAAGTTGACTGAAAAAACTGCTTTTCTTCAGTCGGGTATTTTGTTTTTCTTGTAACATTGATACTTGTTTAAAAGCCCTCATTCCAAGCTTTTCACCGAACTGCGCAAGAAAGACAGTTATGTTTTTTGAGTATATGGGTATGTATGTGTATGTATGTGCGTTTCTATATTAATTTCTACAGCTTGCACGGATTGACCGATTTTGGTGTGTGAGGTGTCATTAGATTCTACTACTAGATAATCACTACCCGAGTGTCATAGACAAATTTTTTTGTAATAATAATAATACAACTCTTGCATAAACTAAAAATTATAGTTTTTTTAACCTCCAATGGACTTTGTTGTGTCAAATAATAAATTTTAGTAGTATTATCCTAAAGAATGCGCATTTATAATCTTTTATAGCGATTTGACGCATACTTTAAAAAAAAATACACTCAACAGCGTTTCAAGCGTAACGAAATCGCCTGCGTTATTCCCGCCGTAGCCTATGACACACAGGGAGTGGAGACGAATCTAACGACGCTTCAAAATCGTTCAACCCGTTTAGACTGCAGGAGGAAATATAGAAACATACATACACACATATACACATACATACACTCGAAAAACATAACCGACCTTTAAAAAAAAAGTTGCAGCAAAAAGGCAGACGGCTCGCCTGATGGTAAGCGATAGCCGTCGCCTATGGACAACTGCAACCGGAAAGGTGCTTGTAGACACTCTTTTTAAAACGCTCTTTGTAGAAGCTCGGCGGGAAAACCTTCCTTCTTGCGCAGTCGGGAAAAAAATGGTACAAGCGCGCGAGACAGCGCCACCGTCTGGGCGTTATGCTTTTCGATAAGGCCGCCTACGTTTTGTTCAGGTCAGCAGAGCCAAAACTTCACATACAAGACTACATCCAGGAAACAATGGACGTGGACGGCTTCCTCAGCTCGCTGGAACAGTTCAAGCGAATGGTCGAGAACATGCGGTACGCGAGAGTGGACTCTCAGCGCGAGTACCCGAAGGTCGTGTTTCTCGGAACAGGCTCCTGTATACCGAGCAAGACTCGAAACACGAGTGCTATTGTGTTACAGATCAAGTGAGTATTGTTGCTCGTGTCTAAGCAACGTCTCGCCACAGAATAAATTAATAATATGTATGTGTTATATATTATTAATTTACGTATTACATTATTAACATACTTATAATTTTTTTTTATCAGCCCTGTTTGTACAAACTGTCCCACTGCTGGGAACGGGCCATCTTCTCATTGTGAGAAGGGTTAGGCCATAGTCTGCCACGCTGGCCAAGTGCGGGTTGGCAGACTTCACACGTCTTCAAGATCATTGAGAACTTTCAGACATGTAGTTCCTCATGATGTTTTCTTTCACCGTTTGAAGTTGGCGGCAATCAACAATACGCACATAACTTCGAAAAGACAGAGGTGCGTGCCGTGGGATTCGAACCCAGGACCTGCGGATCGCAAGTCAGACGGTCTCCCGACTAGGCTGCCGGAAACTTTTTAATTTAATTTAGGTTCTCCAAACCTTAAAGACTCGGTGCCGAGACATGGTTACTGATTAGGCTGTGCATAAAGTACAAGTAGCGGGGAGCGAGCCATGCTCGGCGTCAAATTACAAGACCCAGTGAGAAATGTAGAGATAAGGCGTCGCACTAAAGTCAGCTATATTGATCACGACACTTTAATGGATTTGGCCAGGACATGTTGTCAGGCTGAGTGAAGGCAGGTGGACTAAAGCGTTGACGGATTAGTCGCCATATTCTGGTAAACGACTGGTGTCGGCCCACCAGCTCGCTGGGTCGACGATATTGTAAAGATCGGGGGTCGAACATGGACAAGATTGGCACAGAACCGAGATGAGTGGAGTACTATTATCTTGACTTTCAACTTATTTTAATTTGATTTCTTTATTCAGACATTTGTATACATTTGCTTTCGCTACCCATTATGCTACGGAACAACGTACCATGTAATCTAAGAATACGCACTAAATTAATTATTGTGTGCAAACCTTAGCGCATTATAAGATTGTCAACCTTTGGCCCTAGGGCGCCCAAAAATAGGCCTAGCCTAGTTTGGGGCCCGGCAGACATTCAGAATATCTTTGACTAAGCTTTGATTTGTATATCGTATTTTGTATAATTTGAAACTGTATTTTGGAACAAAAAGTGAAGCCTCTGCTCAGCAGTGGGCGATTATTATCGCCCACTAATAAATAAATAGGTAATCGATGGTTAATAGGCTGAAAATGATGATGATGCGGTATTACATACAAACGGTCACTCTCCGCCTCTCGCCAATCTCAAGTTCCTCATTCGATCCCCGCGCTTGCCTTACCGTTTGCTGGACTTTGCCTGCACAGCATATTTGTTGCCCGGATCCTTAGGAATATGCAACTTTATTTGTCCCGTAATTTTTCAAATCGAACTCTATAAAAGTAACAGACACCGTTGGCGATACGTGCTTCTTTTTGTGCAATAACGAACTTAATGTCTTGTGACAAGGTTTAAATTATAACAATCTGAATTTCAGCGATGCTCAGTCGATGCTGATGGACTGCGGTGAAGGCACGTTTGGTCAGCTGGTCCGATTCTACGGGCCGAAGAAAGTGAACTCTTTCTTGAGATCACTCACTGCAATCTACGTGTCACATCTGCATGCCGATCATCATATTGGTGAGTTTTTAACCTCCGACGAAAACGACGGGGTGTTATAAGTTTGACGAGTCTGTGTGTGTGTCTGTCTGTGGCATCGTAGCTCCCGAACGGATGAACCGATTTTGTTTTTTTTTGTTTGAAATGTGAATTGAGTGTCGTTTGAGAATGGAGTGTTCTTAGCTATGTTTCATCAAAATCGGTTCAGCTGTTTTTTTGTCAGGGGTTATTGTGTTTTCTAAACTTATACTTGTCTTAGATGAGGTAACCTATTTATAGTCCGAAATACATTTTGTTACAATCTTACTTGGCCGAATACGTTTCCTAGAACTGTCTGATTCTAGATGTTTTTAGGAAAGAGTTTCTGATTCCATGAGTTTGTTAGCCAGTTTATTTGTCTGAAGAATTATTAGGTTAGATTCGTTAGGTTTCTATTTTTACCGACTTCAAACAGAAGGAGGTTAACAGTACGACTGTATTTTTCTTTTTTGTTTTTCTTTTTTATGTTTGTTACCGTAAATCTCCGTTTTTCATAAACTCCGGGATTTTTGTATCAAATAAGTGATTTCACAAGAATTGTTCTAGAGAATGCTCAATTAAATATAGTTTACGTTGACACCGCGCATACTTTTTCACCGAAATGTACACTCAACATCATACACAAGCATATGCAGTCGGGTATTATATTATTAAAAGGAAAATAATTTTCTTTTAAAAAGAAGTCGTTTAATTTAAATATGTATCTCTTTCTCTAGGTCTAATAGGAGTGCTGCAAGCTCGTCGAGAGGCATTCGAGGAGTCCCAGCTGCCTTACGAGCCGCTGTACCTTCTGGCACCTGGACAGATCATCACCTGGCTTTCAGTCTATGATCACCAGTTCGAGAGAATCAAGAGCGACTTCACTCTCATACCTAACCAGAACTTGGTAGGTAAACGGTATAGTAACCCCCCGTATTTTTACCCGATTGCGTAAGTAGGAGGGTTATGTTTTTGGCATGTACTCGTATGTACGTATATGTGGGTATGTATGTATGTATGTTTCTATGTGACCTCCTATAGCCTAAACAGCTTGACCTATTTTGATGTGCGAGGTGTCGTTAGATTCGTCTTCCTTCCCTGAGTGTTATACTCTGTATTTTTTTGTAATAATAAAAATACAACTATCGAAAAAAAAAAAAGCATTTTTTCAAAACCTCCAACGAACTTTTTCTTAGTAAATAAATAATTTTACTAGAATTATTCGAAACAATACGCTTGTATAATTTTCAATTTTACGCATACTTTCTCACAAAAAACATATAATTACTCAACAGCGTACCTACCAAGCGTAACGAAGTTACGAGTTCGAGTTATACTGCGAAATTCGCTTTTCTGCAGTCGAGTATTTTGTTTTTATTTATATACACATTTGTCAAAATTAATTTTCCCTCGACTCACACTTAATAGTGGCTTCATTCGGGTCGCATCCTAAGCTTATTTCTCCTATACCTTCCAGATGTGTAACATACAAGGTCAGAAGTCGGATGAGGCCGCGACGGGCAGTGACCCAAACGCCAACAATTACGACATATCGCCGGCCGTCCTCGCCAGCATCGGCGTGCAGAACATGCGCACCTGCCTGGTGAACCACTGCCCCAACGCGTTCGGCGTCGCCGTCGACATAGACGGGGTGCACAGACTGACCTACTCCGGCGATACTATACCTTGTGAGGCGCTTGTGGACATAGGTGACTATCACTTTGATACTTTATAGATAGATAGATAAACTAAGTTTCCGGCAGCCTAGTGGTGAGACCGTCTTACTTGCGATCCGCAGGTCCTGGGTTCGAATCCCGCGGCACGCACCTCTGTCTTTTCGAAGTTATGTGCGTATTGTTGATTGCCGCCAACTTCAAACGGTGAAGGAAAACATCGTGAGGAAACCTACATGTCTGAGAGTTCTCAATGACCTTGAAGATGTGTGAAGTCTGCCAACCCGCACTTGGCCAGCGTGGCAAACTATGGCCTAACCCTTCTCACAATGAGAAGATGGCCCGTTCCCAGCAGTGGGCCAGTTTGTACAAACAGGGCTGATAAAAAAAAAAATTACACCCTTTTCTGAAAAGTGTCACAATTTGATCCTAAGATGATCTTAAACTACTAAAATCATTACAAAAATGTTATTCAATCGACATGTGCTATAAAAATGCATTAAAAATCATTTTAAAGTTTGGCGCGTAATTTGGTGAAAACACTAGACAAGTCTACACCATGTTGCTGACGTCACATGGTCTCGAAACGGATGTGCTGTAATCAAATTCAATATCAAATAATAAGATGCTAATTTGACTTTCATTGTATAGTTGATACTTCGTAAAAGATCAGATAAAAGAGTGAAATCTTTGAAATTCTTTATAATTTTTTTTTGTCATTTTATGAACAGAAACTAATATTTTCCGGCTGCTTATAGCCTAAGCTATCTCATTTGTACATATTTTCTTTTTTGGAGTAAAATACCATAATCAAATGTTTTTTCCAGGTCGAAATTGCACCCTCCTAATCCACGAGGCGACGATGGAAGACGAGCTCGCCGAAGAGGCCCGCATCAAGATGCACTCGACCACGAGCCAGGCGATAGAGATCGGCCGCCAAATGAACGCGCAGTACACTCTACTCACACACTTCAGCCAGAGATACGCTCGCTTGCCGCGTCTCAATGCGCACATACTCAATGATAACAAGACTGTTGGCATCGCTTTTGATAATATGCAGGTAGGTGATATCACTAGTTCTGCTACGGTAGCCGGCATCCTAGTCGGGAGACCGTCCGACTTGCGATCCGCAGGTCCTGGGTTCGAATCCCGCGGCAAGCAACTGTCTTTTCGACGTTGTGTGCGTATCGTTGATTGCCGCCAACTTCAAACGGTGAAGGAAAACATCGCGAGGAAACCTTCATGTCTGAGAGTTCTCAATGATCTTGAAGAAGTGTGAAGTCTTCCAACCCGCACTTGGCCAGCGTAGTGGACTATACCCTTCTCACAATGAGAAGATGGCTCGCGCCCAACAGTGGGACAGTTTGAACAAACAGGGCTGATTTTGATGATGTGCTACGGTAGGCTTCGTAAAACACTTTATGCGTCATTCTCGGGAAACGACGCGTCAGGCGCCTTTTGTTTGTTGCGTTGATTATAGATGACGTTTGCGTTAGTCTCTCCAGCTAGAGAATCAATGTGGCAATTGTGGGCGCTGCTGTTCAATTTCATCATTTTGTTCTATCGAGACCACAGAATACCATAGTAGTATATACTTCGAGACGTTAGTTCTTCTTTTTTGCCACAATAGAACTAAAAGTAAACAGACTATAAACGCGTACGACAAACGCTGCGTTAAATGGGTTTGAATGTTTATTTTTTTTATGTTCTATAGTATTTCATACCATTCCTACTGTAAAGAAAATATGTGTGAAGTTACAAACATATATAGATTGAGAAAATTTTGCTGCGTAATTAATCCTAGCGTCAGCGTTCATAAGTCGTAACGCAAGCATCGGTTTGCGAGTGAAACTTTTACTTTATCGGATTTATTGTTGGAAGACAAGCCTATACCAATTAGATTCGAATCGTTTTAGTAACGCGGGTATATTTTTTTTTATAGATATCAATGGGTGACCTCGAGCTTTTGCCCCACATGTATGCACCTCTCCAACTAATGTTCGCCGAGCACTGCGTTGAAATGGAGATGAAAGCGATGAACAGAGCGAGACAGAAACAGCGGCGGTCCCCTTCACCCTGCTTTCCCCAATCCGGTAGCATAGACAACAATGTCGCCATTACTGTAGACAAAAGCGTAGATAGAAAAGGTAGTGAGAAAAATGCAGATAACAATACAAATGTGATGGATCTTAACAAAGAACGAGTAGGAAGTAGTGGTAGCTAGTTTATAGTAAGTAGATTAGTTTTTAAATTGCTAAGCGAAAGTTTAAGACTAAGCCGAGGGCTTAATTCACTAAGGAGGACTTATAGCGTATATCACACTCGAAATTTGTCACTAACCCGTGACTTTGACTTATTGATTACTAGTTTTTAGACAACAGCCTTTTAGCTGCCTGTTTGTGGTAAATTTTGTTTGCGACAAAAGCTAGTCAGTCACCTTCAAGCTTCATTTATATGACGTCCTAACTAAATTAACTCTGTCGTTGAAATGTGAGCCCTAATTCGTACCGACTTCGTGTGTAGAGAAATGTGGTCATTCCCTAAAATATTCTAATATCGTGTCACATTCATGTCGACACCAGGCCTTATCATTGTCGAGTTCAAATTATTACGGAAGGTTTCAAGGTCTTACCGTATTTTATTTTAGTAGTTTAATTTCACGCCTTAAATATTTATTATAATGTTAAGACTGCTGTTTCTAAAAGCATAGAATGCTATATTAATGTAATAATTATATTACTTGGTTTCTTCAATAAATAATTTTAAACATGTGTATTGTTATCATTCCAAAGTATAACCTAAAGTTTAGAATTGATAAAAAGTGTGCAAAAATAACTTGTTGGTTAGTAGATAGTAAAAAATAACTAAAAATAAACAATTAAATATATAAGTTTCTCGTGTCCGTATGACACCATTATATTCACAGACGAATGGTATTCTATAAATTTGACAAGAACGTGAATTCTAAAAATCGTTGCACAATACTGTAATAAAATTGGAAAAAAGAAAGGGGCTTATGACCCTAATCGACTTATTTGCATCAATTTACTAACTTCACAACTATATTTACTACAAAATAACTTGATATTTAATTATTTATCAAATAAAAATATAAAATTGGGTTGGTTAGAACTGTGTGAAGACTGTCAAGCAAGCTTTTATCTTGATAATAATAGGAACAATGCTAATATAATAATAACAACGCAATAAACAAAGAATGTTATGAGAACCTACTATGAAAATAATAATATTTAAATAATATTATTTTCTTTATTTATATAATAAATAATTAATAATATTTTTTTTATTTTATTTATATAATATTATTTTTTAATATGTGCTTGACGTGTTGCGTCTTCCGCTGCGGTTCACGCAACCTTCAACGCAAAAATCAATGCATAGTCAATGATGTGTATGCCGGAGGCTGGAAGGTTGGTAATGATGAGTCACATGATGGTATCGGTCTAATTTATTGTAACAAATAACTAAGCTTATATACTAAGTACTACGTGCTAGAGGACTCCTATCTATATCATACTCTTACTATCTATGTTAACGTATCCTAAAGATGACTTATCATTCTATATATAATCACGCATCACGAACACTAAAGTATGCGGCTACAATGTGTATGATAAAATAGTACCAGCACCTGCAACAATTAAAATTATGTAAAATTAACACTTTTCCTGAACCTAGGTATCATAATAAACAATATCATATGATACTTCCATAACTGAGCCGAATTTGATTAAACATATGATGAAATCCGTGAAACTGTTCAGCGCTGTAGAGCGTGATATAATGATACATACATATTACACATAGCATATGTATGTAAAGTATGCTCGAGAAATAGTAAAATAGTAAAAGTATGCTCCTTCATAAAATGGTTAAAATCAGCAGCAAAAATAGCAATGCGGACTGCTTTATGGCACAGATGTTTGCAAAATGGATTTGTGATGTGTGCTTTTGTTTTAAACCTCTTTTCAAATATTCCGAGTCCCGAAGAATTGAAAAAAACAAATTACTAAATAGAAAATTAGTAATTCGTACTTTTACTATGGAAATTAACGTAGTTTTCACACATTTTTAAATAAAAACTACGGGTCACTCACGTCACCTTGCCTTCATGGAGCTCGGGAGGATGATCGTGAGTCTGGTGGTGATATTGTGAGTTCCGCTTGCTGGAACATTCCTGACACTCACGAGAGTTCTAGTGAAGAGGACACTTCAGCTGAACCGACGCAAGACGACCAGCTTCCCGCCCTAACCCTTTTGCAACCGATGACATCACGTGCGGCATGAGCGGCACGTCGCAGTGCTAGGCGCGTCACCGACCGAGAGTGACGTGTGTGCTGCTCCTTTGAAAAAGACCGCCGAATGCGGTTGAAACTATAGTCGGATATTTCGGCTCAAAACAGACGTGAGTGACCCGTAGTTTTTATTTAAAAATTCGTACTTTATTTGCCTTTTTAGAGAATGTAATGGAACAACAATGGCAGACTGCGATGGATGCGTACTTGAGTTTTAAGAATGTGTTAAGAACATTAGAATCATGAGATTCAAAAATCAGTCATGTGAGTATGTATAAGAAATATGCAATGTGATAAAAGAAACAAGCTGCCTCTGAGATAAACATTGAGTTTATTGAAGCTGGTTTATTAGAATTGCACAACGAAACAAAATTTACGATCCCATCAAATTCAGCAGAGAAAAGAAAGATAAGACATTTTAGATTTCTATGAAAGTACAGACACAATCAAAAATAATAGATCAATGCGATAATGCTACTTACTCTGGTAAGCATGTTGCAGCAACTGGACAGTTTATTTGTACAAAAAAAAACCCTTCGCACAAATCCATTTTGCAGATGACTGTATATTTTGTTTTGCACTAAGGTATTTTTGTTCTTGATGATACCTTGTGCAAGTATACAATCGATTTTTGTATATACGATAAAATATATAACTAATAAAAACTAATTATATATGGGTACCTAATTAAAAACGAAAATCCTGCCAAATGTAGCTACAATTGTAACTTTGTATGTATATTTCTAGCTCAATACGTTAAAAATGCGTGTGTGAGTTCAATTCGAACCATCAGGTAAGTTGTTGTTTAATAATAAAAAAGGTAAAAAGCTGAAGGTTTCAAAACGCACTTGTTCCAGACACCAGGTGTCCAGGAACGTCCCCTGGCTGCCGACCCGCGCTCTCAGTGCAAGTGCCATACGCCAATTACCGGGAAACTAACGCTTCTAGTGAGATTTATTTATTATTTTATTTTTAATTTAATTTCTTTAAATCGTAAATACCATACTAAAACATGTCATTTCATACTGTAAATTAATTTTCATTCTGTTAGGCTTAGAAATGTAAGGTTTTTTTTGAGATGACTAATAGCTGCTCTACAGCTTACCGGACTGTGGCAAGCGCAGACGGCGCTAGACGGCTAACAAACTAAAGATTGCGAGGGACTAGCTCAGTGCATTGTCATTATCTTACTTATGTAGGTAGTTCGTTGATACGACTAAGTTCGCATCGCCCGCTCAAATTGGGCAAAATCATATAAAAAACTAATAAAAAAATCGGCCAAGTGCGAGTCGAGCTCGCGCACGAAGGGTTCCGTACTATCATCTATAATAGAAAATCACGTTTGTTACTTACAAATATTCAAGTTTCTACCTGTTAATTAAGATCGAGTAAAAATTGCTTAAAAATTACGTTTGTTGTATGGGAGCCCCCCTTTAATATTTACTTTATTGTTATTTAATTATTTATTTTGAAAGGTAATATACAAGTAAATATTCTGTGAAAATTTAAAGCGTCTACCTGTTACCGTTTTTAATATTGAGCAAAAAAATACGAAAAAAGCACGTTTATTGTATGGGGACCCTTAATATTTTATTTTATTTAATTTTTAGTATTTGTTGTTATAGCGGCAACGGAAATACATCATTTGTGAAAATGTCAGCTTTCTAGCTATCACGGTTTATAAGATACAGCCTGGAGACAGACAGACAGACAGACAGCGGAGGCTTAGTAATAGGGTCCCGTTTTACCCTTTTGGTACGGAACCCTAAAAATTACTCTTTGCATGAATCCACTGACCGTTTATAGACGCTTCACGTTAAACCAACGGCCTTGTACCCCGGCAAAGCTAGAGCAGTTTTCTTGTATGTTGGCTTTTACAACCCCTTTCAAGATCAGCCGCGGTATTCACAAGTCCAGTCGACAATACGTAAAATTTTGTACAAGTAGTCAGGATTTGTTTTATCTTGACTACCTGTCTTAAATTGTACTATATAGTGTGAATTTTCCATACAAAAGGAGAGAACTGATTTCTACCTTAACTAAACATACCGTCTTACTTATAAACGCATGTTAAAATCTTATTCACTGAATAAAGACTTGTCACTTTCTGTGAGACGGGAACTCTCACACGCGAAAACAAAACAAAAACCAGTTTAAATAAAAAAAGATTATTCAGCGTTTATAGATGTTTTGTGATTAACTAATGGTGTATCCACACAGTTGGCTCGCGGCTGCCGTATTTGGCCGGCAAACCAGTGGCTCTATGTGGATACGCCATTAGAATGCCTGGCTTAGTTATCAATTCTTACACAAATAACTTTGAACAGAGAGAGCGACGGACTTTGGGATTTGAATCAGTCTGGATTCAAATCTCAAATGTCAACCAATAGAGCTGACTTGTGCAGTTACAGTGAACTTTACAGCATGTATAAGGTTATCTCCTGGGTTGCAGCCGACGCGACAGACATGAGACATGTACTATAAACGTTTAAGCAGACTTATTTCAATATTATTTTGACTTTTGACTCGTTTTTTCAACAGTTGAGAGAGCAAGAGAAAAATCAAAGTAATATTGAAATAAGATTGTTATTAAGATTGTGGTAACTCACATAAGCGTTAGGCACGGTGGTTTGCGGCGATTCTTTCGACGTTCTCAAGAGAACCCGTAACAGCTGCCTTGCTACGAATGCTGCCTTTAGCTTGAATAATATAAGGAATATCTAAACGGTACTCATTGAAAGGCAAATAAATCTTTCTTCTGGACCTAAAATTTTTAATCGCTCGTAATTGTATACGTACTTATATTATATATCTTTCGAACGATATTCAAGTTCAATAGTTCGCTCGCAATCATTCACTTCACTCGCTAGCGCAAAGGACTGGTCTCAACCGTTCGAATTTCAGTAAGTAAACGTTTAACATTTTCAAAAAAATCTGTCACCATGTTTTGGTTTTCTTCGAAAGTGAGTCAAAATGAATTCTTTGTGTGCAATTCAAAAATTAATCGCCTGTGGTACTCACTGTGAGCATTTGTTAGGAAAATTTTGGTACCGACATACCTAAGCGAGCGTTTGACATGAATTTGAATTTGTAACACAAACATTTCATTCACAAGCAAATCAAAATAAAGTAGCGGAGGTTACAAAGCAGAGTTCAGTCTCAACGTTCTTACCAAATGTAAATAAATACGCGAGCAGAAATTTACACAGAAAACAGACGCTCGTTCGTGAAACAAATGCTCATAATGAGTACCTACCGTCCCTTAGCAGATACATTTTATTTGTGTCACTGGTCACAGGATTGAGACAAGAAATTAAAAGAATGACAATCACAGGGATCGTAAGAAAAGGAAAATTGCGAAGCAACTCATCGTCGCCGTCTAAGAATAAATCTGGAAGTTCCAGCCCATCTCGTACGTAATATTACCAACCTATTTTTCGCGAATACTATAGGCTAATAGATATATATAAAAAGTTGCTGCAGAAAAGCAGACGGCTCGCCTGATGGTAAGCGATAACCGTCGCCTATGGACAACTGCAACATCAGTGACATTACTGTTGCTTTGCTAGCCCGGAAAGGTGTTTGTACATACCCTTTACCCGTTGTTTAACCGAATTCGTTTGATGATAAATAATCGATGTAGCGGTCCGTGAAAAAACGCGTTGTCTAGTAGAAATCGATTTAGTAACCAAAGTATGCTCTAACCGTTAAACGGCTGCTAGGCTGCCCAGGAAGAGGTGAAGAGATGAGCTCGATACCTTTAACAAGGATTGGCCCACAATAGCACAAAGCAGCCAATAGACAAATTTGGAAGCAGGGAAGAAAGAGTAAGAGATAAAGAGGAAGAAAGAAGCAGAGGCTTTTGCTCAGCAATGGAACAATACAGGCTGATCATTCATCATCACAGCCATAAGAATTCCACTGCAGGGCATAGGCCTCCCACATGGATTTCCAATAAGACCGATTGGAAGCGTCTTCCATCCAGCGTCTTCCCGCCACTTGTACGAGGTCATCTGTCCATCTCGTGGCTGGTCTTCTTACGCTACGCTTGCAGGTGCGTGGTCTCCACACAACAATACAAGCTGATATACTCGTAATAATAATATGAAGCGAAGTGATATTTTATTTGTAGTCTATGGGAATTAAGTGCATGTTTTTCATTGTATAGGTTCAATTAGTGACGAGCCAAATAGGAATGCATCTGACAAGACAATAGATATCGTGTCCACTCGTAAGTCTATACAATAATTTTAAATTAAGATTAAGGCATGCCTTACTTTTGTACCTTTTGTTTTTGTACGGTATTTGATGCGTTAAACATATTGCGATTTACGCGCACTATCAAAGCAATGCCTATGCATTAATCATTGCGTTGAAGACACCACGTGAGACTCAACGTGCCTAATGCGTTAAAAAAATCTTAATCTGTTTATTTAAATAGTATGAAGCAAAATTATTTTACAGAATAAACAAAGAACGTTATATTGGTGGACAGTGTTGTGTGAAAAATATGTCCACGAGGCTAGATACGGCTACATAGGCTACTATGTAGCCTAATCTAGCCTCAAAGACTCTAACTAAACAAAGCTTGTGTTATGGGAACTATTCTATAGTTTTATTACCAATATAATTTTTGGCGTAATTTTGTATGCTTTTTTTTACAGCGCGTACAATGAGTGAAACATCAAATTCAAGCAGAGACGCACAAGACAAATATAAGATGGCTCTATCTGGAAATGTGTGTGACTGTGAGTATAATATTATTTTTATATAAAGGACAACACATTCTACAATGCACCAAGTACTTTATTCAAGATACATTAAAAAAGGATATTTAGTCTAGTAAAAATAAGATTTGTAATAATATAAAAGACAACTAAGTATATTGTTATTTAAATGAATGTGCTGGTGTTATGAAACACATTTGACACAATTTCATAATGATATAAAAGCTAATTTTGTTACCTTTACACGCTTAAACAGCTGAACCGATCGTTATGAAAATTAGTATAGAGATAGCTTTGGACCTGGAGACGGACATAAGCTACTTATCATCATCATAATCATCACCGTTTTTCATAATAACGCGATTGAAAACGCGGAACGCAGCTAGTCTATAAATCGGGGATTATTGTTGATCTATGATTTTTTGCAATTTTCCTACCATTATTTCAAAGCATCCCCCCAGTTGCAAATACTGTGATGTGCTCCATACAATCGGATTTATTTTTACTAGACTAATTTCCACTAAACCGTTTTTCGGTGAACTGTAATACAAATAATAGTTCACTGATGAAGTTTTCGATGAAAATACCTCTTCATCAGTGAACTATTATTTGTACACAGATGAAGAGGAATTAAGGGCCTTTTCACCGAATACTTCGTTAGTGAATTTATTTGTAGATCAATAAAAAGGAATGTTATTTTTAGTTTAATTAAATTAAGAAGCTTAAGTTTAGAAAACTCAAAAACACTACTAAAAATTTTTTTTGGTGAAACCTAGCTAAGAACACTCTCGGTGAAATCTTCTTTGAAACAAAAAAAATTAGATCAAAGTCGGTCTATCCGTTTAAGAGCTACTATGCCACACAGACATACAGATACACACGTGAAAATTATAACACCCCTCTTTTTCGATCGGGGATTAAAAAAAAGAGTCCTCAATTAGTAAGAAAGGACCTCAATATGCCATTAGCAAGAAAACTTCAGAGATGAACCACGAATAAGTTCATTTAAAGCGATGGTGGCAATCTTTAATTTGTGGACTTATTATAGGTTTTTTTCTCTTGTAGCACGATCAAAAACCCTAACCACGGACCTCAATTCTAGTACTGAAAAAATATTAAATCTAGTAAAAGCAGAATCGTTGAAACATAAAACTAAGGATTCACAGTCTACAGCTCGACTAAGTGAGTTTTTTGACATGATTTTAGCAAGCCTGGACCTCAAGGCTGCTATTTGAACATCACTCGCTGATACGATTCAAAGACAATTTTGATGAATTGCTAGTCTATTACTATATAAATAGACTTGGCAAAATTGTCTTTGAATCGTATCAGCGAGCGTCGAACGAGTGATGTTTACATAGCAGCCTTGAGGCCCAGGTCGTACAATCATTTGGTGGATTTGCCTGAATAGTTTTTCGGTACTTAATTTCGAAAATTTATAATTTTATGGTATTTTGAAATTTCGACCTCTGCGAATTTTTGCTTAGCCACCTCGTAGTTTTGCCGCTCGAGTCTTGCGCCATATTGGAAACATGGCGCCTGAAAACAGTTTGAACTACCTCCTTTTCACACACCAAAAATTTACATAAATTATAGGACATTTAAATTTTTCGCTCTAATATAAAAGTTTCAATAGTTACATTTTATTTTTATTTTTAACAGACTTCATAAAGGGAGGAGTTTCTCAATTCGACTGTTTTTTTGTTGTATGTTTGTTCCCGGATCACTTCGCCAATTATGAGTGAATTTTCATGATCCTTGTTTTTGTTTAGTAGGTCATACTTCAGAGGTGCTCTTATATGAATTATATCAAAATCGGTTCAGTACTTAGGTTTTTATAAGAAAATAGCTGGAAAAAAATGTAATGCAGGTAAATGAAATTTTCAGTTTCTTACAACTGTAATTATTATTTTTAAACCTAATACTATTTAATTTTCTAATCATTTCAAATTAAAAATTCAAATTCCATTTATTTCGACCATAAGTCATAGCATTACAAATAAAGTTATTAAATTACATTCAATTAAATTAAATAAAATTAAATTAAAACAAATTGAATCAAATAAAATCACATAAAATCAAATCAAATCAATGTCCGATCGCCTTGTAGGTACCTCAATCAACATAAAAGGGAGCAGCAAAGGATACGGCAAACCTCTGGTAACGCCTATTAATAAAAAACTTTTGATCAGAAGGGAATATTCTATACCAGGTGATGTATGTAAGTATTTTGTACACTATAAAAGTTACAATTTCTTTATATTTTTAACCTACTTCCAAAAAGAAGGTTCTCAATTCGACTATGACTATGTTTTTATTTTATGTATGTTTGGCATGCGAATTGGTTTTGATGATTTGTTTTTGTTTGGTAAGTAATAACTCAGAAGTGGTCCTAAATAACTGAAAAAAAAATCATCTAAGTAAACGAATTGTGTATTTCGAAGTCGGTGTTTTTCAGTGTTTTTAAACTATTATTAATTTATTCTGAAACATAATGCCGCTCAGGTTGTGGAACCTGGTAAAAGTGGCACACCTAGCGAGTATCATATTTTTGCATTAGGTACGAGTACGTACGGTAAAAGTGGAATTCCAATGAATTCCACACGCGACAATTCGCGTGATCTTTTGCCAGCGAATTAGGTGTTTTTCATACAATATGAGAAAAATGGTTCTCTACCCTTAAACATGATCCGATTGCGTTTTTTTTTTATATGGTTGGAACCATTAATGGCTATGCTTCTACGTACGGGTTATTTTTACTCGACTGCGCAAGAAGAAGGGTTATGTTTTTAGTGTAATGAGTGTTTGTATGTTTGTTTCTATATGATCGCTTACACCCTACACGGTTTGAGCGATTTTGTATAAAAAATTTGAGTTTTGCGTATTACAAGAAAAACAAATTACCAAAAAATGGTGAAGATGATATTTTTTTTATGTAGAAATAGGTTTGCGCTTGACCGCCAACTCGCCTGATGTTAAGCGAAGTTGCAGTCTACGAAGGAGTGCGCTTACCTAGAAGAAACCAATTCACTCGCGATTTAAAGACACCCAGACTATATCTAACATACGTTTTGTTCTAAATTTTTGTGGCAATTGTTATAAGCAAACTCTTATCTAGATTTAAATGTCACAGTACTACATTTACAGTACCATATTATATAAATTAAAGAAAGCACAGAATAATGGAATATGCCAAGCACAACTACGACATTTTATTATGCAGTCAGTTAAAAAAATACATCATCGAATATAACGATAGCATGATGCCAACATCAAGAAAAAAAAATTATAACGATAGTCAAAAATCGAATCAAAATGTTACCCCTCCCCCATTTATACTCAGCCCCTACCACTGCTCCTGCTGCTACCAGGGGCCGTACCCAGCCCCGGATCTACGATTTTTTCGAACCGGGGCAGAAACTTTACGGTGGCGCCCCTCTCTCCAGCGCTTAAAATAATTTACTTAAAAGAACTTAATATAATTATCTATGTGGCGCCTTTTTCTTAAAAGTTAACGGTGAGTCAACCAAGCTTTCGTATTCTAGGCGCTTTGTGGAGCAAGTTATTTTGTTTTTAATCATATTCATTATGATTTTTGCGCCCCCTGAAAATGCCGCCCGGGGCGGGTGCCCCGGTTTGCCCCTCCCTAGATCAGGGGCTGGCCGTACTACGTTCAAACAGTTTTATTTCAATGTTACTGACTTTGGTCTAGCTCTTTCAACAGCTGAGAAAGCAAGACCAAGGTCAAAGTAATATTGAAATATTAAGATTGCTATTAACATTATCCTGTACACATCTGACGCGCAGCAGTATCGACGCGACACCTTATAATTATGTACATACTTATTTAAGTTATGGCTTGATTACTAATTTACTGTAATGTTTTCAGCTTCAGTGAAAGATTACGGTCACTTCAAAGGAAAACAACCAATTATTCCTAGACATCCGTCGCCAACGATATCGAGGCAGATATCTAAAGTGCCAGTCAAAGCGAATCAAGGTAACTACATGTAGCTTATAAACGGTTAAACGGTAGGTAGGTACATTTAATACTCGACATCAGAATCAAAAAGTATACCCTAACTAGTCCCAAGCATCGAAAATGGGGCATTGGACCTTATGACATATTAAGGTCTGATATTAAATTCATCAAAAATGAGACATCTCTTATGGTTATTTTATTTTTAGCTGACCCCGGTAACTTCCCGCCAGTTTGGCTGGTGTCGCTAAAATATACAATAATCTCTTGGAAAAAATGCATTTCCAGCTTCTTCCGGATTTTCCTGGAAACTTTTGCCTATAAATTTATTCCGATTACTGCCCAATCCTAATAAAATAAAAATAAAATTCACTTATAGTCATTACTGATGGATTCTCAATAAAGGAATCACAATATGACATGTTGAATTTTTTTCTCTTCGAATAACACTAGTGTAGGGAACCCTTCTGGAAACAATAAGTAACTATATTAAAAGAAAAACAAAATACCCGACTGCATAAAAGCAGTTTTTGCTTACGATTTCGTCACGCTTGATATGCTGTTGAGTGCACGTTTTGTGTGAGAAAGTATGCGTAAAATCGCTGTAAATGATTATAAATGTGCATTATTTAGAATAATTCTACTTAAACCACTTGGTTACTACAAAAAAGTTCGTTGGAGGTTACAAAAAACACTTTATTTTTTGTATGTATGTATGGATGTATTATTATTATTGCAAAAAACTTAGCCTATGACACTTTGGAAGTGAAGACGAATGTAACGACACCTCGCACATCAAAATCGGTCAAGCCGTTTAGGCTGTAGGCGATCATATAGAAACATACATACATACCCACAAAAACATAACCCTCCTTACGCAGTCGGGTAAAAAGAAGTACAACTAACGGTGTGCCTCGCGATTGAAAGAAAAACTTACTAACGCGTCACAGTGTAACTCGTTGGGAACCCGCCGTCATAGAATAATACTTTTTTATTTAATTATTTTTTGTTACAAGTACAAGGGATCCATAAAGTCCCGTTTAACACATCGACCAAAGCATCCGACAGTTATAGTGGTAAACATCAATTACGTAAGTATTGCCTTTCATACAAGTTATCGTTTAAATAAATAAATAATTATAGTTAAAAAAAAAACTGAAAAAAACAGACTTCAAAATATGCGATTTGTATACTTGGTGTTACATCTTTAGAGGATGTATTGGTATCAATCAAACTCCTAATTTTAGTAATTATTTGTATTGTAAAATATTACATTGATGTCTTCGGTAACACGGTTAGGTCGCAAGTGTTGAATATTTAATAATAATGTAAAGCACGCCTATAACTCGTAACTAGCTGACGGTGATAAGTTTACGCGACTTCCTGTTCACTATTCTACAGGCACTTAGATGATATTTTACCAGTTATTTTGTTATAAAAACCTAAGTACCTACTGAACCGATTTTGATAAAATTTATATGGGATCACCTGGGAAGTACATATAGGGTATATATACTTCCCAGGTGATCCCATATTATTTTTTTCAAAATCGGTCAATCAAAAGATTTTTTCAAATCAGTTCAGGTGTCTTCAACTAAGTAGGTAACGTGAAACGTGCGGTCTGATGAATTGTTCTAACTTGTTATTTATCCTTCGGACGCGTTCGTAACCGGCGGTTCGTAACTTTTTTTCTGAGAATTAACCTCCTACGTCAAGACACGTCCAAGGAAATTAATTTGAGCTAATTATATTTTAGGCATCATGTCCTTATCTACACGTTTCTGAAACATCTATATGAGTTTTGATTAAGTAATATTAGTTAAAATAGAAAATATTACCCGACTGTATGCTCCGGAGAGAAATACAGACAAAACCATTTATTTGGCATTTTAATAATTACCTATACATACTAACAGACATACAGAGGTAAAAATATAATAAACATTATATTTGAAGAAAAAGCATTCTCGGCAGTAAAAATAACGAATCGTTTCTTTTATCTGATGATAAGTGCCATGGCATAATAATTTGGCTTTGAACAAATCAAATGACGTGTTTTTGTAGTCGCAAGTTGCAAAACTTCATCGCTGTTCCCTTGTCGTCTTGTATTACAGCTTCCCAACTTAAAATAGACATTATGATAAGTGTACTTGTACACCTAATCATGTGGCGGGTGGCGCACATCGCCTCCTTTCTCTATACCACGGCGTGGCCTTGTGCGATTGCCCTCACAGCGCTTGGTATTGTCTTTTGGACAGCTACTAAGGAAATGCCATCGACATCAGCGAACTCAACAAATGGTGATATTCCTATCATCTTAAGAAAGAAACTGTACGATGCCGGAAGCAGAAGCAACGTGAAATGTTAGTTATTTTTATATAAAAAGTGCAGCAAATAATCGGCCAAGTGCGAGTCGGACTCGCGCACGAAGGGTTCCGTACTATCATCTATAATACTACAAAGTTTAGTTCTGTTTATAAAATAACGAGAAATCAACGAAATTCCAAGTAGTAAATTGCAAACTTATAGGTAGGTTTTCGATACACATCCGGGCAGCATGACAACGCTCGCGCGAATACGCGCGGTTATGGCTCGCTCCGTGATGTTACCTCCCCCGCTACCCGCGCGTTCGCGCCACCACCACACCGCGGCGCGGCGCTCGCACCGCGTTTAGATGCACGGATTATTTTCATTTTGTGAGTTTTTATGTATTAGATTAGGTATTTACTTTTATAGTTAATATATTTCTAAATATTTACTTACAAATATTCAAGTTTCTACCTGTTAATTAAGATCGAGTAAAAATTGCTTAAAAATTACGTTTGTTGTATGGAAGCCCCCCTTTAATATTTACTTTATTGTTATTTAATTATTTATTTTGAAAGGTAATATACAAGTAAGTATTCTGTGAAAATTTGAAGCGTCTACCTGTTACCGTTTTTAATATTGAGCAAAAAAATACGAAAAAAACACGTTTATTGTATTGAATAAAGAATATTTTTTTTTTTTTAATTTTTAGTATTTGTTGTTATAGCGGCAACGGAAATACATCATTTGTGAAAATTTCAGCTTTCTAGCTATCACGGTTTATGAGATACAGCCTGGAGACAGACAGACAGACAGACAGACAGACAGCGAAGTCTTAGTAATAGGGTCCCGTTTTTACCCTTTGGGTACGGAACCCTAAAAAAGCAGATGGTTCATAAATAAAATAAAGCGATAACCGTCGCCTATAAACAACGGCCACATCTGAATTCAGTGACATTAATTTTGCTTTCCTAGCCCGGAGAGGTGTCTGTAAAAATGTAGACAGACACCCTTTTTTAAAACGCTCTTTGTTGCTAGTTAGCCACATATAAAAAATAAACGTAGGTACTTTATTATAACCTCAAACCTTTTCCGTTAGTTGAATAACTGTTGCAAAAAGCATCGAATGGGTGTTTGAAGTTTGGCGACTGTCTATGGCACAGAATAGTCTGAGGTCTATGGCATTATAGCTCTCAAATGGATGGACCGTGTACTTTTTTCTGTCTCATTTTATATCAAATTGTTTCTTTATTTATTTTTTTATGTCGTCGAACTCATAGAATGCCTGTTCGGCAAGCCAGTTTTTTAATCTTTCCTTGAATGCTCTACTCGACGGTGCTCTGGCGTCTTGCGGTTCCCATTCCCACTAGTAGAGCCCCTGTTTGAATACTGATCGTTGAGTACATTCAAAAATCCCATAGCAATCAGTTTTCTGTTTGTTTAGTTTTCTTTTTGGTTACAAAAATTAGAAAATAGCCAAATTGACCAACCTCGATGAACAGAGCCTGTCTAATATCATCGTCATCTCAGCCACAAACTGTCCACTGCTGGACATAGGCCTCCCCCATGGATTAATATATAACTGTCTAATATGTATATAACTTTTATATTATAATATTTCTTTCACATTTCAGCACAACGACCAATTTCAGCGAACGGATATGGTCAGAGAAAAGAACGAAATGAATATAAACCTCGAGGTGCTTATGTGTTTTACTTAAGGATTCGATCAACGCGCGTCTCTCGCGCATTCGGCTTTACCGAAAAACATTACCTAACTGTAACCATCGTCTTAAATTCTCTGTCTTCTTTCCGCATGTGTCATTACGTGTCAGCGAGAAGTTGACAAAATATGTTAAGCATTGCTTAAAGTTAAGTAAAAATTTTCGGTAAGGCCGATAAAATCATTGAATAGGGATATTATAAAAGTGAGAGGCAAATTTGTTTATTTAAATAGGAGAAATATTTAAAAACAAGTTCTTCAGTATCTTTTAAATTGGCTGTGGAATTGGAAAATAAAATGTTTTTTCACAATTTCGTCGCCAGTATAAATGATATCTGATTAAAGCTTTTTAAAATGTTTCTCCTATCTAAATAAACAATCTTGGAACTGTCAAGGCTAGAGTGAATAGATATCTTCTAGATCAACGAGCTCCATCCTCGGCCACACCGTTTCGCTTAACATCAAGCGAGTTGGTGGTCCACCGTAGATCTATCTCGCGTAAAAAAAAACAACGGGTTGCACTTCGAGAGTGCCGACAGAAGTGAAAATTAAAAAATAAAATAGCAAAAGCGCCATCTAGTACGTTGGTCTGGAACAAGCGCCCTGCGCCGTCTTAGGACTACGAATTTTCGATCAGGTCACGTGACGCGAGCTTACCATTTTTTTACCCATCCCAAAAATGCCCAACGCCGCTAAAGAAGTTTTCTCTTCAAAAACAAATTCGCCTCTTATTTTTCTAATATCCCTACTCAATGGTTTTCTATGTTTCAAAATGTTGTGATAAGCGAGAGAGATAGCTTCGCGCTTTAATCTCCACCGTAAAGTAGGGAAGTATGGATATGAAATTTCAGATCTGGATATAGGAATAAATATTGTACTGGTTTTAGATACCGTTACGGATAAGAAAATATGTCGTATTATGCGTTAGTTTCGGATAGTTACGGTTACAGATACGGATATTAGATTTTTATGGCATTTTGAAAGTAACGCACGCGACTATAGTTTAATTTCATTTAGACTCCGCCCCTATTCGAAATTATTTGAAACAGAGTCGTCGAAAGCGGATAATATTAATGGCTAGAAAAAAATCCATTGTTGAACAAAATAATGAAATAAGGGCAGCTGCACCCTCAATACCACATTAGTTATCTATTTTATATATCTACTGTTGAAATTCTAACTAAAAGAACCAATTCTGACCGTTCTATTTTTTTTTCAGACGTAAAAAGTGCCTGCAGTCGTAATAAGTTTAAATTAATTCAGCCAGAACATAAAAGTGGAATTGCAAACATAAATGGTAAATATTATATATGTACCTATTGATTTGTTGTTTGTTTTAAAAACCAAACTACTTAACTGAATTTAAATGAAATTTCTATGGGATCAATCGGAAAGTAAAATGAATATAATCTGAAAATTTGTAGTTTTCTAAATCTGTTTATTAAAATATGGATATGTGTAACAAACATATAAAAACATACAACCGAATTGAGAACCTTATCTCTTTTTTGAAGTCGGTTGTAAAGCGAAAGTAATTGTTATTCAAAGTTGGCTCGCTTTGGCTTTGTTCTTTTTAACCTCCACCCAAAAAGAGGGTTGTTGTAAGTTTGACGTGTGTATGTCTGTGATATCGTAGCTCTCAAATCGATGGACCGGTTTTGTTCTAGTTATTTTTGTTTTTGTTAAAAAAAAACAGTATAGTAAAAACTCGCTCGTAATTGTTTCAGTTCCCAAAGCGACACCAGTAAGGACGCCATTAACGAGAATCCCACTGAAAATAAACTCTGAGAACAGTATAAATATAAGTAAATTTTCGACGGAGAAACTGAAGCAGCAGTTCTGCCGCGACACGCCGGTGTATGCTGCCGGTCGACCGAATTGTAAGCACCAACAACAAGATATACTGCAAATATACAGTTACAGTTAGAGGCAAGGGGCAAAGCGATCCTATCTCATAAAAGTTTTTAAAGCAGAATCGAAAATTTTATTCTTGTCACGTGTAAATTAGCTATTGTTAATGATCTCGCGGAGCCATTTGACGACTATGAATTGCCATTATATACGCCAAAAGTTAACTGCAGAAAAGTAAGATAAAAACGTGCGCGAGCCTCGGTCAAATAAGTCATCATGGTTGAAGCCCTCAGTTCCAAGGCCGTAGGCAGGGGGGGGGGTTCACCCCCCGGAAATATCCCGGCCATTATTAAAAATCCTTCCGCCCGCGCACCCCCCCCTCCCCCTATGAGAGTTAATTAATTTCACTTGCCCACACTCATGTACTTGATCGAACACTTAATGAATAAAACAGCACCATTTTTATCGCATTCATATTCAAAATAACACAAGTTTAGGAAAATAAAACAAAGCAACAACATGTTTCGATGACGTTTCCGCCAAAACTCAAAGAGGCTTGTTATAAGTTTTACGTGTAGGTATATCTGTTTGTCTGTCTGTGACACACAGTGGTATTCGTGGCTCTCAATCAAACTGATGGATCGGTTTTGATTCAGTTTTTTTTTTCGTTGACAGCGGATTTGATTGTGATTGTTCTTGTTGTTACAGCCGCTATACACACCACGAGAATTTTCAAGCCCCAGTTAGAAGATATCAAAAGTTCCTATCTCCTGTTGAATAAAAGAGAGCTAGAACACGAAAAAAATTTGACAGCTAAAGTAACAGTGGCAAGCAAAGGTTATTATAGTTTTTATTCTCGAAGTAGCCAGTACTTGAAACAAGCAACTCGATAAATCGATCGATCGATCGATCACACGCCAATCACGTTTGTTGTATGGGAGCCCCCTTAAATATTTATTTTATTCTGTTTTTTGGTATTTGTTGTTATAGCGGCAACAGAAATACATCATCTGTGAAAATTTCAACTGTCTAAATATCGCGGTTCATGAGATACAGCCTGGTGACAGACAGACAGTGGAGTCTTAGTAATAGGGTCCCGTTTTACCCTTTGGGTACGGAACCCTAAAACACACCAATCTTGTCCTGACAATGACGAACACAACAACAAAAAACATTCAGTGACGAGTTTACACAAACCATAGAGTAGACAGAAACAAACGATGGCTAGTTCCCAACGAGTCATCATCAATGAGGTTCATGCATGCAAAAGAGGTTTTTAAGTATAGATGAGTAAGAGGTTTTTGAGTACATAGGCGTGTGTGCCTTAGGATTATTAGACTAGATATTTTATTCTTTTGGATGTGTATCACGATAGCCTGATTGTTGGCTCTTTTCACCTTTTTTGCTACTGTTTTTGCATATGGTGTTCAAAAATTGCTGCAACTTCGTAATTTTTCATTCGATTTTTTTTTCACACAAAGAATTGTATTATTAGGTAATTACTACAAATTAGCATACTAAAAATGTGCATGAACCTCATTGTCACTGTTACATGATGGGAAAATTCATTTTCAATAATTCCCATCCAGTCACATTGTTTCCCGTTGAGATAACTTTCTGTGTGTCAACAGTCTGGGTTTTAGGGTGAAGAACAGCAAAATAAAAATCGCACTGCTTCCATTTTTAACCTGCGATCAAAGAGGAATCCTGTTATAAGTATGACATGTGTATCGGTATATCTGTCTGTCTGTGGCGTCATAGCTCCAAATGGACTGATTTTGATCTAGTTTTTAGGGTTCCGTACCCAAAGGGTAAAAACGGGACCCTATTACTAAGACTTCGCTGTCTGTCTGTCTGTCTATCTCCAGGCTGTATCTCATAAGCCGTGATAGCTAGAAAGCTGAAATTTTCACAAATGATGTATTTCCGTTGCCGCTATAACAAAAAATACTAAAAATAAAAAAAAACATTAACCCCAAAAACGTGTTTTTTTCGTATTTTTTTGCTCAATATTAAAAACGGTAACAGGTAGACCCTTCAAATTTTCACAGAATATTTACTTGTATATTACCTTTCAAAATAAATAATTAAATAACAATAAAGTAAATATTAAAGGGGGGCTCCCATACAACAAACGTAATTTTTAAGCAATTTTTACTCGATCTTAATTAACAGGTAGAAACTTGAATATTTGTAAGTAAATATTTAGAAATATATTAACTATAAAAATAAATACCTAATCTAATACATAAAAACTCACAAAATGAAAATAATCCGTGCATCTAAACGCGGTGCGAGCGCCGCGCCGCGGTGTGGTGGTGGCGCGAGCGCGAGGCGGTTGCTAAGCAACGGCCGCGCGGGTAGCGGGGGAGGTAACATCACGGAGCGAGCCATAGCCTCGCGTATTCGCGCGAGCGTCGTCATGCTGCCCGGATGTGTATCGAAAACCTACCTATAAGTTTGCAATTTACTACTTGGAATTTCGTTGATTTCTCGTTATTTTATAAACATAACTAAACTTTGTAGTATTATAGATGATAGTACGGAACCCTTCGTGCGCGAGTCCGACTCGCACTTGGCCGATTTTTATTTTGTTTGGTAGCGGATTTGTTCGAGAGTGCTATGTTTCATCAAAATCGGTTCAGCCGTTTTTTTATCGTTTTATTTTTATTTTCTAAACTAACTTGTAACAATAAAACATTATCATCCTAACAATGTAGGTATGTGTTTGTGTATGTAGTTTATATCAAATTTAGAAAAGAAATTAATATGGAAGCAGTTTGGTTTTAAACCGACTTCAAAAAAAGAGGAGGTTCTATAACGCATTTTTTTTTTTCGAGAAATGACTATTTTTTAAATCTGTACTGTCCCACTGCTGGGCAAAGTTCTCCCCTAATACCTTCCATTTCTGTCGGTCTGTATTATTATTATTACAAAAAAATATAGCCCATGACACTCTGGAAGTGAAGACAAATCTAATGTCACCTCACACTTTAAAATCGGTCAAGCCGTTTAGGCTGTAGGCGATCATATAGAAACATACCATACACTTGAAAAACATAACCCTCTTTACGCAGTCAGGTAAAAAACACTGATATTTACATACAATAACTAAGATTTAAATAATGCTTTCTCCATTGTTATCAGTGTATCCTAATCTCATCTTGTAGATAACATGTTTTGTATAATTTTAGTGAAAACTGGGCTGGGTCTGCATTCTTTTTCATTTTCAAGAGTAATGGACTACAATATCAGCCATAATATATGGAGAACAGAGATATAATAATTCCATATTACTGATCACAGAGGGGTCCAGGCCAGCTTTCACAGCAGGTAAAAAAACCTTTGTTGCCTTTGTTATAAGAGAAGTATTTTTTAATTACCATTTTGTTTTTTCTTATTTTTTTAGTTAACGATAATACCATCATACATCAGTCAGGAGTTCTTAATGAAAATGATAGAAAAGAACGGTTATATACCATAAAGCAAAAATTTAAGAGCAGACGATTTTTTCAAGATTCAAGTATGCATTCTCATAATTTTGATTTTTTAGCTTGCTAATTTTATTACATTTAGGGTTGCTACTAGAGCCCAGACTTAAAAAACCTACTATTTTTTATATAGGGCAAGCCTAGAATATAGTTTTTTTTTCAATTTTGTTCTCCCTTCAGTAGAAATAAACTATTCATTGCCATAACAATATGGATAAAAATGGTTTCTAAATACTTTCCGTATGTGCCAGGTCTGAAAACTTTAAAAATAAATGTTGAGTCTGTAACTAGCAAAAAATAAAAATATTATAATCTTTTTTCAGGATATGAGAAGATTGAGGGGCTCAATTGGATTAGTTGGAAAGATTAGAAATTATTGATATTAAACCTTTATTTAAATTAATAGTTACATAGCAATGTGGTGTCTAATGTACGGTTTACGAGCATAATGCAATAAAAAAATTGAAAAATAAACATGTGTTTAAGAACTAGAACTAGGCCCTTTCCCATCTTTATCTTTATGTTCCTTATCATCTTTCTCATCCTTATCTTTCTTGATGGTAGACATAGCATTACGGATAGCCTCACTCTGTGGGTCTACCCCTGGCAGGTTTTCTAGAACACTTTGTAGGAATGCTGGATCATTCATGACTTCTGCATATTCTTCAGACACATCCATACCCTCTTCAGCAGCTGGAGTTTCCTGCTGCATGCTCATTTGCATAGCCAGGGCTATTTGCTCTTCCTCAGACAGTTCCATGGCTTCACGCCCCAGAGACATAGCCAGAGCTTGTTCCATTCCTGTGTTTTCACTCTCAGCAGGCTTGCCTGGTTCTCCTTCATTAGTGGCTTGTTGACGGCGAGTCTCCTCCTCCTGGCGCTGTCTCTGCTCCTCCATAGATACTCGTAGAGCAAGAGCAAGTTCGGGATCTTCATTAGGATCGACTCCAAACTCGAATGGCGACAATCCAGAGCCAGATGGTCCAGCACCATCACCACCAATCAATGGGCTAGTTATTAAAGCTTCAGAGAGTACTACACATCCACCAGCTGGGACAGATACTAGATGGCTACCTCCAGTAGTGTTGTCTTTTCCATTTAAAGTGTTAACAAATGTAGTCAACAAAGGGTTGTTTTCAGAGTCTTCGCCAAATGATACTATATCACAATTTACCTTTTCCTTCTTGAGTCTTTTAGCGAGTTTTACGAGTTCTTTCTCGTCGGAGTTGATTGGGGAGCCAACGAACACTACAATACGCATCTTGTGGTTTTTTCCTTGACGATGCTTCAGCGCTAAGTGCGCGATTCTAATTCCAGTTAAAAGGTTGATATCGCCGTTGGGTTGGACTCGATGAAGCTTCGATAAAATGCGTCCAACATCGCTGGTGAGAGTAGCCAGGACTTCCACGTTTGCTAGCGTTAGCAAACCAACATTATTTTCAGGATTTGATCGTGTTTTGGAGTGACATACCAAGTTTACGGCATCCTGCTGCGCCTGCAGTCTTGTAGGCAAGAAATCTCCATTTCTCATGTAATCACTGTTGTCAACACAAATCATAGTACTTTCCAGCACCATCTTGCAAGGTGATAAACTATTTGTATTTAAGAAATTAGCAAACTAAGCTTTACTTACAACAATGAACTACGATTGGAAATTGTGCTGTATAATCATAGACAAAAATTTTGACATTTATATTTTTTAAATTTGGAGATACGTCTTGTAAATCTTAGGAATTCTTATGGGTTAAGTTACTACTCTATGTTGTGAAAAACAGTATCACAGATAAAAAATCTTGATTTTGGACTTGTTTTGACATGTTGTAAAATTGAGAAGATCACTATTCACTATTATAAAAACATTGAAATTATCGATGGTTCTGTGCTTGGATTTCTTGTCTGTCACTGTCATCGGAAATTCGGAATCGACCAATTTTGATTCAGGTTAAAAGTTCTGTGAATTTTCCTACCATCATGGCTTTTGGGGATTATCCCAAGGAGTACAATCCGGCTGTACACGGCCCGTATGACCCTGCTCGTTTTTATGGAAAGCGTAAGTGTTTTTGCACATAACCTTGCACTTGAGTTAAGTAGTATTCGGTTATGTAATTATTATTTTCATCGGTGGTTTCAGCTGATACTCCCTTCGGTCAGGTGAAGATCAACGAGCTGGGAGCATGGTTTGGTCGCAGAAGCAAGACACCCTCAGCTTTAATGGGTGCTTGCAGCCGAGGTAATCTGTTACATTTTTTTTTAGGTTATCTGTAGTGTAAGATCCAAAAATACCTGATTTTTTGAGTTTATCACCCAATCTCCAATGTAAGCCGTATATATCAGATCTATATTACTTAAGGTGTTAATTTTAAGTTCAATAGTCATTAATAGTTGATTTTTATATTGTTGTTATGTTACCCTCTTCTGCCAAGTACCTATTTGATAGAATGTCGAATAGTGTTGTAAAATAATAATCTATCAACTTTTCTGTATAAGAATAGACATGCTCCAAATGTAAACCAAAATATTTGTAGAACATAGCTTATAACATTTGTATAGAGACTATAAATGAAATTTACCCCCATACATTTTAATTTGAAACATTTTGCCAAAAATCTGAGGATGAGACTATGTATTTGGAAATACAAACTTAGCATGAATAGCGATGTGTTAATAATTGAAGGGTTGTAATACTAAAGGGTCCAAGTGCCAAAAAAAAACAATATTATTACAAAAATACGATCTATGTGTCGTGCCTAATAATATGCAAATGAAAAAAATTAAAAAAAAAAATTGGCACTTAGACCCTTTAGACTTACAACCCTTCAATTATGTCCTGTTATGAGAGAACCAGGTTCTACTCCAGGCTTGTTCTATGACATTGTTATGCCATCACTCAATATTAAGTGACAGGCCTTAACAAAGGGAGTCCTTAATCTAGTAGTTGATGATGACAGGCTGCTGATCATGACTGATGCCCAAAATTCTGCATAGTCATCTAAATAAGTGAGTAAATAATATAACGTTTCAGCCTGGTGGAGGTGGCAGCACAAGTATGTCCAGCCTAAGAGAGTGGGCATGGCACCATTCTTCCAACTGCTGGTTGGCAGCATGACTTTCTTCTATGTTATCAATTATGGCAAACTGAGTAAGTTCACCTTCCAATTTTAAAAAGCTAGTTTATAGGAAAGTCACAGCAATTTAAACAAGTAACACTTTTGTTTTACATAATAAAAGCTATGGTCTCGTTACAAAAAGAGATTTGTTTTATCTTCTTCTAAGTACCTGTTAAGTTATCTGCATGTTGCTGTTTTACTTACTATTGAGGAATTATTTCTTAGTGGATACCTAAACTCTACAAGGAAGATACCTCTTTTTTAGTTTGTAGTTCCTAGAACCAGTGGTCTAAGTCAATTTGTCTCATTCAGGACAAAGTTTTTATAGGTATAAATTACAACAATTTTTAAATGGTTGGCTTAGTTTCATTTTTCATAATTTTAATTTCCAATATCTTTGGCTACAATGCCTTATCTTCTTGTAAGTTTATTTCAAGGCATATGTACATAGATCTATTATAAAAAATCTGTGTTACATAATTAGTTTGTAAAGATAAGATATACTATGTGGGATATGGATGTGATTGGAATATAGTCAATTAACATTAATTTTAAACTAGCAACCCACCTGTGTCTATATGATAAATAGTGGTCCTCCTCTCTCCTATGTTGCTGCAGTTCAGTTCATTTATCAAATATAGGTATACCAGTGTACACTTATGAATGTTAAAAACAATATAAAATTAGTACAGAACCATATGAATTTAAATAATTGGTATAATGCTGCACCTGACATCCATATGATACATACTAGTGCTTATTTGTTTTTACCAACTTTGTATACTATGGAATGGCAATATTTATCTGTATTTGAATTTGAAAAATCTGAAATAAGTGCTACGTTATACTTTCGTAAACAATTGTAAAAATAAAATTAGACAAAAAATATGGCACTATGGGCACAAAAGCATTTGTCTTCATTTGAGACCATGGGGCTCAAAAGGTTAAACTTGTTTTTGTGCTTATTTTCTTAAATGTATACCCATGCTTTGTAGTGTGTGAAAGATAACAAAGCCAAAATTGTTGGTCCAGTAAGAATTTCTTAAATGTGGGTTTTATTGCTGGATGTGCCACATATTTTATAAATTCTCATATCTTGTATTTTTGTTTTCAGAGCACCACAGGAACTACAAGTACCACTAATTGTTGTCTCCGAACATCCCAACATCTTACATTCAACAACCATGTATTTATGCTAAATCAATGTCCGCTTGAATCTATAATGTGGTAGAAAGCATGTTTATTATGTTACTGCAATAAATATTAGTGATGGTATTACACTGTTTTATTTCATGTTTAATATAAGGCATTCTATTCACATCAATCTTTTACTTTTATAAAAGTAAAAGAAAAACAGAATAGTCATTATAAAGTGAAAGTTAGAAATATTTAATTGTATGAATATACTTAGTCTGGCCATAAATACTGTTACAGTTAAAAATAAGAAAGATATTACATTTGAATTTGGAATCTGTCATTTTTATACGATTGTTCATTGAGTTTTCTAATTTTGGCGCCAATACATTGTACAATATTTTGCGATATTAAAATGGAGTGGGGTGATAAAGAGAACCGAATCGCTGTGATTGCATTACACAAAGTTGGTATGGAGCCAAATGCAATTTTTAAAACTCTCCATACGCTTGGTATTAGTCAAATGTTTGTGTACCGGGCTATTAATAGGTACAATGAGACCTCCTCTGTTTGTGATAGAAAAAGATCTGGCCGTCCACGTAGTGTTCGTACGAAAAAGGTGGTCAAAGCAGTAAGGGAAAGAATTCGAACAAATCCTGTCCGAAAGCAAAAGATTTTATCTCGGGAGATGAAGATAGCACCCAGAACCATGTCGCGTATTTTAAAAGATGACTTAGGACTTGCAGCCTATAAGAGACGCACTGGTCATTTTTTAACTGATAATTTAAAAAAGAATAGGGTGGTAAAATCGAAACAACTACTGAAGCGGTACGCAAAGGAGGTCACAGAAAAATTTTGTTTACGGATGAGAAAATCTTTACAATTGAGCAACATTTTAACAAACAAAATGACCGTATTTATGCTCAAAGCTCTAAGGAAGCTTCCCAATTAGTCGACAGAGTGCAACGTGGGCATTATCCGACTTCAGTGATGGTTTGGTGGGGTGTTAGCTATGAAGGAGTGACTGAGCCATATTTTTGTGAAAAAGGTATCAAAACATCGGCACAAGTGTATCAAAATACCATTCTTGAGAAGGTAGTTAAGCCCCTTAACAACAACATGTTCAATAACCAAGTATGGTCCTTCCAACAAGACTCGGCGCCAGGTCATAAAGCTCGGTCCACGCAGTCTTGGTTGGAAGTGAACATTTCGGACTTCATCAGCCCCCGTATTCTGAACCCATTCGGTTTCGGAATCGATTCGATTTGTATATCTCCGTCTCTGTCATTTCCAGAGAGAATGACAGAGACGGAGATATACAAATCGAATCGATTCCGAAACCGAATGGGTTCAGAATACGGGGGCAGAGCTGAAGACTGGCCGTCGTCTAGTCCAGCCCCGTATTCTGAACCCATTCGGTTTAGGAATCGATTCGATTTGTATATCTCCGTCTCTGTCATTTCCATAGAGAATGACAGAGACGGAGATATACAAATCGAATCGATTCCGAAACCGAATGGGTGCAGAATACGGGGGCTGATCTTAATCCGCTGGATTATGATTTATGGTCAGTTTTAGAGAGTATGACTTGCTCTAAACGCCATGATAATTTGGAGTCCCTAAAACAATCCATACGATTGGCAGTGAAGAATTTTCCCATGGAAAGAGTGCGTGCTTCTATTGATAACTGGCCTCAACGTTTAAAGGACTGTATTGCAGCCAATGGAGACCACTTCGAATAAGCTTTTATATTTTAAATTGTTTTATATTTATGTATTAAACTAACACACTGTAAAAGTAATAAATATTATTTGCAATAAAAATTTTTTTTTTTTCTTCGTGACAATATTTATGGCAAGACTAGGTACATAAATAAACTAAAAATGGATGTTTCTTAGAAAGTATAAAAGAGCCACTCTTAGCAATAACAACCTGTCCTATATCCTAACAAATATAAAAGCAAAGGTAACTGTGTGTCCGTTTGTTATATTCTCAAACTTATGAAATTTGGCACAGAGATTGTTTAGGACTTAGAGGACAGGGTATATTAAGAAAAATACAATCAAATTGATTAATGAGTATTATCATCACTATTTTTTATTACTATAAAGGTGACACCATGAGGTGCAGCTAGTGCAACTTATGCTGTTCTATTAATTTCTAAAATATATTGTATATTAGCATCCTTTTTCAAGGGACTTCAAAAAGGTTCTCAATTTGATTGTATTTTTCTTGTTACCATATAACTCCATCAGTGTAACTTTGATTTATAAACAGATTTGAAAAACTTTTTTTATTTGAAGCTTTCAAGGAAACAAAATATTAAATAATGTATTTTGATGTTGGTTGTTCAAGTTTTTAGGCTTATTGTTAAATGAAAAATGTGTTATATTGTATTGCACATAGTAAATATACTTTAGTACTTTTACACAATAGTCAAAAGTGGATCAAAGTGGAATAGGTAGTGGGTGTTAAGTAACTTGTAGAGCTTTAATAAAACAATATGATTCATAAAAATATTAACTTATTTTATTACATTAATAATTTACTCAACTGTGTACAATCATTCACACTCACTTTCTAAAATGCAACTTTTCTGATATCTGGGACATATTGCTGGATGTCTTGTGATGAGAAATCACTTCAGTCCCAACATTAATTAAATCTGGAATAAAATAATACATAATTATTATTACATCAGCCATTAGCATACAATTGATATAAACATAATATTGTGAGTCATTATAAATTAATATTGCTAGCCATTTTCACATAGTACCATCTAAGCAATGCTTCTATGGGAACAGATAGCTGATAAAATATATACTTTTTTGGGAAATACATGCTAATGGGTAATAGAAATGGTTATAATGAATGATTAGGGCTCTTAAAAATAATATTGAACAAGTAATTGCTGTCAATCTATCTGCATTTATCAATTATCTGATTTAAATGATTATTTTTAATATGTTTGGAACTATTAACTATGTCTTTAAATTTTAACAAATATGAAATTAAAAAGGCAAAAATATACTAGGAAATATATAGGAATCCTAGCTATTCATAGTTCCAATCACAGAAAATAAGGAATCATCACAATTGTATAATGTTTAGAGGTAATTTTTTTCCTTTTATGCAGAAAAATTCACACTTAATACTCTGTGACAATTTCTGAAGCCCCATAATAATTAAGTTATGGAACTTGTAGAATACTTTTATACAAAAATGAAGTATATCCCAAACATAAACCTAAAAATAAACTATTTCAGATGTATTCATATACAAAGCTCCTGGAGAGAAGCCAACTCATACTCATAGTATTTAGTAGCACAAGATTTGAAATAAAAGCTTTATGAGATGAATAGTAGAGATACTTATAATAACAGAAAAATTTAATGACTCAATCTAATTGAGAGCACTGACCTTAAATATCACATTGGGCTAGTTGTATTATAGATCAGATCTACCCATATATTTGGGTTTTAATTCTTCTATTCTCTTGATGAAGTCTGTCTTCTCGATACAACCGTCGCAGACCTCGTCCCAATCGTTTAGGATCTTCTTCAAGTCACGTACTTTTAACTTCTTCAAATCGACGTTTTTTAAGTCAATTTGTTTGTCGAACCTGAGGTCACAGATTTGAGCGTCTTTTTTCTTGAGTTTCTCGCAAATTTTGTCGGCAGGCATGGACCAACTGAGGGGTTTCGACAACTCCCCCAGGATGCCGGTTGCGGATTCTTCTAGGCCGCCTAAATAATAGCAGAACCTGTTCTCCTTGTTCTTGGTGTCTTTGCAAAACTTCTTGAACTCAGTTTCGATGCGTTTAGGGTTTTTCTTCACATCTTCTGATAACGTGGCCGCGAATTTCTCTGTAGTTTTTATACATACTTCGCATTCGCCTTCTTTCAGTGACAATGCAACTTGCACCGCTGCTGCCAGGAATAATAAATAAAACACGCCTAATTTATACATTTTGATTATATATGTGTACAATAGTTGCTTTAAATTTCACTGTCGTTATTAGCACCAGCACGAAAGTATAGAAATAGGACAAAACTACAAATGATAGAAAAAATCTTGTCCCTTCATGAATGGAGATGGAGACGTTGACAGCTTTACTTGGCGAGCTGTGATTGGTGCACGTTATTATATTGCTAGTGCTGTACATTTAGCAAGCAAAGTGGAACGTTGTCATGACGTGTAATCACTTGGTTGCTAAACAACACTATTCTTATTTTTTTAAACCATAATATTAATGTAAAGTCAATGTCAGCTGTCTGATGTTATTGTAATGTCTATGTCATAAAATGGAATGGAATCGCCAACATCGCCATGGAAACGCATGTTGTTTACAGAGAAATGTTTTGTTTTTCGATTTTCACTTGCTCACCGGCTGTTTTATCAATAATCGTGTTCTGAAGAGAACTAACGTGGAATATAATATAGTGTAGTGAATCCTCTTCTTTCTTTTGCTACGTAAAGATGGCAGATGTGAAACCAAAACTTCAAGATAACCCTCGAGCTGCTCTCGAGCAGTACATAACTGCTCTGCAAAGCGAATCGAAAATGGCACGAAAAAAAGCACTTACGGATATAAATGCCGAAGTATTTGAGAACGAAGAGAATTCTCACTGTGATCGTACTGTAATATTCCCGGAAATCTACGCATACATATTGAAAAGCTTCTCAGATCCGTCGGAAGCGTGTCGTGAAATTGCAGCTAAGATTATAAGCAATTTCATTGACAAACTGCCACTTAACGACAACTATTTGACTTATATTCTACCAGTGCTGGTTCGTCGCATTGGCTGCCCCGAAATAGTAGAAGACTCCGAAGAGATGCGATTGGTTCTTATAGAGCTTGTTCACCAAATTTTAGACAAATACAAAGTAACACATTTGTTGAGTCCCTTTATCAATGACTTCACTAATATTCTGACTAAGACGGCTACAGATCCATATCCCAAAGTGAAACTCGAAGCTTGTGAATGCATTATTAAGTTGACTAAGTTGCTGGCAAGAGATTTTCACTTTCAGAGTGAAGGCTATGTGAAGCCAGTACTCTCTAATTTTGCACACCAACATTATAGAGTTCGAGTTGCAGCAATTAAGGCAATAGGTAAAGGTTTTTTACACATATATTTAAAATAAACTGCACTGCACTGCACTGCAATTTTCTGCACTGTAGGATATAGGCTCACCAGCTTCTGCTGCTTGCCTATCATCAAATAAATAAATAAATAATACACACCTATTTTCCTTTAGTATTGCGGTAAGTAGGTCTTTAAATACCATGCAACCGTTTGATGCTACATTTAACTGGTATTAGAGGGTAAGCTGTACAAAATGTTGGCTTGCGGTGACATGGGGTCAGCTTAACACCTATGTAATCATAAATTTCCCTCAAATCCTTTACGTACTTTAATAGTAGGTATGCCCAGGATGAGAAGCAGCTGGTACATTCAATGTTACGCCCAGTCTAGCAATAAAGATGCTGTTTTAGTCCTATTAAAATAGTTCAAAACTTTTAGGGTAAATATTGGTTAGGGGCCATCCATAAACTACGTCACACGAATTTCTTGGTTTTTTAACCCCTCCTTCCCCCTTGTCACAGCTGTCTTAGGACCTTTCCTACCCTTGTCTCACAGTGTCACACTTCGTCGACACCCTCCCTGTGTTAACATGTGGCGTAATTTATGGATGGCCTCTTATAACTATGTCCAATACCAATATTCATACTATCACTATGAAAAAATATGAAAATATTTTGTTCATTCGTTTTTTGTAATTAGCTTTTATAAACAAACACTAGCACAAACTTAATCTAACACATTTGCACAATACTAATTTAGACAGTTTTCTAAGATTTGATAGCTCTTAGTCTACTTACTATTACATAATTATGATTCAATAAGCTGATTCCTTGGTTGACTTTATCAAAATCTTAAATATATTTAAATAATACATAAAAAGGCGGCCTGTTGTTGCACTAGTTGCACTAGCGAAAAGGCCACCTGTTGTTGCACTAGTTTTAAGTTCTTTGTAATTAGTTGTAAGGCATGTACTATAAAGAGTTTATCTATGTAATATTATAAAAGCAAAGGTAATCCTGTCTTTGTCAGTTTGTAACATGGACCTTATTTTCAGGTGCTATTGTTATGTCTGGTAACGCCAAATGCTTTGAGCTGTCAATCAGTCCAATGGCTGAGAAGTTGTTCGATGAGAGTTCACAGGTCCGGCTGCAGGTCACTCTGGACGTGGGGAACTGGATGCTAAATTACAGAGACAGATACTCATTCTGGCATCGTATGATACCGCTGTTACTTACTAGGTATGAGAGTTATTGTACATTAATAATTATAGTTTAAACTGAAAAAACTGACTTCAA